>CM046874.1:212612649-217519427 GCA_025667525.1 Glebionis coronaria
GTCGGGGGTGTCCTTGTGGTTTATGGGTCTTGGCAGCAGCAAACCACCACCACCGAAACACAGCCGGTGGCTAGGTTGGTCTAGCAGGGGGAACGCAGACGGCGCAGCAGGGGGGCCATCAGCACACAGCCGGTGGGAACCCTTGTGGTGTCAACGGCTAGCCGAGAGAAGCAAGACCACCGACACACAACCGGTGGCAGTTTACCAAAAGCAGGGGGCAACCGGCCCAGCCGGTTTGAACTGTTTTTGGGGGTGTTTGGTTCGGACCGGTTCAAGGGTTTTCACGGGTCCGGTTCACGACATGTTTAATTAGATAACACACGGGTTCGGTTTATGATTATTTTTACAAGTCTAATTAATTTAACAAGTTTATTATTTTTACAAGATAATTAAATTAATTAATTCATGACTTACAATTAATTTAATTAAACATGAAACTTAGGTTATTATTATTATTAAATAATACATGTTTTAACCTAAGTATTTAGTTATTTATTTTACACTATAGTATTAATTAGTTATTAAACATGACATATAATTAATTAATAATCATGACTTATGTTATATTAATATAGTATTAATACATGTTTTTACCTAAGTATTTTTAAACACTTTAATTTAATTAAATCATGCTTATATTTAATTAAATCGTATAACATATAGTTTAATTAATTAACAAAATATTATTAATAAAATATATTATAACTATATGACTTATGATATTAATCCAGCTTAATTCTAAATATGGAAACTTTCTAATTCAGGAAACTTACTACTTTTGGAAACTTTATATTTTTAGAAACTAATCTATTTTAAGCAGTTGATATATTTTTGGAAACTTTCTGTTTTTGGAAACTTTCTATTTTAGGAAACCTGCTATTTTTGGAAAGTTACTTTTTATTACACAACAAGTATAATAATACAAGGAATACAAGTAATACTTAATCAGAATATACAGAATACATGATAAACACAACATAACGTTAAAATCAGTAAAACAAGACATGAACATATAAAACAAGTTAAGACATGATAAAACTAGTTACGTACTCAGTAATCAGAATACTTATACACGTATACTATTTATGTAGCATTAGTGAGATGGAAGTAGGACTCTCTTCCGTTCGTCTTCTTCGTTCACTGGACTTAAGGTACGGATTTTTCGTCCTTTTAGTATGGACATTCTTTCCTTATTAGGATTTCCCCGTCTACAGTCAACTGTTTTCCCAGTATTTGTTTTATATGTTTGATACTTATGTCAGATTAAGAGCCTAAGCGATATACATCCATGACCAGTGTCACCTAGTTATGGAGGTACCATAACCATAACACTAGAGGCACCAGTATTATGACTTCCCAACGGCGAAGTGATTGCTCGTGGCATCCCTTTTCAGTTTTGGCCATTATATTATATTATCATGTGGGGCGTATGGGTGCATCCTAGTTACATGTTAGCAGTATTATTAGAGTGAATGCGATGTGTGCCTTGCATCCTTCACTAGGAGTTGATCCCTCCTACCCAGACTAATTAATTAAAGGCAACCCCTCTAATTGCATGACGAGGTCTTCCCTCCAAGTATCCATGCACGGTGGAACCTCATGACCTATATAGGCTAATTGGCTAATTAAACATATTTTCATAGAAACATAAGTCTTTTCAAACTATAAAACTAGTTTTATGAACATGAATCCAGATTACTTAGAACTTATGATATTCCGCTGCTATTAGTCTTATATGCTTACGTTATTCCATGTCATACTTGTATATCCGTGCACTGAGCATTATGCTCAGTCGTTTTCCATTTATGTTCCCAAACGACAGGTACTCAAGGGCGCTCGTAGACTTTAAGCGTACGTCTATATGGATTGGAATCTTTCTAGCCTTCTCTACTTTATGCATTTCATCATACATTTTGATACTTATTTCCATGGACATTGTTTACTCCTTTTCCTTTACAATACTTATATTTGTATGTGATGAGCTTATACTTTGGGGGTACCGATGTTTGTTTCCGGTATTTTCTTTTATGGTCATGTAATGTTTTAAGACATTTTCCGTGTATGCTTTGATGACACGCCATAATCACGCGTGACATTCTATTTACCAAAATGGGGTGTTACAATTATGGTATCAGAGCCAAGGCTTCGACCTATAGGCTCTCAAAACATGACCTGTGATTAGTGGGTAGTCATTATGGTCTTCCTAGAACTGAGAGTTGGTTTTCATGCATTCATTGTTTCATGCATTCATATATATGTCATTGTCGCAGGTTTATGACTAAGTAATGGTTGGTACAGGACTGGCCCTATTTAGTCGCATGTGCTTTTATCAGAACTTTTAACTTTGGGACCGACCCATTGGCGTCCCCTCGCCATGTCTTTTGTTTTTAGTGAACTGACCATAGGCGTTCACTCTCGCGCATATAAAAGTTTTCATAAAACTGCATCATGCATTCATGTACTAGTTTTCATGCATAAAATTTTTCTTATAATTTATTGGTATAAATGTTTTTCATGTATATATTTTATGTTTGATCAGTTTAATCATGTATTTTGTTTTATACTATCAGATGGTTCTCACACGCGAGCAGGAACAACTCAATGCAGTAGTCCAAGCTGCGCTGCAAGCTTTGCTTCCTCACCTGAGGAACGAAATCAGGGCTGAGGTGCAGGCTGCCAACAATCAGCAACAACACCCAGTACCTCCTCCCCCTCCTCCATCAACAATGGTCACATGGCTGGAGAGATTCAACAAGCAACGTCCTCGATCCTTCGAGAGAACTGATAGCCTCAGTGAAGCTGAAAGCTGGTTGGCTCATATCAAGAAGATATTCGATGCAATGGGCTGTGACCCCGTCTTCAAGTCGAGGTTGGCCTGTTACAAGTTCGAAGGTGACGTGTTAGGATGGTGGAAAGCAGTCAAGCAGTCAGAGGGTGGTCACAATTGGGTGGCTGGTTTAACTTGGGCTCAGTTCAAGGAGTTAGTGATGGGACAGTTCTTCCCCAAGGCTGAGCAAGAAAAGCTGAAGAGGGAATACCACGGACGCAGGCAGAGAGATGGGGAGAACAACAACGAGTTCATGTATTGTTTTCTTCGTTTGGATGGTTTTCTTGGCGCAACAACAGGTACTCCCGAAGAGCAAGCATACCACTTCTGGTGGGCTCTTCGTACATCGGTCGCCAACAACTTGGTGTGTGCTACTTTCAACACTGTGGCACAAGTTTCCGATGCAGCACGTAAGCTGGAGATGCTGCAAGAAAGAGGAGTAGTTCGGGGAAGCAGAGAAATAACTACAAAAAGGAGCAATTGAGACATAAATCAATAAGTCGACAATTGACATACCTTAGATTCAGTCATACTATTAACATATCAAAACTGATCATCAAACATATATGACCATCAAACATAGGTTGAAATAACTCATCCTACTCGGGCCTTGTAGGTGGTGTAAATGATGGAGAAGTAGGATTGTTGGGAGTTAATCCGGAACTAATTGTACCGGTTCCCATCTCATGAAGTGCGGGTTCAGAGCTGTGTTGCTCAGAAGCCATCGTTGTCAGCTCATCAAAATGGCATCCAAAGTTTCTACTGTCTTGCCAAGACGACGGTTATAAATTTGGTAAGCTTTCTTTGCGGGTGAGTAGCCAATGAAAATTCCAATATAAGCCTTCGGTTGAAGTTTGCCCAAATACTCACTATTAGTATTTGGATAACAAAGTGCACCAAACACATGAAGAAATGAAATATCGGGTTTGTGTCCATGAATTAGCTCATATGGAGTTTTACCATGACGTTTACGAATGATGGAGCGGTTTTGGGTATAACATGCGGTTGCCACTGCTTCAGCCCATAAGAATAAAGGAGCATTCGCATAAATCAACATCATTCTAGCAGCTTCTATAAGTGTACGGTTACGTCTTTCCACGACATCGTTTTGTTGTGGAGTGCGAGCAACAGAAGTTTCATGTGAAATACCGACCTTTTCATAATATTCTCGGAGAGTTTGATTAATGAACTCAGTTCCATTTTCAGTGCGAATGCGGCGAACAGTAGCATTACGACGTACTTGGATCATCTTTAAGAAAGTAACAATATACTTTGGTGCTTGATCCTTGGATGCTAAAAATTTTACCCATGTAAACCTTGAGAAATCATCCACCATGACGAGGATGTATTTTCTACCACTCACACTAGCCGTACGCACTGGCCCGCAAAAATCCATGTGCAAAAGATACAGTGGTTCTTGGTTGTTGTCTTCAGCTTTAGTTTGTATGATTTCTTGGTACTTTTCCCCAAAGAAAACGCGGAACCTAAATGATCCTTGTCGAACTTAAGTTTTGGAAGACCACGAACAAGTTCGTTTTTAGCCAAATGGTTTGTAGCATCAAAGTTAAGATGAGATGGACGATGCCACAACCATGACTTGGTCTTAGATGCTTTGGAAAGAAGGCATACAGGAGAGGCGGCCATCATGTTTTGAATGGAAAGTGTGTAGAAATTATCCCCTCGAGAACCCTTTAACAAATCATTTCCTGCAAGATCTCAAATAAAGCAAGTATGTTGTCTAAAAGCCACCTCAAGGTTTGAATCGTAAAATTGTCCCATTGAAAATAAATTGTGACCAAGTCCCTCCACGTAATATACCCTTGAAATCGTAACATTCCCAATTTGGTATTCACCATAACCCATGATCTTTGCAATATGGTCGTTGCCGAATTTAACCGTTCCTAGAAACTTGATGACGAAATTTCTACGCATCGAGCGATCTCCGGTCATATGCTTGGAGCTCCAAAGTCTAAGTACTAGAGGATGATTTGGACCACCTGAAAATATCACCAGACAAAGACGATGTATCAGAATCTAGTAGTTCCTCTATATTAGCAGGTACAGATATATTTATCTTAGATTTGCTAACCGAAGAATTCTTAGGCTTCCAAATTTGCTTCCTAAATGCTGGCTTAGATTCTAGTTGTCTAAGATCCTGAGGTACTTCTACACTAGTAGGCACAATAGTGGGGGCAGACCTAGTTAAAGGGCGCTTTTTCCATTTCTTAGTGCTAGTGTTCCTATTTAAAGGACGCTTAGACCTAACTTCCGTGGATGTGATCCTAGTTAAAGGGCACGTAGTTCCATTAGCAGTGAGGGTCCTACCAGTGGGTTTCCATTGCCACCCAACTTGGGTGAATTTCTTCCCTGTTGGAATCCATTCAAGATTGTTCCTAATTGCATACATTTCATTCACGTGATTAACAAGGCATAAATCATGACACTGAGAAAACATGCATTCATTATAATTCCAACATCGCAAATTCAAATTCACATTTTGCTTAGGCTTCTACACAGATGCAGATCCTTTTGTCTTAGATACATGATTCTTTTTACTTGAAACTTAAATAACATTCCTAGGGTGAACTTCTACTTTCTTCTTGGCAGTCCTACTAGTGGAAGGCTTGATCCTATCTTTCTTGTCTTGAGATCCTTTAGCCTTAGTAGACATAATTACTCATGTAGAAGCCATGGGAACATTAGTGACAGATTTTGATTTAGCCTTGATGGGTGTGTTTAATATAGGCTTAGATCCTGGATTCTTATTAAATGGAGTAATGGCAATGGTGGGGGTTTGTTGTTTCGGGGGTACAGATATCGGTTGCCCTATGTACTCTAACTTTGCTAAACAATCCTGAACGCGATCCACAAATAATAAAAACTCATATAGAAGATGACTTGTGGGATCTAATTCACGCATGTCATCAACGATCTCTCTAGCAAGATATGCATGTTCTAAGGCATTTTTCATGTATGTGGCAAACTTAGTTGGACTATTCTTAAATTTTGGGTCCTGATATAGCACATGTGGGTTGGGTTTAGGAGCACTATAGGTCGAGGCAGAGATAGGACTTGGATTATCAACAACTTATTGTCCTTTGAGTTGAAGTGTCTCATTTGATTCAGCCAAAACCATGTTTTTGTCTATGAGTTGAATATTTAAGTGAGAGATTTCCTGGCACTTACGGTTCAGTTGGTCAACGAGTGTGTAACACCCCATTTTGGAAATGGAAATATCACAGCAATTATGGCGTGTAATCAAAGCATATAAGGTAAAATGTCTAAACATTACTTGACCATATAAAGGAAAATACCGGAATCAAACATCGATAGTCCAAAAGTAAAGCTCATCACACACAAACATAGTATAGTAAGGAATAAGGACGAAACAATGTCCAAAGCATAAGTATCATAAAGAAAAGAAATGCATAATGTAAAGAAGGCTAGACAGCTTCCAGTCCATATGCACGTACTCTTAATGTCTACGAGCGTCCCTGAGTACCTGCCGTTTTGGGAACATAGAAAAGGAAAACGGCTGAGCAATACGCTCAGTGCACGGATGTACAATAAAGCATGAATAGGATAGGCATATAACATAATAACAGAGGATGAAACTAAGTCCCGAGTAACCTGGTTAAGTCTTAATAAAACTGGTTTTATAGTTTGAAAGTCTTATGTTTATCTTATAAAAACTGTTTGTCATATTTTACCATTAGCCAATACAGGTCATGAATATCCACCGTGCATGAATAATTGGATGGGTGACCTCATCATGCAAATTAGAGGGGCTGCCTCTAATTTAATATACTGGTTTTATGGGTAGGAGGGATCAGCTCCTTGTGAAGGATGCAAGGCACACACCACATTCACCATGTAATCCTGAATAAAAACGTGTAACTAGGATGCCCCCATACGCCCCACATGATAAATATAAATAAATGGCCAAAAGCTGAAGGGACGCCACGAGCAATCACTCCGCCGTGGTGAAGTCATAACATCAGTGCCTCTAATGTTATGGTTATGTTACCTCCATAACTAGGTGAAACTGGTCATGCATGTATATGGCTATAGGTAATTCATATTTAAACATAAGCAATCAAACTCATACTTATACTACGGGAAAACAGTTGGCTGCATACGGGGAAATCCTAATAAGGAAAGAATGTCCATACTGAAAGGACGGGAATCCGTACCTTATGTCCAGTGAACGAGAACAACGAACTGCGAGAATCCTACTTCCGAAACACTAGTGCTACATAAATACGTACATGAAATAAGTATCTGCTTACTACATACATAGCTGGTTTTATATCATGTCTTAGCTGGTTTTATGTGTTCTTACTATTTACACTGTTTAAAGCCTTAAACTGTGTTAAATCTCATATTCTGTTCAATCTGATTAAGTATTTCTGATAATTCATGGGTTATTATACTTACTATGTAATAATAAGTAACTTTCCAAAAATTGCAGGTTTCCTAAAATAGAAATTTTCCAAAAATAGAAAGTTTCCAAAAATAGAAAGTTACCAAAAATAGAAAGTTTCCAAAAATAGAAAGTTTTTAAAAATAAAAAGTTTCCAAAAATAGAAAGTTTCCAGAAATAGAAAGTTTCCAGAAATAGAAAGTTTCCAAAAATACAAAGTTCCCAAAAATAGATTTACTGCTTAAAATAGATAAGTTTCTAAAAATAGAAAGTTTCCATAAATAGATTAGCTGCCTTAATTAAATAAGTTTCTAAAAATAGAAAGTTTCCATAATTAGAAATAAGCTGGTTAAATAAGCTATGTAAATAAGCGTAAGTGTTTTCATGATTATTTCCTAAGTCATATGATATAATATATAGTTTAATAATTATTTCATGTAATTTAATTAAACTATAGGTTATAATATTTAATTAAAGTATGACATGTTTTTAATTAAATATATTAAATATTTAGGTTAAATATGTATTATTAAATATTAATAATATAACCTAAGTCATGTTTAATTAATTAATTATATCCATGGTTTTTAAATAATTAATTAATTATAAGTCTTAATAATATAAATACTTAGGTTAAAAATAATTCATGTTTATTAATAATTAGTTAACCTAAGTCATGTTATTAAATTAATTACATCTTATTAATTTAATTCTTAACATACGTTTATAACATAAACAAATAACATAATCATGATCCAGATCTAAGCCTAAAAACATGCACCGGATATGAAACAACACCGTACCCCGAACCAAATCGGGGTACCCCCTTGCTGCCGTGGGACCCACACGCACCAACCAAGACCAAAAAGATCTTGGTGGTGGTCGGCTAAAACAAACCGAGCCCCCTTGGGGTCGGTTGTACCTTGCGGCCCAAAAACAAACACCCCTTAGATCGACCCTTTGATTAAATAATGATCAAAACATGTTAGATCTATGATTAATTAATGTGTTTTTATGAAAACATCATGTGTTCATAATTAAATAAAAGATTAATTAAAAGAAAAGGGTTTAAAAAGGTTTTACCGTATTCGTGGATCAAGAGGGTGAAGAACAAACACGAACAAACACTAATTTAACAAGATCCAGGATCAATGGAATCACCTTGTTGGTGATTGTAGGTGGCGGCACAAAGAAGGAGGAGGAGGAAGGGTTTTAGGTTTTTCTTAAAATTCTTCTGTAAAGTGATTTGAGTAGTAAAAATTACTTAACCCTTCTTTTAGTAAAAATTGGTAATGGGCTTGGCCCATTACCCTCTTTTGGCCGCGGGTAGGGACTCCCTTGTGGGGGTCCCGTACCTCGTTTCGTGTCTTGTAATTTCGTACACATTTATGTTTAATTATGTTCGTGTTTTAAAAGTTCTCGTTACGTAAATACCATACTCTTATATATTTAATTACGCTCGTATTAAATATATATACGTAATTAATAATAGCTCGTGTTTTAATTACGCTCGTGATTTCGTGATTGTATGCTCGTGATTAATTATTGCTAAATAGTTATTACGTGATCGCACAAATAAAATATTTATCGTGTTCTAACACGTACGTAATACATAAACTCCTAACACGTAATCGTAATCATGCTATATTAGGAAAGTTTTTAACTAGTACGTACGAACTTAAGGTACTATACAGATAAAGTAAACTGGAAAAGAAGAACATACCCGAATTCAAAATATGAAATAAGGGTAAGAAGTCCGGATAGACTCCTCTGTTTCCCAAGTGGCTTCCCGCTCGGTATGATCCCTCCATAGAATTTTGACGAATGGAATCGTCTTCTTTCTCATGGCTCGTTCTTTCCTGTCCAGAACTCGTTCGGGTTCTTCTATAAAAGTGAGATCTTCACGAATCTGTTCCAGTGGATACTGAACCATGTGAAGGGGATGATATTGATACCCTCTGAGTAAGGACACATGAAACACATTGTGCACATGCGAAAGCTGCGGAGGTAACGCCAATCGGTAAGATACTTCACCGACTCGCTCAATGATATCAAACGGTCCGATGAAACGCGGACTGAGCTTCCCTTTAATCCCGAAGCGTCTAACACCACGTGCCGACGAAACCTTAAGGAAGACGTGATCTCCTACGTTAAAGTGTAAATCCCTACGATGTTTGTCGGCGTAACTCTTTTGACGTGACCGTGCCTCCTGAATCTTCTGTCTAGCTACTGCGATCTTTTCGTTTGTCATATCTATGATTTCTGGTCCTTCGAGTGTTCGCTCTGACTGTCCGTCCGTTTGAGGATGAAAAGCCGTGCTAAGCTTAAGTTGTGTTCCCCAAGCTTTCTGCAGACTTTTCCAAAAGCGCGAAGTGAATCGAGGATCTCTGTCTGAGACGATGCTAGATGGCGCACCGTGTAGTCTCATGATCTCTCGTTTGTACGTATCTGCGAGTTTACTTACCGGATCTTCCTTGCGGATCGGTAAGAAATGAGCTGATTTGGTAAGTCGATCAACGATAACCCAAATTGCATCGTGCTTCCTTTTGGTAGGCGGAAGACCGGTAACAAAATCCATGGTGATTTTATCCCACTTCCACTCTGGAATGTCTAACGGTTGAAGGAGACCGCCAGATCACTGATGCTCGATCTTAACCTGCAGGCAGGTAAGACATTTGGAGACGTAAGTGGCCACATCCTGCTTCATACCACTCCACCAAAAGTACTGCTTGATGTCATGGTACATTTTAGTTGAACCAGGATGTATCGAGAATGGGGAGCTATGAGCTTCTGCTAGCAAAGCTTCCCGGAGTTCTTGGTCATCAGGACCACAAAGTCTAGTGCCCTGCCATACGATACCATCTGCATCTACTCTGGATTCTGTCTGCTTCTCCAAATTCTGTATTATCGCCCATATTTCTCCGTCATCCTTCTGAGCTTCCTTGATCTTAGAGAGTAACTCGGGTTCTACTCTAAGATTAGCCCAGTAACCGTGTTGTCCACGTACCATGATCTCGATGTCTAGTCGCTCCAAGTCTCTTATGATTTCCTCTTCGATTCTAATGTTGTTGATCATTCCGGACTTCCTGCTAAGGGCATCTGCTACTACATTTGCCTTTCCGGGATGATACTGAAGATTAATGTCATAATCCTTCAATAGCTCTAACCATCTTCTTTGCCTCATGTTCAATTCACGTTGAGTGAAGATATACTTCAAGCTTTTGTGGTCCGTGAAAATGTCACATGATTCTCCATATAAGTAGTGTCTCCATATCTTCAATGCAAACACGACTGCAGCAAGTTCCAGATCGTGCGTGGGGTAATTCTCTTCATAAGGCTTAAGCTGCCGTGAAGCGTACACGATCACTTTCCCATGTTGCATGAGAACACAGCCAAGTCCCTTCCCCGATGCATCGCTGTAGATTTGAAATCCACCCGTACCAGATGGTAGAGTAAGAATAGGTCCAGATACTAGCTTCTGCTTCAGGTCTTCAAAGCTCTTCTCTCGATCTTCAGTCCAGACGAATTTCTCCCCTTTCCGCATCAGTTTGGTCAATGGTAGTGCTAAGCGGGAAAAGTTCTCCACGAACCTACGGTAATAGCCAGCTAAGCCTAAGAAACTGCGGACTTCCGTCGCTGATGTCGGCCTCGGCCACTTAGTGATGGCCTCAACCTTCGCTGGATCCATAGTGATTCCTTCTGCTGATACAATGTGACCTAAGAATGCCACCTTGTCTAACCAGAACTCACACTTGGAGAATTTAGCATACAGCTGCTTCTGGCGAAGAATTTGTAGTACTGTACGAAGATGATCTTCGTGTTCCTCCTTGGACTTAGAGAAAATCAGGATGTCATCGATGAAAACAATGACGAATTTGTCCAGAAATTTATGGAAGATTCTGTTCATCAGATCCATGAACACTGCTGGAGCATTTGTCAGGCCAAATGGCATAACTACAAACTCGTAGTGGCCATAACGAGTACGAAAGGCAGTCTTAGCAATATCCTGCTCTTTGACTCGTAACTGATGATAGCCTGACCTAAGATCGATCTTGGAGAAGTGTTTGGCCCCTTGGAGTTGGTCAAACAGATCGTCAATGCGTGGCAGTGGATATCTATTCCGAATGGTAATCTTGTTGAGCTCGCGATAGTCTATGCAAAGACGCATACTGCCGTCCTTCTTCTTAACAAACAAAACCGGTGCGCCCCATGGAGATGCGCTCGGTCGAATGAAACCTCGTTCGAGAAGTTCTTGCAGTTGATCCTTCAGCTCCTTCAGCTCTATGGGAGCCACGCGATAAGGAGCCTTGGAGATTGGTTCAGCTCCTGGAACCAGCTCGATACTGAATTCCACTTCTCGTGCAGGTGGTATGCCCGGAAGTTCTGCTGGAAACACGTCTTGGAATTCCGACACTATTGGTTGATCCTGAATCGATGGTGATTCAGCATCCATGTCGTGAACCGTAGCTAGATAACCCTCGCAGCCATGTGACAGTAGTGCACGCGCTTGCAGGGTGGATATGATTTTTACGGACCGTCTGGGTATGAACCCATTATGAATGTACTCTGGTGCATTGACATCACCGAAGATAACTCGATATGAATGGCAGTCTATAGTAGCATGATATTTGGATTGCCAATCCATGCCCAAAATCATGTCGAAGTCATTCATGTCCAGCGGAAGTGCGTCAACAGGTCGAACCTTATCATCAAATTCTAAGGGAAGACTCTTGTATACATGGGTGATTAATACAGAGTCCCTCAAAGGCGTAGAAATAGTAAGCCTATTTTCTAGTGGCAAGGGAGGCATCCTAATGTTCTTAGCATAAGCAGTAGAAATAACCGAGTGAGTAGCACCTGTATCGAAAAGAACACATGCAGCGCGACCATACATATACAAGATTCCAGTGATGGTACCTGTAGACTTGTTGGCCTGGTCTCGAGATGTCGTGTAGACACGCCCGACAGTAGGAGGCGGCTTGGTATCAGCATGTCCCGATGTACCCTCCATCTCGCCCTTACGACAATCCTTCATAATATGGCCAGGAAGACCACACTTGAAGCACGCATCAGTATTACGGCGACATGGTCCTGGGTGCCTACGGTGGCAAGTAGAGCAAAGAGGATGAGTGTATCCTCCAGCAGGTGCTCTGGCTGGCTGAGGACCTGATAAAACATTTTACATGAGACATAATAGTTGGGTACAATGAACGAAGCGGATAATTGTAAGATTGAGTACCAGTGATAGCTGGACGGCTAGGCTGCGAACCTCTCTGGTTCTGGTCCCTACCGTTTCCATGGTTCCTGGTAGAAGTTTGCTTAAAGTGTCAGAATATGAGTCATAACATAAAACATAAGGAATTTCGTAAGTATTAAGACCTGCTGTTGTTGGATTGCCCGGCGTTGTTACGGTAATTGTCATTACCGCCACGTCTATCCGTAGCAAATCGGTCATTAGTCTGACCATTTCCCTTGGGCTGATGAGGCTGCTGCTGAGTAGCCGGTTGAGACCGGTCCCCAGTTTTCTGCCTGGAAGATACATTTAAAGAGATGAATAATTGACATATGGAAGATATACGGATTGATCACCGCTTGAATATGAAGGTTTTACCTCTTCTGGAGTACCTGCTGCCGCACCAAGGAAACCAGCCAAGCGAAGAAAGCGCTGCATAAACTCGTTGCTATTCTCCCCAGCTCTCTGACGGATCCCATGGTACTCTCTCTTGAGTTTGTCCTGCTCAGCCTTGGGAAAGAACTGCTCCATCACCCTGTCCTTGAACTGAGCCCAAGTCAAACCAGCAACCCACTCATCACCACCTTCAGATTGCATCAAAGCTAACCACCAGTTAAGTACATCGCCTTCGAACCGATAGCATGCCAACCTCTCCTTGTATGCGGGGTCACAGCCCATAGCGTTGAAGATCTTCTCAATGTGAGCCAACCAGCTTTCAGCATCGCTGGGGCTATCTGTCTTCTCAAAAGCTCGAGGGCGGAGCTTGTTGAATCTCTCCAGCCATACTGCTAATGTCACTGGAGGGGGAGGAGGAGGAGGTGCCTGATTCTGCTGCTGATTGTTGGCAGCTTGGACTTCAGCACGGATGTCATTCCTCAGTTGAGGAAGCAAGGCTTGCATGGCAGCCTGAATTGCAGCATTGAGCTGCTCCTGTTCGCGTGTGAGAACCATCTGACAGTATAACAATAAAACATATGATTAAACAGTTCAAAACATAAAATATAAAATATATACATGAAAAAAATTTTATACTAAAAATTTCACGAGAAAAATTTTATGCAAGAAATTTTTTGTATGAATGCATGATGCAGTTTTATGAAAACTTTGGATGCTCGAGAGTGAACGCCTCTGGTCAGTTCACTCAAAACAAAAGACATATCGAGGGGACGCCTATGGGTCGGTCCCAAATCTAAAAGTTTCGATAAAACACATGCGACTAAATAGGGTCAGTCCTGTACCAACCATTACTTAGTCAAAAACCCTGTAACAATGACATATATATGTATGCTTAAAAATGATGAATGCATGAAAAAAACTATCAGTTCTAGGAAGACCGTAGTGACTACCCACTAATCACAGGTCATATTTGAGAGCCTACAGGTCGAAGCCTTGGCTCTGATACCATAACTGTAACACCCCATTTTGGAAATGGAAATATCACATCAATTATGGCGTGTCATCAAAGCATGCAAGGTAAAATGTCTAAACATTACTTGACCATATAAAGGAAAATACCGGAATCAAACATCGGTAGTCCAAAAGTAAAGCTCATCACACACAAACATAGTATAGTAAGGAATAAGGACGAAACAATGTCCAAAGCATAAGTATCATAAAGAAAAGAAATGCATAATGTAAAGAAGGCTAGACAGCTTCCAGTCCATATGCACGTACTCTTAATGTCTACGAGCGTCCCTGAGTACCTGCCTTTTTGGGAACATAGAAAAGGAAAACGGCTGAGCAATACGCTCAGTGCACGGATGTACAATAAAGCATGAATAGGATAAGCATATAACATAATAACAGCGGAAGAAACTAAGTCCCGAGTAACCTGGTTAAGTCTTAATAAAACTGGTTTTATAGTTTGAAAGTCTTATGTTTATCTTATAAAAACTGTTTGTCATATTTTACCATTAGCCAATATAGGTCATGAATATCCACCGTGCATGAATAATTGGAGGGGTGACCTCATCATGCAAATTAGAGGGGCTGCCTTTAATTTAATATACTGGTTTTATGGGTAGGAGGGATCAGCTCCTTGTGAAGGATGCAAGGCACACACCACATTCACCATGTAATCCTAAATAAAAACGTGTAACTAGGATGCACCCATACGCCCCACATGATAAATATAAATAAATGGCCAAAAGCTGAAGGGACGCCACGAGCAATCACTCCGCCGTGGTGAAGTCATAACATCAGTGCCTCTAATGTTATGGTTATGGTACCTCCATAACTAGGTGAAACTGGTCATGCATGTATATGGCTATAGGTAATTCATATTTAAACATAAGCAATCAAACTCATACTTATACTACGGGAAAACAGTTGGCTGCATACGGGGAAATCCTAATAAGGAAAGAATGTCCATACTGAAAGGACGGGAATCCGTACCTTATGTCCAGTGAACGAGAACAACGAACTGCGAGAATCCTACTTCCGAAACACTAGTGCTACATAAATACGTACATGAAATAAGTATCTGCTTACTACATACATAGCTGGTTTTATATCATGTCTTAGCTTATTTTATGTGTTCTTACTATTTACACTGTTTAAAGCCTTAAACTGTGTTAAATCTTATATTCTGTTCAATCTGATTAAGTATTTCTGATATTTCATGTGTTATTATACTTACTGTGTAATAATAAGTAACTTTCCAAAAATAGCAGGTTTCCTAAAATAGAAAGTTTCCAAAAATAGAAAGTTTCCAAAAATAGAAAGTTTCCAAAAATAGAAAGTTTCCAAAAATAGAAAGTTTCTAAAAATAGAAAGTTTCCAAAAATAGAAAGTTTCCAAAAATAGAAAGTTTCCAAAAATAGAAAGCTCCCAAAAATAGATTTACTGCTTAAAATAGATAAGTTTCTAAAAATAGAAAGTTTCCATAAATAGATTAGTTGCCTTAATTAAATAAGTTTCTAAAAATAGAAAGTTTCCATAATTAGAAATAAGCTGGTTAAATAAGCTAAGTAAATAAGCCTAAGTGTATTCATGATTATTTGCTAAGTCATATGATATATTATATAGTTTAATAATTATTTCATGTAATTTAATTAAACTATAGGTTATAATATTTAATTAAAGTATGACATGTTTTTAATTAAATATATTAAATACTTAGGTTAAATATGTATTATTAAATATTAATAATATAACCTAAGTCATGTTTAATTAATTAATTATATCCATGGTTTTTAAATAATTAATTAATTATAAGTCTTAATAATATAAATACTTAGGTTAAAAATAATTCATGTTTATTAATAATTAGTTAACCTAAGTCATGTTATTAAATTAATTACATCTTATTAATTTAATTCTTAACATACGTTTATAACATAAACAACTAACATAATCATGATCCGGATCTAAGCCTAAAAACATGCACCGGATATGAAACAACACCGTACCCCGAACCAAATAGGGGTACCCCTTTGCTGCCGTGGGACCCACACGCACCAACCAAGACCAAAAAGGTCTTGGTGGTGGTCGGCTAAAACAAACCGAGCCCCCTTGGGGTCGGTTGTACCTTGCGGCCCAAAAACAAACACCCCTTAGATCGACCCATTGATTAATTAATGATCAAAACATGTTAGACCTATGATTAATTAATGTGTTTTTATGAAAACATCACGTGTTCATAATTAAATAAAAGATTAATTAAAAGAAAAGGGTTTAAAAAGGTTTTACCGTATTCGTGGATCAAGATGGTGAAGAACAAACACGAACAAACACTAATTTAACAAGATCTAGGATCAATGGAATCACCTTGTTGGTGATTGTAGGTGGCGGCCCAAAGAAGGAGGAGGAGGAAGGGTTTTAGGTTTTTCTTAAAATTCTTCTGTAAAGTGATTTGAGTAGTAAAAATTACTTAACCCTTCTTTTAGTAAAAATTGGTAATGGGCTTGGCCCATTACCCTCTTTTGGCCGCGGGTAGGGACTCCCTTGTGGGGGTCCCGTACCTCGTTTCGTGTCTTGTAATTTCGTACACATTTATGTTTAATTATGTTCGTGTTTTAAAAGTTCTCGTTACGTAAATACCATACTCTTATATATTTAATTACGCTCGTATTAAATATATATACGTAATTAATAATAGCTCGTGTTTTAATTACGCTCGTGATTTCGTGATTGTATGCTCGTGATTAATTATTGCTAAATAATTATTACGTGATCGCACAAATAAAATATTTATCGTGTTCTAACACGTACGTAATAAATAAACTCCTAACACGTAATCGTAATCATGCTATATTAGGAAAGTTTTTAACTAGTACGTACGAACTTAAGGTACTATGCATGGTAAAAGCATGCGGGTTTTACAGAGTGACTTTTGCTCTGCCGCATTAAAAGCGAAGCGTTCTTCTAACGAACCTAAATATCTGAGAAACCCTGCTTTACTTTATCAAACTCCTCTGGCATAGAAGTAATTCTATCTTCTAGGGCATGATTTTTAATCTCTATAGCCTCTAGTTCCAATTTCTCTGCTACTGATTCTCTCTTAAGTCTCATAATTTCTTCCCCTAATGCCTGAACAACCTGAATCATCTTGTCACTTGTCTCAACGGAGTTTTCACAATCAGTTGTTTTTTAAAGAGTTTCATTTTTAGATTGACTTGCAATTTCAAGAGATATACAATGTTGTTGAAGCTCATCAAAACGTTTTGAAAGTGAACTATAAGAATCTTGAAGTTTTAAAAATTCAACGTTAGATTCATGACAAGAATGATTATCTACATTATTCACAGGTTCAACAATATTCACAGATATATCAAGCACATCATCACATTTATTCACAGTAGATGAAATCTCATGACCATATTTAATAGTAACAACTTGCATCACTTCGAGAGACAATATATGTTCTAAGAATCGGTCATATTCGGATAAAATCTTTTCTTTCTCAATTAAATGTTGTTCATAAAAATCATCCATTTCATAGAAAACTTTTTGAACTTTACCCATTTCAAAACTTAGATTTCCCGCGAGATAATAAACTCCATTTTTAATATTGTTTACAAACGAAACGATCTCTTTCTCAAACACCGTTTTCATGTGTTCGAAAGCCCATTCTCCAGCGGTTTGAGCCGTTGAAGTCGTACATTTCAGGACGACCTTGTCAAAATCGGTTAGGTATCGCTCAATCTCTTCCAAGCTTAGCAATACCGTACTTACCGGTGGAATATTCTTAGGAATTTTCTTAGGTTCGTCCGAATTAACAAGTGTAGGAAGTATACTAAGGCTTTCTCTAGTAGGCATGTAAGCGGGTGTATGGTTAAATTCCTTTTGCATATTAAATCGAGTTCTAAGATCTATTTTTGCATATGATGCATTCATTTGTGCATAATCATACTCAGGATATGTAGGAAGTAATTTTAACCGATTCTCTTCATGTAGTGACATGCTCTCAGATTAATTTAGAAACACAATCGGATCTAAGACCAATCCTAACTTGGTTGCATCATAAATTCATGGGTTGTGGTGAAATGCTTGCTTTGCATACCCCGGGTTAGGTGGTAGGTCTATTAGACGCGATAGATTGAATTCTTGAAAAGAAGAATGAAACAAGTGTACTAAATGTGAAGCAGAGTATTCTTTAAAAAGCAAAATTTCAGTCTTTTTAACTTTCTCAGACGCCTTAATTTCCGTTTCAACCCTTTTAGACTCGAGAATTTCGAAATCCGTTTTTAATTTTTAAAATTATTAACGACTGACTCTTTTTCTTTTAGTTCTTTCGAAAGATTTGCTCTTAAACTCTCAGTTTCTAGCAGATTATCCATTTGGACTTGCCTAAACCTATCAAATTCAGGATTGGTTAAGGTAGTGGACACTTGAGTTAATTCCAAGGTTTTAACCTTTTCCTTATGCAAAGCAAGCTCGGCATAGAAATTCTGATTAACAGTGAGGGTTTCTAGGACCGCATTATTCATTTGGCTAAGAATAGATGCCGACACCATAACCAAATCGGGTTGAGCAAACGAATTTATAGTCGTAATAGCTCCCGGTTGTGGTTCACTCAATGTATGGGGACTTGCATTGATATTTCTATCATTGTTTGTCTCCTCTATTGAGTTGCTAACCATCGGAGGCTGTTCCAGATACTCAGACACTTGCTCAACTTGATAAGGTACAATACTAGTATCCGTAGCAGTAATTGGTACCTCGGAAATTGTATCAGCTCCATAAAGTGAAAGATTTGTCATGAGAGCTGCCTTGGCGGTATTGAGATCATCACAGTCAGAGTCGTATGCATCCAGATCATCACATTGATATACGGCATTGTTGGTGATGGCTGCTGTGAGACCGTCAGTTTTCGCAACTCCCAGATCTGCGAAAAATGCTAACTCTTCTTCATCAAGCTCACGTCCTTGGGCTTGAGCATTCACCAAGTAGATCTTCTCCTGAAACCATGTGTTATCCCTTTTCCTCTTGGGCTGCTTGCACTCTCGAGCCATGTGCCCTTCCCCTTTGCAGTTATAACATATAATCATCTTCATTTTTCCAATGTTATTACCCCTTGTAGCAACAGTGTTAGATGAACGTACACCAGCTGTAGATGAGCTTGGTCTCCCCTGAAGTGGTTGCAACATGACTCTGCCATCCTGAATTGTATCTTGTTGTCGAGAGTTAGAAGAGTTCCTTAACTGATTGTTTGTTGGAGCTGGTCCTGTGTAACCTCGTTTGTTCAATGTTAGAGTGAGATAGGCAGACATTTGAGCAAGTATATCAGTAGGACTATCCCCTTGTCTAAACTTAGGGACATGAATCTCATCATCGCAATAGAATGTTGGTGCTGATTGAGCTACAAGCTAATTTGAGGAAACACTACCATGTTGTGAGTAATGGGGTTGAGGAGCCTCAAGTTGTTGATATGTAACAACAGGGTTTGTTGGAGGTTGATAGGGTGAATACTAGTGTAAATCATAATGTAACTGATGTGAATCTCCTTGTGATGATGTTGCTGGTTGCTTGTATTGTTGGTGATAAGATGTAGGCGGTTGTGGCAAGATCGAATAATGTGGGAAGCTTGGTGTTTGATACAATGGTTGTTAGGAAGATTGGTGTCCCAACACAAACGGAGAGTTGTGATACGACAATGTAGGATGGTTTGCCATTAATGCCAATGGTTCTTGATAAGATCCCTGAGAGATTCGCTTTTGTTTCACATGCTTCTTGTGTTGTTGTGAGAAAGCATAGAGTTGATCTAAATTTGACTTGTGCAAATCTCGAATCATCTTAACATCAGTGACATATTGACTCCATTCTTGGGGTAACGTGTTCAAGAACTTTGTGTTTAGTTGAACCTGAGCAATCCTTAGATTACACACGTTCATATCATTCATCAAAGTAGTGAAACGCCAGTAGTAATCGTGAAGAGTCTCCCCTGGAATGTATGTAAACCTATCAAACAAGTCATACAATTGAAACTCTCGTTCTTGCTTAGTTAGAGAGGTCCCTTGTAACAAAACAGCTAATCGATCCCAAAGATCCTTTGCCACTGTGTGTTGACTTACCGTTCTATAGATATCGGGTGGAAGGGCTTGAAGTATTGTCTGAACAGCCCTTTCATCTGCATCGACAATGAGTTTGCTAGCATCGGTTAACTCATGATACAACCTTTCCCGTGTCACATTGTTGACAGTAACTTCTTCCCAATCTAGTGGACCTTTTTCAATGGATTGAAGCATAAGTCTACCATTGGGTTTGCCCATGATGTAAGTTTTCATGCGACCTTGCCATGCTTCAAATAAATCTTTGATGATCAAAGGTGGGCGGGTGTCGGTACCCGAGATGATTGAGATATCGATAAGCGATGTCATTGTTGGCATATATGAATTTGAATTCATTTTATGATCTCTTGAATAAAGATTATCAAAAATGATCGAGCAATGAAATAAGGTTACGTGTTTTTGTATTGTTGAATGAAAAATGTTGTTATCTTTTTGTTGTGTGTGTTTTTAAAAATTACCAAATTAGTGCACAAAAGAAAAATCCGCTAAGTCATGCAATTATCCCAAAAAGTAAATTCTATCGGAATGTCCTTCTATCGGAATGTCCTTCTATTAGAATGTCCCTCTATCGGAATGTCCCTCTATCGGAATGTCCCTATATCGGAATGTCCTTCTATCAGAATGTCCTTCTATCGGAATGTCCTTCTATCGGAATGTCCTTCTATCGGAATGTCCCTCTATCGGAATGTCCCTATATCGGAATGTCCCTCTATCGGAATATCCTTCTATCTAAATGTCCTTCTATCTCAATGTGCTTCTATCAGAATGGAGCATTTGTCGGAATGCAATAAGTATCATAATGTGATACTATCGGAATCCTGATCGCAATATGGCTAAAAATATTTGGACAGAGTAACGTCTCAATAACCCTTAAAAACCATCACAATCCTCGATCGCAATGAGCGATCGGTATAATCGTCGGAATAAGGTGTCTGATATGAGTGATTTTACTCATATCATTTGTATCTTAAAACGAACTAATTGCATATTATCAATGAAAAATGCCTTGTATATGTTTGTTTTGTGTTTCATGTGTGTAGGTACAAAAGATCGCGAAAACCGACAAAACCGACACAAGTTTGAAGAAAAAATCGACAACGGCAAGATTCGAGCTCGACTTTAGTGGATTTAACTTCTTATGAAGAAAAAAGGCCAAGTGGGTCCCACATTGGGAAATTGGGCTCAAAAGCCCAATAAAGGATTTTAAGTTTTCACTATTATAACAAAAGCCCACAAAGCCCAATACCATGCCTAATTTTGCTATAATAAACGAATTTAATTTGGACTCAAAGTCCAATCCATATTTCAATATGACGGATTGGGTTATTGGGTCATAAGCCCATGTGACAAGCAATACGGTGGAAAAGAGTTTTTTTATACTCTTTTTGGTCATTATTTTGGGTCAAACATATTAACTTCACACGTTTTCATTCACTCACACATTTATCTCACCACAACTTTTCAACTCACCACCACAAAAACATTTCGATAGTCCCTATGTGTTTTCTCCCTCACTTCATCTCTCACCCAAACCTAAAAAAAACAGACGCAATATACACTATTCATCAAAACCCTAATCCAATAAATCATCACAAAAATTGGGGCTTTCACTTGCACGTGTGATGCACACGCATGGGGAATTAATCCCCCATGTTTTTGGAAAGAAGAAGTGGGAGAAACAGCAATGTGGCAACAATCTATTGGCCTTGACAACACATCCTCCTGAATCCTCCAATAAAAGGGAGCCACATCAGCTTTGTAGAAGCACAACTAGCACAAGGATTGCCACCTTGGTAATCCGTGTGATAGTTGATCATCTTTCTACCCTTGGATCATAACAAGAATGAGAGAGAAATAAGAGATGCGGAATTAAGGGTCAGGATCTACTCTTCTTGACCAACAAACTCACCCCCACTCCCTCGGGTTCTCCTATAAAACCCCATCATTTTACTGTATTTGGTATCCCTTTCTTTTTTTGTAAGTTTATAATGTCAATTTTAGTGTAGAAAATTGTAATTTTCTTTTCAAGTTATTGTAATGTTCAATTAAAGATTAATAAAATTTGGTTTCAGTATCATTTTTATCTCGTGTTCTTTATTATTGTTTAAACTTTATATAAATTTCTTACATTATAAATTGATGCTATTACGTGATTATTCATTGAGCTTTATTAATAGCTTAATTTTGAATAATCAAAAGAGATAAGGGATAGTCATTCAACCCCACTGGTGGAATATAAATAATATTGTTGATTCGTGAATGTTTGGTGATGATGATTCGATGATGGTGGTGGTGATTCGTATGGTGACGGTGTTATCGTTTCGGTTCATTAAGGTTGTTCAGCACAACCTTCTGCTCAACGGAATCTTCAAAAGGTTTTAATACTTGTTACTTTTATGTCATTTACATGTTTTTTGAATGAATCTGTTTTGTTATCAGCTTTATAAATTAAGTGATTTAATCTTCTCGGTTAGCTTAATCTGTTATGATAATAAACCTGTTTTGTGTATTAAAATGTTATAGAAGTTAACTGGTATGATTTGTTTTGATTTTAGAAGTTCACATGAGCGGGATATGATAGAAATTTGATGTTATGGGTTTATTGATCGATTTTGAAGCATTCCTGTTTTGACGGTTTGATTTAAAAGATAATTGTATGATAGAGGATTAAGATTGCTGTCATAGTCTTAGCTGCTGTCAAGTTTTAGTTGATGAGATTGGATTTATTTTTTTAGACTGCTGAGTTTAATTTACAGAATTGATTTTGATTACTAAAATTGTGGTCTGCTGGATTTTAGAGGTTTCTGTTTATTTTACCTGATTAGATTGCTTGTATTTAGACTTTTGAATCATTTGGTTAGTGTTATTTAGTCTGCACTCACTTTGAGTTTTTAACTGATAGGTTTATGGATGCTTATTTGCATCAATATGCTTGAGTTTCTCAGATTTGAAACTGATAGAGATTAAGAGGGTGTTAACTCTATTCGTGCTTGAGTTATATTAACTTTATGCTTGAATTAAACTGAGTTGTCTGCTTTTAGTTTTAAATTTGGAATTTTGGTTTGATTTGTATCTGCATATGGATTTAAGCTATGCATCTACTTTGTTTAGTCTGCTGAGATTTCTAGTTTAGTAGTGTATTTTGTTCTTTTGGCTATCTGATTTGCTATTTGGCATTGCTGAGTTGCATATGTAATCAGAATCAACTATTCTGATAGCTCGTAGCTAATATCCTTATCAGCTTTTCCATAAGATTTGTGAAATAAGTCACCTCCTGTGACTGATTTTGTTAATTTACTGTTCCAAAAAATTAATAGCAAAAATTTTCTATTTGCAAGGCTCGTCCTCGAGACCTCTCGCTTAACACCCAACGTGTTTTCCTTCTGCGCTAGCAGCTCTTTTGAGTTTACTTTCTGTCATTTTATTAATATAGTAAAGTTGTGTCTGGCAGATTTGAGTTTAGTTGCATTTTAACTTAAAGTCCGTTTAGATATATTTTAATTAGTTTTTTTTATTAAAGTAATTTTTAGTTTTAAAAATAATTAATAGTTTCAAAAAAAATGTTTTTAGGAATCTAATTAGTTTTAAATAAAAATTAGATTTAATTAAACTTGTAGTAGTAAAATAGTTTTCAATAGATTTTAAAATAGTGTAAGAGTTATTTAAAATTAAATAGAATAAATTTTAATAGATTTTTAAGTAGTTTAATTTTAATTAAAATAGCTTTTAATTTTAAATATTTATCTTTAAATAAATTCGGGGTTTACGATTCATGCACTTAGGATTTAAATTTGTAGAATTTAATTTTAGTTTAAAAACCGAAAACCAATTCAAATCGATTGTCCAATTCAAAGCAAAACGTCTCAAATTCACTCGATCTTCGTGTACAACGAACTTGGTTCACCCACGTGTTTAATTAAATCCGTCTTTGGTAATTTTAGTCTATTACTTTTTCCTAAAGGTAATTTTCTAATTTACCATATAACGTATCTTAATTATTACATATACTATCCACGACACACCAGTGTCTGAATCCTTGTGATCGCAAAGTAAAACCCTTGGGTTATTGCGATCAAACCGTACTTACTTGTACTTTCCGAAGGAATCAATGGCAGTGAATTTCGCAAAGATGAAGCAAGAAAGTTCTTAACTTTTGAGCCAAAAGATTTGTGTTTTAACCGAACCCAAGATACCCAAATCACTAATACACGAATAAAGAAGGTATACGACTTAAGAACAGTAAAAAACACGAAAATTTTTTGAAGCTTTGGTAAAAAACAATCAAAAACTTACGTTATGCTTAAATAAGCATGAACAACACAAAGATCAACCTATATTTCATCCCATGCTCTTGATACCAATTGTAGAAGTGTGATAATCTTTGTATTTCAAGAGGGTTGATGTTTTTCTAGAGAGAGAAACAAGAGAGAGAAGTGAGAGAAACTATGTGTATTATCTTAAGAGAAATAAACAACCAACACCTCTTTCCATGGTGGAAAGAGGCTTATATACCCAAGTCCTTAAATGGACTTGGGTCTCCGGCCCATGTACATGCTCATGGGTCGGGCTATTAATAAACATTACTTACACAATACTACGAGCCTATAACTACATTGTTGGAGTGACCGAGAATTTCTTTATACGTAAAACGTATTTCCAACATGTATACTTGTTTCATCCCCTATTAATTTATGGGTACTCCTTGATTCTAGTTTCCTCGATTTACGTGCCCTCGGGTCGATTTACGAAAAACGTTTTTATCAATTATGAATCTACGGCACAAAACGATTTTAATAAAAATTGTCTCATCACAAACGGAGAACAAAAGCGTAAATACGTAAACCTAGGGTTTTTAGTTTAATCGTAAAAGACGCTAAATTATGCATGTAAGTCCTAATTTCTTCTCGTAAATTTGTGAGTTTATGAACCCACATAAATAAAATTTCAAAATAATATACAAGAATAAATTTTTTTATCTGAAAATGTCAGACTGTCACAAAAATGGAGTATGTAAACGTGAACACGTAACGTAGAGCTCTCCGGTTTAGACGTAGACGATGCTACTTTAAGACGTATACCCAAATTTCTTCCCAAAAGTGAGTGAGTTCATAAACTAGTAATAAAAGAATAATTATAAATCATACTTGAGAATAAAATAACGATCTCAAATTGACGGATTGTCACAGCAGTTCCCCCTAAAGAGGATCTTTTTCCTCAAAGATCAATTCATCTTACTACTCGCTTCTTATAGAGTCAAAGACATGTGGGCATTTCCTCCACATTTGGTCTTTTCGCTCAAGCGAAATTCATTACAATACGCGAGTTTCATCAAACATAACAATGGGAATACGATCGTGCTTAAGTTGACTTACTTTCTCTCTCCATGATGTCCACGGGTTTTCGATGAATACAACTTTTCACTGATCCAAACTTCATTAAGAAATAATCAGATTTTTCACTTGATAGACATTTCATCAAGTTCGTATATGGAACATAATTCATGCAGCCCTTGAAGTTCTAGGGTAGATCTAGCTTATATGCCTCTTGGACCAAATCTTTACATTATCTGAATGGTCCCATACAACAGGGACTTAACTTCCCACGATCTTTCAGATCATCCATTTATCTTTCCATGATAAAAAAAATTCGGCATAGCTTTGCTACCCATCCTGCACTTCAAGATTTACATTTCATTTTCACATATCCTCCTGCCCACTACTGGTTCCTTGAAAGTTTTACCACTTCGTGTAGTAATAACCTTCATTTCTCCCTTCGGGTTTGCAATGGTATCACTAGGAAGACCACCCGAGGAAGAGGGTTTACACATGATTGCTTCAAACATCTTAGCCATTCGGTCCTCAAATTTTGATTGCCTAGTATCCGCTTTTAATAACTCTTGCTTAATCTCATGTTGTCCTAATTCCATCTTTTGTTGGTTTTGTTGTAGACGTTGGACATTTCCTTCCATTTTGTTTGCATGAGTTTTAAGTTCATTAGCAAGTTCATTTTTTAGCTCGTTTTTCAACTCAGATCTTAAGCTAATCATCTCACGTTGCATGTTATCAAATTTAGCATCATTTGCTTTTGCATAATCCAAAAATTCTCCTTGCAAATTTTTAGTGTGAGCATTTTGAAAACCTTGTGTAGTGTTTTGAAAATCACGGTTTTGGTTTTGATTAGAAATTTGTCCATTTCCACTTTGATAATTCCCCTTGTTGTAATTGCGTGTGTTGCCTTGGTAATTACCTTGGTTGTTGTTTCGATAATTGTTAACATTTTGATTTGGTGGAGCTTGATTTTGGCGGGAACCTTGACCGTTTTGGTTGTAAGTTCCTGTTGCTACATAAGCACTCGAAGTGTTACCATCCGCGGTAATGCACTCGGAAAGATCATGAGCTCCACCACACGATAAACAACTCTTAGAAACCGCTTTAACCGAAGCGGATTTGGAAGCTTCTTGAGCCTTCCAATGGGACATAAGATTAGCAAATCTATCAAAAAACCGATTTTCCTCATTAGCTTCATCATGTAAGGCATTAATGCTACGAGACGATTGTGACGAAGACGAGAACCCATATTGGCAACACTCGGTGTGTTACGAGGGTTATAAACCTTAGATCTATTTTCAATAATTTGTAAAGCCTCATTTGTCGTCTTGCACAAAAAATTACCACCCACGACGGCATTCAAATAATCTCGTTCATGATCATTAAGCCCATTATAAAAAGTATCCACTTGATGCAATTCCGTAAAATCATGGTGTGGACATTCATGTAACATCTCTTTAAATCGTTCCCATGCCATTGAAAAACTTTCATTATTTCTTTGCACAAATCGCGAGATCTCATTTTTCAAGTGTGTTGTTTTAGATGGTGGAAAAACTTGTTCACAAACTTAGACACGAGATCGGCCAATGTCAAAATCGAATTTGGCGGTTCTTTCTCGAGCCAAATTTTTGCGGGTCCATCCAACGAATATGGAAACAACATCATCTTAATGGCGTCATGTGGAACATCCTTAAACTTGCTAGTGGTGGTGAGACGGTTAAAATTCCTAATGTGGTAATGCGGGTTGTCTTTCTCATGACCTCTAAACTTATTTGCTTGCAACATCGACATTAAACCCGTCTTAATTTCGAAATTCTCCGCAAGGATGGCGGGAATCACAATAGCCTCTCTAAAACCCTCGGTGGGTGCTTGTAGCAACTCCATCATAGTACGATTAGCCATGACGACTTCTTGTTCTACAATAGGTTCAACAATTGGAGGTTCTTCAACAATCAACGTCTCTTGATTGCCTTGATTTTGAAGTCGTTTACGAGCTCGTTTTGCTTGATTACGAGTGATCATAAACTTCACGAAGAATGGGAGGTGAGCAAAGAAGATTCTTTTTGGGTGTTTTGTGAATTTTCAATTTTTTTGTGTTTTTGATGATATTTAATTTTTTTGGATTTTGGTGTATCTTCGTAGACAACAATCTAAAAAATCTCTCCTCGAATCAAACTCTTGATTAAAGAATCCTCAAAGGAATGAAAATGATCACGTGGAGTGAACGCCTTCGAATGACTTTAGAACTTTGGTGAAAACCAAATTGTTCAAGAGGGTTTAATCACAAAGAAAACCAAGCAAATATATTATACGTAATAATACTTTGGGCGGCAAAACCCTCGATTAGCCTTCAATCTCAAAATACTCACAAGCAAGCGGGGAAACGAGGCGGCGCGAAGCACTTAAGAGCCTTTTTCCTTAGGGTATATTTTATAATACCCGCCTTATACCCACCTTATAGTTTGTATCTTTCAAAATCGAGCTTCACGAAAGTATTTATCTATTTTTGCCTTTTTCTTTTTGTTTGAGATTCGAATACAATAATTGAGTGATGAAATCCCAATTAAGGTTGTATTTTCACACTTTTGGAGATATTGTATATTGGTTGTGATACTTAATACAATATATTAATAATATTTGTACAAGAAAAACCAAGAAAACTGATAATACGTATTAGTAGAGTTCTACTAATACAAATACTATTTGGTTAATATTAAAAACGACAATGCAAATTAATCACGACACACCTCCCCGACAGCGGCGCCAAAATGATTGTGGTAAAATACGACCTTTTAGGAAAAAGGCGTAAAAGCGGTAAGTATTGAACAAATGACTTTAGGAAAAATCAAGTGTTAATGACCCAATGAAAGTTCGTTTCCCAAGGAGGTATATGTGTGTGACTAAGATGTACAAGATTTGAGATTAATATTGGTTTAGAAGGGGATTAGACAAGAAGATGACGAAGACGAAAAAATAAAAATTAACAGAAAATCACTACTAGAAAGTTAAAACGTAGAACCTTAAAAATCACAAAAATAAAAATAAATTCTAAAAATTACCAAAAATTCACCAAAAATAAAAAATGATAAACTAAGAGTTTACCAATGATCAAAACTTTTTCAAACCTTTTAAATAATTAAATATTCAATTTTTAAATGCTAATTAAAGCCCTAAAAATCAAATAAATTATCAAAAAGCCCAAATAAAGATTTTTCAATTGATAAACCTCTAAAATGACCTAAAAAGATTAAAAACTATTTTTAGAAATTTTTAAACTAATAAAAACTATTTAAAATGATTTAAAAACTATTAAAACTTAAAATAATTATAAAAATTAATCTAAAAGTGATAAAATTATTCTAAAAGTTGCTAAATTCCTATTTTAATGTATTAAACCTAAGAAAAATGTAAAAAGTTGGAAAATGTGAAATTTTAAAAATAATAATAAAATAATAATAAAATAATATTACAAATCCAAAAATTATAAAAACTTGCAAACTAGTTTATTTTAACTTAAATAATCAGAAAATCAAAATGAAATTACCAAAATACCCCTAATGGGCCCTCAAATGGGCCAAATCCAAATACAGTCAACACAAATGGGCTTTTGGGCCCAAAAAGTCTAACTTGGCCCAATTGACTTGGAAAAGCCCTATCTGACTTAAAATTAAATTCTAAGAACAAAACTCTAAAGGCCCAAAAGCTGAAAATGTGCTTATCACAGCTTATTGAACTCAAAGCTTATTCTTATTGGGCTTTTCAGCCCATTAAGCCATAAGCTAATGCCATAAGCTCTAATTTGACACACAACCCTCTTTTAGGATGCTTAAGAGATCTGTCAAAAGAAATTTCCAATAAGCACACTCAATAAGCCAGAAAATAGAAAAGCAAAAATCCACAAAACGACAAAATAGTCGTTTTTGAGAAATAATGCACCTCGGGACTTGATTCAACTTGCAAAAGCTTTCAAATTGACTCAATAAGCAAAATCAATCAACAAAAATCCAATAAGAACAACCAATAAGCCAGAATAAGCACAAATGAACTTATGAAAAAGTCAAATGAGTTGGTTTTCTAGTCAAACCTAAAAGTCAACCACCCAAATGCTCCAGTATGAACAAATGGGTCAAAATATGAGCACCTATTACAAAAACAAAGTTGTTGCTGGTTGGAATAAGCTATTATAGCTTATTGATAAGCTGACACCAATTTTGCACTATCAGTGGCAACCAGCAGGGGAAAGGAGTTCCCACTGCTTTGACTAATTGACCAAGCTTATTTGAGAGTTCTGGTTTGATTCAATTGGAAACAAAGGCACCCTTGTGATCAGTGAATCACAAGGAGTCAATAGCAATAATAAAGTCACAAAATGATCCACACAATAAGCCACAATAAGCCAAACAGTTACCAGATATGCTCCAGATATGCAAATAAGCAGTTAAGCACTTAATAAGCAGATTTAAGCAGAATAAGCCAACCAAACTTAACAGGATGCATACACCAGCTATATAAACTAACAATAAACACAAAGCAACAAGAATCAAACACTGAATCAAAGAAAATAGCAAGATCAAGGCACAAAATGTTTCTGATGAACAAAGAACAATAGGCAGACAAGTTTTGCTGATATACTTGACACTTGATCCAATTTCAAGCCTCAAATCCTTCTACCCTGGTGTGATTAACTATGATTTAGCACTTGTTAGCCCTAACCTATGCTTAGATCTAGGTGTCCTCAAAATCCTAGCCAATTTTACCAAGTTATGAAGATTTTATAGCCAAAACAAGAATCTATGTGATCAAACCCACAAAACCTGCAAACAGATGAACATATGCACCTAAACAACAGAAACCAACACTTGCTAACAGCACACAAGCACTTAGCAAACCACAAGCCAAACTTATGCAGTAATCCCAAACACTCCTTAATCAGTCACTTATCAAAGAAACTTGTGATTTCTTCTAATAACCTACTGATTTCAATGATCAAAAACACTTAACCAATAGCAACTAACACAATCAAACTCAAAAATCACCAGCACAAACACCAATACTCAAAATCAAAGCACAAAATCCAAAATAGTCATAAACATGAAATTTTTAGGGGAATCTTAACAAGAGCTTATACCTGCCTTCCACAACATCCTAGGAAGGCCAGCAATGCTCCTTGGACCTTGTTCAACAACTAGAACAAGACCAAGGTACTTCAAATAAGGAGATGCAAATTGCCTTGGTTGATGGTTCAAAGTAGAACCTCAAGGACTTGATATCTTCAACACAAGCAGCAAACAACTCAACCAAGGGCTCTAATCCCTTCACAAGCTTGGTGTCAACAAGCTTGTAAGAGCTTATAGCAAATGGTCAAGGGTTAGTACACAAAATAACCAAAACAGAACCTAGGATTTCAAAGTTTTCAAACCTTAAAAACCTTATGAAACAAGACGTGCCTTAACCACAAGATTAAGGTAGGCCTTAACAATCAAATGGAACTCAGAATTAGGCTACTCAAACACCAAACTTTTAACTAAATCAAAAAGAGATTTCAAATTTCAGAAATTCAAATTTTATTAAGCTTAAAAAGGAATTACAAAGATTGATAGCCTAAAACTGGAACAAAGGGACTCTCACATGTTGAGGTCTCCTTTTATAGGCAAATGCCTGGCTAAACACTATTCACAAACCCTAGAACTGAATTTCCTAATATGCCCTTGAGTCTTCTAGACGAATTCTTGGTGTGAGTTGTCCAAAATGCATCCAAACCGTTTAAAATAGCTTTGTGATGAAGCAATGAGTGTCAGCTGTTGATCTTGACACGTGGCTAAGCTTGGAGCTCAAGTTGTGTTTTGATTGGTGGACGGGTTTGAATGGTGGGGCCTCTTGGTGAGTGGGAGTGAGTGTTTTAAGGTTGGGAAGGGTTTCTGGGCGTGTGAATTAAGTGTGTGTCAAGGTAATTTAAATTAACCCTTTGTTTTAAGTGGTGTAAAATCTGGGTGGTGAAAAGGTAAACAGTAGTGTGTTTGATCCGTTTTTGGTGGATTGAGAAGTGTTTGGCGCAAAAACATTTGAATGTTTCAAATGTGGCAACTTAAGTCCTTGTGTTTTGGCAGAAAGTGTATAACACATTTATTTTGCAAACAAACACATTTCCTTTGTTAATAACTTTCAGAACTTGACAATTTTGGCACAAGACTTTTCCAAAAGGGTTACAAGGGTTGTTTTTGCCATTTTTGGATAATTCAAGGGCTGTTCTTGGACTTTCTTGATCTTCAAAGGTCTTCATTGTATCTTTGACTTCATGAGGGACCATTATTGGCAATTTTGATTTGTTGAGGGACTTTTTGCCATTTCTTCAAAGTTGAGGGACCTTTTGTGTAATTTTGACAAACTTAAAGGACCAAACTTGTAATTATGAATATACAAGGGGTTTAAGTGTCATTTCTTTAATAATTGAGGATCAATCTTGTTTGTCTTCAAGTCTTCAAGGGTATTTGTTGAGAATTCCATGATTAAGGCCCGGTTCTTTGTACGGCTTCGTTTCTCGTGTCCGTTTTTCCTTGTAACTTGTGATCTTTTGTCTTTTTCATGATATCCATACCTAAAATACACAAGTAAACAAACACAAGCATATATATGGTATTTTTATGACATTTTATGCATTTAAAGCCCGAAAAGAACGATGAGATCATGTATAAATGCCATCTCATCACTACTAATCAGCCTTGCATGGTCACTTCCAAATTGTATGTAGGCGCGCAAATATATACAATTTCAAGATTAACGATGCAATTCAGTTCGTCAAAATTTTATCATCATGTTTATAATAAAAACATTTTCATGCTTAATTCTTAAATAAGAATAAAAAATACATTTACAAAGATGTTCTTTGTTATGAAAACAATTAAGTTCTCCAAGGTGTTTCATAAACAACTTCATTTCGATAACGATTACTTATAAATCTCACTTTGAATAATCCTTATAGTGATGAAAATTCAATTTTCTCAAAGGATATTGTTTTAACTTTATAAAAACAATGAGTGATCTGCAAAAGAGTGATGAAGAGTTGTTCACCAAGAACTAACTACAATATAAGAAATGAGCTTTAGCCAAATAATCATGAGGTTCATGACCTCGATGGCACTCAAAAAGAATAATCCACAACGTAACTCAAATCTAGATGAGTACTTGTTCAACGGTTGCATCACTAATGCGAACATTAGGAAGAAGCAAGAACAGATAGATAACATCGATACATGTAGAATTTAGCAATCAAAGGTAGTCTTTTCATTAATCACAAACAAGTCAGAATTGTACCGTAACACATTGTGTGTCACTATGTCATACAATTCCAATAACTCATCCTACCAACTGATGTCTCAGTTAAGTTAGGGATTATTTTTAAAAGATACCACAATGAATACTAATCTACAAGAGTCATTAGGTGTTCCACCTGTCCCGAAAGATCCATCGGTCCCAATTCAGAAGAAGATTTCTTCAATTTATTTCTTGGACACTGGGCATCCTCGTTAGTGTACAATGGTCTAGGAACAACCCTTAACATAAACCAACAATCATTTAAAACCTTATAATTCAATCACAGGACTTAACGGATTCCTCTTAACAATCTTATATTCCATAAAAGTTAAATTTTACTTTATTCAAGTTTCAATCAACTTATACTCAATGCGACATCCTACCTCATTCTCCAATACTTTCAACTTTATTCATAAACCTTAAAAGGGTAATAAAAGCTCGATTTGATCAACACTTAATTTCCAATCCTATAGCTCTTACAACAACAATTATCAAATGAGTCACTAGTATTAAATGACTCACACATTCAATTAGACTTCTCGGAAAGGTACTAGTGGCATGAGGCTTTTGGGTAATGGTTCCAATGACAGCCTCAAGTGCAACATTCACCCTTTTGACTTCAAATTTAAGAATTGGGTGACAACGAATCAGATGACACCTTTCCAGGTGGTAACATTTTGTCAAACTCCACTCTATAAGGAAAGATCGTCATGACATCGATATCAGATTTAATCTCGCCAATTCTTCTTCAATACACAATCATCTAACATCTACATTTCTATGAATATCAACCATTTTGTTGGGATCATAAATATCCACAACTTGGTTTAGATCTGGAATAGCTAGATTTCCTACAGGAATAGCTTAGATTAATTTACTAGGGGATTTAGGGTTCCTTGTGACAATATACGTCGCATAAATACCTTGTATAAATATAGAAATAATCATCAAACAATCATGTAATCAAATTACATCATATATATATATATATATATATATATATATATATATATATATATATATATATATATATATATATATATATATATATATATATATATATATATATATATATATATATATATATATAATCCAAGTTATATATATATTAAAATAACACTTCTCAGTCTGGCCTTGTCGGTAACTCGGGAATTCTTCGGCACCGTTATAGTCAAAAGATTTTTAGACTTTTCGAGAAAAATGTGTATAGTTAAAAGATTTTGAAATGTTTTATTCAAAACCTTGGTTTTAAAAATCTTTCGTTCTCTATAACGAGAGCTCTGGTACCAAACTGTAACAGCGGAAGACTCGTTGGTGTTACGGGATAGCACATTACTCACATCATAGACAACGCTTAAAAATCGCGTCGTTTAATAATAAAGCATTTCCATTCATAAATATCAAATTTACATAGGTCCCAAGTCATTGTATTTCATACAGGTTTTACAAAGAATTTAACTGGAAATTATTATTTAAGTGCGGGCCATGAATTCTTGTTATCTTCCCCAGAATTACCTTCAAGTACCTGAGACAAAACATGTTAAAAGAAAAGGTCAGAGATAACGCCGAGTGAATTCATAGAGTTTAATAAAACCATTAATATATTATCGGTATATAATCATTACCGAAAATCCTTTTGTACAAATCATTGTAATAGGCCATAAAATAGCCAAAGTCATTTTATTCAAATCCTTATCAAAAATCATAATATAGGCTTTTGCCTTCAAAATCATTATACGAACCATTGTCGTAAAAAAAACATCGTACAATACGTTTTATAACGTTGTATAAAGTTAAATAAAAACCGTTATATGAATATGGTTATGAAAAACCAAAACACGAACATCATATCAATAATAATACCCCGTATTGCTAGTCAGGCAATATATAGTAATTCAGTGCGTATAGCAGTATTTCGTTATTTGGATTATTATAAGCCGCATGACATTGTTACCTTACTACAATAAACAACGGGTAGCTAACCCGAAACTCAATTTGCCCATCTAAGTTAGCGTGTCGTCACAAAGATCACGCTATGGAAATCTTCTCATACATAAATTCGCTTACCAATCAATGTGGCACGACGGGGATCAACCGTCAAGGCGCGAACTGGGGTGATCGTCCCCAAATAGTACTATTATATGCATAAGCGTCTACCAAATCCCGGTAGTTCACAATTCATGCTAATGGGACTTTTAGTGACATAACCTAACTTTAATAATCCATTTTACTTCATACATCGGGTCATATAATCATTCATCGGGTCATACAATCATTCTGGTCCAAATCAATAAACAAACAATCGGGAGAAATGGTGTCCTATTTTATCAAAACTAACATGTTATCTCCCTCACGGGTTTATAAAACATTTCATAAAACATTTAAAAGAGTGCGAGGCTATGAACTCATGTTGATTGGGAAAGGCGGGTTATCGGCGATTCGGATGTACGGTACGTGCTTCAATCACGGAAACCTAGAAAAATAATACTCGTCTTAGACTTTTGTCCAATGACTTTATAAAAACCATAACTATGTATATATATGATGATTTTATAAATATGATGATGATCAAGTGGGTCTATACATCTTTACTCATTCATTATAGTGTTTATGTGTTGGTAATATTTTTATACTAGTTATACTAGTTTTACTTATTTACATGTTTTATGCCCAATAGCCTATTATAAGCCCAATACCTTATATTAGTCCATTTTACACTTTTATTATCATTATTATACTTACAAGTTAGGCCCAAGTGGGTTAAGCCCAATAAGTAAGTTTATTAGTGTTTCACCAAACTAGTCGGGTTAATAGTCTAATAAGGCTATTTTGGCCCGTTAATGTTCATATGTTATAAAGCTCGGGTTTTATCGGTTTTTACTTTTTATATAAGTTTATACATCAGTATGTGAGTTTATAAAAGTTTACATTAGACGGATCCAACCGTCTAAGTTTTATTTGACAAAAACGTTAATCTTTCGGTTTTAGCCGAAAAGACGTAAAACTTAGGTATATAGTTTTATAATTTGGAAAAACATTTTTACTTGTAATTTATATAATGTATCCCATTTTAATATCAATATATATTTAACTCTTTATTTATAATTTTTATCAACTAGTGGGTTTTATATATGTGTATTTTATATAAATTTTTGAGTGCTTATATTATATACTATTTATATATAAAATCAGTCCCAAATTTTAAGTCCACTAAAATGTCCATATCTAGAGTTCTTTAATGAGATAGGACCTCAAATTTTTATGACAGTAACTAAATAATATGTGCTTCATTTTACTTCTTTATAGATAATGATGAATCAACCTCTAAATATTTTAATAAATTCGTCCAAAACAGTATAGGCAGATTTGCACTCTAATCTTGTTTTGATCATATCTCACTCATTTTTATGATTCCATTGTATGGCCAACTCTCACATGTGTATAACACCTAATAATTACTGTAAATTGATTCCACTATGCCATTTTATCAGTTTATCATTTGGTTACTTACTGTTTTTATACAACCATCATATTTAGCAAGATTTTAACCTTGTTACCTATGGTTTTCCATCTTTTTAACCATATTTATCAACACCAAATCCCCACATAATATTTTTATCATCATTCATCATCATATACATATACATAAATAAAGATAATACAAGATTACATAATCAAAATAATAAGAGGATAGGAAGAACAATCTTTATACCACCAAGATTAAGTAGTTTATGATCATGGCTTAGATTTTTGATGGCAAAACTTGTGATAGATCAACACCAACTTTGAAGACCACCAATGTTTGTAAACTTCTTGTAGAAATCATCCCTTGGACATCACCAAATCACCTCTTTGGATGATAGAATCACCTCCAATCTTCAAGGCTTCAAAGGAGCATCATCATGTGTATGAATAACACATGATTTTATGGCTAAAATAGATCAAATAGGGGCGTTTGATGGTGGTGGTGGACGGAATATAGAGAGAGAAAGGGAGGAGTGTGTGATTTTTGCATGTGTAGAATGAAGTTGCTAGTTTGAGTTTGGTTGTTTTGTAAGTAAAATGGTTTTGGTGTAAGGCTAAGGACAAGTGTCCTTAGCTTAAAGATTAAGTTGACACCTTTGTGGTGTTGTGTCATGGTTTTGGCCGTCCCATAGAGTGGGGTGGGGCAAAACTTGTTTTGTCTCATCCCACTAATTTACGGGTATTCCTCGATTCTAGTTTCCTCAATTTGCGTGCCCTCGGGTCGTTTTACGAAAAACGTTTTTATAAATTATGAATCAACGGAACAAAAGGAATCTAATAAAATTTGTCTCATCAAAACGGAGTTCAAAAACGTAAATACGTAATCCTAAGGTTTCCGGTTTAGTCGTAAAGGACGTTAAATTATGAACGTAAGTCCTAATCTCTTCTCGTAAATTTGTGAGTTTATGAACCAACACAAATTTAAAATCCCAAATTAATATTCACGGATAAATTTATTTCCTGAAGTGTCGGACTGTCACCAAAACGGTGTATGTAAACGTAAGAACGTAACGTAGAATCCTCCGGTTTAGACGTAGTCAATGCTACTTCAAGATGTAAACCCAAATTTCTTCCCATAAATGAGTGAGTTCATATAACATTAAAATAATATTTACCAATTGTGGAAACCATTAATTCACGGATCGATTAAGCTTACTAGGATATGCATCTCGTTCATATAATAAATATATGCGGAATTGAACGAAACACATAAACAAGGTGTTGTGGACAAGATGAAATTCTCCCAACGATTACTTGTATTAAAGATTAAAACAAATAATCACTAGGCGTGTATACATTAAATCCCACGCCTAGTACACACGAATTGCTTGTAGGTTACATTGTGAATATGAGTTATATATAAAACCTACGTAGGGTATGTGTTTATATACTACACATAAACCCTTGTTACAAGGAAACTAAATAAGATATTTAGTAAATAAGATATTTAGTAAATAAGATATTCACTAAATAATATATTTACTAAATAATATATTCACTAAATCTTTTATCATCTTGCAATATATCTTCTACAAGTTTGTCCACCGGCTTGTAGAATCTTCACTTGTCAGATTTAGTCCTTGTCTTTTAGTTTTGACACATCAACTCATAATACTTTATAATTTCGACCCAACAATCTTCCCCTAGTTGATGATGTCAAAACCTTTTGTATATGGTACACGATCTTCAAATTGCTTCCCCTTAAGTATAGCACATATTCTTCCCCTTTTTGACACATCAATAGGGAATATGTGAAAGTATGCAATCTTGAAAATTCTCCAAAAGTAGCTCTATGTAATGATCTTGAAGAAAAATAAGTACAATAATTTTGATGTAGAAGCAGAATAACCCAAACTTTGTATTTCTTTCACCCAATTGCTCACTAGTTGATAAACTCTTCCCCTAGTTGTCGAAACGACTAGAGAAAAATGTAACTCTTTCACTGCAAAAGGGGGCTCAGTTTATTGGTAAGAACGGGAACTGAAACCAACAAAAACCGCACAACTATAAGCCAGTTGTTAGCTATAACAATATATTTAGATCCAATGATAAAGGTGTATTGCTCACCCATCAGTTTTTATTACATGGGTACTGGTAACCTTCACGACTATGAGCCAATCGTATGCTATGACAATATATTTAGTCCAATGACAAGGTGTATTGCTCACCACAGTTTTTGTTACATGGGAACTGGTAACCTTCACGACTATGAGCCAGTCGTACGCTGTAACAATATATTTAGTACAGAGACAAGGTGTATTGCTCACCTAAATAAGAAAAACAAATTTGTGAAAACTAACTTCAACATCAAACTTACCATAAGAACTCTTCCCCTTAATCATATATAACTTTATAAAAAAATATCCGAGCCATGAATATCAATTTGATATTCTGTATAGAAACGGAGATCCCATGTACCTTCGTGTGTGAATACCTCGTTTTGTGTGCAAAAACGTAACCAAAATACCAAACAGCAGCGAATCCTTTGTCGTCCAATATCCATCACTGTCCAAGATCTTATCAGTGTGTGTTGTCCAATATCGGACAACACATGTCAGCGTTTGAAAAACCATATCTCGGACAACACATGAATTTCTGTCAGCGCCTACATATAACTTGTCAGCGCCATCTTTAAACTTGTCAGCGCCTTGTCATCAGCGTCTCATCCTTGCCTTGTCAGCGTCAACGACATCCACTGACACTAACATCTATCAGCGTCAAAATAACTCCCATCAGCGGCTAATTGATCTAGGGTTTTATAAACCCTAAATCATTATTTCATGTGAAAATCCATAAACTGCAGTGAAATTCGACAGCGAATAACTTCTTCATAAATGCTCAGATCGAAGATCCCTTCGGTGAGATCTTAGATATACGTGTCAAGAACCTACAGATCGAACTTCACGACGATCCAACGGTTAACGAAGGAGAAATCGTGTTTTTACTATTACTGTTCATAGAAAACAGCATATGACCCCTGCTGACTTCGACGGTTAATAACTTTTTCTTGGGGATAGATCTCGACAATCCCTCCAGTGGATATCTAGATATATGTGTGTAGAACACTCACAAAAAATTTCGTGGCGATCCAACGGTTCAATAAAAAGTTATGCCCTTCGTACTACTGCTGCGCACGCAAACTGCATAAAAACCCTATACGGGATTTTCTTCTTTTTCACTAAGAACGAACACCTCGTTGATCCTAGCATCGAGAGCCACCCGCTCTGATACCAATTGTGGAAACCATTAATTCACGGATCGATTAAGCTTACTAGGATATGCATCTCGTTCATATAATAAATATATGCGGAATTGAACGAAACACATAAACAAGGTGTTGTGGACAAGATGAAATTCTCCCAACGATTACTTGTATTAAAGATTAAAACAAATAATCACTAGGCGTGTATACATTAAATCCCACGCCTAGTACACACGAATTGCTTGTAGGTTACATTGTGAATATGAGTTATATATAAAACCTACGTAGGGTATGTGTTTATATACTACACATAAACCCTTGTTACAAGGAAACTAAATAAGATATTTAGTAAATAAGATATTTAGTAAATAAGATATTCACTAAATAATATATTTACTAAATAATATATTCACTAAATCTTTTATCTTCTTGCAATATATCTTCTACAAGTTTGTCCACCGGCTTGTAGAATCTTCACTTGTCAGATTTAGTCCTTGTCTTTTAGTTTTGACACATCAACTCATAATAATTTATAATTTTGACCCAACAATAATATTTTTAAATAATACTTGAGAATAAAATATCGACCATAAATTGACGGATTGTCACAAGTAAAAATATGAAAAATATTAACTATGTATCCGTAAAACAATTAGCAATTACCAAGTTTTTATTCAAATAAGGACAAAATTCTAAATCTATGGAATTAATGTGCTAAAAATGTAAATGATTGAAACTATAATGCTTGAAATGTAAAAATCAGAAACTATAAGGACCAACTATGCAAATTGTAACTAATTACTAACAAAATGTAACAACTTTTAAAACTACTTAACTGAAATTGACAAGTAATCAAAAGTTATGGACTATAACCAAGCAAACCCCAAAATTTATGAAAGATTAGCTAGTAATTCAAACAGTTACAAAGTAAAGGGACCAAAGTGCAATTAAGTGGGAATTTATATCAAAAACGGGCTACAAGCACAAAGAAGCTCAAATAAGCTATAGAATCAACCAAATAAGCTCAAACAAGTTTTAAACATATTAAAATCTAAATTCACTTAGGCTTATCCAAGGAATAAGCTTGAAATTCAGTAAAACTCAAATAAGCCAACTATGTTAAGCCAACAATAAGCTATCTAATAAGCTAGACATGCACAAGTAGATTTTTCAGCTAAATCTTGTCAAACAACTCAAGGAGAATCTAGAATGTCTTCTTTTAAGAAAAATGAACAAGTAATGAATCTGGAAATTGAAAATAAGCTAAAACTAGCTTATTGACTAAGTTTGACCAGAATTTTGAAAAAGCTAAAAACCTCTAGATCTACTCAAGAACACTTTCTAAACAAGATTATGAAAGAAAATGGCAAGGTTTATGAAGTGGATTTGCCAGTTCAAGAAATCAGTTAGCACCTTGTTTACAAAAACTTGTAGTTGCTCACCAGCTTATTAAAAAGCTAATTTCTCACTTGAATCTTTAAATTGTATGTTTTCCTAATAAGCACTCAAACTTTGGATGTTGTATGATACATTTAAACTGGTTTGAAGGAATTTCATCAAGAATTGAACAAATGCTAAGTATTTGAAAATGATACTTTTTTAAGAACTAGTTAAGCAAAAACTGACCCAATCCTTTTTACAACCAATTGCCTGTTTGACTTTCTTTTTCACTTTCAAACTACTCAACCTTGTTTACAATGACTAAATGAATGTGAATGAGAAAAGTTTAACTAGAAAACAACTCTTAAACTACAATTTGACAGTAAATCCAAACACTACTTTACTGATAAGAACAAAACTTTTATGAAGAGATTTATAGCAATTGGTTGAACTGATTCAAAACTGATATCTAGCCAAACTCATTAACCAAAATGAAACACAATTGAACCAATAATATGCAGTAAAACAGACTAAGACTCAAAATGTAATAACTAGCTATAAAACTGATGAAATGAAATTAGTAACAAGTAATAAGCAGGCATACAAGTATCAAACTAATAAGAAGCTATCTAAAAATCAAAATCAATCCAAGAACAAATTAAACACACTTGATCAGATCAACAAGAAGAATTAAGCTAGAATTGAGCATGCAAATTGCTATTTAGTGGAATTAAACTCAGAAACATAACACCTTATAGCAATAGGCCTCCAATAATGGAGTAGGTAGGTGCTGAGCCTCCTAGATAGTGTTAAACAATCACCTTAACACAATGATCAACTAATCAACAGCTACATTCATCATCATCACCATTTCTACTCAAATTTGCTTCAAAATCAACAAGAACAGCTACTGGATAAACAGAAACAGGAATGCAAAGCTACAAGTCTTCAACAAGAGCTCCTTATGATCAAAGGTGATCATAAGCAACTCATATCAACACAAGATCAACAACAATGCAGGTATTGAATAGGAGATTAAAGGAAAAGAAGGGAAATTTATTATTTGAATGTGGAAGTTTGTTACAAAATCTGGTAAGAGGTTACAACTACTATAACTAACTCAAGAGTTTGTCAGACTCTTGAGGTCGTTATACTAACAACTATCTAACTAGGATTGAGAGAGAAAAAGGAAGTGTGTGAAATTTTCACACTTAGGCTACATGTTACAAATGAGAGGGCTATTCCCTATTGATAGACAAAAAGTAAGAAGTAGTTGGAGCTGATGACGTGTCCTAACCAATCAATTGCTGCCAAGTGTCCTGAATTTGTCAATTGGAACTAGCCGTTAAGAACTTGAAATTGGGCTTTTTTTCTTGGTTGATTTACAGGTTAATCAAGTGAGTGGGTTGAATTCGTCCTTAAAAAATAAGCACTTTTCATGTTTAAAGTTTTTCTTGATATGCAGTAGAACTCCAAGTCGTTCCTGGGTTGTGTTGAGGAAGAAGATGACACGTGGAGTAATTTGGTTGGGTGAAAGTTGGTCACACGGATCATTATCCGTTATTGGATATATTGAATATTGCATGGCAAGTTGTGTTTGGGTGAGAATTGAGTAAGTGGGATGGACTGTAGCTGGCGGCTCATTAATGAGCTGGTGATGTGTACTTTTTGCTGGCAATGATGGCATCAATTTCTTGCACTCTCATTGGTTGATAACTATAGCACACGGATTGAGTCTATTTTTTATGAATTTTTGGCAAGTTTAGTCCTTGAACTTAGGCAGAATATCCAAATGAGCTAGGAACTTCATTTTAATGGCATTTTTGGTCCTTCCACTTGCATTCTTGTCTAGTTTGACCCTTTGACTTGGTTGACTGAAGAATTGACCATGTTTGACTTTTATCTTGACTTTGGCAAATTTACACTTTAAGTCCTTCAAATTTGGAGTGTTTTCAAGATAGGTCCTTCATCTTCAAAGTCTTGTCATCTTTGATCCTTCTTTGTCTTTTTCATCCAAATAAGCTTGATTTCTTCTTGTTTGCTTGAAAATATAATCTTCTTACCTATTTATACACAAACACAAAACATACCACATAATTCCGCTTTATAGCACAAAAGTTAGGTATTTTCCTTGTGTTTTAGGGTGATTTGTTGATTAATTGATATGAGTTTTTGCTCATATCAAATCCCCTACACTTGAACATTGCCATGACCTCATGCAATGCTATATTTTAAAGCACAAATTTACATTCTCCTCATAATTAACCCACCTTGGCCAATATGGAATGCTATTACACTATGTTACTCTACATGATGCATGATTTTGATTTTGAACAATGCAATGCAAAAGAAACAATTCTATTTATATCTTTTTAGATTTTTCTTAAAATGGATTTGATGGAAAAACTCATAAATAAGTCAATGACTTAAATTAGGGCTTTGGTACCATGGACACTTATCACCCTCAAGTTTCACTTTCCCCATACCAAGCTTAAAAATGGGATCATTGCATTCACAAGTAAAAACTGCATCAACTTATTCATGACAATTAAATGTGGAACCGGTTATTATTTGAACAAATTGCTTTTAGGCAAATTTGTCATTATTTTAAGCGTGAAATATAAGAAATGTAAAATCCAAAAATAAGGAAGCACGGTTTTAATCCTAAGTAATCCTCTTATCCATTACTTGAAAAACCGCTCACAATTAATATAAGTCCCACTCAAAAGTAATAAGTCATTCGCCTTATGTGTAAAATCCTTATGTCATGCATTAATAAGTAGCTACACACTCGCTAAAGAAAGAAAAATAAAACTCACGCAATAATTTACATCCGCCATCTTTTTGAGACTTTGGATCTTCAATCCCGTAACCCGTCAAGGTAATATTGGATTGGAGCAACTATTAAATCCCCGCAACCCGTCAAGGTAATATTGGACTCTAATAGTTACTATAATTAACACTTCACTGCCCCTCTTGGGAGTCTTGTATAATTATTTTTTTTCTTTTTTTTTCTAGCCACTCATTTTTTTATAAGCCGCTCTTATTTTTCTTTATTCCTCACAAAGAAATTTGAAAAGAATAAAAGGAAAAACACCCGCTAAGTATTAAGCATGACATAAGTCTATTACACATAAAACGTTCTAACTTAGAATCTTAAGACGTACTTATATCAACCATGAATGACTAGACAAAAATGCATAAGAGATTACAAACCAATTAAAACCGTTCTTGATTATTTATTAACATATATACATGCGAAGAAAATAGAGGTAAAGAAGAGAAGGGTTTAGCCACAAGTAATTATCATGAAGTTTATCTAGCCCTTTTATACTTGCTTCAACTCTATCATTTCCTATTCTCCACAAATTTAAAATCTCAAATAATGAGATTGGTGGATGCTTAGCCTAATAGACCAATGAAGGACTACATGGTTAAGGATACTAGCTAGAGAATGCTAAGATAAGCAAACTCGGGTTGAGTCAAAATATCCATGACGGGCCTAATATGTCAAAGAAGTCTAAATTTGTTAAATCATATCCTTATTATATTTTTTTTTCCTTTTTCAATTTTTCATAAAGAACAAAAGAAGAAATATATACAATGCAAATGTGTTATGCAAATGAAAAATGATTGATGCAAAAATTATGAACGCATATTTTTGGTGGCCAAGGTAGATCAAAAAAATCTGAAAAATGTTTGAAAAATTAATTTTCCAAGTTATCATGAAGTTAATAACAAGGTCTAGGTAAGGTCACCTCGATAGAAGACCCCCTACACTTAAGCTAAACATTGTCCTCAATGTTTAAGAGCATGGAAGTATAAAACTTCCCCTACACTTATGACAATGAATAGACTTTGATTAACCCAAGTTAAGGAAAGATCAACTATAGTGAATTCATTTTTAAAGCACAATGTGTGTATGAAAAATCACAATAGTAACGAAGTGAACCGGATACAAGGGCCTCCTCCATAAGCTCCAAAGCACGTGATGAGTGAGCAACCCTACAAACAACATGAAGACAAAAGAAGGTCTCCCCTACACTTCTCATCAACTTGTTATCCTTATTTCTAACCTACAACACTCTAGATCTAAAAACTTCTAAACCTAGTTATTCAAGCTTGATTTAAGGAGTCTCTAGCTCGACTCGTCCCACAATGAATTAATTCATGGGGAAAATGGGGATCTCTTGTACCATTTCCACGGAAATGTCCTCCCCAAAATAGTGCTTCACACGGTGACCATTCACTTTAAAATTGGGACCATCGGGTTGTGACAACTCAATAGTTCCATATGGAAATACTTGAGCAATAGTGAATGGGCCGGACCATCTCGACTTAAGCTTTCCCGCAAAAAGTTTCAACCTTGAGTTAAAGAGGAGAACCGGCTCTCCAACTTTAAACTCACGGTTCTTGATCTTAGCATCATGCAATTTCTTAGTCTTCTCCTTATAAAGCAAAGAGTTCTCATAGGCATTGGCTCTCAATTCATCCATTTCATTAAGTTGATCCTTTCTATGTGAACCGGCTTGGTTTAAATCAAAGTTAGCCCACTTGAGAGCCCAAGAAGCCTTATGTTCTAACTCGAATGGGAGGTGGCATGCTTTTCCATAGACAAGCCTATAAGGAGTACAACTAATTGGTTTCTTAAAATCCGTCCTAAAAGCCCACAAAGCATCATCAAGCTTATCCGACCAAGAAGCTCGATGCTCTCCCACCGTTCTTTCCAAAATTCTCTTTAAACAACGATTTGTGACCTCGGTTTGACCATTGGTTTGAGGGTGATACGCAGTAGAAAGTCTATGATTAACTCCATATTTCTTCATAACTCTCGTGAATTGATCATTACAAAAGTACGTACCACAATCACTTATAATGGCCCGAGGTACACCAAATCTAGCAAACAATTGCTTCAAAAATTTCACAACAACTTTAGCATCATTAGTAGGTAAGGCTTTTGCCTCAACCCATTTTGACACATAATCCACCGCTACGAGTATATACTTATTTCCCTTGGAAGATGGAAAAGGTCCCATAAAATCTATTCCCCACGCATCAATAATCTCACACTCTTGAATGAAGTTTTGTGGCATCTCATCATGTTGTGTAATTTTTCCTTGTCTTTGACATACATCACAAAATTTCACCATCTCTTGGGCATCTTTATAAATGGAAGGCCAATAGTAACCCGAATCAAAGACTTTCTTGGCGGTATAGTTGGGCCCAAAATGTCCACCCGTAGGTCCCTTATGACAGGCTTCTAAAATCTTAAATGCCTAGGGCCCATCTACACACCGTCTAATGATTTGGTCCGCACATTTCCTAAAGAGGTAAGGATCATCCCAAAAATAGTACTTTACTTCCTTGAGAAATTTCTTCTTTTGTTGGGAAGTAAGACCCTCTATAAGCACATTCCCCACAAGATAGTTTGCAATATCCGCAAACCAAGGGGTGGCATCCTCTTGAGAAGAGATAGACATGAGCTCCTCTAATGGAAAGGATTCATTGATTTCTTTATTAGGAAAATCTCCTTGAAAAGGATGCTCAAGTCTACTCAAGTGATCCGCCGCTAAATTCTCGGCTCCTTTCTTATCTCGAATCTCTATCTTAAACTCTTGAAGCAATAAAACCCATCTCAAAAGCCTAGGCTTAGCATCTTGTTTTGTCATGAGATACTTGAGAGAGGAATGATCCGTATACACTATGGTTTTGGATAGCACAAGGTATGGTCTAAATTTCTCAAAGGCATAAACTATAGCAAGCAACTCTTTTTCTGTGGTAGTATAATGAAGTTGTGCACCGGTCATGGTTTTAATAGCATAGTGTATAGGTTGAAAATGCTTATTCACTCTTTGTCCTAACACGACCCCCATCACATAATCACTAGCGTCACACATAAGCTCAAAAGGTAATTCCCAATTTGGAGAAACCAAAACGGGAGCCTTAGTCAATTTCTCCTTAAGAGTCTCAAAAGAATCCAAACACTCTTGGTTGAAAATGAAAGGTGTGGTGGGTCATCGGTCTTGCTATCTTAGAAAAATCTTGTATGAAGCGTCTATAAAACCCCGTATGACCTAAGAAACTCCTTACACCTTTAACCGTAATGGGTGGGGGAAGCTTAGCAATCACATCAATTTTAGCTCGATCCACTTCTAATCCCTTATTGGATATCTTGTGTCCTAAAACAATTCCCTCTTTCACCATAAAATGACATTTCTCCCAATTAAGAACTAAACGGGTTTCCTCACACCGCTTAAGTATTCATTCTAAATTGGTGAGACAAGAGGTAAATGAATCTCCAAAGACGGACAAATCATCCATGAAAACTGATATGAGTGATTTTACTCATATCAATATTATCATAAAACAATCAATAAATGCTTGAAATGTATTAAAAAGACCTTGTATATGCATGTTTTGTTTGTTTCGTGTGTGTAGGTACCAAGTTCAAGAAAGCTGGAAAAACAACACGAGATTGATGAAAAGATCAACAAAGCCGATAACAAGTCGTTTTATTCACGGATTTATCAACTTTGACGACAAGTAGGTCCCACATTTTGGAAAATGGGCTTAAAAGCCCATATGAGATTCAAGAAAATATTATGTTTCGTTTTAAAGTCCAAATGGCCCAATTGGAAGAATATATAAGGGACGGATTGATGGGCCACAAGCCCATAACTTTTCACCAGCAATCAATAAAAGGGACGTGTCATGGGTTGTAAGAACCAATTAGGGTTAATTTTGGACGCGAAGTTAAATATAGTGAATGTTATTCACTTTTTTAGTCAACCGTTCACTCACCATATAACACAAGTTTTTCTTACTTCTACCCACTCACACACTTTTTCACACACACAATAAAAAACCCTTCGATACATTCTATGTTTTTCCTTCTTCCCCAAATAAAGAAAATAACCAGTCACACTGTTCATAAAAACCCTAATCCATACGAATCAATAAATTATATGGGGCTTTTGTTCGATTCGCTCGTGTGAATGCACACGAGAGGGGAATTAATTCCCAATTTTTTCGGAAGCTAGCAATACCATGAGGTGGCACTCTCTCTCATCAAAGCTGTCACCTGATTGGAGGAAACACCTCACAATCAATCATCCTCCAATAATATTTCGCCATATCATCCGTGAGAAAGCACAACTAGCACACATTTATGCCACGTTGGCGATCCGAGGGAGAGTTGCCTTATCTCAGCCGTTGATCAAAGTGAAGAAAGAGAAGATGCTGAATAGAAGGCCAAGATTGAAGATGCTTCTCAACAAATTCTCATCAGCAAGGCGAAGGGGTTGCCTATAAAAACCCCTAATTATTCTATAATTTTTCATTCCAGTTTTACTTTAATGTTATAATGTTTAAATAGATAGGAAAATTATATTTCTCTTTTTAATAGTTTTGTAACGATTCTCAGTGTTTAATAAAAGTTGTTTTTAAAGTTTCAATCTATCTGGTTACTTTACTGTTACATTTTTATTACAATTTTCTCCTGATAATCTGTTTAATATTATAAAAATGTTAATTGATTAATGTTTATACCATAGCTTTAATTTATTAATTTAAAGTGAGATTTGGATTTGAAATCAAACCCTACTGGTTTGATTTGTAATAATGGTTCGAGTTGTCCAACCGATTCGAGATGGTGACGTTTTTGGAGCACGGTGGTTTTGATTTTGTTTTTAAGTAGGCTCAGCGCCTCACTTCGTCCCAAAGGCTATCTCCAAAAAGGTTCACTTCTATTTTATTGTTCATGTTTATTTTAGATTAAATTTGATTAAATGATTATGAGATTTAAGTTAATGTTTAAGGTATAATCATCCAGACTGATTAGTCTGACTGATTTGGTTTGTAAACTGTTATATTTTTAGGTATTAAATTTGTTTACTATAAGTTAGGTTAACTGTTAAAATGAATGTATGGATTTGTAATTTGATGAAATGGGATAAATAAAGAAGTCTGCTATATGTTCTCGATTGCTCAGATAATACTGATATTTGGTTTGTTATGAATCGTATAAGTTTGCCTTGTTTTAATAAGTCTGTTACGAATTGTATCTGCTGAGGGTTTGACGTGGATTGATATTGCTAAAAGCCTTTGACTGCTTAAATTAGATTTAAGGTTTATTAATCTGATAACTTGTTTAAACTAGATCTTGCTAGTTGTCTGATGAATTTGTTTTGCTTTTGTTTGTAGGTGTTTAAGCTGAGTAGGGTTTAGACTGTATTAGATTGTTGTTAGTGTTCTAGTTAGCTAAGGTGTATTTTCATGTATACGTGTTCACATAGATTTGTACTCGTTTTATGCGTTATTTAAAAGCTTTTTGATAATTAAGTCTTGAGTTGTGTGGATCTTGAAAATTTTTAGCTGCTTAATTTGGTATGGGTTTGTGTTTCTGCAATAGTGTGTTCTAAGATGTGCTGATATAATTTTCTTGCTGAATTTAAGCTTGTTTCGCCGCTTTGTGTATTCTTACTGTATTATTGTTTAAGCAATTAGCTATCAGATTCCTTTGATCTGATAAGCTCAATAGCTGATATCCTTATCAGCTTTTTCACAAGATTTGTGTATAAATAGTCACCTCCTGTGACTGTTTAGTTTTCATTATCCAAAAATTAATCACAAAAATATGGCTCTCGTTGGGTTCGAACCTGCGACCTCGCAGTTCACAGCCTAGTGTGTTTTCCATCTGAGCTAAGTGCTCGTTTGATTTTATTATCATTCTAATTAATTAATATATTAACTTTGTTGCTGGCAGTTTCATTTTAGTTGTGTTTTAATTAATTTTCCGTTTATTTAAATTGTAGTTAATATTTTTATTAAAGTAATTCTGAGTTTTAAAAAAAAATTTATAGTTTCAAAAAAAAAAAAAAAATATAATGTTTTTATTAATTTTAAAAGTTTAATTAGTTTTCAAATAATTAGAATTTTATTATTTTACATTTAAATAAAAATGGTTTTAAAAATAGATTTTGTTTAATAAAAAGTAAAGTAGATTTTAAATGGATTTTAAAATAGTGCAAGTGTTATTTTAATTAAATAGATTAATATTTATAATTTTTTAAATAGTTAATTTTTAAATAGTTTTAAATTTTTAGTAATTGTGTTTAGATTTATTTTAGGTTTACGATCCATGCACTTTAGGTAAAAATTAAATAGTTTAAAATTGGTAGAGGTAATTTTTAGTTTAAAAACCGAAAACCAATTCGAATCAATTGTCCAAATCAATACAAAACGTCTCAAATTCACTCGACCTTCGTGTACAACGAACTTGGTTCATCCACGTGTTTAATTGAATCCGTCATTGGTAATTTTAGACTATTACTTTTTCCTAAAGGTAGTTTTCTAATTTACCCTATAACATATCTAATTATCACTATACTATGACGATCACACCAAAATTTTTGGCGCCGCTGTCGGGGATCTTGTGTACGATTCGTTTTCGTGGAGATTTGTTGATCGTTGATTTGAAGACCCTTTCCGTCCTCGGAAAGTTTTGTTATTTTTCTATTATATAGTATGTATCGTTTTTCTCGTTTTTTTGTGATTAATATATTGTATTACGTAGAACAATAAATTTACATACTTTCCAAATAAGGCCTTAGTTGGGATTTCATCACCTAGCTATTGTAGTCGAATCCAAAACAAAAATAAAAGGCAAAATAGATAAATACTAATAAGAAGTTTGAACTCGATTTATACAAACTATAAGGTGGGTATAAGGCGACGTGCTATAAAAGGTCGTCTAAAGAAAAAGGTTTTTAAGTGCTTTGTGCCACCTCGTTTCCCCGCTTGCTTGTGCGTATATTGAGAGGGACTGTTGGAAATAAATTATAGCCAGTCTACTTGAGCGCTGACAAGAGTTAATCAAGCGTTGATAGGAAGAAAACAAACGCTGACAGACCAAGCGTTGACAAGACAAAGTCAAGCGTTGATACATTGAAGACAAGCACTGATGGAAGGATATACTCTACGCGTTTATTGTATTCTAGATTACTTCTAGTTAAGATAGGAACAACAATGTATTTTCTATATTTATCTTTACCTAGAATAGTTGATACGTAGATTATTGTACAAGGCTTCTTATGTCTATGAAAGAAGACCTTTAGGTTAATGTTCAATATAAGTTTTCATACGTTAACACTTTCATTGTAAGCAAGTTTGATATCATTAATCAACGTGAAAGTTTGTTTACATCTTGTGTGTTCTTGTTTAAGTGTTAATTCCGCATAACACTTAGATTGTCATATACATATACAAAGGGTTCTCTAAGTGTATTACTTGATCTAATCTCGTATACATAAAGCTAAGTCGATCTAAGTTTGGGATCAACAAGTGGTATCAGAGCTTGTTGAGGAACTTTTTGATCTTAAAGAACACAAGAACCCTAAAATCACCAAAAACCCTAATTTTCTCAAAACCCTAAACAACATCATGTCAAATCCAGAAATAACCTCTTCCTCCTCACCTTTGCCAAACATCAAGATTCCCATGCTTGATGCAACCAACTTTGAATTGTGGAAATTCAACTTTGAGCAATATCTGGGGATCTATGACTACACTCTCTAGGAGATCATTGAATATGGAAACACATTCAATAGAGCTGAAAAGGTTGTTGCTGCTATTGCTACAAGAACTGCTGTTGCTGGATGTCCAGAAGCAGATAAGAAAGAAAAACCTGGTGATGGTAGAGCTGTGTCTGCTGAAGACATAGCAAAGAGAAGGGTTGATATGAAAACCCTAAATATTCTGAAAGTCTCTTTGGGACAAGAGAACCAGCATAAATACAGAGGTTATGATTCTACTAAAGACCTTTGGGCAGCTCTAGAAGTTGTATATGGTGGCAATAAGGATACTAGGGAAGAAAAGAAGAAGCAACTCATGCATGATTATGCTGTTTTCAAAGCTCAACCCAATGAGAAGCTTAGCAGTGTGAGAAGCAGATTGCTTTACATTACAAGCAAATTGTCCTTCATGGGGACACAGCTTGGAGATGTTGACATTAATGCTACGTTTCTTAAAAGTCTTGGTGATGCGTGGAAGATTGAGGCAAGATCTATTCTTGCCAATAACACTTACAAAAGTTCCACGTTGATGATATCTACAACAAACTAAGGCTATTGGAGAATGAATCTCTTTTGGAGCATGGAAGTAAGTCAACTAATAGTAACATGGCCTTCTTCTCACATAGTGAAGGCCAATTTGATCAGAAGGACTCTTACATGCATCCAGTTACTGGATCATCATGTGTCAACGCTGGAACATGTCCTGTCAACGCCTCATATTCAGACGCTGACACATACAAAAGTGACTCACCAAGAGTTAAACCTGCTGGTTTGGACCTAGATAGTGTGTGTGCTTATATTGCTTCTTTGCCCAATGGTTCAGTGATTACATATGAGGACCTTGAGCAGATAAGTGATGAATACTTGGAAGAGATGGATATTAAGTGGAACATGGCTCTTGCTAGTATAAGATCAAACAAATGGAATAGAAGGTTTAAGAAGAAGATGACCTTCAATGCAAAGGACACAGCTGGATTTGATAAATCCAAAGTTGAGTGCTACAATTTTCATCGTATGAGGCACTTCATGAGGGAATGCAGATCTCCTAGAAGATCTGATGCTGGTAAACCCTCAAGCCAAACTAGTAAGGCTCAGGATCCTAAGGCCATGGTTGCAGTTCAAGGAATTGATGGTATGGGATGGGACTGGAGCTATTTGGCTAAGGATGTGGAAGTGGATAAAGCTTTGGTTGCTGAAATTAAAGAAGAAGAGCATGTTCAATATGCTCTCATGGCACACTCCTCCTCTTCATCAGATAATGAGGTATATGATGATGCTTTTTGTAGTAAGGGCTGTAGGTTAAATACTGAGAAACTTAACAAAGAGGTGTTAAGGTTATTAGATGATGTGAGTACTGAGAGATGCAAACTGTCTAACTATCAATTAGGTCTCACTCAAACTGAGAAAATAGTTTCTGAATACAAGAAAATGGAATTTAATTTAAAAGATAAAATAAATATCTTAAAACATGAATTAGATGCTAGTAATGATGTTAGGAACCTCATGGAAAGGGTTAATAGTGATCTCTAGGCTAAGTTAGATGAGGCCATTAAGAATAAAGATAATGTTGGCCTTAAAATTCAGAGATTTGATAGGGCCACACAAACCCTAGGAGAGTGCGTTAATAAACAAAGGGATCCCAAGGACATGACTGGGATTGGGATGAAAGACTACTCTATGGTTCCACCACCAGTTGGTGACTTCTATGGTGTCCAAAAAAATGACCTATCTTGGACTGTTTTACCAGAACTCCAAGAGGAGGAATTCATTCCTCCACCAAGAGTTGTTACTCCAGTTGAAGAGTATCAACAAAAGTTGACTGACTTAAATGAATGGAAGAAAGCCAACCCTAACTTATTTGTTAAGGGTGGATTATTATGTGAAAGTCCTAATGAGTGAACCCCCATTAAAGTTACAAACCCAATCACTGGTAAGGCTGTTGACCTTGGCTCAAACACTGTTAGAAAACCTAGTGTCAAGTATGCTGAAATGTATAGGAATACTAGGTCACCTAAAAGCCAAGTTAGCAATGATGGAACAGGCTTCTTCTCTTCTATACCTAGGGTTGTGTCTAAGAAAGCCTGTTACACTTGTGGTAGCTTTTCACATTTAGCATATAAGTGTGTCAACGCTTCCAAAGTCAACGTTGTTAGAAAGTCAAACGTTGTCAAACCCAAACCTTGTGTGCAGCAAAGTCCACAAGTTGTTAGACCTGCCCCATTCTTCACTAGAGGGTCTAACACTCATGGACAACGACCATTTCAAAAGACAAATACTTGGTCTAATAGGCAATGGGTTTCTGTAGCAAACCCTAGGTTCAACGCTGACAAGGGTAATTTCAGTGTTGACCAGACCAAATCCAACGCTGACAGAAACGTGACCCGACCCAAATATTTGCACCCATAGGGTAAGGGGTCTAAAGCTTCTTCAAGCTTGACATGGAGACCAAAGAAAGATCAAAACCCTAATGATAATGGGATTTCAATGACCTGCAACAGATTTAATTACATTTCAAAAGTCATTACAAAACCTATTGGGGTTAACTCGGTATTTCATCCAAAGAAGGATGAACAAGGGGTTTTTATGAGAACTAAGTCTGTTCTTGTTTAACAACCAGATGAATCCAAGTCTGCTAAGGCTTGGGTTCCCAAAGAAAACTAACTTGTTTTCTTTATGTGCAGGGCATTCAAAAATAGGTCAATGATTATGGATATTGGGACAGTGGATGCTCAAGGCATATGACAGGGAAGGAAGATTATCTAACTAACTTCACTCCCATTAAGGATGGTGATAAGGTTTACTTTGGAGGCGGATATGGTACTATCACAGGAAAAGGAACACTTCTCACTAAGAACTTGCGTTTTGAGAACGTATTTTTGGAACCCAAGAAGATATTTGATGCTCTCAAAGAACCAAGTTGGGTGGAAGCAATGCATGATGAGCTTCATCAATTTGCAATTTCGGATGTTTGGGAGCTGGTTGATTGTCCCAGATATGTCAGACCTATAGGGATAAGATGGGTTCTAAGAAACAAGAGAGATGAAAGAGGTATTGTGGTCAGAAACAAGGCAAGATTAGTGGCTCAGGGATATACACAAGAGGAGGGGATAGACTATGAGGAGGTCTTTGCACCAGTTGCAAGGATTGAAGCTATAAGGATCTTTTTAGCCTATGCATCCTGCATGGTCTTCACTGTCTATAAAGTGGATGTCAGTTTCTTGGGAGCAGGTTGATATCTTGGCAATGCAAGAAACAAACAGTGGTGGCTAATTCTACAACTGAAGCATAGTATGTGGCTGTAGCTGTTTGTTGTGGACAAGTTTTGTGGATTTAGAACCAGCTGTTGGACTATGGGTATAATTTCATGCATACCAAGATATTTGTTGACAATAACAACACTTTATGCATTATTAAGAATCTTGTACATCATTCTAAAACTAAACACATAGAAATTAGACACCATTTTATAAGATATTGTTTTGAAAAGGGTTTAATACAGCAAGATAGGGTTGACACAGAGGAGAATGCGTCAGATTTGCTAACTAAACCTTTTGATGCTGGAAGGTTTCAATACTTGGTAACAAGTATTGGAATGATCAATCTCACTATGTGTTTTGGAGTCTTTTTGTAAAAGTATGTACAGGATAATGCATTGTTATTTGTCTTTTTGAGGATTTAGATTTTCCACTATATTTTTCTAACACTGACAAAGGTTGCTTGAACGCTGATAAGTGTTTTTGTGACGTTGTCAACAATATATTTGTCTAACGCTGACAAAGCTTCCCTCAACGTTGTTAAGTGTTATCGAGGCGTTATCAGCAACAATGTTAGTTTTGTGGTTTTCAATCTAAATGTGCAGGTAGTGTTAGCAGTATACCATTGGATACAGAGTTGCTTATGGATCATTGGAAAAGTATTTGGACATGTTTTTATTTATGGATGATGGTTGGAATTTTTAATTCCTATCTTGACATAAATTTTTTATGTTCATGCATATTTTTAGCAACATATGTATCACTGTTTAAGGGGAGGTTTTAGGAACCTTTACGATGCTTGGGTATCCATATGATACTCTTATCACAATTCTAGATTGTGTCCACAGGTGAGTATGAGTTAGTTTTACTAAATCATGAGGCACTGTAACATGCAAAGTTGATATACTATGCATGCTGCCAAGACATTTTTGGCCTAGAATTGGTTGTGGTTTGCTGGGAGACTTGGGAATGATTTTATCATGGGTTTTACCTGGGAGTAACAAGGGATTTTATAAGGTAACTTAGTTGTTAAGAGTTTTGGTTAGCAAGGGACACTAGAGGACTGTTATGTCTATCTTGCATAAGCAAGTGTGCATAACTGGACAGTGCTTGTCGCCCTATAATAATTATCAACTTTTTGGTTATCTTCTCTAGGATAAATTACTTTGTTAAGGTCATTTTTCATTTTTAAAAATTTTTATTTTTGGACGCTGACAAGTATTTTTCCAAGCGTTGTTGTGACCAATTTAGACACTGACATGGCTTTGGCAAACGTTGACAAGAATATAGCCGTTGGGCGTTGATGGGTTATTTTTTACCGTTGACACTCAATGGGACCTACCCAGTTGTTACTTTTTGACATATTTTTAGGCCGTAATTTTGGGAGCAGATAACTCTCATTTAATGCATGAGATAAACTTATTCTTTTTCAATATTTTCATGATTGCATTTTGAAAATACTTGCCTATTTTTGGGCCAATCACATGCATTTTCTTCTCCTATATATTTGGCTCCTATTTTAAATAGGGTACCTATTATTCTTGTCTAACACAATTTTTCTCCTATAACTTCATCTTTCTCAATCATTCAAACAGCTTTCAACAATGGCACCAAAGTTTAAACCATCTGATTTGGAATTGGGGTTCAGAAGTCAACACAACATGGTAGCATATCTTGAAGCTGATGATACTCTGTTTCCCCAATACACGCAAATGGTGGCGTATTTGAACACATACCCACTTAGGTATGCTCTTTCTCATGCTCCACTCATTCCTGTCACATATATTAAACAGTTTTGGAACACTGTTAGTTCCTCAACAGTTAATAGCGTGACTACATTATCTTCTATTGTTCATGGGAGAACATGGGTGGTTACTGAAGCTTTGGTACGCCAAGCTTTGCATCTTGATGATGCTGATGGTATAACCACCCTCCCCATTAGTGAAATAGAACAAGGACTAAGGGCTTTGGGTTATCCTTTTCCTACTGAAGGAACTTTAAATTAATATCATAAACAGGAATTTCCCCCAGCCTGGAAGTACCTAATACATGTCCTCCTACAATGTTTGATTCCCAAGTGCACTGCACACAATGAGATCAATAGATCTATTACCAGTGCTATTGTGTGCAGTGCTACTGGGCAAAAGTTTAATTATTCCAAAATGATTTTTGAGGGCATGTGTAAAAATAAAGGGAACAAAATGACTTTAGCTTATCCCAGATTTTTACAAATGATTTTTGAGGTGCAAAATTACTGCACAAGGGATCATGATGATTTTTATGCGATCCCTGTGCAAAAGAAAGCAATTTTTATGAAGATGAACTCACCCCCACATCGTGACCTACCCCTAACTCCAGCTATGATTGCTGTCATTGAAGCAGCACAACCCCAACCAGACCCACAACCCCAAATTGACCCAATACCTGAACCTTTACCTTCACCACAACATATGCAACTTGACCAAGAACCCTTCGACGCTGGCACGTTAAATGTTGGCGTTGATGTGCCTATTTCAAACGTTGACACAAATCCTTCACAGACCCAAACACCCCTTAACCAACCAACATCCACCCAATCCACATCTTCTTCTCCCCCAACACAATATAGGTTACAAAAACGCCAAAGGACTACTGGAGTGTTCTCCTCTAGTGGTCCTAGCCATGTAGCAGAGAGAACCACCACCACAAGTGTGGTTGGTTTTATGGATGAGGCTGGGACTATTGGTTCTGGCTTAGAAGTTGGCCAAGACAGTCCTACCATAATTAAGACCTCATCCATGCCCAATGAATCTAACTTGGGAGGTCAAATACTCATTTTAGAATAGGGCAGATTGGAACCAATGAATTTGATGGAATTGACGGCAGACTGCATGAGCTTGCAAAAGCAAAATGCAGACTTGGTACAAGTTGTCAGCACACAAGGCCTTGAACTCAAGCAATTGAGGGAGAGGATTGTTATTTTGGAAACAGATGAGTTAAGGAGAAGGCAGACAAGGGTCCTTTTATCTGAGGAGGATTCTTACAAAGGGGAGGAAGCTGCTACAGAGCCTGTTAATTTGAGTGATAAAGGCTCACATGAAGCGGCTACAGAACCATTTGTTGAGAGTGGAAAAGGTTCATATGATGAAGAATCTTTGGGTGTTGTTGAAACCCTTACTGAGTTGAAGAAACAGACAGGTTTTGATATGTCTCTAGTCTCTCCTACAAACTTAAATTTGTCATTTACAGCCATGTTGGAGGAAATTGCAAGAGGCGCTGAGACAGGTACATTGGGCGTTGACAAGCAGAATTTGAATGCTGACATGAGTATCTTGGGCGCTGACAAAGCAACATTGGGCGTTGACAGACCTGCATATGAGGTTGATGTATTCCAGTCATCATCCATCATCAAAGAGGTTTCTTCACAAGTATTACCATCTACCTTACCAACAGTTGATCCATTAGATAAGGGTAAGGGTATTATGGTAAAAGAAGTTGTTCTAAAGGATGCAGCACAAACTGAGTTTGATAGAAAGTTGGCTGCACAAATTGTGGAACAAGAAAAGAAAAAGGTGGGTGAATCACCTTTTGTTGTCACTTCAGAAGAGCAAGAAGGAAGTGATGAAGCCAGTTCAGACTCAAGTGTTATGATCATAGAACAACCAGAAAGACTTGAGTATGGTGATGAGCTGGCCAAGGAGAAATTAAATGAGTTGAAATTGCAGGTTGATTTTGATATGCCAGAGGTGGTTCATATGTACCATGCCTGGGAAGATAGGTGTATAGAGAATCCACATTTGACCATTTCAGATCAGATGTGGGGTTTAGAGATTCTTCTCAGAGTACAAAAGGATTGCAAGGTCATTCTGAAACACAAAGCAAGCAATGTTCTCTCAAATTTGAAAAGGGATAGAAAGGAGTTGTACTTCATGCTGCTCAGATGTCATGGAACAGGGTGGACTTATAAGAAATTGACTGGATTGACATTTGAAGAGTTAGAGTGTAGAGCTTATCCCATTTGGGTTAGAGTGTAGGAAGAAAACACTCTAAGACTTCTTTCTGATGAAAGAAAAGAAGAACTTGCAGAGGAAATAGAGCTTAAGAAGGGAATGTTTGTTCCTAGACCAGTGAAAAAGGGAGTCCCTCTTGAGTTTCCCAAAGATATGGATCCATTACATCCAAGTGAAGCTGTTATAAGAAAGAGCCTCAAGCTCTCACCATTAGAAGCTTCAGACATGGTACAAGTGTTACCACTTGATTCCAGAAACCCTATTATAAGCTATGAAGAAGATGAATGTGGGTTTTGGAAGATTCGCAGGTATGGAAAAGAGGTTCGCACTTTTACCACCCTTATATCTTTGTTTGCAAGTTTTGACAGAGAAGACTTGGTAGACCTATGGAGGTTATTAGAGGCCAAGTATGTGAATGAAGCACCAACTTTAGTCAATGGAATAAAACTATGGTACACATTCAAGAGAATGTGTGGACCAAGAGATGAAGATCCTGCTATTTGGAAGGATCTTGAAGATGATCTCATTGGTCTTCAATGGAGATTGTATTCAGCTGCTGATGTTTATTATTTGAGTTCTACAAAGTTTGCTGATTATCTACTTGTAGATGGTCAGTATTTCATGTCCAAGGAAGTCTTGGAGAAGATGAAGAATACACAGCTGGAAATTGATTATTCAAGTGACGTGGCAAAAGATTTGATCAGATTTATTTATTACCAATATGAGAAGGTTTGTAAGATTCCTCCTAGTTCTTAATGTTTATTCAAAAACTTGATCACTAGAGTAGATATCAAGTTTAGGGGAGGATTGTTGGGAATAAATTATAGCCAGTCTACTTGAGCGCTGACAAGAGTTAATCAAGCGTTGATAGGAAGAAAACAAACGCTGACAGACCAAGCGTTGACAAGACAAAGTCAAGCGTTGATACATTGAAGACAAGCACTGATGGAAGGATATACTCTACGCGTTTATTGTATTCTAGATTACTTCTAGTAAAGATAGGAACAACAATGTATTTTCTATATTTATCTTTACCTAGAATAGTTGATACGTAGATTATTGTATAAGACTTCTTATGTCTATAAAAGAAGACCTTTAGGTTAATGTTTAATATAATTTTTCATACGTTAACACTTTCATTGTAAGCAAGTTTGATATCATTAATCAACGTGAACGTTTGTTTACATCTTGTGTGTTCTTGTTTAAGTGTTAATTCCGCATAACACTTAGATTGTCATATACATATACAAAGGTTTCTTTAAGTGTATTACTTGATCTAATCTCGTATACATAAAGCTAAGTCGATCTAAGTTTGGGATCAACAGGGACGACCGATTATTGGTTTGCCGACTCAAGTAGTAATAAATCTTATTTTTGTAGTTTACTTATTGAACCTCGAGACGTTTAGGTTTTCACCTATCGTTTCAAAGTCGACCGAGGGTAATTTACTTCCATAGTAGTTATCCTTATTCCTTGTTTTTTATCGATCATTTTTTGTTGAGCAATACCAAATAAAATACCAAAAATAATCTTCTTCTTGTCTAATTTCCTTTCTTCAATCCTCTAAATTCTCGTTAGTTTATGCAATTACGTTCTTCTCGTCTTGTGATTGATTTTAATAGGCTTGAAAATATTCCTCGTAGAAATAGAAATCGTCAACAACGAATAGTGGAACCCGAGCTTCCACCTATTGTTGTAGAGATGGCCGATAACCGAACAATGGAGGAATTGCTCCGTGCACCCACCGAAGGGTATGGGGAAGCAATCGTTGTGCCGACTATTTTGGCGGATCATTATGAGATTAAGACGGGTATTTTATCGCTCATTCATGCCGACCAATTTCGTGGCAATGAGACCGATAACCCGCATTCTCACATTCGGAATTTTCTTCGAATTACCTCGACTCTCAAGTTTAGAGATGTGCCGAATGACGCGATTAAGCTCATGCTTTTTCTGTACTCGCTCGAGGGTAATGCTAAGTTTTGGTATGAGAAAGAACCACCGGGTTCGATCTTAACATGGGATGATTTAGTGTCTAAGTTCATGAATTATTTCTTTCCACCGTCCAAAATAACACACTTTAAGAACGAGATCACTCGATTTGAACAAAAAGTGCATGAATCGTTTGGGGTTGCTTGGGAAAGATTTAAAGATTTGTTGAGACAATGTCCACACCACGGTTTCTCGGAATTGCATCAAATAAATACTTTTTATAATGGGCTTAATATGATTGAACAAGAATCTTTAAATGCCGCCGCGGGTGGTAATCTTTTAAGAAAAACTCCGAGAGACGCGTGAGGTATAATTGAGAATAAATCTAGAGCACAATATTCATGAAACACACCGGGTGTTTCCAATGTGAATTCATTTAATCCCGAGATTGCTAGATTGGACTCTAAGATTGACACAGTTTTGAATGAGCTTAGGAAGAATCCTCATGGATAGATTAATATGGTTGAGAATGTTTGTGTATCATGTGGTGGAGCACATCCTAATCATGCTTGTTTAACCACGGGGTTTGATCAAGCTAGTGCTTTTGCCGCGACGGGAACTTATGGCTCTAACGGTCAAGTTCCTCGTCAAAATCATGTTGCTCCACCGGGTTTTCCACCGGTTCAAAATAGGTACAACAATGGGAACAATGGGAATAATTTTAACCGTGGTAACCAAGGGAATTATAATCAAGGAAATGGGTTTAATGCTAATCAAAACAATCAAGGTTTTCAAAGCAATAACCAAAATGATTTGTCAAGCTACATTAAAACGAATGAGGCAAATTTGAAAGCTTTTCAAAATAACATTCAAGGAAAAATGGCAACTTTGAAAAATGAGTTTCAAAATACGATTAAAGGGAAAAATAAGAAGATTGAGCTTAATCAACAAAAACTTGAACAAAACCAAAATCGTTTTGAGCAAAGATTAGAGCAAAGATTAGAGCAAAGTCAAAATCTTATGCAACAATGTTTGGAACAAGGTCAAAATAAATTGCTTTCGATGTTTGAATCTTTTATGACTAAACCTTCCTCTTCTTCAGGTTGCTTACCTAGCAACACCATTCCAAACCCGAAGGGTGAGATGAAAGCTATAACCACATGTAGTGGGAAAGCTTTAGACGGACCTTTGCTTCCACATGTGAGTACATCTCCGGTGAGGGAAGTGGAGCAAGAACCCGAGGTGGTTAAAGAAAAGGAAATTCCTATTCCACCAAAGGTTGACCAATTGTCTATTCCAGAACCCGAGCTTCCGAAGACTAAACCCACACTACCCTACCCTTCGAGACATAACCAAGAGAAGCTCCGCGAAAAGTACAATGCTCAAATGACTACTTTTTTAGAGATGTTTAAGAATCTTTATATTAATGTTAGTTTCGCGGATGCATTGCTTTACATGCCTAAGTTTGCTTCGACTATTAAGAGATTGATGAATGATAAAGGGAAATTGGTTGAAGTGTCTACATCTTTAGATGCTAATTGTTCCGCGGTTCTTACATAAAAGCTTCCCAAAAAGCTAGGAGACCCGGGCAAGTTTGTGATACCATGTGATTTCCCTAATATGGAAGAATGCTTAGCATTAGCCGATCTTGGTGCTAGCATTGTTTTGATGCCTCTTTCCGTGTGGAAAAGGTTATCACTTCCCGAGCTTACACCTACTAAGATGACTCTCGAGCTAGCGGATCGATCGATCGCTTTACCAAAAGGTATAGCCGAGGATCTGTTTGTCAAGGTAGGGAAACTCGTCTTTCCAACGGACTTTGTAGTTTGCGATTATCCCAAAGATTCTTGTGTACCACTTATTTTGGGAAGACCGTTTTTGATGACGGCTAGTGCTTTAGTTGACATGAAAGCGGGGAAATTGACTTTAAGAGTTGATGATGAAAATATCACGTTTGATATTGGTCATATCTCTAAATATTCTTCCGAATATTACGAGGAATCAATTAATCAAATCGATGTGATTGAAGTTACTTGTGAAGAATATTCTCAAGAAGTGCTTGGATTCTCGGCTTCTTCTAAAAGTAGCAATCCCACTTCGTCGAATCCTATTATCTCTTTGGCTAAACCTCCACTCACTCCATTTGAGGGAGGTGACTTCATTCTTGAAGAGCTTGAGAATAATGGTTATTCAAAAATCAATAAGGAAATTGATGATTACCTTAGCACACCATTTGATCCTAGTGAGTTTGATTGTGAGAATTTTGATCCCGGGGGAGATATTGATTTAATTGAAAATTTGTTGAATATGGATCCTTTTGAATCACCACCTATGGAATTAAAAGTTGTGAGTGAAAATGAAGCTAAAGTAAAAACATCTATTGAGGAAGCACCCGAATTAGAACTTAAGGAACTTCCCACTCATTTGGAGTACGCTTTTCTTGAGGGAACGGATAAGTTACCGGTGATTATTGCTAAGGGATTAAAGGAAAATGAAAAGGATGAACTTATTAAAGTGCTTAAGAAACATAAACGGGCCATTGCATGGAAAATCTCCGACATTAAGGGTATAGATCCAAAATTTTGTACTCATAAAATTCTAATGGAGGATGATTATAAACCTGCTATCCAAAATCAAAGAAGGGTCAATCCAAAGATTCATGAGGTGATAAAAAAGGAAGTCACCAAAATTCTAGACGCCAGAATGATCTACCCTATCTCAGATAGTCCATGGGTTAGCCCCGTGCATTGTGTTCCAAAGAAAGGAGGAATGAAGGTTGTTACTAATGAGGATAATGAATTGATTCCTACTAGACTTGTGATCGGTTGGCGTGTTTGTATTGACTATAGGAAACTTAATGATGCCACTAGGAAGGATCATTTTCCATTACCTTTTATGGATCAAATGTTAGAGAGACTAGCGGGGAATGAATTCTATTGATTTTTGGATGGATTTTCCAGCTATTTCCAAATCCCCATTGACCCTCGTGATCAAGAAAAGACCACATTCACTTGTCCTTATGGAACATTTGCTTATCGTCGCATGCCTTTTGGACTATGCAATGCTCCGGGGACGTTGCAAAGGTGTATGATGGCCATTTTCTATGATATGATCGAGAAAACCATGGAAGTCTTCATGGATGACTTTTCGGTTTTTGGGGAATCTTTCACTTCATGAAAAATGTCACTTCATGTGTAAAGAGGGAATTGTGTTAGGACATAAGATCTCTAAGGCCGGTATTGAGGTTGATAGGGCTAAGATCGACGTGATTGCCAAATTACCTCCACCCACCACCGTTAAGGGAGTTAGGAGTTTTCTCGGCCATGCCGGCTTCTATCGACGTTTTATACAAGACTTCTCTAAGATAGCTCGGCCTATGATCCATCTTTTGGAAAAAGAGACTCCTTTCATCTTTGTTGATCCCAAACTTAGATCGATTTAGCTTTATGTATACGAGATTAGATCAAGTAATACACTTAGAGAAACCTTTGTATATGTATATGATAATCTAAGTGTTATGCGGAATTAACACTTAAACAAGAACACACAAGATGTAAACAAACTTTCACTTTGATTAATGATATCAAACTTGCTTACAATGAAAGTGTTTAACGTATGAAAACTTATATTAAACAATAACCTAAAGGTCTTCTTTTATAGACATAAGAAGCCTTGTACAATAATCTACGTATCAACTATTCTAGGTAAAGATAAATATAGAAAATACATTGTTGTTCCTATCTTTACTAGAAGAACATAATAAACGTGTAGATCATATCCTTCCATCAGTGCTTGTCTTCAATGTATCAACGCTTGACATTGTCTTGTCAACGCTTGATTTGTCAGCGTTTGTTTTCTTCCTATCAACGCTTGTTTTACTCTTGTCAGCGCTCAATTAGACTGGCTATAATTTATTCCCAACAATCCTCCCCTAAACTTGATATCTACTCTAGTAATCAAGTTTCTGAATAAACATTAAGAACTAGGAGGAATCTTACAAACCTTCTCATATTGGTAATAAATAAATCTGATCAAATCTTTGGCCACGTCACTTGAATAATCAATTTCCAGCTGTGTGTTCTTCATCTTCCCCAAGACTTCCTTGGACATGAAATACTGACCATCTACAAGTAGATACTCAGCAAACTTTGTAGAACTCAAATAATAAACTCCAGCAGCTGAATACAATCTCCATTGAAGACCACTGAGGTCATCTTCAAGATCCTTCCAAATAGTAGGATTTTCATCTCTTGGTCCACACATTCTCTTGAATGTTGACCACAGTTTTATTGCATTGACTGAAGTGGGAGCTTCAGTCTCATACTTGGCCTCTAAAAACCTCCATAGGTCTACCAATTCTTCTCTATCAAAACTTGCAAACAAAGATATAAGATTGGTAAAAGTGTGAACCTCTTTTCCATACCTGCCAATCTTCCAAAACCCACATTCATCTTCTTCATAGCTTACAATAGGGTTTCTGGAATCAAGTGGTAACACTTGTACCATATCTGAAGCTTCTAATGGTGAGAGCTTGAGGCTCTTTCTTATAACAGCTTCACTTGGATTTAATGGATCCATATCTTTGGGAAACTCAAGAGGGACTCCCTTTTTCACAGGTCTGGGAACAAACATTTCCTTCTTAAGCTCCATTTCCTCTGCAAGTTCTTCTTTTCTTTCATCAGAAAGAAGTCTTAGAGTGTTTTCTTCCTGCACTCTAACCCAAATAGGATAAGCTCTGCACTCCAACTCTTCAAATGTCAAACCAATCAATTTCTTATGAGTCCATCATGTTCCATGACATCTGAGTAGCCTATAGTACAACTCCCTTCTATCCCTTTTCAAATTTGAGAGAACATTGCTGGCTTTGTGTTTCAGAATGACCTTGCAATCCTTTTGTACTCTAAGAAGAATCTCCAAACCCCATATCTGATCTGAAATGGTCAAATCTGGATTCTCCATACACCTATCTTCCCAAGCATGGTACATCTGAACAACTTCAGGCATGTAAAAATCAACTTGCAACTTCAACTCATTCAACTTCTCTTTTGCCAACTCATCACCATACTCAAGTCTTTCTGGCTGTTCTATGATCATAACACTTGAGTCTGAACTGGCTTCATCACTTCCTTCTTGCTCTTCTGAAGTGACAACAAAAGGTGATTGACCCACCTTTTTCCTTTCTTGTTCCATAATTTGTGCAGCCAACCTTCTATCAAACTCAATTTGTGCTGCATTCTTTGGAACAACTTCTTCTCCATAATACCCTTACCCTTATCTAATGGATCAACTGTTTATAAGGTAGATGGTAATACCTGTGAAGAAACCTCTTTGATGATGGATGATGACTGGAATACATCAGCCTCATCTGCAGGTCTGTCAACGCCCAATTGCTTTGTCAGCGCCCAAGTTACTCATGTCAGCGTTCAAATCTGTCTTGTCAACGCCCAAAGTACCTGTCTCAGCGCCTCTTGTGATTTCCTCCAACATGGCTGTAAATGACAAATTTAAGTTTATAGGAGAGACTAGAGACGTATCAAAACCTGTCTGTTTCTTCAAACTTGTTAGGGCCTCAGCAACACCCAAAGATTCACCATCATGAGAGCCCTTATCACTCACATTTATTTGTTCATCCTCCCCTTTGGAAGATTCCTCCATCCCTCTCCTTGTGCTAGCATTCTCCAAGATAACAATCCTCTCCCTCAATTGCTTGAGTTCAAGGCCTTGTGTACTGACAATATGTACCAAGTCTGCATTTTGCTTTTGCAAGCTTATGCAGACAGCCGTGAATTCCATCAATGTCATTGGTTCCAATCTGCCCTCTTCTAAAATGGGTATTTGACCTCCCAAGTTAGATTCATTGTTCATGGATGAGGTCTTAATTATGGTAGGACTGTCTTGGCCAGCCTCTAAGCCAGAACCAATAGTCCTAGCCTCATCCATAGCACCAACCACACTTGCGGTGGTGGTTCTCTGTGCTACATGGCTAGGACCACTAGAGGAGAACACTCCAGTAGTCCTTTGGCGTTTATGTAGCCTATATTGTGTTGGGGGAGAAGATGATGTGGATTGGGTGGATGTTGGTTGGTTAAGGGGTGTTTGGGTCTGTGAAGGATGAGTGTCAATGTTTAAAATAGGCATGTCAACGCCAACATTTAATGTGTTAGTGTCGAAGGGTTCTTGGTCAAGTTGCATGTGTTGTGGTGAAGGTGAAGGTTCAGGTATTGGGTCAATTTGGGGTTGTGGGTCTGGTTGGGGTTGAGCTGCTTCAATGACAGCAATCATAGCTAGGGTCAGGGGTAGGTCACGATGTGGGGGTGAGTTCATCTTCATAAAAATTGCTTTCTTTTGCACAGGGATCTCATAAAAATCATCATGATCCCTTGTGTAGTAATTTTGCACCTCAAAAACCATTTGTAAAAATCTGTGATAAGCTAAAGTCATTTTGTTCCCTTTATTTTTACACATGCCCTCAAAAATCATTTTGGAATAATTAAATTTTTGCCCAGTAGCAATGCACACAATAGCACTAGCAATAGATCTATTGATCTCATTGTGTGCAGTACACTTGGGACTCAAACATTGCAAGAGGACATGTATTAGGTACTTCCAGGCTGGGGGAAACTCCTGTTTATGATATTTATTTAAAGTTCCCTCATCAGGGAAAGGATAACCCAAAGCCCTTAGTCCTTGTTCTATTTCATTAATGGGGAGGGTGGTTATACCATCAGCATCATCAAGATGTAAAGCTTGGCAAACCAAAGCTTCAGTAACCACCCATGTTCTCCCATGAACAATAGATGATAATGTAGTCACTCTATTAATAGTTGAGGAACTAACATTGTTCCAAAACTGTTTAATATGTGTGACAGGAATGAGTGGAGCATGAGAAAGAGCGTACCTAATGGGGGATGCATTCAAATACGCCACCATTTGTGTGTATTGGGGAAACAGAGTGTCATCAACTTCCAGATATGCTACCATGTTGTGTTGACTTCTGAACCCCAATTCTAAATCACTTGGTTTAAATTTTGGTGCCATTGTTGAAAGCTGTTTTGATTGATTGATAAAGATGAAGTTATAGGAGAAAATATGGTTAAACAAGAATGATAGGTACCCTGTTTAAAATAGGAGCCAAATATATAGGAGAGAAAGTATGCATGTGATTGGTCAAAAATTAGGCAACTATTTTCAAAATACAATCATGAAAATATTGAAAAAGAATAAGTTTATCTCATTCATTAAATGAGAGTTATCTGCTCCCAAAATTACGGCCCAAAAATATGTCAAAATGTAACAACTGGGTAGGTCCCATTGAGTGTCAACGGTCAAAAATAACTTATCAACGCCCAACGGCTATATTCTTGTCAACGTTTGCCAAAGCCATGTCAGCGTCTAAATTGGTCACAACAACGCTTGGAAAAATACTTGTCAGCGTCTAAAAATAAAAATTTATAAAAAATGAAAAATGACCTTAACAAAGTAATTTATCCTAGAGAAGATAACCAAAAAGTTGATAATTATTATAGGGCGGCAAGCACTGTCCAGTTATGCACACTTGCTTATGCAAGATAGACATAATAGTCCTCTAGTGTCCCTTGCTAACCAAAACTCTTAACAACTAAGTTACCTTAAAAAAATCCCTTGTTACTCCCAGGTAAAACCCATGATAAAATCATTCCCAAGTCTCCCAACAGACCACAACCAATTCTAGGCCAAAAATGTCTTGGCAGCATGCATAGTATATCAACTTTGCATGCTACAGTGCCTCATGATTTAGTAAAACTAACTCATACTCACCTATGGACACAATCTAGAATTGTGATAAGAGTATCATAAGGATACCCAAAAGTCCTAAAGGTTCCTAAAACCTCCCCTTAAACTGTGATACATATGTTGCCAAAAATATGCAAGAACATAAAAAAATTTATGTCAGGATAGGTATAGAAAATTCCAACCATCATCCATAAATAAAAACATGCTCAAACAAGTCTCCAATGATCCATAAGCATCTCTGTATCCAATGGTATAATGCTAACACCTCCTGTACATTTAGATTGAAAACCACAAAACTAACATTGTTGCTGACAACGCCCCGATAACACTTGTCAGCGTTAAAGAAACATTTGTCAGCGTTAGACAAATATATTGCTGACAATGTCACAATAACACTTATCAGCGTTAAAGTAACCTTTGTTAGTGTTAGAAAAATATAGTAGAAAATCTAAATCCCCAAAAAGACCAATAACAATGCATTATCCTGTACATACTTTTACAAAAAGACTCCAAAACACATATTATGTGAGATTGATCATTCCAATACTTGTTACCAAGTATTGAAACCTTCCAGTATCAAAAGGTTTAGTTAGTAAATCTGACACATCCTCCTCTGTGTCAACCCTATCTGGTTGTATTAAACCTTTTTCAAAACAATCTCTTATAAAATGGTGTCTAGTTTCTATGTGTTTGGTTTTAGAATGATGTACAGGATTCTTAATAATGAATAGAGTGTTGTGTCAACAAATATCTTGGTATGCATGAAATTGTACCCATAATCCAACAGCTGGTTCTGAATCCATAGAACATGTCCACAACAAGCAGCTGCAGCTACATACTCTACTTCAGTTGTAGAATTGGCCACCACTGTTTGTTTCTTGCATTGCCAAGATATCAACCTACTCCCAAGAAACTGACATCCACCAGTTGTGGATTTTCTATCAAACTTATCACCTCCATAGTCACTGTCTGAATATGCAATAAGCTCCAAAGGTGAATCTTTTGGATACCACAAGCCAATACTAGGATAGCATCTTAGGTACCTAAAGATTCTCTTGACAGCATAAAGGTGACATTCTTTGGGAGTCACTTGATGGCGTGCACATGCACACACATCAAACATGATGTCAGGTCTGGAGGCTGTGAGATACATCAATGAACCAACCATTGATCTATAATGCCTGACATCTACATCCTTTCCATCTCTAATCTTTCCCCAAGGGTGTTCTCTATCCATAGGAGTAGTAGCCCTCTTTTCATGTGGAGAAAAGCCAAACTTCTTCAAGATCTCAGCCACATATTTATCCTGGGAGATGAAGATACCATCTTCTTTCTGCTGAACTTGTAACCCAAGAAAGAAGTTCATCTCCCCCATTGCACTCATCTTGAACTTGTCTGTCATAAGCTTGGAGAAATCCTCACTCATCTTTGGATTGGTGGATCCAAAGATGATATCATCAACATAGACCTGAACAAGTAGAACATCCTTACCATTCTTCTTTGTAAACAATGTCTGATCTATGGTGCCCATTTTGAATCCATTGTCCACCAAATAAGTGGATAATGTGCCATACCATGCTCTTGGGGCTTGATGAAGTCCATACATAGCCTTCTTAACTCTATACACCTTGTCTGGATTCTCTGGATCCTCAAAACCAGGAGGCTGCATCACATATACCTCCTCAACAATTGTTCCATAGAGGAAGGCACTCTTGACATCCATTTGATTGACAGTGAAGCCCATGCAGGATGCATAGGCTAGAAAGATCCTTATAGCTTCAATCCTTGCAACTGGTGCAAAGACCTCCTCATAGTCAATCCCCTCCTCTTGTGTATATCCCTGAGCCACTAATCTTGCCTTGTTTCTGACCACAATACCTCTTTCATCTCTCTTGTTTCTTAGAACCCATCTTGTCGCTATAGGTCTGACATATCTGGGACAATCAACAAGCTCCCAAACATCCTGAATTGCAAATTGGTGAAGCTCATCCTGCATTGCTTCCACCCAACTTGGTTCTTTGAGAGCATCAAATATCTTCTTGGGTTCTTGTTGTGACAGAAAACAGGCAAACAAGCATGATTGCACAAGAGGGGTATCAACCTTCTTGTGTATATTGGCAATGAATCTACCAAGATTCTGATGAGATCTTCTAGTTTGAACATAAGTCATAACATCCCCAATAATTTGTGATGGAGGATGATTCTTCATAGTATAAGTGAGAACTCATCCTTCAAAAAGTCTGTTGTCTTCAATCTCATTATCCAAGTTGCCAATATCTTCTTCATCAGACTCTCTTTGATCAACATGAGGATGAACCTCTTCATATAAATTTGAAGGTTCGCCTTGTTCAAAAGTATAAGAGAAAAGAGGCTCAAAAGTATTGTCAACGCCTGAACTTTGGTTGTCAGCGTTGGAAATGTTGTTGTCAACGTTTGAGCCATCAACGTCTGAATTTGTCCTGTCAGCGCTAGATTTGCCTTTGTCAGCGCCTGAAGGATCATCCATGTTGTTAGCTGGTGATACTTGGGGACCACCATTATTCTTTCCAGCAGCAGCAAAAGCATCTGTCCATATGGGAATTGTAACATACTCTTGTATAGGAGATGTCTTTTCTGCTTGTGATCCAACCTCTTCATTAACCTGTGTACCTGAAACATCAACAACTTGTTCCTCCACAACAATTGAAGTTACCTTCACAATGTCTGGATTAGTGACAGGCATATAATTTAAAGTCCTAGATAAAGGTTCCAAGTCAAACAACCAATTTGGACCACTTTCAGGATCAATAGGTTTACTCTCTAAAAACCTAACATGTACTCTTTCAAGAATACATTTTTCCTTTTTAAGATAAACCCTATATCCTTTGCTCTGCACTGAATACCCCATGAAATAGCCTTCATCACCTTTTGCACTAAATTTACTTAAGGCATCACTAGTATCAAGAATAACTACATGACAGCCAAAAGGTTTGAGAAAACCAATATTAGGTTTCCTTCCCCAAAGTAATTCATAAGGTGTTTTGTTCTGTATCTTGTTGACCAATGCTCTATTTTGAACATAGCATGTTGTATTCACAGCCTCAGCCCAAAAAGCTATGGGGAAATGAGCATCAGACAACATAGTTCTGGCTGCTTCAATTAGGGTTCTATTCTTTCTTTCTGCAACCCCATTTTGCTGTGGGATTCTGGCAACACTAAACTGCCTAGTAATCCCTTTCTTGGCACAAAAATCATCTAAAACTTTATTCCTAAATTCACCACCATTATCACTCCTAAGCATTTTAACTTCATTACCAGTCTTCTTCTCAATCTGAGTGATAAAGTCAATTAAAGTGTCAACTGTATCACTCTTCATGGCTAAAAAGAAAGTCCAAGTAAACCTAGAAAAGTCATATGTGATGACAAAGCAGTATGATTTACCATTTAAACTTTCTATATTGGTTGGACCAAATAGGTCCATATGAAGCAAGTGAAGTGGTCTAGTACTAGAGTGCACCTGTTTAGACTTGAAAGAGACCTTGTGATGCTTGCCTTTAAGACATGCAACACAAGAGTGGTCATTGTGGAAAGCCTTTTCAGGCAAACCATCAACCAAGCCAAGTCTCACAAGCCTGTTTATATTCTTAAAGTTTATGTGCCTTAGTCTCCTGTGCCATAGATTACTCTCATCTACTGAAGCTTTAGCCTAAAAACATGACATATTGTTATTTATGCTAATCCCATTCAGATTCACATTATATATGTCTTTATGTCTAGGTGTTCTATAGTCAATATATTTCTCATCTGGGATCTTATAATCCTTGCTTAACACCAAACATTCAGTATCAGTAAACAGAACTTTATTTTTGTTATCACAAACTTGTGATACACTAAAAAGATTGTAATCAAGTTCCTTTACCAAAAATACGTTTTCAAAACACAAGTTCTTGGTGAGAAGTGTTCCTTTGCCTGTGATAGTTCCATATCCGCCTCCAAAGTAAACCTTATCACCATCCTTAATAGGAGTGAAGTTAGTCAGATAGTCTTCCTTCCCTGTCATGTGCCTTGAGCATCTACTGTCCCAATATCCATAATCATTGACCTGTTTTTGAATGCCCTGCACATATAGAAAACAAGTTAGTTTTCTTTGGGAACCCAAGCCTTAGCAGACTTGGATTCATCTGGTTGTTCAACAAGAACAGACTTAGTTCTCATAACAACCCCTTGTTCATCCCTCTTTGGATGAAATACCCAGTTAACCCCAATAGGTTTTGTAATGACCTTTGAAATATAATTAAATCTGTTTCAAGTCATAGAAATTCCATTATCATTAGGGTTTTGATCTTTCTTAGGTCTCCATGTCAAGCTTGAAGAAGCTTTAGACCCCTTACCCTGTGGTTGCAAATATTTAGGTCTGGTCACGTTTCTGTCAGCGTTGGATTTGGTTTTGTCAACGCTGCATTTACCCTTGTCAGCGTTGAACCTAGGGTTTGCTACAAAAACCCATTGCATATTAGACCAAGTATTTGTCTTTTGAAATGGTCTTTGTCCATGAGTGTTAGACCCTCTAGTGAAGAATGGGGCAGGTCTAACAACTTGTGGACTTGGCTGCACACAAGGTTTGGGTCTGACAACGTTTGACTTTCTAACAACGTTGACCTTGGAAGCGTTGACACACTTATATGCTAAATGTGAAAAGCTACCACAAGTGTAACAGGCTTTTCTAGACACAACCCTAGGTCTAGAAGAGAAGAAGCCTGTTCCATCATTACTAACTTGGCTTTTAGGTGACCTAGTATTTCTATACATTTCTACATACTTGACACTAGATTTTCTAACAGTGTTTGAGCCAAGGTCAACAGCCTTACCAGTGATTGGGTTTGTTACCTTAATAGGGGTTGACTCATTAGGACTTTCACATAACAAGCCTCTCTTAACAAATAAGGTAGGGTTGGCTTTCTTCCATTCATTCAAGTCAGTCAACTTCTGTTGATACTCTTCTACTGGGGTAATGACTCTTGGTGGAGGAATGAATTCCTCCTCTTGAAGTTCTGATAAACCAGTCCAAGATAGGTCCTTTTGTTGGACACCATAGAAGTCACCAGCTGGTGGTGGAACCACAGAGTAGTCTTTCATCCCAATCCCAGTCATGTCCTTAGGATCCCTTTTTTTATTAACACATTCTCCTAGGGTTTGTGTGGCCTTATCAAATCTCTGAATTTTAAGGCCAACATTATCCTTATTCTTAAAGGCCTCATCTAACTTAGCGTGTAACTCACCATTAACCCTTTCCATGATGCTTCTAATATCATTGCTAGCATTTAACTCATGTTTTAAGATATTTATTTTATATTTTAAATCAAATTCCATTTTCTTGTATTTAGAAACTGTCTTCTCAGTTTGAGTGAGAGCTAATTGATAGTTAGACAGTTTACATCTCTCAGTACTCACATCATCTAATAACTTTAACACCTCTTTGTTAAGTTTCTCAGTATTTAACCTACAACCCTTACTACAAAGGCATCATCGTATACCTCATTATCTGATGAAGAGGAGGAGTGTGCCATGAGAGCATATTGAACATGCTCTTCTTCTTCTATTTCAGCAACCAAAGCTTTATCCTCTTCCACATCCTTAGCCAAATAGCTCCAATCCCATCCCATACCATCATTTTCTTGCAATGCAACCATGGCCTTAGGATCCTGAGCCTTAACAATTTGACTTGAAGGTTTGCCAGCATCAGATCTTCTAGGAGATCTGCATTCCCTCATGAAGTGCCCCATACGATGACAATTGTAGCATTCAACCTTAGATTTATCAAATCCAGCAGTGTCCTTTTCATTGAAGGTCATCTTCTTCTTAAACCTTCTATTCCACCTGTTTGCTCTTATACTAGCAAGAGCCATGTTCCACTTAATATCCATCTCCTCCAAGTGTTCATCATTACCTGCTCAAGGTCCTCATATGTAATCACTGAACCATTGGGCAAAGAAGCAATATAAGCACATACAGTATCTAGATCCAAACCAGCAGGTTTAACTCTTGGTGAGTCACTTTTCTATGTGTCAACGTCTGAAAAGGAGGTGTTAACAGGACATGTTCCAGCGTTGACACATGATGATCCAGTAACTGGATGCATGTAAGAGTCCTTCTGATTAAATTGACCTTCACTATGTGAGAAGAATGCCATATTACTGTTGGTAGACTTGCTTCCATGCTCCGAAAGAGTTTCATTCTCCAACAGCCTCAGTTTGTTATAGATATCATCAAAAGTAGAACTTTTGTGAGTGTTATTGGCAAGTATAGATCTTGACTTAATCTTCCACGCCTCACCAAGACTTTTAAGAAAAGTGGCATTAATATCAACATCACCAAGTTGTGTCCCCATGAAGGACAATTTGCTTGTAATGTCAACAATCTGCTTCTCACACTGCTAAGCTTCTCATTAGGTTGAGCCTTGAAGATAGCATAATCATGCATGAGTTGCTTCTTCTTCTCCTCCTTAGTGTCATCATTACCACCATATGCAACTTCAAGAGCTGCCCAAAGGTCCTTAGCAGATTCATAACCTCTGTATTTATGATGGTTCTCTTGTCCCAAAGAGACTTTCAGAATGTTTAGGGTTTTCATATCAACCCTTTTCTTTGCTATGTCTTCAGTAGACACAGCTCTACCATCATCAGGCTTTTTTTTCTTATCTGCTTCTGAACATCCAGCAACAGCTGCTCTTCTAGCAATGGCATCAGCAATCTTTTGAGCTTTATTGAATGTGTTTCCATATTCAATAATTTCCTTGAGAGTGTAGTCATAGATCCCCAGATATTGCTCAAAGTTGAATTTCCACAATTCAAAGTTGGTTGCATAAGCATGGGAATCTTGATGTTTGGTAAAGGTGAGGAGGAGGAGGTTACTTCTGAATTTGACATGATGTTTTTAGGGTTTTGAGAAAATTAGGGTTTTGGTGATTTTAGGGTTCTTGTGTTCTTTAAGATCAAAAGTTCCTCAACAAGCTCTGATACCACTTGTTGATCCCAAACTTAGATCGATTTAGCTTTATGTATACAAGATTAGATCAAATAATACACTTAGAGAAACCTTTGTATATGTATATGATAATCTAAGTGTTATGCAGAATTAACACTTAAACAAGAACACACAAGATGTAAACAAACTTTCACTTTGATTAATGATATCAAACTTGCTTACAATGAAAGTGTTTAACGTATGAAAACTTATATTAAACAATAACCTAAAGGTCTTCTTTTATAGACATAAGAAGCCTTGTGCAATAATCTACGTATCAACTATTCTAGGTAAAGATAAATATAGAAAATACATTGTTGTTCCTATCTTTACTAGAAGTAATCTAGAACATAATAAACGTGTAGATCATATCCTTCCATCAGTGCTTGTCTTTAATGTATCAACGCTTGACATTGTCTTGTCAATGCTTGATCTGTCAGCGTTTGTTTTCTTCCTATCAACGCTTGTTTTACTCTTGTCAGCGCTCAAGTAGACTGGCTATAATTTATTCCCAACAATCTTTTCGGATGAGTGTATTCAAGCCTTTGAGATGCTTAAAAGGAAATTAACCGAATCTCCAATCTTGGTTGCTCCGGATTGGGACCTACCTTTCGAAATTATGTGTGATGCAAGTGATTACGCGGTAGGTGCGGTTTTAGGGCAACGTAAGTCAAAACATTTCTTGCCTATACACTATGCAAGTAAGACTATGACGGATGCTCAAACAAAGTATACTACAACGGAAAAGGAGTTACTTGCCGTTGTGTACGCTTTTGAAAAGTTTAGACCATATCTCGTCTTGTCTCAAACCATAGGGTATATGGACCACTCGGCTATCAAATATCTTCTTAATAAACAAGATGCTAAGCCGAGGTTGCTCCGGTGGATTCTCCTCCTTCAAGAATTTAATGTCAAAATTCTAGACAAAAAAGGAGCCGAGAATCTCGCGGCCGATCATTTATCTCGACTTGAGAATCCTCACCAAAGAGATCGAGAGAACAAGGAAATCAATGAAACATTTCCTCTCGAGACGCTTGGTATGATTGCTTTTCGTGGTGATGATAGTACCCCATGGTTTGCGGACATCGCAAATTACCATGCGGGGAAGTTTCGGATCAAGGGTATGTCGTCCCAACAAAAACAAAAGTTTTTCAAGGATATCTCCTATTACTTTTGGGACGACCCCTATTTGTTTCGTGTGTGCGCGGATCAAGTTATTCGTAGGTGTGTGTTTGGCAAAGAAGCTCAAGATATCCTTAAATCTTGTCATGAGGGACCCACAGGGGGACATCATGGTGCCAACGCCACCGCGAAGAAAGTCTTTGATGCCGACTTCTTTTGGCCTTCCATATATCGTGATGCCCAAGACTTGATCAAGACTTGTGATGCTTGTCAACGTCAAGGAAAGAACTCACAAAGGGATGAAATGTCTCAAAACATTATCCAAGTTTGTGAAATCTTTGACATGTGGGGGATCGACTTTATGCGGCCATTTCCATCTTCGAAAGGAAATAAATACATTCTCGTAGCCGTGGACTATTTGTCTAAATGGGTTGAAGCTAAGGCTTTGCCTACGAATGATGCTCGAGTTGTGGTGAACTTTTTGAAACAACTCTTTGCTAGGTTTGGAACTCTGCGGGCTATTATAAGTGATCGTGGGACCCATTTTTGTAATGAACAATTTGAAAAAGTTCTAAAGAAATATGGTGTCACTCATCGACTTTCTACGGCTTATCACCCTCAAACGAGTGGTCAAGTGGAGGTTTCAAACCGAGCTCTTAAAATGATTTTGGAGCGTTCTATTGGAGAGAATCTCACTTCATGGTCGGATAAATTGGACGATGCATTGTGGGCTTTCCGTACGGCTTACAAGACGCCAATTGGTTGTACACCATTTAGGTTGGTCTACGGAAAAGCATGCCACTTGCCAATCGAACTCGAACATAAGGCGTATTGGGCTCTTAAGCATTGTAACTTTGATTTAAGGACCGCGGGTGATCATCGCAAGGTTCAATTAAATGAACTAAGTGAATTAAGGGATCAAGCTTATGAAAATTATTTAATCTATAAAGAGAAGACTAAGAGGATTCATGACTCTAAGATCAAAAACCGCATTTTCAATGTTGATTGATCAAGTCCTCTTATTCAACTCTAGACTTAAGATTTTCTCAGGCAAGCTTAAATCCCGTTGGTTCGTACCATTCACCATTGCACAAGTTTTCCCTTATGGCACCGTTGAGCTAGCTCAAAAAGACGGGCCTAACTTTAAGGTGAATGGTCATCGTGTGACACACTACTTTGGAGGGGACATACCTACGGAGGTTGTCCCGGATCTTCAAACTTTCCCTAAGGACCAATGAAATCGAGTCGAGCTCATGACTCGGTTAACAAAAACGAGGTGCCTTGTGGGGGAGTCCCATACATTCTATCTTCTTTCTATTTTCTAACAACTAATAAGGCTTGATCTTTCAAGCTCGTGCTCGTGTTTTGTTGTGTTGTGAATCTTAGGTATGACCCTAATAATTGAAGACTCCCGTGTTCGGTTTTTGCCGGTCCACTTGATCTTCCATTCTTTGAATGCCAAAAAGGGGCACACTCTCTATCCTTTGATTTTTATCGACTAACGTTTTATCTTGAGGCATAATTAATAAACGGCTTATAGATTTGCATGCTCTTTCCATGTTAGGATTATGCATTAGACTCTTCGTGTTTTAGCAGGGGTGTTACTCTTGAGCTAAGAAACATTGAGGAGAATGTTTGGTTTTAGCATGGGGGAGTCAATCGATATAATCGCTTGCAATTGCTTTTGTCTTGTCTAAACGTAATCGTTTTTCTCATTTTTCAATAAAATTTTAAATTTTTAGTGTTATTTTTAAGTTTTAATAAAAGAAAATAAGTGCTTTTGACACAAATGTAGGCTTTCTGTTGGTGAAAATAAAAATAGTTTTTGACTCGACTTGGTTTTTACCTTAGCTTTTCCTTAACGTGTTTAAATTAAGTTTTGCTAGGCTTTTATATAGGGAGCTTTAAAACGCGAAAGTCTTAATTCATACGAGTTAAGAACAAGAACTTTTCGCAAGTTCCTATAATTGATCCTAGAAAGTCGTTTATCAAGGGAACTTTAAAACGCAAATTCTAAAACTTGAAAAAGTATAAGAAGATGCAAGATCCTATAGATGACTTGAAAACCCAAAAGTTGGATTTAATAGGCTAAGTATCCATTGATTTCACATTTTTGGAATATGGAGAACAAGAAATGATAGAGTTCAATCATAAGTTTCCAAAATTAACTCTTCTTTGTACAAGTATTTTTGTGTTTGATTTAATCTCCTCGTATTTACTTTCCACACTTGAATAATAATTGCTTAATAAATGAAGTTTTTAGCGGTTTAGGCTTGATATCTTAACTCGTAACTCCTTCTTTTTCTTCCCTTGTAATTAAAGTGAGAACACATTAAGGGTGTCAGCGTCATGGACTTTTGATCATGGGATTGCGGAAATTTGGCTTACTATAAATATCATATTAATAAAGAAGAATAAATAAAAACATGTTCTCTAGGAGCCTTCGGGTGGGAGTCATGTAGCACTAACCTTGTCGTTAGAGCCTTAGGGTGTATGGCGAGGGGACGTGTTGAATAAAAATTGCTTCATCATCATGAGCCATAAGGTGGGATGGTGATGTCAATTCCCTTATTTTTGTCCAAGGAGCCTTCGGGTGTGGATTTTAAATAAGGAGCACAATTGCATCTTAAAGAGCCGCAAGGTGTTATGATGTAATTGTTGCTAACTCCATTAATAAGGTCATAATTGACTTTGGAGGTTTTTATTGTTGCTTTTAAGTAGTCCTATTAGCCAAATTTCGGGTCCGGGGATTTATACCTCAAATCATGTTAAGTTATCCTTGATGTGGGCTTTCTTTATTGACAACGGTTTTTGAAGTCGAGGTTAGGTTTTGAGTGTTGAGTTTACACCGTTCTTGCCTTCATTTTTGGACTAATAAATATCAAACTAAGTCAAATGAGCCTTTGGGTGAATGACAATAAAAATCTAGAGATACAATTAGGAATAATAGGAGATTGAGTTTAACACAAATTACTTGTATGAGTTGGTTTAATTTTGGGGCTTATGATTGACAATGATCTTGTTTTTGCACTTGGCTTGGAAAAGTGAAAAGTCGGGGACGATGAATCTATTTTAGTTTTATGATCCTAAAAGTTATTTTTCAATAATGAAAGCATTACATTATGTCTTTGCAAAATAAATTGTCAAAAGTTGAATAAAAGTGTAGTTAGTGTTTTATTTTATCATTGCGTGAGGACACGGCAATTGCTTAGCAAGGGGGAGTTTGATATGAGTGATTTTACTCATATAAATATTATCATAAAACAATCAATAAATGCTTGAAATGTATTAAAAAAACCTTGTATATGCATGTTTTGTTTTTTTCGTGTGTGTAGGTACCAAGTTCAAGAAAACCGGCATAAACAACACGAGATTGATGAAAAGATCAACAAAGCCGATAACAAGTCGTTTTATTCACGGATTTATCAACTTTGACGACAAGTGGGTCCCACATTTTGGAAAATGGGCTCAAAAGCCCATATGAGATTCAAGAAAATATTATGTTTCGTTTTAAAGTCCAAATGGCCCAATTGGAAGAATATAAAAGGGACGGATTGATGGGCCACAAGCCCATAACTTTTCACCAGCAATCAATAAAAGGGACGTGTCATGGGCTGTAAGAACCCATTAGGGTTAATTTTGGACGCGAAGTTAAATATAGTGAATGTTATTCACTTTTTCAGTCAACCATTCACTCACCATATAACACACGTTTTTCTTACTTCTACCCACTCACACACTTTTTCACACACACAATAAAAAACCCTTCGATACATTCTATGTTTTTCCTTCTTCCCCAAATAAAGAAAATAACCAGTCACACTGTTCATAAAAACCCTAATCCATACGAATCAATAAATTATATGGGGCTTTTGTTCGATTCGCTCGTGTGAATGCACACGAGAGGGGAATTAATTCCCAATTTTTTCGGAAGCTAGCAGTACCATGAGGTGGCACTCTCTCTCATCAAAGCTGTCACCTGATTGGAGGAAACACCGCACAATCAATCATCCTCCGATAATATTTCGCCATATCATCCGTGAGAAAGCACAACTAGCACACATTTATGCCACGGTGGCGATCCGAAGGAGAGTTGCCTTATCTCAGCCGTTGATCAAAGTGAAGAAAGAGAAGATGTTGAATAGAAGGCTAAGATTAAAGATGCTTCTCAACAAATTCTCATCAGCAAGGCCAAGGAGTTGCCTATAAAAACCCCTAATTATTCTGTAATTTTTCATTCCAGTTTTACTTTAATGTTATAATGTTTAAATAGATAGGAAAATTATATTTCTCTTTTTAATAGTTTTGTAACGATTCTCAGTGTTTAATAAAAGTTGTTTTTAAAGTTTCAATCTATCTGGTTACTTTACTGTTACATTTTTATTACAATTTTCTCCTAATAATTTGTTTAATATTATAAATATGTTAATTGATTAAAGTTTATACCATAGCTTTAATTAATTAATTTAAAGTGAGATTTGGATTTGAAATCAAACCCTACTGGTTTGATTTGTAATAATGGTTCGAGTTGTCCAACCGATTCGAGATGGTGACGTTTTTGGAGCACGGTGGTTTTGATTTAGTTTTTAAGTAGGCTCAGCGCCTCACTTCGTCCCAAAGGCTATCTCCAAAAAGGTTCACTTCTATTTTATTGTTCATGATTATTTTAGATTAAATTTGATTAAATGATTATGAGATTTAGGTTAATGTTTAATGTATAATCATCCAGACTGATTAGTCTGACTGATTTGGTTTGTAAACTGTTATATTTTTAGGTATTAAATTTGTTTACTATAAAGTAGGTTAACTGTTAAAATGAATGTATGGATTTGTGATTTGATGAAATGGGATAAATAAAGAAGTCTGCTATATGTTCTCGATTGCTCAGATAATACTGATATTTGGTTTGTTATGAATCGTATAAGTTTGCCTTGTTTTAATAAGTCTGTTAAGAATTGTATCCGCTAAGGGTTTGACATGGATTGATATTGCTGAAAGCCTTTGACTGCTTAAATTAGATTTAAGGTTTATTAATCTGATAACTTGTTTAAACTAGATCTTGCTAATTGTCTGATGAACTTGTTTTGCTTTCGTTTGTAGGTGTTTAAGCTGAGTAGGGTTTAGACTGCATTAGATTGTTGTTAGTGTTCTAGTTAGCTAAGGTGTATTTTCATGTATACGTGTTCACATAGATTTGTACTCGTTTTATGCGTTATTTAAAAGCTTTTTGATAATTAAGTCTTGAGTTGTGTGGATCTTGAAAATTTTTAGCTGCTTAATTTGGTATGCGTTTGTGTTTCTGCAATAGTGTGTTCTAAGATGTGCTGATATAATTTCTTGCTGAATTTAAGCTTGTTTCGCCGCTTTGTGTATTCTTACTGTATTATTGTTTAAGCAATTAGCTATCAGATTCCTTTGATCTGATAAGCTCAATAGCTGATATCCTTATCAGCTTTTTCACAAGATTTGTGTATAAATAGTCACCTCCTGTGACTGTTTATTTTTCATTATCCAAAAATTAATCACAAAAATATGGCTCTCGTTGGGTTCGAACCTGCGACCTCGCAGTTCACAGCCTAGTGTGTTTTCCATCTGAGCTAAGTGATCGTTTGATTTTATTATCATTCTAATTAATTAATATATTAACTTTGTTGCTGGCAGTTTCATTTTAGTTGTGTTTTAATTAATTTTCCGTTTATTTAAATTGTAGTTAATATTTTTATTAAAGTAATTCTGAGTTTAAAAAAAATAATTAATAGTTCCAAAATAAAAAAATATAATGTTTTTATTAATTTTAAAAGTTTAATTATTTTTTAAATAATTAGAATTTTATTATTTTAGATTTAAATAAAAATGGTTTTAAAAATAGATTTTGTTTAATAAAAAGTAAAGTAGATTTTAAATGGATTTTAAAATAGTGTAAGTGTTATTTTAATTAAATAGATTAATTTTTATAGATTTTTAAATAGTTAACTTTTAAATAGTTTTAAATTTTTGGTAATTGTGTTTAGATTTATTTTGGGTTTACGATTCATGCACTTTAGGTTAAAATTAAATAGTTTAAAATTGGTAGATTTAATTTTTAGTTTAAAAACCGAAAACCAATTCGAATCAATTGTCCAAATCAATACAAAACGTCTCAAATTCACTCGATCTTCGTGTACAACGAACTTGGTTCATCCACGTGTTAAATTGAATCCGTCATTGGTAATTTTAGACTATTACTTTTTCCTAAAGGTAATTTTCTAATTTACCCTATAACGTATCTAATTATCACTATACTATCACGATCACACCAAAAACCTCCATAGTTTGCTCAATCATATCATGGAAAATTTCCATCATACACCTTTGAAATGTCCCCGGTGCATTACACAAGCCAAAAGGCATTCTCTTGTAAGCAAATGTACCGTAGGGACAAGTGAATGTGGTCTTTTCTTGATCCTTAGGGTCAATGGGTATTTGAAAATAACCCGAAAATCCATCAAGAAAGCTATAGTACTCATTTCCTGCTAAGCGTTCAAGCATTTGGTCCATAAAAGGCAATGGGAAGTGATCTTTCCTAGTAGCCTCATTGAGCTTCCTATAATCAATACAAACTCTCCAACCCGTAACAAGTCTCGTAGGAATAAGCTCATTGTTCTCATTGGGTACTACGGTGATTCCACCCTTTTTGGAACACAATGTACCGGGCTAACCCATGGAGAGTCGGAAATGTGGTAAATCATGCCCGCATCCAGGAGTTTGATAACTTCCTTTTTAATGACCTCGTGGATTTTAGGGTTAACCCTTCTTTGGCTTTGAATAGCGGGTTTGTAATCATCCTCCATAAGGATTTTGTGTGTACAAAAATGTGGATCAATTCCCTTTATGTCGGATATTTTCCCCGCTAAGGCTTGCTTATGTTTCTTAAGGACTTCTATGAGTTTCTCTTTCTCATCCTCTTTCAACTCTTTAGCAATGATCACGGGTAATTGGTCTTTTCCCTCTAAGAAAGCATACTCTAGGTGGGATGGAAGGTCCTTAAGTTCAAGTGGAGGTGGACTCTCTATAGAAGGTTTAACTATAGATGGATCATCATTGGTTACTTCTTGTGGAATGGGTGAAGGAATGGGGTCCTCATTGAGCAACTTTTAGATAGTGAGAATATATTCTTCCCAATTGATGGGAGAATCATCATTAACAAGAAAGTTGGACTCAAATTCCTCCAAGAGGAAATCACTCTCTCAAAAAGGTGTTAAAGAGGGAGCAATTGAGGCCACGGTCTCAACATGGGGCATATCCTCACTATTACTCTTGCAAGCATCATGAAAATGCTCATCACATACCTCATCTAGCACATCAACTATGTTCATGGTCTCACAAGGTTTAGACTCCTTAATCTCTTTCCTATCACAAACATTCCCTAGCTTAAACACCACTTTCTCATCCTCAACTCTCATAATTAGTTCTCCCTCCACCATAATTATTAAAGTACGACCCGTTCTCAAAAACAGTCTACCAACAATCAAGGGAACTCTAGGGTCCATGTCATAATCAACCACTACAAAGTCGGCCGGAAAGGTAAACTTATCCACACCTACAAACACATCATCCGCGATACCTACCATGTAAGCTATGGTACGGTTGGTGATGAGACTGCTTTTATACATAGTCTCATCGTCCAAATCGGGCTTAAAATGCATAAAATATCATTAAAACTGCCAAATATATGCTCGTGTTTGTTACTTGTGTATTTTTAGGTACGGATATTGAGGAAATGGCAAAAGATCACAAGAATCAATCAAAAACGAACACGGGAAACGAAGCCGCACAATGAACCGGGCCCAAGTATGGATTTTACAAAAATGCCCTTGAAGAATTGAAGATTGGCAACTTTAGTCCCTCAACTTTTGAAGATTAACACTTTTTACCCCTCAAATATTCATAATTATGAATAGGGTCCCTAAATTTTGAAGACATTACAAGTTCAGTCCTTGAAGAATCCAAGAATTATATTTGAAGCCCTTGGAAAAAGTTTAGAAACATGTTGTGCCATATTTGACAAGTTGTCCAAACTTGTAACAAAGGGAATGAAGTTTTGAGCTATTAAATACAAAGTGAAGACAAGAAGAAAGCTTGGGGGCCAAAACTGCCCAGACATAAAAACTCCACCCACCTATCCCCTCCTTACACGTCACCCTCCACCTCAGCAAACCCATTTACCCAAACCCATTACCCATTACCCAACCCGTCCAGCCCATACCCAGGTTTATTTAATAAACCTGGTCAACCCACTCTGTCAAATCCCACTCTTTCCCACCAAACAGATTTTTAAAAAACCTTTTTTACCCAAAATGGATTAAACTCCCCTTAATCACCCCCATAAACCCTAATTATCCCAGGTTCAATTAATCCCAAACCAAAGGGGTTTTACCCCAAATGCTCCAGATGGGTAATTCACTCTTTTCTCACCACAACCCACATCTCAAATCACCACAAGACACACCCATGTGTCTTGTGGGACCCACCCCTGCCCATCACTTTCACCTCAAAACCCTAAACCCGACCAAACCAACGACCCACAAGTTCTCCTTGGTCCCTAAGTTCAAAATAGACGTCCAAGATCAAGTTTTAACAGCTGGCCAAGTACAAAGCTCACATGTTACCATTTGGACGACTCTCAAGACCATTTGACCAAGAATTTCAGCAAGGGCATTTAGGGCATTTTAGTTGCTAGGGTTTTATTATTCTAGAATAGTCCTAGGAGTAGTATATAATGAGATGCATGTATCTCATTATGCTTGTTCCAGAATTTTCAAAGCCATTTGTAATTCCTTTTTTAAAAGTTAAATGAAAGTTGGTATTTGTTAAAGTAATTCCTTTTCTTGTTTTAAAAAGTTGGTACTGGCTTTTGAGGGTTCTGAGTTCCACATTAATAATTTGTTACACACTTTGTATGTTTGACTTTCCAAAAGGTTTTAAAAAGTTTTTTAACTTTCAGAAATCAAAGGTCCAAGAAAGTGAAAGTGGACATGGACCATTGACTTCTGAGTTTGGACTTGTTTTAAAAACATTTTATAGGTTCCAAGGATTGTTGGATTTTAAGGTTTCAAAAAGTTTGGTAAGACCAGATATTGTGTTTGCTTGTTTTCATTTTCTCTTAGCAGGATTTGAGTTTTGATTGTCAAAGGTTCAGCACAAGCCCGAGCTTGTGGGAGGTGACAAAGCAGTCACTGCTGGGCCTGGATGTAGGCCCAACAAGGTAGTCCCTTGTTCTTTTTCAAGTTTTTTGATTTTGTGTTATTTTTGTGTTTTGCATGAATTTTGTGAGAAAGTGGTTTAATGTTGTTTAAGTGCTTGATATTGCTCTAATTGGTGATGTTATGCATGTTTGAGGCCATTGTAATCAGTTTGGTAGAGTTTGAAATAGATTTGATGTGTTAAATTTCATTATCAGAAATTTAAAGGGGTGTTTAGATTTGCACATTAACTGAGTTTCTTTGGTTGATTTTGTGTTAAAACCTGTTGTCTTCACTCATTTACTTGTTATTAGGTAGTACATGTGATTAGTTTTCCATTTGGTAAGGTCATAGCTCATTTGCATGCTTAAACTTTGGAAAAAATGGTCAAAACCAGTAACTGCCTTGTTTGACTGCTTTTGTTGAAATTTGACCACCCAATTTGATAAGCTGTTAGATTATAGGTCTAAGTAGGCTTTGTGATTGATTGAATGCTAGTTGGTTACTTTGTGTGAAAGATTTGTGCCATTAAAAATCATTTTTGTGCAAGTAAAACCAGCAAATATACTCATCAGTCACCTAAGCTTTTTCAGAAACTTGATTGTGCCTATTGTGCTTGATTCTGTTTGATCTTGTTGTTTCTTGTGTTTGCATTGACTCCCTACACTCCAACTGAGTGTAGGGGTTCCTATTGTCCAACAAAACAGCATCAAAACCCAAGATCAAGACCTCTTGATCATATTCTGCACATGTGAAGATATCATTTTCCTTGTGTTCATAAAAAAAGAGTAACTGGGCACGTTTTTTGGTTTTCTAGGCCTTGATTCTTGTTTATTTTTGAATTGTGTTAGTGTTTTTGTGAGTTAAGAGTAACAATTGTGTGTTTTAAAGTTTTAAAAAGAAAAAAAAAATAAAAAGAGTAAAAAGGACTGGCCAGGACTCGAACCTGCGCCATCCTCCTCACAACACACACATCTTACCATTGCGCCCTAGGGTCTTTGACTGCTAGGGTTTCATTTCAAAAGTTACTTAAGACGTTTTTGTTTGGGATTTTGGAATAAAAGTCGTAGCTTAATCAGCTCATTTGAGCTTATTTAATAAGCTAATTTGGGTAGTTGTATTTTTCCTAGGGTTGTTATACCATTTAAGATTTTTCTAGTTAGAATTTTGATTTTTCTCTTTCTTTAATTATTTTTTTATCATTTTTTATTTAGTCGTATTTAGATAATTAGTTTAAAAATAGCTAAAATAGCTTTTAATTTTTATAAAAAATGTTTTTAGGTTTTATTTAAGTTATTTGAGGTTTACAGCAAAAAAAAGTTTTCAAAAAGTCTAATTTTTGATTTTATTGGATTTTAGGGTTTTTAACCAACTTTAAAATTAAATATAAAATTATTAAATAGGTTTTAGAAACTTTTGATTGCATTTTTGTTTTAGTTATAATATACTATATTTTTGGTAATTTTTTAGAATTTTTTAGTAAACTTTGAATTTTTTTGATTATTTTATTATTATTTTATTATTAAAAATTAAAAGTTTAATTTTTTAAGTTTTTTCATTTTTCCTAGATTGTAGACACATAATTAGGAATTTTGTAACTTTCCAAATATTTTTAGGACTTTTCAATTATTTTCTAGAATTAATTTAAGTTTTAATAGATTTTAATAGTTTTTAAGTATTTAAAAATAGTTTAATTTGGTTTTAAAATTTTAAAAAATACTTTTTAGCTTAATTAGGATATTTTTGAGGTTTACAAACAATTAGATCTTGTTTAGGGCTTTTTAATAATTAATTGTGATTTTTAGGGCTTTAATTAGCATTAAAAAGTCATTATCTAATTAATTAAAAGGTTTTAGCAAGTTTTGATTTTTTGTAAACTCTTAGAATTTTATTGTGGATTTTTAGTAATTTTTAGGAATTTTTAGGTTAAAATTTTAATTTTGGCACTATTTACGGTTTTACGTGATCGTCTTTTTTGTGTTAGTTTAATCCGTTTTCGTAACCGTCTTTCTTTCTTCTTTCTATTCTCTTTTCTTGTTAACAAAATCATCAATCAAAATCAATTCAATTCACAACACACTAGCCTCCTCGAGAACGAACTCACTTCATTGGGTCATTTACACACGGTTTTCCTAAATCGTCGTGCTTGCCCTATATTATTGCCTTGTTTTCCTAAACAAGTGTGATTTTACAACTATCATTTTTGGCGCCGCTGCCGGGAGGCGTGTTGTGTTTTGATTGAACCATTGTTTTTTTATATATAGCCATAATTAGTATTTGTATTTGTAGCACTCTACTAATACGTATTATCGTTTTTCGGTTTTTGTGTGAATACTATTAATATATTGTATACGAATCTCAAACCAAAGAAAAAGGCAAAAATAGATAAATACTTTCGTGAAGCTCGATTTTGAAAATACAAACTATAAGGTGGGTATAAGGCGGTTGTATTTCACGACCTAAAGGAAAAAGGCTCTTAAGTGCTTCGCGCCACCTCGTTTCCTCCGCTTGCTTGTGCGTATTTGATTTTGAGAGTGAATCGAGGGTTATGCCGCCAAAAGTATTATTACATATCATATATATTTTCTTGGTTTCATTGATTAAACCCTCTTGAACGATTTGGTGTTCCACCATCGTTCTAAAGTCATCGAAGGCGTTCACTTCACGTGATCGTTTTCATTCCTTGAGGCTTCTTTAATCAAGAGATTTGATTAAGGAGGAGATTTGTAGATTTTTGTCTACTTAATACATTTCACCAATTTCCAAAAAAGGTTAATACCATCAAAAACCACAAAAAAAAAATTGAAAAATACAAAACACCAAAAAGAATCTTCTTTGCTCGTCTCCTCGTTATACGTGACGTTTATGCTCACTGGTAATCAAGCAAAACGTGCACGTAAACGAAAGAACAAAACTCCCACTCCAACTCATTCTAGTGAGGAGTATCCTATTGACGAACCCATTGTACGAGAAGCACCAACCATGGTGAATCGAACTATGATGGAGTTACTTCAAGCACCCACCGAGGGTTATGGAGAGGCTATTGTGATTCCCGCAATCCTTGCGGAGAATTTTTAGGTGAAAACGGGTTTGTTGTCGATGATCCAAAACAAAAAATTCCATGGTGATGAGAAGAACAATCCACACAACCATATCCGCCAATTCAATCGTCTTACCGCCACTTGCAAATTCAAGGATGTCTCGAATGACTCGATTAAGATGATGCCTTTTCCGTATTCCTTAGCGGGTCCCGCTAAAATTTGGTTAGAGAAAGAGCCACCCAATTCTATATTGACGTGGAAGGATCTCGTTTCAAAGTTTGTGAACCAATTTTTTCTGCCCTCTAAGACTACGCATTTGAAAAACGAGATTTCTAAATTTTCACAAGAATCAAATGAAAGTTTTTCTACGGCTTGGAATAGGTTTAAGGAGATGTTACATGAATGTCCTCATCACGTTTTTTCTGATTTGCACCAAATAGACACGTTTTACAATGGACCTAATGATCATGAAAGAGATTATTTGAATACCGCCGCGGGTGGTAATTTTTTGTGTAAAACGGTTGAAGAAGCTTTGGTCATAATTGAGAATAGGTCTAAGGTTTATAGCCCTCGTAACACACCGAGTGTTGCCAAATTGGGCTCGTCATCATCGTCTCGTAGTATCAATGCTTTACATGACGAAGCAAATGAAGAAAATTGATTTTTTGATAGATTTGCTAGCCTTATGACCCATTGGAAAGCTCAAGAAGCTTCGAATTCCGCTTCGGTTAAAGCGGTTTCTAAGAGTTGTTTTTCGTGTGGTGGAGCTCATGATCTTTCCGAGTGCATTACCGCGGATGGTAACACTTCGAGTGCTTATGTAGCCACGGGAACTTATAACCAAATCGGTCAAGGTTCCCGCCAAAATCAAGCTCCACCAAATCAAAATGCTAATAATTATCGCAACAACAACCAAGGTGGAAATTACCAAGGAAATCAAAGGAACTATAATAAGGGTAATTATCAAAGTGGAAATGGGCAAATTTCAAATCAAAACCAAAATCGTGATTTTCAAACTTCTACTCAAGGTTTTCAAAATGATCACACCAAAAATCTTCAAGGAGAGTTTTTGAATTATGCTAAGGCTAATGATGCTAAGTTTGATAATATGCAACGTGAAATGGTTAGCTTAAGATCCGACTTGAAAAACGAGCTTAAAAACGAACTTGCTAACGAACTTAAAACTCATGCTAATAAAATGGAAGGAAATGTCACACGTCTCCAACAAAATCAACAAAAAATGGAGCAAGGACAACATGAGATTAAGCAAGAGTTGTTAAAAGCGGATGCTAGGCAATCTAAGTTTGAAGACCGAATGGCTAAAATGTTTGAAGCTATCATGTGTAAGCCCTCTTCTTCGGGTGGTCTTCCTAGTGATACCATCGTGAACCCGAAAGGAGAATTGAAGGTTATTACTACTCGTAGTGGTAAAACTTTCAAAGAACCCATTTCTCGTCCAAGTACTTCTATGGAGAAGGAAAAAGAGAAAGAACCCGAGGTGGTGGTCGAAAAGGAGCAAATTACAAGCCCACAAAGTACCGCTCAAACCACACCTACGGTTGAACCTATACCAATCATGGAACCCGAGATTCCAAGGCCGATGCCTATGCCTACTATGCCCCAACCCACACCACCTTTACCTTACCCTTCAAGACGAGACAAGGAAAAGGCACAAGAACGAAATAATTATCAATTTGAACTTTTTATGAAAATGTTTCGTGACTTTCATTTTAATATAAGTTTTGCCGACGCCTTAGTCATGATGCCTCGATTTGCCGCAAACTTCAAAAGTATGTTGAATAACAAAGAGAAATTGCAAAAATCGTCTAGTTGTTCTTCGGTTTTTCTAAGCCGCATACCTCAAAAAGTCGGTGATCCTGGAAAGTTTTTAATCCCATGTGCTATACAAGACATGGAAGAATGCTACGCCTTGGCCGATCTTGGTGCTAGTATTAATTTGATGCCTCTTGAGATTTTTAAATCGCTCAATCTTCCCAATCTCACTCCTTCAAGAATGTCAATCGAGATGGCCGATCGTTCTACGATTCTAGCTTGTGGAGTTGCCGAGGACGTCTTTGTAAAAGTTGGAAAGTTCTACTATCCTGTAGACTTTATTGTTGTTGACATCCCTATCGATCCTAAAGTTCCGTTAGTTTTAGGTCGATCTTTTTTGGATACCTCGATAGCACTTATCGATGTGCATGCAAGGAAAATACTCTTCGTTTCAATGAGGAAGAACTCGTCATTAATGCAACCCAAAACTCCACACTTTCTCATGTGTATTCTATCACATCTTTGTACAATGTCAATCCCATCAAAAACATTTGCAAAAAGATTTCAAATAGAGTTTTAGGAGTTGTTGAGAAAAATGAAGTTTCGTCCCCTCCGCCGGTGGAGGTTAAGAGTGTTAAGCCTACGATTCCAATCTCGAGTGATTCTTCGGATGATGAATACGTTGATCCCGACGGGGAAGTTTTCTTTGTTGACAAAAAATTTGAGAACTTACCACCACCTTTGCCAAAACGGTTTCAAAATGTGAGAATTTTTAGTGTGACTAACATTGCTTTAGATACACCAAATATTTTTGACATAATCAAATCGGGTTTTCACAAGGAGAGTTTAAAAGATGAAAAAGGAAAAGATTTTGAATTGAATTTAAAAGATTTTTCTATAACTCTAACTCCGTCATCACCACGTGTTTTGAGTACTACAAGCTCGTCTTCTCCTTTTGACGATGCTTTGTGTGGACTTAGTGTGGGGGAAACCCATTATGTTACCTCCCCTTTCTCCACCGAGGACGAGATATTTGATCTTGGAATTGCTTATAAAGGGAAATATCGGTCTTCCACCAATGCAATAAATGGAAAATCTTTTCATTTGATTGGTGCGAGTCTACCTCGAGTAGCTCAATGTTTGTATGACTTACCCATTGTCCCACCCTTCTATTTCTTCTCTCCTATTTTCTTGAAACTCTTTGAGTTTTTGTTGACTATTGATGAAGTGGCGTTGATTTGTTTTTCCAATGAAAACGAGAACGCCATCTTCGATCCCGGTATTTTGCATCATCAAAGGACTTAGTCCTTTATACCGGTTGTTTTTTTGGGCCTTGTTTATCATGTAAGCCCCACTAAAAATTGACCATACCATGATTATCCCTAAATGATCACATTTATGGGGATTCGAGTCGAGCTTTTGACTCGGTTATCAAAAACAAGGAGCCTCGTGGGGGAGACCCATGCTTATACATGTACATATTATTGCTTTCTAATTAGTTTAATGTGAGGGGATTTGTGCCCTTCCAACCTTTGTTCCGTGGTTGTTTGTGAATTGTGGTTTTTAGATCATGATCTTCACGATTGGAGCCTCTCGTGTTCGTTTTATGGGAGCACTCGATCGTTTGCTTTGGATACATTTCTCGATATCCAAATGATATATCCTTCGATGTTCTAACCTTAGGTTTTTAGCACACTTCATAAACGGCTATTGATTTAACGGTTACACCCTCTCCATGCTAGATTAGGCATTCGACTACGTCTCTAGTATGGGGGTGTTTGCACCCCTAGACTCGAAACATTGAGGACAATGTTTAACTTTAGTATGGGGGGGGGGGGTGAATAGATACTTGCCTTGCCAAACCTTCACGCTTTCTAAAGTTTATCGTTTTGTTTATCGTTTTTGTTGCAAAATAAGGCTAAAATGGCCAAATTTTAAATTTTTCTCATGTTTTATAAGTGTTTGAAGACACGAATGTAGGTTTTCCGATGGCGAGAATAAGAGTAATTTTTGACTCGACCGTTCGTGTTGAGCACTTAGCTTTGGTTCCTTAACTACACATTAGGCTAAGTCTCTTAAATGAGGACGAGAAATGATAGAGTTAATTATAAGTTACTATGCTAAACGTAGAGTACTCGTATTCTTTCAAAAACTCATGTGTTCTCGTTGTTTGCTTATTCTCCCTTCGCATGTATATATTTTTTGCTTAATAAATATTGACTTAGCGGTTTAGTTAGGATTGTTGGGTTTCTAGTCTTTTCTAGTAGCTTCCGTGTAATTAAATTGGGAAGACATTAAGGTACCGCCAGCGTCACGGTTTTGAAGTATTGGCACCCCAATAATCGAAAGCTTCACCTAATAATAAGATTTCAAGTGCTCACCTAAATCTAGCAAACAATTTGAAGCCCCACAAGGCCTAAAATCTATGCAAAATTGAAAGTGAATCAAGCCTTAATCTTCGAAGCTTTAAAGATCCAAAATTCGCTTTTGCGTGAGGATATACGTCTTTGGCTAATAAAACCACCGATGAGGCGGATAATAAAAGGCAAGGCAAGACCGAAGTCATAATAAAAGCTTCATGGCGAAGTTGAATAAAAGATGGAGGTAAACCAAAGATAATAAGGCCCTTCCGTTAGGGGGCGTATAAAAGTCTTGGTAATAAGTCTCATGTTCAAAACCATTATAAAACCGTGTTTATCGATTCTTCTTGTCAACTTAATTTTTTGACATCGTTGTCTATTAGGAGGGGTTATTGATTTGATGGTCTTGGTTACACCGTTAGGACTCTATTTTTAGACCTAAATCTCTATTATCGCATAAGTCAAACAATGTATCCTCGTGAAACATTCAAGACAAAATAAAATATAAGAGATACAGCTTAGGAATAATGGGAGGATAAGTACGTGATTAGGGCATATGAGTAGTGTTAGCATTACTAACTTATAATGACAATGATCTTGTTGCACGCTTAGCATGGAATTAGGGTGAAAATCGAGGACGATGAAATTATTTCTAACGAAGCATTCACGTGTTCTTATTCTATGAACCTAAACGTCCCATTTTGCGATGAAAATCATACATTATGTCTAAAACGCAAGTAGTAGTAATAGTAGTAGTATAGCTAGTTTATCATTTCAATAAAGTGAATAAAAATTGAATTTTGGAGATGCTATGATACTTTATTCTAGCATTGCGTGAGGGCACGTCAATAGTTTAGTATAGGGGAGTGATGAGACTGCTTTTATACATAGTCTCATCGTCCAAATCGGGCTTAAAATGCATAAAATATCATTAAAACTGCCAAATATATGCTCGTGTTTGTTACTTGTGTATTTTTAGGTACGGATATTGAGGAAATGGCAAAAGATCACAAGAATCAATCAAAAACGAACACGGGAAACGAAGCCGCACAATGAATCGGGCCCAAGTTTGGATTTTACAAAAATGCCCTTGAAGAATTGAAGATTGGCAACTTTAGTCCCTCAACTTTTGAAGATTAACACTTTATACCCCTCAAATATTCATAATTATGAATAGGGTCCCTAAAGTTTGAATACATTACAAGTTCAGTCCTTGAAGAATCCAAGAATTACATTTGAAGCCCTTGGAAAAAGTTTAGAAACATGTTGTGCCATATTTGACAAGTTGTCCAAACTTGTAACAAAGGGAATGAAGTTTTGAGCTATTAAATACAAAGTGAAGACAAGAAGAAAGCTTGGGGGCCAAAACTGCCCAGACATAAAAACTCCACCCACCTATCCCCTCCTTACACGTCACCCTCCACCTCAGCAAACCCATTTACCCAAACCCATTACCCATTACCCAACCCGTCCAGCCCATACCCAGGTTTATTTAATAAACCTGGTCAACCCACTCAGTCAAATCCCACTCTTTCCCACCAAATAGATTTTTAAAAAACCTTTTTTACCCAAAATGGATTAAACTCCCCTTAATCACCCCCATAAACCCTAATTATCCCATGTTCAATTAATCCCAAACCAAAGGGGTTTTACCCCAAATGCTCCAGATGGGTAATTCACTCTTTTCTCACCACAACCCACATCTCAAATCACCACAAGACACACCCATGTGTCTTGTGGGACCCTCCCCTGCCCATCACTTTTACCTCAAAACCCTAAACCCGACCAAACCAACGACCCACAAGTTCTCCTTGGTCCCCAAGTTCAAAATAGACGTCCAAGATCAAGTTTTAACAGCTGGCCAAGTACAAAGCTCACATGTTACCATTTGGACGATTCTCAAGACCATTTGACCAAGAATTTCAGCAAGGGCATTGAGGGCATTTTAGTTGCTAGGGTTTTATTATTCTAGAATAGTCCTAGGAGTAGTATATAATGAGATGCATGTATCTCATTATGCTTGTTCCAGAATTTTCAAAGCCATTTGTAATTCCTTTTTTAAAAGTTAAATGAAAGTTGGTATTTGTTAAAGTAATTCCTTTTCTTGTTTTAAAAAGTTGGTACTGGCTTTTGAGGGTTCTGAGTTCCACATTAATCATTTGTTACACACTTTGTGTGTTTGAGTTTCCAAAAGGTTTTAAAAAGTTTTTTAACTTTCAGAAATCAAAGGTCCAAGAAAGTGAAAGTGGACTTGTACCATTGACTTCTGAGTTTGGACTTGTTTTAAAAACATTTTATAGGTTTCAAAAAGTTTGGTAAAACCAGATATTGTGTTTGCTTGTTTTCATTTTCTCTTAGCAGGATTTGAGTTTTGATTGTCAAAGGTTCAGCACAAGCCCGAGCTTGTGGGAGGTGACAAAGCAGTCACTGTTGGGCCTGGATGTAGGCCCAACAAGGTAGTCCCTTGTTCTTTTTCAAGTTTTCTGATTTTGTGTTATTTTTGTGTTTTGCATGAATTTTGTGAGAAAGTGGTTTAATGTTGTTTAAGTGCTTGATATTGCTCTAATTGGTGGTGTTATGCATGTTTGAGGCCATTGTAATCAGTTTGGTAGAGTTTGAAATAGATTTGATGTGTTAAATTTCATTATCAGAAATTTAAAGGGGTGTTTGGATTTGCATATTAACTGAGTTTCTTTGGTTGATTTTGTGTTAAAACCTGTTGTCTTCACTCATTTACTTGTTATTAGGTAGTACATGTGATTAGTTTTCCATTTGGTAAGGTCATAGCTCATTTGCATGCTTAAACTTTGGAAAAAATGGTCAAAACCAGTAACTGCCTTGTTTGTCTGCTTTTGTTGAAATTTGACCACCCAATTTGATAAGCTGTTAGATTATAGGTCTAAGTAGGCTTTGTGATTGATTGAATGCTAGTTGGTTACTTTGTGTGAAAGATTTGTTCCATTAAAAATCATTTTTGTGCAAGTAAAACCAGCAAATATACTCATCAGTCACCTAAGCTTTTTCAGAAACTTGATTGTGCCTATTGTGCTTGATTCTGTTTGATCTTGTTGTTTCTTGTGTTTGCATTGAATCCCTACACTCCAACTGAGTGTAGGGGTGCCTATTGTCCAACAAAACAACATCAAAACCCAAGATCAAGACCTCTTGATCATATTCTGCACATGTGAAGATATCATTTTCCTTGTGTTCATAAAAAAAGAGTAAATGGGCACGTTTTTTGGTTTTCTAGGCCTTGATTTTTGTTTATTTTTGAATTGTGTTAGTGTTTTTGTGAGTTAAGAGTAACAATTGTGTGTTTTAAAGTTTTAAAAAGAAAAAAAAAATAAAAAGAGTAAAAAGGACTGGCCAGGACTCGAACATGTGCCATCCTCCTCACAACACACACATCTTACCATTGCGCCCTAGGGTCTTTGACTGCTAGGGTTTCATTTCAAAAGTTACTTAAGACGTTTTTGTTTGGGCTTTTGGAATAAAAGTCGTAGCTTAATCAGCTCATTTGAGCTTATTTAATAAGCTAATTTGGGTAGTTGTATTTTTCCTAGGGTTGTTATACCATTTAAGATTTTTCTAGTTAGAATTTTGATTTTTCTCTTTCTTTAATTATTTTTTTATCATTTTTTATTTAGCCGTATTTAGATAATTAGTTTAAAAATAGCTAAAATAGCTTTTAATTTTTATAAAAAATGTTTTTAGGTTTTATTTAAGTTATTTGAGGTTTACAACAAAAAAAGGTTTTCAAAAAGTCTAATTTTTTATTTTATTGGATTTTAGGGTTTTTAACCAACTTTAAAATTAAATATAAAATTATTAAATAGGTTTTAGAAACTTTTGATTGCATTTTTGTTTTAGTTATAATATTCTAGATTTTTGGTAATTTTTTAGAATTTTTTAGTAAATTTTGAATTTTTTTGATTATTTTATTATTATTTTATTATTAAAAATTAAAAGTTTAATTTTTTAAGTTTTTTCATTTTTCCTAGATTGTAGACACATAATTAGGAATTTTTTAACTTTCCAAATATTTTTAGGACTTTTCAATTATTTTCTAGAATTAATTTAAGTTTTAATAGATTTTAATAGTTTTTAAGTATTTAAAAATAATTAAAATTTTAAAAAATACTTTTTAGCTTAATTAGGATATTTTTGAGGTTTACAAACTATTAGATCTTGCTTAGGGATTTTTAATAATTAATTGTGATTTTTAGGGCTTTAATTAGCATTAAAAAGTCATTATCTAATTAATTAAAAGGTTTTAGCAAGTTTTGATTTTTTGTAAACTCTTAGAATTTTATTGTGGATTTTTAGTAATTTTTAGGAATTTTTAGGTTAAAATTTTAATTTTGGCACTATTTACGGTTTTACGTGATCGTCTTTTTGTGTTAGTTTAATCCGTTTTCGTAACCGTCTTTCTTTCTTCTTTCTATTCTCTTTTCTTGTTAATAAAATCATCAATCAAAATCAATTCAATTCATAACACACTAGCCTCCTCGAGAACGAACTCACTTCATTGGGTCATTTACACACGGTTTTCCTAAATCGTCGTGCTTGCCCTATATTATTGCCTTGTTTTCCTAAACAAGTGTGATTTCACAACTATCAGTTGGCTAACTCAAGTGTCATCCTAGTGGGAGTGAGCTCGGGAAGAGAGAGTTTTTTTCCAAACCGATAAAGGCATGAGGTTTATGCTTGCCCCTAGATCCACCAAAGCCATGCAATTTTCCACCCCGAGAAAATTACAAGGTATCGAAAAGCGCCCCGGATCTCCAAGTTTTGTTGGTAAGGTTTTGAGTAACACGGCGGAACAATTTTCATTAAGGGATGTGTTGGGCAAATCAACCATTTTTTCCTTGTTGGAGAGTAGATCCTTGAACATCTTAGCAAATTTTGGCATGTAAGCAAGAGCTTCCGCAAAGGAGATGTTTATGTTGAGTTGCTTGAACATCCTTAAGAAATTTGAGACTTGTATATCATCCTTGTTCTTTAACTTGTCCTTTTTCAATCTTGAAGGGTAAGGAACATTTGGTTTAGGTGTAGGTGTTGTAGGTGTTGTAGTGGAAGATTTGTCTTTGTTAGCTTCTTCATTGGGAGTTGTGGAAGGTAAAGGAGGAGTGGGAATAGGTTGATAAGGTGTGGTTGATGAAGTAGGAAAATTTGGAGGTGGTGAAGTAGATGTAGAAGGCTTATCACATATGGGAACCAAAGTGGTTTTAACCATAGAAGGTGTAGGAGGTGAAGGATTATTTGTTGATTTTCCACTTCTTGTTGTAATAGCATTGACATTTGCCCTTGGGTTTGTTTGTGTGTTAGATGGTAAAGCCCCTTGTTGTCTTTAATTAAATTCTATCAAAAGCCTCTTAGTTTGATCCTCCATTGAAAGTTTCATTTGCTCATTCATTCTTTTTCACTTTCACGAATTCTCCTCTCAACATACTCATGAGTTTCTTGTAGCCCATATCCTTGATTTTGAAGTTGAGGGTATCCTTGATTTGGGAACGGTGGGGGTGGTGGATTAAATCCTTGATTTGGTGGAGCAAAGTGATTTCCTTGATTTTTAAAATTTTTAGGTGCCTTGTAGTTGTTCCCTTGGTATTGTGGTCTTGGACCTTGATTTCTTTGTAACAATTGAGGTGGATTGGGGTGAGTAATGGTGGGTGGGTGGGGTGGGAATCCCGGTGGAGCAAGATAGTTTGAGACTTATAAGAAAGGTTATTTTGATTGATGTTGGGCTTGAAATGTTCTCTATATTCCTCTTGGTATGCATAACACTCCCCTTGGTATCCTTGCACCTTATCACATTGTTGATATGAATGGGGACCTCCACAAGTCTCACATGAAAGGGTAATAGCATGCACATCATTTGTGGAATTGTTCAATGAAAGGCCCTTAATGGCTTGGATTAATTCTTGACTTGACTTAAGATGCATCTCATGATCCCTATCTATTCTTTGAAGTATCTCTTGGTGACTCTTAAGGAATTGGTAATCACAAGGTGTTTGAGAATTATTTTGGATAACATGAACCCTTTCCTCAAATTGAGTGTTTATTTGCACCATCGCTTTGGTCTCAATAATATCCCAAGCTTCTTGAATGGATTTAGCAAGAATATTTCCACCCGCAGAAGCATTAAGTGAATCTTGGTGGTGTGGTCTCAATCCATCATAGAAAGTGTTGATTTGGTGAACCTCATCGAATCCATGGTTAGGGCATCTCCTCAATAACTCCATATACTCCTCCCAAGCATCACTAAATGTTTGACTAGGTTTTTGTTGAAAGCCTATAATTAAGTTCCTCAAAGCCGTGGTCTTAGATGGGGGAAATAACTTGTTCAAAAACTTCTTAGTGAAACCATCCCATGTGGTAATGCTCTCGGGTGGTTGTGTATCTAACCAATGCTTAGCGGGACCCTCTAGTGAAAATTGCACCAAAATCAACTTAATGGCATCATGGGGAACTCCATTGTACTTAATGGTGTTGCAAAGAGAAAGAAATTTCTTAAGGTGATCATGTGGATTATCATTCTTGTTCCCAAAAAATGGTGTGTTTGAAACCAAGTTAATCACCGATGTTTTTAGCTCAAATGTGTTTGCGAGAATATCGGGTATCTTGATAGCATCGGCATATCCTTGCACATTAGATTGCAAGTGCTCCATCAAAGGTCGAGTATCAACTCCGGCCATGGCTTCTTGTTGTGTGCGGATCAAAGCACGATTCTCGGGATCGGCTTGATGGACGGTGGTGTTCCTAGTCTTTCTCTTTTTCTTCCTTTTCGGAGGAAGGGGTTGTACACAAAACCTTACCAACAAAACTTGGAGATCCGGGGCGCTTTTTGATACCTTGTAATTTTCCCGGGTGGAAAATTGCATGGCTTTGGCGGATCTAGGGGCAAGCATAAACCTCATGCCTTTATCGGTTTGGAAAAAACTCTCTCTTCCTGAGCTCACTCCCACTAGGATGACACTTGAGTTAGCCAACCGTACCATAGCTTACCCGGTAGGTATCGCGGAGGATTTGTTTGTAGGTGTGGATAAGTTTACCTTTCCGGCTGACTTTGTAGTGGTTGATTATGACATGGACCTTAGAGTTCCCTTGATTGTTGGTAGACCGTTTTTGAGAACGGGTCGTACTTTAATAGATGTGGCGGAGGGAGAACTAATTATGAGAGTTGAGGATGAGAAAGTGGTGTTTAAGCTAGGGAACGTTTGTGATAGGAAAGATATTAAGGAGTCTAAACCTTGTGAAACCATTAACATAGTTGATGTGCTAGATGAGGTGTGTGATGAGCATTTTCATGATGCTTGCAAGAGTAATAGTGAGGATATGCCCCATGTTGAGACCGTGGCCTGAATTTCTCCCTCTTTAACACCTTTTGGAGAGAGTGATTTCCTCTTGGAGGAATTTGAGTCCAACTTTATTGGTAATGATGATTCTCCCATCAATTGGGAAGAAGATATTCTCACTATCCAAAAGTTGCTCAATGAGGACCCCATTCCTTCACCCATTCCACAAGAAGTAACCAATGATGATCCATCCATAGTTAAACCTTCCATAGAGAGTCCACCTCCACTTGAACTTAAGGACCTTCCATCCCACCTAGAGTATGCTTTCTTAGAGGGAAAAGACCAATTACCCGTGATCATTGCTAAAGAGTTGAAAGAGGATGAGAAAGAGAAACTCATAGAAGTCCTTAAGAAACATAAGCAAGCCTTAACATGGAAAATATCTAACATAATGGGAATTGATCCACATTTTTGTACACACAAAATCCTTATGGAGGATGATTACAAACCCGCCATTCAAAGCCAAAGAAGGGTTAACCCTAAAATCCATGAGGTCATTAAAAAGGAAGTTATCAAACTCCTTGATGCGGGCATGATTTACCCCATTTCCGACTCTCCATGGGTTAGCCCGGTACATTGTGTTCCAAAAAAGGGTGGAATGACCGTAGTACCCAATGAGAACAATGAGCTTATTCTATGAGACTTGTTACGGGTTGGAGAGTTTGTATTGATTATAGGAAGCTCAATGAGGCTACTAGGAAAGATTGTTGATCCCAAACTTAGATCGATTAAGCTTTGTATATACGAGATTAGATCAAGTAATACACGTAGAGAAACCTTTGCTTATGAATAAAGTAACTAAGTGTTATGCGGAATTAACACTTAATCTAGAACACAAAGATGTTAAACAAACTTTCACTTGTATTAGAATAATCGAACTTGATTACAATGAAAGAGGTTTAACAGTCGAATACTTGTGAAAACTTATTATAACTGATGATTAACATTAACCTAAAAGATCTTCTTTTATAGATTAAGAAGTCTTGTACAAGAAGCTACGAATCAACTATTCTAGGTAAAGATAATAATGGAAAATACAATGTCGAGTTTCCCTTTACCATATACAAATAAAGAAACAAATAAGCAAAAGATTCATATAAGATAACTTCCATCAGTGCTTGTCTTCCAGGCTATCAGCGTTGACTTTCCTCACTGTCAACGCTTGGCTGTCAGCGTCCAATGTCATCTTATCAGCGCTTGAACTCTTCTTATCAGCGTCTAGTGAACTGACCCATAATTTATTCCCAACAATCCTCCCCTAAACTTGATATCCACTCTAATGATCAAGTTTCTGAATAAATACTAAAGGCTAAGAGGAATCTTACAAAAACTTCCTATGTTGGTGATAAACATATCTAATTAAGTCCTTGGCCACGTCACTAGTATAATCAATCTCCAAGGGTGTCTCCTTCATCTTCTCCAATATTTCTTTGGACAAGAAATAGTCAGCATCCACAAGTAGATACTCTGAAAACTTTGTAGAGCTCAAATGAAACACACCACAAGTAGAATAAAGCCTCCAATGAAGACCACTGAGGTCATCTTCAAGATCCTTCCATACAGCAGGATCTGCTTCCCTTGGACCACACAAAGTCAAAAATGTGTGCCATAGTCTTATTCCATTTGCTGAAGTAGGTGCTTCAGCCTTATAATTGGCCTCTATCAATCTCCATAGATGCACCAAGTCTTCTCTGTCTATGCTTGCAAAGATAGAAATAATTGAAGTGAAAGTGTGTACCTCCTTCCCAAATCTGCATTTCCTCAGCAAGCTCTTGTTTCCTTTCTTCTGAAAGAAACTGTAAGACATTATTTTCTTGCACATGCCTCCAAATATGATGTGCCCTGTACTCTAGCTCCTCAAAAGATAAAGCCAGCAACTTCTTGTATGTCCATCCAGGTTGATGGCATCTAAGCAACTTGTAATACAATTGCCTGCTATCTCTTCTAAGCCAAGTCTTGACCTCTTGTGCATTATACTTCAAAATCACCTTTATATCATCTTGTACCCTGAGAAGAATTTCCAATCCCCAAATTTGATTTGACAAACTCATCCCTGGGTTGTCCATTACCTTATCTTCCCAAGCATGGTACATTCTGGTGATTTCTGGAAGGTCAAAATCAACCTGCATCTTCAAATCACTCAATCTTTCTTTTGCCAACTCATCTCCATATTCAAGTCTTTCTGGATCTTCAATGATTTGTATACTTGAATCTGAGCTGCCTTTGTCACTTTCCTCATCACTTTCATCCTCACTCTCAGTGGCTACAAATGGTGATATACCACTCCTCTTCAAATCTTCTTCCAAAAGTTGTGCAGCCAACTGTTTATGAAATGCAATTTGTGCTGCATCTTTCTTTGGAACATCTTCTTCAACCATAAGCCCCTTACCCTTGTCTTTTGGATCAATAATTGGTAAGGTAGAAGAAGAAACCTGTGTGGACACATCTTTGATGATTGCTGATGACTGGAATACATCAACACCACCTGCAACTTTGTCAGCGTTCAAGTTACCTTTATTAGCGCCCCGATTACCTTTGTCAGCGCTGGATGTGTCAGCGTTCAAACCTGTATCAGCGCCCACTTTGCTTGCAACAGCGTCCTGTGTAGTATGTTGCATTGTTGCTGTGAAAGATCCTTCCAAGTTTAATGGAGTTACCTTGGACGTATCAATGACAGGATGCTTCTTCAGGCTTGTAAGATCTTCAGCAATATCTAAGGATCCACCATCATGTGAACTCCTTTCACTTGCAGTACGTATAAGCTCATCCACTTCATCCTCCCCTTTGGAAGATTCCTCCATCCTACTCCTGCTACTAGGATTCTCCAAAACAGTTACCCGCTCCCTCAATGCTTGGAGTTCACGGCCCTGATTATTGGCAATTTGTACAAGGCTGACATTTTGCTTTTGCAAGCTAATGACAGCAGCCGTCAATTCATTCAATGTCATAGGTTCCAATCTGCCCTCAGCTAGAATGGGGATTTGACCTCCCAAAATAGAATCATAGGGCATGGATGAGGTCTTAATGATGTTGGGACTGTCTTGACCAGCATCTAAGCCTGTGCCAATAGCCCCAGCCTCATCCATGTCACCAGCCACACTTGTGGAGGTGTTTCTCTCTGCAACATGGCTAGGACCACTAGAGGAGAACACTCCAGTAGTCCTTTGGCGTTTATTTAACCTAGATTGTAATGGGGTGGAAGATGAGGTAGATTTTGTGGATGTTGGTTAGTTAAGAGGTGTTTGGGATTGTTCAGGGATGTGACCAGCGTTGAGATTGGCTGTGTCAGCGCCAACATATTGAGTGTCAGCGTTGACATTGGCTTGGTCAACGTTCATGTGTTCAGGTGAAGGTAATGGTTCATGGACAGGCTCAAGTTGAGGTTCAGGGTCTGGTTGTGGTTGGGCAGCCTGAATTACTTCAAGCATGGCTTGGGTGAGAGGTATAGGTCTATTTGTGGAGATCATTTTGTCAAAAATGGTTTTCTTTTGCTTAGGGATCTCATAAAAATGGTCATGATCCCTAAGACAATATTCTTGTAAATCAAACACCATTTGCAAAAATCTTGGGTAAGCCAAAGTCATTTTACTTCCCTTATTTTTACACATCCCTTCAAAAATCATTTTTGAAAAATTATACCTAAGCCCACGTGACATACAAACCAAAGCACTTGCAATGGACCTGTTTATTTCATTAAAAGCAGTACATTTTGGACTTAAGCATTGAAGAAGGACATGTATCAAATATTTCCAATCTGAGGGAAATTCCTGCTTATGATATTTATTTAAAGTTTTATCAGCAGGAATAGGATAACCCAATTCCCTAAGACCTTGTTCTATTGTTGCAATGGCAAGGGTAGTCACACCATCAGCGTCATTAAGACGCAAAGCTTGGCGAACCAAAGCTTCAGTGACCACCCATGTTCTACCATGAACAGTAGATGTTAATGTAGTCACTCCATTAGCTGTTGTGGAACTTACATTATTCCAAAACTGTCTAATGTGTGAGACAGGGACTAGTGGTTCATGAGAAAGTGCATACCTTATGGAGGATGCATTTAAAAATGCCACCATTTGTGAATACTGAGGGAACAAATCATTATCAGCGTCCAAGTAAGCTACCATATTATGTTGGCTCTTGAACTCCAATGTCAGATTGTTTGAGTTGAACTTTGGTGCCATGTTGAAAGCTGTTTAGGTTATGTGATATGAGAAAAATCTAGGAGACAGATGTTAGACAAGAAAATATGAATACCCAGAGTGAAAAGTTAGCCAAATATATAGGAGAGATGCATGATTATGATTGGTCAAAAATGAGGCAGTTATATTCAAAGAGTAATGATGAAAATATTGAATCAAATATAACTTATCTCATGCATTAATTAAAAGTAACAACTCCCCAAAAATTACGGCCAAAGATTAGTCAAAAATAACAACTGGGTAGGGCCCACTAGGTGTCAACGGTCAAAAATAACTCATCAACGCCCAACGGCTATATTTTCTTGTCAGCGTGTGCCTAAAGCCTTGTCAGCGTCACGATTGGTCTTAACAGCGTTTGGAGAAAAACTTGTCAGCGTCTAAAAATAAAAATATTTAAAAAGAAAAAGACCTTAACAAAGTAATTTATCCTAAGGGAAATATCTTGCAAGTTGATAATAATTACTGGGCGGCAAGCACTGTCCACTTATGCATACTTGCTTAAGCAAGATAGACACAAATGTCCTCAAGTGTCCCTTGCTAACCAAAATACTTACCAACAAAGTTATTTTATAAAATCCTTTGTAACTCCCAGGTAAACCCATTAAAAACAAATATTCCCAAGTCTCCCAACAGACCACAACCAATTCTAGGCCAAAAATGTCTTGGCAGCATGCATAGCTTGTCAACTTTGCATGCTACAGTGCCTCATGGTTTAGTAAAACTAACCCATACTCACCTGTGGACACAATCTAGAATTGTGATAAGAGTATTATAAGAATACCCAAGAGTCCTAAAGGTTCCTTAAACCTCCCCTTAAACTATGATACATGAGTTTATCAAAATATATATGAACATTAAAAATTTATGTCAAGATAGGAATATAAATATTCCAACCATCATCCATAAACAAAAACATGTCCAAATAGCTCTTCAAAGATCCATAAGCAACTCTGTATCCAATGGCATAAAGCTAACACCACATACACATTTAGATTGAAAACCACAAAACTAACATTGTTGCTGACAGCGCCCCGACAACACTTATCAGCGTTGAAGGAACTCTTGTCAGCGTTAGACAATAATATCTCTAACAACGGCAAAATAACACTTGTCAGCGTTAAATTTACCTTTGTCAGTGTTAGAAAAATAAAGTGGAAAAATCTAAATCATCACAAAGACCAATAACAATGCATTATCCTGTACATACTTTTACAAAAAGAGTTCCAAAACACATATTAAGTGAGATTAACCATTCCAATATTTGTTACCAAATATTGAAATCTTCCAGTATCAAAAGGTTTAGTTAATAAATCAGCCACATTATCTTCTGTGTCTACCCTATCTGGTTGTATTAAACCTTTCTCAAAGCAATCTCTTATAAAATGATGCCTAATTTCTATGTGTTTGGTTTTAGAATGATGTACAGGATTTTTAATAATGCATAAAGTACTGTTATTGTCTACAAAAATCTTGGTATGCATGAAATTATACCCATAATCCAACAGCTGGTTCTGAATCCATAAGACTTGTCCACAACAAGCAGCTGCAGCCACATATTCTGCTTCAGTTGTAGAGTTTGCCACCACTGTTTGTTTCTTGCATTGCCAAGATATCAATCTACTCCCAAGAAATTGACATCCACCAGTTGTGGATTTTCTATCAAACTTGTCACCACCATAGTCACTGTCCGAATATGAAATAAGCTCCAATGGAGAATCTTTTGGGTACCATAAGCCAAGATCTGGATAACATCTTAGGTACCTAAAGATTCTTTTCACAGCAAAAAGGTGACATTCTTTGGGATTCACTTGATGGCGTGCACAAGCACACACAGCAAACATGATGTTAGGTCTTGAGGCTGTAAGATACATCAATGAGCCAATCATTGATCTATAGTGCCTAACATCCACATCTTTTCCAGCTCCAATTTTTCCCCAAGGGTGTTCCCTATCCATAGGAGTGTAAGCACTCTTTTCATGTGGAGAAAAACCAAATTTCTTCAAGAGTTCAGCGACATATTTGTCTTGGGAGATGAAGATACCATCTTCTTTCTGCTGAACTTGTAATCCTAGAAAGAAGTTCATCTCACCCATTGCACTCATCTTGAATTTATCTGTCATAAGCTTGGAAAAGTCTTCACTCATCTTTGGATTTGTAGATCCAAAAATGATATCATCAACATAGACCTGAACAAGTAAGACATCCTTACCTTTCTTCTTTGTAAACAATGTCTGATCTATGGTGCCCCTTTTAAAACCATTTTCCACCAAGTAGGTGGACAATGTACCATACCATGCTCTTGGGGCCTGATGAAGTCCATACATAGCTTTCTTCACTCTATAAACCTTGTCTGGATTCTCAGGATCTTCAAACCCAGGAGGTTGCATGACATATACCTCCTCAACAATTGTTCCATAGAGGAAAGCACTCTTCACATCCATTTGATAAACAGTGAAGTTCATACAAGAGGCATAAGCTAGGAAAATTCTTATAGCTTCAATTCTTGCAACAGGAGCAAAGACCTCTTCATAATCTATCCCTTCCTCTTGTGTATATCCCTGAGCTACCAAACGTGCCTTGTTTCTGACCACAACACCCCTTTCATCTTTCTTGTTCCTTAGAACCCATCTTGTCCCAATTGGTCTCACATATCTAGGACAATCAACCAGCTCCCAAACATCCTGTATAGCAAATTGGTGAAGCTCATCCTGCATTGCTTCCACCCAACTAGGTTCTTTGAGAGCATCAAAAATCTTCTTGGGTTCCTGTTGTGACAGAAAACAGGCAAACAAACATGCTTGTACAAGAGGGGTATCAACCTTCTTGTGGATATTATCAATGAAGCTATCATGAGTTTGGTGAGATCTTCTAGTTTGAACAGGAGTCATGATATTCCCAATGATTTGAGAGGGAGGATGATTCTTCAGAATTCCATTTTCAAGAATTCTGTTGTCTTCAATATCATCCTCCATGTTGCTAATATCTTCTTCAGACTCTCTTCCATCTTGCACCTCTTCATTTATTCTTGAAGGTTCACCTTGTTCAAAATTGGAAGATACGAAATGCTCATGAGTGTTGTCAACGTTGGAATTTTGCTTGTCAGCGCTGGAATTACTTTTGTCAGCGCCAGAATCATTGTTGTCAACGTTTGAGCCATCAGCGTCTGAATTGGTCTTGTCAGCGCTAGAATTGTGCTTGTCAGCGCCTGAATGACCATGCATGTTATCAACTGGTGGTATTGAAGAACCACCTTTATCCTTTCCAACAGCATCAGCAGCAGCATAATACTCATCTGTCCATATAGGAAATGTAACATATTCTTGTGTGGGAGATGACTCAACTGCTTGTGGTCCATCCTTCTTAGCAACCTGTGTACCTGAAACATTACCAATTCTCTTTTCCAAAACACTTGAAGTTACCTTCACAATGTCTGGATTAGTAACAGGCATATAATTTAAAGCTCTAGATAAAGGTTCCAAGTCAAACAACCAATTTGGACCACTTTCAGGATCACTAGGTTTACTCTCTAAAAACCTAACATGTACTTTTTCAAGTATACGTTTTTCCTTTTTAATGTAAACCCTATATCCTTTGCTCTGCACTGAATAACCCATGAAATAGCCTTCATCACCTTTTGCATCAAATTTACCTAGGTCATCACTAGTTTCTAAAACAACTACATGACAACCAAAAGGCTTGAGAAAGCCAATATTTGGCTTCCTTCCCCAAAGTAACTCATAAGGTGTCTTATTGTGTATTTTGTTGACCAATGCCCTATTTTGAACATAACAAGCTGTGTTAACAGCTTCAGCCCAAAAGGCTATAGGAAAGTGGGCATCAGCCAACATGGTTCTGGCTGCTTCAATTAGGGTTCTATTCTTCCTTTCTGCAACCCCATTTTGCTGTGGGGTTCTAGCTATGCTAAACTGCCTAGTAATCCCTTTCTTGGCACAAAAATCCTCTAGTAACTGATTTCTAAACTCACCCCCATTGTCACTTCTAAGAATTTTGACCTCATTACCACTCTTCTTTTCAATCTGGGTAATGAAATCAATCAAAATTTGGGCAGTTTCACTTTTCTTGGCTAAAAAGAAAGTCCATGTAAACCTGGAAAAATCATCAGTGATGACAAAACAATATGATTTACCCTTCAAACTTTCTATATTAGTTGGACCAAAGAGGTCCATATGCAATAAGTGAAGTGGTTTAGAACTAGAGTGCACCTGTTTAGATTTGAATGAGACCTTGTGCTGCTTGCCCTTAAGACATGCAACACAAGAGTGGTCATTGTGGAAAGCCTTTTCAGGCAAACCATCAACTAAACCAAGTCTCACAAGTCTATTGATATTTTTAAAGTTTATGTGCCCTAATCTCCTGTGCCAAAGATTACTTTCATCTACTGAAGCTTTAGCATAAAAACATGACATCATTTTATTATTCATCTTAATTCCATTAAGATTCACATTATATATGTCTTTATGCCTTGGTGTTCTAAATTCTATGTATTTCTCCTCAGGGAGCTTGTAATCTTTGCTTAACACCAAGCATTCAGTATCAGTAAAAAGAACTTTATTCTTGTTATCACACACCTGTGATACACTAAAAAGATTATAGTCGAGTTCTTTTACCAGAAATACGTTTTCAAAACGTAAGTTGTTGGTGAGAAGAGTTCCTTTGCCTGTGATAGTTCCATATCCGCCCCCAAAGAGAACCTTATCACCATCTTCAATGGGAGTGAAGTTACTCAAGTAATCTTCTTTCCCAGTCATGTGCCTAGAGCATCCACTGTCCCAATATCCATAGTCATTAACCTGTTTTTGAATGCCCTGCACATAAGAAAACAAATTAGTTTTCTTTGGGAACCCAAGCCTTGGAAGACTTGGATTCATCTGGTTGTTCAACAAGAACAGACTTGGTTCTCATAACAACCCCATTTTCATCCCTTTTTGGATGAAATGCCCAGTTAACCCCAATTGGTCTTGACATGACCTTTGAAATATAATGAAACCTGTTGCATGTCATAGAAAGACCAGTAGAATTAGGGTTTTGGTCTTGTTTTGGTCTCCATGTTAAGCTAGTAGAAGCTTTAGACCCCTTTCCCTGTGGTTGCAAATACCTAGGTTTGGCAGTGTGTTTGTCAGCGCTGAAATTGTTCTTGTCAGCGCCCCGATTGCCTTTATCAGCGTTGAACCTAGGGTTTGCTACAGGAACCCATTGCCTATTGGACCAAGTGTTTGTCTTTTGGAAAGGTCTTAGGCAATGTGTGTTAGACCCTCTAGTAAAGAATGGGGCTGGTCTAACAACTTGTGAACTTTTGTTCACAAAGGTTTTGGGTCTGACAGTGTTTGACCTATGTTGACTTTTGTCAGCGCTGAAATGGTTCCTATCAGCGTTGACATTGGAAGCGTTGACACATTTGTATGCCAAATGTGAAAAGCTACCACAAGTGTAACAGGCTTTTCTAGACACAGTCTTAGGTCTAGAAGCAAAGAAGCCTGTTCCATGGTTACTAACTTGGCTTTTTGGTGACCTAGTATTTCTATACATCTCTGCATACTTAACACTAGGTTTTCTAACAGTGTGTGAGCCAAGGTCAACAGCTTTGCCATTGGTTGGGTGTGTGATTTTAATAGGTGTAGGATCATGGCTCGTGATTGGTGTGGGCTCATTTGGACTTTCACACAACAAACCTCCCTTAACAAACAAAGTGTGGTTAGCTTTCTTCCACTCATCTAGGTCAGTCAGTTTTTGTTTATACTCTTCAACTGGGGAAGTCACTCTAGGTGGAGGAATGAATTCCTTCTCTTGGAGTTCTGGCAAGCCAGTCCAAGATAAGTCCTTTGATTGGACACCATAGAAATCCCCAGCTGGTGGTGGAACACCAGTATAATCTTTCATCCCAATCCCACTCATGTCCTTAGAGTCTCTTTGTTTACTAACACACTCTCCTAGGGTTTGTGTGGCCTTATCAAATCTCTAGATTTTAAGACTCACATTATCTTTATTTTTGTTAGCCTCATCTAACTTAGCTATCAAATCAAGATTAACCCTGTTTGTGATATCTTGAATATCTTTACTTTGATGTAACTCATGTTTTAAGATATTTATTTTATCCTTTAAATCAAACTCCATTTTCTTATACTCAGCTACTGTCCTTTCTGTTTGGGTGAGAGCAATTTGATAATTAGATACTTTGCATCTTTCAGAACTTGCCTCATCTAATAATTTTACTATCTCCTTATTTAGTTTTTCAGTATTTAAACGACAACCCTTAGAACAGAAAGCATCATCATATACCTCATTATCTGATGAAGAGGAGGAGTGTGCCATGAGAGCATATTCAACATGCTCTTCTTTAACTTCAGCAACCAATGCTTTGTCCTCTTCCTCATCCTTAGCCAAAAAGTTCCAGCTCCAGTCCCATCCTCCAACGCCATCAATTTGTTGAACAGCTACCATGGCCTTGGAATCTTGGCTCTTAACCATTTGGCTTGAAGGCTTACCAGCATCAGATCTTCTTGGAGATCTACATTCCCTCATAAAGTGCCCCATACGATGACAATTGTAGCACTCAACTTTGGATTTGTCAAATCCAGCAACATCCTTAGCATCAAAGGTCATCTTCTTCTTGAACCTTCTATTAAACCTGTTTGCTCTTAAACTTACAAGAGCCATAGTCCACTTGATGTCCATCTCTTCCAATTGCTCATCACTTATTTGCTCAAGATCCTCATATGTAATCCTTGAATCACTGGGCAAAGAAGCAATGAATGCACACACAGTATCTAGATCTAAACCAGCAGGTTTAATTCCATCAGCGTCAAAACTGTAAGTGTCAGCGCTTGAGTGTGAGGCGTTGACAGGATGTGTTCCAACGCTGATAGGATGTGATCCAGCGTTGACACATGCAGATCCAGTGACTGGATTTCCATAGGAGTTCATGGAATCAAATTGACCTTCACTTTGTGAGAAGAAGGCCATGTTGCTACTGGAAGGTTTATTATCACTCTCCAAAAGCCATTCATTCTCCAACAGTCTTAGTTTGTTGAAGATGTCATCAAACCTAGAGGTTTTGTGGGTGTTATTGACAAGAATGGATCTTGCCTCAATCTTCCATACCTCACCAAGGCTTTTGAGAAAAGTAGCATTCAAGTCAGGGTCATCAATCTGTGTTCCCATGAAGGAAAGTTGACTTGTAATGTCAAGCAGTCTACTTCTCACACTGCTGAGATTCTCATTGGGTTGAGCCTTAAAGACAGCATACTCATGCATGAGTTGCTTCTTCTTTTCTTCTTTAGTGTCAGTATTGCCACCATGTGCTACTTCAAGAGCTTCCCAAAGCTCTTTTGCAGACTCAAAGTGTTTGTACTTGTGCTGATTCTCATGACCCAAGGCGTGTTTCATGATGTTCAAAATTTTCATGTCCACCCTTTTCTTGGCTATATCTTCAGCGGATACAGCTCTTCCATCTTCAGGCCTTTCCTTCTTATCAGCTTCAGGACAATTAGGAACAGCTACCCTTGCAGCAATAGCATTAGCAATCTTTTGAGCTTTGTTGAATGTGTTCCCATATTTAATAATCTCCCAAAGAGTGTAGTCATGGATGGCTACATATTGCTCAAAATTCGACTTCCAAAGCTCGAAGTTCCTGGCATCAAACATGGGAATTTTGATACTAGGGTTTGTGGTGTTGCTTTGTAGCAAAACAGGAGCAGGAGGTTGTTCTGAGCCAGACATGATGTTTTTAGGGTTTTGAGAAATTTAGGGTTTCGTTGTTTTAGGGTTTTTTGGTGTTTTAGGGTTCTTGCGTTACTTAAAGATCAAAAGTTTCTCAACAAGCTCTGATACCACTTGTTGATCCCAAACTTAGATCGATTAAGCTTTGTGTATACGAGATTAGATCAAGTAATACACGTAGAGAAACCTTTGCTTATGAATAAAGTAACTAAGTGTTATGCGGAATTAACACTTAATCTAGAACACAAAGATGTTAAACAAACTTTCACTTGTATTAGAATAATCGAACTTGATTACAATGAAAGAGGTTTAACAGTCGAATACTAGTGAAAACTTATTATAACTGATGATTAACATTAACCTAAAAGATCTTCTTTTATAGATTAAGAAGTCTTGTACAAGAAGCTACGAATCAACTATTCTAGGTAAAGATAATAATGGAAAATACAATGTCGAGTTTATCTTTACCATATACAAATAAAGAAACAAATAAACAAAAGATTCATATAAGATAACTTCCATCAGTGCTTGTCTTCCAGGCTATCAGCGTTGACTTTCCTCACTGTCAACGCTTGGCTGTCAGCGTCCAATGTCATCTTATCAGCGCTTGAACTCTTCTTATCAGCGTCTAGTGAACTGACCCATAATTTATTCCCAACAAAGATCACTTCCCATTGCCTTTTATGGACCAAATGCTTGAACGCTTAGCGGGAAATGAGTACTATTGCTTTCTTGATGGATTTTCGGGTTATTTTCAAATACCCATTGACCCTAAGGATCAAGAAAAGACCACATTCACTTGTCCTTACGGTACATTTGCTTACAAGAGAATGCCTTTTGGCTTGTGTAATGCACCGGGGACATTTCAAAGGTGTATGATGGCAATTTTCCATGATATGATTGAGCAAACTATGGAGGTTTTCATGGATGATTTTTCTGTCTTTGGAGATTCATTTACCTCTTGTATCACCAATTTAGAACGAATGCTTAAGCGGTGTGAGGAAACCCGTTTAGTTCTTAATTGGGAGAAATGTCATTTTATGGTGAAAGAGGGAATTGTTTTGGGACACAAGATATCCAATAAGGGATTAGAAGTGGATCGAGCTAAAATTGATGTGATTTTTAAGCTTCCCTCACCCACTACGGTTAAAGGTGTAAGGAGTTTCTTAGGTCATGCGGGGTTTTATAGATGCTTCATACAAGATTTTTCTAAGATAGCAAGACCGATGACCCACCTCTTAGAAAAAGAGGCTCCTTTCATTTTCAACCAAGAGTGTTTGGATTCTTTTGAGACTCTTAAGGAGAAATTGACTAAGGCTCCCGTTTTGGTTTCTCCAAATTGGGAATTACCTTTTGAGCTTATGTGTGACGCTAGTGATTATGTGGTGGGGGTCGTGTTAGGACAAAGAGTGAATAAGCATTTTCAACCTATACACTATGCTAGTAAAACCATGACCGGTGCACAACTTCATTATACTACCACGGAAAAAGAGTTGCTTGCTATAGTTTATGCCTTTGAGAAATTTAGACCATACCTTGTGCTATCCAAAACCATAGTGTATACGGATCATTCCTCTCTCAAGTATCTCATGACAAAACAAGATGCTAAGCCTAGGCTTTTGAGATGGGTTTTATTGCTTCAAGAGTTTAAGATAGAGATTCGAGATAAGAAAGGAGCCGAGAATTTAGCGGCGGATCACTTGAGTAGACTTGAGCATCCTTTTCAAGGAGATTTTCCTAATAAAGAAATCAATGAATCCTTTCCATTAGAGGAGCTCATGTCTATCTCTTCTTAAGAGGATGCCACCCCTTGGTTTGCAAATATTGCAAACTATCTTGTGGGGAATGTGCTTATAGAGGGTCTTACTTCCCAACAAAAGAAGAAATTTCTCAAGGAAGTAAAGTACTATTTTTGGGATGATCCTTACCTCTTTAGGCAATGTGCATACCAAATCATTAGACGGTGTGTAGATGGGCCCGAGGCATTTAAGATTATAGAATCCTGTCATAAGGGACCTACGGGTGGACATTTTGGTCCCAACTATACCGCCAAGAAAGTCTTTGATTCGGGTTACTATTGGCCTTCCATTTATAAAGATGCCCAAGAGATGGTAAAATTTTGTGATGTATGTCAAAGACAAGGAAAAATTACACAACGTGATGAGATGCCACAAAACTTCATTCAAAAGTGTGAGATTTTTGATGTGTGGGGAATAGATTTTATGGGACCTTTTCCATCTTCAAAGGGAAATAAGTATATACTCGTAGAAGTGGATTATGTGTAAAAATGGGTTGAGGCAAAAGCCTTACCTACTAATGATGCTAGAGTTGTTGTGAAATTTTTGAAGCAATTGTTTGCTAGATTTGGTGTACCTCGGGCCATTATAAGTGATCGTGGTACGCACTTTTGTAATGATAAATTCACGAAAGTTATGAAGAAATATGGAGTTAATCATAGACTTTCTACCGCGTATCACCCTCAAACTAGTGGTCAAACCGAGGTCACGAATCGTGGTTTAAAGAGAATTGTGGAAAGAACGGTGGGAGAGCATCGAGCTTCTTGGTCGGATAAGCTTGATGATGCTTTGTGGGCATTTAGGACGGCTTTTAAGACACCAATTGGTTGTACTCCTTATAGGCTTGTCTATGGAAAAGCATGCCACCTCCCATTCGAGTTAGAACATAAGGCTTCTTGGGCTCTCAAGTGGGCTAACTTTGATTTAAACCAAGCCGGTTCACATAGAAAGGATCAACTTAATGAAAGGATGAATTGAGAGCCAATGCCTATGAGAACTATTTGCTTTATAAGGATAAGACTAAGAAATTGCATGATGCTAAGATCAAGAACCGTGAGTTTAAAGTTGGAGAGTCATTTCTCCTCTTTAACTCAAGGTTGAAACTTTTTGCGGGCAAGCTTAAGTCGAGATGGTCCGGTCCATTCACTATTGATCAAGTATTTCCATATGGAACTATTGAGTTGTCACAACCCGATGGTCCCAATTTTAAAGTAAATGGTCACCGTGTGAAGCACTATTTTGGGGAGGACATTTCTATGGAAATGGTCCAAGAGATCCCCATTTTCCCCATGAATTAATTATTGTGGGACGAGTCGAGCTAGAGACTCCTTAAATCAAGCTTGCATAACTAGGTTTAGAAGTTTTTAGATCTAGAGTGTTGTAGGTTAGAAATAAGGATAGCAAGTTGATGAGAAGTGTATGGGAGACCTTCTTTTGTCTTCATGTTGTTTGTAGGGTTGTTCACTCATCACGTGCTTTGGAGCTTATGGAGGAGGCCCTTGTATCCGGTTCACTTTGTTACTATTGTGATTTTTCATACACACATTGTGCTTTAAAAGTGAATTCACTATAGTTGATTTTTCCTTAACTTGGGTTAAGCAAAGTCTATTCATTGTCATAAGTGTAGGGGAAGTTTTATACTTCCATGCTCTTAAACATTGAGGACAATGTTTAGCTTAAGTGTAGGGGGGTCTTCTATTGAAGTGACCTTACCTAGACCTTGTCATTAACTTCATGATAACTTGGAAATTTAATTTTTCAAACATTTTTCTGATTTTTTTTATCTACTTTGGCCACCAAAAATATGCATTCATAATTTTTGCATCAATCATTTTTCATTTGCATAACACATTTGCATTGTATATATTTCTTCTTTTGTTCTTTATGAAAAATTGAAAAAGGAAAAAAAATATAATAAGGATATGGTTTAACAAATTTAGACTTCTTTGACATATTAGGCCCGCCATGGATATTTTGACTCAACCCGAGTTTGCTTATCTTAGCATTCTCTAGCTAGTATCCTTAACCATGTAGTCCTTCATTGGTCTATTAGGCTAAGCATCCACCAATCACATTATTTGAGATTTTAAATTTGTGGAGAATGGGAAATGATAGAGTTGAAGCAAGTATAAAAGGGCTCGATAAACTTCATGATAATTACTTGTGGCTAAACCCTTCTCTTCTTTACCTCTATTTTCTTCGCATGTATATATGTTAATAAATAATCAAGAACGGTTTTAATTGGTTTGTAATCTATTATGCATTTTTGTCTAATCATTCATGGTTGATATAAGTACGTCTTAAGATTCTAAGTTAGAACGTTTTATGTGTAATAGACTTATGTCATGCTTAATACTTAGCGGGTGTTTTTCCTTTTATTCTTTTCAAATTTCTTTGTGAGGAATAAAGAAAAATAAGAGCGGCTTATAAAAAAATGAGTGGCTAGAAAAAAAAAGAGAAAAAAATAATAATAATAATTATACAAGACTCCCAAGAGGGGCAGTGAAGTATTAATTATAGTAACTATTAGATTCCAATATTACCTTTACGGGTTGCGAGGATTTAATAGTTGCTTCAATCCAATATTACCTTGACGGGTTGCGGGATTGAAGATCCAAAGTCTCAAAAATATGGCGGATGTAAATTATTGCGTGAGTTTTATTTTTCTTTCCTTAGCGAGTGTGTAGCTACTTATTAATGCATGACATGAGGATTTTACACATAAGGCGAATGACTTATTACTTTTGAGTCGGACTTATATTAATTGTGAGAGGTTTTTCAAGTAATGGATGAGAGGATTACTTAGGATTAAAACCGTGCTTCCTTATTTTTGGATTTTACATTTCTTATATTTCACGCTTAAAATAATGACAAATCTGCTCAAAAGCAATTTGCTCAAATAATAACCAGTTCCACATTTAATTGTCATGAATAAGTTGATGCACTTTTTACTTGTGAGTGCAATGATCCCATTTTTAAGCTTGGTATGGGGAAAGTGAAACTTGAGGGTGATAAGTATCCATGGTACCAAAGCCCTAATTTAAGTCATTGACTTCTTTATGAGTTTTTCCATCAAATCCATTTCAAGAAAAATCTAAAAAGATATAAATAGAATTGTTTCTTTTGCATTGCATTGTTCAAAATCAAAATCATGCATCATTTAGAGTAGCATAGTGTAATAACATTCTATATTGGCCAAGGTGGGTTAATTATGAGGAGAATGTAAATTTGTGCTTTAAAATATAGCATTGCATGAGGTCATGGCAATGTTCAAGTGTAGGGGATTTGATATGAGCAAAAACTCATATCAATTAATCAACAAATCACCCTAAAACACAAGGAAAATACCTAACTTTTGTGCTATAAAGCGAAATTATGTGGTATGTTTTGTGTTTGTGTATAAATAGGTAAGAAGGATACATTTTCAAGCAAACAAGAAGAAATCAAGCTTATTTGGATGAAAAAGTCAAAGAAGGATCAAATATGACAAGACTTTGAAGATGAAGGACCTATCTTGATAACACTCCAAAGTTGAAGGACTTAAAGTGTAAATTTTCCAAAGTCAAGATAAAAGTCAAACATGGTAAATTCTTCAGTCAACCAAGTCAAAGGGTCAAACTAGACAAGAATGCAAGTGGAAGGACCAAAAATGCCATTAAAATGAAGTTCCTAGCTCATTTGGATATTCTGCCTAAGTTCAAGGACTAAACTTGCCAAAAATTCATAAAAAATGGACTCAATCCGTGTGCTATAGTTATCAACCAATGAGAGTGCAATAAATTGATGCCATGGATTGCCAGCAAAAATTACACATCACCAGCTCATTAATGAGCCGCCAGCTACAGTCCATCCCACTTACTCAATTCTCACCCAATCACAACTTTCCATGCAATATTCAATATATCCAATAACGGATAATGATCCGTGTGACCAACTTTCACCCAACCAAATTACTCCACGTGTCATCTTCTTCCTCAACACAACCAAGGAACGACTTAGAGTTCTACTGCATATCAATTAAAAATTTAAACATGAAAAGTGCTTATTTTTGAAGGACGAATTCAACCCACTCACTTGATTAACCTATAAATCAACCAAGAAGAAAATCCCAATTTCAAGTTCTTAACGGCTAGTTCCAATTGACAAATTCAGGACACTTGGCAGCAATTGATTGGTTAGGACACATCATCAGCTCCAACTACTTCTCACTTTTTGTCTATAAATATGGAATAGCCCTCTCATTAGTAACATGTAGCCTAAGTGTGAAAATTTCACACACTTCCTTTTTCTCTCTTAATCCTAGTTAGATAGTTGTTAGTATAACGACCCCAAGAGTCTGACAAACTCTTGAGTTAGTTATAGTAGTTGTAACCTCTTACCAGATTTTGTAACAAACTTTCACATTCAAATAATAAATTTCCCTCCTTTTCCTTCAATCTCCTATTCAATACCTGTATTCTTGTTGATCTTGTGTTGATATGAGTTGCTTGTGATCACCTTTGATCATAAGGAGCTCTTGTTGAAGACTTATAGTTGTTCATTCCTGTTTCTGTTTATCCAGTAGCTGTTCTTGTTGATTTTGAAGCAGATTTGAGTAGAAATGGTGATGATGATGAATGTAGTTGTTGATTAATTGATCATAGTGTTAAGGTGGTGGTTTAACACTATCTAGGAGGCTCAGCGCCTACCTACTCCATCATTGGAGGCCTTTTGCTAAAAGGTGTTATGTTTCTGAGTTTAATTCCACTAAACAGCAATTTGCATGCTCAATTCTAGCTTAATTCTTCTTGTTGATCTAATCAAGTGTGTTTAGTTTGTTCTTGGATTGATTCCGATGTTTAGATAGCTTCTTGTTAGTTTGATACTTGTCTGCATGCTTATTACTTGTTACTGATTTCATTTCATCAGTTTTATAGCTAGTTATTACATTTTGAGTCTTAGTCTGTTTTACTGCATATTATTGGTTCAACTGTGTTTCATTTTGGTTAATGAGTTTGGCTAGATATCAGTTTTGAATCAGTTCAACCAATTGCTATAAATCTCTTCATAAAAGTTTTGTTCTTATCAGTAAAGAAGTGTTTGGATTTACTGTCAAATTGTAGTTTAAGAGTTGTTTTCTAGTTAAACTTTGCTCATTCACATTCATTTAGTCATTGTAAACAAGGTTGAGTAGTTTTAAAGTGAAAAAGAAAGTCAAACGGGCAATTGGTTGTAAAAAGGATTGGGTCAGTTTTTGCTTAACTAGTTCTTAAAAAAGTAGTCATTTTCAAATACTTAGCATTTGTTCAATTCTTGATGAAATTCCTTCAAACCAGTTTAAATGTATCATACAACATCCAAAGTTTGAGTTCTTATTAGGAAAACATACAGTTTAAAGATTCAAGTGAGAAATTAGCTTTTTAATAAGTTGTTGAGCAACTGCAAGTTTCTGTAAACAAGGTGCTAACTGATTTCTTGAACTGGCAAATCCAGTTCATAAACCTTGCCATTTTCTTTCATAATCTTGTTTAGAAAGTGTTCTTGAGTAGATCTGGAGGTTTTTAGCCTTTTCAAAATTTTGGTCAAACTTAGTCAATAAGCTAGTTTCAGCTTAATTTCAATTTCCAGATTCATTACTTGTTCATTTTTCTTAAAAGAAGACATTCCAGATTCTCCTTGAGCTGTTTGACAAGATTTAGCTGAAAAATCTACTTGTGCATGTCTATCTTATTAGATAGCTTATTGTTGGCTTAACATAGTTGGCTTATTTGAGTTTTACTGAATTTCAAGCTAATTCCTCGGATAAGCCTAAGTGAATTTAGATTTTAATCAGTTTAAAACTTGTTTGAGCTTATTTGGTTGATTCTATAGCTTATTCGAGCTTCTTTGTGCTTGTAGCCCGTTTTTGATATAAATTCCCACTTAATTGCACTTTGGTCTTTTTACTTTGTAACTGTTTGAATTACAAGCTAATCTTAGGGTTTGCTTGATTATAGTCCATAACTTTTGATTAATTGTCAATTTCAGTTAAGTAGTTTTAAAAGTTGTTACATTTTGTTAGTAATTAGTTACAATTTGCATAGTTGGTCCTTATAGTTTCTGATTTTTACATTTCAAGCGTTATAGTTTCAATCATTTACATTTTTAGCACATTAATTCCATAGATTTACGATTTTGTCCTTATTTGAATAAAAACTTGGTAATTGCTAATTGTTTTACGGATACGTAGTTAATATTTTTCACATTTTTACTTGATTGCTCAATTAGACATAGATAATCCTAATAACCCTATCAACCAAAAACGATCATAAACCTGATTTGGTTAGGACTTTCAATTGGTTAAGAATCGAGAGAAACGAACTTCAAAATACACAATTTCACTACAACAACGTTCAATTCTCCCGGTCGAAGCATATTGACATTCGCTACCATTTCATCAAGGAGCAAGTGGAAAACGGAGTGATCGAGATTTACTTTGTCCAATCTGAGTATCAATTGGCGGATATTTTCACGAAGGCTTTAGATGGCGCTCGAATTGAATTTTTGCCCGACAAGTTAGGATTGAGAACTTTCTCGCCCGAGACTCTAAAGGAATTGGCAGATGAAGCGAAAGAACACTGGTGGTAAACTATTCTCCATATCTGTGGTGATCATTTGTATATATTGTTTATATTTTTATCCACAAAAGCAAAATACAAAAATATAAAACCATATAAAAACAATAAAAAATTGAAAATTTTCAGATAAAGCCAAAAATATTTTTACTTTATGTTTTAAAGGCATGTCTTTTGGTATGATAATATTTACGACCTTAGAAACATTGATTAATATTGACACGGTGCTATAAATAGAGTTCGTACAAAAGTTGTAAATATTTTAAAACATGCCTATATGGCTTGTAGTTATTTCAGACTGCAACTCGTTTTTCATATTAAAGTCAAGTATTTCTTATGAAAGCTTTGGCTCAAAAACAGGAATTAATTTTTTCGGGAATGGTTTACTTTATAACCATGTAAGGGATTGTGTTTACGTTATAACACAATCTAACACGGATATTTGTACGCATCAGTGCATTTATTTTTTAAAACAAGAGAAATCGTGTTTTTATGAAGTTATCATCTCTATAATCGTAGCTATTTACTATTAATATCTACATACTCGACGATGCGACTACTCAAACGACGACTATAGCTCTTTCGATAGAACACGAGTCAACAATTGAGGGGGGAGAAATTGTCAAGCATTCAGAATCTTCGATGCCGAGAGTGCCAAGTTCATAAACTGGTGTCAAGACAACGATACCAATCGTACATTTGGTGTCAAGAGATGACTTCAGACATGACGAGGCGACCAACATTTACCGACAAGAACCATGTGATCTTATCATATGATGTTCTCATCAATCAGGTCCAACCTTGTCAATTCATTCTAATATGGTTAATATGTGATCGTTTTACAAATCGGTATCATGAAGATAAAACGGAATTGCATTTTTCTTTCTAAAAACTTTGATAAAACTTCATTAAATCAATTGATATCAAAAATATCGGTTGGGTTAATATTTTTAATATGGGGGAGAAAATGTGATTTAATATGGGAAATGATTAATCACAAATGGTTTGACTTAACGTGATAGCTCATCCCGACATGTGCGAAATATTTCCGAATATAGTGGCATATGTTAAGGGGGAGAAAAATGGATTTCATGGTGATTTATACTTACCCACAACCCATTTATTTCAGGACGATAAAGATTAGGGTGACAAAAGGTTGGTAGGATAGGTTAAGTCCAATGATTCTTCCATAACCGGAGGAATCTTCCCAAGGACATTCCTTAGCTAGAAATAGTAGTCCTTAGGAAAGATGGAGAAAGATTGTGAACGTAGCTGAATGCCGACCAAGTACTTAAGTTAGCACTGGAACGATCACAACAAGGTGTTAATTATGACGTATTGGTAAGCATTGAAGGGGTTGAAGAATGAAAAAGAATTGTAATGATAAAGGGTGAACAGAAAGAAGCCCTCCTTACAACTTTAGGCAAAAACCGTGTCAACTCATATGTTATTGAAGATACACATCATGGACCCAGTGATGTAATGCACAACCCATCCCAGCTAAATCAGATATCTCTCAAAAGGTATTTGTATTAATCACACGGAGATCAACACGTTATCTATCGATTTATTCATTCCGAATAAATTGGTATTGAAATGGTGGCACTCCTCTCCAGCCTCCGATCACTAAAAATCAAAAGTGCACGATCGAGTCTAGAGCCATTTGAGATCATCGAATATCTTATTAGGACACACTTCCATATTTCCTTGCTTCTTCACACACTGTGAAAAGTAAGAAAGATATTAAGAGTCTTACGAAAAATCTTTATGATCTTGCCTGAACATCCGATTAATACGCAAGTATTTACAATGAAGATGGAAATCCTTCTTGAGAGAACATTAAAAAGCTCATGTAGGTGACTTGTGCGATTCTTTATGAATCAAACTTGTGATAACTGGAAAGCAACAGTTGTTTAATTCTTAACTGAATTTAAACACGTTCCAAGCCTCTACGCAATATCTTAGTGATCTTGCCAGAACACTCAGAGTGACACTCTAGTGTCCACAGTGATGAGTGGAAATCCTTCTAGTGTTAACCTCAAACAGCAGTTGGTAGGTAACTTGCAAGATTCTATATGAATCAAGCTCGTGACAACTGGAAAGCAACGATGGTGCGATTCTTTAATGAATCAAACTTGTTCCAGGAATCAGAATTGACGAATTCAATCATACGGATAATTTTATCCAAATGATTCACTATTTATGTTCGCAGTCAGCTTTAGACGGTAGAGTAAAGAGAACGGATTTACCCGCAAAATCTTGTCAAGGAGATTTTTAATTAAATCTACCTGTCACAAGTACGATATTTAATATCGTCCAACGGTCTTCACCGACCGGAGGTAAAATGCTACTGAATTATAATGAAATGTTCAAAGCCATTTCGTTCGTGTATACTTATATTACTACGTTTAAAGACGGTGGCGTTGCGGAATCCGAGAAGAAGTTGTCCTTGCATGCTTATACTTTATGCACTTAATACTTCATCTAATTCAAGAAAGCCTAAAAGTCAAGTCTTCTGCTATATTGAACTCTGACGCTTTCAAGAATTATGAAGGTATAAGTATGTGGGACATGATGTCACGAGGAGGCTAATATCACAAGTGATGGATGCACAAGATCAAGGCAAGAGATTTATGCTCAAGATTGATATCAAAGATCACATCAACATGTTCACCAGAAAAGAAAAAGAAAAGAAAGACGAAGACTACGATCCCAACACAAGCATAGTATGCTAGGTTTATTTTATTATTATAACTCGGGTAACGCCCTTGTTTGGAGTGACCTCCCTCAGGAGGAGATTGTTAGAAATACGTTTTTACGTATTTATGAAGATTCGGTCACTCCGACAATATATTAAGTAGTAGCTCCTAGTCTAGTTACTTTTCATTAATTAAATAAGGAAAAGCCCGGTCCATGTCATGTATGTCCGGCCCAACTTGTAAGCCCAAGCCCATCTCATGGGCTTGGTATATAAACCCTCTCCTTAGTTGGAGGGTGTGGTTCACATAATATTTCACATAGTAGAAAGGTGTTTTCTTTCACTTTGTCTCTCTAAAAGTGTGTGTGTTCTCACCATCTCTCTATATCTTTCTCTCTCTAGATTAAGCTAGATTTACATAATCCTACAACATGAAGTTAGTGATAGTTTGTGATAGATATTGAGAGAGAGATGACTCTATGATATGATCTTTCCTAGATCATGGATTACATCTTAAAGAACATGTCTTGACATATTCGTAATCCTTATCAAGTCGAGTCATGTAAACCCCGCATTAAAATACCATGAACAGTAACTATGAACAGTAAGTACATGAAAATACGAATAAAATAAAACTTTCCATTTATAATATATAACACGTGTCACGACACTAAATAACAAGTAACATATATATTATAAATGTATTACATGTATGACATTAAAATCACGACACTTAAACACGAGAATACACGAATATTTATCAAGCTAGAAAAACTATGGATTTGGTGTTGGGCTATATGTGGTCGCGTCATGTATGACAAACAAAGGAAGATGGCCTTTTGGCCCATTAACCAATCCTTAGTCTAAACCAATTAGTCTCTAGGGAAAAACATAATAATTGTTTTTAGCAAAATTAACAATACCCTAGCCCCTTTCTCCTACATAGCCGCGGCAACCAAGAGACAGGGGGAGATAGTTTTTGGTTTTTGATCTTGGAATTATATGTGTTTGAGTTCGTGTTCCTAAACCCTTTTCATTCACGTGATCGGTATATTCATAAACCTTCACCTTTTTCATTCTTTATTTAATTATTGTCAAGAACACATGAATCCTTAAAAACAAGTAATAAAAACATGTTATGGGTTTGATTTAACAAGATTTAAGGGTTTGTTTAGTTTGTTTGTTTGTTTCGGCCTCACACCAACCGAGACAAATTAAGGTCTCGGTGTCGCGTCTACACCACCAGTCGAGACCACCTAGGTCTCGGTGTGGTTTTGTTCTCCTAGCCGCAAGGAACAGGAACCCCGGCGCAAGCCGGGGTGGCATTTGGTTTGATTTTCATTGTCAACCGAGACCTCTAGGGTCTCGGTGGGACGTTGGTTAGGCGAGGGGAACCGGCCGAGTGCCGGTGTGTGTATTTGGTTTGGTTAGTGGGTACACGCAGCCAAGCAGGGGGAACCACCGGCTAGAGTTGGTGGGATTTTTGGTCAAGCAGTGGCAACCGGTTGGCCACTGGCTGCTGGTCAGCCGCCAGCTGACACCACCAGCCACCGGCTGGGTGGTGTTGGTTAGGATTATTTGGTTTGGCTTATGTTTGTTTCACGGGTTCGGGTTCGGGAGAAATTATAAAATTCAGCTTAAGTAATTATTTAATTAAATTAATACCATGACTATTTAATTTAATTAAAATCCAGACTTAGTTTATTTAATTATATTAATTAAACCATGTTTAGCCTAAGTATTTTGTTTTAGACTAAATTTAATTAAACCATGTCTTAATTTAATTAAATTTGTATAACCTATAGTTTATTAATTTAAACATGATATTTAGTAATAAACTATGCTATTTTAATCCATGAACTATACTTTTAACCAATAAGCTTTAACTCCTATTTTAGACTTATTAATCCAGCTTATTTCTTTTTTGGAAACTTACTATTTTTGGAAACTTTCTATTTTAAGAAACCTGCTATTTTTAGAAAGTTACTTAGTATTACAATACAAGTATAGTAATACCTTAATACATGAATAATAACAACAGAATACATGAAATAGCTACAGGTATCACATTAAACAGTAAAACATGACAAACATGAATAATAAGCTAAGAACACATAGAACCAGTAAAATACACGTATCTCATACAACTCATACACGTCCCTTATTATTATGTAGTATTATCCGTCAAGGCGGAGTAGGTTCTTCAGCGTTTCCGTTAGCTTCTGCTGGACATAAGGTACGGATTTTTCGTCCTTCAGTAAGGACACTGTCTTCCTTTATTAGGGTTTCCCGTATGCAGGCAACTGTTTTCCCAGTAGTTACATATTTAAATGCTTATGTTTTATTAGTTAGATTAGCCATATACATGCATGCCAGTTTCACCTAGTTATGGAGGTAACATCACCATAACATTGGAGGCACCAGTGTTATGACTTCACCACGGCGGAGTGATAGATCTTGGCGTCCCTTCAGTTTATTTGGCCATTATTATTTATTATGTTATCATGTGGGGCGTATGGGTGCATCCTAGTTACAATTTCAGTCAGGATTTTCATGGTGAATGTGGTGTGTGCCTTGCATCCTTCACAAGGAGCTGACCCCTCCTAACCAGACCATATTAATTAGAGGCATCCACCCCTCCAAGTATTCATACATGTTGTTGACCTCATAACCTATATTGGCTTTTGGTGTATTAAACTAATACAGATTTTCATAAGTAAACATAAGCTATGTTTTCATAACTAAACTAGTAAAACATGTTATACGCCTAGGTTTACTAGGAGTTATTCATTTCCGCTGCTATTCATGCGTTACAATTTTTTATAATGTTTTGTCATTCATGCTATGTCATATATCCTTTCACTGGGCGTTTTGCTCAGCCGTTACTTTTCTTCCATGTCCCAAAACGGCAGGTACCCAAGTTCAGATTTGAGCATTTTGGAGGACGTGCATAGGATGGAAGCTACCCTAGACTTCTTCTCCTTTTGCCTTCATATACTTATGCTTGATTAGTCTCTTTTTATTCATTTACTTTATGTATGTTTTGGGCTTATTTTGGGAACCGATGTTTGATTCTGATTATCCCTTTGGTCATGTATGTTTTAGGACATAAAATATTACATGCTTTGATGACATGCTATAATTATCGTGTGATATTCCATTTATCAAAATGGGGTGTTACAAGTCATGAAGCATCAAGATCATAGATCTCATAAAAGAAAATTATGGATCTATACACAAAGTCAACACGTACTTTGCCTTTAGCCTTTCCGCTCCTTAAGATGTACAGATTAATGATGATAATTCATGGATCTCGGTTGAGAAGAACACGAGATGTCAAGATCATAGATCTAGTACACAGAAACTAGTCTAGATAGAGGTGACACAATGACTAGATGCATGTCTTGTGCTTGAATTTCTTGATCTTGTTTACACCTTGGGTGATCTCCATATCAATAAAGAGAAACACTAAACAAGAAGAAGAACAATTATAGATCTAAGATCTACATGTTAGAGAGAATAAAGATCTGATAAAGGATCATATATAGAGAGAAGAATATGATAGAAAGGTGTGAGAAATGAGTGAGCATGTGGTCTTTATTATAGCCAAAGTCCAGGTACCCATGGACCCCGACAGACCCTTCACCAAGGGGTCCGACGGGTTCTATCAGTCTGACAGAAAATCAGCATTTAGTTTTGCAAATCTTTGTTTAAGTCAACTCCTAAAACCATATTAATTATTAGATTTTCTTGAAGGATTTGTCTAGGTTTTGCAAGGCATGTTACTTAATGATGTACAAACTATTTATCTTTATTTTTACAAAGATAGAAACGTGTAAGTATACACGAAATATGATTACGAGTAACTTGTACATTTTACGTTATATGTTACAAGTTACATGTTTGTCATCAAAAAAACCAACAAGGATGTATAGATTAAATATCGTAGTATTTGCACTATCAAATCCGATCACAACCAGAAACATATGTCTAGTTTGTCATCTTCATTGTTTAGGTGATACAACAAGAATCAAGATGTTAGACACAATACTCATTGTGATTGTGATCCCCCACACCCAATCCCTATTCAAACTTCTTGGACACCAAAAATTCTAAGAAGAAGATTTAAGTCATGCCAATTAGCGATAAAACCCTAAAATGTGGTGTGTATGGTTTTCTTGACCTTGAATTGTCTGATTACTACAAAGACTTGTTGTATGGGTTGAATGAAGAGAATAAATGTTTGAAACGGATATGCAATTCGTTTGGGTCTAGCAAAGGATTAGGGAGATTGTTTCCCCATGACCCAAACAAAGAGATGTTGAATGGCATCAAGGAGGACTTGAAGATTGTGAAGGTCAAATATGTCGTTTATGCTAAGCTATTGTTAGTGATTCCTGTTTGTGTTTTATTTTAACCCTTGTTTCAATTCTTGACTTGTTAATGTAATCTTAGTTTTTTGTTACATTTTTCAATGAATCAATATAATTATCAAGCTATTTTGTTTCCAGATTTTGTCATACCATGTCTGATCATTTGTTAATAAAATTCCCAATCCTTATGTTAGATTTATATGAGCCCTCCTTATAGTGGTCCATATTTGTTTCTTCATGTGTTATTGTATAAATGTTTGATTCTAAAGCATCTAATGTTATACATTCCCTGTTTAATTCCCCATAGTTGAACTAAGTTATTGTTTCTGACTGATATTGTTAGCCATATTTATGGCATACTCCCATCCACTTGAACATTGATATAAATTAAACTTACCCATCCCCCATATGCGTATATAAGATTTACTCCATTCTAAGTTTCGGTCAAACAAAGGTAGTAGTAGTAAACATCATCACTTATCCTAAAATTTCAACAATGGATAAAGGAAAGGTAAGTCTGGTGTCGAATTAGCAGCCTTGTATTTAACCTAATGCATATGACATCCTTTGTATGTAATCGTTTTTTTACAGGAATCATTGAAATTAGTAGTGACAGAAACTCTGAAGATGCTATGTCTGATCGATCTTCTTCACCGAGTATTGATTCATGTAAAATATCCTTTCAATCTAAAATATCATATGTTGGTGGATCAAAAAATGGCCAGGGATCTAAAAAATTATATGCTAAAGAAATCCCAGAAGCTCTTCTGAAATGTTATGGCTATTCTACACACAAATCCTTTAAAAATGATGATTTCACTGTCTATAGGGACAATGCTTTGCACAACTACATTCAAAAGACAAAATGGCTATTTTCACCTAAACCTCAAGATGCTATCATAGGTAAATACATACTTGTGAATGCAGCTTCAAAACACATTACTAAAAGTCCAGTTTCACCCACTCGTTGTGTGGTTGGTCTTGCTAATCAAATGACTTGGTTGCAAATTTGTGGCCATATGAAAGGTGCTAAGAATGCAGTCAAAGGAAAGGGAAAATCCAAGGTTTGATAACTCCTTTTATGCATTTATCTAGCTGATTACTATCTAGGATGGTATGTATATGTATTAAGTTGACTTTTGTGTTTATCTACAAGACTTGGTATGTAATGGTTTCTGTAAGAACATGTTATGTTTTAAAACCAGGTTGTGTAATGCTAGTTTGTTCCATAAAAGAATGGAAAATTTTGGTGGCAAACTTAATGAAAACATGCGGACATCCACAACTTGTTTGTTTATGTTGATACTTGTACATAGTATTTCCCAACTGGGAGACAAAGTGGTCTAGTTTTATTACAAGATAGAATACAAAAACCATAAAAAAACAAATGTTGTTACTTTTTATAATAGATTCCCAAGTCAAATACATGTGGCTGAGACTAGAAAATTTATGGATCCATTACTATGAATCACACATACAACAACATCAACCTAGCTTATCCTTTAAAAAAGATTGGTTTAAGTGTTTAGGTCATTAGACCAATACCATCACAGAATACCTACATAATAATTATCCAGTTTACAACAACCTATTACAAAAACTGCATAACTTCAATCACTTAGATGAACAACCTTGTATGGTGTAGATCCATTTCCATCTTTCTCAAATTTCTATTTCTTTGACTTCATCTTAGCTATTCTTTCAAATCTGCCTCTGTTCTTGTGTAAAACTCTAAATGGAACTGCTTCTCTGATTGTGATGTTTTCTTAGTCTTTGGCCTCCCTCTTTTTTTGGGTAGAGGAGCACTAGAACCACCAACAGCTTTACCTTTATCTCTTAGTATGAAGTTGCTATCTTGAGAAGGGATTTCTTGAGTTGTTACATCAAAGTCAGAATCATCACCATGTAGCATGTGTTGAGTATTAAAGTATTTTGCTGCATCTTGAGGGTTAGACATAAAATTTCATCCATTGGTTCTTGATTGTACTTTCTCATGTCAGCTATTAATCTTGTAATTGGAGTTTTGGGGATTGTCTGCTTAATTGAAGGCCCATATACTTCCCAAGATTTGAACTCACTATAGTATTCTTTCCAATCGTCTTCATCCTCTCTTCTTTGTCTCTCCTCAGCATCCCACTTAGCTTTTTGTTCAGCCTCAAATCTTAAGAGTTCCTCCAATGCCTCTCTGACCATTTGCCCAGCATGCTCCTGTGCATAGGTTAATAATTTTTTTAATAACTGCTTTTAGCCAGCATAAAGTTAAAATACTTATATGGTCTAATTTTTACCTTTGGAGTTAACTTTGTCCCTGAATCAGATGCTGGTTTTTTTTCCTTTGTCTTTCTTAGAATGTGGAGGTTTCTTGGGTGAGTTGGGGGCCTTTTAGAACCTGATGGAGAACCCCTAGATGAATAGGTGATATATTAGATAAAGTAGTTGTCTCATTGGTTCTTGAAGCAGGCATAATCGGGTCAGCCATCTATATTGGCTCATCTTGTGTTGCCTGGTTACCAATTACATCCCTTTCTTTTGCTGTTTCAGTTTGTTGTTCATAAGGCACATCACAGAAGTTTGCTGGTTTAGGTCTTGGTGCATTCTTGTAATTCTTTTTGTTATGCCCAGACTCCCAGCATGTTGTCCCATATTTGTCATGATTAAGCAAGGAAGAAAGAAAGAAAATAGATGAAGAAGATAAATTCTAGAGAGAGAAAGTAGTGAGAGAAAGTAGAGAGAAGTGTGTGAAACTATGGGAAGATTAGATTAAGAAAATAAACAATCAACACCCTTACTAACAAGCTAGGAAAGGTATTTATAGCCTTTGCCTACATGTGGCCTAATGGGCTATATGTTTGATTGGGTCGGGCTTGAATAAATGCTTAGTACCTTGAAAGAGGCCTTTTAAGCTAGCCATCAAGCCCGTAATGTCACGACTATTTTAACTAACAATTACAACGTTCTAATAAATGTTACAATCTAAACCTATGACCGAACATTCTTGTTTGACTGAATATTTTGAGGCTAACAATCCACCCCAATGTGAGGTCATTCCTCTTTGATATTTGGAGATCAATGGAGATTACAAATTTTGGCATAAATGAGTCTTGAACGTGTAATAGTTGTCTTGTTCCTTCATGTTGTGATCTTTGAGCCTTTGTCATTGTCTTTCGACTTTGTCTTTTATCTTGAGATCTTCAAATCATTCTTGACTTGTCTTTGCCATCTTGCGATCTTATGTCTTCATCCACATGCTCATACTTTACATTATCGTGAAAGCTTGCTAACAATCTCCTTTGAATAGAGGTCATTCCTTTACATTAATTGTTAAGGAAGATTTTGATCATCAGAGTTGCGGAAGTCTTTAGATTTCTTGATTGTTGAATGTCTTTGGCCATGAGTATGTGGTTTTGAATCTTTGACTTTGCTGAGTACACCGTAACGCCACCTTCTTGAGACAAAACATAAACACGGACTGAATGGCTTTGACATTCTTCCTAAATCGGTAGCGTTTTACCTCCGGTCGGTGAAGACCGTTACACGATATTAAATATCGTACCTGTGATTAGGTAGATTCAATTAATAATCTCCTTGACAGAGTTTCACGGCAGTACTAGCCGTTCACTTTACTCGACCGTCTCAATGCAAGACTGCGAACATAAAGAGTGAATCAATTTGATAAATATCCGCTTGATTAAAGTCTTCAATTCAAATTCTTGGAACAAGTTTGATTTATTAAGAATCCTACCATTGTTGCTTTCCAATTGACACAAGCTTGATTCATAAGAATCTCGCAAGTTACCTACAGTAGCGTTGTTTGATGTTGACGCTAGAAGGATTTCCATTCGTCACTATGAATATTAATGAATATCACTTTGAATGTTCTGGCAAGACCATAAAGATATTGCGTAGAAACCTGAAATGAGTTTGAATCAATTCAGAATCAAACCACTGTTGCTTTTCAGTTTTACATATGTTTAATTCATAAAGAATCTTACAAATGACCTAACGCAGTGCTGTTTGATATTAACACTGGAAGGATTTCCACTCATCATTCTGAATACTAAGTAGTATCACTCTGAGTGTTCTAGCAATATCGCAAGGATATAGCGTAGGACTCTCTTTATCGTCATTCCGTGTGTCCTAATGAGATTTGATTGATCTTTTGGCTCTAGACTCGATTTGTGCACTTTTAGTGGTCGGAGGCTGGAGCAGATGCCACCTATTCAATATAAACTAACTCGGAGTGAGAAAGTCAATAGAAGTCGTGTTGATCTCCGTGACAATAAAACAAACTTCTTTTGAGAGAAGCCTGGGTCAGCTGGGGAGGGGTTGTACATTACATCACTGGGTCCATGATGTGTTGTCTTCATGATGTGTTGACCCGGTTTCTGCCTAAGTTGTATGGAGAGCTAATTTCTTTACACCCTTTATCCTTACATTTCTTTTTCATTCTTCAACCCCTTCAATGCTTACTAATACATCATTACCAGCACCTAGTTGTGATTGTTCCAGTGCTAGCATCAGTACTTAGTCGGCATTCAGCTACATTCACATTCTACTCCATCTTTCCTAAGGACTTCTAATAATCTATTGGATTGTCCCTGGGAAGATCCCTCCGGTTCTGGTTGGGTCATAGGACTTAAACCTAACCACCCTTTTGACACCAATAACGTCGTGAATTAAAAATGTTGTGGGTATTTGATCGTAACCATAAGTGCTTGAGTCTTTAGATCATATTTTATCCCCTATCTCAAATATATAAAATTACTTGATATTAGAGATATCAAATTTGATTAAAATATATTGTGAAAAATAGTCTTGAAAAAATTCGGGAGAAGAATGTGTCAAACTTAGCATGAATTTTGGAACGCTCCCCCTCAAAAATTGATCCAATGGAATTGTCATTTCTAGGATTTGATCCACATTAAACTTTTGAGGATATGAGTTGTTGAACACACAATTTTTTGAAAGATTTTGAATATTCATTGAAAAACTCTTGAAAAAATTGTGTTCAACGCTTTTTGAAAAAACTCTATTTCTTTTTGGTGATAAGGTCTTTCTAAAGCAAAAACTTGAGTTCATAGACTTTGAATGTCTTGACAAATCCACTCAAGTGTAAGAAGATTTAACTTCTTTTGCTGAGGGTAAGCGCACTAAAGCGTACACTCCCCCGTGAATATAGATCCGGGTTGCAATCTGAAAGTGATTACAAGCCATAGTGTTGAGCTCAAAACGTTGAATGTTTTGTGACAAGTTCAACCCAAGATAGATTTTTCTACCCGTTGTAGGAAAAATTATCCAAAACAGACAATTTCCTTTATAAAAGATAGAAATGACATGTTTTGAAAAATATTTACAACTTTCATTCGAGCTTTATGTACACACCCGTGTCGTTATTGAGCGACTTTTCTAGGTACGTCCATATTATCGATACTGAAAGACATCTCGAGAATAATATTTTTGGATTTTAAAAGATTTTTAATTTTGTATTTTGCTTTTTCATTAATATTTACATGTAGATGTTTGATAGATGAATCAAGCAGGCTTCTTTGCCAGAATCTCCAGTTCTGCTGGAGTCAAGAATCTCATACCAATTTGCCTAACTAGGTACACAAACCTCTCTTTCGAAAGAGCTTTTGTAAACAAATCAGCTAATTGGTAATTAGTTCCAACAAAGTACAGTTCAACGATACCCCTTTCAACTTGTTCCTTAATGAAGTGATATCTGCCATCAATGTGCTTCGTGCGGGAATGCTGTACCGGATTGCAGGAGATGGCTATGGCGGACTTTAAGTCACAGTACATAGGTACTTTATCAAAGTGGAAGCCATAATACGTGAGTTGTGTTCTCATCCAAAAAACTTGAGCACAACACGCAGATACAGACACATACTCTGCTTCGGCTGATGACAGTGACGTGCAATCCTGCTTCTTGGAAGACCATCTCACAAGCTTATTGTAGAACAATGATAATCTTATAACTAATCAAGAGGGTTATTGTTAATCTAGAGAGAGAGAGTAGAGAGAGTAACAAAGAAACTTTTATAAATGTATGAAATAAGTAAAACAACCTACACCCCTTTCCATGGTGGAAAGGGGTTTATATACCCAAGTCCTTAAGTGGACTTGGGCCTCCGGCCCATGAACATGCTCATGGGTCGGGCTAAACATAAGTAACACTTAAACAATACTACGAGCCTATAACTATATAGTTGGAGTGGCCGAGACTTTCTTAATACACAAAACGTATTTCTAACAATCTCCCCCAAAGGGAGGTCACTCCAAATTTACAAAGTCCTAATCTAGCATGTTAGATCTTGTTCTTGAGCTCGTAGTCCACTTTTCTCTTTTCTCTTTTCTTTTTGTTGTGAATATGTTGATGTTGATCTTTTAGGCTTTGGCTTTAGAGCATTGTTCTTTTGACCCTTCACGTGCGATCTATGCCTTCTTGTGATTATTTCCTCCTCGTGACTTCATGTCCCACACACTTATCCTTTGTTAAATTCTTTGAAAGTTTCAGAGTCGATACAGCGGAAGACTTTTTAGGTCAGACTTTCTTGAATTTGCTGAAGTATTTGAAGCAGAAGGAATAAATATGTGAGAATGACTTCAACAGGTACACCGCAACGCCACCGTCTTCAACAGGTACACCGCAACGCCACCATCTTCGAATGCAGCAACATAATAAGACACGAATGAAATGGCTTAGAACATTTCATTCTATATCGGTAGCATTTTACCTCTGGTCGGTGAAGACCGTTGGATGATATTATATATCGTAGCTGTGACGGATAGTTTCAATTAAGTAACTTCCTGACAGGATTTCGTGGGTAAACCTGTTCTCTTTATTCGACGATCACTAAGCTTGACTGCGAACATAAAGAGTGAATCACTTGGATAAATTATCCTTGTGATTGAAGCCGTCAATTCATGAAACCTGGAACAAGTGAATTTCAACTAAGATTTTCACCATCGTTGCTTTCTAGTTGTCACGAGCTTCATTCAAATAGAATCTTGCTTGTCACCTACCAAGTGCTGTTTGATGTTAACACTAGAAGGATTTCCACTCGTCACTGTGAACACTAAAGAGTGTCACTCTGAGTGTTCTGGCAAGATCATACGATAATGCGTAGAGGCCTGGAACGAGTTTAAGTTCAATTAAGAATTAAACTACTGTTTCTTTCCAGTTTTTCACAAGATTGGTTCTTAAAGAACCGTACGTGTCACCTACCATGAGCTTGTTTGATGTTGGCTCAAGCAGGATTTCCATCTTCATTGTAATACTTGCGTATCACTCGGATGTTCTGGCATTATTACAGGAATACTGCGTAGGACTCATAAAGATCTCTTACTTTTCACAGTGTGTGAAGAAGCAAGGAATAAAAGGAAAGTTTCCTAATGAGACTTTTGATGATCTCGTGGCTCTAGACTCGATAGTGCGTTTTGATTTAGTGAGCGATGGCTGGAGAGGATTGCCACCTTTTCAATATCAGTCTATTCGGAGTGAATACACCAATAGATAACGTGTTGAACTCCGTGTGATTAAAACAAATATCTTTTGAGAGATATTTGAGTTAGCTGGGGAGGGTTGTGCATTGCATCACTGGGTCCATGATGTCTATCTTCAATATCGAGAATCATTGAAAAATGATCTCAATAGCATATGTATTGACCCGGTTTCTGCCTAAAGTTGTAAGGAGGGCTTCTTTCTTTACACCCTTTTATCTTTACAATTCTTTTTCATTCTTCAACCCCTTCAATGCTTACCAATACGTCATCACTAGCACCTTGTTGTGATTGTTCCAGTTCTAGCTTAAGTACTTGGTCGGCATTCAGCTACGTTCACAATCATTCTCCATCTTTCCTAGGACTTCTAATTCTATCTAGGGAATTGTCCTTGGGAAGATTCCATTGGTTCTGATGAATCATTGGACTAATACCTATACCTACCACCCTTTTGTCACCACATCCGTCGTGAATTAAGTGTGTTTGTGGTAAGTATTGTCACCATGAAAAATCTTTGAAAAATCACTGAAAGCACTTGTGATATTATAATCAAAGTTTTTGTGCCTTAAGTGTTTTGATCATCAAAAACGCTCCCCCTTAACATGTGCATGACACATATTAAGTTGGTTTATCTTTTAAGTCTTTTTCATTGTTTAGCCAAACATCATTAAGTCTCCTTAATCCCATTTTCTCCCCTTTCCAAAATGTTAACCATTAATATTTTGGATATTAAATGGATTAATCGGTCTTTGGGTAAAAATGAAATCAATCTATGGCCATAAAACATATTAATGCTCCCCCTCAAGTTAATGAGGTTTAGTTGTAGTGCTTGAGTATGATATATTTTGAAAGATTTAGAATCTCGTGAGAAATTCTTGAAACATTATCATACTTTCACACTACAACAAGCCATAAAAGCAGAATATTCACAATATTTACATATTCACAAAGTTAACAATATGGAGATGACTTGAGGTAGTACGACCCATTAGATGGATCGTTCCATGAACTTGTGGTGCGCTCCATACGGTCTTCCACCAACGAATTGTTCTAAACTTCTTATAAGACGTCTTTCTCTCAGCTTCTCATCAATCTTCTTGATCGTGTATGTAGCACTCTGTTGATATACCTTGTCCCAATCTATAGTGACCTCTGGAAGAGTCTTGTGCTTGTTGAGATGCACCAACTTGTCCCGAATATGGGTGAGAGTCCCGTCACTGAATTTGTTGATCTCTGGAATTCTCATGAACTTCATAAGACCACGACCATTCAGGTAGAAAATGCCAGGCATCGGGTCAGAGGTGCTGGTGTAAGGAGATTTGTCCGCATGCCTCTTGAAGACTTTAGTACGTGGTTTTGAAAGGTTGAGCTTCCTTTGATAACTTTCTACTCCAAGTTGCAGATCTTCAACTCTTTTCTTAATGACTACTCGACGTGTGTACATTCGAAGAGCTGAATTCAGGGCAATTAGTTCTTCCGACGTCAAGTATCTGAGGGCGTTGTGAGTTAGCAAAAGCAGCATGTCCTCAATTTCCTCGAGACGAAGAAGTGGAAAGTCGCCTTCCTGGATAGTGTAGACTTTTTCATCTTCTCGAATGAGCCTGATCTCTGTCAAATGTTGATATCATGTTTTGGGTTTAATCCTAACGCCTTAGATGCTTTTGATTCGAATTAGGGAGAAGACTTGAGAACCTGAGTTGTGCACACATGCATAGTTGTAAGCGCGTCGCACACGCTCATCCCAATGTGAAGCACCCAATTCAGCATATCGATCATATGCAGGATATTGTTGAGGGACCCAGAGACGATTAACTTTTTCTTCTAACCAAGGTATCAAATCCCAAGTTGCAACCTTTACCAATGTTAAGGAAGTTGCATACTTGTTTGCTCCCTTGACCAAGTATTCGAGATCCTCACTGACAAAGAATTCAAGTATAATTTGATCATCATCTGCAGTTGTAGTAGGAGGAGGTTTTTCAGGCACATGAAGACCATCCCTTTGAGTAGTTCTCAACGCTTTCAGAAGTTCATTTGCGTTGTACTCGTATTCCATGCTGCTGAACCTTGATTTAACACGAAGGTTGGGATTTTTGAGTCCTCTCACAACCATTGCTTGAGTTAAATTAGACCCATAGTTGTACTCCAAGTATCTTGAAAAGTCTATTGGATTGCTTAGGAATTGAGAGAAATCAGCTTCATCACCCTTTGTCAATGGACGAAGTGCAGCAGCATTGGACACCCAAGGTTGTACGGGTGCATTTTCATCTTCCTGGAGTGTATCCACCCATGCTGGTTCACTTGACTCTAGAACATCAGGAACTGCAGTAGAGACTTGAACATCATCAACAGGTTCTGCTACTGCTTCAGTGTCTGGTATGTCTTGGACTGGATCAGAGACTGGAATGTCTGGTACAGGTTGATCGGGTTCTGTCAGTTGTTGTTGCACTAAAGGTGTAGTGACAAAAGCAACTAGGGCAGATGTGGTTGCAGGAGTGGTTGTGGCTGGAGTATGTGATGAGGCTGTATTAGCATCTACATCATGAAATTTCTTGGTGCATTTGCCTTGACGAGGTGTGGGTTTTGGAGTTGATTTACCCTTGGTAACCTCATCTTTGGAAGATTTTTCACCTTTGGACTTGTCTTGCTTGTCTCCATCCTTTTTCCCTGTATCATCGTTCCCTTCTTCTTGATCATCGCCATTTTTGCCATTACCATCACCATCACCATTATCATCACCATCGTTGTGTTTAGCACTTCCTTCTTCGTCATTGGTACCTTCTTCGTCATTGGTACCTTCTTCGTCATCCGTACCTTTGTCTTCATCACTCCCGCCTTTGTCATCACTATCTTTGTCTTCATCGCCCTTGTCATCATCACCCTTGTCATCATCATCATTGTTATCATCAGCATCGTCGTCATCATTGTCGGATTCATCTTCTTCTTCACTTAAGATATCGTAGGGAACTATAGAACCATGTTTCTCGAATATCTTAGTATCTTGATCTATAGCCGTCTTAAGAGCTTTGTGAAGGATTTTTTAAGCTTTGGTTTTGTTGTAGGACCCGACTTGAATCATCCGAGCATGTAAGATTTTCTTTAACTCATAATCCGTGAACTTTTGAGCCATGAGAAAATCTGACTTTTTACCGTTAGAAGACTTGATCATGACGTTGCTTGCAGCAATTTGTTTCAACTCGCCGTGCAGATTGTCAACAGATTCCTTGACCTTTTCATCAAGTGATTGAACAATTGCTTCATTAGCTTCTTCAAGGACCTCTTTCTCAGCTCGGTACCTCTTTTTGAGGTCTCGAAGACGAATGAACGTTGCTTCGTGTTTGGCAGCTTCCTTTGCTTTGACGTGAGCTAGTTCTTCTTCATGAAGTTTGCGAGATAATTCTAACTCTTCTTGGAACTTAGCCATGGCGTCTTCTTGAGCTTTTCTTAAGGATTCTTCACTTTTTTGTCTACGAGCTAACTCTTCTTTAATCCGAACCATCTTTTCTTGTTGAGCTGTCAGGTGTTGTTCTATCTGAATCATGAACATTGTTGATAAAGATGGAATCAACGATATTGGTGCAGCTGTGGTTTGTAGTGTAGGAGTAATGGTCATGGCAGTGCTAGACAATGAAGTGGAGAGAGGTCGACTTGGTAGAGTTAACGGGAGTTACGTTGACGCATGTGGGGTCTCTGTAATAACCGGTGGGGTAGAGTTAAAACTAGTGGAGGCACTGTAGTAGCTGGTGGAGGCACTATAGTAACTGGTGGAGGCACTGTAGAAACTTGTAGAGGCACTGTTGAAAGTGGTAAAGACACTGTAGACACTGGTGGGGTCACTGTGGAAACTTGTAGAGGCACTGTAGAAAGTGGTAAAGACATTGTAGAAACTGGTAGAGGCATTATAGATACTGGTGAAGGCATTGTAGTAACGGGTATAGACACTGTAGTACTTATAACTTTGGTAGTCTCAACAAATGTTGTCGTATCAGTGGACCCGGTAACATCCATATCCTTCAATCCGTCATGAGGTTGTTGTACATCGTCAACATCATCAGCAGTTTGGGCAGATTTGTCACGATGAGGTGTGTGCTCATCAGGTTTCCCAAATTCAGCAATATCAGAAGGAAGTATGGTTTCCTTTGATTTCATACCAGAACCACTACCCCCAGTGTCTTTATTACTTTGCATGATAGCTGCCTTGACATTTCGTCTTTCAATTTTGCGAAGCATTTCTTCTTCATTAATATCTTCATCTTCATCCTCAAGCATTAGCTCCTTCCCACTAGATTTGGCAACAGTTTTCTTCTTTTTGGGCTTAGGTGAAGCTGTTTCATCTGATGGTTCACCTTGTTTGTGTTTGCCTTTGCCTTTGGGTTTTGATGAAGGGAAATCTCCCAATGCAACTCTTTCCTTTTGAAGTTCCATTTCATCCAACAGTTGCTTGTATGTTGCACTTGCTTTGAGTTCATTAGTCAACATATGATTAGGAATAGCGGTTAGAATACCTGAGTAAACACCGGTGTGTCCGTCGTATTTTAAATCCGAAAGAATATCATCGTCATTGGGAGTATGCTGAGGACTTCCTTCAAGCTTATTGATTGAGGCATCTAATTGCATGAAGTGATGAATAATGAGCTTAATGAAACATGGGAAAGGAAAGTAACCTGTCTTCTTCTTGGCATTGTGGAAGAGTTGATAAGTAAAATCCTCCCATAGTAACTCTGCATAGTTCACATTCTTCCTCTCATAGATTCCCCAAAAGATACAAGAAGTTGACAAACGCAAAGAGTCATATCCAGTTGATTTAGCAGTAAAACACCGAACGAGTATTCCGAAAAATGTTTTCCAAGTTTGACCCAAGTTAGCTGTAGTAAACTGAGACACCAGTCGTAAATCAGGATCACCATATCCAAGAGAGTGATACATCTTCACAATTGCATTCTTGTCCGGGTCGGCTGTAAACTTTTGACCTGCAGGTGGTATTGGTAATCCGAATATTGACGAAAGATAGAAATTGTGAGAGTACATTCCTTTTTGTTGATGGTGAATGAGAACTTTCTGTCTTAGCCGTTTCTTTGAAGCCCAAAATTCATACATATAATCGGTTGGAACCGAAGCCGTACCCCAGAACACCTACTTAATTGGAGTTCGATCAAGAATATTTGTGACCACTTTGAAAGCATAGTGAGCTGAGGCATAATCTTCTTTGCCTTCTTTTAGTCGAAAGTTGTTTGGTATGAACTGTAGAGCCTTGGCGGCTTCAAGTGCCTGATTAGCTTTGATTTGCTTGTCGGTAAGTTGAGACATGTTTTCTGCTTAAGAAGAACAAACATACAAGATTGATATACCCAAAAATATATATCATGATGTATCTATACCTAAGCAAATCAAGCATATACCAAGGACAACAAACAATACACCATCATTGAATAAAGCTACAATCTGTGGATAAATGCATTTGACATTTTCTGAAGAAGTGACATTTTCAAAGAAAACAATTTTTTCGGAATAACAGATATTTTCAGATAAAATAACTTTTTCGGAAAAAACATCTTTTTCAGAGAAATCATCTTCTTCGGAATAAAGGACATTTTCAGAAGAAAAAAAAAACACCTTTTTCGGAATAACAGCCATTTTCGGAAAAATCCACTTTCTCGGAATAAATGACAATTTCAAAAAAATTATCTTTTTCGGAATAACAGACATTTTCAGAAAAATCCACTTTTTCGGAATAATGACATTTTTAGAAAAATTATCTTTTTCGGAATAAATGACATTTTCAGAAAAATCATCTTTTTCGGAATAATGACTTTTTCAGTAAAAACAACTTTTTCGGAATAATGACTTTTTCAGTAAAATCAACTTTTTCGGAAAACCAACTTTTTCGAAAAACCAACTTTTTCGGAAAACCAACTTCTTCGGAAAAATGGACGTTTTCTGTGAAATCAACTTTTTCGGAATAATCAAATTCTTCGGAATAATAACATTTTCAGTGAAATCGACTTTTTCGGAAATGACATTTTCAGAGAAAATTTTTTTTCAGAAAAACATATATTTTCAGATAAATTCACTTTTTCGCAATAACTGACTTTTTCAGATAAAAGTATGTTTTCAGATAAATCTTCGGATAAAGGCCATGTTTTCAGAAAAAAATCATATGTTTCATAGAAATCTTCGGATAAACTCATTTTTTCAGGAAAAAATCTATGACATCCTAAACTACAATCACGCAATGATTCTTAGGGCATACAAAAATCTATGAATCTAATGCATCCTACACTAAGCCTTTATGTTCTAAATCTAATGGCATACAAACACCTCTCTATCAATTAACCAATTAATCGAAATATCTATAAACCCTAATTTTGACATTTGGGGGTTGACTAATTAATCAAAGAAACAGAGGAATCATACACAAAATTAGATTAAACATAGATACCTTAGATGTTTATTGCCGATTAGATCAAACAAAGTAGGTCTTGGATGGAAACAGGAATGGCGGCAAAGGTGTGGTTTGTGTTTGTGTGAAACAGAGAATAGAAACAGAGAAGGGGGCGGTTTCAATATATTTGACTTAGGTCAAATCTAACCATTTTCCCTTTTTGCATGTTTAGTCCTCCTATTTCCGTCTGTTTACTTTTGGTGACTATCCTATTTAAACACATACAATCCAAGTAACGAAATTGAACTCCTATGCCATAACACACACATTAATCATAGAATCACGAAAAAAAATCCTAAGACCGAGTCACGTAAATCACAAAAGTTCACGAAGCACAACGAGTACACACGAAGAATAATACACCATAAAGAAAGTAACCAATTAGTTTTTCTGAAAGACTTTTGAAGACCGATTTAACGATGAAAACAATTTGACATTTTCTCCCCCTTAAATACAGACCCATTTTCTATTTAAAGAGCTGTAGTCTTAGTATTTAAGAGAACTGATGAAAGACTTTTTCGATTAAGGCGATATTAAAACAATTCGTGGTGACAATAAGATTTCTCTTATTTTAACAAAATAAGTGCACTGAAACGTACACAAATTTGTGTTAGACCAAGTTATGAAGTAAACTCGATCCCTTGTATGGTTTTAATGTAAACCATACCCGAGAAAATTAATTCCCGTTGTGAGCCAACGCTTTCGTAAGAAATACGTGACTTAAATGCGAAAAGCGGGTTGTAGCCAGAAATAACTACAAGCCATGATGGGCATGTTTTAAAACATGTACAACTTTTATACGGACTCTATTTATGGCGCCGTGTCAATTTTAATCGACATTTCTAAGGCCGTAAATATTACCGTACTAAAAGACATGCCCGAATTTAAAAAAAATGAAAAATATTTTTGGATTTTCTTGATTTTATATTTTTTATGGTTTTTGTATGTTTTATATTTTTTATGGTTTTTCTATGTTTTATATTTTTGTATTTTTATTTTGGTGGTTTAAATATATACGATAATATACAAGATCACGATCAAAGGATACTCTAGAATAGTTTACCACCACTATTCTTCAGATTCTTCTGCCAACTCCTTAAGTGTCGCTGGTGAGAATGATTTCATGCCTAGCTTTTCGATCAAAAACTCGATACGTCCTCGAGCTAATGCCTTCGTGAATATATCTGCCAGCTGGTACTCAGTGTTGACGAAGTACAGTTCGATCACTCCATTTCCACTTGCTCCTTGATGAAGTGGTAGCGTATGTCAATGTGCTTTGCCCGGGAATGTTGAACGTAGTTGCAGCACAGAGCAATTGCACTTTTGTTATCACAGTACATCGGGATTTTGTTGAATCCAAGACCGTAGTCATTTAATTGTGATCTCATCCAAAGAACTTGAGCACAACAACCGGACATAGCAATGTATTCAGCCTATGTACTTGATATCGCAGCGCTTTTCTGCCTTTTTGATGCCCAACTAACAAGTCTATCTCCAAGAAGTTGCACACTGCCAGAAGTGCTACGTCTAGTATCTTGACACCCGGCATAATATGCATCTGCATATGAGATTAGTGCAATAGAAGAATCCTTCGGATACCACAGATCACGATTAAGTGTTCCTTTAAGATACCGAAAGATACTTTTCACAACATGTAAGTGCTTTTCGGTAGGCCGAGCCTGATACCGGGCACACATGCATATAGCAAATTGCAAATCAGGAATGCTAGCAGTCAGATAGAGAAGGGTGCCGATCATTCCACGATAAAGTTTAGGATCGACATCTATCCCTTCCTTATCTTCATCTAACTTGGATCTCTCCACCATTGGAGTATCCACGGGGTCACAGTTTTCAAAATGATACTTCTTTAATGATTCAAGAGCAAATTTTGATTGATTAATGAAGATGCCTCTGGGATTCTGAGAAATTTGGAACCCTAAGAAAAATGAAATTTTTCCCATCATCGACATCTTAAAACGTGTGGACATGATTTTCTCAAAATGGTCAGACAATCGTTGATTAGTAGCAGCAAATATTATATCATCAACATAAATTTGTACCAGTATCATGTCGTTGTCCTCCTTGAGAATAAATAATGTTGGGTCCACTTTGCCTTTGGAGAAGCCTTTCGAGATGAGATACGACGATAGGAGATCGTACCACGCGCGTGGAGCTTGTTTCAACCCATAAAGAGCCTTATTGAGCTTGTACACGTGATTAGGATACTCCGAGTTGACGAATCCATTCGGCTGGCTTATGTAGACATCTTCCCTTAATTCACCATTGAGAAATTCCGTCTTAACATCCATTTGGTAGACGATCATGTTCATGTGAGCAGCATAAGCAAGGAATAGTCTAACCGCCTCCAATCGTGCAACAGGAGCAAAAGATTCTTCAAAGTCAATACCCAAAGCTTGTTTGTAACCTCTAGCAACCAATCTAGCTTTGTTCTTCAGCACTCCACCTAACTCATCGAGTTTAACCTTATATACCCACAACAATGTAAGGATTTCAACGTTGCTGGGTAAAGGAACTAATTCCCACACTTCAAGACGTTGAAATTCATTAAGTTCCTCTTGCATGGCTTCAATCCAAGATGATTTGGTCATGGCTTGTTGCCAGTTTTTAGGTTCAATGTCGGAAAGAAATGCATCAAAATAGCAATATAATGCATGTTCTTGAAGTTGGTGGCGTGTTAAGACTGGTCGATCGATGTCACCAATAATAATGCGGATTGGGTGATCCTTTGTCCATTTTGTGTTGTGAGTTTCAATCCGTGGTGGTCGGGAGTGAACGATGGCAGGAGCTTCCTCTGAGGTAGACGCACCATTTGGGTTTTCGGGTATTTGTGAACCAAAGAACGGAAGCTCTTGCAAATGAGCAATTTCTAAATCGTGATCATAGGGATCCTCTTCAACATCATTAGAAACAAGTGGGGGTGATGATTCAGGTGTAGTTTGTGAATTGGTGGGGAAGGGACATCTGGTTCAAGAGTAACAGTAGATGTCTCGGACTGATTTCCATTATCTTGAGCAACAACTTCGAGAAACAGAGCTACTGCTGCAGGTGCTGGATAATCATTACTAGGTGGATTAAAGAATTCATCAAACATAGGTTGAAATAACTCATCCCATTCGGACCTTATAGGTGGTATAAATGATGGAGAAGTAGGATTGTTAGGAGTTAATCCGGAACTGATTGTACCGGTTCCCATCTCATGTAATGCGGGTTCAGAGCTGTGTTGCTCAGAAGCCATCGTTGTCAGCTCCTCAAAATCGGCATCCAAAGTTTCTATTATCTTGCCAAGACATCGGTTATAAATTCGGTAAGCTTTCTTTGCAGGCGAGTAACCAATGAAAATTCCAATATCAGCCTTCGGTTGAAGTTTGCCCAAATTCTCACTATTTGTATTTGGATAACACAGTGCACCTAACACATGAAGAAATGAAATATCGGGTTTGTGTCCATGAAGTAGCTCATATGGAGTTTTACCATGACGTTTACGAATGATGGAGCGGTTTTGGGTATAACATGCGGTTGCCACTACTTCAGCCCATAAGAATAAAAGAGCATTCACATAAATCAACATAGTTCTAGCAGCTTCCATAAGTGTATGGTTACGTCTTTCCACGACACCGTTTTGTTGTGGAGTGCGGGCAACAGAAGTTTCATGTGAAATTCCTACCTTTTCATAATATTCTCGTAGAGTTTGATTAACGAACTCAGTTCCGTTATCAGTGCGAATGCGGCGAACAGTAGCATTAAGACGTACTTGGATCATCTTTAAGAAAGTAATAATATACTCTGGTGCTTGATCCTTGGATGCTAAAAATGTTACCCATGTAAACCTTGAGAAATCATCCACCATGACGAGGATGTATTTTCTACCACTCACACTAGCCGTACGCATTGGCCCGCAAAGATCCATGTGCAAAAGATATAGTGGTTCTTGGTTGGTGTCTTCAGCTTTAGGTTTGTATGATTTCTTGGTGCTTTTTCCCAAAGAACACGCGGAACATAAATGATCCTTGTTGAACTTAAGTTTTGGAAGACCACAAACAAGTTCGTTTTTAGCCAAATGGTTTATAGCATCAAAGTTGAGATGAGATAACCGACGATGCCACAACCATGACTTGGTCTTAGATGCTTTGGAAATAATGCATACAGGAGAGGCAGCCATCATGTTTTGAATGGACAGTGTGTAGAGATTATCCCCTCGAGAACCCTTTAACAAATCATTTCTTGCAAGATCGCGAATAAAGCAAGTATGTTGTCGAAAAGCCACCTCAAGGTTTGAATCGAAAAATTGTCCCACTGAAAATAGATTGTGACCAAGTCCTCCACATAATAAACCCTAGAAATCGTAACATTCTTGATAGTTGTGTAAACACCCATCCTTTTTCCACTTAATTCTGGCTAAAACGAGACCAAAACACGTATTAAATATCATTTGTTTGGAATTATGTGTGGTTTTTGTGTTTATTGTGTTTTCAGAGCCAACCGGATGAATATTGAAGAAAACATGGGATTGCACGGGTTTTATCGAAGAAAAAGACTCAAGATGAAGTCTATTGTCCAAGAGATGCAAAAGATTTGAAGTCACTGGGCCTATTCGAAGATTTATCGAAGAAAAGGAACAAAGATGGAAGATTTACATAAGTCGAAAAAACTCAAGTCTATTAAACGAAGAAATTAAAAGACGAGTTGAATTTAATCGACGACAAATCCCGAATCAGAATCGAAAACGTCAACTTTTCTGAAAAGACGAGAAGTCAAGAAGAAAGGGAGAAAGCCCACTCACCAACCAAAGGGAACACCTATATAAAGGGTTCCCTTCACACTTTTCATTCAGTTTTGAGTTTTTCTTTTCCCCTCTTTTCTCTCTTTTATGTTCGTAGTCATCACCAACACCACTAGGGTGTTTGGTGATTTTGATTTTCATTTTTCCAATCTTGTAGTTTAATCTTGTCTTTTGTTTGTTCAACATCAATTAATCAATACAATCCTTCCATTTTATCTTGTTCATCTTCATCTTTTTGATTCAAAGTTAAAGTTCTTATTTGGTTGATTTGATCTTCAAAAGTTGTTGGGTTTTAAGTTTTTATTGATGGGATTTGTTGTTATTGGTTAGTATAAGATTCGTGTTTAGCTTTATTTAAGTTTTGGTTAAAAACTTGGTAAATTTTGGATTGGATTCGCATTCCCCTTTTTTTTCTGCTGTTACTGTTCTTGAAGTATTCCCAGGTTCCGGATGAACACAAAGTTCCGGATGAACAAAAAGTTTCGAATGAGTATCAAACTTCCGAACGAATCATCTTAGTAAAAAGTTCCGAGTCAGTTCATCTAAATCTTCCGAATCAATTTCCTTTCAAAAAGTTCCGAAGCAATTTTTAAAAGTTCCGAATGAATGTTCTTTTCAAAAGTTCCGAATAAACTTCCGGGTCAAACTTCCGAACCAACTTCCGAGTGAAAGTTCCGAGTGAAGTTCCGAGTGAAAGTTCCGAGTAAAGTTCCGAACCAAGTTCCGGATAAACTTCTGAACAAAAGTTCCGGATAAACTTCCGAACGAAAGTTCCGGATAAACTTCCGAACAAAAGTTCCGGACTAACTTCCGAACCAACTTCCGGATCAAAGTTCCGACCAAAGTTCCGAATCAATTCTTCCGAGTAAAGTTCCGAACGAAGTTCCGGATCAACAGTTCCGAACCAAGTTCCGAGTGAACTTCCGAATCAAGGTCAACTTCCGAATCAATTTTCTTTTGAGCATTTTTAAGTGTTACTTACTGTTTCTTCATTTTATATGTATATTTTAATTTTAATTCTAGTTTTAATTCTAGTTTTATTAATTGTTATTAAATTTATTGCTTTTAATTTTAGTTTTCATCTTAATGCATTTAAACCTTTTAGTAAATTAGAAAACCAAAACCCCCTTTTTTTGTAACCAAGAACAATCATTCCACTTAGAACCGAGATCAATTCGAGAGGATATCGAGAGAATCTAGAACCCATTGCATAAGCATAGTATTAAATGGCGCCGCTGCCGGCTCTTCTCGTTAAGATCAACAGTTTTTTGTGAGAACTTGGATTTTGGGATCCGTTCCCAGTGAACGTTACTTTTTCACAAAAAATTTCAAAAACCCTAAAAAAAATATAAAATTTTCAGAAATCCTAAAAAGTAAAAAACATAAAAAAAACAAAAATATTTTTGCTTTGTTTTTTCCTTGTTAGTTCTTTTGCAGGTGCATGCGTACACGATCAACGTCTTATCAAGAGCCCGAGTCTCTCGAAGACTTAGACATGGCCGGTGTACAAAACAACAACAATAACCCACCTCAAAACAACAATAATAACAATAACAATCCACCTTTCAACAACAATAATAACAACAACAATGAGCCTCTACCGGATAATCGCCCGATGATTGAACTTCTGCAAGCTCATGTAGATGGAAACAATGATCCGATTGTTATACCCGCGATTGCAGCCAACAATTTTGAGCTCAAATTCGGCTTTATCCAGATGGTCTCTGCTCAACCATTCTTGGGGCGTACCATTGATGATCCACATGACCACATCAAGAGATTCTTGCAAATCACCAATACGGTCAAATTCAATGGTGTTCCACAAGAGGTAATCCGTTTACAACTTTTTCCCTTTTCTTTAGAGGGACAAGCCCGACATTGGCTTGCTAAGGAACCGCCACAGAGTATTCTTTCGTGGACGGATTTAGAGACCAAGTTTATCAATTACTTTTTCCCACCCTCTCGTACTACCGCTTTGCGGAATGACATTATCAATTTTGAACAAAAGTACGATGAGTCGTTTAGTGAATCTTGGGATCGTTTTAAAGATCTTTTAAGAAAATGCCCGCAACATGGTTTTACCAAAGTGCACCAAATTAACACTTTTTACAATGGTTTAAGCATGAATGACCAAGATTCACTAAACAGTGCCTCGGGAGGTTGGCTAAGACTTCCAATGCTGCTTGGGATATCATTGAGAATAAGTCTCGTGTGCAAACCAAGAGTGTTCGGACCAATGTTGCTAGCGCTAGTACTAGTGACAGCGATAAGCTACTTGACAAAATCACTGCGCTTCTTGAATCGTTTGCTACCCAAACCGCTAGCAACACCAACAGCATCAACGCTAGAAACGCTAAAGACGCTCAAGTCAATGTTGTTAGCCAACCATGTGAGATATGCGGGGGTCCTCACTCTTACACCACTTGTACCGCCACCCAAGACTACCCTTCTGAAAATGTGAATGCAGCATACGGCACCTATCCTCAACCTGCTTATCAAGCTCGACCTCCAGGTGACCGTTACTTGCTTAGCTCCCGCTCTAACAACTATCTCTTACCACCTGGTTTTCCTCCAAACAACCCAAACCAACAACAAAACCTTAATCACCCTCCTCAACAACAACAACAACCTCGTACACCATACATACCACCTCACAAACAACAACAACCACCTCAAAGAAACAACCAAGTTTACCAGCAACCTGCTTATCAACCACCCGCATACAATGCTCCTCCCAACCAACCCACCGCTTTACACCAAGAAGTGGAAACCTACATGAGGACTAACGATGTGATCGTGGGAAATCTTCAGCGGGAAGTGCTCAACTTAAAAGCAGACCTGGTCAAACAAGGGAACGATCTGAGAGATGACATGAGAAACACTTTGGATAGCCAAACGAATGACTTAAAGAACATGATGGCTAGTTTCTTCCAAGGTAATCAACCCTCTTCTTCGGGTACTCTTCCGAGTAACACCGTTGCGAATCCAAGAGGGGAGATGAAAGCAATCACTACTCGCAGTGGCAAAGGTACCAAGGAACCCGAGCTTCCTATACCTCCACCGGTGATTGTGACTGAGGAAAACAAGTCACCTGCTCCTATTCCTCATCCTTCTACTTCCCCAATTTCTCCACCTCTTACTTCTACCCCTCCTCCACCCAAGGATGTGAGTGATCCTTCGATCCCAAAGCCTTCCTCTTCTTCCGATATACCTTATCCATCTAGGTTGAGGAAAGAGAAGCTCAAAAGCAAGGATGATATTCAGGTTTCGAACTTTCTTAAAATGTTCAAACAATTGAATTTTAACATCTCCTTCGCTGAGGCTCTCGCTCACATGCCTAAGTACGCGAAAATGTTCAAAGATCTTCTGAGTGACAAGGAAAAGCTTCTTGATATTGCCAACACCCAACTTAATGAGAATTGCTCTGAAGTGCTCTTAAGGAAATTGCCAACCAAGCTTGGTGATCCGGGTCGTTTCTTAATCCCTTGCAATTTCCCGGGAGTAGAGAATTGCATGGCCCTAGTCGATCTAGGTGCCAGTATTAATCTAATGCCTCTAAGCGTTTGGAAGCAATTATCTCTCCATGAGCTAGTCCCCACCAAAATGACTTTGGAATTAGCTAACCGTACGGTTGCTTATCCAGTGGAGATAGCCGAAGACGTCTTTGTAGGAGTCGACAAATTCACTTTTCCTGCCGATTTCGTCGTCGTCGACTACGAGATGGACCCTCGTGTTCCCTTGATCGTGGGTCGTCCATTCCTGAGGACCGGTCGCACTCTCATCGATGTTGAAGCCGGTGATCTTATCATGAGAGTGGGTGACGATAAAATCGTCTTCAACATGGGAAAGTTGTCTAAACAACCTTATTCATACGAGAGTGTTAATTGTATTGACGTTCTGGATGAGGCTTGTGAAGAACACTTTAATGATGCTTGTAAAAATATTCCCACCTCTCTTCCCAATGTTGAAACCGTTTCCTCTATTGATTCATCACTATCTCTATTTGGAGAAAGTGATTTGTTTTGGAAAGATCTTGAAGCCACCATGGGAGATGTGAACTTAGCTAATGATGATTCTCCCACCGATGGGGATGAAGACATGCATTTCTTTGAAAACCTTCTCAACGAAGACAATCTTTCTCCACCATCTCCCACGGTTATTGCTATCGATGCTCCGACTCTGAAAACGCCTCCCATCGAAAATCCTCCGGATTTAGAACTGAAAGAGTTGCCGCCCCATCTCGAGTACATGTTCCTTGAAGATAAGAAGAAGTCGCCCGTCATCATCGCAAAGGACCTAAAGGAAGAAGAAAAAGCCCGACTTATCGCCGTGTTGAAGAAGCATAAAAGAGCTATCGCTTGGAAAATCTCCGACATTCGCGGAATTGATCCTCACTTCTGCACACACAAAATTCTCATAGAGGACGACTTTAAGCCCACAATTCAAAGCCAACGAAGGGTGAATCCAAAAATCCATGAAGTCATCAAAACAGAGGTTATCAAACTTCTTGATGCGGGTATGATTTACCCTATTTCGGATTCACCATGGGTTAGTCCAGTCCATTGTGTGCCTAAGAAAGGCGGCATCACCGTTGTGCCCAATGCAAACAACGAGTTGATTTCTACCCGTCTCGTTACTGGGTGGAGAGTTTGTATAGACTATCGCAAACTCAATGATGCCACGAGAAAAGATCATTTCCCTCTACCTTTTATGGACCAAATGCTTGAACGTCTGGCGGGTAATGAATATTACTGCTTTCTTGATGGTTTCTCGGGTTATTTCCAAATACCCATCGATCCCCAAGATCAAGAGAAGACAACATTCACTTGTCCCTATGGCACATTTGCTTACAAAAGAATGCCTTTTGGCTTATGCAATGCCCCCGGGACTTTCCAAAGGTGCATGTTAGCTATCTTCCATGACATGGTTGAATAAACCATGGAAGTCTTCATGGATGATTTCTCGGTTTTCGGGGATTCCTTCTCTTCTTGCCTTGCCAATTTGGAACGTATGCTTAAGCGGTGCGAAGACACTCGCCTTGTTCTAAATTGGGAAAAATGCCATTTTATGGTAAAAGAAGGCATTGTGCTAGGACACAAGATCTCCAAAGCCGGTCTTGAAGTAGACCGTGCTAAAGTTGATGTTATCGCTAAGTTGCCTCCACCTTCAACCGTGAAGGGCGTGAGAAGTTTCTTGGGTCATGCGGGCTTCTACCTTCGATTCATCAAAAAATTTTCTCAAATCGCTCGCCCGATGACCCACCTCTTGGAAAAAGATACTCCTTTTATCTTTTCCAAAGAGTGTATCGACGCCTTCAACTCGCTTAAGTATAAGCTAACTAAGGCACCCGTCTTGGTTACCCCTAATTGGGAGCTTCCCTTTGAGTTGATGTGCGATGCTAGTGATTTTGCTATTGGAGCGGTTCTGGGACAAAGAGTGAACAAACACTTCCAACCAATCCATTACGCTAGCAAGACAATGACGGGGGCTCAATTGCATTACACGACAACCGAAAAAGAGCTTTTAGCTGTTGTCTATGCCTTTGAAAAGTTCTGCCCCTATCTTGTCCTTTCCACCACAATCGTTTACACCGATCATTCTGCGTTGAAGTACTTGTTGACAAAGCAAGATTCCAAACCAAGACTTCTTCGCTGGGTTTTGCTTCTTCAAGAATTTAAAATCGAAATTCGCGATAAAAAAGGAGCTGAAAACCTAGCCGCGGATCATCTCAGTAGACTTGAGGATCCTTACCAAGGGGATCATCCAAACAAAGAAATCAATGATTCTTTTCCCTTGGAGACCTTAATGTCTATTAATTCGAATTCTGATGAAACCCCGTGGTTTGCGGACATTGCAAACTACTTGGCGGGTGGAATTCTCAAGGAAGGGTTAACATCCCAACAAAAGAAAAAGTTCTTTAAAGATGTTGAACATTATTTCTGGGACGATCCTTACCTATTCAAACAATGTGCCGACTTGATTATTCGCCGATGTGTTGATGGACCGGCAGCTTTAGAAATCCTTGACGCTTGCCACAAAGGACCCACCGGTGGTCACTTTGGTCCCAACTACACCGCCAAAAAAGTGTTTGATTCAGGATTTTATTGGCCCACCATATATCGTGACGCTCAAAATATGGTTAAACGTTGTGATGCTTGCCAAAAACAAGGCAAGATCACACATAAAGACGAGATGCCTCAGAAGTTCATTCAAGAATGTGAAATTTTTGATGTTTGGGGTATCGACTTTATGGGGCCATTCCCTTCTTCTAAAGGAAACAAATACATCCTTGTAGCCGTTGACTACGTCTCCAAATGGGTTGAAGCCAAAGCTTTACCCACTAATGACGCAAGGGTGGTTTGTAACTTTTTGAAATCGCTATTCGCTAGATTCGGTGTGCCTCGTGCCATTATTAGTGATCGCGGGACTCATTTTTGCAATGACCAATTCGCAAGAGTCATGGCTAAGTATGGTGTAAATCATCGTCTTTCCACCGCTTACCACCCACAAACTAATGGCCAGGCTGAAATATCCAACCGAGGATTAAAGCGAATTCTGGAAAGAACCGTGGGAGAGCATCGTGCCTCATCGGCTGATAAACTTGATGATGCTTTGTGGGCTTTCCGTACCGCCTATAAGACTCCGATTGGTTGTACGCCATATCGTCTCGTGTACGGTAAAGCATGCCACCTCCTCATTGAGTTGGAGCACAAGGCTTACTGGGCCTTGAAGTGGGCCAATTTTAATATCAACAAAGCCGGTGCCTACGCAAGATCCAACTCAATGAGCTGAATGAACTCCGTAATGAGGCTTATGAAAATTCTTTGATCTATAAGGAGAAGACTAAGCTCATTCACGATTCTAAGATTAAGAACCGAGAGTTCCATGTTGGAGACAAAGTTTTACTCTTTAACTCTCGGTTGAAAATCTTTTCGGGCAAGCTGAAATCTCGTTGGTCTGGCCCATTCACCATTGCCAAAAATTTTCCATATGGTACTCTCGAGCTCGCTCAACCGAATGGACCAAATTTTAAGGTGAATGGCCAACGAGTGAAGTTGTACTTTGGTGAGGACATCTCTTAGGAGATGATTCCATCCCTCACCACGTTCCCCATGAACTATATTTGGGTCGAGTCAGGCTCGTGACTCGGTTATCAAAAACAAGCGCTCCTCGGGAGGTAACCCGAGTATCTATCCTTTTCCGTTTAACCTCCTAAGTGTAGGGGGACCTCTATAGGTGTTTGTATTTGTGTGGTGATGTGATTACAGGGATGAATGCACTCTTGGAACCTTTGAAGAACCGTGCTCCCGTGTTGTCCGAAATCCGGTTCTATCTCTCAACTATCGTGATTCAATTTTCTTCATACTCACATTTGAAATTGATCACGTTAGTCGTCTCTTCCTTAACTAGATTTAACCAATGTGCACAATGTCATAAGTGTAGGGGAGATTTTTCCCACATGCTTAAACATTGAGGACAATGTTTATCTTAAGTGTAGGGGGGACTTCTATCGAAGTTTTAAGTGGACTTTTCCATGAAAATGCCTTCATTTAACCGGAAAATCATCTTTTTCAACATTTTTCAAATTTTTAATTAACTTTGGCCATTTAGTTGTAATTTTTAAATTTTTATCGTTGCTTTCGTATGTATATATCCCGCAATAAAGTCAAAAATATTAATAAAGTGGTGTAGCTAGTAGAAATCTTTGACATATTAGGCCCGTTGCGATTATTTTGACTCAACCCGAATAGACTTATCCAAGTTTATTCTAGCTAGTATCCTTAACCATGTAGACCTTAATTGGTTTATTAGGCTAAGTATCCACGAGTCTCATTACTTGAGATTTTAAATTGTGGAGGACGAGAAATGATAGAGTCAATTATAAGTCGGTAATCTTGCACAAGCTCACTTGGTGTAATTATTTGCCTATTCTCCTATCGCTTGCTAATAATTTATCTGCAATAAGTAAGGTCGTACGATTTGAAAAGTTACTTAGCTTCTAGCCCAAGATCGTTTAAAAGTTGCTCGGTAATGATAAGAGTTCATAGCCAAGGCATAACTTATGAAGCGGGGCGCGAAGATTGGCGAGTCCGAAAAGGCCCTAACAAGGCATGAGGATTCAATCTTATTGCTAAAGATCCAAAGTGATGTGAAAAGCATTATTCCAAAAGTCAATATGAAGGATCAAGACTCACGACGAAAAGCAATCAACTCCCATAAAGATCATGGAGAAGTCTATCCGAAAAGACCCTAACAAGGTATGAGGATAAATAGATCTAAGTCCGAAAAGGAGGCGGATCGTTGTATCTCAAAATCCCAATTAGAGATTGAAGAAATAATCATGAAGTCGTGGTCAACAAAGTTGGAGTACCCCTCAAAAGTCTCCAAGTGAAGAAACTCTATAACGAAGAGAAGACCATTATCTCAAGCACGTCTCTCAAGATATGAAGTATGAAGTACATGCCAAATATCGGCCCGAGAAAGGTCTCAAATCGTAAACCGAGTTATGCCAAGATATGAACTTTTTGATATCCCGAGAAGCAGTTTTAAGAGATTTTGTCCTTTAGCTAACTATTGATCAAATCGTCCTACTTTGCTTTCAGCCTAAATAAACTATCGAAATAAGTCCAAAAATGCATCTTCATGATCATTCTAAGACAAAAATAAAATATAAGAGATACACCTAGGAATAAGGGAGTTTAAGCATATAATTAAGCCATGTGTGTAAGTGTTTGATTTACTAACTTATAATAACAATGATCTCGTTTTTAAGCTTAGTTTGGGGAACGTGAAACTTAAGGGTGATAAATCTTCACAGCACCAAAGCCTAAATGTAAGTCGTTGATTTCTTTGCAAGTTATTTCCATGTAGCTATTTTCAAGTGAAAATGGTTTTCTATCCTTTTGTTTACTTTAAAGATTTTAATTTCTCTTAGAACTTTAATTTTTGTTTAGTAATATTTTAATAAGGCCAAGGTTGATTGATTATGAGAAAAGTGTAAATTTGCTTTATCACTAAGCATTGCATGAGGGCATGGCAATGGTTAAGTGTAGGGGATTTGATAGGTGTGTAAACACCCATCCTTTTTCCACTTAATTCTAGCTAAAACGAGACCAAAACACGTATTAAATATCATTTGTTTGGAATTATGCGTGGTTTTTGTGTTTATTGTGTTTTCAGAGCCAACCGGATGAATATTGAAGAAAACATGGGATTGTACGGGTTTTATCGAAGAAAAAGACTCAAGATGAAGTCTATTGTCCAAGAGATGCAAAAGATTTGAAGTCACTGGGCCTATTCGAAGATTTATCGAAGAAAAGGACCAAAGATGGAAGATTTACATAAGTCGAAGAAACTCAAGTCTATTAAACGAAGAAATTAAAAGACGAGTTGAATTTAATCGACGACAAATCCCGAATCAGAATCGAAAACGTCAACTTTTCTGAAAAGACGAGAAGTCAAGAAGAAAGGGAGAAAGCCCACTCACCAACCAAAGGGAACACCTATATAAAGGGTTCCCTTCACACTTTTCATTCAGTTTTGAGTTTTTCTTTTCCCCTCTTTTCTCTCTTTTCTGTTCGTAGTCATCACCAACACCACTAGGGTGTTTGGTGATTTTGATTTTCATTTTTCCAATCTTGTAGTTTAATCTTGTCTTTTGTTTGTTCAACATTAATTAATCAATACAATCCTTCCATTGTATCTTGTTCATCTTCATCTTTTTGATTCAAAGTTAAAGTTCTTATTTGGTTGATTTGATCTTCAAAAGTTGTTGGGTTTTAAGTTTTTATTGATGGGATTTGTTGTTATTGGTTAGTATAATATTCGTGTTTAGCTTTATTTAAGTTTTGGTTAAAAACTTGGTAAATTTTGGATTGGATTCGCATTCCCCTTTTTTTTCTGCTGTTACTGTTCTTGAAGTATTCCCAGGTTCCGGATGAACACAAAGTTCCGGATGAACAAAAAGTTCCGAATGAGTACCAAACTTCCGAACGAATCATCTTAGTAAAAAGTTCCGAGTCAGTTCATCTAAATCTTCCGAATCAATTTCCTTTCAAAAAGTTCCGAATGAATGTTCTTTTCAAAAGTTCCGAATAAACTTCCGGGTCAAACTTCTGAACCAACTTCCGAGTGAAAGTTCCGAGTGAAGTTCCGAGTGAAAGTTCCGAGTAAAGTTCCGAACCAAGTTCCGGATAAACTTCCGAACGAAAGTTCCGGATAAACTTCCGAACGAAAGTTCCGGATAAACTTCCGAACGAAAGTTCCGGACTAACTTCCGAACCAACTTCCGGATCAAAGTTCCGACCAAAGTTCCGAATCAATTCTTCCGAGTAAAGTTCCGAATCAAGTTCCGGATCAACAGTTCCGAACCAAGTTCCGAGTGAACTTCCGAATCAAGGTCAACTTCCGAATCAATTTTCTTTTGAGCATTTTTAAGTGTTACTTACTGTTTCTTCATTTTATATGTATATTTTAATTTTAATTCTAGTTTTAATTCTAGTTTTATTAATTGTTATTAAATTTATTGCTTTTAATTTTAGTTTTCGTCTTAATGCATTTAAACCTTTTAGTAAATTAGAAAACCAAAACCCCCTTTTTTTGTAACCAAGAACAATCATTCCACTTAGAACCGAGATCAATTCGAGAGGATATCGAGAGAATCTAGAACCCATTGCATAAGCATGGTATTAATTCCCAATTTGGTATTCACCATAACCCATGATCTTCGCAATATGGTCGTTGCGGAATTTAACCGTTCCTAGAAACTTGTTGACGAAATTTCTGAGCATCGAGCAATCTCCGGTCATATGCTTTGAGCATCCAGAGTCCAAGTACTAGAGGATGATTTGGACCACCTGAAAATATCATCAGACAAGGACGATGTATCGGAATCTAGTAGTTCCTCTGTGTTAGCAGGTACAGATTTAATCATCTTAGATTTGCTAACCGAAGAATTCTTAGGCTTCCATATTTGCTTCCTAAATGCCGGCTTAGATTCTAGTTGTCTAATATCCTGAGGTACTTCTTTACTCGTAGGCACAATAGTGGGGGCAGACCTAGTTAAAGGGCACTTTTTCCATTTCTTAGTGCTAGTGTTCCTATTTAAAGGACGCTGAGACCTAACTTCCATGGATGTGATCCTAGTTAAAGGGCACGTAGTTCCATTAGCAGTGAAGGTCCTACCAGTGGGTTTCCATTGCCAACCAACTTGGGTGAATTTCTTCCCCGTTGGAATCCATTCAAGATTGTTCCTAATTGCATACATTTCATTCACGTGATCAACAAGGCATAAATCATGATGCTTAGAAAACATGCATTCATTACAATTCCAACATCTCAAATTAGAATTCACATTTTGCTTAGGCTGCTGCACAAGCGCAGGGCCTTTAGTCTTAGTTACATGATTCTTTTTATTCAAATTTGAAATAACATTCCTAGGGTGAACTTCTACTTTCTTCTTCGCAGTCCTACTAGTGGAAGGCTTGATCCTATTCTTCTTGTCTTGAGATCCTTTAGCCTTAGTAGAAACAATTACTCTTGTAGAATCCAAGGGAACATTAGTTACAAATTTTGATTTAGCCTTGATGGGTGTGTTTAATATAGGCTTAGATCCTGGATTCTTATTGAACGGAGTCATGGCAACGGTGGTGGTTTGTTGTTTAAGTGGTGCAGAACCCGGTTGTCCTATGTACTTCAAGTGCTCTAAGCATTGTTGTACCCTCTCAATGTAAGCATGAGCAGAGTAATAGTGACTATTCATAGGATCAGTTTCATAGTAATCATCTACCACATCCCTAGAAAGCTCCGCGTGCTTAACTACATCTTGCATATACCACTTATATGATAGTGAGTTGTTCTTATTGTACGGATTCTTAATGATCACCACCTTATTGGTTTTTGGAGCACTAGAGGTCGGGGAAGAGATGGTGGCTGGATTATCAACAACTTCTTGTTCTTTGAGTTGAAGTGTCTCCTTTAATTCAGCCAAAACCATGTTTTTGTCTATGAGTTGAATATTTAAGTCATAGATTTCCTCGCACTTACGGTTCAATTGGTCAACGAGTGACTTTTGCTCTGCCGCATTAAAAGCGAAGCGATCTTCTAATGAACCATAAATTTGTGAAAAACCCTGCTTTACTTTATCAAACTCCCCTAGCATAGAAGTAATTATATCTTCTAGGGCATGATTTTTAATCTCTGAAGCCTCTAGTTCCAATTTCTCTTCTACTGATTCTCTCTTAAGTCTCATAATTTCTTCCTCTAATGCCTGAACAACCTGAGTCATCTTGTCACTTGTCTCAACGGAGTTTGCACAATCATTTTTTTTTTGAAAGAATTTCATTTTTAGATTGATTTTCAATCTCAAGAGATATACAATGTTGTTGAAGCTCATTAAAACGTTTTGACAGTGTGTTATAAGAATCTTGAAGCTCTAAAAATTCAGCGTTGGATTCATGACAAGAATGATTATCTACATTAATCACAGGCTCAACAATATTCATAGATATATCATGCACATCATCACATTTATTCACAGTAGATGAAATCTCATGAGCATATTTAAGAGTAACAACTTGCATCACTTCGAGAGACACTATATGTTCTAAGAATCGGTCATATTCGGATAAAATCTTTTCTTTTTCAATTAAATGTTGTTCATAAGCATCATACATTTCATAGAAATTTTTTTGAATGTAGAATATTGATAACCTATGAATCTATGAAGGGGTTTATTGATTTCTAGAGAGAGAAAGTTAGAGAGAGAAAGTGAGAGAAACTATGTGTTATTTCAATAAATGAAAACTAGAAAAGTGACAACAACCAACCAACCCCTTTCCATGGTGGAAAGGGGTATTTATACTCCAAGCTTACAATGGGCTTGGGCCGGTCCATGACAAGCCCATGGACCGGTTCTTACTTAACTTAATAAGCAACTATTAACTATTTGTTAACTACGAGCTATTACAACATTAATAATATTGTGGAGTGACCGATACTTCTAATATACGTAAAACGTATTTCTAACAATCTCCCCCTAAGGGAGGTCACTCCACGTTACAAAGTTCTAAACCTAGCATACTATACTAAGTCTTCGTTCTTTAGCTCGTAGCCTTTTCTTCTTTTCTTTCTTTTGTTGTGAATATGTTGGTTTGATCTTTTTGGCTTTGGCTTGAGAGCATTGTTCTTTGGCCTTTCACGTGCGATCTTTGCCCCTCTTGTGAATTTGCCTTCTCGTGACTCCATGTTCCACACACTTATGTCTTTTTGTTGAATTCTCGAAAGTTTCAGAGTTTGGTACAGCGGAAGACTTTATCTTGTACTTACTTGAATTTTTGCTAATCTTTGATGCAGAAAAACATAAGCATGTGGGAACGACTTCTACAGGTACACCGCAACACCACCGTCTTTACTGGTACACAGCAACGCCACCGTCTTCAACAGGTACACAGCAACGCCACCGTCTTTAACAGGTACACAGCAACGACACGAATAAAATGGCTTTGAACATTTTATTCTAATTCGGTAGCATTTTACCTCCGGTCGGTGAAGACCGTTGGACGATATTAGATATCGTACCCGTGACGGATAGTTTCAATTAAGTAACTTCCTGACAGGATTTCGCGGGTAAACCCGTTCTCTTTATTCGACCGTCCAAAGCTGACTGCGAACATAAAGAGTGAATCACTTGGATAAATTATCCTTGTGATTTGAAGCCGTCAATTCATGAAACCTGGAACAAGTGAATTTCAATTAAGATTTTCACCATCGTTGCTTTCCAGTTGTCACGAGCTCAATTCATAAAGAATCTTGCACGTTACCTACCAAGTGCTGTTTGATGTTGACACTAGAAGGATTTCCACTCGTCACTGTGGTCAATAAAGAGTCACTCTGAGTGTTCTGGCAAGATCATATGATAATGCGAAGAGGCCTGGAACGAGTTTAAGTTCAATTAAGAATTAAACCACTGTTACCTTCCAGTTTTTCACAAGATTGGTTCTAAAAGAACCGCACGTGCAACCTACCATGAGCTTGTTTGATGTTGGCTCAAGCAGGATTTCCATCTTCATTGTAATACTTGCGTATTACTCGGATGTTCTGGCAATATTACAGGAATACTGCGTAGGACTCATGAAAATCTCTTACTTTTCACAGTGTGTGAGAAAGCAAGGAATAAATGGAAAGTGTCCTAATGAGACTTTTGATGATCTCTTGGCTCTAGACTCGATTGTGCGTTTTGATTTAGTGAGCGATGGCTGGAGAGGAGTGCCACCTTTTCAATACCAGTCTATTCGGAGTGAATAAACCAATAGATAACGTGTTGATCTCCGTGTGATTAAAACAAATACCTTTTGAGAGATATTTGAGTTAGCTGGGAAGGGTTGTGCATTGCATCACTGGGTCCATGATGTCTTTCTTCAATACCGAGAATCATTAGCAAAAATGACCTCAATAGCATATGTATTGACCCGGTTTCTGCCTAAAGTTGTAAGGAGGCTTCTTTCTTTACACCCTTTATCTTTACAATTCTTTTTCATTCTTCAACCCCTTCAATGCTTACCAATACGTCATCACTAGCACCTTGTTGTGATTGTTCCAGTGCTAGCTTAAGTACTTGGTCGGCATTCAGCTACGTTCACATTCTTTCTCCATCTTTCCTAGGACTTCTAATTCTATCTAGGGAATTGTCCTTGGGAAGATTCCATCGGCTCTGATGAATCATTGGACTAAACCTATTTCTACCACCCTTTTGTCACCACATTCGTCGTGAATTAAGCGTGTTTTGGGAAGGAATTGCCACCATGAAAAATCATTGAAAATCACCTAAAGTACTTGTGATATTGAAATCAAAAGTTTTGTACCTTAGGTGTTTAGTTCATCAAAAACGCTCCCCCTTAACACGTGCTTTACACATATTAAGTAGGATAATCGTTAAGTCTTTTTCATCTTTTAGCCAAGTATCACTTACGTCTCCTTAATCCCATTTTCTCCCCTTATCCAAAATGTTAACCATTAATATTTGGGATATTGAATGGATTAACCGGTCTTTGGGTAAAAAATGAAATCGATGTTTGGCCATAGAACAAGTTATTGCTCCCCCTTAATTGAATAAGGGATAGTTGTAGTGCTTTAGTATGATATATTTTGAAAGATTTAGAATCTCGTGAGAAATTCTTGAAAAATTATCATACCTTAACACTACATCAAGCCATACAAGCACAATATTCACAAATATACATATTCATAATTGAAAACCAATATGAAGTGGACCTGAAGTGTACGACCCATTAGATGGATCGTTGCAGCAGCTTGTGGTGCACTAAATATGGTCTTCCACCAACGAACCTTTCCAAGCTGCTCATCAATCTACGTTCACGGAGCTTTTGATCAATCTTCTTGATCACGTACTTTGCCATCTGCCGGTAACCCGGATGCCAATCCTCCGTCATTTCTGGCAAAGTCCCACCCGAGTTCAGATGCTCCAATTTTCCTCTGACTTGTAGAAGAGTCCCATCACTGTACTTATGGAGCTCACCCACCCTCATAAACTTCATCAAACCTCGACTGTTCAAGTAGAAAATGCCGTAATTCGGGACAGAAATGCCGGTATAGGGACATCTTTCTACATGTTGAGGTAGCACTTGATTCACTGGACGGGTGAGGTTAAGCTTCCTTTGATAGCTTTCGACTCCCAACTGAAGATCTTCAACTCTTGTCTTGATGACAACGCTTCGTGTGAACATACGAAGTGCTGTATTCAAAGCAATCAGGTCTTCACGAGGAATATGTGTGAGTTGATATCGGGTCATCAGAAGCAGCATATCTTCGATATCTTCGATATACATTTGGTATCAAGAGCTATGGGGTGATTTGAGGTAGTGATTTGTGTGGTTTTTTAGTTTTTGATTGTATTAGTGTTCTTTAAGAAAAATCATCTTGATTATTGGTGTTTTTGGTGTTTTTGTGATTGGGATTAGTGGATAAGTATTAGTTTTTACTTATTATTGTAGAAATCACAAAACTTTTTGGGTTATTTGGTCAAAATCTGGGTTTAATCTCTCGTTTTGAGGTCGACTGTTCATCGTATCAAAGTTTCTGATTACCCAGCAAAAGTTCCGGATCAAGAAGTTCCGGATCAAGAAGTTCCGGATCAAGAAGTTCCGGATCAAGAAGTTCCGGATCAAGAAGTTCCGGATCAAGAAGTTCCGGATCAAGAAGTTCCGGATCAAGAAGTTCCGGATCAAGAACTTCCGAACCAAGAACTTCCGGATCAAGAAGTTCCGAACCAAGAACTTCCGAACCAAGAAGTTCCGGATCAAGCAAGTTCCGAACCAAGAACTTCCGAACCAAGAAGTTCCGGATCAAGCCAAAGTTCCGAACCAAGAACTTCCGAATCAAGAAGTTCCGGATCAAGCCAAAAGTTCCGAATCAAGGTAATTCCAAGCCAAATCTTCCGAATCAAAGTTCCGAATCAACAAAAAGTTCCGAATCAAGGGTTATTTTGCTTGTTTTTTCGACGATTTTTTAGAGGATTTAATCTTGGTTTCTTACAACAAAAACTCAACACAATTCACAAGCTTTACTTCACTGCTCGATCAACCGATAATCTTTGTCTCTTTGAAGTTAACAAAATGAATCCGAATTCAGTAATGCCTCAGATGACATCACTTACGGATATTTCGGTGATTACGGGAACGGATAATCGCCCGCCAATGCTCATCAAAGAAGTTTTTGAAGCTTGGCAAGGCCGGATGATGTCTTATCTTAAGGGAAAACCGGTTTATGGGAGGCTTATGGTTAAGTCAATTTTAAATGGTCCACTTGACTATGGTACCATAGTGGTCAACAATGTGACTCGACCAAGAGAATTTGAAGAACTTACACCAGCCCAACAACTTGTTGCCGATGCAGACGAGAAAGCTCTTCAAACAATTCTCCAAGCTCTTCCCCATGACATCTATAGGATGGTGAGTCAGTATACAGTGGCAAAGGATTTATGGGAACGTCTTAAGGTGTTGCTACAAGGAACGTCTCTCACCAAACAGGAAAGGGAATGTCAGTTGTATGACCTGTTTGATAGATTCACGTACAACCCAGGGGAAACGCTTCACGATTATTACTTCAGATTCACCACACTCATGAATGATCTGAATGTATACAATCTTGTGATTGCACCATTCCAGGTTAACACCAAATTCTTGAATACTCTACCTCAAGCTGAATGGGGTGAGTACATCACCGATGTTAAGTTAACCAGGGATTTGCATAAGTGCAATTTGGATCAACTATATGCTTTTCTTCAGCAGCATGAGAAACATGTGATCATGCACCGTTCTCCACGAGGTATGTACCCTGATTCATTAGCTTTGATGGCTAATCAACCAAGCTTGTCTCACAACAACACTCCTTATATTTTGGGACATCAAGCCTATCATCCATCACCTTACATGACACCAGCCTTTCCCCAATACTCAATTTTACCACAACCACCCACCTCACATCAGCAACAATATCGGTTCAGTGCACCTTCATCACAATATGCTACACAACCTCACCCAGCAAGTATTGCACCTTATGCTCAATCTTCATATTCATCTTATCAAGAGAATGCAGCATATCCAACAAGCTACCTTGATCAAATGAGTATTCCTTCTAGTGATTATCCACCTCAAGACCAAGCAATGTACTGTGATGATGAGGAAGTCCCCGTTCCTGTATTCAAACAAGGTGCTGATCCAGTTGAAGTGTTAACCACTATGTCTGCCTATCTCACAAGAACTTTAAGCAAACGAGGATTTAGGGGATCAGCTCCTACCAACAATCAGTTGAGGAATTCATCCAATTCTCGCCAACAAGCTACAATTGAGAATGGCAGGGTAATGGTTCAGCCTATTCAACCATATCAGGGGAGACCTACCATATCTACTACCAATGCTCGCATAGTCAATCAGGCTCCAATGGTCAATCCTGCTCCACGGGCTAATTCCACGGGCAAGTTGCGAATGATTACATGCTACAACTGCAAGGAAGAGGGTCACATGTCCAGGGATTGTAAGAAACCCAAGAGGAGAAGGGATGGACAATGGTTTGCAGAAAAGATCTATCTGGTAAATGCTCAGGCACAAGGAAGGGAACTTGATGAAGAGGAGCTTGCATTTCTTGCTAGTCACCACACAGAATGCAGCATACCAAGCAGATGATCTCGATGCGTATGACTCAGACTGTGATGACTTTCAATCTGCAAAGGCTGCTCTCATGGCAACTATCTCCAGCTTAGGGCCAGAAAAGAGATCTGAGGTACTTATTAATACCACCGATAATACCACTGATGCTAGTATTCAACCACGTCAAGTTGTGCAAGAGAGTGCTGATTCGAATGAATCTTCGGTGGTGAATCTTTCAAACGAGGAGACAAACAATGATAGCAATATCAATGTGAGTCCCCAGACTTTGAGTGAATCACAACCGGGACCCATTTCGCATACGCCTACTCCTGCTCAACAAGATTTGGTCATGGTTCCTGCTACATTACTTAGCCAAATGAATGCTGCACTCTTAGAAACCTTAGCTAAGAATAAGAATTTGTCTGATGAGCTTGCCTTAAGCAATGAGAAAGTTCAAACCTTGGAACTAGTGCCTTCGTCTAGTGTTCTAACTAATCCCGAATATGATCACTTTAGAAACAAACAAATGGGTCACTTGCAAGAAATAGAAAACTTAAGAGCAAATCTGTCTAATGAACTTCAAGAAAAAGAGTTAGTGGTCACTAATTTTCAAAAACTTCAAACGGATTTTGAATCACTCGAGTCTAAGAAGAATGAAATGGAGATTAATGCTACTAACAAGATTAGAAGTCTAGATTACTTGCTGTTAAGACAATACGCTGCTTCTCAACTAGTTCACTTATTTGATGCTTCGTTTAGAGAGTTTAACTTATCACGTCTAAAAGGCCTTCCCCCTAATCCACGGTATGCAAAACAAGCTTTAAGACATAGTCCTAGACTTTATAATGCAACTCAATTAGGATTGGCTTTAGACCCGATTGTTTTTCCCGATGATCGAACAAGTAAGGATCTAGTTGATGAGGATCGGTCATACAATTCTGCAAAATATCCCGAGTGTGATTATTTTAAATTGAATAAGGAGCTTGCAAAAACGGATTTTAGAATTCGCTTCCATATGGACAAAGATCTCATAACAGCACCGACCTACATATTAGATGAAGAAAACCCTAGTACTTTTCCTACACTTGTCAATATGGAAGGTCCTAAGGAAATTCCAAAGGATCTTCCACCTGTTAGCACTGTATGGTTAAACTTGCAAGAGATTAATCAATACTTTACTAATTTTGACAAGGTCATTATGGAACGTACGACTTCAAATGGCCTAAACGCCGGAGAATGGGCTTTCGAACATATGAACGAGGTGTTTAAAATGAGATCAATCCGTTTGTCGAAAGTCTAAAAGGAATTTTTGCATCTCTTAAGGAAAATCTTGTGTTTGAAATTGGTGAAGTTCAAAAAGTGTTTTATGAAATGGACACCGCTTACGAACTACAACTAATTGAAAAAGAAAAGATTTTAACCGAATATGACCGATTCTTGTCTGCAGTAATCTCGTGTGATGTGCTTACTACTGTAAATGTTAATTATTCGAATGAGCTTACATCCGCTATGATTAATTGTGATGCTGTGAATATTTGTGAGGATATTTGTGATGATGTTTGTAATCTTTCTGTAAATGTTGCTGATACTGTAAATGAGGTAGATAATCATTCTTGTCACGAATCTAACGCTGAGTTTTTAAAGCTACAAGATTCCTACAATTTACTTTCAAAACGCTTTAATCAACTAGAACAACATTGTATATCTTTAGAATTAAAACAACAAACTCAAAATGAGAATCTTTTGATATCAAATGTTTGTGAAAACGGTGTTGAGACGAGTGACAAGATGATTGCAATTGTTAAGACATTAGAGGAAGAAATCATGAGATTGAAGAGAGAGGTATCATCAAAGGAAACATTAAAATTGGAACTAGAGGCTGCAGAGTCTAAAAACCAGGTCTTAGAAATTAGACTTTCGTCTGTTCTAGGGGAGATGGATCGAACAAGACAGGGACTATCCGCTCTTTATGGTTCACTAGAAGAACGCTTCGCTTTTAATGCGGCACAGCAACAATCTTATGTTGAACAACTGAACCAAAAGTGCGAGGAAATCTCTGATTTGAACATCCTGCTCATTGACAAAAATATGGTTTTGGCTGAGTTAAAGGAGACACTTCTTCTCACCCGACAAGAAGTTGTTGATAACTTAGCTACCGACTCTGCACCGTCCACTAGTGCTCCAACAACCAAGTCAGTAGTGCTTTATAAGAATCCGCTTCATAAGAGAAACCCGGTTACCTACGATGATTATATGAGGAATGCCATTAAGCATGTCGATCTTCTTAGGGATATTTTAGACGATCTTTATGCCTTAGATCCCTCAAGTAGCGACTATTATTCGGCTCATGAATATGTTAAGCGAGTTCAATATTGCTTAGCATATTTGCAATACATAGGTACACCAGGTTCGACACTACTTAATAATAGGCCCATTGCTGTCACTCCATTTAATAAGACTCCAGGAGCGAAACCGTCATTGGCACAATCAAGTAAGACACCTTTAAAATCTGTTGCTAATGTTCCCACTTTGCCTTCTACAGGATTAAAAGAGACTACTAAGGCTAAAGGATCGCCACTCAAGAAAGATAAGATCAAGCCCTCCACTAGTAGTGCCACAAAGAAGAAAGTAGAAGTTCACAATAGGAATGCTAGTTCAGTTTTAAATAAAAAGAATCATGTTAATACTAAAAGCTCTGCGCCGGTGCAGCAGCCTAAACCATTCGTGAATTCTGATTTGAATTGTTGGAATTGTAATGAATGTATGTTTTCCCAACGTCATGATTTGTGTCTGATGATCACGTGAATGAAATGAATGCTATTAAGAATGGTCTTGAATGGAAGCCAACGGGTAGAACTCGTGCCCAAGTTGGCTGGCAATGGCGTCCCACTGGTAGGACCTTTACATTAGATGGAAAAATGTGCCCTTTAACTAGGAATGCATCCATTGAGGTTAGGTCTGAGCGTCCTTTAGTTAGGAACACTCGCACTCAAGTATGGAAACAGCGCCCTTTAATTAGGTCAGCCCCCACCATAGTGCCTATCAGTGAAGAAATACCTCAGGATTTAAGCCAACTAGAATCTACACCACCTATTAAGAAAAAGAAGGCTAGGAAATCTAAGAAACCTAGAATTAGCAAATCTAAGATTATTAAATCTGTACCTGCTAATAACAAGGAACACTCAGATTCCGATACCTCTACATTGTCTTCGTGTGGTGATATTTTCAGGTGGTCCAAATCATCCTGTGGTATTTGGACTCCGGTTGTTCAAAACATATGACCGGAAATCGCTCGATGCTCCGAAATTTTGTCAGCAAGTTTCTTGGTACGGTTAAATTCGGGAATGATCATATAGCAAAAATAATGGGGTATGGTGAATATCAGATTGGAAACGTGACGATTTCAAAGGTATACTATGTAGAAGGTCTTGGTCATAACTTATTCTCAATAGGACAATTTTGTGATTCCAACCTTGAGGTTGCTTTTCGACAACACACTTGTTTCATCCGCAATTTGGAAGGAAAAGATTTGTTGAAGGGATTTCGTGGTGCAAATCTCTATACCTTGTCCTTACAAGACATGATGGCCGCCTCTCCAGTATGTCTTCTCTCTAAAGCATCTAAGACCAAGTCATGGTTATGGCATCGCAGATTATCTCATCTTAACTTTGATGCTATTAATCATCTGGCTAAAAACGATTTAGTTCGTGGTCTTCCAAAGCTTAAATTTCACAAGGATCATTTATGTTCCGCGTGTTCAAGGGGGAAAAGTACCAAGAAATCTTACAAGCCCAAAGCTGAAGACACCAATCAAGAAAAACTTCATCTTTTGCATATGGATCTTTGTGGGCCAATGAGAACTGAAAGTGTGAGCGGTAAGAAATTCATTCTGGTAATTGTGGATGATTTCTCCAGGTTTACATGGGTTAGATTTCTACGTACAAAGGATGAAGCACCGAAGGCTATCATCACTTTTCTGAAATTCATTCAGGTACGTTTGAATACTACTGTCCGCCGTATTCGTACAGACCATGGTACAGAGTTCGTCAACCAGACTCTCCGTGATTACTATGAGGGAGTTGGTATCTCACATGAAACATCCGCTGCACGCACTCCACAACAAAACGGTGTCGTTGAAAGACGGAATCGTACACTTATGGAAGTTGCTAGGACCATGCTTATTTATGCGAACGCTCCATTGTTCTTGTGGGCAGAGGCTATTTCTACTGCATGTTTCACCCAAAACCGTTCTATCATTCGGAAACGCCATGGAAAAACACCTTATGAGCTTCTACATGACCGCAAACCCGATGTTTCATTTTTTCATGTGTTTGGTGCTCTGTGTTATCCAAACATCAATAGTGAGAACTTGGGTAAGCTTCAACCAAAAGCCGATATAGGTATTTTCATTGGTTACTCACCGTCCAAGAAAGCATACCGAATCTATAACCGTCGTCTTGGCAAGATTGTAGAAACTATGGACGCAGATTTCGACGAGCTGACAGCGATGGCTTCTGAGCAACACAGCTCTGAACCCGCGCTTCATGAGATGGGAACCGGTGCTATTAGTTCCGGATTAGTTCCCAATAATCCTACTTCTACATCATTTTTACCACCATCAAGGCCCGAGTGGGATAAACTGTTTCAACCGTTGTTTGATGAATTCTTCGATCCCCCGACTGATGAAGTTCCAGCACCTGCAGTAATTGCTCCAATACCTGAAGTGGTTGCTCAAGCTAATGAACCTTTATCTAATGCATCTACAATTCACATTGAACCGGATGCACCTTCACCAAGTGATTCTCAAACTACACCTGAATCATCACCCCTACTTGTGCCTAATGATGTGGAAGAGGATTCTACTGATCACGACTTGGAATATGCTCACTTGCAAGAGCTTCCTTTCTTTGGTGTAGCGATCCCTGAAAACCCTTCAGCCGCGTCTACCTCAGAAGAAGCTCCTTCTATTGTTCACTCCAGACCACCTAGGATTGAAAACCATAGCACTAAATGGACAAAAGATCACCCAATTAGGAATGTTATTGGAGATCTAGATCGACCAGTCTCTACACGCCATCAATTACAAGAGAGTGCACTCTATTGTTACTTTGATGCATTTCTCTCTGAAGTTGAACCCAAAAATTGGCAGCAGGCTATGACCCAATCATCTTGGATTGAAGCTATGCAGGAGGAACTAAATGAATTCCAACAACTTGAAGTATGGGAATTGGTTCCTCTCCCTGACAAGGTCAACATCCTTACTTTGTTATGGGTTTATAAGGTTAAACTTGATGAGATGGGTGTGGTATTGAAGAATAAGGCTAGATTGGTCGCTAGAGGATATAAACAAGCCTTGGGTATAGACTTTGAAGAATCTTTTGCTCCTGTGGCTAGATTGGAGGCTATTAGACTATTCCTTGCGTATGCTGCTCATATGAACATGATCGTCTATCAAATGGATGTGAAGACTGCATTTTTGAACGGTGAACTAAGGGAAGAAGTCTATGTTAGTCAGCCGGATGGGTTCGTCAGTACGGAGTTTCCTAATCATGTGTACAAGCTTAAGAAGGCTCTTTATGGGTTGAAACAAGCTCCACGCGCGTGGTATGATCTCCTGTCAAAATATCTCATTTCGGAAGGCTTCTCCAAAGGTAAGGTGGACCCCACTCTATTCACTCTCAAGGAAGGCAACGACATGATTCTGGTACAAATTTATGTTGATGATATAATATTTGCTGCCACTAACATAGAATTGTCAAATCGATTTGAGAAGATAATGTCCACACGCTTTCAGATGTCGATGATGGGAAAAATTTCATTTTTCTTAGGATTACAGATTTCTCAGAATCCCAGAGGCATCTTTATTAATCAATCCAAATATGCTCTAGAATCTCTTAAGAAATATAACTTTGAAAATTGTGACCCCGTGGACACTCCAATGGTAGAGAAATCCAAGTTAGATGAAGATAGGAATGGGACTATTGTCGATCCAAAACTTTACCGTGGGATGATCGGCACCCTTCTATATCTGACTGCTAGCAGGCCTGATTTGCAATTTGTTGTATGCATGTGTGCCCGGTATCAGGCTCGGCCTACCGAAAAGCACCTACATGTTGTGAAAAGGATCTTTCGGTATCTAAAAGGAACACTTCATCGTGGTCTATGGTATCCGAAAGATTCCTCTATTGCTTTAATATCATACGCAGATGCCGATCATGCTGGATGTCAAGACACGAGGCGTAGCACGTCTGGATCTGTGCAACTCCTTGGAGATAGATTGATCAGTTGGTCTTCAAAAAGGCAGAAAAGCGCTGTAATATCAAGCACGGAGGCTGAATACATCGCCATGTCCGGTTGTTGTGCTCAAGTCCTTTGGATGAGATCACAATTAACTGACTACGGGTTGGGATTCAACAAAATCCCGATGTATTGTGACAACAAGAGCGCCATTGCCCTTTGCTGCAACTATGTTCAACACTCTCGGGCCAAGCACATAGACATTCGCTACCATTTCATTAAGGAGCAGGTGGAGAACGGAGTGATCGAGCTGTATTTTGTCACTACTGAGTACCAGCTGGCGGATATGTTCACCAAAGCCTTAGATCGAGGACGAATCGAGTTTTTGATCGACAAGCTTGGCATGAAATCATTCACCCCAGCGACTCTCAAAGAGTTGGCAGAAGAATCAGCTGAATAGTCGTGGTAAACTATTCAGAGTATCCTTTGTTCGTGATCATGTACATTATCGTAAATATATAAACCACAAAAGAAAAATACAAAAATATAAAACCAACAAAAATCATAAAAAATATAAAACCTAGAAAAACCATAAAAATTATAAAATCAAGAAAAACCAAAAATATTTTTCATTTTAAAACGGCCATGTCTTTTAGTACGGTAATATTTACGGCCTTAGAAATGTCGATTAATATTGACACGGTGCCATAAATAGAGTCCGTATAAAAGTTGTACATTTTTAAAACATGCCCATTATGGCTTGTAGTTATTTCTGACTGCAACCCGGTTTTCATATTAAAGTCACGTATTTCCTTGGAAAACGTTGGCTCAGAACGGGAATTAATTTTCTCGGGCGTGATTTACAAGCCAAATCATGCAAAGGGATCAAGTTTACTTTACAACTTGGTCTAACACGAATTTGTGTACGTCTCAGTGCATTAATTTGTTAAAATAAGAGAAATCTTATTGACACCACGAATCAAACTTTTTCAAGATATAAATTGGAAATGCTTTCATCAATATTTGACTCTTTAAACAATGACTACAGCTCTTTAAATAGAAAACGGGTCATCGTTTAAGGGGGAGAAAATATTAAATTCATCTTCGTCATTAAATTGATTTTCAAAAGTGATTGTGAAAAATTAATGGCTAAATGGTCATTGAGTGGTTTTGCTTTAGAATACGACTTGTGTTCGTTCTATGTGATAGGCATTGCTTTTAGATCTTGGAGATATGCTAATTGGATGCGATACTTAAGTTGTGTGAGATTGTCGAGTTTAGTTTAACTAAGTAAAATTATGTTGACTAAACTTATCAATGGAAAGGTAAAATGAAATGAAAAGTTGTAAACAAAAAGGAAAAGAATAGATAAATAGAGGGACTTAAAAGTGTTATTTGTTGAAACTTGTCAAATTTTTGACCTAAGTCAAAGCATGCACCCCCGCCCCTTCATTCACTGTTTCTGCTTTTGCACTTTGCCGCCATTGTTGAATAAACACATACAAGAACTTAAAACACGCGTTTAATCCATCCAATTCCATTCATTCGATTAATAAGGTAATTTCATCAATATTTTAACTTCTAATCCACCTTACTTATCATGTAATTCTGTTAACAGTGCTCAATTAATCAGTTTAATCCACTTAGGGTTTATGATTAAATTAGGGTTAATTAACTAGGGATTTGTGGTGGGTTTTGTGCGGATTAGTATGATATGATGTTTAAATGCTTTAGATTGCCTTAGAAATTCACAAACGCGTTTAGAATTAATCTTCTTAGACTGTGTTTCTATGTTCCGGATGAACAAGGATAAGAACTTCCGAATGAAGGACATTTTGAACAAAACTTCCGAATGAAGGAATTTTTTCTGAAAAACTTCGGAATGAGGAAGTTCCGAATGAAGGACTTCCGAATGAAGGAAGTTCCGAATGAAGGACTTCCGAATGAAGGAAGTTCCGAATGAAGGACTTCCGAATGAAGGAAGTTCCGAATGAAGAACTTCCGGATGAAGGAAGTTCCGAATGAAGAACTTCCGAATGAAGGAAGTTCCGAATGAAGAACTTCCGGATGAAGGAAGTTCCGAATGAAGAACTTCCGGATGAAGGAAGTTCCGAATGAAGAACTTCCGGATGAAGGAAGTTCCGAATGAAGAACTTCCGGATGAAGGAAGTTTCGAATGAAGAACTTCCGGATGAAGGAAGTTCCGAATGAAGGAATGTTCCAGATGAGGAAGTTCCGAATGAAGGAATGTTCCGGATGAAGAAGTTCCGAATGAGGAAAAGTTCCGGATGAAGAGTTGTTTGATTATTATTGTTTCCATGTTATATGTACTTGTTGTATTATGTTATGAAATGTGTTATGCTTAGAAGTAAGAATGATATATATCTATATGTTTTTGTGCATCAACCTTTCATGTCTTATCTTAAGCAGATACAATGACTAATCCAACAGTACAAGCAATCCAAGACTCTAGAGAAGCTGATATTGCTAAAGCACGAACCCTTAAGTTTATACCCAACAACTACCGGCTGAAGCAAATCTCAAAATCCACTCACCATGGATTTAAAGTAGCCATTGCGATCCTTGATCAATCCCATTTTAAGAATGCTTTGAGAAGTAGTGCCTCGGTGCCTTATGAGTATATGTATGAATTTTGGGCTACCAAGGAAATCACTTCAAACAAGATCACCTTCACCATCGACAACAAGCAGCAGACACTCATAGTTTCAGACTTCCGTAAGATTCTTGGTATACGGGATACACCCAAAGGCATGTCTTTCTCGAGGGATCCTACTAAAGATGAACTCATGGAGTTATTTGACGCTCTTGGATGTCCGGAAATACGAGTTGCGTCTGAGTTTACGACTGCTAAAGTAGGACAACCTTGGAGAGCATTGATGGGTATTCTCAGTAGATGTCTTACACCAAAAATAAGTGGCCATGATGCTTTGCGCAGTCCTATAATAAACCTCTTCTATGGCATGTACAAGGCTGCAAATGCAGATTATGCATTGTTGATTTGGGAAGAATTCACCTTTCAACTCTTCCAGAACAAGAAGCTGAAGACAAATTTCTTTCCTTATCCAAGGTTTATCAAGCTTATCATTAATTATTTTATGAAAAATGATGCTACTATTGATAGGCGTGCAGCAAGTCGTTATCACACTGAAGAAGCTGATGATACTGTGGATCTGAGGCATGAAGGACCGTCTATTGGTGTGATTCCTGGTCCCATTCCCGATTATCTTCTGACGGAGAAAATCAAAGGTTCTGCTGATTACAAGCTACTGCAGCTAGAAATCAAGAAGCTGAAAGCAAACCTTCAGACTGGAGAAGACTCGTCTACAACGGTTAAGAGTAAAGGTAAACGCAAACAACCAGCTGCGTTACCTGAACCCGAAACCAAGAAGAAGAAGACAGAGGGTAAGAAGGGAAAGGGTAAGGCTGATGAGATGATCTTACGTGATGAAGAAGATGTTGTTGATCCTGCTCTTGACAAGACAGAGAAACAAATGATGAAGATAGCAATTCAAAGGAGTAGGAAAGATACTGGCGGTAGTGGTTCAGGTGCAAGGGTAGATGTTGAGGATGAGTACGTGGAACCAGATGATGTTGATGAGTTTGGGTCACCTGAACATTATTCCACTTCGAAGGAGCCATCAATCCCTATTTCAGCAAGTGTGGAAAAGGAGTCTGTTGCTCCTACGATCATGATGTCAACTCAACCTTTAGCAACTCAACCTCCACAAATCCAACCCTTACCAACCAGACCGGCGTCAACACCATTTCTTCCACCACCGACAATTCCCATCCTTAGTACCGCAGTAACAACCGAGCCTCTCCAATCAACCCAGAGCAGCTCTGCAACATCTACCATGGCTGCATTGGTGATGGCCGAAATGTTGGATAAACATGTGGATAATCACAAACGCGAAATGGATGAACTTCGCCAAGAGTTACAAAGACGAGCTCAAAGTGAAGAAGCATTTAGGAGAGCCCAAGAGGAGATGATTGCTAGGTTCGCTGCAGATATGGAGGTGACTCGAAAAGCACATGCAGAAGAACTAGCTCGGGTTAAGCAGGCTGAGGCTGATAAGCATGCTGCACGTATCACCAGACTTCAAGCGATGAGGGATAAATACAAAGAGCAAAAAGAAGCACTTGAAGCCTCTGTTGAAGAAAGAGTGCAAGAATCTGTTGAATCCATTATGCCTAAACTGCGTGATGAGTTGAAGACGCTAGCAGCTGATAACTTGTTGATCAAGTCATCCAATCCTTCAGAATCCGCCTACAAGATTGCTTATGACTTGACGGATTTTGAATTGAAGAAGATCCTTAAGGCTCGTATGGTGGAACTTGGATCATTTGATAAGTCTAGGATTCAACGGGCTCTATACAAATCCCTGAATGATGCTATCATGGAGGATGATAGGTTATTCAAAACGTTTGGAAGTGTGGTACCTTATCACATTCTACCTGAAGAAGAAAGGGAAGAAAGTGAGCAGGAAGAGGGTACTGGTGAAGAGGAAGAGGAAGAAGAAGGAGAAGAAGAGGAAAAGGATGACGATGATGGTGATGATGAGGATAAGGATGAGGATGATGATGACGAGGATGAGGATGATGATGATGGCGATGATGGTGGTGATGGGAATGAGGAGAGTGCTAGGGGTAGTAACGGGGATGACAATCAGGATGATGATGGGGATGAACAGCCTAAAGAGGGAGACAAGGTTACCAGCTCCAAGAAAACTGCTAAGACTGGAACCAAGTCCAAGAAAGATGCAGCACAGAAGGACAAATCAACATCATCGGAATCAAGACGAACTAAGTGGCGCCACGATGTGAATGCCACTACAGCGTCATCGGTTCCCGGTACCTCTATTGCTGTATCTTTACCTATTACCACTAACCCCATTAGTTCTGTTGTTGTTGCTCCTGTGATTGCAGAATTAGTAACAGAACCCGAAGCTGCACAACACTCACCAGTTCACGACACTGCCAAAATGCCTGAAACTGAACCAACAGATGTTCGCACTTCTACTCCTCTACAACAAGCACAACAATCTACGGTTCCTGAACCAAGCACACGAGACTGGGCAGACACGTTGGAGATAGACGAGACTGCACCACCACAGGCTTGGATCACGGCAGCAGCACAATATGATCCGATCACAGACGCTGACAAAGATGTGTTGTATCTCCGTATCCGAAGTCCGATTGACTTATGTGCATTTTTTGCTCATGAGTATAAGACTTCGGTTACTCCATCCTTGGTGAAGAAAGCGCTGAAAGATAAGAGACTTCGTGCCAAAACCCGGTTAACCCAAATGGAGTTAGAGTATTATGCCGATGAGATCCTGAAGGCTCTGATACCAAATGTAGAATATTGATAACCTATGAATCTATGAAGGGGTTTGTTGATTTCTAGAGAGAGAAAGTTAGAGAGAGAAAGTGAGAGAAACTATGTGTTATTTCAATAAATGAAAACTAGAAAAGTGACAACAACCAACCAACCCCTTTCCATGGTGGAAAGGGGTATTTATACTCCAAGCTTACAATGGGCTTGGGCCGGTCCATGACAAGCCCATGGACCGGTTCTTACTTAACTTAATAAGCAACTATTAACTATTTGTTAACTACGAGCTATTACAACATTAATAATATTGTGGAGTGACCAATTCTTCTAATATACGTAAAACGTATTTCTAACATTGAACTTCACCAATTTCAAAATTTAGATTTCCCTCTAGATTATAGACTCCATTTTTAATATGGTTCACAAACGGAACGATCTCTTTCTCAAACACCGTTTTCATGTGTTCGAAAGCCCATTCTCTAGCGGTTTGAGCCGTTGAAGTCGTACATTCCAGGATGACCTTGTCAAACTCGGTAAGGTATCGCTCAATCTCTTCCAAGTTGAGCTTTACCGTACTTACCAGTGGAAGATTCTTGGGAATTTCCTTCGGTTCGTCCGAGTTAACGAGTGTAGGAATTATACTAAGGCATTCTCTAGTAGGCATGAAAGCGGATGTTTGGATAGTTTTCATTTGCATATTAAATCAAGTTCTAAGATCTATTTTAGCATTTGTTGCATTCATTTGAGCATAGTCATATTCAAGATATGTAGTAAGTAATTTTAACCGATTCTCTTCATATGGTGTCATGCTCTCAGATTCATTTACAAACACAATCGGATCTAATACCAATCCTAACTTAGTTGCATCATAAAGTCATGGGTTGTGGTGAAATGCTTGCTTTGCATACCCCGGGTTAGGTGGTAGGTCTATTAGACGCGGTAGATTGAACTCTTGAAATGAAGAATGAAACAAGTGTACTAAATGCGAAGCAGAGTATAATTTTAAAAGCAAAATTTCAGTCTTTTTAACTCTCTCAGACGCCTTAATTTCCGTTTCAACTCTTTTAGACTCGAGTATTTCGAAATCCGTTTGTAGTTTTTGAAAATTATTAACGACTGACTCTTTTTCTTTAAGTGCTTTCGAAAGATTTGCTCTTAAACTCTCAATTTCTAGTAGATTATCCATTTGGACTTGCCTAAACCTATCAAATTCAGGATTGGTTGAGGTAGTGGACACAGGAGTTAATTCCAAGGTTTTAACCTTTTCCTTATGCAAAGCAAGCTCGGCAGATAAAGTCTGATTAACACTGAGGGTTTCAAGGACCGCATTATTCATTTGGCTAAGCAAATATGCTGAGACCATAACCAAATCAGGTTGAGCAGACGAGTTGGTAGTCGTAACAGCTCCCGGTTGTGGTTCACTCAAAGTCTGGGGACTTGCAGTGATATTGCTATCATTGTTTGTCTCCTCGATTGAGTTACTAACCATCGGAGGCTGTTCCGAATACTCAGACACTTGCTCAACTTGATAAGGTACAATACTAGTATCTGTAGCAGTATTTGGTACCTCAGAAATTGTGTCAGCTCCATAAAGTGAAAGATTTTCCATGAGAGATACTTTGGCGGTATTGAGATCATCACAGTCAGAGTCGTATGCATCCAAATCATCACATTGATATACGGCATTGTTTATGATGGTTGCTGTGAGATCGTCAGTGTCCGCTACTCTCGGATCTGCGACAAATGCCAACTCTTCTTCATCGAGCTCACGTCCTTGGGCTTGAGCATTCACCAAGTAGATCTTCTCCTGAAACCATGTGTTGTCCCTTCTCCTCTTGGGTTGCTTACACTCTCGGGCCATGTGCCCTTCCCCTTTGCAGTTGTAGCATATAATCACCTTCGTTTTGCCAGTGCTATTACCTCTTGTAGCAACAGTGTTAGATGAACGCGCACCAGCAGTAGATGAATTGGGTCTCCCCTGAAGTGGTTGCACCATGACTCTGCCATCTTGAATTGTAGCTTGTTGTCGAGAGTTAGAAGAATTCCTTAACTGATTGTTTGTTGGAGCTGGTCTTCTGTAACCTTGTTTGTTCAATGTTTGAGTGAGATAAGCAGACATTTGAGCAAGTATATCAGTAGGACTATCCCCTTGTCTAAACTCAGGGACAGGAATCTCATCATCACAATAGAATGCTGGTTCTGATTGAGCTACAAGCAGATTTGAGGGAACACTACCATGTTGTGGGTAATGGGGTTGAGAAGTCTCAAGTTGTTGATAGGTAAAAGAAGGGTTTGTTGGAGGTTGATAAGGTGAATACGGTTGTGAAGCATAAGGTAACGGATGTGAATCTCCTTGTGATGATGTTGCTGGTTGCCTGTATTGTTGGTGATAAGATGTAGGCGGTTGTGGCAAGATCGAGTATTGTGGGAAGCTTGGTGTTTGATACAATGGTTGATAGGAAGATTGGTGTCCCAAAGCAAGCGGAGAGTTGTGATATGACAATGTAGGATGGTTTGCCATTAATGCCAACGGTTCTTGATAAGATACTGAGAGATGCGTTTTTGGGTCACGTGCTTCTCGTGTTGTTGCAAGAAGGCATAGAGTTGATCTAAATTTGACTTGTGCAAATCTCGAATCATCTTAACATCGGTGACATACTGACTCCATTCTTGGGGTAACGTGTTCAAGAACTTTGTGTTTAATTGAAACTGTTCAATCCTTAGATTATACATGTTCATGTCATTCATCAAAGTAGTGAAACGCCAGTAGTAATCGTGAAGAGTCTCCCCTAGAATGTATGTAAACCTATCAAACAAGTCATACAATTGACACTCTCGTTCTTTCTTAGTTAGAGAGGTCCCTTGTAACAAAACAGCTAATCGATCCCAAAGATCCTTTGCCACTTTATGTTCACTTACCATTCTAAAGATATCGGGTGGAAGGGCTTGAAGAATTGTCTGAACGGCCCTTTCATCTACATCGGCAATGATTTTGTTAGCATCAGTCAACTCATGATACAACCTTTCCCTCGTCACATTTTTAACGGTAACTGCTCCCCAATCTAGTGGACCTTTTTCAATTGATTGAAGCATAAGTCGACCATTGGGTTTGCCCATGATGTACGTTTTCATACGACCTTGCCATGCTTCAAATAAATCTCTAATGAGCAAAGGTGGGCGAGTGTCGGTACCCGAGATGATTGAGATATCGGTAAGTGAAGTCATTGTAGGCATGAATGAATGATGATTCATTGTTGGAACACTTGATTGAAAAAGATTATCTTTTGATCGTTCAATGAAGTAAGGATGTGAAAAATATTGTTGTCAATTTAGATCGTGTGCTGATGTATCAGTATTGAAATCCACTAAAAAATCCTAGAAAGATATTCTAAATAAAACCAATCACTAATCTTCGGAATAATCCCCTATCTTCGGAATATCCTTATCTTCAGAATAACCTTGATTTTCAGAGAAATGTGGATTTTCGGAATACGTGATTTTTCAGAGAAATCTTCGGATAAATCTTCGGAATAATTGGGTTTTCAGAAAAACAAACGATCTTCGGAATAACTGAACTTTTCAGAACTTTCTTCGGAATAAGAGGATTTTCAGAAAAAGAACCAATCTTCGGAATAAATGAACTTCTCATAGATTTCTTCAGAATAAGTGGCATTTCAGAACTTTCTTCGGAATAAGTGGATTTTTACAGAACTTTCTTCGGAATAAGTGGGTTTTCATAACTTTCTTTAGAATAAGTGGGTTTTCAGAAATTTCTTCGGAATAAGTGGGTTTTCAGAAATTTCTTCGGAATAAGTTATCTTTTCAGAAAAGAACCAATTTTCAGAAAAATTGAACTTTTCAGAGAATTCTTCGAAATAAGTTATCTTTTTAGATATTTCTTCGGAATAAGTGAACTTTTCAGAGATTTATAAACCCTTTTCCGAAACGAAAAATTTCGGAATAACAAACCCTTTTCCGAAATTTCTGGTACGTATGGATGTACAGTAACTGAATAATAGCTAAAAAGTACCCAAAAACACGAAAATATTTTGTGATTTCTACCAAGATAATCAAACCGTATGTTTTGTTTACCACTTTAAACCATAAAATCAAAAAACTTTTCAAGATTTGAGATGGATTATCCTAAAACACGCACTAACCCAAACAAACACTAAACAACACGAATCAACATACCTTAAATCATCCCATGCTCTTGATACCAATTGTAGAACAATGATAATCTTATAACTAATCAAGAGGATTGTTGTTAATCTAGAGAGAGAGTAGAGAGAGAAACAAAGAAACTTTTTATAAATGTATGAAATAAGTAAAACAACCAACACCCCTTTCCATGGTGGAAAGGGGTTTATATACCCAAGTCCTTAAGTGGACTTGGGCCTCCGGCCCATGAACATGCTCATGGGTCGGGCTAAACATAAGTAATACTTAAGCAATACTACGAGCCTATAACTATATAGTTGGAGTGACCGAGACTTTCTTAATACTCAAAACGTATTTCCAACACTTATCTTGACCTAGAAATTGTGCACCACCAGAAGTACTTTTTCGTGTATCAAGACACCCTGCATGATCAGAATCTGAATAGGCCGTTAGAAAGAAACCGGTTTCCCTCGGATACCAGAGTCCCAAATGAATGGTATTCTTTAGGTATCGAAAGATCCGTTTAACCTCCTTAAGGTGCTTTTTAGTGGGTCGTACTTGATATCGTGCACAATAACATGTAGCATGTGATATATCTGGTCGGCTTGCTGTTAAGTACATGAGTGAGTCGATCATGGAATGATATTTCGTTTGATCTATGGCATCTCCCTCCAAATCACCATCTAGGTATGTAGTTGATAATGGTGTCCCAACGGGGTCACATGAGGTCATACCATGCTTTTTGATTATCTCTTGACAATACTTAGCTTGGTTGATAAAGATACCACTTGGGGATTGGTGAACTTGAATTCCTAGAAAGAATTTTAGTTCGCCCATCATTGAAATTTCAAATTTGCTGTGCATTAATTTTTCAAACCATTTTGAAAGTTTTGGGTTTGTAGACCCGAAAATAATGTCATCAACTTAAATCTGCACAAGCAAAATGTCATCCCCATATTTATAAGTGAACAAAGTTAGATCAATTGAACCTTTTGAGAAACCTTTGGATAGCAGAAATTTTGAGAGCTCGTCATACCACGCCCTTGGAGCTTGCTTGAGTCCATAAAGTGCTTTGTGGAGACGATACACCTTGTCAGGATAGTGAGGATTGACGAATCCTTCCGGCTGTGTGACATAGACTTCTTCTTTCAAAGGACCGTTAAGAAACACCGTCTTTACGTCCATTTGATAAACAATGAATCCCTTATGTGCAGCATAAGCAAGGAAAATCTTGACCGCTTCCAAACGAGCGGCTGGTGCAAATGATTGTTCAAAATCAATACCCTCTTTCTGGCCATACCCTTTAGCCACTAGCCTAGCTTTGTTCTTGATGGTTGTGTTTTCTTCATCCATCTTGTGTTTCCAGACCCATCGAAGATTTAATGGAATTACATCATATGGTATGTCAATAAGTTCCCAGACTTTAAGTCTTTAAAATTGAAGAAGTTCATCTTGCATCGATTCAATCCAAGCATGATCAGCTTTGGCAATTTTGATATTGGACCGAGATATTAGTAGTGGAGCGGGTTTTATTTATCGAACTATGATGACATTATATTCGATGTCGGGTATCCGTCATGTTTCGATCGAAAGTGCTTAAACGACAATTGTTGGTTTAAAACCCAATATTTTCGAAGAAATTTTTGACGACCTGACCGCGGAGGTCGATCCGCGCATCAGTTGGGCATATGACTGACGTTGGGCTTAAATGACAAGTTGTCTAGACATATTGTGTTCCTTAATGACAATTCATCTCATAATTTGTTCTAGATAACGACATTCACAACACATCACCAAAGCAAACAAAACACTTAATGCTAAAACGATCCGATATAAGATTCACTTTAACGACAACGGCCAGTTTTGGTTCTACAAAGACAAGTGATCACGAAGTGGATTTGGTATTCTTTATTTAAAGTTGAAGTGGGATTTCATGAAGGCGTCTACTTATTTCATCATCGATCCTTCCTTCTATTTTCTACCCCTTTTCTTCAAAACGAGTCTATCGATTGATGACTTGCTTGGGCGATAAAATTTATGATTGAGACTTGATTTATCTAGTTTCCACTGTCAAGGGGTGGATGGTCGACGACATGGATAACTATCATTTTTGGGAGATTTGTGCAGTTCTCAGTGTCACACGCAGTTGCTCGTGTAGATAAATTCAAGAGGTATAAGAGACTTGTTTCTGCATCGTTCTTCAGTCGACATAAGTGCCAGCTAAAGTAACAAATTTGGGGGATTGTACTTCAGTTTCAAGTTTGGAATATCGGGTTTACTTCACATATGGTCACGATAAATAGCCGAATGAATTCGAGGTTGGTAAGTTAGATAGAGAGAGATGGAATCACCAATCAATTCTCATGGGATATTTATGAGCTTCATAACGACAATGGTACTTCATAGTCTAAGAAAAAATTTTCAAAGTTTCTCAATGACTTTCAAAACTTTTCAAGACATTTGCTTAAGACTAAGAGCTTCTCGAGTATATGGACGTCCATGATAATGATGCTTCCGAGAGTTCGAAATCATCATGGGGGAAGATCGTGTACTATGAAGTAATCGGATCAACTTCCAGGGGGAAGTAGTGTACATGGAATGGTATCTACTTACTTTATATGATTTTTATGAAGTATTCTGCCGGCGTGAGAAGAATTGTTGCTGATTTTCTGCACGTTACCCTAAACGGATTATCACCAAAACCTAAACGACATGTAACAGTATAGAAGCAGTGTTATTTGGTGTGGTTCTTCTACAAATTTCCTCTGTACACTTAAATCGATGAGCTAGAAGATTGTTCAAACTACATCAAAGTGTCAGAATCTGCTTAAGATACAGATATTGGTTTGGGGGAAGCTAATTCAGAAACTTCGTCAAAAAGAAGTCTATGAAGAAAGTTTTTTTAATACATGCTGCATGAATTGAGGGGAAGTTAATCCGAATCATGCATATTACAATTGTTCCACAACAAGCAAAGACAAAGAGGATTCAAGCTGAGGTACAACTTATGAAGGCAAGAAGACTTAGAAGACATCCTCAGCATTGGAAGCGCCTTGGAAGACTTTATTTTGTTGTATTTGTACTTGTTAGGAACATTGTAAGTAATTTCGTATGTCTCCACATTGGGGGAAGATTGTTAGACCTAAAATGTGAGCTCCATTTACGGAATTACATTAATTTAATATAGCCACATACGCAGGGACTAGTTTTGTTAAGTTAGAATAGTTCATGTGTGTCTAGGCTATATATACCCCTCCATACTTCCATGGAGGGGTGAGGATTCCCATTATTCTTTTTCTACTTTATCTCTCAATAAAACACACACATTTAATATTCTCTCACTTTCTCTCTCTAGAATGTCTAACCATTTCTTTTATCCTTCCCGACCTTCGGATCACCCCTAAATAGCTTTGAATCTTATGATTAACAATATCTCTGATACCAATTGTTGTCCCATATTTGTGATGATTAAGCAAGGAAGAAAGAAAGAAACTAGATGAAGAAGATGAATTTTAGAGAGAGAAAGTAGTGAGAGAAATTAGTGAGAGAAAGTAGAGAGAAGTGTGTGAAACTATGGGAAGATTAGATTAAGAAAATGAATAATCAACACCCTTCCTAACAAGCTAGGAAGGGTATTTATAGCCTTTGCCTACATGTGGCCTAATGGGTTATATGTTTGATTGGGTCAGGCTTAAATAAATGCTTAGTACCTTGAAAGAGGCCTTTTAAGCTAGCCATCAAGCCCGTAATGTCACGACTATTTTAACTAACTATTACAACGTTCTAATAAATGTTACAATATAAACCTATGACCGAACATTCTTGTTTGACTCAATATTTTGAGGCTAACACAGCATCTATGGCAATGCATCACTCTACCCATCCTACTAACTTCATGGTCATTCTCTGATGGATGCCTTATCCTTTATTTCCTTGTTCTGCCTGGCATTTTCCTTTCTTGAGGTGGTAATGATTTTTCAAGGCTTTTTTTCTTCCATAAACTACTAACAAGAACTAATCTAATAGAGTGCTTATAGCAGTCAATCCATTTATAATTTTTGAATACCACTCACTCACACATGTTTCTGGCTTTAGACCAAGGTGAGAATAAGCAGCCACTACATGGAATACCTGTAAACTCCCAGATTCTGCAACCACAAAGTTTTTTCTCAACATTGACACAATACCCATAGTCATCTATTCTTACCTCAACTTCTTGGTAACTACTTGCATACATCACCCAGTTCTTGTTATAGTGAAAGAATTAATCATTAGAAATACAATACAAAACATTATAATCAAATAGTTGTTAAAGTTTATGTTGATGTACCTAAGTTTAACTGTATGAAGGGCTATCATCTTATTAGCAAATGGTGTAATTGCATCTGTGCGCTCAACAGATTTCTTGTTAAGGACCCAAATTCTTTGCATAATGTATATCCTGATGTCTTCTAACATTGTAATAATTGGTTTTCCCCTTGCCAAAAGTATTCTAGAGTTAAAACTCTCTCACATATCATTTTCAAAGGCTGCACAACATCTATCCATTTCAATGTAAGCACGACACCAAGTATTTAGGTTCCTGTCAACTAACCATGTGTAAGCATTATCATCTAAATGCTTGATTGCATCCATAACCTGGTGAAAGTGTTCTGGAATTGTGCAGGAAGCATCCCACCAAAACAATCTCTTATATTGTAAGCCAGTCTATTTTTTCTTGAAATTTGCGTAAATATGCCTTGCACGTTACCTGTGCTCTGAATCACCCAACCATATTTTTACTGCTTCAATTACACCCTATAGTCATGGTATATAGACAATGTTAGCATAATATAAATAAAATGTTTGCTTAAGTGTGAATACTTTTAGGGAAAAGTGATATTTGACATACCTTATGTCCATCTGATATGACTGTAAGGCCAACACCATTGTTCAATTGAAGTTCATGGTGTAGCAAAGCCAAGAACCACATCTAGTTATGTTTGTTTTCAACTCCTACTACATCTCAAGCTATAGGAAACATTTGGTTGTTAGCATCCTTTCCCATGACAGTTAGTAACTGGCCTTTGCAAGTGTGTGTCAAAAAATACCCATCCAAACCAATGGCTTTCTTACGATCAGCTTTCCATCCTGCCTTTAGTCCAGCAAAACACACATAAAATATCTTGAAATAAGCCAGCCCATCATCTTTTTCTTGCAAATCAATGTGACATGTTGAACGAGGATTAGAGTCCAACAATTCTTTCCTGTAGTCCCATATCCTACTATAATGGTCTATTAAGCCACCCTCGTTATCAAACAGTGCCATCTGTTTTGCCCTTCTATATTGACCCAAACTGATACTTACCATCAAATTTTCTTTGATAGAATTCTGCATATACTTGTGAGTAATATTAGGGTTATAAATGATTTCCCTAGCATAATGCTCAGCTATCCATTTGTATGTAACCAATGCACCTAAGTTGTAATTTCTGAAACACTTGTGAGCAGGGTAAAGGCTTTTGATTTGAAAGGATCTTTTAGTGCTCATCCAACTAGCCGATAGCCTGAATGGGCAGTCCATCCCAGGCATCACATATTCTTTTTCATTTTCCTTTCTTTCAGCCAATTTAGCTTTTGATGTTTCACTCTTTTTGCTATGCTCACAATCATTTTCACCTAATTTGCCCGTACCTTTATCAGTGTTTGAGGTAGTTTCCTCACCAGCATCTGTCTTAATTTGATGGCTTTCTTCTATAACCACAGTATTTTTACCGTTTTTGCCAGCACACTTACCAGTAGTAGCATCCCTACCACACTTAACTAGTACTCTATGACAATCATTTTGTAAATACCACAACTGGTAACCATATTTAACTATATAGTTAGCTAGGAAGTTTTTTAGTTGTAATAGGCTATCAAAATTCATACCTAATACTGGTTCACATTTATCCCATGGTGTATCAGGATCAAAAGTAGGGTACTGAAAGTCCTTTCTAACTTTATATTTAGGTTTTGCAAAAGTCTCATCAGGATCATTATACTCTAACATTAACTGACCAACTTCTCCTTTTTGAGGATTCTCATTGTCACTCACAAACCTACCCTTACCAACTAGCTTATTCAACCAAGAGTCAGTGGTTATCAACCTAGGAATGACTACATTTTCCTCACCCTCGTTTGGAAGTCAATGTGTTCAGGCAAATCATACAAGTTCTCATCCTTACTAACATCATCAAAGTCACTATCACTAGAATCTGATGTTAACCTATCCTCAATAACCAACTACTAAAACATCATACCCATGATGTTCAATATACATACACAAACGGCTATCATTCTCAAATAGGCATTCTACAAATTGTTCTAACTGGGCATCATTAGTGATGGGTCTCAAATCCATATACATTGGAACACCAGGTACAATATAGAATATCCCTAACGGTAAATCTAGGACTAACCAATGAATAATAGTGAAGAAATCATCATACTTCATACCTTCGAAGTCTATATCATCTACTACACGAAGTTCTCCATTGGAATATGACACGAGATTGCCAATAAAATATGCCATCGTGGTGCAAATCTACCACAAACTTTGCCATTGGTGTTCAATTAAGCTACAAAGTCAGAAAAAGAAAATTAGGGCAAAGGATTGAATCAACTCAATTATGCATAACCATCATTCAGTTAACGGTTGGGAAACAATAATTTACATACCAGTTTTAATTAGACCAAGTGTTGGCTTAAATTAGGGTTTATGAAAACCAAGTGTGGAAAGATATGGTTTTTATAGGCGTTTATTTAGGGAAAGATTAAAATACAATATGTGGAAATTATTAACCTTACGTGGAGGTGAAAAAAGTGAGTCACCGGTCAAAAAAATATTCAACGGTAAAGTCCAATTTTTGGTCAAAATCCAACGTGGCAAGTATGAACTTTGTACATAAAAAAGTCCAATATGTATAATGGACACATTCTGATAGTATTTGATGTATTTATGACATTTGCCCTAATAAAAAACATTGTTGAGGAGTTGAATTATAAAAATTGTTAAAACTTATAAAAACAAAAAACGAATATTAATGACATGAGTCGGTGAAGTAGAAAAGAAAAGGGATTGTAGGCCCATAGAAAAGAAAGCCTAGATTTTGAGCGCCTATAAAAAGATAGAGAGAGCAAGTTTCTTTCTTGGGTGAAAAATGAAAGAAAACAAGAAAAGATGGCGTGCGTTATATGTTTTGAAGAAAAATGTCCATCCCCATATTGTCTCTTTGTTGAAGTGGAACCACCGATCAAGGAAGAAAGTATTACTGATGAAGAGATGATGCTATACTTCTTGGCTGATGATAATTCTTTTCTTCATTCTAAGGAATTTGATTATGATGATGCTGAATTTGTTGATTTTATTTTTAGCACGTACGAACCTGAACCTGAACCTGCTGCTTCGGTCGTTGATGTTAACTTTTCCACCGTCTGCAACTAATTAGTATTTTCTTTAAGGCTGACACAAGTTATAAACTGTTTTCATGTCCTACTTTTGGACCCATTTGTTTATTATATGAATGAATCACCTCCTTTATAATTTGTTATGTTTATGTGTTTGACTAAGGGTAGGTAGGTAACAATACAACATCTCGATCTGTTGTACAATACCGACAACAACCCAAAGATCGATATCACGGAAACGCTAGATCGCGAGTTGTATCGAGCACAAGTAGCGAACCCGAGAGACTAAAGAACCGAAAAACATATATGCACACGATATACCCTCGACTACCTCTTTATTAAAATCCTTAATAAAGACTACATTGAGGTAAAAGAATACAATGAACTAGGATTCCCCTCATCCCTATTTATAGAGATGAAGGGTAGGCACCTCCTTAAGTCAAATAGGAAACTTCTTATAAACCAACTTAAGGAGGTTAGCCTAAATACTTCATAATATAAGTCTATTCCTAATCTATATTACAAAGTACACTTAAGTCCCTAACCTATGTTTAATATTACTCCTAATATTCTAACAATTTCCACCTTAGGAGTAACACTTAAACATAACTGATACTCAACACCTTTTACCGGTGTTGGAACCATGGACCCGGGACCACCTTGTTAACCAGGCATTGTACTTCTGTAATTTCCCTATATTAGCTTTCATATACTCCTTCACGTTCTTCTTCTCAGCAACATTACCCTCTGCACCCTCTTGACCAGGTACTTCGATTACCGTAATGTTTGCCCCCGCCTTTATACCAAGGTGTATCATTTCCTGCTCATTTATCAAGCAGCCCGTGTTTGTCTTTTCTTCAGGTTGTTTGTCCTCCAACCATCTTTGAGCCACTGCAGCATGATCGTTACTTACCTGAAAAACCTCAGCTTCACGATCTCCTTGAGCTCCCTGTAGTTCCACCTCAAACCGTATTTAAGCCACTGCAACATGATCGTTACTGTAACACCCCCAAATTGGTCAAATGCAGCGGAATAGTAATTGGGGTGTTACTTTGGTGGATCGATAGCAAAGAGTATACAGAGCATGTTCATAAAGTATCATTTAAACATATTACATGAATCAAATGTGCAGATTTAATAATTTGTCTTGAAATCAACATTTATTATTATTTGTAGGAATATCACAGCCCGATGGTAAACATGATGCTTCCTATGATGCAGGAAATCCAATGCACATCAACCTGCTTATTTACCTGAGAAAACATGTTTAAATCAGTCAACATAAAGTTGGTGAGTTCATAGAGTTTAGTTCAAAAAGTATAAGTGTTGATATGCAAAACACCACGGGGATAGCAGCGCATAAAGCCACATACTATAGTAGTTCCTATTGCCCTGTAATAGATGCTAGACATGATGCTCAAGTGCCTAAAAATAGGACATTCTGATGTGAGACCCTCAGTCCGACAATGAAATAAACTTGTTTCTTGGCCTAAGAGTTTCCTGATAGCAAGTCATGCAGGGCGGGTGTTGTCAATACCCAGATAGATCTATCGATAACATTTCGCGCTACACTGTTAACTATTACAGTCCACGGGAATAATGGGGCAAACAATAGGCAGTAATTTGTTGTTGTCTGTAAGCGTTTGCATAAACAATAATTAAGTATGTTTTCTCCCCCAGTTATAAAACAGTAAAAGATGGGGCCATGAACTCACCTTAGTAGCAATGATGTAGTGATGATGTCACTGAATAAATTGGCACAGTATGATCACGAAGCAGTAGAATTACCTAAGTAATTTATGTGACTCAGTAAATGCACAAATAAATGCAGTTGATGAAAATGCATGATCACATATTTAATAAGTTGTTATCGTTTTAAGTGTTAAACTTATAGTAAGTTATCGAAACATGTACACCTTTAATTTAATAAAGTGTATTTACCTTGGTTGAATGGTAACAGTATAACTGAATTAAATAAAATGATTTTTTTTAATTAAAACTTATAAATAGTGTTTCATAAAAGTCTCTGAAGTTTCCGATTGTACACACATAGTCCTCCATGTTTCACGAATTACCATATAGCCCTTATAGTTTATTAAATCAAATAATATTAATAAAACTTAAGTTAAATTACACACGAGCCCTTGGTTTTAATATAAATACCAAAACAGCCCCTAGGGCTTGCTAAACTTTAGCTACTTGGCAAGTTTAGTCCTCTAAAATCCAAAACCTTAAGTACATATATAGTGTAAATGCTGATTTTTAAAAGTCATTCACGTGTCGTTATCTAACCATAAAACAAACGGAGAACATATTTGTATTATCGGGTATCTCGTCTACAAGTTTCGTTCTTTAAGTTTTGCTTGAAAACGGCTCTAAAATGGGTAAAAACGCGTTTGAAGACAGCGGGTCAGAATGTCTAAATTTTCATCAGTTTTTAAAGTGTCCGAGGCAAATTTTTAAAGGGTTGTAACTTATTCGTTACTTGACCGTTTTTAGTGTTCTTGGTGTCTACGGAAAGGTAGCCAGGAGATCTACAAATTCTAGTTGGTGTCGGGTTCCAGATCTGAATCTAACATGCGCGAGAAAAAGGCTAAAGTCGACTGGTCAGCCTAGTGGTAAATACTGCCAGTTGTTGACAGATTTTAGTGTTCAAACGCATATTTTTAAACTCAGTTTTCCGCTTCGTTATAGCTCCGTTTTAGGTGATTCAAGAGGCTGTGTAAAGGTGGCTAGTTGTTCAATGAAATGCCCCCATAACCTGATCTATACACGGGGTCCTACTGGGTCTAAACAGGCTCTAAAGATGGCTGCTCGGGCTGTTTGTACACATAAAATAACGCTCAAGATTAGTTTGTTTAGCATAGCAAACGTGTTCCGTTTTTGTTCAAATGTGGCAAGGATACTAAATAAAGGATAACTTACGACCTAGTATTTTTGTTTTAGCCTAGTTCGCGTTTTAAGTGCACGTTTCCCTAGGGTGCGTTTATTACATCAAGAGGTTGTTTCATTTGGATTTTCATTAGGAGGTAAACTAGTAGCTTCATATTTTGTTTATCATACCATAAGATAATTATTGGGAAATGTATGCATATGACGAGAAAAGGGAAAAAAATAAGAGAACAAGGATTTTGTGAACTCACGAATGTTTGGAGGCGTGAACACATGGTTCGAACTCCAGGACATGTACATGGTGGTGTCAATTGAAGAACCTAGCTCCAAAGCAACCCAATACTCCATCATTTGCTGTTGCTAGGCGACGTGAACCAGAAGCAATGACCACTTGGTTTAAGTATGACTTGTGGACATATTAATATTGTTGTTTCATAATATACCAATATTAGGATAAGTTAAATGGGTTTGCATTTGTGTTGTGATGGAACCTGGTATTAATAAGGAGAAGAGAGAAGTATTAGTTTGGTTTAGAAGTGTGGTTGTAGTATAAGCCACAAGGTGTGACTTAGAGATGTGGATGCGAGGGAGGCCACAATACTATGTTTCCAAGGTAGTGATGTGTTTGATTTTCGGTGGAGGAGGGTAACCAAAAGAGTGCAAGGGTTTGGTTAGGGATGTGGTGTAGGAGAAGCCACCATGTTCATCCCCAAAAATAGTGAGGTGTTCAAATATTATAGGAGAAGGCAAGCCAAGAGAAGATTATGTGGTTTTAGGCATGGTTGCATCACCACCTATGTGTACACTTTTTAAGCCTTGTTTAAGGTTTTGTGTGTTTTGTGGTTTAAAGTTATGTTACATATACATGTTTAAATACAAACCTAGATGGGAGATGTGTACATCTAATGGCCAAGGAAAGTTTAATTTGCTAGATTTAGCAATGTATGAAACGTAGGAAATGAGAGGGTCCAAGGAAAATGAAGCTTAACATCTTAGCTTGATGGAAAGTAGTATACATCATTTTGGTTAGTTTGATTTATCTTGTACATGAAATAAATGGTCAAGGTGTTCTAAAATATTTTATTGAGTCGGGTTTGTATCGGTTAATTGTACTAAAAGTTTATGTCCAAAAATTAGTGTATGTAGTTTCAATACGTAATATTTGGATCGTCATTATTAATTATAATATAATTAATAAATATTTATGCACATAAAATGTGTCTAAAAATAAATAATTGTTGTCCCATATTTGTGATGATTAATCAAGGAAGAAAGAAAGAAAATAGATGAAGTAGATGAATTCTAGAGAGAGAAAGTGGTGAGAGAAAGTAGAGAGAAGTGTGTGAAACTATAGGAAGATTAAATTAAGAAAAATGACAATCAACACACACCCTTCCTAACATGCTAGGAAGGGGTATTTATAGCCTTGCCTACATGTGGCATAATGGGCTATATGTTTGATTGGGTCGGGCTTGAATAAAATACTTAGTACCTTGAAAGAGGCCTTTTAAGCTAGCCATCAAGCTCGTAATGTCACGACTATTTTAACTAACTATTACAACGTTCTAATAAATGTTACAATATAAACCTATGACCGAACATTCTTGTTTGACTCAATATTTAGAGGCTAACAATCTCCCCCAATGTGAGGTCATTCCTCTTTTATATTTGGAGATCAATGGAGATTACGAATTTCGTCATAAATGAGTCTTGAACGTGTAATAGTCGTCTTGTTCCTTCATGCTAAGATCTTTGAGCCTTTGTCGTTGTCTTTCGACTTTGTCTTTAAACTTGAGATCTTCAAATAATTCTTGACTTGTCTTTGCCATCTTGCGATCTTGTGTCTTTATCCACATGCTCATACTTTGTACAATCTTGAAAGCTTGCTAACAATCTCCTTTGAAGAGAGGTCATTCCTCTACATTAATTGATAAGGAAGATTTTGATCATCAAAGTAGCGGAAGACTTTTGCTTCTTGATTTTTGAATATATCTTTGGACATGAGTATGTGGTTTCGAATCTTCGACTTTGTTGAGTACACCGTAACGTCACCTTCTTGAGACAAAACTTAGACACGGACTGAATGGCTTTGACATTCGTCCTAAATCGGTATCGTTATACCTCCGTTCGGTGAAGACCGTTACACGATATTAAATATCGTACCTGTGATAGGTAGATTCAATTATTAACCTCCTTGACAGGGTTTCGCGGTTGTACTAGCCGTTCTCTTTACTCGACCGTCTCAAAGCAAGACTGCGAACATAAAGAGTGAATCAACTGGATAAATATCCACTTGATTAAAGTCGTCAATTCAAATACCTAGAACAAGTTTGAATCATTAAGAATCTTACCATTGTTGCTTTCCAATTGACACAAGCTTGATTCATACAGAATCTCGCAAGTTACCTACCGTAGCGCTGTTTGATGTTGACGCTAGAAGGATTTCCATTCATCATTGTGAATATTAATGAATATCACTCTGAATGTTCTGGAAATACCATAAAGATATTGCGTAGAAACTTGAAACGAGTTTGAGTCAATAAAGAAACAAACCACTGTTGTTTTTCAGTTCTACATATGTTTAATTCATAAAGAATCTTACATATGACCTACCGTAGTGTTGTTTGATGTTAACACTGGAAGGATTTCCACTCATCATTGTGAATATTAAGTAGTATCACTCTGAGTGTTCTAGCAATATTACAAGTATGTGGCGTAGGACTCTCTTTATCTTCTTTCCGTGTGCCCTAATGAGATTTAATTGATCTCTAGGCTCTAGACTCGATTTGTGCACTTTTAGTGGTCGGAGGCTGGAGCAGATGCCACCTAGTCAATATCAACTATCTCGTAATGAGAAAGCTAATAGAAGTCATGTTGTTCTCCGTGAAAATAAAATAAACTTCTTTTGAGAGAAGTCTGAGTAGCTGGGAAAGGGTTGTGCATACATCACTAGGTCCATGATAAGTTTGTCTTCATGATAAGTTGACCCGGTTTCTGCCTAAGTTGTATAGAGGGCTTCTTTGTTTACACCCTTTATCCTTACATTTCTTTTTCATTCTTCAACCCCTTCAATTCTTACCAAGACATCATTAATAGCACCTTGTTGTGATTGTTCCAGTGCTATCATCAATACTAAGGCGGCATTCAGCTACGTTCACATTCTACTCCATCTTTCCTAAGGACTTCAATAATCTATTGGATTGCCCCTGGGAAGATCCCTCCGGTTCTGGTTGGATCATAGGACTTAAACCTAACCACCCTTTTGACACCAATAACAACGTGAATTAAAGATGTTGTGGGTATTTGATCGTAACCATGAGTGCTTGAGTCTTTAGATCACATTTTCTCCCCATATCTCTAATATATAAAATCGTTTGATATTAGAGATACCAAATTTGATTATAAATATATTGTGAAAAAATAGTCTTGAAAACTTTCGGGAGAAAAATGTGTCAAACTTAGCATGAATTTGGAACGCTCCCCCTCAAAAAAATTGATCCAATAGAATTTTCATTGTGAGGATGTGATCCACATTTCACTTTTTGAGGATAGGAGTTGTTGAACACACAATTTTTGAAAGATTTTGAATAATCATTGAGAAATTCGTGAAAAAATTATGTTCAACGCTTTTTGAAAAAATCCATTTCTTTTTGATGAAGTGGTTTTTCTAAAGCATAAACTTGAGTTCACAGACTTTGAATGTCTTGACGAATCCACTCAAGTGTAAGAAGATTTTTCTTCTTTTGTTGAGGGTAAGGGCACTAAAGCGTACACTCCCCCGTGAATATAGATCTGGGTTGCAATCTGAAAGTGATTACAAGCCATTGTGAATGTCCTTTTTTCAAGTGGGGCATATGGGGATTTTGGGATTCACAAAAGTACTTGTATTCCTTGGTTTTCCAAATCGTTCAAGCGTAATGTTCGAAACACGAATACTCTTGGATGGTTGCCATTTCCTAGGTTGTTGGAAAGAGATCCTAGGTTTTGGTTGACTACCATTAGGAGTGTGTTGAACTCTAGCGGGATTTTGGTGAACTATGTTTTGAATACACGGGTTTGTCTTTCTGAATCTTCCCTTTTTGTTTAGCATCCTCTAGGTTTTTGGTATGAACAAAGTCATTTGAACCTACAGATTCCTTTGTGGACGTGAATGTCACACGTTTTGGAGGAGTCCTAGAAGTGCTAGGTGCAATCACATGGTTTGGTTTAGCAACAGTGTGCTTTCTAAATGGAGGAACATAGGGTGATATGGATGGTTTTAGAACACTTGGTTGCGCATTAGTCTTAGGGGGTAACCTAGATTTTACATGAGAAGAACTGGAGAAAGGAGTCGGTTTTCCTAAGATAGATGGCTTTGGATCCTTGTAGGCATTGGGTTGTCGAACAACAAGTTTCACAACTTTAGGTTCCACAGTTTTCCCACCCATTTTGTCAACGAGTTGCTTCAACTCTTCTATCGCTATATCCTTTTCTTACAACTGAGCTTTCAAGTCTGTAATTTCTATACTCTTTTCGTTCATTTCTCGACACAAGGAGGAAAGTTTTACTTGCAAGTTATTATCATTTGGACCTTTTCCGACTTTGTCTTGCAAAGCAAGTTCTAAAGTATGACAGTGTTTTTGAAGGAATTCACATTGGTGTTGAATCAACGCAAAAGCCTTTTGATCAACATTAATTGTGTGTTTTGAAAGCTCTGTTTCAAGACGGTCACACTCTTTGACTTGATCAAGATATTTGCATGCCACATCAGAATATTCGTCTATATCTGCACAAGATGTAAGAGCAGCACACAAAATATCTTTGGAGAGACATTCGTGTAAGAGTAGATCATATGCTGTAGAAAACTCGTCTCTTTTAGGTTGATGGTCGTTCACTTCTTGTTCAAGAGATTCCACATAATTCAAATCATCAAACATTTCTTGCTTAATTAATGTTTCAAATTCCAAAATATGTTTTTGCGTTCTTTCCGCAAGCGGAATCAAAATACTTTTCACAAGCACAGTTATATCGTAAGAAACTTCTTTGTTTCCTTTCGAAAGTTCACGTTTTTTCCAGTCATCATCAACAACTTTTTTGAAATTTTCAATGTTACTCTTGAGAATACTAAGTGCTTGCTTACTCTTGCTTACAGAAGCTTTATATGGCAAGTACTCAATAAATTTTGAAACATTAGTTTTCTTAGTGGCAAAAGCTTGTCTCCATTTAATTCTTATCTGTTCACATTCGAAAAAATTTTGCTCACGAGTCTTCTGTGTTTGCGGTTTGAAAAGACCATAAAGACTGCTTTCATAAGCATAATTATATGGTTTAACAAATTCTTTATTAACCTTTGGTCTACTCTCTTCTTCCAAATCGTTTGTCTCTTCACTATCGGGCCTAACAACAAGGCAATCAAGATCGGTCCATTGGGACTCATCAAGATGTAAGTGCTGATTCTCAGATTGAGCTTGCTCAAGGTACTTAGGATTTTCAAAACTAGGTCTATCCTTGAAAAACGAACGAGGTGCCAACATTCTCATGGTTTGAATTGATTGATTAGTTTTGTAAACAATTTTCTTGTAAAAATCAATTTGAGTTTCAAGTTCCGCCATTTTGTCGATATCTTTCGCTTGTTTAGTTTTGAAATCCTTTTCCAACTTTTCAACCACTGCTTTCTTTTCATTAACAATTTTAGTTTTATCCTCTTGAAGAAAACCATTTACTTGAGTTAGCTCATTGACTTTAGTGGTAGCAACATACGTTTTGTGACGTTCAGTACTCAAACAGGTGTTATGATTACGTTTCTCTTGTTCTAGAAGCTTAAGAGTTCCGTTATATTTCTGTTGATAATCGTCCTTTTTGACGTTAATTAAACACCCTTTGTAACCCTCAATCTCATTGGTCTTTTGAAGAAGCTGAGCTCGATAGCTATCAATGGTCTCACTATATTTAATTAGAGCAGCTTTGCATTCTTCAAAATTTTGAGTGAGCGTAGCGTTTGCCTTCTTTAATTGCTTTTGACTCTTTCTAGTTTCTTTGACATCTTTTTGTAAAGTAGCAGTTAAATTAGCAAGCGCAATACGCTCCTCATCATCATACTCATTTGCATGTTGATCATTGTTAGACTCATTATTGCATGTATCTGAGGGATCAGGTATGGTATTGCTATCAACCTTTTCTAGTCATACATGTGTCAATAAGGGATTGAGTTTGATCACAATGCTCATGCGTATTATCATTGGCAAACACATTATATTCATCATTTTGTACCTCTTCCAATGGGTCAGAGTCGAAGACAGGAGCATTATCATAGGAAGGTGTATTGCTGATGACATTCTCAGAACTGATGTCTTGTGTGCCAGTGCTGCTGCTTTCTTTCCCATTTATGGTATGATCATCCTGCGTACCATGCTTTGTGTTCCGTGATGTGCAGCTTTCATTCACATGACCCGACACTGTACCACAATTTACCTTGAACCTTTTATCTATCTCTTGTTCGTGAATTATTATTCTGTGGACATAGGTTTCAACGGATTTGATGTTACTTGGGATCAGGACTTTGAACGTTTGAGCAGTTGTATGATGTCTCATGAAGCATTGTTGTGTACTCGAAGACATGAGAAATTCTGAATCAAAATTCTTGTCAAATGTCGTCTTGAGTTCAGTGAAGGTGATCTTGCATTCACTCCCAATAAGTCTTTCTTTGGTGAGTTGTGCCACAAGTTTCTCCATGGCTTGTGTGAATGCTCTTATGAACGTGCCAATGGAATCACCTAAGTCTAGGAGGACTTTTGAAAGGCTCTCAAACGATGATTGAAATATTCTCAAATTTTCCATGCATTTATCTCTCAAGAAGTGTGTCTGTTGTTGTAATTGTTCCATCTCAAGAGTTGTCACAACTGAACACTCATTGCTCTTTTCCATGATGATGGTTTCTTGGTTGATGAAGTGACTTCGGCTCTTAAGTAGATATGGTGTGATTGTGTTGTTGTTGAAATTCCAAAAATTCCAATTTTTTCCCAGTCCGACAATAAGTTCCTCAGTCCGACAAAAATGGTAAATCAAAAAATTTTGAATAACAAATTTTGAATTCAAGTTAGAAAGAGCCAATAACTAGTAGAGAAAAATTTTGAAAAAGGAAAATTTTTGACAAAAATAAAACCTAAAAAGTTGAATTTTGGTCCGAAAATTTGAATTTTTGGTCGAAAAATTTTTCGCATCGACAAAATTTGAAATCGAAGCTTAAATGGCCTAAAAAGGTCTAGGAAAAAAATAAACTTTACTTGGGTTTTCCCGCCAAAAAACTCTTTTTTTTTCTTTCTTTTTAATCTTCCTGTAAACTATGTTCCGGGACTAGTCTATATAGTGTCTAAGTCTAAAAAATACTCGAACAGAATTTAGCTAAACATATCTTCGGAATGTCCAGCGGAATATTCTATCGGAATGTGTCATCGGAATGTTCTATCGGAATGATATCGGAATGCCTGTCAGAATACATGTCGGGGTTAACTGTCAGAATAACTGTTAGAATATAACACCCTTTTCCGATGGAATTCCGTCGGAACTGTCAGAATGTAAAGCCCTTTTCCGATGGAATTCTATCGGAATACTTGTGCATTTCCGAAACTTTAGGTAAAAAAGTGAGATTTTGACAAGAAGTCCGTGATTTTAACCAACCGAAAGCAACCAAATCCATACCACAACTATGTAGGAGATGTATATCAAGATTTAGAGCATGGAAAACACAAAAATCTTGAATTCGAGAGATGAAATAAAGAGATGAAATGATATGAATCAAACAAAAACACAACAATCAATCACAAATCTATCCCATGGCGATTGATACCAATTGTTGTCCCATATTTGTGATGATTAAGCAAGGAAGAAAGAAAGAAAATAGATGAAGTGGATGAATTCTAGAGATAGAAAGCAATGAGAGAAAGTAGAGAGAAGTGTGTGAAACTATCAGAAGATTAGATTAAGAAAAATGACAATCAACACACACCCTTCCTAACATGCTAGGAAGGGGTATTTATAGCCTTGCCTACATGTGGCATAATAGGCTTTATGTTTGATTGTGTCGGGCTTGAATAAAATGCTTAGTACCTTGAAAGAGGCTTTTTAAGCTAGCCATCAAGCCCGTAGTCACGACTATTTTAACTAACTATTACAACGTTATAATAAATGTTACAATATAAACCTATGACCGAACATTCTTGTTTGACTCAATATTTTGAGGCTAACAATAAATAAAATAGCTCAATGATTAAACTGTCAAGTTTTTAAGTAATATAAGTAAATATATAATATATATTATATTATGATCTCGTTTGCAAAAGTGTCCGATAAAAATATTATAAGACGAGTGGTAATAAGAGTAAAACCGGTGACGTGTCAAAAGGGTAAAACCAAGGGTTTTACAGCACCTACCCGTTATTTTAGCTTTGTCCTCAACGCTTAAGATGAAGTTACTCGTCCAGGGAACAAGTGAGGACACTTTTTCTTGAACGTGAAATCTTGTGAACTCAAGTTTAGACTCATATGTGATATTTAGAATGTAGTTATTGATCGTATGCCTCTGAGGAGTAAATTTTAATGCACAATGTAACTTGTCTTTTATGTTTTGATAATTTACACATTTGGTCCTTCTGTTTTTGTGATGTGGTTCTTATGGCATGAATGGTTTCCAATGAAAATAACTTAGGGCTCAAATTTAGTTTCAAAAGTGGCAAAATGAATCCTTGGGGTTTTTATTCCATGCTAAATCAACTAGGGCTTCTTTTAAGTTCATTAAAATTCGCGTTTAGTCCTTAGAGTTTTACAACTCTCGTCTCTTTATTCTAGAGTTTATAATATGTTTGACAGTTGGCTAAATAAATCCCCGATAGTTCTAAAAATCAAGTTTAATCCAAAAGACTTAGTAAAAGGATCATTAAATCATATTCGAGTTCGATTAAGTGTACAAGGTTGGATAAAATAGGACAAGTTCGTTTTAAGTCTTGGCTCTATTAAATGTGTTTCATGGGCCTTATCGGGCCTCAGTGTGCATAGATAAGGCTTGTTAATGTTTTAATAGTTCTGCAAAAGATTTTTAAGTCTATTAAGCTTCAAAAAAGCTTATCTGATGTTGGGGTAAAAATAAGTCGAGAATCAATAGCACAATGCTATGATCCAAGAGAGATGAACACGAATCTTTCTTAGGTTTCTTGATAAGGATGTAATAGTGATAAGATATTTCGGAGGAATCTCGAGTCAAAAGGAATACGCTCCATAGCTGGATTAATAAAATAACATCAATAATTAGTCACGTCGAATATATTTAAGCCCATTTGTTTATAAATTTTTATTTACATTGATAAGCGTCCTCATCCATGTAAAGTAAAAATTTATAACTTCATGGTTCGGTGACCTATGATTTCTTTATTCAAACGAAAAAGCGTCCTAATTCGTTTCAATAAGGATTTCATAGCCCAACCTACTCAAATATTCCCGGCAAGTCTTACCATCAAAACGAATACAATATCTAAGGAAATAGATATTACTAAGAGAGTTTACAGTTGGTTTCTTTATAACTTACGTCTTCAACGTCCCATAACATCTTAACACGAAACTATAAATAAACTTCTAGTCTGGTGGCTTACGATCAAGAGACACATGTCATCTAAATATAGAATCTTAAGTACCTTGATTTGGGTCCCACCGCATCATTTAAAGATGAAAACTTATCCAAATAATACCACATAAAATTACCAAAAGCAAAAGCGTATGAGTCGTCAATAAGTTGTGTTCCGTGAGTAGATGTTCAAATCTAAGGTGATTTGGTTAAGGTGTATGTTTGGTGGAGAAAGTATAAGTATTAATTATAAAGTGTATAGTTTTAGTAAAATAAAACGTATGACACTTATAAAAATGTATAAACATTGACAAGTGTGAAGTTGGAATGTAAAAAGGTGGCTTTCGTTGACTCGTATTATTACTTATAGTATAAAGAGAGTATGTGTACATTTAGTTTGTAGTGTGTTTAGGTACTTGGTAAACTTAAGGGTCCGTTTGGTATAAGGATTTTCTTGGGTTTAGACTCTAATGTTTTCTAATCCAATGTTTGGTATGAAATTTATAAATACTCGGTAAAAGATTTTGACTCAACAGTTATCTTTTTCAATTCCCACGTATGGTGCTTCCTTTTGGTTTGGTTTTGCTGACACAAGACAGATTATAATAGCAAAAAAGATCTAAGCCACATATTCTAATATATTTAATTAATATATTATTAATTTAAACTATTTTTATTTTATTTAAAATTTAAAACAATAATAAAAATTAATAATATAATAAATAACTTTTAATTTCTCTCTCTTACATCATTTATTAAATCCCACATTAAATTCATATCTAACCCAATCCTAAACCTCCTACTTTATAAACCCACACCTAAAGTAAAACCCGGCTTCAAACCAAACGGACCCTAAATACTTGTGATCATGGTTTAGACTTTATAAAATCTAAAATAATGTATGCATATGCTCATATGTTCTAGTTGACTTAATAGTCTCCTAAGTGATCAATTGTATGATTGCATGCTCATATAAAATGTAGTCATACGTATACGAAAACTGTATGATTGTATGCACATATAAAATCTAGTCATACGTATAGGAAAACTGTATGATTGTATGCTCATATAAAATGTAGCCAAACATAATGTTGATGAAATGTAGTATGTCCGTATGCTCATAAAAATGTAGTCATACATGTTGTTCCTGTGATCCCATGATTGAATAATGTATTGTTCAAAGCTCTTGTTGCTTAAATGTTTCGACTGTTCCCGGATATGATAAATGCTCAAAGCTCTATAGCTCAAATGATGTATGCTCATGTATGATGCATATGATTGTATAATGTTTTCATGCAAAGGTGATAAAATATTATGCAATGCTTAGAGAGTAATTTTACCCACTAGCTAGTAATACTAGCTAAAAATTTATTATAAAATTTGTTAAGTTTAGTTAGATACTAAATGACTTTTCTAAATCTTCAAAGACAAAATTTCTAAAGTGTAAATAAGATTTCGAAAGAGTTAGTTCAAATAAGGTTTCTCAAGATTTATAAAAATCTAAGTTAGATTTTACAAGATTTACAAAATCTAGTTAGACTTGATTTATAAAGATTTGGTTAGATTTCCAAAGATTTACAAAATCTAGTTATGATTCTCAAAGATTTGCTAAAATATCGTTAGATTTTTAAAGATTTATAAAATCTTCTTAGATTTTTCATAGATTTACAAAATTTAGTTATGATTCTCAAAGATTTGCTGAAATCTAGTTAGATTTTTAAAAAATCTAAGTTAGATTTTTCAAGATTTATAAAATCTAGTTAGATTTTCCATGATTTATAAAGATTTGGTTAGATTTCCAAAGATTTACAAAATCTAGTTATGATTCTCAAAGATTTGCTAAAATATCGTTAGATTTTTAAAGATTTATAAAATCTTATTAGATTTTCCATAGATTTACAAAATCTAGTTATGATTCTCAATGATTTGCTAAAATCTTGTTAGATTTTTAAAGATTTATAAAATCTTGTTAAATTTTCCAAATATTTACAAAATCTAGTTATGATTCTCAAAGATTTGCTAAAATCTTGTTAGATTTTTAAAGATTTATAAAATCTTGTTAGATTTTCCAAAGATTTACTTAGATTTCTAAAGATTCCCAAAGATTTAGTTAGATTTCCATATAGATATTTCTAATGGTTTGTTATGTACAAAGTTGTTTGTGGTTATAATGCATTGTTCCGGCCATCATACTTTAGAAGCCATTCTATAAACGTTTGAGGAGCGAGGGCACTTTAAATCGTAAACCCAACCACTCAGTCAAAACGTAATATCGAGATGGAACATCTTTAGTATAAAGCTCCCTACTAACATGGCATGTTTATATTAAATACCTTACGTATTTTAATAGCTTCATAAAGATTTTAAACAATTGTTATATAAAAGGCACGTAAAGGGTTAGTTCACATAATATTTATGCTCTATATGCTATATGCCTAGCTATTAGGGTCCCCAAAAATTAATTTTTCCTTTAACTGATTTTTATATTCAGTTATAGTCCAGTTTTAAAAATTTTATTATTTAAAAATTTTTAAGTTTTTGATCTGGTTCTCTATAACTATCTCTCTGATACCAATTCTGTAACACCTCCAAATTGGTCAAATGCAGCGGAATAATAATTGGGGTGTTACTTTGGTGGATCGATAGCAAATAGTATACAGAGCATGGTCATAAAGTATCATTTAAACATATTACATGAATCAAATGTGCAGATTTAATAATTTGTCTTAAAATCAACATTTATTATTATTTGTAGGAATATCCCAGCCCGATGGTAAACATGATGCTTCCTATGATGCTGGAAATCTAATGCACATGTACCTGCTTATTTACCTGAGAAAACATGTTTAAATCGGTCAACATAAAGTTGGTGAATTCATAGAATTTAGTTCAAAAAGTATAAGTATTGATATGCAAAACACCACGGGGATAGCAGCGCATAAAGCCACATACTATAGTAGTTCCTATTACCCTGTAATAGATGCTAGACATGATGCTCAAGTGCCTAAAAATAGGACATCCTGATGTGAGACCCTCAATCCGACAATGAAATAAACATGTTGCTTGGCCTAAGCGTTTCGTGGTAGCAAGTCACGCAGGCCGGGTATTGTCAATACCCTAATAATCTACCGATAACATTTCGCACTACACTATTAACTATTACAGTCCACGAGAATAATGGGGCAAACAATAGGCAGTAATCTGTTGTTATCTGTAAGCGTTTGCATAAACAATAATTAAGTATGTTTTCTCTCCCAGTTATAAAACAGTAAAAGATGGGGTCATGAACTCACCTCAGTAGCAATGATGTAGTGATGATGTCACTGAATAAATTGGCACAATATGATCAGGAAGCAGTAGAATTACCTAAGTAATTTATGTGACTGATGTGCTCGTACGCTAGGTATATTTAAAAAGAATTGCGAATACAAATCCTAGACAAGAAGCCAAAAACTTGATATGCGATCTTTCCACACATTGGGCTTTAAATTTATAAACAAGAATTACCGATAATAATTAGGAACACAAATTCGAGAAAGTATACTCTAGTCATGTTGCAATTAGGTTGGTAAGTAAAGGTCGTCCCATGGGACTTGGTTATACTCAAGTTTAGTTGTTTGTAACAATGGTAAGTATGATTGTCACGATCACACCACCATGAGAATCGTTAAAGGCACTAGCACACAAAGAACATGCAAGTATAGTCAAATGATCACATGGACATATGGATGCATAGTTTGGAAAACATATTAAAGGTAATCCTTTCGACCTATAGAACCAATAATAAGACACTAGTGCTTTATAAATCAAATACACATATGTCTCAATTAAGTGGTCACATGAGCCTTATGCCTAAGCCAATAACAACAAGAATCCTTTCGGCCCATAGACTTGGTGTTATCAATTTGATAAGTTCCATTTACTTGAAAGATGATTAAAAAAATATATTCAAAAGACTCCTTTCGACCTATAATCTAGATTAAACCATTACTTGTTATGTTTATTAAGTTTCTTGCACAATCTTCACAAGCACAAGACCAAATCATTTTTCGATTAATGAATTGACATCAACCATGTTGAGAATAATTTCGACATATAGACTCAACAATGATTAACCAAATTGACAAACAAGAACAAGTTCTAATTCAACCAAATATAATGTTATCACCACAATCCAATGACAAGCACTAATAAAATCCAAACATCCATTTATCACAAGTTATCATATAAACAATACAAGTATCACAACATCTATATTATCTAATATAACACAGTTTTTAAACCTCTCTCTTCATCAATTTTTTCCTAATATAACTAAACCTAATGTTGAGACACTTGTCCATAAAAGCTCTTTCGAAATTCTGAAATGTACAAAAGATCTTTACATCCGCCCAATTTGACTATCCATTTAATTGTTCTGTCCAAAAGTATCCGTTGTATTAATTTAAGGAAAGAAATAAATTTAAATAAGTGTTTAAAACGTAATTGACTGGTAACACGTTATTGCTTAATGCACTTATAAAGTTTTGGTAAATCAATTATTTTAAGAAACATAAGTCAATTTTAATATTTGTTTGATGATATATTCATATCTTTCTTTTCGGTACCTTTAATTTTACGATTTTAATAGTTTTTGGAGAAGATCCTAGTCGACTTTCATTATTCATAATTGCATATGTTTGTCTGCTATAATTTTGTGTAGTCACAAACTAAAAGTGTCTATGAATATAATTTGAGGGCTTTTAATTTTTGTTTAACTGTGATTATTTGTTTTTCTTGATTGATAGTTCACAATCCTTTATATTAATATCATTATGCTCATCTTTCTGTTTCAGAGTCTATATAAACATCTGTTTTTCTTCATCTGCATGTCACAATATATATTTCCATTTTTCATTTTTAGCAATAACCAAATGGCTAGATTTAACAATGGTTTCATAAAGTTAGTGCTCTTAGAGACAATATTACGTTAGGTGTTCGCATTGTCAGGGCGTGGATTTAATCTTTACACAGTCAACCAAAGATTAGCAACATGAAACTCATCCTTTGGACGAGCAGGTATGAACAAAATAAGTATGTGTTTTGATTATTCTGTGTATTAAAATCATACGTAGTAACTAATTTACTTGTGTGTATTACCTTGATTAGGAACTTGAGTACAACATCCTCATGCGGCAAATTTTTAAAAAAAGATTTTGACTATGTTAAAACGTGCCAAGAATAAGTTAAAATTCTATCATGAAATGTGACCCGCTAAAAGAGCATTGTATATTTGGTTAAAATAGTACGTTAAAATATACTTAAAGTATATCATTAATTTAGCACATTAAAATAGCAATTCCTTGATAAAAAAACATGTGAAGCATATACTCTAACAAAAATATATACGTTATTTTTAGGAATACATTTTTCCAAACCTTATTATTATCCGTGATAAAAATAACGTGTGAAGCATATACTGTAACACCACATTTAGGTTTTAGTGTTGAGTTCGTTGCTTTTTTCTTTACAGATATGGTACTGTTTGAGTCTTGACGTTGAATAGCTTAAAAGGTAAGCAATGATCGGGAAGGATACTGAGGGGATTCTGCGGGAAGGTTGAATATAAAAGGAAAAAGTTACAGGCGTACGAGACTTGACAGTACAGAAACTATGAGAACATTCCCTGATCAGGTGATGTTATCGATAATGTATAATATTATTTCTTAAGATTCATTGATTTGGTCTTTTTTTGGTGATTTTGATATAATGGTAACTTTATGATGTAATACTCTTCTTACATATTAATGCCTATTATATTTTACTTTGAAATATTTCCATGAGGTGTTTTATTTCTTTAACATTTAGTGTCCATTTCTTCAGGTGAGATTTTTATGGTGTAATTTTAGATAATAAAGATTTTAGATGAGCTTCTTAGCGACGAAGATAAAGTGTGGTTGCTCCGATTACGAACAATGTGTTATGTTTTCTTCATATAGTATGGTGTTTGTTTTTTAATTCATGGGTTTCATATAGGATAGATTTTAGAAAAGAAGATATGACATCCAACTGTTGATCATCTTCTGGGCGTTGTAACTTAAAAAAGTAATCCAATGATGATCGTAACAGAATATTTACCAAAGCTCTATTTCTCTCAGCATAATCCCCGTATCCTTCACTTTGAAGAAATGAACAATATAATATATGTTTAATGAACATTAATATACTCCTTCCGTCCTTAAATAAATGTCCACTGTTCAATTTTTAAAGTCTTTCTTTGTCATCTTTGACCTTAAATTACTTTATTTTTGTATTATAATTTTTGATAAAATTTATATTAATGAAAAATACATTTGAAACTCAATCTATTCATATATTTTACATCATACATTATATAACACAAACATAATAATTTAAAGTCAAAGTTGCCAATAAAATACTTTAAAAGTGAAAAGTGGACATTTAATTAGGGGCGGAGGAAGTATATCTTATACTCTGGTTTTGGAATTTTGACAATGTAGACAACCAATAGTGTTAAGTGTTCAGATAGAAGCCAACTTAGTATGACTATTTGTTATCATAGTGTTGAAGGTTGCATATTCTTGAGTGTGCTTAAGGTTTGCTTGCATTTTGGTAGAACCAAACAGCTTGACATCGGGTGATAAGTATTCGGATGATTATGTGTTAGGGTTGAGCATTGGTTCAAAATCGAATCGAACCGAATCGAAAATCGATTTAAAAATAATATGCACTGAGACCCGAACTGAGTTAAACCGAGCAAAACCGAAACCGAACCGAATATATAGTTTAAGCATATTTTTCGTGTTATTAACCAAAACTGAATTGAACCGAGCAAAACCGACATAAATATACAAAATCGAAAACCAAACTGAAAATGGTCAGTTCAGTTTCGATCGGTTCAGTTCAGCTCAGTTTGTCGGTTCGGGTTGGTTTTCGCGTGATTTTGCTCAGCCCTATATGTGGGTGTTACAAACTCAAGTAATTATCTAATAATTCAATTATTACTTTATTGTTTTTTTTTTCAAATATTAATGAACATGTTTACATATGTTGTTTTTCTTATTTTACACATGCATGATTATCGTAATTGTTTCAAAAATAAAAAACAGAAAAAGTTTGAATATTGGCGTTTGTGATCAAGATATATACACAATTTATAATTTCAAATGCTTAATTTAACATATTCTAAATTCAAATAAGTTATTGATCACAATCTCATTTTACTCGCATCTTCATTCGATTATTAGTTGTTCACAAAATTGATATTGGCTATTGACTTGATTAGCGCTCACATACGTCATTTGCTTATTGTGTTTCCTTTAACATGTGTTTGATTAGTGATATATATTTTACGTTTCTTTATCCAGATTTAGTTCTTTATAACTAATAGTTTCGTAATAAGTAGTGTAATTTCCTAACTCCTTTGACGTTTCCTTTAGGATACCCATGAATTTCACGGGTGTTTTAGCTAGTTCACAATATCACAAACACAAGAATCACCATGAACATGAACATAAACTACATTGAATAATAAAGAAGAAGTTACCCAACATTAGAATCCATAGTTACAAAGTATCCAAATGATTCTAACCAATAGAACAACCAATATACAATTCGTCCTACCCATAACCTTCTTGGACATCGACCTCTTGGTGCGAGAATAGAGCCTTTTTGGGGTGTTTAGGAATAAGGATTGTTGGAGATTGAATTGTTTATGGTGTGTGGTTTTTTCTCTACATCACCAATGGTTTATTACATTTACATGGCTACCAAATCCACCACCCCTCACCACTTGGGGTAAGGGGTGATATCAAAATCACAGAATATGATGGATTATAAGATGGTGATTGAGTTCAAGGGATATTAAAAATAGTACCCCATGGGTTTTATTTATACTTGAATTAGCCTTGGCCATCAAGCACTTTTCTTGAAGCCAAAGATGTGTAATAATGAGTGTAATGAAGCTTGTAGGAGTTACAATGGAGTTATGGTTGAACTTGGTGAGCAATGTGAAGTAATGGAGGGTTGAAGATTACTTGGAGAAGTGGCAGCCATGGGAAATGTTGGTGGCAAGTTTGATGTTTGTTAATGGTTGTTTTGACGGCGGCAGCAATCATGTTGCCGGTGGCAACTGGGTGTTGATTTGCCTGTGGTGGCAACTGAGAGATGGTTTGCCGGCGGCACGGACTTGCTTGCCGGTGAAAACTAAATGCTACTTTGATGTTGGTGGCAAATGAAGGTTTCTTTGATGGAGGCAAGCTAAGTGTTGCTGGTGGCAACTGAGCCATTTTCCATACTTTTCCTTCTAGTCCTTCTTCTTTGTTTCTTCCACCTTTCTTTCTTCCAAACAATCCAAGACTCTTCATCTTTGTATTATTTATCATACAAGAGCTACACTTTCATGTCTCGTTCATCTTTTCACCTCCAATTCACGTCTTTTCTTCATTTATCGTGATGTAACCATTGATGAACCTACAATAGCAAATAAGCTTCATTAAGTATCATATGTTCATAATAATCATACAAATATATGCATAAACACCACGAATACGCTCATATAAACATGTTAGATTTGAGCGTTATCAAATCCCCTCACACTTATGTTTTGCTCGTCCTCGAGCAAGGAAAAGAAAAACTTTGCTTGCCCTCAAGCAAATAAAATAAACTAAGGTTATAAACAAAATGAATAAGTTCTAAAAGATAAGAAATTTTTAAAATTCTATGAAAAAGTGAAAATCTTTTTTATTTTTATAAAAAATGGCTAAAGGTGCAAACCCCCTCACACTTAAGAGGTTGTTTGTCCTCAAGCAAATAAAAGAATATTATTTTTGGGGGTTTTTTATATGAAATCGCTAAAGGGGTAAACCCATTCACACTTAAGAGGTTGCTTGTCCTCAAGCAAGTAAAATAAAGATACTTTACACCATGGTGCATGAAAATGCTTTAGAAAAATAAGATGAAAATCTACCAAGTACAAACAAGACTAAATCAAATAGCATGAGCACCAAGTGTACACATCTAAAGAAGACTTTTATTGGGGTAAGGCTAAGGATTTGGGTTAATGGGTATGGATAAGACATGGGATATTTATAAGAGGTGTCACGAATATACAAGGTAAAAGTCTAAGTCCCATGTTGCTAGTTACCGAACAAATTACAAGCCGAAAAATGATCATAGCTACGAGCTTTATTCAACACATATCACACACATATCACGTCTTGACACATTGGCCAATCGATATCTAAACATACTTCATCTTCCTTCATCTTCATAATATTGTCATCACTTTTTTTGTTACTTTTTTTTCGATGACTTATTCTTTTTCTTTCTTTTTCACTTTTCTCATACTCCTCTTTTTTTATTTTTTTTTATTTCAACAAACATCACATGCTCCCCTCACACTTCGCTTAAGCACACACCACAAAAAATACAAATAAGAAGCGACCTACTTCATCTTTGTTGAAGTGGCACACACACATAGCAAAGTGTGGCAACTAATAATCATCAAAAACGATCCACCATACCAAGCAACTAGCAATCCACCATTTAGACTTCGACAATGGTTAGGCTAAGGTTTAAGGTTAGATATTTTTTTTTCTTTTTATTGGATTTAACAAAAATGAAAAGAATGGCTCAACGTGTGTTCTAAGGGTATCTAGCACTAAAGGAGAGTGCTAACAAGAGGATATGGGAGGTTAGCTAATCGATGAAACTAGCTAAAGAGAAAATTGGAAAAAGCTATTTTTATTCCTAAGGTTGCCTCTTTATCACGCATATACACTTATATCACACAAGTGTGATCTCACTAAAACTTTTTTATTTTTTTATTTTTTTTTTTAAAAAATTTTACACCATGTGGATGATTATTGAAATATATCTACATACAAATGTGTGAAAACATTTAGATCCTAAGGGCAAACAAGTATACAACTTTCCCTCTTTTTTTATAACTTTTTTATATATTTTTTTTAGCCCCAAAAAATTTAGATACTAAAACTGGTTTCGTTTCCCATTTATTTCCCCTCACACTTAAGTTTTGGATTGGAGTCAATGCTAAAAATAAACTTCAAAGCGTGAAAAGTGAGGAAAATAAATAAATAGTCCAAGAGAAACGAAACTTCCCGGGCTATGAAATTGAAATTGATCTCCATACGATAAGATGACAAATAAGGAAGATCAAGCGATTTCATCTCCAATGAGCGTATACACATACAATCCATCAACACAATCAATCCATCTTCCATAAGCTTTATTGAACCTGCAAAATAAACTAAACTACAAAACACTTAAATTTATTAAGCACACTTTCGTAGGCAACACGATTGCATTTAGCATATGCAACAAGCCTTTAAACTCCTCAGTATCCCGAGTGGACGAGTTGTAGTCTCGTGAGGGTTTCCAGCGAACACACCCACAAAGTTCATACATGAACCACATGAACTGAAACAAACAAACAAGCACGCATGCAAATAAAATGCAACACACACAAGACAACTAACACAAACAAAAACAAACATTATGCATATATATACATCACACATATGAGAATTAAAAACAATCTAAACATTTAAAAACACAACACGAATCAACAAAAACAAAATACGAAAAACTAAATTATTTTTTTTCAATAATAATAAAAAATGACTATGAATTTTAAAGACGAGAGAGATACACTCTACATGATGCCATGGAAATACTAAGAAAGATTAAAATGAAAAATGAACAACTAAAAGAAAAAAATGAGATTTGAGAGCTACTTGATGCTTATGAGTTTGTATATATTTTTATTTTTATAATTTTTTTTTCACAAAAACATACTTTAAAACTTCTCCAACTCGCAAAAATATTTAGGGAACGAGTAGGATACGTCTTAGGAAATAAGAATATGATTAGTTGACGGTTTTTTTTTGTTTTTTAGTTTTATCATGACTCAAAAATTTTACTACTCGCAAAAATTTCCGGGAAACAAATAGTATAAGTTTCGAGCAATTGTTTCTATAATTTGTTTTTTTTAAACCGCAACCAATAAAATGTACACAACCTCTCAACACCAACATATTTCACAAATTAAAAATAAAACTTTATGTTTTAACTAAATGAAACAAAAACACATAATAGAGGTTTTGTACCAAATCTATTAAACCGGATGGTTTTCAAGACTTCGGGTTCTATCCACGGGGTTTGGGAATTTACCGGAGTGAATAAAAATACAAACAAGGCACAAAATTATTAAAACAGGGCGGTTGGGCGAGATATAAGCTTTATTAAAACTTGGTTTAAAACTCGATTAACGGATGTTTAACAAGTTGAAAACACAATTAAGAATATTTTTGGTGAAGGCCTAGTTCAAATAAAAGAAGATAAAAAGAAAAAGAAAAAAAATTCAGAAAATTCCAGTTGCCGCCGGCAAGGCATAGTTGCCGCCGGCAACGTGATAACAGAATATGATTTGCCTCCCGGCAAGGGGCATTTGCCGCCGGCAACGCAAAAATTTTTATTTTTTTTTTGGTCTGACAACCTTGTCGGCCGGCATGGGGGTGTTGCCGGCGGCAAGGTGAAACAGTGGGGCTTTTGTCGGCCGGCAACCATGTGGTGCCGGCCGGCGACAACTGCTCCAGTGCAGCAAAATTTATTTTTTTTTTTTTTTCAAACTTCCTTATAACTTAAAAACTAAAATTTTTTGTAAAAACACTTTTATTAAAACCATTAAAACATATAAGAAAAACTTAATCCAAACGCACCCTTAAGATTAATAAGGCACCTTAGGCATGAAACAAGAAAAATAAGCACAAAAAGAAAAGAAAAGACTAATAAGCTAGCAAGACATGTAAAACCATTTAGCACATCACATTCTAGAAACAAAATAAGACACAACACAATGCACATCTAACACATAACATGAAACAAATGACAAAAACTAGATTTCTAACTCTTTTTTTTATTTTTCATGTATTTTCCATTTATTTTCAAAACATTTTTTTGATTTTTTATTTTAATACATATGACTAAAGGTATCAAATACCATTTATTTTGACTAAAGGAGAATTTTTGAAATGATCAAAATTGTTAAAAAAATGATAAATCCAAACGCCACCTTAAACTAGGAAAAACACAAAAATGCATACATTGAGAAATGCAACAAGCAAGCACACATGCATACAAGCACGCAAGAACATAAACACGTATACACATGACACATAACAAGACACAAACTCACAAAACAATAAAAACACAAACAAACTAAAATTCATGTGGTCAAGTAATTCTAGCCATCGACTAGAGTGATTCGGGACAAGGTTTTGGGTTTCTGAAACAAGCACTTTGGGACACATTTAGCAATCAATCATTGAAACAAGCAATTTAAGCACACAAGAGAGGAAATCCCAACACCAAAAGCATGAATTTGGTGCCAAGATCATTTAAGCAACTTTTTTTAGAATTAAGAGATTTTTAGCAAAGGGTGCTCTAACCTTTGTCAAGGGCTAGAGCAAGAGCAATCACACATTGGAATTTGGAGCAATTCAAAGCCTCCAATTGAGTAATCAACCACCAACCAAATTCCTCCTATGCGAAATTCGTCCCCACTATGCGGGTAAATGGGGTATAACAACTCTTTCGGGTTATGTAGAAATTGGTAACACAAACGATTCAAGAAACAAGGACACAAGCAAGCAAGCAATCAACAAGATAACGATTCCAACTAACAAAGATACAAACAAACAAACTAACAAGAGTATGAACTAGCAAGTCCCCGGCAGCGGCGTCAAAAACTTGGTGTGCTCGTACGCTAGGTATATTTAAAAAGAATTGCAAATAAAAATCCTAGACAAGAAGCCAAAAACTTGATATGCGATCTTTCCACACATTGGGTTTTAAATTTATAAACAAGAATTACCGATAATAATTAGGAACACAAATTCGAGCAAGTATACTCTAGTCATGTTGCAATTAGGTTGGTAAGTCAAGGTCGTCCCATGGGACTTGGTTATACTCAAGTGTAGTTGTTTGTAACAATGGTAAGTATGATTGTCACGATCACACCACCATGAGAATCGTTAAAGGAACTAGCACACAAAGAACATACAAGTATAGTCAAATGATCACATGGACATATGGATGCATAGTTTGGAAAACATATTAAAGGTGATCCTTTCGACCTATAGAACCAATAATAAGACACTATTGCTTTATAAATCAAATATACATATGTCTCAATCAAGTGGTCACTCATGAGCCTTATGCCTAAACCAATAACAACAAGAATCCTTTCGGCCCATAGACTTGGTGTTATCAATTTGATAAGTTCCATTTACTTGAAAGATGATTAAAACAATATATTCAAAAGACTCCTTTCGACCTATAATCTAGATTAAATCATTACTTGTTATGTTTATTAAGTCTCTTGCACAATCTTCACAAGCACAAGACGTAATCATTTGTCGATTAATGAATTGACATCAACCATGTTGAGAATAATTTCGACATATAGACTCAACAATGATTAACCAAATTGACAAACAAGAACAAGTTCTAATTCAACCAAGTATAATGTTATCACCACAATCCAATGACGAGCACAAATAAAATCCAAACATCTATTTATCACAAGTTATCATATAAACAATACAAGTATCACAACATTCACAATATCACAAACACAAGAATCACCATGAACATGAACATGAACATAAACTACATTGAATAATAAAGAAGAAGTTACCCACTCATTAGAATCCATAGTTACAAAGTATCCAAATGATTCTAACCAATAGAACAACCAATATACAATTCGTCCTACCCATAACCTTCTTGGACATCAACCTCTTGGTGCGAGAATAGAGCCTTTTTGGGGTGTTTGGGAATAAGGATTGTTGGAGATTGAATTGTTTATGGTGTGTGGTTTTCTTCTCTACATCACCAATGGTTTATTACATTTACATGGCTACCAAATCCACCACCCCTCACCACTTGGGTGAGGGGTGATATCAAAATCACAGAATATGATGGATTATAAGATGGTGATTGATTTCAAGGAATATTAAAAACACTACCCCATGGGTTTTATTTATACTTGAATTAACTTTAGCCATCAAGCACTTTTCTTGGAGCCAAAGATGTGTAATAATGAGTGTAATGAAGCTTGTAGGAGTTACAATAGAGTTATGGCTGAACTTGGTGAGCAAGGTGAAGTAATGGAGGGGTTGAAGATTACTTGGAGAAGTGGCAGCCATGGGAAATGTTGGTGGCAAGTTTGATGTTTGCTGATGGCTGTTTTGCCGACGGCAGCAATCATGTTGCCGGTGGAAACTGGGTGTTGATTTGCCTGTGGTGGCAACTGAGAGATGGTTTGCCGGCGGCACGGACTTGCTTGTCGGTGGCAACTGAATGCTACTTTGATGTTGGTGGCAAATGAAGGTTGGTTTGATGGAGGCAAGCTAAGTGTTGTTGGTGGCAACTGAGCCATTTTCCATACTTTTCCTTCTAGTCCTTCTTCTTTGTTTCTTCCACCTTTCTTTCTTCCAAACTTTCCAAGAATCTTCATCTTTGTATTATTTATCATACAAGAGCTACACTTTCATGTCTCGTTCATCTTTTCACCTCCAATTCACGTCTTTTCTTCATTTATCGTGATGTAACAATTGATGAACCTACAATAGCAAATAAGCTTCATTAAGTATCATATGTTCATAATAATCATACAAATATATGCATAAACACCACGAATACGCTCATATAAACATGTTAGATTTGAGCGTTATCGGTGACTCAGTAAATACACAATAAAATGCACAAATAAATGCAGTTGATGCAAATGCATGATCACAGATTTAATAAGTTGTTATCGTTTTAAGTGTTAAACTTATAGTAAGTTATCGAAACATGTACACTTTTAATTTAATAAAGTGTACTTACCTTGGTTGAATGATAACAGTATAATTGAATTAAATAAAATGATTTTTATTTAATTAAGACTTATAAATAGTTTTTCATAAAAGTCTCTCAAGTTTCCGATTGTACACAATTAGTCCCCCATGTTTTAAGAATTACAATATAGCCCTTATAGTTTATTAAATCAAATAATATTAATAAAACTTAAGTTAAATTGTACACGAGTCCTTGGTTTTAATATAAATACGAAAACAGCCCCTAGGGCTTGCTAAACTTTCGCTACTTGGCAAGTTTAGTCCACTAAAATCCAAAACCTTAAGTACATATATAGTGTAAATGATGATTTTTGAAAATCATTCACGGGTTTGTTATCTAACCATAAAACAAACAAGAACATATTTGTATTCTCGGGTATCTCGTCTACAAGTTTCGTTCTTTAAGTTTTGCTTCAAAACGGCTCTAAAATGGGTAAAAACGCGTTTCAAGACAGCGGGTCAGAATGTCTAAATTTTCATCAGTTTTTAAAGTGTGCGAGGCAGATTTTTAAAGGGTTGTAACTTATTCGTTACTTGTCCGTTTTTAGTGTTCTTGGTGTCTACGGAAAGATAGCCAGGAGATACACAATATCCTAGCTGGTGTCGGGTTCCAGATCTGAATCTAACATGCTCGAAAACGAGGCTAAAGTCAGCTGCTCAGCCTAGTGGTAAATATTGCCAGTTGTTGACAGATTTTAGTGTTCAAACGCAGATTTTCAAACTCAGTTTCCCGCTTCGTTATAGCTCCGTTTTAGGTGATTCAAGAGGATGTCGAAAGGTGGCTAGGTGTTCTATGAATTGCCCCCATAACCTGATCTATACACAGGGTCCTACTGGGTCTAAACAGGCTCTAAAGATGGCTGCTCGGGCTGTTTTTACACATAAAATAACGCTCAAAATTAATTTCTTTAGCATAGCAAACGTGTTCCTTTTTCGTTCAAATTTTGCAAGGATACTAAATAAGGGATAACTTACGACCTAGTATTTTCGTTTTAGCCCAATCCGCGTTTTAAGTGCACGTTTCCCTAGGGTACGTTTATTACATCAGGAGGTTGTTTCATTTGGATTTTTATTAGGAGGTAAACTAGTAGCTTCATATTTTGTTTATCATACCATAAGATAATTATTGGGAAATGTATGCATATGACGAGAAAAGGGAAAAAAATAAGAGAACAAGGATTTTGTGAACTCACGAATGGTTGGAGGCGTGAACACATGGTTCGAACTCATGACATGTACATGGTGGTGTCAGTTGAAGAACCTAGCTCCAAAGCAACCCAATACTCCATCATTTGTTGTTGTTAGGCGAAGTGAACCATAAGGAATGAACGCTTGGTTTAAGTATGACTTGTGGACATATTAATATTGTTGTTTCATAATATACCAATATTAGGATAAGTTAAATGGGTTTGCATTTGTGTTGTGATGGAACCTGGTATTAATAAGGAGAAGAGAGAAGTATGAGTTTGGTTTAGAAGTGTGGTTGTGGTAGAAGCCACAAGGTGTGACTTAGAGATGTGGATGCGAGGGAGGCCACAATACTATGTTTCCAAGGTGGTGATGTGTTTGATTTTTGGTGGAGGAGGGTAACCAAAAGAGTGCAAGGGTTTGGTTAGGGATGTGGTGTAGAAGAAGCCACCATGTTCATCCCCAAAAATAGTGAGGTATTCAAATATTGCGGGAGAATGCAATCCAAGGGAGGATTATGTGGTTTTAAGCATGGTTGCATCACCACCTATGTGTACACTTTTTAAGCCTTGTTTAAGGTTTGGTGTGTTTTGTGGTTTAAAGTTATGTTACATATACACGTTTAAATACAAACCTAGATGGGAGATGTGTACATCTAATGGCCAAGGAAAGTTTGATTTGCTAGATTTAGCAATGTATGAAACGTAGGAAATGAGAAGGTCCAAGGAAAATTAAGCTTAAAATCTTAGCTCGATGGAAAGTAGTATACATCATTTTGGTTAGTTTGATTTATATTGTACATGAAATAAGTGGTCAAGGTGTTCTAGAATATTTTATGGAGTCGGGTTTGTATCGGTTAATTGTACTAAAAGTTTATGTCCAAACATTAGTGTATGTGGTTTCAATGTGTAATATTTTGGATCGTCATTATTAATTATAATATAATTAATAATTATGTATGCACATAAAATGTGTCTAAAAATAAATAAATAAAATAGCTCAATGATTAAAATGTCAAGTTTTTAAGTAATATAAGTAAATATATAATATTTACTATATTATGATCTCGTTTGCAAAAGTGTTCGATAAAAATATTATACGACGAGTGGTAATAAGAGTAAAACCGGTGACGTGTCAAAAGGGTAAAACCAAGGGTTTTACAGTTACTATCCTGAAAAACCTCAGCTTCACGATCCCCCTGAGCTCCCTGCAGTTCCACCTCAAACCAAACACGTTTATCAACATGTACTCAATGGACTCCTGTTTTAACACCAGGACCAAGTTGTTTGAACCCAACTTGTTTTGAACCTCCATGCTTATGTACATTTAACGCATCGAATTTCTCGATGTTAAACCTAGTTATAGAACTTGCCATTTTTTTCCCTTTGTTGTTTGCTAAACCTTGTGAAAAACTCACAATCACAAACCGACAAAGTCCCTTTGGTAATTCGCTAAACCTTGTGATATATTAAACCTCACAATCACGAATTATGAAGTCCCCTTGCTTTATCGATATAACCCTAAGAGAAACCCTCTTAAAAATCGATCAAACCAAGAAACCCTTCAAAAAGAAAAACCCTTTCTTACTCAAATACCGATTAAGCCTTGGAAATTAACCTATAACAAATCGACAACCCTTAAATTAAGAAAGTACCCAGCTCTTTTTGAAGTAACCTTTTTCGTACTTTTAATTTTGCAAAACCGATCTCTAATAACCTTAGAAATCTTGCAACCTCGAGAAGTCTTGAATATTCTTTAACCTTGCTACAAATCTTGTCAAGTTGTTTCTTAACCAACTTTACCGACAAGCCTCACAAGCCGTGTTCAATATACCCGTTGTTGCGTAAACCCTTTCTTGCAAATCGAATTAACTAGGATAACCCTAAACCCTCGATTAAAACAAGCAACCCGATCATTAACTTGAAAAACCCAAGCAAACCACGATCAAACTTGAACCACAAGAAATACCCTTCTTACAAATCGAATTTATTAGATACCCTAAACCCTCGATTTCGAACAAGCAAACCCGACCACTAACTTGAAAACCCAAACGAATCACGATTGAAACTTGAACCACAAGAAAATACCCGCAACAACTACATTTGCTTCGTACTTTAATCAATCGACTTAAGATAAACCCATAAATCGATTAAGCAAAGTGGACAAAGTAAATGTTGATACCCTTTGCCAAAAACAATTGGTCAACTTTGTAGTAAAGTCATTACTTTTCACGTGATATTAAAAAGAAAAGAACCAATCATATTGTTTTTTATTTTATCACCTTCACACGTGCGTTTAATGAATAACTCTCGTTAGTCGACTGAAAAAAAAACGATTGACAAATTGAAAACCTTTTTTTTCAGTCACCGATCGCAACTCCCACGATTCGCAAAACCCGAATCGAAACCTCGACACTTCTAAAACCTCGCTCTAGCCTTCAACCTTCGTGAGACCACAATAACCGTGAGCTCTGATACCACTTGTTGTACAACACCGACAACAACCCGAAGATCTATATCGAGGAAACGCTAGATCACGAGTTGTATCGAGCACAAGTAGCGAACCCGAGAGACTACACATAACCGAAAAAAAATATATATGCACACGATATACCCTCAACTACCTCTTTATTAAAAACCCTAATAAAGACTACATTGAGGAAGAAGAATACAATGAACTAGGATCCCCTTCATCCCTATTTATAGAGATGAGGGTAGGCACCTCCTTAAGTCAAATATGAAACTTCTTATAAACCAACTTAAGTAGGTTAGCCTAAATGCTTCCTAATATAAGTCTATTCCTAATCTATATTACAAAGTACACTTAAGTCCTAACCTATGTTTTATATTACTCCTAATATTCTAACAATTTCCACCTAGTTTACTCCTAAATTATGTTACAAAGTACACTTAAGTCCCAAACATATGTTTAATATTACTCCTAATATTCTAACCAATTCGTAAATCTAGCAATCGATCTTCGGAGAGCACAATAACCGTGGTTCTGATACCACTTGTTGTACAATACCGACAACAACCCGAAGATCTATATCGCGGAAACGCTAGATCGCGAGTTGTATCGAGCACAAGTAGCGAACCCGAGAGACTACAAAGAACTGACAAACATATATGCACACGATATACCCTCGACTACCTCTTTATTAAAAACCCTAATCCCTATTTATAGAGATGAGGGGTAGGCACCTCCTTAAGTCAAATAGGAAACTTCTTATAACCCAACTTAAGGAGGTTAGCCTAAATACTACCTAATATAAGTATATTCCTAATTTATATTACAAAGTACACTTAAGTCCCTAACCTATGTTTAATATTACTCCTAATATTCTAACACGATCTTGTTCAAGTTATGATGTTGATCTCTTGAACGTTTTCATCTTGTAATGTCAAAATAAAATTATGTCAACTTATTCCAAATAGAGTGGCTTACAATATAAGAGATTGTTTTGGTATAAGTTGACATTGTTGGGTTTAATCTTGATGGGTCACGGGTCAGCTGGTATGGGTCAGTATGTGGGCCCAGTTAGTGTGAAGATAAGAGTTGATAGGTACCAAAATGCATGGCAAATGACCAGGACTACACGTTTGTTTTACTGGTTATTTGTTTACCCATTATTCAGGAGGACATGGGAATATAGTATACCCAGTCACCCACATTCCATTTCATACAGGGTTTGTGTGCTTTAGTATGTTAGTATGTAGTCTATAAATAGGTTGTAGGTTTCATATAAAATGTATTCAGTTTTCCCTTTTTATATAACAAGCAAGTATTGAAACCCAATCGTTGTTTTGATTGGTGTGTTGCCGAGTTGCGTTTATCGGGGTAAAGGGGATGAATCCCACACGTGGTATCAGAGCCTTAACGGTTCATACCCGATGTGTTGGAGAGCAAGAAAAGGATGATTACATGTTAGGTGTATTGAGGGACGGAAAGTTAAAAGCAAGCAACAAGTTTCTGATCAAAGCAGGTGACCACAATTACGCAGCAGCTTGGACCTTTTTGAAAGCAGAAACTTAGCATGACGAATAGCGAAAGAACGCATCACTATAGCATGGGAACGCAGCAAGATGATAGCAAGAAGATAACAAGAAAGCAAGCAGCAAGGTTGATCATTTGGTGTTCAAAAGCAAGAAAGCAACAGCAAGTTAGCAAGTATGACGGTTTTCGTATATTCTGTAGCAAGTAGCAGGTAGGACAACAATAGCAAGTAAAGACTTTCGTGTTTGTAGCAAGTAGCAAACAAGAAAGAGTCGACAAGCAAGGTTCGAAAAGCAAGAGTCGACAAGCAAGAGTCGACAAGCAAGGTTCGACAAGCAAGAGTCGACAAGCAAGAGTCGACAAGCAAGAGAGTCGAAAAGCAAGCAAGAATCGATAAACATGAAGAAGGAATTGGCAAGAAGCAACAACGAGAAGCAAGCAAACAAAAGCGACGAGCAGCATGAGCAAGGAAGACACGGAATAAATCAAGAAAATAAAGAAAGAATCACAAGCAATAAATAAGCAGAAAGAGAATGAGACCGAGAAAGAGACCATGCTCGTGATTATGATCGAAAGAGCTGTGATCGAAAGAGCCGTGAAAGGCATCAAGATTACGGGGGTGAATGTTGGGTTTAATCTTGATGGGTCACGGGTCAGCTGGTATGGGTCAATATGTGGCCCAGTTAGTGCGAAGATAAGAGTTGATAGGTACCAAAATGCATGGCAAATGACCAGGACTACATGTTTGTTTTACTGGTTATTTGTTTACCCATTATTCAGGAGGACATGGGAATATAGTTAGTATACCCAGTCACCCAGAGGCGGACCCAGAATTTATAATTGGGTGTTGCACAATTTTTTTTATGATTATTAGTACTAAAGATACCTTACATTACGTAAAAATGGGTGTTGCACGTATCGTAAACAGACTTATTTTTTAACAACTTTACCTTTCATGGCCTAAAATTGGGTGTAGCCCGTGCCACGCCTGGCTCTCATGTGGATACGCCCCTGTAGTCACCCACGTTCTATTTCATACATGGTTTGTGTACTTTAGTATGTTAGTATGTAGTATATAAATAGGCTATAGGTTTCATATAAAATGTATTCAGTTTTCCCTTTTTATATAACAAGCAAGTATTGAAACCCAATCGCTGTTTTGATTGGTGTGTTGCCGAGTTGCGTTTCTCGGGGTAAAGGGGCTGAATCCCACAAACATAGTTTATTGAAATAAAACTATGTCAACTTATTCCAAATAGAATATTGTTCTCTTACAAATTTTAGCCCTTCAATAAACTGTTTATACTCTTACTGTATATGTTTGGAGCTGAACAAACATAAAATTTGGATCAAATTAATACTTTTGTTTAGAGTTACACAGAATCCTGCAGTTTTCGAGTAATTCTTAGTACCAGTACAAACGACACATTTGCTAAAAACTCAATTCAATGCTAACTCAATGATTATGCATTCCAAACTCACATGCTGACTCTTAAAATACAATCTTGATATCAGTAGAAATCATTTGGTTTGCCGATCTTTATATTTTGTTCACTTAAATACTCAACAATTACTTTCCTCTGCCAGCCTTTCAAACTCCTACAATTTCAGGAAATTCAGATAAATTTTCTAACATAAATGGGTTGCTGATTTACTTGTGATCAAGATGTGCAATAACTTCCCCGCAAGGAAAACCTTCAACTGTAGCATCATATGCACAGCTTTAATTGCATGCTTCCATGTCCCTCCAACATTAGAGTCTTTTTTGCCTTTTGATTCACCAGGATCTTCCATTGGCAAGGAATATCTGGATACTAAGTGACCACCAACCCACACACCACCCTTCCTATAGATTCTACAAATAATCAACTGATTAAGGTTGTATTTTGTTGCATTATACAGCAAGCCAAAAGAGGCGGTTGAACAATCTTATTACAAGCATACTTATGTGCACAAGCCTGGTCCTTGGCGAAGAATCAGGGGTTAATTACGCCGACTCAGTCCTAAATGGACCCTTACGGATTTTGTGTGCGTTCTTATTATTAAATAATCACCTCTAACAATAGAATAATCAAGTACAACGAGTAAAACAATCCATTTTTTGGCCGAAAACCCGGCATTCGGTCTGTTTTGAGACTGACCCTAACAACCCATCTATGCAGGCTTTGTTTGAGTTTCGGCTTAACCATGCCTAAGACCAGGCTTATGGTAAAAAAATGGTATTTGGCGGAACCATCTTAAGTCCGTGTACCTTTTTGGTACCGAGCCCCGCACCCAACAAGGAAGGCCGGTAAATTACCTACGCAACCCCCGCCCTTACGCTTGACTTCGTCAACTGCGCGCTTTTGCGGTAGTTGGTGGCCAACTGCTCTAAGGCAGTTGGTTAGACCAGGCTTATGGTAAATATCCAATTCTAGCTGAAATGGTTACTGTGGACTTTGGTCTTAAGCACCCTAGGCCACGGCATTGGCAGGCCAGGCATTTTCGGGCTTTATTTGGCTAGGCACAACCATGTTAAGTAATTGGAGCCAGTTGAACAATCTATTGTTCCAAGCATGACAAAAACATATAAACCGGTTTGACCCCTAGATAAGATAAGCGGGACCACTTTCAGTAAACAAGTTTCAAGAGCAATGTCATATATCTTAGAATTCAAAATAATCAGCTAAGTTGCAAACGAGTTATAATAGACCATAAAAATAAAAACATAGAGTAATTAGGATGAGAAACAAAAGCTACTTGTCTGTTTTTCAAGTGGCAATCTTTATCTTTCGTCGAGAGAGCAAACTTTGATAATTTACAGAAACTACATTATTTCAAATTGATTCATTATGAGGAGAAATTACAAAAATAACGGGTATTTTATAAAATTTACGCTACCATGAGCGCACGTGAGTACATGACCACGCTGCCCCACTCGTGTCTCCGAAGCTCAGCGAACATGTACTTCAAGCATTGAATATCAGTACATCAACATTTTCTATGTATCATCTTGGGCGACCATTGGCATAATATTTGGGTACACAATTCTGAGCATTTCCAACATAAACAGTGGAAAAACAAACTTCACTATAAATATACACTGCTGCTTCCGTCATTGATGATAACTTTTCCGCCTCTCAACAAAGTCTGCAACTAATTGATTTTGTTTTTGCCAAGCTTATTATTGTTGCACACATTTTTTGTACCAACATATGTCTTCTAATCAAGGAACTTCTTTATGTAAATGTTTGTATGTCTGTGAGTTAGTTATGCAACTGTTGGCCTCAGAAAATAGTTTTAATCTAAAGTAAAACTACAATAGAATCCCACTGCAACAGGACCTGATTGCAAACACAACTCCCTGTCATCAAAAATTAGCCAAGACCCTTTTGACTATAGGTTTTTAACCAATCTGCGTTGCCAGTAATACCTGATACTCGATGTTGACTCGGGGGGTAAACATGTTTGAGGAACTTAATATTCATCGTATTTTTTACAAAACTAGAAAGCTTCTTTGTATGTTTAGCTCAACTTATTTCAATTGGCATATAGTTATTTTGGGAAATAAGCAAACTAGCAAGCATAATTCATTCTCTCAGAAGTGTTTATAAACTTAAGGATATCCAAACACCCTTAAATAATCTGTTTATAATCTTACAGTTGTGTGTAGATAACCCCATATGTGTGGAGTTGAAAAAACATAAAATTTGGATAAAAATGTGTATCTTATAATCAGCTTATATTTAGTGAAACACATAATCATGCAGTTTTTGAGTAATTCTTAGTAGCTGTACAAAGAACGCATTGCCAAAAACTCAATTTAACGCTACCTTAATGATTATGCATTAATGCTGACTCTTAAAATACAATCTTGAGATCAGTAGAAATCATTTGGTTTGCCGATCTTTATATTTTGTTCACTTAAATACTCGATGATTGCTTTCTTCTGCCAGCCTTTAAAACTCCTGCAATGTCAAGAAACTAAAATAAATTTTCTGATAAAAATGGGTTACTGATGATAGTTACTGAGTTAAGAAAGCAGCTGATTTACTTGTGATCAAGATGCGCAATAACTTCCCCACCAGGAAAACCTTCAACTGTAGCATCATATGCAGCTTTAATTGCATGCTTCCATGTCCCTCCAACATTATTGGAGTCTTTTTCGCCTTTTGATTCAGCAGGATCTTCCATTGGCAAGGAATATCCGGATAGTAAGTGACCAACACACACTCCACCCTTCCTATAGATTTTACAAATAATTAACTTATTAATGTTGTATAGTTGCGTTATAGAGCAAGCCAAAAGAGGCAGTTGAACAATTTTATTACAAGCATACTGATGTAGTGATGTGCACAAGCCTGGTCCTTGGCGAAGAATCAGGGGTTAATTAGGCACACTCGGTCCTACATGAACGCCACGGCTTTTTGTGTGTTCTTATTATTAAATTATCATCTCAAACAAAAGAATAATCAAGTTAAACGAGTAAAACAATCCACTTTTGAGCCTAAAATCGGAATTCGGGCTATTTTGAAACTGACCCAAACGACCAACATATGCAAGCTTTGTTTCAGTTTCAGCTTAACCATGCATAAGACCAGGCTTATGCAAAATATCCAACTTTAGCTGAAATGGTTACTTTGGAGTTTGGCCTTAAGTGCCCCTAGGCCATATCTTTTCGGGCTTTATTTGGCTTGGCGCAAGCCTGTTTATTAGTCAGAGGGAGTTAAATAATATATTGTTCCAAGCATGACATAAACATATAAACCGGTTTTATACATTCTGTGATGATTATAAAAAAAGGTATCTATAGTATGAGAATCTAATAGGGAGTGTAGAAGCAACATACATAATTATATCCATGTGGCGAGGTACATAATGGCCACCCCCTACACCGAGAAGGACTTTTTTGTTACTCGTCATACTGCAACAAAAAGATGAAAAAAGGTTATTGTTAGGTTTCTAGCAGTTAAAGGGGTCGCTTTAAACTTTTAAAGGATTGACAATAGATATAATCATTGACTTTTCTGATAATAAAAACTTAAAAAGGTTTAAACTTCAAAAACTAAATAAAACAGTATATATGTATAATAAACAGCTTTCTGAATAATCCCATGAGCCCAAAATCACAAAATCAGAAAGGCTATTGCAGGTATGGTAGTCTACAAATAGAACACCGACAGAAAAATAACACAACCAATAGGGGCACATTTATCCAAAATCAAACACATGAACAAATAGTTTATTTATATCACGATACCTGTTCCAGTTTCCAATTGCTTCACCTCCTCCGATTCCAAGCCCTTCCCAAACTAACTTCAAATATCAAAAAGACTTTTGTTAATAAACCTTAATGATGAGACATAGTATGACCTGGATGGCTAAGTTTGGTGGTCCATAGGATATAGTATGAACGATGAAGGAATAGGTGACGTGTGCATGAAATTATTCAGATTATAAGGGTACTAAAAATTAGACGATAATGCAAGTATGCAACTAATAGTAAATAACCGTGTTAGAAATGTAGTAAACCTGAGCAATGACTTGAGCAGCATCTTGCCTCTTCCAGCAATCAATAGTGCTACCTATCTCCACAAACATTGTTGGCTTATATGTAACAGGACCATGATGAGTAGCTTCCAATGTAATCTATAACATACGAGTTACGCACGGCTAATACTGGTCAGGTGCTCAATAGAACAAGGCTGTTTAACTTGCCTCGGAATGATAAGGTATAATCATGTTATGATTAATTTTCTTGAATGTAAAGTCAAGACTACCTCGAATTCAGGAACCAAGTTATGAGATTGTGCTATCTTCTTTAGGAGTATCAACCATGATGTCATCCGAGGACTAGGAACCGCTGCCCATCCGGGCTTCCCTCCTTGCGGTGGAGCATCGCCTTCTTTCAGATGTGGCACACCTAACCAAATATGTTTACACAAACTAAATTAAAACAAAGGTATCAAGTTAAACACGTGTTTGGCATTACGTTTAGGAAGTGATTGTATGATATGAAATCATCAGAATTAGATAATTGTTTATAACAAGATGGCTGCAAGATATACTTTTGGATTTGCTTTTTGATGTTTGAACTTAGAAATTATAATAGTCAGATAATCACTTGTTTGACTTGTTGGGCTTATGTTGATTAGTTAAGGATTCACATGTAATTCACCCTTAAGTGATTAGGCAATTAGTATTGTCTCAGCTACTCCTAATCTGAATATTTAACCCCTAACCACTTGCACTATACAAGTTACACAAGCAATTTCATATATCTTATAATTCAAAATAATTTCAGAATAAAGGGCAGCCAAGATGCAAATGAGTTACAGTATAATAGACCATTAAAATAAAAACCTAGACCAATCATAGCAACCAGGAAGGAAAGATAAATTCCTAAGATACAAAAAAAGTAGCTTGACCATGATATAACACAATAAAAATGCTACGAGTTGTGGCTAATGGAGTGTTTGTCATTTCGTTTTAAAAGCGATTACCAAACACAATAAGATATCATATTGATCGAGAAAGGAATGTGAATGATACCAATAGGATGAATAGTAAGCGCAGGCCGATTAGTAACGGCAGTATGTTTACTTAAAAAAATAATCTCATCAACAACTTCACCAGTGACATCTTCCCATCTTTTATCTAAATCATCTTCTTCCACTATCCCTTTATCATGCTCCAGTAATCTCACTTGTCCATTCACTTTACTCCTAACACCCTTTACATATAACAATTAGTATAAACCATAAACAAAACATAAAAAAACATTACGCTGTGTTCTCGAGTTCTTTCATTAAAGAAAATGAAATGAAAGGGAAGTAAAGTGTTTCACCCCATTATTGGGAGGAAACACTTTACTTCCAAATTCACCCAAATAACACTATATTTTACTTCCATTTCCTTTTCTTTTCTTTAATGAAAGAATTGAGAACACAACTTATTTTTACTTTACTTTCATTTCATTTTCTTTCCTTTAATGAAAGATCTCGAGAACACAGCGTTAAAAAGTAGGATGTTTTTTTTTAGGAATATGTTTTTGTACTTGAAAGGAGATGCCAGGTGTCCAGTTTCCTAAGGATGTTAAGGCTGATGCTGGTCCAAATGAGGCTGGATCTGTTGTTGTTGAGACTACTAGTGTCACCATCTTTTTTATTCAGTAATTGGAATGATGGTTTGAGGGTTTGTCTGATCGGGGTTTTGGGAATCTTGAAACTATTGGCGGGTTTTTCTCGGTTGATTAGGAAGTAGAATGTTGTCAAATAAATAGATTTTTGAGTTGAGAGGTGTTTGGAAGTGACTTTTAAGAAATGAGATTAAACCGATTAAACGATTACTTGCACCGAAAGATTCTTGTTCGAGATGTTTTGAGGAATTGATTTGTATAATTAAAGTGGGGTGCATTTGCATCCTAATATCCTACTAACATGGTTGTATTTTAACACACGCTTTAGAACATTAGAATGACTCGTTATAACATTAGTGCAACCACTCATACTATCAATCATACTATCTTATAAAAGAGATTAGACTCTCTCTCTTTATTTAATACCAAAAAATTAAGTAGAGTAACAAATACAACATAATGTACAACATATTAGTGCAACCAAGAAAATGAAATTTAAGTAATATAAGATTTTAATGCATATGTACAACTTTATATCTCTAACATATACAAAGCATTTAATTATAATTAATTAAAACATAATTAATAATACAATTAAAACACTCATCACCACAATTTACAAGCAAAACAACACACTGTACAAATCTCATCTATCATATTTTCATCCTTTTTTCTTGCAATCATATGTACAAACTACTTTTAGGTTGATCTTCTCATTCAAATGTTCAAAAGAGGTTATGTCAATTCTCGCGTTTAATTAAGTTCTAAAAATAAAGTTACATATATTACATATTACACATACGCCACAAGTAATAATATCTCTATATCAAAATTACGTGTTTGAGACATGTTTTTAGATGAAAACTATCGTCATCCATAAATTATTGATATGAAAAACGAATAACCGAATAACACTCACTCTTAAGAAAAATTAATCACAGAGTACCCGCCGCCGTATCGCGCGGGTACCTGCTAGTCAATAATGAACATTCTTTTTTTTATTTATGAAAATAAATTTTAAATAAAAAAATTTTTATACAGTAGAGAAAAACAAAGTGTTAGGGCATATTCCAAACCTAGTTTGGTGTATGGGGGTTATAGTTTTAGGTAGGTATAGCGCCAGATGTTGAACTGTGGGACGCCCTCATTACTTCACTTAAACTACAGGCACCTCCTCCTGTTTCAAATGGCCTCCAAATCTCACCGCATCCGTCAACGTATTCCTCCTTAAACCCTAACTTTTAATAAAACCCTGTTAAATTAAATTATTATTATTGCCCTCATTTCATATTAATTAATTGAATTGCAGTTGCAGTTGCAGATTCAGCAATGGAAGGAAGTGTTAAAAAACCAAGGTCACTCTTTACTGATGCAGTTCAAGCTTCTTCTTCGTCAATGAAGGATTCGTTTACTAAATACGCCGAATACTTGAACCAATTTGTCAGTTTTCTTACATTTTTTATTACTTTTTTAACTCTTTATTATATTTTAAATTACCCGGGCCTAACCGGGGTTTCGACCCTTTCCACGGCCACCCTCAGATGTGCATCTACTGAGGTTACTTTGAAGTTTGAACCCATATTAGGCTGTGTTTGTTTGAGCCTATGTTTTTGTCTTATTTGACTCTGTTTATGTTTCGGGGGAGTTTGTGTCGGCTTATATGTGGGCTTATGAGCTTATTTGATTTTGGCTTGTATTTCATAAGCCTCGATATGTTGGCTTATTCTGAGACTTGCGGGCTTATATAAGTTTATCTATCGAAATAAACTTGTATAAGCGCAGAAGTCTCGAAGTAAACTAGAACATTTAGGGCTTATGAAATAGAAGCTGAAATCAAATAAACTCATAAGCCCACATATAAGCTGAAACAAATCACCCTTTCCATAATCCCAACAATATATGTGCGTATTTCTTATATTTCAAACAAATAAGCTTATGAAATATAAGCCAAGTTTAATGGCCAAAAATAAGCCTAAGCAAACACTAGTATCCAAACATAAGCAGTAGAACCCGATATGGATGTTGAATTGTATTAATGTTTATAACTTTGATATGAAACTATAATAGTATCCAGTATATTGGAATTTATTTATCCATTTTTCTTAAGTTTTCAATACTTTATGGATCTGTCTAATATTTAAACCTTCATTGTTATTGATTTTAATTTTTAGTAAACTTGTTGACCTTATGTTAGTTTTCTAATAGTACACTTGTTACGGTAATTACTTGCTCTGTCCTTAAATAAGTGCGATATTCCAGCAGATATTCAAAAATATTTAGGGTAGAGATGCTAATTTATTCGTGAAGAGGTGATAGTAGCCATTCTAAGGGGGTGATTGGTTTAGCTTTTTTAGGGGTTATTAGCTTGTTAAGCAACAGTAAGTTGGGATTGAAGTGTTTCTACAAGCTTAACTTTTTTTTTTGTGTAAAGGGTTTATACCCGGTGAAAATATATTTATCAAAAAATTATTAAGTACATGAAACAACACCTATATGTTTTGAACATGCTCAAAACATAACAACCAAACAACTATTAAGACCGGGGAACTAAATAAATGATAAATAAAACAAAACAAACAAGCTCCTAGTCTTTGTGCTCACGGGTCAGCCATCATTAATGGCAAGACTCGAAATCTTCCAAGTGAGCCTCATCCGATCAACACTAGTAGCCTTCTTAAAACGGATAGTTACAAGCTTCAAGCGCACCACATCCAAGATAATATTGGCCACACTTTCAGCCCTCTAGTCATTTTTACCAAACACACGATTATTGCGTTCTTGCCATAAGAAGTAGGACGATGGACCAATGAGTAAATGACCAACAAAACTGGTGACGGTATTGCTTTCGGAAATAGGAAGAATCCAACCCAAAGTATTACTCCAAATAGGTGAAACAAGAGGAAGATCAGCTCCTTTCAACACTTGAGACCAAACTTTGGCCGAGTACGTGCATTCAAAGAATAAATGCTCGTGCAAGTCGGGTTGAGACTTACACAACGGACATCGAAGCATGTTTAAGTCCACATCATTGCCGACACCCATTGCTTCATTTATCTTGAGTTTTAAGCCTTCTCCTCATGACAAGCCATAGAGGAAAAGCATGTCGGGGAATGCAATATCGGGACCAAACCAAATTGAACCACATGACTTCATCACCTCTGTCCTGTATGGTATTCCACATGTCTCTAACAGAAATTTCGTGCATAGTACCATCGTGCATTCTCCATAAGAGCCTATCTACCTGATTATCACACAGAACAGGAACATTTACTTGGTTTAGAACAGGAAACATATCGTACCATGCGACGCGCCAAGACCAAACACCATTAGAGATAAGTAGCAGCCACCATTTCTTGAAGAGTAAAACCATCTCCTAATTTATACCATACAGGAGGACGAATCAAACCACGAATTTGAAGCAGCTTACGCCACTCCAACTAATGTTTGATGTGAGCTTTACATCCCCAAAACTCCTATTCTTAAGTTTATAAGCATGAATCCACGGAACCCACATGGATTCCTTGTTAGTTAACAATTTACGGACATGGGAGGACGCCAAAGCCACATTAAACTTTATAAGCTTAACTTTATGAGCTTATAAACGAGGGTTTTGATAAGCCCCTTTTTTTGTGGTCTACGGGCTTATATAACTTTCTGAGCCCCCTTTCCACTTTTTTGTCTTAATCTAATCCGAACACTCAAACTTGCCTTATGATCTTATTGATCATAAACCATAAGCTACTTATCTAACACAAGCTTAAGCCCAAAATTATTTAACTTGGCTTATATTTCTTTAACTCAATTTCTTTGGCTTATATGGGTTAATTTCTATATTCAAACAAATAAGCGAGAATAAGTATGTATATGAAATACAAGCCAAGTCAAATAAGCTCACAAGCCAAAAAATAAGCTTAAACAAACACCCATTGTGGTGAACATTGATGTTCTTGTTATGTATGTTAAATGGATTCGATATTCTGTAGATATGGTATGAAACTGATACGAACCTATCTCATACTAGGCTCGCATTGGTTCATAAGTCCAAGTGTAGAGCTCATTTAAAAAGCTAGCTTGTTTGAGGAGGGGACACCTAGGCTTTATAAACCATCAACCAATCGCATACTTGGCCAATGTGGGATCATAACAATACCCCACAGTTTGAAGAACCAACGTACTCATTGGTCACGGTTGGCACCCCTTTGGGTCCAAGCCACCAGTCCATAGGTCACCACTCTGAGTGTTGAACCTCGAAAGGTAGGGCTAGCTCTGATACCAATTGATACGAACCTATCCCATATTCTAAATCCAAGTGTAGAACTCATTAAAAAAGCTAGCTTGTTTGAGGAGGGGACACTTAGGCTTTATAAACCATCAACCAATCCCATACTTGGACGATGTGGGATCATAACAGAAACTAGTATCCGAAATATTGAAATTTATTTATCATTCTTCTGTATATGAAATATGGCTAACTTTGTAACATGAGATAAGAAACTTCACTTGAGATCATAAAGTAGGTAATGCGTGTAGGATGAAATAAGAAACTTTACTTGAGATGGAAACTTAAGCGTAGCATAATGCGATGCGGTTATGGAAAGAGTGTTGAAGTAGTGAGCACATTGGTAAATATGTGATTTTGGATTGACTGTGAAAGACATGTACACTTTACTTAGTTTTTTTGTATACATTTATCTTTTGGTATGGATAATCAGTGATGTGTATGGTTCAAGTGAATTTCTGGTTTTCTTTGCGGGTGATGTTTACTATGAAATCATGCTTACTGACTTAACCTAGTATGTAGGCACTTGCTTATTACTTTTCTTAAACAATGTTTATTGTAGAATGACAAGAGAGAAAGGGTAGTGAAAGCTAGTCGTGATATCACCATCAACAGCAAAAAGGTGATATTTCAGGTGCACAGGTAAATTGCCATCTTTGGTTCCTTGAATCCTTAATTCCTGCTTGAGTATGCTACGTATCTGATAAATGTCTTCAGTATCTCCACGTTCTTATTTTTTAGTACAACTCAATTGCATGGGCAGTATAAGCAAATCTCACCACAATACATATTAGCACTTCCCTCATTCTATATGCTCCCCGTTTGGAGTCTTGATATCACAGCATGAGTTAATGTCATTCTGTACCAATTTTTTTTTTTTTTTTTGCCCATTTAAGTATCCTTCATGTGTGCCAACCTTTTGTTTTTGGTAGTTTATCTTATTCTATTCCTTTTACAGAATTGGCAAAAATAACAAAGACCAAGTATTGGAAAAAGCTGAAAAGGATCTTTCAGCTGTCAGAGATCAGCAGATAGCGCGTCTAGTAAATGAATTGCAAGGGACCGATTTCTGGAAGCTAAGACGCGCATACTCTCCAGGGGTAAGCCTATTCATACATTTTTTTACCTTACTTGCATGATATACATAAGTTTGCCGAACATATAATCTAACTTATGTGGTATGCATCTGTGCAGATACAAGAGTTTGTTGAAGCTGCTACATTATGCAAGTTCTGCACTACTGGCAACCTGTTGAATCTAGAGGAACTAAACTCAATGTTGTTACCACTGAGTGATCCTTCTTTTGAGCCTTTGCAAATCAATATCCTTGATTATGTTTTGGGGGTAAGTTCTTTTACATACTTACCTGACTATTAAGAGTGTTTTATTTAATTGTTTGATATGTTGACTGTGTTGGTTTAGCTTGCTGATTTGACAGGAGAGCTGATGAGGTTAGCAATTGGAAGGATATCTGATGGCGAACTTGAGTATGCTCAAAAGATATGCAGATTTGTGCGGGAAATCTACAGAGAACTTACACTTGTCGCTCCAAAAATGGACGATAGTTCAGACATGAAATCTAAGATGGACGTGATGCTCCAAAGTGTTATGAAAATTGAAAATGGTATGATCATGAACGTCTGTATAGTCTACTAGTATTTTTTTAGCTGATTTGTTGCACCACCTATGTTTTTATAATTATACCTAAAGAAAGTTGATCAATTTAATATGTTTTGGATGTGCCCAATAACTAGATGTTACTAACTATTAGCTACTAATCAGATGTTTATGTTTCTGCAGCTTGTTTTAGTGTTCATGTCAGAGGGTCGGAATATATCCCTTTGATTGGAACAAATGATGCCAACTACGGCCTATTGGGAGTGTCCGATTTTGACTGATGAAGTAAGCTGCATTTGTAAAAAATCCCTTTATGTTGATTGTCAATAAAAATAACATGTTCTTATATGATAACCCTTGTGCAGTTCCCGTAATGTTTCAAATAGGCGCAACTACTGAAGGCCACAAAACCATAGTTGATGTATCTGTGTTTTGGGATGCGACTATGTTTCCTTAGGATAACATTGACAGCAAAGTAACACAAGTGAATATTGAGGTTTAAATACTTGTATCTGAACTTAAGCATGTAGTATCAATCCAGATGTCAATGGTGTTTTGATGACGTTTACTTTGGTTTATGTCAGTGTTGGTCTTTGAGCAGATATGCTAATGTTCATTTTTTGTCATTTGATAGGCGTATTGGTCTATTCAGTTTGAATGCAGTTGAGTTGTACTAGATATCGGATCGGTTTAAACCGGCTCAGATTGAGTCAACCGGTCAACAAACCGCTTTAACTTAAAGTAGATCGGTTTGAAACCGGTTTTTGGTTCGATTTTAACCGGTTTATAACTGGATTGGTTCAGCTTTTCACTGGTTTTCAAAACATCTTGGCCATTTTTTACAGCCCGATCGGTTTGAGAAAAAATGGTAAAAGAAAAAACCTCATGAACCGGGTTTTTTTTTCACCCCTACCAGCATGGTAAATACCAGTACTATATTTTTTTTAGTTTTACGTACTTTTAAACATTTCAAGTTCAATTGTATTAGAGTAAAATTTTAAATTTTTTTTTAAAAAATCCTGGATTAGATTTTAAAGGTTGATTTTCTTATTGGGTTTTTGGTAGGGGGGACTGGGGTTATGTGCCGGCCCAAGGTTGATCTTAAATGAATCTAGATTTACTCACAAAGTTCTTTTTGCTTATGAATATCATCAATTTCATTGTTTTTGTGCAAGGCCTACTTTTCATTTGGCACAAGAAAAACTTACCAGTTACCATGGTGGAGCGTATCTTTTTTTCTTAAGATTGTCGGGTATGTTACGCCATAAACTTGTTATACGGGTCTATCGACTATGGTGGCGCCATATGATACCTTGATATGGGTCATGCAACGTATGGTTAACAACAGTAATTGAGTTTTTTTTTCTTCTTTTTTCGTAGTAATGTTATATTCATGTGTTATTTTGTCTTGGAATAAAAGGTATACAAGTATAGTGGGGTTCCAAAAGCCTATAACTTGGGTGCCCAGGAACTCACAAGGTGATTTTCGATTGTGTGTTATAACATGTTTATAGGACAAAAGGTGAGGTCACGGTGTTATTTCATCCCACTATGCCGAACACCTAAAAAAACTCTTCAAACCTTAAGTCTAGGTAAATCATCTCATTCACGATTTCTGGTTCAGTTTCAGAAAGACTAACAAGAACCGAACTTATATAATTCATCACTTATTCACGTCGCGTCAACTTTCTTCTATCAGTTTCTTTGGTCCCAAACCATGCTACATATCAGCATTTTTCAGTCATTTTTGAACAGTTTTTCACTTTTTTGGTCTAGTTTACTTCCACTTTTGGAACGATACACAACAAAATAATAGATGGTGGTATCATGCGTAACAAGAAGTTGATGTCCGATTGCCGTATAGGTCATTCGAGTTATGGTCACCCACAAGATACGTGGAAGGAGAGGGTCTTCAAGGATGGAAGTTGAGGGAATGTGGTTGTGAAGCATGCACCTAGATCGTACTACATTATGGTACAAATATTAAAAGCTGGCCTGTTTAATTATTTGCATTACTCATTAATAAATCAGCCCTACTGTCAAAATCTATGGGCTACTGTTTAGGGCCTTTAAGTACATATTTACTATTAGCAACGTGCAACTACTGTTTTTCGGAATTTCGTAAAGGTAGCTGGAGTGGTAAAATAAAATTGTAAAATTTGTGCTTGATTATGTCTGATTAAGGGATACTTTTGTACTTATTATTATTACTTATTATTATTATTTTTTATTAAATAATGGCATGTAGCAATAGGCACATTTCTTTAGACATGCACATAAGATATAGCTAGGTCGATCCAAGTTATGTTATGGAGTACTAAATACGGAGTAATTATCAATGGTAGGTGCAATGCATGCGATAACCATGCAAAACAATAATGGACTGGAGTACTATAGTTTTCGTTTTCATTTGTTGACTTTTGAGGTTTAAAAAACGTGGATCCTCTTAGACATGTGTGATAATTAACCAACAACATTATAAACGTCGTTGCGTAAATCATACAAAATCCATTGCTCCAAAAAAGTGGTTAGTACTTAATTTTTATAATGTTCTTTGTTATAAAATGTACAGAACTAAAATATTTAACGTCTAAAGTGTTAAAAGACAATTTTACCCAAGCTAGCATCTTATGTTTCCGAATGTTACGATCACATGCTCATAACAGTTTCTTTTCAACATGTTTAACCGATTCTATGATAATGGAAGTGGCCATTACAGAAAGATACTACGAGTATGTGAAGTTTGTCATTGAGAAGTTCATGTCACGTTCTACAGTTTATCTTCATAAAAATTTATTTACACAAGAATCTTCCTTCCATATGAAAAGCCTAAGCGCAGTGGATAGTAAACCATTACGTGAACTAAATTTCATGAAAAAAGCGCAATGGCTTGTGACATTTGACATTTTTTACATGAAATATTAACACAATTCAATAAATTCTAGTTATGAGATTATTTTATAGGGTCGTCCTTACAGATAGTTTGTAACTACCACCAAAAGCCCAGCTCTCACCATCTCCCACCACAGCCTGGATTATTATTGAATGTCATACATAACATGCGAATTTATAATAAATACACAAACCTATTCGTCCACATTTTTTCGCAATTTGAAGCAGGTCTTTTTTTAGGGCATAGGATTTTTTTTGTTAAACTTAATAAAGCTAAAAAAAACAGTTATGTCATATCTTCGTCGTTACATAGGCAACCAACTTCTCTTCGTAAAAAATATACAATAAACTAACCGACAAAAATTTATTTAAAACATACATAAATCTAATGTTATTTTTTTACATCGGACATTAATTCCATAAGTATTGTTGTACGATACCGACAACAAACCCGAAGTTCGATAACACGGAACCGCTAGATCGCAAGTTGTATCGAGCACAAGTAACGAACACGAGAGACTACAAAGAACCGACAAATATATGCACACGGTATACCCTCAACTACCTCATTATTAATAACCCTAATAAAGACTACATTGAGGAAGAAGAATACCATGAACTAGGATCCCCCTCATCCCTATTTATAGAGATGAGGGGTAGGCACCTTCCTAATACAAGTTTATTCCTAATCTATATTACAAAATACACTTAAGTCCCTAACCTATGTTTAATATTACTCCTAATATTCTAACAATTTCTACCTTAGGAGTAACAATTAAACATAACCGATACTCAACACCCTTTACCGGTGTTGGAACCTCGAACCGGGAACCACCTTGTCGACCAGGCATTGTACTTCTTTAATTTCCCTAGATTAGCTTCCATAAACTCATTCACGTTCTTCTTCTCAGCAACATCTTTTCCCTGAGGACAGAAACAAGAACAAAAGACAACAATGGCAGATGATCTTCAAAATCGAAAACCAACAAACCCTCTCTTCAATAGAAACCCTGCCAACCTTGTTGATCTACACCAATCAACAAGAAACTCCTTCGATCGATCCTAGATAATCAGCCACTCGAAGAACCTGGCTCTGATACCACTTGTTGTACGATACCGACAACAAACCCGAAGTTCGATAACACGGAACCGCTAGATCGCAAGTTGTATCGAGCACAAGTAACGAACACGAGAGACTACAAAGAACCGACAAATATATGCACACGGTATACCCTCAACGCTTCTTTATCAATAAACTAATCGGAAAGATTAGGGATTACCTTGTGTGTCATCTTTTCTGTCGATGTCTTCATAGATCGAAGTTTTCCGCATCTAGTGGCCAGGTTGTAGGTATTCGAATCCTACAAGTATCAACTATAGATTGGACATTGTCCGAGGTAACTTGATCTTCATACATATCATCATCATCATATGAGTCATAATCAACCTCGTTATTACCATGCGATTCTCTCCATTGTTCAAACAGACTATTAGTCCCATAACACATATGTGACGATTTAGAAGCCAGAAATTTGGTCATTTTAATCCATATATTCAAACGCACTCTCCTCATCATCATGCTCACTCGAATATTCAAATTCTTTCATAGGTACTCGTTTCCGTCATCATCCACTAGAGTAAGTGTTCCTTCGATAATGTTTCTTTCCATCTCATTAATTTTAGTAACTATAGGGATATTACTAGTATTACTCGTTTCCATTTGAAAAATATCATTCCCATACCGAGTCTCACCCGAAGGGTCTTCTAAGAGCGCTGGGAGTCATCACTCCGAGTGAGTGTGTTTTTGGGTGCCACGTCAGCAAAACTCACTCACTCACTCACATGAAAAAAACAGGGGACTCATCACTCCAAGTGATTTCCAGTTTTTCAGAATTTTACAAAACACCCCCTAAACAAACTTAAATATTTCATTAAACATAACCAACATTACAATACTTTTAAAATAAAACGAACATAATAAAAAAGACATACGAAAATTAAAAAAACATACGAAAATTAAAAAAACATACGAAAATTAAAAATCATACGACCCGCCGTTTAGTTTTCTTCATCTTCATATGCATCTTCATCTCCGTGGTCAATTTGATTCCACATATGATCCATAAGGTTTTGTTGAAGACTTTGATGGGTTTGTCGGTCACGTAGTTCTTTGTTTTTTCGGCGGTAAACTTCACACCGCTCAAGCCATGTTCGTTGCATATTTCTTGACGGGTTAACGTAATTTTGGTTCCAATCTAACACCTGCATACCTTGATCTATCAAAATCATGTTATGAAGTATGATGCACGTATACATGAGTCGCCGTAAGGTGTTTACTTCATACGCGCGTGCTGGTTGACGTAGTATTCCCCAACGTCCTTGGAGAACACCAAATGCACGTTCAACATCTTTCCGTGCAGCTTCTTGACGCCTTTTGAAGTGAGCATGTTTGGCGTCAGTTGCAACCGTGAAAGACTTCACGAAACTCGCCCATTGTGGGTAAATACCATCCGCTAAGTAATACCCATTTTGATAATCAACTCCGTTAATCGTATACGGTTTTACCGGTGCTTCGTCATTCAGAAGGTCATCAAATAACGGAGAATTATCTAAAACATTAATATCGTTATTCGCACCTGCCATCCCAAAAAATGCATGCCAAATCCACAGATCTTGCGAAGCAACAGCTTCAAGCATCAAAGTAGGGTATCTTTTATAACCACCAGCGTATTGCCCATGCCACGCAACTGGACAATTTTTCCATTCCCAGTGCATACAATCAATGCTGCCAAGCATCCCCGGAAAACCATGTTTCGTAAGATGTAGATCATATATTTGATCAACATCGGCCGGAGTTGGTTTTCTTAAATACTTGGCCATATACAAGTCAATAACACACATATTAAAATACATTAGACACTCACGTCCGGTTCGATTAGCAATTTGTAAATATTCATCAAATGCATCCGGCGTGTTGCCGTATGCCAATTGACGTATAGCCATTGTGCACTTAATAATAGCACTAATACTCATTCGACCCGTAGCATCGGGTCGAGAAGTAAAATAATTAAAATGCTCAGGAAGAGGATCGGCCTGATAACTTTTTATGCCGTTAACTATTTTTAAAAATAGTCTTCGGCTCATTCGAAATCTTTCACGAAACTTAACCAAAGGATACCTGCAGTTCTCAACGAAATAATCGTTCATGAGCCGTTTCTCAGCACCTTCTCGGTCACGGTTGACTGGGGTCCGAGTTAGTCTTGGACGATTCTCTTCTTCAAGCAACCGTTGATAATGATTGTGTGCTATTGGCAAGAAGTAAGCATCGAATTCCTCATCGATTTCAAAAACTGACGGAATGTGATTGGGATTCATATTTGTTTGTAGAGAGTGTTTATGTTTTGGTGTGTAAGAAATGGTTGATTTTGAGGTATATTTATAGACGGATCGAAAAATATAGCCGTTATAATTCGAATTTCAAAAAACTAGCCGTTGGGGGGGTGAAATGAAAAGTTTTCAAATACTAGCCGTTTGGGGGGGGGGGGGTTAAATGAAATTTTTTTAAAAATTAAACCGTTTTAGGGGGGTAAAATGAATTTTTTTTTGAAAAAAAATCACTCACGCGACGTGAGTATACCCGCGCCGGGGTCTCACGTCGCGACTTTTGCCTGGGGTGGGAGTCTTCACGGCTCTCGCGCCGTGGGTTTGGCACCCCACGGCGCCACCACTCCCAGGGCTCTAAACCAACCAACTTAAAAGTCTCACAATTTGTACCTATATTATCATCATTTTCAACTAAATTAAGCATATCGAAAGAGTTTGAGTTACTAACCTTTTTACTAGGACCCACATCTTGCTTTTTCCTACCACTTGAAGTAGTATTCTTCTTGCCTACCACTCGATATTCTTGAGTAGCAGGTTTAAAGTTCACCTCTGGACCAATCGGTACACCTGTAGCTGTTTGCTTAGGTTTGTTCACATTATTTTCCCGAGTTGATCTCATAACCTTAGGACAATCCTCAAGCAAATGACCAAAAATCTTATAACTCGAGCAACTAGGAGGTTTCCACTCATATTCAACGCGAATAATGCTTAAGTAGAAAGCCTCGCATTTGAGTTTATGCATAACCATCATTTTTCATCTCCGCACCAACACGCAACTCAATCATTACTCTAGCATAACTAGACATACTCTATGATTTCGTAACAAAAATCAACCACCACTGACTATAACAAGTTAATAAATAAAACTACGATGGAATGAATTTAGTGTACAATTGTTAACGATTTGTGTAGGTACGGACGATTGCAATAAAAGTCGGTTAGGAATATTATTAAGTCGTCAATAATCGCCGATGTTAGAGAGAGTATTTTTTTAGATCTTGAACGAGGTCTTCGATACAGGTAAACTGAATTAATGGTATAGTCGGTTCCTTACACTTTTTCTCTTCTTTGTTGTTCGTTTGCTTGGAGATAAACTTGTATTTAGCGACATGATTATATACTTATTCATAATTTTCTCTATTTTTATGACGTTTACTATTTTTTACATCATGGCTTGCTTTGCCTTTAAGATAGAGCGGTAATATAATGGCCAACTTTTGTTGTCAACAACAATAATCATCGACAACGTAAACAATTAGACTAGAGAGAAGAAAGAATGCTTGAGAATAATAAAGAAAATATTATTATAAAATCTCTCACATATGCATGATAGCATGTGTTTTGTAACAATTACATAGATTTGAGAATAAGCAATATATGCTAAACCGAACTCGAGCCCGCAAGCCAATAATCTACTCGCCTAACACATACAAAATCTCTTACTTTAATCCAGTATACCTATACCACATATGGTTGGTGATGTAGACTAAAAACAAAGATAATAATTGGATCTGTTGATTCCAATGAATACCAGACACAATTCTTCCAACAATCATTGATTCTAATGAATATCGGTTATTATGGTTAAAAACTTGGTAAACAACGACCAATGGTTTAACTTTTATTAAAACGAAAATTGTCTTGCTAGGGTTACATCAGAATGTTTAAATAATGATAGGAACAAAGAAAAACACTAGAACAAAAATGGGTTGGACTGTGACCCAAAGACAAAGTCCAACAAAAAATGTAAATAACACAAAAATGCAAATAAACAATAGTAAAATGGCTTTTTGAGCCTCGAAAAATCCTTAACCTGCTAAAAGTGGTTACAACGATGTTCCTCTTGTTTTGACAGGTCACAGTCTGAAAACGGACTTACGATACTCAAGTTATGGCCATTTTAAGAAAGCCTTATTCGTCACACAATCTTGGGCTTTCAGAAACAAGTCAGCCCGTTCTTCAATACTTAGGCCTCCATCATTGAACTCGCCGTCATGAGGGTGAAGATGAAGATCTGGAAGAAAACCCGTTTGTTGGTGGTTCGTCTGCTGATGAACAATTAGTAGGGCGACGAATGAGAGATCGAAGGGGGGGATAATGATAGGCGTTAGGAGACAGGAATGAGGGTCAATATTCCTGAGTTTAATGGGGACACTTTGAAGCCTGGTGAGTTCATTGATTGGCTTGTTGTTGTTGAAGAAGTATTTGATTTCAAAAAAGTTCCAGAAAACAAAAGGGTTCCGTTGATCGCTACCAAGCTACGTGGTAGGACATCCGCGTGGTGGCAACAATTGAAACTGACTAGGGATAGAGTTGGGAAGTCAAAGATCACGAGTTGGAAGAAGAGGAAGAAGGTCACGGTGGATAATTTTATTCCTTATAACTACCAGCGAATGATGTACCAGCGGTTACATAATCTGAAATAGGGGGCCAAGTTTGTTGAAGATTATACAACTAAATTTTATCAACTAATTGCAAGGAATAACATTCAAGAGACAGAAGATCAACTTTTTTCTCGATACATTGGTGGGTTAAGAATCCAAATGATGGATTTTGTTAACATGTTTGATCCATTGACACTTTTTGATGCATATCAGCGTGCATTAACTTTTGAAAAGCAGAACCGACGAGTGGAAAATTTGTTTTCTCCTGCAATAACATGTGCTTATGGTTCGAGTAACGCGACATCTCGTTTTACTCCCAATCAGGCTAAGGCTGATGGTGGAAATACTGGACCAGTTCCTAGATCGACTGGTATGAGGAAGAGTATGGCGGGTTGAAGTGCTTGAACTATGGCGAACCTGGTCACCTACACTCGGAGTGTAAGAAGGCTGGGAAGAGACAGTTATTTGTTGAACTTGAGGAAGATGATGATATGGTTTATGATGAGTACAAAGAAGTCGTAGTTTATGATGAAGAACCCGAGTATGAGGAAGAGTATGTGTCTGGAGATGTGGGGTTGAATTTGGTGGGAAGGCGCTCTTGATTAACACCTAAAGCTGATGGTGATGATTGGCTCAAACACAACATCTTTCAGTCAACTTGTATCATTATGAGTAACGTTTTCACCTTTGTATGTGTTGGGAATCTAAGTTTGTTAGATTCCCTGTATCATAGATTTAAACACAAATCAAGCTGTTAGATAGTCACTTGCATGTGCCTAGGAGGCAGGCAAGTATCACAAGACTCACAGAGATCTAAGTCTCTGTGAGCAACCTCAGAGGAGTCCATGTCAGAGACATTGTCAAGGAAGTCGAAGATTACTTGAAGACATACTCATTGGCTGTGATGGATAACAGCCAAGATGTATCAGGGACTTTGAGGGGTTGAGGGTTAATAGGGGTGACAATACCCTGTTAACACTCAATACACTTTGTACATACCTTTGTGTGTACGAGGCTATGAAGAAAAAGGAAACTGTGTCATCCCTGTTTCCCTAAAGCATTGTGGCAGACTACCAAGAATAGAAGAGCATCTTGTGATAGATGTCTGAAAAGTGTCTGTCTTGTGTAGTCACCATCAACTAGTACTTAGGTCAACCTCGTATCACTATAAATAGGATATGTAGCCCAGCATTAATGTTCAACACTTTGATAGATTTCATACATTAATGTTTTGAACTTGAAGAACCAAACAGTTGTGACTGTGTTCTTAAGTTAGGGTTTTATTTGTTCAAAGTGTGCACAACACATTGTCATCAAACGGTGTTATCATAACACTTGTAATTCTTTATTATACAATAATAAGTATTACGTTTGAAAAGTAATTACGTGTGTTGATTAGTTAAGTTTAGTATTTCTAGCATAGTTTAGGGACTTTCAATTGGTATCAGAGCGGTGTTTGATATTAAAACCTTCAAAAACATCGTTCTAAGTTTTATAATCAAGATCCACCAGCCGGAAACTACCAATGTACCACCAGCGTCTTCTGGGAACACCAACACCAATGCACCACCAACTTCACCAAGACTCACTCCTCCACCTCCAAATGAAGATGATCTACCTCAACTTCTTGACTCAAGAGGCGGATCTCATGTCACCAGTGTACCAGTCTTTGATGAAGAAGATTTTGCTAGTTGGAAGAGTCAATTCCTCGTGTATCTCGACGGACTTGAACCATTTCTTCTAGAAATTCTAGACAATGGTCCTTATGTTTCCATGGCGCTTACCTCTACTGATGAGAACCCTCTTCCCAAACCTCTCAAACAATGGACTCCAGCTGATAGGAAATTGGCAAACCAAGACAAACTTCTCAAAAGCATCATCATATCCTGTCTTCTCAAACACATCATGAAGTCTGTCATTCAGTGTCCCACAGCTAAACAAATGTGGACAGACCTTATCCTTGGTCATGAAGGACCCTCTGAAACCAGAGAAACCAAGATTCAGGCACTCAGACTTCAATTAAATGCTTTCAAGGCACTTGAAGGTGAAAAGGTTCAACAAACATATACAAGGCTGAAGATTCTTCTCAATGACCTTGCTATGAATGATGTCACCATTGGTCAAGCTGAAATTAATGCCACATTTGTCAATAGCCTTCCAAGAAAATGACTGAGTATGAATCAGACTCAGAGAGCCAATAACTCAATCAAGAATGACACCTTAGCTCAGCTTTATGGAAAGTACAATTATGAAGAAGGGCTGATTGATACTATATACAAATCAGAGACTGAAAGATTTGTAGTTCAAGGAGCAACTTCCAAAGCTTTGATTTCTACCCCACACCCTCATGACAACGACTCTAATGTTGAAGAAGACACTCGCAGCAGCCAAGAGTTCTTGACAGACCTTAATGCTGAATTTAACGAAAGAGCCCTGCTAGCCAATCAAAGAAGATTCTACAAAAGATCAGGGAAAATAGGATCAGCTAGCAAACAAACCGACAAATCAAAAGAAACTTGTTTTGCCTGTGGAAAACTTGGAAACTTCCAAAAAGACTGTCCTTCCACAAAGACATCCTCACCTTCATATCCATCATCTTCCAACAAACCTTACAAGTTCAAATCACAAAACAACAACCCATCTCACCAATTCAACTCCTCAGACAATGAGAAGAAGGATTACAAGAACAAGTATAAGGCACTTAAAGCTGAGTTAGAACAAATGAATTTGAAGCTTGAAGCTCTGTCTAAGAAGAAAGGGGTGATAAAAAGACAGAGAAAGGGTTGGTAGCTGAAGCGTATGATTGGAATGATGAGCCGCTGACTTCAGATGAGGAAGATACTACTAGAGTCAGGGCTTTCATGGCAATATCTGAGGATGAACCAGCTGTTGGGAAAGGAGATGCAAGATCAGGACAATGGGTTGACATCACAATGAAAAAGGTACACAGGCTTTTATCTATGTCTGATAGTGATGAACACAAACATGTCCTTGATTACACTATTGTTGATTTACACTTTGTTGAGGAATAAAGAAAGAACTTGCTTGATAAGTTTCACTCTGTTAAAAATGAACTGTTAACTGCTAAGGCTGAATGTGAAACTCTCAAACGGGTTAATTTAGAAAAGATATCTCTTCAAAACGAAGTCAATAGGTTAACCTTGAAGAATAGTGCCTTAAATGATCAAGTATCTGAATTAAACAAGGTTATTGTAAAATGGCTGTGTAGTAGGTTCACTATAGATCAATTGCTTAATGATGAACTACCTACTGATATTAAAAGGGATATCTCTGCCAAGAAAAATAAGTTGAAAATTCTCACCAAACCCAAAGAGATTGTTTTCAAATCTACAGAGACAATTCATATGTAAGATCCCCTCTTGACTGATGACCTTGTCTCAGAAGATGTGGTTGAATTACCACCCTTACCTAAACTCTCAGGAGGTGAACCCAGTAGTTCCTCTTGAGGAGCTAAGGGTGAACCCAAAACAGATGTTGAGAAACCACCAGCTAAGGTATTTTCTGTACCTGCTAAACAATCTGTTAAGCAAGTTTCCTTTAAGCATGTCTCAACAAAATCTGTGAACAAAGTTGATTCCTCAACTAAAGAACGCCTGTTTTCATTAATGAAAGAAGTAGAACTCTTAAAACAACATATCAAGCCTTCCGCTGAATGCTCTACTTCCCATGAACCTAAGTCTATTCTAGGTGAACCCAAAGGTGAAAGGATAGTCAAACCTTACTGCAATATCTGTAAAAACTCTCATCACATGACCATAGATCATGATAGACAAATAGCTGTTAAGAGAGCTCAGACACCTTCTAGGGAAAGACAACAGGCTTCTAAGAGACAAATAGGTAACTACAGACCTTATCCTCCCTGTAAATTTTGTGGGTTCACATACCATCACTTAGATGAGTGTGGTGACTTTCCAGGATGTGATATCTGTGGAAGTTTCACTCATGAGACAGCTAACTGTCCTTCCCATCGTCAAATGTTCTACAGGAACTCAAGAGTTGCTAATCAACAATTCAGGGAATCCACTGGAAAGTGGGTTCACCATAGGAACTAACTTATTTCTATGTATCTGTGTAGAAACATCTTAAGGACTCGGTATGGTATCTAGACAGTGGCTATTCTAGACACATGACATGGATTCGACAATACCTGCACAGATACTCAAAGTAGCCAGGTCCTAAAGTGGTGTTTGGGGATAATTCTTCAGGCGACACAGAGTGATACGGCTCAGTGAACTGCAATGGGATAACTTTTACAAGGGTTACATATGTGAATGGTCTTAAACACAATCTTATTAGCATCAGCCAATTGTGTGATGCTGACACAAGGTTTTGTTTACAAAGACTCAGGGAACCATATTCAACAAGAACAATGATGTGGTGCTTATCGCACCAAGAAGGAGAGATGTGAATGTCATCAACATGGCTGCTTGCTCTGAAGACAGCTCCAATTGTTTTCTAGCTAAAGCCTCTGAAAGTTTCAATTGGCTGTGGCACAAAAGACTGTCTCATCTCAACTTTAAGAACATCAACAAGATAGCCACACAAAACCTGGTTGCTGGTCTACCTTCAGTAATGTTGTCTAAAGACAAGACTTGTTCAGCCTGTGTCAAGGGAAAGCATCACAGGTCTTCTTTTAAGACCAGGCAATCATTTTCTATTGACAAGTGCTTACATCTTCTTCATATGGATTTGTTTGGGCCTGTCAAACCTCAGACCATTAATCACAACAAATACACATTGGTCATAGTTGATGAATTTTCAAGGTATACATGGGTTTTCTTCCTCAGAAGGAAAAGTGATGCTGCTGATACCATCACGTCCTTCATCAGACAGGTTGAAAATATGAATGATGTTAGAGTCAAAGCTCTAAGAAGTGATAATGGTACTGAATTCAAGAATCAACAACTTGAATCTTTTTGTGACGAAAAAGGAATATCACAAAACTTCTCTTCAGCTGGCACCCCTGAACAAAATGGTGTGGCTGAAAGAAGAAACAGGACGTTGATTGAAGCAGCCAGAACTATGTTAAATGGTGCAGCTTAACCAAAGCAATTTTGGGGAGAAGCTGTTCACACTGCTTGCTACACCAAAAATAGATCAATCATTGTCAAAAGACATGGCAAAACTTCCTATGAAGTTTTCAGAAATAGAGCTCCAGATGTCAGCTATTTCCATGTTTTTGGATGCCATGTGTTCATTTATAACTACATGAATAAACTTGGAAAATTTGATGAAAAAGTTGATGATGGTTTCTTCTTAGGATACTCTCCCACAGCCAAAGCCTTCAGAGTATTCAATACTAGAAGACAAGAAGTAGAAGAAACCTTTCATTTCAGATTCAATGAAGATGATGATGTCATACAGAGAACAGGAGCAGAGGGTGATGAAATTGATTTTAATGAAAATGTGTCCTTTCCAAGTGATGAATTCTCATAACCAAGACCTTCTTGTCATCACCATCATCACTCCAACACTCTCACTCCTTATGTTCCTGCTTTTGATCTTTTGTCTACACTCAACATTGAAGTTCCTACCTCTCAGGAACTTGATGAAGAAGAACCACAGCCTTCTTGTAGTCCTTCATCCTCAACTGCTGTAGATGACTCACCAATTCTTCAAACCCTTGAAGACTCTCCTGCTGATAATGAATTTGTACCCCTTAAATTGGCTGAAGTTGACACAGACACTGAAGTCATCTTTGAAGAAAGCCCTCCTATTCAGCATGATGAAACTCAAATTGTTCCAGCTACCCTCACAATTGTCCCTGTTCATGATTCCCCATCTCCTCAAACTAAGTGGTCAAGAGATAAACACATTCTTCTTGTCAACATTATTGAAGAACCTAATGCATGGGTTACTACTAGACAACGAATTCATGACTTAGAGTCAGCCTCAACCAACGAATGTCTCTTTGCTGAATTTCTCTCTCAAATTGAACCTAAGAGAGTAGCTGAGGCTCTTGTGGAAGATGAGTGGGTAGCTTCTATGCAGGAAGAAATTAAACAGTTCAAAAGGAACAAGGTATGGACACTAGTGCCAGCTCCACCTGGTAAGAACATCACAGACACTAGATGGATTTATAGAAATAAGATGGATGAAATTAGAAACATCATCAGAAACAAGGCCAGGCTGGTGGCTCAGGGGTATACACAGACTGAAGGGACTGATTATGATGAAACATTTGCTCCTGTAGCAAGACTTGAAGCCATCAGAATCTTCCTTGCTTATGCTGCATATATGAACTTCACTGTGTATCAGATGGATGTTAAGAGCACCTTCCTCAATGGAGATTTGGTTGAGGAAGTATATGTTGAACAGCCTGAAGGATTCAAGAACAGCGAGTTTCCCAATCATGTGTACAGACTACACAAAGCCATGTATGGGCTGAAACAAGCTCCAAGAGCATGGTATGAAACTCTTTCTAATTTCTTAACTGAAAATAAATTTGTCAGGGGTTCTATTGATAAAACACTCTTTACCTTCAAGGATAAGAGTGATTTCATCATTGTACAGATTTATGTGGATGATATCATCTTTGGGTCAACTAATGTTAATCTTAGTAAACGCTTTGCTAAATTAATGACCAAGAAATATGAGATGAGTATGATGGGTGAATTAACTTACTTTTTGGGTTTTTAAATTAAACAATGTCCTAAGGGAATTTCAATTTGTCAAGAAAAGTATGTTAAAGATTTACTTAAAAAATATGACTTAGCTGATTGTGCATCAGTGAAATACCCCATGCTTCCACCCAACAACTTGGGTACTGATGAGTCAGGGGTCTCTGTTAATGAGACTTTATATAGAGGCATGATTGGGTCACTCATGTATTTAACAGCTAGTCGTCCTGATATCCAATTCTCCACATGTCTCTGTGCAAGGTACCAAGCTAACCCAAAAGAATCCCATCTAGTGGCTGTTAAGAAAATTTTCAGGTATCTCAAAGGAACAACCTCCCTAGGTCTATGATATCCCAAGGAATCAGGCTTTGATCTCAAGGCCTATTCAGATTCAGACTATGCTGGATGCTGTATTGACAGGAAAAGCACCCCAGGTAGCTGTCAAATCCTAGGAGGAAAATTGGTTGGATGGAGTGCTAAGAAGCAAAACTCTGTAGCCATGTCATCAGCTGAAGCAGAATATGTTGCTGCTGCCAACTGTTGTGCTCAGGTGCTCTGGATGAAGAGTCAATTGGCTGACTATGAGATCTTATATGACAAAGTGCCAATCTTCTGTGACAACACCAACGCCATTGCCATCTCCAACAACCCTGTTCTTCACTCTCGTACTAAACACATTGATATCAGGTATCATTTTATCAGGGATCACATAATGAAGGGAGATATTGAGCTGCACTTTGTTCCCACAAAGCTGCAACTAGCTGACATTTTAACAAAGCCTTTGGCTGAACCTTCGTTCAACAGGCTAGTTGCTGAGCTAGGGATGCTTAATATCTCAAAGCCTGTGGCTTGATAATAAACGTGTTCATTAAATATTAAATGTTTTTCACATGAAACTAGGTAGTTACTTTCCAAGTAAATGCTAAAAAACATTCTCAATATTTAATAATTTTTTTCTGAATAACAAGGAGACAAACGGTTTTTAAAAGGTCAAGGGACCCACATGTGCAGTATTTTTCCCACTACGCATTAAATGCGTTTTAATAACTGTTTCAAATTTGAATATAAATATTGTCTCTCCTCACCTACCACTATTCTCATTTCACACAATCTCATCTCTCTCTAAACTTTCTCTCTAAACCCTTCCACCATTTTCGTCTTCTCCAATCTTGAATCCATGGCGTTTCTAGTTCCTAAGGCCTCAAATGTCAACTTCGAACTCAATGAAAGCATCCTTGCTTCGAACAACTCGATTGGATGGCTCAAGGCTCCAAACGAATCCTACACAGATCTGGTGAACTTCATGAAGAATTGTGATGCAAGTGAAGCACTCACAAAGACCCCAACCATTTTCTACCAAGAATATCTTAGGGAATTCTAGTACTCTGCTGAAGTTGTTGACGATACCATCACTTTTAGCCTCTCATGCAACGAACACCCCTTTGCCTTCTCTCTCAAAGACTTTACAAGTGTGGCTGGGTTAAAACATGGCGATGAATGCCTGAAGGTGGTCGACAAAAAGGCTGTAAAGGACGCCCTTGCCATACTTAAACCTACTCATGATGTAAACCCTGCTCTTACACCTGCTGAAGTTCTTTCTAAGTCCCCTCTGAAGATCAAGTACTTTTCCCCTATGTGGCGTGTCCTCTTCACTCACATAGTCAAATCCCTAGGAGGTATGCAGGAATCCCAAGATCAAATGTCTTTCAATCACCAATCTATTGCTTATGGGCTGATTTGGGGCACAAACGTTGATGTGGGAAGTATACTATTCTCCAGCCTAGTGGAAAAGCTTAAGGGACCAAACCAGGTCAGGGAGAAAAGTATCTGCTACGTTCGCTTTCTTTCTCTTATCTTCGAAAGCCTGTTGGGTGACAACTATCACAACTCGGCACTCACATCCCTGAAGCCCTATCGCATTATTGGAGCCATTTACAAGGAGATTGGACCTGAAGATGTCCCTGTCACCTCTCACATGATGAATATCGCAAATAAACAACCTTCTGTTGTGAAGTCCTTGCTCCCTTCCTCTGAGAAGGTGAATACCTCCGATGTGTGTGGCAAGTCTACGTCTTTAACCTCTGGGCAGCACACCACGACGTGCAAGGCAACAACTGGCTAACAGCCAAAGAAGAAGAAAAACCCATCTTCTTCCCACACCAAAACTGTTGCAAAGGCCAGGGCAAAGAAGAATGTGAACCTCACAACCTCCCATGTTCTAGAGACTCCTGTGGATTCAGAGACTTCAGCTGACCAACAACAAGGGTCTAGTGTCTCGATGTCAGCCGAGACAACGTGGAACCCGCCAAATACAGCTGATATCGCACAGGTAATCAGTCTTATAATTTTTAGAGGTCTACAAGAAGCCACTCTCAAATGTCTGTAGGTGAGAGTGGTGAAGTTAGGGTTATCCTCGACCCATAGAAGTCATTGTATGCACTTAGAAATCCTTAAGACGTTTGTACACCCTGTCTATGCACCAGGGAGTGATTCATTTGTGTTTCTCAAGCACCCCGATGACCCTGCACCCTCTAGACAGTATTCAGGCAAATAACAACCTGAGTACATATATGTCTCGACCTAGATTAGTTGTACCTCACACAACCTCTTGGTCCCCTCAGAAAAAGAATCCCAAAAGTTTTACTTTTAGGGGAGCTGAATAATCATCCTCAGCTCTCTAGGGACAGCGTTACAAGACGACCTTAACCTACATCTTTTTCACACTTAAAAGAATCCCAAAGGATTTATCCTTTCAGGGGGAGCTGAATCATCACGCTCAGCTTTCCTAGGGGCAGCGTAACAGGCGATCTTTACCTACATATGTTTCACAATCAAAAGAGTCCCAAAGGTTTCTTAACCTTTTGGGGGGGGCTGAATAATCACCATCAGCCTTCCTAGGGACAGCGAATGGCGATCCTTAACAACATATGTTTCACAATCAAAAGAGTCCCAAAGGTTTTAACCTTTTGGGGGGGGGGCTGAATAATCATACTCAACTTTCCTAGGAGCAGCGAATGGCGACCATTAACCTCTTACTTTTCACTCTTAAAATAATCCCAAGGATTTATCCTTTGGAGTGGCTGAATAATCACCCTCAGCCTCTCTGGGACAGCGAACTGGCGACCATTCCCCTTACTTATTTCCCTGTTACTAATATAAAACAACTTGCAGGCTGATGTTGTACAACCAAACATTGAATCCCTGGAGCAGCCAGAAAAAGAGGCCGACACAATGATTCAGGATCAACAAAACGAGGAAGAGACCATACATGATGTTGAATAAGATGTGCTCTCCTTAGTAGATGATTTCTCTGAACCTGAATCAATGCCTGATGATGAGATTCTCCCTGAGGGGATGATTGAAGAGGAGGAGGATGAGGAAGATGACGACCAACAGTCTCAGTCTCCTCCAAAAGAAATAACTGTGTCTACACCAGCTGTTGATACCACTCCTCCTCCCAAGAAAGCTGCAGTAACTCCCACCTCTGCTACCTCAACCACTACAGTCTTCCAAAGATCTGTTTATGACCCGACAGCTGAATTTCTATTGTTTGATCATCCTGCCCAAACCAACTTTGATATATTGCCAAGGGAGGATGTATGCACAACAAAGCCTGGACATCCACAATCTTAAACCTGAACATCATCAATCAGATATGGAGCGCCTGTCAAGAAAGCTGGATGTTATCAAATCTGAGATGCATTCTTTCACTGTCAACTTTCCAAGGATCATAAATCAGGCGGTTAAGGATGCAGTCACCGAACCTATCAAAGATGGTGCAAGAAAGGGAGTGTCCCAAGGACTTAGTCATTTGTCCACAGGAATCAAAGATGCCATCGTCACAGAGGTCCCTGCCCTTTTCAATGCTCATGAGTTAACAATGCATAGAGAGTTTGAAGCTGTTCGTAACAGGCAACTTCGTCACACCAACTTTATCATTGATCGTGTTCATCGTAACACAAATAGAAATTGCAACCTCCTGCTGAAGATTGCCAGAGCTTCAAGGACCAGGAAACGCGATATGGCTGCCTCTGTTGAATAGATTGCAAGGCACTTTCAGGCACGTTCATCCAAACGTCTAAAACGACAGGCTGAACGTGAGGGGGAGAAGGAAAAGGTACTTAACCTTGGATCTTCCAAACAAGGCTCAAACTCTGCTGATAACACTATTCCTTCACCTGTCCCTCTCCAAGTCATCACACCAGTGATCATACCCAATGATGAGGATGAAAGTAAGGGGGAGCAACAGACAAAGGATGGAGTTGATTCATCAAAATCCCTGACTCTAGTTAACACCAACGAGGCTGTGGATGATGGTGAACCAGCTGCCAAGAAACTCAAGTTCACTGTTAGCTCCCTACCTAAGGCAATACAAACCCAAGCTCAGTCGGCGTTTATCAAAAGAGCTAAAGAGCTGAAAAACATAAGCGTTGCATCCTCTGTCTCAAAGAAAGGAAAGGAAATAGTTATGGTAGACACAGACGCCAAACTAAAGAAAATAACTGCGATGCAAGAGACAGGAGGATCAACCACAGACCCATCCCAAATTACAACCTTCACACCTACAAATGAGAATCCTCTAACACCTGAAGAAATTGAAAAATAGGCTGTTGAATTCAAAAGGCTGAATGAAATCAAGAAAGCCAAGGAGCTTAATGAGGAAAATCTGAGAAAGATGACTCCACTTCAAAGGGAGAAGCAAAGACAAAGGTTGAGGGAAATGGAAGCCAAACGCACAGAGGCACTAAATAAGGTAAAAGCTGATTATGATGCATGCGTCAACAATAGGTGTGCACCTGGAAAAATCACAAAGTTCAAGTATACCATTCATAAGTCTACTAACAGACCACAAATGATTTTGTGGAGAGATAACCAACAGGCCAATATGGATGTGTTTGAAGACTTCAGACTAAAACAACTTGGCTTGTCTGAATGGTTTGAACTTGAGGCTTTGGCTGCTAAAAGAACTGGACAGGAAAATTTTACTCTTCTTAAGACCCTCAAAGCAAAGTTTAAATGGGTTAAAGAAACAACCAAGCTCAAAATAGATCCCCCACCACAGTTGTTTGAACAAGAACCTCTAAAGTTTGGAAAGAAAAGAAGAAGGATGACTCAACTTGTTAAGGAAACCTTCGTTACGGATGATGTTCAAGTGGATGGAATGCACAGGGATTTGGTACTACCAAATGGAATCATTGGTCCTATTGATGGTCAGACTTAAACAGAGCCTGAAAGAGGTATGGCCTTCATGAACATAGCTTGCCAATATGCATTCCAAAGGGAAGATGAGCTAGGTTTAGCTTCAACCATTCAGCTGATTTGTCTCAAAAAGGGACTCAAAATTAACACAGAGTATTCTAAGGTTTTTGCACAAGCTTTGCAGGCAGAATTGGATACTAGGACAGACTTAGCTGAAGCTGAAGAAAGAACAAAAAATGATGACTATTGAAGGATTTCATAGCTGAATTTTACCTTCATGTTTTATTTCACTTTTGTATTGTACTTGTAATTTCCTTTAGTTATGAATAAAATCATGAGGTATGTTTGTTTAGATATGTTATGAGTGAGAAGAAGTTGTTATCTCACTTACCTTAACTTAGATAGATCTAGCTATATTTATGTTTAAATAGGGGGAGATTGTTGGGTATCTAAGTTTGTTAGATTCCCTATATCATAGATTTAAACACAAATCAAGCTGTTAGATAGTCACTTGCCTGTGCCTAGGAGGCAGGCAAGTATCGCAAGACTCACAGAGATCTAAGTCTCTGTGAGCAACCTCAGAGGAGTCCATGTCAAAGACATTGTCAAGGAAGTCAAAGATTACTTGAAGACATACTCATTGGCTGTGCTGGATAACAGCCAAGATGTATCAGGGACTCTGAGGGGTTGAGGGTTAACGGGGGTGGCAATACCCTGTTAACACTCAACACACTTTGGACATACCTTGGTGTGTACGAGACTATGAAGAAAAGGGAAACCGTGTCATCTCTGTTTCCCTAAAGCATTGTGGCAGACTACCAAGAATAGAAGAGCATCTTGTGACAAATTTCTGAAAAGTGTATGTCTTGCGTAGTCACCATCAACTAGTACTTAGGTCAACCTCGTATCACTATAAATAGGATATGTAGCCCAGCATTAATGTTCAACACTTTGATAGATTTCATACATTAATGCTTAGAACTTGAAGAACCAAACAACTGTGACTGTGTTCTTAAGGTAGGGTTTTATTTGTTCAAAGTGTGCACAACACATTGTCATCAAACGGTGTTATCAATAACACTTGTAATTCTTTATTATACAATAATAAGTATTACGTTTGAAAAGTAGTTACGGGTGTTGATTAGTTAAGTTTAGTGTTTCTAGCATAGTTTAGGGACTTTCAGTATGTGATTTGGTTAGTTGTGATAATTTGATAGTTGATGAAGCAGTCCAGAAATTATGGCTAAGAATCGTCCCAAACCTTATAAGTTACATCAATAGCTTAAAAATGGAGGGGAGATAACAGTTTCCAAGCGTGTCCAAGTTCCGTTTTATGTAGGAACAAATTATAAGGATAATCTTTGGTGTGATGTGATACCTATGGATGCCTGTCACTTGTTCTTGGGTAGACCTTGGGAGTATGATCATGATGTAATTCACAATGGGAGAACTAATACTTATAGTTTTCTATTTGGGGGTGTGAAGATTACTTTGATGCCAAATAAGCCCAAGAAAGTAGTTAATAAACCCACTGATACTTTACTAACTCTTTCGTAGTTTGAACACGAGCTGGAGGTGGGAGATGGTATTTTTGCGCTAATATGGAATGAGGTTTCGAAAGATAGTGAAGTTCTAGAAATCATGATCCATTTACTTGAGGAGTTCTATGATTTTTTCCCTGATGAATTACCTGATGGTTTGCCACCATTACGTGACATAAAAAGCCTGGGTTGCAATTGCCTAACATGCCACATTACAGGATGAGCCCAGGAGAACATGAGGAGTTGCGCAGGCAGGTTGAGGAGTTGGTTTCTAAGGTTCATGTTCGTGAGAGTATGAGCTCATGTGTTGTTCCTACCCTATTGACTCCAAATAAGGATGGTATATGGCGTATGTGTGTTTATAGTCGAGCCATTAACAAGATTACTGTATGGTACATGTTTCCTATTCCTCGCCTTGATGATTTGCTTGACCTGATTAGTGGTGTTAATATTTTTACGAAACTGGATTTGAAGAGTGGGTATTACCAGATTCGTCTTGGACCTGGTTATGAGTGGAAGACCACTTTCAAGAACCGTGAAGGGTTGTATGAGTGGTTGGTAGTGCCTTTTGGTTTATCAAACACACCAAGTACATTTATGCGTGTGATGAATCAACTGCTCATCCCTTTTATTGGTAAGTTTGTGATTGTTTATTTTGATGACATTCTTATTTATAGTTCTTCTTATAACGAGCAGGTCACTCGTGTGAGGCAAGTCTTGACCTTGCGTCGGAAGGACAGTTTTTATGCAGCTACGAAGAAGTGTGTGTTCATGACCCCTAAAGCTCTGTTTTTGGTATGTTGTTTCTGGTGATGGCATACAGGTGGATGAGTCTAAGGTAGCAGTTGTTTAGGATTGGCCAACTCCAACTATCATTACCGAAGTTTGGATTTTCCATGGTCTTGCTTCTTTCTATAGGCGATTTATCCCTAATATCAGTTCCATTATGGCCCCATTGACGCACTGTATGAAGGGGAAGTCATTTGTGTGGATGGAGGAAGCGCAACGGCTTTTCACGTTGTCAAGGAAAAGCTTACTACAACGCCAATCTTGGTATTGCTTGATTTTTCTAAAGTTTTGGAGCTTCATACTGATGCTTCTAAGGTTACAATTGGTGGATTTCTTAGTCAAGGTGGGCGGCATGTTTCCTATTTTAGCGAGAAGTTGACAGGGCTAAAGTCCATGTACTCTACTTATGCCTTGGAGTTTTATGCAGTAGTCCAAGCTGTGAAGCATTGTCGCCATTATTTGTTTCATCAGGAATTTGTTTTGTTCACTGATCATGATTCTTTAAGTCATATTCGTACTCAAGATAAGGTATCACATAAGCATGGGTGTTGGTTGGATTTTCTTGAGAATTTACTTTTGTGGTGAAACACAAAACTAGTGCTTCCAATCGTGCCGCTGATGCCTTAAACAGGAGGAGTAGTTTACTTGTAACCATGCAGGTTGATGTTTCAGGACTTGATGTCATTCGTTACATGGTGAGTGTGGACCCATACTTTTCAGTTGTTTTGCAGGATTTGCAATCTAGAGAGAAAACATATTTTGTTATGCATGATGGGTTACTATTCAATGGGAATCAACTTTGTATTCCTGATTCAAGTCTTTGCTTACAAATTATTAAGGATTTGCATGATGAAGGACATGTTGGTCGTGATCGCACTTTACAATTTGTTCAAGCTTCTTATTTATGGCCTACTATAAGGAAGGAAGTGGATCGCTACGTCAAGAGGTGTTGTATTTATCAAGTGTCAAAGGGCACGACTACTAATGCAAGGACTTTATATGTCTTTGCCTGTTCCTTTGCATCCTTGAGTTGATCTTAGCATGGATTTTGTGTTGGGGCTACCTCGTATTCAAAGGGGTAATGATCTTTAAAAACCCGCTATTTGGAAATACGATAATTGGTCATTTGAGTTCGTTCTAAAAATTTGAAGTTCATTTCAGTTCGTAAAATTTCATTTTATTTCATTTATTTAAATGTGTATTTAAAATTAATTAAGAAGTTTTAAATAATAAAACCTTATGTTATAAAATCTTAGAAATTAATAGGATATAATATATAGTATTTCAAATGAAAAAAAATAAAAATAAATATCTTTATAAAAGTACTTTAGGCCGGCCCCTAATATAATTATTTAAAAGATTTTGTTGATTTATTTTATTAATTACTTACTAAAGTAATTAAGGCTTTATAAAAGGAAAAGGGTGTAAGGTTTTTAAAGGATATATTAAGTAGACTTTTTAAATATAGCAAAATTATTTGATCCCATCTCTTTTGTGTGTATCTAGCCGGTTTTGGAGAGTTAAGAAAAAGGGATATATTTATTTTTATGTAAAAATAATGTTTAGGTGGAAACTAGATAAAAACATAAACATGTTTTCTTAGGTTATGGTACTTGCCAAAAACACAATTCCTCTTCCTTGATATATTTTGGCCGTCCTATATGCATCATAAACATTCCTCCATTGTCAAAAATTCTTAAGGTTTTCTCTCTACACCTCTATTGTAGAAACCTTGAATTTTTAAGCTTTTCTTGGTGTTTTCTCCATCCATTCTCTTGAGTTCTTGATGTTTTTGGTGTCATATCTGTAACACCGCTCTGATAAGAGACAAAGTGCCATATTATGGTGTCATATCAGAAACATAATATAATAAACTTCAAAACAATACTTATTTATTATGATAAAATATCTTCTATAGAACAAAAACTTTTAAGAACAAAGGGGTTCAAATGTAAAGTAATGAAACATAATACCTTCAGTATTTATTGACTCAAAGGTAAACTCTAAACCGCTCTCAATGCCCATATTCCCGCTTAATACATGCCCCGAGAAAATAAAACGCAACTGAGCTAACACTTAGTAAACAAATATAATAATAAAGGCTGTAAAGATGAAGAGATATAACTGAAGCTACGAATAATAATCATAAGAAATGCACAAGAAGAAAAAGCAAGGAATATCAAAAGAATAATAACAAGAATGTAAAGAAAGTGACCACGAGCTCATACACATCACATAACATCATACCACATAACCACAAATATACATAAGTGTACGTGGGGCGTGACACCCATGTATCGAAAGCGATATGGGGCATATAACACATACCACCCATTCACTAAATCACATAACATATGAACCCTAGGATGCATCCATACGCCTTCTGCAAAACAAAGTCATAGTATGTACACTAGCGCATGAATAGCATACACACCCATAATAGCATCATATAATTTGAGCTCACGAAAGGGAACGTCGGGGACTTATCACACCGCCCCAGATAGTGTCATGCCACCGGTGCATCGGATGACATGGTCATGGTACCTTTATGACTAGTTCAAATAGCTCGGGCAAAAAGGTAAGAAAGCATAAACATAAAGCACATAGATTAAGAGGTATACATAACAAAGCATATGAAGCATACGGAAGCAATATCAAGCATAAGGGTCATAATGAATCAAAGGGATCAAGGAGTTCACATCAAATCACCATATAAACAAAAGGGATCATAGCATGGCTTAGGGAAATCATACAAAAGAAGTGCAAAAAAGATTAAGTGTGTCCTTAATTACTAAAAGGACAAAATATTTGTACCTTAACGAATGTGTAACAATGGAACCACACACAAACACTAATGAATTCTAATCACGTGTCACCGGAACTACAAAGATACATATAAATACATATCCTATATCAAACATAAGTCATAATAAAAAGTTACCATAAATAGGTGGTTGACATACTAAAAATCATAGTTTCCATATTTAAAACATTATACCGGTATTTAAGGTAAGTACCACTACTTAGTTACCCCCTAAATAAATGACCATAAATTCTTATAAAAATCACAGAGGCTCCCATATGGTTCTATAAGGCCTCTGAAAAAGGATTTAAACCTATTAGTTACCCAACCCATTACATGACCCAAAATCCCAACACTAGCCCAAAATCAATTCTGGTCAGAACATACAGAAAGTAATGACAGTTTTGACCCACTTAGACACCTTTAAAATTTTTTGAAAAGTTCTAGGGGATGTCCCAACATATTAATATCATTCATCTAAAGTAGCTTAATAAAATTCATTATGGTTTAGGATTTGGAATTTTTATGGTAGATCTAATATTTTTAGTCTTAAAAATCAGTTTCTGACACACTAACTTGTAAAATCAGAAAATCGTGTCTACATGCCTCTTAAAAATAAACAAAAATATGCTCTCTAAACTAGACTCAAAATAGTTAATTATAAACACAATAATCATGTCAAAAGCTTTAGTAAAAGTCATTTTATGAAGGTCTTAAGGTAACTTTTTTACACATTTCTCAAAACCCTTGTTTTAAAAAGTGTGTTCTACTCATTTAATCTATTATAGGGTCTTAAAATAATGATTATAATGTTATAAGAACTTGTTTAAGACCCTTAAGGGCTGTTTAAACATAAAGATTAGTCATGAATGATTTTGAAAAGAAAACAACCACCATAACATAAGATTAGGGTTTATAAAATCCCTAATTCCATAATACAAAAAATAATTACATAAATCTATGGTGACACATGCACTGAGGGTTGAATAAACTTACATGAGATATATGTGATGATGATGGGATCACCACAACACCAAAGCACCAAGAATTGAGGAGAATGGATGGAGAAAACATAAGAAAATCCTAAAAATTTAAGCTTTCTACAATGGAGGTGTAGCGAGAAAACCTTAAGAATTTTTGACAATTGAGGAATGTTTATGATGCATATAGGACGGCCAAAATGTATCAATGGAAGAGGAATTGCGTTTTTGGCAAGTATCATAACATAAGGAAACATGTTTTATATGTTTTTATCTAGTTTCCACCTAAACAATATTTTATCATAAAAACAAATATATTCTATTTTCTTATCTCTCCAAAACCGGCCAAATACACACAAAATAGATGGGATCAAATAACTTTTCCATATTAAAAAGTTTACATAATATATTCTTTAAAAACCTCACACCCTTTTCCTTTTATAAAGCCTTAATTACTTTAGTAAGTAAGCAACAAAATAAATCAACAAAATCCTTTAAATAATTATTTTAGAGGCCGGCCTAAATTATTTTTTATTTTTTTCATTTTAAATACTATATATTATATCCTATTAACATCAAAGATTTTATAACATAAGGTTTTATTATTTAAAACTTCTTAATTAATTTTTAATACACATTTAAATAAATGAAATGAATGAAATTTTACGAACTGAAATGAATTTCAAATTTTCAAAACGAACTCAAATGACCAATTATCGTAATCTAAAATGCGGGTTTTACAACTCTTCGCCTCTAAAAAGAAAATTTCATCCTCGAAATTAAATTAGTATTACGGATTTTATAATCCTTCCCCTCTAAAAAAAGTCGACCGCGAAATCGCAGTAACACGATTAAACGAAAACGAATACGAAACGCACGAATCGGATCGAACGAATACGAAACAACCGAAGCGATGATAGATAAAATCATATCACACATAACACACATAGAATAATCACGGAAGTAATGCTAACAGAAAGGAATCACAAAATGCCTCGCACAAATCGAATGGATAATAGAGGAATCACAATTAAATAAATCGAGAATTTCTTGTAATCGTATCAAATGACTTGTCATCTCCACCACCGCTTCCGTTTTTCATAGGGAAAATTCCTAATCTGATGCTTAGTTGAACCACAAGCAAAACATGCCCCAGTAACCTTGTAGCATACCCTTCCAGGATGAAGCCTTCCGCAAGTGTGGCATGGTGACCCTTAATAACCCTTCTAATCATCCCGTTTTTGGTTGTTGTCATGATCCACCGGTCGAATACGGTCACAATCACGGTTTCTTTTGTTCTGTCCCGACCTCTCACGAAGAATCTCAATGTTTCTTGCGGGATCGGCCACTTGAGCTACGTCGGTAAATCCAAGGTTTACGATGCTATCAAAAATAGAGTAACGTAGAGCCCACTTGAAGTTCCTTGCCAGCTCCTCCAGTGTTCCTGCTTTAGTTCCCAAGAAAGATGCTAATATGAGGAACCGCATCATAAAGTCACTCTCTCTGACGAATGATGTGGTATTCTCGCTCGTACTTCTGCTGCTCGGACCTGGGAAAATACTGTAAATAGAAAACCTCATGAAAATTTGCCCATGATAAGGTCAACACAAAGCTATCACCTACTTTGGCTTGCTTGTAAGCCTACCACCAACTGAGAGCATCCCCTTCAAGATTATAGCTAGCCAACCATGCCTTAAACCCGTCAGCACAACCCAACACCCGGAACAACTTCTCGATATGAGCAATCCAGTTTTCAGCATCAACTAGAGTAGTTGTGGAGCCAAACGATTGATGTTTCTGCTTACCAAACCTCTCCAACCAAGTGTGGATGGTAGGAGCCTGATCACCGCTTACACCAGCGACATTCTGACGGACTTGGTTGGTGATATCAGTAGTGAGGCTAGGGATCAATGCAACAATGGCCCACTGCACTGCCTCATCGAAAGCAGGACCATAGAATTCAGGAGTATTTCCACGTGCCATCTAAGACATAAACGAAATGATGAATACGAAAGCAAATACGTAAATGCGAACGAAGCGAAAATACGAAGGAAGACGTCATTGTTTGGGTCATCACAGTATTCAGGCAAATAACAACCTGAGTACATATATGTCTCGACCTAGATTAGTTGTACCTCACACAACCTCTTGGTCCCCTCAGAAAAAGAATCCCAAAAGTTTTACTTTTAGGGGAGCTGAATAATCATCCTCAGCTCTCTAGGGACAGCGTTACAAGACGACCTTAACCTACATCTTTTTCACACTTAAAAGAATCCCAAAGGATTTATCCTTTCAGGGGGAGCTGAATCATCACGCTCAGCTTTCCTAGGGGCAGCGTAACAGGCGATCTTTACCTACATATGTTTCACAATCAAAAGAGTCCCAAAGGTTTCTTAACCTTTTGGGGGGGGCTGAATAATCACCATCAGCCTTCCTAGGGACAGCGAATGGCGATCCTTAACAACATATGTTTCACAATCAAAAGAGTCCCAAAGGTTTTAACCTTTTGGGGGGGGGGCTGAATAATCATACTCAACTTTCCTAGGAGCAGCGAATGGCGACCATTAACCTCTTACTTTTCACTCTTAAAATAATCCCAAGGATTTATCCTTTGGAGTGGCTGAATAATCACCCTCAGCCTCTCTGGGACAGCGAACTGGCGACCATTCCCCTTACTTATTTCCCTGTTACTAATATAAAACAACTTGCAGGCTGATGTTGTACAACCAAACATTGAATCCCTGGAGCAGCCAGAAAAAGAGGCCGACACAATGATTCAGGATCAACAAAACGAGGAAGAGACCATACATGATGTTGAATAAGATGTGCTCTCCTTAGTAGATGATTTCTCTGAACCTGAATCAATGCCTGATGATGAGATTCTCCCTGAGGGGATGATTGAAGAGGAGGAGGATGAGGAAGATGACGACCAACAGTCTCAGTCTCCTCCAAAAGAAATAACTGTGTCTACACCAGCTGTTGATACCACTCCTCCTCCCAAGAAAGCTGCAGTAACTCCCACCTCTGCTACCTCAACCACTACAGTCTTCCAAAGATCTGTTTATGACCCGACAGCTGAATTTCTATTGTTTGATCATCCTGCCCAAACCAACTTTGATATATTGCCAAGGGAGGATGTATGCACAACAAAGCCTGGACATCCACAATCTTAAACCTGAACATCATCAATCAGATATGGAGCGCCTGTCAAGAAAGCTGGATGTTATCAAATCTGAGATGCATTCTTTCACTGTCAACTTTCCAAGGATCATAAATCAGGCGGTTAAGGATGCAGTCACCGAACCTATCAAAGATGGTGCAAGAAAGGGAGTGTCCCAAGGACTTAGTCATTTGTCCACAGGAATCAAAGATGCCATCGTCACAGAGGTCCCTGCCCTTTTCAATGCTCATGAGTTAACAATGCATAGAGAGTTTGAAGCTGTTCGTAACAGGCAACTTCGTCACACCAACTTTATCATTGATCGTGTTCATCGTAACACAAATAGAAATTGCAACCTCCTGCTGAAGATTGCCAGAGCTTCAAGGACCAGGAAACGCGATATGGCTGCCTCTGTTGAATAGATTGCAAGGCACTTTCAGGCACGTTCATCCAAACGTCTAAAACGACAGGCTGAACGTGAGGGGGAGAAGGAAAAGGTACTTAACCTTGGATCTTCCAAACAAGGCTCAAACTCTGCTGATAACACTATTCCTTCACCTGTCCCTCTCCAAGTCATCACACCAGTGATCATACCCAATGATGAGGATGAAAGTAAGGGGGAGCAACAGACAAAGGATGGAGTTGATTCATCAAAATCCCTGACTCTAGTTAACACCAACGAGGCTGTGGATGATGGTGAACCAGCTGCCAAGAAACTCAAGTTCACTGTTAGCTCCCTACCTAAGGCAATACAAACCCAAGCTCAGTCGGCGTTTATCAAAAGAGCTAAAGAGCTGAAAAACATAAGCGTTGCATCCTCTGTCTCAAAGAAAGGAAAGGAAATAGTTATGGTAGACACAGACGCCAAACTAAAGAAAATAACTGCGATGCAAGAGACAGGAGGATCAACCACAGACCCATCCCAAATTACAACCTTCACACCTACAAATGAGAATCCTCTAACACCTGAAGAAATTGAAAAATAGGCTGTTGAATTCAAAAGGCTGAATGAAATCAAGAAAGCCAAGGAGCTTAATGAGGAAAATCTGAGAAAGATGACTCCACTTCAAAGGGAGAAGCAAAGACAAAGGTTGAGGGAAATGGAAGCCAAACGCACAGAGGCACTAAATAAGGTAAAAGCTGATTATGATGCATGCGTCAACAATAGGTGTGCACCTGGAAAAATCACAAAGTTCAAGTATACCATTCATAAGTCTACTAACAGACCACAAATGATTTTGTGGAGAGATAACCAACAGGCCAATATGGATGTGTTTGAAGACTTCAGACTAAAACAACTTGGCTTGTCTGAATGGTTTGAACTTGAGGCTTTGGCTGCTAAAAGAACTGGACAGGAAAATTTTACTCTTCTTAAGACCCTCAAAGCAAAGTTTAAATGGGTTAAAGAAACAACCAAGCTCAAAATAGATCCCCCACCACAGTTGTTTGAACAAGAACCTCTAAAGTTTGGAAAGAAAAGAAGAAGGATGACTCAACTTGTTAAGGAAACCTTCGTTACGGATGATGTTCAAGTGGATGGAATGCACAGGGATTTGGTACTACCAAATGGAATCATTGGTCCTATTGATGGTCAGACTTAAACAGAGCCTGAAAGAGGTATGGCCTTCATGAACATAGCTTGCCAATATGCATTCCAAAGGGAAGATGAGCTAGGTTTAGCTTCAACCATTCAGCTGATTTGTCTCAAAAAGGGACTCAAAATTAACACAGAGTATTCTAAGGTTTTTGCACAAGCTTTGCAGGCAGAATTGGATACTAGGACAGACTTAGCTGAAGCTGAAGAAAGAACAAAAAATGATGACTATTGAAGGATTTCATAGCTGAATTTTACCTTCATGTTTTATTTCACTTTTGTATTGTACTTGTAATTTCCTTTAGTTATGAATAAAATCATGAGGTATGTTTGTTTAGATATGTTATGAGTGAGAAGAAGTTGTTATCTCACTTACCTTAACTTAGATAGATCTAGCTATATTTATGTTTAAATAGGGGGAGATTGTTGGGTATCTAAGTTTGTTAGATTCCCTATATCATAGATTTAAACACAAATCAAGCTGTTAGATAGTCACTTGCCTGTGCCTAGGAGGCAGGCAAGTATCGCAAGACTCACAGAGATCTAAGTCTCTGTGAGCAACCTCAGAGGAGTCCATGTCAAAGACATTGTCAAGGAAGTCAAAGATTACTTGAAGACATACTCATTGGCTGTGCTGGATAACAGCCAAGATGTATCAGGGACTCTGAGGGGTTGAGGGTTAACGGGGGTGGCAATACCCTGTTAACACTCAACACACTTTGGACATACCTTGGTGTGTACGAGACTATGAAGAAAAGGGAAACCGTGTCATCTCTGTTTCCCTAAAGCATTGTGGCAGACTACCAAGAATAGAAGAGCATCTTGTGACAAATTTCTGAAAAGTGTATGTCTTGCGTAGTCACCATCAACTAGTACTTAGGTCAACCTCGTATCACTATAAATAGGATATGTAGCCCAGCATTAATGTTCAACACTTTGATAGATTTCATACATTAATGCTTAGAACTTGAAGAACCAAACAACTGTGACTGTGTTCTTAAGGTAGGGTTTTATTTGTTCAAAGTGTGCACAACACATTGTCATCAAACGGTGTTATCAATAACACTTGTAATTCTTTATTATACAATAATAAGTATTACGTTTGAAAAGTAGTTACGGGTGTTGATTAGTTAAGTTTAGTGTTTCTAGCATAGTTTAGGGACTTTCAGTATGTGATTTGGTTAGTTGTGATAATTTGATAGTTGATGAAGCAGTCCAGAAATTATGGCTAAGAATCGTCCCAAACCTTATAAGTTACATCAATAGCTTAAAAATGGAGGGGAGATAACAGTTTCCAAGCGTGTCCAAGTTCCGTTTTATGTAGGAACAAATTATAAGGATAATCTTTGGTGTGATGTGATACCTATGGATGCCTGTCACTTGTTCTTGGGTAGACCTTGGGAGTATGATCATGATGTAATTCACAATGGGAGAACTAATACTTATAGTTTTCTATTTGGGGGTGTGAAGATTACTTTGATGCCAAATAAGCCCAAGAAAGTAGTTAATAAACCCACTGATACTTTACTAACTCTTTCGTAGTTTGAACACGAGCTGGAGGTGGGAGATGGTATTTTTGCGCTAATATGGAATGAGGTTTCGAAAGATAGTGAAGTTCCAGAAATCGTGATCCATTTACTTGAGGAGTTCTATGATTTTTTCCCTGATGAATTACCTGATGGTTTGCCACCATTACGTGACATAAAAAGCCTGGGTTGCAATTGCCTAACATGCCACATTACAGGATGAGCCCAGGAGAACATGAGGAGTTGCGCAGGCAGGTTGAGGAGTTGGTTTCTAAGGTTCATGTTCGTGAGAGTATGAGCTCATGTGTTGTTCCTACCCTATTGACTCCAAATAAGGATGGTATATGGCGTATGTGTGTTTATAGTCGAGCCATTAACAAGATTACTGTATGGTACATGTTTCCTATTCCTCGCCTTGATGATTTGCTTGACCTGATTAGTGGTGTTAATATTTTTACGAAACTGGATTTGAAGAGTGGGTATTACCAGATTCGTCTTGGACCTGGTTATGAGTGGAAGACCACTTTCAAGAACCGTGAAGGGTTGTATGAGTGGTTGGTAGTGCCTTTTGGTTTATCAAACACACCAAGTACATTTATGCGTGTGATGAATCAACTGCTCATCCCTTTTATTGGTAAGTTTGTGATTGTTTATTTTGATGACATTCTTATTTATAGTTCTTCTTATAACGAGCAGGTCACTCGTGTGAGGCAAGTCTTGACCTTGCGTCGGAAGGACAGTTTTTATGCAGCTACGAAGAAGTGTGTGTTCATGACCCCTAAAGCTCTGTTTTTGGTATGTTGTTTCTGGTGATGGCATACAGGTGGATGAGTCTAAGGTAGCAGTTGTTTAGGATTGGCCAACTCCAACTATCATTACCGAAGTTTGGATTTTCCATGGTCTTGCTTCTTTCTATAGGCGATTTATCCCTAATATCAGTTCCATTATGGCCCCATTGACGCACTGTATGAAGGGGAAGTCATTTGTGTGGATGGAGGAAGCGCAACGGCTTTTCACGTTGTCAAGGAAAAGCTTACTACAACGCCAATCTTGGTATTGCTTGATTTTTCTAAAGTTTTGGAGCTTCATACTGATGCTTCTAAGGTTACAATTGGTGGATTTCTTAGTCAAGGTGGGCGGCATGTTTCCTATTTTAGCGAGAAGTTGACAGGGCTAAAGTCCATGTACTCTACTTATGCCTTGGAGTTTTATGCAGTAGTCCAAGCTGTGAAGCATTGTCGCCATTATTTGTTTCATCAGGAATTTGTTTTGTTCACTGATCATGATTCTTTAAGTCATATTCGTACTCAAGATAAGGTATCACATAAGCATGGGTGTTGGTTGGATTTTCTTGAGAATTTACTTTTGTGGTGAAACACAAAACTAGTGCTTCCAATCGTGCCGCTGATGCCTTAAACAGGAGGAGTAGTTTACTTGTAACCATGCAGGTTGATGTTTCAGGACTTGATGTCATTCGTTACATGGTGAGTGTGGACCCATACTTTTCAGTTGTTTTGCAGGATTTGCAATCTAGAGAGAAAACATATTTTGTTATGCATGATGGGTTACTATTCAATGGGAATCAACTTTGTATTCCTGATTCAAGTCTTTGCTTACAAATTATTAAGGATTTGCATGATGAAGGACATGTTGGTCGTGATCGCACTTTACAATTTGTTCAAGCTTCTTATTTATGGCCTACTATAAGGAAGGAAGTGGATCGCTACGTCAAGAGGTGTTGTATTTATCAAGTGTCAAAGGGCACGACTACTAATGCAAGGACTTTATATGTCTTTGCCTGTTCCTTTGCATCCTTGAGTTGATCTTAGCATGGATTTTGTGTTGGGGCTACCTCGTATTCAAAGGGGTAATGATCTTTAAAAACCCGCTATTTGGAAATACGATAATTGGTCATTTGAGTTCGTTCTAAAAATTTGAAGTTCATTTCAGTTCGTAAAATTTCATTTCATTTCATTTATTTAAATGTGTATTTAAAATTAATTAAGAAGTTTTAAATAATAAAACCTTATGTTATAAAATCTTAGAAATTAATAGGATATAATATATAGTATTTCAAATGAAAAAAAATAAAAATAAATATCTTTATAAAAGTACTTTAGGCCGGCCCCTAATATAATTATTTAAAAGATTTTGTTGATTTATTTTATTAATTACTTACTAAAGTAATTAAGGCTTTATAAAAGGAAAAGGGTGTAAGGTTTTTAAAGGATATATTAAGTAGACTTTTTAAATATAGCAAAATTATTTGATCCCATCTCTTTTGTGTGTATCTAGCCGGTTTTGGAGAGTTAAGAAAAAGGGATATATTTATTTTTATGTAAAAATAATGTTTAGGTGGAAACTAGATAAAAACATAAACATGTTTTCTTAGGTTATGGTACTTGCCAAAAACACAATTCCTCTTCCTTGATATATTTTGGCCGTCCTATATGCATCATAAACATTCCTCCATTGTCAAAAATTCTTAAGGTTTTCTCTCTACACCTCTATTGTAGAAACCTTGAATTTTTAAGCTTTTCTTGGTGTTTTCTCCATCCATTCTCTTGAGTTCTTGATGTTTTTGGTGTCATATCTGTAACACCGCTCTGATAAGAGACAAAGTGCCATATTATGGTGTCATATCAGAAACATAATATAATAAACTTCAAAACAATACTTATTTATTATGATAAAATATCTTCTATAGAACAAAAACTTTTAAGAACAAAGGGGTTCAAATGTAAAGTAATGAAACATAATACCTTCAGTATTTATTGACTCAAAGGTAAACTCTAAACCGCTCTCAATGCCCATATTCCCGCTTAATACATGCCCCGAGAAAATAAAACGCAACTGAGCTAACACTTAGTAAACAAATATAATAATAAAGGCTGTAAAGATGAAGAGACATAACTGAAGCTACGAATAATAATCATAAGAAATGCACAAGAAGAAAAAGCAAGGAATATCAAAAGAATAATAACAAGAATGTAAAGAAAGTGACCACGAGCTCATACACATCACATAACATCATACCACATAACCACAAATATACATAAGTGTACGTGGGGCGTGACACCCATGTATCGAAAGCGATATGGGGCATATAACACATACCACCCATTCACTAAATCACATAACATATGAACCCTAGGATGCATCCATACGCCTTCTGCAAAACAAAGTCATAGTATGTACACTAGCGCATGAATAGCATACACACCCATAATAGCATCATATAATTTGAGCTCACGAAAGGGAACGTCGGGGACTTATCACACCGCCCCAGATAGTGTCATGCCACCGGTGCATCGGATGACATGGTCATGGTACCTTTATGACTAGTTCAAATAGCTCGGGCAAAAAGGTAAGAAAGCATAAACATAAAGCACATAGATTAAGAGGTATACATAACAAAGCATATGAAGCATACGGAAGCAATATCAAGCATAAGGGTCATAATGAATCAAAGGGATCAAGGAGTTCACATCAAATCACCATATAAACAAAAGGGATCATAGCATGGCTTAGGGAAATCATACAAAAGAAGTGCAAAAAAGATTAAGTGTGTCCTTAATTACTAAAAGGACAAAATATTTGTACCTTAACGAATGTGTAACAATGGAACCACACACAAACACTAATGAATTCTAATCACGTGTCACCGGAACTACAAAGATACATATAAATACATATCCTATATCAAACATAAGTCATAATAAAAAGTTACCATAAATAGGTGGTTGACATACTAAAAATCATAGTTTTCATATTTAAAACATTATACCGGTATTTAAGGTAAGTACCACTACTTAGTTACCCCCTAAATAAATGACCATAAATTCTTATAAAAATCACAGAGGCTCCCATATGGTTCTATAAGGCCTCTGAAAAAGGATTTAAACCTATTAGTTACCCAACCCATTACATGACCCAAAATCCCAACACTAGCCCAAAATCAATTCTGGTCAGAACATACAGAAAGTAATGACAGTTTTGACCCACTTAGACACCTTTAAAAATTTTTGAAAAGTTCTAGGGGATGTCCCAACATATTAATATCATTCATCTAAAGTAGCTTAATAAAATTCATTATGGTTTAGGATTTGGAATTTTTATGGTAGATCTAATATTTTTAGTCTTAAAAATCTGTTTCTGACACACTAACTTGTAAAATCAGAAAATCGTGTCTACATGCCTCTTAAAAATAAACAAAAATATGCTCTCTAAACTAGACTCAAAATAGTTAATTATAAACACAATAATCATGTCAAAAGCTTTAGTAAAAGTCATTTTATGAAGGTCTTAAGGTAACTTTTTTCCACATTTCTCAAAACCCTTGTTTTAAAAAGTGTGTTCTACTCATTTAATCTATTATAGGGTCTTAAAATAATGATTATAATGTTATAAGAACTTGTTTAAGACCCTTAAGGGCTGTTTAAACATAAAGATTAGTCATGAATGATTTTGAAAAGAAAACAACCACCATAACATAAGATTAGGGTTTATAAAATCCCTAATTCCATAATACAAAAAATAATTACATAAATCTATGGTGACACATGCACTGAGGGTTGAATAAACTTACATGAGATATATGTGATGATGATGGGATCACCACAACACCAAAGCACCAAGAATTGAGGAGAATGGATGGAGAAAACATAAGAAAATCCTAAAAATTTAAGCTTTCTACAATGGAGGTGTAGCGAGAAAACCTTAAGAATTTTTGACAATTGAGGAATGTTTATGATGCATATAGGACGGCCAAAATGTATCAATGGAAGAGGAATTGCGTTTTTGGCAAGTATCATAACATAAGGAAACATGTTTTATATGTTTTTATCTAGTTTCCACCTAAACAATATTTTATCATAAAAACAAATATATTCTATTTTCTTATCTCTCCAAAACCGGCCAAATACACACAAAATAGATGGGATCAAATAACTTTTCCATATTAAAAAGTTTACATAATATATTCTTTAAAAACCTCACACCCTTTTCCTTTTATAAAGCCTTAATTACTTTAGTAAGTAAGCAACAAAATAAATCAACAAAATCCTTTAAATAATTATTTTAGAGGCCGGCCTAAATTATTTTTTATTTTTTTCATTTTAAATACTATATATTATATCCTATTAACATCAAAGATTTTATAACATAAGGTTTTATTATTTAAAACTTCTTAATTAATTTTTAATACACATTTAAATAAATGAAATGAATGAAATTTTACGAACTGAAATGAATTTCAAATTTTTAAAACGAACTCAAATGACCAATTATCGTAATCTAAAATGCGGGTTTTACAACTCTTCGCCTCTAAAAAGAAAATTTCATCCTCGAAATTAAATTAGTATTACGGATTTTATAATCCTTCCCCTCTAAAAAAAGTCGACCGCGAAATCGCAGTAACACGATTAAACGAAAACGAATACGAAACGCACGAATCGGATCGAACGAATACGAAACAACCGAAGCGATGATAGATAAAATCATATCACACATAACACACATAGAATAATCACGGAAGTAATGCTAACAGAAAGGAATCACAAAATGCCTCGCACAAATCGAATGGATAATAGAGGAATCACAATTAAATAAATCGAGAATTTCTTGTAATCGTATCAAATGACTTGTCATCTCCACCACCGCTTCCGTTTTTCATAGGGAAAATTCCTAATCTGATGCTTAGTTGAACCACAAGCAAAACATGCCCCAGTAACCTTGTAGCATACCCTTCCAGGATGAAGCCTTCCGCAAGTGTGGCATGGTGACCCTTAATAACCCTTCTAATCATCCCGTTTTTGGTTGTTGTCATGATCCACCGGTCGAATACGGTCACAATCACGGTTTCTTTTGTTCTGTCCCGACCTCTCACGAAGAATCTCAATGTTTCTTGCGGGATCGGCCACTTGAGCTACGTCGGTAAATCCAAGGTTTACGATGCTATCAAAAATAGAGTAACGTAGAGCCCACTTGAAGTTCCTTGCCAGCTCCTCCAGTGTTCCTGCTTTAGTTCCCAAGAAAGATGCTAATATGAGGAACCGCATCATAAAGTCACTCTCTCTGACGAATGATGTGGTATTCTCGCTCGTACTTCTGCTGCTCGGACCTGGGAAAATACTGTAAATAGAAAACCTCATGAAAATTTGCCCATGATAAGGTCAACACAAAGCTATCACCTACTTTGGCTTGCTTGTAAGCCTACCACCAACTGAGAGCATCCCCTTCAAGATTATAGCTAGCCAACCATGCCTTAAACCCGTCAGCACAACCCAACACCCGGAACAACTTCTCGATATGAGCAATCCAGTTTTCAGCATCAACTAGAGTAGTTGTGGAGCCAAACGATTGATGTTTCTGCTTACCAAACCTCTCCAACCAAGTGTGGATGGTAGGAGCCTGATCACCGCTTACACCAGCGACATTCTGACGGACTTGGTTGGTGATATCAGTAGTGAGGCTAGGGATCAATGCAACAATGGCCCACTGCACTGCCTCATCGAAAGCAGGACCATAGAATTCAGGAGTATTTCCACGTGCCATCTAAGACATAAACGAAATGATGAATACGAAAGCAAATACGTAAATGCGAACGAAGCGAAAATACGAAGGAAGACGTCATTGTTTGGGTCATCACAGTTCATAATCCATTGTATAAACGTTTGGGGAGCGAGGACACTTTAAATCGTAAACTCAGCCACTCAGCCAAAACGTAATATCAAGATGGAACATCTTAGTACGAAGCTCCGTACTAACACGACAAATTCTAAAAAAACAATGATTTACTCAAAATACGCATGGAAGCCTAAATCTACCCAATCCTAACAGGTCAAATCCTAGGTCGTAGGTCTCTGATGTCATAAATGTGACACCCTCTCTGATAAAGAGAATAAGTTTCATGTTTTTGATATAACATCATAAACGTGACACTTAGTCTCTTTATCAGAGCGGGCGTTACAGTCACAATATTTGTTGTTGTTGTTGATCGTTTTTCTAAGATGGTTCATTTTATTCCTTGTAAGAAGACAACATATGTAGTTAATGTAGCCCAACTTTTCTTTAGGGATGTGTACCGTTTACATTGTTTACCTTCTTCCAATGTTTTTCATCGGGACACTAGGTTTTTGAGTCATTTTTGACGTAGTTTCTGGAAGATGGTGAATACTCAACTTAATTTAAGTAGTGTTTATCATCCTTAAATTGATGGGCAAACTGAAGTTGTTAACAAGTCCGTTGGTAATATGTTAAGGTGTTTGGTGGGTGATCATGTGAAAGAATGGGATCAAAATTTATATCAAGCTGAGTTTGCTCATAATCATGCTGTTAATCGGAGCACTGGATTTAGTATATTCCATGTGGTTTATTCTGCTCAACCACGTGGTCCTCTTGATCTTATGACTCCTCAGGTTTCTAGGTATGTTCCAAAGAAAGTGCATGATTTTGTTGAGGGGTTGCATGATGTTCATAAATCTGTTCGTAACAAATTGGTTCGCGCCAATTCAAAGTACAGGCCAGACGAGGATTAAAAGCGGCGACATGTTGATTTTGAAGTACGCGACTTTGTATCGGTTGTTTTGACTAAGGATCGTTTTCCAGCTGGTGAGTACAATAAGTTATTTGCAAAGAAGATTGGTCCTTTGGAAATTATGGAGAAGATGAACTCGAATGCTTATCGTTTGAAGTTACCAAGCCATATTCGATGTTCTGATATTTTTAATGTGAAGCACTTGTTTCCTTACCATGGTGATTCTTCTGATGACGATGCTGCTGGGAATTCGAGGAGGAATTTTTCTTATCCAGGGGGAATGATGGAGGCCCAACTATTGAAGAACGAGTTGACTTGTTTCTGGAAGCCCAAGATCGTGTGCCGAAGATGGCTTTCTTAAAACAGCCATAACTTGAGCATCGTAAGTCTGTTTTCAGCTCGTGACCTGTCAAAACGACCAGAAAAACGAGAGGAACGCCGGTGTAACGAATTTTAGTTGGTTAAGGATTTTTCGAGGCCCAGAAAACCATTTTACTATCATTTATTTGCATTTTTGTGTTATTTACATTTTCTGTTGGACTTTGTTTTTGGGCCACAGTCCAACCCATTGCTGTTTTAGGGTTTTTCTTTGTTTTCTATCATTATTTAAACATTCTGCTGTAACCCTAGAAAAACAGTTTTCAATTTAATAAAAGTTAAATCGTTGGCCGTTATTTGCCAAGTTTTTAACTCTAATAATCGATATTTATTAAAATCAACGATTGTTGTAAGAAATTGTTTATGTTATTCATTAGAATTAACAGATCCAATTATTATCTTTGTTTTTAGTATACATTAGTTGGTTTACATCCTAATCTTAAAAGTGAAAATTTAATTTTATACATAAAAAGTTTCTAATACTTAAAAGTGAGATTTAACTTACTAGTAAAAATATAAACTATTAAAATGAATATAATTATTTTAGGTTAAAGGGATTTTTGTACAAAGTTTTGTAAATGTGATTTATTTTTCTAGTACTAAATCGATGATTGTTCAAAGAAAAATTTGTTTGACAAAAACATAATGACGTCACTCACTTTTTTTAGATTTGCTAGAACCATAAACAGAGTTAAGATATATGTGGACCTTAAATTAGCATAAACCTATTTAACCAATTATAATCACCCATTTAAAAAAAACCCATTTCCCATCACTTTTTAAAAAATTAAATATCTCACAAACGGTAAATTGTCAAACGAAAAAAAAAATACACCATTGCAACGAGAATTAAATCATCTATCTATCGAGGGGCACATGTATATACTTTCTACAAACTTTTTTTTCGACTTTTTTTCTTAAGTCACGTCTGAGAGGAATCATGTATGATTCGTCACGAACCATATATGAATTTTGGAAAATCATATATGATTCGTGATATGAATCATATATGATTTTCTGTAAATCATATATGTTTCGTGACGAATCATATATGTTTCCTGACGAATCATACATGATTCCTCTTAGACGTGATTTAAGAAAAAAAGTCGAAAAAAGTTCGTCGAAAGTATATACATGTGCCCCTCGATAGATAGATGATTTAATTGTTGTCGCGATGATATATTTTGTTTTACGTAACGATGAACGGTTTGTGAGATATTTAATTTTTTTAAAAATGAGTTTTTTTGTTACATGATAAAAATGGGTGGTTGTGATTGGTTGATTGAGTGTATGATAAATTAAGGGTCTATGTTGAACGTTTTCCACCACAAACATGTTACAAACTAAAATTCACAAAGTGATATATTTTAATGATTATTAGATAAAAAATAAGATGCATTAAAAAGAAAGAGAGAGAAGACCACATATTACAAGACACACCACTTTGTGAATTTTAGTTTGCAAAATGTTTGTGGATCTAGTAAAACTATTTTTTTTAAGTACAAACCGTGCAACTTGATGTCGATACTCGGTTTTTAACTAAAATGTTTATCTTTTGGTCTTGGGTTCAAGACCTGCCAAGGGCCTTTCAGGCGAAGCGGATAAGGAGTGTAACAAAACTAGGCGAGGGTTCGAAGAAGACAATCTTCCGCTTGGATGTCTTTGCACGACTCGACCCACTAACCACTAACATTTGTCGTTCTAAAAAAATAAATCTTGAAATAATTATATTGGGAAAGACATCACATATAGACTAACATTGAAGGACGAAACCATGACCTAATATAACTGAATGCACAAATGATTCTAATCTTAATATAACATAGTTAAAAGTGAATTAACACAAATAGTTTAAACACATTTTAATAAACTGTATGCATTTTAGATTCATTTGAAAAAATCGATGTTTTTTATAATTAACACCACATATAAGAAATTCATATGCGTCCTATGTACCCGCTAAACATCTCCTGGCTCCATCCCTACCAACATTATTAAAACTCAATTAACTATACTATAAAAACAAAAACAACTATCATTTAGATCGTGGTATCCCTAGATGTGCATTCAAGGTTGACATCCAAAAGGCGTATGATACTGTAGATTGGGATTTTTTGCGTCTTAGTCTGGTGGGATTTTGTGAGAACCCGTACTTTCCCAGCATTATTTTATTCTTTTTATTCGTGCTTCTTGAATTTTCCAACGTATTACGTTTTCTTGTATTGCTATATGTAAATCCTGAGATTTTTAAATTATACTTTTTAAGTATTTTTCTGATCATCGATAAATACTTTGTATGGAATTATAAAATTTTTATTTTATTTTTCCATATTTAATTTAAATCAAAGTTTTTGATTTAAAATCACCCGCGTGCGTTTTACAACGAGTTTATTCAGAATCAATGTACAACGAGAATTCCTAGTGATCGCGATACCGACGGATGCCCAAAAGTTTACGTCTATTTATCGATTGTTTCGATAATTAATGTTTTCGACGATTTCGTTTTAATTACGTATTAAGTCGTGTCGGGAAATCATATAATCATTTTTATGATGCATTGTAACTTTTGAAAAGTATTTTTACGAAACCCGAGCCCCGTAAATATTTTCAATATTTAACAATAACCATTTTCTATCCTTTAAACTATTAAATTTCTTTTAAGTCCAAAACTATACACAATTGACACTACTAGCCCTCCATCATACTATATAAACATTTTTTTAACCACTTCACCTCATTTTCATCACTCAAAAACACACACAAAGAAATTTCTTCTCTCCCCACCCTCACCTCCATTTTGCCGCCACTCCACCACCACAAAACACCCCTCAAATTCGATTTTTAACAAAATCTAATCAATATCCCATCTCTAAAATCATCTTATGATTCTATCTATACAAAAATTTCACACATGCATCAAGATTTTTTTAGTTCTTATGATTTTATGGTGGGTATTGGTTTTGATCATCTTGCATGCATTGTTTTGGTAAGATCATCACATTTTAATCCTTAAAAGTTGTATTTTTTTTATCTTTGATTTTGTTAGATTTTGCATGCAAGTGTTTTTAGGAGTGTTTGGTTGATAGAAATGATAGTATAGTGATCCTAGAGGTATGGGAATGAGTGGTTTTGCTTGAAAAAATTGATTTGTCATGTTTTATAAAAGGCTATTTTGGGACAGCATGTATTAAACAGATTTTTCGTGGGTTTAAGGTCTGTGAAAGACTGAGATTATATGAAATTGTTGTAGAGTTTTCCGAGACTATCGTTTTGGTATAAGATAAAGCTTCTAAGTCATTACGAGTCAAAATTTATGCTAGTTTTAGTTTTCGTGTACCGGGAGACGTAAATCGGCACAATCCGAAATTGTGGCTGATTTTGGGTCGACTCTCGGGGACTTTAGGCTTGGTTAGATAAATGTATCTACTGATTTTCAAAGTTTACAAACTGAGTTTGATGAGTCTAGTAGTGGTTTCAAAAGACGGATTGTCGAATTAGTACTTTTAAAGTGGTCCAAACGGTTTTACAAAACAAGTGTACAAATCTGTCCCAAATTTGAAGTCGAGTAAAGTGTCGAGCTGATGGATTTTAAAGTGTGAACTTTGGCTCAAATTTTGGTGAGGTCTTATACAGGTTATAAGTGACCTTGACACCAATTTTCATGTAAAACGGACAAGTCTAGATAGGGTAGATCGGTGTGTACATTCAGGGTGTACTTGCTGATTTTTTATTTTGGACACGTAGTTCAATGTTTGTGTTGCGTGAGTTTGAGTATTCATCATCGGACATGATGACTTACTCAAGTGCTTAGTCATTATATAAATGACTTAGCTACTGGTCCAAATAAGGGTAAATAATAGTTTGACTTGCGTTGACTTGGCGTCGTATAACGAGTCATTTTCAAGTGTTCAAGTGTTTTAACGTGTATTGTTGGAATAAATGGGTTAGTATGAATTCATTTGATTCGTGTCAATGGTTTTGAAACATGGATACTTTGAAAACATTTGAGTCATATTATATTTGGTATATACATATCAATATTGAGTTCGAGTCTTAACGCGCGCCTTATTTTGATAGGTTGCGATTTTCGTGTTTCCCCGGGCATCCATATCGTCGTTGATCGTCTCACTACCATTGTTTCTACTCAGTTGTTGAGTACCGTGATTGAATTACCTCGTGGCTAAGGTGAGTTCATAGCCCCTTTTTACTTGTACATGGTTTCTAAACACGGGGTGAGATTTTACATGGTGGAACACAACCATTTAAAAACCGTATGTTATCCAGAACTTGTATGCTATCCAGAACTTGTGTGCTATCCAGAACATGTATAATTTCAGGTTTTCAATATTATTATTGCTTTTAGTCTAGCCTTAAGTTTCCTCTCTTGATCATGAACTGTTAATTTCGAGTACTAAGAGCGAATGTTGTGGGTGTATCCATCGGGATTGACTATCCCCCTCTCAAGTACCTTGACGCACTGATATTTGTTTATTACTTGAGTATTTAGGCTGAATACTCCCTAGATGAACTTACACTGAGTTAAGCTTTGGTTCATGAACGGAACAGCAATAATAATGATTTCGGACTATGGTTGACGAACCAAACTCCATACTACTTTTTTTACAAATGAATGCTTGTGTTCCACACCTTTACTACTAAACCTCTGAATATCACTCAACTTTGTGTTGACGATTTTACATGTTTAATCTCAGGTATTATTACTTAGCTTTGCTTGGATGGGATCCCGCAGGATATTATCGCAGCTTGGAGATTTCTGTGATGCTTTTGAAAGATTGGTTTTATATAAACTGTCAGAAGTTTATTCTATCTTTTGGGCAACTTTATTTATAAATTGAGACGAAATAATATAATTTTCCGCTTCTAAAACTCTGGGACCTATGTTTAAAAACTCTGACCTTTTATGATGTAATGTACATGTTTTTATTTCGTCAGTTTTGTATGAACTGTAATTCATTGTTTCTTGTACTATGACGTGTTACCCCCTCGTTGCCTACTTGTTCCATGTCAGATTTTGGGGGTCTCACAGATTGGTATCAGAGCGATGGTTATAGGGAAGTGAGTCGTTTTCAAAAACTTAGTCTATAACCGAAAGTTCAAATATTTCATGTTTTAAGTGTCAACCACAGAATCTGCCAATGTTGTTCGATATCTGCGCGGGTAACTCTCTAATCCTTATTATTTACTTTTAATTATCGTTATGGTATTTCATCTCTTGATTACATGTTAAAATATTACATTACCTTGATGGCGATAATTACTATGTCATTACAAAGCCTAGTGCTTCATGAATTATCATTGAATGTTACTATGATTACATCTGTCTATACTGTATCTCTTGAATTCTTGTTCTTGTGAATTGATCTTATTGCAATGATTTTATATCATTATGACGTTACATACTTGTATTCAGAGCGCGTATGCTGCTGACTTTTCATACTCATTTTTCTGAGTACTATTGCTATTTCATTTATGCGTGATACGACTGACTTCATATACTCGTTCATTTTGAACCGTTTGTTTTTCTCGACTCACTGTTACATGTTGTGCATACTCTCGTGATACCATTGTTCTGAATTGAATAAGTGTTGTTTTCGATAAAACTCCTGATTTTCATTTTACTACCGTGCGTGTTGCGTTCATTGTTCAACTCTTTTAAGATATCTATTTAGATATGCAGATTTTCTTTCCGACCATTCGTAATTGAATGTCTAGTCTATAGACCATTGTGTAGCCCAATGTGTCTCCGGAAAAGACTAAAGGACATCATGTGAGTCACACATCTCGAAGAATTCGTTGAATCAGTACCTGAATAATATCGTGGGTTTTCGTAATCTTGATTTACCTTTACACCACCGTTTTACACGACACTTGTACATGGATTACATCTTATTTCATTGACCATTCTGCGTTTCGATTTCGACTTACAACTTCCATTGTACCTTGAACACATGATCGTCATTTATTATGTGTCGATTGTTTGGAATACGATCCTACTTGTATCCTCCCTTTTTCATTAAACCTCCTCGCCTCAGGAGTGTGATTTGTTAATATTTTGTTTTCTTTCTCGGTATGTCTTGTGATTTTGGAAAATCACGCCGCCAAGAGACCTTTCTGCATTGCATCTTGCAATCGAAGACACGGATGTTATGCGTCGTTTTTGATCTCTCAGATTATCGTTGACATTCTTGAACCATTTCCATACTGTGTTTTCTTTACATGACTAATTATACAGTTTATCTTCTTTCGTCTTTATGGAATCCACAAGTCTTGTATGTACATTAATTCTGAGTCATTATGAAATTTGGATTTAATTTCAAGCTGTGTCGAAAAATATACTGTGTATAGAAACTTTACAGGAAGTTTATCAGTATCGAGAAAATATTTTTATAACTTTAGAAATAAAAATATATATTTCTACTTGTTGAAGCGTCCGTTTAGGACATAAAATTTGACCAGTAAACATTAAAATCGAGCAAGTTACGCTCATTTGAGATTGTAAAATCTAAGAAGTTATTTTCTGAATAATGCTAAAATATCATTTTGTTGACAGATTTAATGCAAGGACATTTTCGTTCATTTTTATTCCGTTTCAAGTCTTGGGTAAAACTAGAAAGTTGTTCAAAACATTGTTTTACATCGAAATGCATTAGACTTTGAGTCTTAGAATATCGTTTAGTGAGTTAATTGGTCTAGTCAAACCCAAAAGTCAAAACTGATAGACTTTAAGAATATGATTTCAAGCGTTTTTGAGTTCGTTGAGCTCGTAAAACTTTAACTAATGATATTTTGCAAACTAAAAACAAGGTTTGCGTTTGAACAAGTATAAAATAGTAACTTTGAGTTCGGTCATACATGTACATAGATCTTGAACTTTTGAAATTCGGTTACTTCCTAATATAGAAACTTTTCGGTGTGATTGTACTATTTGTTAACTGATACCCTACTTTCTTAAAAGTATATTATTGTCAAATTAATCGCGTTGTGCACATATGGATTCCTTATTCTTTTATTTTATTTATGACTTAATTGTCATTCTATTGTCTTTCTTTGCTTCTATCGTACCACTGAATTGGACCGAGGTTGAAGTTCTTGCTTTCGTATCGTTCGTTACCATCTTGACACGTGTCTCTGACGATTTCGACTAAACCTCTTGAAACCTTAGCACCTTGTAACCATTTCATTGACTGTCTTGAACTACCCTTTATTACCCTCATGTAAGCCACTCGTTATTTTATAAGTTACCATATAAACTCAAAAAGATACTGTTTGCAAACCAATTTACAAAATAATTTACTTGGGCTTTACTAGGTACTTGAACGTTCTCTATAAAATTAAATGACATTAATTTTACGATGAATTGTCATAAATTATTTTATTCCTGTTTTACAAAGGGCATTATATGCATATTTTAAATAATATGACCTGTAATACTGGTTTGACGAAGCTGAGCATCGCATTGCTAGTCCTAAATTACGCATGGCCTGATCACCTATGCCTAATTTAGAAGGAGTCATGCAAGGCCAAATAGTAGTCGCCTTAAATATTTGACCAACAATCAACTTTTTAATTATGTTCTTTAAAAAGTTAGATAAAGTAAAGTTTAAAAAACTTTTACATCTTATGCGAGTATCAACAGTTCGCAACATACACCTATGAACCCTTATCTTTTCTTGAACAAAATACATGCCTCAAGCACCTATTTCTTTACCTAACGACCTTTGTTTTACCTGCTACCTCATCATCCTCATGATACGATTTTCGTTACCATTTGCCTAAATTCTTACTATTGATACAAGACTTGAAAGTTTCAATGTTGCTATGCTTCTACATTGATCAATCTTCTCAATCTATTTTGGTAGGCCTTCGAAACGTCTCTGGACGCGATTAATGATTTATGATTGGACGTGAACGATGATTACGTGTATTTACCATGATGTGTGTTAGACTTTATCGTCTTGAAATTTGTTCGTGTGAACCATGTGTTGATTTCGCCTCTCATTGCGAATGTTGTTCATTTACTGAAATTCCTCTCAAGTAACTTCTTAAAAGTTTTCTTTGATTCAAAAAAATTTGTTGAGCGGCTTTTCTATTTCGATCGTGTATCGACCACCGAAAACTTAATAAGCCGTTATTGGTGACGCCAACCGCACTCGTGAATTAATCTTGCTGAATCCTTTGTTTCTTATTACTTTTATCATCGACGCGTCTATTCTATCACGCCTGTTAAGAACTGATACGACTTTCGTTTTATTCCCTTGTGTTATTGCTCGGATACAAATTGTTGACCTTTATATGATTCATATTCGTTGCTGTCTTGTCACCTTTTGAAAACCAGAAAATGTTAGGTGTTTATCGTTTGATATCTAAAACACTTTCTTGAATTTTTAAAAATTATTATTAATTTTTAAGAACATTTTATACATTTTACCAAATGTTTAAATTACCAAAACAACTGCTTCAAGTTAAGTACCGGATCTATACATCCTCTTTGGTAAATTTATAACTAGTATTTAAAATAGATATCAAGCTGTACCTTTTAAAGTATTTGATTATATCGTACTTTACTGTCAATATAATGATATTATTAAATTAATTTATAATTTCTAACAATGATTCTAAATAACTTGGAAAAAAAACCTGATTTTTCTAATGGTAACGATAAACCTGAGGTTTTAACGATAATTTCATGCAGACATCCAAAAGTTCTTAAGTTAATCAGGATAACTATTTGAACTAAGTTACTTTTACTTTGAAGTCCTGATCAAGAAAAAGATTTGACAACTGTTTACCCTCTCATTTTATATAGAGTTTGATTTTTAAATCACTACATCTAGTAAAATTTTCTTTTAATCAAGAAAATATTTAAAACTAAGTTTTAAAGTAATACCAAAATACTAGACAACTGATTGTGACAGCTTGTATTTTAAATGATCATATGTATTCATATTTCCCTTCTATTTCGCTTGTGACTAGATTCTTACATTTTAAGATTGTCACGTTTTACAGTTGCACGATTTGCGACCCCTTGTTGATTTATAATCTTGGTTCATTTTATCGTACCTTGCCTATTTAAGCGATTCTTGTGTTCATTCTTGTTAGTTTATCGCACGTATTTCCAACAACTCTATCTCTTGCTATATCTCTGTATTGAAAGATCGTTATCCTAATCCAAGACTGAAAAGTTATACAAAAAGGAGTTGAGGAACTGAAGCATAGCGAATTCTAACCTTTAAGATTCGTCGTGGTACGGAAATTACCTAGGAAGCAATCAATTTTGTTCTACACTTTGTACCTCCTCTTGTTTGCATCTTCTACTGTTTTCAGGAGAACTCTGGGGACCAGAGTTCCTTTAGGGGGGAAGACTGTGAGAACCCGTACTTTCCCAGCATTATTTTATTCTTTTTATTCGTGCTTCTTGAATTTTCCAACGTATTACGTTTTCTTGTATTGCTATATGTAAATCCTGAGATTTTTAAATTATATTTTTTAAGTATTTTTTTGATCATCGATAAATACTTAGTATGGAATTATAAAACTTTTATTTTGTTTCCATATTTAATTTAAATCAAAGTTTTTGATTTAAAATCACCCGCGTGCGTTTTACAACGAGTTTATTCAAAATCAATGTACAACGAGAATTCCTAGTGATCGCGATACCGACGGATGCCCAAAAGTTTACGTCTATTTATCGATTGTTTCGATAATTAATGTTTTTGACAATTTCGTTTTAATTACGTATTAAGTCGTGTCGGGAAATCATATATTCATTTTTATGATGCATTGTAACTTTTGAAAAGTATTTTTACGAAACCCGAGCCCCGTAAATATTTTCAATATTTACCAATAACCATTTTCTATCCTTTAAACTATTAAATTTCTTTTAAGTCCAAAACTATACATAATTGACACTACTAGCCCTCCATCATACTATATAAACATTTTTTTAACCACTTCACCTCATTTTCATCACTCAAAAACACACACAAAGAAATTTCTTCTCTCCCCACCCTCACCTCCATTTTGCCGCCACTCCACCACCACAAAACACCCCTCAATTTTGATTTTTAACAAAATCTAATCAATATCCCATCTCTAAAATCATCTTATGATTCTATCTATACAAAAATTTCACACATGCATCAAGATTTTTTTAGTTCTTATGATTTTATGGTGGGTATTGGTTTTGATCATCTTGCATGCATTGTTTTGGTAAGATCATCACATTTTAATCCTTAAAAGTTGTATTTTTTGCTCTTTGATTTTGTTAGATTTTGCATGCAAGTGTTTTTAGGAGTGTTTGGTTGATAGGAATGATAGTATAGTGATCCTAGAGGTATGGGAATGAGTGGTTTTGCTTGAAAAAATTGATTTGTCATGTTTTATAAAAGGCTATTTTGGGACAACAGGTATTAAACAGATTTTTCGTGAGTTTAAGGTCTGTGAAAGACTGAGATTATATAAAATTGTTGTAGAGTTTTCCGAGACGGTCGTTTTGGTATAAGATAGAGCTTCTAAGTCATTACGAGTCAAAAGTTATGCTAGTTTTAGTTTTCGTGTACCGGGAGACGCAAATCGACACAATCCGAAATTGTGGCTGATTTTGGGTCGACTCTCGGGGACTTTAGGCTTGGTTAGATAAATGTATCTACTGATTTTCAAAGTTTACAAACTGAGTTTGATGAGTCTAGTAGTGGTTTCAAAAGACGGATTATCGAATTAGTACTTTTAAAGTGGTCCAAACGGTTTTACAAAACAAGTGTACAAATCTGTCCCAAATTTGAAGTCGAGTAAAGTGTCGAGCTGATGGATTTTAAAGTGTGAACTTTGGCTCAAATTTTGGTGAGGTCTTATACAGGTTATAAGTGACCTTGACACCAATTTTCATGTAAAACGGACAAGTCTAGATAGGGTAGATCGGTGTGTACATTCGGGGTGTACTTGCTGATTTTTATTTTGGACACGTAGTTCAATGTTTGTGTTGCGTGAGTTTGAGTATTCATCATCGGACATGATGACTTACTCACGTGCTTAGTCATTATATAAATGACTTAGCTACTGGTCCAAATAAGGGTAAATAATAGTTTGACTTGCGTTGACTTGGCGTCGTACAACGAGTCATTTTCAAGTGTTCAAGTGTTTTAACGTGTATTGTTGGAATAAATGGGTTAGTATGAATTCATTTGATTCGTGTCAATGGTTTTGAAACATGGATACTTTTAAAACATTTGAGTCATATTATATTTGGTATATACATATCAATATTGAGTTCGAGTCTTAACGCGCGCCTTATTTTGATAGGTTGCGATCTTCGTGTTTCCCCGGGCATCCATATCGTCGGTGATCGTCTCGCTACCATTGTTTCTACTCCGTTGCTGAGTACCGTGATTGACTTACCTCGTGGCTAAGGTGAGTTCATAGCCCCTTATTACTTGTACATGGTTTCTAAACACGGGGTGAGATTTTACATGGTGGAACATGTAACACCCCCAAATTGGCCCAGCGGAAGCCCACGAATATTGGGGCCTGTTACGTCATGATTATCCGAGTCTTGATCCGAGAGAATGACCTCTATGCCAAATATCACAATGTTGACTCCAAATAATCATACAGTCAAGTACCTGAGAATACATGCTTAAAAGTGTCAACACAAAGGTTGGCGAGTTCATAAGTTTTATTAAAATGTTTGAGACACTTTAAAAGTTTACAAGGACAACTACTAAAAGTAGTATCATAAAAACGTTTAGAAATCCAGAGTTTCACAATAAAGAGACATTACAATAAGGTTCGGTAATCAAAGTTTAGAACTAGCATAACAGTTAACACGAAAACTTCAGTCCATACACAAGTTGTAGTCCATGCTCACAGTTCATTTCAGTTCGTTTTTAGATTCATGAACTCATTCACACCCAAGTTCAATTCAGTAACCACGGTCAATATACATAACAATGTCATACTCTCGGTTCATGTCAGTATCACAATCAGGATCACATATTAGAACTATAGCAATAAGCATATGAGCATCATACCGAACCAACATATAAGTATCATATCAAACCAGCATATGAGTATCATATCAAACTAGCATACAAATATCATAACAGACCAGCATATAAACATCCTGTCAACTAACACACAAGAATCATATCAGACCGGCATATAAACATCATGTCAAACTAGCATACGAGAACCATATCAAACAAGCATGTAAACATCAATTCAAACCATCATATAAGTGTCATATAGAAACCACATGCATGAATCACGTCAATACCACACCTAAGGATTATATCAATCCTATTACATCTCATGCAGGAATCATGTCAGAACCACATAATAAATTCTTGTCAAGATCATTTCATACTATAGTCAAGATTCGTATCGATATCACAGCTAAGATTCATATTAGATCAATACATGATTGCAGTCAAGATTCATATAAATATGGCAGTTAAGATTCATATCAGATCAATACATGATTGCAGTCAAGATTCATATAAATATCGCAGTTAAGATTCATATCAGATCAATACATGATCGCAGTCAGGATTCATATCAGATCAATACATGATCACAGTCAGGATTCATATCCAAGATTCATAGCAAGATCAAGGTCAAAATTCACATTCAAGATTCATAGCAAGATCAGGGTCAAGATTTACATTCAAGATTCATAGCAAGACGGACCGTAAAAGTTCAGTTCAAGTACCCAAGGCAACTATAGGAGATATAGTTCCAAGTGTAGGATAAATCGGGTGTTTCAGTGTTTATGATAGCGCTAAGCTCGTGACATCGAAACTAGTGATCTAGTACATACAATAGATTGCACATATAAATTTCCCCAATAGAGTACATAGCCAAGATAACTCCGTTCATACATATGGTACACACTCGTCCGGCGTCAGAATGCCCGAGTGGAGGTTGTCAACCCTCAATAGATCTATCCGTAACATAAGAGCTTACTCTAGCAGAGTAACTAACGATTCACGATAGTGGGGACTATGGCTAAAGCAACTTAGGCTAATCATAAACGAAGTTCACTGAGTGTTCACAGGGTTCAATTCTTTTTGCGTCCACAAGCAAGCACAAGCAGTCATTTCATTTCACAGCATTAAACATACAAAGCAGTTTAAAAAGGAGCCATGGGATAGCTCAGATATTCACAAGTATAAATCATCTATAATCCCAAATGTATAAACACACATGTCATGTAAACAGTCCACTAAAGTACAAGCACGTACGCAATACAAGCAATCTCCAAAAAGATATCAACTTGTATTTATCACAAAACGCATGGAAAGTGAAGACATGTATATCGTAAACGATCATTGAAATGCATGACACGCATTTGACATCGACAAGCATGTATCTCCCCCAAAAGAGATTTAAAACATTTATAAAGCGATTTGAAAATAAAAAGAGGGGGTATGAACTCACATCGATGTTGCAGAACAGCTTGCAAAGACGTGAATACAAGAGCAGTGTAGCGTAGGCCAGAACTGCTCGATACCGGAAGTCACAGTTTATCTTATCGATCATCTCCCAGCATCCCAAATCGATGCATCCAAGCTTTCCCGATGAAGGGTTTCTTCAATACCATCGGTTCGTAAACCGTTTAAATCCCATGTCGAAATCGTTCAGTAATCGGTTCAGTAATCGGTTCGGTAAGGGGAAGCGGAGGATACCACCGTGTATGTAATATATATACCTAATATATATTACACACAAAGGAACGGAACATTACCCCCTTAATACAATAAGGGGAATTGGAAACACAATATTAAAAAACAATATAAACTTTGTGAGGGGAGGAATATTTAGACTACATATCTGCCATTGGATTTCCTCCCTCCCCTGTTCATTGGTATGGGTTCCTAACCCAATCTACATCTCTGTCGTTCGATTTCCTCACTCCCTGTTCATTGGTATGGGTTCCCAACCCAATCTACATCTAAACCGTTTGATTGTTTGGAAAGTATGAGTTCTTTCTAAAACCCCTTTGTAGCCATTGATTTTATATTACACCCAGCAGTGGATTTGCATATTACATCCACATCTGTAAATCTTATCCTCATATGAAAACCCTAATAATTGCATAGATCCAGACGGCCCTGTCACCTCCTGGTAATTTTGTGTTTATTAGATTTGCGATTTTCTTTTTGTGATCTGTTATTATAATTAATAGCTGTTGATGATGCTTTATAATTAGGCTCTTTCAATTATTTGCATTTGTTCTTTCAATTTTGTGATTTGTGATTTTGATTGTTCTTCCAAATAGGAGGAGAAAAGGATAAAATGAAACGGTTTTTTTTTATTAGTATTCTGGAAAGAGATGACCGCTTAGGAAATAAGGCGAACCCTTAGTTCCAAATTCATTCGGTAAGTATGGTTTTCCATAAATTTCTTTCAATCTTTTTTATACATTTGGACTCTTTGATGAAATCATAATTAAAAACATACAGATTAGGAACGTCCCCCAAATAGTTTTAGGTATAAGATGAGGTTTTTAATCCAGATTAGCACTATTACGCGTTTTGTTTTAGCAGATACTAATGGGCGGTTTTTTGTTTGTTTGTGTGTTTGTAGAAAAGCAGTTACTGTAAAAAGGAATGGAACAAGGTTGGAAGAAATAACCAGGAAGGTAAAATCCAGTCTAATCTTTGCACCTTTTTAAAAATAACCTAAACACGTCTAATAAAGGCTACCGTGGAGTCAGTGATAGTTCTTTTTTCATGCATTGAAAGGTTTAATTTTTTTAAATTCTTACAAAGGTGTATTTTTTTTCTTTTAAACGTACGTTGTGAAGTTGAAAGTTGAAGGAAGTGATGCATTAGATATCACAGGTGCGTTTCTTGAAACTTTTTTTTTTGTTAGCTTTGCTTATGCAATTATATGAATAAAGACTGATGCTTTTTAAGGGGTGTTTGAATTTTCGTTTTGAAAGTGATTCTATGATATAGAAAACTGAAAATTAGGAGCAGTTGGCCGTGTTCAGGTTTCTACTTGACTACCTCATTAGCAGGATATATTAATGTTTTCATGCCAGTTACGTCATATACTTTTTTATCTTCTTTAGTGAATCTTGGTGTAATTTGACAACGATGTGCACGATCACACTTAAAGATGCAATCTTGATTTGAAATCATTTAAGTGATGTATCTTTGATAAAGCTGTTGAAATGTTAAATGCATGAAGTAAACACAAATAAAAAATTGTTCGTTCCCTTTAACACGTGTGTGAATATTTGCTTCGTTTAAATTTACATACAGGAGTTGCTAAATTCTTAGTTTCAGACTTCTATTGTTTTCCCATAGGCTGTTTTTCTTTTTCATGTCTTCTAACATGGATCTGTCATCTACAAACTTCAAAAGAACCATCTTTTTTTAGTCATAAATCTTTATATAGCCATATTTGAAATGAATGTCCTTGCCAAAATGCTAAGTAACAAAGTCGGTATTCCAGTCATGCTTGCTTATCATTCACACATGAGGTTCAAGCTGTAACAGAGCCATTATTGTAGATGTGGTGGGAGGTGTGTATTTTCTGATCATATTACTAATAATTGTACTTTAATCGTATTGTCGTCCAAAAAGAACAACTCCATCAGCTATGTACTCTCGGTGGCTCTAGATATATATAGAAAGCATTTACCCTCTTTATTTGTTTTTTTTATTAAAACGTAAATGAATAAGTAAAAATAACTACTAGAACCGTTTTTGTTTATTGGAACAGCAAGTTACGAAGGTCTTTAGTTGTTGTTGGTTTCAAGAGATCTTGATTATATACTCGAGAAAGATGGAGTCAAGGTATGCTTTTATTATACTTTAAATACGTTTAGTTGTATACTAAAAATGATCTACTTCTGTTAGTGGTGACTATTTCAACCCATTTACATATATATGGGTTGATTTGGGTAAAGAAATGGCAGAACTGGTTTGATGGGTTTAAAAATGACTTGCGCGTATCTTCTACTATGTATGATAACTAAGGATTTTAATTTTAATTAATACCGTGTTTTGAAAATGATTATGAGATATTGAATAGTTGGAATTAGATAATGTTAAGAGATAGTGTTTTTGACGTGCTTCTACTGCTCCAAATTTTAATAACTATATTGCTTGGATGGTCGACCATTATAGAAATTTTAATGCATAAAATGACCAAATATGACACCACTTTCAGTAGTCGTGATTTGGCCATTCAGCTGAAACCTACCTCTAAAGAAGAAACTGCAGGCGGTTGTACATTATCTTCATATGTACCCTACAAAAAATTTAGTGTGTAAATGCACAAATTACAAGATGACTTGATATTAATAATATGCAATCTACCTAGATAAGAAAGGTCTCCAAATTTGGGTTGCTGTTTAGGGGTAGTTGTTTGTTTCAGCAATATGTCACGGGGGTTTATTGTATAGTTGGAAGGTTAATATGACCCGTTCTTTCACCTAGAACCCCACATAAGATGTACTCCCATTGCTTAGATGCTCTTGCTATTTTCCGAGTGCTTAGGAACTTACAATGATTTATCACCTTCGCGTGCAACTTTAACTGACCGGAAATCCAACGACACATGGAAGAGTATCCAGAGCTGAGACCCGCAAATAGAGCAAGAGTCGTACGTGTGTTAGAACAGAAGGAACTTTTTGGAACTGTGACAGGACGCGAGTATTGATTTTTGGATTTTTTATTATTATAGCCACATTAATAGCTTATAGTTTGCTTCTCTAATTGTTATTTTTAGTTTTGAATGAATCGTTTTCAAGTTACTCTATATTGACTAAACAATACGTTGAAGCTACATTAGGAAAAAGAAGTTGTTAGGAAGAAAGTAGTGAGATTATCGCTAATGATAGGTCCTCTTTTGCTATTTCAGGACCAAAGGCTTCATAATGTATTGAATCCATTTAAGAAAACATTTTTGAAGGCCCGGTTAATGCAGAATAATCGGGTAAGCCACCCGCAATTTAGTTCTTCTACGCAAACCTCATAGCTAAATATACACGAAACTGACTCGCACTTAAATACCCCTTTTGATTATAGCTTTGTAACATAGTTACGTTTGATATTCTACAGATTCGAATCTTGAAAACTTTACAATGGATAAGCTTTTTAGTTTGCTGAATTTTATCACAAATGGGTCTGATAGCTTTTAAGATGTTAATATTTTTAGGAGTTTTCTTATGTGATTTTGTTTTTGTTTTCTTCATCAGTTTGGATTGTTAATAATAGGTGAAAATTAGTTGTAGCTAAGTAGCATCGGTTTCGTTAATGCAAATATATGGTATCTCTCTCTCGATCAAATGGAGTAGGTTTTCTCTTAAACCAGTGACATACATTCGAAAAAATTGTTGCGTTGGCTATTAGTGCACTCCTGTAGAATCATGTGTTTTTAGTTAGAATATATATTGCTGCTGCTTAGTTTCACCTGTACAGAATTTTAACTTCTGTTTTGATTTTTAATTTTTCCAGGACTGTTAAGGTGCGGCAAAAGTTGCAGATCGAGATGGACGAACTATCTTCGACCAGACTTAAAAAGGGGTTTGTTATCTGAAAATGAAGAGAAGATGGTCATTGATCTTCATGCTCAGCTTGGCAATAGGTGAAATTTTCATACTGCATGATGAAAAAGATTCTTTCTCAAGTACAATATGATGTTATTCATTAGTATTCACATAAGAAAATTGTAGTATATGTTATGTGAAATGGTGATTGATGGTTATATTATGTTTCTGTTTGTTAGGTGGTCGAAAATTGCCTCTCATCTTCCAGGGAGAACAGATAACGAAATTAAGAATCATTGGAACACATATATAAATAAAAAGCTCAAAAGAATGGGGATTGATCCGGTTTTTAGTTAGAATCACGTGTTTTTAGTTAGAAAAATTTGTTGCGTTGAGCGGTTAATGATAGCTTGGTAATCCAATCTTCATTCTTTCCGGCCTTATAGACCCTTTCATTGTTTTGCTTGATACACGTTTTGTTACTTAAGTTGCTCCTATATATCGCTTATTAGCTTCTACAAATTCTTTTTATGTAAACACATTTTGTATCTACCCCGCGGCGGAGCGCGGGCATTAATCCTAGTGTATATAATTCATAGCTTGAATTAGATAACAAGAACAGACAACGCACGAATAACCCATAATGTACATGACACGCGACATATACAAAACTCAAGGAAGATAACAATAAAAGAATAAAATACTCCAAGCATGCAATCCCTTGCAAATAAAATAAACCTAAACAATTCGACACACTTTAAAAATGACTCATTAATTAAATAAAGATCATTTTATAAAAGAGGACACACGTTTTAGAGTTCCAAATGGAGTTTCAAAAGTATATACGATAATTATGATTTTTATAAAATAATATTTTATAAATCGTTGTTTCATTATTGTCCATTTAATATTTCTAAAAAGAGGGTTTTAGGTTCTAAATAATATTTAAGAAACTAAATAAATATTAAATTTATAAAATTTCGGCATGACCTATTCGTTTATATAACGTTTCCTAGATTTACAAAATATAATATTTTCACTTTCAAAACAATCAGTGTTTCAAATGTCCATATATTTATATTATATAAAATTAATTATTGTCGAATCATAAACAATATAATTAACCCAATAACTAAATCGATACTCATTCATAACCAACACCAACACCTTCAATAACCTATAATCAAACCCCAATCAACCAAACACTTTCAACAATTTTGTTATTCACAAACCCAAATGCCTTTTGGGCTCTCAAAACTCAGAACCAAACGCTCCTAAATGGACATCAAACCCATTATCCAAACGCCCTTGTTTGACAATTTATATAGACAAAACAAAACACCCCATAATCGCATATCCAAACACCCCTGATGGGCTGATAAACGCAGAACCAAACGAACCCTTATTTTCAGATCCGTAACAAGAACAACAATGACAACACCAACAGCCCGACACCCCCGGGTGCGGCTGTGGTGGACGGAAATCATCAACGAACACCACCTAGATGATGGTTTCGTAGTAAACAATGGAACAAACACCCCTAAGCCTAACGAAAGTGAAACAAACACCACATTGGACATGGTGGTTTTCGTGATAGTGGCGGCTGTCGGTGGTTCTGATGGTGCGACGTGGCGGCGACGTCAGTGAGAGATGGTGGTGTTTAATGGTGAAGCTGGTGGCGCGTGGGTGAAGCCACGATGGGTGACCGGTGACGGGGGTGGCGTGATGTTTGAGACCTCAGCCGACAGTAAGGTGGGGCTGCGGCTGTGGTGATGTTGAAGGTGGAGGCGGCTGGAGTGGCGGATGGCGGTGGTTTACACGACGGGTGGTGATGACAGGAGTGACGGCTGTAGTGAGGAGATGGTGGTGGTTCTATGGTGTTGGTGACCACGGTAACCACGAGAGTGGCGGTTTAAGGTGGCGGCTGCCATGGATTTGGTGGTGAAGGGTGGCGGTTAAGGCCACGACGGCAGTAGGTGGCAACGAGGGTCAGAAAACATGGAAAAAGGGTAGATCAGGTGTGGTAGTGCATAGATCGGGTGACGGGGAGCATTTTTGGGCTCGCCGGATTTTGGCCGGAAAAGGGTGACGGCGCCGGAAAACTTTTCCGGTGGCCGGATTTTTATGAGGGAGAGAGAGAGTATTTTAGGGTTAGGGTTTGTGTGTGTGTTTTTGGTAAAGATGGAAATGAGGAGAAAATGTTTTATTTTAGTATTTATATAAATTAAATAAAAGTTGTTAAAAGAAAGATGGAATGTTGTATTTACTTGAGGGTTCAAAACGTAAATAACTAATAAAGTTTTCTTGTTTAAACGTGACTCGGGGCTCGATCGGGATTGATAAAATTAAAATGAAAACTCGGAATTTTCGCCATTGCGTTTAAAATACTTTTTCCACGAAAATAGATCATTTATTCGACTAGTAACTCATAAAAATCTTATAAATCCTTCTAAATGTTAAATATTATCCAGGTTTCTCAAACAAGAATAGTTTTAATGAAAAATAAACTTAAACTCGATTATTCGCGTTTATAATAAATGTTATTGAAATAAAAATATTAATAATTTAATAAATTATTTTATTTAAATATCTCGTCAAAATTAAATATAATATTAGATTTTCAACGTGTCGGTACGCAGACTGTGCGATTTTCAAACTTTTTCAAAATATGTCCCGTTTTCAAATCCAATGAGTTTGGTAGCGCTCAAAAATGAATTTCAAATAATAATTATTATAATTTATTATTATTTATGGTAAGGAAAATTCTCTGGTGTTACAGAACACAACCATTTAAAAACCGTATGCTATCCAGAACTTGTATGCTATCCAGAACATGTATGATTTCAGGTTTTCAATATTATTATTGCTTTTAGTCTAGCCTTAAGTTTCCTCTCCTGATCATGAACCGTTAATTTCGAGTAGTAAGCGCGAATGTTGTGGGTGGATCCATCGGGATTGACTATCCCCGTCTCAAGTACCTTGACGCACTGATATTTGTTTATTACTTGAGTATTTAGGCTGAATACTCCCTAGAGGAACTTACACTGAGTTAAGCTTCGGTTCATGAACTGAACAACAATAATAATGATTTCGGACTATGGTTGACGAACCAAACTCCATACTACTTGTTTTACAAATGAATGCTTGTGTTCCACACCTTTACTACTAAACCTATGAATATCACTCAACTTTGTGTTGACGATTTTACATGTTTAATCTCGGGTATTATTACTTAGCTTTGCTTAGATGAGAGCCCGCAGGATATTATCGCAGCTTGGAGATTTCTGTGATGCTTTTGAAAGATTGGTTTTATATAAACTGTCAGAAGTTTATTCTATCTTTTGGGCAACTTTATGTTATAAATTGAGACGAAATAATATAATTTTCCGCTTCTAAAACTCTGGGACCCATGTTTAAAAACTCTGACCTTTTATGATGTAATGTACATGTTTTTATTTCGTCAGTTTTGTATGAACTGTAATTCATTGTTTCTTGTACTATGACGTGTTACCCCCTCGTTGCCTACTTGTTCCATGTCAAATTTTGGGGGTCTCACAGATTTGGGTTCCATGAGCGAATGGTGCATTGGATTATGTAATGTGTATCTACGGCTTCTTACTCGATATCCATCAATGGTTTGCTTTTTGGCTACTTTAAAGGGAAGTGGGGTCTTCGTCAAGGTGATCCGTTGTCCCCTTATTTGTTTAACTTGGTCATGGAGGTGTTGACTCTTATGATTACTAGACGGGTTCACGTGTACAACTCTTTTACATACCATCGTTATTGCTCTAAGTTGGATTTAGTAAACCTTTGTTTTGCTGACGATTTGTTTTTGTTTGCTCATGGTGATGTTTCTTCGGTGAGGCTGATTAAGGAGGCGTTAGAAGAATTTAAATGTGCTTCTGGGTTGACGCCTAGTCTCCCCAAAAGTACTGCTTATTTCTGTAACATTTTGAACCATGTCAAACTTGCTATTCTGGATGTTTTACCTTTTGAAGAAGGTAATTTACCAGTTAAGTACTTGGGGGTTCCGTTAATTTCGACGAGGCTTGTTTATCGGGATTGCAAGGAGTTGATTGAAAAAGTCGAAAGCCGAATTCAAGATTGGAAAAATAGGTCATTGTCTATGGTGGGTCGGGTGCAACTTGTGAGATCTGTCATTGGTTCTATGCATGTGTTTTGGGCCTCTGTGTTTATTCTTCCGTCCCGCATGCTTCTTGATATTGAACAAATTATGCGGCTATACATTTGGAGCCAAGACATGACCAAGGGTAAATCTAAGGTTTCTTGTGAAATTGTGTGTCTGCCTAAGAATGAGGGGGGGGCTTGGGATTAGACGACTTGAAATTTTCAACAAGGCTTTTATGATAGCCCAACTTTGGAAGCTTTTATCTAGAAAGGAGTCATTATGGGTAAAATGGATCCATGCTTATAAATTGTGGGGGCGTAGTTTTTGGGATGTTCCTAGTCGTGGGAACATGTCGTGGGGTTGGAGGAAAATCCTCCAGCTGAGGTCATGTATTTGGGAATTCGTTTGGCAGAATATAGGGGATGGTACTACGGCTTCGTTATGGTATGATCGGTGGTGTTCTCCTAATCCACTTGCTGATATGGTATCGGTTCGGGACATGTATGCTGCTGGTCTCGCCACTACATCTAGGGTTTCTGACGTTTATAGTAATGAGGTATGCACATGGCCTTTATATCTAGTTCAGAAATACCCTTTGCTTAGTACATACGTCACCCCGCATCTCTCTCATCGGCCAGATAGGGTTGAATGACGTATGGAGGATGGTACGGTGAAGGTTTTTTCTATTTCTGTTGCATGGGATGTGATTCGGCATCATAGTGAGGAAGTTCCTTGGTGTGATATCGTGTGGTTTTCTTCATGTGTTCCCCGCCATGCCCTATGTATGTGGTTAATTTTCTGGCATCGTTTGAAGACTCAGGATAGGATGCAGAATTGGGATATAGTGGATGTTGCTGCTATGGTGTGCCCGTTATGTTCTTTGCAGTAGGATTCCTATGCTCATTTGTTTTTTGAGTGTTCATACTCGCGGCGGGTTTGGAGTGGAATGAAGACCTATGCTGGCCTGGGACATCTTAGGCCTGTTTTTATCTATATAGTTGAGTTTATTCACCCATTTGCTAATCGTAGGACAACTAGGAGTATCATTGCGAAAATAGTGGTTGTTGCGTGTGCCTGTTTCATTTGGCAAGAGAGGAATAATCGGATCTTTTCTAAGGAGGCCAGATCGGTTCCCCAGCTTGTGGAGTGTATTTAGAATACAGTCCGTTTGAAATTGTTGTCATGTCGTTTCAAGCATTCTACAGCCAGTGATGCGTATCTTAAGTTGTGAAAGCTGCCTGATGATGGCAATCAAATTAGATAGTAGTGTCTAACTGTGGTTGTTGTTTTTGGTCTAGTGGATGTTTTAATTAGTCATTTGGCATGTCATTTGGCTATGTAGTAGTTCGAGTTATGTGTGGACTCGAGGTTAATGTGGTACTTAACCACATTCTATTGTACTTATTGTGGTTTTTGGTGTTAGTATAATTTACCGGGAAAAGAGCCCTTTACCAAAAAAAAAACAACATTAAAAGAATAATTCGCTAGTTCTACAAATGAAATTTTCCAAAAATAATTATTCGTCAATAAATTTTTTGTCAAAACTAAAATCCGTTATAATGTTAGTGTTGTAAAAAACGGGCTAGGCGGCAGCCTAGGCGGTCATACTCCGTCGCGTTTGATGGCTAGGCGGAAAAGTCAAAATGCGGTCAAACAACCGCCTAGGCGGTCAAGAAAGTTAACAAAAAGTCAATATTTTTTTATTAAAAATGAAGGTTTTTTTTCTAATATATAGTACCGATATTTATTTTAACATAACATCTTAAAATAAAATATAAACGAACGATTTTAAACATAAAGTAATAGGTTTTTCGTATGAAATTGGAACTAATTGAATTATATGTTCACGTTTTAAGTTTAAAGTACTTAAATTGTTATGTTTATTTGTCTATTTTGCAACTTCAAACTATTTGAACTTTGAATTATTTGAAATTAGAAGTATTTTGTTATGTCATACATATTATTTATAATATTTATATGCATAAAGCCTAGGCACCGCTTAGACGAATTCCGCCTCGAAGGTGCTCGACCGCCTGGCTAGCGCCTAGCGATTCCTGCAACCTTTATGTACGAGTATTCATCTAGTACAAAACTTTTTTTTTTAAAAGATTATATATATTAAAAACTAAAAACCGTACAAACCACTCATCGCAAGCGAGGTTAGTTTAGAAGGAAAAGAAACGTCCCACATAATACATTCATTTATAGAAAGCGCATAATAGGCGATCCAGTGAGCCACTTGGTTGTTTGCTCTATTAACCCACGAGAAGGTAAGATTCAAGCTCTTCGACCAAGTGCGAATGTCATCAATGAGAGCACCAAGGCTCCAAGGCGGGACAGCTTTCGAAGATGATAAAGATATGGCCGTTTGTGAGTCCGATTCCACAATAGCACCACGCCACCCTTGGTTATAAGATAAATAACATGCATAATGAATAGCGATAAGTTCAGCATGAAAGGGAGATGTGGCAAAACATAACTTACCAGATACTTGAACAATGATGCCGACACAATCCCGAACAATAATACCATAAGCAGCTTTAGAGTCTTTAAAAGCAGCATCACAATTTAGCTTCATCAATAATTCGTGAAGGGTATCTACCGCGAAGAAGAGTGTGGTGCGGGAATCCATCATATCATACCACTTTAAACATAAACATTTTATGTGAGTTTTTTTTAACTTTTATAAGACAAGATGGTGGTTCTTTTAATTTCGATGGGTTTTATTTGCTTTTTAAAACAATTTGGTATACATATGCTTAGAAAAATAGAAGTTGAAAAAAATGCCAATTGAAAGTTGACGGTGAGAAAGCTGATATTGAAGACGAAGTATGCCAAAAAAGATTGTAGTTGTATGCGAGAGATTTTGTTTGTCACTCGAATGCGTCTATGAGAAGTATGCCAAAACATTACTAATGACAAGTAAAGCTGTATGAAATTCGAATTGAGAAGTGCTTCACCACCTTCAAAACTAATGTACAGAGACAAATTTCACAAAGGGGTGGTTATTGGTACCCTCCTATATAGATTCTAATACCCTTAGTTTTTTGATTTTTTTTATAATTTTATTTTTGTTATAAAACTGTAAAAAGGAATGTACGGAATAAAAAATATAAAGTTTAACATGTCAAAAACAGCAAACTGTCAAAAAAATACGGAACAAAAACTGACTAAAAACTGTGTTATACTACAAAAGGGAGACAAAAGGAAGGGTATTAGAAGTACCTTTTTGTACTTTTGGGTCATGTTATAAATACCCCTAGCCTCTAAAAAGTAGAAAAAAATATTTCAAATACTTTTGTCCCCCTTTTACAGAACAACACTCTTTTCTGCCAGATTATGTTTCGTATTTTTTGACAATTGACTGCTTTTAACATGTTAAAATTTATATTTTTTATTCTGCATTTTTTATTTGACAGTTTTATAAAAAAATAAAATTATAAAAAAGATTATAAAAAAAATCAAAAATTAGGAAGTTATTAGAATGTTAGGGATACTAATAACCATCCCCCATTCACAAATCATCCCATTCACAAAATGACCTTAGCCAACTTTGAGAGGACATTTCTCGTTTTAAAAAAAAAAACTTTGTGAAAGACATTCAAGAAAATATCTACAAAACATCAAATGGGGTATTGACACGTATTAAAGAGCCATGTTTTGACCCATAACATGTAAGACTTCTGATCGTTGGTGCCAAGTCACGTGATACCGGTCGGGGTTTTTCCGAACCCCAAACAGTAGTTCATGGGCTTTTTAACTATTTGACATTTGTTTATGTATTGGTCGGTGTGCAGTCAAATCCTACGTTGGCCAAAATTCATTTCTTTAGGTTAGATTATATACAAGACAACCTAGTTGTAACAAATCATGATACGCAACTCCAACATGAAATTTTTTAGAAAAGGCTAATTTTTGAAATATTTAAAAAAAAATTTCACCTATTAAATCAAAAATTTTCTAACTTTATATGACTTATTGATTTATGTAATTTAGTACAAAATAAAAAAATATAATTGATAATTTTTAATAAATCGCATGAAGTATTTAAAGAAATTTTGATTTGCTAGGTGCAAATAAATAAATAAAGTGTCAAATCTTAGAGCATTTTAAAAATTAGCCTTTCTTTTTAAAGTAATTAAACGAAACATTGGTCGAAATTGAAATGGACTTCGTTATATTGACATGCAACTTTTTAACGACAGTTTTTAATGTGGTATACAGGGCGGACCTATGGTAATTTCGTGGTTCATTTAGTGAGTTACAGTAGAATTCTAGGCCCCTGCAGGTGAAATATGTGATAATAACATTGACTCGTATTAGCTCATTTATTAGTTTACAACTAGTTAGTTGATCAAGTCAGGTTCAAAGCACAAAACAGGCTATACTGATCAATAATCACAAATATAGATTGGGTCAGATTTTTAAACTAGCAAAACTCAAATTAATATTTGACGTTCAAAGCAAAAAACTCAAATTAAAAATTGACCACAGTGGGAGTCGAACCCACGACCTTCTGATCCGAAGTCAGACGCGCTAATCCACTGCGCTATGCGGTCTTAATTGTTTCTACGGGCAAAACATATATACATATAAATATATCTTTTAAAACGGCGAATAACTTTTCCACGATAGAACAAAATTAATCATTGATCATGAAATAATTAAAAGAGCTGGTAAATGACAAGCACGACTCAAGTTTTGCAACACCATAATAACCTTATTTATTTGGGAGACGTCGAAAAGCTAGATTTTATGTTGCTTACATTAGTTGCTTGAAAAATTAGTTTGTAATGCAATTTAAAGTTCATTATAACGGTATCGCTCGTTACAACGATACCGGTCGCCTAGTTGATTGATCGAAGTTAAATTCAGTCGGCTTGTTACGGCGATCGAGTCGGCTAGATCGATTCGACGAACTCGGTCTAAACCAAGACCTATTTAAGAAATAAAAATCTTTTAATCTTTTTTTCACTGTTTCATATTAAAAAATCTTTATTTAGTTTTAATTAGATAACATTTATAGTAAATTTCTAAATTTTAATATATTAAGCTTTGTTTAATTCTTTACAACATATATTAATTAAATTATTTTTAAAGTTAGTTTTACCTAATGCAGTTTACTCCATTTACTTCTAATTAAGTCTTTTTTTAATTAACTGGTTTCCGTTGGCCAACAAGGTTCCACTAAGTGGTTTCCTTGGGAGAGATTTCCTGGAGGTCTTGGGTTCAAGACCTGCCAAGGGCTCTCAGGTGAAGCGGATGAAGAGTTTAACATAACTAGGCGAGGGTTCGAAGAAATCATTTTGCCGCTTGGATGTCATTGCACGACTCGACCGATTAACCACTAACATTAGCCGTTCTAAAAAAAGTTATTTGAAAAAATATATACTCCATCCGTCCCTAAATAAATGTCCACTGTTGATTTTCGAAGTCAACCGTTTTCAACTTTGACCTTAAATTATCGTGTATGTGTTATGTAATACTTGATACAAATCATACGAATGGATTGAGTTTTAAATATATTTTTATTAGTATAACTTTCAATAAGTATTATATAACATAAACAAAATAATTTACAGTTAAATTTTACAAAAAATGACCCCGAAAGATAAACGTGGACATTTAATTATGAACGGAGGGAGTATATATTAAAAAATTGAATTAGATCATTTTATTGTGATAAATAAATCACTATAAGTTGTTAGAGGAAAAAATGACATGACAAAAAAATAAAAATCACACTAAATCGCTATTATGATAAGCTAAAAGAAAACAATACACCATGAAATTGTTGTCTAATGAAGACTCTAAACAACAAAGTTACCAACAAATTACTAGTATTGATTCTTTGATGCAAATATGCAATAAAGATCATGTAGAATCTCAAGTACGCATCTATTATCTTCCACATTGTATGTTATTTTTCTATATTTGTTGGCCACGTTTCAATTTGGTCTTATCTTTATTTGGTCGTTTTGCTCTTGACACAATTTGTTACTATGTGTGTATAATGTCGCTATCAATTTTCGTTATCCTAACTAATACTCGTGTGTCTTTTTGTTCTATCTAACTGACGAGGTAAGGTCCTTCGGATATCCTTAAAGGAATTGATCTCCAAATGCCAAATATGTTGTAAAAATTATGAATTACTACTTGATCAGTTGCCCGCCTTGCAATTTGTACGTAGTAATTATTTTAGATGAAATTAATCGATGATTAATCAGGTCATTATTTTTTTTCAAATTATGAGTATTTTTGACAAGTTTTTTGTATATCTAATAAATTTTAAGTATTTTTGGCAATATTATTTATAAAATCCAATTTATCACATATATAAATTGTTACTATAAGTGATAAATACAAGTTTACAGTGAGTTTTCGGTATTTTCGATAGGATTTCCAGGTTTCCGACAAGTTTTCACTTCCCTTGACCGTTGTTGACTACAATTGACCGGCCGTTAATCGCTTTTTACATAGATCGACAAAATTGATGTCCTTGCAAGGATTAAGCGATTAATAAGCTTTTGTAAAAAAAAATTCTTCGCATTGCTTATAAGTTATAAGGGTCCATAAATGACGCAGTAAGGCGCTAAGCTTAGTTTTTGATATGTCGGAACTCAGAATACTCCCAAAAAAACACGCTTCATCAAAACATGGGTCCATAAAAACAATCTGTCTACATTAGGAAAGGATGCAAAAATTTGCAACACTTTGATTGGGTCTCTTGCCAAATTTTTTAATACTGTCTTTCCAAAATTAGTAGCTGATGTAGAAATCACTCGCTATCAAAAGCCGCAAAGTATCCGATAAATGAATCAATAGACAGGTTCCAAGACTTAAGACAAAGTGTTTCTTGGTTTTGACGTGGTGGTGATGTGCCTTTTGTTCAACAGGCAAATTGTAGTGCATATCTAATGGGGATTAGATTGGCTGACTTGCCATTCATATGGACATTAACAAAACAATCATTGGTGGAAAACACACCAAATCCCACCTATAGCATTATTTTATTTTCTAACAATTTGACTATGTTTTTGGTACGGATTAATGGAAAACATGTTTCGCATCTTGTGGGTTTTTGGTGATTTTTCATGGGGAAACTCATATTTTGATCACTTAGATTTGCAGCCTTGAAGTAGATTATTTAAACTAATCTTTCATATTAACCAATAGCCATTCATAGTTAAGATATTAAAGGCTAACCTCTCAAGTCATGACAATACTAGGATGAGTTACAATAACCATTAATAACTTAAGTGAATTGACTCGAACTCAAATTAGACGTAACTTTTATACCTGATATTCAATTCGATTTTAAATTCAAATTAGTCGAGTTATCTCGAATTGAAATTAGACCCGAGTAACCCGACCCAAATAGGTTCGGTTCGAGTCGGGTCGAACATCCGATCGGATCAGAAATATTGACACGCCTACATACAATGTACTTGCAACTTTTTTTTTGGAACATAAAAGAGTATATTAAAAGAAACCTCAAAAAAAGGAGAAAAAACAATCTAAAATCAAATTTCTAAGAAACAAAATCTGACAAAAAAATAGAAACAAACACACTAAGCCAATCTAGCTCCTAACACATACTTACATCAAAGTAAAAATGATGCAACAAGGATTTGACGCATAAGTAATCCAATTAAAGGGAAGCCCCTGTTAGAAATCCAAATAAGCAAAAGAGATTGGAATTTAAAGAAAATGTCTCCCCCACTTACTTGAGTTAAGGCATTTGGATGAGCAAAGACATTTTGATTTTGCCAACTCCAAATTTCTCGAATAAGGACGCAGAGAAGCTTGAAAAACTTTACTTAACGACTTCGAGAAAGGCGAAAAATACTCCAATAAAGCTGATATCGACACCAAGTTAGGAGGAGGATCAATACGTCACCAATTCTAAAACCTACCCCATAATACAGTACATGAAGGGCAAGTCAACAAATAATGGTGTAGAGATTTCCCATCCGAGTTACAAAAGACACAAAACGACGAAGCTAACGATAAACCACGGTGTAAAAGCTTCACACGAGTCGGGAGTCTATCATTGATGGCTCTCCAAATGCATATATTAACTTTCCGAGAGATAAGAGAGTTCCAACTGATCTTATGGGGCATGTTGTTTGAACATATAGTTATATTTTTTTATAAGCGTTGATAATCTTTTAACTGAGAACCATCCACTTGTGTCAAGAGACCATTTCCAACCATCATGGATCCTGGAAAAGAGAACTAGATTTCCAATATTACACATTAAATCATTTATATCGTCCAAGGCCCTCCCACGTGGAGTCGCCAATCCTAATTCCGACCCCAAACATTATTAACCAACACCCATCTCTCACTAATACGATAATTTTTGTAATTTTCAAGGCATACAAGCGGGGAAATAAGGCTTTAAGAGTTTGCCCTGAATGTGTCCAAATATCATCACAAAATAAGGTATCTTCGCCACTTTTAACTTTTCTAACAAATGAGTTTTGAAAATGAACCAATCGCATCAGTACACAAAGACGTGTTAATTATATTATTCCAAACACTTTTATGGTGGAGGCCTAAACCGATCCTAGAATTAAATCCACCGTCAATACCATAAAAATAAAAAATGACCTTGCACCAAAGGGCATCTTTGTCGTTAAAGAATCTTCAGCACCATTTTCCAAGAAGTCCCAAGTTATTTTATTTAAGACTTCTGATACCCAATCCACCCATTTCCATACTTTGGAGGATACTATCCTAATTAACCCACAAAATACGATTCTCATCTTATTTAGACCCCAAAAAGATCGCCTTCTAATGGATTATAATTTATTCAAAACTACCAAAGGAGCTCCAAAAATAGAAAGATAATAAAGAAGGAAGTACCAATAACAACTTTTGTTAAAGTGAGACCCCCACTGATAGAATGGAGACGAGCTTTCCAAATGGAGAGTCTAGAATAAACTCGATCTATCACCCCCACCCAATTCGCCTTTCTGGACAAGTTATCAGTGTCCCGGAAATAAATTCTGATGTATAAACCTCATTAGATACACATTTTATCAGTGTGACGAAAATAACCAGATATAGTTGCGAATATATCCTCATTAATCCGCATATTTATAAATGAAAGACTCATGCAAGTTACTTGAGTAGAGAAAACATAATGTATTTCCATGTTTCGTTATAACTATAGTACAATATATACTGTATATAGTTTAGACATAATGTTCAACCCGTTGTCTTTCATATATCCAAATAATTCCAACTTGTACGTTATCAGCGATAATAAATTATTCGTTAACTAGTCATTTATAACGAAGATGTAAGTTAGTAACTCGTAACATACACAACATGCTTTGCCATTTATCATTGACGAGTTACCGATATTATACACATGTGGTCTATTTGTTAGTGGCGTGTACCATATATAATTGAATTAAAGTGTTTGCTACATGTAATTACACTTTAATTACGATGTTATTGCCATGTTAACGAATATCCACCTAGAAGTCTCACATAATACTTTATAATCTTGTTGATGTCTCAAGCGCGATTTCCACAATAGATCATGGTTCAAAGCAAAAACTCATGATTTGTTTGATTTGAAGAGACCATATCACGTTCACTTTGGTACAAAGGAGCTTCGGCTATTTTTCTTATCCGTTTTCGGGACCTATAGATCCACTGAAGAGTTAATGTATATAAAAGATCATTGGTTCGAGTTTCGTTTATGCTCATTCGGTTGGTAGTTCGCGCGTGTTCACTCGAGATTGGGTTTCCTCGAGATTGGGTTTCCTCGATCATGTGAGTTACAAACGTTATATTTTATGAGCTGAGTATAGTGGTGCCAAAATCACCCAGGATCAAGATGATCCTACGTGTTGAGTCTTAGGATCTAGACTCATTTGGGATATATAACAATGATTGTAATGCACAGCGGAACATAATATAGAACACAATCAAAGTTATGAACAAGGCTTTCTTATTCGTAAAATACTAATAAGCTACTAACTACTCCTGGTGCCTAATAGGCTTGACACCAGGAGGAACGCACACACACCTTTAGTTTACACTGTATATGAATCAGTGAATAACCATGTGTGCCTAACCCTTTTTATATAATAGAGGTACTAGGGTTACATCACAACCCTAGCTTACTTACAAAGCTACATATTTATTATTAAGTCTTTCATCTTCTTTTGTCATATCAACTCAAGATATATAAGTACCAACAATCTTCCCCTAGTTGATTTGACAAAACCAGTAAGCACAAGCTTCCCCTTAAGAAAATATAGATGAAGGCTAAGCTTCCCCTCGATCCATGCATTCTTCCCTTTTTTGTCACATCAACTCAAAAAGGATCGTCTTCCCCTTAAGAAGTGCATGTCGAATCCATTAGGCTTCCTTGGAGTGATCACTGATGAAGAAAATCAAGTATAACAAATTTTATGAAGAAGTGAAATATCCCAAACTTGTGTCTTATATCATCTCAGTTTTTATTACATGGGACTGATAACCCCCACAACTATAAGCCAGCTATTAGCTATAACAATATATTTAATCCAACGATAAGGTGTATTGCTCACCTATCAGTTTTTGTTACATACGGTACTAGTAACCTCCACAACTATGAGCCAACTGTTAGCTATAACAATATATTTAGTCAAAATGACAAGGTGTATTGCTCACCTACAGTTTTTGGTTATGAGAACTGATAACCTTCACAACTATGAGCCAGTTGTAAGCTGTAACAATATATTTAGTCCAATGACAAGGTGTATTGCTCACCTAATCGAGATATAAGAAGAAAACAAGTTTGTGAAAATCAACTCCAACATCAAATAAGCAATTATCAATTGTCTTCGTCAAGGAACCATAAATCACCAGTAGGAACCATAGGCTAACCATCTATTGGACCTTGAACTCAGTAGTATTGATCATCCACTCCTTTAGTGTGAAAAAAGACATGCTTATTACAATAACATGTAATAAAATGTCTTTGTATAATTCTTGTAATCAATATATGCATGGCGATCACATGCAATGGCCGATAGTCTTAGTGAGCTCTGACGGATCAACCAGAAACCGCTCGATGCTTATGATCATGCTAACTTTGTGATGATCATATCATGAACTGTATGGTATCATATGCCCCCCCAAATATTTGTAAAAGAGCGTGTAACTGTTCCAATCAAGAATTATAGCATAAACTGAACTTTGGAAATAAACCATATACCTCTTCATTGTTCAAGATCACCAGTAGGAACGACCAGGAGGAAACAACCAGGAGGAACCGGCTAGGAGGAACCGACCAGTAGAGACCGACCAGGAGGAACCGACCAGTAGTAAGAAATAGCTGACCAGTAGAGACAAATAGTTCACCAGTAGGAATAACGAAAACCTACCAGTAGCATCTCAAAACCCCTTCTTTTTTTTCTTTTCTTTTTTTCATTTTTTTAACAAGCTGTCACCACACTGTCGCTCAAACTGTTGTTGTTGCTGTTACTGTCAGAAAAAATAAAAATAATGGTACAAAGATAGTTGGACAGTACTTCCCAGGCCCATACATGTACGTGATCCAGTCCCATGACAAGTTCACAATAGTGAGACACACACGATTTGTCTTCAAAATAATTAGGACGCCCAGACTGTACAAGATAAGATAACTTGTTTTATGTTTAGAAGGTATAAACATATCACACTCCTTAAAACTAGGAGTTATCCTCGTACCAATCTTAACCATCAGTACACGTTTTGTTTATCAGCCCATATATCTCCATATCTGTCTCCAAAAATAGTACGTGAATGTCCATATATACCATGATATAATAAAAAACACTATACCATCCTAAAAATCAGCATCATAACTATTGTTCGTTGAATATGTGATTAGCATCATTCGTATTTATGCATATCCCCTAAAAACTAGGAATACTTCTTTCAGAACCAATCCTTGAATTCACATCGTCCATAACTACTTTCAAAATAGATATCCTAGAAATCAGGAATGAATGTTTCTTTCACACGTCTTTGACCATATCACAAATCATGTTCAAAGATATCCCATATTAACAGAAACATATATCACGTCCAAAGGCAAACAATTCGAATCCATACATTGTTTTGGAACTGCACGTTTTGAGCAAGTCACGTGACATCTTGACTAGACTCATGAAAAGTACATACCACAGTGTATGCTTGCATCTTTTCTGGTGTCAAAAAATATTTAGAAGATTTATCTGAGTGAGTCAAATAGAATCCCTAACCTTTTGCACAACCAAACCGTGTTTTCCCATAATACACGCAGCCAAACTTCACGCCATATTTTTTACTGTTTCAAAAGAAGGAGAATCGAAGATACCTTTTACAAATGGCAGAGACGCAATGGCTATGTAGATCCTCCCCATTTTCATCCTTGTATAGCAAGGAAAACAATATATACCCATGCAATATCAACGAAGCAGTAGATAAAGTTTGTACCACATGCACGTTGGGAACATCAGCAATCTGATAACCTAGGGTTTCAAACATGCAAACACATGAAACCCTAAAACCGAATTTGTCTTGGCAGCAACAACAAACAACAATATCCTATAATTTGGCACCAATCAACATGAAAGTACTAATACAAAGATTTTCACTAAGTATCAAAGTTCGTTGTTCCAAGTCTCTTCGAATTGATTACCATTGATTAGTGCGACTCAATTGTCTTTTGGAAAACAAGAGGATGTTTTGTTTGATTATCTAACTTTAAACTAAAAGCAAATAAGAAAATTGTCGTTGAGTAAAGTGAAAGGTTTAAAAATTTAAACCAAAAAATAAGAGTGTGAAATTCTTAGGAAATTAAAACGTAAATGATTAAAGACTTGAAAACTTAGTAAAAATAAACTAAGACAAAAGGCGGGAAATATAAAATTTGAAATCTAAGGAAATTAAAAAAAAGAAAAATTAAAGTAAATGTGTAATGCGATCGCACTCCATCACATCCATTCCATCGCAATGTTCCATCGCAACACACCATCGTAACGCACCATCACAATGTCCCATCGCAACCTGATCGCAATGTTCCATCGCAACTAGTGATCACAATGTGGATCGTAGTCTTGATCGTAACAAGAGGAATCGCACTCAATGCGATCGTAACAAGGTAATAGGATACGATCGCACCACAGATCGTATTGGGTGATCTAAGTGTGTGATCGTACCAGGGAAGAACAAACAGATCGCAATCTATGCAATCGAAGTCAAGTGATCGTACCAAGCAAAACCTTCTCGGATAGAAATGGCGTCCAAAAGTAACTAAGCCCAAATGAATAAGCAGTTACCAATAAGCACTTATCAACTTGGAAAAGAGTAAAAAAAACACAAATTCGTTATCTTTTGGAATCTAAAACATGCGAACTTCAATAACACGAACTTAAGAACAATGAAACTCTTGAGAAACCCCAAAAATAAACAAGCTAAACTTGCAAACAAGCCAATAAGCACAAAGAGCTTATTGCTTGTTCCGTATGAAAGCTTATAAGCACTAAAAGATGAACTTTCCAAACACTAAAACATCAAATTCAAAAACGAATGAAGAACTATTCGGATCAAATAAGAAGTTTCGGATCAAGCAATAAATGAAACCAAGAAATGTGGAAAGAGATTAAAGAACACAAACTTAAACTTAAACTTTTGATTAAAGAAACTCAAATACAAAGATTAATGAAAGCTTAAACTTGAAAGATGAAAACAAAGAAAAACTTAGTGAGAGAAAGTTGGGAACTTTCTCTCTCTAAAACTAGAAAGAAAAATGAAAATGAAAAACTAGCTAACCCCCCTCCTAATATGATTAGGAGGGTATTTATAGGGCAAATGGGAAGTGCATGTGTGGTGTGCTTCCTTCTTTCTTTTCTTCTCGACTCGATTTAAATCTTTATCTTTTCTCGACGTCGTCTCGGGATTTGAACTCGTCTTAATAATTTTCTTCTTTAATTTAGACTTGAGTTCTTCGACTTCATTAAAATTCCGTCTTTAGACTTTTTCTTCGATAAATCTTCAGAATAGGTCTTGGACATCCGTTCTTTAAGCACTCTTGATCTCTTGACTTCGTCTTTTCTCATTTTCTTCGATAAAAGTCCGTGAAAGCCCGTGTTTTCTTCCTTTTTCATCTTTTGGTCCTAAAACACAATAAAAACACAAACCACGCATAATTCTGACTTTTACGACATAAATTACACGTTTTGGTCTTGTTATTATTGGAAATAAGTGGTAAAAGGATAAGTGTTTTCACACTTATTAAATCACCTACACTTGATCATTGCAGTGCCCTCATGCAACGCATTAATTTTAAAGCACGGTTTACATTTTCCATCCTAAATAACCCACCTTGGCCTTTATTAAACATTAAACATTAAGGAAAAAAAAGATAGAAACAAGTAAGGAAATTAAAGACTTACATTGGGTTTTGGCTGCCATGAACGTTTATCATCCACAAGTTTCACGTTCCCCATACCAAGCTTAAAAACGAGATCATTGTTATTATAAGTTAGCAGACTAACACGAATTCATGTGGGTCAATTATTTACTTAGACTCCCTTATTCCTAGGTGTATCTCTTATATTTTATTTTTGTCTTGAATGATCACGAGGATTCATTGTTTGACTTATTTCGATAGTTATTTAGGCCGAAAATAAAGTGAACGATTTAATCAATAGTTAGCTAAAGGACAAAATCTTTTAAAACTGCTTCTCGGGACCTCTTAAAGTTCATATCTTGGCATAACTCGCTTCACGATTTGAGACCTTTCTCGGACCGATATTTGGCAGCGACTTCATACTTCAAATCTTTGAGAGACGTTCTTGAAATTATGGTCTTCTCTTCATATTAGGAGTTTCTTCTCTTGAACTTTTGAGAGATTCTTCATATTTGGACCACGACTTCTTCATTTTTCTCCAATCTTTATTTTGGACTTTGATATACAACGATTCGCCTCCTTTTAGGACTTGGATCTATTTATCCTCATACCTTGTTAGGGCCTTTTTGGATAGACTTCTCCATGATCTTTAGGGGAGTTTTTGCTTTTCGTCGTGTGTCTCGATCCTTCATATTGATTTTTGACAAATGATTCTTCACATCACTTTTGGATCTTTAGCAACAAAATGTAGCCCTCATGCCTTGTTAGGGCCTTTTCGGACTCGCCAATCTTCGCATCCCGCTTCAATAAGTTATGCCTTGGCTATGAACTCTAATTAATACCGAGCAACTTTTAAACGATCTTGGGCTAGAAGCTAAGTAAGTTTTCAAATCGTACAACCTTATTTATTGCAGATAAATTTATTAACAAGCGATAGGAGAATAGGCTCATAATTAACTCACATAAATTCACGAAAGAATACAATACTTATAATTGACTCTATCATCTCTCGTTCTCCACAATTTAAAATCTCAAGGAATGAGACTCGTGGATGCTTAGCCAATTAAATCAAAGTTTTGGGTTTTCGAGTCATCTATATGATCTTGCAAACCCTTAGGCTTTTTCAAGTTTAGAATTCGCATTTTAAAGTTCCCTTGATAAACGACTCTCTAGGATCAATTATAGGAACTTGCAAAAAGTTCTTGTTCTTAACCCGTGAGAGTTAAGACTTTCACGTTTTAAAGTTCCCTATAAAAAATCCTAGCAAAACTTGACTTAAACACGTTGAGGATACTAGCTAGAGTAAACTTAGATAAGTAAACTCGGGTTGAGTCAAAATATTCACGACTTTAAAAAATAAAACCACTTTATTAAAAATTTATTCTAGAAAAGAAAGTAAATAACGATAACAAAGGAAAACTACGAGGCCAAAATAGATTAAAAGTTTTGAAAAATGTCGAGAAATCAAAATTTCTAGTAAAAATGAGGACAAATTCATGGAAAAGACCACTTACTTCGATAGAAGTCCCCCTACACTTGATATAAACATTGTCCTCAATGTTTAAGCATGTAGGAGTAAACTCCCCTACACTTAGGACATTATGCACGTTGTTTAAATCTTGCTAAGGAAGAGACAACTAAAGTGATTCCTATTTTAATATTGAATAAATATAAAATAATGAATCAAAAGAGTTTAGGATAGAACCGGGAAGACGGGTACACAGAATCACGGGTCGTCAAAAGTCATCAAGAATGGATATTTGAAAGCTCGAATCCCTGCACATGATAAGAAACAAGACAACAAACAGATACGGCGCTCCCCCTACACTTATTATGAAAGCTGTAAAGGATAGATCACGGGTTGCCTCCCGAGAAGCGCTTGTTTTTGTTCACCGAGTCATGAGCCTGACTCGACCCAAAACTAGTTACCATGGGAAACGTGGTGAGGGATGGAATCATCTCATGAGAGATGTCCTCACCAAAGTACAACTTCACGCGCTGGCCATTCATCTTAAAATTGGGCCCATTTGGCTGAGAAAGCTCAATGGTGCCATATGGGAAGACTTTGGCGACGGTGAATGGACCAGACCAGCGGCTCTTCAACTTGCCCGAGAAGATCTTCAACCGAGAGTTAAAAAGTAAGACTTGATCACCAACGTGGAACTCTCGGTTCTTAATCCTTGCATCATGGATGATCTTGGTCTTCTCCTTGTAGATCAATGAGTTCTCGTAAGCTTCATTCCTCAATTAATTAAGCTCATTGAGTTGAATCTTGCGAAGATCACCAGCTTTGTTGATGTCGAAGTTAGCCCACTTCAAGGCCCAGTATGCTTTATGTTCCAGCTCGATAGGGAGGTGTCATGCTTTCCCGTACACAAGACGATAAGGTGTACAACCAATCGGGGTCTTATATGCGGTACGGAAAGCCCACAGAGCATCATCTAACTTATCAGCCCACGCGGCACGATGCTCTCCCACAGTACGTTCCAGAATTCGCTTCAATCCACGGTTGGAAATCTCGGCTTGCCCATTGGTTTGGGGATGATAGGCGGTGGCAAGACGGTGATTGACACCATACTTAGCCATGACTCTTGCAAATTGATCATTGCAAAAATGAGTCCCGCGGTCACTGATGATAGCACGAGGAACACCAAATCGAGCAAAAAGCTGCTTCAAAAAGTGCACAACCACCCTCGCATCGTACGTAGGAAGAGCCTTAGCTTCAACCCATTTAGAAACGTAGTCAACGGCTACGAGGATGTACTTATTCCCTTTGGATGATGGAAATGGCCCCATAAAGTCGATGCCCCATACGTCAAAGATTTCACATTCTTGAATGAAATTTTGAGGCATCTCATCTTTATGTGTGATCTTGCCTTGTCGTTGGCAAGCATCACAATGCTTAACCATTTCGTGAGCGTCACAATAAATGGTGGGCCAATAGAATCCATAGTCGAATACTTTCTTCGCTGTGTAATTGGGACCAAAGTGACCACCGGTGGGTCCTTTATGACAAGCGTCAAGGATTTGTACCACTGCCGACCCATCAACACATCGACGAATGACAAGATCCGCACATTGTTTGAAGAGGTAAGGGTCGTCCCAGAAATAATGTTCAATATCTTTAAAGAACTTTTTCTTTTGTTGGGACGTTAACCCTTCCTTGAGAATTCCACCCGCTAAGTAGTTTGCAATGTCCGCAAACCACGGGGTGTCATCAAGATTTGGATTGATAGACATTAAGGCTTCAAGGGGAAAAGAGTCATTGATCTCTTGATTCGGATGATCCCCTTGATAAGGATCCTAAAGTCTACTTAGATGATCCGCGGCTAGGTTTTCCGCACCCTTCTTGTCACGAATTTCAATGTTGAATTCTTGAAGGAGCAAAACCCAGCGAAGAAGTCTTGGCTTAGAATCTTGTTTAGTCAACAAGTACTTCAACGCGGAATGATCGGTATACACGATGGTGGTAGAAAGGACAAGATAGGGGCGGAATTTTTCAAAAGCATACACTACAGCTAAAAGCTCTTTTTCGGTAGTGGTATAATGCAATTGAGCCCCCGTCATTGTCTTGCTAGCGTAATGGATTGGTTGGAAGTGTTTGTTCACTCTTTGGCCCAAAACCGCTCCAATAGCAAAGTCGCTAGCATCACACATCAATTCAAAAGGTAGCTCCCAATTAGGGGTAACCAAGACCGGTGCCTTAGTAAGCTTATCCTTAAGAAGATTGAAGGATTCAAGACACTCTTTGAAAAAGATGAAAGGAGTATCTTTTTCCAAGAGGTGGGTCATCGGGCGAGCGATTTTAGAAGAATCTTGGATGAATCGACGATAGAAGCCCACATGACCAAGGAAACTTCTCACACCCTTCACGGTTGAGGGTGGAGGTAATTTGGCTATGACATCTACTTTAGCACGGTCCACTTCAAGACCGGCTTTTGAGATTTTATGTCCAAGCACAATGCCTTCTTTTACCAAGAAATGGTATTTTTCCCAATTTATAACAAGGCGAGTGTCTTCACACCGCTTAAGAATGCGTTCCAAATTGGCAAGGCAAGAGGAGAAGGAGTCACCATAGACCGAGAAATAATCCATGAAGACTTCCATAGTTTCTTCAACCATGTCATGGAAGATAGCCATCATACACCTTTGAAATGTCCCAGGAGCATTGCATAAGCCGAAAGGCATTCTTTTATAAGCAAATGTTCCGTAAGGACAAGTGAATGTGCTTTTCTCTTGGTCTTTGGGATCGATGGGAATTTGAAAATACCCAGAGAAACCGTCTAAAAAGCAGTAATAGTCATTACCCGCTAAACGTTCAAGCATTTGGTCCATGAAAGGGAGAGGAAAATGATCCTTTCTCGTAGCATCATTGAGTTTGCGATAGTCTATACAAACTCTCCACCCTGTAACGAGACGAGTAGGAATCAACTCGTTGTTTTCATTGGGCACAACGGTGATTCCACCTTTCTTAGGCACACAATGGACGGGACTAACCCATGGTGAATCCGAGATAGGATAGATCATTCCCGCATCAAGAAGTTTGATAACCTCTTTTTTGATAACGTCATGGATCTTGGGATTCACCCTTCTTTGGGTTTGAATAGTGGGTTTAAAGTCGTCCTCCATGAGAATTTTATGTGTGCAAAAGTGAGGATCAATTCCACGAATATCAGAGATTTTCCAAGCAATCGCTTTCTTGTGATTCTTCAGCACGGCGATAAGTGGAGATTTTTCTTCCTCTTTTAAGTCCTTTGCGATGATGACGGGTGACTTCTTGTTGTCTTCAAGGAAAACGTACTCGAGATGAGACGGTAGGTCCTTAAGCTCTAAATCCGGAGGATTTTTTATAGAAGGCGTAGTCAAATTCGGATCATCGATAGAGATATCCTTAGGAGACTGTGGAGAAATATGGTCCTCATTGAGAAGTTTCTCAATGGTACGAATGTCTTCATCCCAATTTGAGGGAGAATCGTCATATTGCAAGTCCACATCTCCCAAAGTTGCTTCGAATTCCTTCAAGATGAAATCACTTTCTCCAAATGGAGTTAGTGATGGAGCAATAGAGGCAACGGTCTCAACAGTGGATAGAGAAGAAGAACCATTTTTACAAGCGTCTTTGAAATGTTCTTCACAAGCCTCGTCAAGAACGTCAATGAAATTAACGCTCTCATTTTCAGAAGGCTGCTTAGAAAGTTTACCCATGTTGAAGACGATTTTATCGTCACCAACTCTCATGATTAATTCGCCCGCAACTACATCAATGAGAGTGTGACCGGTCCTCAAGAATGGACGTCCAACGATTAATGGAACACGGGTGTCCATCTCGTAGTCAACGACAACAAAATCCGCCGGAAAGGTGAATTTGTCGACACCAACGAAAACGTCCTCGGCTATCCCCAATGGATAAGCAACCGTACGGTTAGCTAATTCCAAAGTCATTCGTGTGGGGACTAGCTCGGGTAGAGACAATTGTTTCCAAACTCTTAGAGGCATTAAGTTGATACTAGCACCTAGATCGGCTAGGGCCATACAATTCTCTACCCCAGGGAAGTTGCAAGGAATGAGAAAACGACCAGGATCTCCTAACTTAACTGGAAGTTTTCTCAAAAGAACGGCAGAACAATTCTCATTTAATTGGGTATTGGCGATGTCGAGCAATTTTTCTTTATCACTTAAAAGATCCTTAAACATCTTAGCATATTTAGGCATGTGAGCGAGAGCCTCAGCAAAGGAGATATTGAAATTCAGTTGTTTAAACATTTTGAGAAAGTTAGAAACCTGAATATCATCCTTGTTCTTCAACTTCTCTTTTCTCAACCTTGAGGGATAAGGTATATTGGGTTGAGATGAAGGCTTTGGAATGGAATTCTCACTCACATCCTTAGGTGGTGGATGGGTGGAAGTAGAAAGTGGAGGGACCGGTTTTGGAACCGAAGGTGTGGTATAAACTTGAGGTATCGGTGGGACATAAGGTGCAGAAGAAGGCATAACGGGTGGTATATCACAAGTAGAAGGAATCTCGGGTCCTTGGTTAGTTGGTGAAGAAGAAGGTTCAACGATGATCTTACCGCTCCTAGTAGTGATGGCATTAACGTTGGCCCTAGGATTGGTCACGGTGTTAGAAGGGAGAGTACCTTGGGGTGGGCCTTGGGGATTAATGGCTTGAAACATTAGCATAAATTTCTTATCACTCGATTCTTACATAGCAGTCATGATTTTCTCATGTTCACTCAACTTATCAATCAATTTTTGAAGAGCCAAGTCCACTGAAGGGGAATTCGTGTTTTGTCCTTGATTTTGAAAACCTTGGTTTGGATATTGTTGTTGATAAGCATTGTTATTATTAAAACCTTGGTTAAAGTTGTTATTTTGAAACCCTTGGTTTTGCCCATTAAAAGCCCCTTGATTTTGACTATTAAAATTTCCTTGATTTGAGTTATAATTCCTTTGATTATTAGAAGAATTCCTTTGGTAGTTACTTCTTTGGCCTTGGTTCCTTGGTGGGTATTGTGTGTTGTTCAATTGAGGTGGTGGTGGTCTATTATGGGATTGAAAACCGGGTGGTGAAAGAAAGTTATTCGAACGATAACTAAGCAAATTGCGGTCACCTTGAGGACGTACTGGATAGCCTCCCATAGAAAAGTTACCGTTGGCGGCATACACATTTTCCGGATTTTCTTGAGTATAAGGAAAATCGGTGTATGAATGAGAATCCCCACAAATCTCACAAGACGTGGCTACAACTTTAGCTTGTGGAAATTGGTTAGTGGCTAAAAATTCAATCTTTTTGCTTATTTCGACTATTGCGCGGGAAATTTCGGTAATATCAGGGTTTAAAGAAGTAGAAGAAACATTGACTCTCTGGTTTGATCTTGAGGATGCGGATGAATCCCAATTTTTGTGGTGAGTGGTCATGTTCTCAATCAGCTCTCTACACTCCTCAGGTCTTCTCTTCATGAATGTACCACTGGCGACAGCATTAATCGTATCACGATCACGAAAAGTTAACCCATTGTAGAAGGTATCAATCAATGTAACGGGGAGCATGTTGTGGTTCGGACAACGGTCTATCAAGACATTATAACGTTCCCAAGCATCGAAAAGCGACTCATCAGGTTCTTGAGTAAATCCACTGATTTGGTTGCGAAGACTAATGACCATGGATGGTGGAAAGTAGCGCGACAAAAAGCATCGAGTCATGTCATTCCATGTATGAGTTGAGTTTTTGGGAAGACGATCAAACCATTTCTCGGCATGATCGGATAAAGTGTGTGGAAAAAGGTGAAGGCGAAGAAAATCCATGGAAGCACCGGGAAGTTTCATGCTTTGGGTGACGGTAATGAACTTGTCAAGATGTTTGTTGGCATCATCATCCGGTAATCCGCTAAACGGGCAAGCGTTTTGAACTTGCTGGATCATGTGATGCTTCAACGAAAATTCAGGAGCCGTGATTTGCATCGGCGCAATCGGTCCTCCGCGTCCGTTCATGGTTGGTTGACAAAGTTCCCACATTGTTCGTAAATCAGGTAAGGGAACATTGTTGTTGTTGTTATTCAAATTGGGTAGAGGTGGGTTGTTATTGTTGTTATGCACACCAGCCATATCTAAATCTTCACGAGTCTCGGGCTCAGAATAATTTGAAGATCTAGTACGCATACACCTACAAAAGAAAAAGATACCAAAGAAACAGAGAATATATATATATATATATATAATCTTTTTGGTGCAAAACCTTTGGAAAAGAAATGCTTTTTATGATTTTTTAATGTTTTTGTATTTTTGAAATTTTTTATAATTTTTATGGATTTTTGAAAAATTTTATCAAGGAAAATAACGTTCCTAAAAGAACGGATCCCTAAAATTCAACGCGTCTCTCACTAAAAACCGTTAATCGTAACGAAAAGATCCGGCAGCGACGCCATTTAATACAAAGATTTTCACTAAGTATCAAAGTTCGTTGTTCCAAGTCTCTTCGAATTGATTACCGTTAATTAGTGCGACTCAATTGTCTTTTGGAAAACAAGAGGATGTTTTGTTTGATTATCTAACTTCAAACTAAAAGCAAATAAGAAAATTGTCGTTGAGTAAAGTGAAAGCTTTAAAAATTTAAACTAAAAATAAGAGTGTGCAATTCTTAGGAAATTAAAACGTAAATAATTAAAGACTTGAAAACTTAGTAAAAATAAACTAAGACAAAAGGCGGGAAATATAAAATTTGAAATCTAAGGAAATAAAAAAAATAAATTAAAGTAAATGTGCAATGCGATCGCACTCCATCACATCCATTCCATCGCAATGTTCCATCGCAACACACCATCGCAACGGACCATCGCAATGTCCCATCGCAACCTGATCGCAATGTTCCATCGCAACTAGCGATCGCAATGTGGATCGTAGTCTTGATCGTAACAAGAGGAATCGCACTCAATGCAATCGTAACAAGGTAATAGGATACGATCGCACCACAGATCGTATTGGGTGATCTAAGTGTGTGATCGTACCAGGGAAGAACAAACAGATCGCAATCTATGCGATCGAAGTCAAGTGATCGTACCAAGCAAAACCTTCTCGGATAGAAATGCCGTCCAAAAGTAGCTAAGCCCAAATGAATAAGCAGTTACCAATAAGCACTTATCAACTTGGAAAAGAGTAAAAAAACAGCATAATTTCGTTATCTTTTGGAATCTAAAACATGCGAACTTCAATAACACGAACTTAAGAACAATGAAACTCTTGAGAAACCCCAAAAATAAACAAGCTAAACTTGCAAACAAGCCAATAAGCACAAAGAGCTTATTGCTTGTTCCGTATGAAAGCTTATAAGCACTAAAAGATGAACTTTCCAAACACTAAAACATCAAATTCAAAAACGAATGAAGAACTATTCGGATCAAATAAGAAGTTTCGGATCAAGCAATAAATGAAACCAAGAAATGTGGAAATAGATTAAAGAACACAAACTTAAACTTAAACTTTTGATTAAAGAAACTCAAATACAAAGATTAATGAAAGCTTAAACTTGAAAGATGAAAACAAAGAAAAACTTAGTGAGAGAAAGTTGGGAACTTTCTCTCTCTAAAACTAGAAAGAAAAATGAAAATGAAAAACTAGCTAACCCCCCTCCTAATGTTATTAGGAGGGTATTTATAGGGCAAATGGGAAGTGCATGTGTGGTGTGCTTCCTTCTTTCTTTTCTTCTCGACTCGATTTAAATCTTTATCTTTTCTCGACGTCGTCTCGGGATTTGAACTTGTCCTAATAATTTTATTCTTTAATTTAGACTTGAGTTCTTCGACTTCATTAAACTTCCGTCTTTAGACTTTTTCTTCGATAAATCTTCAGAATAGGTCTTGGACATCCGTTCTTTAAGCACTCTTGATCTCTTGACTTCGTCTTTTCTCGTTTTCTTCGATAAAAGTCCGTGAAAGCCCGTGTTTTCTTCCTTTTTCATCTTTTGGTCCTAAAACACAATAAAAACACAAACTACGCATAATTCTGACTTTTACGACATAAATTACACGTTTTGGTCTTGTTATTATTGGAAATAAGTGGTAAAAGGATAAGTGTTTTCACACTTATTAAGTACCATAATTGATTCATACATCATACGTAAAACAAACTTTGTATCACACGAGATGTATTTCAGCAACATTTGAACAGGACCATCAATCAAAACCGTGAATCAAAGCTTCCTTAGATCATACGGGGTTCATAGTTGATTCAAGAATCAACTCACCAAGACCAGTATGACCACCATCAGCAGCAACATCATAGGAACAGTAATAACAACATTATGCACAAATCATCTAGGGTTTGTTGGGAAAAACCCTAGATCAGTAGCTTTATTTAAAAACAGAAAATACTAACGAAAACCTTGTAGATCAACCAGATCGAGAGCCAACAAGCTCTGATACCACTTGTTGAGTCTTAGGATCTAGACTCATCTGGGATATATAACAATGATTGTAATGCACAACGGAACATAATAAAGAACACAATCAAAGTTATGAACAAGGCTTTCTTATTCATAAAATACTAATAAGCTACTAACTACTCCTGGTGCCTAATAGGCTTGACACTAGGAGGAACGCACACACACCTTTAGTTTACATTGTATATGAATCAGTGAATAACCATATGTACCTAACCCTTTTTATATAATAGAGGTACTAGGGTTACATCACAACCCTAGCTTACTTACAAAGCTACCTATTTATTATTAAGTCCTTCATCTTCTTTTGTCATATCAACTCAAGATATATAAGTCCCAACACTATGAATCTATAATTTTTATGAATCACATTAATGCTAGACAATAAATTATTGGTCAAGCCATTGTGGGTTTGGTCCATTATGTTTAGGGTTTAGTTTAGTTTGCTTTATTCTTAAAGCTATATCAATATATCTTATGGGCACCTGCTCAGGGAGCTTTAAAATTTAATGTTGATGGGTCAGCTAGGGGTAAGCCAGGTTTAGCAGGTATTGGTGGTTTGTTACGAGATACAGATGGGGTTGTGTTGGCTATTTTTTCTATACTAGTCGGTCTTTTGGATTCGAATGTTGCCGAGGTTATGGCCATTAAAAAAGCATGTAGCATGATCAATGAGAAGGAAGAGTTGAGATCGATTAATGTAACTATTGAAAGTGATTCTTTAAATGTGGTGTCTTGGGTTAATCGTCCTGATGAGAGGCCTTGGAGGTTGATTCATCACTTTCACGAGATCGATGCTTTCCTAGCCGTAAGTTCTAATAGATTTTAAAGTTGGCCAAAGAAGGTGTATCTCGACCAGTTCCGTTGGTTGTTTGGCAAATGGATTGATGTCGTCTCTTTCGGGTGTTGTAAGGTTGCTTGTCGGAGCCTCTTAGCATTGTCCTCTGTTTTATTGTTGTATGGTGTGATTTCTTTGTATGGTGGATTGTAGCGATGTATGCTTCTTTTTAATAAAGATCATCTTTCATAAAAAATGTATATCTTATGGCCAAATCATCCCTATTGTAAACTGTAAGGACTCATATATGCTGTAAAACTTAAATGGTGGCTGATAATGTAAATATATTATACTTAAAAGGTACTAAATGTAAATATGAAATATATTTTACTCTTTGGTTGTGTTTGGTAACAGCTTTTTTAAAAGCGTTTTACTACTTAGCATTAGCATTTAGCATAATTATTAAAAAATCTTGTTTGGTAAAAGCAATGAGCATTAGCATTTCATATAAAAATGCTCTTTTTTCATATGTTTTTTCAGAGAGAATTTTTAGATGAGCATTATTAATAAAAAACTTTAGACTTAATAAATTACTTAAATACTTTCATTAATATAACACATTTAATTTAAAAGAGTATCATATTTATATATTATGTCCTTTTATGTCTTTTCACACATTTAAATTATAGCTACTGTTAATATACCAAACATTTTTATAAATTATCTGCTACTGCTAACTGCTACTACTTAATGCTACTGCTAACTATTACTGCTCCCCCGAAACTTTTACTGCTAGTGTAACCAAACACATCCTTTGCTGCAGGGAAGATAGTGTTGGGCCTATGAAAGTTTTAACTATGGCCCAGTCTAGATTTGTTTAAATTAGACTAAGTGTTACTGATCGCTGAGAGGACCAACGACAGAGACCAGACCAGCGGAAGGCAAAGCCTCAGTTGGCACACCAGGAACATTCAAGTCAAAGACAACGTCAGAGAAGTCGAAGACAATCTGAAGTCATACTTACCAGCGATTATGAATAGCTGGGATGTAGAAGGAATGTGCTGGTGTTCAAGGATCTCTGAGTTGACAATACTCAGAGTTCACTTAAGAACCCTAGAAGTCTGATACAGGCAAAGCTTGTCCAATCCTTTATAGTTTAGGCGGGAGAATCTACTAGGTGTTTTGAGCGGGACAAAACAAGAGATTCAAGATAAAGCCTAGTACGACCTAGTGGGACAAAAGGTGAACAGTTGGCAGAAATGTTCACCTAAAGTTGTTTAAAGGTATGTCTCGATTTGGACATGCATTTAAAATGTTGTACTCTTCCATTCAGAAGATGACACATATCAGCTACTCTCACTAAGGAAGCAACCTCGTACCACTATAAATAGGAGTGAGAAAGAAGAGTTAATTTAACCCTTGTGCTTGGATAAATTATCTAAGTTCTTTCTCTCTTTAGAACCACTGAGCCGTCAGCTGTCTACCAGCGTCTCATAGGTTCCCTTGTAAACTTGAGTCTCGAACCAAGTTTACTTGTTCTAGGGTTCAATTCTTATCGTCATTCAACGGGTGTATTCATAGAACTTTGTAATACTTTGTTTATAATAGTTAATAAAGCATTACGCATTTGAAAAGTATTTCGTTGTATTTTTTGTGTTAATACGAGTTATTGTTTCGACAATTGTTATATTAAGGGACTTTCAATTGGTATCAGAGCGGTTTGATTTATAAAACCTTTTATAAACCGTTCTTGTTTTTAAAATCAAGATCCTAATATGACTGAAACTATGCCTCCTATACCACAACCCTTTGGTCAAACCAGTCAAGGTACCACTTCGACCAACGCACCGACCCCCACATCTACTACCAGCCTACACCGGTTGTAAGCAATAGTAATAATGATGATGACCTTCCCCAACTTCTTGATGTTCGTGGGGGGTCACATGTGTCCAATGTTCCAGCGTTTGATGAAGAAGATTTTTCAAGTTGGAAAAGTGAACTTCTTATATATTTAGATGGCTTAGAACCTTTCTTGATAGAAATCTTAGAAAATGGTCCCTATGTACCACTGGTCGTTTCCTCTACCCCTGAGAGACCCATCAAGAAACCTGTTAAGCAATGGTATCTAACGGATAGACATCTGGCTAACCAGGACAAGAGACTCAAAAGTATCATAGTCTCTTGCCTACCCAAGAACATTATGAAGTCCATTATCAAATGCAACTCTGCTAAGGAGATATGGACCGAGTTAGTTCTAGGGTATGAAGGTCTAGAGGAAACAAAAGAAACCAAAATCCAAGCCCTTAGACTTAAGTTTAATGCTTTTAAAGCTTTGGAAACAGAAACTGTTGCTCAAACTTATACTAGGCTTAAGATTTTGTTGAATGATTTGGGAAACAATGGAGTTGTTCTACCTAAGGCTGAGGTTAATGCTACATTTGTCAATAGTTTACCTAGAAAATGGCTTAGCCTAAGCCAGAACTTAAGAGCAAATAATGCTATAAAAATAATACCTTGGCCCAACTGTTTGGTAGATATAACTATGAAGAAGGGCTAATTGACTCATTTATAAATCAAAGATTGATAGGTTTACCACCAATATCACTGGTTCAAAAGATCTTGTTGCTAACCATTCTTTTTAGGACAACGACTCTGACATAGAAGAGGATACCAGAAGCAGTCAAGAATTTCTTGATGAATTGCATGCTGAGTTCCATGACAGAGCTCTTCTAGCTGACCAAAAGAGGTACTACAAGAGATCAGGTAGAGTTGGAGCTGCTAAGGTTGATAAATCCAAGGTGTCATGCTACACTTGTGGAAAGATTGTTCACTTTCAGAAAGATTGCTGGTCAAACAAAACCTCCTCTCCAAGCCTTCCATCATCCAGCAACAACCACAACAGCAAGAAGAAGTTTTCTACCTCACCTTTCAAGCAAACTTCCCACTCTGACTCAGAGGGAAAGAAGGACTACAAAGTTAAGTACAAAGCCTTGAAAGCTGAGCAGATGAAACTCCACCAAAAGGCTGAAGATGTAGCTAAGAAAAAGGATGTTAAGAAGACTGAAAAAGGTCTGACTGCTGCTTCATTTGACTGGGATGATGAACCTCTTACATCTGAGGATGAAGGAACCACTACTGTCAGAGCTTTTATGGTAGTCGCTGATGAAGAACCTGTTGTGGGAAAGAGTGAAGCAAGATCTGGTCAATGGCTGGACATCACCATGAAAAAGGTACAAAGATTGCTTTCTATGCCTGAAGGTCCTGATAGAGACCATGTCAGTGACTATACCTTAGTTTACCTCCACTTTGTGGAAGAGCAAAGAAAAAACATGTTAAACAAGTTTCATAGTCTTAAAACAGAGTTAAATCTTTGTCAATCTGAGTTAACAAATCTTAAACCTTTTGTGAATCTTGCAAATCAACTTCAAAATGAAGTAAGCAAATTTTCCATTGAAAATGAGTCTTTAACTGATGAAAACACTGAACTCAAAAGAACCATTGAAAAATGGAATTTGGCTCAATCCACAGTGGAGGAAATAGTTTCTGAAGCCATACCACCTTAATGTGGTTCAGGCTATTGGGGGGAAGGGTAGATTCAAAAATCATATACCTGTACCCAGTGTTAAATTTGTCCCTTCAGATGTTTCTTCTCCATCTTCCACCTCTGTGGATTGGATAAACTCTGACAAGAAATCGAGGCACCAGCTCTACCAAGACTCGCTGGTGCTAACCCATCTGATTCCTTGCTTGGCCCAAAACCTCCAACCCAAACCCAGAGACAATTCTCAGGGTTACAGACCAAATCCCCCATGTAAGTACTGCGACTTCTTTGATCATCACTCTGATGAGTATGAGCATTATCCCGGATGTGACATCTATGGAAGTATGCGTCATGGACCGAGAGACTGCAACCAAAGAGGGGGAGAAAGGAACCAGAGAAGACCCAATGTCGCTGGTCAGCGACAGCATGGACCCACTGAAAAGTGGGTTCATCATCGAAACTAATCTGGATCTGTTATATCTATGCAGGCTTACTTGAAGAAATCTGTTTGGTATCTGGATAGTGGGTGCTCCAGACACATGACAGGGGTTAAACAATATCTGCATAGATATAAGAAGGAGTCTGGTCCAAAAGTAGTCTTTGGAGATGACTCCTCAGGGGCTACTGAGGGTTATGGCTCAGTGGATTGCAATGGTATAACCTTCATAAGGGTCGCTTATGTCAATGGATTAAAGCACAACTTAATCAGCATTAGTCAACTCTGCGATGCTGGTTTCAAAGTTCTGTTCACCAAGACACAAGGAACAATCTTCAATCAGAATGATGATGTTGTTCTAATTGCACCCAGAAGAAGGGATGTGTATGTCATTGACATGACATCATGTCCAGAAGGGAAGAACACCTGTCTCTTTGCAAAAGCATCTGATAGTGAAAATTGGCTATGGCATAAGAGAATCTCCCACCTTAACTTCAAGAACATCAACAAACTGGCCAAGAATGATTTAGTGGCTGGGCTTCCCTCTCCGACCTTCACCAAAGACATACCCTGCTCAACCTGCAAGAAAGGGAAGCACTACAGAGCCTCATTCAAAACAAAGCAATCATTCTCTATAAATAAGTGCCTCCATCTTCTTCACATGGACTTATTTGGGCCAGTGAAACCACAATCCCTCAATCACAACAAGTATACACTAGTCATTCTAGATGAATTCTCTAGATTTACGTGGGTATTATTTCTCAAAAGAAAGAGTGATGCAGCTGAAAGAATAATGTACTTCATCAGAGAAATAGAGAACTTCAATGACTGCAGAGTTAAGGTTATCAGAAGTGATAATGGCACTGAATTCAAGAACCATGTCATGGAAGCCTTTTGTGATGAAAAGGGAATCTCACAAAACTTTTCAACCCCAGGCACCCATGAACAAAACGGTGTCGCTGAAAGAAGAGACAGAACTCTCATAGAGGCTTCCAGAACCATGCTCAGCGAATCAAGACTTCCAAAACAATTTTGGGGTGAAGCTGTGAACACAGCGTGCTACACACAAAACATATCTATTATTGTGAAGATACACGGCAAGACCGCTTATGAAGTGTATAGGAAGAGAGCCCCTGATGTAAGCTACTTCCATGTCTTTGGTTGCCATGTTTTCATTCACAACTACAGAGATCATCTAGGAAAATTTGATGAAAAGTCAGATGATGGATTCTTTGTTGGTTACTCTCCCACCTCCAGAGCCTATAGAGTATTCAACATTCGCAGGCAAGAACTTGAAGAATCCATTCATGTTACCTTTAATGAAGCAGATGCTGTCATTACTCACACTAACCCATAAGAATGCTACATTGATTTCAATGAAGTCAAATCATATCCAAAGGATGATTTCTCAAATCCCAAGGAATCACCTCAGGCTTGTCACAAGGACTTTCCATATGTTCATGCATTTGATCCTCACTCAATCTCTGACATCACTCCAGAGGTTGAAATTGCTGAACCTATCAATCCACCCACAGAAGTGAATGCTGATCTTATCGAACCAATCTCTCACTCTGATGAAGAGATTATGGATGAAGAAATAACATGTGAAGATCCTCCAGCATTCATTGAACCTTCTGTGACTCCTGAACCCACAGAGACTCCTGCTCCTCAATCCAAATAGAGTAGGAACCAAGATATTCTTCTGGTGAATATTCTTGGTGAACCCTTTGAGGGAGTCACCACCAAAGGCAAGTTGAGATCTCTAGAAACCGCCTCAACGAATGAATGCCTTTTCGCTGATTTTCTCTCTGAAGATGAACCTAAGAATGTGGTTGTTGTGCTTTTAGATGAAGGGTGGGTTGTTGCCATGCAAGATGAGTTGAATCAGATCAAGAGGAACAAGGTGTGGACTCTGGTAAAAGCTCCAGCTGGAAAACAAGTAGTTGGAACTAAGTGGGTCTATAGAAACAAGAGGGATGAAGCTGGCATGATTGTTAAAAACAAGGCTAGGCTTGTGGTGCTGGGGTACAATCAATCTGAGGGTATTGACTATGATGAAACGTTTACACCAGTAGCCAGATTAGAAGCTATCAGGATCTTCCTAGCCTTTGCAGCTTATATGGGGTTTACTATATGCCAGATGGATGTGAAAAGTGCTTTTCTAAATGGTAAGCTTGGAGAGGAAGTATATGTCTATCAACCCCCTGGGTTCGAAAGCAGTGAGTATCATGATCATGTCTGCAGACTTCACAAAGCACTCTATGGGCTGAAACAAGCGCCTAGAGCCTGGTATAAAACCCTATCAAAATTCTTAGTTGAAAATAAATTTGTCAGAGGTACCATTGATCAAACCCTGTTCACTTATAGGTCTAAGGGTGATGTCATTTTAGTACAGATTTATGTGGATGATATAATTTTTGGTTCAACCAATATTACCTTGAGCAAACAGTTTGCCAAACTTATGACCAAAAAGTATGAAATGAGCATGATGGGGGAATTAACTTTTTTCTTGGGTTTTCAAATCAAACAAAATTCAAAAGGAATTTCTATTTGTCAAGAAAAATATGTTAAGGATTTGCTCAAGAAGTATGATCTGTCTGATTGTGCATCAGTGAAACGCCCCATGCTTCCTCCCAACAACTTGGGAGCTGATGACTCAGGGGTCTCTGTTAATGAGACCTTATACAGAGGCATGATTGGGTCACTGATGTACCTCACAGCAAGCAAACCAGACATATAATTTGACACATGTATCTGTGCTAGGTACCAAGCTAACCCCAAGGAATCCCACCTTGTAGCTGTCAAAAGAATTTTCAGGTACCTAAAAGGATCTCCCACACTGGGTCTCTAGTATCCAAATGGATCAGGCTTCGAACTCAAATCCTACTCTGACTCAGACTACGATGGGTGATGCCTTGATAGAAAGAGCACCTCTGGGAGTTGTCAAATCCTTGGAGGAAATTTGGTATGCTGGAGTGAAAAGAAACAAAACTCAGTGGCCATGTCATCAGCTGAAGCTGAATATGTAGCTGCCGCTGGTTGCTGTGCTCAAGTTCTCTGGATGAAAATTCAGCTGGCTAATTATGGGATCAATTATGAAAAAGTTCCCATATTCTGTGACAACACAAGTGCTATAGCCATCTCCAATAATCCGGTACTTCATTCCAGAACTAAGCATATTGACATCAGGTATCACTTTATCAGATACCATATTTTAAAAGGTGATATTGAGCTTCACTTTATACCCACTGAATACCAGCTCGCTGATATTTTCACCAAGCCTCTGACTGAGCCAAGTTTTACTAGGCTGGTTACTGAGCTGGGTATGCTCAATATTGGCAAACAAATCTGATAGATGATCTCTGTCTCTAGGCATTTAAGGGAATTGAATGTAACGAGGTAGTAACATTCCAGTGGGAGTTAATATATTCCCATATTTAATTCAAATTATTGTCCTTCAATGTCAACAACTTTCCCACTTTCCAAGGGGACAAAAAAATCACATGAAGAGTCAAGGGGTCCCACTTTTCCTAAAAGGTAAACATTTGCATTTAACGCTTTAATTGTAAAACGGCAAAACCTTTTATCAAAACCCTTGACTCATTTTTCAAATATCACATTGCTCATTATTTTCACACACACATACTATTCATCTTCTTCAAATCCTCCATTTCTTCCTTCCATCAACAATAGCGTCTTCATCAACAAACACCTCGTTCACCGCATTGGCCGCCTCGAATGTAGATTTTGGGATAAACGATGGGAAGATCGCCCTTAACAACTGTGTAGCTCTCTTGGAACATAACAATCCTCTCTACCATCCTTTGTTATCCTTCCTCAAGAACTCCACCATTTACGAAGCCATAACTAGGGAACCCTCCACATGCTACCATCAAGACTTAAGGGAGTTCTAGTACAGCGCTGAAGTTGATCAAACCTCTTCTCACATCACCTTCAACCTTTCTACACATCCACAACCTCTCACCTTTGATTTCCACACCTTTGCCAAAGTCATTGGACTTCCTGTCAATGAAGGCATGTCCACTGTGCCAGCCAGCGCCACAGTGAAGAAGGCTTTGGCTACCTAATACAAGGTTTTTAGCCAAGTATAAAAGAGTTATCGTCCGATCTTTTCGAATTGATTACTAGTTAAAAGTGCGACTCAGTCGTTCTTGGTGAAAAATAAAATGTTTTGATTATCTATTTTAAGCTAAAAATGAAAATGTCGTTGAGTAAATAAGTAAAAATGATAGCTTGAAAATATTTAGACTAAAAATTAAAGACTTTAAAAATTGAAAAATAAATGATTAAAACTCATAAAAATGTAAACTTAAAAGATTTAAACTAAAACAAGACAAGTTAGAATAATGCTAAGTAAAAAGGCGGGAAAAATAAAGTTTGAATTAAACAGTAAACTAAAAATGAAGCTAATCCGGAATAAGGATTATGACCTTATCCGGAATACCTGGTTGGACAGCTTATCCGGAATAAGTTGGGAGGCTTATCCGGAATCCTTGACAAATCCCTTATCCGGAATCGTGTTATGATGCTTATCCGGAATCTTTACTTCTAAAGCTTATCCGGAATAAGTTCTTGAGGTGCTTATCCGGAATATGGCTTTCGACCCTTATACGGAATATGATCTCCTAGGCTTATCCGCAATCTGTCTTTCAGCAGCTTATCCGGAAAAATGAACTTGTGTGCTTATCCGGAATAATGAAGGTGTTGTTATCCGGAATACATAAAAGAAGGCTTATCCGCAATCCACTGTTTTGATCACTATCCGGAATAAGGCAACTATCCGGAATAAAAACTCTGAGGCTTATCCTGAATAACTTGGGATGCTTATCCGGAATAACTTGGTACAATGAGTTATCCGGAATACTACTTCTGAAAACTTATCCGGAAAAAGACTTAGGGCCCTTATCCGCAATGTGTAACTTCTACGGCTTATCCGGAATAATGTTAAAGTGACTATTCGGAATAATACAATTCGAGAGCTTATCCTGAATAAAGGGGTTTTAGAAAAATTATTCCGTAACAAGAAAACTTAAGAAAATAAGCTAAAAACCAATAAGCATTTTACCAAAAACTTAACCAAAAGGATTTAAAAAAAAAGTAAATAAGCTAGAATTTAAAAACTTTTAAAACACTAAATGAGCTAAATATTGAAAATCAACCTTTTATCAAAATATTAAACTTATCAAAATCTACTTATTTTTAAGAACTATTAAGCATTAAGATTAAGAAAATAAGCACTTTTATATGGCAACTTTTAAAATCACCAATTTAATAAGCACAACCAAATAAGCTATACAATCAAATCATCAACAAAATTAAAATTAACTACATGATTATCAAGATTAAGAAAAAGATTAAGAAAGATAGAATGATAATTAAGGAAATAAGCTTGATTTGATTAAATATTAATATCAAAAGATTACAAGATTAAAGTAAAGATTTAATAAGCTTGAGATAAAAACTAGAGAGAAAATGAAAACACTTGATAAAAACTAAAAATTAACTACAACTAACTAACAACTAACACCCTCCTAATGACATATTAGGAGGGTATTTATAGGAGGTGGAGAGGTTAAGTGTTTAAGCTTTCTTCTTTCTTTCTTCTCGTCGACTCGATTTAATTTCTTCGACGTCGTCTTGGGATTTGTTGATATAAATAGAACTTGTCTTATAATTTTCTTCTATAATTAGACTTGAGTTCTTCGACTTCATTAAACTTCCGTCTTTATACTTTTTCTTCGATAAATCTTCAGAATAGGCCTTGGACTTCCGTTCTTTTTGCATCTCGATCTTTTGACTTAGTCTTTTGTATTTTTCTTCGATAAAAGCCCGTGATAGCCCATGTTTTCTTCCTTTTTCATCTTTTGGTCCTAAAACACAATAAAAACACAAACCACGCATAATTCCGACTTTTACGACATAAAATACACGTTTTGGTCTTGTTATTATTGGAAATAAGTGGTAAAAGGATAAGTGTTTTCACACTTATTACTGCCCTTCGTCCTCATGAAGACGATGACAAACCCTTCACCACCCAAGGCTTCCAAAGCAAATCACTGATTAAGGTGAATTACTTCTCACCAACATAGAGGACGCTGATGCTTTACATAGTGAAATGTCTGGGAGGAAACCAGGGGTCGCATGATCAGCTTAATGGTGATCAACAAGCAATTGCTTACAGCTTAATTTAGGGGCAAGATATAGGGATCGCCTACATACTTTAAACTGACCTCATTGCAAAGCTGGAAACAAAGGGAAGAAGCATCGACTGGCCACTATTTGCTACACAAGATATCTCTCTCTCATCATATAGGATATGCTTGGTGAAACCTACACCAATGATGAACTTTACTCCTTCTCTCCCTATCGCATCACTCTAGCCTCACTAAAGACTCCCTTAGAGGATGAAGTGCCTCTTAGCAGGCATATGATGAAGGTTGTTGGGTTACTCGTTGATGATGGAGAGCCCTTGATCCCTCAAAATGAGGTGAATGCTGAAAGACAAGCTGACAAGTCTTTGTCCAAGACCTCTGTGCAGTCCAATTCTAAGCCCAAAGCGCTCAAGGAAAAAAAAGAAGAAGAGGAAAAGCATCCCCCTTTCCTCTGAAACCCCTTCTGTTAATCCTTCCAAGACGAAGAAGACCAAGAAAACCCATCCCCTTCTCTGGAGGATGTGGTTAAAGAGGCTACAACTGACAAACAACCAGAGTGTAGCATCTCCTTGTCAGAAGAGACGACTAAGAACCTTCTCCACGCTGATATCTCTCAGGTATTAGTTCGCCATTTTTTCTTCTTGGAGGATCACACACAATCACTCTCAAAATTCTGTAGGAGAGAGTGATGAAGTTTTAGGGTTTGCCTCAACCCATAGAGTGTTTGTGTCAGCACCTAGATCTCTTAGGATTATCTATACACTCTGTCTTAACACTAGGATATGATTCACGTGTGCTCATAACGCACCCCGATGATCCTTCACCCTCTGGATTGTGCTCTTGTCCATAACAACTTGAGCATGCTATAGGTCCCGACCTAGAGTCTCTGCACCTCACGTGGTCTCTGGGTCCCCTCATATGAAAAAGAGTTCCAAAGAATTTATTCTTTTGGGGGGACTGAATAATCACCCTCAGTCTTCTTAGGGGCAGCGACAAAAGGCGACCTTTACCTTCAAATATGTCACAACTAAAAGAGACCCAAAGAATTTATTCTTTTGGGGGGACTGAATAATCACCCTCAGTATTCCTAGGGGCAGCGAGAAAATGTGACCTTTAACTTCCATTACTTCACAATTAAAAGAGTCCCAAGGAGAAATCCTTCAGGGGGAGCTGGATAATCACACCCAGCTATGCTAGGGGCAGCGAACGGCGACCATTCACCACATAGTTTTCACAAATCAAAAGAGTCCCAAGAAGTAATCCTTATGGGGGAGCTGGATAATCACACCCAGCTATCCTAGGGGCAGCGAATGGTGACCCTTTCACACTAAAAGAGTCCCAAGGATAAATCCTTAGGGGGGGCTGGATAATCACACCCAGCTTTCCTAGGGGCAGCGAATGGCGATCTATAACTTCATATTTATTTCACACTGGTTACTAACAAATGTCATAACAGGCTCACAATCTTCATGAAGAACAACAGAATGATGAGGCCTATTCTATTGTTGGTGACGATAATGCTGAAGTGTCCCATATTGATCTGGATGCCATGTCAGACATTGATTCCATACCTGAAGATGAGGTCTTTATCATTGAAGATGATCTTACCATCTCCGACTATGCTGATATGGATGCTGATGATGACCAAGTCACATCTGAATTGAAGCCCATTCCCTTCCCATCTATGGCAAATGTTCAAGAACTAGCTGCCAAGCAGCTATGGGACCAGAGGCTCTATACACCAACCCCAGTTCCCTTCCCCACTTTGCCAAACATCATGGAACTGGGGGCAATGAAACACTTAAAACATTTGCAACACCTCAAGCCTGTCCATGTTCCTAGAATGAGAGATGTTCAAGAACTAGCCGCTGAGGAACTCTGGGTTAGGAGGGGAGACATCAGTATCACCAAGCCTAAAGTCACAAATGATGTCATCCACTCTAAACTACAAACACTCACTCATGCTGCTGAGGAACTCACCACAACCCTAGAGGCTTCACTAACTTCATCTATGGAATCCTCTATGACTGCACTACTTCCACAACTACTGGGAAATGCCTTGAAAACTCAACTCCCAACAGTTCTAAACTAGAGTCTTCAGCAATACATGCCATCAGTCATCACCGCAGCTATCAAAGCTAATGTTGCTGCTATTGCCAAGGCATCTGAGCCTTCCAGGCAACTTCTTCAGGAGCTATTACAAGAGGAACTTAAAGAAATATGTCTATTTGTCCATCAAGAATTTGTTAAGTTCCTCAAACCTGGATCAGGCACAGCTTCTGCCGGCGCTATGTCTGAGGGAGAGAATTCAGCTACCTCTACCTCTGAAGAAGAAGAAGATACTGCTCCACCTAAGGGGGAGCAATTACTTAAACAACCAGCACCCTCAACAGAGATCCCAACACCAAAACCCATCAGATCCTTCAACCCCATCATTGAGGTGGCACAGGACATGGGAAAAGGTATTGCCACTGAGGTGCCTGAAACAACCCTTCACTCCCTCCAAGAAGAAGGTGGATCCACAGCCAGACACTCTGACTTGAACAAATTTAAAAATGCTGATGAACCACCACTAACCCCAGAGCAGGTAAAGGCTCAAATCTTGGAACAAAAGAGGTTAGCAAACATTAGAGTTGCTGAAATCAAGAGCAAAGAAGCTCTGATCAAACTACTCTCTTCAGCTGTAAAGGAAGCTCAACTGAATAAGCTCAAAGAACTTAAAGTCAAAAGGAGCACCTTCAAAAGGAATATGAGAGAATAGTGGACCAAAGAGCAGAGCCCGGTCAAATCACCAAGTACACATGTTACACTGACAAAGACAAAAGAGTAGTGATGACCTTATATAAAGAAAATCAGATAACCAACTACAAAGTCTTCAGTGACTTTAAACTCAGAGATCTTGGCCTCTCTGAATGGTTAGAAATGCTGTCTCTTGCCCAAAAGAAGACTGGGCCTGGTGCAACCCAAATGATGAAAAACATTCAAGCTAAGCTTAATTGGGTAAGAGACACTGCTAAGAAGCTGAAGGTACCTCTTCCTCCTCAACTATCACAACAACAATCATCTCAAGGACAAAGAAAAAGGAAAACCCAAATGGGGCCTCTGGTAGAGAAGCTGGTCACTGAGAATGTTGTGGTAGATGGAATGTAAAGAAATCTGTTAATGCAAGTGATGCCTAAAAACATTATTAGTGTTAACTAATCTTTCTTAGTTTTGATCACAACAAACCATACAACACATTTAGTGTAAAACACAAAATGAATTATTTAACTAACACTATCATCAAGGTAATAATCATATCACTAACCTTTCTTAATCATACTTAGTGATCATCAAAATGATTATCCTTAAAACTCACTTTTGTTAATAAGACAAAAGACTTTTTAATAAACTTTCTTTTTTAGAAAATGTTTTATTAAAATGGAAAATGAAAATTTGAAAATGGCATATTCCAAATGCTGTTAGAATATCCTTTGAAGGGTTCAAATACCTCAGATATTCCCACCTCACTAAAAGACAAAAAACGGAGCGGAGTCTAGTGGCGGTACCTTAAGTACCTACGCGGTACCTTAGCGATATGGTACTGCGGGGTGAGATAAGGTACCACGCACAGTAGCCGTTATAGATCCGTTGTAACTTTGTCTCCTTTAAATAGTGGGTCAAATCTCATTTTCCAGCAAGCCTCTTGGACGTTTTTCTCAGCCCTCTTTCTATTTTCTATAGCATAATCATTAGTAAATGATCACTTAAATTGTTAAGTATGTTTACATATGATTATCCTCTTGATCCCCTCCTTTACCATGTCCAATGAGAAGATCACTCACTCACTAGTGTAGTGATAAAGATGAATCTATGAGCTAGTCATATTCATCATGATACCCTTTTTGTTTTAGGTCAATCCAATGTATTTGTGAATACTTGGACTAGTTGTGTTCATCCAAGTTATTTATGGATACTTGGATTTGTTGTGTACATCCATTGCATATGTGTTTGCTTGGATTTGTGTTGTGTAAATCCAAGCTACATGTGTGTACTTGGATAAGTCTAGTTGAGTTGTAATAGATTTGATTAGGAGTTCTCACTAAACTATAAAGTGATGTGGTTGTGTCTTGTGAGTTCTCACTAAACTTTAAAGTGATTAGTAGTTGTGTTGTGTGAAGTTCTCACTTAGCTTCAAAGTGAAGAGTCGTGAAGATTGGTTCTAGCTTTCGATTAGAACTCGACATCTAGCCTTGTGTCGTAAAATGGTGAAGTAGGCAACGTCGTGAAGATTGGTTCTACCTTAAGATTAGAACCCGACATCTAGCCTTGTGTCGTTAAATTGTGAAGTAGGCAACGTCGTGTAGATTGGTCCTAGCTAAAGATTAGGTCTCGACATTTAGCTTAGTGTCGGAAAATAATGTATGCAACGATGTAAGGTTTTCTCCGCCGAGAAGGGAGCTTGTGGATATAGTGGAAATCTCGAGTAGGTGTACTCGAGGAGTGGAGTAGAAACGAGGATAGAGCCTCGTTGTCGAACCACTATAAATCTTGGTGTCTTCCCACTAGGTTGTCTCCTTCCTTACTCTTTGCTTATTTCATTATCATTATACTTGCTTATTATCCTTGCTAGTGCATTTCAATTGAACCTAATCATTATGCAACTTAGCCTCAAGTAAAAGATAGTTTTGATACAAACCTAATTGAAAGTAATTTTAATTTGGTCACCAATCAAAGAGAAACTATTCAACCCCCCCCCCTCTAGTTTCTACAATTGGTATCAGAGCGATGGTCACTCAAGATCTTTGAAGTATATTGTACTTTGAAACTTGGATCGATCCATTGTCTCCTCAAATTAGAAGGTCTAGTTGTACTAAAGTTTCTCTTTGGTCAAAACTATGTTTTCTTTGAAAATAGGTCTTTTAATTGATAATATTGCATCCCACTTAAGATTAGTAGCCTTTATGCATTTTAGATATACTCTTGAAATGTATCTACTAGTTTGTATCTTGCTTTGTGTAGGTACTCATGAAGATCAATCAATTAATTGGTTATAGATTGAGTCACTTGCACTTTTAGAAGAATCATCTTCATTGATCTTTAACATCGTTGAAGGATGATACCAAGATGATTGGGAATGATCCTAGTCCTTTAAGACTTAGTACTCATCATAGTCATTGATTGGGCATAGCACTTATTCCTTCATGGATTGCTCTCTGTGGCCAAGGTACGCTCTCGTTCTTCCACACGCCCTTTGATCATTCTTTTGACCATTACTTGACTATGTGCTTGTTCTCGGCATCCTTGCCTTGACATTTATTTGTGGTTTGTGTTTCTTTTCTTTTATCCTCTCAAACCTTCATTGCTTGGATACTTGACTCACTATGGTGATGTAGAGTGAGTTAGTAGAAGCTTAAAGTATCAAGCATGATTTCTATAGTTTGCACCCATACGGTTAGTAGGCCCTTTGTGGGAGAGAAAGTGAATTAATACCTTGCTCATATTTTAGTTTAGACTAAGACTATTATTGAAAGTGATCTTAGTCTATACTTGAATAATTGCTTTGTGCTTATTCATTACCAAAGCCGTTTATCGTTTCGCCGGAAAGGCACGTCTTAAACCACTATATATGACACAAGCTCTTCGTTACAACTACTTGAAGATTGTCATTAATCCCTTGAGCATTGATCCTAGTCTTGATTCACTTATCTTGAATTCTCTCCATTTAGTCGTTTTGCTACGAGTAGTCGTTTGTCCGTTTCGGTTCTTTTCGATCTTGATTTAACTCGTAATCCTTCATTAAGGCATATTGCTTAGTGTTATGATGATCCAGTGATATTCTAAAAGGCTCATGATTTAATTTTAAGTATTTTAGAAAAACTGGATTTTCAAAATTTGTCGTTTTTCAGAGATAAAAACCTGCCTCTGTAGGCGGTTCCTTATCTCCGCGGCTCAAACCCGCGGTTCCTTATCGATAAGGTACCGCGGGCAGTAACTTTTGTCAGAGCGCCAGTTTGAATTTTTTTATTCTTTTTCAAACCAAACTCTCTCTCTCTCCCAAAAATACACAGCCGACGAGTTTTACCTTTTTCACCATTGTTGAAGCTTCCAAAACCTTCAATCACTCAAATTAATTGATTCCAAGTTGTGAGTTTCACTCATCCTTCATCTAACATCAATTAATTGTAAGTATTTTCTTCAATTTCATCTATTTTGTTCTAGGGTTCATCCTTTCATAATTGGGGATTTTTAAAATTGAAATTGAATTAAAACCTTAATAGGAATGTGGGTTGACATGGTAATCTTACTATGATTCCTTAGGTTGATATTCATTAAGTTTCACTAAAACCCACTTGTAGAACAAATCCGAATTTAGGCTAAATGATTTTGGTTGAATGATGGATTTGAGATGAACTCATGAACAAGTAGGTAATGACATTGTTAATGCTTACCTAAAAACCTTGTTTTGAAAAACCAATGTTCTAATCCATTGTTGATCTAACATAGATCATGTGTTCTTGGTTAATGATGGAATAGACACATTGTGAACATGAAAATGATATGGATTCAATCCTATGTTTGTCAAGAAATTGATATAACACATTTTCATTTTTCGTTTTCCTTTTTGATTTTCATATGAGTGATTGGAGAAATATTGTCTTGTGTTTGTATTTAGGTACTTAATCATGCCTTCTCAATATCAAAAAGATCATCAATTCACTAGAGATTATATGCCCGACATCTCTCAAACCTTTGTTTCCCCTCAACTTCAAAACGCTTTTCCATCCCTTTCCTCTCGTTGTTTCCATGAGGGTAGGATTGTAGATTCAAGAATAGCGGGAGATAATTATATCAACTCTATGTTCGAGCTTATTGGGTTTGATGTTTGCTTTACATAGACGAGGTAATTTATCCCTTGTTCCTTCTTGAGTTCTTTAGTACTTACTCCATGCTTTAAATCAACGACCAAATCTTTATTCGTTTCTTGTTGAATGGTCAAATCATTCAATATTCCCTCGATGACTTTGGTGATATTCTTGGTATGCCATTTGAAGGCACTTGTCGTTTCACGGATAAGTGGAGACTAGATGCTCTCTTGGAGTCAAACGATAAACCTCCAAATGACACCACCGAAGTTGATCTAAATTTCATCCTTGAAATCATCACGAAAGAGCGTAGTGGAAACGTTGTGAGAAGCCTTCATACAAATGTGCGAAATGTGAATCGGTATGAAGTGCTCTCAAGCGACCTTAAGGATTACATGCTCCAATGGGCAAACATCCTTAGGGAAAATGTGTTTTGTCTTGGTGGGAACCGAGATCATATCCCGGCGTGCATGGGGCATATGTTGTTTTGCCTATTTACTTCCACCAAGTACAATCTTGCATATTACATCGCTCGACGTATAAATTATGCTCTTTCCAAACCCAAAACAAACCTCCCTTATGCTATGCTTCTTACTCGCCTCTTTAGAAGGGTTGGTCAAGATTTTCCTCAACTCGATCTTTCTCGCTTTCACCCGGTTCAACGGGTTATGTTGCCTATTCAAGAGGCGTATCAACGAAAGCCAAGAAGTGACCGTGGTTCGAGAAAATCCGACCATCAAGAGCCGGATGAGGAGGACACCAATATGCCACCAAGTGATGGTGATGGCATCGGTCCTAGTTCTCATTTTGACTCTTCGAGTAAATCCCATACATCCTCAAATCAATTCGAGGATGATTTTGAAGACTTAGCTCCTCCTCTTCACCCTTCTAGTGATGTTCATGAAGATCTCAATATGGAGCATCTTTATCGTGAGAATCTTAGAACCCGGGGAGAATTACATGAACACTGAGTGGAGTCAAGAAAAGGGTTCAAGTATTTGGGAAAGATGATCAAGGGTTTAGGAAAGAAAAGGAGGTGAAGACTTTGAAGTTATGTCAAAGTTTGGATTTGATGGTTAAACATTTGGTTATTAACACTTTGGTTTAGTTGTTTATTAACTTGTGTTGCATGCTTGGATTACTATTTATTTTGATCCTTTATGATGCTTATGCAATAATGTTTGTGTTTTACATAGCTTTGTGCATGCCTTATGATAGTTAGCTTATTAGATTATGATCTGTAGTTAACTTTGGCTTGTGAAATTTTTGGGAAAAATCTGGGTTTATCAAAAACTGGGATGGGAAATTTTTGAAAACCTTCTGGTCGCGGTTCCATATCGACTCGCGGTTCCTTATCGATAAGGTACCGCCGGTCCTAGATAAGGAACCGCCGGTCACTGTGCACGACAACATCTTTTCTTTACACTGTTTTCTTAATTTTGTGTAAACCTTGCATAATTTTCAGTAATAAACTGCACATTTCCTAAACTAGGTTACCTAAATTCATTATTCACCTAAAATGATTTTAACCCATTACTAGTTTGGATCATCCCCTCACCCATTTAAACCCACCTTGTTTGCCATGTTCTTCACACATCAAACATACTTCCCTAAACCTTAAACCACCCTAATCAACCATGGTGTGTACCAAAACCTCAAACACTTCTGATATGTGTGAAAACACACATCTTTTCTACCACTTAATTACAATAATAACCGGACCAAAACGTGTATTTTATGTCTTTTATGTCGGAATTATGCGTGGTTTGTGTTTTGTTGTGATTTAGGACGAAAAGGTGAAAAGTGGAGAAAACACGAGAATTCACGGGCATTTACGGACTTTTATTGAAGAAAAGGATGAAAGACGAAGTCAAGAAGTCAAGAATGCAAAAAGAACGGAAGTCCAAGACCAATTCTGAAGATTTATCGAAGAAAAAGTCAAAAGACGGAAGTTTACTTTAAGCCGAGGAACTCAAGTCTTATTTATTGAAGAATTAAAAGACGAATCCAAAGAAATCCCAAGCCAAAAGTCGTTAAAGTCAAAGATTAAAGAAGATTTGAAGGCTTAAGGACTAATGGCGCGATTAACAAAAAGATTAAAGAAGAGGAGGGACCTAAGCATGCAATTAAGGAAGAAAGGAAGGAGAGGAGGAAGCTTCCTCTAACCTCCTCCCTAATCCCCTATATATAGACATTAGCTAATTACTTTTCATTTTGTTGGATAGCTTGACAAACTATCTCTTCCACCTTTATTTTATGCACTTTTAATTACTTGCACATTTAAATACATGTTTTGCACCTTTAATTACCTTTAATTTCAAGTAAGTGTTTCTTTTAATTACTTGCACCTTTACTTTATCTTGTTAATCTTCTTCTACCTTTCTTTAATCTTTGATTTACACGTTTTCATCTTGTTAAGTTGTTTAAAGATTTGATTTTTATGCTTTTGATTGTTTTAAATCTCTTATTTTCATAGCTTATTTGATTTATTTTTAAGTTTATATAGTTTTTACAAAAGTTATTTTTATATAAAAAGTTGTTTTTCTTAAAGTTTATCTTTTTCGTGTTTTAAAAGTTTTTAACTTTCAGTTTCGTAGCTTATTTTTACACGGTTTACCTTAAGTTTTTCGTATAGTGCTTATTTGAATCTTAGCTTATTTGTTGAGCTTAATTTGCGTACTTTTCCCTGTTTTCCGATCGTGACAATCGGAAAAGGGTTTTACATTCCGATCGTGTGATCGGATAAGGGTTTCTATATTCCGATTGGAGGCATCTTGGTATTCCGATCGTAGCAAGGTAATAGGATATTCCGATCGGGACAAGTGACAGATATTCCGATTGAGGGTTTTCTTTGCCATATTCCGATTGAGGTGCATTTTGGTTATTCCGATCGTATAAGGTGACAGATATTCCGATTGGTGTTCCAAACAGCATTCCGACCAAGGTCTTTTCCATATTCCGATCAAGGTAGGTTTAATCATTCCGATCAGGGCATTTGGGTATTCCGATTGGTAAGTGACAGGATTCCGATTGGGTTCCGACCAACATTCCGATTGGACTGGTTTGACATTCCGATTGGTAGGATCGGAATATTTTCCGATCTAGGTTGTTTTTCTTGTTTTTGTCTTGCTTAATCTTTAGTTTTTGTTTTATACTTGTTTAATTTTAATTTCCGTCACGCTTTTATTTTTAGTCATTTAATTAAGTTACTTTTTGTCACGTTTTTAAATATTGCACCACTTTCTTTTTAATTAGACTTAGATTTACTTTAATTGCACTTTTACTTTATTGTTTTGCACTTTTATTTTAAACACTACAACGACACATCTTTGTTCCACCAAAAACAATAGAGTCACACATTAAACACAAGTTTTTCAATTCGAAGAGGTTGGTACAACGAATCTTTTTAATTAGGTAAAACCCTAGTTATTAAATGGCGCCGCTGCCGGCTCTTTTCGTAAAGATTAACGGTTTTCTGTGAGAGACGCGTTGCTTTTTGGGATCCGTTCACTTGTGAACGTTATTTTTCGTGTCAAAAAAAAAAAAAAAAAAAAAAAAATCCAAAAACCCCAAAAACATTTGAAACATCATAAAAAGCATTTCTTTTTCAAAGTTTTGCACCAAAAATATTCCTCTTTATCCTCTATTATGTTTAATTCTTTTCTTTACCCCTCTTCTCTATAATTCTTCATGGATTCGTCTTGCGGCCGGTGTGGGCGACCTTGGCATGGTTTTCAAACATGTCAATGGTGTACTTGTGAGCGGTGTGGTTTTGATATCGACGATACACAATTTGGATTTTGTCCATTTTGCAATTCAACAAATTCATACTTCAACTCTTACAATACTTTCCCACCCTCTCCCTATGACAATCCCTACCCTCAAGACGCACCGGGTTTTTCTCCATACCCGTGGTGCTATATTTGTGGGGGCCCTCACGATGCTTCTTCTTGTGATCCGTCGAAGATCTTTGAGAAAGTTCCGTGCTATCATCCCAGTGTTTATAACCGTGAGTCCCCACGTCACACCGTCAATCCTCAACCCTGTCATGCCTCTCCTCCTGATCCACTGGCCACACTGTTTGACAACTTTCAAAAAGTTCAAGAAATTGTCCACAGGATGATGAAGAAATGGCAAGCGGATCAACACCAAGAGCAGGTATCTAACCTTAATGCTTATACTCCTACTCTTGTGCCTCCATATTATTATGACAGTGATGACGATGAGAGTCCTATTTCTTGGACCAATGAGAATGCTATTCCTGCTCCTAACTTGCCGGAGCATAAGGATTCAACCATCTTAAGGGATGAGGATATCAGCACAATTCCTGCAAAGGAATCCGACGAATTCAATACGTCTAGTGCTGATAACCTGGTCTCAATTCCAAGTGAATCTGAGTTGACATCCGACAGTGACGATGAGTATGATGCACTTTCTGCTGATGATGTTCCTTCCACCAACACTTTGGAAGAGGATTCTATGGTTTTCTCTAATCCTCTTTTCGATCAAGATGATGATTCTACTTCTAGTGATGACGAGTCACTATCCGATGAAGACGTTCCGAAGGAAATTTTCAAGATTTATTCGAACCCTTTATTTGATTTTGATGACGATTACATATCTAGTGAGGTGAATCCTCTCTTTGACGAAAGGATTGAAGACATTGATAGCTATGACTATCTTGTTACTGATGAGCATACTTTGATAGCCATAACCCCTTCTATCGCAGAGGTGGAGAGTTCTGACTCTACTGGAAAGGTATCGCAGGTGGAAGGTAATTCTTCTCTTACTTCTCCTACTATATTGCCCCCTCATCCTACTGAATGCACGCCCAAACGGGTGATGTATCAATTTCCCTCTCCGGGAAATGAGGATGAGTGTTTTGACCCGGGAGGTGACAATGACCATTTTATGATTGCTAACCTTACGGCTTTGCCAATTGGTCCACGTCCATTGTCTTTGGAGGATGACAATGTGATTCCTATACCCACCCCACCTCCCGAGGATCAAGATTTCACATACTTCTCGTATGTTGAAAGGACATTTCTACCGTTTAAGACTTATCCTCTTGCCTCCCCTTTGTTATATTCCTCCGGGAACAAGGACAAGGTCTTTGATCCCGGTATAACATTAGAGCTTTCCCCATGGACCATTTAATTCGGGGACGAGTCAGGCTCGTGACTCGGATAACAAAAACAAGCGCTTCTTGGGAGGCAACCCAATTATCTATCTATCTTTTTCTTTGTTTTTACCATAAGTGTAGGGGAGACCCTTTAGTGTTTGCTCTTTCCTCTCCTCTCTTAATCAGGGATTCGAGCTTCCATGATCCACTCTTGATGATTCTTGACGACCCGTGATTCTGTGTTTCACTTCTTCCCGGTTCTATCCTAAACTCTTTTCGATTCACTATTTTATATTTTCTCAATATTAAAATAGGAATCTCTTTAGTTGGCCTTTCCCTTAGCGAGATTTAAACAACGTGCACAATGTCCTAAGTGTAGGGGAGTTTACTCCCACATGCTTAAACATTGAGGACAATGTTTATCTTAAGTGTAGGGGGGACTTCTATCGAAGTTAAGTGGCCTTTTCCTTGTATTTGTCCTCATTTTAACCGGAAAATCAGTTTTTCGACATTTTTCAAAATTTTTGATCTATTTTGGCCTATTAGTTTTTATCTCTGTATAGTTATTTTCTTTCCTTGCTAGAATAAAAGTTTAAATAAGTGGTTTTAATTTTCAAAATGTTGTGAATCTTTTGACTCAACCCGAGCTTACTTATCTAAGTTACTCTAGCTAGTATCCTTAACATGTTTAAGTCGAGTTTTGCTAGGCTTTTATATAGGGAGCTATAAAACGCGAAAGTCTTAACTCTCACGGGTTAAGAACAAGAACTTTTCGCAAGTTCCTATAATTGATCCTAGAGAGTCGTTTATCAAGGGAACTTTAAAATGCGATTTCTAAACTTGAAAAAGTCTAAGAATTTGCAAGATCCTATAGGCGACTCGAAAACCCAAAACTTTGATTTAATAGGCTAAGTATCCACGAGTCTCATTACTTGAGATTTTAAACTGTGGAGAACGAGAGATGATAGAGCCAATTATAAGTTCGGTATTCTTTCGTGAATTTATGTGAGTTAATTATAAGCCTATTCTCCCATCGCTTGCTAAAAAATTTATCTGCTAATAAATAAGGTTGTACGATTTGAAAAGTTACTTAGCTTCTAGCCCCAGATCGTTTAAAAGTTGCTCGGTATGGATTAGAGTTCGTAGCCAAGGCATAACTTATTGAAGCGGGACGCGAAGATTGGCGAGTTCGAAAAGGCCCTAACAAGGCATGAGGGCTATGTTTTGTTGCTAAAGATCCAAAGTGATGTGAAGAATCATTTATCGAAAATCAATATGAAGGATCGAGACACACGACGAAAAGCAAATACTCCCCAAAAGTCATGGAGAAGTGTATCCGAAAAGACCCTAGCAAGGTATGAGGATAAATAGATCCAAGTCATAAAAGGAGGCGGATCGTTGTATATCAAAATCCAAAATAAAGATTGGGGAAAAATGAAGAAGTCGTGGTCCAAGTTTGAATCTCTCAAAACCTCAAGTGAAGAAATTCCTATATGAAGAGAAGACCATTATTTCATGAACGTCTCTCAAGATTTGAAGTATGAAGTCGCTGCCAAATATCGGTCCGAGAAAGGTCTCAAATCGCGAAGCGAGTTATGCCAAGATATGAACTTTATGAGGTCCCGAGAAGCAGTTTTAAAAGATTTGGTCCTTTAGCTAACTATTGATTAAATCGTTCACTTTATTTTCAGACTAAATAACTATCGAAATAAGTCAAACAATGCATCCTCGTGATCATTCAAGACAATAATAAAATATAAGAGATACACCTAGGAATAAGGGAGTCTAAGTGAGTAATTGGCCCACATGAGTTCGTGATAGTCTACTAACTTATAATAACAATGATCTCGTTTTTAAGCTTGGTTTGGAGAAAGTGAAAAGTTGAGGATGATGATTATTCATGACATTTCCAAAACCCAAAGTATGCTTTTGATTTCTTTACTTTGAATTTTTATAATTTTCTATCTCTTTAATAAAGGCCAACGTGGATTAATTTTGATGAAAAATGTAAATGTGCTTTGTAACCTAATGCATTGCATGAGGACATTGCAATGGTCAAGTGTAGGGGATTTGATATGTGTGAAAACACACATCTTTTCTACCACTTAATTACAATAATAACCGGACCAAAACGTGTATTTTATGTCTTTTATGTCGGAATTATGCGTGGTTTGTGTTTTGTTGTGATTTAGGACGAAAAGGTGAAAAGTGGAGAAAACACGAGAATTCACGGGCATTTACGGACTTTTATTGAAGAAAAGGATGAAAGACGAAGTCAAGAAGTCAAGAATGCAAAAAGAACGGAAGTCCAAGACCAATTCTGAAGATTTATCGAAGAAAAAGTCAAAAGACGGAAGTTTACTTTAAGCCGAGGAACTCAAGTCTTATTTATTGAAGAATTAAAAGACGAATCCAAAGAAATCCCAAGCCAAAAGTCGTTAAAGTCAAAGATTAAAGAAGATTTGAAGGCTTAAGTACTAATGGCGCGATTAACAAAAAGATTAAAGAAGAGGAGGGACCTAAGCATGCAATTAAGGAAGAAAGGAAGGAGAGGAGGAAGCTTCCTCTAACCTCCTCCCTAATCCCCTATATATAGTCATTAGCTAATTACTTTTCATTTTGTTGGATAGCTTGACAAACTATCTCTTCCACCTTTATTTTATGCACTTTTAATTACTTGCACATTTAAATACATGTTTTGCACCTTTAATTACCTTTAATTTCAAGTAAGTGTTTCTTTTAATTACTTGCACCTTTACTTTATCTTGTTAATCTTCTTCTACCTTTCTTTAATCTTTGATTTACACGTTTTCATCTTGTTAAGTTGTTTAAAGATTTGATTTTTATGCTTTTGATTGTTTTAAATCTCTTATTATCATAGCTTATTTGATTTATTTTCAAGTTTATATAGTTTTTACAAAAGTTATTTTTATATAAAAAGTTGTTTTTCTTAAAGTTTATCTTTTTCGTGTTTTAAAAGTTTTTAACTTTCAGTTTCGTAGCTTATTTTTACACGGTTTACCTTAAGTTTTTCGTATAGTGCTTATTTGAATCTTAGCTTATTTGTTGAGCTTAATTTGCGTACTTTTCCCTGTTTTCCGATCGTGACAATCGGAAAAGGGTTTTACATTCCGATCGTGTGATCGGATAAGGGTTTCTATATTCCGATTGGAGGCATCTTGGTATTCCGATCGTAGCAAGGTAATAGGATATTCCGATTGGGACAAGTGACAGATATTCCGATTGAGGGTTTTCTTTGCCATATTCCGATTGAGGTGCATTTTGGTTATTCCGATCGTATAAGGTGACAGATATTCCGATTGGTGTTCCAAATAGCATTCCGACCAAGGTCTTTTCCATATTCCGATCAAGGTAGGTTTAATCATTCCGATCAGGGCATTTGGGTATTCCGATTGGTAAGTGACAGGATTCCGATTGGGTTCCGACCAACATTCCGATTGGACTGGTTTGACATTCCGATTGGTAGGATCGGAATATTTTCCGATCTAGGTTGTTTTTCTTGTTTTTGTCTTGCTTAATCTTTAGTTTTTGTTTTATACTTGTTTAATTTTAATTTCCGTCACGCTTTTATTTTTAGTCATTTAATTAAGTTACTTTTTGTCACGTTTTTAAATATTGCACCACTTTCTTTTTAATTAGACTTAGATTTACTTTAATTGCACTTTTACTTTATTGTTTTGCACTTTTATTTTAAACACTACAACGACACATCTTTGTTCCACCAAAAACAATAGAGTCACACATTAAACACAAGTTTTTCAATTCGAAGAGACCAACACAACGAACTTTAATTTTTAACCTGAGTAAAATCGAGTTACTAACTTCCAAGACCTCCACCCCAAGGAAAACACTCAAAATAAGGGTTAAGGTAGCTAAGCCTAACTCCTCACCTTTCCTCACACCTAAGAATGAGAATGCTCCTATCCTCATTTCTTCATCACCTTCCCCACCTCTTGCACCATGCAAGACTTCATCCACCCATGGTACTAACCACTCCATTGGTTCTACCTCCTCTTCATTCAACTCTAGAATGAATGAGCTTTCTTCACCCTTCACTCCAAGTGCACCCTTGGAAGTGACCACACAACCTCAACCTATCCAAAGCATTCCTTTTGGGAATGACTTTGATGACAATTTGGTTACTTCACCATTTACCCCTCACAACTCACCCATTTCACCAACCTTGGAGGATTCACCTCCACACTCACCCATTTCCCCTTTGGGGAACATGCCTCCACTTTCACCCACATCACCCTTGGAGAACTTGCCTCCTCCACCTCCACCAAACTCAAACATCCCAATTTTGGGTGTCCCTCTTTCCCTCCTCTTGGGTGATCCTTACTTTGGGTTTCAACAAACTCATGGTCCTAGATGTCCATGTTGTCTCTACACCCACTTCCTCATCCATAACCTAAGGATGGATATGTATGGACTACATAGGGGTTTGCAAGACTTCTTGCTTGCCTTGTTCTCCATGATTCCTCCTAGGAGATGAATGATGGAGTCTTTTCATAATAAGAATTTTCAACAACAAGCCAAAGAAAACTATTTATCTAGATTTTATGATAAGCTAGCTATGTATTAGTTAGTTTTATTTGTCTTTGTACTTGTTTCCTTAATGAATGTTTCATGTTGATGACCTATGGTTTTAGCTTTGTGTGATTCTATCCTTTTATGCACACTAATCAACTTTAATTTGAAATTAAAATTGAACCTAAATCTATCACAACCCCTAAACTTGACTAAAATTGGTTCAAAATGATATATAAATTATTTTGTCACCCTTTGTCAAGACATTCTTTGTGAATGTGTTGCTTTATGCAACCCTAGCATATTTTGGTTCTAATAGAGGTAAAATTCCAAGATTTGCAATTTTTTGAAAAAGTCTTAGTTTTTCCCAAAACCCGGGAAAAACATGGTTTAAAGCCCACTGGACGCGGTTCCTTAAAAGACACGCGGTTCCTTAGTGATATGGAACCGCCGGCCCCTATAAGGTACCGCAGCCAGAAAGTGGCTTTTGACGATTTTTTGGTCAAAATTTATAAAACCCTATTCCCAGTCAAGATTCCTTGTTTACTCAAATTGACTAAACATTCCTTGACACTACACACTTTGTATTCAAATTCTTACCTTGATTACATTTTACTTATACCCCAACCTTGAGATTTCATTCTCACACCTTCCCAACCTTGAGAATTCATTCTCACACAACCTTGAGATATCATTCTCACACTCTCACAATGCCTAACTCTTACATTCCCAACCTTGACATTTCTTTGACACAACCCCTCTCACTCAAAGCTTCTTCATCCAAGCTTTCAAAGAAACCGAAAATCACTGTTAGACCCGTTTGGGTTAAGAAGAATGAACCATCTTCGTCCAAACCACCCAAAAACCCTACCTTCTCTCCAATCAAGTATTAGAATGAGATTTACACCATAAACCCCATCACCAGAGCAAAAGAAAATGTTCCACCACCACCACAATCCTTCAATACCCCCCAACTCAATGACCTTTCAACCTTCCCAAACCTCACAAGGCATTGTGAAAACACTCCCAAACCCTTTACCCCACCACCACCAAACCCTAAGTTTGATGCCATACCCCCATCAAATGATTTTGTGTTGCATCATGGATCCTCGTGTGATTGTTGCCGATTTCAACAAATTGAACTTGCTCATGTGTATGAGAAGTTAAATTTTCTTGAATTCCTCCTCACTCGACCTCCTATTCAAGTTTTCGTTTCGGTGGACAAAACTTCGAATGATGCATCGTCGTCTTTTTAGTTTTATTTTATTTTTAGCAATCTTGGAAAATATCACTATTAGACTAGCTTATGCTTAGTGGTTTATTTTCCATATTTATTGCTTTTAGATACTCATACTATGTGTATGACTATCTTCTTTGTTGTATTTTTTTTAACCTTTGTGTTATTTGTGTGCTATTTAATTAGTTCTACTTTGAGTTGATCTTGGTTAACTTTTTACATTGCTTATGGGTGATTCCATCAATTCTAAAGCTTTAACCCATTGACAAGCTTATCATCTTCATTGGATTGAAGTTTGATTTTGTCAATTACCTCTTTGGACATACTTAGCAAAATACTTGCTTCTAATTTGAGATTTCTTCTCTTTCTCCCTCTCAAGTTACTTAGTAGGTAGTGATCATATATACATTGGTGTTTCTTTCCTTTCTACTAACCTTTGTGTAGCATGTCACCTTAGCTCACAAACTTGGTGCCCCAAGCAAGGGGGAGCAACCACCAAGGGGGAGCTACTAGCAAAGTTCGATGTTCTTCAAAGACTTTTGCTAACCTTTTTGCTACGACAAAGGGGGAGAAATGATAGTGATAAACTAGTTAATAATTCCATATTTTGTGTTTCTACGTAAATGAGTTTATCGTTTGTCGTAATAAAAAAAGGGGAGATTGTTAATGCAAGTGATGCCTAAAAACATTATTAGTGTTAACTAATCTTTCTTAGTTTTGATCACAACAAACCATACAACACATTTAGTGTAAAACACAAAATGAATTATTTAACTAACACTATCATCAAGGTAATAATCATATCACTAACCTTTCTTAATCATACTTAGTGATCATCAAAATGATTATCCTTAAAAATCACTTTTGTTAATAAGACAAAAGACTTTTAATAAACTTTCTTTTTTAGAAAATATTTATTAAAATGGAAAATGAAAATTTGAAAATGGCATATTCCAAATGCTGTTAGAATATCCTTTGAAGGGTTCAAATACCTCAGATATTCCTACCCCACTAAAAGACAAAAAACGGAGCGGAGTCTAGTGGCGGTACCTTAAGTACCTACGCGGTACCTTAACGATATGGTACCGCGGGGTGAGATAAGGTATCGCGCACAGTAGCCGTTATAGATCCGTTGTAACTTTGTCTCCTTTAAATAGTGGGTCAAATCTCATTTTCCAGCAAGCCTCTTGGACGTTTTTCTCAGCCCTCTTTCTATTTTCTATAGCATAATAATTAGTAAATGATCACTTAAATTGTTAAGGATGTTTACATATGATTATCCTCTTGATCCCTTCCTTTACCATGTCCAATGAGAAGATCACTCACTCACTAGTGTAGTGATAAAGATGAATCTATGATCTAGTCATATTCATCATGATACCCTTTTTGTTTTAGGTCAATCCAATGTATTTGTGAATACTTGGACTAGTTGTGTTCATCCAAGTTATTTGTGGATACTTGGATTTGTTGTGTACATCCATTGCACATGTGTTTGCTTGGATTTGTGTTGTGTAAATCCAAGCTACATGTGTGTACTTGGATAAGTCTAGTTGAGTTGTAATAGATTTGATTAGGAGTTCTCACTAAACTATAAAGTGATGTGGTTGTGTCTTGTGAGTTCTCACTAAAATTTAAAGTGATTAGTAGTTGTGTTGTGTGAAGTTCTCACTTAGCTTCAAAGTGAAGAGTCGTGAAGATTGGTTCTAGCTTTCGATTAGAACTCGACATCTAGCCTTGTGTCGTAAAATGGTGAAGTAGGCAACGTCGTGAAGATTGGTTCTACCTTAAGATTAGAACCCGACATCTAGCCTTGTGTCGTTAAATTGTGAAGTAGGCAACGTCGTGTAGATTGGTCCTAGCTAAAGATTAGGTCTCGACATTTAGCTTAGTTTCGGAAAATAATGTAAGCAACGATGTAAGGTTTTCTCCACCGAGAAGGGAGCTTGTGGATATAGTGGAAATCTCGAGTAGGTGTACTCGAGGAGTGGAGTAGAAACGAGGATAGAGCCTCGTTGTCGAACCACTATAAATCTTGGTGTCTTCCCACTAGGTTGTCTCCTTCCTTACTCTTTGCTTATTTCATTATCATTATACTTGCTTATTATCCTTGCTAGTGCATTTCAATTGAACCTAATCATTATGCAACTTAGCCTCAAGTAAAAGATAGTTTTGATACAAACCTAATTGAAAGTAATTTTAATTTGGTCACCAATCGAAGAGAAACTATTCAACCCCCCCCCCCCCCCCCCCGCCCCTTCTAGTTTCTACAAAATCTTGTACTTCCCAAGGAGATCACTAAGCCAGTGGGTGGCCAAGTATACTCAGAACCAGAGACAGGAATGGTCTTTATGAATGGAAATTGTGAGTATTTCTTTCAGAGGATGAATGAACTTCATCTGGCCTCAACTATCCAACTCATCATACTCAAACAGGGCATCCTAAGGAACTGCAAATTAGCTGATGATTTTGAGTTTGAAGTTGAGCTGATCATTAACTCCAGGAGTGACAAAGTTGAAGCTCAGAAAATCTGTGACCAAGGCCTCGATCGCTGAAGAACCTTTTATTTTGTTTTATTTTTACACCACTAGGTGTTCTTGTAATAGACTAGGTTCTTTATGTTTAATAAAACTCTGAGGTATGTTTGTTAAATTATGTGTAAGAAGAAGTTATGTACTCACTTACAATAATTTTAGACTTAGTATAATTTATAAACAAATAGGAGGAGATTGTTGGGCCAATGAAAGTTTTAACTATGGCCCAGTCTAGATTTGTCTAAATTAGACTAAGTGTTACTGATCGCTGAGAGGACCAACGACAAAGACCAGAACAGCGGAAGGCAAAGCCTCAGCTGGCACACAAGGAACATTCAAATCAAAGACAACGTCAGAGAAGTCGAAGACAATCTGAAGTCATACTTACCAGCGATTATGAATAGCTGGGATGTAGAAGGAATGTGCTGGTGTTCAAGGATCTCTGAGTTGACAATACTCAGATGTCACTTAATAACCCTAGAAGTCTAATACAAGCAAAGCTTGTCCAATCCTTTATAGTTTAGGCGGGAGAATCTACTAAGTGTTTTGAGCGGGACAAAACAAGAGATTCAAGATAAAGCCTAGTACGACCTAGTGGGACAAAAGGTGAACAGTTGGCACAACTGTTCACCTAAAGTTGTTTAAAGGTATGTCTCGATTTGGACATGCATTTAATACATTGTACTCTTCCATTCAGAAGATGACACGTATCAACTACTCCCACTAAGGAAGCAACCTCGTACCACTATAAATAGGAGTGAGAAAGAAGAGTTAATTCAACCCTTGTGCTTGGATAAATTATCTAAGTTCTTTCTCTCTTTGGAACCACTAAGCCCTCAGCCGTCTACCAGCGTCTCATAGGTTCCTTGTAAACTTGAGTCTCGAATCAAGTTTACTTGTTCTAAGGTTCAATTCTTATTGTCATTCAACGGGTGTATTCATAGCACTTTGTAATACTTTGTTTATAATAGTTAATAAAGCATTACGCGTTTGAAAAGTATTTCGTTGTGTTTTTTGTGTTAATACGAGTTTTAGTTTCGACAATTGTTATATTAAGGGACTTTCAGATAGTATTAGTCCCTGTATTGTACAACTATGATACAACTATTGTACAACTATTGTATAACTATTGTCTATGTATTTACTGTAGGCCCAGCCCATATAACTTGTATACCCTACGCTATGTACTTGTATAAATATCCCAACTGATAATGAGCATGACACATTCAAAAAATATCCCTTCTAATATGGTATCACAGCCTGCCCATTAACCTCTCTTTAAATAATTTCTTCAAAAACCTCCTTCTTTCTCTCATCTTCATCCTCTGCCGACACCCCATCTCAACCCTAATCCCTCTAAATGGCCGGCGGTGACAGAAGCACACCTAAACACACCTCAAACGAAAAACCCTTTGGCATAACAAATATCAAAACATACATTCCTCTTATTCTTGATCTCAACGAGTTGAATTACGACTCGTGGAGTGAACTTTTTACCATCCACTGCAATAGTTTTGGAGTGATTCACATCATTGAAGGGACCTCATCAAGTGATGATCAAGCCACTGGTGAGTGGAGCAAACTTTATTCACTGGTCAAGTTATGGATATTTGGAACGATCACCAAGCCACTGCTTCAACGCGTGTTGAAAAAGAACGCGAGTGCTCATGACGTATGGGAGAGTCTCAAGGCTGTCTTTCATGACAACAAGACTGCTGGTGCCATGCAACTGGATACGGAACTTCGAACCCTTGAACTCGGCTCCCTTTCCATCACAGATTATTGTCATAAGATCTCTCGCATCGCGGACTTGTTGGCTAATATCGACTCGCCGGTTACGAAAAGAGTCTGGTCACATATGCCATTAATGGCCTTCCCGATAAGTATGAAGGTGTGGTGGGGATAATCCGCCACCGTGAACCACCACCAACATTTACTCAAGCCCAATCCATGCTACTGTTGGAGGAGAGTCGCCTCAACCACAAGTCCACTCGTCACCTTGCTCATGACTCCACCACTTCCTCACCACACGTCCTACTTGCTGCCTCAAACAACCAAAACAACAACGATAGTGCTCCGCTTTGTCGTAATTTCCAGCGTGGCGCATGTAACTTTGGTGAACGCTGCAAGTATGTTCACTCCAAACCCGCTGGTGCTCGGAATGGAAACAACAACAATCGGTTGCCGTCTGCTCAATGGACCATCACACCAAGTCGTACGACGCAAGGTCAGAGAATCACTATCTATCCTACTAGACCTACAAAAATGAGTTATTCCCCTGAGCCTGGTACTTTTTCTAACCCATTACAACACACTCCCAACCAACTAAATACCAACCTTCTGTTACACCTTTTGGTTCCAGAGGTGTGTTAGGCCCAACTCCGGGGCAAGCCCATGTTGTCCAGCCCACTACTTCGCATGGTATTACTACTAACTATGGAGCACCCGACCCATCTGCTTATACTACCAACCCCCTGCATGGTACTTGAGGACCTCAGGTTGTCTATGGACCGTATGTTGATCAAGCGACCACTCTTTCACAAGCATTCAATGCTATGACGGTTCAGGACTATGGCGACTCCGGTTGGTACACGGATACAGGCGCTACATCACATCTTGCATCGGATACAGGTAAACTTACTTCCGTTTCTAATAAAATCACTATATTGTCTATATTAGTTGGTAATGGAAATGCTATTCCCGTTACTAATTCTGGATATAGCATGTTATATACACTTGACAGACCTCTCCACTTACATAACGTCCATGTAACCCCTAATATCATAAAAAATCTTATCTCTGTTCGTCAATTTACACGCGATAATAATTGTTCAATTTAATTTGATCCTTTTGGTTTTTCTGTGAAGGACCTATGGACCCGCCACCTGCTCCTCTGATGTAATAGCAACGGAGGCTTATACCCGGCCCTACCTGTCACCTCATCTCCCATTGCTCTTTTATCCACCAGTCAATCTAAATGGCACCAACGCCTTGGTCACCCTGGGTATAAAGTGTTTTGTTTTCTAGTTTCTAATAATATGATTGACTGTAATAAAACAAAGTTTACAACTTTGTGCCATGCTTGCCATCTTGGTAAGCATGTTAGACTACCATTTTCACTTTCCAATTCTCGTGTTGAGAATTTGTTTGATATTGTACATTCGGATATTTAGACTTCCCCAATACCGAGTGTCAGTGATTTTAAATATTATGTGCTTTTCTTAGACCATTAATCACACTTTCTTTGGGTTTATCCGTTACGTAAGAAAAGTGAAGTGTTTGATAAACATTTTACATTTTCGTATGTATGCGAAAACCTAATTTCAAACAGAAATAAAACCCTTCCAATGTGACCATGGTGGTGAATTTGACAACCACGACTTTCACTCCCTTTTCAACACAAATGGCATTCAATTCTGATTTTCTTTCCCTAAAACCTCACAACAAAATGGTAAATCGGAACGAATGATACGCACCATTAACAATATCATACGCACCCTCCTATTTCAAGCAAACCCCCCTCCACAATTTTGGGTCGAGGCATTACACATGGCCACACATCTACTTAATATTTTACCCTCCACCTCCATCAATAACGAAATCCCTTTTACCAAGTTATTCAACAAACTACCCTCATATACCCATCTCCGTACCTTTGGATGCTTATGTTATCCACATATGTACACAAACCACAAACTTCAACAACGCTCCACTCGTTGCGTCTTTCTTGGTTATCCCTCACAACATCGCGGTTTTCGATGCCTTGACCTCATAACCAACAAAGTAATTATATCAAGGCACGTAATTTTCAATGAGAACATTTTTCCATACAGTACCACCAACACCCCACAATCAACCAAATACCACTTCCTTGACCCAAGTGATGAACTTCACCTATGTCACTCAAACTACTAACCACATCTACCAATACACAACCCATTAACCTACCATCAATGGAACGTAAAGAAACTCCAACACCCGCCTCTGATCTTTTGGAGCACAATAATGTTACCCACAACACAATTGAAAGCCAATCCAACCAACAACCCACATCTATTGAACTACCCTAAAAAACCATCACTATACCTTCAAGCCCGGTGCAAACCCAACAATCAACTGAACAGCCTATAACGACCCAACACCTTAAAACCGAGACCCAACCAACCAAACTCACCCCATGGTCACTCGCTCCAAAGTTGGAACAATTAAAACAAACCCGAAATACTCCTTTCATGTTTCTACGCCCTCTCCTATTCCTCGCTCACATTTATATGCCCTTCGTGACCCGAATTGGAAACATGCTATGCTAGACGAATATAATGCTCTTATTAGTAAAGGTACGTGGGTTCTTGTTCCCCGACCGCATAATGTAAATGTAGTTCACTCTATGTGGCTATTTAAACATAAATTTCATGTAGATGGCTCTTTAAGCAGGTATAAAGCACGTCTCGTTGCTAATGGGCGCAACCAGCAACAAGGCATTGATTGTGACGAGACATTTAGTCCGGTTGTTAAACCGGCTACTATCCGTATCGTTCTCAGTTTGGCCGTCTCTAGTCACTGGCCGATTCATCAGCTTGACGTGAAGAATGCATTTCTCCATAGACACTTGACAGAGACCGTGTACATGCATCAACCACCAGGTTTTGTTCATCCCATACACCCTAACCATGTATGCTTGTTGCAAAAATATTTATATGGCCTTAAACAGGCCCCGCATGCATGGTTTCAATGTTTTGCCACATATGCTATTCGGGTTGGTTTTGAGTATAGTAGGACAAATTCATATCTCTTTATTTATCGACAAGGAAGCTCAATTGCATAGTTACTCATTTATGTTAATGATATCATATTGACTGCTTCTTCTACAAAGTTGCTACAACAGGTTATTGCCTCGCTTCATACAGAATTCTCTATGACCGATCTTGGACCACTCAACTACTTCCTTGGTATCTCTTCAAAGCGAACTCCTTCTGGCTTGTTCCTCTCCCAGACTACCTATGCTCGAGAAGTTCTTGAACGAGCAGGCATGGTCAATTTCAATGCCTTTAAGATACCCGTTGCTACTTACTCTAAACTTTCTCCTAAGGGTGATCTGATTTCTGACCCTACACTATATCGCAGTCTTGTTGGTGCTCTTCAATATCTTACATTCACGAGGCCAAATATTTCTTACGCTGTTCAGCAAATATGTTTATTCATGCACGATCCTCGTGAGCCACATTTCTCTGCCCTTAATCGGATTTTGCGTTATGTTCGAGGTACTTTGGATCATGGAATTCAACTATATACATCTCAAAGTTCTCAGCTCATAGCTTATTCGGACGCTGACAGGGCGGGATGCCCCACTACTAGGCGCTCTACCTCGGGTTATTGTGTTTTCCTCGGTGACATCCTTATTTCATGGTCATCTAAGCGCCAGCATGTTATCTCACGTTCAAGTACCGAAGCGGAGTATCGTGGTGTCGCCAATGCTGTCGCCGAAACTGCTTAGGTTCGAAATCTTCTTCGAGAACTACACGTGCCACTTCGTACTGCAACTTTGGAATATTGTGATAACGTAAGTGTTGTCTACCTGTCGTCTAATCCGGTTCGACATCAATGTACAAAACACATAGAGATTGACATTCATTTTGTAAGAGACCTTTGATGTACGTATTTTAGTCACTTGTTTTAGGAAAAACAAATAACCGTGACAAGTATTAAGTTCTACGATTTAGGAAAACCGCAAAACCAATAAATGCGAGTTCGTTCTAGGCGGAGGTGTGTATGAATGGTGCCAGTAATATAAAATCAAGTTTGGATTGTGTCATTTTTAGGTTTGAGAAGAGAAAATTAAATGATGAGCTACACTACGATTATACTACGACGATAAACGTATAAACGTATAAACGTATACGAAAAGACGTAAAATGCGACGAAATTGAAAATTAAAGCTAAAAATTAAAACTAAGTTTAAAATAATATAAATAAGAATAAAAATTCAATAAATAAATTTTAAAACCTTTCATTAATTAATTATTCAATTTTAAATGCTAATTAAAGCCATAAAATTAAATATAATTAACAAAAAGCCCAAAATATTATTTTATTAAATAAATACCTTACTTGTATTAATTAACACTAAAAAATATTTTTCCTAAATTTTAAAAACTATTTTTCTATTTTTTAAATGCTAAAAACACTTTTTAAACTAAAATAATGATTAAAAATAATAAAATAATGTGAAAATTAATTTTACTTTTTGAAAAATCCTAAATTATATTACTAAACAGTAGAAAAATAAAAAAGTTTGAAAAAGATAAATTTTTACCTAATAAGACAAAACAGTTTGATCAAAAAAACTAATTAAACCTTAAATTAATTCTAGAAAATAATTAACTAAAGTGAACAATGAAATTCTTTTTGTAAAAATCTTAAATTATATAACTTAAACTAGGAAAAACCAAAAACTGAAAAAACTAACTTTTTTCCACTAAAAGACAAAAGACATAAATTAATAAAACTAATTTAAATTGTATTAAATCTAAAAAATACCAAATGAACAGTAAAATAAAATTTAACTATTTTAAAAATCTTAAATAAAAAGACAAATATGGGAAAATTTTAAAAAAAAGTAAAATGTGAATAAAAGTCACTAAAGACAAAATTTGTCCAAAGCTGATAGTGACTACTGGGGACTTTTGTCCTTTACCCAGCAGTGGGTAAACTTGCACTATCAGTGGGTAATTCTTCCCACTGCTCAGTCACAGAAAACAGAAAAGGGTCATTTTCTTGCTTTGTTGTTGGTTTTGTTGGAAGACAAAGGCACCCCCACAACCAGTTGGGTTGTGGGGAGTCACAGCAAGCACAAAAACACAAGTCCAAGCAATCAATTACACACAAATGATTCAATTAACAGTTACTGTATACAGAAACAATGGTCTGGGCACTTTGCTGAACTTTTAGGCACTAAGGTGAGATTCAAACTACAATACCTATCAACCTAGTACACCAAACTAAAAAACAAAGGCTTACACCCCTAAGATGTCCTATATTCTAACTGCCTACAAGATTTGACCACTTAAAACTTAAAATACCACCCTGCTTGGCCTAATGGATATCTAAGCTGATTTTTTACCACATTTAGAACATGTAAACTTTGTTTTAAGCTACCAAATTTGACACAACCCACTTACTTACCATACCATTACCATTTAGAGTGTGTTTAAACTAATATTACCCTAAGTCTAGTATCACTTAAGGTTTACACCAACTAACCCAAACACACCTTAATAAGCTGAAAATCAAAATTTTCAAAAGAATTTTCCACAAACCAGATTCAAATCTAAGGAACACTTAACTAATCATGTACTATCAACTACTGAATCATAGCTAATGAATAAAATCCACTTATCAACTATTCAAACTTAAAAACAAGAAATCATGAACATATCACACAAAAATCATAAACTATCAAACAAATTCTAATAGGTTCAAGTCACTAACCAATTGATGCCTTCTAGTGAGATGTTTGAGGGCTTATGAGGAATGTAAAGGACCCTTGTTGTTTGGTCTACAACAGACCAAAAGGGTATCAATGTCTTCACAAAGAAGATGAGGAAGTACTTGGTGAGACTACCACAGTCAAACACCAAGCCTCCTTGTGTACCTGCTGAACAAAACAAACAAAAAGAAACCAAGCTTTATAAAGCTGATCCAAAAGCCTTTGTCAAGAGCTTTTAGGTAGCTTTATAAAACAGTGTGTTAAAAAAGAATGGACTTTTTGGAAAAAAAGTTTTTGGAACCAGCTTTATTCAAAATCCCAAAAGTAAACTTAAAGTAAAAATCAGCTTATAAGTGGAACTTATGTGCTTATGTTGTCACTGCAAACACATAAGCTGCTTATAAGCAGATTGGGTCTCAAAAGCTTTTTGACCAAAAACAGGTTTGAACAAAATCTTTTGATAGAAAAACAACACCACACGAATTTAAAACACAGTTAAACTAAAATGCAATAACTAAAATGGGACACAGATTGTTGCAAGGTTTAATATATACTTTAAATATTTCTCCAAAAAAGTTTACAAAAATCTGGAACAAAGCCTTTCCACAAGTTGGAAGGTCTTTAAATTGACAATGAAAGACTATTCTAGAACTAGAATCAAATGCTAAACCCTAACACATAGAAAATCCGAAAATGCCCCTTGACGAAATTTGAATCTTGGTCAAATTTGAGGCATGTGATGTGCCAGCTGTTGTGAATCCATCTTGGCTGTTGAAAATTACTTTGGAAACAAGAAAAGACTTGGAGCCCTTGATCTTCTGTCTCAAACTTGTTTGCTTGTGAAAAGTGTAGCAGGGACCATGTGGGTGGGTACCTTTGGTGAAAGTGATGGGTGTTTTGGGTGTGGGTCTGGTTGAGGAAGGTATTAATTAGTGATCTGGAAAATCATAGCTAATACCCATTTGTTTTCATTGAGATAGTGATTAGGGTTCGTTGGATTTGATTATGGGTGAATTAGGGGAGGAGGGTGAATAGTTATTGTTTCCCTCATTTACGTATTAATATTAAATAGATTCAAAGTGTGTTAAATAATAATAATTAAGGTTTAGTGGAGGCTGATTAGGCAGGGTGATGTGGCGTTGACCATGAGGTGGCAAGTAGTGATTGGAGGTGCAGGTTTGGATGTTTGATGGGTTTGGTCCTTCATTTTCCAATTTTTTGCTATATCAAGTTGTAAACAGCAATCTCTTATATCCTTTGTAAATAACTTAGAGCTAATTCTAATTTCAGTCCCTCTACTTGATAAGTAATAGAAAAAGGACTATATGTGTCATTATAGCATTCTTCAGGGGCTTATATTGACATGTATTCAATCTTTAAGGACCAATCTTGTACAAATGATTCATGAGGGGTCATTTGTGACAAGTCTTAAAAGTTGAGGGACCAATCTTGCCAAATCTTAAAACTTCAAGGGTATTTTTGGAAAATCATCGTTCGGGTCCGGTTCTTTGTGCGGCTTCATTTCCCGTGTTCGTTTTTGCTTGATTCCTTTGATCTTTTGATGAATTCACGATATCTGTACCTAAAATACACAATGAACAAAAACAAGCATATTTTGGGGTATTTTAATGATATTTTAAGCGTTTTAAGCTATGTTGCACGGAAACGCCTCTCGGGTGCCGTGCCTGTCCCGGAAACGTTTCGGAAACGGGAAACCGCTGGAAACGCCCGGAAACGCGGCGAAAACGTTTCCCCAAAAAGGGAAATGTTTCATGAAGATCGGAAACGCCGAGGCTCTAGCAGAAACGTGAAGGGAAACGTTTCTGGGCTAACTTTTGGGCCATGAAACATTTTTTTGTTCATTTATATTTTATATACATATGGTAGGTCGTCATATCTTCTAACAAAACTCTAAAAATTGACTATCGGTATTTGTTATTGTTAAGTATATGTTTTGTCTCACTATCAGTATTTTTTTTTGCTTTAGCGGTTAAAAATTCATGTTTATTTAATTTATTAATAAATATATATAAAATACAAAAACGTTTCCTGCCGTACCCGTTTCATATATTTTCGGACATTTGCGATTCTAAGTACCCGTCCTCGTACCCGTCCCCGTTTCCGTATCCGTCTCCGTGCAACATAGGTTTTAAGCTTGATTTGGACGATGAGACTATGTATAATTGCAGTCTCATCAACCTTGTTGCTACGGGTAATGTTCGTGTTCTCCACGTCCCTTCACGATATCAATATGCGGACATTTTCACCAAAGGATTGCCGTCATCCCTGTTTACAGAGTTTCGCTTTAGTTTAAGCGTCCGCTCACCTCCCGCTCCAACTGCGGGAGAGTATTAATCCCTGTATTGTACAACTATGATACAACTATTGTATAGCTATTGTCTATGTATTTACTGTGGGCCCAGCCCATATAACTTGTATACTCTACGATATGTACTTGTATAAATATTCTAACTGATAATGAGCATGACACATTCAAAACATATCCCTTCTAATAGATAGCTGCATTCGGCAGCAGGGGATATTAATCATATATCTTATTAAAAACAAATATGACTTTTATGTAATTGAAAATCAATTCAATCAATATATAAGATAAGCTCATAAGCTCATTTTAGTGAAAGGTTGATCATATAGGTTGCAAACACATATGCTCATATAATATGTTAGAAGTGTGAACAAAGAAGTAGTTGATAAATTAATAAAACAGTTATTATAAATTGACTCATCATTTGTGTTAACTGAAAGCAACTTGTTAACATTGTGGTAAGAAAAAGAGAGAAATTATTTAATGAATAGAGGAAACATGTGCAAAGACAAAGGGCGGGGGACCGTAGTAACCGCAAAGACATGCGCATATATGGCCGCACCCAACATTTGACTCTCCCCTACTTGCTCATAGATTGCGGGGCTCTAAATTCCACATTTCTATATTTATTTTACGCATGGAGTCATGGAGGGGCATGCGGCACATCGTTTTATTTAAAAGAAAAATGACTGAAAAATTTGTTTTGACATTAGAAATAGAGGTAGTGAAAATTAAATGGTGCTTAACTAAAACTGGAAATGTGATAATTGTGTAAAAAAAAGTGACCGTCGTCTTTTCTTTTTACATAAGTTTGGAGCTCGACATTTTGAGCTAGCTGATCATACGTAGGGTTGGAGCTGAGTTGAGTCCGAGCCTGTTAGAGCTCGAGCTTGATTCGTTTATAAATGAGCTGCAACCTAGGCTTGAACTCCGGCTCGAACTCAGGCTCGAACTCATTTGGACTCGGTTCATTCGCACCTTTAATCACAGAATAATGATATTGTTACTTATTATGTTAAAATATTAAGGAGGGTTGTTCTTCTTAACTCTCAACTAAACAAAATTCTCGTATATTGTTAGCGTCAGACCCATATAAAAAATTATTATCAATAAGTAATTTGGTTTAAAATTAGAATTGCGTGTAAACGTTTTTAAGTTGTACTACTTGTCTAAAATTTCAAGACAATTCGACGATGAAACAAAATGAATTGGTGTTTGCTCTCTGTAAATGGTCATGTATCTTGATGTTATCTATCTCGTGTTCTAAAAAAATTGTTATCACATCGACATTTTTTTTCCTATAACTAAGAATCTATAAGATAACTCGAAAGCACATTTACTCCATCACTTGTGTTATAAGATATCCCATGACTTACGCATAATAACACAAAATAAGAAAAAACAATGAATGATGTAGGCCTGTTGGGACGACATTAGCTCATGTGGATTAAATCCTGGTGTCGTCCTGGCATTATAGACCCGCTTTATCGGTTAGTGCGAGGACCACCAACCATCATCGCCGAATCCTTTTTGAATACCTGCTTGATCAACAAAATACCATGCATTCAGTTAATTTCTATAATATTAGCTTTAAGCGTATCAGGCCCAAAACTTGTGAATACCAATCGTCTCCTAACTCGCTTTTGAGCTTAACTTGCAACATAGTTTTGTCGAGGGCTTCCCTCTTTGATTTAAATCACTTAGAGTCCGGGCCTCCTTACCCATACCCCCACCCCTCGAATGATCAATGCAATGGTTTGGCATCTTTAGAAGAAAGAATATAATAGTTCACATTTTCTTTAAGATATTTTAATTTAATTGTCCACTCACTGCTCTATATATAAAAAAAATATGATTAAGTTTACTACTACATTCGTCTCATATTAAATGTCCACTTTTGAATTTTTTTCTTGTCAATTTGTTTAAACTTTGACCAAAAACACTTTTGTTTGTGTCATATAAAACTTAATACAGTAAAAATTATAACAACGAAAATACATTTAAAGATCAATCTATTCATATATTTTGCATCAATTGTTATATAACACAAACAAAAATATTTATGGTTAAAGTTGAAAAGAAAGACCGAAAAAAATCAAAGCGAGCATTTAATATGGGACGGAAGAAGTATATGTGAGACGAAAAAAGTTAACGATCACCTAATAAAATACTTCATCCGTCCATAAATATTTTTCCACTTTGAGTTTGTTCGATATTTCTTGTTCAATTTTGACCTTAAATTTTACTTTTGTGTTATAATTTGTCTATTTTTCGAGGTCTCGAAGGAGCATGGAAACATGTAAGAACTCTTGAATAGAAATGGAATACTATTTGATAAAAAATATATTAATAAAAAGTCATTTAAAACCCAAGCTGTCCATATATTCTGAATCAAGTATGAAATAATACAAACATAAATATTTAAGATTAAAGTTGAACAATAAAAAAACTAAAGCAATCAAAATTACTCCCTTTATACAATAAAGGGAATTGGAAAATACCCAAATAAAAAACATTATAAGTGTGTGAAAGGAGAAACTCTTCCCCTCTTATCATCCATTCATTTTCCTCCCTTTCCTGTTCACTGGTATGGGTTCCTCAATCCAATCTATATCTGAACCATTTGTTGGTTTGAAAAACTATTCACCGGTATGGGTTCTTTTCCAAAACCCCTTTTGTAGCCATTAATTTTCGTACCCAGCCGTGGATTTGCATATTACACCCACATCCATAAATCTTATCCTCATCTTATCTCAAACTCACATATTAAAACACACATATCAAATAAGATCCATTGTAAATAAGATCCAGTATCGGCGGATTGATTCCACTGTAAATAACAAGATCCACCGTATGAATTTTGGTAAGTTTGTTTTTGATTTTGTTCAATTAACTTTTTTTAGTTTCTGAGGTTCATGTAATGTGTATTTGTGATTTGATTGTGTCAGTTGGCTTGATTTTCCTGTTTTTTTGAAATCAGGGTTTCATTATTTGAGGTTCTTTTAATTTGTAAGCTTTTTTTTCAGAATCTCATCTTCAGATTCTTGCAAAGCGTAAGTTTATTCACATGTCCTTTGGATTTGTTAATGCTTAGGGGTTTTTGTTTCGGCTTATATATCAGCCTTATGGCTTATTTAGTTTTATGCTTATGATTCATAAGCTCACTTTTGGGTCTTAATTTGAAACTTTTCGACCTATGTCATAATAACATATAAAATCCTTAAAGGTTCTAAACAAGCCACAACAAGTGACCTTATGAAACATAAGTCGAAACAAACACCCCATAGATGATTTTTGTTATTAATGTTTTTTTATTGTGATTATACAGAAAGCTAGGATTCAGATATGGCTGTTTGAGCAGAAGGATTTGCGTATCGAAGGCCGTATCATCGTATCTCTACCTTACTAGCTTTAATTTTCACTCAGTAGCTAATTATTTATGTCATTAAGGGGTGTTTGGGATTGAGCTTTTGAAACTGTGAATTGAAACAAAGGGTGTTTTTTTAATTGTGGTATAAATGTGTAGGAAAACGCTGTAACTATTTTGATTTTTATGCTGTTTTGCTATATAGCAAATTAAAATCCTAAACACCGTTTTAATGTTGGAAGCATTTTGAAACTTAGTATTGAAACCAGGTTTCGGTTATTATGACTGATTATTTTGCTTACTGCCTTTATTATGACTGTTGAGTTGAATGAGACGGAAAGTAGATTGGAGGAATAGTAATGACATCCTCACAACCTTGATATTTATCCCGAAAGCGAACAAATTTTGACACACTCCGAGTATAACAGTTGTGATGACTTGAACGACCCGGGTTAAGGCTGAGATTACATGGATCTTGGCGAGGCAACCTATTGGGGTTGCAGACATGCCGTGTGTATCCTCCTATTCCTAAGCGTCGCCCTATCTGAGCCTAACGAATCGGTTCTCTTTAAAGTATACTATGATGCAAAAAAAGGTAATGACGATGGCATTTTACTATTGTGTTTTTTGTGAGCCACTCTTTACAAACACATGTTCAACTACAACAGCAACCTGAAATAGCAGGACGATCGGTTTTGGCAGTGGAAAGCCGACTATAGAAAATAGTTGACGCATGTAGAATACCAGACTTTAGTTTTATAGTAAAAAAATCAACATGTGTATCTAAACCAATATTTACATTTGTTTTTACTGATGTCACTCATAACACATGTGTTTCATTATTTCTATTTTTCAGGGAAGCAAACGGATGCTGTACCGGGTAAACTGACAACATTGATAGCAGATGCTTTTCATAATTTGTACCAGCTACACCGACTGAGCTTATTTCTGCATCATGTCGTGACTTTTGTAATGTGATCTGGTCCACTCAAATTGAAGGTGTGGCAAGTATTAACACAAGGTAATTTTTCGTTTGTAACATGTGCTATTTTGTTGTCGGAGGCGATTAAAAAGACCATGTCATTCATTGCATCTGATGCATTTACCATGCATTAGATCCCGTTGCACTTAAGATACCTATAAGTGTAGCATGGAATTTTTTTAATCTGTATTTCGCATCTTACCTTTTGACTGAAGTCAACATTAGCTAGGCGCTTTAAATTTCTTAGTTGTATATTACATACATAAAAAACTGAATCCGTCACCTATTCATACTATTATAATATGTTTGGTAATCCTTTAAATCAGAAAAATTCATCTATATAAATGATAAACGCTATATAAATATGAATAGCTATGTAGTGAATGATTGGCGAACGATTATATATATTGCTCAACTCATTAGCTATGTAGTGAATAAGTGAGCTTCTCACGCTTTTTTTATGTCTTTCACTCATTCACTGACTTCGTATATATATATATATATATAATTTATAGATATGGACTATTCTTACTGGGTGAAGTTGGGCTGCAACTAGGTGATGTGGGTGAGTAACTAGGTGAGGTGGGTGAGTAGCTTGGTGAGGCAGGGGAATACGTAGGACTGGTCGGACTATACCCTGGCGAGCTCGGACTGTAAGTCAGTGATGTTGGACTGTAACCCGGTGAGGTTGGGCTATAACCAGGTGACGTCGGGCTATAGCCGGGTGAGGTCGGGCTATAGCCGGGTGAGGTCGGGCTATAGCCGGGTGAGGTCGGGCTATATCCAGGAGAAGATGGACTATACCCAGGTGATGATGTTGGATTATATGCGGAGACACTTGCTGTTGTGGTTTTGGTATTCAGGAATGCATCGACTCGGTATCAAGTACATTTTCGTTAAAGCTTCTTTATAATGAGTTAAATAATACAATCATCGGGCTAATGGGACTTATCACTATACTACAAATTTTCACTTCTGGCATATGAAAAGATGTCAAATTTAGAAATTTATATTAATATAAATTTTCCAAAAAAGAACAATAAGGTCTGATGTTAAATTATGTTTGTGGATATAGGCCGAAATATTTTTGAGGGTTACTGTGGTGTGGCTAATGATCCACATGATATGTGCTCATGTTACCATCCAATACTACATATACATATAGCTCTCATCAGGTTTTGATTTCTGCAATGGCATCGTCTATATCAAGGTTGCTGCATTGGAGTGGCATTGGTTGGAACGTCAACATAAAATTGCACTCTCACCAAGGTTAGTACATGTAACTCTCAATTCTTAGGCCATTTGTGGTTATTTTTGTGTGTATATCGGGCCACATTGATTCGTTATTACAATTAGTAAACCTGACATGGAGCTACTTTTTAATGTTTTTAGTCGCTACACACATCCGACCTTTTGGAGGCTAGGAGCTCTCAGCCCGGGCTCATGTTTGAAGACTAAACGAGCATAACTTTGAACCACGCATAACTTGGAAATGCGAGTCAAGACAACAATAGAAGATAAATGTTAGTTCTGCAGAAGCTAACATTAATGGTGTGAGGCAAACGAGAAAAAAGATTAACTGATAATTTGTTTATATGTAGGTTTTCAAGCATGCTTTATTCTATATAGTGATAATGTTGTTTGCATTATGTATTATGTATAATTGTAGTTCACACCTCGTTTCGTATCAGTTCGCTTAGTGGTTTCGCTGAATCTATGAATGCTTATTGTCATATAAAGATCAAATAAGTTTATTTGTTGATCGTGAGAAATGGAAACGCTCCTACTAACTCCTGTCAAACCTTCTCTCTATAAACATCATCCTTAAATGCCCTGCTGTGGAGCGCGGACATTAATTCTAATAAATATTTATTTAGAGAAAAAAAATTACTTTTATAAAACTCTTGCGAAACAAAAGAGTCTTCCCCTCTCTCTCCACACACTTAGGTGATTATTACAGCCCTCTCCTTAGGGCATCCACAATGGATACCTATTATACGATTAATGAATGCCTAGTCATCGGTCAATGCATTGTGACATTTCAAATTTATGCGTTCGTATAATTACCGTGTGTTACTGAACAAGTGAGCAATGTACGTACGGATGTTGCCCACTCACAAATCCATATATTATTATAATCACAATGATCCAACTTCAAGTATATATGCTATTATTATAAACACAAATAAAGAAAGGACTCTACCATTTTATGCTTTAAATGTACTATGCAGGAAAATAATTATAATATTTAATTAGAAGATTTCTGTATATGTATTTAGTTATTAGATAAAATTATAATGACGTGGTAATTTATTGAACTATCTAAGTCCAATGCACTGTGAGGATTTTATGTAAGAGTTGGTACGTTGAAGTGGCGATGACGTGTAACCCTATTAAACTTTATATTGCACTCTACATTGGAGATGCCCTTAAACAAATTCCTTGGTAAAAAGTAAAACGATAACTAATGACCACTTAGCGCCCTTTAGCAAAACACTACATCCCTCTCTATCATGCGCACATACATGCTAAAATACGCTACTCGTCCCTTTAAAAAGTAGTCTGTCTGTAGGGCAGTGTTTAAACTTTTGAAGTAGCCAGTTGTATTTCCGTTTTGCACGTTCATTTTCATGTGTGAGAAAAATACTGCACACAACAAAACACATATTTAAAAACCAAACTTTGTTTATAACTTTATGTTGTGACATATCTTCACATCATATATAAATTCTCCCATTTTCTATTTCTTCTTCATAAACTTAAGAGTCAAGAAAACAAAAGGGAACCTAGATCATACTCATCAGGAATTTTAATGGGTACGTTCTTTTCTTTTATATGATCATAAACATGTTTTAGTTGTCTATGATAAACAACAACTTTTATTATTTGTAGCTAATGTTTTAGTTGTCTATGATAAATAACTACTGTACTTTTATTATTTATAGCTAATGTTTTTGTTGCATGTTTTTATTTGGCCAGAGACAATTAGCAGAAGTTATTCTCCAAACATGGTTGATGAATATCAAAAGTTTATTCGACGAATGAATCCGCCTCGAGTTGTTATTGATAACGAATCATGTAAAAATGCTACTGTTATTCAGGTATGCGATAGGTGGACCTTTATTTTGAGACGGAGAAAGTATTATTTTTTGGGGTGACATTTAAATGTGACGGCTGTGGAGCAGAAATTTTGTCACCTAACTTTTCTTGAATTAGGATGTTCATGTTGTAATTTTTATTATTTTCGTAACTCATAAAATGTTTATTACAATAGGTGGACAGTGCTAACAAACATGGAATACTTTTAGAAGTTGTGCAAGTTCTTACTGATCTTAACTTCATCGTTACGAAAGCTTATATTAGTTCTGATGGTGGCTGGTTCATGGATGGTAAACACGAATTCATTTCATTTGATATTTTAAGCACCATTTGAGTTTATTAAATTGTAAAAACATAATAAGCTGATTCTAGAAGCTATATATGTTGAAAGTTTTTATAACGGTCTTAAGTCGATAATTAATCATAAATTCTTTTAAATAAGCAAAACCAAACATCTTGAATGAAAAGTAATTATGGTTCAAACCCCATAGATAAGTCGGCCAATGTTTGGAAATCATGGTTAAAAAAAAAAGTACTTCAATAAGGTTCGTTCGCGCCGTGCCTTACATGAAATTAATTTTCTTAGAAGAAATTTTGTTACTGTATTCAGTAATATTCATCTTTTCAATGTGCTTTAAAAAAAGTTTCAAATAAATTTGTGGGTTTCTTACTATTTTTAGTATATATAGTACCAAATAGTTCGAAAACATGCTGGTAGTAGATTTTACATTTGAGTAGTATTAATTGGTGATGATGTTTTATGGGCAGTCTTCAATGTCACTGATTCAGAAGGGAACAAAATAACAGATGAAGAAATCTTGGATTACATTCAAAAGGTAAAGATTTTATTTTTTACATATGATTCCCAAACGATTTCATCTCAGATTTCCTACATATGTGGTTTATCTAGTTGTGTCTTTAAAGTCCTAAAAACATACGGAATCATGAATGTGAAAAAGTGAAAAAAAAAAAAAACTAAAAATTTTTGAGTTGATCTCAGGTTCTTGGCTCAGATTCCAGCTTTACCAAGTCGGTTGGGTTGACATCATCAACCGACCGCACAGAGATCGAGTTGATAGGAACTGACAGACCTGGATTACTATCCGAAGTCTGTGCAGTTCTCGCACACTTAAAGTGTAATGTGTTAAATGCCGAGGTATGGACCCACAACACAAGGGCCGCGTTTATAGTCCAAGTGACTGATGAAGAGTCAGGACTGGCTGTTTCCGACCCTGAAAGACTTAGCATTATCAAGCAAATGCTTTGTAATGTGCTTGAAGGAAGCAACAAGGCTCGAGAAGCTAAGACGGTGGTCTCAAACGGTGGGACTCACACCGAGCGCAGGCTGCACCAGATGATGCTAGAGGACCGTGACTTTGAAAGGGATAGTTGTTCGAGTTTCATGGAAATGCCAAGACCTGATGTGAATGTGGTCAATTGGTATGATAAAGATTGTTCAGTCGTCACTATTAGATGCAAAGATAGGCCCAAACTATTGTTTGACATCATTTGCACATTGACTGATATGGAGTATGTTGTGATTCATGGGCACGTAGATGCTGAAGGACCTGAAGCTTACCAGGTTTGTTAACTTTTCACGGGATTTTCAGTATTTTTGTTATCAATGCGTTATAAGTCGCTCATAATGTGGTTTCATGTTTATAGGAATATTGTATCAGACATGTAGACGGCTCACATGTGAAATCAGAGGCCGAGAGGCAAAGAATGGTCCAATGTATCGAAGCAGCCATAGAAAGAAGAGTATCTGAGGTAAGACAATGGAAAATAAAAATATACCTGCAATAATAATGCTTATAGTAGTATGTTTCATTAACTCTACGCAAAACGTACAAAACTTAGACTAATGGTTACATGTTTGTGCAGGGGTTGAAGCTTGAACTATGTACAACAGACAGAATCGGGCTTTTATCAGATGTGACTCGTATTTTCCGTGAGAATAGTCTCACGGTCACGAGAGCTGAGGTGGCAACACGGGGTGGCAAAGCTGTAAATACATTCTATGTCCGTGATGCCTCAGGGTACCCTGTTGACTCCAAGATTATTGATTACATAAGGAAAGAAATTGGGCAAACAATGCTTAAAGTAAAATGCAACCCTCAAGACACGAATCAAAGTCCTCAAGAATCTCCCACTAGGTTCCTCTTTGGTGGTTTGTTCAAGTCGAAATCCTTTTGCAACTTTGGCCTGGTTAGATCCAATTCGTGATGTACAACTAGAAATCCTAATGCCTTATGGTACCTGTTAGTCTGTTACACCTTTTTAGGTCAAATGATACAAAATATTCGTTTTGTATCAGATGTTGCATTCTAGAGATACAACACACAAAGGCCATGTAAATATGCAGTTAGTTTCTCTTGTTATTGGCTTATGATCTAACACGACGTTGGATCTTGAAAGTAACTTTGAACTTGAACCCGTCGAGAGTGTAGCAGAAATTGTTTGTAAATATCATGATTCTACTTACTAAGTATCATTGACTCATTTCTTTTAATCTATTGCACCATAAATATGGAATTTGTATGCTTAATCTATCTTTTTCAAGAAGCATAGAATCAAAAGTGGAATAGAAAGGTCAAATTTAAACATGTAAATAGGTTTGGTAGACTCTATGCAAATGTTTGGAAGTTTCTTTCTAGTTAGATTTGAACCAACAATATTTTTTGTTCAAAAAAAAAAAAGAACCAACAATATTTGATCATAGACCAGTAGATATGAGACACGCATGAAGTTGTTGTACTGTACAACAGGTCTAACTAGTCAATGAACATGTTCTAGGAAAGGTTTTCAACTGTTTACATCATCTCATTGGGACATTGGTGGCAGTTTAAAAATTAGGAATTGTGGGTATTGAAAAAGATTTACCCAATAAAAAGCAAGAATCTTTTGACAAGAAAAGTGGTCTTATGAATATTCAAAGATGGTATCAAATCTGCTGTGACTTTGAAAGAAACTGATTCTAGACCTTTGTTGGGTTCATACATCATACATCCCTTTTCATCAAAAAGAATCTTTGAACAAAATCTGAAAACTTATAGTACTAATAAGATTGTTTGAGACCTCAACTTGGATTAAACAAAATCTGAAAACTTTTATACTATGCAAATAAGATTGTTTGAGACCTCAACTCGGATTAAAAGCAACTCACATGGAGAAGATGTTTATAATTTTAAATTTGCTATATTTTGTTATACAGTAACTTATTAAGAGCTGGGGGAATTCACCTCCTTGGCGAGGCGCCAAGGCCAAAACGCAAGAAAAAGCGATGGCTTAGGACTCCGTCCCCTGAGCCGTGTGGCTGGCGCCATGGCCACCAGCTCTCGCCATGGGTTTTTCTGATTTTTTTTTTTTTTTAATTTTAATTATTAAAGTGGGTATATGTGAGCCCCTTATACCACTTTTTACTCCCATGGCACCAGTTTTCCCACGGCTCAGGGTTGCCAGTGAAAACTGGTGCCGTGGGAAAAACTGGTGCCGTGGGAAAAAAGCTGACGTGACAGCACTTTTTGAGCCATGTCACCAAGTCATGGCTCACGGATTCCCCCTGCTCTAAGTATACTAATTTACAAGGCTACATGAAAGACAGATTACTTCATTTCCTCTTACTCACTCATCATTTACTTAAACCTACTTAAATACATCTCGACATACATAACACACTTACACGCTCAAAGGGGTTCACAAGTGGCGTTGCACCATTAACTACACCTCAACTGTGGCTTTGCACCGCGCCTACCTCCAGCCTAAGAGCTTAGATTTTTCAGTATACTTCTCTATCTATTGAACATATATAGATGCATACACAGAAGATAAGAATGCAAATTCACAGGAAGGGAATTTTTCAGTTTTTTGAAAAACAATAATGTACTAGGGAGATCTTGTAGGTAGGCGTTTTGACAAGTGGCTTCTTTCTTTGATACCCTTCAGACTGTTTTTTATGGTTGCAAATCTTGGATTTTGAATTTGTCAGAAAAAAAATCTAAGATTCTGGTTCTATATTACAATTTTTATATACTTACAGATCATTTCTATCCTATATGTTTGTTACAACATATAAACACTAAACAACTCTAAATACAATATATCTTAGTTGATTGACATGGTAACATATTTTATCTGTTGTCTACACTCTCATGGTAATATTAAAGCGCTTTGTTATAGAAAAAGCCCGATGATGGTAACGGCTGACAAATATGTTGTACTATATGATCACTTTATTGGCTGGTCGATATCAGTTAGTTCTAATCTAAAGACAAAGTTTTCCCAAACATTTTCATAGTATCTACTTATACATATTTGTCCCAACACCATCCATCCTATGAAATATAGCATATCTATGTTTCTTATGTTATTTACAGATTAAAATAGTATATATGTACATATGATTCATGAAAACTTATACATGTTTGTCCCAACACCACCCATAGAGATAGCATATCTAAGAAACTTATGTTAGGGACTAATTAAATTAGAAAATAACTAAATATATGCTTATAGATCATGATAAGAGTAAGTTCAACTATTTATGAGTTAGAAATAGATAACTGACCCGTCAAGCATTGTTAGACGTCTAGTCGTCTACATTGAAAGGATAGACACCTTATGTTAGGAAAACGTCTTCCAAGCCTAACTTGACTAATTGACCTGCTAAACTACAATTCAGCTATGCTAAGCTATTACAACGGATTAAACTACAAACTGCAACTTGTAAAACTCTTGTGATGGTGCAAGTAGTTCGAGCTTATGATGAAGCTTATGACTGAGCTGCTACTGTTGGAACTTGAGCTTTATCTCCATTACAAGTTACAAATCTGGAGCCAGCTATGACCGATTTCTTTTGTCATGCTCTTAATCATTATTTACTTTGTTATAAACTTATTCAAATCACATATTTGTAGCAAATGTTACTTGGCATTGTCCACATATTTGATGATCTACCAGAACAAGAAGATGAATTCGATGTGCACTATATTGCATAATTAGGCATCTATTATTCTATTTTAGTACCGTATGTGTTTGTTCTTAGTTTCTTACAAGTAAGTCAGTAACAATGATTAAACAAGAAAATCGGCCAAATCACTAAACGACGCCATAATGGAGCCAAAAAGATTAAAAAATATTTTGGAAGCAAAACGCTTCGGGATCTCCTTAATTTTTAGTCATTCACGCTTGATGTACCTATAATAGTTCATCATATGCACACATATTTGTCCAAACCTTGTATTACCAAATGGTAAATCTTTGGGGAATCCTGATAGGATTGCTATGCTCTATAGTCCTATTATCTCTCTTTAAGTTCTTTTACAAATTTTGGTGGGTTCCAATGCGCTTAAAGTATATATTGAGATCACCTGGAATAAGCGCGCCCCCTCAGAATTTTTAGCCAACATGTGTTGAGTGTCATAAGCTATATAGAATACTAATGAAACTGGTTCATTCTGAAACTAGGTAAGTAACGAAACTTGTTCCATGAGCAATTGGTTATTTGCTCCTGTTTCTGTATATATAATCTAGTTTTTTTTTTTTTTTTTTTTTTTTTCGAACGGCTAACTGGTTCATTCTGAAACTAGGTAAGTAAAGAAACTTGTTCCACGAGCAATTGGTTATTTGCTCGTGTTTCTGTATATCTAATCTAGTTTTTTTTCTTTCTGCTTGTGTGTTTTTATATCTAATCTAGTATGCTCTATTTTTATTTAACGTTTGCAGCAGGAAGTGTTACGTGGAAACATCCAGGTTTGCTTGATATATAGTATGAGAAGTGGCAAGAATGATATTATATCACACAACAAAATTCCTTTGTATTAGTTTCTTCATTCTCGGAATCTATAAACAAGAAAGAGCTTGGGGCTTCCTATATAGAATCTCGATTAATTCCTAATCTCTATGTCGCCCCAATCAAGTATATATTGTATTTTCTCAGATAAACTGATTGAGTATATCAGTTACTAGATTAAATCGTTTATCGTGAATCATAAAAGCACATACTAAGATGTACTCGTAATTGAGTATATTGTATGCATTTCAACCTCAAAATGACCCGTTCAATGTTATTAATACTTAAATCAGGAAACTGAAACAAAATGAAATGTGAGATTTTTATTGAGAATCAAGTTAATGATTAGACTAGAAATAGATAATTGGATTCATTGACTTACTCATATAGCTTTAGTAACTGCAGAACCATAAAAAAAATGAAGCAACATCAGCTCTCTTTTCCTCTGCAGAAAATTTTGACTGAAAGGTCAGAAGTTCATTAACTCAAACCAATAGCTTCTAATGAAAGCACAAGTTATAAGAACTTTAACTAATTAACCAAATCAAATCAAATTAACATTATTATAGCTACAAATTTTAACTAGAAGTTACTTTTGTTTGAGTTTACTTAATCACACAGCAATACCTTACTGTCATTCGATTAAGTGTTTATCCCCAAGACATTTTGTAATTCTTTGTCTTATTCGAATAAAAATTATACCTTGAAAAGTTTATTCTTAAGACAACATAAGCAAACAGAAAAAAATCGTCCAACTTCTAAATAAAATTTTTCCTCTATAAATCTTCTAAAAATATTCCGATAGAAATCTTCAAATTTATCACCATTTGACAGAAATCTGTATGCAATTTGTAACTATTTGCATGATTTCAATTGTTTACACGATGACACATAAAAATAAGTCTTTTCACCTAGTTCCCGTGTCCTGGTGTGTTTTCAAAATCTGCGGCGAATGATATGTACGAGACATACAAACCTTAAAAAATTCATGATAATTCATCGTTTCTTTCATCTCTTATGCTGCACATATATACGTCTCAGCTGGACCATGACAGTAGCCAATGCCAAGGGCCGAAATGGAATGAATTTATATGAACAAGCACAAAGCACAACTCGATCTAGGGTTTATTCATTGTGGAATATTTCGTTAGAAAACAGTTTATTATGTCGTCTTAGTGGTTAGTTTTAACATGTGACGTATGATGTTTGTTTTCTGATATATTTGTATTTTTATACCCAAAATCATGAATTTATAGCTGGAACGAGGCTCATAATTTATCCCATTGGAAGTTACTAAGTAGCACACTTAGTTGATCACTACTGAACTATTTTAAGAATAGCACACTGCAGAAACTTCTTTTGATCATATTAGTTTGAAGTCTTCCTCGATCATGCTTATATGTGTTTTGGTACTTTGATAGTGGTTACAGTGTAATCCTGGCTATATGTAACATGCAAATACTACACTTACTCAATTCATGAGACATATGTAACTTCTAGTTTGATTATCTATAATCGAATTTCTTCTTGTACATAACCTAAGTTTCTTAGAGTTAGATGTACTATCTTCCGTAGAATGGATGGTGTTAGGACATATCACATATATGTATATCAGTTGGCAGAGAATGTGCATTGCCGACAATCCATAGTTATCGTACTATGTCAATATACCAGGATCTCGTATTTACATAAATAAAGGTTGGCATAGACCAGACACATGCAAAAATGTAAGATTAATAATAGGACAGACATGCCCAGTTTACAGGATCAGTTTTACTTGACTCGGTATCAGCTGCAGGTGTAACAAGAACAGAGGGTGGATAGTCATTGTCTGCATTTTGATGAACTGCCAGAATAAGTACATGAATTAGAATCGCATTGTTTTGCAGATTACGAACATATGCGTTTGTTTTTTTCAATAAGAATGATCAAACAAGACAATCCGTCAAGTCACTAAAAGACGTTATAATGGGCCAAAAAGATTACAAAAAAGATCCGAAGAAAAACGCTTTGTGGTCTCCTTCAATTCTTAGTCATTCACGCTTTGATGTACCTATAAAACATTGATCATTAGTACACAAATTTCAACAGTCCAAGGCTTACCAAAATGGTGTATTTTCTGGGAATTTTGATAGGATCGCTATGCTCTATAATCCTCTTATCTCTTTTCAAGTTCTTTCACAAATTTTGGTGGGTTCCCATGCGCGTAAAGTATGTAATGAGATCACAAGGAATAGGCGGACCTCCTTACAGTTTTATTCATGGCAACACCAAGGAAATTTCTATTATGCGAATGAAATCCATGAGCTTGCCTATGGACACGTCAAATTTCATATTCCCACGGATCCAGCCTCACTTTGATTCATGGTTCCGCTTATATGGTTGGTGTTTTCACTTATTATATTGATGTTAACATACACTTAACATAAGTATTAAGTGCTTGCATTCTATGCAGGCAAGAATTTTCTGTATTGGCATGGTCCTCAGGCGCAACTAGTTATTACCGAACCAGAGCTCCTCAAAGCAATAATGAGCGACAGAGACATCTCGATGGGGAAACAAGAAATGGGACCTATTTTTAAGAAGATACTTGGAGAAGGTTTAGTTTCTTCCGAAGGTGATAAATGGGCAAAACAGCGAAAACTAGCAAATCATGCCTTCCATGCCGAAAGGTTAAATGTAAGTTTGTGTAAACTGTGAATCATGAATTTATAATCGAGTAAAACTAGATTTACCTTACTTGGAGAAAGACTTTGCTGAATGCTAATCCATACTTCCTTAAATGTCAAGGGTTAGATTTTGAATGTCAAACACGACTTGACCGTATAAACATGTTAATGGGATATGTCAAAAAAGTTATAGAGGACAATCACATTCATTTTATGTAATTTGACTGTAGAATATGACTCCAGCGATGATTGAAAGCGTTTACATGATGCTAAAAAGGTGGAATGGTACTAAAACCAAAGAAATGGATGTCGTTGAAGAGTACAAACTATTGACATCTGAAGTCATATCTAGGACGGCGTTTGGCAGTAGCTATGAAGAGGGGAAGCAAGTTTTCCAAAAACTTGGAGGGCTAAACGTGTTAGCTGCCAAAAACGTATACAAAGTTAGGCTTCCTGGCTTTGGGTAACTATATGTCGATAACTAACACCTTTTGCATATAAAGAGAAACTTCAACCCATTCTGATGATCATTTTTACTTCGCACTCACAGGAAGGTATTCAAAAATAGCGATGACGTAGAGTCGGATAAACTGCAAGCGGGCATTCGTGATCTAATCATGCAGATGATTAACACTAGAGATGAAGACAATTCCAGGATTGATTATCTTGGACTACTATTGAAGGCACATCATGATATCGATGAAAGTTTCAAGCTTTCCATACAGGATATTATTGATGACTGCAAAACCTTTTACACTGCTGGCCATGGAACAATCACTCTTTTGCTATCATGGGTTACTCTTCTTCTAGGAATCCACACTGAATGGCAAGAAAAAGCACGAGAGGAGGTTCTAGAAGTGTTTGGTAACCAAAACCCGTCATCAGAAGGCTTAGCAAGACTCAAAATAGTAATTTATTGATATCACAATCTCAATTTGTACTCATTTTGTTTGTGTTATTTCTATTTCATTAAGTTTGAGTTTATTAATCTGTGACAGGTGGGCATGATTATAAATGAGACACTAAGACTATACCCTCCTGGAGTATCTATAACCCGAAACATTCAGAAAGAAATGAAAATTGGAAATCTAGTTCTTCCGGAAAATATAAATGTCCAAATACCAGCATTAGCACTTCATCATGACCCAAGAATATGGGGAGAAGATGTTTATCTCTTCAAACCCGAAAGATTCTTAGAGGGGATTGCTAAAGCGACTAACAACAATCCAGGGGCATTCCTTCCTTTTGGTTATGGACCACGAAACTGTGTAGGGTCCAGTTTTGCTATAAACGAAGCTAAAATCACCCTTTCAATGATCTTACAACGTTATAGATTTACTTCTTCCCCTAACTATGTTCATGCACCAGTTCACCTTATAACACTACGCCCAAAGTCTGGTGTTCAAATATTGTTACAAGCTCTGTAAAGCTCCACTTCTATATTGTGCTTGTATGCACTTAAGAATCGCCGAAATTTGTATTCAGCATTTTTCTCGCTTCCATTTACATGATAAAAAAGTGTGCAAGGAATTGAATTGAATATTACATTTGTATTATACTCGTACAATGGACAGATTAATTGGGAAATTTTCCCTTAAAAGTGTAAAATGATCAATACAACAGTATTTTTAGACTTCTAAATTAGAAACTAAGCTAGCTAAAGTAGAGCTGAACTAACTACTGTTACATTTCGACTAACTATAACTACATAATATTACCATGTCTTAAGCATTGTTGAAGCATAATTATTGTATTGTTGTTGATAGAACAGTATTCGAGTTTGGTTGCTTGAATCTTGCACCAAGTGAACATGTTTAGATCTTGCACAAGGAAATAAGCACCGTTAATCTTACCGTGAGGATGGACCTCACGATTAGACTCCAGTGAGAGTAAGAAGACATTTTCTAGGTTATCGTATTTTTTTAGGGTTTATGAGATACTTGTAACAATGCCAATGACGTTCCTTTTATAACCAAAATACCATTTAGGATTTCCTAATCTCTTGGCCAAAGTTATGGCTGGCCCGTATTAGTCGAGATTTGCACTTATCCAAACTCTTTGAATAAGTAAAGTATATCTTATATTTAACTAGGTTATCTTCCTCTTAAATACAAATCACCGGACACCCTTCGAATGCCGCGTACGGCTAGCCACGGTCCAGGTTAACCGCGTGTGGCCTACCATGTGTTGGGCTTAATGGGTTATTCGTATATAACCCCAACATTAGTAAGTAAGCCCGTAGGAATAGTAATGGGTTGGGTGGTCCATACTATACGTCATCATGTTCCCCAAGTCTAGTAGGTGTGGCTGTGGCCGCAGTTGCTAGACTAGCAAAGGAATATTCGACCCGTCTCGCGGAGATATTCGATTTCTTAACCATTACGTAGACCCTACCTCTGAACCATATGGCCCACTCTCGATACACGCAAGATAAACTGACTCATTACACCCATGGGTCTGAATACCTTTTCAGCTACCCTCTCAATCTAAAGCGAGGATTAAGATAGTGGGTAAGACGTGTCAAACATCCATCATGCAAACATATTGAGGAAAACGTATAAATAGGGGCTGTCACTATTTATGTTATCACATTGTTTTATACACCGCCATTTTTCAAAAACAACACCTCCGCACATACTACTTATATCCACAAAGTTTTAGCAACACAGGTTAGATCACCGCGCCTTTCTCACACTTTTGTTAAAAATGGCTAGGTATGTTGTAGATATCAATTCCGTCGTGTCCAACATTTCCGAGAATACCTTCTGCAGATCTACTCGGATTTCTACTTGTCCGAAGATTTTCAGCCTCAATTACCTGATCTGGATGATGTCATATCCGATTTTCTCGCAGACAAAATTGGTGTTTACTGCAAAATTTTTGAATCCGCTAATTTTCGTATCCATATTTCGCAGTTTTTATTCGATCTCCTCGATCACTACCACATACACCTTACACAACTCCATACACCGTCGCTTGTAAATTGAGTCATTCTGAAAGCTGCGTGCTCGGTATTACACCCACCGTAAAACTGTTTCGCGTGTTTTACATCCCTGCCATGAGCTATGGATGGGTATCGTTTAACAAATGGCCGTGGAGAAATATCCGCCAGTGCTATTTAAAAGTCCTCGATTCTTTGAAAAATTAGAACAACCAATTTTTTGGATAGGTGAGAGGGTTTTTCCTATCATCCGCGCCCAAGGATTCTTTCCCCCTTGATGGTACATATAATGTCGCGGATGTGACTATACTAGACACACACCGCACTCAATTCCAAAAAACCTGAACCATTACTGTGTCTAGTGGGCTTGAGCCGCAACTATTTCCTTGATGATGAAGATTATCCTAGACTTATTGATGTTAATGGTCGGGGTGGGTGTAAATATAATTTTGTTGTCAATCTTGGTATTGTAGTTATCTGTTATATGCTAACCAATTTGTATTGTTGTAGCCATGGATATGTTCAACCTCATATGAACCAACGATCCTACGAAGGTGAGGAAGATAGTCCGTCCCCGTGGCCTTGATGAATAACCACTACTAACCGTGCCTGTCGATCGTGTGATAAACATGGATGACACAACCACCTACTCTGGATCATTTGAGACGACCTCGACCATACAAAAGTCGCCTCTCGACTTTTACAATGAGGATGTTGGTAGCTTAAACCTTGTAGACGAGGATAATGAAGATTTGTCCTATGAGGTATCCTAAGAAGCTCTTGCTACGGAGGACTTGGTCACTTTCGGGGTTATTCCCGAAACTGTTGACCTTATACAATTGTGTCAGAGCATTCCAGAAAAAGGAAGAGTTGTGGCAAGAAAAGTAAAGCAGAGGCATCAGTTGCTAATGCTCCGTAAAAAACATTGAGGAAAGACCACGACTCCTTCCAATTTTCTACTAGGGGGAAGTCCCTATCTGCCATGGGTTCTGGAACGGAGCCTCCCAGTTTTTTAGCTCCTACTCAGACTCCTTCCCCGACGTCCAAGGGTGTAAGTGACCCAGATCCATTGTCGTTTGCAGAACCTCGACTGGAGCCTGACCAAACTTCCACCTTGTAAGTGTTCTGGCCTTTATCTCTTCTTTTTAGCTTGGTATTTGAATATAGCGCCATATTCTAACTCTTTTCTTGTTGATCCCAACTTAAGACTGATTCTTTATGTAACACCCCTATTTTTACATATAGTATTGGAAGCTAATCGGGGTATTACTTCATAACATAGTGCCACAATAACATAAAAAGACACAAAAGGTCATTTTTAAAAAGAAGTTATCATTCATTATTATATAAGTTTTTACAAAAACAAAAGAAATATGTACATAGTACATAATAAACAAAGTACAGGTCCTAAATGCAGGTTTTAAAGTAGAAAGTTGAATGATAAAGAGATAAGTCTGTGCCACTCCGTGCCTTTGCCCTAGTTGTTTAATTACCTAAGATTCAACATGCTAAAAGTAAACACAAAGGTTAAGTGAATCAATAGGTTTAAGTTTAAATAGTTTGAAACAAGTTTAACCCGTGAGTTACGTTGTTATACACCCAGAAAATAAGTTTGATTCATTACACTAAGCTCATGACACCGAGACTTAAGATTTATCACAAATAACCAACAATGACCCGCTCAACACATTTCTAAACTTGAACCACCCGCTCAACACATTTCTAAACTTGAAAAACCGGACAGATTTGAACACTTGACTCGTGAAACCATTTTGACCATCATAACCTTTACCATTTGTAAACTCGACACCTAAGTTTGAAAATAGACTCAAGACCCTAGGTTTAGAGCCTAAGAACAGCCCTTGAACCTTTTAGAAACTCAATCTATAGTCCCCGAGATTTGACCAAATATCGACAACAATTTCATGTTATGTCGATACTCGCCTCCTGGTACACGAATATTCAAACTAGTGTAACTTCTTCCTCGTTTTGAGTTAGAAGGCCTACTTTATACCAAAACGAGCGTCTCGACAACCACTACAACTATATCCTATCATATTATCCTATTTTTAAACTTGAACCCACAAAAAACCGCCCTAAACCTGCTGGTCAAAAATACATTTTAGAAAATCGCATTAGATCATCATTTTGACCCATTTTAACAAATCTCCCACTCCTAATATTGACCAAACATCATGCTAATCAATTTTCATCAATCCTAATCACTTGCATCTCCATTTTTAATAAAAACCCAAATAAAAAATCTTACATGCAAGGATCAAAATTTAATATATAACAATAATAACAACAAATGCGTTCAACAATTTTGGATCAAACATTGAAATTTTTCTTAAAAAAATATGTTGTTGCATGTGGGTAAAAATGGGATCAAAAGAATCACCTTTTGATTTATAGGATTGAACTTTGATTTATTTTCTTTGAATCAAGTTAGATCAAATGATGATGATGATTTTGTGTGTGGGAGGGGGACGACAAAACAAGAGAAAAAAGAGAGTGTGTGTGTTTTTTATAAATGAAAAATGAGATGGGAAGTTAGTGAAAAGCTTTTATATAGTGGGGTTTAGGGTATAAATGGTAATTTGTGAATAGTTTTGGATTAAAATGCAACATATAAGTTAAAAAGCGGGAAATAACTAGTAGTCGACTTTTCAAAAATTCCCGGAAGTCAGGTTTCGTAAAAATAATTTTTAAAGTTAAAACGCACACGAAAAATAGTAATAATATAATTTCGACACGACTTAATACGTAATTAAAACGAAATCGTCGAAAATCATAATTATCGAAACAATCGATAATAAAATGTAAAATTTTGGGCATCCGTCGGTATCGCGATCACTAGTAATTCTCGTTATTAATTGATTTGAGTAAACTTTTGTAAAATGCACGCGGGTGCTTTTAAATCAAACTGGATTTAAATAAATATGGAAAATAAGAAATTTTATAATTCCGAATAAAGTATTAGCAATGATTAAAAAAATACTTAAAAGTATAATTTATTAAAAATATCAAGATCTCAGGATTTATGTATGAAGAGTACAAGAAAATGTAACACGTTGGAAAATTCAAGAAGCACGAATAAAAGAATAAAATAATACCGAGAAAATACGAGCTCTCACAGTCGACCCCCCTAAAGGAACTCTGGTCCCTCTGAGTTCAACTGGAGACGGAAGAAGATGCGAACAAATAGGGATACTTAGCTTTGTACTCATCTTCGTTTTCCCAGGTAATCTCTACACCACGACGAACCTTAACAATTTGAAATCCAACTACGCTTCAGTTCCTTAACTTCTTTTCGAAGATATCTCAATCTCGGGTTGAAATAATAACCATTCAGTATAAAGAGATATAAAGAGTTAGAATGAACACGATAATTGCTTAAACGGATAAATTGCGCTAAAACAAATTAAGATTGATAATCGAAAAGGAATCGCAAATCGTGCAAACTGTAAAGCATGACAAATCTACTTACTAGAGAAATAGAGTGGAAAATGAATTACATATAGACATTTGAATTACAAGTTATCACAATATCTGTCTAGGATTTGGTATTACTTTCAAACTTAGCTTAGGTTCTTACTTGATTTTAAAAATGCAAGGTTTGTTTATGGCTTTAAAAGGTTATGACACTTTCAAAATGGTGTTTGTTGATAAAAAAGTTAGATGGACCGAGCTTGACCCGAATTAGGTTTAATTCGGGGTCTTGTGGACTCCGGCTCTTGCACCAAGTGAAACTTGTTTAAGGACCCTGCGCACTAAAACAGACACTGTTAGGCTTACCGTGGGTTTGTGACTCACGATTAGACTCCAGCGTGAGAGTAGGTAATCGATTTGAGTATATTAGGGTTTAGGGTATTGTGTGTATCGTACCTTTGTGGAACCATGGGGGTTCCTTTTATACTCGAGAGAGTCCTGGCCGGGCTCCCTATTCTTGCGCCATAAGGAAGAGATAATGACTCATAATAGGTTGATCCTTATCGCATTACTGAGGTAAGTGTATATCCTCTTTCCTTAGGCGAATATAATCATAAGATAGATTATATCCTTGTCTGATCCTGTCGCAGTGCGACGAGGACACGGTTAAGTAATGAACCGTATGTGCGACAACGACTTACCGGGCCTCCTGGGCTGTGCGCACATCGCGTAAGTATTAATCCATTCCTGATGGATACGGGTAGTACCCGTGAGTCGGACTATCCAGCCCGACTAGGGACTATACGTCATCATGTCCCCCGAGTCTAATGGTCGCAGGTTCTAACCGCGGCTACTAGACTATTAACCTCTAAGGCCCCCTCGCAGACATCCCGTAAGCGTAAAAGAAATTCGTGCGCAATGTCGATGCAAATGAAATGATTTTGAATTTGCCCACTAATATGCATCCATGTCACACACCACTAGTATCAACCCGATTTAGGAACCGGGAAAGGCATCAACCACGTTAGAGGGACTAACCAATAAACACCGTAGAATGAACTAACTCTTTGGACACATGTCGTATGATCCCACGTGTTGAAAGAGGATATAAATGCAGTTCCACTAACCTTCAATCTTCTTCATATCATTTCAAAAAAAACTTCCACCATTTTTAAAACAGCAAGAAGTAGCCACCATAGCAGAAAAAATCATCAAATCCACACCCAACTAAAGTACTTGGAGAAGGAAAAAATGGTGGCACAGCTATTCGATGTGACGTCACGTATATCAGAACAAGAAATTTCTAGTTTTGCCACCAAATATCACATACCTGCAGACCTCCATCCGACTGTGCCAGATCCGCAAGCACACATAGGAAGCTATCCTGCTGGAAAAATTGGTGTATATACCAGGTTTTTTGAGTTTTCCAACAACCGCATACAACTAAGCCGTTTTTTGATCGACGTGCTAAGCTACTACAACATACACCTTTCACAGCTGCACTGCATCGATGCTGCGAAGATCTCTAATTTTGAAATAAAACTGCTTACTGAAGAACATTGATCCAATCATCAATATGTTCCGCGCCTTCTATCGCCCATCCTAGATAAACTGGTGGATATCCTTTGCGAAACGCCTCGGACAACTACAATGTTATAAGGTGAAGATAGATTCTCTGAAAAAATGGAACGACAAATTTTTCTAGGTAGACAAGGTTGTATTCCCGTTCGACTATGATTTTATTACTCCCGAGACTATGATAAAGGATGACCGCCCCATCCCTGGCACGTACAACGAAGCAGACGCGCAGAGAATAGATGCTGACCGGATACCAACGCAGGAATACCCAGAGGCGCTATTATACGCATTAGGGCTGAGTCATCATTCTACTCTCCCTGCAAATCACCTTCCGCAGTACTTTGACAACTTTGATCATGGTAAGAAATCCCTTTCCTTATTCTGTAAGGCTTTTAAAATTCAAATGTTTTATGCATATGTTCTCATATTCCTTCAATATTCTGACAGAGCTAACTTATACGCAACTCGTGAAGCGCGAGAATCCGTGCGCTGTAACCATGCGTCCTCGACCCTTTACGCCATTCGATCTATCTAATGGATGGCGCGTTGGTCAACGTACCGTATCACTTGAGTTTCCCTCTCCGACAACCAGCATAGGTACAGAGAGGATAGTCGCACTAAATGTCACTCCCATTCGGAGTGTGCCATACATAATGGAGTCTTCTTCTGAAGAAGTGGATCTGATGAGTAAGAAAGACTATGGTCTTGAGGATAGCTCGCGCGCTGATCCCTCAGAAGATATCATCCCTGTCCCTGGCTACAAAAGGTTACCGTGCTCCCCAACAGATCAAATTCCTAAGAAGAGTAGGACACGGATGACCAGACCGCGCGCCGATATTACTTCATGGGGATTGCTTTCAAGGCCACGCGAAAATACACTTGTGCCAAGGTATATCGTAATTCCGCTCCTTACTTTCTTGTAATGTAAATAAAAAATCACCTTTCTAACACTTCCATGATATCAAATGTGCAGCCCATGTATTGTAGTTACCCACGCTGACACTAGCACTTTGAAGTCTAGAAAATTCCTTCCTCCCTGGAAGTGCACACGCTCATGCGCACAGGATAGCGCGACCGCATGTGAGGACTTCCACCAACATCTAACCCCTCCCGGACGTGCCCAACTTCTGAACAAACTGTCCGATGAAATGCTTATGAGAGAGTTAGCCACAGGCGTGTCGCAGGAGGTAACGTTAGCCTCGCATTTGAAAAAGAAGACGTCGTATATGTCAGAGCGTCTGGCTCAAGTGAATTTGGAAATTACCAATGTTTCAGAACAAAAGGACAACGAGCTTGTGTGCGCCAAAGTTGAACTCGCACGTCTGCGCGCTTTTACAGTATAAATGCCAGATCCATTTAGTACTTAGAGGATGAGAAGGCATCTTTATCCGAATCTATAAGTCGAGAGCGCCGCCTTCGTGTGAGACAAGAGGAGGAAAATCGCTGGGCCATGTCCAAGCTTGAGGAGGGTATGAGGGCCCTTACTTCGAATTGTGATAACTTTGTTGCCAACTGTCATCAAGATATGGCTAAGAAGGCAAAAGTTCTGAAGTGTATGAGTACCGACTTTGATGAGGAGCTATATCCACACCTAACAACAGTACGCGCTGAGAATCAATGGTTAATTAAGCACGGTTTTCCGCTAGCTGCCAAAAGTGTCGTGGAGCTACCTAACCTGAAGAGAGCGATCAAGGAGATTTTTGCCGCTGCCCAACTATTAGGGCAAAGTCTTTCCTCGGAGCGCGCCTTCAAAGATGGCTCACTGACAGGACCTTTAGAGGGTAGCGCCATTTACTCTCGTTATGCTCAAGAAGGCTTCGATGCCGCTTTCCATAGATTAAAAGAATCTTCAACTGCCTATCATAGATGTTATTGAAAAGGATCAAGACCAACTGATTAATGTGATCATGGCAGGACTCGCTCTGGCGAGTCATTGCGAAGAAGATGCGGAGGAAAATCCCCATGGCATGGCCAGGCCAGATATCTCCCACCTACAAGTTCCCATCTACGCTGCTGGTGTTCCAAAGATGGTTTCGCTTATCGACAAGCTAAAGCATCATGCTAAACGCGTGGCGAAGAAGAATAAGAATTATGCTGAACACGCTGTCATCGGCCTAGGTCTGGCGCATCCTAACCGTTCTGATGGTGTACCGGTGAGTCTGCCTTCTATTTATGTATATCAAATACGTGTCTTGCAGTATATGAAGGAGGCTTGGTCAAAACGTCGTGTGTCGCTGAACCCATCGCATCGCAGATTAAAGAGATCGCTTTCGGCTAGCGATCTACTATAGAAGGCATTTGTCGCACTATGTACTTTGTTGTAACCATGAACATTATTTATAAAGTAAACACTTTTTAATGTCTATAGCGACCTGCGCTGTGGTATGCACATAGCGTCCTGCACCATGTTTATTTTTATTTGTATATATATACGTCTAGGTCTTTGCACCCACGCCTGAGATTGTGAGTGTGAGTGCCTGTTTATGAGTACATTTAGTGAAGTGTAACTCTGAGCTTATGGATGAGTTGAAAGTATATTACGTGTGGACCTGCCACTACTACCATACTTGATGTCATAGATAATGACGTGTTCGTTAGGCGTGCACACTGTGTCTTGTGCAAATCCATCATAGAGTATGAGGAATGCCACACTTACTACAACGTCTTATAGTAAGCTGCGTAACAAATGATACCTGATCCGACGCCACTAGGGGTGAATCCCTCTTACGTGACAAGTTTAATTAGTAGGGTAAACTTACTCCTCTTATTTCACCTGGAAACGTTTCATTGTACATGTACACCGGAGGGCCAAATTTTATTTTCAAAAAAGAAAAATACTCTTATGCATAAAAGATAAAAAAAAAGAAATAATTGGACTGCGGAACTAGCTAGGAACCGTAGTGTTTTATTCATACTTTTTGAAATGTTGAAACAAAGAACATAAAAGGGGAAATCCTAAAACGATTGAAAAATAAAAAATACATGGATCTTTATTGGGGGCTGTCCATAGCCAAGAAAATGATCCATGTTGGTGGTGCGACATCTTAGGGATAATATCGTCCAAAATCCTAGTTGTCTCTTGAGTTACTCCTCACGGGACTGGATACCAACTGCGCATAGCTATCCGTGTTCATCCTAGTCCATGGGAGTCCTTTATTTGCTCCTCGGCGCTGTTGCGTGCTTCGTGCTGCTGATAGCCTGTTTGCTTGATCACTTTGTCGCATAGTGCGGGCAACTCTTCTGGCTCGAGGGGCGATTGATCATTTGCTTTGTTGCCCGTGGTTACCTTGCGATGGGAGTATTGCTTCTACCCTTCACACCATGTTCCCTATTAACACGTTCAGAGAACCTAAAGTATGCCCCAGCCTTGAGAGGATTCCATCTTCCTTCGTATTTTCTATTGAGGGTGGCCCAGTGATCATGTTAGGAGTTTTCCTATGACATGGGTCTGCCTGATACTAGAGACATCGCGCCACCCTTTTACGAACATCCTTATGCATAAATGGCCAAAAATACTCTGAACGAGTAATCTCATCAACCACAGCTATCGGGCCACGTGGGCAGACCCTTTTATGTGCGGCTTCCACGACTACCCGTGCTCGCTCTCCTGCTAGACATTGCAGTGTTCGCCCGTTACTTGATTGTTTGTACAATATTCCCTTGATGATTTTAAAGTGCCTTGCTCTCGTCTGCTCTCGTCTGGCTTTTTTCCTATTGCTTGGCAATGTATTGTGAGTCGGGAACTCCCTAATAGGTGTCATCCATGTTGGTGTCTCAGGATCCGTGCTTATATTTTTGTGTAGGATGAAATCAACTAGCACGTGACTAGGAGGTTTATCCATTTCCATAATTGAGAGTTGATCTATGCCGACTGAGATTTCACCATTTTCTTTGGAAACTTTTCGTATAAAACTCTACGAACTGCCTAGTTATGACCCTCATCTTTTGCGTGTATTGGATTAGCGTATGCCCTTGTGGCTCGCATGACCCCGTGACACTGCTTGCCAACAAAGGGTTGTATGTGTAGGCCACTAGGCTCTTTATGTCCATTTTGAGTGCCAATCTTAGACCTGCTATGAGGGCTTCATAATCTGCTTCCATACTTGTTGTGGAAAAATCAATCAGCAGCACGTAGGTAATTTTTATGTTCCCATGATCTGTGAGGATGAAGCCTGCATCTGGCCCTCCTTTTCCTGCGAACCCTGTCGAAACGAGGACCCATGGGAGCCCTGCTGGTGAGCCTTCGCGCATGAATATACTTTTAGCATGGAAATCTTCTGAGATGCACCTCTTCTTCCTTATCCGTGAGCTGGATTCCATATTGCGTTCACTCTTTTCTGCATTCTTCCTTTTCGCATCATGGCTAGAAGTGCTGCTACCCCATTCGAGTGTATCTATCTTGCGGATGGTGACTACCCCGTCTTGCACCGGGAATTTGAACATACCATGCACTGTAGAGGGTACAACGCGCAATGTTTTTAGCGATGGCTGTCTTATTATCCCGTTATACAATGATTGGGACCGTACAACCATGAAATCCATCCATACTATAGTCGAGTGATCTGCGCTTTCAATAGTTACCTGCGTGCAGAGGTGTCCCATCGGTCGGGTTTTATCACGGATAAAACCTGTGAGGACTTGTGCGATGTCCTTTAACTCTTTCTTTATTTACCATGGTAGTCGTGCGAAGCAGTGTTCGTTCAGTATGTTTGCTACTGACCCTCCATCAACACATATGCTTTCTATAGCGTGGTCCCCGAGGGCTATGTCCATAGTCAATGATCCAACTCTGTAGTTCATGTCTGAAATAATAGGGAACATTATCTCCTTGTCGCGCGTAAATTCCGCGATCGTTCTCCTTTGCATGAAAGACTTTTCCCTTTCTACCATGTAAATGGTTATGGGCTTATCCTTCTGCTTCTTTGCCTCACTTTTCTCGTATCCGTGCTCTTCCTCCAGTCTCTTATCAGGTGGTTTAACTTCCTTGCTTTGACCAAGCTTTCAATGTGTCTTTTCAGTTGAATGCACTCATCGGTAGTGTGTCCTTTATCGTCATGGTATTCACAATGCTTTTTGTTGTCCCGTTTGTCTGCCGGGCCCATCATCGGACTAAGATTTGGAAAACTTGCGCCGTCAGATAAAAATATCTCCCTGGATGTTTTTTGCAGCGGGGGTAAACTTATTGTTGTTGTTATTGGGCCCTTATTTCGCTGTGCCTTGGAAGTCCAAGGTACGACTGATGTTTTGCCCATATGACTGCTTCTTGGGTTGGTCTTGGTATTTGTAGCCTGGTGTCATCTGCCTGCTATCCGCTGTTGCGGTTTCGCCCTGAATAAATGCTGGGACCTTCTTCATTACCCCATCAAATGTTCCTGGGGTTCTATCATTCAACTTCTTTATTAGGTCCGGGTTAGTGATGCCCGCGAGAAATCCTGAAATTATAAGAATTTCCGGGCAATCTTTAATCTGGTTGCATTCAGATTTGAAGAGCTCCATAAAGTCTTCGAGACTTTCATTGTGCCTCTACTTCACTCTTGCAAGTGAGACGGGGCTTTTTTCGTACTTCTTTTGTTGCACATAATTTCTTCTGAATGCTCTCCCAAGCTCTTCGAATCCATTAATGCTCCTTCACGGTAGGCGGTCGAATCAAGTCTGGGCGTTCCCGATGAGCGTTGAGTTGAACATGTGGCACCACACGGCCTCTGGCCATTGTTCTATTCCTGCTTGAGATTCGAACACTTTTAGGTGAGTATCTGGATCCGTCGTACCATCGTAGGTTTTGACGTTGGACGACATGCGGCCCTTTTTATTATCTTTGAAAGTAGTTATGTGTTTTGAAAACGCAATTCCTTTCTCCCGACGCCATGGGGGGGGGGGGGGGGTCCACTCTTCTTCACTGCGCATCCTTGGTTTCTTGAGTGCCCTGTGATGCTTTCTGTCGTAATTAGAGGAATCAGAATCCTTGGTGGATGAAAGAGCGACCCTTTTACGGCGAGGATGGCAATCGCTGTAATTAGAGTCCGAGGAATTTTCGCTTGAGGAATCTCTTCTACACGCTTTTCTTGTATTCCTGTTTCTTTCATGTCCTTGCAAATCCGGGGATGAATCTCTTTCCAAGGGGCCCAGTCTATTAAGGGCGCTTCGCATGCCAGAAGGGTCAGGCCCTAATTTGTCTTTCACCCTTGTGCGTCGATGGTTACTGACTGGTGTGATGAAGTTGTCTTCTCCCTTTGGGTTCTCAGAGTTGTATGAGGAAGACGCGTCTTCAATAAGGGGTGCATCAGAAGGAGATGCTGGAATCTCAGTTGTTTTCTATTTTTTCCTCATTTCCTTCTTAGCTTCCTTGTTAGGCCTTGACCCTTCCATGGCCTTAAGTTCCTTATCTAAGTCTAGGATGATCCGTAGATCTCTTATCGGATTTGCCCTCATTTGTGCTCTCATAAGTGGAATTAGAGATTCATAGTTCTTTGCGACATAGTCGCTCATATCCTGCTTCGTCGCGGGAGGAATTTCCGTTTCGGTTTGGGGGTCTACCACAGCCCTTGCATCCAGGGCATCATTGTGGGTTGGATCAGGGATTTCCCGAGAGGATGATGCGTCCCCAACTGTCTGTGGGGTAGGGGTGACTAGTGGGGAAAAAGATACTTCCAATCCCTTCCCTCCACGACCTAGGTTATTAAGTGGTTCGAAGCTTGAGTATGGCCCTGTTGGCTTCTTAGATACGATGTTCGGTTGGGACGGGTTTGCGCCGCTTTTCGTCATTACTTAGAGCTTAGTGTAGGGTCCCACGGATGGCGTCAACTTGATGATACAAAAGTTGGATGGACCGAGCTTGACCCGAATTAGGCTTAATTCGGGGTCTTGTGGACTCCGGCTCTTGCACTAAGTGAAACTTGTTTAAGGACCATGCGTACTAAAACAGACACTATTTCCGTGGGTTTGTAACCCATGATTAGACTTCGGCGTGAGAGTAAGTAATCGATTTGAGTATATTAGGGTTTAGGGTATTGTGTGTATCGTACCTTTGTGGAACCATGGGGGTTCCTTTTATACTTGAGAGAGTCCTGGCCGGGCTCTCTATTCTTGTGGCCTAAGGAAGAGATAATGACTCATAACAGATTGATCCTTATCGCATAACTGAGGTAAGCGTATATCCTCTTTCCTTAGGCGAATATAATCATATGATAGATTATATCTTTGTCTCGTCATGTCGCAGTGCGACGATGACACAGTTAAGTAATGAACCGTATGTGCGACAACGACTTACCGGGCCTCCTGGGCTGTGTGCACATCGCATAAGTATTAATCCATTCTTGATGGATACAGGTAGTACTCGTGAGTCGGACTATCCAGCCCGACTAGAGACTATACGTCATCAGTGTCAATGTAGCTACAATTGCTTATCAAAGCGTTTGGTGATTTGAAATCAGAACTACTAGTAGATAAAAATTATAGCTGTGTATATGGATTAAGAAGAAATTGTATATTTAGTGAGTAAAAATCACTAAGTCTTTTTCTTGATAACGATTTCAAGGTAAAAGTAACTCAGTTCAAAATAATTATTATGATCGACTTAAGAACTTTTGGATGATTGTATGAAGTTGTTATTAAATCTTGGGTTCATTGTTACGATTGAAGAAAATCAAATTTCCATATTATTTAGAATCATTAATAGAAGTATAATTTAAACTGATATGATAAAATCAAATAGTTTAAAAGGTATGGCATGATGTTTTTTAAACACTAGTTATAAATATACAAAAGAGGATGCATAGATCCGACATTAAATCTTGAAACGGTTATTTTGGTAATTCAAACGCTTGGAAAAATGAGTAACATTTTCTTAGAAATTCATAATATTCTATTGAATTCCATAAAGGCGTTTAATGCATCAAATAGTAAACCTGAGACATATCCGAGTTTTCAAAATGTGAAATGGTAGCAAACGAATATGAAGCAAATAATAGTCAACCATAGAATGCAAGCAATAGCAGAAGGGAATAAACGAAATTCGTACAAATTCTTCAAATGATGCGACGAAACATCAGTGTCGATGATGAGACATATAGAAATAAAGGGTTTAGCAAGTAATCAATTCTCGAGTGTGGTTGGTGTCACCAACAACGGCTTATTAAGTTCTCGATGGTCGATACATGATCGAAAGAGAAAAGCCACAAAATAAATTTTCGAATCACTGAAAATTCTTAAGAAGTCACTTGAGGGTAATTCCAGTAAAATGAGCAACATTAGAAACGAGAGAGCGAAGTCATCACATGGTTCACACGAATGAATTTCGAGACGATAGAGTCTGACACACATCATGTCGGATAAAGAAAATCATTATCCACGTCTACTCATATATCGCTATTCGCGTCGGGAGACGTTTCGAAGGTCTACCAAAGTAGATAAAAAGGTTGGTCAATGAAGAAGCATAAAAAAACATTGAAACTTTTAAATCTGGTATCAATGGTCGGTAATTAGACGAGTGGTAACGAGAATTATATCACGAAGGAAGATGAGGTAACAAGTAAAACAAAGGTCCTTGAGTAAGGAAATATGTGCTTGCAGGCATGTAATTCGTTCAAGGAAAAATAAAAGATCATATGTGTATGTCGCGGACTTGTGCTACTCGCATAAGATGTAAAAGAATTAAAAACTTTCATTTATCTAACTTTTTCAGAAACACAAGTAAAAAGTTGGTTCCTTGACAAGATATTTAAGGTGACTACTATTCGGCCTCGCATGGCTCCTTCTAAATTACACATAGGTGATCAGGCCATGCATAATTTAGGACTAGCAATGCGATGCTCAGCTTCGTCAAACCAGTATTACATGTCATATGATTTATGATATGTATATAATGCCATTTGTAAAACATGATTTAAAATGATTTATGAAACTTTTTCGAGAGTAAGTAATTCTCTAGATAACTTTAATGTTGCAAGAATTCTTTATAAGACCAATGTAGAACATTTTGTAAAATTCGTCGTAAAACAATAGTAATTTAAGTTTATATGGTGACATTATGATAACTTATAAAATAGCGAGTGGGTTACACGAGAGTAGTAAAGAGTAGTTCATAAGACAATCAATGAAATGGTTACAAGGTGATAAGGTTTCAAAAGGTTCAGTCGGAATCGTCATGAGACACGTGTCAAGATGATAACAAATGATATGAAAACAAGAACTTCAAATTTCGACCCAAATCAGTGGTACGTTGGAAGAAGAGGAAAAATAATATATAATGACAATTCAGTCATGTATAAAATAACAGATAAAGGAAATCCATGTGCGCTCACATCGCAATTTATTTGACATAAACATGCTTTTAAGAAAACTAGAGTATCAGTTCTCTAATAATACAACCAACCCAAAAAGTTTATACTTTTAAACGTTTTCAAAAGCGGTCAATGTTTGGTAGTTGTAAAATCTCATTTGTTAAAGTTTTACGAGTTCAAACGAACTCAAAAACTTTTCAAACCATATTGTTAAATTCTATCAGCTTTGACTTTTAATTTTGACTTTTGGGTCGGACCAGACCAATTGACTCACTAAATGACATTTTCAAGACTCGGGATCTAAAGCAATTTGGTGTAAAACGACGTTTCAGACAACTTTCTAGTTTTACTCGAGACTTGAAACGGATCATAAATGGACGTAAATGCCCTCACATCAAATCTGTAAAAAAATGATATTTTAGAAATATGCAGAAAATAAGTTCTTAAATTTTACAGTTTCAAATGAGCGTAACTTTCTCGTTTTTAAGATTTACGGGTCAAATTTTATGTCATAAACGAACGTCTTAACAAGTAGAAATATATTTTTATGTCTAAAGTTTATAAAAATATTTTCTCGACATCGTTAAATTACATGTAACTTTTCTGCAGAAAGTATATTTTTCAACACACTTTGAAATTTAATAAAACTTCATAACGACCCGGAATTTATGTACACACATGACTTGTGGACTCCATAAAGACGAAAGAGAATAAATTGTATAATTAAGCACATAAAGAAAAACATAGTCTAAAAATGGTTCAAGAATACGAGCGATAATCTAAGAAATCAAAAAAGACGCATGACATCCATGTCTTGGATTTCAAGATGCAATGTAGGAAGGTATCTTGGCAGCGTGATTTTCCAAAAACACAAAACATATCGAGAAAGAAACGGAACATTAAAAAGTCGCACTCTAAGAGCGAGGAGGTTTAATGAAAAGGGAGGGTACAAGTTTATAGAAGTAGAATCGTATTCCAAACAATCACTACATAATAGAGAATGAATTACAAGATGACGATGGTGTTTTCAAGGTACAAACGGACGTTGTAATTCAAAGTCGAAACGTAGGATGTTCAATGAAATAATATTTAATCGATATATGAGTGTCATGTAAAACGGTGACGTAAAGGTCAATCAAGGTTACGAAAACCCACGATATTATTCCACACGGATTCAAGGAATGCTTCGAGATGTGTGACTCACACGATGTCCTTTATTCTTTTTCGGAGACACATTGAGCTATACGATGGTCGATAGACTATTTTTTAAGACATCCAATCACAAATGGTCAGAAATCATTTTGGATATCTAAATAGATATTTTAAAAGAGTTAAACAACGAAGGTAACACGCACGGTAGTAAAATGAAAATCAGAAGTTTCATTGAAAGCAACACTAATTTAATCCCAAACATTGGTATCACGACAATATACACAACATGTAACAGTGAGTCGAGAAAAACAGGCGCTTCAAAATGAACGTGTATATGAGGTCAGTCGTATCACGCATAAACGAAATAGCAATAGTACTCAGAAAAGTGAGTATGAAAAGTCAACAACATATGCACTCCGAATACAAGTATGAAATGTCATAGCAATAAAAAATTTATTGTAACAAGATCAATTCACAAGAACAAGAATTCAAGAGATACAGTAAGGGCAGATGTAATCACAGTAATATCCAATGATAATTCATTAAGCACAAAGACTTTGAAAAGAGATAGTAATTATCATCATTATGGTAATGTAATATTGCAAAATGTAATCAAGAGAAGAAATACCACAACGTTAATTAAAAGTAAATAATAAGGATTAGAGAGTTACCCGCGCAGATATCGAACAACCATGACAGATTATGTGTTTGACACTTAGAAACAAAAATATTTGAACTTTCGGTTATAGACTATGTTTTGAAAACGACGCAACTCCCTATAACCATCGCTCTGATACCAATCTGTGAGACCCCCAAAATCAGGAAAGGAAACACGTAGGCAGCAAGGGGGTACCACGTCATAAACAATGTAATACTGTTGACACAAACTTGACGTAATAAAAACATATACATTACATCATAAACATCAGAGTTTTTAAACGAAGGTCCCAAAATTTTATAAGCGGAAAATCTATTATTTAAATATGATTTTTTAACATATAGTTACCAAGAATACTGAACAAACTTCTGACAGCTTTTACCAAAACCAAACTTTTAGAAGTAACACAGTAATCTCCAAGCTGCGATCATATGTTACGGGCTCCCATCCAAGCAAAGATAAGTAATAATACATGAGATTAAACATGTAAAATCGTCAACATAAAGTTAAGTGATATTCATAGGTTTAGCAGTAAAGGTGTGGAACACAAGCATTCATTTGTAAAACAAGAAATAGGGAAAATGGTTATGTACATTAACCATAGTCTGAAACCATTATTATTGCTGTTTAGTTCATGAACCGAAGCTTAACTCAATGTAAGTTCCTCTATGGAGTATTCATCCTACATAATCAAGTAACAAATCAAATGTTAAACGCGTCAATGGTTAAACAACCGCAACATGGGATGTGGATTGTCAGTCCCGACGGATCCACCCACAACATTCGCGCTTAGCAACACAAGTAAATTAATGGTTCATGATCAAGAGAGGAAAATTAAGGGCTATAGACTAAAAGCAATAATATCAATGAGAACTGTTGGAAAGCATACAATTTCTGGATAGCATACAAGTTTTGGATAGCATACAAGTTCTGGATAGCATACAGTTTTTAAATGGATGTGTTCCACCATGTAAAATCTCACCCCGTGTTTAGAAACAATGTGAAAGTAGTAAAAAAGGGCTATGAACTCACCTTAGCCACGAGGTACGTGAATCATGGAACTCATAAGCTGAGTAGAAACAGTAGTGGTAAGACGGTCGCCGATGATATGGATGCCCGGTAAACACGAAAGCCGCAACCTACCAAATAAGGTGCGCACTTTATTAATAATTGACTCTAGTATAAACCATACTTAGTAACATATAACTCAAAACTAAAAAACCATGACAAACCCGAAAGAACAACAATGCAAGTGATACTACAATACCCTTCTATATGTTCACTTTATTAAACTACATTCTCGATAAAAATCTGTCGGTACATACCAAATGTACAAGCTCATTTCCCTTACTTTGACAACTCGGATTTTTATGAAACTTGGTGAAAACTCAATCATAACCTGAATAAAACTCAGTTTAAATATTATCCAAAGTTTTGCATTTTAGAACCACCTGCTCAACACATTTCTAAACTTGAAAAACCGGACAGATTTGAACACTTGACTCGTGAAACCATTTTGACCATCATAACCTTTACCATTTCTAAACTCGACACATAAGTTTGAAAACAGACTCAAGACCCTAGGTTTAGATCCTAAGAACAGCCCTTGAACCTTTTTGTAACTCAATCTATAGTCCCGAGATTTGACCAAATATCGACAACAATTTCATGTTGTGTCGATACTCGCCTCCCGGTACACGAATATTCAAACTAGTGTAACTTCTTCCTCGTTTTAAGTTAGAAGGCCTACTTTATACCAAAACGAGCGTCTCGAAAACCACTCAACTATATCCTATCATATTATCCTATGTTTAAACTTGAACCCACGAAAAACCTCCCTAAACCTGCTGGTCAAAAATACATTTTAGAAAATCGCATTAGATCGTCATTTTGACCCATTTTAACAAATCTCCCACTCCTAATATTGACCAGACATCATCCTAATCAATTTTCATCAATCCTAATCACTTGCATGTCCACTTTTAATAAAAAACCAAATAAAAAATCTTACATGCAAGGATCAAAACGTAATATATAGCCATAATAACAACAAATGCGTTCAACAATTTTGGATCAAACATTGCAAATTTTCTTGGAAAAAATATGTTGTTGCATGTGGGTAAAATGGGATCAAAAGAATCACCTTTTGATTTCAAGGATTGGACTTTGATTAGTTTTCATTGAATCAAGTTAGATCAAATGATGATGATGATGATTTTGTGCGTCGGAGTGGGAAGGCAAAATAAGAGAAAAAAAGAGGGTGTGTGTGTTTTTTATAAATGAAAAATGAGATGGGAAGTTAGTGGAAAGCTTTTATATAGTGGGCTTTAGGGTATAAATGGTAATTTATGAATAGTTTTTGTCTAAAATGCAACATCTAAGTTAAAAAGCAGGAAATGACTAGTAGTCGACTTTTCAAAATTTCACGGAAGTTGGGTTTCGTAAAAATACTTTTTAAAAGTTTAAACGCACACGAAAAATAGTAATAATATAATTTCGACACGACTTAATACGTAATTAAAACGAAATCGTCGAAAATATTAATTATCGAAACAATCGATAATAAAATGTAACTATTTGGGCATCCGTCGGTATCGCGATCACTAGTAATTCTCGTTATTCATTGATTTGAGTAAAGTTTTATAAAATGCATGCAGGTGCTTTTCAATCAAAAACTTTGATTTGAATAGATACGGAAAAATAAAATAAGAAATTTTATAATTCCGAATAAAGTATTATCAATGATCAGAAAATATTTAAAAGTATAACTTATTAAAAATATCAAGATTTCAGGATTTATGTATGAAGAATACAAGAAAATGTAACACGTTGTAAAATTAAAGAAGCACGAATAAAAGAATAAAATAATACCGAGAAATTACGAGTTCTCAAACTTTCAGGCAGAAATGGTACTCAGTGTCAATAATCAGTTCAGGATATCATATAATTTTGAAAACACTTGTATTCTATTTTACAACATGTATCACCCCATGGAGTTTTGTAAATATATCAGAAAGGTCGGCTATGAACTCACCTTAAGTTTAGAGAGTCTGACTTACGCCAGATATGATTTAGTAGAAAATAAATGGCTCGGTCAGGCATCCTGATTTTTAATATATCAAGTATTAGTCTTAGGTTCAAAAAGTGATATTTAATATATGTTGTTTGAGGTTTATAGATGTATGGAGATATCGTATCACTTTTTGGGCCATCATACTTCAATGCTCATTTAGTAAACGTTTGAGGAGCTAGGACACTTTAAATCGTAAATCCAGTAACTCGCGAATACGTAATACCAAGATGAAAACCTCTTCATATGAAAATCCCTAGTAAGGTGCCACGTTTATACTTTTAGAAGTTTTTTAAAAAGTTGGTGGATGATAAATATAGTATATATACTTTACATAATCTTCATTTTAGACCCTCAGGTTTCAAAGTTGGCAAAATTTACTCTTATAGCTTTAAAAACAATTTCTTTATATATATTAAACTTTTAAGTTTGGAAAATGACAAAAACAACCCTTAGAGTTTATAATTTTAAAGTATTTACATTTTCAACCCCTAAAAGTTATAAGTTTAGGTTATTTACACTTTTAACCTTAAAGTATATTGTTTTAAGAATTACGCTTAAATCCTTCAGTTATTAACCTTTAGGTTTGACATTTTAAAAAATCAATCCTTATAGTTTCAACTTTAGGAAAATGACACTTTCAACCTTGAATGTTTATAATTTTGAAAAATGACATAAATGACCCTTGAACTTACAATAATTATAAAACAAGTTCAAATTTTTAGAAAAATATCTAATAACTTAGAAAAGAATTTGGAACTTATTTTTAATCATAATAACATTAATTGTTCAAAATTATAGCGCATGAAATAGATTTAGCTCATTATTTCACGTGAATTACAAAACTAGGGTTATGAACATGTTTGGTTTGGGAAAACCAAATGAGATGATTTATGAATCAAGGACTATTCAAAGTGCTTATTTAGGTTACAAAAATATTATTCATGGTTTATAACATAAAATAACTTATAGAACAAGGTGACAACTATGGAATCCAAAATTCTTAAGGATGAACAAACAAGTTCATCCTCAGGCATTTACAAACATGAAAAACAGGAAGTTAAGGCTTGTAAAGAGGCTTATGACTTGTAAAGGGGCTCCTTTTCGGGGTTTTTCCCTGAGATTCCGGGGTTAGGTCCCTCGCGTTAGCGGATGGACTGATCCGCTTGAAAACGCTGGTCCGTCGAATATTTTCCGCGGGGGTTTCTGGGTCTGCACGCCCTAATATGAGTGAAATCTCATATCAATTATATCATATTAAACCCTAAAACACAAAGTAAAATACCATATTTTAATGTGTAAAAGCAGTATTATGGGTATTCTTTGCTGTTTGTGCTTGTGTAGGTAAAAAGATACAGATTTGAAGCAAGCATGGAATTCAAGTCAATATTGATGAACAAAAGACAAAAGAAGGACAAAAGATGACAAGTAAAAGAAGTCAAAGGACCTTTCTTGACTACTTACAAAGTTGAGGGACTAAAAGTGACAAGATGGAAAAGTCAAGAAGATAGTCAAATCTGGTCAAAGTTGAAGTCAACAAGTCAAGGGATCATTATTGTCCAAGATCAAAGTCAAAAGGGCAAAAAATGAGAATATTGCAAAGTTTCTATGCTTAAAACATAAACTGCCAACTTGGAGGACCATTTCTGCCACTTTAGGAAGTTATTCAAGGCTTAATCCGTGTGAACTTAAATGAACCAATCAGAGAGCAACATTTTGGTTAAGTGGTTTGCCAGCAAAGAGAGTAATAAATGAAGATTGATAGTAAGTGGCGAATCAGAACATGACTTTCTCTTAGAGTTGTCCACCAATCATATTTAAGCAAATAGATAACAATCCGTGTGAGTTCTTCTCCTCCAATACAAACACACCACGTGTCTAGCCCATCTCCAGATTGAAGATCGAGCTAGAGTGGATTTCATGAGAAGTGTTCTATATGAAAAATGCTCGTCATCACTAGACGAACATAACCCAGTCATCCAATCAAGCTGAAACTTCCTAAATCAAAAAGGCCCAATTTGGATGAAGAACACAAATCTGCAATTAGGAAGATGAAGCCACGTGGCATGTTCTGGTTGGGTGCAACACGTCATCACACCTCCCTATCATCTACTTTCATTCTATAAATACCCCTCGTATCTCTCATTTGTAACATGTAGCTTAAGTGTGTAAAAACACACACTTTTCCCATTTCTATCAATCTTGTTAGCAGTTAGCAGTTATAACCTCTCAAAGTACCTGACAAACACTTTGAGAGAGTTAGTTAGTTTTTTAGATCACTTGTACCTGATTTACGCCATTAATAAAACTTCAATTTACCTCAATTCAACTCTCATTTTCATTTCACTTGCACAATCCTACTGTTCTACATTGATTTCATTGATCACACTTGATCAATGGAGTGTGTTGATTGATTTTGAAGATTGTACAAGTATTCAGATAGTTGCAGTTCATGTTCATAGCACTTCCATAGCAAAGTTTTTGATTAGACATTGAAGCGGGGCAAGTATAGATGATGATGATGATTGATGAGGGTTGTAGCTGTGTAGACTAGTAGATTGTGTGTTGATAGAGGTACAAGTGAGCTCAGCGCTCCACTTCTCCATCAGAGAAGCCTTCAAAGTACTCATAAGTGATTTCTGTACATTTTCCACTAAATTTTAGTCTACATGCTTAATTCTACTTCTTAGTGTAAAATTACTTGTGATTGCATGTTATCTGTTCATTTTTACTTGATATGATTTAAGTGTTAGTTAGCCTTATCTGTTAGATTTGATAACATCTCATAGCCTAATTCTAGCTTATATCAGATAACTAGTGTTTGACTTATATCTTAATTCTTGATACAATGTTTATAAGTTGTTGTTTAGAGTTGATTTTCACTCACTAGTTGATATCAAGTGTTAGTGCAAACATTACGATGCTTTGTCGATATAATCTCTTTATGTTTTGTTGATGACAAACGTATAATTCGCAATACATTATGTAAAATGTTAAGGTACTCGTAATCACTAAAGAATACATTTGTATACTTCTCTCGACACCTCCAAGATCACATTCGGCATGAATCACTCAAGGTATGTACAAACATGTCATTAACCTAACTAAGTGATCAAGGATTAATATTTTCTTAAAACTCACATTTAATCAAATGTGACAAAAGATTTTAATTAACTTTATTTTTAAGAAATTTTTTTATTAAAAAGAAAAATGGAAATTTGAATTTAGAATATTCCAAAGAATATTCCCTAAGGTATATTCCAAAGAATATTCTTTAATTTGAATTTGGCATATTCCATATGCCAATGAATATCCTTTGAGGGTTCCTTAAAGGAACCCGCGGTTCCTTATTGATAAGGAACCGCGGGTAGAGATAAGGAACCACAGGTGTTTTTGACCGTTGCAATGTTGCCCTATAAATAGTGGATCATTTCCAGATTTCTTTCAACCCTTTTTGGACAGTTTCTTTCAAAAATCATCTTAGATCCTTGATTAGTTAGTTTAGATTAATCTTGTTTAAGATGTGATTCTCTCCTTCAATCTCCCCATCCTCTTAAGTGTAAAGAGAAGATCACTCACACATTTGTGATGTGATTAAAGATGAAGTCTTGATGAAGATCATCATGTTCATCATTTTTATTTGTGTCTTGTGTAGATCCAATGTATATGTGTATACTTGGATCAATATTGTGTAGATCCAATGTATATGGGTATACTTGGATCAATATTGTGTAGATCCAATGTATTTGTGAATACTTGGATTAGTTGTGTTAATCTATTGTATTTGTGAATACTTGGATTAAGTCTTGTGTAAATCCATTGTATATGTGTATACTTGGATTTATGTTGTGTAGATCCAAGTTACATGTGTACACTTGAATATGTGTTTTATTGAGTTGTAATAGGTAAGAGTTGTGAGTTCTCACTAAACTATAAAGTGATGTAGTTGTGTCTAGTAAAGCTCTCACTTAGCTTCAAAGTGAAGAGTCGTGAAGATTGGTTCTACCTTTCGATTAGAACTCGACATCTAGCCTTGTGTCGTAAAATGGTGAAGTAGGCAACGTTGTGAAGATTGGTTCTACCTTTCGATTAGAACTCGACATCTAGCCTTGTGTCGTTATATGGTGAAGTGGGCAACGTTGTGTAGATTGGTCCTACCTAATATTAGGACTCGACATCTAGCTTAGTGTCGGAAATTGTGTAAGCGACGTGTATGGTTTTCTCCGCCTTGAAAGGAGTTTTGTTGACTAGTGAAGTAACTCTCGAGTAAGGTGTACTCGAGGAGTGGAGTAGGGCGAAGAGGAGCTTCGTGACCGAACCACTATAAATCATCGTGCCGGTACTTTCCTTTACAGTTATGTCTTTACCTTTGTAGACGTATTTATAGTTGCATACTTGTGTTGTGTGTCTTTGTGTGCATCACATAATCTAAACATCTAAGTTGCGGAAAAGCTATGGCTTAGTACGTATGTGCTTAATGTTTAGATTATGGTCAAGTATACATCACTTAGTCTAAACATCCTAGTTGCGGAAAAGCTTGTGCTTAGTACGTGTGTGCTTAGTGTTTAGACTATTGCTTGATGTACTCTTGATTTGATGTGTTTGTGTGTTTTCTTACTTGTAGTATTCATCTTTCAATCAAACACATCTTACATCTAGTCAAGATTGATAAGGAATTTGATACAAAGGATTGTTAAGGTTTCAAATTCACAATGTTGCTACGTCCACTGTCGGCGGTTCGTTATTGGACCGGCGGTTCCTTATCAATAAGGAACCGCGGGTAGAGATAAGGAACCGCGGGTAGTGGATTGAGCCGAAATGTTTTGAAAGTGAACTAGAAACTATTCAACCCCCCTTTCTAGTTTCTACAATTGGTATTAGAGCGAGGTTATTCAAGATCTTTGAAGTATATCGTACTTTAAAGCTTGGATCGATCTTTGCTCTCTTTTTCAAAACAAACGGTTTTTTAAAATGAAAACGGTTTTTAAAAATAGAGACGATCTTTGTATCAAATTGTTCATGAAGAGTGATTACTTATGAAATGTGTTTTGTTTTTTCATTCGTACAAGTTTTGGTGTTAAATAAACTTTGTATAATAGCTTGAATTAAATCTTTTCATGTTTGGAAGTATAAAAATCTTTTGTGTCATAATTAACTCTAAAATACGAGTTCTATGTGTCTAAAATGATTTTTTAGAGTCATAAGTCCTTACAAAAAGTTACCAAATGATTTTGGCCAAAAACCCCATTTTTTGTCCTCGGGACGCGGTTCTTTATCTATTCCCCACGGTTCCTTATCAATAAGGAACCGCGGTCAGTCCGACACAGATTTTTGAAAACTTTGAAAAATCATATAAAATCAACCGTAAGTCCGTAGAAGTCGTGCCACCCGTCATTTCGTACGTAATTGAATTTTATTTCAATTAAAAATGCTTCCATACCTTTATTCAAACATTAAAATTTGGATGGTTTCTAAGTTCCATACTTTGTCCAAAGTATTGAGCGTCGGTTTGTCGTAAAACTTGTGTTTTACTCTTTTCTATTAAGTTGGACATCTCTTGGTGATATATCTTTGAAAATTGATATATTTGCAAAGTGTTAAACTTAATTATGTTTTAAATGGGTCAAAGACTATTTTCAAATAAAATCAAGCTATGAATACTTTGTTGTATCTAACACTCAAAACATGGACGAATGCTTTTATGTGTTAAGCTAATTGTTTGTGGGTGTTTACTTGTGTGTTATTATTATATGTAGACATTATTAAGTGTTCCTTGCTATTTGTAGTAGTATTGCTTATATGTCTAGTCTCTTGTGCCTTGCTTGGTATTTGTTAGTATCTAGTTTTTCCTAATTAGGATGTATGCTAGATTTCTTGCATTTTAGTTGCAACATTATGTGTGTATTGCATATAGGATTAACATCTCTTGGTTTACAAATGTTACATAAACATTTTGTACACCTTGGCATGTTCTTTAACACTTTTAGGTTTGAAAGCTTTGGGAGCTTGTCAAATCTATTGATTTGGGTCGTCTTACTCGATCATTGTGTTATTAGTTCAAGTAGATAAATGTCTCACTATAAAACATGAAACACCCTTTGAAAATCTTAGCTATTTTCTCTTAAAAGAGTGTTTGTGGAAATCAAGAAAGATTTCGATTAAATATCAATGAATTATTCAAACTATGATTGGTATCATTATCGAATCTAATTGACATGTTTTTTAGTGTAGACATGAATGTGGTTTATTAATAATATACATCGGATCATAACTCACATTTGTGTTAATGGTGTTATATTGAATCTACTTGTTCAAATTGTTAGACATATTTTGTTTAATAATTACTTATAATGCACAATAGAGTCGGTTTGATAACTTGGATGTTTCATCCGAAATACTCAAGTAATTTACATTGCTATGCAATTTATAAATGTGTCATTTCCGAAAGACCAATCAAGAGTGTTCCTTTGGTTTGTGTAAACTTTGTTTATACACTTCAAAGTTATTGGCCTCAAGTTCTATTAAGGTAAATAACCTTAACTAGACTTGTTTGACAAGATATGAAAGGATACATTCTTAACCCTCATTAGGTAATGCATTGTGTCGCCATGCAAGTTTCATCCTTGCCAAACTTTATTAGGCAAATGTTGGAATTACATTTTGTCTAACTTGAGAATGACTACTAGAGAATTTATGCACTAGGATCTTAATTTGACCTAATGGTTGAATTACTTCCATGTGGGAAGTTGAGTTGGTGTATAACTCGTAAAAATGGTCGTGTTTAGGCTTAATTGAGCACCTCTAGTGATAGTCTCATACTCATTCTCTAAATTGGCTAAATGGCTCTTCCTATATATGACTAATGATAGTTTACTTTGATGAACTTTGTATGTCATTAGGAGTCTTTTTCTTTTGTAGCCATTAGGTTTTTCTTAGCTTTCTTCTTACATGCTAATTGAACCTATGTGTCTTTCCTTTGTGTGTGTTCTAGTTTTTATTGCTCTTAAGCATGACTTTATGATAAGTTAGATTAGAACATTAGGATTTGCTGAATTGGAAAATCCTCCTTCACCAAAACCAAGCCTAAACCAAGCCTCTGTAGGCGGTTCTTTAAATAGACCGCGGCTCCATATCAATATGGAACCGCCGGTGGAGATAAAGAACCGCGGGCAGAAGCTCTCAAATTTGGGTTTTCTAAAACTTCCCAATTGTTCCAACACTCTTTGGAATCTTTGTTTCAAACCTTTGATCACTCCTAAAATATATTGGTCTTTCCCTTTTTAACCCTTTACTAGTTTGGATCATCCCCTCACCCTTTTAAACCCTCCTTGTTAGACATGTTCTTCACACCTCAAACCATTCATCCTTACCCCTTAAACCACCCATTACTACCATGGTTTCTACAAGAACCTCCAGTTCATCCAAAACCTCCTCTTCAAAGAGGCACCTCAAAATTAAGATTAAGTTACCCAAACTTAACTCTTCACCCTTTAACGCACCTAAGAATGAGATTGTGCCCATTCTCATCTCTTCATCATCCTCACCACCTCTTGCTCCTTGCAAGACTTCCTCAACACATGGCACCAACCATTCACATGATTCTACCTCCTCTTCATTACAATCTAGAATGAATGAGCTAACCTCACCCTTCACTCCTAGTACTCTCTTGGATGTGACTACCCAACCTCAACCTATCCAAAGCGTTCCCATTGAGAATGACTTTGTTGAACCCTTGGTGACTTCACCTTTTACCCCACCACATTCACCCACATCACCGATCTCACCTTTGGAGAACATAAATCCCCCTAAACCTTTCACCACTACCTAAACGTCACAAGGCATTGTGAAAACATCTCTTACACACACTCTCATTCTCCACCAAATTCTGCCACCACCTTGTCTTATAATTAAGCATGTGTATTGCTTATTAATAAGACACTCAATCTAAGCAAATCTTAGGATTCTAGTGTAACTAAGATTAAAATTATGCTTAAGCTTTAGGCTTACATGCTTATGCTTACATGGTTAAACTTACTTGCGTTTAGGTCTAGGAGTGATGGAACTCTTTTCTTGATTTTGCATGCTTAGTTGAGTTAGGTTTTACTTTGTTGAATGCTAAGTAAACCGCCATATCCTTTGTGTTGCATATAGGCATTTACTAGGATCATTTCTTAATGTCCATCCCTTTTATTGCATTAATTATCCTATGTGCTTACTTAATTATATGTTAGATTTTGTACTAACTCTTTCATGTCTTCTTGAGCTTCTTTTGAGTTTCTTCTCTCGTTTTCTTTCGAGTTTTCACTATCACCTTCTAAGGTATAGTATTCATGAATCAATTTGTGAAGTTATCCTTAACTTCTTTGATTGAGTTTCTCTTGGTTTATTTTAATCATGCCTCTCTAAGTCGAGTCTCTCTCTTCTATCTTTCTAAACTAATTTGAGTCGAGCCTCACCCTTTCCTCATCATGTAATTGTTCTTTGAACATTCACAAAGATTGAAAAGAGCTACGAAACTTTGAGCATGTAGTTTATCGTATGCTAAACACCATCCATCTTGGTCTTTCTATTCTTTGGCTTATTTGATCTCTTTTTCTATATCATTGAGTCATCTTTTTGGTGTCGACATTCATAAGCATCCTTACCTATAATGTCTTTGATTTTATATTTTTCGTTCTTCTCGTTTTTGAGAGTCGGTTGAGGTTAAAATTTACAATTGGATTGGGTGATTCCAACAATTCTAAGTTTTTAACCTTTTGAGAGGATTTTGGTTAAATCTTGAATTTTCTTGGGTGATTCAATAAATTATAAGCTTTTAGCCCTTTGACATATTATCATTACAATTAGTATGAATGTTTCTTCTCTACCTCTATTCCAACAATTGTGAATTGATCTTGTCAAGCTCCTCTCCTTTGACTTGTTTTTGGATTGATAAAATCGCGTGCACACTTCTTTCTTCAATGCTTGTCATTGTTTGTGCAAACGACTTGTTTATCATCCTCATTTTTCTTTTCATCATAGTCATTCTTTCTCTCTTTTTTACTATGTGGAATTGTTTTTATTGTCCATGTCTTACTCTCTTTATTTTGGTATTTTTGCCATGATATTAAAGTAGAGTATGTCATCTCGACAATATTTTCTCTTTTTTTGACATTGCTATATATATATGCTCTTGTTCACTAACTTTGTTTTGTAGGACATCTAACCCTTCTTTGTAGCTTGTCACTTTTCTTGCTTTGTTGGTGCCTCAAGCAAGGGGGAGCTCATATCAAGGTGGAGCATTTTCAAGAGTTCAACTCATTACATTTGCGATCGTTCACTCACTTAAATTGCATTCATTGAACATCTTGCAAGTAATGAATTTTAGAATCTCAAAGATAAGCATATTATTATGCATAGAGTTGGTTAACCTATGGTGATTGAAGATTTCACTAGGATGACGCAAGCTCGATATCTTTGGATGATTGGTCTACGGTTTGTATTCTCGCTTCTCAACCGTCAACCACAATGGATGATTAGCTTTTTTGAATGCATGTTCTCTCGAAGTTGATCCTCTCCTTCTATAAATGAAGACTACCTTTTTGATTTGACAAAAGGGGGAGAATTAAGTGTAAACGAGTAACTTATACATCTTAATATGCGTTGTGGTTTACTTGTTTGTCATCATCAAAAAGGGGGAGATTGTTAGTGCAAACATTACGATTCTTTGTCGATATAATCTCCTTATGTTTTGTTGATGAAAAACGTATAATTCGCAATACATTATGTAAAATGTTAAGGTACTCGTAATCACTCAAGAATACATTTGTATACTTCTCTCGACACCTCCAAGATCGCATTCGGCATGAATCACTCAAGGTATGTACAAACATGTCATTAACCTAACTAAGTGATCAAGGATTAATATTTTCTTAAAACTCACATTTAATCAAATGTGACAAAAGATTTTAATTAACTTTATTTTTAAGAAAATTTTTATTAAAAAGAAAAATGGAAATTTGAATTTGGAATATTCCAAAGAATTTCTCTAAGGTATATTCCAAAGAATATTCTTTAATTTGAATTTGGCATATTCCATATGCCAAAGGAATATCCTTTGAGGGTATTAACTACCCAGATGGCATATCCCCACTAAAGGACAAATTTGCACGGACTCCAACGCGGAGGTTCCTTAAAGGAACCCGCGGTTCCTTATTGATAAGGAACCGCGGGTAGAGATAAGGAACCGCATGTGATTTTGACCGTTACAATATTGCCCTATAAATAGTGGATCATTTCCATATTTTCTTTCAACCCTTTTTGCACAGTTTCTTTCAAAAATCATCTTAGATCCTTGATTAGTTAGTTTAGATTAATCTTATTTAAGATGTGATTCTCTCCTTAAATATCCTCATCCTCTGAAGTGCAAAGAGAAGATCACTCACACATTTGTGATGTGATTAAAGATGAAGTCTTGATGAAGATCATCATGTTCATCATTTTTATTTGTGTCTTGTGTAGATCCAATGTATATGTGTATACTTGGATCAATCTTGTGTAGATCCAATGTATATGGGTATACTTGGATCAATATTGTGTAGATCCAATGTATTTGTGAATACTTGGATTAGTTGTGTTAATCCATTGTATTTGTGAATACTTGGATTAAGTCTTGTGTAAATCCATTGTATATGTGTATACTTGGATTTATGTTATGTAGATCCAAGTTACATGTGTACACTTGGATATGTGTTTTATTGAGTTGTAATAGGTAAGAGTTGTGAGTTATCACTAAACTATAAAGTGATGTAGTTGTGTCTAGTGAAGTTCTCACTTAGCTTCAAAGTGAAGAGTCGTGAAGATTGGTTCTACCTTTCGATTAGAACTCGACATCTAGCCTTGTGTCGTAAAATGGTGAAGTAGGCAACGTTGTGAAGATTGGTTCTACCTTTCGATTAGAACTCGACATCTAGCCTTGTGTCGTTAAATGGTGAAGTGGACAACGTTATGTAGATTGGTCCTACCTAAGATTAGGACTCGACATCTAGCTTAGTGTCGGAAATTGTGTAAGCGACGTGTATGGTTTTCTCCGCCTTGAAAGGAGTTTTGTTGACTAGTGAAGTAACTCTCAAGTAAGGTGTACTCGAGGAGTGGAGTAGGGCGAAGAGGAGCTTCGTGACCGAACCACTATAAATCATCGTGTCGGTACTTTCCTTTACATTTATGTCTTTACCTTTGTAGACGTATTTATAGTTGCATACTTGTGTTGTGTGTCTTTGTGTGCATCACATAATCTAAACATCTAAGTTGCGGAAAAGCTATGGCTTAGTACGTATGTGCTTAATGTTTAGATTATGGTCAAGTGTACATCACTTAGTCTAAACATCATAGTTGCGGAAAAGCTTGTGCTTAGTACGTGTGTGCTTAGTGTTTAGACTATTGCTTGATGTACTCTTGATTTGATGTGTTTATGTGTTTTCTTACTTGTAGTATTCATCTTTCAATCAAACACATCTTACATCTAGTCAAGATTGATAAAGAATTTGATACAAAGGATTGTTAAGGTTTCAAATTAACAATGTTGCTACGTCCACTGTCGGCGGTTCGTTATTGGACCGGCGGTTCCTTATCAATAATGAACCGCGGGTGGAGATAAGGAACCACGGGTAGTGGATTGAGCCGAAATGTTTTTAAAATGAACTAGAAACTATTCAACCCCCCCCCCCCCCCCTTCTAGTTTCTACATCAAGTAATACTGCAAGTTTTGGAGTCAAACTATAAGGTCAAACAGGGAATTAGTCCTATAAACACTTTGGGTCAGATTCAACAGCTTAAACATGCCTTTTTCAATCTCATGCCAGATCTTTAATATTGGTAGTTAGGAAGTGATTTTAGTTTCTGAGTATAGCTTATCATATAAGCTTTCTAGAGATATTAAGTAGACCATACAGTTCTCACTATTCAGCTAGGAATAAGCTCTAAAATAAGCCTCATAGCAAATGCAAGTTTCTGTGATGATAGCTTATTAGATTTCTCATACAGGCTTATTCTCTTCATAAAAGTTGTAATTTTCTTTCACAAACTTGTTAGATAAGCTGAGAAAATAAGATTGGACCAAGGTCAAAGTTGGTCAAACTTGGTCAACGCTTGGTAACATAAGCCCAAAATAGCTTATTTGATTTTCTAGCTTATCCTGTGATGCTTTTTGAGATTTTCTTGGATAGGTGCTCATTAATTGGCCTATAGATCATGTTTTGAGCAATTCAGCCTTAGTGTTTATTCCAATAAGTAGTTCTCTTAAAAGTGCTTATTCAAGAAGTGCTTATTTGGCTTATTGGATGTTTTAGCTACAATCCTTGAAACTGACTAGGTAGAATTGAATTAGAAGTCTTTTAGAACAAGTCTCAGCTTAATTGATGGCTTAATTCTCTTGATCTAGCTTATTGAACTTAGTAGCTCGTTTTTGCTTAAACTTTAGATTAAATTACACATAAGTCCCTCGATTTTAGGAGTTAGTATAATCTATTTTTAATAGTTAAATTTTTCTAGGTTTTGCAAGTTAGTCCTCAGGTTTGTTTGATAGTTACATTTCAGTTAGGGTAGGTTGCAAGATTGTTACATTTTGGTTATAGTTTGTTATAGTTTTCATTTCAAGTCCTTTATGTTTCTGAATTTACAATTTTAGTCCTTTTACTTTTATGAACTTTACATTTTGAGCAATTTAACATTTTGTGAATTGATTACTTGTACATTTAGCATTATGTGTGGTATTTGTACTTTGTTTTAGCTTAGTACGGTTACGTAGAGATCATATTTTTACATTTTTACGTGCTTTATGATAATTAGACCTAGATTTACAAAATTCTATAAAATCTAACATAAAAAACAATTTGTTAACTTGATTTCTATTGGACAATCAATTCGTATTGAGTTGGGAATAACGAACTTAAAAAATGAAATATTAAATGACGCCACAGCCGGTTCATTACGTGGAGATTGACAATTGATTGACGGTTACAATTGGATTTTGGGATCCGTTCACCTTGTGAACGTTCTTTTTACGTATCATAAATCAAAGATATAAAAAAAAATCAAAAAGATAAAAATATAAAAAATAAAAAACCACAAAAATTAATTCTTTCATAAGAATTGAACCAAAAAATAAAAAAAAAATCAAAAAGTAATCTTTTTCCTAAAAGATTACACCAAAAAATATATTGTATATATTGGTTTCACTCGTTTTTACGTACATACTATATTTTCATAAAAAAACAAATAAATACAAAAATATTTTTGATATATTATTATATATGAATACATATACGTAGATACGAACAACCAAGTTACCTACTTCCATATGTATTGTCGTGGCAATACACCGTATTTGGGGGCGTTCCGGTCCTAAGTACGTGTATCGATCAAACATAATTAAGGCACAATAGATAAATACTACAATCTACTTGAACTTGAGAAAGAGACCACTGTGTGTGTGTGTGTGGGGGTGGGGGGGGGGGGTATAAGGCGAGTGTATTTCACATTCTAAAGAAGCAGGCTCTTAAGTGCTACGCGCCGCCTCGTTTCTCCGCTTCCTTGTGGGTCTTTCAAAGGTGATAGTAGTGAGTGGTGTGCCACCGAATCAGTACTACATATCTATATATTTTCTTGTGGATTTTGATTATTGCACCTTAAGAGAGATAATCTATTCTCTCTCAAAAAGTCGACCGAGAGCTCCTCTCTCATTCTTCGAGTTGAGTTGCATGCGCACCCGAGCGCGTGCACATATACCTATTGGTGTACAACCCCTTCCTCCCAAATGGAAGAAAAAGAACAAGAACAACATTGTCCATCAAGCCGATCCCGAGTATCGTTCTTTGAACAACTCACAAGAAGTCATGGCCGCCGTTGATAATAGACCATTGATTGAGATTCTCCAATCAAACGTGGAGGGGAATGCAGATGCTGTTGTTATTCCCGAGATACTCGCTAACACTTTTGAGCTTAAGACATGCATGATTACTATGGTTTCTTCTATCCCCTTCCTAGGGAGACCTATGGATGACCCCTACGACCATATCAAGAGATTCATGTCACTTTGTACTACACATAAGTATAATGGTGACCCTCATGATGCAATTAAGATGATCTTATTCCCTTTCTCCTTAGAGGGCAATGCTCGGAATTGGTTAGACAAGCAAACTTCTATGAGCATTTTTACTTGGGAGGATTTGAAGAATAAATTTGTGAATAAGTTATTTCCTCCTTCACGAACCACCGCCTTGAGAAACCAAATCATAGGTTTTCAACAAAAGCAAGACCAAAACTTTAGTGAAGCTTGGGAAGAGTTTAAAGAGTTGGTGAGAAAGTGCCCAAACCGTGGTTTTAACCAAGTTCACAAATTAACACCTTCTACAATGCTTTGAAACCTCACCATCAAGATTCCCTTAACTCGGCCGCAGGTGGGAACATTCTTTCAAAATCCACACAAGATGCATGGGATATCATTGTAGGTTTGCTATTTTATAGATCCGGTGGTCTAGGTAGGTGATGGAAATAGATGGCAGCCATTGATGAGTTTGAAGAGAGGGTTGTGTGTGTAAAGAGAAAGGAAAAATATATTCAACTGAAAAAATAGGAAAAACACAATCCACAACCCCTCCTTGGAAGCCTTGGAGGGGTATATATAGTCATTCACGCTCCTACACTATAGATAGTTTCCTAGTCTAGTCTTTGCGTGAGTGACTATGATAACTAATAGGAATTCTTAAATGTCGTCACATAAAGTGAATTTCCAACAATCTTCCCCCATGGGACGACGTGTAGAATTCCTTATAATATTTTTCCTAACAAGTACATAATGATTAAGAACAAGAGCTTTCATGAAGCGTCTAATGCTGATGATGTCTTCTGAGGCCTTTGACTTCAAGTCTTCACTTCAAAACGACTCATCTTTATAGTAACTTGTAGTATAAATACTGTAACGGCACGAGCTATGTAATCCATATACTTCTGGTTAAGGAGAAGCTTATGAATTAACTTCCCCCTAATTCATGCCACATCTTCTTGATGTAGAATCTTTTTAATAGCTTCCCCCTAAACCGACAATCCTCATAAGCAGTTTCAAAGCATTCAATAAAGCTTAGAATGATTAAGCGCACAACAGAATTTAACAAGAAAACCCCATCATATGAAATGATAATGTTGCTATGAGTGATTGAAGGTTTGGGGCACACCAAGTAGATCAACAACGTCTCTTCTCACTCTTGAATAACTCTTCTGATTTTTCTTCCCCCTGAGAGTTCAAGTTGTGCATACTAGGAAGAATCAAGACATTTCTTCCCCCACATAGGTTAAGAAAGGAAACCAATCCCATGTATGAAGCTCAAATACTGAAGTAGACACTTTAAACTATTCATGAAGTTAACATCGTAACACCAGAGTCAATTAAGTCCCAGAAATGCACATATCTTCTTCCGGAGATGCACCAGAGTCAATTAAGTCCCGGGAATGCATATTTCTCCATATAGGATAATGATGATGAATAATTGCAACATCAAAACAATTAAACATCAAACAATAGTGTACCGTTTAGATACTGATAACGCTACGAGTTAAAACACTGATTTTCTCTGCGGTTATGACAAAAGTCTTCCCGGAATGTCTTTAAATCAAAAGAAGGTATGAAGTTCATCACGTGTACTCCTTGTGTGTTCAATATGTCTTCTTCTTCCACCTTGATGGTTTCGAAACCTCGTAATCAACAATAAATCGTACGCACATGTACCTGAAATCTCGTGAGAATAATAAATAAGATGAATTATATATTTTGTGAGAATCAGCTGCTGATCGAAATTCTCTACTCATAAACTCTCCATGGCTATCTTTACCAACCCCCTTGTAGGCAATTCGAAGTGACCACTGATGGAATGAATCAGATATACCAAACGTGAAACTGAATACGAATTCCTCGACCTTGTGACTTAAGCTTGCACTATTGTTGATTGAAGAACGGTGGAGAAATCTCTAAGTACCCAATACCTTGCTGAAAGAAGTATATAAGCACAACACCTCTTGAAATTATCCACATCGACTATGCGTGTGACACTGAGTACAACAATGTAGCTCCTTTAAGTGATAGTTATCCAAGTCATCAACCAACCACCCCGAACCCGGTAACTAGATAAACAAGTGTTCATACTAAGATTAAGCACGAGCAAGTTATCTTTGAAAGATAAAATAAGTGCACGCCTTCAAAAAATCCGTCTTCAACTTCAAATAATAATACCCGATCAGAAAATCCGTAGCCACTAACAGTATAACCATTTTTTCTCTTGGTCTCGTCAAATAAATTCCGTCACTTTGTCTCGTCTTTTAGTCTCGTCACTTTGTCACGTCATTATAGCCATAATTCACATGGTACATTTACAAAAAATCAGCCAATGTTGGTAATAAATGTCACCATCCCATTTAGTCCAAGCCCATAACTTTCGGTGAGTGAAAATCCATTCTATTTTAAAATGAATTATAACGAATCTAATGAAAATTCATGGCTTGGTCTTATATTTGGTGCAGCCCGGTTAGTACAACAAAACAACCCGATCCATCTAACCACTTGGGATATATAACAATAATTTGTTTAGTTAACTCACACTTTACCAATAACCCTAATCTCATTTCACTTATCATCAACCGCCTCCATCTAACCTTCTTTCTACATCACAACCACCAAACATTTCAAAAGAAAGAACTTGATCTCTATAATCTCAATCTATACCTCACTTCCTCAGCCCCCATTTCTCAAAGCAAATCCACACCTAATAAAATAAATCATCATGTTAATCAAATAAACACAAGCTATGTTTATCAGATTCGATCAATGATGATCAAGTGATAAAACACACCAAACTGATTGCATGCATCTAAAATAAACCAAATCTCCATCTTCGAATGACGAGCAAGATCCACGAAGAAAAGATCTTAACATCAAGATCTTTATAATAAGATCTCGGGTAGGTTCGGATTTTTATCTTCGTGTACTTTTGTTTGTTGTAATTAACCAAAGAAACAAATAGATTATAACATATTTGTTAGAAATCTTGTTTCATTTCAATATTAAATTGGGTAAACCAAACAAGGATTTGTGATGCATGTTTGTATCTGACGAAACAAAGACACGAATGTAACAATATTGTTATGTTTCGTTCTTTACTTTCGAAAATTAATGGTGGCCTAGCCAGATATTAGATCTATGATGCATGCTGTTTCGAGTTGGATAGATCAATTAAGATCTTGACTCATCTTTAAGATATGTAACCGAAACTAAATCTGGGATCATATTTGTTTTATATGTTTTGGTTCGAGTCTAGATGCGATGGGGGTTTAGGAGACGATGGGATTAGATTAGTGTAGATTGGTGTTGTGGAGTAATAAGGTGGTGGCATGTTGGTTCTGGTCAAGTCTTGGTTTTTGGGTTTTGTTAAACTGTCGCAATGTTGTCTTCATCGCAATGTTTGATTAACTGCATCGCAATATTTTTAAAAGATAAAGCCATCGCAATATTTTTAACAAGCCATCGCAATCCCATAAACCCATCACAATGTCATCGCAATGATGCATCGCAATGTACCATCGCAATGTCATCGCAATGATGCATCGCAATGTACCATCGCAATGATGCATAGTAATGAGCCATCAGAATGTACATAATCATATCCATCAGAATGTCTAATATGAAATCTTATCCGAATGATACTTTTTTCCGTTTTTCCAGGATCTAGCTTTTCCTGGATCTGATATTCATCTTTATCTTCAAGAAAAAAATAAAAAAATGAATAATACTTTTAAACCCAATAGCAGATCTCAAAAATAGATGAAACCATAAAGATTAGACATCAGACGTGGACTTATGACCAGATCTAATATGGCTGCAAACTTTTGACCAGAAAACTGTTTGACATACAACTGAAACTAGACCAGCTAGTGATATTCAGACCATTGAGACAACAAAACTGTGACAAGAGACCAGTTGTGATAAGACCAGATAGTGACAAAAGAAAACAGTGTGACAAAAACGTGACCAAATTTTTGACTGTTTGGACAGAAAACAAGAACATAGTGACAAAAAAGTTAGAACAGATTCGAGACCAAAAGAAAAAATTTTGACCACCAAATCAATAGATAAAAAACACATCAATCCAAGGATTGAACCATAGCTCTGACGCCAATTGTGGGTTTGCTATTTTATAGATCCGGTGGTCTAGGTGGGTGGTGGTAATAGATGGCAGCCATTGTTGGAGATAGAGAGAGAAGGCTGTGTGTGTAAAGAGAAAGAAAAAGTGTATTGAATGAAAATGGGAAAAACACAAACAACAATCCCTCCTTGGAAGCCTTGGAGGGGTATATATAGTCACTCACGCTCCTACACTATACATAATTTCCTAGTCTAGTCTTTGCGTGAGTGACTATGATAACTAATGGGAATTCTTAAATGTCGTCACCTAAAGTGAATTTCCAACAATTATTGAGACAAAATCCATGGTTCAAACAAATAATCAAAGAGATGACGTGGTACATGTTGTTCAAGAGGGCACTTCTAGACCATATGAGAGTCAAATCCTTTCACAACTTCACGAATTTAACCAAAGTCAAAAGATGCATCAAGCAATGATTCAAGACTTTATGAAGGTTTCCTTGAACAATTCTTCTACCAAAAATGTCAATGGCATCACCCTATCTTGTGAGACATGTGGAGGCCCTCATTCCTACTTGTAATGTGATAAAGTTCAAAACTTTCAAGGTGAATGCTATGCTTATCATGATGAACAAAGAGAGCACTTTAAACCCAACATCAACCCTAATAACATTTCTTACAAGTCCAAGAATTACCTTGCTCCACCCGGTTTACCTCCCCATCAACCCAACCAAAACCAAACAAACCCTCCACAATTGATTAATAGAAACCAAGAGCAAAGGGGAAATTACCAAGGGAACAACAATAATAGAGGGCCTAACAACTTTCAAAACCAAGGGAACAACTTTCACGGAAATAACCAAGGGTTTTACAATCAACCTCCACCTTTCCAACAACAAGGATTTCAAGGAAATGGGCCAAATGATTTTAGCAATATTGAGCTTCTTCATAAGATGAACCAAGACAATGAAAGGAGATATCAAGATAATGAAAGAAGGATCCGTAAGAGTGAAAAGAGAACTCAATATCAATTAAGAGCTATGCATAAGGAGACAAACAAGAGGTTTATTATGCTCTTAAATCAAAGACCACAAGGTGCTATACCCTCCAACACTCAAACGAATCCAAGGGAAAATGTAAATGCAATTACTACAAGGAGTGGGAAAACAACCATTGATCCTTCTATTCCTCCTACACCTCCTTTGGTAACTCCTACTACGGTTCCTCCTTGTGATAAGCCTACACCTTCTAGTTCTACAACTTCAAAGCCTACACCTTCAAAGCCTACACATACTAATCCTTCACCTTCCACACCTATCAATGAAGAAACCAACAAAGAGATTCCTTCAACAACTACCACTCAACCTTTACCAAAACCAAACCTTCCATATCCTTCTAGATTAAGAAAGGAGAAAGTTAAGAACAAAGATGATATACAAGTGTCCAACTTCTTAAGGATGTTTAAGCAATTAAATATCAATATATCATTTGTGGAAGCCTTAGCTTATATGCCTAAGTTTTCCAAGATGTTTAAGGACCTTCTTTCTAACAAAGAGAAATTGGTTGATGTGCCTAATGCTTCATTGAATGAAAATTGTTCCGCGGAGTTGTTAAAGAAGCTGCCTACTAAACTTGGTGATCCGGGTCGGTTTTTTATTCCTTGTAATTTCCCGAGGTAGAGAATTGCATGGCACTTGCAGATCTTGGTGCAAGCATAAATTTGATGCCTTTGTCGGTTTGGAAACGACTTTCCCTTCCCGAGCTCACACCTACAATAATGACACTTGAGTTAGCAAACCGTTCAATAGCTTATCCGGTGAGAATTGCGGAAGATGTGTTTGTAGGGGTTGATAAATTCACATTCCCCGCGGATTTTGTAGTTGTTGAATATGACATGGACCCTAGAGTTTAATACGATGTTTTTAGCCAAGTATAAAATCTTATCGTCCGAATCTCTTCGAATTGATTATTGGTAGAAAGTATGACTCAATTGTTCTTGGTGGAATAATAAATGAGTGGTTTGATTATCTAGTTTTAAACTAAAAGCAAATAAAAAAGTGTCGTTGAGTAAAATGAGAACTTTACAGGTTAAACTAAAATGAAGAGTTAAAAAATAAATGCTTGAAAACTTAAAGACAAGATTAGAAAAACACTTGAACACTTAATGAATCTAAAACTTGAAAACGTATAAAAACAAGAAATTAAACCATTCGGAATGTTGCTAATCGGAATCTGATCGGAATGCTGGTCGGAAAGTATGATCGGAATATGGGACATGAATGCTACAATCGGAATGTTGGAAAACAACACTAATCGGAATACCAAACAATACTCTCGTCGGAATGATAGTGCAATCGGAATCCCTAATCGGAATCCAGTAAAAGGAAGCAGTCGGAATCTAGTGAAACAGTCCTAATCGGAATGTGCCTAAAACCCTTATCCGATCAAGTGATCGGAATAACAAGATGCAATCGGAATGAGAAACCCTAATCCGATCAGAGTGATCGGAATAATGGAGCAAGAGTCGGAATGTCTGATCGGAAAGGGGTTTACCCTTTCCGATGGTATGAATTCGCAAATAAGCTAAGTATTAGGCTATTTTCAATAAGCCAAATCCAAAACTTGATTGAATCTATAATGAAAAAGACTAAATAAGCACGAATAACAACTTATCCAATCTTCAAATAAGCAATCTTTTAAATCAAACCATAAAAAGATGAAACTTTTTAAGAAAACTTTCAAAAAGTAAATAAGCTAAACATACAAATAAGCCAATAAGCACAAAGATCTTAAAGCTTAACCGTTTGAAAGCTTATGTAGGAATAAAAAGATTAACTTTTTAAGCACGAAAACATCAAGATCAACACGGATCATAAATATTTCGCACAAAAAGTAAACTAAAATCAAGAAAGGTAGAAAGAGATTAATGAACAAAAAGCTTAACTTGAATTTGATTAATGAAATCAAAAATACAAAAAGCTTAATCTTGAAAGATTAAAAGAAAGAAAAGATGAAAACTTAGTGAGAGAAAGTTTGGAACTTTCTCTCTCTAAAAACTAGAAAGGAAAAATGAAAATGAAACTAGCTAACTCCCCTCCTAATGTGATTAGGAGGGTATTTATAGGAAAATGGGAAGTGCATGTGTGGTGTGCTTCCTTCTTTCTTTTCTTCTCGACTCGATTTAATTCTTTGTCTTTTCTCGACGTCGTCTCGGGATTTGAACTTGTCTTAATAATTTTCTTCTTTAATTTAGACTTGAGTTCTTCGACTTCATTAAAACTTCCGTCTTTAGACTTTTTCTTCGATAAATCCTCAGAATAGGTCTTGGACATCCGTTCTTTAAGCACTCTTGATCTCTTGACTTCGTCTTTTCTCGTTTTCTTCGATAAAAGCCCGTGAAAGCCCGTGTTTTCTTCCTTTTTTATCTTTTGGTCCTAAAACACAATAAAAACACAAACCACGCATAATTCCGACTTTTACGACATAAAATACACGTTTTGGTCTTGTTAATATTGGAAATAAGTGGTAAAAGGATAAGTGTTTTCACACTTATTAAATCCCCTACACTTGACCATTGCAATGCCCTCATGCAATGCATTAATTTTAAAGCACGGTTTACATTTTCCATCATAAATAACCCACCTTGGCCTTTATTAAATACTAAACATAAAAAGATAGAAGCAAGTAAAGAAATCAAAGACTTACATTGGGTTTTGGCTGCCATGAACATTTATCATCCTCAAGTTTCACGTTCCCTATACCAAGCTTAAAAACGAGATCATTGTTATTATAAGTTAACAAACTAACACGAATTCATGTGGGCCAATTATTTACTTAGACTCTCTTATTCCTAGGTGTATCTCTTATATTTTATTTTTGTCTTGAATGATCACGAGGATGCATTGTTTGACTTATTTCGATAGTTATTTAGGCCGAAAATAAAGCGGACGATTTAATCAATATTTAGCTAAAGGACAAAATCTCTTAAAACTGATTCTCGGGACCTCATAAAGTTCATATCTTGGCATAACCCGCTTCATGATTTGAGACCTTTCTCGGACCGATATTTGGCAGCGGCTTCATACTTCAAATCTTTAAGAGACGTTCATGAAATTATGGTCTTCTCTTCATAATAGGAATTTCTTCACTTGAAGTTTTTGAGAGATTCTTCATACTTGGACCACGACTTCTTCATTTTTCTCCAATCTTTATTTTGGACTTTGATATACAACAATCCGTCTCCTTTTAGGACTTGGATCTATTTATCCTCATACCTTGCTAGGGTCTTTTTGAATAGACTTCTCCATGATCTTTAGGGGAGTATTTGCTTTTCGTCGTGTGTCTTGATCCTTCATATTGATTTTAGATAAATGATTCTTCACATCACTTTTGGATCTTTAGCAACAAAATGTAGCCCTCATGCCTTGTTAGGGCCTTTTCGGACTCGCCAATCTTCGCATTCCCCTTCAATAAGTTATGCCTTGGATATGAACTCTAATTAATACCGAGCAACTTTTAAACGATCTTGGGCTAGAAGCTAAGTAACTTTTCAAATCGTACAACCTTATTTATTGCAGATAAATTTATTAGCAAGCGATGGGAGAATAGGCTTATAATCAACTCACATAAATTCACGAGAGAATACCAAACTTATAATTGACTCTATCATCTCTCGTTCTCCATAGTTTAAAATCTCACGGAATTAGACTCGTGGATGCTTAGCCAATTAAATCAAAGTTTAGGTTTTCGAGTCATCTATAGGATCTTGCAAACTCTTAGACTTTTTCAAGTTTAGAATTCGCATTTTAAAGTTCCCTTGATAAACAACTCTAGGATCAATTATAGGAACTTGCGAAAAGTTCTTGTTCTTAGCCCGTGAGAGTTAAGACTTTCGCGTTTTAAAGCTCCCTATATAAAAGCCTAGCAAAACTTGACTTAAACACGTTAAGGATACTAGCTAGAGTAAAATTAGATAAGTAAACTCGGGTTGAGTAAAAAAGTTCATGACTTTGAAAAATTTAAAACCACTTTATTTTAGCAAGGAAAGAAAATAACCATAACAAAGGAAAATAAAACTATACAACTAGGCCAAAATAGATTAAAAATTTTGAAAAATGTCGAAAAATCAAATTTTCTGGTTAAAATGAGGACACATTCATGGAAAAGACCACTTACTTCGATTGAGGTCCCCCTACACTTGATATTAACATTGTCCTCAATGTTTAAGCATGTGGGGGTAAACTCCCCTACACTTAGGACATTGTGCACTTTGTTTAAATCTTGCTAAGGAAAAGACAACTAAAGTGATTTCAATGTGAACATATAAGATATGAAATATTGAATCACGACAGTTTAGGATAGAACCGGGAAGACGGGTACACGGGATCACGATTCGTCAAAAGTCATCGAGGTGCTCTTTGAAGCTTGAATCCCTGTAGAGAATAAGAAACAAGACAACAAACACATACGGGGCTCCCCTACACTTATTATGAAAACGATAAAGGATAGATCACGGGTTGCCTCCCGAGAAGCGCTTGTTTTTGATAACCGAGTCACGAGCCTGACTCGACCCAAAATTAGTTCATGGGAAACGTGGTGAGGGATGGAATCATCTCATGAGAGATGTCCTCACCAAAGTACAGCTTCAAACGCTGGCCATTTACCTTGAAATTAGGCCCATTTGGCTGAGAAAGCTCAATGGTGCCATATGGAAAGACTTTGGTGACGGTGAATGGACCAGACCAGTGGCTCTTCAACTTGCCCGAGAAGATCTTCAATCGAGAGTTAAAAAGTAAGACTTGATCACCAACGTGGAACTCTCGGTTCTTAATCCTTGCATCGTGGATGATCTTGGTCTTCTCCTTGTAGATCAATGAGTTCTCGTAAGCTTCATTCCTCAGTTCATTTAGCTCGTTGAGTTGAATCTTCCGAAGATCACCGGCTTTGTTGATGTCGAAGTTAGCCCACTTCAAGGCCCAGTATGCCTTGTGTTCCAGCTCGATGGGGAGGTGGCATGCTTTCCCGTACACAAGATGATAAGGTGTACAACCAATCGGGGTCTTATAAGTGGTACGGAAAGCCCACAAAGCATCGTCTAACTTATCCGCCCACGCGGCACGATGCTCTCCCACAGTACGTTCCAGAATTCGCTTCAATCCACGATTGGATATCTCGGCTTGACCGTTGGTTTGAGGATGATAAGCGGTGGAAAGACGGTGATTGACACCATACTTAGCCATGACTCTTGCAAATTGATCATTACAAAAATGAGTCCCGCGGTCACTGATTATAGCACGAGGAACACCGAATCGAGCAAACAGTTGCTTCAAAAAGTTCACAACCACCCTCGCATCGTTCATAGGGAGAGCCTTAGCTTCAACCCATTTAAAAACGTAGTCAACGGCTACGAGGATGTACTTGTTCCCTTTAGATGATGGGAATGGACCCATAAAGTCGATACCCCATACATCAAAGATTTCACATTCTTGTATGAAATTTTGAGGCATCTCATCTTTATGTGTGATCTTGCCTTGTCTTTGGCAGGCATCACAATGTTTAACCATTTCGTGAGCGTCACGGTAAATGGTGGGCCAATAAAATCCAGAGTCGAATACTTTCTTCGCGGTGTAATTAGGACCAAAGTGACCACCGGTGGGTCCTTTATGGCAAGCGTCAAGGATTTATACCGCTGCCGGCCCATCAACACATCGACGAATGACAAGATCCGCACATTGTTTGAATAGGTAAGGGTCGTCCTAGAAATAATGTTCAATATCTTTAAAGAACTTTTTCTTTTGTTGGGACGTTAACCCTTCCTTGAGAATTCCACCCGCTAAGTAGTTTGCAATGTCCGCAAACCACGGGGTGTCATCGAGATTTGGATTGATAGACATTAAAGCCTCAAGGGGAAAAAAGTCATTGATCTCTTGATTCGGATGATCCCCTTGATAAGAATTCTCAAGTCTACTTAGATGATCTGTGGCTAGGTTTTCGGCTCCCTTCTTGTCACGAATTTCAATGCTGAATTCTTGAAGGAGCAAAACCCTACGAAGAAGTCTTGGCTTAGAATCTTGCTTAGTCAACAAGTACTTCAACGCGGAATGATCGGTATACACGATGGTGGTAGAAAGGACAAGATAGGGGCGGAACTTTTCAAAAGCATACACTACAGCTAAAAGCTCTTTTTCGGTAGTGGTATAATGTAATTGAGCCCCCGTCATTGTCTTGCTAGCATAATGGATTGGTTGGAAGTGTTTGTTCACTCTTTGGCCCAAAACCGCTCCAATAGCAAAGTCGCTAGCATCACACATCAACTCAAAAGGTAGCTCCCAATTAGGGGTAACCAAGACCGGTGCCTTAGTTAGCTTATCCTTAAGAAGATTGAAGGATTCAAGACACTCTTTGGAAAAGATGAAAGGAGTATCTTTTTCCAAGAGGTGGGTCATCGGGCGAGCGATTTTAGAAAAATCTTGGATGAATCGACGATAGAAGCCCGCATGACCGAGGAAACTTCTCACACCCTTCACGGTTGAAGGTGGAGGCAATTTTGCAATAACATCGAATTTAGCACGGTCCACTTCAAGACCGGCTTTAGAGATTTTTAGTCCTAGCACGATGCCTTCTTTTACCATGAAATGACATTTTTCCCAATTTAGAAAAAGGCGAGTGTCTTCACACCGCTTAAGCATACGTTCTAAATTGGCAAGGCAAGCAGAGAAAGAATCACCATAAACCGAGAAATCATCCATGAAGACTTCCATAGTTTCTTCAACCATGTCATGGAAGATAGCCATCATACACCTTTGGAAAGTCCCAGGAGCATTGCATAAGCCAAAAGGCATTCTTTTGTAGGCAAATGTTCCATAAGGACAAGTGAATGTGGTTTTCTCTTGGTCTTTGGGATCGATGGGAATTTGAAAATACCCATAGAAACCATCTAAAAAGCAGTAATAGTCATTACCCGCTAGACGTTCAAGCATTTGGTCCATGAAAGGAAGGGGAAAATGATCCTTTCTCGTAGCATCATTGAGTTTGCGATAGTCTATACAAACTCTCCACCCTGTAACGAGACGAGTAGGAATCAACTCGTTGTTTTCATTGGGAACAACGGTGATTCCGCCTTTCTTAGGCACACAATGGACGGGACTAACCCACGGTGAATCCGAGATAGGATAGATCATGCCCGCATCAAGAAGTTTGATAACCTCTTTTTTGATAATGTCATGGATTTTAGGATTCACCCTTCGTTGGCTTTGAATAGTGGGTTTAAAGTCGTCCTCCATGAGAATTTTATGTGTGCAAAAGTGAGGATCAATTCCACGAATATCGGAGATCTTCCAAGCAATAGATTTCTTGTGATTCTTCAACACGGCGATAAGTCGGGATTTTTCTTCTTCTTTCAAGTCCTTAGCGATGATCACGGGTGACTTCTTGTTGTCTTTAAGGAAAACGTACTCGAGATTAGACGGTAGGTCCTTAAGCTCTAAATCCGAAGGGTTTTCGATGGAAGGCGTAGTCAAATTCGGTTCATCGATAGAGATATCCTTAGGAGATGGTGGAGAAGTATGGTCCTCATTGAGAAGTTTCTCAATGGTACGAATGTCTTCATCCCAGTTGGAGGAACAATCGTCATATTTTAAGTCCACATCTCCCAAAGTTGCTTCAAATTCTTTCAAGATGAAATCACTTTCTCCAAATGGAGTCAGTGATGGAGCAATAGAGGCAACGGTCTCAACAATGGGTAGAGAAGAAGAACCACTTTTACAAGCGTCTTTGAAATGTTCTTTACAAGCCTCATCAAGAACATCAATGAAATTAACACTCTCGTTTTCCGAAGGCTGCTTAGAAAGTTTACCCATGTTGAAGACGATTTTATCGTCACCAACTCTCATGATTAATTCGCCTGCGGCTACATCGATGAGAGTGCGACCGGTCCTCAAGAACGGACGTCCAACGATTAATGGAACACGGGGATCCATCTCGTAGTCAACGACAACAAAATCTGCCAGGAAGGTGAATTTGTCAACGCCAACGAAGACGTCTTCGGCTATCCCCACTGGATAAGCAACCGTACGGTTAGCTAATTCCAAAGTCATTTTGGTGGGGACTAGCTCGGGGAGAGATAATTGCTTCCAAACACTTAAAGGCATTAAGTTAATACTAGCACCTAGATCGGCTAGGGCCATGCAATTCTCTACTCCTGGGAAGTTGCAAGGAAACAAAAAGCGACCCGGGTCACCAAGTTTGGTGGACAATTTCCTTAAGAGAACCGCGGAGTAATTCTCATTAAGTTGGGTCTGAGCAATGTCAAGAAGCTTCTCTTTGTCACTAAGAAGATCTATAAACATCTTCGCATATTTAGGCATGTAAGCGAGAGCCTCAGCAAAGGAGATATTGAAATTCAGTTGTTTAAACATTTTAAGAAAGTTCGAAACCTGAATATCATCCTTGTTCTTCAATTTCTCTTTCCTCAACCTCGAAGGATAAGGTATATTGGGCTGAGATGAAGGCTTTGGGATAGAATTCGCACTCACATCCGTGGGTGGTGGAGGGGTAGAAGTAGAAGGTGGTGGAATTGGAGAAGTAGAAGTTGTAGGAATAGAAAATGGAGGATTCGGAGAAGGAGACTCGTTTTTCTTTATCACAATCACCGGTGTAGGTGTAGGAAGCTCGGGTTCTTTTAAACCTTTTCCACTGCGAGTGGTGATTGCTTTCATCTCCCCTCTTGGATTAGCAACGGTGTTACTCGGAAGAGAACCCGATCCAGAGGCTTGATTACTTGGGAAGAAACTAGCCATCATGTTCCTCAAGTCATTCGTTTGACTTGCCAAAGTGTTTCGCATATCAGCTCGAAGATCATTCCCTTGCTTCACCATATCTGCTTTCATGTTGGCCATTTCCCGCTGAAGATTTTGCACGATCACATCATTATTCCTCATGTAGGTTTCAAAATCTTGGTGTAATGCGGTGGGTTGGTTGGGATGAGGAGCATGATAGGCGGGTGGTTGATAAGCAGGTTGTTGGTAAACTTGGTTGTTTCTTTGAGGTGGATATAGGTTTCTTTGGTTTTGATATGGAGTTGGAGTACGTGGTTGGTTTTGATTGTTGCGATTGAGGTTGTTCGGGTTTTGTGGGGGAAAACCGGGAGGTGAAAGAAAGTTGTTTGAGTGATAGCTGAGCAAGTTGCGGTCACCTTGAGGACGTGCTTGATAGCCTCCCGTAGAATAGGTACCGTTGGCGGCATACACATTTTCCGGATTGTCGTGAGTCGAAGGACAATCGGTGTATGAGTGAGATCCCCCGCATATATCACATGATTGAGTCATAGCATTGGCTTGGGCAGTGATAGCTTTGGTGTTATTGGCGGCTTGGAGAGCAAGTGATTCAACAAGCGAAGTAAGCTTATCAAGTCTCTTTTCGCTCTCATTAGTGCTAGCACTAGCCACATTGGTCCGAACACTCTTGGTTTGCACTCTAGACTTGTTCTCAATAATATCCCAAGCGGCATTAGAAGACTTAACCAAAAGATTACCCCCCGAGGCACTATTTAGTGAATCTTGGTCATTCATGCTTAAACCATTGTAAAAAGTATTAATTTGGTGCACTTTGGTAAAACCATGTTGTGGGCACTTTCTTAAAAGTTCTTTAAAACGGTCCCAAGATTCACTAAAAGTCTCATCGTACTTTTGTTCAAAAGTAATGATTTCATTCCGCAAAGCGGTAGTACGAGAGGGTGGGAAAAAGTAGTTTATGAATTTGGTCTCTAAGTCCGTCCACGTAAGAATACTTTGTGGCGGTTCCTTATCAAGCCAATGCCGGGCTTGTCCCTCTAAGGAGAAAGGAAAAAGTTGCAAGCGAATTACCTCTTGTGAAACCTCATTAAATTTGATCGTATTCGTGAGTTGAAGGAACCTTTTGATGTGGTCATGAGGATCATCAATGGTACGCCCCTAGAATGGTTGAGCAGAGACCATTTGAATAAATCCGGATTTGAGCTCAAAGTTGTTGGCTCCAATCGTGGGTATGACAATAGCATCGTGGTTACCCTCTACATGTGCTTGCAAAAGTTCGATCATAGGACGATTGTCCGGTGGAGGTTCATTGTTGTTATTATTCATGTTGTTTTGAGGTGGATTATTATTATTGTTGTGTACACCGGCCATGTCTAATGTCACACCCCACCATGGCGGAATATGGGGCGCGACGTATGGATATCATCACAACATGGCGTGTCTATAGAGATAACTATATGCAATAAGAAATATCATAAAATGGTGACACCAAAGTCATGACAATATCTCATCAAATGCAGGAGTCTAGGTAAGTAGGTAACAGTCCTACCGCTTACCCAAGACAAACAAATAACATAACCAAACAAAAAAAATATGTGTGCCACAGTATCACTTATTAAATGAACAAATAAAAACTAAGAAGGAAACGGGGATGTCCTTCTGTATGCATTCCTACGCTCTCCAAATCCTAGCCACTTAAGTTCTCACGCCTACCCAAAGCATCACCTGAAAGAGACACTAAAACACGTCAACATAAAGTTGGTGAGAGTCATAGGTTTAGACTCCAACGCTAAATCAGTTAAAATCTGTGAATAACAATCATCAACAAAAGAACATATGGACAATGCGTTACAAATATGCATTAACAACTATCAATCAAGATTAATCACACCAAAACAATCCAAGGCTCCTACCTTGCCAAACAACATCATGGTACCATAGATGATCACACTATGTACCTATCCCAAGGCCACTACCTTGGCAAACCACAAGGCCACTACCTTGTCAAACCACAAGGCCACTACCTTGTCAAACCACAATAACTGAGACGGCACGTGTCCCTCGATCCAAATCATATACAATCAAGAATCACATAGCAGTTAATCACATAAGTGTACACACAAGTCCATTACCAAACACAAAACATTCACAGCATAATTTATAAAAACAAGACAGTGCCTCTTCCATCCCATCTGGAAGTCAAAATCATTAGTAAACATGGGACTATGAAACTCACCTGATAGCTTCTTCACGAGTCCTCGCACTAGCAACAAGCTATCAAACCAAAAACACGAATCAATACACAACCAATCACTAAGATGGCTCATCAACCTATGATGGACATCTAACCTATTCCCACACAACTTCCTCATTGATAAACTCTAATCACCCCATTACCCATCCCTAACAAGTCCTTAACTTGGTTAAGTTCAATAACTATCCCGTTCATATTTTACACAAAACAGTCCCAGTTTTTAGGTCTCAAAACTTTAAGTCAAACGTCCACTTAAACATACCCATGGTTTCTGTAAAAGGAATATTCATACCCTTACATATGTTGTCTAACACCTCCCACTTGCCCTAACCTTAAAGCTACTGTTAAGGCCCCGATATACATATATCTACTTTTGTCATTCCAGATTTCCTGATTTTAAACGTACTAAAAGTTTGTTACCATTAAGGGATCTTATCCTAAACCACAACCTTATCCCAAGTGCAGATACTTACTACAATATATAAAACATCTCTCATGTTCGTGAGAAGATCCCAATGCAACCCTAAGTACCCCAAACAACCCAAAACTTAAAAAGAAAACAGGCTGAATTCAAAACTGTTTTGACCTCCTACTGTTGTAACCTGTTTTTGACCCACTTCCCCACCTCCAATTTAGTTCTCGTTTCTTGATTAAGAAAGCCAACTCAATTACCTATCGAGGGCTAGTTTGATCGCATCTTGAATGTTCCTAGAACTCGAGATATGATCAAAACAATAGACTCAAAATTCTGCCCAGTTTTTAAAAACGGGTTTTAAACAAATTGATCTAATTAATCACCTATAACCCTTCTAATACAAGCCCTAGATTTTATGATCATCATGATATGATTAATACATCATTGATCTACTGTTTCTATATAAACCCTAACCCTTAATCCATCATAAGGATGATTAATTAAACATAAAACAATTTAAATTAAAAAGGTTAATGAAGGTTTTTACCTTAAATCAATGGAAGATGAAAAAGCTATAGAAACCTAATTTTTCTCTCTTAGGCCGTCGACTATAATGCTCCAGGGATAATAATTCGTTTGGTGTAGGGTATGTGTTCCTTATATAGCCAAAATCCTAGTCCAACTCAAACACTAGTTACCATAAACTTTTTTTTCCTTTTTTTTCTTTCCTCTTTTTTTTTAAACCGACTATACACCTATAAATTCGTTTTTTTATTTATTTTATTATTAATATATGTATTAATAATATTACCTTAATTTTTCTTAATTTATTTCAGCTCCTAAAGCCTCCAAAACCTCAAAACCGTAAAACTAGTCAAATTTACACGTTTTACCGTAAAAGACGTAAAATATACACTTTTAAAAAAAATCTCAAATTTTGAAATAAACTTTATAACTAAGTCCTAAATGACTTAAAACCATCCCGAAAAATATTCATATGACTAATTACCTCATCCGGGACCTCTAAATGCTAAACCGTAAATCGTAAAAATACGATTTTTCTATAATACTTATACGTATACGTAAACACCAAAATATCACCATTTCATTTCATAGTCACAACTTGTGAGCTCATGAACGTGAAATAACCATTCCTCGATTTACTTATGAGTACTTCTATACTCATAAATGATAACCACACCAACCTTAAACACTCAAAATAAACACGTAATCACACAAATCAAGTAAGCACACATAAAATAACTTAAGAGTAAGACCAAGTGACGAACCTCGAAACCACGATTGTCACATCACTCCCTCCTAATAGAAATCTCGTCCCGAGATTTACTCCTTAGGATCGTCATTCATAAACAGCTGAGGATACTTACTCCTCATAAACTCTTCTCGTTCCCACGTGAACTCCGGTCCACGTTTAGAATTCCATCTAACCTTAACTAACGGTATCTTACTTCTTTTCAATGTTTTAACTTCACGGTCCATAATCTCTATCGGCTCCTCAATAAAACGAAGGCTCGCATCTATATTAATATCGTCCACCGATACTTGCAAGTCAGTTCTTGCTAAGCATTTCCTCAAATTTGAGACATGAAACACATCGTGTACACTACTCAACTCTTCCGGCAATCTCAACCTATATGCCACTAGCCCAATCCTTTCAAGGATTTCAAATGGACCCACAAATCTAGGCGCTAACTTTCCTTTCTTCCCGAACCGCATCACCCCTTTCCATGGTGAAACCTTTAGCATAACCTTGTCCCCAACCTCAAATTCCAATGGCTTACGCCTCTTGTCCGCATAGCTCTTTTGTCGATCCCTAGCCGCCTTTAATTTCTCCTTAAGCACGGTTATCGCATCCGTAGTCTCTTGTACCATCTCTGGTCCAATTAGTTGACTACTTCCTACTTCAGCCCATAGCAACGGTGACCTACACTTCCTACCATAAAGTGCTTCAAACGGTGCGCACTCTATACTAGCATGGTAGCTATTATTGTACGAGAATTTTGCCAATGCCAGATGATTCTCCCAACTTCCCCCAAAGTCTATCACACACGCCCTCAACATATCCTCTAGCGTTTGTATAGTCCTCTCACTCTGTCCATCTGTCTGCGGGTGATATGCTGTGCTCATATCCAACCTCGTTCCCAAGGCCTTCTGCAATAGTCCCCAAAATCGAGACGTAAACCTGCTATCCCTATCTGATATGATCAAAACCGGCACCCCGTGTTTTGCCACCACATGTTCCAAGTACTTCTTGGCAAATTTCTCCATCTTATCATCCTCCCTCATTGCCACAAAATGTGCAGACTTAGTCAGTCTGTCCACTATTACCCAGATCATGTCATTACCACTGTTAGACCTTGGCAGTTTTGTAATGAAGTCCATGGCAATATTCTCCCACTTCCACTTAGGAACCTCTGGTTGTTGCAATAACCCTGATGGTCTTTGGTGTTCAGCCTTTACCTTGGCGCAAGTCAAACATTCACTAACGTACAAGGCTACATCTTTCTTCATTCCCGGCCACCAATACATATCCCTCATGTCCTGATACATCTTATCAGCCCCTGGGTGTATCGAATACCTCGACGTATGAGCTTCATCCAAAATAATCTTCCTTGTATCGCCAAACAACGGAACCCAGATTCTATCTAAGTAATACTTACAACCATCTCCTCTTTCTTCCATATATTGATCCATGGTATGTAGATTTTCTTCAACCAGCCTATCTTCCTTAACGGCCTCTATTTGTGCTGCCCGAATCCTATCCTTAAGAGTTGTCTGGATTGTTATGCTCATTGCCCTTACTCTCTTTGGTTTTAGCCTCTCCTTCCTACTTAGCGCATCCGCCACCACATTGGCCTTTCCAGGGTGATACTTAATCTCACAATCATAATCACTAAACAACTCCAACCATCGTATCTGCCTCATATTCAAATACTTCTGATCAAAGATGTGCTGCAAACTTTTGTGGTCCGTAAAGATCACACTCTTCGTCCCATACAAGTAATGTCTCCATATCTTGAGAGCAAAGACTACAGCTCTTAGTTCTAAGTCATGTGTAGTGTAATTCTTCTCATGATTTTTCAATTGTCGTGATGCATAAGCTATGACCTTATCTCGCTGCATAAGAACACATCCTAAACCCTGATTGGACGCATCACAATAAACCACAAAATCTTCCACCCCTTCCGGTAAGGACAAGATTGGTGCGTTACACAACCTATCCTTCAGTGTCTGAAACGTCTGCTCTTGCTCTTCGCCCCATTCATACTTCTGATTCTTTTGGGTCAACAATGTCAAAGGCTTTGATATTCTAGAGAAGTTTTCAATAAACCTCCTGTAATATCCTGCCAACCCTAAAAATGACCGTATTTCTGACGGTGTAGTGGGTGCCTTCCAATCCTTCACTGCTTCAATCTTCTTTGGGTCTACATGGATGCCATCATTGTCGATTACATGACCTAGAAATTGTACTTCTTGCAGCCAAAATTCGCACTTGGAGAATTTCCCATAAAGTTTCTCCTTCCTGAGCAGCTCCAATACCGACCTCAAATGTTGATTGTGCTCCTCCTCCGTCTTAGAGTAGATAAGTATGTCATCGATAAAGACTATGACAAATTTATCCAGGTATGGCTTGCATACTCGGTTCATTAGGTCCATGAACACGGCTGGCGCGTTGGTCAATCCAAATGGCATAACGGTGAATTCAAAGTGTCCATACCTTGTTCTGAACGCGGTCTTTTGTATATCCTCCTCACAGACCCTTAGTTGGTGATAACCGGACCTAAGGTCAATTTTTGAGAAGTACCTTGCTCCTTGCAGCTGATCAAATAAATCGTCAATCCTCGGGAGAGGATAACGGTTCTTAATTGTCAGCTTATTCAACTCCCGATAATCGATACACATTCGGAATGATCCATCCTTCTTCTTGACAAATAGCACTGGCGCTCCCCATGGAGAAGAACTTGGTCGAATGAAACCCTTGTCCTGTAACTCCTTAAGTTGTTCGGCTAATTCTTGCATCTCTGACGGTGCTAGGCGATATGGTGACTTCGCTACGAGTGTTGCCCCGGGTACTAAGTCAATCTTAAACTCTATTTGTCTCACCGGTGGTAACCCCATCAAGTCATCTGGGAATACATCGACGAAATCTCTCACTACTCGAATTTTATTGATTTGTGGCTCATCATCCTTGGCATTCATAAGGGACCTGGTCTTTTTCTCATTCCTTTCTCCGTACACGTATAACACTTTATTATCACCTATGGGTATCTTAACAATCTTTTCATGACACATTAGCTCAGCCCTATGCTTTGATAACCAATCCATCCCAATGATCACATCGAAGCTCCCATGTCCTAGAGGGATTAAATCTATGGTGAACTTAAATTCTCCCAACTCTAATTTGCAGTTTAAAAATACCTCATCTACTTCTTCTTGTTTACCACTAGATATTTCGATCACATAACCTGGTTTCGCTACACTAGGGTTCATATCTAACAAAGGCACGAATTGAGAAGTCACAAAACTAAAATCTGCCCCAGAGTCAAAAAGAATTGTAGCGAGGTGATTGTTAACAGAAAACGTACCCGTCACCACATTCGGTTCCTGAACCGCCTCTACTGCATTTGCAAGGTAAACCCTGCCTCCATTCCGATTTCCCCTATTCTGATTTCCCTCGTTCCTGTTCCAATTCCGATTCCCAGTGTTTCCATTATTGCGGTTTGCATTGTTCCGGTTCCCACTGCCTTGGTTTCCTCGATTTCCTTCCAAAGCTAGCTGGCCTCTGCCCTGGTTGGTTGCTCCAACCAATCTAGGACACTCTCTCTGGAAATGCCCGGGTTGTCCACACTCAAAACAATTTCCCCCGGTGACATTCATCCTCACAGACTGGATTGGTGTTGCGTTCCTGTTAGGTGCGTCACATTTTCTAGCAAAGTGTCCCGGTTTCTGGCAAATGTAGCATGTCTGGCATGGTGTACCTCTTGGATGGAACCTAGAGCAGGTTCGGCAGGCAGCATTGTTGTTGTTCGGGTTTCCAGCAGCTTGAGGTACCCCCATGGCAAAATTTCTTCCATCTTTTGCCTTCTTAACATTTTTCCAGTTGGTGTCAGGCGATTTCGCGGCTTCTGGCTCCTTTCTTTTCTCTCCCGCCTTGACCAAGGTTCCACTAGATACCGCCTCCTCAGTAAGTATTCCTGCTGTTAGTATGGCTTGTTGTATTGTGTTAGGCTGAGTAGCCTTAATCATTCCCCTGATCTGCGAAGGCAACCCGGCGATGTATCGTTTAATCTTGTTCGCCTCTGGGGTGACCAAGTGAGGTACCAATTTTTCCAACTCGTGGAAACGATCCGTGTACTCTGCATGAGCAGCTCCAACCATGGTATGTCCCCAAAACTCATTTTCCAGCTTCTCCATCTCATTGCTTGGACAAAACTCCGTAGTCATAAGAGCCTTAAAATCAGCCCAAGCTATAGCATTTGCAGCAACTCTCCCTCTTGCTTGAACTTGAGTATTCCACCAAGTTAAAGCCTTCCCTACCAGCGAACCAGTTACATACATGACCCTTTGATTGGGTAGACAACCACTCATCTGAATCACATTTTCCATCTTCTCAATCCATTGGGTAAGTACTATCGCGCCGCCCTTCCCATCATACTCTCTTGCACCACAAGAAGTGAATGCCTTATAGCTACAACCATTGTTTCCACCTCCTCCTTGACCATTGTTGTTGTTATTGTTGTTCAGGTTGTTAGTCACCTGCTGAACAATGGTTGGTATTAAGGTGTCCATTTGAGCAGCAATCAAAGTAGCCAAATCAGGATTTCCATCACCACCACTTCCACCGGCACCATTTCGCGTATTCACCATGCTATAGTAACAGAAAACATGACACCCGTTAACAACTACTAAAATCCTCCATATAGTATACTTACCACCATACACACGCCTAATATAACCATACATACTACCAACATATACTATACAAGCATGTATTAACTCTCTTTCATGCAATCATACTTGGAAATCCAGTGGTGTTGTGGCACATATATAATTATGTAGGCCTCCATAATTATACCTGTTCCCTTTCACCAATGTACTCCCTCCTATAATGACACTTATAAGAAATTAATACTACACATAACACATAATCCAACAACTCACAATAACCACATAAATCCTACAACTCATATAAGCTCATAATCACATAAGATAAGATCCAAAACCCCATGTATTAAAATAACATAGCCAATGCATGATACACATAAACTCGTAGTCCAGTCGAACTAGCGTCGACAAAAGTCAAAATGTATAAAGAACATGAAAACATAACTAAGCGAAATCCAACAATGACTAGTGTATACGACCATGGTTTAACCCGCACTTAGTCAAAACTCGTAAAGAAAATAACATGTAGTTAAGTATGAACCATAATAGTTCATAACCTAACAGATACTGCGAAAATAACATTCAAGCACATCAATTACCATAAAGTGCACACATACTCATATGACGCCTATATGCAGGGACCCTTAAGCTATAGACTAGGCTACGCGACTAGGCAACCTAATTCTCTATAACCATTGGCTCTTGATACCATTCTGTCACACCCCACCATGGCGGAATATGGGGCGCGACGTATGGATATCATCACAACATGGCGTGTCTATAGAGATAACTATATGCAATAAGAAATATCATAAAATGGTGACACCAAAGTCATGACAATATCTCATCAAATGCAGGAGTCTAGGTAAGTAGGTAACAGTCCTACCGCTTACCCAAGACAAACAAATAACATAACCAAACAAAAAAAATATGTGTGCCACAGTATCACTTATTAAATGAACAAATAAAAACTAAGAAGGAAACGGGGATGTCCTTCTGTATGCATTCCTACACTCTCCAAATCCTAGCCACTTAAGTTCTCACGCCTACCCAAAGCATCACCTGAAAGAGACACTAAAACACGTCAACATAAAGTTGGTGAGAGTCATAGGTTTAGACTCCAACGCTAAATCAGTTAAAATCTGTGAATAACAATCATCAACAAAAGAACATATGGACAATGCGTTACAAATATGCATTAACAACTATCAATCAAGATTAATCACACCAAAACAATCCAAGGCTCCTACCTTGCCAAACAACATCATGGTACCATAGATGATCACACTATGTACCTATCCCAAGGCCACTACCTTGGCAAACCACAAGGCCACTACCTTGTCAAACCATAAGGCCACTACCTTGTCAAACCACAATAACTGAGACGGCACGTGTCCCTCGATCCAAATCATACACAATCAAGAATCACATAGCAGTTAATCACATAAGTGTACACACAAGTCCATTACCAAACACAAAACATTCACAGCATAATTTATAAAAACAAGACAGTGCCTCTTCCATCCCATCTGGAAGTCAAAATCATTAGTAAACATGGGACTATGAAACTCACCTGATAGCTTCTTCACGAGTCCTCGCACTAGCAACAAGCTATCAAACCAAAAACACGAATCAATACACAACCAATCACTAAGATGGCTCATCAACCTATGATGGACATCTAACCTATTCCCACACAACTTCCTCATTGATAAACTCTAATCACCCCATTACCCATCCCTAACAAGTCCTTAACTTGGTTAAGTTCAATAACTATCCCGTTCATATTTTACACAAAACAGTCCCAGTTTTTAGGTCTCAAAACTTTAAGTCAAACGTCCACTTAAACATACCCATGGTTTCTGTAAAAGGAATATTCATACCCTTACATATGTTGGCTAACACCTCCCACTTGCCCTAACCTTAAAGCTACTGTTAAGGCCCCGATATACATATATCTACTTTTGTCATTCCAGATTTCCTGATTTTAAACGTACTAAAAGTTTGTTACCATTAAGGGGTCTTACCCTAAACCACAAACTTAGCCCAAGTGCAGATACTTACTACAATATATAAACCATCTCTCATGTTCGTGAGAAGATCCCAATGCAACCCTAAGTACCCCAAACAACCCAAAACTTAAAAAGAAAACAGGCTGAATTCAAAACTGTTTTGACCTCCGACTGTTGTAACCTGTTTTTGACCCACTTCCCGACCTCCAATTTAGTTCTCGTTTCTTGATTAAGAAAGCCAACTCAATTACCTATCCAGGGCTAGTTTGATCGCATCTTGAATGTTCCTAGAACTCGAGATATGATCAAAACAATAGACTCAAAATTCTGCCCAGTTTTTAAAAACGGGTTTTAAACAAATTGATCTAATTAATCACCTATAACCCTTCTAATACAAGCCCTAGATTTTATGATCATCATGATATGATTAATACATCATTGATCTACTGTTTCTATATAAACCCTAACCCTTAATCCATCATAAGGATGATTAATTAAACATAAAACAATTTAAATTAAAAAGGTTAATGAAGGTTTTTACCTTAAATCAATGGAAGATGAAAAAGCTATAGAAACCTAATTTTTCTCTCTTAGGCCGTCGACTATAATGCTCCAGGGATAATAATTCGTTTGGTGTAGGGTATGTGTTCCTTATATAGCCAAAATCCTAGTCCAACTCAAACACTAGTTACCATAAACTTTTTTTTCCTTTTTTTTCTTTCCTCTTTTTTTTAAACCGACTATACACCTATAAATTCGTTTTTTTATTTATTTTATTATTAATATATGTATTAATAATATTACCTTAATTTTCCTTAATTTATTTCAGCTCCTAAAGCCTCCAAAACCTCAAAACCGTAAAACTAGTCAAATTTACGCGTTTTACCGTAAAAGACGTAAAATATACACTTTTAAAAAAGAATCTCAAATTTTGAAATAAACTTTATAACTGAGTCCTAAATGACTTAAAACCATCCCGAAAAATATTCATATGACTAATTACCTCATCCGGGACCTCTAAATGCTAAACCGTAAATCGTAAAAATACGATTTTTCTATAATACTTATACGTATACGTAAACACCAAAATATCACCATTTCATTTCATAGTCACAACTTGTGAGCTCATGAACGTGAAATAACCATTCCTCGATTTACTTATGAGTACTTCTATACTCATAAATGATAACCACACCAACCTTAAACACTCAAAATAAACACGTAATCACACAAATCAAGTAAGCACACATAAAATAACTTAAGAGTAAGACCAAGTGACGAACCTCGAAACCACGGTTGTCACATCTAAGTTATCGAGAGTCTCGGGCTAGGGATAAGACGTTGATCGAGTGCGCATACACCTGCAAAAGAACTAACAAAGTAGAAATATTTTTGGTTTTTTAAGTTTTTTATTTTTTTTGTATTTTTTTTTGAAAATTTTATATTTTTTAGGATTTTTGAAAATGTTAAAGCAAGAAAATAACGTTCAAAGATGAACGGATCCCAAAATCCAACGCGTCTCTCACTAAAAACCTTTAATCTTAACGAAAAGAGCCGGCAGCGGCGCCATTTAATACGAGGTTTTTAGCGAAGTATAAAATCTTATCGTCCGAATCTCTTCGAATTGATTATTGGTAGAAAGTGTGACTCAATTATTCTTGGTGGAATAATTAATGAGTGGTTTGATTATCTAGTTTTAAACTAAAAGCAAATAAGAAAGTGTCGTTGAGTAAAATGAGAACTTTACAGGTTAAACTAAAATGAAGAGTTAAAAAATAAATGCTTGAAAACTTAAAGACAAGATTAGAAAAACACTTGAACACTTAATGAATCTAAAACTTGAAAACGTGTAAAAACAAGAAATTAAACCATTCAGAATGTTGCTAATCGGAATCTGATCGGAATGCTGGTCGGAAAGTATGATCGGAATATGGGACATGAATGCTACAATCGGAATGTTGGAAAACAACACTAATCGGAATACCAAACAATACTCTCGTCGGAATGATAGTGCAATCGGAATCCCCAATGGGAATCCAGTAAAAGGAAGCAGTCGGAATCTAGTGAAATAGTCCCAATCGGAATGTGCCTAAAACCCTTATCCGATCAAGTGATCGGAATAACAAGATGCAATCGGAATGAGAAACCCTAATCCGATCAGAGTGATCGGAATAATGGAGCAAGAGTCGGAATGTCTGATCGGAAAGGTGTTTAACCTTTCCGATGGTATGAATTCGCAAATAAGCTAAGTATTAGGCTATTTTCAATAAGCCAAATCCAAAACTTGATTGAATCTATAATGAAAAAGACTAAATAAGCACGAATAACAACTTATCCAATCTTCAAATAAGCAATCTTTTAAATCAAACCATAAAAAGATGAAACTTTTTAAGAAAACTTTCAAAAAGTAAATAAGCTAAACATACAATAAGCCAATAAGCACAAAGATCTTAAAGCTTAACCGTTTGAAAGCTTATGTAGGAATAAAAAGATTAACTTTTTAAGCACGAAAACATCAAGATCAACACGGATCATAAATATTTCGCACAAAAAGTAAACTAAAATCAAGAAAGGTAGAAAGAGATTAATGAATAAAAAGCTTAACTTGAATTTGATTAATGAAATCAAAAATACAAAAAGCTTAATCTTGAAAGATTAAAAGAAAGAAAAGATGAAAACTTAGTGAGAGAAAGTTTGGAACTTTCTCTCTCTAAAAACTAGAAAGGAAAAATGAAAATGAAACTAGCTAACTCCCCTCCTAATGTGATTAGGAGGGTATTTATAGGAAAATGGGAAGTGCATGTGTGGTGTGCTTCCTTCTTTCTTTTCTTCTCGACTCGATTTAATTCTTTGTCTTTTCTCGACGTCTTCTCGGGATTTGAACTTGTCTTAATAATTTTCTTCTTTAATTTAGACTTGAGTTCTTCGACTTCATTAAAACTTCCGTCTTTAGACTTTTTCTTCGATAAATCCTCAGAACAGATCTTGGACATCCGTTCTTTAAGCACTCTTGATCTCTTGACTTCGTCTTTTCTCGTTTTCTTCGATAAAAGCCCGTGAAAGCCCGTGTTTTCTTCCTTTTTATCTTTTGGTCCTAAAACACAATAAAAACACAAACCACACATAATTCCGACTTTTACGACATAAAATACACGTTTTGGTCTTGTTAATATTAGAAATAAATGGTAAAAGGATAAGTGTTTTCACACTTATTAGAGTTCCTCTCATTATAGGAAGGCCTTTCTTAAGTACGGGTCATACTCTTATTGATGTGGCGGAAGGGGAACTCACAATGCAGGTAGGAGATGAAAAAGTTGTGTTTAACATGGGGAAAATTTATCTAAGAAACCCAATGAGTCCGAGTAGGTGAATCATATTGATGTTCTTGATAAGGAAGTGAATAAAGTTGATATCCTTGATGAAGTTTGTGATGAATATTTTCATGAAGCTTGCCAGAGTGGCGATTATGATTTTCCCTATTTTGAGACCATAGCCTCCATTACTTCCTCATTGAATATTCATGAACCTCAAGAGCTTAACTTTGGTGATTTTATGATACATTCGAATCCTATTTTTGAAACATCAATTGATAATCCACTTTTCCACCACAATGAGGATTCTAGTGATGATAAACCACCTCTTCACACCAATTTATGATGAATATAGTGATGATGAGTTCTCCATTTTTGAGCCTCCAATCTATAATGATCACACTACCTTAGGTTTTGAGGAGATACCTTTTGAGTCACCAATCTTTGACATACCAATCTATGATAACTATAGTGATGAGGAGGGTTCCATCGTCGATGAGAGTGATGAGTTTCTTGAGGTTGATACACCTCTTGAGTACATTTTTGGGTATTTTGGTAAGGAGAGATACATACTCTTTCTAGATGCTTTTATTATATGAAGATATTTTACCTTCTCTCCTTCCCACCTCAACCTTTCAAAGTGACAAAGATAAACAAGACATGGTGGTTTCTCCTAAGAGTTTGTTGCCACCTATTGTTCCACAGCCTTTCTCTCAAGATATGACATATAAGGGGGAATATTCTAAGGTTACCACCACTTGTTGTTTTCCCATCAAGGAAAGGATTTTTGATCCTGGTATAGAGATTGATGAGCCAACTCAGTATCCACCTGATGTAATAAAAGGAAAACTTGTGGGAGATTTTAGAGTATCACCTCATCATCTTTTGGAGAATTTATGGGCAAGACTCATGGATAAGGAAACTCACCCACCTCACCATTGTTTGAGATGTTTTCTTTTGGATTGTGTTACAAGTGGGATGGCAATTATGTATTTGATCCGGGTGAATATTTATGGGGTTTTGTATACTTGAAAACTTGTTTTACCTTATCATGGAGATTTTTCCTAAAAATGGTAAATCTTTTACTCTCCATGATAGGTTTTCCATAAACACATTAAGTATGGGATGAGTCGAGCTAGAGACGCCTTAAATCAAGATTGAATAACTAGGATTAGATCAATTGGACTAGAGTGTGTTAGGATAGGAATAAAGGTATACAAATGAGATGAAGTGTAGGGGGTGCCTCTCTTTTGTCTTCTTGATGTTTGTAGGGTTGCTCTCTCTCATTGCATGTATTGGAGCTTATGGAGGAGGCCCTTGTATCGGGTTCACTTCGTTACTTTTGTGATTTAAAATTGACTCTTAATAATGTTTAAAATGAATGCACTATAGTAGACCTTTCCTTAGCTTGGTTTAAGAAACGTTATCAATGTCATAAGTGTACGGGAGTTCATTCCAATACTCTTAAACATTGAGGACAATCTTTATCTTAAGTGTAAGGGGGTCTTCTATTGAAGTGACCTTACCTAGAACATTATCATTGCCTTCATGATAACTTGGAAATTAATTTTTCAAACATTTTTCAAATTTTTGATCAACTTTGGCCACTAAAAATATGCATTCATAATTTTTGCATTAATCATTTTTCATTTGCATAACACATTTGCATGCATTCATAATTTTTGCATTAATCATTTTTCATTTGCATAACACATTTGCATTGTATATATTCTTCTTTTATTTTTCATCAAAATATATAAAAAAGGAAAAAAATATAATAAAAGATATTGTTTAACAAGTTTAGATATCTTTGACATATTAGGCCCGCCATGAATACTTTGACTCAACCCGAGTTTGCTTATCTAAGCTTACTCTAGCTAGTATCCTTATCCATGTAAACCTTCATTGGTTTATTAGGCTAAGCATCCACTAGTCTCATTATTTGAGATTTTAAGCTATGGAGAACAAGAGGTGATAGATTTTGAAGTAAGTGTAAAGGGCTAGATAAACCTCATATTAATTAATTGTGGCTTTTATATCCCCTTTCGTAACCTTTACTTTCTTGTCAATGCAAGTATAAATGTTAATAAATAATCAAGAACGGTTTTAATCGGTTTATAGTCTCTTATGCATTTTTTACTAATCATTCGTGGTTGGTATAAGTACGTCTTAAGATTCTAAGTTAGAACGTTTTATGTGTACTAGACTTATGTCATGCTTAATACTTCGCGGGTGTTTTTCCTTTTATTCTTTTCAAATTTCTTTGTGAGGAATAAATAAAAATAAGAGCGGCTTATGGAAAAAAAAATGAGTGGCTAGAAAAAAAAAGAAAAAGAAAAAGAAAGAAAAAAAATAATTATACAAGACTCCCAAGAGGGGCAGTGAAGTGTTAATTATAGTAGCTATTGAATTCCAATATTACTCTTACAAGGGTTGCGGGGATTTAATAGTTGCTCCAATCCAATATTACCTTGACGGGTTGCGGGATTGAAGATCCAAGGTCTCAAAAAGGCGGCAGATATAAATTATTGCGTGAGTTTTATTTTTCGTTCCTTAGCGAGTGTGTAGCTACTTATTAATGCATGACATAAGGATCTTACACACAAGGCGAATGACTTATTATTTTGAGTCAGACTTATACCAATTGTGGGCGGTTTTTCGAGTAACGGATAAGATGGTTACTTAGGATTAAAACCGTGCTTCCTTATTTTTAGATTTTATACTTCTTATATTTCACGCTTTAAATAATGACAAATTAGCCCAAAAGCAATTTGCTCAAATAATAACCGGTCTTAGAGGAAGTCGATGCACTTTCACTTATGGATAACAATGATCTTATTTTTAAGCTTGGTATGGGAAAAGTGAAACTTGAGGATGATAAGTGTTCATGGTACCAAAGCCCTAATTAAAGTCCTTGATTTCTTTATGAGTTATTTCCATCAAAACCATTTCAAGAAAAATAAAAAATAAGTAAATAAAATTGTATTCTTTGCATAGCATTGTAAAAATCAAAATCATGCATCATATAGTGTAGTGTAGTGTAGTGTAAAGTCTTTCAGCAGAGGCCCCAAGTAGTTCCACCTCTGATTTCAATACGTTCCCGTCTAGTCCCCTGTTTGATTCAGACGCATTCTGGGGGCAGCCCTCTGAGGAACTTTTGCCTCAAATCATTCAGGCTATAAGAAAGAGGATCCTTCATTCAAAAGTGCTTCTACAGTAGTACTACTTATCTCTCTATATCACAAGGATTGCTGTTCTCCCTTCTTCATAGGAGCGGGAAAAGCCTATCCTTCAACTAAAGGGAATATCTATCCAAGACAGATCCCTGGTCGGAGCTTACCCTATCATTTAGCTACCCTTATAGTTAAGGAATGGCCAAGGTGGATTAATTATGAGAGAAGTGTAAATTTGTGGTTTGAAATGTCGCATTGCATGAGGTCATGGCAATGATCAAGTGTAGGGGATTTGATATGAGTAAAATCTCATATCAATTATATCATGTTAAACCCAAAAACATAAAGTAAAATACCAGATTTCATTCTATAAATACCCCTTTCTCTCAATCTTGTTAGCAGTTAGTAGTTATAACCTCTCAAAGTGTCTGACAAACACTTTGAGAGAGTTAGTTAGTTTGTTAGATCACTTGTAACTTATTCACGCCATTAAAAAAACTTTAATTTACCTCAATTTAACTCTCATTTTCATTTCACTTGCACAATCCTACTGTTCTACATTGATTCTATTGATCACACTTGATCAATAGAGTGTGTTGATTGATTTTGAAGATTGTACAAGTATTCAGATAGTTGTAGTTCATGTTCATATCACTTATATAACAAAGTTTTTGATCAGACATTGAAGCAGGGCAAGTATAGATGATGATGATTGATGAGGGTTGTAGCTGTGTAGACTAGTAGATTGGGTGTTGATAGAGGTACAAGTAAGCTTAGCGCTCCACTTCTTCATCAAAGAAGCCTTCAAAGTACTCATAAGTGATTTCTCTACATTTTCCACTAAATTTTAGTCTGCATGCTTAATTCTACTTCTTAGTGTAAAATTACTTGTGATTGCATGTTATATGTTCATTTTCAGTTACTTGATATGATTTGAGTGTTAGTTAGCCTTATCTGTTAGATTTGATAACATCTCATAGCCTAATTCTACCAGTGTTTGGCTTATATCTTAATTCTTGATCTAGTGTTTAGAAGTTGTTGTTTAGAGTTGATTTTCACCCACTAGTTGATATCAAGTAATACTACAAGTTTTGGAGTCAAACTATAAGGTCAAACAGGGAATTAGTCCTATAAACACTTTGGGTCAGATTCAACGGCTTAAACATGCCTTTTTCAATCTCATGCCAGATCTTTAATATTGGGAGTTATGAAGTGATTTTAGTTTCTGAGTACAACTTATCATATAAGCTTTCTAGAGATATTAAGTAGACCATACAGTTCTCACTATTCAGCTAGGAATAAGCTCTAAAATAAGCCTCATAGCAAATGCAAGTTTCTATGATGATAGCTTATTAGATTTCTCATAGAGGCTTATTCTCTTCATAAAAGTTGTAATTTTCTTTCACAAACTTGTTAGATAAGCTAAGAAAATAAGATTGGACCAAGGTCAAAGTTGGTCAAACTTGGTCAACGCCTGGTCAACATAAGCCCAAAATAGCTTATTTGATTTTCTAGCTTATCTGTGATGTTTTTTGAGATTTTCTTGGATAGGTGCTCATTAATTGGCATATAGATCATGTTTTGAGCAATTCAGCCTTAGTGCTTATTCCAATAAGTAGTTGTCTTAAAAGTGCTTATTCAAGAAGTGCTTATTTGGCTTATTGGATGTTTTAGCTAAAATCCTTGAAACTGACTAGGTAGAATTAAATTAGAAGCCTTTTAGAACAAGTCTCAGTTTAATTGGTGGCTTAATACTCTTGATCTAGCTTATTGAACTTAGTAGCCCGTTTTTGCTTAAAATTTAGATTTAATTTCACATAAGTCCCTGGATTTTAGGAGTTAGTATAATATGTTTTTAATAGTTAAACTTTTCTAGGTTTTGCAAGTTAGTCCTCAGGTTTGTTTGATAGTTACATTTCAGTTAGGGTAGTTTGTAAGATTGTTACATTTTGGTTATAGTTTGTTATAGTTTTCATTTCAAGTCCTTTAAGTTTCTGAATTTGCAATTTCAGTCCTTTTACTTTTATGAACTTTACATTTTGAGCAATTTAACAATTTGTGCATTGATTACTTGTACATTTAGCATTATGTGTGGTATGTGCACTTTGTTTTAGCTTAGTACGGTTACGTAGAGATCATATTTTTACATTTTTACGTGCTTTGTGATAATTAGACCTAGATTACCAAAATTCTATAAAATCTAACACCAAAAACAATTTGTTAACTTGATTTCTATTGGACAATCAATTCGTATTGAGTTTGGAATAACGAACTTAAAAATTGAAATATTACGCCCTAACGACCCATCAGAATGGTCAGATGTATCCTGCCCCGCTGCTAGGTTTTCGATAATTTGATCTCCGATGCACTCGAAGATGTTCCGTGGCTCATGTTGTTCCTGGACCTGACGCCTCCTATGACTTTTCTATGTTCGTTGCGGCGTATCACCCACATCAACGTCAAAGTTAAGCCTGGATTGCAGACTCCCTATTTGGTTTAACATCGTCGTGATGAGAGGGAAGATGGTATCAAAGTTCTGGGTTACATCATCTTCAATACTTCCTTCATTGACGGAGATGGTCGTCTCGACCTCTGGCTTCGTAACGGGATGTTTCTACGCCTCTTTGTTGGGGAAAGGTGGGGCTAACCCTGGATCAGGGTTATTCATAGCCATGGTCGGTGTAGGAGTATTGAATAGTAGGTTAGATCCTCGTAGAGCTGGTTCGCCATGTTTCGGCTGTTTGTCCCACCAGTTGACCCGGTGAGTGACTCAATAGAGGCTATGTGCGTCTCTAACGTTCCCGCTTTCTTGCTAATGTTTTTTGGGTTTCCCGCATGCAGATTACCTTTCGTCATTGGCAGAGTTTAGGGTAGGGTCCCACGGATGGCGCCAACTTGTTGATACAAAGGTTGGATGGACCTTGACTAACCTGAATTAGGCTTAATTCGGGTATTCGGGACTTCAACTCTCGTACCAAGTGAACTTCTAACGAGACCCTGCACACTAAAGAATAACGCACCGTTAGGCTTACCATGGGATTTTTTCCCACGATTAGACTCCAACATGAGAGTAAGTAATCGGTTTTAGAGTTTAGTAATCGGTAAGGGTAAAAGCTGTGTTATGTATCGTACCTTTGTGGAACCATTGAGGGGACCATTAAGGGTTCCTTATATAGGCGGTCAAACTCTAGTTGGGCTTACCGAACCTTGAGTTCCAAGTAAGAGATAATTACCAAATAGGATTTGATCCTTATCACATAAACAAGGTTACTAAATATCTTCTAACTCTAGAGGAATCACAATCCTTCTTAGGTTATGATTCTGTCTGATCTTAACCGCGTACGATTAGGACGTGATCCGCACCATGTCGCGTATGGCCACCGTCCCTTGGTCCTTATGAGCCCAAGACAAAAACTTCCGAACCCATACCTTGCTCGGCCGGATACGGGTTGTGTCGGGTTCATGACCCGCCCGGGGACTATACGTCATCATTTATAATGATTCAAGTTGAAATCACCTACGTGAGAGAGAAGTGTGGTCGCTTCGAAGGAAATTGTGGGGGCGCAATTTCTAAGAGCTCTTGCAGAACCAGGCGAGTGTTCATGACCATAATGAGCACGACTATGAGGACTTGACAAGGTCAGGGAGAGACTTGTGTGAGTTCAAGGACACCGCGTATACTCTAATCTAGGAGACTAAGTGCATCTCACAAGGTAAGGTTCAAAGGATCACACCTACCTATCCTATGCAAGACTTAACCGCAGAATTTTTGCCGAAACTTTCGTGTGTTTTCGACTGATTCCCATTCATATGGGGGATTGTTGGAAAAAGGTTTGCAAAATGGTTTTTTGTAGTACTTTGGACATAATGTTATATATATTCGTAGTACTTAATAGCTTTGCGTTCTCCATGACGAGAGCTTCGCAACGAGCTAAAGTATGTCCGACATGAAGTTAATATGAATGAGATATCGTGTCTCAAAGTGAGGCACGTAAAGCACAAAATTTGGAAAATAAAAATGTCCTACATCGCTCAAAACATGAAGTGAAATCATGTTTATAAAGAAATCTTGGTTTCCCTTCAATGTTCATTTGTGGGTTTTTACTCCCACGCATACGCGCATGGGATGTAGAAAGTGAGATTTCTAGGCCAAAAACGGGTTCGAAGCTACTAAACTTGTGCATGAGCGCGCGACCTGCGGACACAAATGCAACTCCGAAATTCACCTGGGTGTGGGTAGATTTCGGTATCTTTTTTTCTGCGAAGTCGGATTTTTTTCCGAATATTATGTACATCTATTTAAGGAATAGATTTAGACTTTCTTATTAAGTCATGACATAATATGTTTGTGTATGTAAAATATATGCAAATCGTGTTTTATATTCAACAGATTTGGATGTCAGCTCATTTTAGGAGCATATATTCTCTCTTGGTGACCAAGACATGAATTGGCTATAAAATAAACTCTTCTCATTCAGTTTTAAAATACAAAAAAACACAGCCTTTTCTAGCTCCATTCCAAGACGGTTTTTCCAGCATTTTTCGATCAGAAACGCATAAGGCTTCTGTGATCTTTCAAGCAAGTTTGTTTAGTCCGGTTGTACAACAGCTTTGGACGATGTACCCTGGGAAATAGATGGCGAGTCTGTTTTAAGGGAAGCGTGTTAAACACGTGTCTCGTCTCTAGATATTTACTGCTTTCAATTATTATTTGTTATTAAATTTTGTTTTTTATTTTATGTTAATTTTATTACTGTTATTTAATAAAAATATACACCGTTTCTTACAAATAATGTTGATATTAATTTCAATATGAGATCTTGAAATTCATCAGTACATTTTAAAAAGGGCAAATAGCATAAAAAGGTACTCATCTTATGCTTAAATTCAATTAAAGGTACTTATCTTTTTTTCCTCTATTTAAGGTATCGATCTTTTTTTTTGTTGCAATGTTGGATAATTAACAAATTTCAAGGATATATATTGACGATCGTTTATTTTACTATAACATCGTTAGTCCTTTATATTAGCGACACTTTAAAATAAACTCAAAAACCATTTTTTACAGTTTTCGACCATTTTCGTCCGTTTTTTACTTTTTATGTCTGATTTTTACCATTTTTGGTTTGCTTTCTAAATGTTCGCCCACCTTTCTTACAACCCAATTCAAATCCTTTTATTGAGCCTTGATGAACCAATGTTTGAGAATTTTCAAGATGATAGTGATTTATATCATTTGAATGTTGAATTGGATAGATTCTTTATGAAACCTTATGAGGATGTTTTTTATGAGGAGTTGTTTAAGAACAAGAAAGAACTTGTGGTTTCCTCTACAAGTGTGATGACATCTACTATTCCACACCCTTTCTCTCAAGATGTGAAGTCTAAGGGGGAATCTTCTAAGGCTACCACCACTTGTTGTTTTCCCATCAAGGAAAGGATTTTTGATCCTGGTATAGAGATTGATGAGCCAACTCAGTATCCACCTGATGCAATAAAAGGAAAACTTGTGGGAGATTTTAGAGTATCACCTCATCATCTTTTGGAAAATTTATGGATAAGACTCATGGATAAGGAAACCCCACCCACCTCACCATTGCTTGAGATGTTTACTTTTGGATTGTGCTGCTCGTGGGATGGCAATTATGTATTTGATCTAGGTGGCTATTTATGGGATTTTGTATACTTAAAAACTTGTTTTACCTTATCATAGAGAGTTTTTCCTAAAAATGTTAAATCTTTTACTCTCCATGATAGGTTTTCCATACACACTTTAAGTGTAGGATGAGTCGAGCTAGAGACTTCTTAAATCATGTTTGAATAACTAGGATTAGACCATCTAGAGTAGAGTGTGGTAGGATAGGATTAATAAAGGGTATATAGATGAGATGAAGTGTAGGGGGTGCCTATCTTTTGTCTTCTTCGTGTTTGTAGGGTTCCTCTCTCTTATTTCATGCATTGGAGCTTAAGGAGTAGGCCCTCGTATCGGGTTCACTTTGATACTATTGTGATATTCAAAACATTGTGCTTAATATGAATTCACTTTAGTAGACCTTTCCTTAGCTTGGGTTAAGCCAAAATACTCATAAACATTAAGGACAATGTTTATCTTAAGTGTAGGGGGGGGGGGTCTTCAATCGAAGTGACCTTACCTAGAACATTGTCATTGCCTTCATTGGGAAATTAAACATTTCTCAAATTTTTGATCTACTATGGCCACCAAAAATATGCATTTATAATTTTTGCATTAATCATTTTTCATTTGCATAACACATTTGCATTGTATAAATTTCTTCTTTTATATTTCACCAAAAATATATAAAAAGAATAAATATAATAAAGGATATGGTTTAACAAGTTTAGAAGTTTTTGCCATATTAGGCCCGCCATGAATATTTTGACTCAACCCGAGTTTGCTTATCTAAGCTTACTCTAGCTAGTATCCTTAACTATGTAGACCTTTATTGGTTTATTAGGCTAAGCATCCATGAGTCTCATTATTTGAGATTTTAAACTGTGGAGAACGAGAGATGATAGAGGTTGAAGTAAGTGTTAAGGGCTAGATAAACCTCATATTAATTAATTGTGGCTTTTATATCCCCTTTCGTAACATTTACTTTCTTGTCAACGCATGTATATATTGTTAATAAATAATCAAGAACGGTTTTAATCGGTTTGTAGTCTCTTATGCATTTTTGACTAATCATTCGTGGTTGGTATAAGTACGTCTTAAGATTATAAGTTAAAACGTTTTATGTGTACTAGACTTATGTCATGCTTAATACTTAGCGGGTTTTTTTTCCTTTTATTCTTTTCATTTTATTTGGCAGGAATAAAGAAAAATAAGAGCGGCTTATAAAAAAAATGAGTGGCTAGAAAAAAAGAGAAAAAGAAAAAGAAAAAGAAAAACAAATATAATTATACAAGACTCCCAAGAGGGGCAGTGAAGTGTTAATTATAGCTATTGAATTCCAATATTACTCTCACAAGGGTTGTGGGGATTTAATAGTTGCTCCAATCCAATATTACCTTGACGGGTTGCGGGATTGAAGACCCAAGGTCTCAAAAAGGCGACGGATATAAATTATTGTGTGAGTTTTATTTTTCTTTTCTTAGCGAGTGTGTAGCTACTTATTAATGCATGACATAAGGAGTGACTTTTTATTTTGGGTCGGACTTATATTAATTGTGGGCGGTTTTTCAAGTAATGGATAAGATGGTTACTTAGGATTAAAACCGTGCTTCCTTATTTTCAGATTTTGCACTTCTTATATTTCACGCTTTAAATAATGACAAATTTGCTTTCAATGAATTTTCTCAAGTAATAACCGGTCTTAGAGGAAAAATAAGTGGGGGTATAATGGTAACACAATTAATTTTTATGAATAAGTCGATGCACTTTCACTTACGAATAACAGTGATCTCGTTTTTAAGCATGGTATGGGGAAAGTGAAACTTGAGGATGATAAGTATTCATGGTACCAAAGCCCTAATTAAAGTCAATGATTTCCGTATGAGTTATTTCCATTAAAACCATTTCAAGAAAAGTAAAAAATATATAAATAGATTTGTATTCCTTGCATTACATTGTAAAAATCAAAATCATGCATCATATAGAATAGTGTAGTGTAAAAAGCATTTCATCCTGCCCAAGGTGTATTAATTATGAGAAAAGTGTAATTTGGTGCTTTGAAATATGGCATTGCATGAGGTCATGGCAATGATCAAGTGTAGGGGATTTGATATGAGTGAAATCTCATATCAATTATATCATATTTAACCCTAAAACACAAAGTGAAATATGAGATTTTAATGTGTAAAAGCAGTATTATGGGTATTCTTTGTTGTTTGTGCTTGTGTAGGTAAAATGATACAAATTTGATGCAAACATGGAATTCAAGGAATTTATGATGAAGAAAAGACAAAAGAAGGACAAAAGATGACAAGTCAACACAAGTAAAAGGACCTTTCTTGACAACTTGCATAATAGAGGGACTAAAAGTGTCAATTTAGAAAAGTCAAGAACAAAGTCAAATCTAGTCAAAGTGAAAGTCAACAAGTCAAGGGCTCAATTCTGGTCAAGTATAAAGTCCAAGGGCGAAAAATGACAAGTCTATGAAGATTTGAACTCAAGATATAAGGTTGTTAACTAGAAGGACCAATATTGCCAAATGTGGAAAGTAAAAGAGACATGATCCTAGTGAACACCAAACAACCAATGAGAAGCCTTCATTTTGGAATAGTGGATTGCCAGCTAGTGTGATATTAATGAAGAGAGATGAGACGCCAGAATCTTAACAGTAAACACACTAACTCCTTTTCCACTAATCACAAGCATCCATGTCATATTCTTTACTTTTTCATTAGATAACGATCCGCCACTCAATTTATGGACTTATCAGAGCACGCCACGTGGCATCCTTCATACCCAGATCATGGAGCAAGATTTAGACACTTCCAGAGAAACGCTCAACATGAAAAATGATCTAAATGATAAGACGAACCTAACCCAGCTACCCAATCAAGTTGAAACTCACTCATTCAAAAATGCCCAATTTGGATCAAGAACACAATTTTCAATTAAGAAGATGTAGACACCTGGCAACTTCCGATTAGATGCAACACGTCATTGAACCTCACCAGCACTCATTTTCACTCTTTAAATAGACCCTTGTATCATTCATTTAGATCAGTTAGCTAAGTGTGTAAAAACACACACTTTTACCTTTCTCTCTCAATTTTGTTTCACTTAGATAGTTCTAACTTCTCAAAGTGCCTGACAAACTGTTGGAAACTCACTTTATGTGACGACATTTAAGAATTCCCATTGGTTATCATAGTCACACACGCTTAGACTAGACTAGGTACAATGTATAGTTTAAGGGTCGTGTGTGACTATATATACCCCTCCTTAGCTTCCAAGGAGGGGTGTTGCTTGTGTTTCTTTTTCACTTTCTATTACATTTTTCCTTTCTTTCATCTTTACACATACAACCTCTCTTCTCTCTCTCTTAACAATGGCTACCACCACCATCTACCACCATGTTAGACCACCAGATCTATTATAGCAAATCCACAATTGGTATCAGAGCCTCGGTTCAATCCTTGGATCATGTTTTTGTTTCGATTTGGTGGTCTAAAATTTTTTGTTGGGTCTCGTTCTATAATATTTTTTGGTCCGTATGTATCATTTTCATTGTCACGGTTTGTGTTTTCATTTAATATTCACAAGTTTTTGTCATGTTCACATGTTCTTATATCCATTCTTATCATGGTCAAGTTGTTACATTTATCCTGGTCAAAGGGTTTTGTCACAGTCCTCATCTGGTTTTCATAACCCACTGGTCCAATCTATCAAACTTTTCCTGGTCAAAAGAAGTCAAACCTACCATATTTTCTTAAATCTGGTATTTTTTGTGACTGGGTTTTGATAAAGTTTCATTCTTTCTGGTAATTTTTTTATTCACATGATGAAGATGACCCAGAAAAGTTAGATCCTGAAAAACGGAAAAAAGTACAGATATGGATAAGATTCTGCTTCATGGTACATCGCATTGAGTGCGATGGGTTGACTGCGATGGTACCATTGTGATGGCTCCATTGCGATGGGTACCATCGCGATGGGACATCATGATACGATGGACTCTTCTTGTTTAGACTGCGATGGGTCCATCTTGACTGCGATGGACTCAAAGTTTTGGGCTTCGATGGTATGTTGCTTAAACAGACTGCGATAGCTTGGTTAAGTCATTACGATGGGTTCAAACAAATTACATTGCGATGGACATAATTTCTTTTGACTGTTGCGATGGATGTAAAGATTGACTGCGATGGGAATTCTTTTAGACTCCGATGGGTTTAAAATGTTTGACTACGATGTAGTTTAAAACTTACATGACCATGACCATGATGTTTAGTCTTAACAATTGACCGAAACCAACCTAACCGAGTCAACTCGGTAATTACCGAGTTGACTCAGTTTACTCACTGAGTCTTGCAACACAAAACCCTCCCACCTTTAACTCCCAATCAACACCATAACTAACCTAATCCCATCGTCTCCTAAACCCCCATAGACTCTAGACTTTAAACAAAAACATAAACTTGATCTCAGATTGTTTCGTGTGACCATCAAAGTCTGTTGAATACGAAACCTTCATCACAGATTCGTGTTTGGAATTAACCACTTTTAATCTACGAAATCTAAGAATGATGTATAACAAGCATGTTATAATCAGTTCTTTATTTCGATTCAAACACATAAACCAACACATGCAATATTTATACCTACCTTAGACCTCATTAAGAGATCTTGTTGACCAGTAACCTCATAACGAGATTATCGTGGCTTGGAGAACACGATGTGTTCTGTTCTTCGTTCTATAACAGAACAATCTTATGTGTGTTAATTGTTTTCGTGGGTTAAGGGTGTGGTGTAAAGGATGAGATCAAGTATATGATTGATTTGAGATGAAGTATTGATTTTCTTTGTGTTTAGATGAATTTGGGGCGGTTGATCATTTGTTTGAGATTAGAGCAGATCATGGTTTAAGAGAAGTAGATTGATGGGGATGGAGTTTTCTAGTGACTGTTGATGGGAGAAAGATGGGACGGAGTAAACTATGTGGAAGTGGGGGCAGATATAACTATGTGAGGGATAACTTAAGTTATGACCTAATTTTTAGGTATCACTATTTTATATCCCAAATGAGTTACACCGGGTTACATATACTTTTGGTGGGCTGCGATTGAATAGGTAATGGATCGGGTGTTCCATGGATAATGATGGGCCTTCTTATCTGCTTTTCATTGTGAAAAATGTTGGAACCAAAAATGTGAGCCCCATTCCCATTTAGAACGTCATTGCCACATTATTATTCAATGTTCAACGAATTTGAGAGTTGGAAAATTAAAATTGGTGAGGTATTGATGGAAAGTGGCATTGAAAATATGGGTTCTAATATTTCTTGTCGTGACACATACATAAATTTTAGCTTAAAGTTAAATTTTGTAGTATGTGGTTAATGATTGTATTTGCGGTTTACATTGATAAAATGACGTGACAAAGTGATCAAGTGACGAGAGACTAAGTGACAAAATTTATTTTGACGAGACAGGAGAAAAATTTGGGCATATTTTTAGTGACTACAGATTTTTTTTGGATCGGGTATTAATTATTTGAAGATGAAGACGGATTTTTCGAAGGCGTGTATTTATTTTATCTTCAAAGATAACTTGCTCGTGCTTAATCTTAGAATGACGACTTGGTTATCTAGTTTCCGGGTTCGGGGTGGTTGGTTGATGACTCGGATAACTATCACTTAAAGGGGTTACATTGTTGTACTCAGTGTCACGCGCGTAGTCGACGTGGATAATTTCAAGAGGTGTTGTGCTTATAGACTTCTTCAGTGATGCATTGGGTACTTAGAGATTTCTCCACCGTTCTTCATTCAACAATAGTGCAAGCTTAAGTCACAAGATCGAAGGATTCTTATTCAGTTTCACGTTTGATGTATCTGGTTCATTTTATCAGTGGTCACTTCAAATTGCCTACAAAGGGGTTGGTAAAGATGGCCATGGAGAGTTTATGAGTAGATATTTTCGATCAACAGCTGATTCTCACCGAATATAATTAAACTTATTTATTATTCTCACAAGATTTCAGGTACATGTGCGTACGATTTATTGATGGTTCCGAGTTTCGAAACCATCAAGGGGGAAGAAGAAGACACATTGAACGCACAACGAGTACACGTGATGAACTTCATACCTTCTTTTGATTTGAAGACATTCCGAGATGACATTTGTCATAGCCGTAGAGAAAATCAGTGTTTTAACTCGTGGCGTTATCAATCTCTAAACGATACACTACTGATTCGATGTTTAATTGTTTGGTTGTTGCAATTATTCATCATCATTATCCTATATGCATTGCCGGGACTTAATTGACTCTGGTGCATCTCCGGAAGAAGATATATGCATTTCCGGGACTTAATTGACTCTGGTGTTACGATGTCAACTTCATGAATGGGATAAAGTGTCCACTTCAGTATTTGAGCTTCATAATTGGGATTGATTTACTTTCTTCAACTATGTGGGGGAAGAAATGTCTTGATTCTTTCTGGTATGCATAACTTGAACTCTCAGGGGGAAGAAAAATTCAGAAGAATTATTCAAGCGTGAGAAGAAAAGTTGTTGATCTACTTGGTGTACCCCTTACTTTCAATCCCTCTTAGCAACCTTATCATGTTATATGATGGGATTTGCTTGTTAGATTCCGCTGTGCGCTTAATCATTCTAAGCTTTATTGAAAGCTTTGAAGTTTCTTACGAGGATTGTCGGTTTAGGGGGAAGCTATTTAAAAGCTTCTACATCAAGTTTATGTGGCATGAATTAGGGGGAAGTTAATTCAGAAGCTTCTCCTTAACCAGAAGTGTATGGGTTACTTAGCTCGTGCCGTTACAGTATTTCTACTACAAGTTACTTTAAAGATGAGTCGTTTTGAAGTCAAAGGCCTCAGAAGACATCATCAGCATTGGACGCTTCATGAAAGCTCTTTTTATTAATCATTATGTACTTGTTAGGAAAAATATTGTAAGGAGATCTACACGTCGTCCCATGGGGGAAGATTGTTGGAAACTCACTTTATGTGACGACATTTAAGAATTCCCATTGGTTATCATAGTCACACACGCTTAGACTAGACTAGGTACAATGTATAGTTTAAGGGTCGTGTGTGACTATATATACCCCTCCTTAGCTTCCAAGGAGGGGTGTTGCTTGTGTTTCTTTTTCACTTTCTATTACATTTTTCCTTTCTTTCATCTTTACACATACAACCTCTCTTCTCTCTCTCTCAACAATGGCTACCACCACCATCTACCACCATGTTAGACCACCAGATCTATTATAGCAAATCCACACAAACACTTTGAGAAGGTTAGTTAGTTAGTTGAAGTTGTTGTAACTGAATCACTCCATTAATGAAACTCAATTTTTCCTAAATTCACTTCTCATTCTCATTTCACTTGCAAACTCATACCTTCCTACTGTTACTTCTTTGATTCTGTTGTTCTTGTTTGAACAATGGAGTTTGTTGATTGATTTTGAAGATTTCTCAAGTGTTCAGATAGTTCTAGTTCAATTCCATAACACAGACATAGCCAAATCTTTTAGTTTGATCCAGTTATGATGATGATGATGATTGATTTGGATTGTAGCAGTGTAGAGTAGCTGAATTTGGTGTTGATTGTGTGTTCATAGAGTCACAAGTGAGCTCAACGCTCACTTCTGCATCAGTGGAAGCCTTCAATTGTACTCATAAGTGATTTCTTTACAATTTCCCCTAAAAAGTCAGTTTGCATGCTCAATCTTGCTTCTTAGTGTAAAGTTACTTGATAATGTATGTTAATTGTTCACTTTGTGGTATTTGATATGTTTTGATTGGATATTAGCTTTATCTGTTAGATTTGATTAGTTTTTATAGCTTATATTCTTGCTTATTTTAGTAAACTAGTGTTTGGAATAGATCATAATTCTTGAACCAGTGTTAGAAAGTTGTTATTAGAAGTTTGTTTACACTCACTAGTTGGTAGCAAGTAAGTGTGTAATATTTTGGAGTCAAATATTAAGTCAAACAGGCAATTAGTCCTTCAAAAACTTTGGGTCAGATTTCAAAGCTAAAACATGCTTAATTCAATCAGCTGCCAAATCTTTATTACATAGAGAGAGTGTGTGATTTTTGTTTTTGAGTGTAACTTAACATCCCAGTTGTTTAGACATATAAGGTAGACCATACAGTTCTCACATTAGAGTGAGAAATAAGCCATAGAATAAGCCCTTGAGCAAAGTGAAGTTTATGTGATAATAGGCTAATCAGTTTTTCATTATAGGCTGATTCACTTCATAAAAGTATCCATTTTCCTTAAAAAATCAACATAATAAGCTTAGAAAATAAGTTTAGACCAGAGTCAAACTTGGTCAACTTTAGTCAACACTTGGTCAAAATAAGCCAATTCAGCTTATTTGATTTTCTAGCTTATTCCTTGGTGCTTTTTGAGATTTTCTTGGATAGGCGTTCCTTATTTGGCCTATTGATCATATTTTGAGAAGTAGAAGTCAAGTGCTTATCCCAATAAGAAGATCTCTTAAGAAGTGCTTATTCCAAAAGTGCTTATTGAGCTTATAGTCCATTTTAGCTAAAATCCTTTGAACTGACTAGGTGGAATTGAATTAGAAGCTTTTAGAAACAAGTATCAGCTTATTTGGTGGACTAGAACTCTTGTTCTAGCTTATTGAACCATTGTTGCCCGTTTTTGCTTAACTAGTTATAAGAATTGCATTTTAGTCCCTAGAGATTAGGGAGTTGTTTAAGCTGTTAAAGAAGAGTTAAACTTCCTAGGTTTTGCAAACAAATGCTTAGTCTTGTTAGATTGTTACATAATTAGTTGGAAGTTTGGTAGTTTGTTACAAATTGGTTAAAAGTTTGTTATAATTTCATTTTCAGTCCTTCAAGTTTCTAAATTTACATTTCTAGTCCTTTTACTTTTATGAACTTTACATTTTGAGCAAATTTACATCTTGTGCATTGATTACTTGTACTTTTAACTATAAATGTGGTATGTACACTTTGTTTTAGCTTAGTACGGATACGTAGAGATCATATTTTTACATTTTTACGTGCTTTGTGACAAATTAGACCTAGATTACCAAAATTCTATAAATCTAACACCAAAAACAATTAGTTAACCAGATTTCTATTGGATGATCAATTCGTATTGAGTCAAGAATAACGAACTAGAAAGACTAATATTAAATGGCGCCGCTACCGGTTCATTACGTGGAGATTGACGATTGATTGACGGTTACGTATTGGATTTTAGGATTGATGAGATGGCTTTTATACATGATCTCATCGTTCTTTTCGGGCTTTAAATGCATTAAAATGTCATAAAATACCATATATATGCTTGTATTTTTTTACTTGTGTGTTTTAGGTATGGATATCATGAAAAAGACAAAAGATCACAAGAAACAAGGAAAAACAGACACGAGAAACGAAGCCGTACAAAGAACTGGGCCCTAGTTCATGAATTATCCAAGATAAACCCTTAAGACTTGAATATGTACAAGATTGATCCTCAAAATATGAAGAAATGACACTTAAAACCCTTGTATATTCATAATTACAAGATGGTCCCTTAAGTTTGTCAAAATTACAAAATGGTCCTTCAACTTTGAAGAATTGTCAAGTTTAGTCCCTCAACTATTCTAAATTGTCAATTATGGTCCCTCATGAAGTCAAAGATACAATGAAGACCTTTGAAGATCAGTAATGTCCAAGATCAGTCCTTTAAATATGCAAAAGTGGCAAAAATAACCCTTGTAATCTTTTAGGAAAAGTTTTGTGCCAAAAGTATGAAAAGAGAAACTTAAATAACAAAGGAAATTAAGTTTCATGGTTGAAAAACGTATTTTACACACGTCACCAAAACACAAGGACCATACCTGCCATTTCCAAAGTTCAAATAATACAAACACGCGCCAAACACCACCTCCCCACCTTTTTCGGATCAAACTTACCACTATTCACCCTTCTTCACCCCCATAACTTACACCACTTAAACAAAGGGTAAATTGTAATTACCTTGACCCACGCTTAATTCACACGCTCAGAAACACATCCCTACCAAAAACCCTCACTCCCACTCACCCAAGGACCCCACCATTCATACCCGTCCACCTATCACATCAACCTTAACCTCTAAGGTATGCCACGTGGCCAAATCAACAGCCCACACTCCTTGCTTGGTTACAAAGCTAAAATGAACAGCCAGGATGCATTTAGACAGCTCAATATCAAAATTCGTCTAGAAGATTCAAGGGCATTTCAGGAACTTCATAGCTAGGGTTTTCTCTTGTAACTCAGCCCTTGTGGCCAATATAAGGACTCCTCAACTTGTGAGAGAGCCTTGTTCCAGTTTTACCTTTTAAACATTATAATTCCTTTTTAAATTTTATAAAAGTTGGTATTTTGAGAAAATTGTAATTCCTTTTTATGTTTTTGAAAGTTGGTGTTGTTTAAGGGTAGTTCTGAGTTCCATTTGATGTTATAAAGGTGTTTAGATCTTTTGGTTTGAACACGTTTATGTTTGGTAAGGTTTTCAAGTTTGAAAATAACTTGAAATCAGTCATCTGTTTTTGATATTTTACTTGTACTAACCCTTAACCAAAAGCCATAAGCTCTTACAAGCTTGTTGACACCAAGCTTGTGAAGGGGTTTGAGCCTTTGGTTGGGCTGTTTGTTGCTTGTGTTGAAGAAATCAAGTCCTTGAGGTTCTACTTTGAACCATCAACCAAGGCAGTCATCATCTCCTTTGTTGAAGTACCTTGGTCTTGTTCTAGTTGTTGAACAAGGTCCAAGGAGCATTGCTGATCCTCCTAGGATGTTGTGGAGGATAGGTATAACCTCTTGTTAAGATTCCTCTAAAAAATTTCATGTTATTGTCTGATTTTTACTTTGCTATGTGATTTGTTGTTCCTGTGTTTGTGGTTTGTATTTTATTGTTGGTATCTCTTAGTTGTCACCTAGTTGAGCTATTTGAACCATAAAATCAGTAGGTTGTTTGATTAGATAAGAAGTTTGTTTGAAAAGGGCTTATAAAAGGGCTGTTTGGGATTTTGGGATCATAAGGCATTGTGGCCTTGTGCCCTTGGTTCTTAGGGTTTGGGAGGTCTAAACAAGTCATATACAATAGTTTTTAGTCACTGGTTAAGTTTCTAAAGGTTTGGAAAAAGGATTTCAAGTTTTGCAAAAATCTGATAAAAAGTGTTTTGAAATTGGTCAAACACATCAGATCCAATAAAATCTTTGTTTGTTGGATCTAAGGTCTGAAATCAGGTTTGGGAAGAGTTTAGGTGATAAGCTATTTGTGCATTATTTGTTTGTTGAATTTGGTGGCTTATTGAAGGTGCTAGAGCTTATCAAAGTTGGCTGAAGTGGTCAATTGTATCAGCAAAATTGACCACCTCATTTTGTGCTTGCATTTGTGATTCTAGTGTATGCCTTGTTGTTTTGTTGCTTGTAACTTGATATTGTGCTGCTTGTGAGTGATTTTTGCTATTTGGTGTGCCTTATTGCTGGCTTATAAGCTAACTGGCTTATTAAGCCCTTTTTGCCAAAATCAGTCATCATTTGGTCAACTGACTACTTGATTCACAAGGACTCCTCCTTGAGTTCTTCACAAAAGTTGCTTATAACAAGCCTATAAACCATCCCTGATAATTTGGTGAATTTTGGAGCACTTTGACTTTTGGTCAAATAAGCACAATTTGGCTTATTTTTGAGAACTGCTTATTGGTACATGCAACAACTTGGCTTTTCTAATAGGTGTCATTTTTCTCAGCTTAATAACAAATATGTAAGGTTACAAGTCAACTGGTTAAGCTTTTGCTAGAAAACTAGCTTATTTGGCTTTTTCAGCCAGCTTATTGGTTCACACAGCTTATTCTACTTGGTTTTTTGTGATTTTTATGATTGATTATTCTTAGTTAAGCTATTTGTGAGCTTTTACAACAAACCAGAGCTTCTGAAACAGCCTATAACTCTAACCCGACTATTTTGTCGTTTTGTGGATTTCCACTTTGCTTATTTTTGGCTTATTGAGTGTGCTTTTTCAAAATTTCTTTTCACAGATCTCTTAGGCATCTCAAAAGAAGGTTGTGTGTTTAAGCAGAGCTTATGGCATTGGCTTATTGCTTAATGGGCTTATTGGCCCAAAAAGAATAAGCTGTTGACTATTTAAGCTGTGATAAGCTCAAAATCAGCTTTTGGGTCTTTAGACTTTTGTGTTTAGAATTGAATTTTGAGTCAGATAGGGCTTTTTCAAGTCATTTGGGCCTAGTTTGACTTTTTGGGCCCAAAAGCCCATTAAGGTCGACTGTTTTTGGTTTTAGCCCATTTGGGGGCCCATTAGGGGTATTTTGGTAATTTCACTTTCATTTTCTGGTTATTTAGGTTAAAATAAACTAGTTTGCAAGTTTTTAGAATTTTTTATAATTTTTGGATATTTAATATTATTTTATTATTAAATTTCAAATTTCATATTTTTGCACTTTTTATATTTTTCTTAGGTTTAATACATTAAAATAGGATTTTCGCAACTTTTAGATTAATTTTATCATCATTAGATTAATTTTTATAATTATTTTAAGTTTAAATAGTTTTTAAATCATTTTAAATAGTTTTAATTAGTTTAAAAATTTTAAAAATAGTTTTTAATCTTTTTAGCTCATTTTAGAGGTTTAAAAAGCGAAAAATCTTTATTTGGGCTTTTTGATCATTAATTTGATTTTTAAGGCTTTAATTAGAATTTAAAAATTAATATTTAATTAATTAAAAGGTTTGAAAAAATTTTGATCATTTGTAAACTCTTGGTTTATTTAATTTGATTTTTGGTAATGTTTTGGGAATTTTTAGTATTAATTTTTATTTTAGCTATTTTTACGGTTTTAATTTTGTCGTCGTAGTAATTAATTTCACGTCTTCGTCATTCTAATTTCTCATCCCCTTCTCTCAAATATTAATCTCAAATCAATTACGAATTATTCACACACATATACCTCCTTGGGAAACGAACTTAATTGGATCATTAACACTTGATTTTCCTAAATCATTTGTTTAATACTTATCGCTTCTATACGCTCTTTTTCCTAAAAGACGTATTTTTTACTTCAATCAAGGATCCGTTCACTTGTGAACGTTCCTATTACGTATCATAAATAAAAAATATAATAAAAAAATCAAAAAGATAACTATATAAAAAATAAAAAACCACAAAAATCAATTCTTTCCTAAGAATTGAACCAAAAAATAAAAAAAATCAAAAAGTAATCTTTTTTCTAAAGATTACACCAAAAATATATTGTATATATTGGTTTCACTCATTTTTACGTACATGCTATACTTTCATAAAAACAAATAAATACAAAAATATTTTTGATATGTTATTATATGTAAATACATATACGTAGATACGAACAACCAAGTTACCTACTTCCATAAGTATTGCCTTGGTAATACACCGTACTTGGGGGTGTTCCGGTCCCATTTACGTGTATCAATCAAAGTAAATTAAAGGCAAAAATAGATGAACACTTTCAATAAGAAAGAATTCGAAGAATACGAACTATTAAGTGAATAGAAAGGCGGCTTTGCTATAAAATGCAAGCCTAAGGGAAACAGGTACTTAAGAGCTTAGCGCCACCTCATTCCCCCCGTTCACTAGTATGTATTCTAAGAAGGAAGGCTTGTTGGGGGTTTTGCCGCCCAATTAGTTCTACATATATATTATACTTTCTTGTGGTTTTCACTATTGAACCTCGGAAAAGATAATCCATTCTTTTCCAAAGTCGACCGAGAGCACCTCTCTCATTCCTCGAGTTGAGTTACATGCGCACTCGAGCGCGTGCACATATACTTATTGGTGTACAACCCCTTCCTCCCAAAAGGAAGAAAAAGAACAAGAACAACACCGTCCATCAAGCCGATCACGAGCATCGTGCTTTCGACAATTCACAAGAATCCATGGACAATAGACCATTGATTGAGATTCTCCAATACAATGTGGATGGGAATGCGGATGCCATAGTCATTCCCGAGATAGCCACTAACAATTTTGAGCTTAAGACATGCATGATTACTATGGTTTCTTCTATTCCCTTCCTAGGGATACCTATGGATGAACCTCATGACCATCTAAAAAGATTCATGTCACTATGTAATACCATTAAGTATAATGGGGTACCACCCGATGCGGTTAAGATGATCTTATTCCCTTTCTCTTTGGAGGGAAATATTAGGAATTGGCTAGATAAGCAACCTTCTAGTAGCATTTTTTTAAGGGATGATTTAAAGAAGAAATTTGTGAATAAGTTCTTTCCTCATTCATGAACTACCGCCTTGAGAAACCAGATCATAGGTTTTCAATAAAAGCATGACCAAAACTTTATTGAGGCTTGGGAAGAGTTCAAAGAGTTTTTGAGAAAGTGCCCAAACCATGGTTTTAACCTAGTTCACCAAATTAACACCTTCTACAATGGTTTGAGATCTCACCATCAAGATTCCCTTAACTCGGCCGCGGGTGGGAACATTCTTTCAAAATCCACAGAAGATGCATGGGATATCATTGAAACAAAATCCATAGTACAAAGTAATAGGGAAAGAAATGAGGTGGTACATGTTGTTCAAGAGAGTGCTTCTAGACCACTTGATAGTCAAATCCTTTCACAACTCTAATAACATAACAAGAATCAAGAGATGTTTCAAGAGTTTATGAAGGTTTCTTTGAACAATTCTTCTACCAACAATGTCAATGCCATCACCCTATCTTGTGAGACATGTGGAGGCCCTCATTCCTACTTGCAATGTGATAAAGTTCAAAACTTTCAAGGAGAATGCTATGCTTATCAAGATGAGGGAAGAGAACACATTAAACCCAACATCATTCCTAATGACCTCTCTTACAAGTCCAACAATTACCTTGCTCCACCCAATTTCCCTCCCCATCAACCCACCCAAAACCCACCAAATACTCCACAATTGCTTAATAGAAACCAAGGTCCAAAGGGAAATTACAAAGGGAACAATAATAATAGAGGGCCTAATCACTTTCAACATCAAGGGAATAAATTTCATGTAAATAACCAAGGGTTTCACCAATTACCTCCACCTTTCCACAACCAAGGATATAATCAAGGGCATGGGCAAAATGACACCTGATGACGTATAGTCCCCAACCGGGTCAAGAACCCGGCCCACGGGTACTACTCGCATCCGGCCCATCACGAATGGGTTAGATTAGTATCATTTGAGCTTATGGGCTTGAATGAACAGTGGCCGCACAAGATTTGTGTGGCCGACGGCCCGGCACGGCCGGTACAGGGTTAGACAGAATCACAATCTTATTAGGATTTGGATTTACCCCAAAGTAAAGGATATACACTCACCATAATTATAAGATAACAATCAAGCTAATTATGGCAATTAACCTTTGCTTAGGGCCGAAGTATCGGTGACAGCCCATTAGGTTTTCACCGCCTATATAAGGAACCCCCAAGGGTTCCACAAAGGTATCACATTCTCTATACTCTCAACCTACAGCTGATTATCTAACCCTAAACCGATTACTTACTCTCACGCTGGAGTCTAATCGTGGGATACATTCCCACGGTAAGCTTAACGCGTGTTGTTTTAGTGTACAGGATGTCAAAAATATATTCACTTGGTGCAAGAGCCGGATCCCAGTCTACCCGTATTAAGCCTAATTCGGGTCATGCAAGGATCATCCAACTTTTGTATCAACAAGTTGGCGCCGTCCGTGGGACCCATACACTAAACTCATTCTCATTCTCAATCTCTCTCAATGACGAAGGGACACTTTCAGGGAAACCTAAGGAACACGAATCCTTGGAATCGAAAGTCCGCAGGTGATGGGATAATCACCTCCGCTCAACCTCAGGGTGGTCAGGTAGGAGGGCCAAATAACCGAAACATGTTTCAGTCTCTTGGTGGGGCAGGCACGTTCGATAATACCCCACCACCAACCATGACTTTGGACAACCCTGATCCGGGAGCTACACCTAAGGCCCCTACCAAGGAGCCGCAAAGGCCACCAGTGGTTGAGGCAGAATTGGAAGTTGGTTCACTCGATGATGAGGACCTTGAGCGCGTAATCACGCAAAATTTCGACAGAATCATGCCAGGCATCTCGGCAAGGTTAAATCTGGGACGGAATCTCCAGTCCAGACTTAACTTCGGAAGCTCCACGCACGGTACTCCCCCTCATGCTAGGAATAAGGGAAGGAAGACGCGAGCTAATGAACATCCTTCTTTCGAGGTAACCCCTCGACCACGGAATGTGTTCGAGCGCATAGGGGATCGCATCATGCAGGAAATGCAAGAAGCTCATGAGGATGGGGATAGGTCTGACGGCTCCACTGGACGCCCGGTGTTGGAAACTCCTGTGGATAACTGCCGCACAAGCGTGTGGCGCAGGATAAACTCTGGTGGGAGGGAAGCTCATTCTCACAAGAGTGCCCATCATAGAGGTGGGGCACCGCCCCCACCTAACGATCCTTCGGGGTCTGATTCAGATGACCATCCCCCTAGACGTCGGCGACCTAGGTATTCCCCACAACCCCCATCGGACGATGAAGGATGCTACGATGATCCCTACTATCGTGATGAAGAGGTGGAGAATCTCTCCCTTCCATGGTGCGACGACAGGGAAGACGCCTTCACTCTTCGCATACGCAACTACTCCGAGGAAAAGAAGCGCCGTATGCCGGCGTGCGTCAAAACCTATGATGGATCTGGTGATCCGGACGATCACCTAAAAGTGTTTGATACACAGGCTAAAATTGAACGATGGCCGATGCCTATATGGTGCCAGATGTTTAATTCAACCCTGATTGGTAATGCCCGCGATTGGTTTGAGAAGCTCCCTCACCGGAGCATTGACAACTTCGGCGAGCTACACACAGCGCTAAAAAAATTACACTTAGCGATTTTTGCTATTTGGTGTGCCTTATTGCTGGCTTATAAGCTAACTGGCTTATTAAGCCCTTTTTGCCAAAATCAGTCATCATTTGGTCAACTGACTACTTGATTTACAAGGACTCCTCCTTGAGTTCTTCACAAAATTTGCTTATAACAAGCCTATAAACCATCCCTGATCATTTGGTGAATTTTGGAGCACTTTGACTTTTGGTCAAATAAGCACAATTTGGCTTATTTTTGAGAACTGCTTATTGGTACATGCAACAACTTGGCTTTTGTAATAGGTGTCATTTTTCTCAGCTTAATAACAAATTTGTAAGCTTACAAGTCAATTGGATTAAGCTTTTGCTAGAAAACTAGCTTATTTGGCTTTTTCAGCCAGCTTATTGGTTCACACAGCTTATTCTACTTGGCTTTTTGTGATTTTTATGATTGATTATTCTTAGTTAAGCTATTTGTGAGCTTTTGCAACAAACCACAGCTTCTAAAACAGCCTAGAACTCTAACCCGACTATTTTGTCATTTTGTGGATTTCTACTTTGCTTATTTCTGGCTTATTGAGTGTGCCTTTTCAAAATTTCTTTTCACAGATCTCTTAGGCATCTTAAAAGAAGGTTGTGTGTTTAAGCAGAGCTTATGGCATTGGCTTATTGCTTAATGGGCTTATTGGCCCAATAAGAATAAGCTGTTGACTATTTAAGCTGTGATAAGCTCAAAATCAGCTTTTGGGCCTTCAGACTTTTGTGTTTAGAATTGAATTTTGAGTCAGATAGGGCTTTTTCAGGTCATTTGGGCCTAGTTTGACTTTTTGGGTCCAAAAGCCCATTAAGGTTGACTGTTTTTGGTTTTAGCCCATTTGGGGGCCTATTAGGGGTATTTGGTAATTTTAATTTCATTTTCTGATTATTTAGGTTAAAGTAAACTAGTTTGCAAGTTTTTAGAATTTTTTATAATTTTTGGATTTTTAATATTATTTTAATATTATTTTATTATTAAATTTCAAATTTCACATTTTTGCACTTTTATATTTTTCTTAGGTTTAATACATTAAAATAGGATTTTTGCAACTCTTAGATTGATTTTATCATCATTAGATTAATTTTTATAATTATTTTAAGTTTAAATAGTTTTTAAATCATTTTAAATAGTTTTTAATTAGTTTAAAATTTTATAAAAATAGTTTTTAATATTTTCAGGTCATTTTAGAGGTTTACAAGGTGAAAAATCTTTATTTAGGCTTTTTGATAACTAATTTGATTTTTAGGGCTTTAATTAGCATTTAAAAATTAATATTTAATTAATTAAAAGGTTTGAAAAAGTTTTGATCATTTGTAAACTCTTGGTTTATTTAATTTGATTTTTGGTAATTTTTTGGGAATTTTTAGAATTAATTTTTATTTTAGCTATTTTTACGGTTTTAATTTTGTCGTCGTAGTAATTAATTTCACGTCTTCGTCATTCTAATTTCTCATCCCCTTCTCTCAAATATTAATCTCAAATCAACTACGAATTATTCACACACATATACCTCCTTGGGAAACGAACTTAACTAGGTCATTAACACTTGATTTTCCTAAATCATTTGTTTAATACTTATCGCTTATATACGCTCTTTTTCCTAAAAGATGTATTTTTACTTCAATCATTTTGGCGCCGCTGCCGGGGAGGTGTGTCGTGATTTAATTTGTCTTGTTGTTTTTAATATTAACCATAAATAGTATTTTTATTAGTAGAAATCTACTAATACGTATTATCGTTTTTTTTTTCGTTTTTCTTGTGAAATTATTCTTACAATATTGTATTAAGTATCACAATCAATACAAAATATCTCCAAAAGTGTGAAAACACAACCTTAATTGGGATTTGATCTCCTAATTATTGTATTCGATCTCAAACAAAAAGAAAAAGACAAAAATAGATAAATACTTTCGTGAAGCTCGATTTTGAAAAATTCAAACTATAATGTGGGTATAAGGCGGGTATTATAAAATATACCCTAAGTAAAAAGGCTCTTAAATGCTTCGCACCGCCTCGTTTCCCCGCTTGCTTGTGAGTATTTTGAGATTGAAGGCTAATCGAGGGTTTTGTCGCCCAAAGTATTATTACGTATCATATATATTTGCTTGGTTTCTTTGTGATTAAACCCTCTTGAACAATTTGGTTTTCACCAAAGTTCTAAAGTCATTCGAAGGCGTTCACTCCACGTGATCGTTTTCATTCTTTTGAGGCTTCTTTAATCAAGAGTTTGATTCGAGGAGAGATTTGGTACATTGTTGTCTCCGAAGATACACAAAATCCAAATAAATTAAAAACAATCAAAAACACAAAAAAATTTTGATAATTCACAAAACACCCAAAAAGAATCTTCTTTGCTCACCTCCCATTCTTCGTGAAGTTTATGCAAACTCGTAATCAAGCAAAACGAGCTCGTAAACGTCGTCAAAGTCAAGGAAATCAAGAGACGTTGATTGAAAAACAAACTCCAATTGTTGAACTTATTGTAGAACAAGAAGTCGTCATGGCTAATCGTACTATGATGGAGTTGCTTCAAGCACCCACCGAGGGTTTTGGAGAAGCTATTGTGATTCCCGCCATCCTTGCGGAGAATTTCGAGATTAAGACGGGTTTAATGTCGATGTTGCAAGCAAATAAGTTTAGAGGTCATGAGAAAGACAACCCGCATTACCACATAAGGAATTTTAATCGTCTCACCGCAACTAGCAAGTTTAAGGATGTTCCACATGACACCATTAAGATGATGTTGTTTCCATACTCATTAGATGGACTCGCTAAAATTTGGCTTGAGAAAGAACCGCCAAATTCGATTTTGACATGGGGTGATCTCGTCTCTAAGTTTGTGAACCAATTTTTTCCACCATCTAAAACAACACATTTAAAAAATGAGATTTCAAGGTTTACACAACGTAATAATGAGAGTTTTTCAATGGCATGGGAATGATTTAAGGAAATGTTACATGAATGTCCACACCATGATTTTTCGGAATTGCATCAAATAGATACTTTCTATAATGGGCTTAATGATCATGAACGAGATTATTTGAATGCCGCCGCGGGTGGTAATTTTTTGTGCAAAACGACCGATGAAGCTTTAAAGATTATCGAGAATAGATCTAAGTTTTACAACCCTCGTAACACACCGATTGTTGCCAATATGGGTTCGTCATCGTCTTCATCGTCTCGTCACATTAATGCCTTACATGATGAAGCTAATGAGGAAAATCGGTTTTTCGATAGGTTTTCAAATCTTATGACTCATTGGAAAGCACAAGATGCTTTAAATTCTGCTTCGGTTAAAGCGGTTGATAAGAGTTGTTTGTCTTGTGGTGGAGCTCATGATCTTTCCGAGTGCATTACCGCCAGTGGTAACACTTCGAGTGCTTACGTAGCAACGAGAACTTACAAGCAAAACGGCCAAGGTTCCCGCCCAAATCAAGCTCCACCAAATCAAAATGTTAATAACTATCGAAACAACAATCAAAATGGTGGTTATCAAGGCAATTCACGTAACTACAACAAAGGGAATTATCAAAGTGGGAATGGACAAGTTGCAAATCAAAATCAAAACCGTGATTTTCAAAACACTACACAAGGTTTTCAAAATGCTCACACTAAAAATCTTCAAGGAGAATTTTTGGATTATGCTAAAGCAAATGATGCTAAGTTTGATAACATGGAATGTGAGATGATTAGCTTAAGATCTGAGTTGAAAAACGAGCTTAAAAACGAACTTGCTAATGAACTTAAGACTCATGCTAATAAAATGGAAGGAAATGTTCAACGTCTTTAACAAAATCAACAAAAGATGGAACAAGGACAACATGAGATTAAGCAAGAATTGTTAAAAGCGGATTTAAGGCAATCAAAATTTGAAGACCGAATGGCAAAAATGTTTGAAGCAATCATGTGTAAACCCTCTTCCTCGGGTGGTCTTCCTAGTGATACCATTGCAAACCCGAAGGAAGAAATGAAGGTTATTACTACACGTAGTGGTACAACTTTTAAGGAACCAATCTCTCGTCCAAGTACTTCTACCGAGAAGTAAATCGAGAAAGAGCCCGAGGTGATGGTCGAAAAGGAGCATATCACAAGCCCACGAAGTACCGCTCATACCACACCTACGGTTGAACCAATACCAATCATGGAACCCGAGATTCCAAGGCCGTTTCCTAATGTCCAACCCACACCACCCTTACGTTACCCTTCGAGACGAAACAAAGAGAAATTGCAAGAACGTAACAAACAACAAATCGAGCTTATTATAAAAATGTTTCAACAAGTTCATTTTGATGTAAGTTTAGCCGACGCGTTGTTATATATGCCTCGTTTCGCTTCCAATTTTAGAAGTATGATGAATGATAAGGAAAAGCTTTCAAAGCTTGCTAATTGTTCTTCGGTTTATCTTAACCGCATACCGGAAAAAGTTGGTGACCCCAGAGAGTTTCTCAATCCTTGTGACATACAAGATATGAAAGAATGCCTCGCCTTGGCCGATCTTGGTGCGAGCATTAATTAGATGTCATTTTCCATTTGGAAGTCGCTTTCGCTTCCGGCTCTTACTCCTTCGAACATGTCTATCGAGATGGCCGATCATTCTACGATTTTAGCATGTGGAGTAGCCGAGGATGTTTTCGTTAAAGTGGGGAAGTTCTACTATCCCGTTGATTTTATAGTAGTTGACATCCCCGCGGATCCTCAAGTTCCTCTAATTTTAGGTCGTCCATTTTTAGACACCTCGAGATCGCTTATCGACGTTCATGCAAGAACTATCACTTTGAGATTCAACGAAGAGGAACTTGTTATAAACGCTACTCAAAACTCAAAACCTTCTCATGTTTATGCAATCGCTACCATCAATCACATTGACTTAGTTGATGTGGTTTGCGATGAGTTTTCACAAGAAGTGTTAGGTTTTTCTGATAGCTCGTCAAATGGCAATCCCACTATTTTGGATCCGATTCTTGCTAATTCTACACCAAATCTTACTCCATTCCAAGGAGGCGATTTAACTTCAAATGAAATCGACAATGAAGATGAGGTGATTATTAGTGATGATATTCTTCCGCCGATGGAAGTTATGAGTGTTGAGCAAAAATCTTCAATCGAGGAACCGCCTATCCTTGAATTGAAAGATCTTCCATCTCACCTGGAATACGCATTCTTGGAAGGTGATGACAAGTTGCCGGTTATTATTGCAAAAGGTCTTGCTAATGATGAAAAAACCAAACTCTTGAAAGTTCTTAAAGCTCATAAAGGGGCAATTGCGTGGAAAATTTCCGACATTAAGGGTATTGACCCAAAATTTTGTACTCACAAGATTTTAATGGAGGAGGAATACAAACCCGCAATTCAAAGTCAAAGAAGGGTAAACCCCAAAATTTACGATGTCATCAAAAAGGAAGTTCTAAAACTCCTTGACGCGGGAATGATTTATCCTATCTCCGATAGCCCATGGATGAGCCCAATCTATTGTGTCCCTAAAAAGGGAGGAATGATCGTTGTGCCTAATGAAAACAACGAGTTAATTCCCACTCGTGTTGTGACCGGTTGGAGGGTGTGTATTGACTACCGAAAGTTAAATGACGCCACTCGTAAAGACCACTTTCCTTTTCCCTTCATGGATCAAATGTTCGAGCGACTCGCGGGAAATGAATTTTATTTATTTTTAGATGGTTTTTTCGGTTACTTTCAAATCCCTATCGACCCTCGTGATCAAGAGAAGACTACGTTTACGTGTCCTTATGGAACAATTTCTTATCGTAGGATGCCTTTCGGACTTTGTAATGCACCGGGTACGTTTCAACGGTGTATGATGGCTATTTTTCACGATATGATCGAGAAGTCAATGGAAGTGTTTATGGATGACTTTTTGGTGTTTGGCAATTCGTTCACGTCGTGTTTATCTAATCTTGAGCAAATGTTAAAACGTTGTGAAGAAACCAATGTTGTGCTTAATTGGGAAAAATGTCATTTTATGTGTAAACAAGGAATCGTCTTAGGACATAAGGTCTCGAAAGCAGAGATTGAGGTCGATAAAGCTAAGGTAGAAGTCATCGCCAAGTTACCTCATCCTAAAACCGTTAAGGGAGTTAGGAGTTTCCTAGGCCACGCGGGCTTTTATCGTCGTTTCATCAAAGAATTTTCGAAAATCTCTCGACCTATGACACACCTTCTCGAGAAGGATGCTCCTTTTAATTTCAATGAGGATTGCGTTAGAGCTTTCGAAACTCTCAAAAGGAAACTTACCGAAGGTCCCATTATTGTTGCTCCTAATTGGGAATTACCCTTTGAAATCATGTGCGATGCAAGTGATTACGCTATAGGGGCCGTCTTAGGGCAACGCTATGAAAAGCATTTCCGTCCTATCCATTATGCTAGTAAGACGATGACCGAGGCTCAATTAAAGTACACCACAACGGAAAAGGAATTCCTTGCCGTGGTCTATGCTTTTGAGAAATTCCGACCTTATCTCGTCTTAACTAAAAGCATCGTGTATACCGACCATTCGGCTAGCAAGTATCTCTTAGCTAAGCAAGATTCTAAGCCGAGATTGCTTCGTTGGATGCTCCTCCTCCAAGAATTTGATGTCACCGTTCTTGACAAAAAAGGAGCCGAGAATCTAGCGGCCGATCATCTCTCTCGTCTAGAAGATCCTCACAAAGATGTTTTCGAGAACAAGGAAATCACCGAAACATTTCCTCTCGAGACTCTCGGTGTAGTGAATTATAAAGACACCACCCCATGGTTTGCCGACATTGCAAATTACCATGCGGGCAATTTCATAATCAAGGGTATGACGACACAACAAAAGCGAAATTTTTTTCGTGACGTCAAGTTCTATTTTTGGGACGACCCTTATCTCTTTCGGGTTTGTGCGGATCAACTCGTTCGACATTGTGTTTTTGGTGCCGAAGCTTCTAACATCCTTAGAGCTTGTTACGAGGGACCCACGGGTGGTCACCACGGTGCTAATCTCACGGGTAAGAAAGTGTTCGATGCCGGCTTCTTTTGGCCTACTATCTATCGTGATGCACACGCATTTGTGAAGTCGTGTGGTTCGTGCCAACGTCAAGGAAATCGTCTCAACGTGATGAAATACCACAAAACATAATTCAAGTGTGTGAGATTTTAGACATTTGGGGAATAGACTTTATGGGGCCGTTCTCATCGTCTCATGGTAACAAGTATTATCCTCGTCGCCGTCGACTACCTTTCTAAGTGGGTGGAAGCTAAGGCTTTGCCTACTAATGATGCTCGTGTGGTAGTGAAGTTTTTGAAGCAACTATTCTCTCGGTTCAGAACCCCTCGTGCTATTATAAGCGATCGTGGAACCCGTTTTTGTAATGAATAATTCGAGAAGGTCTTAAAGAAATATGGAGTTACTCATCGTCTTTATACGGCTTATCACCCGCAAACGAGTGGGCAAGTCGAGGTTTCGAACCGAGCTTTGAAGAGGATTTTAGAGAGGTCGATTGGAGAAAACCGTGCTTCATGGTCCGACAAACTCGATGACACTTTATGGGCCTTTAGGACCGCTTATAAGACACCTATCGGTTTTACTCCTTATAAGTTAGTCTATGGGAAGAATTGTCATTTGCCCATTGAATTGGAGCACAAGGCATATTGGGCCCTTAAGCATGAAAACTTTGACTTGAAGACCGTGGGAGATCACCAGAAAATACAATTGAATGAATTGGATGAACTAAGAAACAATGCTTATGAAAGTTCATTGATTTTCAAAGAAAAGACTAAAAAGTTTCATGATGCAAAGATTAAAAACCGGGTTTTTAACGTTGGTGATCAAGTGTTACTTTTTAACTCTAGATTAAAGATATTTTCCGGGAAATTGAAATCTCGTTGGTCGGGTCCTTTCACCATTACACAAGTGTTTCCATATGGGACCATCGAGCTAGCTCAAAATGATGGTCCTAACTTCAAGGTGAATGGACATAGGCTTAAGCACTACTTTGGTGGGGAAATTCCTTCATTAGATGACCTCGACCAAGTCACCTTCCCCAATGATAATTAGCATTGAGGGGATCGAGTCGAGCTCTTGACTCGGTAATCAAAAACGAGGTGCCTCGTGGGGGAGATCCCATGCTTATCCTTTTATGCTTTCTAATAAATAATGAGAGGGGATTTGTGCCCTTCCAACTCGTTGTCTCGTGGTTGTTTGTGAATGTGTTATCTAGATCATCATCATCATCTACGATTGAAGACTCTCGTGTTCATTTACGTGAGCCTCCATCTTTTGCTTGAAGAAGTTTTTCACAAATCCATGACATATCCTTTATTGTTCTAACAATTATCTTTTAGCATACTTTATAAACGGCTTTAGATATATTGTTGATCACCCTTTCCATGCTAGATCCTAAGCATTCGACTCTTCGTCTCTAGTATAGAGGTGCTCCACCTTCAGACTCGAAACATTGAGGACAATGTTTAAACTTAGTATGGGGGGGGGGGGGTGAATAGGTACTTGCTTTGCTACGCCCTCACGTTTTTCCAACTTTCAATGTTTTGTTTTGCTTTGTTGCTAATAAGGCTAAAAATGGCCAAATTTTAAAAAATTTCTTAGTTTTAATAAGTGTTTTCAAGACACGAATATATATTTTCCGATGGGTAGAATAAGAGCTAATTTTTGACTTGATGGGCATTTGGAGCCCTTTACATTCCTTAACCCGCTTAATTCAAGTTTTGCTAGACTTTTATATAGGGAACTTTAAAACGCGAAAGTCTTAGCTCATTCGGGTTAAGAACAAGAACTTTTCGCAAGTTCCTATAATTGATCCTAGAAAGTCACTTATCAAGGGAACTATAAAATGCATTCTCTAAACTTGAAAAAGTCCAAGAAAGTGCAAGATCCTATAGGTGGCTTGAAAACCCAAAACTTTGATTTGATATAGTCTTAATGAAAGCTAATCCAAATTTGGCTTAATTTGACTTGCATGGCTAAGTATTCACGAGTATAGTTAATTAGAGGTCTTTAAATAGTGAAGAACGAGAAATGATAGAGTTAGACAAGTGATCATGCTAAACGTAGAACATGAAAATATTCTTTCAAAAACTCATATGTTTTTAATTGTGGCTTTTTCTCCCATAAGATCAATGCATTAGGAATAAATATAATTGCAATAAGTAAGGTCGTATGATTTGAAAGGTTACTTAGCTTCTAGCACAAGATCGTTTAAAAGTTGCTCGGGGTTGAATAGAGTTCATAGCCAAGGCATAACTTATTTAAGCGGGATGCGAAGATTGGTGAAGATCCAAAAAGGCCCTAACAAGGCATGAGGAGCTCTATTTTGTTGCTAAAGATCCAAGATGATGTGAAGTATCATTATTCCTAAATCAATATGAAGGATCGAGACACACGGCGAAAAGCAATTACTCCCCTAAAGATCATGGAGAAAGTCTATCCAAAAAGACCCTCACAAGGTATGAGGATAAATATATCCAAGTCCGAAAAGGAGGCAGATCATTGTATATCAAAGTCCAAAATAAAGATTGAAGAAAAAATGATAAAGTCGTGGTCCAAGTATGAAGAATCTCTCAAAAACATCAAGTGGAGAAATTCCAAAATATGAAGAGAAGACCATAATTTCAAGAACGTCTTCCAAAGATTTGAAGTATGAAGTACATGCCAAATATCGTTCCGAGAAAGGTCTCAAATCGTGAAACGAGTTATGCCAAGATATAAACTTAAGGAGATACACGAGAAGCCGTTTTAAAAGATTTTGTCCTTCGGCTAACTATCGATTAAATCGTGCTACTTTACTTTCGGACTAATAAATACTCAAATAAGTCAATATGAATCACTTGTGATCCATGATAAATAGTTAAAAAAATTCTAGAAACCCATTTCCTTTTATAATAACTAGGATTGCGGGGAGAAAAAGTATTACACAATTTGGACGTATGAGCAGTGTTAGCATTGTGACTTGTACCAAAAATGATCTCGTTTTTGCACTTAGCATGGAATGTATGGCAATCAAGGATGACGAAATTTATTCTATGGGACATTTACTTGTTTCTATTCATTGACCCTAAAAGTCACATTCGTGATGAAAATCATACATTATGTCTTTACACATCTTCGTAGTATTGTTGCAAGTCTTTTACTTTTCAATAAAGGTTAATAAAATTGAATTTTGGTGATGCTTAGATACTTTATTCTAGCATTGCGTGAGGGCACGGCAATGGCTTAGTATGGGGGAGTGATGAGATGGCTTTTATACATGATCTCTGTAACACTCTCATTTTTCGTATCGGTACAGCGGAAGGGTCTTTCAGAGTGTTACGGGATAGCTCAATAACTCCAATCATAGACAACACATAAAAATGGTTGTACAAGGTTTAACAAACATTCATTCGATAAAAAGTTTCAAAAGCGTACAACAGGTCCCAAATTATACAGGTCATTAAGTTTACAAAACACAGATCGAATGAACATTTTTAATATTAAGTGTGGGCCATCAGAGTCGATCTCCATCCGGATTACCTTCAAGCACCTGAGATAAAAACATGCAAAAATCATATCAGCGAATGCCGAGTGAATTCATAGAGTTTAATGAAAACCGTTATATAAAACAATCATTTACATTCATTTAAAATCAGAACACAAGTATAATATCGGAAGTAAGTCCTCATATTGCTAGTCAGGCAATATATAAATAAAGCATACATCTTAAACCGTCCATGAGACCGTAGTCTCTATATTACCATGATAGGTAATATATTCATCGTTAATAGCGTCGTTATCATATATAGGATACATCGTATTTGAATTTATATATGTTTTATCTGATTTATTTAGGATTATTATTAGCCGCATGACATTGTTACCTTACTATGAAAACAGCGGGCCGCGAACCCGACAAACAATTTGCCCATCTAAGTTAGCGTGTCGTCACAAAAATCACGCTATGGAATCTTCTCATACATAAATTCGCTTACCAATCAATGTGGTACGACGGGGATCAACCGTCAAGGCGCGAACTGGGGTGATCGTCCCCAAATAGTACTATCAAATGCATAAGCGTCTACCAAATCCCGGTAGTTCACAATTCATGCTAATGGGACTTTAAGTGACATAACCTAACTACTAATAATCCTTTTAGTCTCGAATATAGGGTCATAGCATCATTCGGGTCCATATCATTTAGCATACAATCGGGACTACTTGTGTTCTATTTTTATAAAAATCTAGCATGTTATCTCCCTCGCGGGTTTACAAATCATTTTATAAAACATTTAAAAGAGTGCGAGGCTATGAACTCACGTTGTTATTGAAAGGCGGATTATCGGCTACGGGCGTGCTTCGGTCACAAAAACCTATATAAATAATAATCGGTCTTAGACTCGATCCAATGACTTTTATCAAAATAACAATATACATATGATGATTTTGTACATATGATGATGATCAAGTGGGTTTATACATCCTTGTTTACTCATTTTAGCGTTTACGTCTTGGTAACGTCTTACTAGTTCACTAGTTTTACCGATTTTACGTATTTTAAGTCCATTAAGTCTTTTATAAGTTCTTTAACGTGTTTTTACCCCTTTTATACCTATATTATCAGTATATATACTTTTCATGTTGGGCCCAAATGGGTTAAGCCCAATAAGTTCTTTTTACAAGTTTTTATCTTATTAAGTCCAATTATTAGTCCAATATGTTTAGTTAGCTCGTAAATGTCCGTAATTCTTATAGTTCGGGTTTTATCGGTTTTTACTTGTCTTAGTTATCTATACATCAGTATATGACTTTTATAAACTTTACATTAGACGGGTTTGGTCGTCTAAGTTTTATTTGGCGAAAAACGTTAATTTTACGGCGATAGCCGAAAAAGTCGTAAAAATCAAGTTTATAGTTTTTATTACTTATAAATATTATTTACCACCATTTATATAATTTACCCATTTAATTAACATTTTATACATTTATATAAATAAGTTTTATAAGTTAGTGAGTTTATATTTTTACATTTTATACATTATAATGTGAGTGCTTATATAATATTAATAAACATTATTTCCAAAAATCTGATTTTTAACTTCATGTTCACCATTTTTAACATATATAGAGTTCTATAATGAATTAGAAGCTCATTTTTGGATGGCATGATCTTCATATTATGTGCTACATTTAACTTAGTTATAGCTACTGCCCATTTTGAGTTTAACTTGCCTTAACAGTCCCTACAAAACTGCTTATTCAGATTATACCACCTAACTTGTTTTGATCATATCTCACTCATTATTTTGATTCCATTGCATGGCCAACTCTCACATGTGTATAACATCTTCTACTTACTGTAAATGGATCAAAACATGCAATTTTATCAGTTCATCTTTTAGTTATCTACTGTTTTTATACAGCCAACTAAATAATCAAGATTTTAGCTTCATTTCTTATAGTTATCATCATTTTTAAGCATATTTATCAACACTTGATCCCCACACAACATTTTTATCATCATATATACATCATATACATATACAAAATGAAAGAAAATACATTTGTTCTTTACAAAATAACAAGAGAAAAATGGAGAGGATGATCTTCTTTACCAATCCAAGTGGATTTCTTGTTTTAGGAAGACAAGAACTTGATGAACACAACAAGTATCTCTAAGACCATCAAATATCAAGAACATAGGTTGGAAAATCAGCCCTAGGACACAAGCAAATCACCTCCAAAGTTGTTGATATGGCCACCAAATGATCAAGGCTTCAAGAGAACACCTTAAAAGAACTAGTAAACATGTGGTTTATGGCTAGAAAAGATCAAATGGGGTGTTTGTTGGTTAATAGTGGACGGCACAAGGGGGAGAGTTGAGAGGATTTTGAGAGAAATTTTCATGTAAGTAAATGGTATAATGAAACAAGTAGCTAGTTTTGATGTTAAGTGGGAAAAGTTAGCTTAACATGTAAGCTTAGGCTTACACTTGTGTAAGTTTAGCTAACATGATGCCACCTTGATGGTGTGGTGTCATGTTTGGCCGTCCATACCATGCTAGTGGGATGGGACAATGTGTTTTGTCCCATCTCACTAGTTTACGGGTATTTCTCGATTCTAGTTTTCTTGATTTGCGTGCCCTCGGGTCGTTTTACGAAAAACGTTTTTATAAATTATGAATCAACGTCACAAAACGAATCCAATAAAAATTGTCTCATCAAAAACGTAAATACGTAATCCTAAGGTTTCCGGTTTAGTCGTAAAAGACGCCAAATTATGCACGTAAGCCCAAATTTAAATCCGTAAATTGTGAGTTCGTCAACCAACACAAAAATAAGTTTCAAAATATTATACGAGAAAATATTTCACTACCTGAAAATGTTAGATTGTCACAATCTCATCGTTCTTTTCGGGCTTTAAATGCATTAAAATGTCATAAAATACCATATATATGCTTGTATTTGTTTACTTGTGTGTTTTAGGTATGGATATCGTGAAAAAGACAAAAGATCACAAGAAACAAGGAAAAACGGACACGAGAAACGAAGCCGTACAAAGAACCGGGCCCTAGTTCATGAATTATCCAAGATAAACCCTTGAAGACTTTAAGATGTACAAGATTGATCCTCAAAATATGAAGAAATGACACTTAAAACCCTTGTATATTCATAATTACAATTTTGGTCCCTTAAGTTTGTCAAAATTACAAAATGGTCCTTCAACATTGAAGAATTGGCAAGTTTAGTCCCTCAACTATTCTAAATTGTCAATTATGGTCCCTCATGAAGTCAAAGATACAATGAAGACCTTTGAAGATCAAGAATGTCCAAGATCAGTCCTTCAAACATGCAAAAGTGACAAAAATAACCCTTGTAATCTTTTTGGAAAAGTTTTGTGCCAAAAGTATGAAAAGAGAAACTTAAATAACAAAGGAAATTAAGTTTCATGGCTGAAAAACATATTTTACACACGTCACCAAAACACAAGGACCATACCTTCCATTTCCAAAGTTCAAATAATACAAACACTCGCCAAACACCACCTCCCCACCTTTTTCGGATCAAACTTACCACTATTCACCCTTCTTCACCCCCAGAACTTACTCCACTTAAACAAAGGGTAAATTGCAATTACCTTGACCCACGCTTAATTCACACGCCCAGAAACACATCCCAAACCAAAAACTCTCACTCCCACTCACCCAAGGACCCCACCATTCAAACCCGTCCACCTATCACATCAACCTTAACCTCTAAGGTATGCCACGTGGCCAAATCAACAGCCCTCACTCCTTGCTTGGTTACAAAGCTAAAATGAACAGCCAGGATGCATTTGGACATCTCAATATCAAAATTCGTCTAGAAGATTCAAGGGCATTTCAGGAACTTCATAGCTAGGGTTTTCTCTTATAAACTCAGCCCTTGTGGCCTATATAAGGACTCCTCAACTTGTGAGAGAGCCTTGTTCCAGTTTTACCTTTTAAACATTGTAATTCCTTTTTAAATTTTATAAAAGTTGGTATTTTGAGAAAATTCTAATTCCTTTTTATGTTTTTGAAAGTTGGTGTTGTTTAAGGGTAATTCTGAGTTCCATTTGATGTTATAAAGGTGTTTAGATCTTTTGGTTAGAACACGTTTATGTTTGGTAAGGTTTTCAAGTTTGAAAATAACTTGAAATCAGTCCTCTGTTTTTGATATTTTACTTGTACTAATCCTTAACCAAAATCCATAAGCTCTTACAAGCTTGTTGACACCAAGCTTGTGAAGGGGTTTGAGCCTTTGGTTGGGCTGTTAGTTACTTGTGTTGAAGAAATTAAGTCCTTGAGGTTCTACTTTGAAGCATCAACCAAGGCAGTCATCATCTCCTTTGTTGAAGTACCTTGGTCTTGTTCTAGTTGTTGAACAAGGTCCAAGGAGCATTGCTGATCCTCCTAGGATGTTGTGGAGGATAGGTATAACCTCTTGTTAAGATTCCTCTAAAAAATTTCATGTTATTGTCTGATATTTACTTTGCTATGTGATTTGTTGTTCCTGTGTTTGTGGTTTGTATTTTATTGTTGGTATCTCTTAGTTGTCACCTAGTTGAGCTATTTGAACCATAAAATCAGTAGGTTGTTTGATTAGATAAGAAGTTTGTTTGAAAAGGGCTTATAAAAGGGCTGTTTGGGATTTTGGGATCATAAGGCCTTGTGGCCTTGTGCCCTTGGTTCTTAGGGTTTGGGAGGTCTAAACAAGTCATATACAATAGTTTTTAGTCAATGGTTAAATTTCTAAAGGTTTGGAAAAAGGATTTCAAGTTTTGCAAAAATATGATAAAAAGTGTTTTGAAATTGGTCAAACACATCAGATCCAATAAAATCTTTGTTTGTTGGATCTAAGGTCTGAAATCAGGTTTGGGAAGAGTTTAGGTGATAAGCTATCTGTTCATTATCTGTTTGTTGAATTTGGTGGCTTATTGAAGGTGCTAGAGCTTATCAAAGTTGGCTGAAGTGGTCAATTGCATCAGCAAATTGACCACCTCATTTTGTGCTTGCATTTGTGATTCTAGTGTATTCCTTGTTGTTTTGTTGCTTGGAACTTGATATTGTGCTGCTTGTGAGTGATTTTTGCTATTTGGTGTGCCTTATTGCTGGCTTATAAGCTAACTGGCTTATTAAGCCCTTTTTGCCAAAATCAGTCATCATTTGGTCAACTGACTACTTGATTCACAAGGACTCCTCCTTGAGTTCTTCACAAAAGTTGCTTATAACAAGCCTATAAACCATCCCTGATCATTTGGTGAATTTTGGAGCACTTTGACTTTTGGTCAAATAAGCACAATTTGGCTTATTTTTGAGAACTGCTTATTGGTACATGCAACAACTTGGCTTTTCTAATAGGTGTCATTTTTCTCAGCTTAATAACAAATCTGTAAGGTTACAAGTCAATTGGTTAAGCTTTTGCTAGAAAACTAGCTTATTTGGCTTATTCAGTCAGCTTATTGGTTCACACAGCTTATTCTACTTGGCTTTTTGTGATTTTTATGATTGATTATTCTTAGTTAAGCTATTTGTGAGCTTTTGCAACAAACCAGAGCTTCTGAAACAGCCTAGAACTCTAACCCGACTATTTTATCGTTTTGTGGATTTCCACTTTGCTTATTTTTGGCTTATTGAGTGTGTTTTTTCAAAATTTCTTTTCACAGATCTCTTGCGCATCTCAAAATAAGGTTGTGTGTTTAAGCAGAGCTTATGGCATTGGCTTATTGCTTAATGGGCTTATTGGCCCAATAAGAATAAGCTGTTGACTATTTAAGCTATGATAAGCTCAAAATCAGCTTTTGGGCCTTCGGACTTTTGTGTTTAGAATTGAATTTTGAGTCAGATAGGGCTTTTTCAGGTCATTTGGGCCTAGTTTGACTTTTTGGGCCCAAAAGTCCATTAAGCCAATTTGGGGGCCCATTAGGGGTATTTTGGTAATTTCACTTTCATTTTCTGATTATTTAGGTTAAAATAAACTAGTTTGCAAGTTTTTAGAATTTTTTATGTTTTTTGGATTTTTAATATTATTTTAATATTGTTGTATTATTAAATTTCAAATTTCATATTTTTGCACTTTTTATATTTTTCTTAGGTTTAATACATTAAAATAGGATTTGTGCAACTCTTAGATTAATTTTATCATCATTAGATTAATTTTTATAATTATTTTAAGTTTAAATAGTTTTTAAATCATTTTAAATAGTTTTAATTAGTTTAAAAATTTATAAAAATAGTTTTTAATCTTTTTAGCTCATTTTAGAGGTTTAAAAAGCGAAAAATCTTTATTTGGGCTTTTTGATCATTAATTTGATTTTTAAGGCTTTAATTAGAATTTAAAAATTAATATTTAATTAATTAAAAGGTTTGAAAAAATTTTGATCATTTGTAAACTCTTGGTTTATTTAATTTGATTTTTGGTAATGTTTTGGGAATTTTTAGTATTAATTTTTATTTTAGCTATTTTTACGGTTTTAATTTTGTCGTCGTAGTAATTAATTTCACGTCTTCGTCATTCTAATTTCTCATCCCCTTCTCTCAAATATTAATCTCAAATCAATTATGAATTATTCACACACATATACCTCCTTGTGAAACGAACTTAATTGGATCATTAACACTTGATTTTCCTAAATCATTTGTTTAATACTTTTCGCTTTTATACGCTCTTTTTCCTAAAAGACGTATTTTTACTTCAATCAAGGACCCGTTCACTTGTGAACGTTCCTATTACGTATCATAAATAAAAAATATAATAAAAAAATCAAAAAGATAACTATATAAAAAAATAAAAAACCACAAAAATCAATTCTTTGCTAAGAATTGAACCAAAATTAAAAAAAAATCAAAAAGTAATATTTTTTCTAAAAAATTACACCAAAAATATATTGTATATATTGGTTTCACTCGTTTTTACGTACATGCTATACTTTCATAAAAACAAATAAATACAAAAATATTTTTGATATGTTATTATATGTAAATACATATACGTAGATACGAACAACCAAGTTACCTACTTCCATAAGTATTGCCTTGGTAATACACCGTACTTGGGGGTGTTCCGGTCCCATTTACGTGTATCAATCAAAGTAAATTAAAGGCAAAAATAGATAAACACTTTCAATAAGAAATAATTCAAAGAATACGAACTATTAAGTGAATAGAAAGGCGGCTTTGCTATAAAATGCAAGCCTAAGGGAAACAGGTACTTAAGAGCTTAGTGCCACCTCATTCCCCCCGTTCACTAGTATGTATTCTAAGAAGGAAGGCTTGTTGGGGGTTTTGCCGCCCAATTAGTTCTACATATATATTATACTTTCTTGTGGTTTTCACTATTGAACCTCGGAAAAGATAATCCATTCTTTTCCAAAGTCGACCGAGAGCACCTCTCTCATTCCTCGAGTTGAGTTACATGCGCACTCGAGCGCGTGCACATATACCTATTGTGTACAACCCCTTCCTCCCAAAAGGAAGAAAAAGAACAAGAACAACACCGTCCATCAAGCCGATCACGAGCATCGTGCTTTCGACAATTCACAAGAATCCATGGACAATAGACCATTGATTGAGATTCTCCAATACAATGTGGATGAGAATGCGGATGCCATAGTCATTCCCGAGATAGCCACTAACAATTTTGAGCTTAAGACATGCATGATTACTATGGTTTCTTCTATTCCCTTCCTAGGGAGACCTATGGATGACCCTCATGACCATCTAAAAAGATTCATGTCACTATGTAATACCATTAAGTATAATGGGGTACCACCCGATGCGGTTAAGATGATCTTATTCCCTTTCTCTTTGGAGGGAAATATTAGGAATTGGCTAGATAAGCAACCTTCTAGTAGCATTTTTTTTAAGGGATGATTTGGAGAAGAAATTTGTGAATAAGTTCTTTCCTCATTCACGAACTAGCGCCTTGAGAAACCAGATCATAGGTTTTCAATAAAAGCATGACCAAAACTTTATTGAGGCTTGGAAAGAGTTCAAAGAGTTTTTGAGAAAGTGCCCAAACCATGGTTTTAACCTAGTTCACCAAATTAACACCTTCTACAATGGTTTGAGATCTCACCATCAAGATTCCCTTAACTCGGCTGCGGGTGGGAACATTCTTTCAAAATCCACACAAGATGCATGGGATATCATTGAAACAAAATCCATAGTACAAAGTAATAGGGAAAGAGATGATGTGGTACATGTTGTTCAAGAGAGTGCTTCTAGACCACTTGATAGTCAAATCCTTTCAAAACTCCAACAACATAACAAGAATCAAGAGATGTTTCAAGAGTTCATGGAGGTTTCTTTGAACAATTCTTCTACCAACAATGTCAATGCCATCACCCTATCTTGTGAGACATGTGGAGGCCCTCATTCCTACTTGCAGTGTGATAAAGTTCAAAACTTTCAAGGAGAATGCTATGCTTATCAAGATGAGGGAAGAGAACACATTAAACCCAACATCAATCCTAATCACCTCTCTTACAAGTCCAACAATTACCTTGCTCCACCCAATTTCCCTCCCCATCAACCCACCCAAAACCCACCAAATACTCCACAATTGCTTAATAGAAACCAAGGTCCAAAGGGAAATTACAAAGGGAACAATAATAATACAGGGCCTAATCACTTTCAACATCAAGGGAATAAATTTCATGCAAATAACCAAGGGTTTCACCAACCACCTCCACCTTTCCACAACCAAGGATATAATCAAGGGAATGGGCAAAATGACACATGATGACGTATAGTCCCCAACCGGGTCAAGAACCCGGCCCACGGGTACTACTCGCATCCGGCCCATCACGAATGGGTTAGATTAGTATCATTTGAGCTTATGGGCTTGAATGAACAGTGGACGCACAAGATTTGTGCGGCCCACGGCCCGGCACGGCCGGTACAGGGTTAGACAGAATCACTATCTTATTAGGATTCGAATTTACCCCAAAGTAAAGGATATACACTCACCATAATTATAAGATAACAATCAAGCTAATTATGGCACTTAACCTTTGCTTAGGGCCGAAGTATCGGTGACAGCCCATTAGGGTTTCACCGCCTATATAAGGAACCCCCAAGGGTTCCACAAAGGTATCACGTTCTCTATACTCTCAACCTACAGCCGATTATCTAACCCTAAACCGATTACTTACTCTCACGCTGGAGTCTAATCGTGGGATACGTTCCCACGGTAAGCTTAACGCGTGTTGTTTTAGTGTGCAGGATGTCAACAAGATATTCACTTGGTGCAAGAGCCGGATCCCAGTCTACCCGTATTAAGCCTAATTCGGGTCAAGCAAGGATCATCCAACTTTTGTATCAACAAGTTGGCGCCATCCGTGGGACCCATACACTAAACTCAATCTCAATCTCAATCTCTCTCAATGACGAAGGGATACTTTCAGGGAAACCTAAGGAACATGAATCCTTGGAATCCAAAGTCCGTAGGTGACGGGATAATCACCTCCGCTCAACCTCAGGGTGGCCAGGAAGGAGGGCCAAATAACTGAAACATGTTTCAGTCTCTTGGTGGGGCAGGCACGTTCGATAATACCCCACCACCAACCATCACTTTGGACAACCCCGATCCGGGAGCTACACCTAAGGCCCCTACCAAGGAGCTGCAAAGGCCACCAGTGGTTGAGGCAGAATTGGAAGTTGGTTCACTCGATGACGAGGACCTTGAGCGCGTAATCACGCAAAATTTCGACAGAATCATGCCAGGCATCTCGGCAAGGTTAAATCTGGGACGGAATCTCCAGTCTAGACTTAACTTCGGAAGCTCCACGCACGGTACTCCCCCTCATGCTAGGAATAGGGGAAGGAAGACACGAGCTAATGAACAGCCTTCCTTCGAGGAAACCCCTCGACCATGGAATGTGTTCGAGCGCATAGGGGATCGCATCATGCAGGAAAATCAAGAAGCTCATGAGGATGGGGATAGGTCCGACGGCTCCACTGGACGCCCGGTGTTGGAAACTCCTGTGGATAACCGCCGCACAAGCATGTGGCGCAGGATAAACTCTGGTGGGAGGGAAGCTCATTCTCACAAGAGTGCCCATCATAGAGGTGGGGCACCGCCCCCACCTAACGATCCTCCGGGGTCTGATTCAGATGACCATCCCCCTAGACGTCGGCAACCTAGCTATTCCCCACAACCCCCATCGGACGATGAAGGATGCTACGGTGATCCCTACTATCGTGATGAAGAGGTGGAGGATCTCTCCCTTCCATGGTGTGACGACAGGGAAGACGCCTTCACTCTTCGCATACGCAGCTACTCCGAGGAAAAGAAGCGCCGTATGCCGGCGTGCGTCAAAACCTATAATGGATCTGGTGATCCGGACGATCACCTAAAAGTGTTTGATACACAGGCTAAAATTGAACGATGGCCGATGCCTATACGGTGCCAGATGTTTAATTCAACCTTGATTGGTAATGCCCGCGATTGGTTTGAGAAGCTCCCTCACCGGAGCATTGACAGCTTCGGCGAGCTACACACAGCGCTAAAAAACAATTACACTCAGCGAAAGAAGTACAATAGGGATCCGATCTCATTGGCAACTTTTAAGCAGAGGCCCAGAGAGTCTATAGAAGACTTCACGGAGCGTTTCAATGACGAGTGCACGCGTACCAAAGCGTGTCCAGAAGTTCTCAAAATTTCTGATTACATGCACGCCATAACTAATAAGGACCTAATCAGGCGCCTTAATGATAAACGTCCAGAGAAGTTTGACGAACTCATGGAAAGGGTTCGGAATTTTGTGGAGGGGGAAACCGCGGTCGCTGTGGCTTACCCTACAAAAGGGAACCACGACTACCGATCAAATGATCAGCCTAGAAGGCAATCAGGTGGCCAAAGTAACTCTGGAAATGGGAGGAGTCTGGATTACAAAAACCAGCCAAAAGGAGGATGGTCGGATGACAAATTCACCCCTCTAAAGATGACTTATCGGGATATTTTGCTAACAGAAGGAGCAAATTTTCCAAGACCTCCTCCGATGACAACTCCAGTTGATCGTCGTCAAGGCAACCGCTTCTGCGAGTTTCATAATGACAAGGGTCACGACAAGGAGGAGTGCATCCAGCTCAAGAAGCATATAGAGTCGCTGATTAAATTAGGCAAACTCAAACACCTGGTCAAGGATTGGAAGGATGGGAAGGATAACAAAAAGTATGGAAAAAGAAGGAATCCCAGAAGGACAAGCCTTCAACCATATATATGATCCAATCATGGCAGCGCCGCACAAAGCAGAAAGTTAGTCAAAAATGTTCACGCTGCAGAGAGATCTCGTTCCCTCCTATTACGGCGAGCAACGTGGCCGAGGCACCTCTCACGATTGAGGTAAGCATTGGAACCCACAACGTTCGTTGTATGTATGTAGATGGAGGATCATCGCCTGAAGTACTCTACGAACATTGTTTCGTACAGCTACGACTAGAGATCAAAAGCCAATTAGTGCTGGCCAAGTCGCCGCTCATTGGCTTTAGTAGAGACACTATCTGGCCAATAGGACAACTGCGTCTACTGGTAACCATCGGAGATAAAGAGCATTCCTCCAGGCGTGGATGAACTTCATGGTGATACGTTCACATTCTCCGTACAATGGTATTATTGGAAGACCAGGTATCCTAGCCATACGGGCAGTACCGTCCACGGCATACGGCATGATTAAGTTCCCAGTCGTAGGGGGGTCGTTACTATTTATAATTCAATCGTTCCGGCATTCGAGTTCCACGCTGTGACAAAACCAATCCAGCCAGTTCCTACCAAGGAGGGATCACCACCCCCTAATTGGAAGGTGATAATCCACCCCAATTACCCTGAACAAGAGGTAGCTATCGGGGGAACGCTCTCTGAAAAAGGGAAGAAATCCATGTGCTCTCTCCTAAAGGCAAACCTCGATATATTCGCATGGGAGCCAAAGCACATGACGGGCGTACCACATTCGATAGCAGAACATAAACTTCAGATTCGCCCTGGATATCCACCTATTAAACAAAAGAAGCGCGGCCAAGCGCCAGAACGCAACCATGTAATACTGGACGAGGTACGAAAGCTGGTAGACGTAGGAATTATGAGCGAGGTCTACTACCATGAATGGCTCTCTAATCCGGTCATGGTCAAGAAGCATGACGGAAGCTGCGCATGTGTGTAGACTTCACAGACTTGAACAAAGCTTGCCCACAAGACTGCTATTCGTTACCAGAAATCAATTGGAAGGTGGAATCCTTATACGGATACTCGTTTAAATGTTTTTTAAACGCATACAAAGGATACCATCAGATCCATATGGCGGAGGAAGACAAGGAGAAGACGACGTTCCACACTAGTCAGGGCGTGTATTGTTACACAAAGATGTCGTTCGGACTAAAGAACACCGGCGCGACATATCAATGACTTGTTGATAAAGCCTTCGACTCGCAGATAGGCCGTAACCTTGAAGTCTACGTTGATGACTTGGTCATCAAGAGTCATACGGAGGAAGAGCTCCTCCGTGATATCTAGAAAACATTCGACACGTTGAGGAAAATCAACGTGAAACTAAATCCAAAAAAGTGCACGTTTGGAGCAACCGAAGGAATTTTCCTTGGGTATATGATAAATCCAAACGGCATCAAACCTTTTTCGGAGAAGACGGACGCCGTAATACAACTGCCATCCCCTCGGACACTCAAGGAGGTACAATCACTCAATGGAAAGCTGTTCGGGCTTGTTCTTATCTAAGTCCGTAGAGAAGTCACTTCCTTTATTTAAAACACTTAAGAAGTGCTTAAAGAAAGGAGACATTCGCTGGACAAAAGAGGTAGAGGAAGCTTTTGGGCAGCTCAAGCAACACCTTGCGGCTCTTCCCATGCTAGTCGCACCTCGACCTAAGGAAGAGCTAATTATGTATCTGTCCGCTACGTATGGAGCAATAAGCGCAGTCCTTATGATTGATCGAGATTCAGTCCAGACTCCGGTTTACTTCATAAGTAGAGCGTTTCAAGGGCCAGAGTTGAATTATTCATCAATGGAGAAGCTAGTTTTATCATTAGTTTACGCCGCGAAAAGGCTACACTGGTACTTCCAGGTGCACCCAATTGTGGTTATCACTGATCAGCCAATCAAACAGGTGATCTCCAAGCCAGACGTAGCAGGACGACTACAGAAGTGGAGCGTCCTGCTGGGGGAACATAACATCTCTTATGGTCCAAGGACAACCATCAAAGGCCAAATTATGGCAGACTTCATAATCGAGAAGCCGGAGGAGGATGAGCCAATGGTGCAAAAGGAAGAGATCCTAGCGGAACTATGGGTTTTGTTCACGGACGAATCTTCTTGCACAGACGGATCTGGAGTTGGCCTTATACTTAAAAATCTGGAAGGAATGGAATTCACCTACGCCTTCGATTTGAGTTCACAACCACGAATAATGAGGCAGCATACGAAGCATTGATTGCGGGTTTAAAAATCGCCGCTAGGATGGGAGTCCGCAACCTTGAAGCCTACGTGGACTCACGGCTTGTCGTGAACTACATCCTACGAGGTTATGAAGCTAAGGAGGAGAACATGATCCAATATTTAGAAAAAGTCAAGTCACTCATTGCCGGTTTTGGTAAGTTCTCCATCCGGCAGGTACCAAGAGGCAAGAACAAAAAGGCGGATGCTCTTAGCAAGGTCGCGTCTACAAGCTTTGCCCATCTATCCAAACAGGTGTTGGTTGAAATACTTAAGGAGAAATCCATTACAGGAGGGGAGATAGTGACGATGGTTGATGAAGAGGGGCCTACGTGGATGACTCCGATCATAAACTACCTAACTGGTGAAAACCTTCCCGAGGACGACACTGAGGCGCGGCGCGTCAAAGAGAAGTCACAACACTTCGAGCTCCGAGATGGTGTCTTATATAAACATTCGTTCCTACAGCCGTAGTTGCGATGTGTTGGGCCACGACAAGCTAGCTATGTGATTAGTGAAATACATGAAGGGTCGTGCGGCATGCACGCAGGCCCCAGATCAGTAGTAGTACGAGCTCTACGCACATGATACTACTAGCCAACTATGCATCAGGACGCGCGAGACGTGATTCTTAAATGCAGCGATTGCCAAGTACACAGGCCAGTACCACGACATCCGTAGCAAGAACTAACGCCTATCACATCCCCATAGCCATTCTACAAGTGGGGGATTGACATCGCATGCCCTTTTCCTGTTGCTGCAGGGGGCGTTAAGTTCTTGATTGTAGCTATGGACTACTTCACTCGCTAGATAGAAGCTAAGGCGGTCAAAACAATTATGGGAAAACAGGTAAAAAAGTTTGTTTGGGAAAATATTGTATGTCGTTTTGGTTTACTAGGAGAGATCATTTCGGACAACGGCAAACAGTTTGCGGACAATCCGTTCAAGGATTGGTGTGCGGCATTGAACATCAGGCGGCGCTTTGCATCAGTTAAACACCCACAGACTGATGGTCTGGTAGAGCGGGCGAAGAAGCCTAGGTGAAAGAATTAAGGCGCGCTTAGATGAAAGAAGGGCCAAATGGGTGGACAAACTGCCACATGTCCGATGGGCGCATAGGAAAATGATCAAAACGGCGAATAGGGACACTCCGTTTGCGCTAGCCTATGGAACCGAGGCTGTTATCCCAGTAGAAACTGGGATGCCAACAATCCGCACGGCCGAAGTTAATGTCGTCACAAACGATGAGCAACTCCGGGTCAATCTAGACTTGTTAGAGGAGAAACGAGAGATAGCAGCCATCAATGAGGCTAAGTCTAAGGCACATATGAAAGCTTATTACGACTCTAAAGTCAAGGGTGTTCTCTTTCGACCGGAGGATTTTGTCTATCGTGCTAACGAAGCAAGTCGCGCGGAGAGCACGGGGAAACTTGGTCCAAAGTGGGAAGGGCCGTATGAGGTCACTGAAGCTCTGGGGCTAGGCGCGTACAATTTGCGTGATATGTATGGTCGTGACTTGGATCATACATGAAATACTTGCAACCTTAAAAGATGCTACCTCTGAAAGGCTACGGCCTCCGCATGGACACTTCGTTGTAGTCAGCTTTAATGAAGATCCATGTAATTTTTGCTTTCATGTTTTCTAGGTTATATTTGTCTTAAGGAGTTTGTTTCTGCCAAAAAATCGTACCGTTATAATAAAATGTCGTGGTGCCTAGCTAACTCCACGGCTTGTTCTTGTGCAAATTATTGTCTTATGTGTTCTTAGAATTATTTTTTATTCTCTTATGTGTTATTACTTATTCATATGCATTCATTCAGCTGTACATGTACTATTCGCTCCCAGGCGGAGTAAGAGGATTACGTGAACCTAATAATTTAACTTGTCGCATAAGAGTGATGCAACCCCAATGGCGTGGATCATGTATCCGTACTAGACACCTTATTTACAAGACGTTGTAATAAGTTTCCACATGTCGTACTTACATAGTGTCGGACATGATAAAGACACACGGTGCACGTCTAGCAAATTATAGACTTAGTTTTATTCTTAATCAGCCGTGACACGTCATGCAAGCAGATACATGATATCTAAGGACTAATAACAAGTTTCAATATAAAACAAACAAAACTGGCCGTGCTCACCATGGACATATATCTTGAAAATATTCTAAGTGTTTACACATGGGATTACAAATTAAAGCCGTGTACACCCACGGACGAATAAATAAAAAGTAGTGCAAATGTTTACAACGGATAAACTACAAAGGAGGCAGGAACTCCCCTACTTCTCTCTTACCTTCGGCTATCAAGGCACGTAGGGCTTCCCCACGAGCATCCTTTCCGCTATGCGCCCTGGCTAGGTTGGCCTCCAGCGCCTCAGCTAACAGCTTCTCACCCTTCACGACCTTCAAATTTGCATCATATGTTGGCAGAGTGAGCTGGGTTGGGTCCGGTGTCAGCTTCGTCATGATATCCTCATTAGAGGCATCCTTTATAGCTTTGAGGTCATCCAGGAAGGGGTACTCCATATCCTCCAGGGCAGCCATGGACGCAGTCATCTTTGCTTCCGCCCCAGGGTTATGGAAGGCATGCTTAGTGATGTCTTCACTCTTGCTTATTAATTCCGCAGCCTTGGTCAACCCTTCATGCCTGCCGCGGTCAATGCCATCTGACACGAAAGTTGGCAAAAGCCTGCACGAACTGCGGCGCCTCCATCACTCTTGTCACGGCTAGACGCGTTCCTTCTCCCACCATCCACCTACGACCAGCGATGGCCAAAAGAAGTGGGGGCACAACACTTCCGCACAGTCTGTGGCCAGCACGCTCAGCTCGTGCTCCACCTTGCTCAAAGCCTCGGCCGCCCGCTCCTCCATATTAGTTCGCTCCTTTCTGAACTCTTCCTTCAAAGCCTCACGTTCTTCTACGAGGGCAGATACCTAGTCAGCTGCGTTTTTGGTCGCGACTTCGGCTGCGGCTACCTGTGAAAAGATTAGGGTTATATGGGATGAGAAAGACAAAGAGTGGTTACACACAAATTGACATAGATGTGTAAGGATACGTACCTTGCCGTTTGCTGCCTCGAGAAGAGCATCTAGCTCAGCAATACACTCATCACGGGCATTGGCGTGGTTGGTTTGTTCTTTTATTATAGCTTCAGCCACGACCAAATCCGCCTGCATAGAGGCAATTTTATTCTCATGATTATCCACCATCTCCTCCCTGCGAGCAATCCTCCTATCAGTGCGGCGTACATGGGCCAAGGACTCCTCACGACGGCGACGTAAGTCTATACCAAGTGTTATCGGGTGCGCCGTTGCTACATCAAATTGTTCAAGAAGAACCCCATGGTTGAGTTCATCCAGGTCTTGCGCCAACACGGGAGGAGTCAAGTGGTCCATAAACTCCTTACACTCGGACTTTGCCTCTAGCCTTGTCAGGCTGGACAAGTTCCAGGCCGGGCGAAGGCAGGTGTCCGGACCCTCGGACCAAGGCTCCTCTGTGTGAGTAGGGGGAGGAGATGGGGGCACTGCGGATATCATGGGGAAGGTTCTCTCTCAGTTTCCTTCTCCTGCGCTGCTATTGAAGGATCCACCCTGCTATTTGGCAAACATTTATAAGTTTTTTGCAGCTTCATGCACAACAAGTATGATGGAATATAAAGAGGTACTTACGTCGCATCTATCATCGGCTCCGTGCTAGTGGGAGCTACGGCGCTCACTGGCGTTGCCTTCCACACATGTGTGTCTACCTGCTCCTCTGTCACGACAGGGACCAGAAGGGGGTTGTCTTGCGGCAAAGTGGTGTTGCTCCCTTCTTGAAATTGGGGATGGTCTTCCCTAAGCCTTTTGGGGGGTGCATTAAATTCCCCCGCCTCCACCTCCACCTCTTTCACTACCCTCCTGGTGGACTTGCGCTTCCTGGAGGTGGGTTTTGGCTGCCTAGAGGTCCTGGTCCCCTGCGCCACTTCCTCTTCCTCTTCATCGTCATCACCTAACATACAGTTGATAGATGGATCAGTTGGTTGCTTCGTATTTTCACCTTGTATGGTGGTAGCGTTCTCCAACAACAGCTCACCACCATCTTCATTGGTGAAGTTCAGCGAGGACTTCTCTATCGTTGATCCCTGCTCACCAGACTGCGGCTCTGGTGTTTCTTCAAGAGCAATGGTCATGCCAGCAGTCATGACAAGTAGAGGAGGCTCGCCCTCACGAAGTGGTTGGGATCCCTCTTTGACTTTGATTGGATCTCCCTGGCGTAGCAGCCCAAATAGCCTCATCTCTGTGGACATACGCATACATATGTGTTAGTATCATTACAAGCATTATTGTCACATTTATATGAACGTACATATATATATATAAAGAAATACCTACCCTGTCTACCTTCCATCAGAAAGCACGGATATCTATCCTCCCTACCAAAATAGTTACGGCTGATCCCTACTAAGCATAAAAAATGCTCCGGTAGGTCCTTATGAAAGTCAGTGCGATGGGTGTCTAATGTTTTTACATCTTTAATACTATAATCTCTGGTGGGGGGAAGATAGTCGTGTCCCACTTTGTATTTAAGGCGAAAGGTCGTGGGAAAAACTTTGGCATCTACGAAAAAGTAGTGGTCGTACCACTTCTTAAGGGAGTCTAGGGGTTTCCTATAACACATTGGGGCGGTCGCGGATCGTTTTTTAAACGACAACCACCCGTTTACCATTTGGGGGACTTAAAAAACCCTAAACAAATTCACGGTGGGGGCTACCTCACACGTATGGCATGTGATCTCGAATTGGTTAATCTTGCAGGCTCCTATACAATGGAGTTGGGATATATGGAAATCATAGTATGTTAGGATATCTAAAAGGAATTTCGATAGGGGAATACGGTAGTTTGTCGCGTCAAATAGGCGTTCATAAACGCCTATTTTCCCAGCGGGAGCATCTGTGATAGCTTCACCATCACCCGGATAGGTGGGGTGTACGCTCGCAGGGATATAGTAATCGGAAAGAAAATTCATGTACTTCCTCGCGGACATCACGTTAAGTACAGTCGTGATGGTAGGATTATCCTTCACCATAATTTATGCAAATAAGGAGAAGGGCGCGGTGATCTAACCTGGTACGATGGATTTTCGTGGGAAAAAAGGAGAAGGAATGAAAGAATAAGAGCAAGTATAACAATGGTGGAAAGGAGTTGTTAACTATGTGTGTACACAGTTACACGCATCAGCTTTTTATAGGGTTGCCTCGATTTACGAGGTGCCCTGGATGATTGCCACGTGTAATCCACTACACCCATCTAACGGATGGGATTCCTGATACCACTGAAACGTCAGAGGGACCCACGGGTCACCTCATAACAATTTTACGTGGCTCAAGAGTGGGCATGTCTGGTGTACTTTTGCAGACAAAACTTCAGACTAATGACTACCATTAATGCATTCATTAATGTTGTCCCAACTGGCCTTTTTGGAGTACGGCTATGTTTGCAACAACGATGTATAAAGGTCATTGATTAGTCTAGAGGTTACGCCTACGACTGTAACAACTAGACTGGGGGAACATGATGACGTATAGTCTCCAACTGAGTCATGAACCCGGCCCACGGGTACTACTCGCATCCGGACCATCACGAATGGGTTGGATTAGTATCATTTGAGCTTATGGGCTTGAATGAACAGTGTCCGCACAAGATGTGTGCGGCCCACGGCCCGGCACGGCCGGTACACGGTTAGACAGAATCATAATCTTATTAGGGTTGGGATTTACCCCAAAGTAAAGGATATACACTCACCATAATTAGAAGATAACAATCAAGCTAATTATGGCACTTATCCTTTGCTTGGGGTCGAAGTATCGGTGACAGCCTATTAGGGTTTCACCGCCTATATAAGGAACCCCCAAGGGTTCCACAAAGGTATCCCATTCTAGATACTCTCAACCTAAAGCCGATTATCTAACCCTAAACCGATTACTTACTCTCACGCCAGAGTCTAATCGTGGGATACGTTCCCACGGTAAGCTTAACGCGTGTTGTTTTAGTGTGCAGGATCTCAACAAGATATTCACTTGGTGCAAGAGCCGGAGCTCAGTCTACCCGGATTAAGCCTAATTCGGGTCAAGCAAGGATCATCCAACTTTTGTATCAACAACACCTTTGAGCTACTTCAAAAGATGAATCAAGAGACCGAAAGAAGGATTCGTGAGAGTGAAAAGAGGACTCAAGATCAATTTAGGGCTATGCATGAGGAAACAAACAAGAAATTTAAGTTGCTCCTAAATCAAAGACCACAAGGCGCTTTACCCTCCAACACTCAAACCAATCCAAGGGCAAATGTAAATGCAATCACTACAAGGAGTGGGAAAACAACCATTGATCCTTCAATTCCTCCTACACCAACTTTGGTAGCTCCTACAACGGTTCCTCTTTGTGAAAAGCTTACACCTTCAAAGCCTACACCTTCTAATCCATCAACTTCCACACCTGTCATTGAAGAAATACCAAAAGAGAGTCCTTCAACAACTACCACTCAACCTTCACCAAAACCAAATCTTCCATATCCTTCTAGATTGAGAAAGGAGAAAATTAAGAACAAAGATGATATACAAGTGTCCAACTTCTTAAGGATGTTTAAGCAATTGAATATCAATATATCTTTTGCGGAAGCCTTAGCTCATATGCCTAAGTTTGCCAAGATGTTTAAGGACCTTCTTTCGAGCAAAGAGAAATTGATTGATGTGCCTAATGCTTCATTGAACAAAAATTGTTCTGCGGTGTTGTTAAAGAAGTTGCCTACTAAACTTGGTGATCCGGGCCGTTTCTTAATTCCTTGTAATTTCTCGAGGGTAGAGAATTGCATGGCACTTGCGGACCTTGGTGCAAGTATAAATTTGATGCCTTTGTCGGTTTGGAAACGACTCTCCCTTTCCGCACTTACACCTACTAAAATGACACTTAAATTGGAAAACCGTTCAATTGCTTATCCGGGGGGATTGCGGAAGATGTTTTTGTAGGAGATGATAAATTCACATTCCCCATGGATATTGTAGTTGTTGACTATGACATGGACCCTAGAGTTCCTCTCATTGTAGGAAGGCCTTTCTTAAGGACGGGTCGTACTCTTATTGATGTGGTGGAAGGTAAACTTATAATGAGGGTGGAGGATCAAAAGGTTGTGTTTAACATGGGAAAGTTGTCTAGGAAATCCAATGAGCCCGAGACGGTTAATCATGTTGATGTTCTTGATAAAGAGGTGAACAATGTGGATATTCTTGATGAAGTGTGTGATGAATATTTTCATGAAGCTTGTAGGAGTGGTAAATATGATCTTCCATATATTGAGACTATAGCCTCCATCACCTCTTCATTTCCTCCCTTTGATGAAGGTGATTCCTTTATAGATGAATTTGAGGCAAGCTTAGGGAAAGTGGATTATGGAGTTTGTAGAAACTAGAAGGGGGGGTTGAGTAGTTTCTCATCGATTTATCTCCTAATTAAGATTCCTTTCAATTAGGTGAGTGCACAAAACTATCTTTTACTTCAAAGCTATTTGCATAATGATTAAGTTCAATTCTATTGCATTAACAATGTATAATAAGTGTAGTGATAATGAATGTGAGTAAAGAGTAAGGAAAGAAACAACCTAGTAGGAAGACATCAAGATTTATAGTGGTTCGGCAATGAGTCTCTATCCTCGTTCCTACTCCACTCCTCGAGTACACCTTACTCGAGATTTCCACTATATCCACAAGCTCCCTTCTTGGCGGAGAAAACCTTACAACGTCGCTTACATTATTTTCCGACACTAAGCTAAATGTCGAGACCTAATCTTAGCTAGGACCAATCTACCCAAAGTCGCCCTCTTCACTCTTTTATGACACAAGGCTATATGCCGAGTTCTAATCTAAAGGTAGAACCAATCTTCACAACGTTGCCTACTTCACCATTTTCCGACACAAGGCTAGATGTCGAGTTCTAATCCAAAGCTAGAACCAAGCTTCACGACTCTTCACTTTGAAGCTAAGTGAGAACTTCACACAACACAACTACATATCACTTTATAGTTTAGTGAGAACTCACAAGACACAACCACATCACTTTATAGTTTAGTGAGAACTCATAAGACACAACCATATCACTTTGTAGTTTAGTGAGAACTAACACAACTAATTACAACTCAACTAATCATATCCAAGTACACACATGTAGCTTGGATCTACACAACATAAATCCAAGCACATACATGTGCAATGGATGTACACAACTCTAATCCAAGTATTCACAAATAACTTGGATGAACACAACTAGTCCAAGTATTCATAGATACATTGGATCTACACAAGACACAAATAAACAAATGATGAACATGACTAGATCTTTAGGAGGAGGTGATCTTCATCAATGCTACATCTTTAATCACATCACAAGTGTGTGAGTGATCTTATCTTTGGACAAGGTAAAGAAGGAGATCAAGAGGATAATCATGAGTAAACATACTTAACACATTAAGTGATCATTTATAAATGACTAGGATTAGAAAGGAGAAAGAAGGCTTAAGAAGATGTCCAAAAAGGGTTGATAAGAATGCATATTTGATTCACTATTTATAGGACAAAACATCCAACGGCTATATCTGCCCGCGGTTCCTTATTGGCACCCGCGGTTCCTTATTGATAAGCAACCGCCATAGGTGCTAAGGTACCGCTGGCGTAGACTCCGCTCCTTTTTGTCTTTTAGTGAATTTGAAATATCTGAGGCTGTTTAAACCTTCAAAGGATATTCTTATGGCATATGGAATATGCCATATTCAAATTTGCATTTTCATTTTAATAAAACATTTTCTTAAAAATAAAGTTTATTAAAAATCTTTTGTAATGTTTGTCAAAAGTGAGTTTTAAGGCTAATCACTATTATGATCACTAAGCATGATTAAAATATGTTAGTGTAATGATTATTACCTTGATGATAGTGTTTGTTAGATAATTCGTTTTATGATTGTGTTTGACAATAAATGTCTTTGTAATTTTTCGTGATCAAAACTAAGAAAGATTAATTAATACTAACAATGTTTTTAGGCATTGCTTATGCATTAACAATCTCCCCCTTTTTTATTACGACAAACTATAAACTCATTTACGTAAAATACAAGTTTATTCGAATTATTAACGAGTTTATCACTATCATTTATCCCCCTTTGTCGAAGCAAAAAGGTTAGCACAAGTCTTTGAAGAAGAAAAGAACCGGACTTTTGCTAGAAGCTCCCCCTTGGTGCTTACTCCCCCTTGCTTGGGGAACCAAGTCAATGAGCTAAGGTGACATGCTACACAAAGGTTAGAAGAAAGAAAAGAAACACCAATGTATATATGTGCACTACTTACTAACTAACTTGAGAGGGAGAAGGAAAAGAAATCCCAAATTAGAAGTAAGCATTTGCTAAGTATGTCCAAAGAGTGTGTATTGACAAAATCATAGTTCAATTGGTGGAATAAAGGAAGAAAAGAAACATCCAAACCAATCAAAGATGATTTAAAATGTCAATGGGTTAAAATTTAGAATTTATAGAATCACCCATAATTAATTTTAAGTTTTAACCATGATCAACTCCTTAACAAATGTGTGTAATAAAATTAGAGGGAAAGGTAACCCACATAATATTCATATTACAAAAATATGAAATAACATACAAGATGAATATTCATACACACAATATGAATATTCAAAACAAAAAAAATGGAAAATAGACCACTAAGCATAAGCTATTCTAATAGTGATAATCTTCCAAGATTGCTAAAAATTTATTGACTCAAACAACTAAAGTACAAAGAGTGCCTTAGTTGGAAAAGAAAGACGACGAAGCATCATTCGAAGTTTGTTCATGGGAACGAAAACTTTGAGAGGAGGTCGAGTGAGGAGGAATTCAAGAAAATTTAGCTTGTCATAGATATGAGCAAGTTCAATTTGTTAAAAACGGAAAGAAGCACACGATGTGGATTTGCTATATATGATCCGGTGGTCTAACATGGTGGTAAATGGTGGTGGAAGCCATTGTTGAGCTTAGAGAGAGAGAGTGGTTGTGTGAAAGAAAGGAAATTATATTAAAATGAGAAAATGACACAAGCAACACCCCTCCTTGGAAGCTAAGGAGGGGTATATATAGTCACACACGACCCTTAAACTATACATTGTACCTAGTCTAGTCTAAGCGTGTGTGACTATGATAACTAATGGGAATTCTTAAATGTCGTCACATAAAGTGAGTTTCCAACAATCTTCCCCCATGGGACGACGTGTAGAATTTCTTACAATATTTTTCCTAACAAGTACATAATGATTAAGAACAAGAGCTTTCATGAAGCGTCCAATGCTGATGATGTCTTCTGAGGCCTTTGACTTCAAAACGACTCATCTTTAAAGTAACTTGTAGTAGAAATACTGTAACGGCACGAGCTAAGTAACCCATACACTTCTGGTTAAGGAGAAGCTTCTGAATTAACTCCCCCCTAATTCATGCCACATAAACTTGATGTAGAAGCATTTAAATAGCTTCCCCTTAAACCGACAATCCTCGTAAGCAACTTCAAAGCTTTCAATAAAGCTTAGAATGATTAAGCGCACAGCGGAATCTAACAAGCAAATCCCATCATATAACATGATAACGTTGCTAAGAGGGATTGAAAGTTTGGGGCACACCAAGTAGATCAACAACTTCTCTTCTCACGCTTGAATAATTCTTCTGAATTTTTCTTCCCCCTGAGAAATCAAGATATGCATACTAGAAAGAATCAAGACATTTCTTCCCCCACTTAGTTAAAGAAAGTAAATCAATCCCGAGTATGAAGCTCAAATACTGAAGTAGACACTTTATCCCATTCATGAAGTTGACATCCTAACACCAGAGTCAATTAAGCCCCGGAAATGCACATATCTTCTTCCGGAGATGCACCAGAGTCAAATAAGTCCCGGGAATGCATATAGGATAATGATGATGAATAATTGCTACAACCAAACAATTAAACATCGAATCAGTAGTGTACCGTTTAGAGATTGATAACGCCACGAGTTAAAACACTGATTTTCTCTGTGGCTATGAAAAACGTCATCTCGGAATGTCTTCAAATCAAAAGAAGGTATGAAGTTCATCACGTGTACTCGTTGTGCGTTCAATGTGTCTTCTTCTTCCCCCTTGATGGTTTCGAAACTCGGAACCATCAATAAATCGTAAGCACATGAACCTGAAAATCTCAAGAGAATAATAAATAAGCTTAATTATATTTGGTGAGAATCAGCAGTTGATCGAAAATCTCTACTCATAAACTCTCCATGGCCAACTTTACCAACCCACCTGAAAGCAATTTGAAGTGAGCACTGATAGAATGAACCGGATACATCAAACGTGAAACTGAATAAGAATCCTTCGACCTTGTGACTTAAGCTTGCACAATTGTTGAATGAGGAACGGTAGAGAAATCTCTAAGTACTCAATGCATCACTGAAGAAGTCTATAAGCACAACACCTCTTGAAATTATCCACGTCGACTAAGCGCGTGACACTGAGTACAACAATGTAACCCCTTTAAGTGATAGATATCCGAGTCATCAACCAACCACCCGAACCAGAAAACCAGATAAACAAGTCTTCATTCTGAGATAAAGCACGAGCAAGTTATCTGTTCAAGGATTAAATAAGTACACGCCTTCGAAGAAATTCGTCTCCGTCTTCAAATAATTAATACCCGATCCAAAAAAAATCTGTAGTCACTAAAAAATATAGCCATTTTTCTTGGTCTCGTGTAATAAATCTCGTCACTTTGTCTTGTCATTTTTATCACGTCACTTGATCGTCCGAAGCCCCAATATTTATATACTTGAAACAATCAATCAACCAACACTAAAACATTCACTCCTAAGTTCGTACCTCCTAACGAAATTAAAAAATTTCGTTTGTTATCCTACTTGTTCAAGACAAATTTTGATTAATAACACTTGTCAATATCAACGTTCGGATAAGAGGCCCAAAATAATATATCCGGTCCATCACATTTCAAATATTTGGAGAACATTAGTGTCATCAGTGCTACTCGGCCCAACACATTTTAATACCCGATCCATGAATTAGACTAGGATATATCGAATTGATACCCTAAAACAACTCACGCCTTAACCTAATCACTTCTTTCATTCGCAACCACACCCATACTCTCCTTGTAACATCCGCCCTTTTCTCTCCACCCCCATCACTCACCTAAACAACCAAAACTTAATCTCAAACCAGATCAAATCTGATTATCTTCATCTACACAGCCCAAAAACAAACACAAATCGAGCCACATACACCCTTCAAATTAACCCTTTAATAATCAGAATCAAAGCTAATCATCTTAGACCATGAAAATTCATTGATTCGAAACATTCTTGATATCACAAGGATCAAGAGTTAATTAACTTCATGATCTATAAACTGGGTCTCGGGTAAGTGGTAATTGATGCATGTCTATTGTGATTAATTAAAACGAATCCTAGATCGAATCTAACAGAGTTGTTATGATTCGTACTAAATATTCTTACATTAATGAAGCTGTATGCTTTGACATATGTGATTCAGATTACATGTCTTGTTTTTGTGTTGTCAACGAGACCGGGATTAAGAATAACATAGTTGTTATTAATTAATCTCGATACTCGAAAAGTAAGAACAGATCTGTGATGATATGTTAAACGAGATAAAAAAATCTTTTGAAAGATAAAAAAATCGTTTAAATAATCTGAGGTCAAAGTTTTCTGTTTTTGTTCGAGTCTTAGATGGGGATTTAGGTGTCGATGGGTATTTGGTTTAGATCATGGTGTTGAGGAGTAAAAAGGGTGGTGTATTGATATTGGTTCGGTCAAATTTTGGTTCGCAGGTTATATAAAAAACTGTCACAATGAATTTCTTTTAAATAAAATCCATCGCAATGATTCTTGAGGCCATCGCAATGTTATCTAATTTGTTTTCCATCGCAATGTTTTCAAAGTAAGTCCATCGGAATGCCTTCTCTTCTACACCCCATCGGAATGCGTTCCATCGGAAAGCGTTCCATCGGAATGCGTTCCATCGGAATGCGTTTCATCGGAATGCGTTCCGTCAGAATGTGTTCCATCGGAATGCATTCCATCGGAATGCGTTCCATCGGAATATTCGATCGCAATGTAGAAACCAATGGTTTTTGCGATCGCAATATTCCGATCTGACTGAGAATCTGAAATCATATCTGTACTTTTTCCTGATATTTTGGGATCATGCATCTTTTGAAACTGTAATACTGGGCAAATCTGGGTTTAACTTCATCTTTATCTTCAAAAAAAATAATACCAGATGAAACCATGAACAAGATCAGTAGCAGATTTAAGAAAAGTAGCAGGTTTGATTTTTGACCAATACATGATAACCAGTGACGAAATTGTGACACAGATAGGTAAAGAAAATAAAATAAATTTGGACAATGATATGGATAAGACAACAAATAATAGATGAGAAGCATGATAGCTGTTTGGACAAAAAATAATAAGACGTGACAAATTTAGACAGATTTGGACCAAATAAGAACAAGACGTGACAAAAATGATATATTCGGACCCAACAAAAAAATTTTAAGACCACCTAAATCGAAAAACAAGAACGATCCAAGGATGGAACCGAGGCTCTAATGCCAATTGTGGATTTGCTATATATGATCCGATGGTCTAACATGGTGGTAAATGGTGGTGGAAGCCATTGTTGAGCTTAGAGAGAGAGAGAGTGGTTGTGTGAAAGAAAGGAAAATATATTAAAATGAGAAAATGACACAAGCAACACCCCTCCTTGGAAGCTAAGGAGGTGTATATATAGTCACACACGACCCTTAAACTATACATTGTACCTAGTCTAGTCTAAGCGTGTGTGACTATGATAACTAATGGGAATTCTTAAATGTCGTCACATAAAGTGAGTTTCCAACACACGAGGAACCATGATGCAAAACAAAGTCGTTAGATGGGGGAGGTCCATCAAGATTAGAGTTTGGTGGGGAGGGAGAAAATGGATAAGAAATGTTTTCACAATGCCTAGTGAGGTTAGGGAAAGAATTTAGGTCATTGAGTTGAGGAGAGTTGAAAGGTTTAGGTGGTGGTGGAAGAATTTCTTTTTCTCCAGTAACTGGATTTATAGAGTAAGTCTCATTCCAATATTGAATCGGAGAGAAAGATGAATTCTTGGAGGATTTTGAAGAAGAAGAATCATGAGGATTCTTGTTCTTTTTTATCCAAATGGGTTTGACCGAGATTTTCGGTTCTTTGAAAGCTTAGAAGAGGAAGCTTTAGGTTGAGAAGTTTGTGACAAAGAAATGTCAAGGTTAGAAAAGGAAGAATTAGGCATTGTGAGGGATGAAGGAAAGAACTCCCAAAAGAGAAGAATTTAAAGAAAATAGACAATGAAAAGATTTGAAATGAAAAAGAAAGGTTTTAGAGAATGTTTAGCCAAACTGGGTAAACAAACAATCTTAACCAAAACAGTGGTCAAAGAAGAAAGACAAAAAATAAGCCAAAATCGGATTTACTGGGCGCGGTTCTTTAAAGAGGCCCACGGTTCCATATCGATATGGAACCGCCTGGAAGCTTGAGAACCGCGTCTAGTGGACTGCAAACCAGATTTTCAAAAGTTTTGGACAAAGATAAGACTTTTTCAAAAATTTGCAAATCTTGGAATTTTACCTCTTTTAGCACTAGAGTATGCTAGGGTTGCATAAAAGCAACACATTCACAACGAATGTCTTGACAAAGAGTGACAAAATATTTAAATAACATTTTGGTCCAATTTTAAATCAAGTTTTTAGAGGTTGTAATAGATTTAGGTTCAATTTTAAATAAATTGAAGTTGTTTAATGTGATCAGATAGATTAAAGCACATAAAAACTAAATCCATAAATCATCCACATGAGAAAATCATGAGGGAAAGAAAAGGAAATACAAGAATTAAAAGACAATTAACTACTACAAAGATAGCTAACAACTAGGTCTTGAGTTAATATTTCTCTTTGGCTTGACCTTCTTTTGAAAAAAAAGCATGTTAATTTGAAAACCATCATTCATCTCCTAGGAGGAGGCATGAAGAACAAGACAAGAAAGAAGTCATGCAACCTTCTATGAAGGCCAAGCATTTCCATCCTAGGTTTTGAATGATGTAGTTATTATAAAGACAACATGGGCAATTTGCACCATGAACTTCTAAGAACCCAAAGAAGTAAGGATCACCCATGAAGTGAGGGATATGAATGCCCAAAATAGGAGCATTGGTGTTAGAAGGTGGAGGAGGTGGTGGAGGCATGGTGTCCAAGGGTGAGATGGGAGAGTTTGGTGGAGTGAAGGGAGAGGTGACCAAAGGCTCAAGTACAAAGGGGATACTTTGTAGAGTGTTGGGAATCTAAACTTATTAGATTCCCTGATCATTGATTTAAACATAATTAGGCTGATAGATAGTCCCTTGCCTGTGCCTAGGAGGCAGGCAAGTTTCGCAAGACTCACAGAGATCCAAGTCTCTGTGAGCAACCTCAGAGGAGTCCATGTCAGAGACATTGTCAGGGAAGTCGAAGATCACCTGAAGACATACTCATTGGCTGTGATGGATAACAGCCAAGATGTATCAGGGACTCTGAGGGGTTGAGAGTTAACAGGGGTGGCAATACCCTGATAACTCTCAGCACACTTTGGACATGCCATTTGTGTGTTCGAGACTATGAAGAATAAGGAAACTGTTTTTGACAACTGTTCCTTAAAGCATAATGGAAGACTACCAAGAATAGAAGAACATCATGTGACTGATGTGGGAACTTGTAAAAGCTTGTGTAGTCGACATCAAGTACTGTTTAAGTCAAACTCGTAACACTATAAATAGGATGTGTATCCATGCATTAACGCTTAACACTTTGAGATATTAAGAACATTAGTGCATATAACTTAGTGAATCAAACAGCTACGACTGTATTCATAAGTTAGGGTTTATTGTTGTTCAAAGTGTGCACAACACATTGTCATCAAACTGTGTTATCCATAACACTTGTAATTCTTTATTATACAATAATAAGATTACGTTTGAAAAGTAATACCTTGTGTTGATTAAGTTAAGATTAGGGTTTCTTGCATTGATTAGGGACTTTCAATTGGTATCAGAGCGGTGTTTGGTATTAAAACCTTCAAGAAACATCGTTCTCAGTTTTATAATCAAGATCCGCCATGCCGGAAACTTCTAGCCCACAATCACCTTCCACAAACCCATCTTCACCAAGACTTAACCCTCCAGCCAATGACGATGATCTACCCCAACTTCTTGACTCAAGAGGTGGATCACACGTAACCAGTGTACCAGTCTTTGATGAAGAAGACTTTGCCAGTTGGAAGAGTCAATTTCTTGTATACCTTGATGGACTTGAACCTTTTCTCTTAGAAATTTTAGAAAATGGTCCATATATTCCCATGGCGCTTACATCCACTGAAGAAAACCCTCTTCCCAAACCTATCAAACAATGGACTTCAGCTGATAGGAAAATAGCAAACCAAGATAAACGTCTCAAAAGCATCATAATTTCCTGTCTTCCCAAGCATATCATGAAGTCTGTCATTCAGTGTCCCACAGCTAAACAAATATGGACAGACCTCATTCTTGGCCATGAAGGACCCTCTGAAACAAGAGAGACAAAGATTCAGGCACTCAGACTTCAGTTTAATGCCTTTAAGTCACTTGAAGGTGAAAAGGTTCAGCAAACCTATACTAGGCTGAAGATTCTTCTAAATGACCTGGCTATGAATGATGTCACTATTGGTCAAGCTGAGATCAATGCTACTTTTGTCAACAGCCTTCCAAGAAAGTGGCTGAGCATGAATCAGACTCAGAGAGCTAACAACTCAATCAAAAATGATACCCTTGCTCAGCTCTATGGTAAGTACAATTATGAAGAAGGGCTGATCGATACTATCTACAAATCAGAGACTGAAAGATTTGTAGTCCAAGGAGCATCTTCCAAAGCTTTGATCTCTGCAACACATCCTCATGACAGCGATTCTGATATTGAAGAAGATACCCGTAGCAGCCAAGAGTTCTTGTCAGACCTCAATGCAGAATTCCATGAAAGAGCGTTGCTAGCCAACCAAAGACGATACTACAAAAGATCCGGAAGAGTAGGATCAACTAGTAAACCAACTGACAGGTCAAAAGAAACATGTTTTGCCTGTGGAAAGCTTGGACATTATCAAAAAGATTGTCCTTCTACCAAGACATCCTCACCCTCTTATCCATCATCTTCATCCAAACCCTACAAGTTCAAACAACATAACAACTCATCTCAATCCAATTCTTCAGACACTGAGAAGAAAGATTACAAAAATAAGTACAAGGCACTTAAAGCTGAGTTAGAACAAATGAACTTGAAGATTGAAGCTCTGTCCAAAAAGAAAGGTGGTGAGAAAAAGACAGAGAAAGGGTTGGTTGCTGAAACTTATGATTGGAATGATGAACCACTGACTTCAGATAAAGAAGACACCACAAGAGTCAGGGCGTTTATGGCAATAGCTGAGGATGAACCAGCTGTTGGAAAAGGTGATGCTAGATCAGGACAATGGGTTGACATCACAATGAAAAAGGTACACAGGCTTTTATCTATGTCTGATAGTGATGAACGTAAGCATGTCCTTGATTACACCATTGTTGATTTGCACTTTGTTGAGGAACAAAGAAAGAACCTACTTGATAAGTTTCACTCTGTTAAATCTGAAATGATAAATGCTAAGGCTGAATGTGAAACTCTCAGGCGGGTTAATTTAGAGAAAATATCCCTGCAAAATGAAGTAGCTAGATTAACCTTGAAAAACATAGCTTTAAATGATCAAGTCACTGAATTGAACAAGATTATTGAAAAATGGCTGTGTGCTAGGTTTACTATTGATGAATTGCTTAGGGATGAAGTGCCTGCTGATTTAAAAAGGGATATATCTGCTAAGAAAAATAAGCTGAGGATCCTCACCAAACCCAAAGACATTGTATTTAAATCTACAGAGACTATTCATATGTCAGATACCTCTTTGACAAATGACCCTGTCTCTGAAGATGTGGCTGAGCTACCACCTTTGCCCAAACTCTCTGGAGTTGAACCTAGCAGTTCTTCTAGATCTGCTAAGGATGAACTTAGGACAGATATTGAGAATCCTCCAGCTAAAGTTTTTCATGTGCCTGCTAAACAAACTGGTAAACAAGTAGCTTTTAAGCCTGTTACTACTAAAGCTGTGAATAAGGTTGACCCTACCACTGAAGATCGCCTGTTGTCTCTTATGAAAGAAGTAGAACTCTTGAAACAACACATTAAGCCTTCCGCTGAATGCTCTACTTCTCATGAACCTAAGTCAGTCCTAGGTGAACCCAAAGGGGAAAGGTTAATCAAACCTTATTGCAATATATGTAAAAATTCTCACCATTCGACCTTAGATCATGACAGACACATGGTAGCTAAAAGAGCTCAGACACCCTCTAGGGACAGACCACAGAGTTCCAAAAGGCAACAGGGAAATTACAAACCTTATCCTCCCTGTAAATTCTGTGGGTTCACAGACCATCACTCAGACGAGTGTGGTGACTTCCCTGGGTGTGATATCTGTGGGAGCTATAACCATGAAACAATGAACTGTCCATCCCAACGCCAAAAGTTTTTCAGGAACACAAGAGTTGCTAACAAGCAATTCAGGGAACCCACTGGAAAGTGGGTTCACCATAGGAACTAATCTGTTTCTATGTATCTGTGCAGAAATATCTCAAGGAATCGGTATGGTATCTAGATAGTGGCTGTTCTAGACACATGACAGGGATTCAACAATACCTGCACAGATACTCAAAGGAGCCAGGTCCTAAAGTGGTGTTTGGAGATAACTCTTCAGGTGACACAGAAGGATATGGCTCAGTGAACTGCAATGGGATCACATTTACCAGAGTTGCATATGTGAATGGTCTTAAACACAATCTTATTAGCATCAGCCAATTATGTGATGCTGACTATAAGGTTTTGTTTACTAAGACTCAGGGAACCATATTCAACAAAAACAATGATGTTGTGCTGATTGCACCTAGAAGGAGAGATGTTTATGTCATCAACATGGCTGTGTGCTCTGAAGACAGTTCAAGTTGTTTTCTTGCCAAAGCCTCTGAAAGTGTCAACTGGCTGTGGCACAAAAGACTGTCTCATCTCAACTTCAAGAACATCAATAAGATAGCCACTCAAAACTTGGTTGCTAGTCTACCTTCAGTAATGTTTTCCAAAGACAAAACGTGTTCTGCCTGTGTCAAAGGAAAACATCACAGGTCTTCATTCAAGACTAGGCAATCATTCTCTATTGACAAGTGCTTACATCTCCTTCACATGGACTTGTTTGGGCCTGTCAAACCTCAAACTATTAATCACAACAAATACACCTTGGTCATAGTTGATGAATTTTCAAGATATACATGGGTGTTTTTTCTCAGAAGGAAAAGTGATGCAGCTGAAACCATCATGTCCTTCATCAGACAGGTTGAAAATATGAATGATGTTAGAGTCAAAGCTCTAAGAAGTGATAATGGTACAGAATTCAAGAATCATCAACTTGAATCATTTTGTGATGAAAAAGGGATTTCTCAGAACTTCTCTTCAGCTGGCACTCCTGAACAAAATGGTGTGGCTGAAAGAAGAAACAGGACTTTGATTGAAGCAGCAAGAACTATGTTAAATGGTGCAGCCTTACCAAAGCAATTTTAGGGAGAAGCTATTCACACCGCCTGCTACACTCAAAACAGATCAATCATTGTCAAAAGACATGGTAAAACCTCCTATGAAGTTTTCAGAAAAAGATCTCCAGACGTCAGCTATTTTCATGTGTTTGGATGTCCTGTGTTTATTTATAACTACAGGGATAAACTTGGAAAGTTTGATGAAAAAGCTGATGATGGTTTCTTTTTGGGATACTCTCCAACAGCCAAAGCCTTCAGAGTATTCAACATCAGAAGACAAGAAGTAGAAGAAACATTCCATGTCAGATTCAATGAAGATGATGAAGTCATACAGAGAACAGGAACAGAGGGTGATGAAGTAGATTTTAATGAAAATATTTCTTTCCCAAGTGATGAGTTCACATAACCCAGACCTACCAGTCATCATCACTCCAACACTCTCACTCCTTATGTCCCTGCTTTTGACCCTCTGTCTACTCACAACATAGAAGTTTCTACCTCTCAGGAACTTGATGAAGAAGAACCTCAAATCTCTGATGGTCCTTCTCATGATATTGATGACTCACCAATTCTTCAAATCTCTGAAGATTCTCCTGCTGATAATGAAATAGCTTCCCTTGATATGGCTGAAGAAGACTCTGACACTGAAGTAGTCTTTGAAGAAAGCCCTCCTAGTCAGCAGGATGAGACTCAAATTGTACCAGCTGTGCCCTCAAGTACCCCTGTTCTTGAATCCCCAGCTCCTCAAAATAAGTGTTCAAGAGATCAACACATTCTTCTTGTCAACATTATTGGGGAACCAAATGCAGGGGTCACAACCAGACATCAAATCCAAGACTCAGAGTCAGCCTCAGCCAATGAATGTCTATTTGCTGAATTTCTTTCACAAATTGAACCTAAAAGAGTAGCTGAGGCTCTGGTAGAAGAAGGATGGGTAGCTGCTATGCAAGAAGAAATCAATCAGTTCAAAAGGAACAAAGTATGGACACTAGTGCCAGCTCCACCTGGAAAGAATATCACAGGCACTAGATGGATCTATAGAAATAAGATGGATGAAATTGGGAACATCATCAGGAACAAGGCAAGACTGGTAGCACAAGAGTTCTCTCAGACTGAAGGAATTGATTATGATGAAACATTTGCACCTGTTGCTAGACTTGAGGCCATCAGAATCTTCCTTGCTTATGCTGCCTATATGAACATCACTGTGTATCAGATGGATGTTAAGAGTGCCTTCCTCAATGGTGATTTGGCTGAGGAAGTGTATGTTGCACAACCTGAAGGATTTGAGAACAGCGAGTTTCCCAACCATGTGTACAGACTTCACAAGGCAATGTATGGTCTGAAACAAGCTCCAAGAGCATGGTATGAAACTCTTTCAAATTTCTTAACTGAAAATAAATTTATCAGGGGTTCTATTGATAAAACACTCTTTACCTTCAAGGACAAGAGTGATTTCATCATTGTGCAGATTTATGTGGATGATATCATCTTTGGGTCAACAAATGTCAATCTTAGTAAACGTTTTGCTAAATTAATGACCAAGAAATATGAGATGAGTATGATGGGTGAATTAACTTACTTTTTGGGCTTTCAAATTAAACAATGTCCTAAGGGAATTTCTATTTGTCAAGAAAAGTATGTTAAGGATTTACTTAAAAAATATGACTTAGCTGATTGTGCATCAGTGAAATGCCCCATGCTTCCACCCAACAACTTGGGCCCTGATGAGTCAGGGGTCTCTGTCAATGAGACTTTATATAGAGGCATGATTGGGTCACTGATGTATCTAACAGCCAGTCGTCCAGATATCCAATTCTCCACATGTCTCTGTGCAAGGTACCAAGCTAACCCAAAAGAATCCCATCTAGTGGCTGTTAAGAGAATTTTCAGGTATCTCAAAGGAACACCATCCCTAGGTCTATGGTATCCAAAGGAATCAGGCTTTGATCTCAAGGCCTATTCAGATTCAGATTATGCTGGATGCTGTATTGACAGGAAAAGCACTTCAGGCAGCTGTCAAATCCTAGGAGGAAAATTGGTTGGATGGAGTGCTAAGAAGCAAAACTCTGTGGCTATGTCTTCAGCTGAAGCTGAATATGTCGCTGCAGCCAGCTGTTGTGCTCAGGTGCTCTGGATGAAAAGTCAATTGGCTGACTATGAAATCTTGTATGACAAAGTACCAATCTTTTGTGACAACACCATCGCCATTGCCATATCCAACAACCCTGTTCTTCACTCTCGTACCAAACACATTGATATCAGGTATCATTTTATCAGGGATCATATAATGAAGAGAGATATTGAGCTGCATTTTGTTCCCACAGAGCTGCAACTAGCTGATATCTTTACAAAGCCTTTGGCTGAACCTTCGTTCAACAGGCTAGTTGCTGAACTAGGGATGCTCATTATCTCAAAGCCTGTGGCTTGATATTAAATGTGTTCATTAAATGATTGATTCTATATTAAATGTTTTTCACATGAAACTAGGTAGTTACTTTCCAAGTAAATGCAAAAAACATTCTCAAATATTTAATCATTTATTTTTCGGATAACGAGGAGACAAACTTTTTGAAAGGTCAAGGGGACCCACTTGAGCAGTCATTTTCGCACCTTGCATTTAATACGGTTGAATAACTGTTCACTTAAGTTTGAATATATATTGTCTTCTTTCTCTTCTCACCCACCACCATTCTAAAATCTACTTCTCTCTCTAAGTTCTTATCTCTCTCAACCATCCGCCATTTTCATTCACCTTCAACCTCAAATCCATGGCGTTTTCCGTTCCAAAAGCCTTCAATGTTAACTTCGAGATCAACGAGAGCATCCTCGCCTCCAACAACGCCATTGGATGGATTAAGGCACCAAACAGCACCTATTCAGATCTGGTAAATTTCATGCAGAATTGTGACCTAAATGAAGCCTTCACCAAATCTCTATTCACCTTTTACCAAGAATACCTTAGGGAATTCTGGTATTCTGCTGAAGTAGTAGAAGACACCATTACATTTAGCCTTTCATGCAATGAACATCCTTTTGCCTTCTCCCTTAAAGATTTTTCTAGTGTGGTCGGACTAAAACATGAAGATGAATGCCTGAAGGCAGTTGACAAAAAGACTGTCAAGGAATCCCTGGCCACACTCAACCCTTGCCATGACGTTAACCCTGCCCTTACACCAGCTGAGGTCCTCGCCAAATCCCCTCTGAAGATTAAGTATTTCACTCCTATGTGGCGTGTCCTCTTCACCCACATTGTGAAGTCCCTGGGAGGAATGCAGGGATCACAGGATCAGATGTCGTTCAATCATCAGGCTATTGCGTATGGATTAATCTGGGGAGCTGATGTTGACGTTGGAAGCATCCTATTCTCAAACCTGGTAGAACAACTGAAGGGAAGGAATCAGGTCAGGGAAAAGAACATCTGTTATGTGTGCTTCCTGTCCCTGATCTTTGAAAGTTTGCTGGGAGATAACTACCACAACAAGGCCTTGACTGCTCTTAAGCCCTATCGCATCACAGGTGCCATCTACAAGGAAATAGGAGCTGAGGATATCCCTGTCACCGCCCATATGCTGAACGTGGCCAACCAGGTACCAAACGCTGAGAAGCCCTTGCTCCCTTCCTCTGAGAAGGTGAATACTTCTAGTGTTGCTGGCAAGTCTATGTCTTTGACCTCTGGGCAGCACACTACTAAGTCCAAGACTTCATCTGGCCAACAGCCAAAGAAGAAGAAAATCCCCTCTTCTTCCCACTCCAAAGCTGTTATTAAGGCCAAGGAAAAGAAGACTGACACCGCCTCTGGTCCAGATACTCTTGTGGATTCAGACTCTTTGGCTGACAAACAACAGGCGTCTAGTGTCTCTAAGTCAGCTGAGACAACAGGAAACCAGCCAAATCAAGCTGATATCTCACAGGTAATCAGTGTACATTTTTAGAGGTTCACAAGCAGCCACTCTCATTTGTCTGTAGGAGAGAGTGGTGAAGTTAGGGTAATCCTCGACCCATAGAAGTCTGTCATTACACTTAGAATACTTTAAGACTTCTGTACACCCTGTCTTTGCACCAGGGAATGATTCATTTGTGTTTATAAAGCACCCCGATGACCCTGAACCCTCTAGACAGTATTCAGGCTAACAACAACCTGAATATACTAATGTCTCAACCTTGATCAGCTGTACTTCACACAGCCTCTTGGTTCCCTCCTTAAAAGAGTCCCAAAGGATTTATCCTTTCAGGGGAAGCTGAATCATCACCCTCAGCTTTCCTAGGGGCAGCGTAACAGGCGACCTACAACAACATATGTTTCACTCTTAAAAGAGTCCCAAAGGTTTTACCTTTTGGGGGGCTGAATAATCACACTCAGCTTTCCTAGGGGCAGCGACTGGCGATCCATAAACAACATATGTTTCACAATCAAAAGAGTCCCAAAGGTTTTTTACCTTTTGGGGGGGCTGAATAATCACACTCAGCTTTCCTAGGGGCAGCGAATGGCGATCATTAACCACACTTTATTCACACTTAAAAGAATCCCAAGGATTTATCCTTTGGAGTGGCTGAGTAATCACCCTCAGCCTCTCTGGGACAGCGAAATGGCGACCATTCCCCTTATATTTTTCCCTGTTACTAATTACAACAAATTTGCAGGCTGAAATTGTACAGCCAGTCATCGAGTCTCAGGTACAACAAGAAAAGGAGGCTGAAACTATGACTCAGGACAAACCAACTGATGAAGAGCCTGTGTTCAATGCTGATGAAGAAATGCTCGCATTAGAAGATTATGTCTCTGATATTGAGCCAATGCCTGAGGATGAATTCCCTGAGGGAATGTTCGATGAAGAGGATGAAGACGATGAGGAAGACCAGCTGTCTGCCTCTCCTCCTAAAGAAATAGTTGTGTCCACACCAGCTGATGACAAGACTTCTCCTCTCAAGGAAGCTGTTGATACTCCAAACTCTGCTACCTCAGCAACAACAGTCTTCCAAAGACCAACTTATGATCCAACAGCAGAATTTCTCATGTTTGATCATCCTACCCAGACCAACTTTGACTTAATACCAAGGGAGGATGACTATGCTCAACAAAGCCTCAATATCAAGAATCTTCAGCCAGTACATCATCAATCTGATATTGAGCGCTTATCAAGGAAGCTGGATGTGATCAAGTAAGAGATGCACAACTTTACTGTAACATTTCCAGGCATCATAAAAAAGGCTGTGACTGAGGCTGTCACTGAGCCAATTCAGGATGGTGCAAGAAAAGGTGTAGCCCAGGGACTCAGTCATCTCTCAACACGAATCAAGGATGCTATTGACTCTGCTGTCCCTGCTATGTTCCGTGAACATGAACTCACCGTACACAGGAATTTAATGTTGTTCACAACAGACAATACAACCATGCTAACTTTATTGTCAGGCGTGTTCAGGCAAATACTAATGCCAATGCCAACCTCCTGCTGAAGATTGCCAGGGCCTCAAGAAAAAGGCAACGTGCTATGGCTGCCTCTGTGGAGCAGATTGCAAGACGTTTTCAGGAACGATCATCCAAGCATCTGCGAAGCAAGGATATACGTGAGGGGGAGAAGAATACTACACTCAGCCTTGCATCTACTGAACAAGGCTCCTCATCAGCTAATCCCTCAACTACACCTGTTCCTCTCCAATTCATCACACCAGTTATAATACCTGATGATGAGGATGATACTCAGGGGGAGCAACAAGATGGAGCTGACTCATCTAAATCTCTGATCTTAGTTAACATCAGCAAGCCTGAGGACGATGATGAGCCAGCGGCCAAGAAATTAAAATTCACTGTTAGCTCTCTCCCCAAAGCTATTCAAACTCAGGCTCAGACAGCGTTCATCAATAGAGCTGATGTTTTGAAAAACATAAGTGTGGAGTCCTTTGTCTCGAAGAAAGGAAAGGAGATAGTTTTGGTTGATACTGACACCAAACTTAAGAAGATAGCTGCGATGCTAGAGACAGGAGGATCCACCACAGACCTTTCCCATTTTTCAACCTTTACACCTTCCGATGAGATTCCTTTAACCCCTGAAGAAATAGAGCAACAGGCTGAAGAATTCAAAAGACTAAATGAGCTCAAGACAGCCAAAGAATTAAATGAAGCTACTCTGAGGAAGATGACACCACCTGAAAGGGAAAAACAAAAACAAAGGTTGAGGGAAATGGAAACAAAACGCGCTGAGGCTTTAAGGAAAGTCAAAGCTGACTATGATGCCTGCGTAAACAACAGGTATGCTGCTGGGAAGAAAACCAAGTTCAAATACACCATTCATAAATCCACAAACACCCCACAAATGATCTTATGGAGGGAAAACCAACAGAGAAATATGGATGTGTTTGACAACTTCAGGTTAAAGACACTTGGGTTATCAGAATGGTTTGAACTCGAAGCCTTAGCTGCCAAAAAGTCTGGACAGGCAAATTTCCTTCTGCTTAAAACTCTTAAGGCCAAGTTTAACTGGATCAAGGAAACAGCAGCCAAACTCAAGATTGATCCCCCACCACAGCTTTTTGAACAAGAACCCCCAAAGACAGGCAACAAAAGAAGAAGAATTTCACAAATTGTTAATGAAACTTTTGTTACTGAAGATGTTCATGTGGATGGTATACACAGGGATTTGATCCTCCCAAATGGTATTGTTGGCCCTGTTGATGGTCAGACATACTCAGAGCCTGAAAGAGGAATGGCATTCATGAACAAGGCTTGCCAGTATGCTTTTCAGAGGGAAGATGAGCTGTGCTTGGCTTCAACTATTCAGCTACTCTGTCACAAGAAGTGTCTCAAGATCAACACAGAGTATTCCAAGAAGTTTGCAAAGACTTTGCAGGATGAAATTGATAACAGATTAGACGTGGCCGAAGCTGAAGAAAGAATCAAAAATGATGACTATTGAAGATGGTCTCAGCCCTTTTTACCTTCATCTTTTATTTTACTTATGTAATGAACTTGTAATTTTCTTTAAGTCTTAATAAAATCATGAGGTATGTTTGTTTAGATCTGTTATGTGTAAGAAGAAGCTGTTAAACTCACTTACCTTAACTTAGTTAGATCTAGCATTATTTATGTTTAAATAGGGGGAGATTGTTGGGAATCTAAACTTATTAGATTCCCTGATCATTGATTTAAACATAATTAGGCTGATAGATAGTCCCTTGCCTGTGCCTAGGAGGCAGGCAAGTTTCGCAAGACTCACAGAGATCCAAGTCTCTGTGAGCAACCTCAGAGGAGTCCATGTCAGAGACATTGTCAGGGAAGTCGAAGATTACCTGAAGACATACTCATTGGCTGTGATGGATAACAGCCAAGATGTATCAGGGACTCTGAGGGGTTGAGAGTTAACAAGGGTGGCAATACCCTGATAACTCTCAGCACACTTTGGACATGCCATTTGTGTGTTCGAGACTATGAAGAATAAGGAAACTGTTTTTGACAACTGTTCCTTAAAGCATAATGGAAGACTACCAAGAATAGAAGGACATCATGTGACTGATGTGGGAACTTGTAAAAGCTTGTGTAGTCGACATCAAGTACTGTTTAAGTCAAACTCGTAACACTATAAATAGGATGTGTATCCATGCATTAATGCTTAACACTTTGAGATATTAAGAACATTAGTGTATATAACTTAGTGAATCAAACAGCTACGACTGTATTCATAAGTTAGGGTTTATTGTTATTCAAAGTGTGCACAACACATTGTCATCAAACTGTGTTATCCATAACACTTGTAATTCTTTATTATACAATAATAAGATTACGTTTGAAAAGTAATACCTTGTGTTGATTAAGTTAAGATTAGGGTTTCTTGCATTGATTAGGGACTTTCATAGAGGTTGAGGTTGAGAAATCCCATCCAAAGGAGGACTAGGGGTGAAAGGTGAAGAGAGATCATTCATTCTTGATTGGAATGAAGAGGAGGTAGAACCATGAGAATGGTTAGTACCATGGATTGAGTTTGGCCTGCATGGAGCAAGGGGTAGTGAAGGTGAAGATGAAATGAGAATGGGAGAGATCTCATTTTTTGGGAGTGTAAAAGGATGAAGAACTAATGTTGGGTATCTTGATCTTAATTTTGAGGCTTCTTTTTGAGGAAAAAGTTTTGGAAGAAGTGGATGTTCTAGTGGACACCATGATTGTGTGTTAAGGTTTAGAAAAGTGTTGAAGGGATGAAGAACACAATCAACATGAGGGGGTTTAAGAAGAGAAAGGAATGATCCAAACTAGTAATGGGTTAAAATCATTTTAGGTGAATAATGAAATTAGGTACCCTAGTTTAGGAAAGTGCATGTTTTTCAAAAAAATTATCAAAGTTTTACATAGATTAAGGAAAATAGTGTAAAGCAAAGATTCTGTCAAAACAGGAACAGGCGGTTCCTTACGTAGGTGCGCGGTTCCTTATCGCTAAAGAACCGCGGGTTCGATATGGAACCGCGTCCAGTGGTGACAGAAAAGTGCACTTTCAACAACTTTGGTCAGCCCAGATTTCACACAGGTAAATATCAAGCCAAAGTTAACTATAAGCCAAAATCTAGAGGGAAAACAAACACATAATATGCATAAAGCAATGTAACTATTAGGATTAAAATACTAATAATCCAAACATAAAGTGTTAGTAGACAACCATAATAAAAGATTAACAATTCAAACACGTTTGCAAACATGTAAACCTTGATGAAACAATGCTTCATTTCTTCTTCTTGCCAAGTCCCTTGATCAAATTGGCTATGTTCTTGAACGATCCTCTTGACTCTACTCGATGATCATACAACTCACCTTGTGTTTTAAGATTAGCTCGGTAGACATCCGCAAGACCGAAGTTTTCGGGAAGTCCACTAGTAGCAAAGTGAGGAGGAGGGATGATTTCTTCTAACCCTTCCATGAAATAGTCCATGGATGGGTGGGAGTTACTCGAAGATCCAACATGAGCACTTGTGCCTATGCCACCACCATCACTTGGTGACATATCAAAATCCTCATCATCGGACTCTTGTGGATCGGACTTTATCGAACCTCGATCACTTCTAGCTTTTCGTGGTTGTACCCTTTGAATAGGTAGCATAACACGTTTGACCGAACGAAAGCGATAAATGTTTATGTCGGGATAATATTCACCAACCTTCTTAAGAAGGCGAGTAAGGAGCATGGCATAGGGAAGATTTGTTTTGGGTTTGGAAAGAGCATAGGTGATTCGTCGAGTGATATAGTATGCAAGATTGTACTTGGCGTCGGTAGCGATGCAACATAACATGTGCGCCATACACGCCGGAATATGATCCCGGTTTCCGCCAAGACAAAATACATTCTCCCTACGAATGTCGGCCCAACGAACCATACAACCATTTAGGTCACTTAAGAGAACCTCATAGCATTTTACTTGACGCTTGGTGGAGTGGAGGCTTCTTACAACGTTTCCACTATGCTCTTTACAAATGACATCAAGAATGAAGTCAAGGTCAATCTCTTCATTTTCATTTGGAGCACAATCGAATGGTTCAAGAAGATAATCAAGTTTCCATTTATCAGTAAATCGACAAGTGCCCACAAATGGAACACGAAGAGCTTGACCAAAGTCTTCAAGAGAGAGTTTAATGAGTCGACCTTCAAGGATGAACCTAACATATACTTTATCATCATCATAAATGAGAGAGTATGTGCTAAAGAACTCTAGGAGAAATTCGGGATATATATCCTCTTTGATGTCCAACAAACAATCAAACCCAATTTGTTCGAACATTGATCGAGTATATGTATATCCCTCAATATCCTCTTCGACAACTCTACCCTCATGAAAGCAACGTTTTTGGAGTGAGGAAAAGTTGTTTGCAAGTTGAGGTGAAGCACACATCTCGGAAAGGTTTGGCATGTATTGTCTAGTGTATCGGTGGTCTTGTTGGTATTCCGAAGGCATGATTAGTACCTAAATACAACAAACGAAGATATTTCTCCAATCACTCATATGAAAAATTAAAAATCAAAATTTTAAAAAAAATAAGAATGTGTTTCATCAATAACTTGACAAACTAAGGTTTAATCCTTGTCATTAACATGTTCCCAATGTGACCATTTCACCATTGATCAAAACATATGAATTATGCAAAATCAACAATGAACTAGAACATTGGTTTTTCAAAAACAAGGTTTTTAGGCAAGCATTTAACAATGCCATTACCAACTTGTTCATGGGTTCATATCAATTCCATCAATCAACCAAAATATTTAGTCAAAATTTGGATTTGTTCTACAAGTGGGTTTTAGTGAAATCTCTATGAATATGAACCTAAGGAATCATAGTAACAATACTATGTCAACTATTATTCCTAGTAAGGTTCTAATTCAATGTTAATTTTAAAAATCCCCAATTACGAATGTATGAACCCTAGAACAAATTAGATGAAATTGAAAAAAATAACTTACAATTAATTGATCTTGGATGATGGATGAGTGAAACCTACGAATTTGAATCAATTAATTTGAATGATTGAAGGTTTTTGAAGCTTCAACAATGGTGGAAAAGAGGAGAAAAACGTTTTCTGTGTGTAAAGGAGAGAAAAAGACCAGTTTGAAAAAGATATTTTAATAAAACTAGCGCTCTGACAAAAGCTACTGCCCGCGGTTCCTTATCGATAAGGAACCGCGCCTTTGAGCCGCCGAGATAAAGAACCGCCTACATCGGCAGGTTTTTATCAAAGAAAAACGATGAATTTTTGAAAACCAAAATTTTTAAAATACTTAAAAATATATCCTAAACCTTTTAGGATATCATTTGACCACCATAACACTAGGTAATAATGCCTTGTAGAAGGATTACGAGTTGAATCGAGATAGGAAAAGACCGAAATGAACAAACGACTACTCGTAGCGAAAAGGAAAAGGGAGAGGAGTCAAGAGAAGTGAATCAAGACCAAGAACATTGCTCAAAGGACAAATGACATTCTTCAAATTGATGATGTGAAGAGCTTGTGTCATATATAGTGGTTTAAGACGTGCTTTCCCGGCGATTGTCTAAACGGCTTTGGTAATGAATTAAACCAACCAATTTTGATGCATAGAATAAAATCATTTTCAATAGTAGTCTTGTTCTATTTCAAAATATGAGCAAGGTATAGATTCACTTTCTCTCCCACATGATCGGATAATTATTGCTAGAATTAACAATAACAATATCCTTGGAATATTTCAATTCCAAATGTGTAAAATCCACCTACAACTTAATGAAGTAGTTTGGTATCTCAAGGGATTCACTAATCATCCTAGAGATGAGCTTAATTGCACAAGTTACACATGATATAGGGCCTACTAACCGTAAGGGTGCAAACCATGGAAATCATGCTTGATACATTAAGCTTCTACTAACTCACCCTACATCTCCATAGTGAGTCAAGTATCCAAGAAATGAAGGTTTGAGAGGAAAAGGGAAAAGAATCACAAACCACAAATAAATGTCAAGGCAAGGATGCCAAGAACAAGTACATAGTCAATTAATGATCAAAAGAATGATCAATAGGGCGTGTGGAAGAACGAAAGCGTACCTTGGCCACAAATTGCATTCCAAGCTTTCAAGGAATCGATGCAAAGCCCAACAATGACTCATAATGACTACTTAGTCTTCAAAGACTAGTATCACTTCTACCCATCTTGATATCATCATTCAATGATGTTGGAAATCAAATAAGATGAGTCTTCTACAAGTGTAAGTAACTCAATCCACAATCAATTGCATGATTTATCTTCATGAGTACCTACACATAACAAGATGAAAACTAGTAGATACATTTAAAGAGTAAATCTAAAATTCATTAATACGACTAATTTAAGTAGCAATATTAACATTTAAAAGGCTTATTTTTAACAAAAAATAGTTTTGACCAAAGAAAAACTTTAGTACAACTTAACCTTTTAATTTGAGGAGACAATGGATCGATCCAAGTTTTAAAGTACAATATACTTCAAAGATCTTGTGTCACCATCGCTCTGATACCAATTGTAGAAACTGGAAGGGGGGTTTGAATAGTTTCTCATCGGTTTATCTCCTAATTAAGATTCCTTTCAATTAGGTGAGTGCACAAAACTATCTTTTACTCCAAAGCTAGCATAATGATTAGGTTCATTTCTAATGCATTAACAATGTATAATAAGTGTAGTGATAATGAATGTGAGTAAAGAGTAAGGAAAGAAACAGCCTAGTAGGAAGACACCATGATTTATAGTGGTTCGGCAACAAGGCTCTATCCTCGTTCCTACTCCACACCTCGAGTACACCTTACTCGAGATTTCCACTATATCCACAAGCTCCCTTCTTGGCGGAGAAAACCTTACAACGTCGCTTACATTATTTTCCAACACTAAGCTAAATGTCGAGACCTAATCTTAGCTAGGACCAATCTACACAACGTCGCCCTCTTCACTCTTTTACGACACAAGGCTAGATGTAGAGTTCTAATCTAAAGGTAGAACCAATCTTCACAACGTTGCCTACTTAACCATTTTTCGACACAAGGCTAGATGTCGAGTTCTAATCCAAAGCTAGAACCAATCTTCACGACTCTTCACTTTGAAGTTAAGTGAGAACTTCACACAATACAACTACATATCACTTTATAGTTTAGTGAGAACTCACAAGACACAACCACATCACTTTATAGTTTAGTGAGAACTCACAAGACACAACCACATCACTTTGTAGTTAGTGAGAACTAACACAACTAATTACAACTCAACTAATCATATCCAAGTACACACATGTAGCTTGGATCTACACAACATAAATCCAAGCACACACATGTGCAATGGATGTACACAACTCTAATCCAAGTATTCACAAATAACTTGGATGAACACAACTAGTCCAAGTATTCACAAATACATTGGATCTACACAAGACACAAATAAACAAATGATGAACATGACTAGATCTTTAGGAGGAGGTGATTTTCATCAATGCTACATCTTTAATCACATCACAAGTGTGTGAGTGATCTTCTCTTTGGACAAGGTAAAGAAGGAGATCAAGAGGATAATCATGAGTAAACATACTTAACACATTAAGTGATCATTTACAAATGACTAGGATTAGAAAGGAGAAAGAAGGCTGAAGAAGATGTCCAAAAAGGGTTGATAAGAATGCAGATTTGATTCACTATTTATAGGACAAAACATCCAACGGCTATATCTGCCCGCGATTTCTTATTGGCACCCGCGGTTCCTTATCTAAAAGGAACCGCCATAGGTGCTAAGATACCGCTGGCGTAGACTCCGCTCCTTTTTGTCTTTTAGTGAATTTGAAATATCTGAGTCTGTTTAAACCTTCAAAGGATATTCTTATGACATATGTAATATGACATATTCAAATTTGCATTTTCATTTTAATAAAACATTTTCTTAAAAATAAAGTTTATTAAAAATCTTTTGTAATGTTTGTCAAAAGTGAGGTTTAAGGCTAATCACTTTTATGATCACTAAGCATGATTAAGATATGTTAGTGTAATGATTATTACCTTAATGATAGTGTTTGTTAGATAATTTGTTTTATGATTGTCTTTGACAATAAATGTCTTTGTAATTCGTCGTGCTCAAAACTAAGAAAGATTAATTAATACTAACAATGTTTTTAGGCATTGCTTATGCATTAACAGAGTTTATTCTTCTACTTCAAATGGGAAAGACGAGGTTCTTGAGATTGAAAGATTGCTTAGTGAAAATGACTTGATTAATGAAGAGATTGAAGCTTATCTTAAGAGGGATGATCTTGTGGTTGATACATCACCTTCCAATTGGGATGAGAATATTCTTGAACTAGAGAGATTGCTTTATGGAGATACCATTCTCACTCAACCCTTTCATGATCCTTCACCTACTACTCTTTCTTACCCACCTTGTGATACACCTCATACCTATAATGCTTCACCTATTTCACCACCTTTCTTACAACCCAATTCAAATCCTTTTATTGAGCCTGCAATTGATGAACCAATGTTTGAGAAGTTTCAAGATGATAGTGATTTATATCATTTGGATGTTGAATTGGAGAGATTCTTTATGACACCTTATGAGGATGTTTTTTATGACGAGTTGTTTAAGAACAAGAAAGACATTGTGGTTTCCTCTACAAGTGTGATGACATCTACTATTCCACACCCTTTCTCTCAAGATGTAAAGTCTAAGGGGGAACCTTCTAAGGCTACCACCACTTTTTGTTTTCCCATCAAGGAAAGGATTTTTTATCCTGGTATAGAGATTGATGAGCCAACTCAGTATCCACCTGATGCAATAAAAGGAAAACTTGTGGGAGATTTTAGAGTATCACCTCATCATCTTTTGGAAACTTTATGGGCAAGACTCATGGATAAGGAAACCCCACCCACCTCACTATTGCTTGAGATGTTTACTTTTGTATTGTGCTACTCGTGGGATGGAAATTATGTATTTGATCCGGGTGGCTATTTATGGGGTTTTGTATACTTGAAAACTTGTTTTACCTTATCATGGAGAGTATTTCCTAAAAAGGGTAAATCTTTTACTCTCCATGATAGGTTTTCTATAGATACTTTAAGTGTGGGATGAGTCGAGCTAGAGACTCCTTAAATCAAGTGTGAATAACTATGATTAGACCATATAGAGTAGAGTGTGGTAGGATAGGATTAATAAAGGGTATATAGATGAGATGAAGTGTAGGGGGTGCCTATCTTTTGTTTTCTTCGTGTTTGTAGGGTTGATCTCTCTTATTTAATGCATTGGAGCTTATGGAGGAGGCCCTCGTATCGGGTTCACTTTGATACTATTGTGATATTCAAAACATTATGCTTAATATGAATTCACTTTAGTAGACCTTTCCTTAGCTTGGGTTAAGCAAAAGTACTCTTAAACATTGAGGACAATGTTTATCTTAAGTGTAGGGGGTCTTCTATCGAAGTGACCTTACCTAGAACATTGCCATTGCCTTCATGATAATTGGGAAATTAATTTTTCAAACATTTTTCAAATTTTTGATCTACTTTGGCCACCAAAAATATGCATTCATAATTTTTGCATTAATAATTTTTCATTTGCATAACACATTTGCATTGTATACATTTCTTCTTTTATTTTTCATCAAAAATATATATAAAGAAAAAATATAATAAAGGATATGGTTTAACAAGTTTAGAAGTTTTTGACATATTAGGCCTGCGATAAATATTTTGACTCAACCCGAGTTTGCTTATCTAAGCTTACTCTAGCTAGTATCCTTAACCATGTAGACCTTTATTGGTTTATTAGGCTAAGCATCCACGAGTCTCATTATTTGAGATTTTAAACTGTGGAGAACGAGAGATGATAGAGTTTGAAGTAAGTATTAAGGGCTAGATAAACTTCATATTAATTATTTGTGGCTTTTATATCCGCTTTCGTAACCATTACTTTCTTGTCAACGCATGTATATATTGTTAATAAATAATCAAGAACGGTTTTAATCGGTTTATAGTCTTTTATGCATTTTTGACTAATCATTCGTGGTTGGTATAAGTACGTCTTAAGATTCTAAGTTATAACGTTTTATGTGTACTAGACTTATGTCATGCTTAATACTTAGCGGGTGTTTTTCCTTTTATTCTTTTCATTTTATTTGTGAGGAATAAAGAAAAATAAGAGCGTCTTATAAAAAAATGAGTGGCTAGAAAAAAAAGAAAAAATATATATAATTATACAAGACTCCCAAGAGGGGCAGTGAAGTGTTAATTATAGTAGCTATTGAATTCCAATATTACTCTCACAAGGGTTGCGGGGATTTAATAGTTGCTCCAATCCAATTTTACCTTGACGGGTTGCGGGATTGAAGATCCAAGGTCTCAAAAAGGCGGCGGATATAAACTGTTGCGTGAGTTTTATTTTTATTTTCTTAGCGAGTGTGTAGCTACTTATTAACGCATGACATAAGGATCTTACACATAAGGCGAATGACTTATTATTTTGGGTCGGACTTATATTAATTGTGGGCGGTTTTTCAAGTAGTGGATAAGATGGTTACTTAGGATTAAAAGCGTGCTTCCTTATTTTTAGATTTTACACTTCTTATATTTCACGCTTTAAATAATGACAAATTTGCTTTCAAGTAATTTGCTCAAATAATAACCGGTCTTAGAGGCAAAATAAGTGGGGGTATAATGGTAACACAACTAATTTTTATGAATAAGTCGATGTACTTTCACTATGAATAACAATGATCTCGTTTTTAAGCTTGGTATAGGGAAAATGAAACTTGAGGATGATAAGTATTCATGGTACCAAAGCCCTAATTAAAGTCAATGATTTCTTTATGAGTTATTTCCATTAAAACCATTTCAAGAAAATTCAAAAATATATAAATATAATTGTATTCCTTGCATTGCATTGTAAAAATCAAAATCATGCATCATAAAGAATAGTGTAGTGTAAAAAGCAATTCATCATGGCGAAGGTGGATTAATTATGAGAAAAGTATAATTTGGTGCTTTGAAATATGGCATTGCATGAGGTCATGACAATGATCAAGCGTAGGGGATTTGATATGAGTGAAATCTCATATCAATTATATCATATTTAACCCTAAAACACAAAGTAAAATACCAGATTTTAATGTGTAAAAGCAGTATTATGGGTATTCTTTGTTGTTTGTGCTTGTGTAGGTAAAAAGATACAAATTTGATGCAAACATGGAATTCAAGGCATTTATGATAAAGAAAAGACAAAAGAAGGACAAAAGATGACAAGTCAACACAAGTCAAAGGACCTTTCTTGACAACTTGCAAAGTAGAGGGACTAAAAGTGTCAATTTGGAAAAGTTAAGAACAAAGTCAAATCTGGTCAAATTGTAAGTCAACAAGTCAAGGGTTCAATTCTGGTCAAGTACAAAGTCCAAGGGTAAAAAATGACAAGTCTATGAAGATTTGAACTCAATATACAAGGTTGTTAACTAGAAGGACCCATATTGCCAAATATGGAAAGTAAAAGATACATGATCCTATTGAAGCACCAAACAACCAATGAGAAGCCTTCATTTTGGAGTAGTGGATTGCCAGCTAGTGTGATATTAATGAAGAGAGATGAGACGCCAGAATCTTAACAGTAAACACACTAACTCCCCACCAATCACAAGCATCCATGTCATATTCTTCACTGTTGCTTTAGATAACGACCCACAACTCAATTTATGGACTTATCAGAGCACGCCACGTGGCATCCTTCATACCCAGATCGTGGAGCAAGATTTAGACACTTATAGAGAAAACGCTCAACATGAAAAATGATCTAAATGATAAGACAAACCTAACCCAGCTACCCAATCAAGCTGAAACTTACTCATTCAAAAAGGCCCAATTTGGATCAAAAACACAATTTTCAATTAAGAATATGAAGACACCTGGCAGCTTCTGATTGGATACAACACGTCATTGAACCTCACCAGCACTCATTTTTACTCTATAAATAGACCCTTGTATCATTCATTTGGATCAGTTAGCTAAGTGTGTAAAAACACACACTTTTACCTTTCTCTCTCAATTTTGTTTCACTTAGATAGTTCTAACTTCTCAAAGTGCCTAACAAACACTTTGAGAAGGTTAGTTAGTTAGTTGAAGCTGTTGTACTGAATCACTTCATTAATGAAACTCAATTTTCCCTAAATTCACTTCTCATTCATCATTTCACTTGCAAACTCATACCTTCCTACTGATACTTCTTTGATTTTGTTGTTCTTGTTTGAACAATGGAGTTTGTTGATAGATTTTGAAGATTTGTCAAGTGTTTAGATAGTTCCAGTTCGATTCCATAGCACAGACATAGCCAAATCTTACAGTTTGATCCAGTTACGATGATGATGATGATTGATTTGGGTTGTAGTAGTGTAGAGTAGCTGAATTTGGTGTTGATTGGGTGTTGATAGAGTCATAAATGAGCTCAGCGCTCACTTCTGCATCAGAGGAAGCCTTCAATTGTACTCATATGTGATTTATTTACAATTTCCCCTAAAAAGTCAGTTTGCATGTTCAATATTGCTTCTTAGTGTAAAGTTACTTGATAATGCACGTTACTTGTTCACTTTGTGGTATCTGATATGTTTTGATTGGATATTAGCTTTATTTGCTGGACTTGATTAGTTTTCATAGCTTATATTATTGCTTATTTCAGTAAACTAGTGTTTGGAATAGATCATGATTCTTGAACCAGTGTTAGAAAGTTGTTATTAGAAGTTTGTTTACACTCACTAGTTGGTAACAAGTAAGTGTGTAAGATTTTGGAGTCAAATATTAAGTCAAACAGGCAATTAGTCCTTCAAAAACTTTGGGTCAGATTTCAAAGCTAAAACATGCTTAATTCAATGAGCTGCCAAATCTTTATTACTTAGAGATAGAGTGTGATTTTTGTTTTTGTGTGTAGCTTAACATCCCAGCTTTTTAGACATATAAGGTAGACCATACAGTTCTCATATTAGAGTGAGAAATAAGCCATAGAATAAGCCGTTGAGCAAAGTGAAGTTTTTGTTATAATAGGCTTATCAGTTTTTCATTATAGGCTGATTCACTTCATAAAATTATCCATTTTCTTTCACAAATCAACATAATAAGCTTAGAAAATAAGTTTGGATCAAAGTCAAACTTGGTCAACTTTGGTCAACGCTTGGTCAAAATAAGCCAATTCAGCTTATTTGATTTTCTGGCTTATTCCTTGGCGCTTTTTGAGATTTTCTTAGATAGGTGTTCCTTATTTGGCCTATTGATCATATTTGAGAAGTAGAAGTCAAGTGCTTATCCCAATAAGCAGATCTCTTAAGAAGTGCTTATTCCAAAAGTGCTTATTGAGCTTATAGTCCATTTTAGCTAAAATCCTTTGAACTGACTAGGTGGAATTGAATTAGAAGCTTTTAGAAACAAGTATCAGCTTATTTGGTGGACTAAAACTCTTGTTCTAGCTTATTGAACCATTGTTGCCCGTTTTTGCTTAACTAGTTATAAAAATTGCATTTTTAGTCCCTAGAGATTAGGGAGTTGTTTTAAGTCATTAAAAAAGAGTTAAACTTCCTATGTTTTGCAAACAGATCCCTAATCTTGTTAGATTGTTACATAATTAGTTGGAATTTTGGTAGTTTGTTACAAATTGGTTAATAGTTTGTTAGAATTTCATTTTCAGTCCTTCAAGTTTCTGAATTTACATTTCTAGTCCTTTTACTTTTATGAACTGTACATTTTGAGCAAATTTACATCTTGTGCATTGATTACTTGTACTTTTACTTGCACTTTGTTTTAGCTTAGTACGGATACGTAGAGATCATATTTTTACATTTTTACGTGCTTTGTGACAAATTAGACCTAGATTACCAAAATTCTATAAATCTAACACCAAAAACAATTAGTTAACCTGATTTTTATTGGATGATCAATTCGTATTGAGTCGAGAATAATGAACTAAAAAGACTTATATTAGTATGTTAATTAGTTATGATTTTGGTTGTAACAGATTTGGTAGAATTGTTATTGAGAAATGAGATCAATTATGAAAGAACAATTTCAGATTTGTGATAAGGATAAATTAGTCATTTACTATATTAAGATGATTTATTTGGTTGACAAAAGAAACACTATCTGTCTACATGGTCTCTTACGCTAGATGGAATAGTGGTGAATAACTTACTGTCACGTCAGTGTTACATCAGCTTTCTCTCTATTCACCCAACTTACCTTTCAACCTTACTGGTGGTGAGATCCTCACCACCACGTCATACAATATTTTTTTCTTCTTAATCTTTTTAATTCGTAAACTAAAAACGTAAACACTTTTATTCGAACATTAAACTTTTATTCAATAATTAAAAATATTACATGAATCCGAATATTAAAAACGTAAACATAAACACTTTTATTCGAGACATTTCTATGTCTATTTTATTCTTATTTTTTTATTTTTTCAACAAAAATAAATTCATTTTAACATAAATTATTATCAAATTCAAATATATGTAATTTAAAAAAAAGTAAGATCTCAAACAATTTTTAAAAGAAAAAAAGTGTTATATGGCCCATGTTGTATCATTATAACCATGGTACTAAATAGTCCGCTAAAGCTCCTTTAAGGTGCGCTAAAGCCTGAGGTGCGGCCTCTACGCTACGCAATAAGTTAAGGCGCGCTACGACATGAGGTGTAGTAATTTTTTGAATTCAACTTCAAAAAATGATTAGTATTAGATGTAAGAAGAGTTTTCTAACTTTCGTTATTATGTATAACAACTAAATATAAATAGAGGGAAATGCAGATTTGCTCCATGTGGTTTGCTCAAAATGCAGGCGGCCTCCCCGACTTTTGGAAAGTACAAGCAAGTTCCCCAACGTTTAGGATAAGTCGGCAGGCGGCCTCCCTAGCGTTAAAGTTGACTCGTTATCGTAATCAGACTGAGGGAACGATTGTCTTTTCCTTAATAAACATATAATAAACTCATTTTGGGCAAACCCGTAGCAGATTCAACCGGGTATAAAACCCCCATCTCATTTCTTCCCCAAACATAAAAAACCTTTTCATTTACCCTATCACCATTGATAAAACCTTCGTCCCATAATCATCTGTTGGGAATAAATTAAGGCCAGATCACTTGAACGCTGACAAGAACAACTCAAGCGTTGACAAGAGCAAAGTGAGCGCTGACAGCTTAAGCGTTGACAAGTTAAAGTCAAGCGTTGACAGATTGAAGACAAGCACTGATGGAAGATGTGAGCTACACGTTTATTATGTTCTAGAATACTTCTAGTAAGGATAGAAACGACAATGTATTTTCTATGTTTATCTTTACCTAGAATAGTTGATACGTAGCTTATTGTACAAGGCTTCTTAGTCTATAAAAGAAGACCTTTAGGTTAATGTTTAGGATCAAGTTTTCATTAAGTTTTCATTCGTAAACATCTTTCATTATAAGCAAGTTCGACATTGATAATCAAAGTGAAAGTTTTGTTTACATCTTGTGTTCTTGTTTAAGTATTAAATTCCGCATAATACTTAGATTCACAAAGCATATAACAAAGGTTTCTCTACGTGTTATACTTGATCTAATCTCGTATACACAAAGCTAATCGATCTAAGTTTGGGATCAACAAGTGGTATCAGAGCTTGTTGAGGAACTTTTGATCTTTGAAGAACACCAGAACGATATTCGAACCTCAAAACCCTAAAAACATCATGTCTGAAGCAATAACCTCCTCCTCCTCATCCTTACCAAACATCAAGATTCCCATGCTTGATGCAACCAACTTTGACTTATGGAAGTTCAACTTTGAACAATATCTGGGGATCTTTGACTACACACTCTGGGACATCATTGAATATGGAAACTCATTCAATAAAGCTCAAAAGATTCTGAATGCCATTGCGACAAGAACAGCTGTTGAAGGATGTCCTGATGAAGATAAGAAAGAAAAACCTGGAGATGGTAGAGCTGTAAGTGCTGAAGATATTGCAAAGAAAAGGGCTGACATGAAAGCCCTAAATATTCTGAAAGTGTCTTTGGGACAAGAAAATCAGCACAAATATAGAAGCTATGAATCTGCTAAGGATCTTTGGGAAGCAATTGAAGTTGCATATGGTGGTAATGCAGAAACTAAGGAAGAAAAGAAAAAGCAACTTCTGCATGATTATGCTGTCTTCAAAGCTCAGCCCAATGAGAAACTGAGCAGTGTGAGAAGCAGATTGCTTGACATCACAAGCAAATTGTCCTTCATGGGGACACAAGTTGGTGATGTTGACACCAATGCTACTTTTCTGAAAAGTCTTGGTGAGACATGGAAGATTGAGGCAAGATCTATTCTTGCCAATAATACTCACAAGAGCTCTTCGTTTGATGACATCTACAACAAACTAAGACTGTTGGAAGATGAAACTCTTTCAAGCAAAGCTAGCACCAGCAATATGGCCTTCTTCTCTCATAGTGAAGGTCAATTCAATCAGAAGGACTCTTTTATGCATCCAGTTACTGGATCATCATTTGTCAGCGCTGGGACAAGTCCTGTCAACGTCTCCTTTTCAGACGCTGACACATTAATAAATGACTCCCCAAGAGTTAAACCTGCTGGTTTGGATTTGGATACTGTTTGTGCTTACATTGCTTCTTTGCCCAATGGTTCAGTGATTACATATGAGGACCTTGAGCAGATAAGTGATGAACACTTGGAAGAGATGGACATCAAGTGGAATATGGCTCTTGCTAGTATAAGAGCAAATAGGTGGAATAGAAGGTTCAAGAAGAAGATGACCTTCAATGCTAAAGACACTGCTGGATTTGATAAATCCAAAGTTGAGTGCTACAACTGTCATCGCATGGGGCACTTCATGAGGGAATGCAGATCTCCTAGAAGATCTGATGCTGGTAAACCCTCAAGTCAGATTGTTAAAGCTCAAGACTCCAAAGCCATGGTTGCAGTTCAAGGAATTGATGGTACTGGATGGGATTGGAGCTATCTGGCTAAGGATGTTGAAGAGGACAAAGCTTTGATTGCTGATATTGAAGAAGAAGAGCATGTTGAATATGCTCTCATGGCACACTCCTCCTCTTCATCTGATAATGAGGTATATGATGATGCTTTTTGTAGCAAAGGTTGTAGGTTAAACACTGACAGACTTAACAAAGAAGTGTTAAAACTAAAAGAGGGTATGAGCACTGAAAGGTGTAAATTATCCAATTACCAACTAGCTCTTACTGAAACTGAGAAAACCGTTTCTGAATACAAGAAAATGGAATTTGATTTAAAAGATAAGATAAATATCTTAAAACATGAGCTAGAGGGTAGTATGGATATTAGAAATATCATGTCAAAGGTCAATAAAGACCTACAGGCTAAGTTAGATGAGGCCATTAAGAATAAAGATAATGTTGACCTCAAGATTCAAAGATTTGATAGAGCCACCCAAGCCCTAGGAGACTGTGTAGCTAAACAAAGAGATCCTAAGGATATGACTGGGCTTGGGATGAATGAGAATGATTACTCTCTGGTTCCACCACCAGCTGGTGACTTCTATGGTGTCCTTAGAAAGGATTTATCTTGGACTGGTATACCAGAATGCCAAGAAGAGGAATTCATTCCTCCACCAAGAATTGTCACCCCAGTAGAAGAGTATCAACAAAAACTGACTGATGAAGCTGTTGACCTAGGCTCCAACACTGTTAGAAGACCTACCATTAAATATGCAGAGATGTATAGGAATAATAGGTCACCCAAGAGCCAAGTCAACAATCATGGAACAGGTTTCTTTGTTTCTAGACCTAAGAATGTGTCTAAGAAAGCCTGTTATACTTGTGGTAGCTTTTCACATTTGGCATACAAGTGTGTCAACGCTCCCAAAACCAGCGCTGACAGGAACAATTTCAGCGCTGATAGGAAGAAAGTCAACGTTGTTAGGAAGTCAAACGTTGTCAGACCCAGACCTTGTGTGCAGCAAAGTCCACAAGTGATTAGACCAGCTCCATTCTTTACTAGAAGGTCTAACACTCATGGACAAAGACCTTTTCAAAAGACAGATACCTGGTCAAATAGGCAATGGGTTCCTGTAGCAAACCCTAGGTTCAACGCTGACAAGGGTAATTTCAGCGTTGACAGGACAAAATCCAACGCTGACAGAAACGTGACCAGACCTAAGTATTTGCAGCCACAAGGTAAGGGGTCTAAAGCTTCTTCAAGCTTAACATGGAGACCCAAGAAAGATCAAAACCCTAATAATAATGGAATTTCAATGACTTGCAACAGGTTTAATTATATTTCAAAAGTCATTACAAAACCAATTGGGGTTAACTGGGTATTTCATCCTAAAAGGGATGAGAATGGGGTTGTTGTGAGAACTAAGTCTGTTCTTATTGAACAACCAGATGAATCCAAGTCTTCTGAGACTTGGGTTCCCAAAGAAAACTAATTTGTTTTCTTTATGTGCAGGGCATTCAAAAGCAGATCAATGATTATGGATATTGGGATAGTGGATGCTCAAGGCACATGACAGGAAAGGAAGACTATCTGACGAACTTCTCTCCTATTAAAGATGGTGATAAGGTATACTTTGGAGGGGGCTACGGCACCATCACAGGCAAAGGAACCCTTCTCACCAATAATCTACGTTTTGAGAATGTCTTCCTGGTAAAAGAACTAGACTATAACCTGTTTAGTGTATCATAAGTGTGTGATAACAAAAATAAGGTTCTTTTCACTGATACTGAGTGTTTGGTGTTAAGCAAGGATTTTAAGATCCCTGATGAGAAGTATATTGAGTATAGAACACCTAGGCATAAGGACATATAAAATGTGAATTTAAATGGGATTAAAGTGAATACAAATATGTCTTGTTTTTATGCTAAGGCCTCAGTAGATGAAAGTAATTTGTAGCACAGGAGACTAGGGTACATAAATTTTAAAAATATAAATAGACTTGTGAGGCTTGGTTTAGTTGATGGTTTGCCTGAGAAGGCCTTCCACAATGACCACTCTTGTGTTGCATGTCTTAAAGGCAAGCAGCACAAGGTCTCATTCAAGTCCAAACAGGTGCATACTAGTTCCAGACCTCTTCATATGCTTCACATGGACCTCTTTGGTCCAACTAATATAGAAAGTTTGAATGGCAAGTCATATTGTTTTGTTGTCACTGATGACTTTTCTAGGTTTACTTGGACATTCTTTCTAGCTATGAAGAGTGACACAGCTGATGTTCTTATTGAATTTATCACTCAAATTGAGAAAAGTTCTGGCAATGAGGTTAAGATGCTTAGGAGTGATAATGGTGGAGAATTTAGGAACAAGAAGCTAGATGATTTTTGTGCCAGGAAGGGAATTACTAGGCAGTTTAGTATTGCTAGAACCCCACAACAAAATGGGGTTGCTGAAAGGAAGAATAGAACCCTAATTGAAGCAGCCAGAACAATGTTGGCTGATGCTCACTTTCCCATAGCCTTTTGGGCTGAGGCTGTTAATACAGCATGCTATGTGCAAAATAGAGCATTGGTTAACAAAATTCAGAACAAGACACCTTATGAGTTACTTTGGGGAAGAAAACCTAATATTGGTTTTCTCAGACCTTTTGGATGTCATGTAGTAGTCTTAGACACTAGTGATGCCTTAGGGAAATTTAGTGCAAAAGGTGACGAAGGTTACTTCATGGGGTATTCAGTGCAGAGCAAGGGTTATAGAGTTTATCTTAAGGAGGACAAACGTATTGTTGAAAGAGTACATGTTAGGTTCTTAGAGAATAAACCTAGTGATCCTGAAAGTGGTCCTAATTGGTTGTTTGATTTGGAACCCTTATCTAGAACTTTAAATTATATGCCTGTCACTAATCCAGACATTGTGAAGGTAACTTCAAATGTTGTGGAGGAACAAGTTATTCATGTTTCAGGTACACAGGTTGACGAGAGGGTTGGATCACAAGCAGAAAAGGCATCTCCTACATTTGAATATGTCACAATTCCCATTTGGACTGATGCTTTTGCTGCTGCTGCTGCTGCTGGACAAGATAATGGTGGTTTCCAAATACCACCAAATACAAACATGCATGGTTCTTCAGGCGCTGACAAAGGAAAATCCAGCGCTGACAAAACCAATTCAGACGTTGACAACAACATTTCAGGCGCTGTCAGCCCTGACGCTGACAACCAAGATTCAAACGTTGACAACACTTATGGGCATCTTTTCTCTTCAAATTTTGAACAAGGTGAACCTTCCAATGTCCATGAAGAGATTCCTGTTGCTCAAAGAGAGTCTGATGAAGAAGATATTGGCAACATGGAGCGTGAAGTTGAGGACACCAGACTTTTTGAAGGAGGAGTTCTCACTTCCACAATGAAGAATCACCCCCCATCTCAGATCATTGGTGATGTTATGACTCCAGTTCAGACAAGAAGATCCCATCAAAGTCTTGGTGGATTTATTGCCAATATACACAAGAAGGTTGATACCCCTCTTATACAAGCATGTTTGTTTGCATGTTTTCTGTCACAAGAAGAACCCAAGAAGATATTTGATGCTCTCAAAGAACCAAGTTGGGTGGAAGCAATGCAGGATGAGCTTCACCAATTTGCTATTCAGGATGTTCGGGAGCTGGTTGATTGTCCTAGATATGTCAAACCAATAGGGACAAGATGGGTTCTCAGGAACAAAAGAGATGAAAGAGGTATTGTGGTCAGAAACAAGGCAAGGTTAGTGGCTCAAGGTTATACACAAGAGGAGGGGATAGACTATGAAGAAGTCTTTGCACCAGTTGCAAGGATTGAAGCTATTAGGATTTTTCTAGCCTATGCATCTTGCATGGGCTTCACAGTCTATCAAATGGATGTAAAGAGTGCATTCTTGTATGGCACCATAGTTGAGGAAGTTTATGTCATGCAACCTCCCGGTTTTGAGGATCCAGAGCATCCAGATAAAGTGTATAGAGTCAAAAAGGCTATGTATGGCCTTCATCAAGCCCCTAGAGCATGGTATGGTACTTTGTCCACCTACTTGGTGGATAATGGATTTAAGAGGGGCACCATAGATCAGACACTATTTACAAAGAAGAAAGGCAAAGATGTGTTGCTTGTGCAGGTCTATGTTGATGATATCATTTTTGGGTCTACTGATCCAAAGATGAGTGAGGATTTCTCCAAGCTCATGACAGACAAATTCAAGATGAGTGCTATGGGGGAGATGAACTTCTTTCTTGGTTTACAAGTTCAGCAGAAAGAAGATGGTATCTTCATCTCCCAAGACAAATATGTTGCTGAAATCTTGAAGAAGTTTGGCTTTTCTCCACATGAAAAGAGGGCTTCTACTCCTATGGATAGAGAACACCCTTGGGGAAAGATTGGAGATGGGAAAGATGTTGATGTCAGGCATTATAGATCCATGATTGGATCCTTGATGTATCTTACTGCTTCCAGACCTGATATCATGTTTGATGTGTGTGCATGTGCACGCCATCAAGTGACTCCCAAAGAATGTCACCTGTATGCTGTGAAGAGGATCTTTAGGTACCTAAGATGTTTTCCTACTCTTGGTTTATGGTACCCAAAGGATTCACCATTGGAGCTGATTGCATATTCAGATAGTGATTATGGTGGTGACAAGTTTGATAGGAAATCCACAACTGGTGGATGTCAATTTCTTGGGAGCAGATTAATATCTTGGCAATGCAAGAAACAAACAGTGGTGGCTAACTCTACAACTGAAGCAGAATATGTGGCTGCAGCAGCATGTTGTGGTCAAGTGTTGTGGATTCAGAACCAGCTGTTGGATTATGGGTATAACTTCATGCATACTAAGATATTTGTTGACAATAATAGTACTTTATGCATCATTAAGAATCCTGTGCATCATTCTAAGACTAAACACATAGAAATTAGACACCATTTTATAAGAGATTGCTTTGAGAAAGGTTTAATACAACCAGATAGGGTTGACACTGAGGAAAATGTGTCAGATTTATTAACTAAACCTTTTGATGCTGGAAGATTTCAGTACTTGGTAACAAGTATTGGAATGGTTAATCTCACTTAAGTATGTGTTTTGGATTCTTTTTGTAAAAGTATGTACAGGATGATGCATTATTATTATTGGTCTTATTGATAATTTAGATTTTCCACTATATTTTTCTAACACTGACAAAGGTTGTTTGAACACTGATAAGTGTTTTTGCAACGTTGTCAACAATATAGTTGTCTAACGCTGACAAAGCTTCCTTCAACGCTGTTATGTGTTATCGGGGCGTTGTCAGCAACAATGTTAGTTTTGTGGTTTTCAATCTAAATGTGCAGATGGTGTTAGCAGTATACCATTGGATACAGAGTTGCTTATGGATCAAAGGAGAAGCATTTGGACATGTTTTTGTTTATGGATGATGGTTGGAATGTTTCATTCCTATCTTGACATAAATTTTTTATGTTCATGCATATTTTTAGCAAACTCTTTGTATCTTTGTTTAAGGGGAGGTTTTAGGAACCTTTAGGATTTTTGGGTATCCATATGATACTCTTATCACAATTCTAGATTGTGTCCACAGGTGAGAATGGGTTAGTTTTACTAAACCATGAGGCACTGTAGCATGCATAGTATATCAACTTTGCATGCTGCCAAGACATTTTTGGCCTAGAATTGGTTGTGGTCTGTTGGGAGACTTGGGAATCATTTTGATATGGGATTTACCTGGGAGTAACAAGGATTTTATAAGGTAACTTGGTTGTTAAGAATTTTGGTTAGCAAGGGACACTAGAGGACTGTTATGTCTATCTTGCTTATGCAAGTGTGCATAACTGGACAGTGCTTGTCGCCCTATAATAATTATCAGCTTTTGGTTATTTTCTCTAGGATAAATTACTTGTTAAGGTCATTTTTCACTTTTTAAAACAATTTTATTTTTGGACGCTGACAACATTTTTCCAAGCGTTGTTGTGACCAAATTGGACGCTGACATGGGTTTAGGCGAACGTTGACAAGATTATAGCCGTTGGGCGTTGATGGGTTATATTTGACCGTTGACAATCAATGGGACCTACCCAGTTGTTACTTTTTGACATATTTTCAAGCCATAATTTTAGGAGTTGTTACTTTCATTAAATGCATGAGATAACTTATAACTTTTTCAATATTTTCATGATTAGTTTTTGAAAATCTTTGCCTATTTTTGGGCCAATCACATGCATTCATCCACTCCTATAAATTTGGCTCCTATTTTTAAACAGGGTATCTATAATTCTTGTCTAACACTTTTCTCTTATCAACCTTCATCTTCTATACTTCAAATTAACAGCTTTCATCAATGGCACCAAGATTTAACTCACCAGAATTGGATTTGGGGTTCAAGTCTCAACACAACATGATTGCTTATCTTGTTGCTGATAATACTTTGTTCCCTCAATACACACAAATGGTGGCGTATTTGAACGCATCCCCATTAAGGTATGCTCTTTCTCATGCACCACTCATTCCAGTCAAACACATTAAACAGTTTTGGAACACTGTCAGTTCCTCAACAGTTAATGGAGTGACCACATTAACTTCTATTGTTCATGGGAGATCTTGGGTGGTTACTGAGGCCTTGGTACGCCAGGCCTTGCATCTTGATGATGCTGATGGTATAACCATTCTTCCCATAACTGAAATAGAACAAGGGCTTAGGGCTTTGGGATACCCTATTCCTGATGAAGGTACTCTTAATAAGTACCATAAGCAGGAATTTCCCCCAGCCTGGAAGTACCTCATTCACATTCTCCTTCAATGTTTGAGTCCCAAATGTACTGCACACAATGAGATCAATAGATCCATTGCAACTGTTATTGTGTGTATTGCAACAGGGCAAACATATAACTATTCTAAAATGATTTTTGAAGGGATGTGTAAAAACAAGGGGACAAAAATGACTTTAGCTTATCCCCGTTTTCTGCAAATGATTTTTGATGATCAAAGATATTGTTCAAGGGATCACAATGACTTTTATAAAATCCATGAACAAAAGAAAGCTATTTTTACCAAGATGAATTCACCACCTCATAGAGACCTACCTTTAACCCCAGCCATGCTTGCTGTTATTGCAGCAGCACAACCCCAACCAGACCCCCAACCTCATATTGACCCTCACCCACAACTTGAACCTATCCCTGAACCTTTACCCTCACCTGACCAAATGCAAATAGACCAAGAACCCTTTGACGCTGACACATTTAATGTGGGCATTGATGTGCCTATTTCCAACGCTGACACCCAACCATCACAATCCCAAACACCCCTTAACCAACCCACATCTACCCATTCTTCCACACCATCTTCCACACCACCTGAATATAGGTTGATCAAACGCCAAAGGACTGCTGGAGAGTTCTCCTCTGGTGGTCCTAGCCATGAAGCAGAGAGAACCACCACCATAAGTGTGGCTGGTGACCTGGATGAGGCTGGGACTATTGGTTCTGGCTTAGAAGCTGGCCAAGGCAGTCCCACCATAATTAAGTCCTCATCCATGCCCAATGAACCTGACTTGGGAGGTCAAATCCCCATTTCAGAAGAGGGCAGACTGGAACCAATGACTCTTTTGGAATTGACGGCTGTCTACATTAGCTTGCAAAAGCAGAATGCAGACTTAGTACAAATTGTCAGCAACCAAGGCCTTGAACTCAAGGAATTGAGGGAGAGGATTGTTGTTTTGGAGAGTGATCATGCAAGGAGAGGTATGGAGGAGTCTTCCAAAGGGGAGGAAGATCAAAGAAATCTGAGTGATAAGAGCAGTCAAGATGGTCAATCATTGGATGTTGCTGAAGCTCTTACTACTTTGAAGGAACAAACAGGTTTTGATACGTCCTTAATCTCTCCAACCAATCTAAATTTATCATTTACAGCAATGTTGAGAGAGGTTACACAAGGCGCTGAGGGAAAATATTTGGGCGTTGACAAGACAAATTTGGACGTTGATAGAAGTATTTTGGGCGCTGATAGAGGAAATTTGGACGTTGACAGATCTGCATATGGAGGTGATGTATTCCAGTCATCATCTATCATCAAGGATGTTCCTACTCAGGTATTACCATCTACCTTACCAACAATTGCACCATCAGATAAGGGTAAGGGTAAGTTGGTAGAAGAAATTGTTCCAAAGAATGCAGCTCAGGTTGAATTTGATAGAAGATTGGCTGAGCAAATGATGGAACAAGGTGAAAAGGAAAAGTCACCATTTGTTGTGACTTCTGAAGAAGCAAGTGATGGAGCTAGCTCAGATTCAAGTGTGATGATTATTGAACCAGAAAGACTTGAGTATGGTGATGAGCTTGCTAGGGAAAAGCTGAGAGATTTAAAGTTGCAAATTGATTTTGATATGCCAGAGGTGGTTCAGATGTACAATTCTTGGGAAGAAAGCTGTATGGATAATCCAGACTTGACCATTTCAGATCAGATATGGGGTTTGGAAATTCTTCTTAGAGTTCAGAAGGATTGTAAGGTGATTTTGAAGCACAAGGCAAGCAACATTCTCTCTGAGGTGAAGAGGGATAGAAGGAAGCTCTACTTTATGTTGCTCAAATGTCATGGAGTTGGATGGACACATCAGAAGTTGAAGGCTTTGACATTTGATGAGTTGGAACATAGGGCTTATCCTATTTGGGTGAAAGTGCAGGAAGAAAACACTTTTAGACTTCTTTCAGATGAAAGAAAGGAGCAACTTGCAGAAGAGATGGAAATCAAGAAAGCTATGATAGTTCCCAGACCAGTGAAGAAGGGATTTACACTTGAGTTTCCAAAAGATATGAATCAACTATATCCAAGTGAAGCAGTTATTAGAAAGAGCCTCAAGCTCTCCCCATTAGAAGCTTCAGATATGGTGCATGTGTTACCACTAGATTCCAGGAATCCAATTGTGAGTTATGATGAAGATGAATGTGGATTCTGGAAAATTGGAAGATATGGCAAGGAGGTACACACTTTTACCACTCTCATATCTTTATTTGCAAGTTGTGATAGAGAAGACTTGGTGGAACTTTGGAGGTTGCTAGAGACCAAGTATGAGGCTGAAGCACCAACTTCAGCTAATGGAATAAAACTTTGGACCACATTCAAAAGAATGTGTGGGACAAATGAGGAAGATCCTGAAATATGGAAGGATCTTGAAGATGATCTCAGTGGTCTTCAATGGAGGTTATATTTAGCTGCTGGTGTATACCATTTGAGTTCTACAAAGTTTGTTGAGTATTTACTTGTAGATGCTCAGTATTTCATATCCAAGGCTGTTTTGGAAAAGATGAAGGACACCCAGTTGGAGATAGATTACACAAGTGACGTGGCAAAGAATTTGATCAGATTTATTTATTACCAATATGATAAGGTTTGTCAGACTCCTCCAAGTTCTTAATGTTTATTCAGAAACTTGATCATAAGAGTGGATATCAAGTTTAGGGGAGGATTGTTGGGAATAAATTAAGGCCAGATCACTTGAACGCTGACAAGAACAACTCAAGCGTTGACAAGAGCAAAGTGAGCGCTGACAGCTTAAGCGTTGACAAGTTAAAGTCAAGTGTTGACAGATTGAAGACAAGCACTGATGGAAGATGTGAGCTACACGTTTATTATGTTCTAGAATACTTCTAGTAAGGATAGAAACGACAATGTATTTTCTATGTTTATCTTTACCTAGAATAGTTGATACGTAGCTTATTGTACAAGGCTTCTTAGTCTATAAAAGAAGACCTTTAGGTTAATGTTTAGGATCAAGTTTTCATTAAGTTTTCATTCGTAAACATCTTTCATTATAAGCAAGTTCGACATTGATAATCAAAGTGAAAGTTTTGTTTACATCTTGTGTTCTTGTTTAAGTATTAAATTCCTCATAATACTTAGATTCACAAAGCATATAACAAAGGTTTCTCTACGTGTTATACTTGATCTAATCTCGTATACACAAAGCTAATCGATCTAAGTTTGGGATCAACATCATCATCATCATCACCTTCAAAATCAATGATCATGATGAACTCAGATAATCTCGCATCTTTCGGCTATGGGTTGGACCTTCTTTTACGAGTATAAGAAAAAGGGTACTCAAGAACTTAGGTATAAAGCTCCAGGTCTTAATGGTAGAGTTTACTTGTCATTGAAAACAGCTTGCAAATCTGCTATCAAGAATCAAGGACAACAGAAATCCAAGAGGAAGAGGGAATCTGACTATGTTGATCGTCCTCAGAAGAAAAGTTTATGCCTTGATCACAAAAGTGATCAAGATTAAAGTTTTGATGAATCTGAGGTCGAGAATGACAGCAAATCCGAGTCTTTTCATCAACCTCGGAAAAGGGCACATATTCCAGATCGGAAAAGTTTATGTTTTGATCACCAAAGTGATCAAGATTCAAGTGTTTGTGAATCTGATGTTGAGAACAAAAAAACAGATTCTTAAAACCGGAAATAATGTACTAGCACGGAAGTATGTTTTATAGTTAAATCTGTGATCAAGATTCAAGTGTTTGTGAATCTAATGTTGAATCTGTGTTACGAGTGTAGAAACTAGAAGGGGGGGGGTTGAATAGTTTCTTATATTTACTTGTTAAAATATGGTTTCCAAAAATCTTTTTTCAAAAAACTTAGGCTTGAGGAAATATGTGAAATCTTCTTATGTACAATATGAACAATGATAGTGTAGCTAAACTAATACTAACAAAAATATATCCACAAAGAATAAAGAATGATAGTGTAGCTATCTAATATTAACACATGTATATGCAAAAAGAATAAAGAATGTAAAGAGTTAAGGGTAAAGAAAGATCAAACCGAACACCAAGGATTTATAGTGGTTCGGCAACGAAGCTCACTCCTCGTTCCTACTCCACTCCTCGAGTACTCCTTACTTGAGAGTTCACTACACAACAAGCTCCTTATGGTGGAGAAGACCGTACACGTCGCTTAACCAATTTCTGACTCTAAGCTAAAAGTCGAGCCCTAATCGTAGCTAGGACCAATCTACACAACTATACTTAGTACATACACAACTTCCAAATAGACACAACTACTTGGATCTTCACAACTATGACACAACTACAAGTATATAAAATTTGATCTTCAATGGATCTTTGGTGGTGGACTCAACACTTCACTAGGATATTGTTCTTCTCTTTGCACTTGGAGAGGAAGGGATGGAAGAACAAGATTCACTTCTTAAACAAGTAATAATCAAACAAATGATCAAAGATTTGAGTGATTAAAGAAGGGGTTTGAATCTGGAAATGAATGTGCAAAAGAGGTGAGGTGAAAAGCTGAGAATGGTCCACTATTTAAAGGATAAAGGAGCCAACGGCTATATCTGCCCGCGGTACCTTATCACAGCCCGCGGTACCTTATCGATAAGGTACCGCCTAGGCGCTAAGGTACCGTCGGACTAGACTCTGCTCCTTTTTGTCCTTTAGTGGTGGAGGTCTTATCTAGGTATAAAAAATATCCTTAAAGGATATTCTTAACAGAATAAGAATATGCCATTTTCAAATTTCAACTAATTAATTTAATAAAACATTTTCTTAAAAATAAAGTTTAATAAAAACTTGTCACATTTAATAAAAAGTGAGTTTTAAGAAAAGATTATATCACTTGATCACTTGATTAAGGTTAGTACTTGTTTATCCATACCTTAAGTGAAAATGGGTAAAATGAAAAATACTTGAACTAAAAAATTCGTTTTTCATTGTTTTCGTAAATGCTTGTTTTTACATATTGTCGTAATCAAAACTAAGCGAGACCGAAAAATGCAAGTAACGTTTTTAGTCATTATTACATTAACAATCTCCCCCTTTTTGATTCCGACAATACATAAACTCAATCACACAAAAACAAGATTTTCGAAGACGAGTTTATTCATTTCTCCCCCTTTGTCGAAGCAAAAAGGTTGCGTAAGCCGGTGTTGAAGAAACGGACTTTGCAAAGACTCCCCCTTGGTGCTTACTCCCCCTAGCTTGGGGCACCGAGGAATCGAGATATGGTGACAAGCTACATAGAAGGGTTAGTTGAACAAAAGAAACAACCAACAATATATAGCAATAGGTCACAAAAAGAAAATTAAAAGAGAAGAAAACATAAGGACAAAGATCCAAGATAGGTTACTAAAGAAACATCATACAAAGAAGTATGGAAAAAGAAACAAGCCAAAAGCATAAATCTAATCCTAGTTATTCTATAATTCTAAGATTTGCTTGAATTTGGTGTCTTGAAGATAAGCAATCAATGCTTATATGAAAGACAAGGTAATAGCGGAGGGTGGTGGTGGTGGCTTGTTGGAGATCTCATAATCAAAGTGAAGATGAGGCTTGATTAAGAGACTCTTGATGTAGCTCAACTCCTCATACATGTGTGCCATAGCAAGATGTTGATATTGACAACAATGACAATATGTTCCATGGTGCATGACATTATCATGAGAAGGAGGAAGAACACTAAAGGGTGGTGGTGGAAGAAAGGAAGTTCCACAATCAACATTCTTGGTAGGAGAAATGTGATTAAGAGTGTTCTTGGGTGGGTTTGGATTGAAAGCAATTGGAGAAAATGGAGGAGATTCAAGGCTTTCATTGGGAGAATAAGACATTTTGGATGTGAAGTAATGCAAAATGCTTGTGGTTTAAATAGGGAAGGCTTAGGGTATTTTTGGGGTGGTCAAAGGGTTTGAAACAAGGATTCTCAAAAAGGTTGGAGCAAATCTGGAGTTTCAGACAAAAACCCGAAAAGGAAGGCCACTGTAGGCGGTTCCTTATCTATAGTGGCGGTACCTTATCAATAAGGTACCGCGGCTCACATATGGAACCGCCTGCAGAAGCAGGGTTTGGTGTTTGGAGAAAGATTTTTCAGCAAATCTTATTTTTCTAGTCTAACTTATCATAGGGATGTGCTTATAAGCAAAGATAGACAAAGAAAACATATGCAAACTTACCAAATAGAGATTTGACCAAAATACATGGATTAAAAAATCAATGTAGGAGGTGTGTAAAACAATACCTTAAGTCATGACACAATAATCCTCCATGATTCAATCTTGTTCTTGCTATGTTTGAGAGAATCATACATATGAATTATGTAAGCTCTATATTAATAGCGAGAATCTATGAAAAATTGTTTTTAGATTGAATTAACAATGTCAAACGAATTTCTCAACCATTTTCGAAAGAGACTTTGAGAGATTTGAAAAGGAGATGGGAAGATTTTTCAAAATATTTTTAGAAGACTCAAGAACTCAAAGTGGTAATAGAAAACACATAATAAGAAAAGAATTTAAGGAAGATGTTCCATTAATCCTAGACCTAGACGCAAGTAATTAAAAGGTTCCCTCTTAAGTGGCTTAGTGAAGATATCGGCTAAGTTGTCCTCGGAGGGCACCTTTTCAATAGTAATGTTCCCCTTTTGAACATTATCCCTAAGGAAATGGTGTCTAATTTCTATGTGTTTGGTTCGCGAATGTTGCACGGGATTCTTGCTTAGGTCTATAGCGCCTTTATTATCGCACCTGATGGGAACATCATCAAGAGAAATCCCGTAATCAACAAGCGCTTGCTTTATCCATAGAGCTTGTTGGCATGCTTTACCGGCACTCACATACTCGGCTTCCGTGGTGGATATCGCAAGAGCGGTTTGTTTCTTGGAGAACCAAGAAGTTAAACAACAACCCATGAAGGTACAAACTCCACTAGTGCTTTTCCGGTCCACATAGTCTCCCGCATGATCCGAGTCCGCGTAGACAATGGTTTCTACGCTGGTCCCTTTAGGATACCATAATCCTAAATGCATAGTGCCTTTAATGTATCGGAAGATACGCATAACCGCTTCAAGGTGAGAGGTTTTGGGAGCCTCTTGGAAGCGAGCACAAAGGCAAACACTAAACATGATATCCGGTCGACTTGCTGTTAGGTACAACAAACTACCAATCATACCTCTATATTTGGTGTTGTCTACCGACTCACAATCATCATCTACGGTGAGTTTAGTATCCGAGGCCATAGAGGTCTTCATTGGTCTAGATTCTTCTAATCCAAATTTCTTTAGCATTTCTTTAGCGTACTTAGATTGACTAAATAAAATACCATCATCCATTTGTTTAAATTGGAGTCCTAAAAAGAAGTTCAGTTCTCCCATCATACTTATTTCAAACTCATCATGCATGATGTTGGCAAAGTCATCACACAATTCTTGACAAGTTGAGCAAAATATAATGTCATCAACATATATTTGTACGATTATGAGGTGAGAACCTTTCTTCTTTGTAAAGAGTGTATTGTCTACCATACCCATGGTATACTCATGTTTAACAAGAAACGCTTTAAGTCTATCATACCAAGCTTTGGGTGCTTGTTTGAGTCCATAAAGTGCTTTCTTAAGCTTGTAAACATGGTCCGGTTTCTCAAAATCAATGAAGCCGGGAGGTTGAGCCACATATACCTCCTCATTGATCAAACCGTTAAGAAATGCACTCTTTACATCCATTTGTTGAAGCTTAATATCTAAGGCACAAGCGTAGGATAAATGGATTCTAATTGATTCTAATCTAGCTACCGGTGCATATGTCTCGTCATAATCAATCCCTTCTTGTTGATTATAGCCTTGAGCTACAAGTCTAGGCTTGTTACGAGACACAACACCATTCTCATCTAGCTTATTCCTAAATACCCATTTGGTTCCTATAATGGTAGAACTTCTAGGTGGAGGAACAAGTTCCCAAACATCAGTGGCAACGAATTGTTTCAATTCTTCTTGCATCGCAATGACCCAACTCTCATCCGTCAAAGCTTCTTTAACATTCTTTGGTTCAATCAAGGAGACAAAACAAAAGAAGTTGCTTTGGTTTTGGACTTGAGATCTTAGGGTCCTTTGATTTAAGTCACCAATGACATTATTGAGAGTATGATTCCTAGATTCCTTAATGTTTACTTCCTTTTCAACACTAAGGTCTTCAACTCCTATTTTTCTAACCTCTTTGGCTTTACCGACTTCTAATCCATCCAAGTCATCATCAACCAATGGTGGTGTCTTGGGTGAAGGAGGGGTTTCATCAAAGGTTACGTTGAGTGATTCTTCAATAACCCCTGAGGTTCTATTTAGGACTATGTAGGCCTTACTAGTTTGGGAATAACCTAAAAGAATACCTTCGTAAGACTTTGGGTCAAACTTGGTAAGGTAGTCTTTGGTGTTGAGGATAAAGCACTTGCTTCCAAACACCCTAAAGTATTCTAATGAGGGTTTCTTACCTTTAAGAATCTCATAGGGGGTCTTTCCTAAGAAAGGTCGAATAAGAATTCGGTTGAGAATATAAGTCGATGTATCCACGGCATTGCACCAAAACTTTTGAGGCAAAGATTGCTCGTTTAACATCGTCCTACTCATCTCTTGGAGAATCCTATTCTTCCTTTCAACTACCCCATTTGATTGTGGAGTGCGAGGAGCCGAGAAGTTATGGGTAATACCATGAGCTTCACAAAAGGCACCAAATTGCACTTCATTATCAAATTCCCTACCATGATCCATCCTAATAGAAACAATTGAACATCCTAGTTGATTTTGAATTCTTCGACTAAAGATTTCGAAGTGATCGAAAGCTTCATTCTTAGATGCCAAAAATCTAGTCCAAGTGAATCTAGAATAGTCATCAACTATAACTAGGGTATAAAGGTTACCTCCATAACTCCGTATGGCGGAAGGTCCAAAGAGATCCATATGTAGGAGCTCTAAGCACCGAGAGGTCGAAACCAAATTCTTGGCTTTGTGACTTGAGTGGACTTGCTTTCCAACTTTGCAAGCATCACAAAAGTGACTATCAAACTTAATCTTGGGGAGGTGTCTTACCAACTCCTTAGAGACTAAAGATTGAATTAAACGCATATTAGCGTGACCTAATCTCCTATGCCAAAGAGTAGAACTATCATCTATAGTCGCAAGACATATGTTGTCTTTTGACTTCTTATTAACCTTCATGACATAAAGCCCATGCTTTCTAACACCTTTTCCAATGACTTTTCCATCTTTTACGATTTCACTGTCATGTTCCGAAAAGATGACCTTACACTTATTATCACAAATTTGACCTTTGCCAATGATATTACCACATATACTACTAGCGAATGTGACGTTACCTCCATCATATGCTTTGTAATGCGAGAACAAACTTCGATTACCCGTCATGTGTTTAGAACATCCACTATCCTTAATCCACTCATCGGGCTCCAAATCAATTCCCAAGCATATCTAGGTAACAACACACAAGATCAAACATTTGGTCCCCAATATCTCATGGGTCCAAAATTGTTAGTTCCAAACATCCATTGCATTTGGTTGGGATGCATGAATGAGGTGGGGATTCCCCATGGAGAACAAAATGGAGGAGGGTAGTAATTCATGTAACCATTTTGTTGTTCATTACTTCTCCTAGGTGTGTTTGATCTAGGTTTAGAGTTATTATTATTCCTTCTAGATGTTGGAGTTTTACTTCTAGATCGTGAGTTGTTTTGATTATCTCTTGTAGGCGTTGTCGTTCTACTTCTAGGCTTAGACTCATTCCGTACTCTAGGTGGAGTAGAAGATGGTCTAGATAAACTTCTATTTCCCATGAGAGGTTTACTTAACGGCTTATAGAACTTACTAATAGCATTATCGTCAAGTATGGGTAATTGAACCTTATTAACAGTAAGATGCTTTGGTTTTTCATTTAACTTAGATTTTTCAGAAAGTTCAAAATTTTCACAAAACTCAACTTCTGGCCACGGTACCTTATCTATGGTCGCGATTCCATAGTGATAAGGAACCGCGCCATAAGATGTGGAACCGCGTCCAGAGGGTGTTTTCTATGAAAACCTGACTTGTTTTGGTTCACTAGTTGAAGCTTCATTTGAGTTAAAACCTAGACCAAGTTTTTCCTTAGAATGAACTTGCTTGTTTAACATATCATCAAGAGCACTAGTACCTTTCATGAACTTTTCTAATTTAATGGAGGTGCTCTTGAGATCATCATTCTCTAATCTAAGTTTCTCACAACTTAAGCAACCTAAATCAACCTCTTTGTTTTTCTCAAGTTTAGCCAATTTCTCCCTAAGTTCATTGATCTCATTTTCAAGCTTAGTTTTGGTTGATTTTAAGGTTTTATTCTTTTCTATGAATTTAAGACTAAGTTTGTGTAAGCTATCATATTTTCCTTCAAATTCAATATCATCTAAAGTGGAACTATCATTGCTATAATATTCGGTTTCGGAATGTACCTCTTTAGAAGTGTGAGCCATAAGACATTTCTCCTCTTTGGGGTTGTCATCATCATCTTCACCGCTATCGCTCCAAGCGCCACTAACGAATGCCGTGTGGTTCTTATCACGAGCGGGCTTTGGACAATCACCAATGAAGTGATTTGGATCACCACATCTAAAGCAACTCCTATCACCTTTTTCGTTCTTGACAAACCGATTCTTTGACAATGGTTTCTTGTCATAGTTTGGTTGCCTAACGTGTTGACCTCGTCTCTTGAAGAACTTCTTGAAATCTCTCACCGCCAATGCATACTCCTCGTCATCACTTTCCGAGGAACTATCGTGGTCACTTTGTGCCTTCTTGGCTTTAAGTGCAAGAGATTTCCTTTCACTCTTGGTTTTTACTAATTCCGAGTCCTTCAAAATTATCATCTCATGAACCTTCAAGTTTCTTATGAGTTCATCGAGTGATAAAGTTGAGAGATCTTTCGACTCTTCAATAGCCGTGACTTTTGCTCTCCACTTTGGATGTAAGGCCCTTAGAAATTTCCTAACATTGTTCTTGCTAGAAAAACCTTCATCAAGTGCTTTTAGACTAGTAATAATGGTGTTAAACCTAGCAAATGCACTATCAATAGTTTCATCTTCTAAGATGACAAATTGTTCATATTGTTGGACAAGAAGATCGATTTTACTTTCTTTGACTTGGCTATTACCTTGGTGGGTTACTAAAAGAGTGTTCCAAATATCTTTAGCGGTTTCACACATAAAAATTCTTTCATACTCTTTCTTAGGCAAAGCATTATAAATCACCATTTTAGCCTCATTATTTTTTGAAAGTTTCTTTTTAGTATCATCATTAGCTTTGTCAAAAGTGACTAATTCTTTTGTTTTAGAAACTTCATTAAATTGAAAGGGTAAAAAATCACCATTGGTAATAACATGCCAAAGATCTAAATCTTTTGATTTCACATAAGTTTCAAATCTATTTTTCCAATAAATAAAAATATCGGTTTCAAAAAGTGGTGGTCTTTGCATAGATTGCCCTTCTAGGTACTTGTTGGAATCCATAGATCGATTCAAGTTTTAAAATACAATATACTTTAAAAATTCTTGAGCAACCCGCTCTGATACCAATTATAGAAACTAGGAGGGGGGGGGGGGGTTGAATAGTTTCTTATATTTACTTGTTAAAATATGGTTTCCAAAAATCTTTTTTCAAAAAACTTAGGCTTGAGGAAATATGTGAAATCTTCTTATGCACAATATGAACAATGATAGTGTAGCTAAACTAATACTAACAAAAATATATCCACAAAGAATAAAGAATGATAGTGTAGCTAATCTAATATTAACACATGTATATGCAAAAAGAATAAAGAATGTAAAGAGTTAAGGGTAAAGAAAGATCAAACCGAACACCAAGGATTTATAGTGGTTCGGCAACGAAGCTCACTCCTCGTTCCTACTCCACTCCTCGAGTACTCCTTACTCGAGAGTTCACTACACAACAAGCTCCTTATGGTGGAGAAAACCGTACACGTCGCTTAACCAATTTCCGACTCTAAGCTAAAAGTCGAGCCCTAATCGTAGCTAGGACCAATCTACACAACTATACTTAGTACATACACAACTTCCAAATAGACACAACTACTTGGATCTTCACAACTATGACACAACTACAAGTATATAAAATTTGATCTTCAATGGATCTTTGGTGGTGGACTCAACACTTCACTAGGATAGTGTTCTTCTCTTTGCACTTGGAGAGGAAGGGATGGAAGAACAAGATTCACTTCTTAAACAAGTAATAATCAAACAAATGATCAAAGATTTGAGTGATTAAAGAAGGGGTTTGAATCTGGAAATGAATGTGCAAAAGAGGTGAGGTGACAAGCTGAGAATGGTCCACTATTTAAAGGATAAAGGAGCCAACTGCTATATCTGCCCGTGGTACCTTATCACAGCCCGCGGTACCTTATCGATAAGGTACCGCCTAGGCGCTAAGGTACCGTCGGACTAGACTCCGCTCCTTTTTTTCCTTTAGTGGTGGAGGTCTTATCTCGGTATAAAAAATATCCTGAAAGGATATTCTTAACAGAATAAGAATATGCCATTTTCAAATTTCAAATAATTAATTTAATAAAAAAATTTCTTAAAAATAAAGTTTAATAAAAACTTGTCACATTTAATAAAAAGTGAGTTTTAAGAAAAGATTAAATCACTTGATCACTTGATTAAGGTTAGTACTTGTTTATCTATACCTTAAGTGAAAATGGGTAAAATGAAAAATACTTGAACTCAAGAATTCGTTTTTCGTTGTTTTCGTAAATGCTTGTTTTTACATATTATCGTAATCAAAACTAAGCGAGACCGAAAAATGCAAGTAACGTTTTTAGTCATTATTGCATTAACAACGAGTACTGCTTGTGTGTGTCAGCTTTGTAAATTAATGAGTGAAGGAGATATCAGAAGTGATGATTTAATCAGGTGCATAGAATGTGAGCGGCACTTTCACATTCATCGTATTAGAAAACTAGGATTTGTACTGTGTATCAGAAGTGATGATTTAATCGGTTATACTTATAGGAAAGAATCAACAATCTGTTTAACATTTTTTAATAAGTAAAAAGACGGTCTTGCCGTCATATAACGAGTCAAACTTACATTGTTAAACACTGGGGAGGCCGTCTGCCGACTTATCCTAAACGTTGGGGAACTTGCTTGCACTTTCCAAAAGTCGGGGAGGCCGTCTGCATTTTGAGCAAACCACAGGGAGCAAATATGCATTTCCCTCATATAAATATAATATTGAAATATGATAAAACACATGAATATTTTTATATGTTGGGCCGCCAGTTAAAGCTTCGCATTAGCCGCTAAAACCTGTAACTTGGACATACCGTCACAGTACGCCTCACGCTATTTATAACCAAGCCAAAACCCACTCCAAAAACTCAAACAAAACCATCTTCAACCTCTGCACTATACCTACACAACATACAAAAAAAAAGGTTTAAACCAAGAAACTGTAACTCACTTAGGTGAGAATTTCACCACAATACATGCAACTCACGCATGAGTTTTTTGAAAAAAATAATAACTCGCGCATAAATTTATCACCCATCAAACAAACTCACCTTCACTCCATCCAGCCTTACATAATATGGTAACTTTTATCCAGAAAGTGGGTGTAAAACCCGCATTAAAATACCATGAACAGTACATGTGAACAGTAAATACACGAAAATACGATAAAATTAAAACTTTCCATTTATAATATATTACACGTGTCACGACATTAAATAACATGTATTTACGTATATTATAAATGTGTCATGATCACGATATATAAATTCACGATAACTAAAACGCGAACACACACGAATAATTTAACTAATTTAGAAAATTACGGTTTGGCTTGTTGGGCTCCATATGGCCGTGACTAGACAAGAGAAAGAGAAGAATGGGTCTTTTGGCCCATGACCCAATACAAATCCATGTTTAAGAAAAACACAAGGATATTTTTATCATAATTTAGGTTTACAAAAAAATCAAGAAACCTTTTGGCCTCTCTCCTCTTGCCGCCGGCTGTAGCACACCAAAAGGGGTGTTCGGGTCAATTTTGATATTTGATTTTGTGTGTACGTGTTCGTGTTCATTAATTTTAATCATCCACGCATTCGGTAATCGTCATACCTTTTTCTTTTTAATTCTTTTATTGAATTCATGATCTCTTAATAATTAATCTTAAAAACAAACAAGTAAACATGTTAAGATTAATAGAAACCAAGATTTAAGGGTGTTTTGGTGTTGATTTTGTTCGGCCGAGACCCAAACCGAGAGCCACAGGCTCTCGGTGGTTTTTGTTTCGCCAACCGAGACCTAGTGGTCTCGGTGTGGGGTTGTTTTGGCTCGGACGCAAGACAAGGGGAACCCCGACCTCAAGTCGGGGTGTGTTTGGTTTGTATCGCGAGTCAACCGAGACCATATAGGTCTCGGTGGGGGGCTGTGGTTGCAACAGTGGGAACCCCGGCTTGAGCCGGGGTGTGTTTTGTTCAATCAGTGGCTAACCGAGCCACATCGGTGGCAACCACCGGCTAAAGCCGGTGGGTATGTTGCTTGGACAGTGGCAACCGGCTAGGCCGGGTAGCCACTGTCAAGGGGTGTTTGTTTCGGCTTATAATTAGAATACGGGTTCGGGCTCGGGCTAATTTTTAAATCACGGGTTCGGGTTCGGGACATTATAAAAATCATAAACTTATTTAACTAAATTATTTTCCAAGACTATTTAATTTAATTAAATACATGACCTAGGTTAAAATATTAAAATTTATATTTTATGACTAACCTAAGTATTTACTTAGCTTAATTTAATTAAACATGATATTTTAATTAAATTCATATAACCTATAGTTTATAATCAACCATGTTAATTATTTATTAAGCTATAATACTTAATCCATGGCTTGTATTTTTACTAATATACTTTACTTTATATTTTAATCCAGCTTATTTCTAATTATCGAAACTTACTGTTTTTGGAAACTTTCTATTTTTAGAAACTTACTATTTTAGGAAACTTGCTATTTTAGAAAGTGACTTAGTATTACAACACAAGTATTATAATACCATATTACATGAATAATAAACAACAGAATACAAGAATAACTACAGATTAACACTTAAAACAGTTAAAACATGACAGAACATGAATAATAAGCTAAGAACACAAAGAACCAGTAAAACACATATATCTTAAACAACTCATACACGTCCCTATTCTTATGTAGTATTATCCGTTAAGGTGGAGTAGGTTATTCAGCGTTTCTGTTAGCTTCTATTGGACACGAGGTACGGATTTCCCATCCTTCAGTAAGGACACTCTCTTCCTTTATTAGGATTTCCCGTATGCAGCCAACTGTTTTCCTAATAGTTACAGATTTAAATGCTTATATTTTATTAGTTACCTTAGTCATATACATGCATGCTAGTTTCACCTAGTTATGGAGGTACCATAACCATAACACTGGAGGCATCGGTGTTATGACTTTACCACGGCGGAGTGATAGCTCGTGACGTCCCTTTCAGTTTATTTGGCCTTTATTATTATATTATCATGTAGTGCGTATGGGTGCATCCTAGTTACAGTAGCAGTCAGGATTTCATGGTGAATGTGGTGTGTGCCTTTCATCCTTCACAAGGAGCTGATCCCTCATACCCATATCATATTAATTAGAGGCATCTCCTCTAATTGCATGACGAGGTCACCCCTCCAAGTATTCATGCACGTTGTTGACCTTATGACCTATATTGGCTTTTGTTATATTAAACAAATACAAATTTTCATAAGTAAACATAAGCTATGTTTTCAGAATTAAAACCAGTAAACATGTTATACGTCTAGGTTTCCCAGGACTTATTCATTTCTGCTGCTTTCATGTTTTATATGCTCTTTTATGCTTTCATTACTCTATGCTTTCCATGCTTTATTGTACATCCGTGCACTGGGCGTTATGCTCAGCCGTCTTTCATTTTCATGTTCCCAAACGGCAGGTAGCCAAGGTCGCAAGTAGGATCTCAAGAGTATGTGCATTCGGATGGAAGCTATCCAACCTTCTATATCTTATGCATATATCATACTTTATCTTACCTTATTCCATGTTGGACATTGTTTAGTCATTTTCCTTTACAGTACTTATATTTGTTTGTGTTTGAGTTACTTAGATTACCGATGTTTGTTTCCGGTATTTCTTTTTATGATCATGAATGTTTAGACATTTACCTTACATGCTTTAATGACACGCCATATATTACTGTGATATTCTATTTTATCAAATAGGACCAACACTTAATCTCTATAAAGAAAAGAAAAAAAACACCTTAACCAAGTTTAAAAAAGTATGTAAAACCAATAAATACAGTATAAAGTAGTAATTTTTTTTCCGGTCAGCTAAAGGGTGGATAATGTTCATTTTCAAGGTTACGTTTTCACCCACTCAAAAGACTAGTATAACAAAGGTACAATTTTAAATAGCTTTATTAACACTATTAATCAAATTGCTACTGTATACTCGAATGTGTAATTACATTCGAATTTAGTTAATAGGTTAATTAAGCACCCACAAGTCTCTAACTCTGCTTTTATTTACACTTTTAGGGGGTGTTTGTTTTAGCTTATATAAGTTTATAAGCCGAAATTAAGTGTTTGGTTAAGTTTATATAAGTGGATTTATAAGCTTATATGTTGGTGTTTTGGTAAGCCATAAAAGTCTTTTATAACAAAGAGTTGCTTATATAACAATAGTATATAAAAAGACTTTTATACCACAAATTTAATAATTACACTATTTAATACTCATGAAACTTTTTTGTCATTCCTTTTTAATTTTAATAAGCTAAACCAAACACTAAATATGGGCTTTAATCTTCTAGGTACTTGATAAAAAGAATGCTTGAACTAAGATTTCTATGATACCTGCTTTGATTTAGTCAAGATGTATTTATTTATGAACAAACATTTCTAATTTTTTATGAATCTTTGTATCAAGTATGAAATTGTGTAGGGTCAAATTTTGAGACAAACAAACGCGTAAACGGTGGTCTAACTGGGTATCTATATGACCGTGTCCGACCCTTCCTTGGCTACCCCCAAATGAGGATTGAACCATGGACCTTTAGACCCTTGCCAATTTTGTGACAAATGAAGCTAAGAACACCATTTTTTATGATATTACAATGTTGGAACACTTCGACCAACTATGATGTTCAGCTAATTTTAAAGCTCTACGAAGGCCTGCTTCTTTTGTCTGTGTTTAATTGGGTGTTTGTTTTAGTTTATTTGTCGGCTTACTAGACTTTAAAAAAACTCTTAAGCTTAATTATTTGGGCTTATCAACGCGAGTTTATGGCTCATTTAAGTTAATAACCTAAAGTAGATAAGCTCATAAATCTTAGATGCTGACCGCTGAGCTTATGAGGTTTTCAAAAGTACAATAAGCCGAATAAATATGCTAGGACAAATAGATGGAGATTTATCGACAATAAGTTCATAAAATAAAGTTGTATGTGTATTATAAATCTGTACTTGATAGTGTTTGAAGTGTAATTGTAATTGCAGCGAGATAAGAACGTTGAGTCGCCTATTATCTTATTTTAGGCAGCGAGATAGCTTAGAACTCTATATACCATAGCTTTTATTTTTTTTAACAGCTAATCACACTGACCCTTATTATAAGCAAGACCATTGACCCTTAGGACACATTGATTTCTAATCTGACGTTGGATATATTGCATCTGCACCTCAAAGAATCGAAACAGACAATGTGGATCATGTCTCAGCTACTATGCCCATCGCGCATTAGAAATTAGTTTAATGTTCATTAAATATTATTTATCTACTATATATATAATTTTTCTTGACATGGTGTGAATCATGTGATAGCTATGTTTTATTTGTTTTGGTCATGTTTTATTATATAGAAATATATGGAAATCTACCTGTCTGATTATCATAACAAAATGATTAGCCAAGAATATTGGCCACGTAGATAACTGTCGTCAGGATGAAGCCAACAAGATTAGAGGACAATTTTTTAGCAGATAGCTTTTCAATCACTTTATATTCAATTCTGAGTCATCCGTTGTTTTTAAAGTACATCCAGGTCTCCACACTCCATCCTTTGAGCTATCGAAATGGTGACTCATTTGGGAATTTTGGTAGTCCTAGTGTGTTCTGGAGTCCTCTTAGCTCTATTCAAGTTCTTTTATAAATACTGGTGGGTTCCGATGCGTGTAAAGTATGTAATGAGCTCACAAGGGATATATGGACCTCCTTACAGTTTCATACATGGCAACAAAAAGCAAATTTCCAGCATGAGAAAGGAATCAATGAGGTTGCCCACGGACATATCGCAATACATATTACCGAGAATTCAACCTCACATCCACTCGTGGTTCCGACTATATGGTTGGTGTTAATTCTAGTTACTTCAATGGTTAAACATGCTTCACATGTTTGAAATGTTTGTTTACTTGGTGCAGGCAAGAATTTTCTATACTGGCTTGGTCCTCTAGCTACATTTGTTGTCACAGAGCCACAGCTCCTCAAAGAGATAATGAGTGACAGAGATATTTTGATGGCGAAACAAGACGTGGGGTCTATTTTCCAGAAGATATTTGGAGAAGGTCTAACTTCATCTAAAGGCGATAAATGGGCAAAACAGCGAAAAGTAGCAAATCATGCTTTTCATGGAGAAAGGTTGAAAGTAAGTTCTTATAAACTATATTGTTTCAGTAAATGCATAGAAAACTATTCATGGATCTCTACGGTTGACCTTTAAAGTCAAACAAAAAATGTTCCTAATTTATTAACTGAACACTTGTATGCGCATTTGTACACCCCTTGATTAGCAACCTTGATACGAGGGAGTCAACTGAAGTCATTTTTCTTGTTCATGTGGCTGCAGAACATGGTTCCATCGATGATTGAAAGCATTGACATAATGCTAAAACGGTGGAAAGTTAGTGGAACCAAAGAGATGGAAGTCTATGAAGAGTTCAGGATTTTGACATCAGAAGTCATTTCAAGGACCGCGTTTGGCAGTAGCTATGAAGACGGGAAACATGTTTTCCAGAACCTCGAGGCTTTAAACTCACTAGCTGCTAAAAACTTGTACAAGATTAGGATTCCTGGCTTTGGGTAAATTTAAGTATTTAACTAATGTACCTTGTGTGCATAGACATTAAGATACTTGGATTCGTTACCATAATCATATCATAAGATTTTCGAACTTTAATTCACAGGAAGATATTTAAAGATAAAGTTGAAGTAGCATCTGACAAACTACACTCAGAGATTCAAGAGTTAATAATGCAGATGATAAGAAGCAGAGAGAAGATGATGATTTCAGGTGATGAGGAAAAATCAAGCACTGATTACCTTGGACTACTTTTGAAGGCACATCATGATAACGATGAATGTTACAGACTATCCATACAAGATGTTATCGATGACTGCAAAACGTTTTATGCTGTTGGCCATGTTACAATCTCTCTTTTGCTCTCATGGGTTACTCTTCTTCTAGGAATCCACACTGAATGGCAAGAAAAAGCACGAGAGGAGGTGCTAGAAGTGTTTGGTAAACAGAACCCTTCTTCAGAAGGCATAGCAAGACTCAAGACAGTAAGCCTATTTATCTAACAATCTCGTTTTGTTGTACTTGTTGGTAATCTAACTTCATAATTCTTATTGTATCACACAGATAGGCATGATAATCAACGAGACACTAAGACTATACCCTCCTGGAATTGCTATAACCCGAAAAGTTCTAAGGGAAACGAAAGTTGGAAAAGTTGTTCTTCCTGCAAACATTAAATTGCAAATACCAACATTGGCACTTCAACATGACCCCGAAATATGGGGAGAAGATGCCCATCTATTCAAACCAGATAGATTCTCGGAAGGAATTGCTAAAGCAACTTACAACAATCCAGGAGCATTTCTTCCTTTTGGTTATGGACCACGAAACTGTGTAGGGTCCAGTTTTGCGATAAGTGAAGCTAAAATCGCACTCTCCATGATCTTACAACGTTATAGATTTACTCCCTCCCCAAGCTATGTCCATGCACCAGTTCAGATTGTAACACTTCGCCCAAAGTTTGGTGTTCTGATAATGTTTCAAGCTCTCTAAAGGTCTGCTTTTGTGCACTTCCATAACTGCAAATATTTTCAATAAACACAGTATTGTGTGTATTATATTAAGTTGCAGTCTTCAATAAGTGCAACACTGATGTATATTATGTAGTATTTAATTATATAATATAAATTTACTTTCAATCTTTATGCTATTGTACAATTGTATATAGGTAGCAAGACAGCTCAAAGTTTAGACCAAAAATAACTACAGAAGCAAACAAATAGGCAGACATGGTCTTAGCGCCACTAGAAAAACAATTTAAGCCATGAGAAATGTTTGCACATTCTCTTTTCTATACGCTATGTTAAAGTGAAATATTCGTAGAAAATGTGTTACATGACATCATCCAGGTGACAAGGTGCTCGATGACATGTTAAAACCAGAAGATTTAAGGCACAGTGGAATTGAATTGGTTAGACTTATGGCTAGTAATACAATGATCATTGAATTGACACAGTGGGCTCGAGGGTCTTATTCGAGCATATGTTCAGGCGAGCTTTACTCTAGTCATCTTTCTGATTTGTTTCTTTATTGGGTACAAGTTCTGTAGGCTATTCTGTTTGTTTCCGAACTGTTTTCCCAATAAAATGGTCGTGAGGTGTAGTCATACTAGTTAAGCTTGACCTATTTAAATAGAAAAATTTGATTTCTACAAAAGCTGAGAATGGGTGAGCGTAAGTTACTGCAGACTCTTTCAGTAATCATACTCATGCCTTTTATCAACTGTTTTAAATAGAAAGTAGATATTCATATGTTACGAAACTATGTTTATTGACTCATATTCAGGGGCGGACCCAGGGGTGTTCCCGGGGGTTCACGGGAACCCCGTTGATTTCCTACACATAGTGTAAATTTCGTCAATAATCATGATTTATTCAGAAATGAACCTGGTAACTTTGTGTAACATTAAGTTCTGGGTCCTCATGGAGCTACAAAGATTGAATAGGTTTTGTTTGTTTTTCTACAAAGGCACTTCCTCTCCTCTTTTGTCTGCAGGCAGGAAGAGGTTTTAAGAAAAGTGTGTGTTTTTTTTTTCTGACATAAGCGGATGAAGCACTTCTTTCTACTTCCATAAACCACACATTTAAAACCTCTTATTTTCACTTCTCTCTACAAAACCCTACTCTCATCTCTTCTCAGCCACCTGCTGTTACGCCGGTGGATATGCCAGGAACTATATGATGGGTTAGGATAAGCATAATACTTATCTTTATTTAGCATATATGTTTAGAAAAAAGTATTTATCATGTTTTAGGATAAGTGGTATGTATGCACGACTTATCTCATAGTGGTTTCTTAATGATTAATGTAATTAGTCAATCAAATAAATCAATAAACATTCTTAGTTTCTCTTCTCTAGTTCTTAAGGATCCCGCACATGCTATAGTGTTGCTACTATCCCGGTACAACTCTTAACCGAGTCGTATCAATTGGTGCTTTCATTGAGAGCCCTCAACTCGTTGAGGGATTTTGATCTATGGTTCCAAACAAAAAAAAATAAAAAAATTATTGTTCACCAAAACACACTGTTCATCCGAAAGTACTGTTCATCCCGAAGTATTGTTCATCAGAAAGGTACTGTTCGCCGGAGTTACTGTTCATCAGTAAAAAAATATATTTTTTTTACTGTTTTTTTTGTACGGTTTATGGCATCGGGTGGCGACAAAGATCAAGACGCGAAAGATGCATTATCTAAGCCTTTGCAAATGGGTACCGTGGCCGAATATGAATGTGAGTTTTAGCAACTTATAAAGCAAGTAACGGGGTATTCCGAATCTTCACTTATTTTGTTTTATACATCCGGACTTAAACTGCCGTTACAACGGGATATGTGGAGGTCAAGGCCCACAAATTTGGGTAAAGCATTCGCCCGAGCCCGTATCAATGAAGCCCGTCTTGAGGACGAGAGGACTGCAGCAAATGTCATCGAATCAAACGACATGAACGTAACAATACAGGTTCAATATCTTGAAGAAACAATTGTCCATAAGTCGAACACGGAGGATGCTGCCAAAACAAGCAAGGTTGCTACATGTGAAGAACATGAACGACATGATGGGTTTGAGGTTGTGTCGGCTCAGTCCAAACTTGTTATGAGGCTTTATGGTGTTATAGGTAATGCGAAAAATTGGAGGGTCTCCTCTATAGCAAATTGTTTAGGTGATCTCGTTGCAAAGTCTCTTTCTTTAGTTTCTTCCGAGGAGCAAGTCAGCTTGAAGCACACAAGAGAAATGAGACGAAGAATTTGGGATCCTGAAATCACGAGTTTTTCAAGACATCACTTTGAGGGCAAGGTGAATTCGAAGGAGTGGGGAATGTTACGCCTATGGATATGCCAGGAACTATATGATGGTTAGGATAACCATCATACTTATCTTTATTTAGGATATATGTTTAGAAAAAAGTATTTATCATGTTTTAGGATAAGTGTTATGTATGTAGGAATTATCTCATAGTAGTCTATTTAAAGTTTTTTAATGATTAATGTAATCAGGCAAATGAATTTCAATTCAGTTGGATGGATGCATTTGGTTATAGTCCTCATGTGGGGAGGTTAGGGGTTCGACTCCTGTCATTCCTCATGTGAGGGATTTTCCCAGAATTGGCAGCCGGGTTTGAATCGGGTCGAGAGACTTGATGCCTCGGTGGCACGCAAGATACTCCGTTGCACCAAACTGTCGTTAAAAAAAATGATTAATGTAATCAGTCAATCAAATAAATCAATAAACATTCTCAGTTTCTCTTCTCTACTTCTTAAGGAGCCCGCACACACTATAGTGGTGCTACTATCCCGGTACAACCCTTAACCGGGTCGTATCAATAAATCTCTAAGTCTTCTTCCTAAACCTTTCTTAGGGAGCCAGCACACGCTAACCCTAACCAGGTCGTAACCTGCCCTCTCAGACGCCACAAAAAGGTAAGGTTTTATAATGGTTGACGATGAATATGAAGTAAAACTAGCTTTTTATGTGGGTTATACTTGATGGGTCTTGATTATTTAATGCTTTTGTGTTCTCGCTTTATTTTATTTCTTATGTTTAGGACTGATAAGGAGTTTTTAGTTCATCTTAAGAAATAATGCAAAATTTTGTCTAGTTGTAGTAAATTTGTTATATTTGAGCCTATTTGGGTAATTGTTAAGAGTGTTTGGTTAAGCGCGGCACACAAAATTTTGTCCATCTAGATTGTGACAGGAGTATAATGGAAAAAACCTACGGAAAAAACGTACGGAACATGTAATTGACGAGTTATTGGAATCAGATGTGAATCATTGCTTGAATTTATGATCATTTGGAGTTGTTTGTTGTATGCATATGAAAAACGAATGTTCTGATGTAGTTAGAAATTGATGATGTAGTTAGTATGAAAAACAGTTCTTTTCCCGCCAAATTTGTTCTTGGCATTTCTGTTTAAATAGTTTGAATTTTGAAAAAGATAATGTTATATCTAGTCTTATATTATCCTAGGTCTAATGTCAAGTTTCTTAATTATCTAGTTAAATAAGGGTCGGTTGGATTTGCTTGGTCCCAAGCCCAACCCGTAGGTTTCACAGCCAAGCCTTGTGTCGGTATTCTCTCCCCCTCATCCCTATAAAAGGGGGTGAGGGGGAACGAGTCATGTACGTCATTCTTTCAATAAACTAATCAAAGTCGATTAGGGATTTACCTTGTGGGCGTCGATTATCTTTTCTGTCGATTCATTGCTTGTGTGTGTTCTTCGATAGATATTTCGCATCTAGTAATCAGGGTTGTAGGGATTAAACCCTACAAATGGTATCAGAGACAGGTTCGCAGGGTTCGCTAGTTTTTAGGAGATCGTTGAAGGTTCTTGTTGATCGGGTTTAGATCAACAAAGCAACAACAAGGATCGACTGTAAAAGGGTTGTCGAGTGTTTGAATATCGACAAGGATTAGTGGTATTATTTGATGTGTTTTTGCCGCCATTGAAACAAGGAAGACGAAGTACAGTTTTATTGTTTCAATAAAAGTCAACTAAAACCTATACATAAAATACTCAGGTTTCATATAGACCGGTCCTTTACTTGTTGGGCTAAAGTTTTGACCATAGTATTGGACTAGTATTTTTGTTTTGTTTTAAAACAAAAGGGTTATATATTTTGAAGTGTTTTTTTACACAAGAGGACTTTGTAATTCGTGATTGTGAGGTGTTAATATATCACAAGGTTTAGCGAGTTATTGAAGGGACTTTATTTTTTTGTGATTGTGAGGGTTATTACTAGGTTTAGCTAACTAATAAAGGGATTAAAGAATGACGGGAGCCAAGTTTGACATCGATAAATTCGATGGAACTGGTGATTTCGGGTTATGGAGAATCAAGATGCGTGCTTTATTAATCCAAAACAGATGTGAAGCAGCTCTGGAGGTTTTACCCGCGAATATGGAAGCTGAAGAGAAATCTAAGCTTGACAAGAAAGCTCACAGTGCCATGATTTTGTGTTTAGGTAACAAGGTTCTGAGAGAGGTTACCGGGGAGACGACTGCAGCGGGGGTTTGGTCAAAGCTCGAGTCTTTGTATATGAAAAAGTCACTGGCCAACAAGTTGTACCTGAAGAAGAAGTTGTATACATTTTACATGCCGACTGGACGAAAGATTTCCGAACATATAGATGAGTTCAACAAAATCGTTCTTGATTTAGCAAATATTGAGGTAAAACTCGAAGATGAAGATCTTGCTTTATTGTTTCTCACTTATTTACCAGCATCATATGAACACTTTGTGGATACCTTGCTTTATGGAAGGGAAGCTTTGACTTTGGAGGACGTGATGACCACACTAAATTCAAAGGAAATCAAAGAAAGATCCAAGGCGAAGGGGGATGATGGTGAAGGGTTATACGTGAGGGGAAGAACTGATCGTAGGAATTCACATCAGTCAAGGGGAAAGTCAAGATCGAAGTCTCGAGGTGGAAGACTCAAATGCTTTATTTGCCAATCTGAGGAGCACTTGATAAGAAATTGTCCGAAAAATAATCACAAGAAGTCAAAAGGTTACGTCAAGAAAGTTGATCAACCAAGCTCTAGTGGTTCGATTTATGACGGTTCTGAGGTGATGATGGTGATGAGTGCAGAGAGACTGCAAGATTAGATCATGGATTCAGGAGGTTCATATCACATGTCACCCAAGTTAGAGGTATTTTTGATTTTCGGGAATGCGATAGGGGAAAGGTACTGTTGAGAGACAACAGGGAGTGCAAGATCAGGGGTATTGGCAAGGTAAAGGTACAATTGATAGATGGGTCAAGTTTTGTGTTACATAATGTCAGGTATATTCCTGAATTGAAAAGAAACTTGATATCACTGGGAACTCTTGAAAAAGAGGGATATACCGTAAAATTGCAGTCGGGGAAAGTCAAGGTGATTAATGGTTCTAGGGTTATTATATCTGGAACCCGAAGGGAGAACTGTGTGTACTCTTTGGATGGCCATGCAGTGGCCGGTGAGCTTAATGCTAGTGTTGAAGAAAAAGACAGTCTTGTGCAGGTTTGGCATAAAAGACTGGGACATATCAGTGAGGCGGGTCTACACGTGCTGGAAAAGCAGGGTTTGTTTGGCAAGAAGAGTCTAGGTAAGCTCGATTTTTGTGAGAATTGTGTTTCGGGAAAGTCACATCGAGTCAGTTTTGGTGTAGGAAGTCACATTACTCAGGGAGTGATAGACTATGTTCATTCAGACTTATGTGGTCCGTCTTAGGTGGAATCATTGGGAGGTAAGAGGTATTTCTTATCTATAGTTGATGATTATTCTAGGAGGGTATGGGTTTATGTTCTTAGGTTCAAACACAAAGCATTTGGGAAGTTCAAAGAGTGGAAGCAGTTAGTAGAGAATCAGACTGGGAGGACGGTTGAGAAGCTTAGGACGGATAATGGTCTTGAGTTCTGTAACCGGGAGTTTAATCAGCTATGCACTGAGAGTGGGATAGCTAGACATTTGACAGTTGCTGGGACGCCGCAGCAGAATGGGTTAGCAGAACGGATGAACAGAACTCTCATGGACAAGGTACGCTGTTTATTAATACAATATGGATTACCCAAGACCTTCTGGGCGGAAGCGACATGTACGGCCGCATATCTTATAAATAGGTCACCATCGACAGCGATTGAGAAGAAGACACCTATGGAGATGTAGTCGGGACATCCTAGTGATTATGGGATGTTGAGAGTTTTCGGATGTGTCGCGTATTCACACGTTAAACAAGATAAGCTCGAGCCGAGAGCGGTAAAATGCGTTCTTTTGGGGTATCCTGAAGGTGTAAAGGGGTATAGACTATATAGGCTTGATAATAAATCACCTAAAATAGTCATAAGCAGGAACGTAGTCTTCAATGAAAGTGTCATGTACAAAGACACGTTGAAGGATACTGGTGTAGGTAATGATAAGTCTGTTGAGGAATTACAGGTTGAGGTGGAACTGCAGAGGTTAAATAATCATACGCCTGAGGAAGACCATCCAGGTCAGGAAGATCAAACAGGTCAGGAAGATCAGATAGATCAGGAAGACCAGACATATCAGGAAGATGGCTATGATGAAGATGCAGGGGTTCAAGATATTGATCATCCACCGGATCTCATAGATTATCAACTGGTTCGGGATAGAGAGCCAAGGATAAGAACGAAATCGGCGAGGTTTCGGGATGAGAGTAATATGGTTTCTTATGCGTTTGCTGCAGCAGAGGAAGAAGATACTCATGAACCATTGACATACCAGGAACCAGTTGCTTGTGAAGACAGTTCTAAGTGGAAAGCTGCTATGAAAGAAGAGATGGATTCTCTGAGGAAGAACAAGACCTGGGTGTTAGTAGATCATCCAGCTCGGCAAAATCTAGTGAGTTGCAAATGGCTGTTCAAAATAAAGGAAGGGATTGAAGGTGTTCAAAAGCCTAGGTACAAGGCAAGGTTGGTGGCTCGTGGATTCACACAAAGGGCAGGTATTGATTACAATGAAGTATTTTCACTGGTAGTTCGACACACATCTATTCGAGTTATAATTGCATTGACTGCGTGTAAAGATTATGAGATGGAGAAGCTTGATGTAAAGACGGCATTTTTACATGGAAATCTTGAAGAAGTGATCTACATGAGGCAGCCATCGGGATTTGAACAAGGTAAAAAGGTATGTTTGTTAAATAAATCTCTTTATGGTTTGAAGCAGTCGCCTAGGCAATGGTACAAGAGGTTCGATGAGTATATGCTGAGCAACGGGTTTAAGCATAGCAGTTACGACAGCTGCGTATATTACCGGAGTTATGCACCAGGGGAGTATATCTATCTATTGTTATATGTAGATGATATGCTGATTGCTTGTAAGAGCAAGGCTGAGATCGGGGCTACCAAGTCTTTGCTTAAAAAGGAGTTTGACATGAAAGAGCTCGGGGAAGCAAAGAAGATTCTTGGTATGGAGATCGTCAAGGATCGGAGTCGTAAGATTCTGAGGGTTTCACAATCTGAGTACGTTTTTAAAGTTTTAAACAGGTTTAGAATGGACAATGGGAATTCGGTTCAGACACCATTGGATGGGCACTTCAAGCTGTCGTTGAAGCATTGTCCGGTTAGGGATTGTGATGTTAAAAGAATGAGTAGGGTGCCATATTCAAATGCGGTTGGGAGCTTGATGTACTTGATGGTGTGCATTAGGCCAAACATAGCGTATGCAGTAAGTGTAGTTAGCAGATATTTGGCGAATCCGGCTAAACTCCATTGGGAAACAGTGAAGTGGATTATGAAATATTTGTAGGGCACTGTAAAAGTGGGCTTGGTGTATGGGACAAATCATGGCAACCATGTGGACGTAACAGGATTTGTTGATTCAGACTATGCTAAGGATCCAAATAAGGGTAGGTCTCTCACTGGTTACGCATTTTTAGTACAAGGATGTGTTGTAAGCTGGAAGGCAACGCTACAACACGTGGTGGCTCTTTCAACTACAGAGGCGGAGTATATGGCCCTTACGGAGGCTGTGAAGGAAGCTATTTGGCTAAGAGGACTCTTGGAAGAGTTGGGCGTGAAACTTGACACTGTTGTAGTTAATTGTGATAATCAGAGCGTGATTCACTTATCACGGAATCATCTTCTTCATGAAAGAACAAAGCACATCAATGTGCGTTATCACTTTATCAGAGAAGTCTTGGAAGCAAAGACGGTTGAAGTTCTGAAGCTGGGTACTGAACACAATGTTGCGGATGCCTTGACAAAGGTGGTACCTGGACGCAAGTTACAACACTGCTTGGAGTTGTTGAGTGTTAGGATAGGCTAATATAAGCCTAAGGTGGAAATTGTTATATCTAGTATTATATTATCCTAGGTCTAATGTCAAGTTTCTTAATTATCTAGTTAAATAAGGGTCGGTTGGATTTGCTTGGTCCCAAGCCCAGCCCGTAGGTTTCACAGCCAAGTCTTGTGTCGGTATTCTCTCCCCCTCATCCCTATAAAAGGGGGTGAGGGGGAACGATTCATGTACGTCATTCTTTCAATAAATTAATCAAAGTCGATTAGGGATTTACCTTGTGGGCGTCGATTATCTTTTCTGTCGATTCATTGCTTGTGTGTGTTCTTCGATCGATATTCCGCATCTAGTAATCAGGGCTGTAGGGATTAAACCCTACAGATAAGCAGATAAAAAGGTGAAGCAAATGGTGCCATACTGCCATTTCATTCTTTATGTTTGTTATCTGGGAATAATGCCTCCATGGTTTCACTAATTTAGAGTGGTGTATGTTAAGCTACAGTTGTCAATAATTGAATACTCTGCTATCTGATTTTTGAACTTATGAATTGCAAGGGCTTAACTTTTTATTTGTCATATATTAATCAAATTCTCATCTACTTACTTCTATCAAACAATGCCGAGACTTATTGGTACAAGCTTTTTCAATGGGTTCAGATTATATCTCTCAGTCCTCTCGAATTGATCTCGGTCTTAAGTGAAATAATTGTTCTTCATTACTAAAAAGGAGAGTTTGGTTTTCTAATCTACTAAAAGGTTAAATGTACTAAAATGAAAACTTATATCAAAGACAATTAATTTAATGACAATTAATAAAAACTTGAATTAAAATTAAAATTAAAATTTAAAGTAAAATATGAAATAAAAATGAAGAAACAGAAACAGTAACAATTAATAATGCTCAGAAGATGACTGATTCGGAACTTTTAACCTTGACTCGGAACTTTGCTCATCCGGAACTTTTCACCCGGAAGTCTTCATTCGGAACTTTTGAAAAATCCTTCATTCGGAACTTTACTCGGAAGCTAATTCGGAAGTTCACCCGGAACTTTATCCGGAACTTGGTTCGGAACTATTTGTTCGGAAGTTTATTCGGAAGATTTGGATAAAACATTCATTCGGAACTTTTTGAAAATAACATTCATCCGGAACTTTTACTCATTCGGAAGATTGGGTTCATCCGGAACTTCAGTTCATTCGGAAGATTAGGTTCATCCGGAACTTTCAGTTCGTTCGGAAGTTTTCAACTGATTCGGAACTTTTAAAGGAAAACTCAATCGAAACTTTTCAAAACATACTCATTCAGAACTTTGGTGTTCATCCGGAAGTCTGGGAAACACTCAAGAACAGTAACATATCCGAAAAACAGGGAAAACCAATTTTAATCCAAAAATTCACCAAGTTTTTCACCAAAAACTTAAATAAACTAATCACTAAGCATCTACTAACCATAAACTACAAATCCCATCAACAAAAACACAAAACCCAACAACTTTTAAAGATCAAATCAATCAAAATAAGAACTTAAGAACTTGAAGAGAAAGATGATGATGAACAAGATGAAATGGAAAGATTAAACAAGAACTTGTATTGATGATTAATGTTTTAACAATCACAAAACAAGAATTAAAACTATAAGATTTGAAGAACAAAGATTAAAATCACCAATCACCCTAGTGGTGATGGTGATGCTACGAAACAGAAAGGAGAAAAAAGTGGGGAAGAGAAAAACTAAAAACTAACTGGCTAAATGTGTGTGGGGTGGACTATTTGTAGGCTTGTCTTTTGGTTGGTGAGTGGGCTTTCTCCCGTTCTTCTTGTCTTCTCGTCTTTTCAGAAAAGTTGACGTTTTCGATTCTGATTCGGGATTTGTCGTCGATTAAATTCAACTCGTCTTTTAATTTCTTCGTTTAATAGACTTGAGTTTCTTCGACTTATGTAAATCTTCCATCTTTGGTCCTTTTCTTCGATAAATCTTCGAATAGGCCCGGTGACTTCAAATCTTTTGCATCTCTTGGACAAGAGACTTCGTCTTGAGTCTTTTTCTTCCATAAATCCCGTGCAATCCCATGTTTTCTTCAATATTCATCCGGTTGGCTCTGAAAACACAATAAACACAAAAACCACGCATAATTCCAAACAAATGATATTAAATACGCGTTTTGGTCTTGTTTTAGCCAGAATTAAGTGGTAAAAGGATGGGTGTTTACACACCTATCAAATCCCCTACACTTAACCATTGCCATGCCCTCATGCAATGCTTAGTGATAAAGCAATTTTACACTTTTCTCATAATTAATCAACCTTGGCCTTATTCAAATACTACTAGACAAAAATTAAAGTAATTAAAAGAAATTAAACTTTAAAGGTAACAAAAGGATAGAAAACCATTTTCACTTGAAAATAGCTACATGGAAATAACTTGCAAAGAAATCAATGACTTACATTAGGGCTTTGGTGTTGCGAAGATTTATCACCCTCAAGTTTCACGTTCCCCAAACTAAGCTTAAAAACGAGATCATTGTTATTATAAGTTAGTAAATCAAACACTTACACACATGGCTTAATTAAATGCTTAAACTCCCTTATTCCTAGGTGTAACTCTTATATTTTATTTTAGTCTTAGAATGATCATGAAGATGCATTTTTGGACTTATTTTGATAGTTTATTTAGGCTGAAAGCAAAGTAGGACGCTTTGATCAATAGTTAGCTAAAGGACAAAATCTCTTAAAATTGCTTCTCGGGATATCAAAAAGTTCATATCTTGGCATAACTCGGTTTACGATTCGAGACCTTTCTCGGGCCGATATTTGGCATGTACTTCATACTTCATATCTTGAGAGACGTGCTTGAGATAATGGTCTTCTCATCGTTCATAGAGTTTCTTCACTTGGAGACTTTTGAGAGGTACTCCAACTTTGTTGACCACGACTTCATGATTATTTCTTCAATCTCTAATTGGGATTTTGAGATACAACGATCCGCCTCCTTTTCGGACTTGGATCTATTTATCCTCATACCTTGTTAGGGTCTTTTCGGATAGACTTCTTCATGATCTTCATGGGAGTTGATTGCTTTTCGTCGTGAGTCTTGATCCTTCATATTGATTTGGGAATAATGCTTTTCACATCACTTTGGATGTAAAACCCGCATGCTTTTACCATGAATAGTGCCCTTAAGATCGTACGTCCTAGATTAAAACTTACCTCATTTAGTATTGATCACATTCATGTGCTAATAATCAAGCAAGTGCATACGTGTATGACATGACAAGTATCGATTACGTACGAACTCAGGATAAACAGTTAATGAATATATCACGTGAACATAATTAAATCATGATCACCATTTAAAATACGAACTAAAATAATTACGTAAATACATATAATATAATTACGAGCGTTAAGATTACGATAAACGACACGATAGAATAAACAGAAACACTTTAGACACGAACACGTTTAACCACGAACGAACACGAAACATCGGGACACGAGAAAGGTACGGGTACCCCATGTGGGGCCCCCATACCCACAGCACACATACAAGAAATGGGCTTAGCCCATGGACTTTACAAGTAAAGGGGGGTAAGAGTAAAAACATGTTTTCATTTTTCACTTTCAAGAAATAAACATAAAAACCCTAAAAGAGTTTTCTCCTCCTCCTTTTGCTCTCTTTGTGCCGCCACCTTTACACCACCATAGGAGGGTGATTTGTTTGATTTTGATCTTAAAAACTATTGTATAATCAGTGTTTGTTCATCCTTTTTCCAAGCTACATAGTGGTATACCTTTCTAACCCTTCTTTTTAATTCTTTTAATTCTTTTAATCTTTGATTATTTTCATGAACATGTTATTATTATTTTTTATTTAAAGATGATAATTAATCATTGATCTAACATGTTTTGGTATTAATTAAAATCAAGGAATGATTTAAAGGGGTGTTTGTTTCTAGCCGCCTAGCAAAACAAACCCGAGGGGGGTTTGGTTTGCTATTGCCGCCACCACCAAGACCATTTTTGGTCTTGGTTGGCTCATGTGGGACCCACGGCAGCAAGGAGACACACGTGCCCCGGGTTTGGCTCGGGGTACGGTGTCGAATTCATGCCCGATTCACGGTTCGTTGGTTAAAATCATGATCTATGTTACATGTTAATTTTTACGAATCATGAACTTAGGATATAATTAATTAATAACATGAAATATTAATTAAATCATGACTTAGGTTATTTTAATTATTAGTTTAACATGACATTAATTTAACCTAAGTATTTTATGTTATAAGTTATAATTAATTAATTATTAAAACATGCCTATAATTAATTAATTTAGACATGACTTAGGTTATATTATTAATAATAAAAATACACATTTTTAACCTAAGTATATTCATTTCATTTTAATTAATACATGTTATACTTTAATTAAAATGCTTAACCTATAGTTTAATTAAAATACATGAAATAATAATTAAACTATACACTATATCATATGACTTAAGAAACAAGCTTATAAACACTTAGACTTATATGTTAGCTTATGTAACCAGCTTAATTCTAATTATGGAAACTTCTATTTATAGAAACTTAATTAAATAAGGCAACTAATCTAATTATGGAAACCTTCTATATATGGAAATCTATCTATTTCAGGCAGCTAATCTAATCATGGAAACCTTCTATATATGGAAACTTATTTAATTAAGGCAGCTGATCTATTTTTGGAAACTTTCTATTTTTAGAAACTAATCTATTTTAAGCAGTAAATTCTATTTTTGGAAACTTTCTATTTTTGGAAACTTTCTATTTTTGGAAACTTTCTATTTTTGGAAACTTTCTATTTTTGGTAACTTTCTATTTTTGAAAACTTTCTATTTTTGGAAACTTTCTATTTTTGGAAACTTTCTATTTTTGGAAACCTGCTATTTTTGGAAAGTTACTTATTATCACACAGTAAGTATATTAATACATGAAACACCAGTAATACTTAATCAGATAAGTCAGAATACAAGATAAACACAGTTTAAGGCTTTAAACAGTGAACCATGACCTAAAACATACCAAATCAGCTATAATGAGACACAAAACCCAGTACGTAATCAGTGAATCGATACTTATACACGTGTGTATTCATGTAGCGTTAGTGATCCAGAAGTAGGAGTCTTTCTTCCGTTCATTCACTGGACTTGAGGTACGGATTCCCGTCCTTTCAGTATGGACATTCTTTCCTTATTAGGATTTCCCCGTATGCAGCCAACTGTTTTCCCCAGCATTTGTTTTATTGTTTTGAACTGCTTATGTTTAATTAGCATAATCTATAGCCATATACAAGCATGACCAGTTTCACCTAGTTATGGAGGTACCATAACCATAGCATTGGAGGCACCGATGTTATGACTTCCCCACGGCGGAGTGATTGCTCGTGGCGTCCCTTTTCAGTTTGGCCATATTATTATATCAGGTGGGGCGTATGGGTGCATCCTAGTTACATGTTTTATTCAGTTTATCATGGTGAATGTGGTGTGTGCCTTGCACCCTTCACAAGGAGCTGATCCCTCCTACCCAAACCAGTATATTGATTAGAGGCATCCCCTCTAATCAGCATGATGAGGTCACCCCTCCAAGTATTCATGCACGTGACCTTTTCATGACCTATATGGGCTATGGTATATATATGTTAAAACAGTTTTCACAAGATAAACATAAGGCTTTTCAAACTATAAAACCAGTTTTCTTGATACTTAACCAGTTTACTCAGTACTTAGTCTTCCGCTGTTATATGTTACATGTTTACTCTATTTCATGCTATATTGTACATCCGTGCACTGAGCGTCTTGCTCAGCCGTTTTCCTTTTCATGTTCCCAAAACGACAGGTACTCAGGGACGCTCGTAGATCTCAAACGTAGGTGCATATGGACTGGAAGCTTTACTGTCTTTCTTTACTTTATGCATTTCCTTTACTTTGATACAGTTGCTATGGACATTGTTTCGTCCTTTCCTTTTACAGTATCTATGTTTGTGTGTGATGAGCTTTACTTTGGGGTTACCGATGTTTGATTCCGGTATTTCCCTTTTATGGTTGAATAATGCTTAGACATTTATCCTTGTATGCTTTGATGACACGCCATGATTATGCGTAATATTCCATTTCCAAAATGGGGTGTTACAATTATGGTATCAGAGCCAAGGCTTCGACCTGTAGGCTCTCAAATATGACCTGTGATTAGTGGGTAGTCACTACGGTCTTCCTAGAACTGACAGTTGTTTTCATGCATTCATCATTTTTAAGCATACATATACATGTCATTGTTACAGGGTTTTTGACTAAGTAATGGTTGGTACAGGACTGGCCCTATTTAGTCGCATGTGTTTTATCGAAACTTTTAGATTTGGGACCGACCCATAGGCGTCCCCTCGATATGTCTTTTATTTTGAGTGAACTGACCGGAGGCGTTCACTCTCGAGCATCAAAGTTTTCATAAAACTGCATCATGCATTCATACAAAGATTTTCTTGCATAAAATTTTTCTCGCGAAATTTTTGGCATAAATTTTTTTTTTTATATTTTATGTTTAAACTATTAATCATATGTTTTATGTTATACTGTCAGATGGCAAACACAGACAAACTCTGGGAGTTATTTGAAAACATGGAGGCAGAAAGGCAAGACGCCATTCTTCATGACAACGAATATCCTCCCCCACCTATCATTTTCCCAGGGAAGGAAGGAATCGACTCATGAGGGAATACTACGCCATGAGACAGAGACCCGACGAAAATTGTGGTCAGTTCATGCAGAGGTTCCTCGGGTACACAGCTGTCCTGAGGGCATCAGCAGGCACCACCGAAGAACAAGCACTACATTTTCGTTGGGGCCTTGACCCAAGGATTGCAAATAATTTATCGGGTGCCCCGTTGGATACTGTGGCACAAGTGGCTTACGCAGCAAGGAAGCTTGAGATGTTGCAGGAACGCGATGAGTTCGGGGAAGCTGAAAGACCCGACAAGGGGTAAAACATATCGTGTTCTAGCGTTAATCAGACCGCATCCTATCATTATATGTTCTATAATCATCTCATAAACTGTATCTTCCAGGCAGAAAACTGGGGACCGGTCTCAGCCGGCTACTCAGCAGCAGCCTAGTCAGCCCAAAGGAAACGGTCACTCTAACGACCGTTCTGTTGTGGAAAGGCGCAACGGTAATGATAATTACCGTAATAATGCGGGACACTCCAACAACAGCAGGTCCTACTATTTACGCATCTTCTTATGATTTCATGTTATATTTCCCATGCTGACACTATATTAATCTCTACCAGGAACCACGGTAACGGAAGGGACCAGAACCACAGGGGTTCTCAGCCTAACCGTTCAGCTAACACTGGTAAACATCTTATGACGCTTACGTCCTATACTCGTGCATATACTTTATTCTTAACACGTTTTGTCATCAGCAGGCCCTCAGCAAGCAAGGACTCCTGCTGGAGGATTCACTCATCCTCTTTGCAGCACTTGCCATCGCAGACACCCTGGCCCATGTCGTCGTGATTCCGACGCGTGTTACAAGTGCGGCCTCCCTGGCCATCGTATGAGAGATTGCCGTAAGGGTGAAATGGAGGGTACTTCGGGTCATGCTGATACTAAACCGCCTCCTACCACTGGGCGTGTCTACACGACATCGTGCGATCAGGCAAACAAATCTACAGGTACCATTACTGGAATTTTGTATATGTACGGCCAAGCTGCATGTGTTCTTTTCGACACGGGTGCCACTCATTCAGTTATTTCCACTACTTATGCTAAGAACATCAGGACACTTCCCTTGCCATTAGAAAATAAGCTTACCATTTCCACGCCTCTGAGGGACTCTGTATTAATAACTCATGTATACAAGAGTCTTCCTCTAGAGTTTGATGATAAAGTTCGTGCAGTAGATGCACTTCCCCTAGACATGATTGAGTTCGACATGATTCTTGGCATGGACTGGCTATCCAGGCACCATGCTACCATAGACTGCCACTCATATCGGGTGATCTTCGGCGACATTAATGCACCAGAGTACATCCATAACGGGTTCATACCCGGGCGGTCTGTACAAGTCATATCTACCTTGCAAGCACGTGCATTACTGTCACATGGCTGCGAAGGTTATCTAGCTACGGTTCATGACATGGATGCTGAATCCCCATCGATTCAGGATCAACCGGTAGTCTCAGAATTTCAAGACGTCTTCCCAGATGAACTTCCAGGCATACCACCTGCAAGAGAAGTGGAGTTCAACATCGACCTTGTTCCAGGAGCTGAGCCAATCTCTAAGGCTCCGTATCGTATGGCTCCCATTGAGCTAAAAGAACTGAAGGACCAACTGCAGGAACTTCTTGAACGAGGATTCATTAGACCAAGCGCATCTCCATGGGGCGCACCGGTCTTGTTCGTTAAGAAGAAGGACGGCAGCATGCGACTTTGCATTGACTACCGTGAACTTAATAAGATTACCATCCGCAATAGATATCCACTGCCACGTATAGACGATCTGTTTGACCAACTTCAAGCAGCCAAACACTTCTCAAAGATCGATCTAAGGTCAGGCTACCATCAGCTAAGGGTTAAAGAGCAGGATATTGCCAAGACTGCTTTTCGTACCCGCTATGGCCATTATGAGTTTGTGGTCATGCCTTTCGGCCTGACTAACGCTCCAGCAGTATTCATGGATCTGATGAACAGAATCTTTCATGAATTCCTTGATAAATTTGTCATTGTATTCATCGATGACATCTTGATTTTCTCAAGTCCACGGAGGAACACGAAGATCATCTCCGTACTGTACTACAGATTCTTCGTCAGAAGCAGCTGTATGCGAAATTCTCCAAGTGTGAGTTCTGGTTAAACAAGGTGGCATTCTTAGGTCACATTGTATCAGCAGAAGGGATCACTATGGACCCAGCAAAGGTTGAGGCTATCACTAAATGGCCAAGACCAACATCAGCGACAGAAGTCCGCAGTTTCTTAGGCTTAGATGGATATTATCGAAGATTCGTGGAGAACTTTTCCCGCCTGGCATTGCCTCTCACCAAACTGATGCGAAAAGGAGAGAAATTCGTCTGGACGGAAGAACGAGAGAAGAGCTTCGAAGACCTAAAGCAGAAGTTAGTATCTGCACCTATTCTTACTCTTCCATCTGGTACAGGTGGATTTCAGATCTATAGCGATGCATCGGGGAAGGGACTGGGCTGTGTTCTCATGCAACATGGGAAAGTGATCGCGTATGCTTCACGGCAGCTTAAGCCCTATGAAGAAAACTACCCTACGCATGACCTGGAACTTGCTGCAGTGGTGTTCGCATTAAAGATATGGAGGCATTACTTATACGGAGAATCATGCGACATTTTCACGGATCACAAGAGCTTGAAGTATATCTTCACACAGCGAGAGTTGAACATGAGACAAAGGAGATGGTTGGAACTGTTGAAGGATTACGATATTAACCTACAGTATCATCCCGGGAAAGCTAATGTAGTAGCAGATGCACTCAGCAGAAAGTCCGGAATGATCAACGGCATTGAGATCAAGGAACAAAACATAAGGGACTTGGAGCGGCTTGACATCGAAATCATGGTACGTGGGCAGCACGGATACTGGGCGAATCTTAGAGTAGAACCTGAGTTACTAACTAGGATCAAGGAAGCGCAGAAGGATGATGGAGAGATTTGGGCGATAATTCAGAATTTAGAGAAGCAGACAGAATTCAGAATGGACGCAGACGGTATCGTTTGGCAGGGCACGAGACTTTGTGTTCCTGACAATCCAGAACTTCGGGAAGCATTGTTAGCTGAAGCTCACAGCTCCCCATTTTCTATACATCCTGGGTCGACAAAAATGTACCATGACATCAGACAGCACTTTTGGTGGAGTGGTATGAAACAGGATGTAGCCACGTATGTCTCCAAATGTCTTACCTGCCAGCAGGTTAAGATTGAACATCAGCGATCGGGCGGTCTCCTTCAACCGTTGGATATTCCAGAGTGGAAGTGGGACAAAATCACCATGGATTTTGTTACCGGTCTTCCGCCTACCAAGAAGAAGCACGATGCTATTTGGGTCATTGTTGATCGACTCACCAAATCAGCTCATTTCTTACCGATACGCAAGGAAGATCCGGTAAGTAAACTCGCAGATACGTACAGAAGGGAGATCATGAGACTCCACGGCACTCCCTCCAGCATCGTCTCAGACAGAGATCCTCGTTTCACGTCGCGATTCTGGAAAGGTCTGCAAAAAGCTTGGGGTACACAACTTAAGCTGAGCACAGCCTTTCATCCTCAAACGGACGGACAATCGGAGCGAACAATTCAGACATTGGAAGATATGTTAAGGTCGTGTGCGTTGGAATGGACAGGTGATTGGGACGATTACATCTGTTTAGTCAAGTTTGCATACAACAACAGCTGGCACGCAAGTATCAAATGTGCTCCTTTCGAAATGTTGTATGGCAGAAAGTGTCGCGCTCCAACTTGCTGGGATCAAGTGGGAGAGCGAACACTCGAAGGACCAGAGATTATAGAAATGACCAATGAGAAGATTGAGGTAGCTAAACAGAAGTTGCAAGAAGCACGGTCACGTCAGAAGAGTTACGCCGATAAGCATCGTAGGGACATACATTTTAATGTGGGAGATCACGTCTTCCTCAAGGTTTCGCCGGCACGTGGTGTTAAACGCTTCGGGATCAAAGGGAAACGCAGTCCTCGGTTCGTCGGACCATTTGATATCGTTGAACGTATCGGTGAAGTATCTTACCGATTGGCGTTACCTCCTCAGCTTTCGCACGTGCATAACGTGTTCCATGTGTCCTTACTCAGAGGGTACAATTATCATCCCCTTCACATGGTTCAGTATCCACTGGAACAGATACGTGAAGATCTCACTTTTATAGAAGAACCCGAACGAGTACTCGACAGGCAAGAACGAGTCATGAGAAGGAAGACGATTCCATTCGTCAAAATCCTTTGGAGGGACCATACCGAGCGGGAAGCCACTTGGGAAACAGAGGAGTCTATCCGGGCTTCTTACCCTCACTTCGTATTTTGAGTTCGGGTATGTCACTTCTTTTCAGCTTACTTTATCTATAATTCGGGGACGAATTATTCTTTTTAGGGGGGAAGAATTGTAAAACCCGCATGCTTTTACCATGAATAGTGCCCTTAAGATCGTACGTCCTAGATTAAAACTTACCTCATTTAGTATTGATCACATTCATGTGCTAATAATCAAGCAAGTGCATACGTGTATGACATGACAAGTATCGATTACGTACGAACTCAGGATAAACAGTTAATGAATATATCACGTTAATATAATTAAATCATGATCACCATTTAAAATACGAACTAAAATAATTACGTAAATACATATAATATAATTACGAGCGTTAAGATTACGATAAACGACACGATAGAATAAACAGAAACACTTTAGACACGAACACGTTTAACCACGAACGAACACGAAACATCGGGACACGAGAAAGGTACGGGTACCCCATGTGGGGCCCCCATACCCACGGCACACATACAAGAAATGGGCTTAGCCCATGGACTTTACAAGTAAAGGGGGGTAAGAGTAAAAACATGTTTTCATTTTTCACTTTCAAGAAATAAACATAAAAACCCTAAAAAGAGTTTTCTCCTCCTCCTTTTGCTCTCTTTGTGCCGCCACCTTTACACCACCATAGGAGGGTGATTTGTTTGATTTTGATCTTAAAAACTATTGTATAATCAGTGTTTGTTCATCCTTTTTCCAAGCTACATAGTGGTATACCTTTCTAACCCTTCTTTTTAATTCTTTTAATTCTTTTAATCTTTGATTATTTTCATGAACATGTTATTATTTTTTTTTATTTAAAGATGATAATTAATCATTGATCTAACATGTTTTGGTATTAATTAAAATCAAGGAATGATTTAAAGGGGTGTTTGTTTCTAGCCGCCTAGCAAAACAAACCCGAGGGGGGTTTGGTTTGCTATTGCCGCCACCACCAAGACCATTTTTGGTCTTGGTTGGCTCATGTGGGACCCACGGCAGCAAGGAGACACACGTGCCCCGGGTTTGGCTCGGGGTACGGTGTCGAATTCATGCCCGATTCACGGTTCGTTGGTTAAAATCATGATCTATGTTACATGTTAATTTTTATGAATCATGAACTTAGGATATAATTAATTAATAACATGAAATATTAATTAAATCATGACTTAGGTTATTTTAATTATTAGTTTAACATGAAATTAATTTAACCTAAGTATTTTATGTTATAAGTTATAATTAATTAATTATTAAAACATGCCTATAATTAATTAATTTAGACATGACTTAGGTTATATTATTAATAATAATAATACACATTTTTAACCTAAGTATATTCATTTCATTTTAATTAATACATGTTATACTTTAACTAAAATGCTTAACCTATAGTTTAATTAAAATACATGAAATAATAATTAAACTATACACTATATCATATGACTTAAGAAACAAGCTTATAAACACTTAGACTTATATGTTAGCTTATGTAACCAGCTTAATTCTAATTATGGAAACTTCTATTTATAGAAACTTAATTAAATAAGGCAACTAATCTAATTATGGAAACCTTCTATATATGGAAATCTATCTATTTCAGGCAGCTAATCTAATCATGGAAACCTTCTATATATGGAAACTTATTTAATTAAGGCAGCTGATCTATTTTTGGAAACTTTCTATTTTTAGAAACTAATCTATTTTAAGCAGTAAATTCTATTTTTGGAAACTTTCTATTTTTGGAAACTTTCTATTTTTGGAAACTTTCTATTTTTAGAAACTTTCTATTTTTGGAAACTTTCTATTTTTGGTAACTTTCTATTTTTGAAAACTTTCTATTTTTGGAAACTTTCTATTTTTGGAAACTTTCTATTTTTGGAAACCTGCTATTTTTGGAAAGTTACTTATTATCACACAGTAAGTATATTAATACATGAAACACCAGTAATACTTAATCAGATAAGTCAGAATACAAGATAAACACAGTTTAAGGCTTTAAACAGTGAACCATGACCTAAAACATACCAAATCAGCTATAATGAGACACAAAACCCAGTACGTAATCAGTGAATCGATACTTATACACGTGTGTATTCATGTAGCGTTAGTGATCCAGAAGTAGGAGTCTTTCTTCCGTTCATTCACTGGACTTGAGGTACGGATTCCCGTCCTTTCAGTATGGACATTCTTTCCTTATTAGGATTTCCCCGTATGCAGCCAACTGTTTTCCCCAGCATTTGTTTTATTGTTTTGAACTGCTTATGTTTAATTAGCATAATCTATAGCCATATACAAGCATGACCAGTTTCACCTAGTTATGGAGGTACCATAACCATAGCATTGGAGGCACCGATGTTATGACTTCCCCACGGCGGAGTGATTGCTCGTGGCGTCCCTTTTCAGTTTGGCCATATTATTATATCAGGTGGGGCGTATGGGTGCATCCTAGTTACATGTTTTATTCAGTTTATCATGGTGAATGTGGTGTGTGCCTTGCACCCTTCACAAGGAGCTGATCCCTCCTACCCAAACCAGTATATTGATTAGAGGCATCCCCTCTAATCAGCATGATGAGGTCACCCCTCCAAGTATTCATGCACGTGACCTTTTCATGACCTATATGGGCTATGGTATATATATGTTAAAACAGTTTTCACAAGATAAACATAAGGCTTTTCAAACTATAAAACCAGTTTTCTTGATACTTAACCAGTTTACTCAGTACTTAGTCTTCCGCTGTTATATGTTACATGTTTACTCTATTTCATGCTATATTGTACATCCGTGCACTGAGCGTCTTGCTCAGCCGTTTTCCTTTTCATGTTCCCAAAACGGCAGGTACTCAGGGACGCTCGTAGATCTCAAACGTAGGTGCATATGGACTGGAAGCTTTACTGTCTTTCTTTACTTTATGCATTTCCTTTACTTTGATACAGTTGCTATGGACATTGTTTCGTCCTTTCCTTTTACAGTATCTATGTTTGTGTGTGATGAGCTTTACTTTGGGGTTACCGATGTTTGATTCCGGTATTTCCCTTTTATGGTTGAATAATGCTTAGACATTTATCCTTGTATGCTTTGATGACACGCCATGATTATGCGTAATATTCCATTTCCAAAATGGGGTGTTACATTGGATCTTTAGCAATAAAATGGAATCCTCATGCCTTGTTAGGGCCTTTTCGGACTCGCCAATCTTCGCGCCCCGCTTCATAAGTTATGCCTTGGCTATGAACTCTTATCATTACCGAGAAACTTTTAAACGATCTTGGGCTAGAAGCTAAGTAACTTTTCAAATCGTACGACCTTACTTATTGCAGATAATTTATTAGCAAGTGATGGGAGAATAGGCAAATAATTACACCAAGTGAGCTTGTGCGAGAATACCGACTTATAATTGACTCTATCATTTCTCGTTCTCCACAATTTAAAATCTCAAGTAATGAGACTCGTGGATACTTAGCCTAATAAACCAATTAAGGTCTACATGGTTAAGGATACTAGCTAGAATAAACTTAGATAAGTCTATTCGGGTTGAGTCAAAATAAACGCAACGGGCCTAATATGTCAAAGATTTCTAAACTAGCTACACCACTTTATTTATTTATTTATTTTTGACTTTATTGCGGGATATATACATATGAAAGCAACGATAAAAATTTAAAAATTACGACTAAATGGCCAAAGTTAATAAAAAATTTGAAAAATGTTGAAGAAGATGATTTTCTGGTTAAATGAAGGCATTTTCATGGAAAAGTCCACTTAAAACATCGATAGAAGTCCCCCCCTACACTTAAGATAAACATTGTCCTCAATGTTTAAGCATGTGGGAAAAGTTTCCCCTACACTTATGACATTGTGCACGTTGGTTAAATCAAGTTAAGGAAGAGACGACTAAAGTGATCAATTTCAAATGTGAGTATGAAGAAAATTGAATCACGATAGTTGAGAGATAGAACCGGAGTTCGGATAACACGGGAGCACGGTTCTTCAAAGATTCCAAGAGTGCACTTATCCCTGTAATCACATCACCACACAAATACAAACACGTATAGAAGTCCCCCTACACTTAGGAGGTTAAAACAAAAAAAAGGATAGATACTCGGGCTGCCTCCCGAGGAGCGCTTGTTTTTTATAACCGTGTCACGAGCCTGACTCGACCCAAAATTAGTTCATGGGAAACGTGGTGAGGGATGGAATCACCTCCTGAGAGGTGTCCTCACCAAAGTACAACTTCACTCGTTGGTCATTCACCTTAAAATTAGGTCCATTAGGTTGAGCGAGCTCGAGAGTACCATATGGAAAAATGTGGGCAATGGTAAATGGGCCGGACCAACGAGATTTCAGCTTGCCCGAAAAGATTTTCAACCGAGAGTTAAAAAGTAAGACTTTGTCTCCAACATGGAACTCTCGGTTTTTAATCTTGGAGTCGTGAATGAGCTTAGTTTTTTCCTTATAGATCAAAGAATTTTCATAAGCCTCATTACGGAGTTCATTCAGCTCATTGAGTTGGAGCTTGCGTAGGTCACCGGCTTTGTTAATATCAAAATTAGCCCACTTCAAGGCCCAGTAAGCCTTGTGCTCCAACTCAATGGGGAGGTGGCATGCTTTCCCGTACACAAGACGATAAGGCGTACAGCCGATCGGGGTCTTGTAAGCAGTACGAAAAGCCCACAAAGCATCATCAAGTTTATCAGCCCATGAGGCACGATGCTCTCCCACGGTTCTTTCAAGAATTCGCTTAAGTCCTCTGTTGGATATTTCAGCCTGGCCATTAGTTTGTGGGTGGTAGGCTGTGGAAAGACGATGATTTACACCATACTTAGCCATGACTCGAGCAAATTGGTCATTGCAAAAATGAGTCCCACGATCACTAATAATGGCACGAGGCACACCGAATCTAGCGAATAGAGCTTTCAAAAAGTTACAAACCACCCTTGCGTCATTAGTAGGTAAAGCTTTGGCTTCAACCCACTTTGAAACGTAGTCAACGGCTACAAGGATGTATTTGTTTCCTTTAGAGGAAGGGAATGGCCCCATAAAGTCGATACCCCAAACATCAAAGATTTCACATTCTTGAATGAAAGTCTGAGGCATCTCGTCTTTATGTGTGATAGTGCCTTGTTTTTGGTAAACATCACATCGTTTAACCATATTGTGAGCGTCACGATATATGGAGGGCCAATAAAATCCCGAATCAAACACTTTTTTGGCGGTGTAGTTGGGACCAAAGTGACCACAGGTGGGTCCTTTGTGGCAAGCATCAAGGATTTCTGAAGCTGCCGGTCCGTCAACACATCGGCGGATAATCAGGTCGGCACATTGTTTGAATAGGTAAGGGTCGTCCCAAAAGTAAGTCTTAATGTCGGTGAAGAACTTTTTCTTTTGTTGGGACGTCAACCCTTCCTTGAGAATTCCACCCGCCAAGTAGTTTGCAAAGTCCGCAAACCACGGGGTTTCATCAGATTTCGAATTTATAGACATTAAGGTCTCCAAGGGAAAAGAATCATTGATTTCTTTGTTCGGATGATCCCCTTGGTAAGGATCCTCAAGTCTGCTGAGATGATCCGCGGCTAAGTTTTCTTCTCCTTTTTTATCGCGAATGTCGATTTTAAATTCCTGGAGCAGCAAAAACCAGCGAAGAAGTCTTGGTTTGGAATCTTGCTTTGTCAACAAGTACTTCAACGCGGAATGATCGGTATACACGATTGTGGTGGAAAGGACAAGATAGGGCGAAACTTTTCAAAGGCATAGACAACAGCTAAAAGCTCTTTTTCGGTTGTCGTATAATGCAATTGTGCCCCCGTCATTGTCTTGCTAGCGTAATGGATCGGTTGGAAGTGTTTATTCACTCTTTGTCCCAGAACCGCTCCAATAGCAAAATCACTAGCATCGCACATCAACTCGAAAGGCAGCTCCCAATTAGGGGTAACCAAGACGGGTGCCTTAGTTAGCTTATCCTTAAGCGAGTTGAAGGCTTCAAGGCACTCTTTGGAAAAGATAAAAGGAGTATCTTTTTCCATGAGGTGGGTCATTGCGCGAGCGATTTGAGAAAAATCTTTGATGAATCGACGGTAGAAGCCCGCATGACCCAGAAAACTTCTCACACCCTTCACGGTTGAAGGTGGAGGCAACTTGGCGATAACATCGACTTTAGCACGGTCTACTTCAAGACCGGATTTCGAGATCTTGTGTCCCAGCACGATGCCTTCTTTTACCATAAAATGGCATTTTTCCCAATTCAGAACAAGGTGAGTGTCTTCGCACCGCTTAAGCATACATTCCAAATTGGCAAGGCAAGAAGAGAAGGAATCCCCAAAGACCGAGAAATCATCCATGAAGACTTCCATGGTTTGTTCAACCATGTCATGGAAGATAGCTAACATGCACCTTTGGAAAGTCCCGGGGGCATTGCATAAGCCAAAAGGCATTCTTTTGTAAGCAAAAGTGCCATAGGGACAAGTGAATGTAGTCTTCTCTTGATCTTGGGGATCGATGGGTATTTGGAAATAACCCGAGAAACCATCAAGAAAGCAGTAATATTCATTACCCGCTAAACGTTCAAGCATTTGGTCCATAAAAGGTAGAGGGAAATGATCCTTTCTCGTGGCATCATTGAGTTTTCGGTAGTCTATACAAACTCTCCACCCAGTAACGAGACGAGTGGAAATCAACTCGTTGTGTTCATTGGGAACAACGGTTATTCCGCCCTTCTTGGGCACACAATGGATTGGACTAACCCATGGTGAATCCGAAATAGGATAAATCATACCCGCATCAAGAAGTTTGATAACCTCTATTTTGATGACTTCATTTATTTTTGGATTCACCCTTCGTTGGCTTTAAATTATGGGCTTAAATTCGTCCTCCATGAGAATTTTGTGTGTGCAGAAGTGAGGATCAATTCCACGAATATCAGAAATCTTCCAAGCAATAGCCTTCTTGTGATCTTTAAGCACGGCGATGAGGCGAGATTTTTCTTCTTCCTTCAAGTCCTTCGCGATAATGATTGGCGATTTCTTCTCTTCTTCAAGGAACACATACTCGAGATGTGGCGACAACTCCTTAAGTTCTAAATCCGAAGGATTTTCGACGGGAGGCGTTTTTAAAGTCGGAGTATCGATAGCAATAACCGTGGGAGATGGAGGCGAAGGATTGTCTTCGGTGAGAAGATTGTCAAAGAAATTCATGTCTTCATCCCCATCGGTGGGAGAATCATTAGTAGCTAAATTCACATCTCCCATGGTATCTTCAAGATTGTTCCAAAATAAATCACTATCTCCAAATAGAGACAATGATGAATCAATAGAGGACACGGTCTCAACATTGGGAAGAGAGGTAGGAATACTTTTGCAAGCATCATTAAAGTGTTCTTCACAAGCTTCATCAAGAACGTCAATACAATTAACGCTCTCATATGAATAAGGCTGTTTAGACAACTTTCCCATGTTGAAGACTACTTTATCGTCACCCACTCTCATGATAAGCTCACCGGCTTCAACATCAATGAGAGTGCGACCGGTCCTCAAGAATGGACGACCAACAATTAGTGGTACACGAGGGTCCATCTCGTAGTCGACGACAACGAAATCAGCAGGAAAGGTGAATTTGTCGACTCCTACAATGACGTCTTCGGCTATCCCCACTGGATAAGCAACCGTACGGTTGGCTAATTCCAAAGTCATTTTGGTGTGGACTAGCTCTGGGAGAGATAATTGCTTCCAAACGCTTAGAGGCATAAGATTAATACTGGCACCTAGATCGGCTAGGGCCATGCAATTCTCTACTCCCGGGAAATTACAAGGGATAAGAAAACGACCCGGATCACCAAGCTTGGTTGGCAATTTCCTTAAGAGCACTGCAGAGCAGTTCTCATTAAGTTGGGTGTTGGCAATATCGAGGAGCTTTTCCTTGTCGCTCAGAAGATCTTTAAACATTTTCGCATATTTAGGCATGTGAGCGAGAGCCTCAGCGAAGGAGATATTGAAATTCAGTTGTTTGAACATTTTAAGAAAGTTCGAAACTTGAATATCGTCCTTGCTCTTTTGCTTCTCTTTCCTCAACCTAGATGGATAAGGTATATTGGAAGAAGAGGAAGGCTTTGGAAGAATAGGATCACTCACATCCTTGGGTGGAGGATGGGTAGAAGGAAGAGGTGAAGAAATTGGGGAAGGAGAAGGATGAGGAATAGGAGCAGGTGACTCGTTCTCCTTAGTTATAACCACCGGTGGAGGTATAGGAAGCTCAGGTTCCTTGGTACCTTTGCCACTTCGAGTGGTGATTGCTTTCATCTCCCCTCTTGGATTCGCAACGGTGTTACTCGGAAGAGTACCCGAAGAAGAGGGTTGATTACCTTGGAAGAAACTAGCCATCATGTTCCTCAAGTCATTAGTTTGGCTATCCAACGTATTTCTCATGTCGGCTCGCAAATCATTCCCTTGTTTGACCAAGTCTGCTTTAAGGTTGAGCACTTCTCTCTGAAGATTTCCCACTATCACATCGTTAGTCCTCATGTAAGTTTCCACTTCTTGGTGAAGAGCGGTGGGTTGGTTGGGAGGAGCATTGTATGCGGGTGGTTGATAAGCAGGTTGTTGGTAGACTTGGTTGTTTCGTTGAGGAGGTTGTTGCTGCTTGTGAGGAGGGATGTATGGTGTACGAGGTTGTTGTTGTTGTTGAGGAGGACGATTGGGGTTTTGTTGTTGGTTTGGGTTGCTTGGAGGAAAACCAGGTGGTGAAAGATAGTTGTTGGAGCGGTAGCTAAGCAAATTACGGTCACCTTGAGGTCTAGCTTGATAGGGAGGTTGAGGATAGGTGCCATAAGCTGCATTAACATTCTCAGCAGGGTAGTCTTGGGTGGCAGTACAAGTAGTGTAAGAGTGAGGACCACCGCATATTTCACAAGGTTGGCTGACAGCATTAACTTGAGCGTTTTTAGCGTTGCTGCTATTGTTGTTGCTGACGGTGTGGGTAACAAGCGATTCAAGAAGCGTAGTTATTTTGTCCGGTCGCTTGTCGCTGTCACTAGTGCTAGCACTAGCGACATTGGTCCGAACACTCTTGGTTTGCACCCGAGATTTATTCTCAATGATGTCCCAAGCAGCATTGGAAGTCTTAGCCAAAAGATTACCCCCCGAGGCACTGTTTAGTGAATCTTGGTCACTCATGCTTAAACCATTGTAAAAAGTATTAATTTGATGTACTTTGGTAAAACCATGTTGTGGGCATTTTCTTAAAAGATCTTTAAAACGATCCCAAGATTCACTGAACGACTCATCGTACTTTTGTTCAAAATTTATGATTTCATTCCGCAAAGCGGTAGTACGAGAGGGTGGGAAAAAGTAATTGATAAACTTTGTTTCCAAATCCGTCCACGAGAGAATACTCTGTGGCGGTTCTTTAGCAAGCCAATGCCGGACTTGTCCCTCTAAAGAAAAGGGAAAAAGTTGTAATCTGATAACCTCTTGTGGAACACCATTGAACTTGACCGTGTTAGTGAGTTGCAAGAATCTCTTGATATGGTCGTGTGGATCATCAATGGTACGTCCCAAGAATGGTTGAGCGGAGACCATCTGGATAAAGCCTGATTTTAGCTCAAAGTTGTTGGCGGCAATTGGAGGTATGACAATTGGATCAGTGTTGCCATCTACATGAGCTTGCAGCAATTCAATCATCGGGCGATTATCCGGTTGAGGCTCATTGTTGTTGTTATTCATGTTGTTGAATGGTGGGTTGTTGTTGTTATTATTGTTGTTTGGAGGTGGTATGTTGTTGTTGTTTTGTACACCGGCCATGTCTAAGTGATCGAGAGGCTCTGGCTCTTGATAAGACGTGGATCGAGTGCGCATACACCTGCAAAAGAACGAACAAAGAAAAACAAAGCAAAAATATTTTTGGTTTTTATGTTTTTTAATTTTTTTGTATTTTTGAAAATTTTATATTTTTTAGGATTTTTTGAAAGTTTTTATGAAAAAGTAACGTTCACGGGGAACGGATCCCAAAATCCAAGTTCTCACAAAAAACTTTTGATCTTAACGAGAAGATCCGGCAGTGGCGCCATTTGGTACAAGCTTTTTCAATGGGTTCAGATTATATCTCTCAGTCCTCTCGAATTGATCTCGGTCTTAAGTGGAATAATTGTTCTTGGTTACTAAAAAGGAGAGTTTGGTTTTCTAATCTACTAAAAGGTTAAATGTACTAAAATGAAAACTTATATCAAAGACAATTAATTTAATGACAATTAATAAAAACTTGAATTAAAATTAAAATTTAAAGTAAAATATGAAATAAAAATGAAGAAACAGAAACAGTAACAATTAATAATGCTCAGAAGATGACTGATTCGGAACTTTTAACCTTGACTCGGAACTTTGCTCATCCGGAACTTTTCACCCGGAAGTCTTCATTCGGAACTTTTGAAAAATCCTTCATTCGGAACTTTACTCGGAAGCTAATTCGGAAGTTCACCCGGAACTTTATCCGGAACTTGGTTCGGAACTATTTGTTCGGAAGTTTATTCGGAAGATTTGGATAAAACATTCATTCGGAACTTTTTGAAAATAACATTCATCCGGAACTTTTACTCATTCGGAAGATTGGGTTCATCCGGAACTTCAGTTCATTCGGAAGATTAGGTTCATCCGGAACTTTCAGTTCGTTCGAAAGTTTTCAACTGATTCGGAACTTTTAAAGGAAAACTCAATCGGAACTTTTCAAAACATACTCATTCGGAACTTTGGTGTTCATCCGGAAGTCTGGGAAACACTCAAGAACAGTAACATATCCGAAAAACAGGGAAAACCAATTTTAATCCAAAAATTCACCAAGTTTTTCACCAAAAACTTAAATAAACTAATCACTAAGCATCTACTAACCATAAACTACAAATCACATCAACAAAAACACAAAACCCAACAACTTTTAAAGATCAAATCAATCAAAATAAGAACTTAAGAACTTGAAGAGAAAGATGATGATGAACAAGATGAAATGGAAAGATTAAACAAGAACTTGTATTGATGATTAATGTTTTAACAATCACAAAACAAGAATTAAAACTATAAGATTTGAAGAACAAAGATGAAAATCACCAATCACCCTAGTGGTGATGGTGATGCTACGAAACAGAAAGGAGAAAAAAGTGGGGAAGAGAAAAACTAAAAACTAACTGGCTAAATGTGTGTGGGGTGGACTATTTATAGGCTTGTCTTTTGGTTGGTGAGTGGGCTTTCTCCCGTTCTTCTTGTCTTCTCGTCTTTTCAGAAAAGTTGACATTTTCGATTCTGATTCGGGATTTGTCGTCGATTAAATTCAACTCGTCTTTAAATTTCTTCGTTTAATAGACTTGAGTTTCTTCGACTTATGTAAATCTTCCATCTTTGGTCCTTTTCTTCGATAAATCTTCGAATAGGCCCAGTGACTTCAAATCTTTTGCATCTCTTGGACAATAGACTTCGTCTTGAGTCTTTTTCTTCCATAAATCCCGTGCAATCCCATGTTTTCTTCAATATTCATCCGGTTGGCTCTGAAAACACAATAAACACAAAAACCACGCATAATTCCAAACAAATGATATTAAACACGCGTTTTGGTCTTGTTTTAGCCAGAATTAAGTGGTAAAAGGATGGGTGTTTACACACCTATCACTTATTCTTTGCTATTTACTCATGTAAGAAAAATGCTAGTAGAGTAGTAGTAGTAAATAACAAATTCATCAGTAAAGAGACATACAACATGATATATTCCTTTTTAAACCTTTAGTTACACGTACGCGAATATGTGAATATCACATTGGCTTATAAATACGATACCAAACATATCAAACTTTAAAAACCTTACAAATATGTAGAGGCATTACTTATTCAAATCATATATAGCTTAAGTCCTACGGATTCGTCCACTTAGGTATTAAACCTTTGCGTCTCTTGTGAGGCTGTGAAGAACAATGGTTTGTACTGTGACACCAGGACTGAAGCCAAACAGAACACCCAAGTCTAAACCTTCACCGGTAGTTGCAGCACCATCCTCAGTGGACTTGTTCCTCATCTCGTCAATGATGAACAATACAGCTGCACTAGATATATTACCGTACTCACTAAGCAGTAAGCACATGTCTGCTAGCTCTCATCTTATCCTTGTTGAGACCGAGCTTGAGCTCCACATCATCAAGTTGCTCGCTTGTCTGGATGGACGATCCGAAAGATCGAATTCCAATCAGTTATGCCCAATGGAGAAAACGCTTCTATGAATGCCCTCTCGACGTATTCTGAGATAAAACTTAACAGTTCTCTATTAAGATTTAAGATTAAACTTTAGACCCACCTCCTTAAGTTACCCCCCCCCCCCTCCCCCTATAGCTCTATCAGAGTCGGGTAAAAAAGTCTGAGCAGCAGACACCATGTGGAACAAAGGACGCTCCGTAGACAAGTCAGGGTCATAACCCACTATCAGCAAAAATAGCTTGAGCTACGAGGGAATCAATTTGGTTTTCATTAGGTCCACGGAACGAGATCATCGTCACCTCACAGGAAACAGCAAGAATATGAGCACCCTTATTGTTCTCAGAAAGGTCTTTAGCAAGACGTAGGACCGTTCCACCCGTGAAGCATCCCTGGTTGTATATCATGTGGTGTTTGACCGAAGGGTTTAAATCGAGGAGCTTCGTGAGCTGGTAGTCTGGACCAGGCATTTCAATGGCATACGTAGTGCAAAAGATGAGGTGGGCGATTTCAGATTTCGGATGGTCCCATTCATTGATGGCTTTGATAGCGGCTTTCTGGCCGAGCTTTGGGACTTCTACCACGCATACATCATGCTGGGTGTCGAGGGAAGGATCATTGTAAACTCCTACGTCAGGGTTCTCGTTCAGGAACTCTTATGTCAAGTGAATGTATCGCTTCCTTATCGAACTCTTCTCGCCTGTAAGCTACAAAAAAATTATCGGCTCACAAATTAAATATACCTTAACTTTGAAAATTACTCGTGCTTGAAATAATATGCTTGCATGAAAATATTTAATTATCACGCAAAATACTCATCATAGTCCCTGGGAGAATAGCAAAAATTTTAAGTAAATTAAATAATGGTGGATACATACATATGAGCTTGAGTTTGTCTTTGAGATCAACCATGTGCTCACATTTTGTGACCTGGAAATAAAAATCAGGAAAATCAGCTTGATATATATGTTGAAGCAAAATTCTCCGGCTAGGTAGACGCTAGCAAATTCCCTTCAGTCACAATGATGGTATCCTTGTATCTTTGTATTGAACCTTCGAACACAAGTCAAAACACGTTAGCCTCGCCCCAGGTTTGACCCCGAGACCAAGCTCCGACGTGTGAGTAAATAATAATCACGGAAGTGGTGTCCGGTCTGGAATATCGGTGATAAGTATAAATGTAAAGAGTAAATATGGTGAAGAAGATACATGTGTGTATTAAATGTGTGGAGTATTTATACTACTCCACCAAGCATACCTGGGTGTCTAGTCACATCAATAGACTAGGTTCTAAACCCAAGGTAAGTTTTTCTCTATGAATCGAGGGATTCGCTTCCAGGGCGGCGGTGCTTTGTATTGTCTGTTGGATCGAACCAATCAACCCGGATAATATAATGGGCTACTTTTGCCTTTCACCAAGTCCTAGGCCTGAGCATTAAATGTTCTACTGTTCTCATACTGGCCTTATTAATTGCTGAGATCTCGGCTGTCGTCCGGTGTAGTGTACGTATCCGAAGGCCTCAGCCGGACACATACGCGAACATGTCCCCCCCTAGTATCATAGCGTTAGGAATAGCTAGCGATTTGATACTTTGAATGAGTGGATTTGAGCAGTAATGGGCATAACTAATATGGGTTGTCCTATTAACTTCCCATTAATTACTTTTGTCTTTAGGTTCCTGCACTGTCATCCACTTGTACGTTGGGTTTCGCTCCATGGCTTGTGATCTGGCTCCACGTGTCTACACCTAATCTCAACGGTGTGGATCAAACTTGGGAATATGTGCACGTCCCTTCAATGTCCCTCCATCCTCTATAAATACTTCCCTCCTTTTTCTTTTATTTTTGTTTCACTTTCTTTTCCTTTCTTTTTCCTCCATTGTTGCCTTTTCATTCAAGGATTACTTTTTTGCCAGGGGTGCCCTCGTTTCTTCCTTCTTCTAATATCAAGTTCATATATTTTGTTATGTCTGTTAGTGAATCCGAGGATGAGGCTGGGCCCTCCTTTCGCGATCCTAAGTACGATATGCATATTAGGGTTTCTACCTTATTTGGTGACGACCTCAAAAAGATCGTTAGGAAATATCTTATTCCTGATGAGCTTCGTCCTTGCCTGCCAGATCCCCTCTTGACTATGGATCAACTCCGGAACGTTTTATTGGGATTTATGAAGATTATTTGAAGCATGAGGGGCTTCGGATTCCTTTCTCTAGTTTCTTCTTAGCCGTGAGCCAATATTTTTGTGTACACATCTCCCAGTTGGTTCCCATGAGTGTTAATCGTGTTACCATGTTTGAAATTCGTTGTTGTAGTCTGAATATACCTTGTACAGTGAACCTATTTCGTGTATTTTATAAACGGTGTAAGCAGGGACATTGGTTTTCATTTGAGAGCCGGTGCCCCCTAGATATGGTAAATGCTTGACTGAAACGACATCTAGCTTGAAATTCTGGAAACACAAGTGGTTTCTTCTGAATATGAGGGCGATTTCTCATGCCATGCCCTGGAGAGATAGAGATACAGATGTTCATGATGACTTCCCTACTCATTTTAATGCGGATCATGCAAAGTTGCTCGTTGATAATCCCATTTTACTTCGCCCCCTTCACAAGCACTTGTTGTTTTTATCTGGTTTATGGTTCCCTTATGAGAATCTTCCGTTCCGTCGAATTGTAGTTGATCTTGATAAAAAGGGTACTTTTTCATTCATCTTTCTTGCTATTTCTGCGGGCTGTTGTCGCTCGCTCCAATCGCCATTTTTTCTTTCTTGTAGACATTACCATGGATGAGTTTATCAAGCCGTCGTCTTTTGATAATGCTAATATTGGTCGAGATGAGAATGAAACCACCAAAGGTAACTCCACCCTTGCCAGTGAAGACTGCTATTCCGGCCCTTAATCCTCAGCAAGAGGCCGTGACCGTTCTGGACCCAAAAGTTCTTGCAGCTCGTCTGCGTCATGAAGGTAAGGACGTGATTAAATCAAAGAAGAGACCTGCTGGCGGGGAGCCCTCTGGACGTGTTTCTAAACGGAAGGGAGGATCCAAAACTCAAGAATCCTTGGGGACGGAGGATACGGAGGTTCATTCAACTCCTCCTCTAAATCATTCCCACCCTTCCGGTTCTGAAGATAAGACCAGCAAGACTAGCGGCGCTAAATCCAAGTCTCCTACCCATATCAATTTTAGTGATCAGTCTTCTCCTTTGGATGATGATGTGCATGACGATGGTACAGGTATGGTTATTTTGATCTTTATTGCATCATTTTTCTTATATCTTGCTTCTTTTGTGTGGGTCTCTTCTTCTCCCTTCCTCTTGACTCTAAAATTTTTTGTTACATTTATTTCCTTTAGGGAGCATGCAGGGTCCCGTCTTTCATGAAGGTGTTCCTTCACGCAGGTTTGTGCCTCCATGGCGTTTGGACGACGATATCCGTATTGATTCTCACTATTCTTCCCGGGAGCTATTGTTTCATCTGGCTACACCGGCGAAACAGGCTGGGCTCACCTCTCTTTCTAATTATGATCTAAGCCATGCTTATCAAACCTTGCCCGAAGTACCCTCACAGTTTTAGAGCTATTGAAAAGGTACGAGGCTCTCATCCGGGACCACTCTCGCTTGACTGCAGCTCAGCAAGGTGTACAAGGACATTTTGCTTCAGGTAAGACGGTGCTTGACCAGATGGCCCTCGCTCAGAAAAAACTGGAGGATAATTATAACAACTGTCTTGCTCGAGAACAGGAGTGTCTTGTTACTTTTGAGAGACTTGAGAGGGAGGCTCAAGACTCGCTAGGTTTGCTTGAGACCAAGGATAAGAGGATCACGGAGCTGGAACACCTTCTTGGTATTAGTGCTCAGGATCATATTAAGGATTTTGACCGAATCAAAGAGCTTGAGGCCAACAACAAGCATTTAACCTCTCTTCATGCTCAAGCGGAGGTCGACAAGCAATTTCTGTTGAGGGATGGTTTTCCTATACTTGTACGCAGGTTGCTTGCTAGCTATGAGTACCGCAGGTCTCTTTCTCTCGGGGTTGGGGGTATGTATAACGTAGGGTTCTTAAAAGATGTGGAATTCGACCACACACCGGAACAGATAGCTGCTGCTGACAATCTGAATATTGAAATGGACAGGACTTGGAAACAAGACTTTACTGCCTTGTTCTCGGTCGAATACCCTTTTGTGGCCAAGGTGGCGGCGAAAAATAAGCTTTCAGTGGTCGATATTATGCAGCTTACCCCAGCGGAAAAGCCAGTCACTCCTGCAATGGAAAATCCTCCTGTGATCAGACCGCCAATGCTTCCAAGACTTCAACAATCAGTCAAGATGATAAAGCTCAAGATACTCCGGTTCAAGATGGGGGAGCGCTCTGAACGAAGGCCTGGTATGCCGGTGTGAATTGTAACATGTTGAACATTTTCTTAAACATTTGTGTCTGTATATGCTCTTAATATTCTGGGTTTCCTGAACAAGCTCCACCATGGTTGTTTTAAACTTAACATCTTTCCATAATATTATTAATCAATGTTTCTTTCTTTATATGTTGTGTATTTTCCTTTGTTATGATTTATATTTGTGCTTGTTGACTACTTACCCGAGGACTTAACACCGGAGGATGTGTATGGCCCTTCCCAGATTGCCTATGGGGTGTGTTTAATACTTGTATATTTAGTGTTTTAGAACTTATATGGGAGACATTGGCACCGAGCCGCTTTTGATTTGTCTCCAGACTACCCATAGGCCGCGTCCAACACTTGTATATCTAACACTTGTGTTTTTAGGTTTATATGGGAGACATCGGCACCGAGCCGCTTTTGATTTGTCTCCGGACTACCCATGGGGCGCGTCCAACACTTGTACGTCTACACTTGTGTTTTTAAGTTTTTATGAGAGACATCGGCACCGAGCCGCTTTTGATTTGTCTTCGGACTGCCCATGTGGCGCGTCCAACATCTTTAATGCGTACTTACATACCTTCCGGTTAGCTAAGCCGAGGTTTATAATTACTGCAATTAATTATGCTTTAACAAGGACATTCATTCATTGAAATTGTTCATACATTATCGTTCATATTACATGAAACATTTCTGCAAGTTAGTCGCGTGCCATGTGCGTGGTATTTGTTTTCCATCCACAGTCTCCAACTTGTACGAACCGGTTTGATAAGCTTCCACGACTCTATAAGGTCCTTCTCAGTTAGGGCCAAGTTTCCCAATCTTCTCTTATCTGCTGGCCATCTTACGGCGGTAGACAAAGTCCCCGACATTGAAGGAGCATAGCTTGACGCGCTTGTTGTAATATTGCTCAACCTTCTTCTTATACTTTGCTTCTTGTATGGCCGCAGCCTCCCTTATTTCTTGAAGCAAGTCTAGATTCAACCGCAACTCTTCCTCATTGTATTTTCGTCAAAAATCAAAGTTCTTGCTGACGGAATCCCTATTTCTGCGGGAATCACGGCTTCACTCCCGTAAGGGAGGCTAAAAGTAGTTTCCCCATTGCTGGTTTTAAGCATCGTCCGGTGTGCCCATAGCACGTGAGGTAATTCATCAACCCAACCGGTTAGCCTTCTTCCCAGTCTGGCTTTCAAGCCATGCATCAATGACTTGTTATCTCTCTCAACTAAACCGTTTGCTTGCGGATGTGCTACCGCGGTGGTCATCTGCTTAACATGCCATTTATCACACCACTTCCCAAATGACCCATCTATTAGCTGCTTGCAGTTATAAGTAACTATCACCCCCGGAAACCCAAATTTGCAAACAATATTTTCCTAAGCAAACTTTTTGACCTCTTTTCCGGTTATCTTGGCCACTGGCTTGGCTTCAATCCACTTGGTGAAATAGTCGATGGCTACAATCACGAACTTGATATTACCAGAGTTTCCACTGATTGGTCCTAAGATATCCATTCCCCATTGGTAGAAGGGCCATGGTGACGTTATCGAAGTTAGATTCGTCTTGGGCAGCCTTGGTATGAGACCATGTATCTTGCACGAATCACACTTGGAGATTTCGTCCCATGCATCCTGATGCATCGTGGGCCAAAAGTATCCCTGACGCATTATTTTTGCAACAACTGATCTTAATCCGGCATGCATACCGCAGGCTCCTTCGTGCACCTCTCGGATAATGTAATTTGCTTGTAGCGGGCCGACACATCTCAGCATAGGAGACATATATGACTTTTTGAATAGGACACCGTTCTCCATTGTGTATTGGGGTATTTTCATTCTCAGATTTCTGGCTTTATCTGGATCTTGTGGCCATATTCCTTTTCCAAACATCTTTTGATGGGGGTTATCCAACATTCTCCTTCCTCTTCTACTATATCGTTGAATTCTTGCACATCAATAGATCTTGCATCCAAGGACTCTACCACTACTTCTTTGGTGAGGTGGTTGAACGTGACTGGCCCGAGCTTGCTTAGCACGCCGACCTTTTGATTCTTGCTTCTGAATATGTGTTCAATGTTAAACTCTGTGAATGCAGGTAATCGTTCTTTAACCTTTGCTAGATATTTGGCCATTCAGTCATCATTTGATTCAAATTCTCCTCTGATTTAACATGCAACTAATTTTGAATCAACCTTGACTTGCAACTTTTTTACTCTCATTTTTTTGGCTAGCCGGAGACCTGCTAGCAATGCCTCATACTCAGCTTCATGATTTGAGCAGTTGAAGTTGAATCTTAAAGCATATGTGAATTCTATGTTTTATGGATTGATCAGGACGAGCCCGGCACCGGCTCCCTTGCTATTTGCAGCCCCGTCTGTGAATAGCGTCCATTGGGTCTCCGGTTCTTCCTCCTTAGATATTTCGTGGATTATCGCAACTTCTTGATGTTCCAACGGAGCTTCATTCAGAAAGTCTACTAAAACTTGTCCTTTGACTGAATTTCGGGATACATAAGAGATTTCATATGTTCCTAATTCGAATGCGTATTTGGCTAACCTCCCAGAGGCCTCGGACTTGCTTAGTATTTGTTTCAAAGGTTGGTCTGTTATGACGTGAATGTCATGAGCTTCAAAATACCTCCTTAATCTTCGCAACAAGTGTAACAATCCTAGTACCAATCTTTCCAGTGGAGCGTATCTTCTCTCAGCATCGTGAAGTGTTTGACTCACATACCTTACATGCATTTGTACTCCATTTCGTTCAGCCAATAGCACATCGCTGACTGCCTCTTTGGACGTGGCTAAATACACATATAACACTTCTCCTTTGACCGGAGAGGTGAGTAATGGGAGCTCCAAGATGGCTTTTTTGAGTTAATGGAAGGCTTCTTCGGCCTTTTCAGTCCAACGGAATTCTTCCTTATTCTCCTTAGTGATGTTTTTCAGCGTCTCGAAGAACGACATTGACCGTTCTGCCGACCGTGACAAGAACCGGTTCAGCGCTGCCAAGTTGCCGCTCAAGGATTGCATCTCATTCAATGTTCTGGGAGACTTCATCTCGGTGATCGCTTTCGTCTTTTTGGGGTTTGCTCTGATGCATTCTGAGGTTACCATGTATCCGAGGAACTTCCCTTCTTCTACACCAAATGAACATAATATAAGGCTTTTGGCCAGGTAAAAAGATTCTTTGATGTGTGTCTAATCGAATTGATCCTGGTTATCTACGCGACTCAGTCGTTCTTTGGTGGAACAAATAGTTGTGTCGTTGTAGTATTAATAATGTGCAAAGATGTAAAAGTAAAAGGCAAGTAAAATAAATCTAACTCTAATTTAAAGTAAATGGCAAGTATTTAAAAGGTGACGAAAATTAAAAAGGCACTAAGAGTAAATAACGCAAACTTAAATCTATCTTAGGCAAACTTAAAACGCAACTAAAACTTAAAACTAAGGCAAGGCTAAAATAAATCTAATGCAAGTAATCCTAAAGTGCGACTAAGTAAAAAGGCGGGAAAAATAAAGCTTGAAAATTAAAAACAAAAACTTAAAAGCTGGAACTAAAAAGAACCTGAAAACAGCTCATCCGGAATGATCCTTCGTTCGGAATAATCACTCATCCGGAATGTCACCTTCGTTCGGAATGATTCTTCTTCACTTGGACTATTCACCAAAATCCTTGATCCGGAATAAATCCTTTATCCGGAATATGTCACTTATCCGGAATAAAGTCTTGATTCGGAACGTTGGTCCTTGATCCAGAATGTTGCTGATCCGGAATATTATTCCGAATAGAACTCCTTGATCCGGAATATGTCACTTATTCCGGATGGAAGCCCTTTCTCCTTGATCCGGAATGTTAGGTTGATCCGGAACTTTTAGCTTGATCCGGAATGTTAGGTTGATTCGGAATGTCTGATATTCCTGACGAACCGTTTGATCCGGAATAATAAATTATTCCGAATAAACACTTCTGATCCGGAATGTCTAATATTCCGGATGAACAACCCTTGATCCGGAATAAACTAATGATCCGGAATGAACTTGCACAACCCCTTGATTCGGAATAAAGAGTTGATCCGGAATGTTACCTGGGAAAAGATCAGTAACAAAAAACCGAAGAACAAGGAGAACAAAGATAATACGGATCTAGACAAAACTAATCAAAATCAACCACAAGATTAAATCAAACTAATCAATAAACATGTACTAATCATAAACAAACCATCCAAAACAATCAAACTAACAAATATAACCAAAATAATCAAAACCCACTTTAATCAATAAAAACTCAAAACATAAACATGAACATAAACATAAAAATCAAATATTAAAGAAAGGTAGATAGGAGATGAACAATAAAAATAAAGATTGACAAGAATTAAAAGGAAACTTACTTGAAATTAAAGGTATTTAAGGTGCAAGACAAGTATTTAAATTTGACATGAAAAGTAAATGACAAGGTAATTAAAATTGGAAGAACTAATTGTCACTATTAGCCAACGAAACTAATGAAATGAAATCCTAATCTATTTATAGGGGAGGATTAGGAGGTGCTTAGGAAGCTTCCTCCCCTCTTTCATCTTTTCTTAATTGCACCATTAAGTCCTTGTCTTCTTTAATCTTCTTAAATCTTGGACTTTAATGACTTTGTCTCGGGATTTCTTTGAACTCGTCTTGTAATTCTTCAATAAATTAGACTTGAGTTCTTCGGCTTTTAGTAAACTTCCGTCTTTTGACTTTTTCTTCAATAAATCTTCAGAATTGGTCTTGGACTTCCGTTATTTTTGCACTCTTGACTTCTTGACTTCGTCTTTCGTCTTTTTCTTCGATAAAAGCCCGTGAATGCCCGTGTTTTCTCCACTTTTCACCTTTTCGTCCTAAATCACAACAAAAACACAAACCACGCATAATTCCGACATAAATGACATAAAATACACGTTTTGGCTCGGTTATTATTGTAATTAAGTGGTAAAAAGGATGGGTGTTTACACACCTATCAAATCCCCTACACTTGACCATTGCAATGTCCTCATGCAATGCATTAGTTACAAAGCATGTTTACATTTTTCATCACAATCAATCCACCTTGGCCCTTATTAAAGAGATAGAAACTTATAAACATTCAAAGTAAAGGAATCAAAAACATACCTTTGGGTTTTGGAAATGTTATGAATAATAATCATCCTCAAGTTTTCACTTTCTCCAAACCAAGCTTAAAAACGAGATCATTGTTATTATAAGTTAGCAAACTAACACGAACTCATGTGGGCCAATTATTCACTTAGACTCCCTTATTCCTAGGTGTATCTCTTATATTTTATTGTTGTCTTGAATGATCACGAGGATGCATTGTTGACTTATTTCGATAGTTATTAAGTCTGAAAATAAAGTGGGACGATTTAATCAATAGTTAGCTAAAGGACAAAATCTTTTAAAACTGCTTCTCGGGACCTCATAAAGTTCATATCTTGGCATAACTCGCTTCGCGATTTGAGACCTTTCTCGGACCGATATTTGGCAGCGACTTCATACTTCAAATTTTGAGAGACGTTCATGAAATAATCGCTTTCTCTTCATAATAGGAATTTCTTCACTAGAAGTTTTGAGAGATTCTTCATATTTGGACCACGACTTCTTCATTTTTCTCCAATCATTATTTTGGACTTTGATATACAACGATCCGCCTCCTTTTTGGACTTGGATCTATTTATCCTCATACCTTGTTAGGGCCTTTTCGGATAGACTTCTCCATGACTTTTTAGGGATTTTTTGCTTTTCGTCGTGTGTCTCGATCCTTCATATTGATCTTTGATAAATGATTCTTCACATCGCTTGGATCTTTAGCAACAAAATATAGCCCTCATGTCTTGTTAGGACCTTTTTGGACTCGCCAACTTCGCATCCCGCTTCAATAAGTTATGCCTTGGCTATGAACTCAAATCCATACCGAGCAACTTTTAAACGATCTTGGGCTAGAAGCTAAGTAACTTTTCAAATCGTACAACCTTATTTATTGCAGATAAATTTATTAGCAAGCGATGGGAGAATAGGCTTATAATTAACTCACATAAATTCACGAAAGAATACCAAACTTATAATTGACTCTATCATCTCTCGTTCTCCACGGTTTAAAATCTCAAGGAATGAGACTCGTGGATGCTTAGCCTATTAAATCAAAGTTTTGGGTTTCCGAGTCGCCTATAGGATCTTGCAAACTCTTAGACTTTTTCAAGTTTAGAAATCGCATTTTAAAGTTCCCTTGATAAACAACTCTCTAGGATCAATTATAGGAACTTGCGAAAAGTTCTTGTTCTTAACCCGTGAGAGTTAAGACTTTCGCGTTTTATAGCTCCCTACATAAAAGCCTAGCAAAACTTGACTTAAACACGTTAAGGATACTAGCTAGAGTAACTTAGATAAGTAAACTCGGGTTGAGTCAAAAGATTCACAACGTTTGAAAATTAAAACCACTTTATTCAAAATTTATTCTAAAAAAGAAAGAAAATAACTATGCAAAGGGAAAAACTAATAGGCCAAAATAGATCCAAATTTTTGAAAAATGTCAAAAAATTGATTTTCCGATTAAAATGAGGACAAATACAAGGAAAAGGCCACTTAACTTCGATAGAAGTTCCCCCTATACTTAATATAAACAGTGTCCTAAATGTTTAAGCATGTGGGAGTAAACTCCCCTACACTTAGGACATTGTGCACGTTGTTTAAATCTCGCTAAGGAAGAGACAACTAAAGAGATTCCTATTTTCATATTGGAAAATATAAAATAGTGAATCGAAAAGAGTTTAGGATAGAACCGGGAAAATGGGAACACGGAATCACGGGTCGTCAAAAATCATCAAGAGTGGATCATTGAGCGCTCGAATCCCTGAATAGTAGAAGAGAGGAAATAGCAAACACCAATGGGTCTCCCCTACACTTAGGATAAAGAAAGCTAAAAGATAGATGCATGGGTTGCCTCCCAAGAAGCGCTTGATTTTTGTTAACCGAGTCGTGAACCTGACTCGACCTTGATTGCCATAGGAAGAAGCATGAAACACATCCACCGGGATCAAAGACATAGTTTTCTTCCATCAAGTAGCACAAGCTTAAGGCGAACAAGGCAAGCCAAAGAAGAGTAGGCAAGGTTCCCTTAAGCAAAGACGGAGCACGGTGGGAGCAAGTATGGTGAGGTGCAAGCATATCTTCAGTAAGTCCAAAAATCTTTCCTTTTATTTCATTAGACGGATACTGAGATGGCTTAAGAATATCGATACCGGGGTCGAACACCTTTTCTTTTAGGGGAAAATAGCACTCAGGCTCAGCAGAATGTGAAGAAGATCCGCGAAGAAAATGCACAACCTCGTCCTCAGAAGGTGGACAAAGAGGTGTTAAATCATATGTGCTGCGAATATTAGTGTCGACCGGTTGCTTCTCCTTTGAAAGAATTTTCTTCAAATCCAAAGTAGGATCAAGACCATAATTATCAAAGTCTAAAGAAGGAGCATCACTCTCATGAGGGAAGTAAGTATTGAGAAAAGTAGAGAAGTCTTCCTCAAATGAGTAATCATCCAAAGTAGGATCAAGTGATGGCGGAGGATCTTCATCATGTGAAGAATCACTCGAAAGAGTATCGTCCTCATCAAAATCATCATAGGTGGGCATGTCGGGATACTCAGAAGTAGAATCATTATAATCATCTGAATCTGAGCTAGAATCATCATCATAAGCATCAAAGATCGATGGAGAATCATAAATGGGTGAAGGTTCCAAATTGGATAGAGAATCATCCACATCATCTTGAAAAAGTAGATTATTAATGCAAGACTCGAATAGAGGATTGTTGTAGATGACAAAATCATCGAGCACATTAATCATATTCGCGGATTCTCGTCCATAGGATTTGCTTGTAAGCTTCCTCATTTGAAAAACTTGTGCATCATCCCCGACTCTTAAGATTAACTCGCCTTCGGCAACATCAACTAAAGCTCTTCCAGTTCTCAAGAATGGCCGACCAAGTATTAAAGGAATACGAGGGTCCATTTCACAATCAACAACGACAAAGGTCGACCGGGAAAGTAAATGTGCCAACTTTAATGAACACATCTTCGGCAATACCAACGGGGTAAGCGAGAGTGCGATTTGCAAGTTCAAGAGTCATCTTTGTTGGAGTAAGGTCGGGTAATGATAGTGTTTTCCAAACACTTAATGGCATGAGATTTATACTGGCCCCGAGATCAGCTAGGGCAGTAAATTCTTCGGTTTTGTTAAAGATGCAAGGCAACACAAAATGACCGGGATCTCCAAGTTTTTCCGGAAGTTCTTTAAGAATAACTGCAGAACAGTTTTCATTTAAGCGTGTGTTGGCGAGCTCAATCAGCTTCTCCTTCTTGTTAAGCAATTCCTTGAATGCTTTGACAAATTTCGGCATGTGGACAAGTGCTTCAACAAGGCTAATGTTGAAAGTCATTTGAGAGATCATCTTCAAATAATTCGACACTTGAATGTCATCCTTTGTGTGCATTTTGGTCTTGCCTAAGCGAGATGGATAAGGAATTTTGGGGTTGGGTGGTGAAGGTGTAGATGTAGCAGGTGAAGGTTGAGATGTTGAAGGTGGGGTTGGTGGAGGATTCTTGGTGGGTACTTCATCACGACGAGGCGGAGACGGTAATGGTGCACTAATACTAGGTGTAGGAGGAGTAGGGATAAATGGTGGTGGAGGAGGTGTAGATGATGGGGGTGGAATAGGTGGTCCTACTATGGTAACTCCACTACGGGTAGTAATAGCACTCGCATTCGCTCGCGGATTGGTGACAGTGTTTGAAGGTAGAGAACTCGAGGAAGAAGGTTGAGTTGTGGGCAAGAAACTAGCAAGCATATTCTTCAAATCATTTGTTTGATTGCTGAAGGAGGATTGGATATTATCTCGAAGCTCGGATCTAATGTCATTCCCTTGCTTGGTAATATCTCCTTTCACATTGATAATTTGGCTCTACAGATTCTTGATTTGCTCACCTTGGGTTCTCATTAAGGTTTCAACATCGGGGTTAATGGGTGGGGCTTGTTGAGCGGGTGGGTGATAAGGATTAGAAGCTCTTGGTGGGATTTGGTTGCTTCTATTGTAGTTGTTGTTCGGGTTTTGGTTTTGAGGAGAAAAACCGGGTGAAAGGTAATTGTTGGACCGGTAACTCAGCAAATTTCTATCCCCTTGAGGTCGAGCTTGGTAATTTTCCGGTGAATAATTACCATAAGATGCATACACATTTTCCGGATTTCCTTGAGTAGAAGGACAATCAGTGTATGAGTGTGGACCGCCGCATGTCTCACAAGAAGGTGCAACCGCTTTAACTTGTTGTTGTTGGTTTGTAGTGAGAAGCAAGATATTTTTGTTCATTTCGGTCATCATGTGGGTGAATTCGGTCATGTCGGGGTTTGCTGAAGAGGAGGAAACATTGACTCTCGGGTTGTTCCTTGAAGAAGCGGAGGAATCCCAATTTTTATGATGAGTAGTCATGTTTTCAATAAGCTCTCTACACTCCTCGGGTCTCCTTTTCATAAATGTGCCACCGACGGCTGCATTAATCGTATCACGATCTCGAAAAGTCAAACCGTTGTAGAAAGTATCAATCAATGTGACTGGAAGCATGTTGTGGTTTGGGAAACGATCAATCAAAACATTATATCTTTACCAAGCATCAAAAAGAGATTCATCGGGTTCTTGCATGAAACCGCTGATTTGATTGCGAAGGCTTGTGACCGTGGATGGTGGAAAGTAGCGCGACAAAAAACGTTGAGTCATGTCATCCCAAGTATGAATTGAATTCTTCGGGAGACGATCAAACCATTTCTAGGCGTGGTGTGATAAAGTATGTGGGAAGAGTTGTAGGCGAAGAACATCCATTGTGGCACCGGGCAACTTCATGCTTTGAGTGATTGTAATGAATTTGTCGAGGTGTTTGTTGGCATCATCATCAGGCATTCCGGCGAATGGATTAGTTTGTACTTGCTGAATCATGTGGTGCTTCAACGAAAACTCTGGAGCCGTGATTTGCATCGGTGTAATCGGTCCTCCTCGTCCAAACATGGTAGGTTGACAAAGCTCCTCCATTGTCCGAAGATCGGGCTGTGGAAGAACATTGTTGTTATTGTTGAGGTGCGGTGGATTATTATTGTTGTTAACACATGCCATAGCTAAATCTTCTCGAGTCTCGGACTCTTGATAATTAGAAGATCTAGTACGCATACACCTACAAAGACAAAAGAAAAAGAAACCAAACACAAAGACAATATATATACACAATAAAAATAGAATCTTTTTGGATTTTTGAAATCTTTAGTTTTTATGGATTTTTAACAATTTTTAATTTTTATGGTTTTTTGAAATTTTTAAGCAAGAAAATAACGCTCACAAGTGAACGGATCCCAAAAAGCAACGCGTCTCTCACAGAAAACCGTTAATCTTAACGAAAAGAGCCGGCAGCGGCGCCATTTTAATATAAGGCTTTTGGCCAAGTAAAAAGATTCTTTGATGTGTGTCTAATCGAATTGATCCTGGTTATCTATGCGACTCAGTCGTTTTTTGGTGGAACAAATAGTTGTGTCGTTGTAGTATTAAAAATGTGCAAAGACGTAAAAGTAAAAGGCAAGTAAAATAAATCTAAATCTAATTTAAAGTAAATGGCAAGTATTTAAAAGGTGACGAAAATTAAAAGACACTAAGAGTAAATAACGCAAACTTAAATCTATCTAAGGCAAACTTAAAACGCAACTAAAACTTAAAACTAAGGCAAGGGTAAAATAAATCTAAGGCAAGTAATCTTAAAGTGCGACAAAGTAAAAAGGCGGGATTAATAAAGCTTGAAAATTAAAAACAGAAAATTAAAAGCTGAAACTAAAAAGAACCTGAAAACAGCTCATCCGGAATAATCCTTCGTTCGGAATAATCACTCATCCGGAATGTCACCTTCGTTCGGAATGATTCTTCTTCACTTGGACTATTCACCAAAATCCTTGATCCGGAATAAATCCTTTATCCGGAATATGTCACTTATCCGGAATAAAGTCTTGATTCAGAATGTTGGTCCTTGATCCGGAATGTTGCTGATCCGGAATATTATTTCGAATAGAACTCCTTGATCCGGAATATGTCACTTATTCCGGATGGAAGCCCTTGATCCGGAATATCTCCTTGATCCGGAATGTTAGGTTGATCCGGAACTTTTAGCTTGATCCAGAATGTTAGGTTGATTCAGAATGTCTGATATTCCGGACGAACCGTTTGATTCGGAATAATAAATTATTCCGAATAAACATTTCTGATCCGGAATGTCTAATATTCCGGATGAACAACCCTTGATCCAGAATAAACTAATTGATCCGGAATGAACTTGCACAACCCCTTGATTCGGAATAAAGAGTTGATCCGGAATGTTACCTGGGAAAAGATCAGTAACAGAAAACCGAAGAACAAGGAGAACAAAGATAATACGGATCTAGACAAAAATAATCAAAATCAACCACAAGATTAAATCAAACTAATCAATAAACATGTACTAATCATAAACAAACAATCCAAAACAATCAAACTAACAAATATAACCAAAATAATCAAAACCCACTTTAATCAATAAAAACTCAAAACATAAACATGAACATAAACATAAAAATCAAAGATTAAAGAAAGGTAGATAGGAGATGAACAATAAAAATAAAGATTGACAAGAATTAAAAGGAAACTTACTTGAAATTAAAGGTATTTAAGGTGCAAGACAAGTATTTAAATTTGACATGAAAAGTAAATGACAAGGTAATTAAAATTGGAAGAACTAATTGTCACTATTAGCCAACAAAAGTAATGAAATGAAATCCTAATCTATTTATAGGGGAGGATTAGGAGGTGCTTAGGAAGATTCCTCCCCTCTTTCATCTTTTCTTAATTGCACCATTAAGTCCTTGTCTTCTTTAATCTTCTTAAATCTTGGACTTTAATGACTTTGTCTCGGGATTTCTTTGAACTCGTCTTGTAATTCTTCAATAAATTAGACTTGAGTTCTTCGGTTTTTAGTAAACTTCCGTCTTTTGACTTTTTCTTCGATAAATCTTCAGAATTGGTCTTGGACTTCCGTTATTTTTGCACTCTTGACTTCTTGACTTCGTCTTTCGTCTTTTTCTTCGATAAAAGCCCGTGAATGCCCGTGTTTTCTCCACTTTTCACCTTTTCGTCCTAAATCACAACAAAAACACAAACCACGCATAATTCCGACATAAATGACATAAAATACACGTTTTGGCTCGGTTATTATTGTAATTAAGTGGTAAAAAGGATGGGTGTTTACACACCTATCAGAACATTTCTTCAGATTTAACTTCATGTTAATCCTTCTTAGATTGTCAAAGGTTTCTTGGACATCAGCAAGCATTTCGTCTTCAGTTTTACTTTTTATCATCAAATCGTCCACGTATGCTTCTAGATTCACACCTATTTGTGACCGAAATGCTGAATCTACCAACCTTTGATACGTGGCTCCGACATTTTTCAGACCGAAAGGCATTTTCGTGTAGCAATATGTGCCCTCGTCCGTGTAGAATGCCGTCTTTTCCTCATATTCTTCGTCCATGAGCACTTGATGATATCCCTTGTACGCGTCCAAGAAGCATTTGAATTTATACCCCATGACTGCTCCTATTTTTACATCTATGTCTGGTAAGGGGTAGCAATCCTTTGGACAAGCAGAATTGAGGTTCTTGAAGTCTATGCACATTCGCCAATCACCATCCGGTTCTTTACCAGGACAGGGTTCGAGATCCATGTAGGATATCTCACCGGTCGTATGATGTCGGCCTTCATTAGCTCCGTAACATCCCTTTTAACTGCTTGACTTTTCTCCTCTCCTAATGTCCTTCTCTTCTGCGTGACCGGAGCGACTTCTATGTTGACATTCAGCGAATGTTTTATGATCCCTCTCGATACCCCGGCCATGTCCGAAGGTTCCCAAGCGAACACATCGACATTTTTTCTCAGCAAATCTATGAGTTGCAGCCGACATCTCTTAGTAAACAGCCTTCCGATGGTGACTAACTGTTCCGGGTACCCAGGATGGACCACGATCTATTCTGTCATTCCCCCTGCCTGTCGTTGTTGCTGATTGAACCTTTCATGGGCGAGCCATTTGTCCAATTCCTTTCCCATGGTCGTTGCCTTCATTTTTTCTATTTTCTGTCCATCCTCTATGACTCTGCATTCATAGATTGCTCGATCCTTAGTCCTCATTGTTGTTATTCCATTGGGAGTGGGGAATTTCATGGTCTAGTGTACCGTGGAGGGTATAATCCTTAAATCCTTGATTCCGGTCCTTTCAAGTATTATGTTGTAAGGTGATCGTGCCCTAATCACCGTGAAGCTCATTATAATTCGTCTTGACAGATCGTGTGATCCGAAGGTCACTTCCAAATCAATTTTTCCAAGGGGTGTGGTTTCTTCACCTGAAAAGCTCAAAACTTTCGCGTGGTCAGGCGTGAGCCTTGTCCGGATTGAGGGCTCCAAGTTCAGGAAGCAATGTTCGAACATGACCTGCATTGTGGCACCTTCGTCCATGAACACCCTTTTTACCCATTACCCTTCTACCTCGGCTTCAAATATCAAAGGATCATCGGATGCTTCTGCATCAGTCACCGGAGGAAAAGTGATGGGAGCGTTCATCCAATCTACCTCAATCTTGCACACCTCTTTTCTTTTTAGGTCGCTATACCTGTTTTCTATCATGTTTATCATTTTCTCTTTAAAGTCTCCATTTCCTCTTCCTTGATTGCCCCTATTCACCCTACCTCGCAAATCTTTCACGAGATGATTCAATTTATCGGACTCCAAAGCAGCTTCCAACTGTTTTCTTAACTGATGGCAATCATTGGTGAGATGTCGTTTCTCTTGGTGATAATCGCAATACTTATCCATATTTTCTGGCCAAACCATGCCTTTGGTCGGCGGTGGTGGGGGAAGTTGTAATTGTAACTCAGTGGCTAAAATTTCCTTGGGGAACTAGGTTAGAGATTCCAATCCGGGACGCTGGTATGGTTCCCTTCTTCCTTGATTCTGATTTACCGGAGGTACATATGGAGAAAACGTGGGCTTAGACCGATAATCATTCCTTTGACGACCTCTGTTGCGTTCACACTACCCGGATGAGAGGTACCTTTCTTCCCTACCATATTTGGAGTTCCCATAACCTGTTTCTCCTTGTGGTAGCTCCGTGTTTCTGAAAACCTCTTCAGATTTGATGATATCGTCCACCCTTCGCATCATTTCTGCTACTGTCGCCGGGGTATCATCTAAGAAACGTCGGGTTAATTCTGGGCATTTAGCGCCATTCACAAAAGCTGATATCTTCATTACCTCAGGCACTCCTTGGATATAACTTGCTTCATCCGTCCAACGTTCTTTGAATACTGCCAGGGACTCGTGTGCCTTGCGGATGATGGTGGTGATCTCCATCAGAGTCTTGAGGCTTTTTCTTCTTAGAGAGAATCTCTCTAGGAATTGGTCCTTTAAGTCATCCCAGTTATCTATGCTACCCCTCAGTAACCTTTCGAATCAACCTCCTGCAGCCCCGTCCAACGTCTGCTGAAAAAATCTGCACCACGCCGGCATTGGCCACTCACCCGAGTTGGCTGCACCAGCGAAACGAGTGATGTGATCATTAGGATCAGTGGCTCCTGTGTATAACTTGATGGTTGCTGGTAGTATGTGTTTCGGTGAGGAGAACTCTATGATCCTTTTGGTGAAGGGAGAAGCAATAACGTCCTTAAAAGTTTTTGCAAGTCGTCATTGGGACATTGGCTTCCCTTTGAACCCTCTGCGCCTCATTTTTGTCTTTTTGTGCATCATGTGGGTCGTCTTCGAAGACCAACCTTGTAGGCGAGATAGGTTTTTTGGACACAACGTTGTGGCGCTCCACCAAGTTCTGCAACACGCTCATGCTTTCCAAAATCTTTTCTTGTAAGTTTGAAGGTGTTTCAGTCTCCTTTTCTACAGTTGCGGGGTCACGGTCTAGAGACAACGGTATGGGTGACCCTCCTGGAACTCCTGCCATAAATAGTTGTTTTGTGTAGATTCGAGTTTAAGGTCCCACGGATGGCGACAATTGTTGAAGAAAAATTCTCCGGCTAGGCAGACGCTAGCAACTTCTCTTCAGTCACAATGATGGTATCCTTGTATCTTGGTATTGAACCTACGAACACAAGTCAACACACGTTATCCTCGCCCCAGGTTTGACCCCGAGACCAAGATCCGGCGTGAGAGTAAGTAACAATCACGGAAGTGGTGTCCGGCCTGGAATACCGGTGATAAGCATAAATGTAAAGAGTAAATACGTAAAAACGTATTTCCAACAATCTCCCCCTAAGGGAGGTCACTCCAAACAAGGGCGTTACCCGAGTTACAATAATGAAATAAACCTAGCATACTATGCTTGTCTTGAGCTCGTGGTCTTCGTCTTTCTTTTCTTTTTCTTTTCTGGTGAACATGCTGATGTGATCTTTGATATCAATCTTTAGCATCAATCTCTTGCCTTGATCTCGTGCATCCATCACTTGTGATCTTCGCCTCTTCATGACACCATGTCCCACATACTTATACCTTCGTAATTCTTGAAAGCTTCAGAGTTCAATACAGCGGAAGACTTAACTTTTAGGCTTTCTTGAATTTGATGAGGTATTAAGTGCATAAAGTATAAGCATGCGGGGACGACTTCTTCTTGGATCCCGCAACGCCACCGTCTTCAAATGCCGCAACATAAGTAGACACGAACGAAATGGCTTTGAACATTTCATTCTAATTCGGTAGCATTTTACCTCCGGTCGGTGAAGACCGTTGGACGATATTAGATATCGTACCCGTGACGGATAGTTTCAATTAAGTAACTTCCTGACAGGATTTCGCGGGTAAACCCGTTCTCTTTATTCGACCGTCCAAAGCTGATTGCGAACATAAAGAGTGAATCATTTGGATAATAATATCCGCATGATTTGAAGTCGTCAATTCATGTTCCTGGAACAAGTGAAATTCAATTAAGAACCGCACCATCGTTGCTTTCCAGTTGTCACGAGCTTGATTCGTATAGAATCTTGCAAGTTACCTACCAAGTGCTGTTTGAGGTTAACACTAGAAGGATTTCCACTCATCACTATGAACACTAAGGTATCACTCTGAGTGTTCTGGCAAGATCACTAAGATATTGCGTAGAGGCCTGGAACGTGTTTAAATTCAGTTAAGAATTAAACAGTTGTTGCTTTCCAGTTATCACAAGTTTGATTCATAAAGAATCGCACAAGTCACCTACCATGAGCTTTTTGATATTCGCTCAAGAAGGATTTCCATCTTCATTGTAAATACTTTCGTATTACTCGGATGTTCAGGCAAGATCATGAAGATTTTGCGTAGGACTCTTAAAATCTTTCTTACTTTTCACAGTGTGTGAAGAAGCAAGGAAATATGAAAGTGTGTCCTAATGAGATATTTGATGATCTCAAATGGCTCTAGACTCGATCGTGTATTTTGGATTTTAGTGATCGGAGGCTGGAGAGGAGTGCCACCTTTTCAATACCAATTTATTCGGAGTGAATAAATCAATAGATAATGTGTTGTCTCCGTGTGATTAAAACACATACCTTTTGAGAGATATCTGAGTTAGCTGGGATGGGTTGTGCATTGCATCACTGGGTCCATGATGTCTGTCTTCAATATCGAGAATCATTAAAATGATCTCAATAGCATACGTATTGACCCGGTTTCTGCCTAAGGTTGTAAGGAGGGCTTCTTTCTTTACACCCTTTATCTTTACAATTCTTTTTCATTCTTCAACCCCTTCAATGCTTACCAATACGTCATAACTAGCACCTTGTTGTGATTGTTCCAGTGCTAACTTAAGTACTTGGTCGGCATTCAGCTACGTTCACAATCTTTCTCCAACTTTCCTAAGGACTACTATTTCTAGCTATGGAATGTCCTTGGGAAGATTCCTCCGGTTCTGGAAGAATCATAGGACTTAACCTATCCTACCATCCTTATGTCACCACAATCTTCATCTTCGTGAAATAAATGGGTTTCGGGTAAGTATATGTCACCATGAAAATCCATTTTGATATGCAAATCCGTTTTGCTCCCCCTTAACATATGCCACGATATTCGAAAACATTTCGCACATGTCGGGATGAGCCAGCACATTAAGTCAAACCATTTGTGATAATATCCCATGTTAAATCACATTTTCTCCCCCATATTAAAAATATTAACCCAATCGATGTTTTTAATATCAATTGATTTAATGAAGTTTTAACAAAGGTTTTGGGAAGAAAAATGCAAGTCCCTTTTATCTTCATGATATCAAACGCATGAGATATGATACCGATTTGTAACATGATCACATATTCACCATATTAGAAAAGAATTGACAAGGTTGGACCTGATAGATGAGAACATCATATGATAAGATCAAATGGTTCTTGTCAGCATATGTTGGTCGCCTCGTCACGTCTGAAGTCATCTCTTGACACCACGTGTACGATTGGTATTGTTGTCTTGACACCAGTTAGTGAGCTTGGCACGTTCGGCATCAAAGATTCTGAATGCTTGACAGTTGCTCCCCCTCAATTGTTGACCCGTGTTCTATTGAAAGAGCTGTAGTCGTCGGTTGAGTAGTCGCATCGTCGAGTATGTAGATACCAATTGTAGATTGCTATGGTTGTAGAGATGATAGCTTCATAAAAACAAGACTTCTCTTGTTTTAACAAATAAATGCACTGAAACGTACATAAATTTGTGTTAGACCAAGTTATAAAGTAAACTTGATCCCTTATAAGGTTTTAAAGTAAACTTGCCCGAGAAAATTAATTCCCGTTGTGAGCCAAAGCTTTCATAAGAAATACTTGACTTTAATATGAAAACCGGGTTGCAGTCAGACATAACTACAAGCCATTTAGGCATGTTTTATGAAATATTTACAACTTTTGTACAAACTCTATTTATGGTGCCGTGTCGATATTAATCAACATTTCTAAGGCCGTAAATATTATCGTACCAAAAGACATGCCTTTGAAAAATAAAGTAAAAATATTTTTGGATTTTTCTAGATTTTTCAATTTTTTATGGTTTTTATATGGTTTTATATTTTTCTATTTTGCTTTTGTGGATAAAAATATAAACAATATATACAAATGATCACCAAGGATACGGAGAATAGTTTTACCACCACTATTCTTTCACTTCATCTGCTAGTTCCTTTAGAGTCTCAGGCGAGAAAGTTCTCATTCCTAGCTTGTCGGCCAAAAATTCAATTCGAGCACGATCTAAAGCCTTCGTGAAAATATCCGCCAATTGATACTCAGATCGGACAAAGTAAAGCTCGATTACTCCATTTTCCACTTGCTCCTTGATGAAGTGGTAGCGAATGTCAATGTGCTTCGACCGAGAGAATTGAATGTTGTTGCAGCATAAGGCAATTGCACTCTTGTTGTCGCAGTACATCGGAATTTTGTTGAAACCTAGACCATAGTCGGTTAATTGCGATCTCATCCAAAGAATTTGAGCACATCAACCGGACACAGCTATGTATTCTGCTTCCGTACTTGAAATTGCAGCGCTTTTCTGCCTTTTCGATGCCCAACTGATTAGTCGATCTCCTAATAGTTGCAAAGTTCCACTCGTGCTACGCCTTGTATCTTGACAACCCGCGTGATCCGCATCTGCATATGCCATTAGTGCAATAGAAGAGTCCTTCGAATACCAAAGTCCCCGATTAATGGTTCCTTTAAGATATCGAAAGATCCTTTTAACAGTAGCTAAGTGTAACTCAGTAGGCCTAGTTTGATACCTGGCACACATACATATAGAAAACTGAAGATCAGGTCGACTGGCTGTGATATACAGAAGAGTACCAATCATTCCACGATAAAGTTTCGGATCAACGGCAACTCCATGTGGATCTGCATCAAGCTTAGATTTTTCCACCATTGGAGTATCCACCGGGTCGCAAGATTCCATCTTATACTTCTTAAGCGATTCAAGGGCATACTTGGATTTATTGATAAAGATGCCTCTGGGACTCTGAGATATCTGAAGACCTAAGAAGAATGATACCTTGCCCATCATTGACATCTTAAACTTGGAAGACATGAGTGTCCCAAACTCATCCGATAAGGTTTGGGTCGAGGCTGCAAATATAATATCATCAACATATATTTGTACCATAATCATATCTTTACCTCGTTTCTGAATGAACAGCGTGGGATCCACCTTGCCTTTAGCGAAGCCTTGTGTAATGAGGAATGTGACAATAGATCATACCATGCGCGAGGAGCTTGCTTCAACCCATAGAGAGCCTTCTTAAGCTTATACACATGATTAGGATAATTAGGATTCACAAAACCATCCGGCTGTTAAACATAGACCTCTTCCTTGATTTCTCCATTAAGAAATGCCGGCTGCATAAGCGAGGAATAGTCTAATAGCTTCCAAACGGGCAAAAGGTGCAAAGGATTCCATAAAGTCGATGCCCAATAATTGCTTGTATCCACGAGCTACTAGTCGAGCTTTGTTCTTCAATATTCCGCCTAACTCATCGAGTTTCACCTTGTAAACCCATTTCAAAGTGAGTAACTGCACTTGATCCGGGCATGTGACAAGTTCCCAAACTTCAGGACGTATGAATTCGTTAAGTTCTTCTTGCATAGCTTCTATCCAACAAGATTGAGTAAAAGCTTGTTGCCATGTCTTAGGTTCAACTTCAGTGAGAAAAGCATCAAAGTGACAAAACATTGCACTTTCTTGTAACTGACTTCGTGTGGATACCGGACGATTAGGGTCACCAATAATAGAATCTATAGGATGATCCTTTGTCCACTTGCTGTCATGTTCACGAATCCGTGGATTGGAGTAAACTGTAGAAGGAGCTTCCGCTGAGGTGGACGACCCGGTTTGATTAGGGTCGGGAATAGGTACACCAAAGAATGGAAGTTCACGCATTTGAGCGAATTACAAATCGTGATCATCATCGTCCTCTTCATCATCAATAGGCATGACATGGGTAGTTGGTTCGGGTGTTGGTTGAGAATTACTCGTTGATGGTATATCTTGACCAATTGTAGGTGCAGACGTATCTCTTTGTGCTTCGGTTGTTGGAGCGACAACTTCGGTTACCGGAGCTATTACCTCAGGTTCTGGAGCAACAATAATTGGAGGAGTAAAGAATTCATCAAAGAACGGTTGAAACAACGTATTCCATTCATTCCTAGTAGGTGGTGTAAATGGTGATGAAGTAGGTTTGTTTGGGACAAGACCAGAACTAATATTACTGGGTCCCATTTCATGAAGTGCGGGTTCAGAGCTGCTTTGCTCAGAAGCCATTGCTGTCAGCTCATCAAAATCAACATTCATAGTTTCGAGGATCTTGCGAGAGTTACGGTTGTAGATTCAGTATGCCTTCTTTGCGGGTGCGTAACCAATGAAAATACCAATATCAGCCTTTGGTTGAAGTTTTTCCAAATTGTCACTATCATTATTTGGATAGCAAAGAGAACCAAATACATGAAGATATGATAAATCTGGTACTTTTCCATGGAGAAGCTCATAAGGTGTTTTACCATGGCGTTTACGAATTAGTGACCGGTTTTGGGTGTACACTGCTGTAGATATTGCTTCTGCCCATAAAAACAATGGAGCCTTTGCGTAAATTAACATCGTTCGAGCAGCTTCTATAAGTGTGCGATTTCGCCGTTCAACGACACCGTTCTGTTGTGGAGTGCGTGCAACGGATGTTTCATGAGATATGCCAACTTCTTCATAATAATCACGCAAGATTTGATTCACAAATTCGGTTCCATTATCTGTATGAATGCGTCGGACAGTAGTGTTGAGACGCACTTGAATCATCTTGATAAATCCGATGATGAATTTAGGTACCTCATTTTTTGCTTTAAGAAATTTCACCCATGTAAACCGAGAGTAATCATCGACAATGACGAGGATGTACTTTTTGCCACTAAGACTTTCAACACGCATAGGTCCACAAAGATCCATATGCAACAGATAAAGTTTCTCTTGGTTGGTGTATTCCGTCATGGGTTTGTATGATTTCTTAGTGCTTTTCCCCATTGTACACGCGGAACACAAATGATCCTTGTGAAATGATAGTTTAGGAAGACCACGAACAAGTTCGTTTTTCGCCAAGTGATTAATAGCGTGAAAGTTAAGATGAGATAACCGTCGATGCCATAACCATGACTTAGTCTTCGATGCTTTGGAGAGAAGACATACGGGAGAAGCGGCCATCATGTCTTGTAGAGACAAATTATACAAATTATTCCCTCGAGTACCTTTCAATAAATCAACCCCTTCCAAATTACGAATGAAGCAGGTATGCTCTCGAAAAGCAACTTCTAGGTTTGCATCACAAAATTGTCCCACAGAAAATAAGTTGTGACCGAGACCTTCCACGTAATACACTCTCGAAATTATAACATTCCCAATATGATATTCACAATAACCCATTATCTTTGCAATATGATCATTTCCAAATCGAACCGTACCAAGAAACTAGCTGACGAAATTTCTGAGCTGAGAGCGATCTCCGGTCATATGCTTGGAGAAACCAGAGTCCAAATACCAGAGAACAATTTGGACCACCTGTTTTCAATAACAACAGTAGACAATGCATTGGAAACTATTGGTTCTAGAGTGTTAGCAGATACAGATATAAAATTATCAGAATTGCTAACATTTTTGAGACCCTTAGATTTCCTGCGTTTTCTAATGTGAGTCTTAGCACTAACAGGTTTTACTGTTCCAACTTTCTTAGGTTTTGGATTATTCGCGGGCACTATAGTGGGAGTAGACCTATTTAAAGGGCACTTGTTTCCTACAGTAGTGTCGGTGTTCCTAGTTAAAGGACATGCTTGTGTTTTGGTAGCCTTGGTACTCCTAATTAAAGGGCACGCTTTCTTCGCTTTAGTGGGAGTGATACTAGTCAAAGGGCACGTATTTCCTACTATAGTGAAAGTTCTACCAGTGGGGCGCCACATCCAACCAACTTGGGTTAACACTTTCCCAGTCGGTTTCCATTCTAATCCATTTTTCCGGGCATACATCTCATTCACATGGTCAATAAGGCAAGAATCATGACGACTAGAAAACATACATTCATTGCAATTCCAACATTTTAAATTAGAATTCACAGTAGGCTTAGAACGCTGCACAACCGCAGAGCCTTTAGGTTTAGCTACATGATTTTTTTTATTCAAAACATAAATAACATTCCTAGGATGGGCTTCTACTTTCTTCTTCACTTGACTACTAGATGGGGGCAAGATCATATCATTCTTCTTGTTTCTCTTAAGCTTAGATCTTTGAGCCTTAGTAGTGGTGCTTACTCCTGTAGAAGGCAACACGGGAATATTAGAAGCTGGTTTTGATTCCGCCTTATCTTTAGTGACCAAAGTTTGAGATGGTTTAGTCCTAGGGCCCTTGTTAAGTGGTGTGACGGCTATAAGGGTTCTTTTGATTGCACTAGAGGATGATGCTGAGATAGTGGCTGCGCTATCCACAACATTCTTACCTTTTAGAGTACGAAGTGTTTCCTTTAACTCAGCCAAGACCAGATTCTTATCACAAATTTGTTCCCTCAAATCAGATATTTCCATCGACTTTCGATTCAATTGTTCAATCAATGATTGATTTTGTGCAGTGGTATCAACACATGCGGGCTTTACTGAATCGAAGAGTCGTGTATTTCTCTGTTTTAAGTTATCAACTTTGGACAAAATCTTGGAAACTCGATTATCTAGATCAAGTTTAAGATTCTCAGCGGCCTCAAGTACGTTCACACAGTTAAGCTCCTTAGATTTATCTATTTCTATCGGCAAAGATGTAGCAAATTTGTCACTTGGCTGACGCTGTTTTGATTGTAAATTCAATCGAAAATTCTTTTCAAAATTTGCATCATCGATATTAACACCTTCGAATGACGTTTCAAAGATTTCTTGAATAAATTGTTGCTTGCATTCAAGCGAAATACAATGTGTTTGAATCTCATCAAAACGTTTTGAAAGCAATGAATATAAATCTTGAAGCTTTAAAAATTCAGCGTCAGATTCGTGACAAGTACTATCTACCACAGTATCCACAGATTCAACATTATGCACAATAGAATCATTATCAACACTTTTATTCACACAGACAAAAACTATATCATGAGACATCACTTGCTTCAGAAGCAGATCATTTTGGCGTGAAACCCGTTCTATTTCAAGTAAACTGTTTTCATAGGCATCATCCATTTCATTGAAAACACGTCTAACTTCTTCTATTTCCAAAAGCAAATCTTGATCAAGAGTACTAAGACAAGCTTTAACATTGTCTACAAACGGAACAATTTCGTTTCGGAACGCAGCTCTAGTGTGCTCAAAGTTCCATTCACCTTCCGTTATGGCCGAAGCCGCCGTACGTTCCAAAATGACCTTGTCAAAATTGGCTAAGTGTTGGTGTACCGCATTTAAGTTAACGGACGCCTTACTTGCCGGTGGAATTAACTTCGTTAAATCCGTTTTAACAAGTGTAGGAGACGTACTAGGAAGGTTTTCGTTTGACAAACTTTGGGGCACAAGAACTGTCAATTCAGCTAATTCCTTTTGTAAGCGAATGCGTGTCTTTTTCGAAAATTGATCTTTGTTATGTTGATCATAATCAATTGTATGGAATTTTGAAATCATTTTAGAATGAGTTTCATCCGCAAGTGACTGTGTCTCCTCAGTACTACGAACAAAAGGTGCTTCTTTCGATTTGCCAATTATGGTCATATCATAAAGACCGGGAATATGTTCCTGAGCTTGTTTTGCATAACCTGGATTAGGTGGTAAATCTTGAAGACGCTTGAGTTCGAGTTCTTTAAATGATTTAGTTAAAAGATGAACCTTTTCTGTGGAAGCGTATTGTTTTAAAAGCTGTTGTTCCTTGAATTTAAGAAGTTTGGTAGCATTAATTTCTGATTCAACCTTTTTAGACTCGAGAGTTTCGAAATCCATTTTAAGTTTCTAAAAATCATTGACAACCGACTCTTTTACTTTTAATTCATTGGAAAGGTTAGCTTTTAATGATTCTATTTCTTTCAAGTGTTCAATCTTTTCAAAACGAAATTGGTCAAATTCAGAACATGTTATTTTCTCTGCTTGAGGGACCATTTCTAAAGTTTTGACCTTTTCTTTATGCAACGCAAGCTCAGCAGTTAGGGTGGAATTCGTATCTACGGATTGTCTGAGGGCCATATGTATTTGATCAATAATATGTTTAGGCACCATAACCAAATCATGTTGAGCATAAGATTCCATACCCGTCGTTGCATTTGGTTTAGGTTCACTCAAATGTGTAGGATTGGGTACCACATCATTTGAGTTACTAGTTCCCGAATGTTGTCGAGGTTGTCATTTTCATGCCCAACTTGATGTTGGTTAGCATCAATATTATTGGATGTGGTTGGTACCTCACTGACGACATCAGAACCGTAGTGAGAGAGATTAGCAATGAGAGCAGCTTGGGCAGAGTGAATGTCATCACAATCCGAATCATATGCGTCAAGATCATCAGCTTGATAAGCTGCATTAGAAGTGGAAACGACTACAATGCCTTCAGTATCCGCTGCCCCTGGGTCTGCAAGAAATGCTAACTCCTCTGAATCCAAAATCTTCCCCTTAGGCTGAGCATCAACTAAATACATCTTCTCACGAAACCATGCATCATCCCTCCTCCTTTTCGGCTGAGTGCATTCCCTAGCCATATGACCTTGTCCTCGGCAATTGTAGCAAGTCACAACCTTCTTAGGACCAATAGGACTCCCATTTCCACTAGCTTGAGAATTCACAGCTTGATTGTTCCCAGTCCTTGTAGGAGGTCCATATGAATTTTTCCTTCCCTGAATGGGTTGCACCGTCACTTGACCATCTTGAACAGTGGCTTGTTGTCGAGGATTTGATGAGGTGCGGAGCTGATTGTTTGTTGGTGGAAATCCTCTAGTTGCAACAAGTTTTGACAAGTAGGCTGTGAGATGGTTTAGAACATCAGCTGGCGTATCATTTAGAGTAAAGACCGGTGCTTGGATTGGTGGAAGTTCATTAGAGTAGAAAGCTTGTGCTGGTTGTGCTTCTATTGGAAAAAATCCTTGCTGAGAAGTATAGCCCATTGGAGAAGTGTTGGCTTCTGATGGTGATGTCTGATATGGTGGTTGTTGTGGAAAAGATTGTTGATGAACACTTTGTTGAAATGCTTGTTGTGGCATCATTGGTGGTTGATAAGATAGTTGTTGATAGGTGTGTGGTGGTGGTTGCTGCAAGTATGATGGTTGTTGATAAGTATAAGCCATGTTTTGTTGAGAAGCATACATTGCAAGTGGATCATGAACTTGAGGTGTAGACAACCGAGCCTCGATCACATGGCATTCGTGTTGTTGAAGAAAAGCTTGAAGTTGATCCACATTGGTGTTATGCAAGTCCTTAGCCAATTTAACATCCGTCACGTATTTTTTCCATTCTGAATGAAGAGTGTTCAAATACTTGGTGTTCAATTGAAAGGTAGGAATTGTCATGCCATAGATATTGAGCTCATTCAACAATAGGGTAAATCTCAGATAGTAATCATTGAGAGTCTCCCATGGCACATAGGCAAACTTATCAAAAGTATCATAAAGCTTACACTCTCGTTCTTGTTTAGTTAACGAGGTGCCTTGCATGAGAACACGAATTCTATCCCATAACTCTTTGGCAACTTTATGTTTGCTGACGAGTTTGTAGACATCTGGAGGAAGGGCTTGGAGAATGATGTTTGTAGCATACTTATCACATTTGTCTTGAATCTTCATATCTCCAGTTAATTCACCCGTTGTGCGAGGACGAGTAGTTGTACCTTCCGTCATTGTACCATAATCTAATGGTCCATTGAGCACCGATGCCCAAATGAGATGTCCATTCTCCTTGTTCAACATATAAAGTTCCATTCGGGAAGCCCATTCCTCATACATAGTCTTCACCAACATTGGTGGACGATTATCCGTACCCGAGAGGATGGACTTATCCGTAAGAGATGTGTACTCCATTTCAATAAGTTAAGATTTACAAACGTTGATCGATCAATGAAAGAAAGTAAATGTGTTTGTTGTTGTGAGTTGAAGTTGAGAAACAATGTTAAAATCCCCTAAAATATGTCCTTGATAAACCAAAAATTCCAAGTCAAAAATTACACACGAATAATTTTTGTTATCGGAATGTTGATCGGAATAGTGATCGGAATATCAGTCGGAATAAGCCCTATCGGAATAACCTTGATCGGAATACCAAATCTGAATACCAAATCGGAATGTACCTAATCGGAATAAACCAAATCGGAATACCTTGATCGGAATACTAAATCTGAATACCAAATCGGAATGTACCTAATCGGAATGCCAAATCGGAATACCTAATCGGAATACCTGATCGGAATGTACCCAAAATCGGAATCCCTAAACCCTATTCCGATTACACTGATCGGAATGTCCTATAAACCCTTTTCCGATGACCTGATCGGAATAATTCCCACTTTTCTCGGACAAAACTCAACCAATTCGTGATTTTAAGCCAAAAAATGATCAAAACACCCAAAATTTTTGTGTTTTTAGCCAAAGTAACTATACCAAATCCCTACCACAACTATGTAGAAGATTTGTATCAAGAAAAAATCATCAAAAACACAAAAAAAAAAAATTGGTTCGTGTGTAATAAGGATCAAAATAGGCGTATGAATCAAGAACGCAAACACATGAACAATACAATCATCCCATGGCTCTTGATACCATTTGTAGGATATGTAAATCTTGCTTATGTTTTTAGAGAGAGAAAGAGATAGAGAGATGGTGAGAACACACACACTTAGAGAGAGAAAGTGAAAGAAAAACACTTTTTCACTATGTGTAAAAATGAGGAACACACACCCTCTCCATCAAAGGAGAGGGTTTATATACCCAAGCCTTGTGATGGGCTTGAGCTTACAATGTTGGGCCGGCCTACACATGTTGTAGGCTAGGCTTGACTTTGTTTGTTTAATAAAGATATCTAGACTACGAGCTACTACTTAATATATTGTCGGAGTGACCAAATCTTCCTAAATACGTAAAAACGTATTTCCAACACTCATCTTATCCTTGTTGAGACCGAGCTTGAGCTCCACATCATCAAGGTGCTCGCCCGCCTGGATGGACGATCCGAAAGATCGAATTCCAATCAGTTATGCCCAATGGAGAAAACGCTTCTATGAATGCCCTCTCGACGTATTCTAAGAGAAAACTTGGCAGCTTTCTATTAAGATTTAAGATTAAACTTTAGACCCACCTCCTTTAGTTGCCCCCCTATAGCTGTATCAGAGTCGGGTAAAAAAGTCTGAGCAACAGACACCATGTGGAACAAAGTACGCCCCGTAGACAAGTCAGGGTCTAAACCCACTATCAGCAAAAATAGCTTGAGCTACGAGGGAATCAATTTGGTTTTCATTAGGTCCACGGAACGAGATCATCGTCACCTCACACCAAACAGCAAGAATATGAGCACCCTTATTGTTCTCAGAAAGGTCTTTAGCAAGACGAGCATCCCTGGTTGTATATCATGTGGCGTTTGACCGAAGGGTTTAAACCGAGGAGCTTCATGAGCTGGTAGTCTGGACCAGGCATTTCAATGGCATACGTAGTGCAAAAGATGAGGTGGGTGATTTCAGATTTCGGATGGTCCCATTCATTGATGGCTTTGATAGCGGCTTTCTGGCCGAGCTTTGGGACTTCTACCATGCATGAATAATGCATTTATGATCACTTGCATCCTTTATGTAACATAAAAATAAAGCTTACTAGCTTCCGGCTAACAGATTATAATCTGGTAATTAGAGAGTAATCTAAACTACAAATACAAATGATCATGTGCATTCAGAAAAAAATTACTATATAAAACTATAGACACATGCATTTCTTTTCTGTACTATTTCCAAAGTTTTGAGATCTTTTACAAGTCTTGGCATTACGTTGTGAAAAAATTCATGTGTAAACTTCCTTCTAAAATGCTACTCCTTTCATTCTGTTATTTTATTTTATTTTATTTTTCAAGATTCTAGAGATTTTCGTCAACCGTTGTTCAGTTTCAGCGACGTCCTCTGTGTTGTGCAGGTTCCCTTCCCTTTGAAGGTTTTCAGCGACATACTATCCGGTTAAAAGCTGAGTGTTAGTTTGCCCTTTTTGAGACGGTTCACCGGGTTTATAAAACTGGTCGATCAATCACGTCACAGTTCAACCGATTCGATCCATAAAACTATGGTTGAAGTCATAATATAACAGCTAATAGTACGTGTTTACTTTTGAGTCTTCATAACAACCGCACCTCGTTGAAACGTCAGAAATATAGGCCAATTTTATTATAGATTTTGTTAAATATTCTTTCACAATCATAAAAACTGGATCATCTTAACATGTAAAACGTTTTTAAGCTTTTCATAACAATTTGGTGTTCGTTAAATGTGATTTAAGCTATTCCGTAATTAAAAACATAACATTTAAATTCTCCATAGTTAATTTTCATAACAGGATAGATTGATGAATCATCTTAACATAGAAAATTTTGTTTAAAGTTTAAACTCTTTTTTATAATAGCAACTTTTGTGTTCATTTAAATGTAATTTTAATGATCCCTTATTTATAAACTTTTATCTAACGATGCAATTTATTTCTTCTGTTTTGGCAATCATTTAGCGTGTACAAATAGATAATTTAAGAGCAACTGCAATGCACAACTTCTGCAATAACTTTTTATTATTCTGTAAAGCTTTTGAATGACTTCAAAAGCTTGGTATTTGTCAACCGCTTATAACTTTTTACATTTATGACATTAAATGAAAAATGCATTTAGTAAGAAGGTTTTTATCAAGAATTTTGCTAATGACCACCTATAGAGTGTTTTTTTAACTTTCCGTAATTAAATATTTTAAAAAATAAACTTAATTAATAAAAATACATATCTTATTTAAACTTACTTACCTTGATTATATTTTATAAACTCATGTATTTAAAGAAATGATTACTTAATCTATACTACATTATAAAGGGTGTATCCCTTTGGTTGAAAGTTGAAAATGTTGAATGGTTGAAAAATGTGGGTCCCACTAATCTATATCTATACTACATTATAAAGGGTGTATCCTTTGGTTGAAAGTTGAAAATGTTGAATGCTGGAAAAATGTGGGTCCCACTAATGTATATTTATATTATATTATAAATGGTGTATCCCTTTGGTTGAAAGTTGAAAATGTTGAATGCTTGAAAATTGTAGGTCCCATTAAAAACTACTATATGCAAATCTTATTCATTAAAAAAGATATAAACTTTCGTTAATTAAACAAATGGAACCCTTTCATCCAATTGACACATATTTATAAGATATTTTGAATAATAACATGTTACAACGCTTTGAAATAAAAGTTTAATCTTTTGACGTTATATTTTGAACTTCACCGAAACACTTACCACAATATCGCATCGTGTTAATTATCTGTTGCTAGACAATTTCCGCCGCTATGCGCGGGTACTCGTCTAGTAGTATTAAGAAATATTTATAATTTTGAAAAGTTAGAAAACATAAGTGGTCATTAGCAAAACTCTTTTATCAAAGACTTGTGTTTGCCAAATTTTTATAAAAAGTCTTCCAATAAATTGTAGATGCAATGCTAAAAAACACTCGTAAAAGCTTTTAAAAATTGTATAGCTTGGAGATGCAAGAGTATTCCATTTGTTATAGTGTTGTGGTTTTATTTTTTAAAAGCTTTTGGCATTAGAGTAATATTTTTACCAAAGCTTTTTATACATCATTTAATTACATTCAATGTATCAAGTCATGATTAAAGACTTGGTGTATTGCTAATGCTTTAAAGCATGCAACGGATGTAAGCATACGTGTATTGGCTTATACATTCTCATTGAATACAGCTTGACTATTGTGCACTAAACTCTTTCAGCGTAAAATACATATTTTACTTTTATTTCTTTTGTTAACAATGAAAAAAGTCATGCGCATATAAACTGATAATTAAATACTCATTAAAAAAAAACTTACTTCTCTTTACGCGTTTGTCTTTCCAACAATAGCTTATTTTATTAAGTAAAAGTAAAATTCGACACTTGTAGAAAAATCGTTGCTTTTAATGCAGAAAGGAGAACCATGAGCAGTAAAAATGAAATCTTTAACAAAAGATTTTTCATGTTTCCAAGAAGCGCTTAAATTCTCCATGCATGACTTGTCACGTTGCTTTTACCTACAAAACAAGAAGTTGAAAGACTTGACATAACCAGATGCTTTATCACTATATAAATCCATAAAACGAGCTATCATAGTACAACATTAACGTTAAAAAAAAATCATAGTACAACATTACAAATTACAACAATTGCTTGTAAAACAACAAAACATGGAACAAAAAATCATGGAAGAGATCGTTGCGCCTTTGGCTGGTCTCTGGGTGTTGTTTAAACTTGTCTCATGGTCGGTATGTATTTACCTTTGATTACAATAAGACTATGCTATCTATTGTATTCGCTTATACATCTTTTTTCTGTTTCAAAGTGTTGTTTTTAAATGGGTTATAGCTTAAAAAGTTGATTGGTTTTGGCCCCCAAGGTTTATTATAACAATGTTTGATGTTTTCTACTACTAAAGGAATCTAAAAAAAGTGAATTCTAGGATATGTTAGAGCATAATGATGGGAAAAGACCACTTACTAATGGTCCTGTTTCTTGTTTAGGTAGCAAGATACTGGAAAAAGAAGGCCGCAGCAGCAGCAGCACAAAGTGGCGCAGCAGCAGGGCAAAGTGGCGCAGCAGCAGGACAAAGTGGCACAGCAGCATGGGGATCAAATGGTAACGACTTTCTTGGAGGGTTCGAGAAAATCGCAGACTCGTATGTTCGAGAGTCATACATGCGTGAGGAGTTCCGCAAGAAATAATAATATGGATCACTAGTTTGAAATGTTGTTTGCTTTAGTTATGTCATTCCTAGTGTTGGTTGTTTTGACCTCCACAGTAGCATGTATGCTTACGTTGTTATGTCATTCTGTAGTAAACACTTGTCTTTCTCAACTTAAACTACAATTATATGTTATGTTCCCTAATCTGAACTGCTAACTAAATTCAATACACATATCTTAAAATGATTCCATGAAGAGTATAGAGGTAGAAGATGGCAGACATGTGGTCTGCAGAGATGATGAGGTCTACTAAACCTTAAAAACTAAGGCTATAAGGTCTGGGATTTGATTGTTTACTACCCAAGAGGACCTGTAACATACGAAACTAGTTTGTGTAACATTACCTCTTAACAGAAGTACAACCCAGATCGATCCCATTGGGTCGAAATTGTGGCATTTACTTAAAACCTATAATTGTTTGAGACTACACATTACAGTCGAGAACAAAACATGATACGAGCTATGTATATATGTCACACAAGCAGAACAGATGGACTACACAATGTTTAACATCTTGCAAGTTTAAACATAGCATCAGAAAAGATGGCATACAATTTGGTATAGACTTTTGTCTTTAGCCTCCGCAACAAGATCCACATGCCGGAAGAGAACCTGTAGAAAGATTAAATTATATTATTAACACCATATAATGTATTAGTAAAACCTGCAGAAACCTGAAATCGTGAACTTACTGTGATCTATCCCTCTGACGTTGTCTAGGCCACGCGGAGGTCCGCGTGGACCACCACCATATGGGCCACCTCCAGGACCTCCACCACCCCATTTCTTGCTGCTACCGGAGCCTTTCTTGTAATTATCAGATTTATCCATCTACAAAATTGAGGGATGATGAGTACTAGATGAAAAAAGACATAATTCTAGTTATGAAAGGAAAAAGACGAGGATTCAATATTTACCGAAAACATAGTCATGAAGAACACTTGAAAGAAATTGATTATAGACCAAAAGAAATCAATGACGGTTCTGAGCCTCCATATGGTTCGCTTGGTTTTGACAACACCTGAGAAATAGACACGAATAACCACCATCAATTAGCGCCAGACATTTTCTGACTACATTTACCAAATGTGCGGAAAATAGACTAATTATGTTAGACTTGTTCTTTCAAACAAACGCAGAGTAGAGACACAAACTCTAAACCAATTCAAAACCATATTTAGCAGTTAAAACAAAAGTTGTACCTCACATTCTCACTGCCTAACCACGGAAATTCAGGAGAAATGCAACTATGCGAAATAAGTATCAGGATTGAGGAAATAACTTAAATGTAGTCACCTATAGGAATAAGGTTGGTGGATAAAGTTAACGACACAAAGGGGCACGCGTGGTAAATACTACTCCCTCCCTCTGTCTCAAAAAAGTGTTCCCTTTAAAAATGCAAACTAGTTAGGGTGCGTTGGCCGAAAATAGGTGTTTTCCTTGTTTTCTTTATACGTAGTAATTGTTTTTGTGGGAATGAAAAACAATTTCATATAAATGCGTTTTCAATGGTTCTGTGGAAAATTAAAAACCCTTTTTTTTGTCCAATAACCCTAACTAAGGGGGTGTTTGTTTAGGGTCATGAGACATAAGCCCATTTCGGCTTATATTCCATAAGCCCTAAATTTGTGGCTTATTTAAAGGCTTATGGGCTTATATAAGTATATTATAATATTATACACTTATTTAAGCACATAAGTCTTAAAAGAAACCACAAAGTTGGAGCTTATGAAAAATAAGCTAGATTTCGGCTTATATTACATAAGCCCCAAATTTATGGCTTATTTGGAGACATATATAAGTTTATGATATCATAATAAAGTTATATAAGCCCACAAGTCTGGAAATAAGCTACAAATTTGGAGCACAAATATCTGTAACGACTAGAGTCAACAATCAGAATTGTAAATGATTAATACAATAAAAGGTTGATTCTACATAAGAGTAAAGTGCAATTTAAAAGTAAAATTTTAATATTGATATAATAAACAGATAGATGATTATCAAACTTATCAACCAGGAACAATAAATACAGGTTAAATTTGATTTAAAAAAATAAGATCGCATAATTCGAAGATCAGTGAATCAGTTTTAGAATCAAAAGAAAGGATTGTTGAAAATTAATTAGGGGATTGATAATCGTAGTTACCTCGTTCAACATAAGCCATAGCGTAGACTTTTCGAGTACAGAAATTATGAATCAGGGGAAGACCAGTTTTATACTTTTATATAGGAATATTAATTGCTGACGTGGTGTTATCATATTGGTTTGTGACGTGGCTGTTGAGGAAATTGGGTGGAGCTGAGGACGTCTTTCCCGGGAATGTCTGATGGTATTTTACTTTTTACAAGAAAAAAATTCTTTGTGGATGTTTTTTCTAATATAAGAATAGTATTCGCGTAATTGAACGATAAATACTCGATAATTATTATTTTTACAAACAAATGTTATATTTTAATTTACAAGTCTATACTTAAATTAAAGTTAAAATTATAAAAAAATTAAATCAAAATAAAATAAACTTACTAAAAATTAAAATATATATATTAAAATAAATGTTGAAATAAAGAGTACAAAATTTTAAAAAAATAATGAAATTAGATTATGATAAAAATAAATAAATAAAAAGATATTTAAATTTTAAAAATTTTTTTTTTTTAAAATTTTTTTAGAAAAGTTTGTTAAAAATAATTAGTGGATGAGATCAATCTAACAAAATATGATCCAATATTAAATTTAACCTCTTAAATTTTGGTTTAGAGTTAGATTTGCTAATTTGATTAAGATCGAAGTTAAGTTTGGAGATAACCTCTTTATATAATAGTATAGATAAATTTTGGTTTGGAGTTAGGTTTGTTAATTTTAAGCTCGGGATTAAGATCGAAGTTAAGTTTAGAAATAGCCTCTTTTTGTATAATAGTATAGATACAGATATAGAAATAAAAGTATAGATATGGATGTTATTGTTGAGTAAGGGTGAAAAGGTTAATCAATTAAATTGTAACTACTCATTTAAATATTTAATAATTGTATTGATATTTTTTTAGTCTGACAGCATTAGTAAAATGTTATACTAGTAAGTTTTAAAAATTTTAAACAAATGTAATGACTGCTTTATATACTTTTTTGTTGCAGAATGACTCCTTTATATATAGATAATGTATATACCTTATAAATATATTAAATGAAAAAAGGTCGAAATTTGTAGTTTGATAAATAAAATACGTTGTTGTGAGATGGATGAACAAGTTTACAAGAAGTTGTGCATATCGAGTCAAAATTTACAAAATGTCGAAATTTTCATATGAGTTGCTTAAAATAAAAGAGATGAACTTTAATCAGACAAAACTTGTTTTTGCCAAGATCAAGACGTTATCGAGCATCGTTTTCGCTTTTGCAATACTAGTCGACAAAGCTTCACGCATGACATTTAACAATGTACTGTGCTAGAGATCTCATTTGTCATCGTAAACATATGGTTGAACGTTAAAGATTGAAAAAACAAATTTCTACCATAGGCTGGGAGGTTTCACTAGCTGCACCAGTATTATCATCAATGCACGGGCTCTGTATTTTTACTTGCCAGATGGTTAGTCTGCGAAATGGTAATAATTTTGGAGTGTCGTAGATGCTGTTAGCTGCAACCGTGTATTTTGGTTGGATAGGAATAGGAGATTATTTCAAAGTATACTGATTTGGATAAACTAAAGGAAAGGAGGCTGTAAAGATGTGGGATATCATCCCATGGTTTTAAATGTTACAGGAGGGGTCATAAGTAGTGTTTGGTTTAGTGGTTACATACAATGTTTTGAAACTCGGTTCGACCCGGCCGGTTCAACCGGTTGAACCGGTTCCGGCCTAAAAAACGGGCCAAAATAAACCGGTTCTTAAAATAGCTAAAACCCGATTCAAACCGCCGGTTTTTACCAAATCCGGGTCAACCCGGGTGAATAATATCCACCGGGCCTCTTTTCTTACTATAAAAGTTGAAAAAATAATAGCATAGATTACTCCGTCACTTTCCCACTTCCCACTGTTTCTTCTAACCTTGTTTCTTTCACTTCAGCCACAACATAATTTTACATGGCCTATCATTCAAATAATCATATTAAGTAAATCAACCTTTATAATCATCAAATCTGAGTGAAAGGATCCAAATAAATCGCACACAGTTAAGTGGTATTTTGTTTGATACGCGGGTCGTATGTATAGATTAGATAGATCATGGTATTTATTTTGTTTTAATATTTTTCTATTTCCAAAGTATATGGATCTTAAAGATAAAGCCATCAAATAGTTTTCAATCTTTGTTCTTTGTTGTTATTTGTTGTTATTTGCAACATAACTCCAGTTTGGATAGTAGAAGATAGGTGTTTGGGAAGGTGCATGAAACCGGGTTGACCCGGCGGTCGAACCGGTTGGCCCGGAGACCCGGTGACCCGATGACTCCACCGGGTCGATCATAGACCCGGTTTTCAAAACATTGGTTACATATCTAAGTTGAGTGCAGTCTTATGTTTTCATGTGATGGCTGCTGGCCGGTATTCTGATTGACTTCATCTCCTCTGCTAGTCTGCTCAGTTTTATGGATATCTATGTGCTATGCGTATGTAAGTGGTTTCCCATGGATTGGTTTCTGTTTATAGTTTTTGGTGCTAATATATTCCCTTTCTTCCAAAAACAAAAACATATGGTTAAACAGATTAAAAAATAATCCCACAAAATCAGCAAGTACATAGCCTTACAATAAGGTTTTGATCAAATCACGGTACTTAGGAAAAAATAAAATACTAAATTACATCTACACTGTCAACCTCTGAGATGTGTTGCTATTGTCATCAACCATACAAAGCGACATTTGAATTCTGAAAGTCCTCGCAAATAGCCTATTTCATATTACATTGCTCAAAATTACAGCCAAAAATTACCTCAATAGTGCGCTCTATAAAGAACTGACGGCAGTCTTTGAAGTAGCGACAACTTGAAGCACCTGAATACAAGTAATTTAGCATGTCAGACGACTGAACCGGGTCATAGAAATTTATCCTCCACATATAGCTTTGTCATTGTTAAAATGAACAGATGACTATACAAAAAACAATACACACCTGGCAAATTTATGCAACATTCAAATCACTATATTCATTATACTTTCGACACCCTGGTAAGCTAAAGAGTTGACTACAGGTTGGATCCCAAACTTAAGGAAGTATGCCATCCTTATCTCTAAGAGGGTGTTTGGGATTGCGTATTTTAAGTGGTTATTGGCTTGTTGCGGGGTTTTTTTAAGACATAAGCACTTTTGTAGGTTTTGGGTTGCAAAGTGTGTATATATAAAATACACAGTTTTAGATAACCACGGGGGAGGTGCTTAATTGAAGATTAAAATGAAATCAATGCATAAGCAAAAATAATAACGCAATCCTAACAACCCTAAGACCAGTTCCAATTTGGTTTAACCATTCAAGATTAAAATGAAATCAATGCAAAAGAATAATCAACATATGTTCAATGGTCCCACTTCACCACAAAAGAAGTTTGCAGGTCATTTTTTCTTCATGTTCTAGCACCACGATTCCCCAACTAAAATAAGTATGTAGATTGGAAAATGCAACTTAGCTAAAATGAGCTATATAGATCTATGCCATCTCAAAACTTTAAATCTTAACCAAACTGAATTTTGAAAGAAAATCTCTTACCTGAGTATAAGGGATATCAGGTGAGAAGCCATGAACACAGAAGAAGACATGTGCTCTATCTCCTCCTTTTTCTGCTCTTGCCAAGTTGTCCAGATTTGAATGCATGCTCTTGTTCTTGAAGAAAAGCTCTAGCTCTCCCATGCTCCTCAGCTTTTTCTGCATCTAGCCGTGCCTTATCTCGTGCCTTTGCCTCAGCCAAGAAGTAATTATCTTTCCTCAGTTCACGTGCAGCCCCTTTAGCTTCACGTTTCACGAGTTTCTTCAGCTTCCTATCCTCAGCCCGTTGACGATCAGGATCATAATCTCTAGTGCTTACAAAGCTGCCAAATATAAGCCACAAACAGTTAATTTCAGCCACCCAGTTTTAAAGTATAAATTTGTGATGTCAAATAATTACAAAGAGTATTACTTTTCCTCAAACTTCGGATTTAGTAGCTTAATAGGAACTGGCTTTTGCTTTCGCATTTGTAATGGTCGACGTAACGTGTAATGCTCCTCAGTTTTCTTTTCTATCAGCTGCACAGTAGCTTTCATTTTATCCTTTAATACAAGGGGCATGTGATTTTGTCCTGCTAGTTCCAATAATAAAGTAGAAATTGGCGTGAAAATCTCGGGAAATGACTTAAAATCTTCATAAATGTTGGCATATCCTTGTAGATTATCAACTACAGCTACAAGCATGCTAGCCCTGCAAAAAATCACGCTTTCGTTAAAGATTGCAATGAGTCTATGAGAAGAACATAAAATAAAAAAGCAATTACTAACCTGAAATCTTCTGAGCTAAAATAGGGGGAGTCGTCAGGTGAATCCATTAGCATTAGGAAATCCAAAGGCTTAATCTGATCTACATGCCCGCGTATACACAGCAGAGGCTTTGGAGATTTTAACTCCATTAAGTGATATAACTGCAACATGATTATGTTAAGAGGACAGCGATAACACAATATCTGAATCCTTGTTATATAGTAAAGAGAGTTGAAACACACCTCGGAGTTTTGAGATGGTTCAGGCTTTTTGTTCGAAGCTGCCATTAACAAGGTCCTCAAAAACACTAATGCCTCGGGGCAGAACTTTTTTGACTGCTTGCAGACCTACAAATAAAGACCATGATCATATACTATGTTACAAGATACATTAATTGGTATAGAAATCAGTGACAAACAAAGTACAACACATAAAGCATTTTAAACAGTATTCTTGACAATAATCTGAAAGGGATTGAAATGCACTTACAGAAAGAACCATTGAGCACAAGAAGGAGCCGATTGCCACATCCCGACCAGATGTAACCGGACAGCGTGTTAAATATTCACACATTAATAATATTGCAGGGGTCATAACAACGTGGCGGAAATCTGAGCAAGGAAATATCATAGACCACAGCCTTAAGAGAAACAATGTCTTCATAGAAGGCCAGCAGCTTTTCTCTGTACCAAAAATAAGAGAATGATATTAAAATATTGAACAAAATATTTTAAAAAATAAATCACAGAGATTGGAAAAAAAACCTGAACTTTTGATATCCTCTGCAAAAAGAGTCCGGGTTCGAAGTAGTCGTTGACGAGCACATATGGCCGCAAAGTATGGGATTTCTATACTCATTTCCATCAGTGGCTTCACAAGCAAATTTAACAGCCTAAAATTCAATGGCTTTTTATTTGCTGAAACGGAAAAATACTGCAGTAGCAGACCATAAAATACCTGTAAAAGAAAAAGATTAGTAACTCGGTTAAATTACTGGTATGTTATAAAAAAGATAAATTTATAACCAGTAGCAGCTCATACTTGGATTTTCTTTCGATTTTCAGCAGCAACTTTAATTGCATTAAATGCACGAATGCGCCTGATTGCTTCAATAATTTCCTCATCAGAACGATTCTCTAGTAACGCTGTCAGGTCATCGATGGTTTTTGGAGCTTCAATTGTATATGGAAGGTCCACTTGTAGAGTTCCAGTAAGTTTGACCTTTGCATCCTTTTTATCTGAATTGTCCTCCTTTTCTTTAGTAATTTTAACCTTTTTAACGTCCCTTGGTTTTACATCCAAATCCACATTATCGTCGTCTCCTTCTGTATCATCGTCGTCGTCATCATCATCATCATCATCGTCACTCTGCTCCCAGTCTTTTAGAGATTGTGGCATTTTACTTGCAACATTGTCTTCCTCTTCCTCTTCCTCGTCCTCTTCTTCATCGTCATCCTCATCTTCTTCTCCCTCTTCACCGTCGTCGTCGTCGTCATCATCATCTTCACTATCAACATCGATTTCATTTTCTTTTCTAAGCATCTGTTGGATCCAGGCCAATTTGGTTTCCGGTTCTTCAATATCAAAAGAATCTCCAAGATCGTCCCCAGAAATTGAAGTTACTTTCTTAACAAATGACTTTTCTTGATCATCATCATCATCGTTATCATCTTCATCGTCTGTGTCATCAACAGCATTCATCCTTTTCTGTCGTTCTTCCTAAAATCGGGAAAAACCAAGACAAGTAACCTTTTATAAATATAAGGATATATGCTTTTATATTCATTATTATATATGTAACATTAACATACCTCCAGTTCTTCTAGTCGTTCTTTTTCATCTTGTGCAAGTTCTTCGGGCGTTTTTGTCCTATTTGATGGACGAGCACGCATATCCAACACCATTTCATTAAGTAATTTTTCATAACCATCAGCTTTCTCCTGCAAGGCAAATTCAAATTCCAATAACTAAACTAAAAATGCACCACCACCAAAACTGATCTAAATGCTTTGAAATCTTGTTGCAGCGATAATGTTTCTAAATACATATACATGTCAACCAGATGTACAGAATTAGAATATGAAATCTACAGCCATATATCATACCTGATCAGGTTCAGCTTTTCTAAAAATAAAAGCTTTAGAGCTGTTGCCAGTATCATTGTTCACAACATTCAGTTGTTTAGGTTGGGCGGCCAAAGAGGACTGTATAGTTGTGAACTGCTCATCCAGTTTTTTTATCAACTCGTCATTTTCTTCTTTGTCCCTAGCTTTCTCTGCCTGAAATTATACAGCAATACGTCACGTACATTAAAAACTAATAACCACGATAGCAATGTTCCAAAAGTAATATATGATAATCACCTTGAAAAATTTGCTTTTGGATATAATCTCATCATACACCTCCTTTTTAGTCTTTTGTCTCTGTGATTAGAACAACACCACATTAAACTAATGAGCAAGAGAACATTATACGACAAAATAAACTTTCAAATAGTTTAATTCATCTCACATTTTCATCTCCTTCAGGTCCAGCCGAGTTAGCACCAGGGGTTCCACTCGCACTGAGCTGTTTTAAAATGAAAGATTTCTCTGTAAAAAAATGAAAGTTATATCAGCAAAAACATAACAGGAATATGGTTTCAGATGTGAAGCAGCTAGTTATCCTTTCTAATCAATCCAAAAAAATATGACCCAACACTAACACCAAGTTGTTGTATGGTCACCTTTTACTGATACTTACAAACGATATGGAACCAAACAACTTTTTAACAGCATAATTCACCACCTAAAGTATGAAACTTTGTAGCTAAAAACCAACATACTTGTATGTTTTATTTCGATTGTATAGGTCTTTCTCATAATAAGGATACATAAATCTTTAAAGTTCATATCTTCAAATTGGCAAATACTTCAGATTTAAGAATATATATATATATATGTGAGCTTACTCTCAGCCTCTGCCTCTTCAGCATCTTCCTCATTTAACGCTACATCATCCTCAAAATCATCCCTACCAGGATACAAACCACCATCTTGATCCTGATACTCGTCGTCTTCCCCATCAGATAGATTGAACTTGCTTTTCTTACCAAGTTTCACCTATACGAAATATGATAAAGAGATTAGCAATCATTACTGCCAAATTTAATAAAAATATACAATAAAACAAAAGGCCAAACAAAAGCATCTCTTCACTAGTTAGCATCCTAACAAAATCAAACAACAATATTTCATCTAATTCTAGTTCTAGATATTTTCTATCATTTTCACCCTATAATCATATCCAACATAAACCCCAGCCATAAAAAAAGACCTCTTTCCTAATGAAAAACTGAGCAAAATATAGCAATTTTTCGTCCTTTTAAACGATGGACCAGTTCTACTACATTAAAGTTATGATTTTTTTATAGTGATTTGCATTTTTTTTTATTTTTTTTTGCAAACATCACTTGAATGATCCAGTGGTGATAGTTTTCCTGTGACTTCTCAGATAAAAGAGCAGTATACTTGTGTCATACCCATGTTGGCGGTGTTGCAATTGAATTTCGTGTCCATATTAAGAGAACTCGCATACTCTTTGAAGAAATTTTAGTCTACTTTATGTTTGTTCAACATATAGGTAGTTCGTTGTGCACAAGGTTATTCCTCTTAGGATGTGACCTTTTTTCGTCGAATCGCTAAAACAATGCCTTTGTCTTAAATCATATAAATTTTTTATTTGCATTACTTTTTTGTTTGTAGACATTTTTGGAGTTGTTAGAACCATATATTATGAAGGACATGCTTGGCTCATTACCACCTAGGGTAATAAGAATTTGTTATCTTTTGCATGCTTTTAACTATAGGCGATACATGAATGTTTATTCCGAAGACAACTTAAATAACACTTTTTTCTGCCTTTATAAAAGATTATGCAACAGCCCTATAGAAAAAAAAGGTTGGCTATTCATGTTTCAATGCAGAAGAGATCCAAATTGGCATTAGAAATCTTAATGCGCGTCGCTTGAAACTTGGACTTGCTTCCTGTAATATAGTTTCTACAGTGTATTAAGCCACTGTCCAAGACCCCGCCAAAATGTTAAGAGCTCTCGCTGTAATACTATTATGGAAGCGGTGCACAATGGCAAGGACTTTCATATATAAGTGAGAATGCCTTCAATCGAGGTATATATGCACATTTTATTTATCATTTCCTAAACTAAAGCTGAACAGGTGAAAGAAAGCACCATTAACAACTCAATGCAGATCATTTCCTTCAGTTTCTAAAAAAGGTTCAAAGGTAACAAAAAAATAGCAACGAAAAGCAAGACACTAAAAAGAACCAGAGAAACTTCTCTTATATTTTTCTGAAAACTTTTGCTATAAACTGTACTAACCACTTTGATAAGAGTTAAAAACTGCATTCATTTTTTTTAGTTTTATTATCTTAAATATTACAGTAATTCAACTTTAATGAGATTATATCTTAATATTGTGGTTAATTAGGGGAACGTGTATTATTCCAGTTACTCAGTTAGAAGTTGAATGTGCAGGAACCAAATTTCACAAACTCCACAACAGTCGAAACTCAGAAGCCATCAAGTTGAGAAGGGAATAATCCATTTTCAGTTCTTTTAATGATGCTCATCAATGATAATGCCTAATGCAATGCAGTATATTGACACAAAACCACAACCTAATAACAGATTAAAAGGCTCAACTACATAAGATATGCAGTGGTTAGATGATTAAGTTTGTGACAATATGGGTTGTTAATTTAACATCTATGTTTTGATTTAGCTATGAGCCAAAAATCCGTTAAGATAAATTAGGTTAAGATAATTAGGAGGTTATTTAGGATTTGTATATAAAGACCCCAAAATAATAAAAGACAATGAGAATATTTTTTTTTTAACCATGATTTTCAACCTTTTGGCCGACTAATCCGGTGGGTTGTTGGCAACTCATGAACTCATATGATTACTCAATACTTATTATGTGACCCTCTTAAAATGTATTGCTAGGCACCCATTACACTTACTTACCTTAGGTGTAAGGATGCATAAACTCTAAAAACACGTGTTAAATTCTATGCTAACATGTCATTTTGACTTTGATTATCATTATGCAGGTTTAAGCTTCCCCGAAAAGAAACTTTCAGCTGCTGTTGCTGCAACCCAGGTTTGTATCTAATAATACATGTTTTGACCCGTACTTAAATTACCATAAAGGTGGGTTGAGATTTTAGGTTAAGACTTTTAGGTGTTGATGCTATTGCAGGTGGGGTTTCTCCTGTTGGACTAATAAAGAGGAACCGTTATGAATGTTGTGATTTAGGAAGTAAAAAGAGGCGAACAGACGTTGGTTCCTCCTTAAAGCTACCTATTGAAGCTGGAAATGCTGACTTCACAAGCATTCCTAATAGAGGAGTCAGAGGTAAAAAGAGACCTGCAGACGGTGATACATAAGTGGTATATTCCAATAAGATTCATCAACACTTTTGTTGCAGATTCTTCATCCATAGACCAAGCATGGGGTTGCTACAAATAAATGACAGTCTGCCTTAAAAATGAAAGCCTACGTCCAAAGCCTGACATGACTCCAAGATGTGATTCAGGCAACCTAATTTGGGTTACTGGAGCTCCAATACGGGCGGCATCCACTGGACAGTTTTTTGAGGATGTTTGGTTCATGATTTTGCTGAATCTTTAGGCTCTTTTGTGTAGAATATTTTGAAGTTGTTTAGTACAAACTTTTAGACTCTTTCGTGCATAATTTCTTGACCTGTTTATGCAAAAATTTAGCATGGTGGTTGCTGAATTTTTTTACAGAAAATGGCATGTTTGGTTGCTGATTTTTGTGCATAAAAACTGGTTTTAAAGGCTGTTTGGATTGCTGAATATTTTTTTGCAGGAAAAAGATCATTTACTGTTGATTTTATAGCTTTTTCGTTGCTGAAATTTCTATGCAGCAGATTACCTGTTTGATCGCTGAATTTTGCGCAGAAAATGCCTTCACAGGGCTGTTTGGTAACTAAGATTTTTTGCATAAAACTTTGAATTTTGGTGTTGAGTTTTTTATGCAAAAACTTGGTTGCTTGGTTGCTGAATTTTGGGCCGAAAAGTACTTGAAGGGGCTGTTTGATTCTAAAATTCTATGCAGAACATTGGCATTGTGTTTGCTGAATTTTTTTAATGCAGAAAATTGGTTGTCTTTAGTTGCAGAAATTTCATGCACAAGAGTGACTTTATGGTCTGCTTGGTTGCTGATTTTGTTTCTCCAAAAAAACTGTTTTAAAGGGAAGTTTAGGGGACAGATTCTTCACTTGTGGGATCATGTAGAGGTTTTATGACCAGGTTTTAGGAATTTCCTTAAATGGTGCTGCCAAGTTGTATGTACTCTCTCTATATCACATTTCCTTAGGGACTATAAACTTTAAACGTGAAATGAAATTGTGTAGTAATCTATCCTTCAATTTGTACATATATAATAAGTTACTTATGTTATATGCTCGCCTTTCAGATAGACATTGGGAAGAAAGTGAAAAGTTAATCCATGTGTGTAAACATTATTCTCTATTTTATATTTGTATTACCACTAGTAATTTTTAGAAAGATAAAATTCAATCTTTTGTACATATAATTTAAATATTACAAAAAAAATTAGCTGATAGACTTTTTCTGAAAAAAAACCCTTTGCAAAAACTCCGTGCGTGCACGGGTATTATAACTAGTCATTATTCTAAAAACAATGCAATCTTTGCATCGATATCCTATACGTCACTCCCTATATAATGAAGCAGACAAAACACAAAAACTTACCCGCATTTCTCGTTGCGACCGCAGAATCTTCTTATCAAACTCCCCAAGCTCGTCATTCTGTTCTCCTATTCGCTTATCAACAAAACTTGAAGACTTCCCACTCCTCTTATAATCTTCCAACAATGTATTCTTCCTCTGCACATCACAAAAATCAAATCAACTCCAATTAAATTACACGCACATACAACATTAAACAAAAACCTTAACTTGAGGAGAAATTTGAATTAGCTTATTTTTCAGGCTTATTGGTTATCCAGATTCTGAAAATGCTAATAAGCTCACTCTTTTCACCTTATGCAGCTGAACTTAGATAAGCCATATTCTAATATGGATAAGCTCATAAGCTAAGAAAAGTGGGCTTATTAGCTTCAAATATCTTAATAATCCCAGAAAAGTAAGCTAACCCAAACAAAGACAGTAAGTTATACCATGGCTTATTTACAATAAGCCATAAGCTCATAAGCCAAAAAAAACGTGACCTTATCAACTTCTAGAAATCTCTACAAACCAATCAAACAAGCTAATCCAAAGTCTAAACAGCCCCTTAACTAAACAAAAGAAGAAGAAAAACAACCTTTTCGACAGCGAGAGAGCGTGAAAGACCGATACGCCTTTGCTCGCCTTTACGCTTCTTTCCGAGGATATCGAATTTACGACGAGACCAAATGGATTCAAAAGGGTTTGATTGAGCAACTGGAGCTTTGACTTTCATTGCAATTGCATTAGGATTAATCTTCTTATTCTTGTTCTTCTTCTTCTTATCATTATTATTGTCACCACCATTGGTTGCTTTCATAACCTTCACCATTTTTGCAGACAAAACCACACAAACAAAACAAAGGTTGCTGTTTTTTGTTTTGTTTTTCTGCTCAAGAGAAAAAGAAGAGGGTTTAGGGTATTGAGATTTGTGGGTTTATCAAATGGGCCAGGCTTAAACATAATTGCTACTTCAACCCATAGATGATGTCCAAAGTTTATTCCTACAGAAAAGGCTAATTTTTTTATTATTAGGCTATCAACGATCAAGAACCAATTATCATTTTCTGTATTACGTAGTTTTTTTTTTTTGACGAGTATGACGACTACCAATTTTTTTTCAAAACAAATTTTCAACGACAAAGTTAAAATTCATTAATAATAAAAAAAATATCGAAAAAATCGACCGATCCGAACCTGAACCCGAATAAGCCTATTTGGGTCGGGTCACTTGGGTCAAAAACGTATTCGGGTCAATTCGGGTCGACCTAAATTGACTCGAGTTCTAATTAGGCTCGGGTTCAGGTTTATATTTTTTAGCCTTGACCCGAATTGATCCGAACCCGATTAACCCGACTTGACTTAACTCGAATAACACTTTTTACATTGTATTAATACTTAAATAAGCCATTTTTTTAGGCTTTTTCTTTATACTCGGGTTGATCCGTACCCGAATTGACTCGACTCGAACTGAATTGATCCGACCCGAATTGACTCGAACCCAAATGACCCGAAATCTAATTAGACTCAAGTTAGGATATGATTTTTCTACTCTTAACCCAAATTGATCTTGCCCGAGTTGACCCGAACCCGACCAAATCAACCCGAATCACGTCCAAAATATAACTACCTTAGATATTTTAAATAAAATGACAATAATATATACATTAAGGGTCGTCTATATATACATTAAAAATAAAGTTCTTGTAACCGAAAAAAAAAATCAAACATTAGCAAAACACAAAACCAACTTTCTACAACAAGAAAAGTTACAAATAGACAAAGGGAAAATTCTATATATACCCAAAATAAACATAATAATTCTATATTTACCCAAATGACAAGTTTTCAATGCATATATACAAAGGAAAATTACCAAAAAGATTCGTTGCCCATTATTTACTTCCCAAAAAACACTTTAAATTTTCTCTTTTTAGAAATGGTCTATTTTTTTAGACAACAGGGCAACTACGTGCAGAATGCGCCAAATGTTCTCTGTTGCCCTATATCTTGAGGCAATCTGTCAGAATTGTCGTATTCTTTGGACACTTGTCAAAATCTGAATGGTTGTTGTCCTATATTCTTTGTTGGTACTTTGTTGCCCTGGACCGTATCAGGAAAAACATGTTTTTTAGACTAAATCACGAATTGCTCAAAATTGAAGTACTCTTTTGATAATTAACCATATATACAATGCCTTTTAAACATGAGATAGAGAAATATAAAATTATGCTTTTTATTTTAGATATATATGGAATTGTCCTGACAAAACTAACTAAAGAAGAAAAAGAACTGGAAAAGAAAAGTATAACTTGCAACTCGATCAGAATCTCGAATATAGGCCATTCCAGCGACTGACGACCATTGTCGTCAGATCGAGTCGACCAATTTAAATCCTGGTCGCCATTGTAGTGGATAGTCTTCAATGTTGAAAAACTAATCAGTAATGTTAAAGTTTAAATTAACTTTTTAAAGTTAAATTTAATCGTTTGCTTTACATATATTTTAGAATATGCTAACTTAGTAAAATAGTTTTCTAAACAGTTTCATTTAAAGTTGTAAAATATGCATGACACTTTTTAACAAAAAAATTAAATTTAAATTTTTAAAAAGTAAATTTTGTTTTAATATAATCTTAATGTAATAAAAATTTCATGAAATACTCATATAAAGTTTGATGATTTATTATTTGGTTTGTAGAAACTAGAAGCGGTAGAATAATTTCTTAAAATTTACTTGTCAAAAGATGTTTTCTAAAAATCCTTTTAAAAAACTTAGATTGGGTGATTATGTGAAACATAATATGAACAAAGTATAGTGCAACTAAACTAATAATCACAAGTATAAAAAAGAGTGAAATGCACTTTTCATACATGTGGTATGTCCAGATTACATATATAGTAACTAGTCTTCTGAAAGTGCAGGCGGTCTCCCTGGTCTTTCATCAAATGTTCATTTAGGTACTTTGACCGTAACGATGGTTACCTATAACCGTTATGTTTTGTTGCTACAGGGCTACATTTGCCTTTTTCCTTTTTTTACCCATCACCCCTTCCAACATCACCACTACCACTTGCACAATCAGTACCTCCGACGCCAGCATCACCCCACCACCTCCGTCGCCACCATCACCGCCCATTTCTTCCATTTGTTTCTTTTTTACAGCTTCAGTATATTCATACATTCTGAATATTGAATTAATCCCAAATATTCCAAAAATCGATGTGAAATCTACAGTTACATTTTTATTATCTTATATCTTTTGATGGAAAAAACAATCCTGTATTTACAAAACCAATAGCATATGTCAATGGGTACATTGGTTTTTTCATCTTACAGCCCGTTTACAACAGTGAACCACATCGTTCATTAAATGCTCAAAAGATTGACGACAGAAGTGTCATCCTTTTTTTTTCTTTTTATCTGATTGTAAGCTTCGTCGAGTTCTTAGCGTAAATGCCAGGATTGTTGTTCAATGTTCAAGAAGGACTCAAGAAGATGTTACTAATGTAGGTATTTGACCACGATTTACAGTCAATCTTGTTTAGTCTCAAACAACAAAGAACTTTTTCTAGCAATTCGTCTTGTTTGTGAGTCTGTTTTTTGAAAAGATCAGCAAATCAGTTTCACTTTTCTATTTCTTATATACTAGACAATAGAGATGACGATGATGTGGATGGTTTTTGTCGTACCTGAATCGTTAGGCCGAGATAATAAAAAAAATAACACTTTAACAAATGTTTGAATGTTCGCTTAACACTTTCAGTTTTGTTGGTTAGACCGACGTGAAATCAGCATACGTTTCGGTGGATCTTTAAACCAAAACCACTTTGGGGTTTTTTTGAAAAGTTGTGTCGGGTTTCGGGTTAAAAATTGGGAAAAAGTTGTGTAGGGTCAAAAAAAGGGAAAAGGACAAATGTAGCCCTGTAGCAACAAAACATAACGGTTAAAGGTTAACCATCGTTACGGCCAAATGACCTAAATGAACACTTAATAAAAGAGCAGGGAGGCCACCTACACTTTCAGAAGACCAGTTACTATATATGCAATCTGGACATACCACAGGTATGAAAAGTGCATTTAACTCTATAAAGAATAATGAATGTAAAGAGATAAGGGGAAAAAAGATCAAACCAAACACCAAGGATTTATAGTGGTTCGGCAACGAAGCTCACTCCTCGTCCCTACTCCACTCCTCGAGTATTCCTTATTCGAGAGTTTACTAATCAACAAGCTCCTTAAGGTGAAGAAACCGTACACAACGTTGCTTATCTAATTTCCGACTCTAAGCTAAAAGTCGAGCCCTAATCTTAGCTAAGACCAATCTATACTAGTATACCTTAAGGACCAAGTATAAACCTTAGTACATACACAACTTCCAAATAGACACAACTATTTGGATCTTCACAACTATGACACAACAATGAATAAATAACATTTGATCTTCAATGGCTCTTTGATGTAGACACAACACTTCAAGGATGAAAGTGTTCTTCTCTTTGCACTTGGAGAGGAAGAGATGGGAAAAGAAATATTCACTTCTAAACAAGTATTAATCAACCAAATGACCAAGGATTTGAGTGATTTTAGAAGTATGAAAGAATCTGGAATTATATGTGCAAAAGAGGTGAAGAGAAAATATGAGAATGGTCCACTATTTATAAGACAAGGCTCCAACGGCTATATTTAACCGCGGTTCTTTATTGCAGCCCGCGGTTCCATATCGATAAGGAACCGCATAGCCACTTAAGGAACCGCCGGAGTAGACTCCGCTCCTTTTTTGTCTTTTAGTGTATGGTTTGAATCTGGTGATTAAAATATCCTGAAAGGATATTCCAAACCAAGATAGAATATGTCATTTTCAAATTTTCAAATATTTAATTTGATAAAATATTTTTCTTAAAAATAAAGTTTAATAAAAACTTGTTACACTTAATAAAAAGTGATTTTTAAGAAATGATTAAATCCTTGATCACTTAATTAGGATGAGTACTTGTTTGTACATACCTTAAGTGATAATGATAGAAATGAAAAATACTTGAACTCAAGAATTCGTTTTTCGTTGTTTTTGTAAATGCTTGTTTTTATATATTGTTGTAATCAAAACAAAGCGAGACCGAAAAATGCAAGTAACGTTTTTAGGCATCATTGCATTAAGAATCTCCCCCTTTTTGATTTCGACAATGCATAAACTCAATCACAAGGAAAACAAGATTTTCGAAGACGAGTTTTGTGAGACCCCCAAAATCTGACATGGAACAACTAGGCAACGAGGGGGTAACACGTCATAGTACAAGAAACAATGAATTACAGTTGACACAAAGCTGACATAATAAAAGCATATATATCACATCATAAATGATCAGAGTTTTAAACATAGGTCCCATAGTTTTATATGCGAAAAGATATATTATTTCATCATGATTTATAACATAAAGTTTCCCAAAAGATATAATAAATTTCTGACAGTTTATACTAAAACCAGTCTTTTAAAAGTATCACAGAAATCTCCAAGCTACGATAATATCCTGCGGGCTCCCATCCAAGCAAAGCTAAGTAATAATACCTGAGATTAAACATGTAAAATCGTCAACACAAAGTTGAGTGAAATTCATAGGTTTAGCAATAAAGGTGTGGAACACAAGCATTCTTTTGTAAAACAAGTAAATAGAGAAAATGGTTATGATCATTAACCATAGTCTGAAACCAATATTATTGCTGTTTAGTTCATGAACCGAAGCTTAACTCAAAGTAAGTTCCTCTAGGGAGTATTCAGCCTAAATACTCAAGTATAAACAAATGTAAGTGTGTCAAGGTAATCGGGACGGGGATTGTCAATCCCGATGGATCAACCCACAACATTCGCTCTTAGCGCAAAGCATACGGGACAATTAACGGTTCATGATCAAGAGAGGAAACTTAAGGCTATTAACTATAAGCAATAATATCAATGAAAACTGTTGGAAAGCATACAAGTCTGAATAGCATACAAGTTCTGAATAGCATACAGTTTTTAAATGGATGTGTTCCACCATGTAAAATCTCACCCCGCGTTTAGAAACAATGTACAAGTAGTAAAAGGGGCTATGAACTCACCTTTAGTAAGTAATCACAAGGTAAAAGGGGCTGAGCAAAAAGAAATCTTCACGGACCTATGCAATGGTGACGCGTAATAAGAATGCGTTCAATGAAGCAATAACGTTTTAGAAGTGGTGGGACATAGTATGACTAGGTAACTTGCGTGCGATGGCGAGACCTAAGCTTAAGTTAAAATTTTGACCCAACACCTTGAACCTACTGTAATAACCTAATATCAACCTTGTATGATGGTCCAAGCATTTATGTGTGGGTTCCGAACACGTTTAAGACTCGGTTTGAAAAACCAAAACAAGGGACTGCATTCAGTTTTCTGAAAAAGGCTGTGAAGATTTGGTCATATCTAAAAATCTATAATATTACAGGAGGTGAAATTTCTTGAAATGTATAGGTATTTCTCTTACCTTTAAAAGTTGGGAAAGAACAGCCCTAGAACTATTTTCAATCAACGGGAAATGCACTTTTAGTGACAGACTATCAAAACAGAAAGTTGTAAACGTCTTTCGTACCTTACTGTAGATTAAGCATAAATCCCAATCGGTAAAAGATTTTGACACGAAACCAAAAAGATAAGTTTTATTATATTTGTAGCTACTGTAAAAAGTCATAAAATCATAAATTAATCCTTTTTACCCAAGTCAATTTACCCACGTTTTAAGCATAACATTCAGATTTGACCTAGTTTAGTAAAACGACCGTTTCGGACTCATCCGGACACTTCCCGTTTCCATCCAACTCAACACATACTAATCACATCAGTGGGTATCCATTTTTCAAATAAAAACAAGGTCATATGTTTAAGAAAATTTTGCCATGACCTGTTTGTTTCTGTGGTGATTTCCATACTACAAAAACAACTCCATTTAGCTACCTAACCTCAATCAAGCAACACTTAGGCTGTACCAAATCGCCACGCAAGTGTCCTAAGTCCTAATATGCCCTAAGTATCTATAATCTCAGAGGGTTTCACCCAAGGAATTCAAAATTCATGAATAAAAAGAATCAAAGTACTAGTAACATCAAAACTAAAATGCTAGGAGTGACTATACCTTCATAACAAGTAGGAATTAATCCAAACACGCAAATTAAACAATTCATCCTCCTTGATCCTTAGAAATTTCGTGGCCCTTAGCCACGTGTTAAGTCGATCACGGTACTCAGCAATTGAGTAGAAATAATGTAGTGAGACGATCACCGACGATATGGATGCCCGGGGAAAACACGAAAACCGCAACCTATCACAATAAGGCGCGCGTTAAGACTCGAACTCAATATCGATATATATACCAAATATAACATGACTCAAATGTTTTCAAAGTATACACGTTTCAAAACCATTGACACGAATCAAAAGAATCCATTTATCCAACGTTACTCGTTATAACACTTGAACACTTGAAAATGACTCGTCATACGACGCCAAGTCAACGCAAGTCAAACTATCCTTCACCCTTATTTGGACCAGTAGCTAAGTCATTTATATAATGACTAAGCACTTGAGTAAGTCACCATGTCCGATGGTGAACACTCAAACTCACGCAACACAAGCATTTGAACTACGTGTCCAAAATAAAAATCAGCAAGTACACCCCGAATGTACACACCGATCTACCCTATCTAGACATGTCCGTTTTACATGAAAATTGGTTTCAAGGTCACTTATAACCTGTATAAGACCTCACAAAAATTTGAGCTAAAGTTCACGCTTTAAAATCCATCAGCTCGACACTTTACTCGACTCCAAATTTTAGGACAGATTTGTGCACTTGTTTTGTAACACCGTTTGGACCACTTTAAAAATACTATCTCGACAATCCGTCTTTTGAAACCACTACTAGACTCATCAAACTCAGTTTGTAAACTTTGAAAATCAGTAGTATCAACTATCTAACCAAGCCTAAAGTCTCCGAGAGTCGACCCAAAATCAGCCACAATTTCGGATTGTGCCGACTTGCGTCTCCCGGTACACGAAAACTAAAACTAGCATAACTTTTGACTCGTAATGAGTTATAGGCTCTATCTTATACCGAAACGAGCGTCTCGGAAAACTCTACAACAATTTCAAATAATCTCAGTCTTTCACAGACCTTAAACCCACTAAACAATCTGTTTAAAGATGCTGTCCCAAATTACCTTTTTAGAAAACATGACAAACCAATTTTCCCACCAAAGCTAATCATTCCCATACCTCTAGGATCACTATACTATCATACCCATCAACCAAACACTCCTAAAAACACTTGTATGAAAAATCTAACAAAAACCAAAGTTTAAAAACAAGACTTTTAAAGATCAAAACATGATAATCTTACCAAATATAACATATGCAAGATGATTAAATCATCATACAATCATGAAATCAAAAGTTCTTGAAATCTTGATGCATGTGTGAAATTTTTGTATAGATGGAATCATCTTAAGATTTAAAACATGGGTCTATGTTTAGATTTTTATAAAACATGAGAAATTTTGATGATTTTGGGTGTTTTTATGGTGAAGGTGATGGCAAGGTAGAGTAGGGTGGGAGAGAATTAGAGTTTAATTTTTTTTTACATTTGTATGTATGTGTTTTTGTTGTAAAGAAATTGGTTTTTATATGGTGGTAGTGGAGGGACCAATATTGCCAAGTTTAAAACTTGTGGACTTAAAAACAATTAATAGTTTTAAAGGGTAGAAAATGGTTATTGGTAAATATTAAAAGTATTTACGGGGCTCGGGTTTCGTAAAAATACTTTTCAAAAGTTACAATGCATCGTAAAAATGATTATACGATTTCTCGACACGACTTAATACGTAATTAAAACGACATCATCGAAAATATTAATTATCGAAACAATCGATAAGTAAACGTAAAATTTTGGGCATCCGTCGGTATCGCGATCACTAGGAATTCTCGTTGTACATTGATTTGAATAAACTCGTTGTAAAACACACACGGGTGATTTTAAATAAAAAACATTGATTTAAAATAAATATGGAAAAATAAAATGAAAATTTATAATTCCATACAAAGTATTTATCGATGATCAGAAAAATACTTAAAAAAGTATAATTTAAAAATCTCAGGATTTACATATAGCAATACAGGAAAACGTAATACGTTGGAAAAATTCAAGAAGCACGAATAAAAAGAATAAAATAATGTTGGGAAAGTACGGGTTCTCACAGTCTTCCCCCCTAAAGGAACTATGGTCCCCAGAGTTCTCCTGAAAACAGTAGAAGATGCAAACAAGAGGAGGTACAAAGTGTAGAACAAAATTCATTGCTTCCCAGGTAAACTTCCGTACCATGACGAATCTTAACGATTAGAATTCACTATGCTTCAGTTTCGTAACTCCTTTTCGTATAACTTTTCAGTCTTGGATTAGGATAACGATCTTTCAATACGGAGATACATTGAGAGATAGAGTTGTTGGAAATACGTGCGATAAACTAACAAGAATGAACACAAGAATCGCTTAAACAGACAAAGTGCGATAAAATGAACCAAGATTGTAAATCAACAAGGGGTCGCAAATCGTGCAACTGTAAAACGTGAAAATCTTAAAACGTAAGAATCTATTTACAAGAGAAATAGAAGGGAAAAATGAATAACATATGATCGTTTAAAATACAAGTTGTCACAATCAGTTGTCTAGGATTTTGGTATTACTTTAAAACTCAGTTTATGTATTTCCTTGATTAAAAGAAAATTTTACAAGGTGTAGTGATTTAAAATCAAACTATCTATATTTAGGGAGTAAGCTGTTGCTATATCTTTTTCTTGATCAGGATTTTCAAAGCAAAAGTAGAACAGTTCAAGATAGTTATCCTGATCGGCTTAAGAACTTTTGGATGACTGTATTAAATTATCGTTAAAACTCGGGTTTATCGTCACCATTAGAGAAAATTCAGATTTTTTTTCCAAGTTATTTTGAATCATTGTTAGAAATTATAAATTAATTTAAATAATTTCATTAGGTTGACAATAAAGTATGATATAATCAAATACTTTAAAAGATACAGCTTGATATCTTTTGAAACATTAGGTAAATTTACCAAAGAGGATATATAGATCTGATACTTAACTTGAAACGGTTATTTTGGTAATTTAAACATTTGATAAAATGTATAAAATGTTCTTAAAAATTAATAATAATTTTTTTAGAAATTTAAGAAAGTGTTTAAGATATCAAACGATAAACACGTAACAGTTTCTGGTTTTCAAAAGGTGACAAGACAGCAACGAATGTGAATCAAATAAAGGTCAACAATCTGTATGCGAGCAATATACAAAGGAATAAGACGGAAGTCGTATCAATTCTTAACAAACGTGGTAGAATAGTCACGTCAATAATAAAAATAATAAGAAACAATGATTATAGCAAGATTAATTCACGAGTGCGGTTGGCGTCACCAATAACGACTTATTAAGTTCTCGGTGGTCGAAATACGATCGAAAGGGAAAAGCCACACAACGAATTTTCGAATCAAAGAAAATTCTTAAGAAGTCAATTGAGAGAAGTTCCAGTAAGATGAACAACATTAGCAATGAAAGGCGAAATCAACACATGATTCACACGAATGAAATTTCAAGACGATAGTATCTTAACACAAATCATGGCAATTACACGTAATCATCGTTCACGTCCAGTCATAAATCACTAATCGCGTCCAGAGACGTTTCGAAGGTCTACCAAAATAGATAGAGATGGTCAATCGATGTAGGAGCATAGCAACGTTGAAACTTTCAAGTCGGGTATCAATGGTAAGAATTTAGGCAAATGGTAACGAAAATTGTATCATGAGGATGATGAGGTAACAAGTAAAGCAAGGATCGTTGAGTAAAGAAATCTGTGCTTGAGGCATGTATTTTGTTCAAGAAAAGATAAGGGTTCATAGGTGTATGTCGCGAACTGTTGTTACTCGCACAAGAAGTAAAAGTTTTCAAAACTTATATTTATCTAACTTTTTAAGAAGTATGATTAAAAAGTTGATTCTTGGTTAAATATTTAAGGTGACTACTATTTGGCCTTGCATGGCTCCTTCTAAATTAGGCATAGGTGATCAGGCCATGCATAATTTAGGACTAGCAATGCGATGCCCAACTTCGTCAACCAATATTACATATCATATGATTTAAAATGTGCATATAATGCCATTTGTAAAAACAGAAATCAAAATAGTTTATGAAACTATTTGCTAATAAGTTACTGGCTAACTGTTTTAAATCGACAATTCGTATAGTTACAAGGGTTCTTTATAAGACCGTATTAAAACAATTTGTGAAAATACATTGTAAAATTAATATAAGTTAATTTTATAAGATAGCATTCAATTATTTAAGAAAGCCCAAATGAAACCTTTTTTAAAATGATTCGTAAACCAGACCATTTTGAGTTGTATGGTAACATGACAATAGTTTATAAAGTAGCGAGTGGGTTACAAGAGGGAAGTAAGGAGTAGTTCAATACAACCAATAAAATGGTTACAAGGTGATTAGGTTTCAAGAGGTTTAGCCGAAATCGTCAGGAGACACGTGTCAAGATGATAACAAACGATATGAAAGCAAAATCTTCAAATCTCGATCCAATTCAGTGGTACGATCGAAGCAATGAAAGAAAATAGAATGACAAATAAGTCATAAACAAAAGAAAGGAATAAGGAATCTGTATGTGCACATCGTAATTTATTTGACAAAAATACACTTTTAAGAAAGTAAGGTATCAGTTAACAAATAGTACAATCACACTGAAAAGTTTCTATATTAGGAAGTTACCGAATTTCAAAAGTTCAAGATCTATGTACATGTATGACCGAACACAAAGTTACTATTTTATACTTATTCAAAAGCAATCCTTGTTTTTAGTTTGCAAAATATCATTAGTTAAAGTTTTACGAGCTCAACGAACTCAAAAACGCTTCAATCCATATTTTTAACTTTTATTAGTTTTGACCTTTGAGTTTGACTAGACCAATTAACTCACTAAACGATATTCTAAAACTCAAAGTCTAATGCATTTCGATGTAAAATAATGTTTTGAACAACTTTCTAGTTTTACCCGAGACTTGAAACGGAATTAAAATGGACGAAAATGCCCTTGCATTAAATCTGTTAACAAAATGATATTTTAGCATTATTCAGAAAACAACTTCTTAGATTTTACAATCTCAAATGAGCGTAACTTGCTCGATTTTAAAGTTTATTGGTCAAATTTTATGTCCTAAACGGACGTCTCAACATGTAGAAATATATATATTTTTATGTCTAAAGTTATAAAAATATTTTCTCGACACTGTTAAACTTCCTGTAAAGTTTCTGTACAAAGTATATTTTTTGACACAGTTTGAAATTAAATCCAAATTTCATGATAACTCAAAATTAATGTACACATAGGACTTGTGGATTCCATAAAGACGAAAGAAGGTAAACTGTATAATTAGTCATGTAAAGAAAACACAGTATAGAAATGGTTCAAGAATGCCAACGATAATCGGAGACATAAAAAAAACGACGCATATCATCCGTGTCTTCGGCTGCAAGATGCAATGCAGAAAGGTCTCTTGGTGGCATGATTCCAAAATCACAAGATATATCGAGAAAGAAACGGGACAATAACAAGTGGCATTCCTGGAGCGAGGAGGTTCAATGAAAAGGGAGGATACAAGTAGGATCGTATTCCAAACAATCATCACATAATAAATGACGATTATGTGTTCAAGGTACAACGGATGTTCTAAGTTGAAATCGAAACGTAGAATGGTCAATGAAGTAAGATGTAATCCATGTACAAGTGTCGCGTAAAACGGTGGCGTAAAGGTAAATGAAGATTATGAAAACCCACAATATTATTCAGCACTGATTCAACGAATTCTTCGAGATGTGAGACTCACACGATGTCCTTTAGTCTTTCTGGGAGACACATTGAGCTACACAATGGCCTATATACTAGACATTCAATTATGAATGGTCAGAAAGAAAATCTGCGTATCTAAGTAGATATTTTAAGGGAAATAAACAATGAAAGCAACACACACGGTAGTAGAATGAAAATCAGAAGTTCATCGAAAACAACACTTATTCAATCCCGAACAATGGTATCGCGAGAGTATGCACAACACATATCAGCGAGTCAAGAAAAACAGACGGTTCAAACCGAACGAGCATATAAAGTCAGTCGTATCACGCATAAATGAAATAGCAATAGTACTCAGAAAAATGAGTATGAAAAGTTGGCAGCATACGAGCTCTGAATACAAGTATGTAACGTCATAACGATATAATATCATTGCAATAAGATCAATTCACAAGAACAAGAATTCAAGAAATACAGTATAGGCATATGTAATCACAGTAACATTCAATGATAATTCATGAAGCACATAGGCTTTGAAAAGACATAGTAATTATCGTCATTAGCGTAAAGTAATATTTCAAAATTAAATCAAGAGATGAAATACTACAATGATAATTAAAAGTAAATAATAAGGATTAGAGAGTTACCCGCGAAGATATCGAGCAGCAATGGCAAATTCTGTGTTTGACACTTAGAAACAATAAAATATTTGAACTTTCGGTTATAGACTAAGTTTTGAAAAACGACTCAGTTCCCTATAACCATCGCTCTGATACCAATCTGTGAGACCCCCAAAATCTGACATGGAACAACTAGGCAACGAGGGGGTAACACGTCATAGTACAAGAAACAATGAATTACAGTTGACACAAAGCTGACATAATAAAAGCATATATATCACATCATAAATGATCAGAGTTTTAAACATAGGTCCCATAGTTTTATATGCGGAAAGATATATTATTTCATCATGATTTATAACATAAAGTTTCCCAAAAGATATAATAAATTTCTGACAGTTTATACTAAAACCAGTCTTTTAAAAGTATCACAGAAATCTCCAAGCTGCGATAATATCCTGCGGGCTACCATCCAAGCAAAGCTAAGTAATAATACCTGAGATTAAACATGTAAAATCGTCAACACAAAGTTGAGTGAAATTCATAGGTTTAGCAATAAAGGTGTGGAACACAAACATTCTTTTGTAAAACAAGTAAATAGAGAAAATGGTTATGATCATTAACCATAGTCTGAAACCAATATTATTGCTGTTTAGTTCATGAACCGAAGCTTAACTTAAAGTAAGTTCCTCTAGGGAGTATTCAGCCTAAATACTCAAGTATAAACAAATGTAAGTGCGTCAAGTTAATCGGGACGGGGATTGTCAATCCCGATGGATCCACCCACAACATTCGCGCTTAGCGCAAAGCATACAGGACAATTAACGGTTCATGATCAAGAGAGGAAACTTAAGGCTATTAACTATAAGCAATAATATCAATGAAAACTGTTGGAAAGCATACAAGTCTGAATAACATACAAGTTCTGAATAGCATACAGTTTTTAAATGGATGTGTTCCACCATGTAAAATCTCACCCCGCGTTTAGAAACAATGTAAAAGTAGTAAAAGGGGCTATGAACTCACCTTTAGTAAGTAATCACAAGGTAAAAGGGGCTGAGCAAAAAGAAGTCTTCACGGACCTATGCAATGGTGACGCGTAATAAGAATGCGTTCAATGAAGCAATAACGTTTTAGAAGTGGTGGGACATAGTATGACTAGGTAACTTGCGTGCGATGGCGAGACCTAAGCTTAAGTTAAAATTTTGACCCAACACCTTGAACCTACTGTAATAACCTAATATCAACCTTGTATGATGGTCCAAACATTTATGTGTGGGTTCCGAACACGTTTAAGACTCGGTTTGAAAAACCAAAACAATGGACTGCATTTAGTTTTCTGAAAAAGGCTGTGAAGATTTGGTCATATCTAAAAATCTATAATAGTACAGGAGGTGAAATTTCTTGACATGTATAGGTATTTCTCTTACCTTTAAAAGTTGGGAAAGAACAGCCCTAGAACTATTTTCAATCAACGGGAAATGCACTTTTAGTGACAGACTATCAAAACAGAAAGTTGTAAACGTCTTTCGTACCTTACGGTAGATTAAGCATAAATCCCAATCGGTAAAAGATTTTGACACGAAACCAAAAAGATAAGTTTTATTATATTTGTAGCTACTGTAAAAAGTCATAAAATCATAAATTAATCCTTTTTACCCAAGTCAATTTACCCACGTTTTAAGCATAATCTTCAGATTTGACCTAGTTTAGTAAAACGACCGTTTCGGACTCATCCGGACACTTCCCGTTTCCATCCAACTCAACACATACTAATAACATCAGTGGGTATCCATTTTTCAAATAAAAACAAGGTCATATGTTTAAAATTTTTTTGCCATGACCTGTTTGTTTCTGTGGTGATTTCCATACTACAAAAACAACTCCATTTAGCTACCTAACCTCAATCAAGCAACACTTAGGCTATACCAAATCGCTACGCAAGTGTCCTAAGTCCTAATATGCCCTAAGTATCTATAATCTCAGTGGGTTTCACCCAAGGAATTCAAAATTCATGAATAAAAAGAATCAAAGTACTAGTAACATCAAAACTAAAATGCTAGGAGTGACTATACCTTCATAACAAGTATGAATTAATCCAAACACGCAAATTAAACAATTCCTCCTCCTTGATCCTTAGAAATTTCGTGGCCCTTAGCCACGTGTTAAGTCAATCACGGTACTCAGCAATTGAGTAGAAATAATGTAGTGAGACGATCACCGACGATATGGATGCCCGGGGAAAACACGAAAACCGCAACCTATCACAATAAGGCGCGCGTTAAGACTCAAACTCAATATCGATATATATACCAAATATAACATGACTCAAATGTTTTCAAAGTATACACGTTTCAAAACCATTGACACGAATCAAAAGAATCCATTTATCCAACGTTACTCGTTATAACACTTGAACACTTGAAAATGACTCGTCATACGACGCCAAGTCAACGCAAGTCAAACTATCCTTCACCCTTATTTGGACCAGTAGCTAAGTCATTTATATAATGACTAAGCACTTGAGTAAGTCACCATGTCCGATGGTGAACACTCAAACTCACGCAACACAAGCATTTGAACTACGTGTCCAAAATAAAAATCAGCAAGTACACCCCGAATGTACACACCGATCTACCCTATCTAGACATGTCCGTTTTACATGAAAATTGGTTTCAAGGTCACTTATAACCTGTATAAGACCTCACAAAAATTTGAGCTAAAGTTCACACTTTAAAATCCATCAGCTCGACACTTTACTCGACTCCAAATTTTAGGACAGATTTGTGCACTTGTTTTGTAACACCGTTTGGACCACTTTAAAAATACTATCTCGACAATCCGTCTTTTGAAACCACTACTAGACTCATCAAACTCAGTTTGTAAACTTTGAAAATCAGTAGTATCAACTATCTAACCAAGCCTAAAGTCCCCGAGAGTCGACCCAAAATCAGCCACAATTTCGGATTGTGCCGACTTGCGTCTCCCGGTACACGAAAACTAAAACTAGCATAACTTTTGACTCGTAATGAGTTATAGGCTCTATCTGATACCGAAACGAGCGTCTCGGAAAACTATACAACAATTTCAAATAATCTCAGTCTTTCACAGACCTTAAACCCACGAAACAATCTGTTTAAAGCTGCTGTCCCAAATTACCTTTTTAGAAAACATGACAAACCAATTTTCCCACCAAAGCTAATCATTCCCATACCTCTAGGATCACTATACTATCATACCCATCAACCAAACACTCCTAAAAACACTTGTATGAAAAATCTAACAAAAACCAAAGATTAAAAACAAGACTTTTAAGGATCAAAACATGATAATCTTACCAAATATAACATATGCAAGATGATTAAATCATCATACAATCATGAAATCAAAAGTTCTTGAAATCTTGATGCATGTGTGAAATTTTTGTATAGATGGAATCATCTTAAGATTTAGAACATGGGTCTATGTTTAGATTTTTAGAAAACATGAGAAATTTTGATGATTTTGGGTGTTTTTATGGTGAAGGTGATGGCAAGGTAGAGTAGGGTGGGAGAGAATTAGAGTTTAATTTTATTTTACATTTGTATGTATGTGTTTTTGTTGTAAAGAAGTTGGTTTTTATATGGTGGTAGTGGAGGGACCAATATTGCCAAGTTTAAAACTTGTGGACTTAAAAACAATTAATAGTTTTAAAGGGTAGAAAATGGTTATTGGTAAATATTAAAAATATTACGGGGCTCGGGTTTCGTAAAAATACTTTTCAAAAGTTACAATGCATCGTAAAAATGATTATACGATTTCTCGACACGACTTAATACGTAATTAAAACGACATCATCGAAAATATTAATTATCGAAACAATCGATAAGTAAACGTAAAATTTTGGGCATCCGTCGGTATCGCGATCACTAGGAATTCTCGTTGTACATTGATTTGAATAAACTCGTTGTAAAACGCACACGGGTGATTTTAAATAAAAAACATTGATTTAAAATAAATATGGAAAAATAAAATGAAAATTTATAATTCCATACAAAGTATTTATCGATGATCAGAAAAATACTTAAAAAAGTATAATTTAAAAATCTCAGGATTTACATATAGCAATACAGGAAAACGTAATACGTTGGAAAAATTCAAGAAGCACGAATAAAAAGAATAAAATAATGTTGGGAAAGTACGGGTTCTCACAAGCTTATTTCAGTTCTCCCCCTTTGTCGAAGCAAAAAGGTTGCAAAATTCTTCGTAGAAGAGAAGAATCAGACTTTGTAAATGCTCCCTCTGGTGCTTACTCCCCCTTGCTTGGGGCACCAAGGAATCGAGATATGGTGACAAGCTACATAGAAGGCTTAATAGAAGAGAAGAAACACCCAACAAGATATAGCAAATGTCACACAAAAAAAATAAAAGAGAAGAGACCAAGATCCAAGATAAGTCATGTTAAAAGAAAACATGAGTAAAAGATACAAGGAAACAAAACATAAAAAGATGTATGTAAAAAATAAAACAAGCCAAAAGCATAAATCTAATCCTTGTTAAACCAGAACTCTAAGATTTGCTTGAACTAGATGTATTGAAGATAAGCAACCAATGCTTAGATAAAGGACAAGGTAGTGGCGGAAGGAGGTGGTGGTGGCTTGGTAGTAATCTCATAGTCATAGTGAAGAGAAGGTTTGACTAAGAGAATTTTGATGTAATTCAACTCCTTATAGATATGAGCCATAGCAAGATGTTGATATTGACAACAATGACAATATGTTACAGGATGCATGACATTATCATGTGAAGGAGGAAGAACACTAAAGGCTAGTGGTGGAAGAAAAGAAGTTACACAATCAACCTTCTTAGAAGGAGAAGAAAAGTGATTTTGAGTGTTCTTGGGTGAATTGAGATTGAAAGCAATTAGAGACAATGAAGGATAATCAAGGCTTTCATTTGGAGAATAAGACATTTTGATTTGAGAAAGGATAAAAAATGCTTAGGGTTAAATAGAGAAAGCACAAGATATTTTGAGGGTGGTCAAAGGGTTGAAACAAAGATTCCAAAAAGTGTTGGAACAAATTTGGAGTTTCAGAAATACCCGAAATAGGAAGCACTGTACGCGGTTCCTTTGCTCTACCGGCGATTTCATATCGATATGGAGTCGCGGTCTCTATAAAGAACTGCCCACAGTGGGTTGATTTTGGTGATGAAGGTGGATTTTCTAATTCAGCAAATCCTATTTTTCTAGTCTAACTAATCATAGAGATATGCTAAAAAGCAAAGATAGACAAAGAAAACACACAAGAACTCACCAAACAAGGTTTTGACCAAAATACATGGATTTTAAAGAAAATCGATGTTGGAGGTGTGTAGAGCTAGACAATAAGTCATGACATAATGATCCTCCATAGTTCTCTTTTGTTCTTGCTATACTTGAGAGACACATACATATGAATTATGTAAGCTCATTATTAATAGCAAGAAGCTATGAAAAACTTTTTTAGATTGAATTAACAATGCAAAAACATTTCTCGACCATTTTCGAAAGAACTTTGAGAATTTTGAAAAAGAGAAGAGATATTTTCCAAAAAGAGTTTGTAAGACTCAATGACTCAAAGAAAGAAAAGACTCAAAAGAGAGAAAGACTCGATTAATAAAATGCGCAATTAAGGAATATGTTCCTCTAAACCTAGACCTAGACGCAAATAATTAAAAGTTTCCCTCTTAAGTGGCTTAGTGAATATATCGACTAAGTTTTCTACCGAGGGAACCTTCTCAATCGAAATGTTCCCCTTTTGAACATTATCCCTAAGGAAATGGTGGTGAATCTCTATGTGCTTTGTTCGCGAATGTTGCACGTGATTCTTGCTAAGGTCTATTGCACCCTTATTGTCGCACATGATGGGAACATCATCAAGAGAAATCCCGTAATCAACAAGCGCTTGCTTCATCCATAGTGCTTGTTGACAAGCTTTACCGGCACTCACATACTCGGCTTCTGTGGTGGATATAGCAAGAGCGGTTTGTTTTTAGGAGAACCAAAAGTTAAACAACAACCCATGAAGGTACAAACTCCACTAGTGCTTTTTCGGTCCACGTAGTCTCCCGCATGATCCGAGTCCGCGTACACAATGGTTTCTACGCCTGTCCCTTTTGGATACCAAAATCCTAAATGTATAGTTCCCTTAATGTATCGAAAGATACGCTTAACCGTTTCAAGGTGAGAGGTTTTGGGAGCCTCTTCGAAGCGAGCACAAAGGCAAACACTAAACATGATATCCGGTCGACTTGCCGTTAGGTACAACAAACTACCAATCATACCTCTATATTTGGTGTTGTCTACCGACTCACAATCATCATCTACGGTGAGTTTAGTATCCGAGGCCATAGGGGTCTTCATCGGTCTAGAGTCTTCTAATCCAAATTTCTTTAGCATTTCTTTAACATACTTTGATTGATTAAAGAAAATATCATCGTCCATTTGTTTAATTTGGAGTCCTAAAAAGAAGTTAAGTTCTCCCATCATACTCATTTCAAACTCGTCATGCATGATTTTGGCAAAGTCATCACACAATGATTGACAAGTTGAACCAAATATAATGTCATCAACATATATTTGTACGATAATGAGGTGAGAACCTTTCTTCTTTGTAAAGAGCGTATTGTCTACCATCCCCATGGTATACTAATGTTTTACAAGAAAAGCTTTAAGTCTATCATACCAAGCTTTGGGTGCTTGTTTGAGACCGTAAAGAGCTTTCTTAAGCTTGTAATCATGATCCGGTTTCTGAAAATCAATGGAGCCGGGAGGTTGAGCCACATATACCTCCTCATTGATCAAACCGTTAAGAAACCGTACCCTTTACATCCATTTGTTGAAGCTTAAAGTCTAAGGCACAAGCGTAGGCTAAAAGGATTCTAATGGATTCTAGTCTTGCTACGGGTGCGTATGTCTCGTCATAATCAATACCTTCTTGTTGATTATAGATGTTAATGCAATAATGCCTAAAAACGTTACTTGCATTTTTTGGCCTCGCTTAGTTTTGATTACGACAATATGTAAAAACAAGCATTTACGAAAACAACGAAAAACGAATGCTTGAGTTCAAGTATTTTTCATTTTACCCATTTTCACTTAAGGTATGAATAAACAAGTACTAACCTTAATCAAGTGATCAAGTAATTTAATCTTTTCTTAAAACTCACCTCTTATTAAGTGTGACAAGTTTTTTATTAAACTTTATTTTTAAGAAAATGTTTTATTAAATTAAATATTTGAAAATTTGAAAATGGCATATTCTTTTTTGATTTGGAATATTCTTTCAGGATATTTTATAATCAGATAAGACCTCCACCACTAAAGGACAAAAAGGGAGTGGAGTCTACTCTGGCGGTTCCCTAGTGCCTAGGCGGTTCCTTATCGATAAGGTACCACCGGCTGAGATAAGGAACCGCGGGCAGATATAGCCGTTGGCCCTTTGTCCTATAAATAGTGGACCATTCTCAGATTTTATCTTCACCTCTTTTGCACATAAAATTCCAGATTCAAACATACTTCTTAAATCACTCAAATCCTTGATCATTTGATTGATTACTACTTGTTTAGAAGTGAATCTATTCCATCCATCCCTTCCTCTCCAAGTGCAAAGAGAAGAACACTATCCTTGTAAAGTGTTGAGTCCACCACCAAAGATCCTTCGAAGATCAAATTTTATACTTTTGTTGTTGTGTCATAGTTGTGAAGATCCAAGTAGTTTTGTCTATTTGGAAGTTGTGTATGTACTCAGTATAGTTGTGTAGATTGGTCCTAGCTACGATTAGGGCTCGACTTTTAGCTTAGAGTCGGAAATTGGTTAAGCAACGTGTACGGTTTTCTCCACCATAAGGATCTTGTTGTGTAGTAAACTCTCGAGTAAGGAGTACTCGAGGAGTGGAGTAGGAACGAGGAGTGAGCTTCGTTGCCGAACCACTATAAATCCTTGGTGTTTGGTTTGATCTTTCTTTACCCTTAACTCTTTACATTCTTTATTCTTTGTGCATATACATTAGTTAGTATTAGTTTAGTTACACTATCATTGTTATTGTGCATAAGAAGATTTCACATATTTCCTCAAGCCTAAGTTTTTGAAAAAAGGTTTTTTTTGAAAACCATCTTTTAACAAGTAAATATAAGAAACTATTCAATCCCCCCCCCCCTTCTAGTTTCTACAATTGGTATTAGAGAGAGGTTGCTCAAGAATTTTTAAAGTATATTGTATTTTAAAACTTGAATCGATCTATGGATTCCAACAAGTACCTAGAAGGAAAATCTATGCAAAGACCACCACTTTTTGAAACCGATAGTTTTATTTATTAGAAAAATAGATTTGAGACTTATGTGAAATCAAAAGATTTAGATCTTTGGCATGTTATTACCAATGGTGATTTTTTACCTTATCAATTTAATGAAGTTTCTAAAACAAAAGAATTGGTCACTTTTTACAAAGCTAATGACGATACTAAAAAGAAACTTTCGAAAAATAATGAGGCTAAAATGGTGGTTTATAATGCTTTACCTAAGAAAGAGTATGAAAGGATTTTTATGTGTGAAACCGCTAAAGATATTTGGAACACTGTTTTAGTAACCCACCAAGGTAATAACCAAGTCAAAGAAAGCAAAATCGATCTTCTTGTCCAACAATATGAACAATTTGTCATCTTAGAAGATGAAACTATTGATGGTGCTTTTGCTAGATTTAACACTATTATTACAAGTCTAAAAGCACTTGATGAAGGTTTTTCTAGCAAGAACAATGTTAGGAAGTTTCTAAGGGCCTTACATCCGAAGTGGAGAGCAAAAGTCACGGCGATTGAAGAATCGAACTTGAAGGTTCATGAGATGATAATTTAGAAGGACTCGGAATTGGTGAAAACCAAGAGTTAAAGGAAGTCTCTTGCACTCAAAGCCAAGAAGGCACAAAGCGATCATGATAGTTCCTCGGGTAGCGACGACGAGGAGTATGCATTGGCGGTGGAGATTTCAAGAGGTTCTTCAAAAGACGAGGTCAACACGTGAGGCAACCCAACAATGACAAGAAACCATTCTCAAATAATCGGTTTGCCAAAAGGTGATAGGAATTGATTTAGATGTGGTGATCCAAATAATTTCATTAGTGAGTGTCTAAAGCCCTCACGCGTTATGAATCACACGACATTCGTTAGTGGTTCTTGGAGCGATAGCGGTGAAGATGTTGATGACAACCCCAAAGAGGAGAAATGTCTTATGGCTCACACTTCTAAAGAGGTACATTCCGAAACCGAATATTATAGCAATGATAGCTCCACCTTAGATGATATTGAATTAGAAGGACAATATGATAATTTACACAAACTTAGCCTTAAATTCATAGAAAAGAACAAAACCTTAAAATCAACCAAAACTAAGCTTGAAAGTGAGATCAATGAACTTAGTGAAAAATTAGCCAATCTTGAGAAAAATAAAGAAGTTGATTTAGGTTGCGTAAGTTGTGAGAAACTTAGATTAGAGAATGAAGATCTCAAGAGAACCTCCATTATACTGGAAAAGTTCATGAAAGGTACTAGTGCTCTTGATGATATGTTAAACAAACAAATTCATTCTAAGGAAAGACTTGGTGTAGGTTTTAACTCAAATGAAGCATCAACCAGTGAACCTAAACAAGTCAGTTTTTCAGAAAAACTGTTTGTTGTATGCGGTCCCAGATTGTATGGGGCGGTTCCTTATCACTATGGAACTGCCGCCCTAGATAAGGAACCGCGGCCAGAAAGAGTTTTTGCTGAAAATCCTGAACTTTCTGAAAAGTCAAATTTAGGTGAACAACCAAAGCACCTTATTGTTAACAAGGTCAAATTACCCATACTTGACGACAATGCCGTTGATAAGTTCTACAAGCCCTTGAGTAAACCTCTAATGGGAAATAGAAGTTTACCAAGACCATCTTCTACTCCACCAATAGTACGGAATGAGTCTAGGCCTAGAAGTAGAACGACAACACCTAGAAGAGATAGTCAAAACAATTCACGACCTAGAAGTAAAACTCCAACACCTAGAAGGAATGACCACAACTCTAAACCAAGATCAAATACACCTAGGAGAAATAATGAACAACAAAATGGTTATATGAATTATTATCCTCCTCCATTTTGTTCCCCATGGGGAACCCCTCCTCCATTCATGCATCCCAACCAAATGCAAGGGATGTTTGGAACCAACAATTTTGGACCCGTGAGATATTGGGGACCAAATGTTTGATCGTGTGTGTTGTTACCTAGATATGCTTGGGAATTGATTTGGAACCCGACGAGTGGATTAAGGATAGTGGTTGTTCTAAACACATGACGGGTAATCAAAGTTTTTTCTCGCGTTATAAAGCATATGATGGAGGTAACGTCACATTCACTAGTAGTCTACGTGGTAATATCATTGGCAAAGGTACGGTTTCTCTTGACTCCATGACCACTGAAAATGTTGAGCACGTAGATAATTTAGGGTTTAACTTTTTAAGTATAGGTCAAATTTGTGACAATAAGTGTAAGGTCATCTTTTCGGAACATGACAGTGAAATCGTAATTGAAGAATCACTTAACGTGACTTTCGATGAAACTCCTCCTTTACCCAAGACACCACCATTGGTTGATGATGACTTGGATGAAATAGAAGTAGTTAAAGCCAAAGAGGTTAGAAAAATAGGAGTTGAAGACCTTAGTGTTGAAAAGGAAGTAAACATTAAGGAGTCTAATGATGACGTATAGTCCCCAACCGGGTCATGAACCCGGCTCACGAGTACTACCCGCATCCGGCCCGTTACTAATGGGTTGGATTAATATCATTTGAGCTTATGGGCTTCGGATGAACAGTGACCGCATATATGCGTGCGGCCCACGGCCCGGCACGACCATCTTATTATGAATAGGATTTACCCCAAGGTAGAGGATATACACTCACCATAATTAGAAGATAACAATCAACTAATTATGACACTTATCCTTTGCTTGGGGCCGAAGAATTGGTGAAAACCTATTAGGGTTTCACCGCCTATATAAGGAACCCCCAAAGGTTCCACAAAGGTATTACATTCTACACACTCTCAACTCCCATCCGATTCTTAAACCCTAACCGATTACTTACTCTCACGCCGGAATCTAATCGTGGGATACATTCCCACAGTAAGCCTAACGCGTGTTGTTTTAGTGTGCAGGATCTCGACAAGATATTTCACTTGGTGCAGGAGCTGAAACCCAGCCAACCCGAATTAAGCCCAATTTCGGTCTAGCGAGGATCATCCAACTTTTGTATCAACAAGTTGGCGCCATCCGTGGGACCCATACACAAAGCTAGAACAAATTTCTTCTCGATCTCTTTCAATGACGAAAGGACATCCGCAAGGAAATCCCAGGAACACGAATCCTGCGAATCGGAAGTCCACAGGGGACGGGATACTCATCCCCACTCAGTCCCCTAGCAACCAAACAGGTGGACCGAATAACCGGAGCGTTCTTCAGCCCATGGGTGGAATAGGTACATTCGCTATCACCCCACCACCAACCTCCACCTTGGACAACTCTGATCCAGGGAGTGCGCCTAAGCCCCCCTAACAAGGAGCCGCGCAGGCCATCGACTGAAGAAGAAGTGGAAGTTGAACCACTTAGTGAGGAAGACCTCGCTCGAGTTCTCACGCAGAACTTTGAGAGGATCGTCTCAGGAATCGCGTCTAGGTTAAACCTAGGGAGGAACCTCCAATCTAGGCTCAACTTTGGCAGAGCCGTATCCGGCACCTCTCCTCAGACTCAAAAGAAGAAGAGGGCACGACCCCAGGAACGAAACCTCTTTGAGGAAACCCCTCAACCTCGGAATGTGTTCGAACGCATAGGGGATCGTGTTATGAAGGAACTACTACAATCTCGTGAAGAGGAGATAGATCTGATGACTCAGCTGAACAGCCGGACCTGGAATTAACCAAGAGCAATCGCTGCACAAGCGTATGGGATAGAATGAATACCGGGAAGAAGGCTCCTAGCTCTTCTCGCAAGAGCGATCCTCAGCCGAGGATTGGGGCACCGCCCCTTCCCCCGGTCCCTCAGGAGAGGATTTGGACGACCATCCACCCAAGCATCGCCGACCTAGGCGTACTCCTCCACTACCGTCAGACGATGAGGGGTACTACGGTGGCCCCTATTATCGTGAGGCAGAAGAGGAGGATCTCTCCCGCCCATGGTGTGACCCTAATCTCACCCGTCCATGGTGTGATCCTAGAGAAGATCCTTTTACTCTCCGCATACGGAATTACTCCAAGGATAAGAAGCGTCGCATGCCAGCCTGCGTCAAGACTTATGATGGGTCTGGTGATCCGGATGATCACCTAAAGATATTTGACACGCAGGCGAAAATCGAACAATGGACCATGCCTATATGGTGCCAGATGTTCAATTCAACCTTGAGCGGCAATGCCCGTGATTGGTTTGAAGGGATTCCTCCCCGAAGCATTGATAGCTTCACTGAGCTGTGTACTGCGTTCAAAAACAATTATACTCAGTGAAAGAAGTATAATAGGGATCCGATCTCATTGGAAACCGTCAAGCAACAGCCTGGAGAATCTACGGAGACCTTCACAGAACGCTTCAATGACGAGTGCACGCGCATAAAGACAATGTCGGAACTCCTAAAAATTTCCAATTACATGCATGCCATAACAGACAGAGAATTAATTAGGCGCCTCAGTGACAAGCGGCCAGAGAGGTATGACGACCTCATGGAAAGGGTCAGGAAATTTATAGAATGAGAAACCGCGGTAGCCGCGGCCTATCCTGCAAAGGGAAACAACTATCGATCAAACGGCCAGTCCAGGAGACAGTCGGGTGGTCAAAATAACCAAGGCAGTGGAAGGGGCTCGGACTACAAGAGCCAAAACAAAGGAGGGCGGTCGGAGAACAAGTTCACCCCCTTAAAGATGTCTTACCGGGAGATCCTACTGACAGAAAGGGGCCAACTTCCCGAGACCTCCCCCAATGACGACTCTGGTGGACCGCCGCCAAGGAAATCGCTTTTGCGAATTCCACAACGACAAGGGCCACGGCACGGAGGAATGTATCCAGCTCAAGAAGCACATTGAGTCACTGATCAAGTCAGGCAAACTCAAACATTTGGTCAAGGATTGGAAGGACGGAAAGGATAACAAGAAGCACGATAAGAAGGATCCCCAAAAGGACAAACCTTCGACTATATACATGATCCAATCCTGGAAGCGCCGCACAAAGCAGAAAATTAGTCAAAAAATTTCACGAGGCAGAGAAATCTCATTCCCTCTCATTACGGCAAGCGACGTGGCCGATGCACCTCTCACGATTGAGGTAAGCATTGGAACACACAATGTTCGCCGTATGTATGTTGATGGAGGGTCATCGGCGGAAGTACTGTACGAACACTGTTTCGTACAGCTACGACCAGAAATAAGAAGCCAATTAGTACCGACCATGTCGCCGCTCATCGGCTTTAGTGGAGACACCATCTGGCTAATAGGACAACTGCGTCTGCTAGTAACCATTGGGAATGAAGGGCATTCCACCACGGCGTGGATGAACTTTATGGTGATATGCTCACACTCTCCATACAATGGGATCATAGGAAGACCAGGTATCCTGGCCATACGGGCAGTACCCTCCACAGCTCACAGAATGATTAAATTCCCTGTGGAAGGAGGAATTGTCACCATCTATAACTCAATCATACCAGCATCTGAATGTCATGCCGTGAAAACACCAGTCCTACCTGTCCCCATCAAGGAAGGATCACCACCCCCCAACTAGAAGGTGGCAATCCATCCCGATTATCCGGAACAAGAGGTGTCCATAAGAGGAACACTCTCGGATAGCGGCAAGAGGGCCATGTGCTCTCTTCTGAAAGCAAACCTAGGCGTATTCGCATGGGAGCCCAAGCATATGACGGGTGTGCCGCGTGCGATAGCAGAACATAAACTTCAAATCCGCCAGGGATATCCTCCTGTTAAGCAAAAGAAGCGTAGTCAAGCACCAGAACGCAGCCAAGTAATACTGGATGAAGTACGGAAATTAGTGGACGCAGGAATTATGCGCGAGGTATACTACCACGAGTGGTTATCCAACCCGGTCATGGTCAAGAAGCATGACGCGAGCTGGCGCATGTGTGTGGACTTCACGGACCTGAACAAAGCCTGTCCGCAGGACTGCTATCTGTTACCAGAGATTGACTGGAAGGTGGAATCCCTATGTGGGTATCCCTTTAAGTGCTTCTTAGACGCGTACAAAGGATAACACCAGATCCAGATGGCGGAAGAGGACGCGGAGAAGACGACATTTCATACTAGTCAATGCGTATACTGTTATACAAAAATGCCATTCGGACTAAAGAACGCCGGGGCAACATATCAGCGACTTGTTGATAAAGCCTTCGACTCACAGATAGGCCGCAACCTTGAGGTCTACGTTGACGATCTAGTCATCAAAAGTCATACGGAGGAGGCACTTCTCCGTGACGTCCAAGAGACGTTTGACACATTGAGGAGGATTAATATGAAACTGAATAAAAAAATGCATGTTTGGGGAAACTAAAGGGATGTTCCTTGGATACATGATCGATCCGAATGGGATCAAACCTTGCTCAGAAAAGACAGACGCAGTGATACAGTTACCATCTCCTTAGACGCAAAAAGAGGTACAATCATTAAATGGAAAGCTGGCCGGGCTAAACAGGTTCTTGTCGAAGTCCGCGGAGAAGTCACTCCCCCTATTCAAAACACTCAAGAAGTGCATCAAGAAGGGAGATTTTCGTTGGACAAAGGAAGCTGAGGAAGCTTTTGGTCAGCTTAAACAGCACCTCGCAGCTCTTCCCATGTTAGTAGCCCCCCGACCTAAGGAAGAGCTCATCATGTATTTGTCGGCTACACATGGAGCAATAAGTGAAGTACTTATGACGGATAGGGACACAGTCCAGACTCCGGTCTACTTCATAAGTAGAACACTACAAGGGCCGAAGTTGAATTATTCCTCTATGGAGAAATTGGTTTTGGCATTAGTATTCGCCAAAAAAATGGTTACGCCGGTACTTTCAGGCACACCCATTTGTGGTTATTACTGATCAACCAATAAAACAAATCATCTCCAGACCAGACGTGGTCGGTAGGCTACAGAAGTGGAGCATTCTGTTAGGAGATCATAACATCTCTTATAGACCAAGGACAGCGGTCAAAGGCCAAATCTTGGTAGATTTCTTAATAGAGAAGCCAGATGAGGACGGACCGGTCGTACAACGAGAGGAAACTCCAGTAGAGCCATGGGTCTTGTTTACTGACGGATCCTCGTGCACGGACGGGTTAGGAGCTGGCCTCATCCTTACGAATCTGGAAGGAATGGAGTTTACCTACGCTCTGCGTTTTGAATTCACAGCCACTAATAATGAGGCAGAATATGAAGCGTTGATTGCGGGTTTAAAAATCGCCGCCAGAATGGGAGTCCGCAACCTTGAGGCTTATGTGGACTCACGGCTTGTCGCGAACCACATTCTAGGAGGTTACATAGCCAAGGAGGATAACATGGTTCGATACTTGGAGAAAGTCAAGTCACTCATAGCTACTTTCAGCAAGTTTTCTATCAAACAGGTACCAAGAGGTGAAAACAAGAAGGCGGACGCTCTTAGCAAGATTGCGTCTACAAGTTTCGCCCACTTATCCAAGCAAGTCTTGGTAGAAATACTAAAGGAAAAGTCTATAACGGAAGGGGAAGTCGCAGCTATAGTTGAGGAAGATGGACCTACATGGATGACCCCGATCGTTAGCTATCTAACTGATGAAACCCTTCCGGATGAGGAAAAGGCGGCACGGCGTATCAGAAGGAAGTCGCAGCACTTTGAGCTTCGAGAAGGTATTCTTTACAAGCGCTCTTTCCTACAGCCGTGGTTGCGGTGTGTTGGGCCACGCCAAGCTACTTATGTGATCAGTGAGATACATGAAGGGTCATGCGGTATGCACTCAGGTCCCCGATCTATAGTGGCACGAGCTCTACGCACAAGATATTATTGGCCTACTATGCATAGGGATGCACGCGACATGATTCGTAAGTGCAGTGATTAAGTGCACAGACCAGTACCGCGACATCCGCAGCAAGAACTGACACCCATTACATCCCCATGGCCATTCTATAAGTGGGGGATTGACATTGCAGGACCTTTTCACATGGATGCAGGGGGAGTTAAGTTCTTGATCGTCGCAATGGACTACTTTACACGATGGATAGAAGCTAAAGCGATTAAATCCATTACGGGCAAGCAGGTTAAAAAGTTTGTTTGGGAAAACATCGTGTGCCGTTTTGGCTTGCCAGGAGAAATCATCTCGGACAACGGGAAGCAGTTCGCGGATAATCTATTCAAGGACTTGTGCGCAACATTGAATATCACGCGACGCTTTGCATCTGTTAAGCACCCACAGACAAATGGTCTTGTGGAACAAGCGAATAGAAGCTTAGGTGAAGGCATCAAGGCACGCTTGGATGAACGAAGTGCCAAATGGGTAGATGAGATGCCACATGTTCTATGGGCACATAGCACTATGATTAAAACAGCCAATGGGGACACTCCATTTGCGCTGGCCTACGGGACTGAAGCTGTTATACCAGCAAAAATTAGAATGCCGACCATCCGTACGGCGGAGGTTAATGTTGTCACGAACGACGAGCAACTCCGGATTAATCTGGAATTGTTGGAGGAAAAAATAGAAATAGCGGCTATCAATGAGGCCAAGTCTAAGGCACGGATGAAGGCTTATTATGACGCCAAGGTTAAAGGTGTCTCATTTTGACCGATAGATTTTGTTTATCGTGCCAAAGAGGCAAGTCGATAAGAGAATATAGGAAAGATGGGCCCCAAGTGGGAAGGGCCGTATGAGGTTACGGAAGCCTTAGGACGGGGCGCGTACAAGTTGCGTGACATGGATGGCCGCGACCTGGAACGCACATGGAATATCTGCAATCTTAAAAGGTGCTATCTTTGAAAGGCTACGACCTCCGCATGGACACTTCGCCATAGTTGGCTTCAATGAAGATCCATGTGTTCTCTTTTGTTTTGTTTTTTATGCTTTCTAGGTTCTATTTGTTTTTAGGATTTCCCATTCTTGTCAAAACAAAAATCGTAAATGTTCTAATAAAATGTTGTGGTGCCTAGCTAGCTCCACGACTCGTTCTTGTGCAAATTATTGTCATGTCTTTTAGATTCTATGTGCAAATTATTGTCGTATAGATTTAGTTGTTATTTCTATAATGTGCTATCTCTTATTCATATGCATTCATTCAAAACCGTACATGTACTATTCGCCTCCGGGCGGGGTAAGAGGATTAAGTGAACCTAATAATTCAACTTGTCGCATAAGAGGGATGCAACCCCAGTGAAGTGGATCATGTATCCTTACTAGACACCTTATTTACAAGACGTTGTAATAAGTTTACATATGACGCACCTACGTAGTGCTTTGCATGGTAAAGACGCACGCTGCACGTCTAGTAAAATATAGACTTGGTTTTATTCTAGGTAAGACATGACATGTCATGCAATATAGATACATGATATCTAAAGAAAATAAACAAGTTTCAAATTCAAAACGCAAAATAGCCGTGGTCATCACGGACTTACATAAATATAACGAGTTATAACAATATTGTCAGTTCTAGCCGTATACATACACGGACGAATAAGGTACAAATGTTTGCAATATAAGTTACAGAGGTGGTAGGAACTCTCCTATTTCCCTCTTTCCTTCGACAATCAAGGCACGGAGGACCTTACCGTGGGCATTTTTACCATCATGAACCCTAGTCATGTTGGCATCCAACGCCTCAGTTAAAAGTTTCTCACCCTTTATCACTTTCGAGGTTGAGTCATATGTTGGCAGGGGCAGTTGGATGGGGGTGGCTGTGAGCTTAGCCATGACTGTCTCGTTTGGAGCATCCTTCAGCAACTCAAGATCGTCTAGGAATGGGTGCTGGATTTCCCCAAGGGCGGCCATAGAGGCGGTCATCTTATCTTCAGCTAGAGGGTTATGGTAGGCGTGTTGGGTAATGTCTTTATTCTTGCTTATCAGCTCCACAGCTTTGATCAAACCCTCGTGCCTACCACGGTCAATGCCGGCTGATACAACATCCGCAAAAGCCTGCAACAAGTAAGGAGCCTCCGTTACCCTGCTCACGGCAAGGCGCATCTGTAAAACCCGCATGCTTTTACCATGCATAGTACCTTAAGTTCGTACGTACTAGTTAAAAACTTTCCTATTATAGCATGATTACGATTACGTGTTAGGAGTTTATGTATTACGTACGTGTTAGAACACGATAAGTATTTTATTTGCACGATCACGTAATAATTATTTAGCAATAATTAATCACGAACATACGATCACGGAATCACGAACGTAATTAAAACACGAACTATTATTAATTACGTATATATATTTAATACGAGCATATTTAAATATATAAGAGTACGGTATTTACGTAACGAGAACATTTAAAACACGAACATAATTAAACATAAACGAGTACTAAATAACAAGACACGAAACGAGGTACGGGAACCCCATGAGGGGGCTCCTACCCGCGGCCAAAACAAGGTAATGGGCCAAGCCCATTACCAATTTTACTAAGTGGGGGTTAAATATATTTTTACTACTCAAAATTACTTTTACAGAATATTTCAAGAAAACCTAAAATCTCCTTTTTCTCCTCTCTTTGTGCCGCCACCTTCAAATCACCAACAAGGTGATTTCTTGATCTTTGATCTTGTTAATTTATTGTTGGTTCGTGTTTGTTCTTCACCCTCTTGATCCACGAATACGGTAAAACTTTTTAAACCTTTTATTTTTAATTAATCTTTTTATTAATTATGAACACGTGATGTTTTTCATAAAAAACACATTAATTAGACATAGATCTAACATGTTTTGATGATTAATTAAATCAAATGGTCGATTAAGGGATGTTTGTTTTTGGGCCGCAAGGTGTAACCGACCCCAAGGGGGGTTCGGTTTGTTTTAGCCGACCACCACCAAGACCTTTTTGGTCTTGGTTGGTGCGTGTGGGTCAATTTGGGTCGGGGTACGGTGTCGATTCATGTCCGGGTTATGTTTTTAAGCTTAGATCCGGATCATGGTTATGTTAGTTTATGTTATGTTATAAACTTATGTTAATATTAAATTAATAAAGATGTAATTAATTTAATAACATGACTTAGGTTAATTATTTATTAATAATCATGAAGTTATTTTAACCTAAGTATTTATATTATTAAGACTTATAATTAATTAATTATTTAAAACCATGTATATAATTAATTAATAAACATGACTTAGGTTTATATCATTAATATTTAATAATGCATATTTTAACCTAAGTATTTAGTATATTTAATTAAAAACATGTTATACTTTAATTAAATATTATAACCTATAGTTTAATTAAATTACATGAAATAATTATTAAACTATATAATATATCATATGACTTAGAAAATAATCATGAAAACACTTAGGCTTATTTACTTAGCTTATTTAACCAGCTTATTTCTAATTATGGAAACGTTCTATTTTTAGGAACTTAATTAAATAAGGCAGCTATTTTATTTATGGAAACCAGCTATTTTTAGAAACTTATTTATTTAAGGCAGCTAATCTATTTATGGAAACTTATTTAATTAAGGCAGCTAATCTGTTTATGGAAACTTTCTATTTTTAGAAACTTATCTATTTTAAGCAGTAAATCTATTTTTGGAAACTTTCTATTTTTAGAAACTTATCTATTTTAAGCAGTAAATCTATTTTTGGAAACTTTCTATTTTAGGAAACCTGCTATTTTTGGAAAGTTACTTAATATTACACAGTAAGTATAATAACACATGAAATATCAGAAATACTTAATCAGAATGAACAGAATATAAGATTTAACACAGTTTAAGGCTTCAAACAGTAAAACATAGTAAGAACACATAAAATAAGCTAAGACATGACATGAAACCAGTTATGTATTTAGTAAGCAGATACTTATTTCATGTACGTATTTATGTAGCACTAGTGTTTCGGAAGTAGTATTCTCGCAGTTCATCGTTCTCGTTCACTGGACATAAGGTACGGATTCCCGTCCTTTCAGTATGGACATTCTTTCCTTATTAGGATTTCCCCGTATGCAACCAACTGTTTTCCCGTAGTATAAGTTATCAGTTTGATTGCTTATGTTTAAATATGATTACCTATAGCCATATACATGCATGACCAGTTTCACCTAGTTATGGAGGTACCATAACCATAACATTAGAGGCACTGATGTTATGACTTCACCACGGCGGAGTGATTGCTCGTGGCGTCCCTTTAGCTTTTGGCCATTTATTTATATTTATCATGTGGGGCGTATGGGTGCATCCTAGTTACACGTTTTTATTGAGGATTACATGGTGAATGTGGTGTGTGCCTTGCATCCTTCACAAGGAGCTGATCCCTCCTACCCATAAAACCAGTATATTAAATTAGAGGCAGCCACTCTAATTTGCATGATGAGGTCACCCCTCCAATTATTCATGCACGGTGGATATTCATGACCTATATTGGCTAAATGGTAAAATATGACAAACAGTTTTTATAAGATAAACATAAGACTTTCAAACTATAAAACCAGTTTTATTAAGACTTAACCAGGTTACTCGGGACTTAGTTTCTTCCGCTGTTATTATGTTATATGCTTATCCTATTCATGCTTTATTGTACATCCGTGCACTGAGCGTATTGCTCAGCCGTTTTCCTTTTCTATGTTCCCAAAACGGCAGGTACTCAGGGACGCTCGTAGACACTAAGAGTACGTGCATATGGACTGGAAGCTGTCTAGCCTTCTTTACATTATGCATTTCTTTTCTTTATGATACTTATGCTTTGGACATTGTTTCGTCCTTTTCCTTACTATACTATGTTTGTGTGTGATGAGCTTACTTTTGGACTACCGATGTTTGATTCCGGTATTTTCCTTTTTATATGGTCAAGTAATGTTTAAACATTTTACCTTGTATGCTTTGATGACACGCCATAATTAATGTGATATTTCCATTTCAAAAATGGGGTGTTACAATTATGGTATCAGAGCCAAGGCTTCGACCTGTAGGCTCTCAAATATGACCTGTGATTAGTGGGTAGTCACTACGGTCTTCCTAGAACTGACAGTTGTTTTCATGCATTCATCATTTTTAAGCATACATATATATGTCATTGCTACAAGGTTTTTGACTAAGTAATGGTTGGTACAGGACTGGCCCTATTTAGTCGCATGTGGTTTATCGAAACTTTTATATTTGGGACCGACCCATAGGCGTCCCCTCGCTATGTCTTTTGTTTTGGGTGAACTGACCAGAGGCGTTCACTCTCGAGCATACAAAGTTTTCATAAAACTACATCATGCATTCATACACAAAATTTTCTTGCATAAATTTTTTCTCGTGAAATTTTAGTATAAATTTTTTTCATGTATATATTTTATTTTATGTTTTGATCTGTTTAATCATATGTTTTATGTTATACTGTCAGATGGTTCTCACACGCGAACAGGAGCAGCTCAATGCTGCAATTCAGGCTTCCATGCAAGCCTTGCTTCCTCAACTAAGGAATGACATCCGTGCTGAAGTCCAAGCTGCCAACAATCAGCAGCAGAATCAGGCACCTCCAGTGACATTAGCAGTATGGCTGGAGAGATTCAACAAGCTCCGCCCTCGAGCTTTTGAGAAGACTGATAGCCCCAGCGATGCTGAAAGCTGGTTGGCTCACATTGAAAAGATCTTCAACGCTATGGGTTGTGACCCCGCATACAAGGCGAGGTTGGCATGCTATCGGATCGAAGGCGATGTACTCAACTGGTGGTTAGCATTGATGCAATCTGAAGGTGGTGACGAGTGGGTTGCTGGTTTGACTTGGGCTCAGTTCAAGGAAAGGGTGATGAAGCAGTTCTTTCCCAAGGCTGAACAGGACAAACTCAAGAGAGAGTACCACGGGATCCGTCAGAGAGCTGGGGAGAATAGCAACGAGTTTATGCAGTGCTTTCTTCGCTTGGCTGGTTTCCTTGGTGCGGCAGCAGGTACTCCTGAAGAGCAGGCGCATCACTTCAGATAGGCTCTTCGCACATCGGTCGCAAACAATCTGGTGTGTGCTACGTTCAATACTGTAGCACAAGTGGCTAATAAGTGTGTAAACACTTATCCTTTTGCCACTAAAATCAAGTAAAAACAAGACCTAATCATGTGTTTTACATCTTAAATGTCGGAATTACGCGTGGTTTTGTGTTTTGTGTGATAAATAGGTACAAATGATCGAAAGAAGAGAAAACACGGGATTTCACGGTCAAATGTCGAAGAAAATGTCAAGAAAGAGTCAAGACAAAGATCAAAAGACAAAAATATGCCAAGTTCGCGAAAACCGTCAAGAATAAACACGAGAATGAAGAGAGAAATCTTAGAAGCCAAAACCGAGCTTGTTTTAGTGGATTTAATATTTGTGGAGTTAAACGGGCTTGTGGGTCCCACATTCGGGTTAATGGGCTTAAAAGTCCATTTAAATGTTGCTTGATAAATGACTAACAAGATCAAAAGCCCATTTGGCCAAATTCTACACGGATGAAGACATGAACCCATAATCTTTGGGCCAAGCCCAAGTAAATGCAAAAAGGAACGAATGAAAGTCTTTGCTTGACCCGGTCTACCCTCCTCCCACGTGTACACCAAAAATAAATGTTTATTTACTCCACCACACTAAAACAAATAATTTACCCTACCCATTTTATTTGTGACGTTACAAACAAAGAAAAAACCTTCTCTCACCCACTACTTCTTCCCTCTCAAACAAGCAGCCACCACCATTTTTACTATTACCCAAACCCTAGTAACAAAAAAAAATTGGGGCTTTTGAGATAAAGGAGCGTGAAACACACGCAGTTTAATTAAACCCCAAGAAAATCGGAGCAGCACGATGGGGGAAACAGCTACGTGGCATCCCAATCTCATCTCTGATTGGTCCTCACACATCACACCCCATCAATCATCCAATAAGATGAATCCACCTCATCACCAAACTAGCACAAACAAACACAATTATCAACATGCTGGCGATCCGCGTGATAAGGACTTCATATCCACCGTTTGATCAAGAATGAAGAAAGAGAGAACAAATCAAGGGCCAAGATCTCTCACCGTGCTCACGAAGGAAGCCTAGAAGGTTCGGGGGATCCCTATAAAAACCCCCATTCTTCATGTAATTTTTATGCTTTTCTTTATTTTTAATTTTTAGAAAATAGATTGATTAGGGTTTTAAAGCTTGTATTTCTTTTTTTGCAGTATTGTAATTTGTTCTAAATTAATGAAAAGTTAAGTTTCATTTTAATTTGTGTCTCGTTCTTAATATTCAGTTACCTTTTTCTTTTTTTTAATCTGTTAAAAGATATAGTACTGTTCTCGTAAAGAATTATTATAAAAAAAAAAAGAAAAAAAAAGGATAAAGAAAAGTATGATAGATTTTCCCACTGGAAGATTTATATAAAAAAAAGGAGAAAGATCGAAGTTACTGTTCAGCCGTGTGTTTTGTTTCGAATTTGTTTGGAGTTCGGTTCGGGTTATAATTGTTGAAGTTTTGATTCGAAGAAGTTGTTGATGTTCTGTTTGGCGTTTCGTTCTCGGTATTAAGGGAGCTCAGCGCTCACCTTCTGCTCAAAGGCTTCGTCACTCGGTTTGTCTTTGTCTTATTTTGATGTTAAAGTTAGTTAATATAGTTTGCTGATTAGTTTTGATAGTTTGCTTAGAAGTTTGCTAGGTAGTTTGGATTTGTTTTTTGTTGTGTTTACTGCTTATAAATTAAATCTGTTTAGTTTATATAAGTTGCTATAACTTCTTAGTTTGAAATCTGCTTAGAAGTTTGCTAGGGTGTTTGGATCTGCGCTTTTAATTGTTTAGCTTATCTAGTTTGATTGTTTAAATCTGCTACTTGTCTCGGGTATGTTTAGTTTATGTTAGTAGCTTATTTGGTTTTCGGATACTTATTTGGTTAGTAGTTTATTTGGTTCAGACTTTTGATTAGCATTTTAGACGTCAGTGTATTTTTTTTGTGTTGCATATTGTCATTGCTTATTAGCTTATTTGAGGTTCAGCTTATTTTTCTGCTTATCTAGTTAGTAATTCGGTTAGTGTGGATTTGCTATTTTTATTATTTGAGCGCTAGTTATTCGTTAGAATTAGATAGTTTGCTTTTTCTTATTAACTGCTTAATTGATTGGTTCAGCTTATTTAGTATTCTGCTTATTTGAGTTCTGATTTTTTTTAGCTTATCTGGTTTTTGGCTTATTGTTTTCCTGCTTATTTTGTTGCTATCACCTCAGACCCAATTGGTCTGAGGGTGTGTACTGTCCAAACAATCAGATCCAAATAAAAAAGTTGAAGTTTAAAAAAAATTAATTCGCAATATTCGTCCACTCCAGGTCTCGAACTCGTGACCTTTCGCACAACTCCCCAACGCCTCAACCAACTGAGCTGGATAGCTTTTTATTAATTAGTTTGCAACCTTTAACTAATATAGGGTAATAATTACTAGCAGCTTTTAATTAGTTTAATTATAGTTTAATTTTATTTAGATTTTAATTAATAATTATTACATAGTTTATTTAAATTCAGTTTTTATAAAAAAAAAAAAAAAGATAAAAATTAAAAATATTTTATTTAATTTGTTTTTTTAAAATTAATATAGATTTTAAAATAGTATAAAATAGTTTATTTTTAAAGTAGATTTTTAATTAAGTATTTAGTTTAAAAAGTTTTAAATAGATTATTTTTAAAGTAAAAGTTATTTTTATAAATTTATTTTTATAATTTTTAGATAGATTAATTTCAAATAGCTTTTAATAGATTTATTTTCAATTTAATAGTTTAAAAATAGATAATTAAATTTAGTTTTCATTTAATAAGTTTTAAATTAGTTTAAAAATACCCAAAAAGAGATTGTACCAAAAACGAATTAAGTTGAAACGTAAAAACGGAAATCAAATTCGAGTCGAATCGAGGAAAAACGAACTTTAATTTTAAAGGATTAAAAATCCTAGTTTCAAATTGGTGCCGCTGCCGCTTCGCTCGTACGATTGACGATTTTTCGTAACGACGTTTTGGATTTTGGGATCCGTTCATTCTTTGAACGTTACGTTTCTTGTTAACAAAATCAAAAACACAAAAAAATCAAAAACTTAAAAATACAAAAAAATTAAAAAATCACAAAAGCAATTTCTTTCCTAAGAATTGCAACAAAAAAATTAAAAAAAGCAAAAACGTAATACGTTTTCCTAAACGTATTACACCAAAAATATTACGTATTATTGTTATTTTTCTTATTCGATTTCTTTCGTTTTTCTTGTGAATATATATTTTTCTAAAAAAATAGAAAAAGATTTTTCTTTTACTATAGTATATTACGTAGCACAATAAATTACCTACTTATCAAATAAGGCCTTAGTTGGGATTTCATCACCTAACTATTGTATTCGAATCCATAACGAGAAAAAAGGGCAAAATAGATAAATACTAGTAAGACGTTTGAACTCGATATATACAAACTATAAGGTGGGTATAAGGCGACGCGCTATAAAAGGCCGTCTAAGGAAAAAGGTTTTTAAGTGCTTTGTGCCACCTCGTTTCCCCGCTTGCTTGTGCGTATATTGAGAGGGACGACCGATTATTGGTTTGCCAACTCAAGTAGTATTTTACGTATATATTTTTGTAGATTTTTCTTATTGCTCCTCGAGAGGGAAAATCCTTTTCCTCTCAAAGTCGACCGAGGTCACCTACCTCATTCCAAAGTTTTAATTGTATGCGCACTCGCGCGCATACATACATACCGAGTGGTGTACCAAATACTTCTAATTCTTCTAAAAAGAAGAAGAAGAAAAACAAAAAGACCGTCATTAAAGCCGATCCCGAGAATCGAGCTTTCAACAATACGATGGCAACGGATAATCGACCAATGATTGAGATTCTACAATCTCACGTTGAAGGAAACGATGACGCGATTGTGGTGCCGAATATTGGAGCTAATCATTTCGAACTTAAATCGGGTTTTATTCAAATGGTTTCCGCTACACCATTTTTAGGCCGTACTAATGATGACCCACACGCTCATATCAAACGTTTCATCCAATTAGCTAATACCGTCAAATACAATGGGGTGCCCCAAGAGGCCGTTCGCCTCCAACTTTTTCCTTTTTCCCTCGAGGGACAAGCCCGTATTTGGCTTGATAAGGAACCACCCCAAAGTATTACCACATGGATCGACTTAGAGACCAAGTTCATTAACTACTTTTTCCCACCATCACGGACCACTTCCTTAAGGAATGAAATAATCAATTTTGAGCAAAAATATGGGGAAACGTTTAGTGAGGCTTGGGATCGTTTTAAAGATCTTTTGAGAAAATGTCCACAACACGGTTTTACTAAAGTTCATCAAATCAACACGTTTTATAATGGTTTAACTCTAAACGACCAAGACTCACTTAATAGTGCCGCGGGGGGCAATATTCTTGTGAAAACCATGAATGAGGCTTGGGCCATTATTGAGAACAAATCAAAAGTACAAACCAAGAGTGTTAGGGCTACTATGGCAAGTGCTAGTTCTAGTAAGAGTGACAAGAAAATCGATAGACTTACTTCGCTTGTTGAGACACTCGCTCTAAGAACCGACGCCCTCACTACACATGTTCATGCCGTGAAAGAAAAAAGTGAGACGTGTGAGACTTGTGGTGGACCACATTCATACTTTAATTGTGACAAGGTTTACAATGATCAACAAGAAGTTTATGCTTATAATAACAATGAACTTGATCGGATTCAATTCAAACCAAATGTTGATGTTAACCATTTGTCTTACAAATCTAATAACTATTTGGCTCCCCCGGGTTTTGTAGCACCACAAAGACCACCCCCACCGCCCAAAATAGGAACCAAGCTCCTCAACGGGGTAATTTTCAAGGAAGTTCTAATCAACGGGGTTTTAATCAAAATCAAGGGAATTTTCAAGGGCAAAACCAAGGGTTGAATAATCAAGGATATAATAACCAAAGTTTTCATAATCAAGGATTTAATCAAGGTTCTAATCAATATCAAAACCAAGGTTTTAATAATCAAGGTTACAATCAAATGAATATGCATAATCCTCAAATGGACTTGGTTCTTCAAAAATTATCCGACCATGAACGAATGATGAGAGAGATGCAAGAATCGACCGATAAAAAGTTTTTGACTATGATTCAAACCTTTCGTCCCCAAGGTACCCTTCCCTCGAACACCGTGACCAATCCTAGGGCTAATGTTAATGCTATCACTACTAGGAGCGGTAAGACCACCGTAGAACCTTCCCCACCTAACCAAGGACCCGAGATTCCTTCTTCTTCGACACAACCTCCCTCTTCTTCCACTTGTGACATATCACCCGTTATGCATTCGTCTACACCTTATGTTCCACCGATACCCAAATTTTATACCCCACCTTCGGTTCCCAAACCGGTTCCTTCACCTTCTATTTCTACTCCTCCTCCTCCTCCTCCAAAGGATGTAAGTGAGCAATCCACTCCAAAGCCTTCATCTCAACCCAATATACCTTATCCCTCAAGGTTGCGGAAAGAGAAATTGAAGAATAAGGATGATATTCAAGTTTCGAACTTCCTAAAAATGTTCAAACAATTGAATTTTAATATCACCTTTGCCGAGGCGCTCGCTCACATGCCTAAGTACGCTAAGATGTTTAAGGATCTTTTAAGTGATAAGGAAAAGTTGCTTGATATTGCCAATACCCAATTGAATGAGAATTGTTCCGCGGTTCTTTTGAGAAAATTACCGGTTAAGTTAGGAGATCCCGGTCGATTCCTTATTCCTTGTAATTTTCCGGGTGTTGAGAATTGTATGGCCTTGGCGGATCTCGGAGCAAGTATCAATCTTATGCCATTGTCCGTGTGGAAACAATTATCTTTACCCGAGCTAGTCCCCACTCGTATGACATTGGAATTAGCTAACCGTACGGTTGCTTATCCGGTGGGGATAGCCGAGGATGTCTTCGTAGGAGTCGACAAATTCACTTTCCCCGCCGATTTCGTCGTCGTCGACTATGAAATGGATCCCCGTGTTCCCTTAATTGTGGGACGACCCTTCTTGAGAACCGGGCGTACATTAATCGATGTAGCCGCGGGTGAACTTATCATGAGGGTCGGGGATGACAAAATCGTCTTTAACATGGGTAAACTTTCCAAACTTCCCAATGAGCCCGAATCCGTGAATTTCATCGATGTGCTTGACGAAGCATGCGAAGAACATTTTCATGAGGCTTGTAAGAGCGGGATTTCTCCTTTACCTCATGTTGAGACCGTCGCTTCTATTGCTCCTTCATTGACTCCATTCGGAGAAAGTGATTTAGATGAGTTTGAAGCTAGCTTAGGTCCTCTCGAGATTAACTATGATAATTCTCCCACCAATTGGGATGAAGACATTCGTACGATTGAGAGACTTCTCAATGAGGACAATATCTCTCCACCCACTCCAAAAGAAGTTACAAACAATGATCCTACTTTGACTAAGCCTTCCATTAATAATCCGCCGGATTTAGAGCTTAAGGATTTGCCGTCTCATCTAGAGTACGTTTTCTTAGAGGAGGATAATAAGTTGCCCGTCATTATTGCTAAGGACTTAAAAGAAGATGAAAAATCCCGACTTATAGATGTGCTTAAGAATCATAAGAAAGCAATTGCTTGGAAAATCTCCGACATTCGCGGAATTGATCCTAATTTTTGTACTCATAAAATTCTCATGGAAGATGACTTTAAACCCGCGATCCAAAATCAAAGAAGGGTTAATCCAAAAATTCATGAAGTCATTAAGAAAGAAGTTATCAAACTTCTCGATGCCGGAATGATTTACCCTATCTCGGATTCGCCATGGGTTAGTCCCGTCCATTGTGTGCCTAAGAAAGGCGGAATCACCGTTGTTCCCAACGAAAACAACGAGTTGATTCCTACTCGACTCGTAACGGGTTGGCGAGTTTGCATCGATTATCGTAAGCTCAATGATGCCACTCGTAAGGATCATTTCCCTCTTCCTTTCATGGATCAAATGCTCGAGCGTTTAGCGGGCAATGATTTCTATTGTTTCTTAGATGGCTTTTCCGGATATTTTCAAATCCCTATCGATCCAAAAGACCAAGAGAAAACCACATTCACTTGTCCCTATGGAACATTCGCTTACAAAAGAATGCCTTTCGGCTTATGCAATGCTCCCGGGACTTTCCAAAGGTGTATGATGGCGATATTTCATGATATGGTTGAAGAAACTATGGAAGTCTTTATGGACGATTTCTCGGTATATGGTGATTCTTTCTCTTCTTGCCTTGCTAATTTAGAACGTATGCTCCAACGATGTGAAGACACTCGTCTCGTTCTTAATTGGGAAAAATGCCATTTCATGGTAAAAGAAGGCATCGTCCTTGGTCATAAAATTTCCAAAGCCGGTATCGAAGTCGACCGTGCTAAAGTTGACGTCATTGCTAAGTTACCTCCACCTACCACCGTCAAAGGAGTTAGAAGTTTTTTAGGCCATGCGGGATTTTATCGACGTTTCATCCAAGATTTCTCGAAAATAGCTCGTCCAATGACTCATCTCTTAGAAAAGGATGCTCCTTTCATCTTCTCTCAAGAATGTCTCGACTCTTTCGAACTTCTTAAAGGTAAATTAACTAAGGCACCGGTCTTAGTCTCTCCAAATTGGGAGTTACCTTTCGAGCTCATGTGCGATGCTAGTGATTTCGCGGTAGGAGAAGTTTTAGGTCAACGAGTTAACAAACATTTCCAACCTATTCATTATGCTAGTAAGACAATGACGGGGGCTCAATTGCATTATACCACTACCGAAAAAGAGCTTTTAGCTGTAGTGTATGCTTTTGAGAAATTCCGCCCCTATCTTGTGCTTTCCACCACCATCGTTTACACCGACCATTCCGCCTTGAAATACTTGTTGACCAAGCAAGATGCTAAACCGAGACTCCTTCGTTGGGTTTTGCTCCTACAAGAATTTAAAATCGAAATTCGTGATAAAAAAGGAGCGGAAAACCTAGCCGCGGATCACCTTAGTAGACTTGAGGATCCGTATCAAGGGGAATCTCCAAATCAAGAGATTAATGAATCCTTTCCCCTTGAGACCTTAATGTCTATTAATTCCAATCTTGATGATACCCCATGGTTTGCCGACATTGCAAACTATTTGGCGGGTGGTGTTCTTATCGAAGGGTTATCGTCCCAACAAAAGAAAAAATTCTTCAAGGACGTTAAAACGTACTATTGGGACGACCCTTATCTTTTCAAGCAATGTGCGGACTTAATCATTCGTAGATGTGTTGATGGGCCGGCGGCTTTACAAATCCTTGAAGCTTGCCATAAAGGACCCACCGGTGGTCACTTTGGTCCTAATTACACCGCTAAAAAAGTATTCGACTCCGGATTCTATTGGCCCTCCATTTATCATGATGCACATGAAATGGTTAAACATTGTGATGCTTGCCAAAGACAAGGCAAGATCACACATAAAGATGAGATGCCTCAAAATTTCATCCAAGAATGTGAAATCTTTGACGTATGGGGCATCGACTTTATGGGGTCGTTTCCATCATCGAAGGGTAACAAGTACATCCTCGTAGCCGTTGACTACGTCTCAAAATGGGTTGAAGCAAAAGCTTTACCTACTAATGATGCGAGGGTGGTTGTTAACTTCTTGAAACAATTGTTTGCTCGATTCGGTGTGCCTCGTGCTATTATTAGTGATCGCGGGACTCATTTTTGCAATGATCAATTTGCACGAGTCATGGCTAAGTATGGTGTCAATCACCGACTTTCCACCGCGTATCATCCTCAAACTAATGGACAAGCCGAGGTTTCTAACCGTGGTCTTAAGAGAATCTTAGAGCGAACCGTGGGAGAGCATCGTGCCTCATGGGCCGATAAATTAGATGATGCTTTGTGGGCTTTCCGTACCGCTTATAAGACACCTATAGGTTGTACCCCTTATCGCCTTGTGTACGGAAACGCGTGCCACCTCCCCATTGAGTTGGAGCATAAGGCTTATTGGGCCTTAAAATGGGCTAATTTTGATCTTAACAAAGCCGGTGATCATAGGAAAATCCAACTCAATGAACTCAATGAACTTAGGAATGAGGCTTATGAGAATTCATTAATCTACAAGGAGAAGACTAAGCTCATTCATGATTCCAAGATTAAAAACCGAGAGTTCCATGTTGGTGATCAAGTTTTATTATTTAACTCTCGGTTGAAAATCTTTTCGGGTAAACTTAAGAGCCGTTGGTCCGGTCCATTCACCGTGGCCCAAGTCTTTCCTTATGGCACCATTGAGTTATCCCAACCAAATGGGCCCAACTTTAAGGTGAATGGCCAACGGGTTAAGTTGTACTATGGAGAGGACATCTCTCACGAGATGATTCCATCCCTCTCCACATTTCCCTTGAATTAATTCGGGACATCGAGTCGAGCTAGAGACTCGTGATAAATAAATCAAGCATCGTATAACTAGGTTAGATTTTTACCTTTACCATCCTTTCTACCCTTTTCCACCTTCATCCATTGTTCCACCAATAAGTGTAGGGGGGAGCCGAGTAGGTTGTTTGTGTGTGGTGATTGTGTGCAGGGACATATGCTTTGATGATCCACTTTTGGTACTTTTGACACGACCCGTGATCCCGTGTTCCCGTGTACCCGGTTCTATCAAAACTATTGTGATTCATACTTGTATATAAATAAAAAGAATAAATGTAATCACTTTAGTTGTCCCTTCCTTAGCTCGATTTTAAACAACGTACTCAATGTCCTAAGTGTAGGGGAGTTTATTCTCCCACATGCTTAAACATTGAGGACAATGTTTATATCAAGTGTAGGGGGGCCTTCTATCGAATTTTAGTGGCCTTTTCCATGAATTTGACCCCATTTTACCGGAAAATTTTTAAAAATTTTCAACGTTTTTCAAATTTTTGATCTATTTTGGCCTTGTAGTATTTTTCTTTTATTTTCTTTGCATCGTATTTATATTTTCAAAAATAAAGTCAAAAATAAAATAAAATAAATAAATAAAATGGTTTAACAAGTTTAGATGTCTTTGATATATTAGGCCCGTCGTGAATATTTTGACTCATCCCGAGTTTACTTATCCGAGTTTACTCTAGCTAGTATCCTTAACCATATGGACCTTAATTGGTTTATTAGGCTAAGCATCCACGAGTCTCATTCCTTGAGATTTTAAATTGTGGAGAACGAGAGATGATAGAGTTAATTATAAGTTCGGTATTCTTTCATTAACTTATGTGAGTTAGTTATGAGCTTTTTCTCCCATCACTTGTTAATAAATATAATTGCAATAAATAAGGTTGTACGATTTAAAAGGTTACTTAGCTTCTAGCACAAGATCGTTTAAAAGTTGCTCGGTATTAATTAGAGTTCATAGCCAAGGCATAACTTATTGAAACGGGACGCGAAGATTGGCTTATCCAAAAAGGCCCTAACAAGGCATGAGGATACCCGAGTCCAAAAAGGCCCTAACAAGGCATGAGGATTCACTTTTTGCTAAAGATCCTAAGATGATGTGAAGATCATTAATCCAAATCAATATGAAGGATCAAGACACACGACGAGAAGCAATTACTCCCCTAAAGATCATGGAGAAGTCTATCCAAAAAGACCCTAACAAGGTATGAGGATAAATAGATCCAAGTCCGAAAAGGAGGCGGATCGTTGTATATCAAAATCCTAAATAAAGAAGAGGATAAATGAAGAAGTCGTGGTCAACGTTTGAAGCATCTTTCACTCCTTATGAAGATGTATACCAAAATGAAGAGAAGACCATAATTTCAAGATCGTCTCTCAAGATTTGAAGTTTGAAGTACAAGCCAAATATCGGTCCGAGAAAGGTCTCAAATCGTGAAACGAGTTATGCCAAGATATGAACTTTTTGAGGTTTCGAGAAGCAGTTTTAAAAGATTTTGTCCTTTAGCTAACTATTGATTAAATCGTCCCACTTTATTTTCGGCCTTAATAAATTATCGAAATAAGTCAAAAATGCATCCTCGTGATCATTCAAGACAAAAATAAAATATAAGAAATACACCGTAGGAATAAGGGGGTCTAAGTGATTAACTAAACCACATGAGTAAGTGTTAGTAGTGCTAACTTGTAATAACAATGATCTCGTTTTTAAGCTTGGTATGGGGAACGTGAAACTTGAGGGTGATTAATATTCATGACACCAAAGCCCTAATCTAAGTCTTAGATTTCTTAACGAGTTTCTTCCATCAATAATTTTCAAGTTCATAAAGTATTTTAATTTTTTGTTTCCTTTTAAGTTTTTATCTTTCCGTAGTAGTAATAATTAATAAAGGCCGGGATGGATTGATTATGAGAAAAATGTAACTCTTTGCTTTAACTATGCATTGCATGAGGTCATTGCAATGGTCAAGTGTAGGGGATTTAATAAGTGTGTAAACACTTATCCTTTTGCCACTAAAATCAAGTAAAAACAAGACCTAATCATGTGTTTTACATCTTAAATGTCGGAATTACGCGTGGTTTTGTGTTTTGTGTGATAAATAGGTACAAATGATCGAAAGAAGAGAAAACACGGGATTTCACGGTCAAATGTCGAAGAAAATGTCAAGAAAGAGTCAAGACAAAGATCAAAAGACAAAAATATGCCAAGTTCGCGAAAACCGTCAAGAATAAACACGAGAATGAAGAGAGAAATCTTAGAAGCCAAAACCGAGCTTGTTTTAGTGGATTTAATATTTGTGGAGTTAAACGGGCTTGTGGGTCCCACATTCGGGTTAATGGGCTTAAAAGTCCATTTAAATGTTGCTTGATAAATGACTAACAAGATCAAAAGCCCATTTGGCCAAATTCTACACGGATGAAGACATGAACCCATAATCTTTGGGCCAAGCCCAAGTAAATGCAAAAAGGAACGAATGAAAGTCTTTGCTTGACCCGGTCTACCCTCCTCCCACGTGTACACCAAAAATAAATGTTTATTTACTCCACCACACTAAAACAAATAATTTACCCTACCCATTTTATTTGTGACGTTACAAACAAAGAAAAAACCTTCTCTCACCCACTACTTCTTCCCTCTCAAACAAGCAGCCACCACCATTTTTACTATTACCCAAACCCTAGTAACAAAAAAAATTGGGGCTTTTGAGATAAAGGAGCGTGAAACACACGCAGTTTAATTAAACCCCAAGAAAATCGGAGCAGCACGATGGGGGAAACAGCTACGTGGCATCCCAATCTCATCTCTGATTGGTCCTCACACATCACACCCCATCAATCATCCAATAAGATGAATCCACCTCATCACCAAACTAGCACAAACAAACACAATTATCAACATGCTGGCGATCCGCGTGATAAGGACTTCATATCCACCGTTTGATCAAGAATGAAGAAAGAGAGAACAAATCAAGGGCCAAGATCTCTCACCGTGCTCACGAAGGAAGCCTAGAAGGTTCGGGGGATCCCTATAAAAACCCCCATTCTTCATGTAATTTTTATGCTTTTCTTTATTTTTAATTTTTAGAAAATAGATTGATCAGGGTTTTAAAGCTTGTATTTCTTTTTTTTCAGTATTGTAATTTGTTCTAAATTAATGAAAAGTTAAATTTCATTTTAATTTGTGTCTCGTTCTTAATATTCAGTTACCTTTTTCTTTTTTTTAATCTGTTAAAAGATATAGTACTGTTCTCGTAAAGAATTATTATAAAAAAAAAAAAAAAGAAAAAAAAAGGATAAAGAAAAGTATGATAGATTTTCCCACTGGAAGATTTATATAAAAAAAAAGAGAAAGATCGAAGTTACTGTTCAGCCGTGTGTTTTGTTTCGAATTTGTTTGGAGTTCGGTTCGGGTTATAATTGTTGAAGTTTTGATTCGAAGAAGTTGTTGATGTTCTGTTTGGCGTTTCGTTCTCGGTATTAAGGGAGCTCAGCGCTCACCTTCTGCTCAAAGGCTTCGTCACTCGGTTTGTCTTTGTCTTATTTTGATGTTAAAGTTAGTTAATATAGTTTGCTGATTAGTTTTGATAGTTTGCTTAGAAGTTTGCTAGGTAGTTTGGATTTGTTTTTTGTTGTGTTTACTGCTTATAAATTAAATCTGTTTAGTTTATATAAGTTGCTATAACTGCTTAGTTTGAAATCTGCTTAGAAGTTTGCTAGGGTGTTTGGATATGCGCTTTTAATTGTTTAGCTTATCTAGTTTGATTGTTTAAATCTGCTACTTGTCTCGGGTATGTTTAGTTTATGTTAGTAGCTTATTTGGTTTTCGGATACTTATTTGGTTAGTAGTTTATTTGGTTCAGACTTTTGATTAGCATTTTAGACGTCAGTGTATTTTTTTTGTGTTGCATATTGTCATTGCTTATTAGCTTATTTGAGGTTCAGCTTATTTTTCTGCTTATCTAGTTAGTAATTCGGTTAGTGTGGATTTGCTATTTTTATTATTTGAGCGCTAGTTATTCGTTAGAATTAGATAGTTTGCTTTTTCTTATTAACTGCTTAATTGATTGGTTCAGCTTATTTAGTATTCTGCTTATTTGAGTTCTGATTTTTTTTTAGCTTATCTGGTTTTTGGCTTATTGTTTTCCTGCTTATTTTGTTGCTATCACCTCAGACCCAATTGGTCTGAGGGTGTGTACTGTCCAAACAATCAGATCCAAATAAAAAAGTTGAAGTTTAAAAAAAATTAATTCGCAATATTCGTCCACTCCAGGTCTCGAACTCGTGACCTTTCGCACAACTCCCCAACGCCTCAACCAACTGAGCTGGATAGCTTTTTATTAATTAGTTTGCAACCTTTAACTAATATAGGGTAATAATTACTAGCAGCTTTTAATTAGTTTAATTATAGTTTAATTTTATTTAGATTTTAATTAATAATTATTACATAGTTTATTTAAATTCAGTTTTTATAAAAAAAAAAAAAAAAGATAAAAATTAAAAATATTTTATTTAATTTGTTTTTTTAAAATTAGTTTTTTTTTTAAATTAATATAGATTTTAAAATAGTATAAAATAGTTTATTTTTAAAGTAGATTTTTAATTAAGTATTTAGTTTAAAAAGTTTTAAATAGATTATTTTTAAAGTAAAAGTTATTTTTATAGATTTATTTTTATAATTTTTAGATAGATTAATTTCAAATAGCTTTTAATAGATTTATTTTCAATTTAATAGTTTAAAAATAGATAATTAAATTTAGTTTTCATTTAATAAGTTTTAAATTAGTTTAAAAATACCCAAAAAGAGATTGTACCAAAAACGAATTAAGTTGAAACGTAAAAACGGAAATCAAATTCGAGTCGAATCGAGGAAAAACGAACTTTAATTTTAAAGGATTAAAAATCCTAGTTTCAGTGGCCGATGCAGCACGAAAACTGGAGATGCTGCAGGAGAGGGATGAGTTCGGGGAAGCTGAAAGACCCGACAAGAGGTAAAACCTTCGTATTCAAGCGGTGACCAATCCGTATATTATCCATATGTCAATTATTCATCTCTTTAACTGTATCTTCCATGCAGAAAACTGGGGACCGGTCTCAGCCGGCTACTCAGCAGCAGCCTCATCAGCCCAAGGGAAACGGTCAGACTAACGACCGTTCTGCTACGGATAGGCGTGGCGGTAATGACAATTACCGTAACAACGCCGGGCAATCCAGCAACAGCAGGTCCTAATACTTACGAAATTCCTTATGTTTTAGGTTATGACTCATATTCTGACACTTTATCAACTTCTACCAGGAACCATGGAAACGGTAGGGACCAGAACCAGAGAGGTTCGCAGCCTAGCCGTCCAGCTATCACTGGTATCCAATCTTACGATTATCCGCTTTATCCTTTGTACCCAAATGTTATGTCTCATGTAAAATGTTTTATCAGGTCCTCAGCCAGCCAGAGCACCTGCTGGAGGATACACTCATCCTCTTTGCTCTACTTGCCACCGTAGGCACCCAGGACCATGTCACCGTAATACTGATGCGTGCTTCAAGTGTGGTCTTCCTGGCCATATTATGAAGGATTGCCGTAAGGGCGAGATGGAGGGTACATCAGGACATGCTGATACCAAGCCGCCTCCTACTACCGGGCGTGTCTACACGACATCTCGAGACCAGGCCAACAAGTCTACAGGTACCATCACTGGAATCTTGTATATGTATGGTCGCGCTGCATGTGTTCTTTTCGATACGGGTGCTACTCACTCGGTTATTTCTACTGCTTATGCTAAGAACATTAGGATGCCTCCATTGCCACTAGAAGATAGGCTTACTATTTCTACGCCATTGAGGGACTCTGTATTAATCACCCATGTATACAAGAGTCTTCCCCTAGAATTTGATGATAAGGTTCGACCTGTTGACGCACTTCCGTTGGACATGAATGACTTCGACATGATTTTGGGCATGGATTGGCTATCCAAGTATCATGCTACCATAGACTGCCATTCATATCGAGTTATCTTCGGTAATGTCAACGCACCAGAGTACATTCATAACGGGTTCATACCCGGACGGTCTGTACAAGTCATATCCACCCTGCAAGCGCGTGCACTACTGTCACATGGCTGCGAGGGTTATCTAGCTACGGTTCACGACATAGATGCTGAATCCCCATCGATTCAGGATCAACCAATAGTGTCGGAATTCCAAGACGTGTTTCCAGCAGAACTTCCGGGCATACCACCTGCACGAGAAGTTGAATTCAGTATCGAACTGGTTCCAGGAGTTGAACCAATCTCCAAGGCTCCTTATCGCATGGCTCCCATAGAGCTGAAGGAGATGAAAGATCAATTGCAAGAACTTCTTGAACGAGGTTTCATTCTACCGAGCGCATCTCCATGGGGCGCACCGGTCTTATTTGTTAAGAAGAAGGACGGCAGTATGCGTCTTTGCATAGACTATCGCGAGCTCAACAAGATTACCATTCAGAATAGATATCCACTGCCACGCATTGATGACCTGTTTGACCAACTCCAAGGGGCCAAACACTTCTCCAAGATCGATCTAAGGTCAGGCTATCATCAACTACGGGTCAAGGAGCAGGATATTGCTAAGACTGCCTTTCGTACCCGTTATGGCCACTACGAGTTTGTAGTCATGCCATTTGGCCTGACAAATGCTCCAGCAGTGTTCATGGATCTGATGAACAGAATCTTCCATGAATTTCTGGACAAGTTCATCATTGTCTTCATCGATGACATCCTGATTTTCTCAAAGTCCAAGGAGGAACACGAAGACCATCTTCGTACAGTACTACAGATTCTTCGCCAGAAGCAGCTGCATGCTAAATTCTCCAAGTGTGAGTTCTGGTTAGACAAGGTGGCATTCTTAGGTCACATTGTATCAGCAGAAGGAATCACCATGGATCCAGCAAAGGTTGAGGCCATCACTAAGTGGCCAAGGCCGACATCAGCGACGAAAGTCCGCAGTTTCTTAGGCTTAGCTGGCTATTACCGTAGGTTCATGGAGAACTTTTCCCGCCTAGCACTACCATTGACCAAACTGATGCGGAAAGGGGAGAAATTCGTCTAGACTGAAGATCGAGAGAAGAGCTTTGAAGACCTGAAGCAGAAGCTAGTATCTGCACCTATTCTTACTCTACCATCTGGTACGGGTGGATTTCAAATCTACAGTGATGCATCGGGGAAGGGACTTGGCTGTGTTCTCATGCAACATGGGAAAGTGATCGCGTATGCTTCACGGCAGCTTAAGCCTTATGAAGAGAATTGCCCTACGCACGATCTGGAACTTGCTGCAGTCGTGTTTGCATTGAAGATATGGAGACACTACTTATATGGAGAATAATGTGACATTTTCACGGACCACAAGAGCTTGAAGTATATCTTCACTCAGCGTGAATTGAACATGAGGCAGAGGAGATGGTTAGAGCTGTTGAAGGATTATGACATTAATCTACAGTATCATCCCGGAAAGGCAAATGTAGTAGCAGATGCTCTTAGCAGGAAGTCCAGAATGATCAACAACATTAGAATCGAAGAGGAAATCATAAGAGACTTGGAGCGACTAGACATCGAGATCATGGTACGTGGACAACACGGTTACTGGGCTAATCTTAGAGTAGAACCCGAGATACTATCTAAGATCAAGGAAGCTCAGAAAGATGACAGAGAAATCTGGGCGATAGTACATAATTTGGAGAAGCAGACAGAATTCAGAGTAGATGCAGACGGTATCGTATGGCAGGGCACGAGACTTTGTGTTCATGATGACCAAGAACTCCGGGAAGCTTTGTTAGCTGAAGCTCATAGCTCCCCATTCTCTATACATCCTGGTTCGACTAAGATGTACCATGACATCAAGCAGTACTTTTGGTGGAGTGGTATGAAACAGGATGTGGCCACTTACGTCTCCAAATGTCTTACCTGCCAGCAGGTTAAGATCGAGCATCAGCGATCTGGCGGTCTCCTTCAACCGTTAGATATTCTAGCGTGGAGGTGGGACAAAATTACCATGGATTTTGTTACCGGTCTTCCGCCTACCAAAAGGAAGCACGATGCAATTTGGGTTATCGTTGATCGACTTACCAAATCAGCTCATTTCTTATCGATCCGCAAGGAAGATCCGGTAAGTAAACTCGCAGATACGTATAGACGAGAGATCATGAGACTCCACGGTGCACCATCCAGCATCGTCTCAGACAGAGATCCTCGATTCACTTCGCGCTTTTGGAAAAGTCTGCAGAAAGCTTGGGGTACACAACTTAAGCTTAGCACGGCTTTTCATCCTCAAACGGACGGACAGTCGGAACGAACCATTCAGACATTGGAAGATATGTTGAGGTCATGTGCGTTGGAATGGACGGGTGATTGGGACGAATACATCTGTTTGGTGGAGTTTGCATACAACAACAGCTGGCACGCAAGCATCAAGTGTGCTCCTTTTGAGATGTTGTATGGCAGAAAGTGTCGCGCCCCAATCTGCTGGGATCAGGTTGGCGAGCGAACACTCGAAGGACCAGAAATCATAGAGATGACAAACGAGAAGATCGCAGTAGCTAGGCAGAAAATTCAGGAGGCACGGTCACGTCAGAAGAGTTACGCCGATAAGCATCGTAGGGATATACACTTTAACGTAGGAGATCACGTCTTCCTTAAGGTTTCGCCGGCACGTGGTGTTAGACGCTTCGGGATTAAAGGGAAGCTCAGTCCTCGTTTCATCGGACCGTTTGATATCATTGAACGAGTCGGTGAAGTATCTTACCGGTTGGCGTTACCTCCGCAGCTTTCGCATGTGCACAATGTGTTTCATGTGTCCTTACTCAGAGGGTACCAATATCATCCCCTTCACATGGTTCAGTATCCACTGGAACAGATACGTGAAGATCTCACTTTTATAGAAGAACCTGAACGAGTTCTTGACAGACAAGAACGAGTCATGAGAAAGAAGACGATTCCATTCGTCAAAATTCTATGGAGGGATCATACCGAGCGGGAAGGCACTTGGGAAACAGAGGAGTCTATCCGGGCTTCTTACCCTCATTTCATATTTTGAATTCGGGTATGTTCTTCTTTCCAGTTTACTTTATCTATAATTCGGGGACGAATTATTCTTTTTAGGGGGGAAGAGTTGTAAAACCCGCATGCTTTTACCATGCATAGTACCTTAAGTTCGTACGTACTAGTTAAAAACTTTCCTATTATAGCATGATTACGATTACGTGTTAGGAGTTTATGTATTACGTACGTGTTAGAACACGATAAGTATTTTATTTGCACGATCACGTAATAATTATTTAGCAATAATTAATCACGAACATACGATCACGGAATCACGAACGTAATTAAAACACGAACTATTATTAATTACGTATATATATTTAATACAAGCATATTTAAATATATAAGAGTACGGTATTTACGTAACGAGAACATTTAAAACACGAACATAATTAAACATAAACGAGTACTAAATAACAAGACACGAAACGAGGTACGGGAACCCCATGAGGGGGCTCCTACCCGCGGCCAAAACAAGGTAATGGGCCAAGCCCATTACCAATTTTACTAAGTGGGGGTTAAATATATTTTTACTACTCAAAATTACTTTTACAGAATATTTCAAGAAAACCTAAAATCTCCTTTTTCTCCTCTCTTTGTGCCGCCACCTTCAAATCACCAACAAGGTGATTTCTTGATCTTTGATCTTGTTAATTTATTGTTGGTTCGTGTTTGTTCTTCACCCTCTTGATCCACGAATACGGTAAAACTTTTTAAACCTTTTCTTTTTAATTAATCTTTTTATTAATTATGAACACGTGATGTTTTTCATAAAAAACACATTAATTAGACATAGATCTAACATGTTTTGATGATTAATTAAATCAAATGGTCGATTAAGGGGTGTTTGTTTTTGGGCCGCAAGGTGTAACCGACCCCAATGGGGGTTCAGTTTGTTTTAGCCGACCACCACCAAGACCTTTTTGGTCTTGGTTGGTGCGTGTGGGTCCCACGGCAGTAAGGGGTACCCCGATTTGGGTCGGGGTATGGTGTCGATTCATGTCCGGGTTATGTTTTTAATCTTAGATCCGGATCATGGTTATGTTAGTTTATGTTATGTTATAAACTTATGTTAATATTAAATTAATAAAGATGTAATTAATTTAATAACATGACTTAGGTTAATTATTTATTAATAATCATGAAGTTATTTTAACCTAAGTATTTATATTATTAAGACTTATAATTAATTAATTATTTAAAACCATGTATATAATTAATTAATAAACATGACTTAGGTTATATCATTAATATTTAATAATGCATATTTTAACCTAAGTATTTAGTATATTTAATTTAAAACATGTTATACTTTAATTAAATATTATAACCTATAGTTTAATTAAATTACATGAAATAATTATTAAACTATATAATATATCATATGACTTAGAAAACAATCATGAAAACACTTAGGCTTATTTACTTAGCTTATTTAACCAGCTTATTTCTAATTATGGAAACGTTCTATTTTTAGGAACTTAATTAAATAAGGCAGCTATTTTATTTATGGAAACCAGCTATTTTTAGAAACTTATTTATTTAAGGCAGCTAATCTATTTATGGAAACTTATTTAATTAAGACAGCTAATCTATTTATGGAAACTTTCTATTTTTAGAAACTTATCTATTTTAAGCAGTAAATCTATTTTTGGAAACTTTCTATTTTTAGAAACTTATCTATTTTAAGCAGTAAATCTATTTTTGGAAACTTTCTGTTTTTGGAAACTTTCTATTTTAGGAAACCTGCTATTTTTGGAAAGTTACTTAATATTACACAGTAAGTATAATAACACATGAAATATCAGAAATACTTAATCAGAATGAACAGAATATAAGATTTAACACAGTTTAAGGCTTCAAACAGTAAAACATAGTAAGAACACATAAAATAAGCTAAGACATGACATGAAACCAGTTATGTATTTAGTAAGCAGATACTTATTTCATGTACGTATTTATGTAGCACTAGTGTTTCGGAAGTAGGATTCTCGCAGTTCATCGTTCTCGTTCACTGGACATAAGGTACGGATTCTCGTCCTTTCAGTATGGACATTCTTTCCTTATTAGGATTTCCCCGTATGCAGCCAACTGTTTTCCCGTAGTATAAGTTATGAGTTTGATTGCTTATGTTTAAATATGATTACCTATAGCCATATACATGCATGACCAGTTTCACCTAGTTATGGAGGTACCATAACCATAACATTAGAGGCACTGATGTTATGACTTCATCACGGCGGAGTGATTGCTCGTGGCGTCCCTTCAGCTTTTGGCCATTTATTTATATTTATCATGTGGGGCGTATGGGTGCATCCTAGTTACACGTTTTTATTCAGGATTACATGGTGAATGTGGTGTGTGCCTTGCATCCTTCACAAGGAGCTGATCCCTCCTACCCATAAAACCAGTATATTAAATTAGAGGCAGCCCCTCTAATTTGCATGATGAGGTCACCCCTCTAATTATTCATGCACGGTGGATATTCATGACCTATATTGGCTAAATGGTAAAATATGACAAACAGTTTTTATAAGATAAACATAAGACTTTCAAACTATAAAACCAGTTTTATTAAGACTTAACCAGGTTACTCGGGACTTAGTTTCTTCCGCTGTTATTATGTTATATGCTTATCCTATTCATGCTTTATTGTAAATCCGTGCACTGAGCGTATTGCTCAGCCGTTTTCCTTTTCTATGTTCCCAAAACGGCAGGTACTCAGGGACGCTCGTAGACACTAAGAGTACGTGCATATGGACTGGAAGCTGTCTAGCCTTCTTTACATTATGCATTTCTTTTCTTTATGATACTTATGCTTTGGACATTGTTTCGTCCTTTTCCATACTATACTATGTTTGTGTGTGATGAGCTTACTTTTGGACTACCGATGTTTGATTCCGGTATTTTCCTTTTTATATGGTCAAGTAATGTTTAAACATTTTACCTTGTATGCTTTGATGACACGCCATAATTACTGTCATATTTCCATTTCCAAAATGGGGTGTTACAGCATCCCCTGGCCCACCATCCATCTACGTCCGGCTATGGCCGTAAGCAAGGGAGGGCACAACACTTCGGCGCAGTCCGTTGCTATCCTGCTTAGTTCTCCCTCCACTACCGCAGCTCGCTCTTCAATGATAGTCTGCGCATGGGTGAGTTCGTCCTTAGCGTATCGCGTTCTTGAGCAATGGTGAAGGCTTGTACTGTAACGACTTTAGTGGTGGCTTCGGCTGCGGATACCTATAAATAATACTTGGAATTACTACAAGACGATATGGGTCTTATGTGAACAAATGAGTATGAATAGAAGCGTGTACCTTCTCATTGGATGCAGCTAGGAGGGCCTCCAGCTCAACAGTGCGTTCCTCGCGTGCATTAGCATGGTTGGCTTGTTCCTTGACTGTTGATTCCTCTACAACTAAAGCTGCCTGTAGGGACGTTATAGTCTTCTCATGCTTTTCCACCAGTTCATCTCGGGGAGCAATCTTCCTCTCAGCACGGCTCACGTTGGCCATGGCTCCTTCCAGATGGAGCCGTAGGGCCGCGCCAACTGTCACCTGGTCCGCTGTGGCTACATCATACTGCTCCAGCAGCGTCTCGTGCTTGAGTTCATCCAGGTCTTGTGCCAGTGGTGGAGGAGTGATGTGATCAATAAATTCTCTACACTCGGACTCCGCCTCTAATCTTGTTAAGTTGGACAAGTTCCAGGCTGGACGAAGGTTGGTGTCAGGTCCCTTAGAACGTGGCTCCTCTTCATGAGTTACAGGAGGAGATGGAGGTCTCAGTAATATCACGGGTGAGGGTTCCCTTTCCACCTCCTTCTCCTGTGCTACTATCGACGGGTCCACCCTGTTATTAAAACACACTTATTAGTTTTTGTTTGTGGATTATATCTTGCGGAATATTGTTGGTACTTACATAGTGTCAATTATGGGTTCCGTGGTAGTAGGAGCCACGACATTCATAGGGGTTGCCTTCCAGACTTGATCATCAACATGCAGCGAAGGGTTGCCTTGGGCCGTAGAGGTACTGCTTCCCTCTTAGAACTGCGGGTAGTCCTGCCTTAGTTTCTTTGGGGGAGCGTTGTGTGTCCCTGCCTCATCCTCCATGTTTTTCGCTACCTTCCTGGTGGTCTTGCGCTTTCTAGATTTGGGCTTTGATGGCTGGGGGGATCCAGAATCTTGTATTGTTTCATCTTCTTCACCGGTGCGATTGATAGATGGATCGGTGAGTTGTTCTTCTTCATCCTGGTGCGGTACGACATTCTCCAACAGCAGCTCCTCACCATCTTCATTATGGAAATCTAGGGGGACTTCTGGATCACGGGCTCTTCCTCATCCGAACGCTGCTCAGTTGTTTCTTCCAGAGGGATGGTCATGTTGACGGTGGCCTCTAGTAAGGGGGTTTACCTTCTTTCAGTGGTCGAGATCCTTGTGGAACTTTGCTTGGATCGCCTTGGCGTAATAAGCCGAACAGCTTCATCTCTGCGGACATTTACATACATACGGGTTAGTAATTTACAAGTGTTGTAGGACATGTTCGCATCTAAAGTATAGAAGACCTACCCTGTCTACGCTATCCTCCTGTCACACCCCACCATGGCGGAATATGGGGCGCGGCGTATGGATATCATCACAACATGGCGTGTCTATAGAGATAACTATATGAAATAAGAAATGTCATAAAATGGAGACACAAAGTCATGACAATATCTCATCAGACTCAGGAGTCTAGGTAAGTAGGTAACAGTCCTACCGCTTACCCAAGACAAACAAATAACATAACCAAACAAATATATGTGTGCCATAGTATCAGTTATTAAAAGAACAAATAAAAACTAAGAAGGAAACGGGGATTCTCCTTCTATATGCATTCCTAAGCTTCTCCAATCCTAGCCACTTATGTTCTCATGCTTAACCATAGTATCACCTGAAAGAGACATTAAAACACGTCAACATAAAGTTGGTGAGAGTCATAGGTTTAGACTCCAACGCTAAATCAATTACAAGCTGTGAACAACAACCATCAACACAACAACATATGGACAATGTGCTACAATTATGTATTAACAACTAGCATTCAAGATCAATCATTCAAAACCCAAAATCCAAGGCTCCTACTTTGCCAAACAACATGGTACCATAGATGATCACACTATGTACCTATCCCAAGCCACTACCTTGTCAAACCACAAGGCCACTACCTTGTCAAACCACAAGGCCACTACCTTGTCAAACCACAATAACTGAGACGACACGTGTCCCCCGATCCAAATCATACACAATCAAGAATCACATAGCAGTTAATCACATAAGTGTACACACAAGTCCATCACAACCATAAAAACATTCACAGCAACAATTTATAAATAACTCAACACAGTGTCTCTTCCATCCCATCTGGAAGTCAAAAACAATAGTAAACATGGGATTATGAAACTCACCTGATAGCTTCTTCACAAGTCCTCGCACTAGCAACAAGCTAACAAACCAAAAACACGAAATCAATACACGAACCTATCACTAAGATGGCTCGTCAACCTATGATGAACATCTAGTCTATTCCCGTATAATTACCTCATTGTTAAGCTCTAATCACCCCATTACCCTTCCTTAACAAGTCCCTAACTTGGTTAAGTTTAATAGCTATCCCGTTCATAATTTTACACAAAACAGTCCCAGTTTTAGGTCTCAAAACTTTAAGTCAAACGTCCACTTAAACATACCCATGGTTTCTGTAAAAGGAATATTCACACTTTTATACATGCTAGCTAAAACCTCCCACTTGCCCTAACCTTAAAGCTACTGTTAAGGCCCCGATATATGTGTATATATTGCTACCTATCCAAAATTTACTGATTTTAAACGTATGAAAAGTTTGTTACCATTAGAGGGTCTTACCCTAAACCACAATATTAGCCCAAGTGCATATCCTTACTACAATATATAAACCATCTCTCATGTTCGTGAGAAAATCCCAATGCAACCCTAAGTACCCCAAACAACCCAAAACTTAAAAAGAAAACAGGCTGAATTCAAAACTGTTTTGACCTCCGACTGTTGTAACCTGTTTTTGACCCACTTCCCGACCTCCAATTTAGTTCTCGTTTCTTGATTTAGAAAGCCAACTCAATTACCTATCCAGGGCTAGTTTGATCGCATCTTGAATGTTCCTAGAACTCGAGATATGATCAAAACAATAGACTCAAAATTCTGCCCAGTTTTTAAAAACGGGTTTTAAACAAATTGATCTAATTAATCACCTATAACCCTTCTAATACAAGCCCTAGATTATATGATCATCATATTATGATTATTAGATCATTAATCTACTGTTTTTATATAAACCCTAACCCTTAATCCATCATAAGAATGATTAATTAAACATAAAAACAGTTTAATTAAAAAGGTTAATGAAGGTTTTTACCTTAAATCAATGGAAGATGAAGAAAACCTAATTTTTTTGAGGAGCCCTAATTCTCCTCTATGGAACCCACGAATTTTTCTTTGTCTCCAGGGATTTATGTTTTTATTTATTTATTAGATAACCTTATATAGTGTGTACATAAAATCCTAGTCCAAGTATAACACCCAACTTTCCTTTTTTTTCCCTTTTTCTCTTTCTTTGGTGTGTCTAAACCGACCCAAACACCCAATAAATTCGTTTTTTTCTTTACTTTTTTTTCTTTTTATTGTTAATTAATATCTTATTAATATTACCTTAATTTACCTTAATTTATTTCAGCTCCTAAAACTCCCAAAACCTCAAAACCATAAAACTAGTCAAATTTACGTGTTTTATCGTAAAAGTCGTAAAATATACACTTCTAAAAAAAATCTCAAATTTTGAAATAAACTTTATTACTAAGTCCTAAATGACCTAAAACCATCCAAAAAATATTCATATGAATAATTACCTCATTCGAGACCTCTAAATGCTAAACCGTAAATCCTAAAAAAAATACACTATTACTATAATACTTATACGTATACGTAAACACCACAATATCACCATTTTCATTTCATAGTCACCACTTATGAGCTCATGAACATTAAATAACCGTTCCTCGATTTACTTATGAGTACTCTATACTCATAAACGATAACCACACCAACCTCGTTCACACAAAATAAACACGTAAACACACAATTCAAGTAAGCACACATAAAATAACCTAAAAGTAAGACCAAGTGACAAATCCAAAACCTAGGGTTGTCACACCTCCCTCCCATAGTAATAGCGGCTGACCCCTACTAAGCAGAGGAAGTGCTCCGGCAGACCCCTATGGAATTCCGTACGGTGGGTGTCTAATATTTTCAAATCCTTACTACTATAGTCCTTGGATTTGGGAGGATAGTCGACAGGTACTCTTGTTTTGAAAACAAAAGTGTTGAGTCCACCACCAAAGATCCTTTGAAGATCAAATTTTATACTTTTGTTGTTGTGTCATAGTTGTGAAGATCCAAGTAGTTGTGTCTATTTGGAAGTTGTGTATGTACTAAGTATAGTTGTGTAGATTGGTCCTAGCTACGATTAGGGCTCAACTTTTAGCTTAGAGTCGGAAATTGGTTAAGCAACGTGTACGGTTTTCTCCGCCATAAGGAGCTTGTTGTGTAGTGAACTCTCGAGTAAGGAGTACTCGAGGAGTGGAGTAGGAACGAGGAGTGAGCTTCGTTGCCGAACCACTATAAATCCTTGGTGTTTGGTTTGATCTTTCTTTACCCTTAACTCTTTACATTCTTTATTCTTTGTGCATATACATTAGTTAGTATTAGTTTAGTTACACTATCATTGTTCATATTGTGCATAAGAAGATTTCACATATTTCCTCAAGCCTAAGATTTTGAAAAAGGATTTTTTTGAAAACCATCTTTTAACAAGTAAATATGAGAAACTATTCAACCCCCCCTTCTAGTTTCTACAATAGCCTTGAGCTACAAGTCTAGCCTTGTTACGAGACACAACACCATTCTTGTCTAACTTATTCCTATATACCCATTTGGTTCCTATAATGGTTGAACTTCTAGGTGGAGGAACAAGTTCCCAAACTTCATTAGCAATAAATTGATTCAATTCTTCTTGCACGACGATGACCAACTCTCGTCCATCAAAGCTTCTTTAAAATTCTTTGGTTCAATCAAGGAGACGAAACAAAAGAAGTTACTTTGATTTTGGACTTGAGATCTTAAGGTCCTTTGATTTAATTCGCCTATGACGTTGTCGAGAGCATGATCCTTTGACTCATTAATGTTTACTCCCTTTTCAATATTAAGGTCTTCAACTCCTATGTTTCTAACATATTTGGCTTTGACTATGTCTATTTCATCCAAGTCATCATCTACCAAAGGTGATGTCTTAGATGAAGGAGGGGTTTCATCGAATGTCACGTTAAGTGATTCTTCAATTACACCCGAGGTTTTATTGAGGACTATGTAGGCTTTGCTAGTTTGGGAATAACCTAAAAAGATACCTTCGTACGACTTTGGGTCGAACTTAGTAAGGTAATCTTTGGTGTTGAGAATGAATCACTTGCTTCCAAACACCCTAAAGTAATCCAATGAGGGCTTATTACCTTTATCATAGGGGGTCATTCCTAGAAAAGGTCGAATAAGAATTCGGTTGAGAATATAGGTCGATGTGTCCACGACACAACACCAAAATTTTTGAGGCAAAGATTGCTCATTTAACATCGTCCTACTCATCTCTTGGAGGGTCCTATTCTTCCTTTCAACTACCCCATTTGATTGAGGAGTGCGAGGAGCCGAGAAGTTATGGGTAATACCATGAGCTTCACAAAAGGCACCAAATTGCGCTTCATTATCAAATTCCCTACCATGATCCGTCCTAATAGAGACAATTGAACATCCTAGTTGATTTTGGATTCTTCGAGTAAATATTCCAAAGAGATCCATATGTAGGAGCTCTAAGCACCGAGAGGCCGAAACCAAATCCTTGGCTTTGTGACTTGAGTGAACTTGCTTCCCAACTTTGCAAGCATCACAAAAGTGACTATCAAACGTCATATTGGGGAGATGTCTTACCAACTCCTTAGAGTCTAAAGATTGAATTAAACGCATATTAGCGTGACCTAATCTCCTATGCCAAAGAGTAGAACTATCATCTACAGTCGCTAGACATAAGTTTTCCTTTGACTTCCTATTGACCTTCATGACATAAAGCCCATGCTTTCTAACACCTTTTCCAATGACCTTTCCATCTTTTACGATTTCACTGTCATATTCCGAAAAGATGACATTACACTTATTGTCACAAATTTGACCTATACTTAGAAGGTTAAAACCTAAGTTATCTACGTGCTCTACATTTTCTATGGTCATAGAGTCAAGAGAAACCGTACCTTTGCCAATGATATTACCACGTCGATTAATTGCGAATGTAACATTACCTCCATCATATGATTTGTAGTGCGAGAACAAACTTCGATCACCCGTCATGTGTTTAGAACATCCAATATCCTTAATCAACTCGTCGGGCTCTAAGTCGATACCCAAGCATATCTCTTTAGAAGTGTGAGCCATGAGACATTTCTCATCTTTGGGTTTGTCATCAACATCTTCACCGCTATCGCTCCATGAACCTCCAACGAATACCGAGTGGTTCTTGTCGCGTGAAGGCTTAGGACAATCACCGATGAAATGCTTCGGATCACCACATCTAAAGCATTTCCTATCACCTTTATCGTCCTTGGTAAAACGGTTTTTGGAGAAGGATTTCTTTTTGTTGCTTGGTTGCCTCACGTGTTGACCTCGTCTCTTGAAGAACTTCTTGAAGTCTCTAACTGCCATGGCATATTCCTCATCATCACTATCCGAGGAGCTTTCATGGTCACTTTGCGCCTTCTTGGCTTTAAGTGCTAGAGACTTTCTTTCACTCTTGGTTTTCACCAATTCCGATTCCTTCAAAATTATCATCTCGTGAACTTTCAAGTTGCCAATGAGTTCATCGAGTGATAATGTGGTGAGATCCTTTGATTCTTCAATCACCGTGACTTTGTCTCTCCACTTAGGATGCAACGCCCTAATAAAATTCCTAACATTGTTCTTGCTAGAAAAACCTTCATCAAGTGCTTTTAGACTAGTAATAATAGTGTTAAATCTAGCAAATATCTTCTAAGATGACAAATTGTTTGTATTGTTGAACAAGAAGATCGATTTTACTTTATTTAACTTGGATATTACCTTGGTGGGTTACTAAAAGAGTGTTCCATATATCTTTAGCGGTTTCACACATAAAAATCTTTTCATACTCTTTCTTTGGTAAAGCATTATAAATCATCATTTTAGCCTCATTATTTTTAGCAAGTTTCCTTTTAGTGTCATCAATAGCTTTGTCAAAAGTGACTATCTTTTTGCTTTTAGAAACTTCATTATATTGATAAGGCAAAAATTCACCATGGGTAATAACCTGTCAAAGATCTAAATCTTTTGATTTCACATAACTCTCAAATCTATTTTTCCAATAAATAAAACTATCAGTTTCAAAAAGAAGTGGTCTTAGCATGTATTGTCCTTCTAGGTACTTGTTGGAATCCATAGATCGATTCAAGTCTTAAAATACAATATATTTTAAAAAATCTTGAGCAACCACACTCTGATACCAATTGTAGAAACTAGAAGAGGGGGGGGGGGGGGGGGGGGGGGTGAATAGTTTCTTAAAATTTACATGTCAAAAGATGTTTTTAAAAATCATTCTCAAAAAGTTAGACTTGAGTGATTATGTGAAACATTCTTATACACAATATGAACAAGGTATAGTGCAACTAAACTAATAATCACAAGTATAAAGAATAATGAGTGTAAAGAGATAAGGGAAAGAAAGATCAAACCAAACACCAAGGATTTAAAGTGGTTTGGCAACGAAGCTCACTCCTCGTCCCTACTCCACTCCTCAAGTACTCCTTACTCGAGAGTTCACTAATCAACAAGCTCCTTAAGGTGGAGAAACCGTACATAACGTTGCTTATCCAACTTCCGACTCTAAGCTAAAAGTTGAGCCCTAATCTTAGCTAGGACCAATCTACACTAGTATACCTTAAGGACCAAGTATAAACCTTAGTACATACACAACTTCCAAATAGACACAACTACTTGTATCTTCACAACTATGACACAACAATGAATAAATAATATTTGATCTTTAATGGATCTTTGATGTAGACACAACACTTCAAGGATGAAAGTGTTCTTCTCTTTGCACTTGGAGATGAAGAGATGGGAGAAGAAAGATTCACTTCTAAACAAGTATTAATCAACCAAATGACCAAGGATTTGAGTGATTTTAGACGTATGAAAGAATCTGGAATTATATGTGCAAAAGAGGTGAAGAGAAAATCTAAGAATGATCCACTATTTATAAGACAAGGCTCCAATTCCTATATCTGCCCGCGGTTCTTTATTGCAGCCCACGGTTCCTTATCGATAAGGAACCGCATAGCCACTTAAGGAACCGCCAGAGTAGACTCCGCTCCTTTTTGTCTTTTAGTGGTATGGTTCGAATAAAATATCCTGAAAGGATATTCCAAACCAAGATAGAATATGCCATTTTCAAATTTTCAAATATTTAATTTAATAAAACATTTTTCTTAAAAATAAAGTTTAATGAAAGCTTGTCACACTTAATAAAAAGTGAGTTTTAAGAAAAGATTAAATCCTTGATCACTTAATTAAGATGAGTACTTGTTTGTACATACCTTAAGTGATAATGGTAGAAATGAAAAATACTTGAACTCAAGAATTCGTTTTTCGTTGTTTTCGTAAATGCTTGTTTTTATATATTGTCGTAATCAAAACAAAGCGAGAGCGAAAAATGGAAGTAACATTTTTAGGCATCATTGCATTAACATGGTTACATATTAGACATGTTTTATTAGTGTGGTTTTATGTTACAATTGTCAATTATCTCGTAATATTCTCTCTTACTTTCTCATTCTTGTGTTACTGTTCTTTACATTCATAACATGTTATGAGCACAAAATTTGCTCCAAACAAAAAAAAGGTAAAGAGTTTTTTTTCGATAATTACTCCATGCGTTAAAAACAGTCTTCCATATTCTTGTCATAACACCGTAACACAAAAAAGTGATGTCACATCAATAAAAAAAAAGTGTTAGTGCCTTGTAATTCGACTTCTACTTACTAGAAAGATAAGCATAAGTCCAACACATGGTAAAGGAATGTTATTAAGACAGTTTTAAGTAATGAATAAAAGACACAAGTATTTTCCAACATTTAACTCTTATTAAGTAAAGAATTATATCGTATTGTATGAAGAGCTACAACAGGGATTGAATAGACAATGTGTTTGTATGGGATCTCCTCACTAACAAGTCATATTAATCCTAATAATTAATTGACTTGATGACTAAGACAACAATGAGTTTAGAACCCAAGTGCTTATCGCATTTGGAGAGAAACTGTTTGTGAATGTTCAAACATTAATTACACAAACTTTTTTCTCTCCTTTACATCGAGTCCTATTTATAGACCTAAGGGTTAAGATGAGACAAGGGGTTGCCATGTGCAGATTCCCTTATATTGTTAAGGTACTAAAGTATATTTTGTCTATATCTATTCTAAGTATGGGGCAACTCTTTTTACAATAGTCAGTACCCTTATCTATCCTTAAATGGTAAGGTTGATTTCGTGTGTTGTCCTTTGATTTTATCATCTTCAAACTTATCAAACCATTTTTTAGTCTTCAAGACTTCATAATTGTTGAGGAGATCGTATGGTTCTGTGATTTTATTGCCACAACTCACTGAACCTATTGCCTTCTTCGTGTCAGGTACATCTTCATTGAGTGTCGCATCGTTGAATACTTGAGTCTTTTTTGTAGACTCAGGCCGAGAACTCGAAGGCAACTCACTGAGTGACTGATTACTCAGTGACCTCTTAGTTGTTCAAAGGCTATATACACTTAGGCTAAATGTTGTTCAAATTCATCAATGAGATCATTAGGCACTGAATTGACCTAAAAATATCCCTCTATTTTGATATAAAATAAGCCTAAGTTATTTTCATGATAAGTGAGCAATAAGGCTTCTTTTTATACTGAAAACAATAAAGTGATAAGGAACACGATAAAGTACTTCTTTTGTTCATTAAAAACATAGCCCTATTAGTCTAATAAAAAATAAAGCAAAAAATACAAAGTACTTTCAGGGATCAGAGTCCCATTGATTCGATCTTCACTCTTTTGGTCAACATCTTGTTATTAAGTCTCTAGCCTAACAGCTCCCCGAGATTTTTGAAGAACCTCATATTCTCTTCTGGATGAATGTGAACATTAATTGCAAGGTAGATTAGAAGAGCTTCAGTGGTTACCTCGTTAATGTCACTCATCCATTGGAATGTTACCAAAGACATTATTAGCCTCAAAATATGAGTCAAACAAGAATGAGTTGGTCATAAGTATATTATGTATCGGTCATAGGAACATTGTAATTATAAATAGGAAAGTCGGGTGATAGTTGTAATTTTACACTCGTTTAGGAAAACGAGGTAATTAGGATAAGTACGACGGTTTAGGAAAACCGTGCACAAATGACCTAAGGTGTGAGTTCGTTCTCAAGGAGGCTTGGTGTGTGTGTTAAGAGATGATTAAATGTTGTGATTAATATTATGAAGAAAGAAAAGAGAAAAGGATCATGGTTACGATTAAAATTAAACTAAGACGAAAGGCGTAAACGTAAAACCGTAAAACGTGACGAAATTTAAAAATTACCCTAAAAATTCCTAGAAAATCACAATAAATCCTAAAAATGCAATTAGAGTTTATAAAAAATCAAAAATTACTCAAACCTTTTATCTAATTAAATAATAATTTTTTAATGTTAATTAAAGCCCAAAAAATCAATTTAATTAACAAAAAGCTCAAAATAAGATTTTCAAATTGTAAACCTCTAAAATAACTTAATTAAACTAAAAAGTATTTTTGAAAAATTTAAAACTAACTAAACTATTTAAAAATGATTAAAAACTATTAAAATATTAAAATTATCCTAAAAATTAATTAAATGACAAGAAAATTAATTTAAAAGTTTTAAATATCCTAACTTAATGTATTTAACCTAAGAAAAATGAAAAAGTTTCAAAAATCCTAAAAACAATTTTTAATAATAATATAATAATAAAATATTAATAAAAATTCAAAATTTATAAAAAATTCTAAGAACTTGCAAAATAGTTTAATTTAACCTAATTAAACAGAAAATGAACTTCAAATTACAAAATACCCCTAATGGGCCTCCAAATGGGCTTAAAATGAAAACAGTCCAAGCTTAATGGGCTTTTTGGCCCAATAAGCAAAAAGTTATCCAAATAAGCTGAAATGTTCCAGTCTAGCTTAAAATTTGATTTTAAACACAAAACTCAAAAGGCTCAAAAGCTGAATCATTGCTTATCACAACTTATCAAACACTCAGCTTATTCTTAATGGGCTTTTTGGCCCATTAAACCATAAGATAATGCCATAAGCTGAAATTTGACACACATCCTTCTAATGAGATTCTAAAGTTGTTTGTAAAAAGAAATTTTGAATAAGCCCAAGAAATAAGCCTGAAATAAGCAAAAGCTCTCTACACAAAACGACAAAATAGTCGTTTTCGAGTTCTAGGCTGATTCAAGAGCTGATTCTTTTTGAAAAATGTTTTAAATCACTCAACTAAGCTTAATAATAAAAAAGATTTCAAATAAGCACACTGAATAAGCAGGAATAAGCAATAAGCTGTTTTGAAAAAGAAAAGTCAATTCGTTTTCTAGTCAAACCTAAAAGTCAAAGGCTCAAATGCTCCAAATTAATCAAATGGGTCAAATAAGGAAGATTGATTACCAAAACAAAGTTGTTACATAATAAAATAAGCTATTATAGCTTATTAATAAGCTGATGGGAAATTAACACTAGCAATGGTTAGTAGCAGTGGGAAAGGGTTCCCACTGCTTGACTTTCTTGACTCTTGTTTTTAGTGGTCTTTTGTTGGATTCAGTGGACAAACCAGGCACCCTTATAACCAGTGGGTTATAAGGAGTCAATAAAAAGCAAGAACACACAAAATCAACAGGCCAATTAGTACAGTTAATTCAAACAGTCACCAGATATTGCACAGACATGAACAATAAGCAGTTTATGATGAAATAAGCAAAATAAGCCAGATTAAGGCAACCAAAGTTCACCAAATGCATAAATAAGCTTAAATAAACTTAAGTGAACACAAATCTACTCATATCATACACTGATTCAAAGATTTGAACTAGATCTAAGCCTATATGAGTTAATTGATGAACAATGATGAACACAAAATCCTTTTGCTGATATACTTGACCAATTCTTGATTTTCTAAGCCTCATATCTTCTTAACAGGTTATAATAAATTTTTTTATCCTTGTTAACCCTAAATTAGCATACACTCTAAGTGTTCCTAAATTATCAAGTCAAAACAGGAAAGAACAAAGAAGATATAACACAGATTAGGATTTGATGTTTAAGAGCACAAGACTTACAAATATCAGCACACATATACTTCAATAACAGATAAAAACACTTAACACCCTTACACAACTACTCAATCCAACATTCAAAACATAAATCAGTAGACCCAAACACCCTTTTAACTTTCGAAAATCAAAATTTTGCAAAGTTAAAAATGTTTTTAGGTTATACCAAGCTTAAACTAACATCATAAAAACATTATCATGCAGTTAGAATAAGATTTAAGTCACAAGAACACCACATACAACAGCAATATCACAAAATCACTTAGAACCACTTTCTAACAGATTTTTGAGAAAGAAAGCTCAAACCTCATGAATGTACATCCACACTCACGGATTTATAGCTTATGTGCCTAGCCAAACAAGGCACAAGCTTCCAATAGGTTGCTAAGAACAACAAGGTTAGCACAAACAGAATAATAAAAAAATGAAAAATGAAACAAGATCCTTTCAAGCTTGTACCCCACCCCTTGATCCTTCCCAAACCACAAGCTTCACAGAAACTTGATAATCTTCTTATCAGGGTACTATGATCAGCTTATAGTCCAGAAAGTCAAGTGTTTGATCAAGACTTAGAAAAAACCAAGTTTTTTAAAACTTTTGCAATAACTTGCAATAAACTTAAAACCAATCCTTGAGATTTCACAAACACAAACTTATAACATCAACAACAAGTAAATAAGAATGCCACTTGGAATTCGTCAATGAAATCACACACTTTTTCATTCATATGAAACAAGGCATTACAGATTCTTGACCAAAGGAAAACCAAGAGCAAGACACAATGTATGAGTCATAATGCCTTATATAGGCTACAAAGATGATTCTAGTAAGCTGATAAAACTAAAACCCTAATGCCATGAAGTTCCCATAATGCCCTTCAAAATTTGAAAATTGCTTGGAAGAATTTGGACTTTTGTTGAAGAACCGTGATGCCAGTGGTGCCAATTTGATCCAAGGGCTTAAAATAAGATTAAGAATGAAGCTTCATTGTGGTTCGTGGATTTCTCTGCCAAGTTTTTGTCTTCTTCCCTAAAGTGAAGCAGGGGAGGTTTCATGTGAGTAATGTGGTGATGTGTGATACAAGGCTTTTGACACCCTGTATAAAAATTAAGTAAAGTTCGTTGTGTGGTTCTCTTCGAATTGAAAAACTTATTGTTTAATGTGTGACTCAGTTGAACTTTGGTGGAACAAAGATGTGTCGTTGTAGTTTTGAAAATAAAAGGTGCAAAACAGTTAAAGTAAATGACTTTAAAATAAATCTAAATCTAATTAAAATAAAGGTGCAGGTATGTAAAAGCAAGACTAAAATTAAAGGGCAATAAAGTAAATAACGCAAACTTAAATTTAACTAAGGCAAACTTAAAACGCAACTAAAACTAAAACTTAAACTAAGGCAAATAAACTTAAAGTGCAACTAAGAAAAAGGCGGGGAAAATAAAGCTTAAAATGAAAAGGCAGAAAACTAAAAACTGAAATTCCCTATCCGGAATAAAATCCTATTCGGAATAAATGCTATTCGGAATAACTGTCACCTATTCGGAAAGATAGCCCTATTCGGAATATTCATCTATTCGGAAAGATTGACCTATGCGGAATGCGCCTCCTATTCGGAATAAAAGCTCTGTTCGGAATATCTGTCCCTATTCGGAAAGAAGTCCTACTCGGAATATTAGGCCTATTCGGAAAGTCCAGCCTATTCGGAAAAAGGTGCCTGTTCGGAATAACCAGTTCTATGCAGAAAGGAATCCCTATTCGGAATAACTTCTTATGCGGAAACTTTGGCCTATTCGGAAAACCGGATATTCCGAATAGCAATTTTACAAAAACCGCTATGCGGAATAATAAAATATTCCGAATAAGCAATTTCTACAAAATTGTTACGCGGAATAAAACCTCTATGCGGAATATTTAATATTCCGTATAGAGCACAATGAAACAGCCCTATTCGGAATGTTTGCTGGGGACGAATCTGGCAAGAACAGTTACTGTATACGAAGAACAAGGGAAAGAAGATAGCACGAATTTAATCAAAAACTTAACCAAATCAACAAAAAGATTAAACCAAACTAAAAACAAAACAACTAATAAACATAAACAATCAATCCAAAGCAACAAATCAAACAATAAAGATCAAGATAATCAAAACCCACTTAATTAAATCAACCAAAATCAAGAACATAAACATAAACAAATCAATACAAAGATTAAGAAAGGAAGAATGAGATTAACAAGATAAAGATAAAGCTTGACAAGAATTAAAAAAAAGAAACACTTACTTGAATTAAATGGTAATTAAGGTGCAAGACAAGGTAATTAAATGACAAGTATTTAAATGTGCATAAAATAAATGTGGAAGAGCTAATTTGTCAAGTTAGCCAACAAAATGAAATGATTAACAATCTAAACTATTTATAGGGGAGGATTAGGAAGCTTCCTCCCCTTCTTCCTTTTCTCTTAATTGCGTCATTAGGTCCTTAAGCATATAGTCTTCATTAATTGCACCATTAGTCCTTTTTCCTTCTAATCTTCTTTACTTGGACTCTAATGACTTGTGGCTCGGGATTTCTTTTAAACTCGTCTTTAATTTCTTCAATAAATTAGACTTGAGTTTCTCGGCTTTTGATAAACTTCCGTCTTTTGATTTTTTCTTCGATAAATCTTCAGAATTGGTCTTGGACTTCCGTTCTTTTTCCACTCTTGACTTCTCGACTCCGTCTTTCATCTTTTTCTTCAATAAAAGTCGTGAATTCCCGTGAATTCCCGTGTTTTCTCCATTTTTCATAATTTCATCCTAAATTACAACAAAAACACAAACCACGCATAACTCCGACATAAAAGACATAAAATACACGTTTAGGTCCGGTTATTCTTGTAATTAAGTGGTAGAAAAGATGGGTGTTTACACACCTATCAAATCCCCTACACTTGACCATTGTAATGTCCTCATGCAATGCATTAGTTACAAAGCATGTTTACACTTTTCATCTTAATCAATCCACATTGGCCTTTATTAAAGAGATAGAAAATTATATAAATGCAAAGCAAAGAAATTAAAAGCATACCTTGGGTTTTGAAAATGTTATGAATAATCATCATCCTCAACTTTTCACTTTCTCCAAACCAAGCTTAAAAACGAGATCATTGTTATTATAAGTTAGTAAACTAACACGAATTCATGTGGGCCAATTACTCACTTAGACTCCCTTATTCTTATGGGTATCTCTTATATTTTATTATTTATCTTGAATGATCACGAAGATGCATTGTTTAACTTATTTCGATAATTATTTAGTCTGAAAATAAAGTGCACGATTTAATCAATAGTTAGCTAAAGGACCAAATCTTTTAAAACTGCTTCTCGGGATATCAAAAAGTTCATATCTTGGCATAACTTGGTTCGCGATTTGAGACCTTTCTCGGGCCGATATTTGGCAGCGACTTCATACTTCAAATCTTGAGAGACGTTCATGAAATAATGGTCTTCTCTTCATAATTGGAATTTCTTCACTTGGAATTTTTGAGAGATTCTTCATATATGGACCACGACTTCTTCATTTTTCTTCAATCCCTATTTTGGATTTTGATATACAACGATCCGCCTCCTTTATTGACTTGGATCTATTTATCCTCATACCTTGTTAGGGTCTTTTCGGATACACTTCTCCATGACTTTTGGGGAGTTTTGCTTTACGTCGTGTGTCTCGATCCTTCATATTGATTTTCGATAAATGATTCTTCACATCACTTTTGGATCTTTAGCAACAAAACATAGCCCTCATGCCTTGTTAGGGCCTTTTCGGACTCGCCAATCTTCGCGCCCCGCTTCATAAGTTATGCCGTGGCTATGAACTCTCGTCATTACCGAGCAACTTTTAAACGATCTGGGGCTAGAAGCTAAGTAACTTTTCAAATCGTACAACCTTATTTATTAGCAGATAAATTTATTAGCAAGCGATGGGAGAATAGGCTCATAATTAACTCACATAAATTCACGAAAGAATACCGACTTATAATTTGCTCTATCATCTCTCGTTCTCCACAGTTTAAAATCTCAAGTAATGAGACTCGTGGATACTTAGCCTATTAAATCAACGTTTTGGGTTTTCGAGTCGCCTATAGGATCTTGCAACTTCTTAGACTTTTTCAAGTTTAGAAATCGCATCTTAAAGTTCCCTTGATAAACGACTCTCTAGGATCAATTATAGGAACTTGCGAAAAGTTCTTGTTCTTATCCCTTGAGAGTTAAGACTTTCGCGTTTTATAGCTCCCTATATAAAAGCCTAGCAAAACTTGACTTAAACACGTTAAGGATACTAGCTAGAGTAAACTCGGATTGAGTCAAAAGATTCACAACGCTTAAAAATTAAAACCACTTATTAAACATTTATTCTAATAAGGAAAGAAAATAACTATACAAAGGGAAAAACTAATAGGCCAAAATAGATCAAAAATTTTGAAAAATGTCGATAAATTGATTTTCCGGTTAAAATGAGGACAAATACAAGGAAAAGACCACTTAACTTCGATAGAAGTCCCCCCTACACTTAAGATAAACATTGTCCTTAATGTTTAAGCATGTGGGAGTAAACTCCCCTACACTTAGGACATTGTGCACGTTGTTTAAATTTTGCTAAGGAAAAGACAACTAAAGAGATTCCTATTTTAATATTGAGAAAATATAAAATAGTGAATCGAAAAGAGTTTAGGATAGAACCGGGAAGAAGTAGAACACGGAATCACGGGTCGTCAAGAATCATCAAGAGTGGATTATTGAAGCTCGAATCCCTGATTAAGAAGTGAGGAGAGGAAATAGCAATCCAAAGGGTCCCCGCCTACACTTATGGTAAAGAAAGCGGAAAGATAGATGCATGGGTTGCCTCCCAAGAAGCGCTTGGTTTTTGTTAACCGAGTCGTGAGCCTGACTCGACCTTGGTCATCAACGGAAGTAGCATGAAAGAAATCCACCAGGATCGAAGACATAGTTTTCATCCATCACTAAGCAAGAGCTTAAGGCGAACAAGGCAAGCCAAACGAGAAGTGGCAAGGTTCCCTTAAGCAGTGATGGAGCATGGTGGGAGCAAGTATGAAGCGGTGCAAGCATGTCTTCAATGGTTCCAAAGATTTTTCCTTTTATTTCATCAGGTGGATACTGAGATGGCTTAAAGACTTCAATACCGGGGTCGAACACCTTTTCCTTCAGGGGAAAATAGCACTCCGGCTCAGCCGAGTGTGAAGAAGATCCGCAAAGAAGCACAACCTCGTCCTCAGAAGTGGGACAAAGAGGTGTCAATTCATAAGTGCAACGGATTTTGGTGTCAACCGGTTTCTTCTCCTTGGACAAAATGCTCTTCAAATCCAAAGTAGGATCAAGACGATAATCTTCAAAGTCCAAAGGAGGTGCATCACTCATGAGGGAAGTATGTGTTGAGAAATTCAGAGAAATCTTCCTCGAATGAGTAATCGTCCAAAGTAGGATCGAGTGATGGCGGAGGATCTTCATCATGTGAAGAATCGCTTGAGAGAGTATCAGCCTCATCAAAATCATCATATGTGGGCAGCTCGGGATACTCAGAAGTACAATCAAAATCATCCGAGTCTGAGCTAGAATCATCATCATCATAAGCATCGAAGACCGGTGGCGAATCATAAATGGTGGAAGGTTCCATAGTAGAGTGAGAATCATCCACATTATCTTCAAAGAGTGGATTATCAGTGGAAGACTCGAATAAAGGATTGTCATAGATGGTAAAGTCATCGAGCACATTTATCATATTCACTGATTCTCGGCCTCCAAAAGATTTTCCTGTAAGCTTCCCCATTTTAAAAACTTTAGAATCATCCCCGACTCGTAAGATTAACTCACCTTCGGCCACATCTATTAAAGCACGTCCGGTTCTCAAGAATGGCCGACCAAGTATTAAAGGAATACGAGGGTCCATTTCATAATCAACTACGACAAAATCGACCGGGAAGGTAAATGTGCCAACTTTAAGAAACACATCTTCGGCTATACCAACGGGGTAAGCGAGAGTGCGGTTTGCAAGTTCGAGAGTCATCTTTGTTGGAATGAGGTCGGGCAATGATAGTGTTTTCCAAACACTCAGTGGCATCAAGTTAATACTAGCCCCGAGATCAGCAAGGGCAGTAAATTCTTCAGTTTTGTTGAACACGCAAGGCAACACAAAACGACCGGGATCTCCAAGCTTTTCCGGAAGTTCTCTAAGAAGAACTGCAGAGCAGTTTTCATTTAAGCGTGTGTTGGCGAGTTCAATCAGCTTCTCCTTCTTGCTAAGCAATTCCTTGAATGCTTTGACAAATTTCGGCATGTGGCAAAGTGCTTCAACAAGGCTAATGTTGATGGTCATTTTAGATAGCATATCCACATATTTCGATACTTGACAATCATTCTTGGTTAGATCGTTGGTCTTGCCTATGCGAGAAGGGTATGGGATTCTAGGTTGGTAAGGGTTAGGTGAAGGTGTAGGTGGTGAAGGTTGTGATGTTGACGGGTCCTTCCGAGATACATCGTCATGACGAGGCGGAGACGGTAATGGTGTACTATCACTAAGTGTAAGAGGAGTAGGGATACATGGTGGTGGAGGAGGTGTAGATGATGGTGGTGAGTCAGGTGGATTGACAATGGTAATTCCACTACGCGTAGTTATAGCACTCACATTAGCTCGCGGATTGGTGACGGTGTTTGAAGGTAGAGAACCCGAAGAAGAAGAAGGTTGAGCTTCAGGCAAGAAACTAGCCAACAGATTTTTCAATTCAGTTGTTTGAGTGATGAAAGAGGATTAAAGATTATCACGAACCTCGGTTCTGATGTCATTACCTTGCTTCAAGATATCTCCTTTCAAATTGATTATTTGGCTCTGTAGATTCTTGATTTGCTCACCTTGAGTTCTCATGATTGTGTCAACATCGGGATTAATGGGTGGGTGTTGTTGGGTGGGTGGTTGATAAGGGTTAGAAGCACGAGGTGGGATTTGGTTGCTTCTATTGTAGTTGTTGGCGGGATTTTGGTTTTGAGGAGAAAAACCGGGTGAAAGGTAGTTGTTGGAACGGTAGCTCAGCAGATTTCTATCCCCTTGTTGTCTAGCTTGGTAATTTTCCGGTGAATAATTACCGTAAGCTGCATACACATTTTCCGGATTTCCTTGTGTCGAAGGACAATCGGTGTATGAGTGAGGACCGCCACATGTTTCACAATGATTAGCAACCGCTTTAACTTGTTGTTGTTGTTGGTTTGAAGCGAGAAGCGTAATACTTTTGCTCATTTCAGCCATCATGCGGGTGAGTTCGGTCATCTCAGGGTTTGCTGAGGTAGAAGAAACATTGACTCTCGTGTTGTTTCTAGAAGAAGCAGAGGAATCCCAGTTCTTATGATGAGTAGTCATGTTTTCAATTAACTCTCTACACTCCTCGGGTCTCCTTTTCATGAATGTGCCACCGGCGGCTGCATTGATCGTATCACGATCTCGAAAAGTTAATCCGTTGTAGAAAGTATCGATCAAGGTGACCGGAAGCATGTTGTGGTTTGGACAACGGTCGATCAAGACATTATATCTCTCCCATGCATCAAAAAGAGATTCATCGGGATCTTGCATGAAACCGCTGATCTGATTGCGAAGGCTTGTGACCATGGATGGTGGAAAGTAGCGCGACAAAAAGCGTTGAGTCATGTCATCCCAAGTGTGAATAGAATTCTTTGGAAGACGATCAAACCATTTCTCGGCATGATGTAATAGAGTGTGTGGAAAGAGTTGTAGGCGAAGCTCATCCATAGTGGCACCAGCCAACTTCATGCTCTGGGTGATTGTAATGAACTTGTCGAGGTGTTTGTTGGCATCATCATCAGGTAATCCTCTAAATGGGTTTGTTTGTACTTGCTGAATCATGTGGTGCTTCAACGAAAACTCAGGAGCGTTGATTTGCATCGGCGCAATCGGTCCTCCTCGTCCAAACATTGTTGGTTGACAAAGTTCCTCCATGGTCCGAAGATCGGGCTGTGGAAGAGCATTGTTGTTGTTATTATTATTGAGGTGCGGTGGCATGTTGTTGTTGTTGACACCTGCCATATCTAAATCTTCTTGAGGCTCGGGCTCTTGATAATTAGAAGATCTAGTACGCATACACCTGAAAATGCAAAAGAAAACAAAACCAAACACAAAGACAATATATATACACAAGAAAGATAAAATCTTTTTGGATTTTTGAAATTTTTAATTTTTATGGTTTGTATGAATGTTTTTTATTTTTTTTTATATTTTTGAATTTTTTATGCAAAAAATAACGCTCACAAGTGAACGGATCCCAAAAAGCAACGTGTCTCTCACAAAAAACTGTTGATCTTTACGAAAAGAGCCGGCAGCGGCGCCATTTGATACAAGGCTTTTGACACCCTGTATAAAAATTAAGTAAAGTTCGTTGTGTGGTTCTCTTCGAATTGAAAAACTTATTGTTTAATGTGTGACTCAGTTGAACTTTGGTGGAACAAAGATGTGTCGTTGTAGTTTTGAAAATAAAGGGTGCAAAACAATTAAAGTAAATGACTTTAAAATAAATCTAAATCTAATTAAAATAAAGGTGCAGGTATGTAAAAGCAAGACTAAAATTAAAGGGCAATAAAGTAAATAACGCAAACTTAAATTTAACTAAGGCAAACTTAAAATGCAACTAAAACTAAAACTTAAACTAAGGCAAATAAACTTAAAGTGCAACTAAGAAAAAGGCGGGGAAAATAAAGCTTAAAATGAAAAGGCAGAAAACTAAAAACTGAAATTCCCTATCCGGAATAAAATCCTATTCGGAATAAATGCTATTCGGAATAACTGTCACCTATTCGGAAAGATAGCCCTATTCGGAATATTCATCTATTCGGAAAGATTGACCTATGCGGAATGCGCCTCCTATTCGGAATAAAAGCTCTGTTCGGAATATCTGTCCCTATTCGGAAAGAAGTCCTACTCGGAATATTAGGCCTATTCGGAAAGTCCAGCCTATTCGGAAAAAGGTGCCTGTTCGGAATAACCAGTTCTATGCAGAAAGGAATCCCTATTCGGAATAACTTCTTATGCGGAAACTTTGGCCTATTCGGAAAATCGGATATTCCGAATAGCAATTTTACAAAAACCCCTATGCGGAATAATAAAATATTCCGAATAAGCAATTTCTACAAAATTCTTACGCGGAATAAAACCTCTATGCGGAATATTTAATATTCCGTATAGAGCACAATGAAACAGCCCTATTCGGAATGTTTGCTGGGGACGAATCTGGCAAGAACAGTTACTGTATACGAAGAACAAGGGAAAGAAGATAGCACGAATTTAATCAAAAACTTAACCAAATCAACAAAAAGATTAAACCAAACTAAAAACAAAACAACTAATAAACATAAACAATCAATCCAAAGCAACAAATCAAACAATAAAGATCAAGATAATCAAAACCTACTTAATTAAATCAACCAAAATCAAGAACATAAACATAAACAAATCAATACAAAGATTAAGAAAGGAAGAATGAGATTAACAAGATAAAGATAAAGCTTGACAAGAATTAAAAAAAAGAAACACTTACTTGAATTAAATGGTAATTAAGGTGCAAGACAAGGTAATTAAATGACAAGTATTTAAATGTGCATAAAATAAATGTGGAAGAGCTAATTTGTCAAGTTAGCCAACAAAATGAAATGATTAACAATCTAAACTATTTATAGGGGAGGATTAGGAAGCTTCCTCCCCTTCTTCCTTTTCTCTTAATTGCGTCATTAGGTCCTTAAGCATATAGTCTTCATTAATTGCACCATTAGTCCTTTTTCCTTCTAATATTCTTTACTTGGACTCTAATGACTTGTGGCTCGGGATTTCTTTTAAACTCGTCTTTAATTTCTTCAATAAATTAGACTTGAGTTTCTCGGCTTTTGATAAACTTCCGTCTTTTGATTTTTTCTTCGATAAATCTTCAGAATTGGTCTTGGACTTCCGTTCTTTTTCCACTCTTGACTTCTCGACTCCGTCTTTCATCTTTTTCTTCAATAAAAGTCGTGAATTCCCGTGAATTCCCGTGTTTTCTCCACTTTTCATAATTTCATCCTAAATTACAACAAAAACACAAACCACGCATAATTCCGACATAAAAGACATAAAATACACGTTTAGGTCCGGTTATTCTTGTAATTAAGTGGTAGAAAAGATGGGTGTTTACACACCTATCAATGTGGCACTTTGTTTATGAGTTGGGTTTTGGTCATTAGACCCTTAATCATAAAACTGGAGGTGATTATGGTCTAATTGTTGCTTAAACAAAAATCCCCAATTCATGTTCTTGAGATGAATAGTTGAGTTTGATCCGGTTTTGGGTTTAAAAAATGTGTTTAACGCGTGTTTTAAACTAATTAAATTAATTAGTTAAACCGGGTGTAAGTGGGATTATGAGGTGGCAATTTGGTGGATTGTGATTGGGTGTGGGGATTGAGTGGGTGAGGTGTCACAACAGGAGTGGTCTATGTATCTTTCCTTGTCTGCCAACTTAAACCCCTCTTCTTCTTTCTTGTTTGCATTTCAGGTTTATATATGCAAAAGAAACGAATCCTTTGTTATGGAAGTTTTGTTTTTTAGACTTTGGCCCCAAAAACTTTCCAAAGGTTTGAACAAGGACTTGTTTTGTAATATCTTGATATTTGAAGTGCTGATTTGGCATTTCTTCAATCTACAAGGTCTTCACTTGTTTCTTTGTCTTCATGGAGGACTAAAAGTGACAAGTCTTCAAATTTGAGGGACCATTCTTGCTAATTCTTCAAAGTTGAGGGTCCATTTTTTAATTTTGACAAACTTTAAGGACCAAACTTGTAATTATGAATATACAAGGGTTTAAAGTGTCAATTCTTCAATAATGAAGGACCCTTATTGTAAAATCTTCAATTCTTCAAGGACTTTTCTTGGGAAATCAACTCTAGGGCCCGGTTCTTTGTGCGTCTTCGTTTCCCGTGTTCGTTTTTGCTTATTTCTTGTGATCTTTTGTCATTTTCTCGATATCCATACCTAAAATACACGTTGAACAAACACAAGCATATATTTGGCACATTTTATGATATTTTAACCATTTTAAGCCCGCTTTGGACGATGAGACTATGTATAAAAGCAGTCTCATCACTCCCCCATACTAAACCATTGTCGTGCCCTCACGCTATGCTAGAATAAAGTATCGTAGCACCTCCAAAATTCACTTTTATGGTCTTTTATTGAATCATAAACTTGCTACACTACCACTACTTGCTACTACTTGTGTTTTAGACATAATGTAGGATTTTCATCGCAAATTAGGACGTTTAGGTTCATTAGAACAAGAACACGTGAATGCTTCGTTAGAAATAATTTCGTTGTCCCCGATTTTCACCTAATTTCATGCCAAGCGTGCAACGAGATCATTGTCATTATAAGTTAGTAATGCTAACACTACTTGTTGGAAATACGTTTTTACGTATTTAGGAAGATTCGGTCACTCCGACAATATATTAAGTAGTAGCTCATAGTCTAGATATCTTTACATTTATCAAATAAGGAAAAGCCCGATCCATGCTTGTATGACCGGCCCAATATTGTAAGCCCATGCCCATCTTATGGGCTTGGTATATAAACCCTCTCCTTATATGGAGAGGGTGTGGTTTTCTCATAATTTACACATAGTTAAGTGTGTATTTCTACACTTTCTCTCTCTAAAGTGTGTGTGAAATCTACCATCTTTCCATCTCTTTCTCTCTCTAAACATAAGCAAGATTTACAATATCATACAAATGGTAAAAAGAGCCATGAGATGATTGTTTGGTTTATGTGTTTGTATTCTTGATTCATACGCCTATTTTGATCCATTTCAAACGAACCAATTTTTTTTTGTTTTTAATGGTTTTTTCTTGATACAAATCTTCTACATAGTTGTGGTAGAGATTTGGTATATTTACTTTGGCTAAAAACACAAAATTTTTGGGTGTTTTGATCATTTTTTGGCTTAAAATCTCGAATTGGTTGAGTTTTGTCCGAGAAAAGTGGGTATTATTCTGACAGAATCCATCGGAAATGGGTTTAGGGTAAGTATATGTCATCATGAAATCCATTTTGCTCCCCCTTAACATATGCCACGATATTCGAAAACATTTCGCATATGTCGGGATGAGCCATCACGTTAAGTCAAACCATTTGTGATAATTTCCCATATTAAATCACATTTTCTCCCCCATATTAAAAATATTAACCCAATCGATGTTTTTAATATCAATTGATTTAATGAAGTTTTAACAAAGGTTTTGGGAAGAAAAATGCAAGTCCTTTTAATCTTCATGAGACTAATTTGTGAGATATGATACCGATTTGTAACATGATCACATATTCACCATATTATAATAAATTGACAAGGTTGGACCTGATTGATGAGAACATCATATGATAAGATCAAATGGTTCTTGTAAAACCCGTAGTTAAAAAGTTACGAATATTAAATACGCAGCGTCGACTTTATTATAAACTATATATAATTATTGTTGAAAATAATTATTAAGTTTAGAGCATATTACGAATGTATTATTTTTAGCATACGGGTAAAGATAGTTACCTTTTAGGAAATTAAATCACGCGGGAATTTTAACGCGAACATGTACGTTAAAAAAAAGAGTATGCTTGTTGTTGTTTGGGGCTGCGGCTAGAAAAAAAAGAAGGAACAACAAATGGGCTGAAGCCCATCATGACATGTCTAAACAAAAAAGAAAGACGGGTGTTGGGTCAAAAAGTTGATGTGGCAGAAACTCAAAAATGAAGAAAACGTGAAGTATTTGTCTAGGCGTTGACAAGAGCATTCCAGGCGTTGACATGTACAATCTAGGCGTTGATGGAATCAAGCATTGTCAAGAGCAATTCAAGCATTGTCACATGCAATTCAAGCATTGACAAAACGTAGACAAAGAAGCTTATGGAAGCTTCTATTTAGATAAACATGCAAAAGATATTCTGCATAAGTTTATTTAAATAGAAGATTTACTTGTTTATTCATCATTATCTCTTGTAAACCCTAATCCTTACACTATAAAAGGAACCAAGGGTCATAGGTTTTATTCATTCAATTCATTCACAATGTAAACCTAAAGTGTGTGTCGACTAGACGTGAGATTCAATGTATACACGTCTAGTGGTTGTTTGTTATTAATATAATGAGCAATCCATTTGTTTTTAATTCATGTTCTTGTGCCTAAACACCTTGTTAATGGTTGTTCTTCTTATTCCGCTTTGATTTGTTAATCATATGAACAATGATCATTCCTAGTAGCTTAAAAGATCAGGAAACCAAGGTTTCCACAATTGGTATCAGAGCCTCGTGGCTCGTGATGCTAGGACCAACAAGGTGTTCGTGTTTGGAGAAGAAAAGAAAAATCCGAATAGGTTTTTCTGGACGTTTTTGTGTGCGCAGCAGTATTCAGAAGGTCATAACTTTTGATTGAACCGTTGGATCGTCACGAAATTTTATATGTGTGTTCTACATACATAGATCTAAACATCCACCGGAGGGATTGTCGAGTTTTATCCCCAGGCAAAAGTTATTAAGCGTCAAAGTCAGCAGTAGGAGGTATGCAGTTTTCTGTGAACAGCCATGTTCAAAACACGATCTCTCCTTCGTTAACCGTTGGATCTTCATGATTTTTGAACTGTAGATTCTTGGCACTTGTGTCTAGAATCTCACCGAAGGGATTTTCGATCTGAGCTCTAATGAAGACGTTATTCAAGGTCGAAGTTCACTGTTTAATGAGGTATTCAAGTTTTTGCTTTCACATAAAATCATGATTAGGGTTTTTCTTTCAAACCCTAAATCGACATACAAAGCAGAAGTTTATAAGGTTTATGGCTGTCATGATGGAAGAATCGAGCTAGGATTATTAACAAACCCTAATTAGGGTTTCGATGCATGAATCTGATAAACCCTAGATCGACTTTCTTTGTTATTAATGGGAAGAAGGAAAATCATAGGCTGGTACAGAAGTATATGGAGTGGTATATACTGTTCTTTTGGAATACAAGCCCTAGATGACGTCAGCAAAAGGAGACACTGACAAGGGGTATATATCGACGCTGACAAAAAGGATTTTGACGCTGACAGAAGTGAACTCTGACAAGTATAGGTCAGCCGCTGACAAGGTTTGCATAGACGCTGACAGAATAAGTCAACACTGATAGAGTTGACAGTGTCGTCCGATATATGTACTTCAACGCTGATAGGTATTGTCCGATAATACATCTGACTAAGATATTGGACAGAAGAGGATATTGGACAACACAAGGTTTGCTGCTGTTTGAGAAAATTGGACGTTTTAAGCACACAAAAAGGAGGATTATACACACGAAGGTACATGGAATCTCCGTTTAATTTAGAATATCATGGTGATATTTATGGCTCGGATATTTTTCAAAGGAATTAATGATCTTAAAGCGAGTTAACAACTATTTGTGGGAATTTGATGGATATTTTAAACTATGTAATCGGGATAGCCTTGTGAAAGAGTTATCCATCCAAATACTTTTACATATGGTATGAAGATGTGATTCCATTAAAATCGTCATGAAGAGATGTTGGCTTAAGGGGAAGAATTCTTATGGTAAGTTTGATGATTGAAGAAGATTTTCGCGAGTTTGTGTTCTATCATATCTTAAAGTCGTGGGTCCCATACATTGACTTTAAAGGTAACTTGTTCGTGCTTTACATGTTTGGTGACGAAGACTTGTCATAACACTTGAAGGAGTTACATTATCGTGCTCAGTGTCTCACAAAGGATGAGAATATTGACAAGGGATCGAGGTCTACTTATATCCTCCTCTATAAGTTCTTAGTCACGTGGATAGTACAAGACATGGAACACAAGATTGGGTTATTCTACTTCTACATCAAGAATATCTTATTTATTTTTCGTCAAGATCATTACATAGAGCTACTTTTGGAGAATCTTCAACATTGCAACATTGTTTACTTCCTTGTTGATGTGACAAAAAGGGGAAGAAAATACATGCTACACTTGAGGGGAAGCAATTTGAAGATCATGTACAACTTACAAGAGATACACATAGAGTTTTGCCACTATCAACTAGGGGAAGATTGTTGGGTCAAAAAGTTGATGTGGCAGAAACTCAAAAATGAAGAAAACGTGAAGTATTTGTCTAGGCGTTGACAAGAGCATTCCAGGCGTTGACATGTACAATCTAGGCGTTGATGGAATCAAGCATTGTCAAGAGCAATTCAAGCATTGTCACATGCAATTCAAGCATTGACAAAACGTAGACAAAGAAGCTTATGGAAGCTTCTATTTAGATAAACATGCAAAAGATATTCTGCATAAGTTTATTTAAATAGAAGATTTACTTGTTTATTCATCATTATCTCTTGTAAACCCTAATCCTTACACTGTAAAAGGAACCAAGGGTCATAGGTTTTATTCATTCAATTCATTCACAATGTAAACCTAAAGTGTGTGTCGACTAGACGTGGGATTCAATGTATACACGTCTAGTGGTTGTTTGTTATTAATATAATGAGCAATCCATTTGTTTTTAATTCATGTTCTTGTGCCTAAACACCTTGTTAATGGTTGTTGTTCTAATTCCGCTTTGATTTGTTAATCATATGAACAATGATCATTCCTAGTAGCTTAAAAGATCCGGAAACCAAGGTTTCCACAACGGGGGTTCCCCTTTTACTCATACAACGAACAAATAGACATAACAACTAGGGTTTTTGGGTGTATGAACCGCCGGCAGAAAAAGGAGAAAGAAGGGGATCGAGTGGTGTTTTGATCTTCAAATTCGTGTGTTGTTATTTCTTCCTCTCTTATCACGCAAAAGATGTAATTTATCTTCCTTTTTCTTTTAATTTAATCACGAATCCTTGAACCTAAATATCTAGAACGAGGGTTGTCTAATTAAACATGTTTAGGTATTATGTAATATGATAAACGTGTTAGGTTGCTGTCTTGATTCGGCCAGACACATAAAACCGAGACCAGTGGGTCTCGACGGGTTTTTGTTTCAACCAGACGCAACCCACTAAGGGCGCACAGGGGTGTTTGGCTGTTAGAACCGCAGCAACGACCCAACAGGGGGACTGTTTGTTTTGCAGCGGTGTCGGGTTGATTCATGGCGTGAAACCGAGACCCTACAGTCTCGGTAGACCCCTTCTCTACCCAGCCGTGACCCACACAGGGGCGGCGTAGGGCTGGTCCAGCGAACATAGCCAAAAACAAACCCAACCGGGCTGTTTTGCAAGTACGGGTGCTTTTGGTTTACAAAACAATGGGATTGGACATGAAATCAGTGGGAAAGACATATTACATCAGTAGGTAAAGGTTTGGACAACAAAATAGCAGTTTTAAATTGAAATTAGCAACAGATTAGTGACAGATATTTCTGTCGCAGAATTATTAAGACAGATTTTTATACAGTTTTTAAATGCAGTTTTTGGTAACACTTTTTAGTGACACAGATTTCTGTCACTAATTTCATATAGGCAAATTTTATATATTTTGTTAATTGTTTTAGTGCGACCGAGAAGGGGTATCTCGGTAGGCTCGAGATATAGTTTAAACATTAAAAATGAAGATTTTAAATTATACCTTTTATTATATCTTTTATAAATGTTTTAATCGTATATTTAAATAAATTAAATTAAATAGTTTTATAATATTTAAAAATGTATAATTTTATTATAGAAATTATAAACGATTTTGAAAACTTTCTAATTTAGGAAACTTTCTATTTTTTAGCAGGGTCACCTATTATAGTATTAATATCACGTCAGAGTACGTTTGTACCGTAATTAATAATAGGTCGATAATACATTAAAAACAATTATAAGAAAGATCAGATTTATAAGTTAACATACGTAAAGAAGTTCTGAAATAAATAAATAAATTAGAAGCCGATAAGATGAGTAAATTAAATAAAGATCAGATAACTTATTCGCGTCTATTATTATTGTAGCTTCCGTGGAGCCCGAGTAGTGTTCGTTCAGTCTTCCTTTAGTCAGTTACTAGACAAGAGGTACGAATTTTCCGTCCTTTCAGTAAGGACTTCCTTTCTATGCATGATTAGGATTCCCCGTCTTCAGCCAAATGTTTTTTCCCCAGTATATGTTTAAGCTTATCGGTAATCATGTTAATAACTAAATAAATTTCCTGAGCATTATATACAAGCATGAGCGGTTTATGTACTAGTTACGGAGGTACCGTAACCATGGCACCAGAGGCACCGGTGTCGTGACTCACATACAGGAGAGTGATATCCTACATCGTCCCTTCACGTTTTGGCCATTATTATTATCATGTCATGTGGGGCGTATGGATGCATCCTAGGCTTATCAATTTATAAGTTATGAGGGTGAATGTGGTGTGTGCTCTACATCCTTCACATTGGAGCTGATCCCTCCACCCAGCACAATATTTAGAGGTCACCCCTCTATAGCATGACGAGGTCACCCCTCCAGTTATTCATGCACCGTTGTTACAGCACATGACCTATATAAGCTCTAGCAATTAAAATACAGTAAATGCATGTTTTCAGATTTAACAGATAACAGTTCAGCTTTATTATTTATAAACCAGACTTTATAGATTATACACAGATTTCCGCTGCAACTTTACTTATCAGTCTTACAGCTCCAGTAATTCATCATCTGTTTCATTTCAGTAATTCCTTATCATGCTTTATATCCGTTCACTGAGCGTTATGCTCAGCCGTAGTTCCCTTTCATGTTCTAACGGCAGGTACACCAGGACGCTCTTAGGATTCTGAGAGCATGTGCATTTGGATGGAAGCTATCCAGACTTCTTACTTTATGTACTTACATTATTCTGCTTATTTGGACATTATTTAGTCATTTCCTTCAGTATTTTACTTTTCATGTTTTGGGCTTATCTTTGGATTGCCGATGTTTGATTCTAGTATTTCCTTTATGGTCAGTTAATGTTTTAGGACATTTACCTTATGCTTTGATGACACGCCATAAATACACGTAACGGCCCACTTATCCAAGTGGGGTGTTACAATTATGGTATCAGAGCCAGGTTCGACCCGTAGGCTCTAAAACTTGACCTGTGACTAGTGGGTAGTCACCAGGAACTTCCTAGATTTTTGGCGTTGTTATCTTTCATGTTTCTCATGCATTTATCAGTCAGTTTCGTTCAGTTATCAGTCGGGTTTCTTAAAGTTTTTGAATAACTAAAAGGTTGGTACAAGACTGGCTATATTTAGTCGCATGTGCTTTTCTGCGAATTTTGTTTTGGTGAACCGACCCATAGGCGCTCACCCTTGCCCGTTCAGATCTTGTATTGGTAAACCGACCCGTAGGTGTTTACCCTTACTCATGACAGATTCATGTTTTCAGTCAAATATTACTTGGTGAACCCGCCATAAACGTTCACCACTATTCAGATCAAACTTTCATGCTATTCCGTCGAATGATGTTTTGTGAACGTATCCACAGTTGTTCACCTTTGTCATATCAGGACATTTCATAAACCTTGACAAGTATGGCTTGGACTACAACCAACCATATTTAGTTCCAGATTATAATTTTTTATACATGACAGTTCTCAGAAATTTTGACAAGTATGGATCAAACCAGAATCGCCCATACTTAGTCACGTGTTTTCTCCTTTGAATTATGTGGATTGAACCATAGCCAAGTTTATACTCTCACGTGAATGTCGTTTACATGCTTACTAAGTTCATGTCTCCTTATGAGGATTATGTTTTCAGCAAGGTGACGATGTTTTCATGCTAAGATACAGAAGGGGTTACAATAAAATCATGTTTTCATAATAATCATATTCGATCTTCATCAGTCATGTCTTCATGCTGACCATTGTTGAAATTCCATTTAATCATATTCTTGAAACTCTATAAATCAGCATTAAGTCTACGCAGGAATTACCAGGCTATCATGTTACTCATTTCAGTTCAGTTTACTACCGTTTTAATCAAATCATTTATTTGATCATGTCAGACAATTGACACCAGTATCGATCATTCCATAAAATTTACTCTAGTGTCACGTACAATATTCCATATGTACTCCATGTACAGTATTTCAGTTATACTCCATGTGTTTCATGTGTACTCCATGTAAAGTGTCTTAGATATGCTCCATGTGCAGTATTCATTTTGTACTTCATGTACAGTAGTCCAGGTGTACTCCAGGTACCCTACTCCATGGATATTGCTAATCGGTCCTCAATCATCTCAGACGTTTCTACTTGTCGATATTCTACCAGATGTTGATACTATTTGTGAGTTAGAGATTTTACTAGATACTGATGCTGCTAACACTTTGAAGACCTCACAAATGCTGATGCTGCTGATACTTTGGAGATTTCTCAAGATGCTGATGCTGTTTATACTACGAAGACTCTGCAGAACAAGGACGAAAACTATAAGTTTGAAATTTCTGACAATAATAAATTTCAACCATCAAACACTACCATTCCATTCCATGCTTTTACCTTCTCAGCTAGATGTCACACTACACCCAGCTAACCGTTCATTCAGAAGAGTGAGAACCGGAACTCAGCCTGCCACTCAGTAGAATAGTTACATGAATCACGGTCATGATAATGACCGTCATAAATTGACAGACGAAGCAGTAATGACAGCCACCGTGCTTATAATTAATCAGTCAGTAACCATCGGAACTCCGGAACGGACGTGACCAGAAATATAGAGGTCCGTAGTCTAATCGGTCCGCCAATCCTAGCAGTTACCAAAAATTCTCATCCTTGTCCAGGTTCATCCACTAAAACACATGTCAAGAAGACAGTCAAGACACAGGTCTCAGGTATCATTTCGGAAGACACAGATCAGGACACCAGTCATGGTAAACGTCATACGAATCTTTCCTTAAAATACGAGTCAGAACTCATAACTCCAGTATGTTTCTAAGCCAGGTCCTTAGTAATTCAGGGTACCCTTCCGAAAGGGGTATACTAGTTCTATTATGCCACACATGAGTCAGATCAGTACAGATTTAGTCACCACTACTAGAGTATCATTCAGGTTAAACACGCAGTATTTATTCTATAAGGTTATAGACGAACACATTCAGTAAAAAGTCGCCATGTCTACTTCACGTGTTCCTATGTCAGCTTTATCTTAAATCAGGTAGTTACCTGCCTCTCCGCCAGAAAGGACTCAACAGTATCACCCATGTTTATTAGAGTTCTCCTTTTAGTTAACGACGAGATTCGTCTTACTAGATCCCAAATATACTCTTTATATTTCGGCCAGAAAATCAGTACAAATTTTTCTGCCTTAAGTGCGTGAATTCTCAGTCCTTAGCTACAAAGACTTATAACTATCAGTTATTAAGTTATTTCTGAAACTCTTTAAATTCATGATCATCAAATTATCCCAAAGTTTTCCAAAGGTCATTGAAGAAGGTTTCCAGAAATTCATTCCTAACCACGAGACAGAGTTTAACATCGAGCTTGTCTCAACGGCGGAAACTCTTTTCAGAACTCTTTATCGCAGGACTTCAGCTGAGTTAAAAGAGTTGCGGCATTTGCTACAAGAGTTACCAGAACAAGGTTGTATTCGCCCTAACGCACTACTAGGAGGTGTACCGTTTTGTCTATCAGAAAGAAGGCCGGTAACATGAGATCATGTATCGATCACCGAAAATTTACAAGGTCTCCATTCATAAAACGATACTCATTCCACGAATAAGAGGTTACCTGACCTGCTACGATATTTTAAATATGTTCCAGAACAATTCGCAGCCGTGACACCAGTAGTGGTGAGAGAATAACTTGATGTTTTCCAGACTGCTGTTGCACATATTGCAGTCTCTTTAAAAAAATTTTATTTTATACTTTTGAGCTCCCTAATGCTCCAGCTATGTTATGAAATTTATGAATAAAATTTTTCCATGACTAGTCAACCAGATTTCCACCAAAATGTCCTATAATCAGGCAGAATTTTGATAGAAGCAGTATCACACAATTATGCAGCAATGTTTATATCTAGATGTCTGATGTACCGCAGGTTCAAGATAGAACACCGTCATGATAGTGAATTACTACAATCCTTAGAAATTTCTGAACAGAAATGAGAAGGAATTTCATGAAATCATCATCAGTTACCACATACTCAAAAAAAAGTATGATACTATCTAAGTAATCGTTATCCATGTAATCAACCTGCGCGTTTTATTTCATCCGAAAGGATTACGAAGTAGCAGATCTGCAGGAAGTTCAACAATAAATCTAAAGATTTCAAGGTATTCCATCGACCATCATACCAGACAGAATTCATGTTCACGATCACGAGTACGTTCGCGTTCACTTTACATTTACGTTCACTTTCACGGTTGTGTCTCCCGCTCGCATTTTGATATGATTTCAGTCCATATTTGTGCTAATCTCATGATTTAAATTCACATTCGCATTCATTAAAATGTTCACGTTCAGGATCATGTTCCATCTCACGATACGCGTTTCATAGTTTATTACCGAATACGGTTACAGGCAGCTTGAGAAACCAGACCCAAGTTTAGCACAACTTTTCCATAACCAGGTAGGCGTTTCACATCTCAAGCCGTATCGTTTGGCATTTCCTCCTCAGTCAGCATACGTTTATGATATGTTCTAGTATCACGTTCACAATATGTTTCACGTATCTCATTCATGATATATATTCCATGCTCAGCGTTCCTCATATAGTCATGAACCACGTTCACAATTGCTCACGTAGCACGTTCAAAATTGTTCACGTAGTTCGTCCCTATATATATTTTCAGCAGCTTGCTCAGATATATGAATGTTATCTTTCAGGATATTTATACGTACCGTTTCATGCATCCTACATGCTATAGCTTGTTCATTCTATCAGATTCAGAAGATCCATCTTAAGTATGGAACCATAAATTTTTCAGCATTCATTAGGACAGGGTCAACAGGACCAAGATTTTTTTATTATGTTTAGATCTTTTGAAGGAATCGTTTCAAGCGGGAGGCCCCTCGAAATGGAGGAGTCCATCCGGACCTCTCACCTTTTTTCTCCAATGGATTCAGTTAAGTTCTTTCAGTCATGTTACGTTCCATGTTCTCTTCAGCCATGTCACGTTACATGATCACTTCAGTCATGCCATATTTATACTCTCTCAGCAACATTATGTCTTAACTAAAAGACGAATTATTCCTTTAGCTCATAGGCCATTTCAGTTTCCATGTCCTTTCAACCTATGCGTCCTTTCAGCCTATACGTCTTCAGCTTATGTATACTCTCAGCTTTTCCCAAGCTACACCAACTAAATTACCTTTAATTCGAGGACGAATTTCTCCTTTTTAGAAGGGAAAAATTGCAAAACCCAGTATAGTCGTGTTCTTAATTCAGGGACGAATTATTCTTTTTAGAGGGGAAGAATTGTAAAACCCGTAGTTAAAAAGTTACGAATATTAAATACGCAGCCTCGACTTTATTATAAACTATATATAGTTATTGTTGAAAATAATTATTAAGTTTAGAACATATTACAAATGTATAATTTTTAGCATACGGGAAAAGATAGTTACGTTTCAGGAAATTAAATCACGCGGGAATTTTAACGCGAACATGTACGTTAAAAAAGAGAGTATGCATGTTGTTGTTTGGGGTTGCGGCTAGAAAAAGAAGAAGGAACAACAAATGGGCTGAAGCCCATCATGACATGTCTAAACAAAAAAGAAAGACGGGGGTTCCCCTTTTACTCATACGAAGAACAAATAGACAAAACAACTAGGGTTTTTGGGTGTATGAACCGCCAACAGAAAAAGGAGAAAGAAGGGGATCGAGTGGTGTTTTGATCTTCAAATTCGTGTGTTGTTATTGCTTCCTCTCTTATCACGCAAAAGATGTAATTTATCTTCCTTTTTCTTTTAATTTAATCACGAATCCTTGAAACTAAATATCTAGAACGAGGGGTTGTCTAATTAAACATGTTTAGGTATGATGTAATATGATAAACGTGTTAGGTTGCTGTTTTGATTCGGCCAGACACATAAAACCGAGACCAGTGGGTCTCGGCGGGTATTTGTTTCAACCAGACGCAACCCACTAAGGGCGCGCAGGGGTGTTTGGCTGTTAGAACCGCAACAACGACCCAACAAGGGGGGCTGTTTGTTTTGCAGCGGTGTCGGGTTGGTTCATGGCGTGAAACCGAGACCCTACAGTCTCGGTAGACCCCTTCTCTGCCCAGCCGTGACCCACACAGGGGCAGCGTAGGGCTGGTCCAGTGACCATAGCAAAAAACAAACCCAACCGGGCTGTTTTACAAGTACGGATGCGTTTGGTTTACAAAACAATGGGATTTGACATGAAATCAGTGGGAAAGACATAATACATCAGTGGGTAAAGGTTTGGACAGCAAAATAGCAGTTTTAAATTGAAATTAGCAACAGTTTAGTGACAGATATTTCTGTCGCAAATTTATTAGGACAGATTTTTATAAAGTTTTTAAATGCAGTTTTTGGTGACACTTTTTAGTGACACAGATTTCTGTCACTAATTTCATATAGGCAGATTTTATATATTTTGTTAATTGTTTTAGTGCGACCGAGAAGGGGTATCTCGGTAGGCTCGAGATATAGTTTAAACATTAAAAATGAAGATTTTAAATTATACCTTTTATTACTTACTTTTATAAATGTTTTAATTGTATATTTAAATAAATTAAATTAAATAGTTTTATAATATTTAAAAAGGTATAATTTTATTATAGAAATTATAAACGATTTTGAAAACTTTCTAATTTAGGAAACTTTCTATTTTTTAGCAGGGTTACCTATTATAGTATTAATATCACGTCAGAATACGTTTGTACCGTAATTAATAATAGGTCGATAATACATTAAAAAGAATTATAAGAAAGATCAGATTTATCAGTTAACATACGTAAAGAAGTTCAGAAATAAATAAATAAATTAGAAGCCGATAAGATCAGCAAATTAAATAAAGATCCGATAACTTATTCGCGACTATTATTATTGTAGCTTCCGTGGAGCCCGAGTAGTGTTCGTTCAGTCTTCCTTCAGTCAGTTACTGGACTAGAGGTACGGATATTCCGTCCTTTCAGTAAGGACTTCCTTTCTATGCATGATTAAGATTCCCCGTCTTCAGCCAAATGTTTTTTTTCCAGTATATGTTTAAGCTTATCAGTAATCATGTTAATAACTAAATAAATTGCCTGAGCATTATATACAAGCATGACCAGTTTATGTACTAGTTACGGAGGTACCGTAACCATGGCACTAGAGGCACCGGTGTCGTGACTCACATGCAGGAGAGTGATATCCTGCATCGTCCCTTCACATTTTGGCCATTATTATTATCATGTCATGTGGGGCGTATGGATGCATCCTAGGCTTATCAGTTTACAAGTTATGAGGGTGAATGTGGTGTGTGCTCTACATCCTTCACATTGGAGCTGATCCTGTCACCCATCACAGTATTTAGAGGTCACCCCTCTACAGTTATTTAGAGGTCACCCCTCTACAACATGACGAGGTCACCCCTCCAGTTATTCATGCACCGTTGTTACAGCACATGACCTATATAAGCTCTGGCAATTAAAATACAGTAAATGCATGTTTTCAGATTTAACAGATAACAGTTCAGCATTATTATTTATAAATCAGACTTTATAGATTATACCCAGATTTCTGCTGCAACTTTACTTATCAGTCTTACAGCTCCAGTAATTCATCATCTGTTTCATTTCAGTAATTCCTTATCATGCTTTATATCCGTTCACTGAGCGTTATGCTCAACCGTAGTTCCCTTTCATGTTCTAAAGACAGGTACACCAGGACGCTCTTAGGATTCTGAGAGCATGTGCATTTGGATGGAAGCTATCCAGACTTCTTACTTTATGTAGTTACATTATTTTGCTTATTTGGACATTGTTTAGTCCTTTCCTTCAGTATTTTACTTTTCATGTTTTGGGCTTATGTTTGGATTGCCGATGTTTGATTTTGGTATTTCCTTTATGTCAGTTAATGTTTTAGGACATTTACCTTATGCTTTGATGACACGCCATAAATACACGTAGCGGCCCACTTATCCAAGTGGGGGTGTTACAGTTCTTGTCGGCAAAGGTTGGTCGCCTCGTCATGTCTGAAGTCATCTCTTGACACCACATGTACGATTGGTATTTTTGTCTTGACACCAGTTTGTGAACTTAGCACTTTCGGCATTGAAGATTCTGAATGCTGGACAATTGCTCCCCCTCAATTGTTGACACGTGTTCTATTGAAAGAGCTTTAGTCATCGTTTGAGTAGTCGCATCGTCGAGTATGTAGATACCAATTGTAGATAGCTATGGTTGTAGAGATGATAGCTTTATAAAAACAAGACTTCTCTTGTTTTAACAAATAAATGCACTGAAACGTACATAGATTCGTGTTAGACCAAGTTATAAAGTAAACTTGATCCCTTACAAGGTTTTAAAGTAAACCTGCCCGAGAAAATTAATTCCCGTTGAGAGCCAAAGCTTTCATAAGAAATACTTGACTTTAATATGAAAAGCGGGTTGAAGTCAGAAATAACTACAAGACATTTGGGCATGTTATATGAAATATTTACAACTTTTGTACGAACTCTATTTATGGCGTCGTGTCAATATTAATCGACATTTCTAAGGCCGTAAATATTATCGTACCAAAAGACATGCCTTTGAAAAATAAAGTAAAAAATGTTTTTGGATTTTTATGAATTTTTCAATTTTTATGATTTTTATATGGTTTTATATTTTTGTATTTTGCTTTTGTGGATAAAAATATAAACAATATATACAGATGATCACCAAGGATACGGAGAATAGTTTACCACCACTATTCTTTCGCTTCATCTGCCAGTTCCTTTAGAGTCTCAGGCGAGAAAGTTCTCAATCCTAGCTTGTCGGACAAAAATTCCATTCGAGCGCGATCTAAAGCCTTCGTGAAAATATCCGCCAATTGATACTCAGATCGGACAAAGTAAAGCTCTATCACTCCATTTTCCACTTGCTCCTTGATAAAGTGGTAGCGAATGTCAATATGCTTCGACCGGGAGAATTGAACATTGTTGCAGTATAAGGCAATTGCACTTTTGTTGTCGCAGTACATCGGAATTTTGTTGAAACCTAGACCATAGTCGGTTAATTGCGATCTCATCTAAAGATTTGAGCACAGCAACCGGACATAACTATGTATTCTGATCCCGTACTTGAAATTGCAGCGCTTTTCTGCCTTTTAGATGCCCAATTGATTAGTCGATCTCCTAGTAATTGCAAAGTTCCACTCGTGCTACGCCTTATATCGTGACAACCCGTATTATATGCGTTTCTGCATATGCCATTAGTGAAATCGAAGAGTCCTTCGAATACCAAAGTCCCCGATTAATGGTTCCTTTAAGATATAGAAAGATCCGTTTAACAGTAGCTAAGTGTAACTCAGTAGGTCGAGTTTGATACCGAGCACACATACATATAGCAAACTGAAGATCAGGTCGACTAGCTGTGATATACAGAAGAGTACCGATCATTCCACAATAAAGTGTCGGATCAACGGCAACTCCATGTGGATCTGCATCAAGCTTAGTTCGTTCCACCATTGGAGTATCCACGGGGTCGTAAGATTCCATCTTATATTTCTTAAGAGATTCAAGGGCATACTTGGATTGATTGATAAAGATGCCTCTGGGACTCTGAGATATCTGAAGACCTAAGAAGAATGATACCTTCCCCATCATTGACATCTTAAACTTGGAAGACATGAGTGTCCCAAACTCATCGGATAAGGTTTGGGTCGAGGCTGCAAATATAACATCATCAACATATATTTGTACCATAATCATATCTTTACCTCATTTCTAAATGAACAGTGTGGGATCCACCTTGCCTTTAGCGAAGCCTTGCGTAATGAGGAATTGTGACAATAGATCATACCATGCACGTGGAGCTTGCTTCAACCCATATAGAGCCTTCTTAAGCTTGTACACATGATTAGGATATTTAGGATTCACAAAACCATCCGGCTGTTGAACATAGACCTCTTCCTTGATTTCACCATTCAGAAATGCTGTCTTTACATCCATTTGATAGACGATCATATTCATGTGGGCTACATAAGCGAGGAATAGTCTAATAGCTTCCAAACGGGCAACAGGTGCAAAGGATTCCATAAAGTCGATGCCTAGTAATTGCTTGTATCCACGAGCTACTAGTCGAGCTTTGTTCTTCAATATTACGCCTAACTCGTCGAGTTTCACCTTGTAATAAGTGTGAAAACACTTATCCTTTCACCACTTAAATACAATAATAACTAAGCCAAAACGTGTATTTTATGTCGTAAATGTCAGAATTATGCGTGGTTTGTGTTTTTGTTGTGATTTAGGACCAAAATGTGAATAGGGAAGAAAACACGGGCTTTCACGGGATTTTATCGAAGAAAATCACAAAAGACGAAGTCAAAAGATCAAGAGTGCAAAAAGAACGTAAGTCCAAGGCCTATTCTGAAGATTTATCGAAGGAAAAGTCTTAAGACGGAAGTTTAATGAAGTCGAAGAACCAAGTCTAATTAAAGAAGAAAATTATAAGATGAGTTCAATTTATATCGACAAATCCCGAGACTGCAACGTCGAGAAAGACAGAATTAAAATCGAGTCGAGACGAAAAGAAAGAAAGAAAGAAATAAAGAAGGAAGCAACCAACACCCCTTCCTCCTCTTCTCCCTATAAATAGAGACTTCATTTCATGTTTTAGTCTTGTTAGCTAACTTGACAACTTAGCTCTCCACCTTTAATTACTTGCACTTTCATATTGTCATTTACTTAATTGTTCTTTAATTTCTTGCCTTTAATTCCAAGTAAGTTAATTTTGTTGTTGAATCTTTATTTTCCTTTTATCAAGTTTTCATAATCATCTCATTCTTCCTTTCTTGCTTTTAAATATCTTGTTTTGTTTGATTAATCTTGAAGTTTTGTTTAATTTTAATGTTTATTTGACAAAAGTTCTTATTTTTCATTGTTCTTATCAAATCCTTACGTTTGAAATTCTTATTTTGTTTGTGCTTTTTGCTTATTTAGTGTCTAGCTTATTTTCGTTTGAGTGTTCTTAAAAGTTTCATCTTTTTAAAAGTTTAATATTTCTATTTTGGTTTGTTTATAAAGCTTGCTTATTTTGTGTTTTGAAGAGTTTTTAAATTTGTGCTTATTTAGTTCTACTATTCTTGTTTTAATTAAGTTTTTGGTATTTGCTTATTGTCAAAGTGCTTATTTGGTCTTTGCTTATTTGCTCCTTTTGTTTCTGTTCTTTCCATCGGAATATGCAAGGGTTTCTACATTCCGACAGCTTGTTGTGATCGCAAAAAACTTTAGGGTTTCTACATTGCGATCAATATTGCGATTGCCCTTATTCCGATCAAGATTGCGATCATGGATTGCGACGGATATTAAGTTATATTGCGACGGAACTCTGCCAAAATTTCAACAGCCATATTCCAACAGACTTCACATTCAGATAGGATATTGCGATCAATATTCCGACGATTTTGTTTTTCACTCCATCCCGATAGATTTCATTCTTGTTATTCCGATAGTTTTGTTTATGCTTATTCTGATGCTTTCATTCCAACAATGGATTCCGATGGGATTCCGATGAAGGATACATTCCGATAGAATTGTAGTTTCTATTTTCTATTCTTATTTTTAATTATCAATTTAATTTTTCCCGCCATTTTCTTAAACTTTATTTTAAATTGTTTTTATTTTAGCTTTATTTTAAGATTACATTTTTATTAAATTGTCAAATTCACTTTTTGTCAAGCTTTAATTTTAACTCATTTAATTAATTTACCTTTAAAGTCTTAATTTCTCGTCATTTAATTTTAAAGTTTTAAATTTTGCACAATTACTTTACCTGTCATTTACTTTAATGTTTCGCAATTTAATTTTACTACAATGACCAATCTATTTCTTTTTCACCAAAAGACAACTGAGTCGCACAAATAACCAGTAATCAATTCGATTAGACACAATCAACGAACTTAAATTTTTATACTTGGCAAAATCTAGTTATTAAATGGCGCCGCTGCCGGCTCTTTTCGTGAAGATTAACGGTTTTCTGTGAGAGACGCGTTGAATTGGGATCCGTTCATTCGTGAGCGTTATTTTTCGTGTCACAAATTTTCAAAAATCCATAAAAATAAAAAAATTTCAAAAATACAAAAACATTAAAAAACTTATATAAAACAATTCCTTTTCAAAGTTTTTTGCACCAAAAAGTTTTTTTTTTCAAGTCTATATATATTCTCTATTTCTTTGGTATCTTTTTCTTTTTTTCTTTTGCAGGTGTATGCGAACTAGATCTTCATCTTATTCAGAGCCTGAGACTCGTGAAAATTTAGTTATGGCTGGTGTGCACAACAACAATAATCGACCCCACCCCAAAATAAATAACAACAACAATGTTCCCCCACCCGATCTTCGAACGATGGAGGAGCTGTGTCAACCTACGATGAATGGACGAGGAGGACCGATTGCGCCGATGCAAATCACGGCTCCAGAGTTTTTGTTGAAGCATCACATGATCCAACAAGTCCAAAATACTTGTCCATTTTGCGGATTGCCGGATGATGATGCCAACAAACACCTCGACAAATTCATTACCGTTACTCAAAGCATGAAGTTGCCCGGGGTTACTATGTATTTTCTTCGCCTTCACCTATTTCCACACACCTTATCCCACCATGCCGAAAAATGGTTTGATCGTCTTCCGAAGAATTCAATTCATACTTGGGATGAGATGACTCAACGCTTTTTGTCGCGCTACTTTCCACCACCCATGGTCACGAGCCTTCGAAATCAAATTAGTGGATTTACCCAAGAACCTGATGAATCACTTTTTGATGCTTGGGAACGATATAATGTTTTGATTGATCGATGTACAAACCATAACATGCTCCCCGTTACTTTGATTGATAACTTCTACAATGGTTTAACTTTTCGTGATCGTGATACGATTAATGCAGCCGCCGGTGGCACATTTATGAAAAGACGACCCGAGGAGTATAGAGAGCTTATCGAGAACATGACTACTCATCACAAAATTGGGATTCATCTGCATCTTCAAGGAATAACCCGAGAGTCAATGTTTCTTCTACTTCTTCAAACCCTGATATCACCGTATTGACCCGCGCAATGGTCGAAATGAGCAAAAATATGCAACTCTTGGCTACAAATCAACAACAACAAGTTAAAGCTGTAGCAACTTCTTGTTAGATTTGCGGGGGTCCTCATTCATACACTGATTATCCTTCTACTCATGACAATCCGGAAAACGTGTATGCGGCTCATGGTAATTATTCAACGGAAGGCTATCAAGCCCGACCTCAAGGTGATCGTAACTTTCTAAGTTACCGTTCTAACAACTTTCTTTCACCCGTTTTTTCTCCTCAAAACCCCAACCCCAACAACTACAATCGAAGCAATCCAAACCCACCTCGAGCTTCTAATCCTTATCACCCACCCGCTCAACAAGCACCACCCATTAATCAAGATGTGGAAACTTTCATGAGGACCCAAGGAGAGCTAGTTAAGAATCTTCAAAGCCAAATCATCAATTTGAAAGGAAATATCACTAAGCAAGGGAATGATATTAGATCCGAGCTTCGACATGATATACAAACCTCTTTTAGCAATCAAACAAATGATTTGAAGAATATGCTGGCTAGTTTCTTACCAACTACTCAACCCTCTACTTCGGGCTCTCTTCCTTCAAATACCGTCACCAACCCAAGAGCGAATGTGAGTGCTATTACTACACGCAGTGGATCAACCTTAGTAGGACCATCTATCCCTCCCCCAGTTACTCCATCTACACCTCCTCCACCACCATTTATCCCTCCTACTCCCACGCCTAGTATTAGTTCTCCATTACCGTCTCCACCTCTTACTAAAGTAATACCCAAGAAACACCCTTCACCAACCCCACCTTCCACCTGTAAACCTTCAACATCTCAACCTTTACCTGCTACACCTACACCACCTAAACCCAACATCCCTTATCCTTCTCACTTAGACAAGTGCCAATTGCTCACTAAGGATGATATTCAAGTGTCAAACTTTTTGAAGAAGATTTCGCGAGTGACCATCACCTTTAGCCTTGTTGAAGCTCTAGCCCAAATGCCTAAATTTGTTAAGATGTTTAAGGAATTTCTTAATAAGAAGGAGAAGATGGCCGAGTTTGTTAATACTCGATTGAATGAAAACTGTTCTGTAGTCCTTCTTAAAGAACTTCCGGAAAAACTTGGAGATCCTGGTCGTTTTGTGCTACCATGTACTTTTAACCAAACCGAAGAATTTACTGCCTTAGCTGATCTCGGGGCAATTATAAATCTGATGCCTTTAAGTGTTTGGAAAAAGTTATCATTACTAGACCTTACACCAACAAAGATGACTCTTGAGCTAGCAAATCGCACTCTCGCTTATCCTGTTGGTATTGCCGAAGATGTGTTTGTTAAAGTTGGTACCTTCACTTTTCCGGTCGACTTTGTTGTTGTTGATTATGAAATGGACCCTCATATTCCATTAATACTTGGCCGGCCATTCTTGAGAATCAGAAAAGCCTTAGTCGATGTTGCCGAAGGTGAGTTAATCTTAAGAGTCGGGAATGAGGCACAAGTTTTTAAAATGGGGAAGATCACAACCAAATCAAATGGAAGAGAATCAGTGAATATGATTAATGTGCTTGATGATTTTGTCGTCTACAGCAATCCTCTTTTTTATTCTTGCTATGATAATCCACTGTTCAAAGATGATGTCGATGATTCTCTCTCCAATTTAGATCCTCCACCAATTCATGAGTCTCCTCCAATTTATGATGACTATGATGATGATTCTAGTTCTGACATGGATGATTCTGATGATTTTTCTTCTGAGTATAAAGACATGCCAACTTATGATGACTTTGATGATGTCGATACTCTTTCGAGTGATTCTTCACATGATGACCTTACACCTACTTGTGATGAAGATCCTCCGCCAACAATACTTGATCCTACTTTGGATGACTACTCATTTGAGGAAGATTTTGCTACTTTTCTCAACACTTACTTCCCAAATGAGAATGATTCTCCTCCTTTGGACTTTGATGATGCTCGTTATCCTCCTTTTGATATGAAGAAACCCGTTTCAAAAGAGAAGAAGCCAGAAGACACCGATATCCGCAGTACTTATGTCTTGACACCTCTTTATCCACCTTCTGAGGATGAGATTGTGAGATTTATGAGCGGATCTTCTTCAATTTCTACTGAGCCCGAGTGTTATTTTCCCCTAAAGGAAAATGTGTTCGACCCCGGTATTGCAATTTTCAAGCCATCTCAGTATCCATCTGATGAAATTAAAGGAAAGATTTTTGGAACTTATAGAGATATGCTTGCACTTCCTCACACTCTCTACCACTGTGCTCCATCATTGCTTAAGGGAACCTTGCCTAATCTTCTTTGGCTTGCCTTGTTCGCCTTAAGCTTGTGCTACTTGATGGATGAAAACCATGTATTTGATCCCGGTGGATGTGTTTCAAGCTTCTTCCTATGCTAATCAAGGTCGAGTCAGGCTCACGACTCGGTTAACAAAAACAAGCGCTTCTTGGGAGGCAACCCGCAGTATCTATCCTTTTTCTCTGTTTTTATAATAAGTGTAGGGGGAGACCCTAGTATGTGTTTGTTTTTTTCTTTCTTATCATGTGTAGGGATTCGAGCTCTCAAAGATCCATACTTGATGAATTTTGACGACCCATGATTTCGTGTACCCGTCTTCCCAGTTCTATCCTAAACTATTTTGATTAATTAGTTTATCATTTATGATTGAAATAGGAATCACTTTAGTTGTCTTTTCCTTAGCAAGATTTAAACAACGTGCCCAATGTCCTAAGTGTAGGGGAGTCTACTCCCACATGCTTAAACATTGAGGACAATGTTTATATCAAGTGTAGGGGGGACTTGTATCGAAGTTAAGTGGGCTTTTCCTTGTATTTGTCCTCATTTTAACCGGAAAATTGTTTTTTCGACATTTTTCAAAATTTTTGATCTATTTTGGCCTAGTTGTTTTTACCTTTGTATAGTTATTTTCTTTCTTTGTTAGAATAAATTTTAATAAAGTGGTTTTAATTTTTAAACGTTGTGAATCTTTTGACTCAACCCGAGTTTACTTATCTAAGTTTACTCTAGCTAGTATCCTTAACGTGTTTAAGTCATGTTTTGCTAGGCTTTTATGTAGGGAACTTTAAAACGCGAAAGTCTTAACTCTTACGGGTTAAGAACAAGAAATTTTCGCAAGTTCGTATAATTGATCCTAGAAAGTCGTTTATCAAGGGAACTTTAAAATGCAAATTCTAAACTTGAAAAAGTATAAGAAGTTGCAAGATCCTATAGATGACTTGAAAACCCAAAACTTTGATTTAATAGGCTAAGCATCCACGAGTCTCATTCCTTGAGATTTTAAATTGTGGAGAACGAGAGATGATAGAGTCAATTATAAGTTTGGTATTCTTTCATGAATTTATGTGAGTTAATTATGAGCTTTTTCTCCCATCGCTTGCTAATAAATTTAATTGCAATAAGTAAGGTTTTACGATTTGAAAAGTTACTTAGCTTCTAGCACAAGATCGTTTAAAAGTTGCTCGGTATTAATTAGAGTTCATAGCCAAGGCATAAATTATTGAAGCGGGATGCGAAGATTGGCGAGTCCGAAAAGGCCCTAACAAGGCATGAGGGCTACATTTTGTTGCTAAAGATCCAAAGTGATGTGAAGAATCATTTATCAAAATTCAATATGAAGGATCGAGACACACGACGAAAAGCAAATACTCCCGTAAAGATCATGGAGAAGTCTATCCAAAAAGGCCCTAACAAGGGATGAGGATAAATAGATCTAACTCTTAAAAGGAGTCAGATCGTTGTATATCAAAATCCCAAATAAAGATTGGAGAAAAATGAAGAAGTCGTGGTCCAAATATGAAGAATCTCTCAAAAAGTTCAAGTGAAGAAATTCCTATTATGAAGAGAAGACCATTATTTCATGAACATCTCTCAAAGATTTGAAGTATGAAGTCAATGCCAAGTATCGATCCGAGAAAGGTCTCAAATCGTAAAGCGAGTTATGCCAAGATATGAACTTTATGAGTACCCGAGAATCAGTTTTAAAAGATTTTGTCCTTTAGCTAACTATTGATTAAATCGTCCTACTTTATTTTCGGCCTAAATAACTATCGAAATAACTCAACAATGCATCCTCGTGATCATTCAAGACAACAATAAAATATAAGATATACACCTAGGAATAAGGGAGTCTAAGTGAATAATTGGCCCCACATGAGTTTGTGTTAGTTTGTTAACTTATAACAACAATGATCTCGTTTTTAAGCTTGGTTTGGGGAACGTAAAACATGAGGGTGACAAACATTCATGACATTCCAAAACCCTAAGGTAAGTTTATGATTTCTTTACTTGTTTTCTTCCTTTAAATATTTTGTAATTTTCAATCTCTTTAATAAAGGCCAAGGTGGATTGATTATGATGAAAAATGTAAAACTTGCTTTCTAATTAATGCATTGCATGAGGACATTGCAATGGTCAAGTGTAGGGTATTTAATAAGTGTGAAAACACTTATCCTTTTACCACTTAATTACAATAATAACCAAGCCAAAACGTGTATTTTATGTCGTAAATGTCGGAATTATGCGTGGTTTGTGTTTTTGTTGTGATTTAGGACCAAAATGTGAATAGGGAAGAAAACACGGGCCTTCACGGTCTTTTATCGAAAAAAAGACAAAAGACGAAGTCAAAAGATCAAGAGTGCAAAAAGAACGGAAGTCCAAGGCCTATTCTGAAGATTTATCGAATAAAAAGTCTTAAGACGAAAGTTTAATGAAGTCGAAGAACCAAGTCTAATTAAAGAAGAAAATTATAAGACGAGTTCAATTTATATCGACAAATCCCGAGACAACGTCGAGAAAGACAATAAATTAAAATTGAGTCAAGACGAAAAGAAAGAAAGAAAGAAAGAAAGAAGGAAGCAACCAACACCCCTTCCTCCTCTTCTCCCGATAAATAGAGACTTCATTTCATTTTTAGTATTTTTAGCTAACTTGACAACTTAGCTCTCCACCTTTAATTACTTGCACTTTCATATTGTCATTTACTTAATTGTTCTTTAATTTCTTGTCTTTAATTCCAAGTAAGTTAATTTTGTTGTTGAATCTTTATTTTCCTTTTATCAAGTTTTCATAATCATCTCATTCTTCCTTTCTTGCTTTTAAATATCTTGTTTTGTTTGATTAATCTTGAAGTTTTGTTTAATCTTGATGTTTATTTAACAAAAGTTCTTATTTTTCCATTGTTCTTATCAAATCCTTACGTTTGAAATTCTTATTTTGTTTGTGCTTTTTGCTTATTTAGTGTGTAGCTTATTTTCGTTTGAGTGTTCTTATAATTTTCATCTTTTTAAAAGTTTAATCTTTCTATTTTATTTCGTTTATAAAGCTTGCTTATTTTGTGTTTTGAAGAGTGTTTAAATTTGTGCTTATTTAGTTCTACTTATTCTTGTTTTAATTAAGTTTTTGGTATTTGCTTATTGTCAAAGTGCTTATTTGGTCTTTGCTTATTTGCTCCTTTTGTTTCTGTTCTTTCCATCGGAATATGCAAGGGTTTCTACATTCCGACAGCTTGTTGTGATCACAAAAACCTTTAGGGTTTCTACATTGCGATAGCCCTTATTTCGATCGCTCATTGCGATCGTGGATTGCGACAGATATTAAGGTATATTGCGACGAAACTCTACCAAAATTTCAACAGCCATATTCCGACAGACTTCACATTCAGATAGGATATTGCGATCAATATTCCGACGGTTTTGTTTTTCACTCCATTCCGATAGATTTCATTCTTGTTATTCCGATAGTTTTGTTTATGCTTATTCCGATGCTTTCATTCCGATAGTGGATTCCGATGGGATTCCGATGAAGGATACATTCCGATAGAATTTTAGTTTCTATTTTCAATTCTTATTTTTAATTATCAATTTAATTTTTCCCGCCATTTTCTTAAACTTTATTTTAAATTGTTTTTATTTTAGCTTTATTTTAAGATTGCGTTTTTACTAAATTGTCAAATTCACTTTTCGTCAAGCTTTAATTTTAAGTCATTTAATTAATTTACCTTTAAAGTCTTAATTTCTAGTCATTTAATTTTAAAGTTTTGAATTTTGTACAATTACTTTACCTGTCATTTACTTTAACGTTTCACAATTTAATTTTACTACAACGACCAATCTATTTCTTTTTCACCAAAAGACATCTGAGTCGCACAAATAACCAGTAATCAATTCGATTAGACACAATCAACGAACTTAAATTTTTATTCTTTGCAAAATCTAGTTATTACCTTGTAAACCCATTTCAAAGTGAGTAACTGCACTTGATCCGGGCATGGGACAAGTTCCCATACTTCAAGACGTATAAATTCATTAAGTTCTTCTTGCATAGCTTCTATCCAACAGGATTGAGTAAAAACTTCTTGCCATGTCTTAGGTTCAACATTAGTGATAAAGGCATCAAAGACGATGAAGATTGTGGTGACATAAGGATGGTAGGATAGGTTAAGTCCAATGATTCTTCCAAAACCGGAGGAATCTTCCCAAGGACATTCCATAGCTAGAAATAGTAGTCCTTAGGAAAGATGGGGAAAGATTGTGAACGTAGCTGAATGCCGACCAAGTACTTAAGTTAGCACTGGAACAATCACAACAAGGTGCTAATTATGATGTATTGGTAAGCATTGAAGGGGTTGAAGAATGAAAAAGAATTGTAAAGATAAAGGGTCTAAAGAAAGAAGCCCTCCTTACAACCTTAGGCAGAAACTGGGTCAACACATACGCTATTGAGATCATTTTAATGATGCTCGATATTGAAGATAGACATCATGGACCCAGTGATGTAATGCACAACCCATCCCAGCTAACTTAGATATCTCTCAAAAGGTATTTGTTTTAATCACACGGAGACAACACATTATCTATTGATTTATTCACTCCGAATAAATCAGTATTGAAATGGTGGCACTCCTCTCCAGCCTCTGATCACTAAAATCCAAAATGCACGATCGAGTCTAGAGCCATTTGAGATCATCAAATATCTCATTAGGACACATTTACATATTTCCTTGCTTCTTCACATACTGTGAAAAGTAAGAAAGATCTTAAGAGTCCTAGGCAAAATCTTCATGATCTTGCATGAACATCCGAGTAATACGAAAGTATTTACAATGAAGATGGAAATCCTTCTTGAGCGAATATCTAAAAGCTCATGGTAGGTGACTTGTGCGATTCTTTATGAATCAAGCTTGTGATAACTGGAAAGCAATAGTGGTTTAACTCTTAACTGAATTTAAACACGTTCCAGGCCTCTACGCAATATCTTAGTGATCTTGCCAGAACACTCAGAGTGATACCTTAGTGTTCACAGTGATGAGTGGAAATCCTTCTAGTGTTAACCTTAAACAGCACTTGGTAGGTAACTTGCAAGATTTAATATGAATCAAGCTCGTGACAACTGGAAAGCAACGATGGTGCGATTCTTTAATGAATCAAACTTGTTCTAGGAATCGGATTTGACGTCTTCAATCATGCGGATAATTTTATCCAAATGATTCACTCTTTACGTTCGCAGTCAGCTTTGGACGGTCGAGTAAAGAGAACAAGTTCACCCGCGAAATCTTGTCAAGGAGATTTTTAATTAAATCTACCTGCCACAAGAACGATATTTTATATCGTCCAACGTCTTCACCAACCAGAGGTAAAATGCTATCGAATTAGAATGAAATGTTAAAAGCCATTTCGTTCGTGTCTACTTATGTTGCGGCATTTGAAGACGGTGGCGATGCAGAATCCAAGAAGAAGTCGTCCCCGCATGCTTATACTTTACGCACTTAATACTTCATTTAATTCTAGAAAGCCTAAATGTCAAGTCTTCCGTTGTATCGAACTCTGAAGCTTTCAAGAATTACGAAGGTATAAGTATGTGGGACATGAAGTCACGAAGAGGCGAATATCATAAGTGATGGATGCACAAGATCACGGCAAGAGATTAATGCTCAAAATTGATATCAATGATAATATCAGCATGTTCGTCAGAAAAGAAAAGAAAAGAAAGCCGAAGACTACGAGCTCAAGACAAGCATAGTATGCTAGGTTTATTTTATTATTGTAACTTGGGTAACGCCCTTGTTTGGAGTGACCTCCCTTAGGGGGAGATTGTTGGAAATACGTTTTTACGTATTTAGGAAGATTCGGTCACTCCGACAATATATTAAGTAGTAGCTCGTAGTCTAGATATCTTTACATTTATCAAACAAGGAAAAGCCCGGTCCATGCTTGTATGGCCGACCCAGTATTGTAAGCCCAAGCCCATCTTATGGGCTTGGTATATAAACCCTCTCCTTAGATGGAGAGGGTGTCGTTTTCTCATAATTTACACATAGTTAAGTGTGTATTTCTACACTTTCTCTCTCTAAAGTGTGTGTGAAATCTACCATCTTTCTATCTCTTTCTCTCTCTAAACATAAGCAAGATTTACAATATCATACACTACTCATATGCCCTAATCACGTACTTAGACTCTTATTTTCCTATTTGGTATCTGTTATATTTTATTTTTGTCTTGAATGTTCACGAGGTACATTTATTACTTATGCGACGATAGAGATTAAGGTCTTAAAATAGAGTCATAACGGTGTAACCAAGACCATTGAATTAATAACCCCCCTTAATAGACAACGATGTCAAAAAATTAAGTCAACAAGAAGGATCGATAAACACGGTTTTATAACGGTTTTGAACATGAGACTTATTACCAAGACTTTTATACGCCCCCTAACGGATGGGCCTTATTATCATAGGTTTACCTCCATCTTTTATTCAACTCCGCCATGGAGCTTTTATTATGACTTCAGTCTTGCCTTGCCTTTTATTTAACCTCGCCATGAGGTGTTTATTATGTCCAAAGACGTATATCCTCACGCTAAAGCGAATTTTGGATCTTTAAAGCTTCAAAGTTTAAGGTTTGATTCACTTTCAATTTGGGCACAGATTTTTCGGCCTTGTGAGCTTGAAATTTTTGCTTAATTTAGGTGAGCACTTGAAATCTTATTATTGGGTGAAGCTTTCGATTATTCGGGTTGCCAATAATTCAAAACCTTGACGCTGGCGATACCTTAATGTCTTCCCAATTTAATTACATGGAAGCTACTAGAAAAGACTAGAAACAACAATCAAGACTAAACCGCTAAGCCAATACTTATTAGCAAAATAATATATACAAGCGAAGGAAGAATAAGCAAATAACGAGAACACATGATTTTTTGAAAGAATACGAGTACTCTACGTTTAGCATAGTAACTTATAATTAACGCTATCATTTCTCGTCCTCATTTAAGAGACTTAGCCTAATATAAAGTTAAAGAATCGAAGCTAAGTGCTCAACACGCACGGTCGAGTCAAAAATTACTCTTATTCTCGCCATCGGAAAATCTACATTCGTGTCTTCAAACACTTATAAAATATGAGAAAATTTTAAAATTTGGCCATTTTTAGCCGTATTTGCAACAAAACGATAAACAAAAAGATAAACTTTGGAAAGCGTGAAGGTTTGGCAAGGCAAGTATCTATTCACCCCATACTAAAGTTAAACATTGTCCTCAATGTTTTGAGTCTAAGGGTAGGATACCCCCAAACTAGAGACGAAGTTGAATGCTTAATCTAGCATGGAAAGGGTGGAACCATTAAATCATTAGCCGTTTATGAAGTCTGCTAAAAACCTAAGGTTAGAACATCAAAGAATATATCATATGGACATCAAGAAATTCTTTAAAGCAAATGATCGAGTGATCACGTAAAACGAACACGAGAGGCTCCAATCGTGAAGATAATGATCATCTAAATTCCACAAGTCACAAACAACCACGAAACAAAGGTTGGAAGGGCACAAATCCCCTCACGTAAGCTACATTAGAAAGTGATAATATATACATGGATAAGCATGGGACTCCCCCACGAGGCACCTCGTTTTTGATTACCGAGTCATGAGCTTGACTCGATCCCCTCAATACTAATTTTCATTGGGGAAGGTGACTTGTTCGAGGTAGTTCAAAGAAAGAACTTCCCCACCAAAGTAGTGCTTCAACCTATGGCCATTCACCTTGAAGTTATGACCATCATTTTGAGTTAGCTCAATGGTCCCATATGGAAACACTTGGGTAATGGTGAATGGTCCGTACAAATGGGATTTCAACTTGTCGGAAAAGATTTTCAATCTTGAGTTAAAAAGCAACACTTGATCCTCAATGTTAAAAACCCGGTTTTTAATTTTAGAATCATGAAACTTTTTAGTTTTCTCTTTATAAATCAATGAATTTTCATAAGCAATATCCCTCAATTCATCCAATTCATTTAATTGCATTTTCTGGTGTTTTCCCACGGTCTCAATGTCATCATTACAATGCTTTAGGGCCCAATAAGCTTTGTGTTCGAGTTCAACTGGTAAGTGGCAATTCTTCCCATACACAAGCTTGTAAGGAGTGCACCCAATGGGCGTCTTATGAGCGGTACGAAAGGCCTATAAAGCATCGTCTAACTTATCCGACCAAGATTGTCGGTTTTCCCCTATCGATCTCTCCAAGATCCTCTTCAACGCTCGGTTTGAAACCTCGACTTTCCCACTCGTTTGTGGGTGATAGGCCGTAGAAAGCCGATGTGTAAACCCATATTTCTGTAGAACTCTTTCAAATTGGTCATTACAAAAATGGGTTCCACGATCGCTCATGATTGCACGAGGGGTTCCAAACTGAGGAAACAATTGCTTCAAAAACTTGACTACCACACGAGCATCATTCATGGTCAAAGCCTTAGCTTCCACCCACTTGGATAGGTAGTCAACGACGACAAGGATGTACTTATTACCACAAGATTATGGGAACGACCCCATAAAATCAATTCCCCAAATGTCAAAGATCTCACACACTTGAATGATGTTTTGTGGCATTTCATCGTTTTGTGAGGCTTTTCCTTGTCGTTGGCATGAGTCACACGACTTGACAAGTGTATGTGCATCTCGGTAAATAGTAGGCCAAAATAAACCGGCATCAAAGACCTTCTTCGCCGTGAGATTAGCACCATGGTGTCCACCCGTTGGTCCCCCGTGACAAGCTCTAAGGATATTAGAAGCTTCGGTTCCAAAAACACAACGTCGAATAATTTGATCTGCACAAGTATGAAAGAGGTAAGGGTTGTTCCAAAAGTAGAACTTGACGTCACGAAAGAATTTTCGTTTTTGTTGAGTCGTCATACCCTTAATGATGAAGTTGCCCGCATGGTAATTTACGATGTCCGAAAACCATGGGGTGGACGAGTCTTTCTTAGAATTCACTACACCAAGTGTCTCGAGAGGAAATGTTTCGGTGATTTCCTTGTTCTCGTACACACTTCGGTGAGGATCTTCCAAGCGAGAAAGATGATCGGCCGCTAGATTCTCGGCTCCTTTTTTGTCAAGGATTGTGACATCAAATTCTTGTAGGAGGAGAATCCAACGAAGCAATCTCGGCTTTGCATCTTGCTTAGCCAAGAGGAACTTGATTTCCGAATGATCCGTATACACTATGCATTTAGTCAAGACGAGGTAAGGTCGGAATTTCTCAAATGCATACACCACGGCAAGGAATTCCTTTTCCGTTGTGGTATACTTAAGTTGAGCCTCGGTCATCGTCTTGCTAGCATAATGAATAGGCAAGAAGTGCTTTTCATGACGTTGCCCCAAAACGGCCCCAATAGCGTAATCACTAGCGTCACACATGAGCTGAAAGGGGAGATTCTAATTGGGAGCAACAAGAATGGGAGCTTCGGTAAGTTTCCTCTTAAGGATTTCAAAGGCTCGTACACAATATTCGTTAAAGACAAAAGGAGCATCGTTTTCGAGGAGGTGTGTAATGGGTCGAGATATCTTTGAAAAATCCTTGATGAATCGACGATAGAAGCCCGCGTGGCCTAGGAAACTCTTAACTCCCTTAACGGTTTTGGGATGAGGTAATTTGGTGATGACGTCTACCTTAGCTTTGTCTACCTCAATCTCCGCTTTCGAGACCTTGTGCCCTAAGATGATTCCTTCTTTAACCATAAAATGACATTTTTCCCAATTGAGCACAAGGTTGGTTTCTTCATAACGTTTCAACATATGTTTCAAATTTCCTAAAGACGAGGTGAACGAACTACCAAACACGGAAAAATCATCTATAAAGACTTCCATCGTCTTCTCGATCATGTCATGAAAAATAGCCATCATGCACCTTTGAAAGGTTCCCGGTGCATTGCTAAGTCCGAATGGCATTCTACGATAGGCAAACGTTACATATGGACACGTAAACGTAGTTTTTTTTTATCATGAGGATCGATGGGGATTTGAAAGTAACCGGAAAAACCATCTAAAAAGCAATAGAAATCGTTTCCCGCAAGTCGCTCCAACATTTGATCCATGAAGGGCAAGGGAAAATAGTCTTTACGAGTGGCGTCATTCAACTTACGATAGTCGATACACACCCTCCAACCGGTCACGAGTCGAGTTGGAATTAACTCGTTGTCATCGTTTGGCACAACGGTCATTCCTCCCTTTTTAGGGACACAATGAATGGGACTCACCCAAGGGCTATCGAAAATAGGGTAAATCATTCCCGCGTCAAGGAGTTTAAGGACCTCCTTTTTGATGACGTCGTGAATTTTGGGGTTCACCCTCCTTTGGCATTGGATTGCGGGCTTGTAATCTTCCTCCATTAAAATTTTGTGGGTACAAAATTTAGGATCAATCCCCTTAATGTCGGAAAATTTCCACGCAATTGCACCTTTGTGAGTCCTTAGAACATCGATAAGTGCGGTTTTTTCATTATCCAAAAGATCTTTCGCAATAATAACTGGCAACTTATCGTCTCCTTCCAAGAATACGTATTCAAGATGAGGAGGAAGATCTTTCAACTCGAGGATTGGTGGTTCCTCAATTGAAGATTTGGGTTCGATACTCATAACCTCCACCGGCGGAGGAAACGGGAAATCGTTAAGAAAATCCTTGATAATCGAGAAGTCCTCATCGTTGTCGAGGTCTTCATTACAAGTACGGGGAACATCAAATTCTTCCAACGTAAAACCACCTCCTTCAAATGGAGTGAAGGATGGTGTCGAGTTATCAAGAATAGGATCGAGCATAGTGGGATTGCCACTATTTTCTTCATCACCAAAACCTAAAAATTCTTGGGAAAATTCCTCGCAAACGACATCGATCATATCAACATGGTTTATAGTCGCGACGGAATAAACATGAGAAAGTTGAGAGTTTTGTGTTGCGTTTATAACAAGTTCCTCGTCGTAGAAACGTAAGGTGATTTTTCTAGCATGTACATCAATCAACGCCATTGACGTATACAAAAACGAACGACCTAAAATGAGAGGAACTTGAGGATATGTGGGAATATCGACTACGATAAAGTTTATCAGATAACAGAACTTTCCCACTTTCACAAAAACGTCTTCGGCCAATCCACATGCCGGAATCGTAGAATGATCGGCCATTTCGATAGACATTAGTGAAGGAGTAAGATTAGGAATATTGAGTGACTTGAAGATTGCAAGAGGCATCAAATTAATACTAGCACCAAGATCGGCCAAGGCATAGCATTCTTCCATATCTTGTATAGCACATGGAATCAAAAATTTACTGGGATCACCGACTTTTTGAGGTATGCGGTTAAGATAAACCGATGAACAACTAGACAATTGTTGCAATTTCTCCTTGTTGTTTAACATACTCTTAAAGTTAGCGGCAAATCGAGGCATCATGACTAAAGCGTCGGCAAAACTTATGTTAAAATTCAAATCACGAAACATTTTCATAAAAAGCTCAAATTGGTAATTTTCACGCTCTTTCAATTTATCCTTACGAAGTCTCGATGGGTAAGGCAAGGGTGGTGTGGGTTGGGGCATAAGCATAGCCTTTGGAATCTCGGGTTCCAATGATGGTAATGGGTCAACCGTAGGTGTGGTTTGAGCGGTACTTCGTGGGATTGGGATATGCTCCTCTTCGACCACCACCTCGCGTTCTTCCTCAATTTCCTCCACCGTTGGAGTAATTGGTTGAGGAGTCGGTTCCTTAAAGGTCTTACCACTACGTGTGGTAATCACTTTCATCTCTCCTTTAGGATTAGACACGGTGTTACTAGGAAGACCACTCGAAGAAGAGGGTTTACACATTATAGCCTCAAACATACTAAAAAATTTATCCTCAAACATAGATTGCCTCTTAATAGTTGTAAAATTACCCCTTTAGGAAAAGGATGGCAAAAATAGGGTAAGCACGACGATTTAGGAAAACCGTGTGTAAATGACCCTAAAACGAGTTCGTTCTCAAGGAGGCTAGTGTGTTATGTGTGTAATGACTTGGATTAGATTTATGATTATATTGTTGAGAAAGAAAAATAGAAATGAGATTAGAAGAGAATGACGGTTACGAAGACGGATTAAACTAAGTCGAAAAAGGTGTATACGTAAAATCGTAAAAAGTAACAAAATTAAAATTTTACCCTAAAAATTCCTAAAAATTATCAAAAATCCACAATAATATTCTAAGAGTTTACAAAGAATCCAAACTTGCCAAAACCTTTTAATTAATTAGATAATGACTTTTTAATGCTAATTAAAGCCCTAAAAATCAAAATTAATTATTAAAAAGTCCCAAACAAGATCTTAAAGTTTCTAAACCTCAAAATACCCTAATTAAGCTAAAAAGTATTTTTCAAAATTTTAAAACCACTAAAAACTTTTTTTAAACATTAAAAACTACTAAAATCAATTAAAACTTAGATTAATTCTAGAAAATAATTAAAAGACTCTAAAAATATTTGGAAAGTTGCAAAATTCCTAATTAAGTGTTTAGAACCCAGGAAAAATATAAAAACTTAGAAAATCAGACTTTTAATTTTTAACAATAAAATAATATTAAAATATTATTAAAAAATCCAAAAATCATAAAAAATTCTAAAAACTTGCAAACTAGCTTAATTTAACCTAAATAACTCAGAACTGAAAGTGAAATTACCTAAATACCCTTAATGGGCCTAGAAAATGGGCTAAACCTAAAACAGTACCTTATTGGGCCAAATTTGGGCCCAATAATAAAAAGTGTTCAAAATAAGCCCAAAAAGCACTGGTTGACTCAAAATTTGATTTTAAACAACTTTTTCCAAAGGCCCAAAAGCTGAAAGTGTGAAATAAGCTAGCTTATACCAAACAGCTTATTCTTAATGGGCTTTTTGGCCCATTAAGCTATAAGCCAATGCCATAAGCTGAAATTAAACACACAAGCTTCTTTTGTCCTAAATAAGACTTCTGCAAAAAGAAATTTGAAATAAGCCCAAGGAATAAGCCTGAAAATGCAATAAGCAATCTACAGAAAACGACAAAATAGTCGTTTTTGAGTTCTAGGCCACCCCAACTGCCGATTCAAGTTCCTATAGCTTTTAAACGACTTAATTAAGCAAAATCAACAAAGATTTTTCAAATAAGCTGACTCAATAAGCTGGAAAAAGCAAATAAGCACTTATGTAAAAGTCAAATAAGTTGGTTTTCTAGTAAAAAGTCACAGTCAAAGTCCAATAAGCTCCAGTCTACTTAAATGGGTCAAATAATGAAGACCTATCACAAAAAATAAGTTGTTGCAAGTCTGGATAAGCTAAAATAGATTATTGATAAGCCGAGTTCAATTTTACACTAGCAGGGGCTAGTTTTGAGTGTTGAGCAGTGGAAACTTTTTCCACTGCTTGACTTGTTTGACTTTTTGTATTTAGTGACTTTTTTGGAGATTCAGATTACACAAAGGCACCCAAATGATCTTTGGATCAAAGGAGTCAAGAACAATCAAAATATCTCAATCACAAACAACCAATTGATATAGTTTAATCAATAAATCACCAGATATGATACAGACATGAACAATTAAGCAATTGAGCACTTATAAGTAGTTTTAGCACAAATCAGCCAGCCAAATTCAACCAAATGCATACACAAGATATATTAAACTCAAATAAGCAAGTCTAAACAGGTTTCATGCAATGATTCAAAGAATTAAGCAAGATTCAAGCCAATGAATGTTACTGATGAACACTAACACATGCAGTTTTACACTTTGCTGATGTATTTGACACACAAGCCAGATTCAACACCTCAAATCTCTCAAACAGGTTACAATGACTTTGTTTAAACCACTTTTAGCCCAAAGCATGCCTACACACTAAGTGTTCCCAAAATCCTAGGTCAAAACAGGCAGTAACAAAGATTTTATAGCAGATTGTTTGATTCAAGGCTTCAAACCCAAAAACTTGCAGCAAAACACTCTCAACCAAGCATATATCAGATATAGAACACAAACACAAACTTTTCTCAACACAATAACAAGATGTAATCACAAACAAGTAGACCCAAACACCCCTTTATCTTTTCAAAATCAATTTTTTCAAAGGAAAAGTGAGATTTAAGACTACCCAAGCATCAATTAACACAATAACAAGTAAGATTAACAGATTCAAGCAAGTATAAGCCACAAAATACACAAGAACAAAGGAAACACTCAAATATCACAAAAATCCAACGTATTATCAGATTTTGGGATTAAGGGTGTGTACCTCATGGATGTACATCCACACCCACGGATTTTGAGCTTATGTGCTAGCAAGAACAAGCACAAGCTTCCACAACAAAGCCTGCTAAGAATCAACAAGGTTAGAAGCACAAGTATAAAATCAGAAACTTGAAAAAATTCTTGATTGATGCAACTCTTGTCCTCCACACTTGATTCCCCAAGTTATAAGCTTCACCATACCTTGATAACACAATATCAGGATGCTATGATCAGCCCTATAGCCCAAGAATTCCAAGATAGACCAAGATCTTAGCAAAATATCAAGAAAATGAAGAAAATGTGCAAACTTTTGCACACTCCTCTTTTGAAAACAGGTTTTTGATTCAGAAATAATGAACAAAGAACAACAATAAGCAGTTTATATCAGTGGCACTTGAGCTTTCTTCAACATTTCAAACACATTTCATTAAACTTGAAAAGGATTTACAGAAAAGTGAACTTAGGAAAATTCAAGAGCAAACTAAAATGTAATGAACTAAGGCCTTTATATAGGCATACAATGAACTAGTTAAGCTGAAAAAAACGTAAACCCTAGCTTGTGAAGTCCCAGAAATGCCCTTGAGAGTTTTGGCATTTTGTTGAATCATGTGACTGAATTTGGAGTCTTGTGGTAGCTTGCATGTGAAAACTTGATCAAATGGTGTGAAATAAGCTTAGGATGTAAGCTGAATCCTTGGACGTTGGATGAATGTCCAAAATTTGACAGTTAGCTCAAAGGTGTAGCAGGGGAATCTCATGTGGGGTTCCTTGGTGATGTAGCATGTATTTTTGGTGTTGGGTTATGATTAAGGGATGCTTAATCATGAATCTGGATAACCTTAGGGCCTAATTACAACATAATTAAGAATACCTAATTGTGTTCTTGAGGTGAATAGTGCCTTGTTTAATCCGTTTTTGGTTTGGATTAAATTTAAAAACTTGTTAATGGCGCCAAGATTAGTTTAATATAAACCGGGTTAAGTGGGATGTGACATGGATGAATGGTGTAATGTGATTGGTGGAGAGTGTGAGTGGGACAGGTGTCACCCACTCACTGGTCTAGGTAACAATCTTGTCTTGCCAGAAATAACCCCCATCTTCTATTCTCTTTTCATTTGCAATTAAACACATGAAAACCGGATTTCCTTTGTTAGCTAAGTTTTTCTTTTCACACTTTTGCCCCAAATACTTTTCCAAAGTATTTTCAGGGGTATTTCTTGCCATTTTGTGATTCTTGAAGGACTGATTTGGTATTTTCTTCAAGGATTATGGTCTTGACTTGTATGTTTGACATTATGGAGGACTAAAATTGCCAAGTCTTGTTTGATGAGGGATCATTCTTGCCGAATGTTGAAAGTCAAGGGTCCTTTTTGTAATTTTGGGATTTTCAAAGGACCAAACTTGTAATTTCTTGTACTTTGAAGGACTTCATGATACAATTGACTTTGTGGAGGATATTGGTTGACAATTTAGCTTTGTTGAGGGGCTAAACTTGCCAATTCTTCAAAGTGGAGGGCCCTTTTTGTAATTTTGACAAACTTTAGGGACCAAACTTGTAATTATGAAGATACAAGGGTATAAAGTGTCAATTATTCTATATTGGAGGACCCTTCTTCATAATTATTCAAATCTTCAAGGGTTGATCTTGGGAAAGTCTTCATTAGGGATTGGTTCATTGTGCGGCTTCGTTTCCCGTGTTCGTTTTTGAATGATTCTTGTGATCTTTTGTCATTTTCTCAATATCCGTACCTAAAATACACAAGCAACAAACACAAGCATATATTTGGCATTTTGATGATATTTAATGTATTTTAAGCCCTATTTGGACGATGAGACTATGTATAAAAGTAGTGTCATCACTCCCCCATACTAAACCATTGCAGTGCCCTCACGCAATGCTAGAATAAAGTATCGTAGCATCTCCAAAATTCATTTTTATTCACTTTATCGAACGATAAACTAGCTATATTACTACTATTGCTACTACTACTTGCGTTTTAGACATAATGTATGATTTTCATCGCAAAATGGGACGTTTAGGTTCATAGAATAAGAACACGTGAATGCTTCGTTAGAAATAATTTCATCGTCCTCAATTTTCACCTTAATTCCATGCCAAGCGTGCAACGAGATCATTGTCATTATAAGTTAGTAATGCTAACACTACTCATATGCCATAATCACGTACTTATCCTCTCATTATTCCTAAGTTGTATCTCTTATATTTTATATTGTCTTGAATGTTTCACGAGGATACATTGTTTGACTTATGCGATAATAGAGATTTAGGTCTAAAAATAGAGTCCTAACGGTGTAACCAAGACCATCAAATCAATAACCCCTCCCAATAGACAATGATGTCAAAAAATTAAGTTGACAAGAAGAATCGATAAACACGGTTTTATAACGGTTTTGAACATGAGACTTATTACCAAGACTTTTATACGCCCCCTAACGGAAGGGCCTTATTATCTTTGGTTTACCTCCATCTTTTATTCAACTTTGCCATGAAGCTTTTATTATGACTTCGGTCTTGCCTTGCCTTTTATTATCCACCTCATCGGTAGTTTTATTAGCCAAAGACGTATATCCTCACGCTAAGGCGAATTTTAGATCTTTAAAGCTTCGAAGATTAAGGTTTGATTCACTTTCAATTTTGCATAGATTTTTCGGCCTTGTGGGGCTTCAAATTGTTTGCTTGATTTGGGTGAGCACTTGAAATCTTATTATTGGGTGAAGCTTTTGATTATTCGGGTGCCAATACTTCAAAACCGTGACGCTGGCGATACCTTAATATCTTCCCAATTTAATTACACGGAAGCTACTAGAAAAGACTAGAAACCCAACAATCCCAACTATACCACTAAGTCAATATTTATTAAGCAAAAAATATTTACAAGCGAAGGGAGAATAAGCAAACAACGAGAACACATGAGTTTTTGAAAGAATACAAGTACTCTATGTTTAGCATAGTAACTTATAATTAACCCTATCATCTCTCGTCCTCATTTAAGAGACTCAGCCTAATGTGTAGTTAAGGAACCAAAGCTAAGTCCTCAACACGCACGGTCGAGTCAAAAATTACTCTTATTCTCGCCATCAGAAAATCTACATTCGTGTCTTCAAACACTTATAAAACATGAGAAAAAATTTAAAATTTGGCCATTTTCATTTTTAGCCTTATTTTGCAACAAAACGATAAACAAAAAGATAAACTTTGGAAAGCGTGAAGATTTGGCAAGGCAAGTATCTATTCACCCCCCATACTAAAGTTAAACATTGTCCTCAATGTTTCGAGTCTAGGGGTGCAAACACCCCCATACTAGAGACGTAGTCGAATGCCTAATCTAGCATGGAAAGGGTGTAACCAATAAATTAATAGCCGTTTATGAAGTGTGCTAAAAACCTAAGGTTACAACATCAAAAGGATATATCATGGATATTGAGAAAGTCTTCAAAGCAAACGATCGAGTGCTCCCATAAAACGAACACGAGAGGCTCCAATCGTGAAGATCATGATCATCTAAAGTCCACAATTCACAAACAACCACGGAACAAAGGTTAGGAGGGCACAAATCCCCACACGTTAACTACATTAGAAAGCGATAGTATGTACATAGGATAATCATGGGACTCCCCCACGAGGCTCCTCGTTTTTTATTACCGAGTCATGAGCTCGACTCGATCCCATCAATACTAATTATCATTGGGGAAAGTGACTTGGTCGAGGTAGTTCAAGGATGGAACTTCCCCGCCAAAGTAGTGCTTCAACCTATGTCCATTCACCTTGAAGTTAGGACCATCATCTTGAGCTAGCTCGATGGTCCCATACGGAAACACTTGAGTCACGGTGAATGGGCCGGACCAACGGGATTTCAACTTACCGGAAAAGATTTTCAAGCGAGAATTAAAAAGCAAAACTTGATCCCCAATGTTAAAAACCCGGTTTTTAATTTTAGAATCATGCAACTTTTTAGTTTTTTCTTTGTAAATCAATGAATTTTCATAAGCAATGTCCCTTAATTCATCTAATTCATTCAATTGCATTTTCTGGTGTTTTCCCGCGGTCTCCATATCATCATTACAATGCTTTAGGGCCCAATAAGCCTTGTGTTCTAACTCGATAGGCAAATGACAATTCTTTCCATACACAAGCTTATAGGGAGTGCACCCAATGGGCGTCTTATGAGCGGTCCTAAAGGCCCATAAAGCATCGTCTAACTTATCCGACCATGATTGTCGGTTTTCCCCAACGGATCTCTCCAAGATTCTCTTCAACGCTCGGTTTGAAACCTCGACTTGCCCACTCGTTTGTGGGTGATAAGCCGTAGAAAGCCGAAACCCCATATTTCCTTAGGACCCTTTCGAATTGGTCGTTACAAAAATGGGTTCCACGATCGCTTATGATCGCACGAGGGGTTCCAAACCGAGAAAACAAGCTTTTCAAAAACTTGACTACCACACGAGCATCATTGGTGGGCAAGGCTTTGGCCGCCACCCACTTAGATAGGTAGTCAACCGCAACGAGAATGTACTTATTACCACGAGATGATGGGAACGGCCCCATGAAGTCTATACCCCAAACGTCAAAGATCTCACACACTTGGATGATATTTTGTGGCATTTCATCTTTTTGTGAGGCTTTTCCTTGTCGTTGGCATGAATCACACGACTTCACAAGATCTTGTGCATCTCGGTAAATAGTAGGCCAAAAGAAGCCGGCATCAAACACCTTCTTAGCCGTGAGATTAGCACCGTGGTGACCACCCGTGGGTCCCTCATGGCAAGCTCTAAGGATGTTAGAAGCTTCGGTGCCAAATACACAACGTCGGATGATTTGATCCGCACAAGTTCGAAACAAGTAAGGGTCGTTCCAAAAGTAGAACTTGACGTCACGAAAGAATTTTCGTTTGAAGGTCTACGAGATTTATGGCCTATTCTATATCATGGATTTGGTGGATTTAGGTGGTTGATTTAGATGATAATCATAAAGAGATGAAGGAAAGAGATGAAGGATTAGAGAGAGAAAGGAGAGAAAAGGGGAAATGTAGAGAGAGAAAGAAAAGATGGAAAAATGATTAAGTGAAAATGGTAACCAACAACCCCCTCCTAACATGCTAGGAGGGGTTATATATAGCCCACCCTACATGTGGGCTATATGGACTATACAATAATTAAATAGATCACGAGCCCATTACATAATTATCGTTGGAGCGACCGATCCTTCATAAATACGTAAAAACGTATTTCTAACAATCTCCCCCTAAGGGAGGTCGCTCCAAGAAACAAAGTTCTAAATAGTCTATAACTCGTGATCTATGCTAACTAAGATGTGACCGAGACTTTATTGGGAAAAACGTATTTCCAACAATCTCCCCCTAAGGGAGGTCACATCTTTTTACAAAATCTTAAACCTAGCATCTATGCTTGAGTCTTCGATCTTGTTCTTGTGAATATGCTTGATGTGATCTTTGACTTTAGTCTTGAGCATGTTTCCTTGCCTTGACCTTGTGCATTCTTCACTTGTGATATTTGCCTCTTTGTGACTTCATGTTCCACATACTTATACTTTTAAATTCTTGAAAGCTTCAGAGTTTGATACAGCGGAAGACTTGACCTTCAGGCTTTCTTGAATTTGTTGAAGTACTAATTGTATGTAGTATAAGCATGTGGTGACGACTTCTTCTGGATTGTACACCGCAATGCCACCTTTTTGTTACGCTGCATAAGACAGTTAGCAACAAACAATATACACGGATGAAATGGCCTTGAACATTTCATTCTAATTCGGTAGCAATTTACCTCCGGTCGGTGAGGACCGTTGGACGATATTAAATATCGTACTTGTGGCAGGTAGTTTCAATAAAGAACCTCCTTGACAAGATTTCGCGGGTAAACCCGTTCTCTTTACTCGACCGTCCAAAGCTGACTGCGAACGTAAAGAGTGAATCATTTGGATAAATATTATCCGCATGATTTGAAGCCGTCAATTCATGTTCCTGGAACAAGTGAAGTTCAATTAAGAACCGCACCATCGTTGCTTTCCAGTTGTCACTAGCTTGATTCATATAGAATCTTGCAAGTTACCTACCAAGTGCTGTTTGATGTTAACACTAGAAGGATTTCCATTCGTCACTGTAAATACTTAATAGTATTACTCTGAATGTTCTGGCAAGATCATTAAGATATTGCGTAGAGGCCTGGAACGTGTTTAAATTCATTTAAGAATTAAACCATTGTTGCTTTCCAGTTATCACAAGTTTGATTCATAAAGAATCGCACAAGTCACCTACCATGAGCTTTTTGATATTCGCTCAAGAAGGATTTCCATCTTCATTGTAAATACTTTCGTATTACTCGGATGTTCAGGCAAGATCATGAAGATATTGCGTAGGACTCTTAAGATCTTTCTTACTTTTCACAGTGTGTGAAGAAGCAAGGAATAATGAAAGTGTGTCCTAATGAGATATTTGATGATCTCAAATGGCTCTAGACTCGATCGTGCATTTTGGATTTTTAGTGATCGGAGGCTGGAGAGGAGTGCCACCTTTTCAATACCAATTTATTCGGAGTGAATAAATCAATAGATAACGTGTTGATCTCCGTGTGATTAAAACAAATACCTTTTGAGAGATATTTGAGTTAGCTGGGAAGGGTTGTGCATTGCATCACTGGGTCCATGACGTCTTTCTTCAATATCGAGAATCATTGGCAAAAATGACCTCAATAGCATATGTATTGACCCGGTTTCTGCCTAAAGTTGTAAGGAGGGCTTCTTTCTTTACACCCTTTATCTTTACATTTCTTTTTCATTCTTCAACCCCTTCAATGCTTACCAATACGTCATCACTAGCACCTTGTTGTGATTGTTCCAGTGCTAACTTAAGTACTTGGTCGGCATTCAGCTACGTTCACAATCTTTCTCCATCTTTCCTAAGGACTACTATTTCTAGCTATGGAATGTCCTTGGGAAGATTCCTCCGGTTCTAGAGAAATCATTGGACTTTAACCTATCCTACCATCCTTATGTCACCACAATCTTCACCGTCGTGAATAGAGATGTTTTGGGTAAGTGTATGTCACCATGAAATCCATTTTGAAGTGCAAATCCATTTTGCTCCCCCTTAACATATGCCACGATATCCGAAAACATTTTGCACATGTCGGGATGAGCTATCACGTTAAGTCAAACCATTCATGATTGATCATATCCCATATTAAATCACATTTTCTCCCCCATATTAAAAATATTAACCCAATGGATGTTTTTAATATCAATTGATTTAATAGCATTTTAAGAAAATTTGGGAAGAAGAATGCAAATCCAATTATCTTCGTGATATTAACAAGCTCCCCCTCAAATTAATGAGGGTGTACTTGAAACGTATATTAAATACCTTTTAAACACAAGTGTAAGGTATTTATTACGTGCAAAGATCAGATATAATAATGAATTCACAAGATTAGCAATGTACGAGGTTGGACCTGAATAATGGAGAACAGCATATGAAAGAAGCACATGGTTCTTGTTCACGAATGTTGGTCACATCGTCACGTCCCCGAGAAAATTAATTCCCGTTGTTGAGTCAAAGCTTTCCGGTGAAATGCTTGACTTGAGTATGAAAAGCGGGTTGCTATCTGAAATAATAGCAAACCATTTTGAGCATGTTTTAAAAGTTTGAACTTCTGCTCGAACTTTATTTACAACCCCGTGTCATTATTGAATGACATTTCTAGGTTCGTAAATATTATCGATTCCAGAAGACATGCTCGTTTTATCAAAACGTTTTTGAACACACAATTTTGAAAGATTTAGAAAAACCTTTTGAGAAATTCTCGAAAAATTGTGTTCAAAGTTTTGAAAAACAATTACTTGAGCTTAAGATGTTGAATATCTTAATAGCGAGCTCAAGTCCGAGAAGTTGTAAACTTCCCGTTTGTTAAGGATAAGTTTATCATCGGCGATAAACTTTCCTTTTATTTGAAGAACGAGTCCTAAGCTGACATTTACTTAGAAGTCGTTTTCATGAGCTTGAAAACTTTGACTGTTTTAACGGAAAGCTCATGACCGAGAAAGGTTAATTTCTCGTTATGAAGAAAAGTTCTCTTATTTAAAAGATACACTTTCCTTTCTGAGCTTAAAACTTCGAATGTTTTAAGACAAGCTCATGACCGAGAAAGGTGAATTTCTCGTTAAGAGGATAAGTTATCATAAAAGATAATCTTTCCTTTATTTTAAGTTCGAGTTACAGTCTGACATTTAACTGTAAGTCATTGTGCATGAGCTTAAAAACCTCGAATGTTTTTAATTTTAGCTCATGCCCGAGAAAACTTAATTTCTCGTTGTTAGGATAAGTTTATCATCGGCGATAAACTTTCCTTTCTTTGATGAGCGAGTTATAGTCTGTGATATGACTATAAGTCCTAGTGCATAAGCTTAAAAACGTGGAATGTTTTTAACATAAGCTCATGCCCGAGAAAAATGAATTTCTCGTTTTTAGGATAAGTCATCATCGGGATGAACTTTCCTGTCTTTGGAGATCGAGTTACAGTCTGTTATGTGACTGTAAGTCCTTGTGTGCAGCTTAACCATGAATCCCCTGAGACATTTGTTTCTCGGATATCTGCTTCTTCAGCAACCAAACTCTAAGAGTGTCCTTAGTTGAACGGTACACAACGATTGGACCGCTTCGTTCTTGTGGAACATCAACTTTGGTACCTGCAATCTCATTAGGAATTTGCATGCTTTGACGTGGGTTAGCGATATCAATTATAGAAGCACATGGGGGTTCACAGTTGGCTTTACTTGTTTCAGAGGCGACCTGAGTGGATGATTCACTAGTCTTGGCTGGCAAACGTTTCCTTTTATAGAAAACCTTAAGTTTAGGCGTAAGTGAAGTATCATCTTTATCAGTTTCCTCCCTAGTAGACTTAGTAGAATCGGAGACTATCCTAGTTAAAGGGCACTCGTTTCCTACAAGAGTGAAAGTTCTACCAGTGGGGCGCCACATTTTACCAAAGGGTTTGATTTTAGCGACCCACTGGGATTTAAGTCTAGCACGGGAGTTCACCTCATTAAGCAATTTTTTGATACAAGCATCATGATTTGCCGTAAAGACACATTTTCTACATGTTTTACAAGTAGCATATTTAATGTCCGAGTAAGATCTAGAATCCCTAGATGATTGATTGATGCTCCTAGGATTGGACATGCTATGGTTAGCAGTGTTGGGTAAACTAGAAGGAATCTGACTAGGTTTGAAATTCCTATCTCTTACATGTGTCTTTTGCTTAGCTTCCCTAAGATCAGATTCATGGCAAACGTCATTTGAACTAGTTCTAGACGTGGTCTTGGTATTTTTAGGGAAACTAGAGGCAATCATATGATTTGGTCTTGCTAAAGCTGGAGTGATCACATTGGGCCTAGTTGCTGGAGTGACTGGTCTAATAAGATGAACCAAATCAACTTGGGAGGCAAACCGCGGTCTCGAGGATTGAGGTCGCTCGGATCCAAATGCATTAGGTTGTCTGACAGTCGGTTGTCTGACGAACTGATTTGTAGGCGGTTTCCCCAAGATTGATGGTTGTTCAAGCTTAGTGTCCACACTAGGTCCTTTACTTTTCCTTAACTCGTTTTTCAACGCAGCTATAGCAAAAACCTTTTCCTGTACGTGGGCCTTTAAAGTCTCATTTTCTTTGAGCACTCTATCTTGGGATGCCAATTTAGACTCGAGTAACTGAATTTGTTTCAAAAGATTATCCTTTTCAGCTTTAGAATCTAGAACAGTTTGATCCAATTTTCTTTCAAGAACAACGTTTGCCTTTTCAAGTTTTTCAAAGTATGTTTCAAATTTGTCCGTTTTCTTAGAAAATTCAAGTTTGGCATCCTCAAAATCTTTAGATTGCCGAGCTATGATCGTTTCGAGCTCTTTAATCTTGGAATCAGAAGCAGTCAATGAAGCAGTTATAGGATAATTATCATGATGTACTATAGCATTCTGAGCAATCTCTCCCCCATTATGACTTACATCGGATGAATCAGAAGTGGTATTGCTATCACTCTTTTCCATCCCATGTTTGTCATAAGTAGGTTCAGAATCCTCAATATGCGGTATATCATCAGCATATACATCATAAACCACATTACATTGTACCATGTTTGCAGGCTCTGCGTCATAAATGGGTAAGGTGTCATCATGAGAAATCTCGTGAACATTCCCTGACGTGCCACTGGCATCATGTTGTCCTCCTGATTCTGTGCTCGTGCCATCGTTAGGCTCCAAATTGTCAACCGTATGACCATTATCCTCTTGCATCTGCGTCATTGATTCTTGCACTCCATTAACATACACTTGCTGAAGTTGTGATCTTTGATATATCGAAGACGAGACCGATGACATGAGTTTCAAAATCGTATCACGGAAAACTCGAAGCTCGGTATGTGTATCTCGAAGAAACGATTGGCAAATCATTGAACTTTCAGGCTTGATGATATTAAATTGGAGGAAAGGCGTGAGGTGTGTCACAAGAGCCTTATATGCAAGTACCGATGCAGAGTGATTAAAGTTTCCATGGTTGAGTTGCTCGGCGAGTTGGGTCAAAGCGGTAAAAATGGAGTCGATGAATATATGACGATCTTGTCCAAAGATTGTCACAAATTCGCTCCCTCCTTGAATCCCCGAAAGAGTGACAAGATGAGACTGGAGTAGTTGAAAGGAGGTGATGCCACTTTTCTTAACTTCGTTTTGCCTTAAATACAACTCTCCCTTTTTACATGTCGAATCGAACGAATCCATTAAAGATCGATTAAAACGAAAGACCCGTAAATAATACTTAAAATTCCTCGATGGATGGTATAAATGAAGCTCGTCACTTTGACTCGTCACGTTTGTCTTTAAATCCGGCCACAAAACTTTTAACCCGTCACTATAACTCGTCACGATAACCCGTCAAAAAATTTTCACGGTAACTTTTTTAAAAAAAATACCCGCTTAACACGATTTGCCAAAAATGAATAAACAAAATGCTAAAAATATAAAAGTGACAAAATAAAAATATAAAAGTGAAAAAAATAAAAAAAATAAAATGTGATATTTTTAAAATAAAATGTGATATTTTAAAATAAAATGTGATATTTTAAAATAAAAAATAAAATTAGAGAAATAAAAAATAACTTTTAAAGATAGGAAAATAAAAGTAAAAGTAAAAGTAAAACAAACTTTTGACACAAAATTTTCAAAAATTAGTTAACTAAAAATAGAAAATTAAAAAAATCTGATATTTGTTAAAAAATATTAAAAAAACGGATTGTTTTGGAAAAAGAAAAAACAACAAACAAAATAAATAATAACCCTTGTTTTCTCCGTCTAGCACACGTGGCCCAATAACATCAAACCACCGCCCCACTTCTTTTACTTAGTTATATCCGCCTTGACTATTTCTCTTGGTTAATCCGCCCAGTCAATTTATCTCTCTTCTCCCCAGTTGACGAAAGCACATAACCAAAAAAAAAAAAAAAAAAAAAAAAAAAAAAAAAAAAAGACGATGATTTGCCCGTTGATTTTGAATATGGTTGCTTCACCCGGAACTTTTTTCTTGATCCGGAAGATCTTGGTTCGGAAGTTCTTGATCCGGAACTTCTTGATCCGGAACTTTTGGCTTGAGCCGGAAGTTCTTGGTTCGGAAGTTTTTGATCCGGAACTTCTTGATCCGGAACTTTTGGCTTGATCCAGAAGTTCTTGGTTCGGAAGTTTTCTGTTTGATTCGGAACTTAGATATTGATTCGGAACTTTTAGTTTGATACGGAACTTTAGGATCAGTTTTGATGGACAAATTTGGGACAGAAATGATGGACCAGAAAGGACAGAAATGTTTAACAGAATAGGTAGTTTGACCAAAAAATTAAGAAAGAAATCCAAAAAATTATAACTGATAACTGAAAACTGACCAAAAATGACGGATGAGCGAAAAAAAGATAACAGATATATGATAAACGACCCAACTGATTAATAAAAAATTTAAATAATAAACTGATTAAAAAAAAATAAAAAAAATAAAAAAGGATAAAAATTGATAAAAATTTATATAAATTGATAAAATTTAGAAAACATACCAACTTTTTATATAAGTTGATTATTAAACTTGAGATAAAAAACAATAAAAAAATACAAACTTTTTATAAAAACACAACCTTTTTAAGATTTGATAAAGAAATTTTTGATTTTTATATAAAAATTTGTGATTTTTTATCTAAAAAGTAAGTAAATTTGAAGATTTGATATGATAACACATAAAAACATAAACTTTTTATAAAAAAATACAAACTTTTTAAAATTTAAGCATGATTAAATCAAAACCCACCAAAATCAAAAAGAAATAAAACAAGAATAAACCAAACTAACCAAGGCTCTTGATACCAATTGAAGGTCTACGAGATTAATGGCCTATTCTATATCATGGATTTGATGGATTTAGATGGTTGATTTAGATGATAATCATAAGGAAATGAAGGAAAGAGATGAAGGATTAGAGAGAGAAAGGAGAGAAAAGGGGAAATGTAGAGAGAGAAAGTGAAAGATGAATATGATTAAGTGTTTAATGGTAATCAACAACCCCCTCCTAACATGCTAGGAGGGGTTATATATAGCCCACCCTACATGTGGGCTATATGGACTATACAATAATTAAATAGATCACGAGCCCATTACATAATTATCGTTGGAGCGACCGATCCTTCATAAATACGTAAAACGTATTTCCAACAATCTCCCCCTAAGGGAGGTCGCTCCAAGAAACAAAGTTCTAAATAGTCTATAACTCGTGATCCATGCTAACTAAGATGTGACCGAGACTTTATTGGGAAAAACGTATTTCCAACATCGTTTTTCTTGAGTCGTCATAACCTTAATGATGAAGTTACCCGCATGGTAATTTGCAAAATCCACAAACCATGGGGTGGAAGAATCAAGCTTAGAAATCACTACACCAAGTGTCTCGAGCGGAAATGTTTCGGTGATTTCCTTAGGCTCGTAAACACTTTGGTGAGGATCTTCCAAACGAGAAAGATGATCGGCCGCTAGATTCTCGGCTCCTTTTTTGTCAACGATTTTGTGATCAAATTCTTGAAGGAGGAGAATCCAACGAAGTAATCTAGGCTTAACATCTTGCTTTGCCATGAGATACTTGATAACCGAATGATCCGTATACACTATGCATTTAGCTTTGACGAGATAAGGTCGGAACTTCTCAAATGCATACACCACGGCAAGGAACTCCTTCTCCGTTGTAGTGTATTTTAGTTGAGCCTCGGTCATCGTCTTGCTAGCATAGTGAATAGGCAAGAAGTGCTTATCATGACGTTGCCCCAAAACGGCCCCAATAGCGTAATCACTAGCATCACACATGAGCTCAAAGGGGAGGTTCCAATTGGGAGCAACAAGAATGGGAGCTTCGGTAAGCTTCCTCTTGAGGATTTCAAAGGCTCGTACACAATCTTCGTCAAAGACAAAACGTGCCTCTTTTTCAAGAAGATGTGTAATGGGTCGAGAGATCTTTGAAAAATCCTTGATGAATCGACGATAAAAGCCCGCGTGGCCTAGGAAACTCCTAACTCCCTTGACGGTTTTGGGATGAGGTAATTTTGCGATGACGTCTACCTTAGCTTGATCTACCTCAATCCCCGCTTTCGAGACCTTGTGCCCTAAGACGATTCCACTCTTAACCATAAAATGACACTTTTCCCAATTGAGCACAAGGTTGGTTTCCTCACAACGTTTCAACATTCTCTCAAGGTTTGACAAACACGAAGTGAACGAATTACCAAACACAGAAAAGTCATCCATGAAGACTTCCATCGTCTTCTCGATCATGTCATGAAAAATAGCCATCATGCACCTTTGAAAGGTTCCCGGTGCATTACAAAGTCCGAATGACATTCTACGATATGCAAACGTTCCATATGGACATGTAAACATAGTTTTTTCTTGATTACGAGGATCGATGGGAATTTGGAAGTAACCGGAAAAACCATCTAAAAAGCAATAGAAATCGTTTCCCGCAAGACGCTCCAACATTTGGTCCATGAAGGGCAAGGGAAAATGGTCTTTTCGAGTGGCTTCATTCAACTTACGATAGTCAATGCACACTCTCCATCCGGTCACGAGTCTAGTGGGAATTAACTCGTTGGCATCGTTTGGCACAACGGTCATCCCTCCCTTTTTAGGGACACAATGAATAGGACTCACCCAAGGGCTATCGAAAATAGGGTAAATCATTCCCGCGTCAAGGATTTTAAGGACCTCCTTTTTGATGACGTCGTGAATTTTGGGGTTCACCCTCCTTTGACATTGGATTGCGGGCTTGTAATCCTCCTCCATTAAGATTTTGTGTGTACAAAACTTGGGATCGATCCCCTTAATGTCGGATAACTTCCACGCAATTGCCCCTTTGTGATCCTTTAGAACATCGACAAGTGCGGTTTTTTCATCATTCGAAAGTCCCTTCGCAATAATAACCAACTTGTCGTCCTCCTCCAAATAGACATATTCGAGATGAGGAGGTAAATCTTTCAACTCAAGGACAGGTGGTTCCTCAAGTGAAGATTTGGGCTCGATACTCATAACCTCCTCGGGTGGAGGAAATGGGAAATCGTTAAGAAAATCCTTGATAATCGAGAAGTCCTCATCGTTGTCGAGGTCTTCGTTACAAGTACGTGGAACATCGAATTCTTCCAACGTAAAACCACCACCTTCAAATGGAGTGAAGGTTGGTGTCGAATTATCAAGAATTGGATCTAACATAGTGGGATTGCCACTAGTTTCTTCATCACCAAAACCTAGAACTTCTTGTGAAAATTCCTCGCAAACCACGTCGATCATATCAACAAGGTTTATGGTTGCAACGGAATAAACATGAAAAATTTGAGAGTTTTGAGTTGCGTTTATAACAAGTTCCTTGTCGTTGAAACGTAAGGTGATCTTTCTAGCATGAACATCGATCAAAGCCATAGACATATCTAAAAACGAACGACCTAAAATGAGAGGAACTTGAGGATCCGTGGGGATATCAACAACGATAAAGTCTACGGGATAGTAGAACTTCCCCACTTTCACAAAAACGTCTTCCGCCAATCCACATGCGGGAATCGTGGAATAGTCGGCCAACTCGATAGACATTAGTGAAGGAGTAAGATTAGGAAGATTGAGCGTCTTGAAGATTGCAAGTGGCATCAAGTTAATGCTAGCACCAAGATCGGCCAAGGCGAAGCATTCCTCCATATCTTGGATTGCACATGGAATCAAGAATTTACCAGGATCACCGACTTTTTGAGGTATGCGATTAAGATAAACCGACGAACAACTAGACAATTGGTGCAATTTCTCCTTGTTGTTCAACATACTCTTGAAGTTAGCGGCAAATCGAGGCATCATGACCAAAGCATCGGCGAAACTCACATTAAAGTTAAAATCACGAAACATTTTCATAAAATGCTCAAATTGATAATTGTCGCGCTCTTGACGTTTCTCCTTCCTAAGTCTCGATGGATAGGGCAAAGGTGGTGTGGGTTGAGGCATAGTAGGCATAGCCTTTGGAATCTCGGGTTCCAATGATGGTAATGGGTTAACCGTAGGTGTGGCATGAGCGGTACTTCGTGGGATTGGGACATGCTCCTTTTGGACCACCACCTCGGGTTCTTCCTCAATTGCTTCCTCCGTAGGAGCAATTGGTTGAGGAGTCGGTTCCTTAAGTGTCTTACCACTACGTGTGGTAATCACTTTCATCTCACCCTTAGGGTTGGATACGGTGTTGCTAGGAAGACTACTCGAAGACGGTTTACACATTATTTCCTCAAACATAGACGAGATTTTATCTTCAAACACGGATTGCCTCTTCTCGGCTTTAATCATTTCTTGTTTAATCTCATGTTGCCCTTGTTCCATTTTTTGTTGGTTTTGTTGTAACCTTGTTACATTTCCTTCCATCTTGTTGGTGTGGATTTTAAGTTCATTAGCTAAATCATTTTTCAACTCTTTCTTCAAGTCGTTCTTAAACTCGGATCTTAGGCTAATGATTTCTCTTTGAATATTGTCAAACCTAGCATCATTCCCACTAGCGTATTCAACAAACTCACTTGGAAGATCTTTCAATGTTTGCAAACCCTTGTTGTGTTGAAAATCATTTTGATTCTTGTTTGAAACTTGATTATTAGCCCCTTGATTCCCATAGTTTCCCTTGTTGTAATTGTTTTTTAAACCAACTTGATTGTTGCGATAGTTGTTGTTAGCATTTTGATTTGAACCAAAACCCGGTGGAGTCAATTGATTAGAGCGGGAAACTTGACCGTTTTGGTTGTAATTTCCCGTGGCCGCGAAGGAACTCGAAGTGTTACCACCGTTGGTAATGCACTCGGAGAAATCATGACCTCCACCACAATACATGCAAGAAACCTCAACCGCTTTAGCCGTAGCAGGAGTTCACCAACTTTAAACTCAATCAAAAGTCCTTTTAGCTTATCAAAAATCTTATTTTCCAAGTTCGCCTCAATTTGGCAAGCATCGATGGTAGTAGACAAAGTAGGTGAAGCCGAAGACGAAGCCTTACGAACACTAGACGTGCTACGAGGACTATACACCTTAGATCTATTCTCAATTATCACCAAAGCTTCCTCAACCGTTTTATACAAAAAATTACCACCCGCGGCGGCATTCAAATAATCCCTTTCATGATCATTAAGTCCATTGTAAAACGTGTCAATTTGATGCAAGTCGGAAAAACCGTGATGAGGACATTCATGTAACATTTCCTTAAACCTATTCCAAGCCGTTGAAAAACTTTCATTAAATTCTTGTGAAAACTTTGAAATCTCGTTTTTCAAGTGCGTAGTCTTAGAGGGCGGAAAAAATTGGTTTACAAATTTAGACACGAGATCCTTCCACGTCAATATAGAATTGGGTGGCTCTTTCTCTAACCAAATTTTAGCGGGCCCCGCTAAGGAATACGGAAAAAGCATCATCTTAATCGAGTCATTCGAGACATCCTTAAACTTGCAAGTGGCGGTAAGACGATTGAATTGGCGGATATGGTTGTGTGGATTGTCCTTCTCATCACCACGGAATTTGTTGTTTTGGATCATCGACAACAAACCCGTTTTCACCTCAAAATTCTCCGCAAGGATAGCGGGAATCACAATAGCCTCTCCATAACCCTCGGTGGGTGCTTGAAGTAACTCCATCATAGTTCGATTCGCCATGGTTGGTGCTTCTCTTACAATGGGTTCGTCAATAGGAGACTCCTCACTAGAAAGATTGGGAGTGGGAGTTTTGTTTTTTCGTTTACGTGCACGTCTTGCTTGATTACGAGTTAGCATAAACGTCACGTACAACGAGGGGACGAGCAAAGAAGATTCTTTTTGGTGTTTTGTATTTTTCAATTTTTTGTGGTTTTTGATTGTATTAACCTTTTTGGAATTTGGTGAATGTATTAAGTAGACACAAATCTACAAATGTCCTCCTAAATCAAATCTCTCGATTAAAGAAGCCTCAAGGAATGAAAACGATCACGTGACGTGAACGCCTTCGATGACTTTATAACGTTGGTGGAACACCAAAACGTTCAAGAGGGTTTAATCAATGGAAACCAAGAAAATATATATGATACTTAGTAATACTTTGGGCGGCAAAACCCTCGATTAGCTCTCAAAATCAAACACTCACAAGCAAGTGGGGAAACGAGGCGGCACGAAGCACTTAAGAGCCTTTTTCCTTAGGATATATTTTATAATATCCGCCTTATACCCACCTTATAGTTTGTATTTTTCAAGATTGAGCTTCACGAAAGTATTTATCTATTTTTGCCTTTTTCTTTGGTTTGAGATTCGAATACAATGATTGGGTAATGACCTCCCAAGTCAAGGTTGTGATTTCTCACGTATTTGGAGTACTTGTGAATTTATTGTTCTACGTATACACTATAGTAATAGTATTCACACAAAAACCGAAAACCGATAATACGTATTAGTAGAGTGCTACTAATACAAATACTATTTATGGTTAGTATATAAAAACAACAATTCCAAATCAAAACACAACACGCCTCCCCGGCAGCGGCGCTAAAATGATAGTTGTAAAATTACCCCTTTAGGAAAAGGATGGCAAAAATAGGGTAAGCACGACGATTTAGGAAAACCGTGTGTAAATGACCCTAAAACGAGTTCATTCTCAAGGAGGCTAGTGTGTTATGTGTGTAATGACTTGGATTAGATTTGTGATTATATTGTTGAGAAATAAAAATAGAAATGAGATTAGAAGAGAATGACGGTTACGAAGACGGATTAAACTAAGACGAAAAAGGTGTATACGTAAAATCGTAAAAAGTAACAAAATTAAAATTTTACCCTGAAAATTCCTAAAAATTACCAAAAATCCACAATAATATTCTAAGAGTTTACAAAAAATCCAAACTTGCCAAAACCTTTTAATTAATTAGATAATGACTTTTTAATGCTAATTAAAGCCCTAAAAATCAAAATAACTTATTAAAAAGTCCCAAACAAGATCTTAAAGTTTGTAAACCTCAAAAATACCCTAATTAAGCTAAAAAGTATTTTTCAAAATTTTAAAACCACTAAAAACTGTTTTTAAACAATTAAAAACTACTAAAATCAATTAAAACTTAAATTAATTCTAAAAAATAATTAAAAGACTCTAAAAATATTTGGAAAGTTGCAAAAATCCTAATTAGGTGTTTAAAACCTAGGAAAAATATAAAAACTTAGAAAATTAGACTTTTAATTTTTAACAATAAAATAATATTAAAATATTATTAAAAATCCAAAAATCATAAAATTCTAAAAACTTGCAAACTAGCTTAATTTAACCTAAATAACTCAGAAATGAAAGTGAATTACCTAAATACCCTTAATGGGCCTAGAAAATGGGCTAAACCCAAAACAGTACCTTATTGGGCCAAATTTGGGCCCAATAATAAAAAGTGTTCAAAATAAGCCCAAAAAGCACTGGTTGACTCAAAATTTGATTTTAAACAACTTTTTCCAAAGGCCCAAAAGCTGAAAGTGTGAAATAAGCTAGCTTATACCAAACAACTTATTCTTAATGGGCTTTTTGGCCCATTAAGCTATAAGCCAATGCCATAAGCTGAAATTAAACACACAAGCTTCTTTTGTCCTAAATAAGACTTCTGCAAAAAGAAATTTGAAATAAGCCCAAGGAATAAGCCTGAAAATGCAATAAGCAATATACAGAAAACGACAAAATAGTCGTTTTTGAGTTCTAGGCCACCCCAAGTGCTGATTCAAGTTCCTATAGCTTTTAAATGACTTAATTAAGCAAAATCAACAAAGAGTTTTCAAATAAGCTGACTCAATAAGCTGGAAAAAGCAAATAAGCACTTATGTAAAAGTCAAATAAGTTGGTTTTCTAGTAAAAAGTCAAAGTCAAAGTCCAATAAGCTCAAGTCTACTTAAATGGGTCAAATAATGAAGACCTATCACAAAAAATAAGTTGTTGCATGTCTGGATAAGCTAAAATAGCTTATTGATAAGCTGAGTTCAATTTTACACTAGCAGGGGCTAGTTTTGAGTGTTGAGCAGTGGAAACTTTTTCCACTGCTTGACTTGTTTGACTTTTTGTCTTTAGTGACTTTTTTGGAGATTCAGATTACACAAAGGCACCCAAATGATCTTTGGATCAAAAGGAGTTAAGAACAATCAAAATATCTCAATCACAAACACCCAATTGATACAGTTTAATCAATAAATCACCAGATATGATACAGACATGAACAATTAAGCAGTTGAGCACTTATAAGCAGTTTTAGCACAAATCAGCCAGCCAAGTTCAACCAAATGCATACACAAGATATATTAAACTCAAATAAGCAAGTCTAAACAGGTTTCATGCAATGATTCAAAGAATTAAGCAAGATTCAAGCCAATGAATGTTACTGATGAACACTAACACATGCAGTTTTGCACTTTGCTGATGTATTTGACACACAAGCCAGATTCAACACCTCAAATCTCTCAAACAGGTTACAATGACTTTGTTTAAACCACTTTTAGCCCTAAGCATGCATACACACTAAGTGTTCCCAAAATCCTAGGTCAAAACAAGCAGTAACAAAGATTTTATAGTAGATTGTTTGATTCAAGGCTTCAAACCCAAAAACATGCAGCAAAACACTCTCAACCAAGCATATATCAGATATAGAACACAAACACAAACTTTGCACAACACAATAACAAGATGCAATCACAAACAGGTAGACCCAAACACCCCTTTATCTTTTCAAAATCAAAATTTTCAAAGGAAAAGTGAGATTTAAGACTACCCAAGCATCAATTAACACAATAACAAGTAAGATTAACAAATTTAAGCAAGTATAAGCCACAAAATACACAAGAACAAAGGCAACACTCAAATATCACAAAAATCTAACGTATTATTAGATTTTGGGATTAAGGGTGTGTACCTCATGGATGTACATCCACACCCACGGATTTTGAGCTTATGTGCTAGCAAGAACAAGCACAAGCTTCCACAACAAAGCCTGCTAAGAATCAACAAGGTTAGAAGCACAAGTATAAAATCAGAAACTTGAAAAAATTCTTGATTGATGCAACTCTTGTCCTCCACACTTGATTATCCCCAAGTTATAAGCTTCACCACACCTTGATAACACAATATCAGGATGCTATGATCAGCCCTATAGCCCAAGAATTCCAAGATAGACCAAGATCTTAGCAAAATATCAAGAAAATGAAGAAAATGTGCAAACTTTTGCACACTCCTCTTTTGAAAACAGGTTTTTGATTCAGAAATAATGAACAAAGAACAATAATAAGCAGTTTATATCAATGGAACTTGAGCTTTCTTCAACATTTCAAACACATTTCATTAAACTTGAAAAGGATTTACAGAAAAGTGAACTTAGGAAAATTCAAGAGCAAACTAAAATGTAATGAACTAAGGCCTTTATATAGGCATACAATGAACTAGTTAAGCTGAAAAAACATAAACCCTATCTTTGTGAAGTCCCAGAAATGCCCTTGAGAGCTTTGGCATTTTGTTGAATCATGTGACTGAATTTGAAGTCTTGTGGTAGCTGGCATGTGAAAACTTGATCAAATGGTGTGAAATAAGCTTAGGATGTAAGCTGAATCCTTGGACGTTGGATGACTGTCCAAAATTTGGCAGTTAGCTCAAAGGTGTAGCAGGGGAATCTCATGTGGGGTTCCTTGGTGATATAGCATGTGTTTTTGGTGTTGGGTTATGATTAAGGGATGCTTAATCATGAATCTGGATAATCTTAGGGCCTAATTACAACACAATTAAGAATACCTAATTGTGTTCTTGAGGTAAATAGTGTCGTGTTTAATCTGTTTTTGGTTTGGATTAAATTTAAAAACTTGTTAATGGCGCCAAGATTAGTTTAATATAAACCGGGTTAAGTGGGGTGTGACATGGATGAATGGTGTAATGTGATTGGTGGAGAGTGTGAGTGGGACAGGTGTCACCCACTCACTGGTCTAGGTAACAATCTTGTCTTGCCAGAAATAACCCCCATCTTCTATTCTATTTTCATTTGCAATTAAACACATGAAAACCGGATTTCCTTTGTTAGCTAAGTTTTTCTTTTCACACTTTTGCCCCAAATACTTTTCTAAAACATTTTCAGGGGTATTTCTTACCATTTTGTGATTCTTGAAGGACTGATTTGGTATTTTCTTCAAGGATTATGATCTTGACTTGTATGTTTGACATTATGGAGGACTAAAATTGCCAAGTCTTGTTTGATGAGGGACCAATGTTGCCAAATGTTGAAAGTCAAGGGTCCTTTTTGTAATTTTAGGATTTTCAAAGGACCAAACTTGTAATTTCTTGTACTTTGAAGGACTTCATGATACAATTGACTTTGTGGAGGATATTGGTTGACAATTTAGCTTTGTTGAGGGGCTAAACTTTCCAATTCTTCAAAGTGGAGGGCCCTTTTTGTAATTTTGACAAACTTTAGGGACCAAACTTGTAATTATGAAGATACAAGGGTATAAAGTGTCAATTCTTTTATATTGGAGGACCCTTCTTCATAATTCTTCAAATCTTCAAGGGTTGATCTTGGGAAAGTCTTCATTAGGGCTTGGTTCATTGTGCGGCTTCGTTTCCCGTGTTCGTTTTTGAATGATTCTTGTGATCTTTTGTCATTTTCTCAATATCTGTACCTAAAATACACAAGCAACAAACACAAGCATATATTTGGCATTTTGATGATATTTAATGCATTTTAAGCCCTATTTAGACGATGAGACTATGTATAAAAGCAGTCTCATCACCTCTTATCCGCCATAAGCATCTCTTGTTTAATCTCATGTTGGCCTTGTTCCATCTTTTGTTGGTTTTGTTGTAACCTTTGCACATTACTCTCCATTTTGTTTGCATGAGTCTTAAGTTCATTTGCTAGCTCGTTTTTCAACTCATTTTTCAAATCATTCTTAAACTCGGATCTTAGGCTAATGATCTCCCTTTATATATTATCAAACCTAGCATCATTTCCGTTTGCATATTCAACAAATTCATTTGGAAGATCTTTCAAGTTTTGCAAACCTTTGTTGTTGTTTTAATAATCATGGTTTTGATTTTTGTTTTTCACTTGATTATTAGCCCCTTGATTCCCATAGTTGTTACCCTTATAATTGTTCCTTTCATTTCCTTGGTAACCAACTTGATTGTTTCGATAATTGTTAGCATTTTGGTTTGGTGCAAAACCCGGTGGAGTCAATTGATTTGTGCGGGTAACTTGACCGTTTTGGTTATAAGTTCCCGTGGCCGCTTAGGCACTCGAAGTGTTACCACCGTTGGTAATGCACTCGGAGAAATCATGACCTCCACCATAATAGATACAAGAAACCTCTACCGCTTTAGCCGTAGCGGGAGTGGGTTGTTCACCAACTTTAAACTCAATTAACAATCCTTTAAGCTTATCAAATATTTTGTTCTCCAAATTAGCCTCGATTTGGCAAGCATCGATGGTATGTGACAATGAAGGCGAAGGCAAAGACGAAGTCTTATGTACACTCGATGTGCTACGAGGGCTATAGAGATTAGACATATTCTCAATGATCAACAACGCTTCCTCGACCAATTTACACAAAAAATTACCACCCGCTGCGGCATTAAGATAATCACGCTCATGATCGTTCAAGTCATTGTAAAACGTGTCAATTTGATGCAAGTCGTAAAAACCGTGATGAGGACACTCATGTAACATTTCCTTAAACCGATTCCAAGCCGTTGAAAAACTCTCATTATACTCTTGTGAAAACTTTGAAATCTCGTTTTTCAAGTCTGTAGTCTTAGAGGGAGGGAGAAATTGGTTCACGAACTTTGAAACGAGATCCTTCCACATCAATATAGATTTGGGTGGCTCTTTCTCTAACCAAATTTTAGCGGGCCTGATAAGGAATACGGAAAAAGCATCATCTTAATCAAGTCGTTCAAGACATCCTTAAACTTGCAAGTGGCGGTAAGACGATTGAATTGGCGGATATGGTTGTGAGGGTTGTCCTTTTCATCACCGTGGAATTTGTTGTTTTGAATCATGGACAATAAACCCGTCTTAACTTCAAAATTCTCCGCAAGGATGGCCGGAATCACAATAGCCTCTCCATAACCCTCGGTGGGTGCTTGAAGTAACTCCATCATAGTATGATTAGCCATGGTTGCCTCTTGTTCTACGATGGGTTCGTCAATAGGAGATTCTTCACTAGAAGGCGTTCCTTCTTTTCGGTTTCTACGTTTACGTGCACGTTATTGCTTGGTTACGAGTTTGCATAAACGTCATGTACAACGTGGGGACGAGCAAAGAAGATTCTTTTGGGTGTTTTTACTTTTTCATTTTTTTTGTGCTTTTGATTGTTTTTTTACTTTTTTTAGATTTTTGTGATGTATTACGTAGACACAAATCTACAAATCTCTCTTCAAATCAAATCTCTCGATTAAAGGAGCCTCAAGGAATGAAAACGATCACGTGAAGTGAACGCCTTTGATGACTTTAGAACGTTGGTGGAACACCAAAACGTTCAAGATGGTTTAATCTTTGAAACCAAGAAAATATATAGATACGTAGATAATACTTTGGTTCGCAAACCCTCGATTAGCCCTTTTTCTCTTAACACGCACAAGCAAGCGGGGGAAACGAGGCGGCGCTAAGCACTTAAGAGCCTTTTTCCCTTAGGTCGTGAAATACAACCGCCTTATACCCACCTTATAATTTGTGTTAATTAAAATTAAGCTTCTCGAAAGTAATTATCTATTTTGTGTTTTTTCTTTGTTTGAGATTCGAATACAAAGATTGAGTGATGAAATCCCAAATCAAGGTTGTGTTTTCACACTTTTGGAGTACTTGTGAATTTATTGTGATACGTATACAATATAGTAATAATATTCTCACAAAAAAACGAAAACCGATAATACATATGATTAGAGTTCTAATCACACAAGTAGTTATTATGGATAATATAAAACAAAATTTGTTCAAATCAAAACACAACACGCCTCCCCGGCAGCGGCGCCAAAATGATAGTTGTAATTTTACACTTGTTTAAGAAAACGAGGTAATTAGGGTAAGTACGACAGTTTAGGAAAACCGTGCACAAATGACCTAAGGTGTGAGTTCGTTCTCAAGGAGGCTTGTTGTGTGTGTTAAGAGATGATTGAATTTTTGTGATTAATATTATGAAGAAAGAAAAGAGAAAAGGATGACGGTTATGATTAAAATTAAACTAAGACGAAAGGCGTAAACGTAAAACCGTAAAACGTGACGAAATTTAAAAATTACCCTAAAAATTCCTAGAAAATCACAATAAATCCTAAAAAATGCAATTAGAGTTTACAAAAATTCAAAAATTACTCAAACCTTTTATTTAATTAAATAATAATTTTTTAATGCTAATTAAAGCCCAAAAAATCAATTTAATTAACAAAAAGCCCAAAATAAGAATTTTCAAATTGTAAACCTCTAAAATAACTTAATTGAACTTAAAGGTATTTTTAAAAAATTTAAAACTAATTAAAACTATTTAAAAATGATTAAAAACTATTAAAATATTAAAATAATCCTAAAAATTAATTAAATGACAAGAAAATTAATTTAAAAGTTTTTAAAATCCTAACTTAATGTATTTAACCTAAGAAAAATGAAAAAGTTGCAAAAATCCTGAAAACAATTTTTAATAATAAAATAATAATAAAATATTAATAAAAATTCAAAATTTATAAAAAATTCTAAAAACTTGCAAACTAGTTTAATTTAACCTAATTAAACAGAAAATGAACTTGAAATTACAAAATAACCCTAATGGACCTCCAAATGGGCTTAAAATGAAAACAGTCCAAGCTTAATGGGCTTTTTGGCCCAATAAGCAAAAAGTTATCCAAATAAGCCGAAAAGTTACAATCTAGCTTAAATTTGATTTTAAACACAAAACTCTAAAGATCCAAAAGCTGAATCAGTGCTTATCACATCTTATCAAACAGTCAGCTTATTCTTAATGGGCTTTTTGGCCCATTAAGCCATAAGCTGAAATTTGACACACATCCTTCTAATGAGATTCTAAAGCTGTTTGTAAAAAGAAATTTTGAATAAGCCCAAGAAATAAGCCTGAAATAAGCAAAAGCTCTCTATACATGTTAGCCTCAAAATATTGAGTCAAACAAGAATGTTCGGTCATAGGTTTATATTGTAATATTTATTAGAACATTGTAATAGTTAGTTAAAATAGTCGTGACATTACGGGCTTGATGGCTAGCTTAAAAGGCCTCTTTCAAGGTACTAAGCATTTATTCAAGCCCGACCCAAAACAGTATAGTCCAATAGAAAGCCCGCATGTGGGTGGACTATATAAGCACCCTCCTAGTATGTTAGGAGGGTGGCAAATAATCATTAATTCTTAATCTAATTTCTCCTAGTTAATCACCTCCCTCTCTCTCTATACTTTCTCTCTCTACTTTCTCTCTCTAGAAATCATCTATCTTTCTTCTTTAATTCATAAAATCAACCATGGTGAAGTGATAAAATATGGGAACAACATTTGGTATCAATCGCCACGGGGTAGATTTGTGATTGGTTGTTTGGTTTATTGTTTGGTTCGGTTGATTTATCATCAAAATCATCTCGAATTATTTTTTTATAGTGTTTTCGGGCTCTAAATCTTGATATAAATCACTTACATAGATTTGGTAAGGATTTGGTTAAGTTTTTGTGGTTAAAATCGCAAGTTTTTGGGTGTTTGGATTGTTTTTGGGGCTCAGTACGAAAAACAATAAATTTTGTCCGCCAAAAGATATCTTCAGAAAAGGGTTTTGTTATTCTGAAACAGTGATTTCGGAAAAGGGTTTAAGATTCCGAAAAGTGAGTGTTTTGGTTGGCTTTATCCGAAGATCTCACATACAACTTATCCGAAGGTAAGTTCTTTTCCTGAAAACCTTCATTATCCGAAACTTCATTTTTCCGAATAGCCTTTCATTTATCCGAAGATACTACATTATTCCGAATTCACATCATTTATCCGAAAAGTACCTTATCCGAATTCATGACATTTATCCGAAACAACCGAGTATTCCGAAAACACCATTTTTTTCCGAAAACTACATTTATCCGGAAAAGTGACTTATTCCGAAAAAACAAATTTATCAGAAAATAGTTCATTTATCCGAGAAAGTGAATTTATCCGAAAATCAACAATATTCTGAAAATCCACCATTATCCGAAAAACCCCATTTATCCGAAAATTATTCACTTATCCGAAAACCCTAAATTTTCCGAAGATTTCAAATTTATCCGAAAAAGATCCATTTATCCGAATATATACCAATATTCCGAAAATAGGAATTTTTTACAAAAGTGAAAATTCGTATGTTTTTTCGCCTTCGAATTTTTGGTTTCTTGTGAAGACAAATTTTAGGGGATTTTAATATTTTTTCATCGACAACAACAATCACAACATCCGTTTTCACTTCAACAATTTTAAGTTTCTCTAAATGGATTCTACTCAAGAGTATCGGGTGACAAACAACAACATCATGGTGGCAGGTAACAAAGAGAGACCACCAATGCTTGTGATTGGTCGATATGCATAATGGCAATCACGATTTCTTCGATATCTTGACACTAAACCCAATGGTGATGTTCTTCGACGTTTCATCAAAGAAGGACCCTATACTCTCACTACAATAACTATTCCTGCAATTCCAGCAACCGACTAGACGACCAGTTCCGATGAGCAAACAATTGAGGAAACATATGAGAACACTTTCAAAGAGAAACGTGCTTGGATTGATGTAGAGAAAGAAGCAATCTATTTGATTCTCAGTGGGATTGGGGATGATATTTACTCAACGGTTGATGCGTGCTCTACTGCAAAAGAAATGTGGTTTGCCATTGAACGCTTGCAACAAGGTGAATCACTTAACAAGCAAGATGTCAAAACTAACTTGTTCTAGAACTTTGGCAAGTTTACTTCATTGGATGGTTAATCATTTGATTCATATTACTCAAGGTTCTACAAGATGATAAATGACATGACAAGAAACAATTTGCTAGTCTCCACCATGCAAGTCAATGTGCAATTTCTACAGCAACTTCAACCAGGGTGGACACGGTTTGTAACTTTGGTGAAACAACAGAGTAAGTTAGACGAGGTAAACTATCACACGCTCTTTGACATTTTGAAACAATTTTAGAATGAGGCGAATGAACTTCGAGCTGAAAGGATAGCAAAGACTGCTAATCCACTTACTTTGGTGTCTACCACTCAACAAGTCAAAGATCATCGCTCTCGTGATCCAAATTCATACTCCACTACATCCTCCTCACAAAGATACTCCACTACATCCTCTTCACCAAGATACTCCACTTCATCTAAGTATTCAGCTCCCACAAGATCACGAGATAAAGAACCAAGAGCACCATCACCATCACCTGAGCCATCATCTAAAGAAGACAGTGATGAAGAACTAGCTCAGAAGGATAAGGAGATGAAACAACAAATTGCTTTCATTATGAAGACCTACAAGAAAATCTTCAGACCCACCAACAAAAATCTTCGAACATCATCTAACACAAGGAACCAATATGTTGAGAGTCCACGAAGGTATGACATATGTCAACATGATGAAAGTCCTCCTATGTATGATCGACGTAATCCAACACATGTTAAGGGTTCTGCAGGGTATGATCGACAAACTGCTAAGTATGATACTCAGGGGATTGCTACTGTTGCTGGCAATAGGGAAACTGTTGGTACTCAAGTGGTTCAGAAAAGTGGGATTCAGTGCTTTAATTGTCAAGGTTATGGGCATATGGAAAAGGAATGTAGGAAGCCGAAACGGGTTAGGGATTTTGGTTATCATAAGGAAAAGATGCTGCTTTGTAAGAAGATGGAAGCTGGGGTTAAATTGTCGGTTGGGGAAGGAGCAATGCTTGATGACACTGATGATGAAGCCTCCGACCAAGAACTTGAAGCACATTACTCGTACATGGCAAAGGTTGAAGAAGTTCTCAACGTCACTGAAGATGACCATCGTCCTATCTTTGATACAGAGCCAATCGATAAGGTACACACTGAAGAGGAATATAATGTGTTCGGTAATATTCATGAGCATTGTGAGCTACCCAAAGCCATTAATGACACATGTATGATGGAAACGGTTGATAGCAATACCACACCCGATTCATCAGACATGTGCAATAATGAGTCTGAGGATGATCAACATGCAAATGAGTATGATGATGATGAGGAGCGTATTACGCTTGCTAACTTAATTGCTTCTTTACAAAAAGATGTCAAAGAAACTAGAAAAAATCAAAAGCAATTAAAGAAGGAAAACGCTACGCTCACTCAAAATTTTGAAGAACACAAAGCTGCTCTAATAAAATATAGTGAGACCATTGATAGCTGTAGAGCTCAGCTTATTAAAAAGACCAATGAGATTGAGGGGTACAAAGGGTGTTTAATTAACGTCAAAAAGAACGATTATCAATAGAAACATAATTATAACACCTCTTTGAGTACTGAACGTCACAAAACGTATCTTGCTACCACTAAAGTCAATGAGCTAACTCAAGTAAATGGTTTTATTCAAGAGGATAAAACTAAACATGTTAATGAAAAGAAAGATGTGGTTGAAAAGATGGAAAAGGGTTTCAAAACTAAACAAGCGAATGACATTGACAAAATGGTAGAACTTGAAACTCAAATTGATTTTTACAAGAAAATTGTTTACAAAACTAATTAATTAACTCAAACCATGAGAATGTTGGCACCTCGTTCTTTTTTCAAGGATAGACCTAGTTTTGCTAATCCTAAGTACCTTGAGCAAGCTCAATATGAGAATCAACACTTATACCTTGATGAGTCCCAATGGGCCGATCTTGATTGCCTTGTTGTTAGGCCCGATAATGAAGAGACAAACGATTTGGAAAAAGAGAGTAGACCAAAAGTTAATAAAGAATTTGTTAAACCATATAATTATGCTTATGAAAACAGTTTGTATGGTCTTTTCAAACCGCAAACACAGAAGACTCGTGAGCAAATATTTTTCGAATGTGAACAAATAAGAATTAAATGGAGACAAGCTTTTGCCACTAAGAAAACTAATGTTTCAAAATTTATTGAGTACTTGCCATATAAAGCTTCTGTAAGCAAGAGTAAGAAAGCACTTAGTATTCTCAAGAGTAACATTGAAAATTTCAAAAAAGTTGTTGATGATGACTAGAAAAAACGTGAACTTTCGAAAGGAAACAAAGAAATTCCTCACGATATAACTGTGCTTGTGAAAAGTATTTTGATTCCGCTTGCGGAAAGAACGCAAAAACATATTTTGGAATTTGAAACATTAATTAAGCAAGAAATGTTTGATGATTTGAAATATGTGGAATCTCTTGAACAAGAAGTGAACGACCATCAACCTGAAAGAGACGAATTTTCTACAGCATATGATCTACTTTTACATGAATGTCTCTCAAAAGATATTATGTGTGTTTATTTTACATCTTGTGCTGATATTGATGAATATTCTGAAGTTGCATGCAAATATCTTGATCAAGTCAAAGAGTATGAACGTCTTGAAACTGAGCTTTCGAATAAAGTTGACCAAAAAGAGTTTTCGTTACTTCAACATAGATATGATTATCTTCAAAAACATTGTCACTCACTTGAACTTGCTTTGCAAAAGAAAGTTGGCAGATTTTCAAATGATACACCTTTGGAAGTAAAATTATGTGAGTCATGTCGATTACGAAACGAAAAAAGTCATGATATTTCGGATTTGAAAGCTCAGTTATAAGAAAAAGACATAGCAATAACATAGTTGAAGAAACTCGTTGCTAAGATGGGTGGGAAAGTTGTGGAACCTAGCGTTAAGAAACCTGTTGTTAGACAACCTAATGCCTCTAAAGTGAATAGATCCTCTATCTTGGGAAAACAATCTACTTTCTCAAATTCCTCATTTGCAAAACCTGTGTTTGCCCCCAAGATGGATGGAAAGGAAAGGTTACCACATACTCAACCCATAAGGAATACTATAGCACCAAGCGTTAAGCACAATAATGTGATTAAACCAGGGATGTATAGAATGACCACTAAACCCACAAACAAAGTTAGTCAATCTCCCCAGACTTCTAGAAACACTAATACTCGTGTGTCTTCTACTAAAGGAGTAGTCTCCACTGCTAGTGTTAGCCGGCCTCAGCTTAAGAGCACTCAAGTGAATGATAAGGTCTGGAAACACAAGAGTCAAGGGAAGATGCAGGAAATAGAAGAACACCCTAGGACTTTGAATGTTTTTAAGAATAAAAAGTCTGTAATCGCATGTAATGACGATTTGAATGCTTTGAATGCTTTGAATGTTAAATTTGTTTATGTCAAATGTGGAAAATGTGCTAAAGCTAATCATTATATGTTTTCTATGAATAATGTCAAAGGCGTAGATACTAGAACTAAGAAGCAAGTTGCGATGCCTATTAGTGCTAGTAAACCCAAACGCAAAGTGAACCATTCTGGTGCAACCCCCACTAAGAAAAGTAATGCCTCAGACTCCACCACTAAGAACCCTAGAAGCAGAATTACGGAATTATATGAGTCTGCTAGCAAGTCTTGGAAATGGTGGTTTGCTAATTAATGTTCTCCAGGATATAAATGGATGCCTAAAGTTAGGACAGAAAATGTGACAACGAGTGTTAGTATGCCTTTAAATGTTGCTAAGGACACTAATGATTCTGAAATCACAACTAACGTGGTATCCAATTTAGCAAATGCTCCATCGTGCTCTAATTCTTCTGCAGGTGATATAAATAATTCTCTTCATACTGGACTCCGAATGCGTGAAGCACATGACGGGGAATCTCAAGCTTCTAATTAACTTCGTGGAAAAGTTCCTGGGTACGGTCCAATTCGAAAATGACCAATTTGTACCGACCCTAGGATATGGAGATCTGGTTCAGGGGAATATCACAATAAAAAGGGTATACTATGTTGAAGGGCTCAATCACAATCTTTTCTCGGTTGGTCAATTCTGTGATGCAGATTTGGAGGTTGTTTTCAGAAAGACGACATGTTTTGTTCGTGATTATGATGGGAATGACTTACTTACCGGTTCACGGGGTACTGATCTCTACACTATTTCACTTCAAGACACAACTTCTACAACTCCAGTTTGCTTCATGGCTAAAGCTTCAACGACTCAGGCATGGTTATGGCATCAACGCTTATCTCATCTTAATTTTGATACCATCAACTTTCTTTCCAAGAAAGATATTGTGAGAGGCCTTCTAAGCTCGAAATTAATCAAAGATCATCTTTGTTCTTCTTGTGAGCTTTGTAAAGCTAAACGAAGTGGCTTCAAGACAAAGACTACACCAAGCTCTAAAGGACGGTTAGATCTTCTTCATATGGATTTGTATGGCCCTATGCGTGTTCAAAGTATCAATGGGAAAGATATATTCTGGTAATTATCGATGACTACTCAAGGTACACATGGACTCTCTTCTTGAGGTCCAAGGATGAAACACCCGAAGTTCTCATCAACTTCCTTAAACTGATACAACGTGGTCTTTAAGCTCAAGTAAAAGTGGTTCGTACTGTCAGAGGCATAGATTTTTTGAATTCAACTCTGAGAAACTATTTTGAAGCCGAAGGAATTGAACATGAAACATCTATTGCTTGAACACCCGAACAAAACGACGTTATTCAAAGACGAAACTGTACTTTAGTTGAGGCTGCTCGAACATTATTATCCGCTTCAAAACTTCCACTATTCTTTTGGGCCGAAGCCGTGTCAACCATATGCTACACACAAAACCGATCCTTAATTATCCCAAGACACGAAAAGACACCATATCACATAATTCATGATCGAAAACCTTCACTCAAACACCTTCACGTTTTTGGATGTACTTGTTACATTATACGAGATGGTGAAAATTTAGATAAGATGAAAGAGAAATGTGATGCATGTATTCTAGTGGGATATGCAACTCAGTCTAAGGGATATAGAGTTTACAACAAGAGAAAAAAATTGATAGTCAAGACTATTCATATCTTATTTAATGAATTACAAGAAATGGCACTTGAACAAAACAGTTTAAGTCCCGATTCACAACGACAAACGACTTCCGTTCACAACCGCACGGAACTCAGAACTCAAGACCACAACAATGAACTATCAAGTTTAAAGCTGGTTCAAGGAAATGTTCCAAGAGCAGATATGACAGTCAACACGACAATTGAAAAGTTGGAAATGTTATATGGACAATGTATGATGAATATTTCACGGGGGAGAAACATGTTGTATCGAATTCTTCCGATGTCACTCATGATAAGAATGATGATACCGATCATCGTCAACAAAAGGATACATCTTTATCTACTTCAACACGGGTTGCTGCAGATTTATCTCCTCAAAATATCACATCAACAACCGCTCCTACAACATCCACGACTATTGTCATTGCTCCAGAGAACACAAATCAAGCAGATTATGCATTAAATGACGAAGACGACTTTATCAACCCATTTGGTACACCGGTTCACGAAACTGGAGAGTCTTCTACTCGCCATGTTGATCCGTCAAATATTCATACGTTCTATCAACGAAATCCTTCAAAACATCATTGGACCCGAGATCATCCTTTGGTTCAAGTAATTGGAAACCCTTCACAGCCCGTTCGTACAAGACGACAAATTGGAACCGATGGTGATGTTTGTATATTTGCACTCGCCGTGAGTACAACTGAACCAACAAATATCAAAGAAGCCTTGGCTGATCATGCTTGGATTGAATCGATGCATTCTTCATTTTGAAAGACTTAAAGTCCGAGAACTTGTTGATAGACCATACGATGTAAATCCATTAAATCTTCGATGGGTCTGGAAAAAAAAGATGGATGAAGAAAACATGATCATCAAGAACAAAACTAGGCTAGTGGCTAAAGGGTATGGCCAAAAAGAGGGTATTGATTTTGAAGAATCATTTGCACCAGTAGCTCGTACGGAAGTGGTCAGGATTTTCCTTGCTTATGCTGCACATAAGGGATTCATTGTCTATTAAATGGACGTAAAGATGACGTTTCTTAACGGTCATTTGAAGGAAGAAGTCTATGTCACACAGCCGGAAGGATTCGTCAATCCTCATTATCCTGACAAGGTGTATCATCTCCACAAAGCACTTTATGGACTCAAGCAAGCTCCAAGGGCGTGGTACGATGAACTCTCGAAATTTCTGGTATCCAAAGGTTTCTCAAAAGGTTCCATTGATCTCAGTTTGTTCACTTATAAATATGGGGATGACATTTTGCTTGTGCAGATTTATGTGGATGACATTATTTTCGGGTTCATAAACCCAAAACTTTCAAAATGGTTTGAAAAGTAATGCACAACAAATTTGAAATGTCAATGATGGGCGAACTAAAATTCTTTCTAGGAATTCAAGTTCACCAATCCCCAAGTGGTATCTTTATCAACCAAGCTAAGTATTGTCAAGAGATAATCAAAAAGCATGGTATGACCTCATGTGACCCCGTTGGGACACCATTATCAACCACATCCCTTGATGCTGATTTGGAGGGAGATGTCATAGATCAAACGAGATATCGTTCCATGATCGGCTCCCTCATGTACTTAACAGCAAGCCGACCAGATATATCACATGCTACGTGTTATTGTGCACGATATCAAGCACGACCCACTGAAAAGAACCTCAAGGAGGTTAAACAGATCTTTATATACCTTAAAAATACCATTCAAATGGGACTCTAGTATCCGAGGGAAACCGGTTTCTTTCTAACGGCCTATTCAGATTCTGATCATGCAGGGTGTCTTGATACACGAAAAGTACTTTTGGTGGTGCACAATTTCTAGGTCAAGATAAGCTTGTGGGATGGTCTTTAAAGAAGCAGGATTACACGTCATTGTCATCAGTCGAAGCGGAATGTGTCTCTATCAGCGTGTTGTGCTCAAGTTCTTTGGATGAGAACACAACTCACGGATTATGGCTTCCACTTTGATAAAGTACCTATGTACTGTGACTCAAAGTCCGCATAGCCATCTCCTACAATCCGATACAACATTCCCGCACGAAGCACATTGATGTCAGATATCACTTCATTAAGGAACAAGTTGAAAGGGGTATTGTTGAACTATTCTTTGCTGGAACTGATTACCAATTAGCTGACTTGTTTACGAAATCTCTTTCGAAAGAGAGGTTTACGTATCTAATTAGGCAAATTGGTATGAGATATTTGACTCCATCAGAACTGGAGATTCTGGCAAAGAAGCCTGCTTGATTCATCTATCAAACATCTACTTGTAAATATTAATGAAAAAGCAAAATACAAAATTAAAAAATCTTTGAAAACCCAAAAATATTCTTCTCGACATGTCTTTCAGTATCGATAATATGGACGTGCCTAGAAATGTCGCTCAATAACGACACAGGTGTGTACATAAAGCTCGAATGAAAGTTGTAAATACCTTTCAAAACATGTCCTTTATATCTTTTATAAAGGAAATTGTCTCTTTTGGACAATATTTCCAACAACGGGTAGAGCAATCTATCTTGGGTTGAGCTTGTTACAGAACACTGAACGTTTTGAGCTCAACACAATGGCTTGTAATCATTTTCAGATTGCAACCTGGATCTATATTCACGGGGGAGTGTACGCTTTAGTGCCCTTACCCTCAGCAAAATAAGAGAAATCTTCTTACACTTGAGTGGATTTTTCAAGTCATACAAAGTCTATGAACTCAAGTTTATACTTTAGAAAAACTTTTTCGTAAAAAAGAAATAGAGTTTTTCAAAAAGTGTTGAACACAATTTTTTCAAGAATTTCTCAATGATTATTCAAAATCTTTCAAAAATGGTGTGTTCAACAAATTCTATCCTCAAAAGTTTAATGTGGATCATATCATCGTAATGACAATTCCATTGGATCAATTTTTGAGGGGGAGAGTTCCAAACAGTTTCATGCTAGTTTGACACATTCTTCTCCCGAAGATTTTCAAGACTATTTTTCAAAATATATTTTAATCAAATTTGGTATCTCTAATATCAAACGATTTTATATATTAGAGATAGGGGAGAAAATGTGATTAAAATGTGATCTAAAGACTCAAGCACTCATGGTTACGATCAAATACCCACAACATCTTTAATTCACGACGTTATTGGTGTCAAAAGGGTGGTTAGGTTTAAAACCTATGATCCAACCAGAACCGGAGGGATGTTCCCAGGGACAATCCAATAGATTATTAGAAGTCCTTAGGAAAGATGGAGTAGAATGTGAACGTAGCTGAATTCTGACTAAGTACTGATGATAGCACTGGAACAATCACAACAAGGTGCTAGTAATGATGTCTTGGTAAGCATTGAAGGGGCTGAAGAATGAAAAAGAAATGTAAGGATAAAGGGTGTAAACAAAGAAGCCCTCCATACAACTTAGGCAGAAACCGGGTCAACACATCATGAAGACAACGCAACATGGACCCAGTGATGTAATGCACAACCCCTCCCCAGCTGACTCAGGCTTCTCTTAAAAGAAGTTTGTTTTAATTTCACGGAGATCAACACGACTTCTATTGACTTTCTCACTCCGAGTTAGTTGATATTGAATAGGTGGCATCTGCTCCAGCCTCCGACCACTAAAAGTACACAAATCGAGTCTAGAGCCAAGAGATCAATCAAATCTCGTTAGGACACACGGATGACGATCAAAAGAGTCCTACGCTACATCCTTGCGATATTGCTAGAACACTTAGAGTGATACTACCTAGTACTCACAATGATGAGTGGAAATCCTTCCAGTGTTAACATCAAACGACACTATGGTAGGTCATGTGTAAGATTCTTTATGAATTGAACATATGTAAAACAGAAAAGCAACAGTGGTTTGTTTCTTTATCGATTCAAACTCGTTTCAGGTTTCTACGCAATATCTTTACAGTCTTGCCAGAACATTCAGAGTGATATTCATTAATATTCACAATGAAGAATGGAAATCCTTCTAGCATCAACACTAAACAGCGCTACGGTAGGTAACTTGCGAGATTCTTATGAATCAAGCTTGTGTCAACTAGAAAGAAACAATGGTAAGATTCTTAATGAATCAAACTTGTTCCAGGAATTTGAATTGACGACTTTAATCAAGCGGATATTTATCCAATTGATTCACTCTTAATGTTCGCAGTCTTGCTTTGAGACGGTCGAGTAAAGAGAACGGCTAGTACAGCCGCAAAACCCTGTCAAGGAGGTTCTTAATTGAATATACCTAATCACAGGTATGATATTTATTATCGTGTAACGGTCTTCACCGACCTGAGGTAAAACGCTAACAATTCAGGACGAATATCAAAGCCATTTAGTCCGTGTCTAAGTTTTGTCTCAAGAAGGTGACGTTACGGTGTGCTCAGCAAAGTCGAAGATTCAAAACCACATACTCATGCCCAAAGACATATTCAACAATTAAAAAAGCTAAAGACTTCCGCAACTCTGATGATCAAAATCTTCCTTATCAATTAATGTAGAGAAATGACCACCTCTCTTCAAAGGATATTGTTAGCAAGCTTTTAAGATAGTGCAAAGTATGAGCATGTGGATAAAGACACAAGATCGCAAGATGGCAAGGACAAGTCAATGATAATTTGAAGATCTCAAGATAAAAGACAAAGTCGAAAGACAATGACAAAGTCTCAAAGATCACAACATGAAAGAACAAAACTACTATTACAGGTTCGAGACTCATTTATGACAAAATTCGTAATCTCCATTGATCTCCAAATATCAAAGAGGAATGACCTCACATTGGGGGAGATTGTTAGCCTCAAAATATTGAGTCAAACAAGAATGTTCGGCCATAGGTTTATATTGTAATATTTATTAGAACGTTGTAATAGTTAGTTAAAATAGTCGTGACATTACGGGCTTGATGGATAGCTTAAAAGGCCTCTTTCAAGGTACTAAGCATTTATTCAATCCCGGCCCAAAACAATATAGTCCAATAAAAAGCCCGCATGTGGGTGGACTTTATAAGCACCCTCCTAGCATGTTAGGAGGGTGGCAAGTAATCATTTTTTCTTAATCTAATTTTTCATAGTTAATCACCTCTCTCTCTCTCTCTACTTTCTCTCTCTATAAATCATCTATCTTTCTTCTTTAATTCATAAAATCAACCATGGTGAAGTGGTAAAATATGGGAACAACAATACAAAATGACAAAATAGTCGTTTTCGAGTTCTAGGCTGATTCAAGAGCTGATTCTTTTTGCAAAATGGTTTAAATCACTTAACTAAGCTTAATAATAAAAAAGATTTCAAATAAGCACACTGAATAAGCTAGAATAAGCAATAAGCTGTTTTAAAAAAGAAAAGTCAATTCGTTTTCTAGTCAAACCTAAAAGTCAAAGGCTCAAATGCTCCAGATTAGTCAAATGGGTCAAATAAGGAAGATTGATTACCAAAACAAAGTTGTTGCACAATAAAATAAGCTATTATAGCTTTTTAGTAAGCTGATTGGAAATTAACACTAGCAATGGCTAGTAGCAGTGGCAAAGGGTTCCCACTGCTTGACTTTCTTAACTATTGTTTTTAGTGGTCTTTTGTTGGATTCAATGGACAAACCAGGCACCCTTATAACCAGTGGGTTATAAGGAGTCAATAACAGTCAAGAACACACAAAATCAACAGGACAATTAGTACAGTTAATTTAAACAGTCACCAGATATTGCACAAACATGAACAATAAGCAGTTTATGAAGAAATAAGCAAAATAAGCCAAATTAAGCAACCAAAGTTCACCAAATGCATACACAAGCTTAAATAAACTTAAGTGAACACAAATCTACTCATATCATACACTGATTCAAAGATTTGAACTAGATTCAAGCCTATGTGAGTTAACTAATGAACAATGATGAACACAAAATCCTTTTGCTGATATACTTGACGAATTCTTGAATTTCAAAGCCTCAAATCTTCTTAACAGGTTATAATAACTCTGTTTTTATCCTTGTTAACCCTAATTTAGCATACACTCTAAGTGTTCCCAAATTTTCAAGTCAAAACAGGCAAGAACAAAGAAGATATAGCACAAATTAGGATTTGATGTTTAAGAGCACAAGACTTGAAAATATCAGCACACATATACTTCAATAACAGATAAAAACACTTAACACCCTTACACAACTACTCAATCCAACATTCAAAACATAAATCAGTAGACCCAAAAACCCTTTTAACTTTTGAAAATCAAAATTTGCAAAGTAAAAATGTTTTTAGGTTATACCAAGCTTAAACTAACATCATAATAACATTATCATGCAGTTAGAATAAGATCTAAGCCACAAGAACACCACATACAACAGCAGTATCACAAAATCACTTAGAACCACTTTCTAACAGATTTTTGAGAAATAAAACTCAAACCTCATGAATGTACATCCACACTCATGGATTTATAGCTTATGTGCCTAGCTAAACAAGGCACAAGCTTCCAATAGGCTGCTAAGAACAACAAAGTTAACACAAACAGAATAATAAAAAAAATGAAAAATGAAACAAGTTCCTTTCAAGCTTGTACCCCACCCCTTGATCCTTCCCAAACCACAAGCTTCACAGAACCTTGATAATCTTCTTATCAGGGTACTATGATCAGCTTATAGTCAAAAAAGTAAAGTGTTTGAACAAGACTTAGAAAAAAATTAAGTTTTTGAAAACTTTTGCAATAACTTGCAATAAACTTAAAACCAATCCTTGAGATTTCACAAACACAAACTTATAACATCAACAACAAGTAAATAAGAATGGCACTTGGAATTCGTCAATGAAATCACACACTTTTTCATTCATATGAAACAAGGCATTACATATTCTTGACCAAAGGAAAACCAAGAGCAAGAAACAATGTATGAGTCCTAATGCCTTATATAGGCTACAAATATGATTCTAGTAAGCTGATAAAACTAAAACCCTAATGCCATGAAGTTCCCATAATGCCCTTGAAAATTTGAAAATTGCTTGGACGAATTTGGACTTTTGTTGAAGAACATGTGATGCCAGTGGTGCCAATTTGATCCAAGGGCTTCAAATAAGCTTAAGAATGAAGCTTCATTGTGGTTCGTGGATTTCTCTGCCAAGTTTTTGTCTTCTTCCCTAAAGTGAAGCAGGGGAGGTTCCATTTGAGTAATGTGGTGATGTGGCACTTTGTTTATGAGTTGGGTTTTGGTCATTAGACCCTAAATCATAAAACTACAGGTGATTATGGTCTAATTTTGCTTAAACAAAAATTCCCAATTCATGTTCTTGAGATGAATAGTTGAGTTTGATCCGGTTTTGGGTTTAAAAAATGTGTTTAGCGCGTTTTTTAAACTAATTAAATTAATTAGTTAAACCGGGTGTGAGTGGGATTATGAGGTGGCAATTTGGTGGATTGTGATTGGGTGTGGGGATTGAGTGGTTGAGGTGTCATAACAGGAGTGGTCTATGTATCATTCTTTGTCTACCAACTTAAACACCTCTTCTTCTTTCTTGTTTGCATTTCAGGTTTATATATGCAAAAGAAACGAATCCTTTGTTATGGAAGTTTTGTTTTTTAGACTTTGGCCCCAAAAACTTTCCAAAGGTTTGAACAAGGACTTGTTTTGTAATATCTTGATATTTGAAGGGCTGATTTGGCATTTATTTAATCTTCAAGGTCTTCACTTGTTTCTTTGTCTTCATGGAGGACTAAAAGTGACAAGTCTTCAAATTTTAGGGACCATTCTTGCCAATTCTTCAAAGTTGAGGGTCCATTTTGTAATTTTGACAAACTTTAAGGACCAAACTTGTAACTATGAATATACAAGGGTTTAATGTGTCAATTATTTAATAATGAAGGACCCATCTTGTAAAATCTTCAATTCTTCAAGGACTTTTCTTGGGAAATCAACTCTAGGGCCCGGTTCTTTGTGCGTCTTCGTTTCCCGTGTTCGTTTTTGCTTGTTTCTTATGATCTTTTGTCATTTTCTCGATATCCGTACCTAAAATACACATTGAACAAACACAAGCATATATTTGGCACATTTTATGATATTTTAACCATTTTAAGCCCGTTTTAGACGATGAGACTATGTATAAAAGCAGTCTCATCATCGGGATTCACGGGTTTAACTTAAAGTTAAAAAGGTCACGTTTTAGGACCAAAAGCCCGTTAGTCAAGCTCGCGCCATCTACATATAGTCCATACGCCACATGTAGGTCAGGACTATATATATGACCCTCCTAGCATGTTAGAATGGTGTTGGTTGTCATTTTTCTCACTCTCTCTTAATCTAATTTCACACACTTCCAACTCTTCTCTCCTCCTTCTCTCTACTATCTCTCTCTAAACTGTTTTCTCTTTTATACTAGTTTTTATCACATAAACCATGATGAAGTGAGTAATATATTAGGATAACATTTGGTATCATTCACTACGGGTATATAGGTGATTGGGATTCATGGTTTATCATTGTTTTTTGTTTGTGTTCGTGCGTTTTTACATCATATCGTCATCTTTTATTCCTTCTTCTTTCATTTTTGAAGCTTAATCTTCACTAATAGATTATCTACATAGGTATAAATGATCTAGTATCTTCATGATATAGGTGGAGTTTCTTTGAAACAATAAAAATCATTTCTTTTATCTACTTTTTGGTTCGAAATTAGTTTTTATACTATTTTCTTGATTTTAAATTTTTTGGCTTAAAAATAAAAAAAGTTTGCCTTTTTACGGTGTATTATGGCTTAGTATATCCGAAAGTACAAGGAATTTTTGGATACAGATTGAAAAAGTTTAGCTTTTTGGTGATTTTTGGTTCTACAGCGCAATTGCAAAATATGTGCAATAGCGCCGAAATTGCAAGTTTTTGGCGAAATTGCAAACATAACTCTCGGTGAAATTTCAAAAAAAATAACTCTCGAGAAATTTCAAATCTCCATACCGGCGAAATTGCAAGTTTTTAAGTCTCGACGAAATTGCCAAATTTTTAAGTCTCGACGAAAATGCAAATTTTTAAGTCTCGGCAAAATTGCAAATTTATAAGTCTCGGCGAAATTGCAAAAAGTTTATAGAGGCGGAATTGCAAAAAGTTTATAGAGGCAAAATTGCAAAATTCCTTAGAGACGAAATTGAAACTAATCATTTGAGCCGTAACCACCATCACCATGACTCCGGATCACCAATTCTAAAAAAAACAAATTAATTTTTCGTATACCCTTTTTAGGCCTTTTCTGGTTCAATTTCAAATTTTGACATCACGTGAATTTTGTTACCTAAAGTTCATAATTTTTGACCAAAACTCATTTTTTTTTGGCAAAATCGATGTTAAAATTTTCAAAATATCTGAATTTTTTCTACGATCTTAGAAATTGATTTCTTAAGTGATTTTCAAAATTTGACAATAGAATTTTGAATTTTTTTTGGCGGGAAAAATTGGGAATTTTCATAATTAAACTACAATCTACTCATACACATCTACTTAAGATCCGATTTCACTTCACATCCGTTCAATGGAAATGAAAGAAATAATTTGTTCGTCTTAGGGAACAGAAAAACAAGAGATGCAACTTCAAGCAAGACTCATCAAACAACGTTCCATAAAACCCTTTAGTGAACTCAAGCAAACCTTAAACGTCTTAATAGAGAGGGATTCATGGATAGTTCTTTGTTTAAATATTCATTTGCACAATTCTTCTGAATCGATACCCGAACATTTCGATATGAGTTAGATCACATAGAACGAAGGAGACACTTTCATGAAAATCTTTCAACAGCAAAAGTGATCGTTATCATGAGGCGAACGTAACCCAAGTGGTTAATTAGCAATTCATCCATTGAATCAAAAATCCCCAATTTGGTAAGAACACTTGAAGAACTCAATTGCAGAATTGGATACCTGGCAATCTCCCATTGGTTAAGACACGTCATCAAAATTCCCTACTTCTCATCTCAGCTCTATAAATACCCATGTATATCTTTCATTTGGGGTAGTAGCTTAAAGTGTGAAATCACACACATTTAGATATTACACTCTATTTTTGCTTCATTAGTTCAACTTTTAAGAGTGATTAACAACCACTCTTAGATAGTTGTTAGGCAGTTATAACAAACTTGTAACCATTCCTCCATTAATGAAAGTTCAGATTTCACATTCACTCTCATTCTCTAAATTCATCACCTGCATTACTACTCATTTATTCACATTGCTTGATTATGTTATTCCTATGTAATAACAGAGTTTATTTGATTGATTTGGAGCTATTACAGTTGATCAGAAGTTACTAGTTCAGAGTTCATTCAGTTGCTGGCCAAAAGTTTAAATTTGCAGTTGTGATCAAATTCAAATGATGATGATGATTGTCTGGGTTTGATGTTGTGTTGATTAGTTAGAATTGGTGGTGAGTAGTGTTAAAGCAAGCTTAACGCTTAGCTTATTAATTAAAGAAGCCTTCAAGTTCATTCGATAAGTTTTGCTTTACATTTTCCCCTAAAAAAGTAGCCTGCATGCCTGTTTCCTAGAATTAGTGTAATTCTATCTGAATTTTCCTGATACATGTTCATTTTGTGAATGATGATATGCTTTGATAGTTCTTAGTCTTAGTCTGTTGGATTTGATCTAGCTACTTGCTCATAATTTGTTTCATTCATTAACCAGTATTTGGTTTAGCTGCAAGATTTGGATTCAGTCCTTATTATTGAGTGTTATTTTTTGTTTTCACTCACAAACTAGTTTAAAACTGATGTACAAGTTTTGGAAGTCAAACACCTTTTCAAACAGGCAAATGGTAGTTAAAAACTATGGGTCAGATTTATAGCCTAAAACATGCCAACTTTAAACCTTCATAAAATGCTTATTACTTGGATTCAGATTATGATTTTTGGTTGTATACATAGCTTAACATCCTAGCTTTTAGTATAAGCCATTTTACACAGTTCTAAGAAATGAGTGAGAAATAAGCCTTGATAAGTCCCTAAAATAAGCTCAAGTTTTGATAAGTCATAATCATAACTAGGCCATTTTCTTTCACAATTCAGCTTAACAAGTCATAAAAATAAGTTTGTACTTTGGTCAAAGTTGGTCAACTTTGGTCAACGCGGGTCAACATAAGCTCATTTTGGCTTATTGGCTTTTTTGGCTTATTTCTTGGGTGAATTTCAGATTTTCTTAGATAGGTGTCACTTATTTTGGCTCTTAATCAGATTTTGACAATATTAGATCTTGTGCTTATTCCAATAAGCCAATCTCTTAAAAGTGGCTTATTACAAAAGTGCTTATTGAAGTTTTAGATCACTGTAGTTGATTTCCTTGAAATTGGCTAGGTTATTTTGAATTTACAAAATTTTGAAATAAGTTTTAGCTTATTGGTGCATTAAATCTCTAGATACAGCCTTAAAATCAATAAGCCCGTTTTCTTAACAAAAAGTTATAGAAATTACCTTTAGGTCCCTAGTAATTAGGAAAGTTTGTACTTTGTTTTTAATGGTTGATAATTGGTTAGGGTTGGTAAGTTAGTCCCTGATCTTGTTTAGTTTGTTAAAATTCAGTTACAAATTTGTTAATTTTGTTAAGAGTGGTTAATAGTTGGTAAATTTTTCATATTCAGTCCTTTCATTTTTTGCATTTACATTTTCAGTCCCTCTAATTTCCATACTTTACATTTTTGGCATTTTTACATATTGTGCATTACTTGGTTGTACATTTAGCATTGTAATTGGCATGTGCAATATGTTTTTAGCGTAGTACGGATACGTAGACGATACTATTTTTCACTTTTTACGGGTTTGTGATAATTAGACCTAGATACCATAACTTTGTTCTAATCAAACACCAAAAACAATTAGTTGAATTGATTTCTCTCGATCATTCAATTCGTAAAGATATCGAGAAAAACGAACTTAAAAAGACAAATATTAAATGGCACCGCTGCCGGTTCTTTATGTGGAGATTGACGATTACATATTGGATTTTGGGATCCGTTCACTTGTGAACGTTCCTTTTACGTATTATAAATAAAAAACATAAAAAATCAAAAATATAAAACTATAAAAAATAAAAAACCACAAAAATCAATTATTTCCTAAGAATTAAACCAAAAAAATAAAAAATAAAAAAGTAATCTTTTTCCTAAAAGATTACACCTAAAATATATTGTATATATTGGTTTCACTCCTCTTTACGTACATATTATATTTTCTTAAAAAATCAAATAAATACAAATATATTTTTGATATATTATTTTATGTAAATACATATACGTAGATACGAACAACCAATTTACCTACTTCCATAAGTATTGCCTTGGCAATACACCGTACTTGTGGGTGTTCCGGTCCCATTTACGTGTATCAATCAAACAAAATAAAGGCAGAAATAGATAAACACCTTCAATAAGCAAGAATTCGAGGAATACGAACTATTAAGTGAATAGAAAGGCGGCTTTGCTATAAAATGCAAGCCTAAGGAAAACAAGTACTTAAGAGCTTAGTGCCACCTCATTCCCCCCGTTCAGTAGTAAGTATTTCAAGAAGGAATGATTGTTTGGGGTTTTGTCGCCCAATTAGTACTACATATATATTATACTTTCTTGTGGTTTTCACTACTGAACCTCGGAAGAGATAATCTATTCTTTTCCAAAGTAAACCGAGAGCTCCTCTCTCATTCCTCGTGTTGAGTTTCATGCACACTCGAGCGCGTGCACATATACCTATTGGTGTACCTCTTCCTCCCAAAAGGAAGAGAAACAAGAACAAAGCCATGCATCAAGCCGATCATGAGCATTATGACTTCGACAATTTAAACGAAGCCATGGACAATAGACCATTAATTGAGATTCTCCAATCCAACGTGGATGGGAATGCGGATGCCATAGTCATTCCCGAGATAGCCACTAATAATTTTGAGCTTAAGACATGCATGATACAAATGGTTTCTTCCGTACCTTTCTTAGGGAAACCTATGGATGACCCTCATGACCATATCAAGAGATTCATGTCCCTTTGTAATACCATCAAGTATAATGGGGTACCTCACGAGGCGGTTAAGTTGATCTTATTCCCTTTCTCTTTGGAGGAAAATGCTACGAGTTGGTTAGATAAGCAACCCTCAAATAACATTCATACTTGGAAGGACTTGAAGAAGAAATTTATGAACAAGTTATTTCCCCCTTCACGAACCACTGCATTGAGAAACCAAATCATAGGCTTTCAACAAAAGAGAGACAAACCTTTAGTGAAGCTTGAGAAGAGTTCAAAGAGTTGTTAAGAAAGTGCCCAAACCACGATTTTGACCAAGTTCACCAAATTAACACCTTCTACAATGGTTTAAGACCTCACCATCAAAATTCCCTTAACTCGGCCGCGGGTGAGAACTGATTGTAGTGTTTTACCACACCTTTAGGAAGAGGAGGGTAAATAGGGAAAGTATTAAATACGACGGTTTAGGAAAACCGTGTACAAATGACCCTAGGTGAAGTTCGTTTCCCAAGGAGGTATATGTGTGTGAAAAACTTGTAAATGATTTGAGATTAATATTTGGTTTAGAAGGGGATGAGAAAAGAAGATAACAAAGACGTGAAAATAATACTACGACGACAAAATGTAAAGCCGTAAAAACTACAAAAATAAAAATTAATTCTAAAAATTACCAAAAATTTACCAAAAATCAAAATAAATAAACTAAGAGTTTACCAATGATCAAAACTTTTTCAAACCTTTTAAATAATTAAATATTCAATTTTTAAAGGCTAATTAAAGCCCTAAAAATCAAATAAATTATCAAAAAGCCCAAATAAAGATTTTTCAATTGGTAAACCTTTAAAATGACCTAAAATGATTAAAAACTATTTTTAGAAATTTTTAAACTACTAAAAACTATTTAAAATGATTTAAAAACTATTAAAATTTAAAATAATTATAAAAATTAATCTAAAAGTGATAAAATTATTCTAAAAGTTGCTAAAGTCCTATTTTAATGTATTAAAGCTAAGAAAAATGTAAAAAGTTGGAAAATGTGAAATTTGAAAATAATAATAAAATAATATTAAAATAATATTAAAAATCCAAAAATTATAAAAACTTGCAAACTAGTTTATTTTAACCTAAATAATCAGAAAATCAAAGTGAAATGACCAGAATACCCCTATTGGGCCCTCAAATGGGCCAAAACCAAAAACAGTCAACACTAATGGGCTTTTTAGCCCAAAAAGTCAAACTTGGCCCAATTGACTTGGAAAAGCCCTATCTGATTCAAAATTTAATTCTAAGAACAAAACTCTAAAGGCCCAAAAGCTGAATGTGAGCTTATCACAGCTTAATAAGCAAACAGCTTATTCTTATTGGGCTTTTTAGCCCATTAAGCAATAAGCTAATGCCATAAGCTCTAATTTGACACACAACCTTCTTTTGGGATGCTTATGAGATCTGTAAAAAGAAATTTTGAAAAAGCTCACTCAATAAGCCAGAAATAAACAAAGTAAAAATCCACAAAACGACAAAATAGTCGGGTTTGAGATTTAGGGCACCTCAGAAGCTCTAGTTTGTTGCAAAAGCTCACAAATAGCTTAACAAAGAATAATCAATCAAGAAAATCACAAAAAGCCAAGTAGAATAAGCTGTGAGAACCAATAAGCTGGCTGAAAAAGCCAAATAAGCTAGTTTTCTAGCAAAAGCTTAACCAAAAGACTTGTAACCTTCCAGATTTGTTATGAAGCTAAGAAAAATGATTTCTATTACAAAAGCCAAGTTGTTGCATGTGCCAATAAGCAGTTCTAAAAAATAAGCCAGTTTGGGCTTATTTGACCAAAAATCAAAGTACTCCAAAATGCACCAAATGATCAGGAATGGTCTATGGGCTTGTTATAAGAAATTTTTGTGAAGGACTCAAGGAAGAGGCCTTGTGAATCAAGAGGTCAGTTGACCTTTTGATGGAAGATTTTGGCAATAAGGGCTTAATAAGCCAGTTAGCTTATAAGCCAGATTCAAAGCACACCAAATAGCAAAATCCAATCACAAGCAGCACTTAAACAAGTTCCAAGCAGCAAAATCACAAGGCATACACTAGGATAACAATTGCAAACACAAAATGAGGTGGTCACTTTGCTGATGCAAATGACCACTTCAACAAACTTTGATAAGCTATAGCAATCACAATAAGCCACCAAATTCAACAACCAGATAACCAATAGATAGCTTATCACCTAAACTATTCCCAAACCTGATTTCAGACCTTAGATCCAACTAACAAAGAAGTTATTGGATCTGATGTGTTTGACCAATTTCAAAACCACTTTTATCAGATTTTTGCAAAACTTCAAATCCCTTTTCCAAACTTTCAGAAACTTAACCAATGACTAAAACTTGTATATTAGGACCTGTTTAGACCACCCAAACCCTAAGAACCAAGGCCACAAGGCCTTATGAACCAGTAATCCCAAATAGTCCTTAATCAACCACTTTTCAAACAAACTTCTGATTTTTAAACACAACCTATTGATTTTAATGATCAAATAGCTACACTAGGTGACAACTAACAGATTACAACACAAAAATTACCAGCACAAACACAAGAACTCAAAATCCAAGTACCAAATCCAAAACAGACATAAACATGGAATTTTTAGAGGAATCTTAACAAGAGGTTATACATGCCTTCCACAACATCCTAGGAAGGCCAGCTATGCTCCTTGGACCTTGTTCAACAACTAGAACAAGACCAAGGTACTTCAACAAAGGAGATGCAAGACTGCCTTGGTTGATGGTTCAAAGTAGAACCTCAAGGACTTGATTTCTTCAACACAAGCAGCAAACAACTCAACCAAAGGCCCTAAGCCCTTCACAAGCTTGGTGTCAACAAGCTTGTAAGAGCTTATAGCTTTTGGTTAAGGATTAGTACAACAAAAATATCAAAATCAGAAACCTTCATTCAAGCTTTTTCAAACTTGAACAACTTACCAAACATAAACGTCCTTGAACCAAATGATTCAAGCACACTTATAACAATCAATGGAACTCATAATCACCTTTAAACAATACCAACTTTCAAAAACATAAAAAGGAATTACAATTTTCTCAAAATACCAACTTTTATAAATTTCAAAAAGGAATTACAAGTTTAAAAGGTAAAGACTGGAACAAAGGGACTCTCACATGTTGAGGTCTCCTTTTATAGGCAAATGCCAGGCTACACTATTCACAAACCCTAGCACTGAATTCTCTAAAATGCCCTTGAGGTCTTCTAGGCGTTTCTTGTTGATGAGCTGTCCAAAATGCATCCAAACCGTTTAAAATAGCTTTGTGATGAAGCAATGAGTGTCAGCTGTTGATCTTGACACGTGGCTATGCTTGGAGAACAAGTTGTGTTTTGATTGGTGGACGGGTTTGAATGTTGGGGCCTCTTGGTGAGTGGGAGTGAGGGTTTTAAGGTTGGGATGGGATTTAGAGTGTGTGAATCAAACGTGTGTCAAGGTAATTTAGGTTTACCCTTTGTTTTAAGTAAAGGTAAAACTGGGTTCATCAGGGTGAATAGTAAAGATTTTTATCCGAAAAAGTTGGGTTTGTGTTGTTTGGCGCGTGTTTGTGAGATTCAAACTTCTAAACTTGGCAGTTTTGGCCCTTTTTCTTCCTTTCTTCTGTCATTTGTGTTTAAAAGTGTGTCAGCGCCCAAATCCTTTGTAACAACTTTCAGACTTTGGCAATTTTGGCACAAAACTTTCCAATAAGGTTTACAAGGGTTATTTTTGCCATTTTGAGATATTTCAAGGGCTGATTTTGGACGTTCTTGATCTTTAAAGGTCTTCAATGTATTTTTGGCTTCATGAGGGACCATATTTGGCAATTTGAAATTGTTGAGGGACTAAACTTGCCATTTCTTCAAAGTTGAAGGACCATTTGTGTAATTTAGATAAACTTAAGGGACCAAACTTGTAATTATCAATATACAAGGGTTTTAAGTGTCATTTCTTCAATAAATGAGGATCAATCTTATATGTCTTCAAGTCTTCAAGGGTATTTGTTGATTATTCCATGAATTAGGGCCCGGTTCTTTGTACGGCTTCGTTTCTCGTGTCCGTTTTTCCTTGTATCTTGTGATCTTTTGTCTTTTTCACGATATCCATACCTAAAATACACAAGTAAACAAACACAAGCATATATATATGGTATTTTATGACATTTTTATGCATTAAAAGCCCGAAAAGAACGATGAGATCATGTATAAATGCCATCTCATCACTCCCCCATACTAAGCCATTGCCGTGCCCTCACGCAATGCTAGAATAAAGTATCTAAGCATCACCAAAGTTCAATTTTTATTAACCTTTATTGAAGAGTAAAAGACTTGCAACATACTACGAAGATGTGTAAAGACATAATGTATGATTTTCATCATGAAAGTGACTTTTAGGGTCAAAGAATAGAAACAAGCAAATGTCCCTTAGAGTAAACTTCGTCATCCTTGATTGTCATACATACCATGCTAAGTGCAAAAACGAGATCATTGTTGGTACAAGTCACAATGCTAACACTACTCATACGTCCAAATTGTGTAATACGTTTTCTCCCCGCAATCCTAGTTATTATAAAAGGAAATGGGTTACTAGCATTTTTTTTACTATTTGTCATGGATCACAAGTGATTCATATTGACTTATTTGATTAGTTATTAGTCCGAAAGAAAAGTAGCACGATTTAATCGATAGTTAGCCGAATGACAAAATCTTTTAAAACGGCTTCTCGTGTATCTCCTTAAGTTCATATCTTGGCATAACTCGTTTCACGATTTGAGACCTTTCTCGGACCGATATTTGGCATCTACTTCATACTTCAAATCTTGGGAAGACGTTCTTGAAATTATGGTCTTCTCTTCATATATTTGGAATTTCTTCACTTGACGTTTTTTGAGAGATTCTTCATATTTGGACCACGACTTCATCATTTTTCTTCAATCTCTACTTTGGATTTTGATATACAACGATCCGCCTCCTTTTCGGACTTGGATATATTTATCCTCATACCTTGTAAGGGTGTTTTTGGATAGACTTTCTCCATGATCTTTAGGGGTGTAATTGCTTTTCGTCGTGTGTCTCGATCCTTCATATTGATTTAGGAATAAGGATACTTCACATCATCTTGGATCTTTAGCAAGAATAGAGCTCCTCATGCCTTGTTAGGGCCTTTTTGGATGATCGCCAATCTTCGCGTCCCGCTTCAATAAGTTATGCCTTGGCTATGAACTCTATTCAACCCCGAGCAACTTTTAAACGATCTTGTGCTAGAGGCTAAGTAACCTTTCAAATCGTACGACCTTACTTATTGCAATTATGATTTATTCCTAATGCATTGATCTTATGGGAAGAAAAAGCCACAATTAAAAACATATGAGTTTTTGAAAGAACATTTTCATGTTCTACGTTTAGCATGATCACTTGTCTAACTCTATCATCTCTCGTTCTTCACTATATAAAGACCTCTAATTAAAGAGACTCGTGAATACTTAGCCATGCAAGTCAAAATTAAGCCAAATTTGGATTAGCTTTCATTAAGACTATATCAAATCAAAGTTTTGGGTTTTCAAGTCACCTATAGGATCTTGCACTTTCTTGGACTTTTTAAAGTTTAGAGAATGCATTTTATAGTTCCCTTGATAAGTGACTTTCCAGGATCAATTATAGGAACTTGCGGAAAGTTCTTGTTCTTAACCCGTATGAATTAAGACTTTCGCGTTTTAAAGCTCTCTATATAAAAGTCTAGCAAAACTTGAATTGAGCGGGTTAAGGAATGTAAATGGCTCCAAATGCCCATCAAGTCAAAAATTAACTCTTATTCTTCCCAACGGAAAATATATATCCGTGTCTTAAAAACACTTATGAAAACTAAGAAAAATTTTAAAATTTGGCCATTTTTAGCCTTATTAGCAAAACAAAACATTGAAAGTTGGAAAGCGTGAGGGCGTAGCAAAGCAAGTACCTATTCACCCCCCATACTAAAAGTAAACATTGTCCTCAATGTTTCGAGTCTAAGGGTGGAGCACCCCATACTAGAGACGAAGAATCGAATGCTTAGGATCTAGCATGGAAAGGGTGATCAACAATATATCTTAAGCCGTTTATTAAGTATGCTAAAAGATAATTGTTAGAACAATAAAGGATATGTCATGGATTTGTGAAAAACTTCTTCAAGCAAACGATGGAGGCTCACGTAAACGAACACGAGAGTCTTCAATCGTAGATGATGATGATGATCTAGATAACACAATCACAAACAACCACGAGACAACGAGTTGAAAGGGTACAAGTCCCCTTATTAGTGAATAGTAAGCATAGATGATAAGCATGAGATCTCCCCTACGAGGCACCTCGTTTTTGATTACCGAGTCATGAGCTCGACTCGATCCCCTCAATGATAATTATCATTGGGGAAGGTGACTTGGTCGAGGGCAACCATTGAAGGAATTTCCCCACCAAAGTAGTGCTTAAGCCGATGTCCATTCACCTTGAAATTAGGACCATCATCTTGAGCTAGCTCAATGGTCCCATATGGAAACACTTGTGTAATGGTGAACGGACCCGACCAACGAGATTTCAATTTCCCGGAAAATATCTTAAGTCGAGAGTTAGAAAGTAACACTTGATCACCAACGTTAAAAACCCGGTTTTTAATCTTTGAATCATGAAACTTTTTAGTCTTTTCTTTAAAAATTAATGAATTTTCATAAGCATTATCTCTTAATTCATCCAATTCATTCAATTGTATTTTCCGGTGATCTCCCGCGGTCTTTAAGTCAAAGTTTGCATGCTTAAGGGCCCAATATGCCTTATGCTCCAATTCAATGGGCAAATGACAATTCTTCTCATAGACTAACTTATAAGGAGTGCAACCGATAGGTGTCTTATAAGCGGTCCTAAAGGCCCATAAAGCGTCATCGAGTTTGTCGGACCATGAAGCACGGTTTTCTCCAATTGACCTCTCTAAAATCCTCTTCAAAGCTCGGTTCGAAACCTCGACTTGCCCACTCGTTTGCGGGTGATAAGCCGTAGAAAGACGATGAGTAACTCCATATTTCTTTAGAACCTTTTCGAATTGGTCATTACAAAAATAGGTTCCACGATCACTTATAATAGCACGAGGGGTTCCGAACCGAAAGAATAATAGCTTCAAAAACTTCACTACCACACGAGCATCATTAGTAGGCAAAGCCTTAGCTTCCACCCACTTAGAAAGGTAGTCCACCGCGACGAGGATATATTTGTTGCCATGAGACGATGGGAACGGACCCATAAAGTCTATTCCTCATATGTCAAAAATCTCACACACTTGAATTATGTTTTGTGGCATTTCATCACGTTGAGACGATTTTCCTTGACGTTGGCACGAATCACACGACTTAATAAGTGCGTGTGCATCACGATAGATAGAAGGCCAAATGAAGCCGACATCGAACACTTTCTTAGCCGTGAGATTAGCACCGTGGTGACCACCCGTGGGTCCCTCGTGACAAGCTCTAAGGATATTAGAAGCTTCGGCACCAAAAACACAACGTCGAACGAGTTGATCCGCACAAACCCGAAAGAGATAAGGGTCGTCCCAAAAATAGAACTTGACGTCACGAAAGAATTTTCATTTTTTTTGTGTCGTCATACCCTTAATTATGAAATTTTCCGCATGGTAATTTGCAATGTCGGCAAACCATGGGGTGGTGTCTTTAGAATTCACTACACCGAGAGTCTCAAGAGGAAATGTTTCGGTGATTTCCTTGTTCTCGAAAACATCTTTGTGAGGATCTTCTAGACGAGAGAGATGATCGGCCGCTAGATTCTCGGCTCCTTTTTTGTCAAGCATGGTGACATCAAATTCTTGGAGGGGGAGCATCCAACGAAGCAATCTCGGCTTAGCATCTTGCTTAGCTAAGAGATACTTGATAGCCGAATGGTCGGTATACACGATGCTTTTAGTTAAGACGAGATAAGGTCGGAATTTCTCAAAAGCATAGACCACGGCAAGGAATTCCTTTTCCGTTGTGGTGTACTTTAATTGAGCCTCGGTCATCGTCTTACTAGCATAGTGAATAGGACGGAAATGCTTGTCATGACGTTGCCCTAAGACGACCCTTATAGAATAATCACTTGCATCGCACATGATTTCAAAGGGTAATTCCCAATTAGGAGCAACAAGAATAGGAGCTTCGGTAAGTTTCCTTTTGAGAGTTTCGAAAGCTTTAACACAATCCTCATTGAAATTAAAAGGAGCATCCTTCTCGAGAAGGTGTGTCATAGGTCGAGAGATTTTCGAAAAGTCCTTGATGAAACGACGATAAAAGCCCGCGTGGCCTAGGAAACTCCTAACTCCCTTAACGGTTTTGGGATGAGGTAACTTGGCGATGACGTCTACCTTAGCTTTATCGACCTCAATCCCCGCTTTCGACACCTTATGTCCGAAGACGATTCCTTGTTTACACATAAAATGACATTTTTCCCAATTAAGCACAAGATTGGTTTCTTCACAACGTTTTAACATTTGCTAGAGATTAGATAAACATGACGTGAACGAATTGCCAAACACCGAGAAGTCATCCATAAACACTTCCATCGACTTCTCGATCATATCGTGAAAAATCGCCATCATACACCGTTGAAACGTACCCGGTGCATTACAAAGTCCGAAAGGCATCCTACGAAAAGCGAACGTTCCATAAGGACACGTAAACGTAGTCTTCTCTTGATCACGAGGGTCGATAGGGATTTGAAAGTAACCGGAAAAACCATCTAAAAATCAATAGAATTCATTTCCCGCGAGTCGCTCCAACATTTGATCCATGAAGGGCAAAGGAAAGTGGTCTTTACGAGTGGCGTCATTTAACTTTCGGTAGTCAATACACACCCTCCAACCGGTCACAACACGAGTGGGAATTAACTCGTTGTTTTCATTAGGCACAACGGTCATTCCTCCCTTTTTAGGGACACAATGGATTGGGCTCACCCATGGGCTATCGGATATAGGATAAATCATTCCCGCGTCAAGGAGTTTAAGGACCTCCTTTTTAATGACATCGTGAATTTTGGGATTCACCCTTCTTTGACTTTGAATTGCGGATTTGTAGTCTTCCTCCATTAAAATCTTGTGAGTACAAAATTTTGGGTCGATACCCTTAATGTCGGATATTTTCCACGCAATTGCCCCTTTATGAGCCTTAAGAACTTTCAAGAGCTCGGTTTTTTCATCATTAGCAAGACCTTTTGCAATAATAACCGGCAACTTGTCATCACCTTCCAAGAATGCGTATTCAAGGTGAGAAGGAAGATATTTCAATTCAAGGATAGGTGGTTCCTCGATTGAAGATTTTGGTTCAACACTCATAACTTCCATCGGCGGAAGAAATGGTGGAATAGAAGTATCATTACTAATCAACACCTCATCTTTATTGTCGATTTCATTTGAAGTGAGATTGCCTCCTTGGAATGGAGTGAGATTTGGTGTGGAATTAGCAAGAATCGGATCCAAAATAGTGGGATTGCCACTTGACGAGCTATCGGAAAAACCTAACACTTCTTGTGAAAACTCATCGCAAACCACATCAACGATGTCAATGTGAATGATGGTAGCGATTGCATAAACATGAGAAGGTTTCGAGTTTTGAGTAACGTTTATAACAAGTTCCTCTTCGTTGAATCTCAAAGTGATAGTTCTTGCATGAACATCGATAAGCGATCTCGAAGTGTCTAAAAATGAACGACCTAAAATTAGAGGAACTTGAGGATCCGCGGGGATGTCAACTACTATGAAATCAACAGGATAGTAGAACTTCCCCACTTTCACGAAAACATCTTCAGCTACTCCACATGCTAAAATCATAGAATGATCGGCCATCTCGATAGACATGTTCGAAGGAATGAGAGCCGGAAGTGAAAGCGATTTCCAAATGGAAAATGGCATCAAATTAATGCTCGCACCAAGATCGGCCAAGGCGAGGCATTCTTTCATATCTTGTATGTCACAAGGAATGAGAAACTTTCCGGGGTCACCAACTTTTTCTGGTATGCGGTTAAGATAAACCAAAGAACAATTAGCAAGCTTTGAAAGCTTTTCCTTACCGCTCATCATACTTTTAAAAGTGGAAGCGAAACGAGGCATATATAACAACGCGTCGGCTAAACTCACATCAAAATGCACTTGTTGAAACATTTTTATAAAAAGCTCGATTTGTTGTTTGTTACGTTCTTGCAATTTCTCTTTGTTTCGTCTCGAAGGGTAGGGTAAAGGTGGTGTGGGTTGGTCATTAGGCAACGGCCTTGGAAACTCGGGTTCCACAATTGGTATAGGTTCAACCGTAGGTGTAGTTTGAGCGGTACTTAGTGGGATTGTAATGTGCTCCTTTTCGACCATCACCTCGGGTTCTTTCTCGATTTCCTTCTCCGTAGAAGTACTTGGACGAGAGATTGGTTCCTTGAAAGTTTTACCACTTCGTGTAGTAATAACCTTCATTTCTCCCTTTGGGTTTGCAATGGTATCACTAGGAAGACCACCCGAGGAAGAGGGTTTACACATGATTGCTTCAAACATCTTAGCCATTCGGTCCTCAAATTTTGATTGCCTAGCATCCGCTTTTAATAACTCTTGCTTAATCTCATGTTGTCCTAATTCCATCTTTTGTTAGTTTTGTTGAAGACGTTGGACATTTCCTTCCATTTTGTTTGCATGAGTTTTAAGTTCATTAGCAAGTTCATTTTTAAGCTTGTTTTTCAACTCGGATCTTAAGCTAATCATCTCACGTTGCATGTTATCAAATTTAGCATCATTTGCTTTAGCATAATCCAAAAATTCTCCTTGAATATTTTTAGTGTGAGCATTTTGAAAACCTTGTGTAGTGTTTTGAAAATCACGGTTTTGGTTTTGATTAGTGACTTGTCCATTCCCATTTTGATAATTCCCTTTGTTGTAGTTACGTGAATTGCCTTGGTAATTACCACCTTGGTTGTTGTTTCGATAATTATTAGCATTCTGATTTGGTGGAGCTTGATTTGGGCGAGAAACTTGACCGTTTTGGTTGTAAGTTCCCGTTGCTACATAAGCACTCGAAGTGTTACCATCCGCGGTAATGCACTCGGAAAGATCATGAGCTCCACCACAAGACAAACAACTCTTAGCAACCGCTTTAACCGAAGCGGAATTTGAAGCTTCTTGAGCTTTCCAACGGGACATTAGATTAGCAAATCTATCAAAAAACCGATTTTCCTCATTAGCTTCATCATGTAAGGCATTAATGCTATGAGACGATGACGACGAAGACGAACCCAAATTGGCAACACTCGGTGTGTTACGAGGGCTATAAACCTTAGATCTATTCTCGATGATTTGTAAAGCCTCATTTTTCATCTTGCACAAAAAATTACCACCCGTGGCGGCATTCAAATAATCTCGTTCATGATCATTAAGCCCATTATAAAAAGTATCAACTTGATGTAATTCCGTAAAATCATGGTGTGGACATTCATGTAACATTTCTTTAAAGCGTTCCCATGCCATTGAAAAACTTTCATTATTTCTTTGCACAAATCGTGAAATCTCATTTTTCAAATGTGTTGTTTTAGATGGTGGAAAAAACTTGTTCACAAACTTAGAAACGAGATCACCCCATGTTAAAATCGAATTTGGCGGTTCTTTCTCAAGCCAAATTTTTGCGAGTCCATCTAACGAATATGGAAACAACATCATCTTAATGGCGTCATGTGGAACATCCTTAAACTTGCTAGTAGCGGTGAGACGGTTAAAATTCCTAATGTGATAGTGCGGGTTGTCTTTCTCGTGACCTCTAAACTTATTTGCTTGCAACATCGACATTAAACCCGTCTTAATCTCGAAATTCTCCGCAAGGATAGCGGGAATCACAATAGCCTCTCCAAAACCCTCGGTGGGTGCTTGTAGCAACTCCATCATAGTACGATTAGCCATGACGACTTCTTGTTCTTCAATAGGTTCAACAATTGGAGGTTGTTCCTCAATCAACGTCTCTTGATTGGCTTGCTTTTGAAGACGTCTACGAGCTCGTTTTGCTTGATTACGAGTGATCATAAACTTCACAAAGAATGGGAGGTGAGCAAAGAAGATTCTTTTTGGGTGTTTTGTGAATTTTCAATTTTTTTGTGTTTTTGATTGTATTTTTTTTTTGATTTTGGTGTATCTTCGTAGACAACAATCTACAAAATCTCTCCTCGAATCAAACTCTTGATTAAAGAAGCCTCAAATGAATGAAAACGATCACGTGGAGTGAACGCCTTCGAATGACTTTAGAACTTTGGTGAAAACCAAATTGTTCAAGAGGTTTTAATCACAAAGAAAACCAAGCAAATATATTATACGTAATAATACTTTGGGCGGCAAAACCCTCGATTAGCCTTCAATCTCAAAATACTCACAAGCAAGCGGGGAAACGAGGCGGCGCGAAGCACTTAAGAGCCTTTTTTCTTAGGGTATATTTTATAATACCCGCCTTATACCCACCTTATAGTTTGTATTTTTCAAAATCGAGCTTCACGAATGTATTTATCTATTTTTGTCTTTTTCTTTTTGTTTGAGATTCGAATACAATAATTAGGAGATCAAATCCCAATTAAGGTTGTGTTTTCACACTTTTGGAGATATTGTTTATTTGTTGTGATACTTAATACAATATAGTAATAATATTTTCACAAGAAGAACCAAGAAAACCGATAATACGTATTAGTAGATTTCTACTAATACAAATACTATTTTTGGTTAATATTAAAAACAACAATGCAAATTAATCACGACACACCTCCCCGGCAGCGGCGCCAAAATGATTGTAGTGTTTTACCACACCTTTAGGAAGAGGAGGATAAATAGGGAAAGTATTAAATACGACGGTTTAGGAAAACCGTGTACAAATGACCCTAGGTGAAGTTCGTTTCCCAAGGAGGTATATGTGTGTGAAAAGCTTATAAATGATTTGAGATTAATATTTGGTTTAGAAGGGGATGAGAAAAGAAGATAACGAAGACGTGAAAATAATACAACGACGACAAAATGTAAAACCGTAAAAACTACAAAAATAAAAATTAATTCTAAAAATTACCAAAAATTTACCAAAAATCAAAATAAATAAACTAAGAGTTTACCAATGATCAAAACTTTTTCAAACCTTTTAAATAATTAAATATTCAATTTTTAAATGCTAATTAAAGCCCTAAAAATCAAATAAATTATCAAAAATCCCAAATAAAGATTTTTCAATTGGTAAACCTTTAAAATGACCTAAAAATATTTAAAACTTTTTTTTAGAAAATTTTAAACTACTAAAAACTATTTAAAATGATTTAAAAACTATTAAAACTTAAAATAATTAGAAAAATTAATCTAAAAGTGATAAAATTATTCTAAAAGTTGCTAAATTCCTATTTTAATGTATTAAAGCTATGAAAAATGAAAAAAGTTGGAAAATGTGAAATTTGAAAAATAATAATAAAATAATATAAAAATAATATAAAAATCCAAAAATTATAAAAATTCTAAAAACTTGCAAACTAGTTTATTTTAACCTAAATAATCAGAAAATCAAAGTGAAATGACCAGAATACCCCTATTGGGCCCTCAAATGGGCCAAAACCAAAAACAGTCAACACTAATGGGCTTTTTAGCCCAAAAAGTCAAACTTGGGCCAATTGACTTGGAAAAGCCCTATCTGACTCAAAATTTAATTCTAAGAACAAAACTCTAAAGGCCCAAAAGCTGAATGTGAGCTTATCACAGCTTAATAAGCAAACAGCTTATTCTTATTGGGCTTTTTAGCCCATTAAGAATAAGCTAATGCCATAAGCTCTAATTTGACACACAACCTTCTTTTGGGATGCTTATGAGATCTGGAAAAAGAAATTTTGAAAAAGCTCACTCAATAAGCCAGAAATAAGCAAAGTAAAAATCCACAAAACGACAAAACAGTCGGGTTTGAGATTTAGGGCACCTCAGAAGCTCTAGTTTGTTGCAAAAGCTCACAAATAGCTTAACTAAGAATAATCAATCAAGAAAATCACAAAAAGCCAAGTAGAATAAGCTGTAAGAACCAATAAGCTGGCTGAAAAAGCCAAATAAGCTAGTTTTCTAGCAAAAGCTTAACCAAAAGACTTGTAACCTTCCAGATTTGTTATTAAGCTAAGAAAAATGATTTCTATTACAAAAGCCAAGTTGTTGCATGTGCCAATAAGCAGTTCTCAAAAATAAGCCAGTTTGGGCTTATTTGACCAAAAATCAAAGTACTCCAAAATGCACCAAATGATCAGGAATGGTCTATGGGCTTGTTATAAGCAATTTTTGTGAAGAACTCAAGGAAGAGGCCTTGTGAATCAAGAGGTCAGTTGACCTTTTGATGGCAGATTTTGGCAATAAGGGCTTAATAAGCCAGTTAGCTTATAAGCCAGATTCAAAGCACACCAAATAGCAAAATCCAATCACAAGCAGCACTTAAACAAGTTCCAAGCAGCAAAATCACAAGGCATACACTAGGATAACAATTGCAAACACAAAATGAGGTGTTCACTTTGCTGATGCAAATGACCACTTCAGCAAACTTTGATAAGCTATAGCAATCACAATAAGCCACCAAATTCAACAACCAGATAACCAATAGATAGCTTATCACCTAAACTATTCCCAAACCTGATTTCAGACCTTAGATCCAACTAACAAAGAAGTTATTGGATCTGATGTGTTTGACCAATTTCAAAACCACTTTTATCAGATTTTTGCAAAACTTCAAATCCCTTTTCTAAACTTTCAGAAACTTAACCAATGACTAAAACTTGTATATTAGGACTTGTTTAGACCACCCAAACCCTAAGAACCAATGCCACAAGGCCACAAGGCCTTATGAACCAGTAATCCCAAACAGTCCTTAATCAACCACTTTTCAAACAAACTTCTGATTTTTAAACACAACCTATTGATTTTAATGATCAAATAGCTACACTAGGTGACAACTAACAGATTACAACACAAAAATTACCAGCATAAACACAAGAACTCAAAATCCAAGTACCAAATCCAAAACAGACATAAACATGGAATTTTTAGAGGAATCTTAACAAGAGGTTATACCTGCCTTCCACAACATCCTAGGAAGGCCAGCTATGCTCCTTGGACCTTGTTCAACAACTAGAACAAGACCAAGGTACTTCAACAAAGGAGATGCAAGACTGCCTTGGTTGATGGTTCAAAGTAGAACCTCAAGGACTTGATTTCTTTAACACAAGCAGCAAACAACTCAACCAAAGGCCCTAAGCCCTTCACAAGCTTGGTGTCAACAAGCTTGTAAGAGCTTATAGCTTTTGGTTAAGGATTAGTACAACAAAAATATCAAAATCAGAAACCTTCATTCAAGCTTTTTCAAACTTGAACAACTTACCAAACATAAACGTCCTTGAACCAAATGATTCAAGCACACTTATAACAATCAATGGAACTCAGAATCACCTTTAAACAATACCAACTTTCAAAAACATAAAAAGGAATTACAATTTTCTCAAAATACCAACTTTTATAAATTTTAAAAAGGCAAGTTTAAAAGGTAAAGACTGGAACAAAGGGACTCTCACATGCCCTTGAGGTCTTCTAGGCGTTTCTTGTTGATGAGCTGTCCAAAATGCATCCAAACCGTTTAAAATAGCTTTGTGATGAAGCAATGAGTGTCAGCTGTTGATCTTGACACGTGGCTATGCTTGGAGAACAAGTTGTGTTTTGATTGGTGGACGGGTTTGAATGGTGGGGCCTCTTGGTGAGTGGGAGTGAGGGTTTTAAGGTTGGGATGGGATTTAGAGTGTGTGAATCAAACGTGTGTCAACGTAATTTAGGTTTACCCTTTGTTTTAAGTAAAGGTAAAACTGGGTTCATCAGGGTGAATAGTAAAGAGTTTGATCCGAAAAAGGTGGGTTTGTGTTGTTTGGCGCGTGTTTGTGAGATTCAAACTTCAAAACTTGGCAGTTTTGGCCCTTTTTCTTCCTTTCTTATTTCATTTGTGTTTAAAAGTGTGTCAGCGCCCAAATCCTTTGTAACAACTTTCAGACTTTGGCAATTTTGGCACAAAACTTTCCAATAAGGTTTACAAGGGTTATTTTTGCCATTTTGAGATATTTCAAGGGCTGATTTTGGACTTTCTTGATCTTCAAAGGTCTTCAATGTATTTTTGGCTTCATGAGGGACAATATTTGGCAATTTGAAATTGTTGAGGGACTAAACTTGCCATTTCTTCAAAGTTCAAGGACCATTTGTGTAATTTTGACAAACTTAAGGGACCAAACTTGTAATTATCAATATACAAGGGTTTTAAGTGTCATTTCTTCAATAAATGAGGATCAATCTTGTATGTATTCAAGTCTTCAAGGGTATTTGTTGATTATTCCATGAATTAGGGCCCGGTTCTTTGTATGGCTTCGTTTCTCGTGTCCGTTTTTCCTTGTATCTTGTGATCTTTTGTCTTTTTCACGATATCCATACCTAAAATACACAAGTAAACAAACACAAGCATATATATGGTATTTTATGACATTTTTATGCATTAAAAGCCCGAAAAGAACGATGAGATCATGTATAAATGCCATCTCATCAGGAACATTCTTTCAAAGTCCACTCAAGATGCATGGGATATCAGTGAAACAAAATCCATGGTTCAAAGCAATAGGGATAGAGATGAGGTGGTACATGTTGTGCAAGAGAGTGCTCCTAAATCAATTGATAGTCAACTACTTAAGCCAAACATTGAATTACTTCAAAAGTTTAACCAATCTCAAGACATGTTCCAAGAGTTTATGAAACTTACCTTGAACAACTCTTCTACCTACAATGTCAATGCCATCACCCTATCTTGTTAGACATGTGGAGGCCCTCACTCATACTTGCAATGTGACAAAGTTGAAGGCAATCAAGGAGAATGCTATGCTTATAATGATGATGGAAGAGAACACTTTAAACCAAACATAAATCCTAATCACCTTTCATACAAGTCTAACAATTACCTTGCTCCACCGGGTTTCCCTCCCCAACAACCCACCCAAAACCAACCAAACAATCCACAAATGATCAATAAAAACCAAGGGCCAAGAGGAAATTATCAAGGGAATAACAACAATAAAGGACCTAATAACTTTCAACACCAAGGAAACAACTTTCATGGAAATAACCAAGGATTTCACCAACCACCTCCACCTTTCCACAACCAAGGATACAATCAAGGGAATGGGCAAAATGAAACCATTGAGCTACTTCATAATATGAACCAAGAGACCGAAAGAAGGATCCGTGAGAGTGAAAGAAGAACTCAAGATCAATTGAGGTCTATGCAAGAGGAGACAAACAAGAAATTCATGTTGCTCTTAAACCAAAGACCTCAAGGTGATTTACCCTCCAACACTCAAACCAATCCAAGGGAAAATGTAAATGCAAACACCACAAGAAGTGGGAAAACAACCATCAAACCTTCCATTCCTCCTACACTTCTTTTGGTGACTCCTACAACGGTTCCTCCTTGTGACAAGCCTACACCTTCTAGTTCTACACCTTCAAATTCTACACCTACTAATCCTTCACCTTCTACACCTACCATTGAAGAAAACCAAGAAAAAAATCCTTCAACACCCTCTACTCAACCTTCACCCAAACCTACTCTACCATATCCTTCTAAGTTCAGAAAAGAGAAGCTTAAGAACAAATATGACATTCAAGTGTCCAACTTCTTGAGGATGTTTAAGCAATTGAATATCAATATATCTTTTTGCGGTGGCTTTAGCTTACATGCCCAAGTTTGCCAAAAAATTTAAGGACCTTCTCTCCAACAAAGAAAAATTGATTTATATGCCTAACACTTCATTGAACAAAAATTGTTCCGCGGTGTTGTTGAAGACTTTACCAACTAAACTTGGTGATCCGGGCTCGTTCTTGATTCCTTGTAATTTCTCGGGGGTTGAGAATTGCATGGCACTAGCGGACCTTGGTGCTAGCATAAATTTGATGCCTTTGTCGGTTTGGAAACAACTCTCTCTTCCCGAGCTTACACCTACTAGGATGACACTCGAGTTAGCAAACCGTTCAATAGCTTATCTGGTGGGGATTGCGGAAGATGTTTTTGTAGGAGTTGATAAGTTCACATTCCCCACGGATTTTGTAGTTGTTGACTATGACATGGAACCTAGAGTTTCCCTCATTGTAGGAAGACCTTTCTTAAGGACCGACACTCTTATTGATTTGGCGGAAGGGGAACTCATTATGAGGGTAAAGGATAAAAAAGTTGTGTTTAAGATGGGAAAAATAACTAAGAAATCTCAAGGGTGTGAAACCGGTAACATTATGGATGTTCTTGATGAAGTATGTGATGAACACTTTCATGAGGCTTGTACGAGTAGTAATGAGGACATTACATATTTTGAGACCGTAGCTTCCATTTCCCCCTCCTTGAGTCCTTTTGGAGCAAGTGATTTTCTTTTGCAAGAATTTGAGGCAAGATTAGGAGATGTGGAGTTACCATATGATGATTCTCCCACCGATTGGGAAGAAGATATTCGTACCATTGAGAAACTTCTTAATAAAGACCATACTTCTCCACATACTCCTAAGGAAGTTACCAATGATGATCCATCATTAGTGAAACCTTCTAGTGAGTGTCCACCTACCTTAGAGCTTAAGGATCTTTCATTACAACTTTAGTATAAGAGGATAAATTACCCGTTATCATAGCCAAAGACTTGAAAGATGATGAGAAGAAAAAGCTTATAGAAGTTCTTAAGAAGCACAAAAAGGCTATAGCTTGGAAAATATCCGACATAAGGGGGACTGATCCTAATTTTTGTAAAAATCCTTATAGAGGATGATTACAAACCCGCCATCCAAAACCAAAGAAGGGTTAACCCAAAAATCCATGAAGTCATCAAAAGGAAGTTATCAAACTCTTTGATGCGGGTATGATTTACCCAATTTCCGACTCACCATGGGTTAGCCGGTGCATTGTGTGCCTAAAAAGGGTGGAATCACCGTTTTTCCAAATGAAAACAACGATTTGATTCCCACAAGACTTGTCACGGGTTGGAAATTTTGTATTGATTATCAAAAGCTTAATGATGCCACTAGGAAAGACCATTTCCCATTACCTTTCATGGACCAAATGCTAGAACGCTTAGCGGAAAACGAGTACTACTGCTTTCTTGATGGATTCTCGGGTTATTTACAAATACCCATTGATCCAAAAGATCAAGAAAAGACCACATTCACTTGTCCCTATGGCACATTTGCTTAAAAAATAATGCCTTTTGGTTTGTGTAATGCCCGGGGGACATTTCAAAGGTGTATGATGGCAATTTTTCATGACATGATAGAGCACACAATTGAAGTGTTTATGGATGGTTTCTTGGTGTTTGGAGATTCATTAACTTCTTGGCTCTCCCATTTAGAATGTATGTTTAAGAGATGTGAAGAAATACGTCTTGTTCTAAACTGGGAGAAGTGCCATTTCATGGTCAAAGAAGGGATAGTTTTGGGGCATAAGATATCTAAGAAAGGATTAGAAGTGGATCGTGCTAAAGTAGATGTTATTGCCAAACTTCCCCCACCTACCACAATGAAAGGAGTTAGGAGCTTTTTGGGACATGCGAGTTTCTATAGACGTTTTATCCAAGACTTTTCTAAAATAGCTAGACCCATGACTCACTTCTTAGAAAAGAGGCTCCTTTCATATTCACACAAGAGTGTTTAGAGTCTTTTGAGATCCTTAAAGAAAAATTGACTAAGGCTCCAATTTTGGTTTCACAAATTGGGGTTTGCCTTTTGAACTCATGTGTGATGCTAGTGATTATGTCGTGGGGCCATTTTGGGGCAAAGGATTAATAAAAACTTTCAACCTATACACTATGCTAGTAAGACAATGACGGGTGCTCAATTGCATTACACTACCACGGAAAAAGAATTATTAGCCATTGTGTATGCTTTTGAGAAATTTCGCCCCTATCTTGTGCTTTCGAAGACCATAGTGTATACGGACCATTCCGCTCTCAAATACCTTATGACAAAGCAAGATGCTAAGCCTAGATTATTGAGATGGGTTTTGTTGCTCCAAGATTTTTCCATAGAAATTTGTGATAAGAAAGGAGCCGAGAATTTAGCGGTGGATCATTTGAGTAGACTTGAGCATCTTTTTCAAGGAGAATTACCTCATAAGGAAATAAATGAATCCTTTACAGTTGAGGAACTCATGTCTATCTCTTCACAAGAGGATACCACCCCTTGGTTTACGGATATTGCAAACTATCTTGTGGGGGATGTGCTAATTGAGGGTCTTACTTCCCAACAAAAGAAGAAGTTTCTCAAGGAAGCTAAATACTAATTTTGGGATGACCCTTACCTCTTTAGGCAATGTGCGGGAAAAATCATAAGACGTTGTGTAGATAGGCCCGAAGCATTTAAGATCTTAGAAGCTTGCCATAAAGGACCCACAGGGGGCCATTTTGGGCGTAACTATACGACTAAAAAAGTCTTTGATTCGGGTTACTATTGGCCTTCCATTTACAAAGATGCCCAAGAGATGGTGAAATATTGTAATGTTTGTCAAAGACAAGGAAAAATTAATCAAAGAGATGAGATGCCACAAAATTTCATTCAAGAGTGTGAGATATTTGATGTATGGGGCATAGATTTTATGGGACCTTTTCCATCTTTAAAAGGGAATAAGTACATAATCGTAGCGGTGGATTATGTTTTTAAGTGGGTTGAGGCTAAGGCCTTGCCTACTAATGATTCTCGAGTTGTAGTAAAATTCTTGAAGCAATTATTTGCTAGATTTGGTGTACCTCGTGCCATTATAAATGACCGTGGGACTCATTTTTGTAATGATCAATTTACAAGAGTCATGAAGAAATATGGTGTTAACCATAGACTTTATACCGCGTATCACCCACAAACCAATGGGCAAATCGAGGTCACAAATCGTGGTTTAAAGAGGATTTTAGAACGTACGGTGGGAGAGCATCGAGCTTCTTGGTCGGATAAGCTTGATGATGCTTTGTAGGCTTTTCGAACCGCTTTTAAGACACCAATAGGTTGTACACCTTATAGACTTGTCTATGGAAAATCATGCCACCTCCCATTTGAGTTAGAACACAAGGCTTCATGGGCTCTTAAATGGGCTAACTTTGATCTTAATCAAGACGGTTCACATAGGAAAGACCAACTTAATAAGATGAATGAGCTAAGAACCGATGCCTATGAAAACTCATTGCTTTACAAGGAAAAGACTAAGCAATTGCATGATGCTAAGATTAAGAACCGTGAGTTCAAAGTTGGAGAGTCGGTTTTACTCTATAACTCACGGTTGAAACTATTTGCGGGCAAGCTTAAGTCATGATGGTCCGGTCCATTCACTATAGCTCAAGTGTTTCCATATGGGACCATTGAGTTATCTCAACCAAATGGCCCAAATTTCAAAGAGAATGGTCATCGTGTGAAGCATTACTTTGGGGAGGACATTTCTGTTGAAATGGTCCAAGAGACCCTATTTTCCCCATGAATTAATAAAGGTCTACATGATTAGATCATTTAGACTAGAGTGTGTTAGGATAAGAATAAAAGGATAATATAGTCGAGATGAAGTGTAGGGGGTGCCTATCTTTTGTCTTCTTGGTGTTTGTAGGGTTGCTCTCTCTCATTTCACGCATTGGAGCTTATGGAGGAGGCCTTTGTATCGGGTTTACTTTGATGCTTTTGTTATTCAAAATTGACTCTTAATAATGTCTAACATGAATTCACTTTAGTAGACCTTTCCTTAGCTCGAGTTAAACAAAGTACGCAATGTCATAAATGTAGGGGAGTTTACTCCAATACTCTTAAACATTGAGGACAATGTTTATCTTAAGTGTAGGGGTTCTTCTATCGAAGTGACGTTACCTAGAACATTGCCTTTCCTTCATGATAATTGGGAAAATTAATTTTTCAAACATTTTTCAAATTTTTGATCTACTTTGGCCACCAAAAATATGCATTTATAATTTTTACATTAATCATTTTTTTATTTTTACAACACATTTGCATTGTATATATATTTTTTCTTTTATTTTTCATCAAAAATATATAAAAAGAAAAAATATAATAAAGGATATGGTTTAACAAATTTAGACTTCTTTGACATATTAGGCCCGCCATGAATATTTTGACTCAACCCAAGTTTACCTTTATTGGTTTACTAGGCTAAGCATCCATGAGTCTCATTCTTTGAGATTTAACTGTGGAGAACGAGAAATGATAGAGTTTGAAGTAAGTGTAAAGGGCTAGATAAACCTCATATTAATTACTTGTGGTTATTATATCCCCTTTCGTAACCTTTACTTTCTTGTCAACGCATGTATATATTGTTAATAAATAATCAAGAACAGTTTTAATTGGTTTGTAGTCTCTTATGCATTTTTGACTAATCATTCGTGGTTGGTATAAGTACGTCTTAAGATTCTAAGTTAGAACGCTTTATGTGTATTAGACTTATGTCATGCTTAATACTTAGCGGGTATTTTTTCTTTTATTCTTTTCATTTTATTTGTGAGAATAAGGAAAATTAAGAGCGGCTTATAAAAAAAAGAGTGGCTAGAAAAAAAATAAAAAAGTTATACAAGACTCCCAAGAGGGGCATAATTATAATAGCTATTAAATTCCAATATTACTCTCACAAGGGTTGCGGGGATTTAATAGTTTCTCCAATCTTGACGGGTTGCGGGATTGACAATCCAAGGTCTCAAAAAGGCGGCGAATATAAATTATTGCGTGAGTTTTATTTTTCTTTTCTTAGCGAGTGAGTAGCTACTTATTAATGCATGACATAAGGATCCTACACATAAGGCGAATGACTTATTATTTTGGGTCGGACTTATATCAATTGTGGGCGATTTTTCGAGTAATGGATGAGATGGTTACTTAGGATTAAAACCGTGCTTCTTTATTTTCAGAGTTTACATTTCTTATATTTCATGCTTTAAATAATGACAAATTTGCCCAAAATCAATTTTCTCAAATAATAACCGGTCTTAGAGGCATAATAAGTGGGGGTATAATGGTAACACAATTAATTTGTATGAAAAAGTCGATGCACTTTCCCTTATGAATAACAATGATCTCGTTTTTAAGCTTGGTATGGGGAAAGTGAAACTTGAGTATGATAAGTATTCATGGTACAAAAGCCCTAGTCAAAGTCATTGATTTCTTTATGAGTTATGTCCATCAAATCATTTCAAGAAAAATACAAAAATATATAAATAGAATTGTTTTCTTTGCATTGCATTGTAAAAATCAAAATCATGCATTATATAGTGTAGTGTAGTGTAAAAGCATTTCATCATGGCCACAATGAATTAATAATGAGAAAAATATAATTTAGAGCTTTGAAATATGGCATTACATGAGGCCATGGAAATGATCAAGTGTAGGGGATTTGATATGAGTGAAATCTCATATCAATTATAATATATTAAACCCTAAAACACAAAGAAAAATACCAGAACTTATGAATAAAAGCAGTATTATGGGATATTCTTTGTTGTTTGTGCTTTTGTAGGTAAAAAGATACAAATTTGATGCAAACACGGATTCGAAGGCATTTATATTGAAGAAAAGACAATAGAAGGATTCAAGATAACAAGTCAATAAAGTCAAAGGACCTTTCTTGCCAAGCTGCCAAACTAGAGGGACTGAAAGTGCAAATTCAAACAAAGTCAAAGGACATCAAGAGAAAGTCAACTTCAGTCAAATGGTCAAATCTAGTCAAATTGCAAGTCAAAGGGCCAAGGATGTCAAGTTTATGAAGATTTAAGCTCAAAATAACAAATTGCTAACTAAAAGGACCAAAGCTGCCATTTTTGGAAAGTTTATAAGGCTTAATCCATGTGAAACTTGAACCAACCAATGGGAAGCTTCAAAAACTTGTATCTGGATTGCCAACTATGCCTCATTTATGAGGAGAGATAAGAATCTACACAGTGATTCCCACTCAGCAAATTCAACCAATCAAAAAACACCTTTTGGATAATGATCCGTGTCTTCTCTTCTCAGCCTATCCATGACTGCCACGTGTACCATCTCTTCCTAGAACGCATAGAACTAAGAAGACACTTTCATGAAAATCTTTCAACTGTAACACCCCCAAATAATCACATTTAGAATCAGCGGAAGAGTCGTCGGTGTTACGGGATAACACATTACTCAAATCATAGACAACGCTTAAAAATCGCGTCGTTTAATAATAAAGCATTTTCCATTCATGAATATCAAATTACATAGGTCCTCATGTCATAATATACCATACAAATTTACAAAACATTTGAATGGAAATTTTTAGTTAAATGCGGGCCATAAATTCTTGTCGTCTTCCCGAGAATTACCTTCAAGTACCTATGATAAAACATGTTAAAAGTCAGCGAAACGCCGAGTGAATCCATAGAGTTTAATAAAAACCATTAATATATATATATATATATATATATATATATATATATATATATATATATATATATATATATATATATATATATATATATATATATATATATATATATATACCACTGGTATATAATCATTATCGAAAATCATTTTGTACAATTCTTTGTCGTATGCCATAAAATAGGCCAAAGACATTTTATACGAATCTTTGTCGTAAATCATAATATGGGCTTTTGCCTTCAAAACCACACGAACCATTGTCGTAGAAACATCATACAATACGTTTTATAACATTGTATAGAGTTTAATAAAAACCGTTATATGAAAATGGTTATGTAAAACCAAAACACGAACATAATATCAGTATAAGACCCCGTATTGCTAGTCAGGCAATATGTTATAATTCAATTCGTATATCAGTATTTTCATTACTGGATTATTTTTATAAGCCGCATGACATTGTTACCTTTCTATAATATATATCGGGTAGCTAGCCCGGAATTCATTTGCCCATCTAAAACAACGTGTCGTCACAATAATCACGCTTATATAAATCCTCTCATACATAAATTCGCTTACCAATCAATTTGGCACGACAGGGATCAACCGTCAAGGCGCGAACTGGGGTGATCTTCCCCAAATAGTACTATTATATGCATAAGCGTCTACCAAATCCTGATAGTTCACAATTCATGCTAATGGGACTGTTAGTGACATAACCTAACTAATAATAATCTGTTTCATCTCATTCATTGGGTCATAAAATCATTCGGGTCCATATCAGTAAGCATACCATAGGGACTACTTGTGTTCTATTTTTTTTATCAAAACAAGCATGTTATCTCCCTCACGGGTTTATAAAACATTTCATAAAACATTTAAAAGAGTGCGAGGCTATGAACTCACATTGGTGTGGGAAGGCGGGTTATCGGCAATTAGGCTGTATAGTACGTGCCTCGATCACGGAAACCTATACATATAATAATCGATCTTATACTATCGTCAAATAAATTTATAAAAGTTGTTATGTATATGTAATGATGTCATAACATGATCATCAAGTGGGGTTTTATTTCCTTACACAACATTACTAGTTGTTTAGTATTAGTTAACTTAGGCTTATCATACTAGTTACACTAGTTTTAGCCCATTTACACATCAAGGCCCAATAAGACCATTAAGAGTTAAATTCATTATATTATCCCATTTATATTTTTAATACCAGGCCTATACTCATATGTTGGGCTCAATTGGGTTAAGCCCATTAGTAAGTCCAATAACATTAAACCAAACTAGTTGGGCCTAGTGGTCGAACAAGGCTAATTTGGCCCATTATGGTCCATTAGTTACAAAGCTCGGTTTTGTCGATTTTTACTTGTCAAATGTGTTTACATATCATTATATGAGTTATAAAAATGTTACATTAGACGGGTCCGTCCGTCTAAGTTTTATTTGGCGAAAATGTTAATCTTTCGGTTTTAGCCGAAAAGACGTAAAACTTATATATAGTTTGTAGTTTTATAAAACATATGAGTTTTACTTTTATAAGATATCATGTTTATTTGTTTTAGTATACAAACTCATTTTATAATAGTTATTATTAGTTAGTGGCTTTTATATACTTATTTTATAATAATATTTACCTTGAGTGCTCTTTTTATATTATATAGTTTATTAACAAATCTGATTACTAAAGTCAAGTCCACCATTTTTGCCATATCTTGAGTTCTACAAGGAGATAGAACCTCAAACTTGAACAGCATAAACTACATGACGTGTGCTACAAATAACTCTTTTATAGCCACTGATCAATCATCTTCTAAGTATTTTTAATAATTCGTCCAAAACAGACTATACATATTTGTACTACAAAAGTGTTTTGGCCATATCTTGCTCGTTTTTAACATTCCATTGTATGGCCAACTCACCACATATGTAAAAATCATTTATCTATCTGTATATTTAATAATCCAAGCCATTTAACCAAGTGATCATATTGATACTTACTGTTTTATACAGCCTATGTGTCTAACCATGATTTTAACATTTTTACTTGTTGATTTTAGCCTTTTTAACCTAATCTATTAACAAAAAATCCTCATGCAATCACTTGATCATCATTCATAGATCTATTACATATACATTTGGAAATAAATATAAAATAACTTTTACAAAAATACTAGGGTGATAGGAAGAAGATGATCTTTATACCAACCAAGATGATGAAAATATGATATTTGTGATGAACAAGACTTGTTCTTGTCACCAAATCTTATGATCTTAGCAAGACCACTTTTAGAAACCTCCAAGTAGATGAACATACTCTTGAAATCAGCCCTTGAACTCTATGTAAACTCCTTTTTACATGTTATGATCACCTCCAATCTTCATCTTTTCAAGTAGGCTTTAACATATGTTGATTATAGCCTTTGTTTATGGTAAAAAATTTGATGGTGGTGGTGTTGTGGTGGTGAACGTTGGACGGCAAGGGAGAGAGTAAGAGAGAGAGATTTCTAGTTTTGCATGTAAGTAAAATGAAGGAAATGGTTTTGGTTAGTGGTTAAATGGTTTTGGAAAGCCTTGAGGACAAGTGTCCTCTTGATTTATGAAAAGTTGACACCAAGAGTGGTGTTGTTAGCTAGTTTTGGCCGCCCATAATGGGGGTGGGACAAGTGTCCCACTTGTCTCATCTCCACTAATTTAAGGGTACTTCTCGATTTTAGTTTCCTCGATTTACGTGTCCTCGGATCGATTTACGAAAAACGTTTTTATAAATTATGAATCTACGGCACAAACGATTCTAATAAAAATTGTCTCATAAAAAACAGAGTTCAAAAGCGTAAATACGTAAACCTAGGGTTTCGGGTTTAATCGTAAAAGACGCTAAATTATGCACGTAAGTCCTAATTTCTTCTCGTAATTTTGTGAGTTTATGAACCAACACAAAAATAAAATTCCAAAATAATATACGAGAATAAATTTATTTCCTGGAATGTCGGAATGTTATAGAAACGGAGTACGTAAACGTAAACACGTAACGTAGAGCTTTCTGGTTTAGACGTAGACGATGTCAATTTAAGACGTAAACCCTAATTTCTTCCCAAGAGTGAGCGAGTTCATAAATTAATAATAAAATAATGATTATAAATAATACTTAAGAATAAAATAACAACCTCAAATTGACGAATTGTCACATCAACAGCAAAAGTGATCGTTATCATGAGGCGAACATAACCCAAGTGGTTAATTAGTAATTCATTCATTGAATAAAAAAATCCCAATTTGGGAAGAACACTTGAAAAACTCAATTGCATAATTGAACACATGGCAATCTCTCATTCGTTAAGACACGTCATCAACATTCCCTACTTCTCATCTTAGCTCTATAAATACCCATGTATAGCTTTCATTTGGGGTAGTAGCTTAAAGTGTGAAATCACACACACTTTAGATAATTCTTACACTCTGTTTTTTCTTCATTAGTTCAACTTCTAAGAGTGATTGACAACCACTCTTAGATAGTTGTTAGGCCGTTATAACAAACTTGTAACCATTCCTCCATTAATAAAATTCAGATTTCACATTCACTCTCATTCTATAAATTCATTACATGCATTACTACTCATTCATTCACATTGCTTGATTCTATTATTCCTATGGAATAACAGAGTTTGTTTGATTGATTTGGAGCTGTTACGTTTGCTCAGAAGTTACTAGTTCAGAGTTCATTTAGTTGTTGGACAAAAGTTCAGAATTTGTAGTTGTGATCAGATTCAGATGATGATTTTTGGGTTTGATGATGTGTTGATTAGTTAGAATTGGTGGTGATTAGTGTTAAAGCAAGCTCAACGCTTAGCTTCATCATCAAAGAATCCTTCAAGTTCATTCCATAAGTTTTGCTTTACATTTTCCCCTAGAAAAAGTAGTTTGCATGCTATTTTCCTAGAACTAGTGTAATTATATCTGAATTTGCCTAATACATGTTCATTTTGTGATTGTTGATATGCTTTGATAGTTCTTAGTCTTAGTCTGTTGGATTTGATCTAGTTACTTGCTCATAATTCTGTTTCATTCATTAACCAGTGTTTGGTTTAGCTGCAAGATTTTGATTCAGTCCTTATTATTGAGTGTTATTAGTTTGTTTTCACTCACAAACTAGTTTAAAACTGATGTACAAGTTTTGGAAGTCAAACATCTTTTCAAACAGGCAAATGGTAGTTAAAAACTATGGGTCAGATTTATAGCCTAAAACATGCCAACTTCAAACCTTCATAAAATGCTTATTACTTGGATTCAGATTATGATTTTTGGTTGTAAACATAGCTTAACATCCTAGATTTTAGAATCTATAAGCCATTTACACAGTTCTAAGAATTGAGTGAGAGATAAGCCTTGATAAGTCCTTGTAATAAGCTCAAGTTTCTGTGATAAGTCATAATCATTTCTGGCTTATTCTTTTCATAAACTAGGCCATTTTCTTTCACAATTCAGCTTAACAAGTCATAAAAATAAGTTTAGACTTTGGTCAAAGTTGGTCAAATTTGGTCAACGCGGGTCAACATAAGCTCATTTTGGCTTATTGGCTTTTCTGGCTTATTCCTTGGGTGAATTTCAGATTTTCTGGATAAGTCTCACTTATTTTGGCTCTTAATCAGATTTTGACAATATTAGATCTTGTGCTTATTCCAATAAGCCAATCTATTAAAAGTGGCTTATTACAAAAGTGCTTATTGAAATTTTAGATCACTATAGCTGATTTCCTTGAAACTGGCTAGGTTATTTTGAATTTGCAAACTTTTGAAATAAGTTTTAGCTTATTTGGTGCATTAAATCTCTAGATACAACCTTAAAATCAATAAGCCCGTTTTCTTAACAAAAAGTTTTAGAAATTGCCTTTAGGTCCTTGGTAATTAGGAAAGTTTGTACTTTGTTTTTAATGGTTAGTAATTGGTTAGGGTTTGCAAGTTAGTCCGTGATCTTGTTTAGTTTGTTAAAATTCAGTTACAAATTTGTTAATTTTGTTAAGAGTGGTTAATTGTTGGTTAATTTTTCATATTCAGTCCTTTCATTTTCTGTATTTACATTTTCAGTCCCTCTATTTTCCATACTTTACATTTTTGGTATTTTTACATATTGTGCATTACTTGGTTGTACATTTAGCGTTGTAATTGGTATGTGCAATATGTTTTTAGCGTAGTACGGATACGTAGACGATACTATTTTTCACTTTCTACGAGTTTGTGATAATTAGACCTAGATACCATAACTTTTACTAATCAAACACCAAAAACAATTAGTTGACTTGATTTCTCTCAATCATTCAATTCGTAAAGATATCGAGAAAAACAAACTTAAAAAGAAAAATATTCATTCAGAAACGAACACTACAAGAAAAAGGGGTATTTAGGAGGGGGGACCATGCCAAATACTCAAAAAGCTGTGCCAAATTCTATTTGGTACGCTTTTGGCCAAACATAAATATAAGGGTGCCAAATACATTTGGGTCGAGTTAAAACCGTGCTAAATAGTATTTGGCACGCATCTTAGGACGATCAAACTTTGGGGTGCCATGAATGAGGTATTTAGCACGGTTGATGATTTTCCGTTCTAAAATAGGCTTTTGTCACACTTTTACATCCCGTTACTAATGGTATTTAGTACAATTTTTATTTACCATGCCATAATTAACTAGGACGTTTTTATGTACCGTGACAAATGTATTTGGAACGGTTTTTGGTACCAAATTTAGTTGGCACATTTTCATCGACGTTTCTAAAAATCATTTGGAACGGCTTTGCAATCTTCAGTTAGTTATTTGGCGCAATTCATATAGTCATTGCTAATGTATATTACTACCAACCATCTCAAACTTCACAACTATAGATAATTCAAAGCAAAAATAAATTAAACTCAATTTTTATTAGTTAGCCATAAAATCAAGTCAACTTGAATATCATAAACTAAAATACAATGCGTTCAACGTCCTTGTAAATCATCGTCTCTAAATGATCAAGTCATAACTAAAACTCAATATAAATCACTAAGACGATCTATTAATAAAGGAAAAATAATAAACTCATTGGATCACGTTTCATGAACTTGGACCACAATACAACCTCTCTAAGTTCTATACAATCATACTTTGGAAGTATGTTGATAGTATTTGCATGTATAGCCCTGCATTGCATGATCAAAAAGGATATTTTGGTGATTATACATCTAGTATGAAACATTAAAAAAAGGATCAGTAACAACATCACATATTCTATATAAATTATTACCTCTTGCTAAAGAAAAAGGCGCTTTCATGAATAATCATCCAGTATGAAACATTAAAAAGGATTAGTAGCATCATCTCAAATTCAATTTAAATCATTGCCTCTTGCTGAAATGATAATTTTCCTTGTGAACCATCAGGTGGTAAAACCTTAATCACAACAATTGTATTGCTACGTTTACCCTTAAAAACATGACCAAAGCCCTTCCCAAATCTTTCTAGCGAATAAAGCATACATGTAAAGACTACTGCACAAGTAGCTAAGTCATACACTAACAATAATTACTTCTGATTAACTACATTGATTACAACTGAATCTATAACCATCAACCATTGCTATAAGGGCAACTTTAGCATTTTTAATTTTTTTACTATGTTCCAAAATCATTGTAAAAAAACTATCAAGGTTAGTACACTAGACATAAGCTAGGTCTTGCTTTTGATGTTTAAGTGTTTAACTTTATGAAGACTAATTTCTGTAATGCTACAAATCTTTATAGCAAATCATCAAACTTTCGCTAGAAGATATAATTATAATCTAACTGTTCAGACCTTTATAATTAATACATCAACATATAGTTTGAAGCAATACATTAACTCTTCATCAAGTTCAATAGCCCCAACCTGAACCATACTTCAGTCAACGCATAATATGGAAACTAATACTTGCAAGTATCGACATTTAATTAAGTTGTAGGATACGTGACAAATGAAATAAGATCCTATGATATCATAATACCTTGTGTAACAATGAAATTGATGAAGTGATATCCTCTTTTATTGGAAGTTCAAGGGTCTAAGAGCATAAATAACCACCAGATACATATATTAGTGAAGGAAAGAGGACCAGTCAGCCAATGAAATCAAAAATATGTAATTACTCTTTTACTACATATCTAATTTACCTTTTGCAGGAATAGAATTATGTGACAAAGAGAGAGTAATTTGAATTGTAAGCACAAATTTTACTAGTGGCATCCACAACATCTATAGAAACCTCAAATAACTAAGAACACATCAAGTGGATGTCAAATAAAAGAAAATCCCTAGTTTTACATGTCCAGTTCTTTCTCAGCATTTTCTTGCATTAGCTCGAGATATCTAGTGTTCAACAATGCTCGATGGTATCAAGTGTCATGCTAAATATATTATCGAACTAATGACGATAACATAAAGCAAAATGTATATTGTTTATATAAGTTTATTTTCAAGTTTGTTGTATGAATAGTATCGACATCGCTGGTTCATGCAGTTGTATCAAACTATCAATCATAATATTCAAATTAAACATCCTCTACAAAAACTAAAAAGTAAACATGTGAAGTCAAGCATACCTTTTAATTCTGATTCTACGATTAGGGCAAAAATATTGGCATCAATATTTATTCCGTCTAGTGGAAGCAATGATTTTACACCAAAATCATGTCTACTGTATGTAGAACATTAACAAATAGATAATGCACAAGTAATTGTAAAAATATATATATAAATGCTCTAGATATTAATCAACTCATTACTGTTAGATCGGTCGACGAAGTATCTAATACGATATCGAGTGCTACCCAAATCCAGGGCTCTTCTTCCATATCTTTACTCATAAGGTCTTTAGCAACTTCACACATTAAGGCATACACAAGACTGGGTATGCCAAAAGACCTAAACATTGATTAAAAATAAATTAAACGAGCATACGTAGGCTTGAACACTTAAATATAAATTTATTGATTTATCCAAGTTCAATTAGATACCATAGTAATACTAGTATAAAAGTGACATGTATCTTTTTGGGTAAAAAAAAAGTGACATGTATCACATGTCAAAATATGCTTAACTAACCTTACACTTTTAAAAGGTCATTAAAACTAATTTGGTTGGTACCAAAAGCAATGAATAATAGCCATCAACCAGCTCACTAAACAAACCAATCATGTAAGGAAAAACAAAATAGGACATTAATGAGAGTACATGCAAAACATATATGTTGAATAATGAGTCAAACCCAAGTGTATTAACTTGTATTCATTTTCCTTTTAGATTTGTAGTAAGTAGTCATTACCTGGTATTTTTTGTTTGCTTTAAGGTATAAATATGTGCATATTATACATTTTATCAAAGGCTTGAATATGCTTGTCCTACTCCATCACTTAATCATCATCAAACACGTTGACTGTAATTAGGTTTCGAAAGATATACCATCAAAACTGTATCTAATTTCTAGAATATTGAATATGTTTTGTATTCTAAAGATTGAAAAAACATAAATGATTTCTATTAAACCCGTTCATTCAACAACTAAATGAATGCATATGAAATACCTCCCTGATTGCAGTCACACATATAAAAGGCTTTTCATTGTTTTGCTAAGGTAAATTTACATATATACAAGTCAAAACTTAAAGCATTCCTATTAAATAGAACACGCAGTTAGCGAAAAACATATCACGTTTCATAAAAAGCAACAATTAGTATATAACTCACAATGTTGCACATCATTTCCATCAAGATCTATTAAAATTACGCTAACTAAACTAATGTCAAATGGTTTTCACTAAAAAACACTAGATACAAGATTTAAAATAAACTAGAAAATAAATAGAAAGATGAGAGATCTACCTTTTGGTGGCTTATAACTTCACCCAAACTTAAAACAAAACACTCATTTCATTCAAGCATTTCATCGAGTAGCTGGTGGGTACTGTAAAGCCTATAAAATCTAAAATAAAAAACAACCTACAATTAATTTATGTTGTTAGAATACAATAATCACATGAATCATAAAGCTTAAGATAGCAATTGATAGTAGATTAGGTCTTAAACCGGATAATAACATACCTCATTATCGATGGATCCTCAAGAAACTCTATAGGTGAAGAGAACGTAGCAAAACGGCTGGTTAATTTGAAAAATATAATGGGCCAAATTAAATTGATGTGTTAGGCTTTTGATTTTGGGGAAAAAGATCGGCGGGTTTTGATTTTGGTGAAAAAAATGACGCGGTGTTTTGATTTTAGCGAAACACAAAGACTAAAATTTTCATGTATAATTGTAAACTTACGTAGTAAAAAGGATATTTTTGTTTTGTAACTCCACATTCCATTGATTCTCATGTAATTAAGAAATATAAACGTACAATATTAAAAAATTGCATTTTGTAAGATAAGTATTTTTTTATTGGTAACAATCTATAGAAACAGTTCTAACATATTTGGCACTTTTGTCCCCAATACATAAGTATTTGGCACATGTGATTGAAACAGTTCCAAATACACATGCAATTAGCACCATTATTACAAAATCTTTCAAATGCATAAGTATTTGGAACGGTTTTCTAAGAGTCGGCACAAATAAAAAATAATTAATTTAGCGTTTTAGGACCCATTTAGACAATTCTATTACATAAAACATCTACATATATTCTCTTACTACTTTAACATTTTAGGTGGTATTTACTCTTGGACACAAGACAAGTGTTTTATTTATAGTCAAGTCCATCATTTAACAACAGCGTGTGAAAGAAAGATATCCTGAAAAATGAGCAACACTCCCCTGAATATTAAGGTTTGTTTACTACCATCTTTATTTGTTCTTAGTTCTTTTGTTGTATCTTTCAAATTAAAGACTAACATGTCCTACCCTGATGCGCGTCTTGCACTCCTAGTTTTACATTTATAAACAAGACTTTATTAATTCCTTAACTACGCATACGAGCAAGTATACTCGTTCTATTATAGTAAAGTCGGGTAAGTCAAGATCGTTCCATGGGATTTGCGTATATTCAAAACGTTTAGGTGGTGTAGGCAATAGTGTTGTCACTACTGATATTACCGCTAGAATTAACTTTGTAAAGGAAAACATAATTAAAAGTAATACTTGTGTGAATTCAATTTCATCCGTAGGAGAGATAATTTATGTGCGTTTAGCAACTATGAATCACACATCTAAAGTACATGAATTCCATTCCATGGTATTTTTCATAGAATCCATATTAACAAATTGGAGTAGACAAACCCTTTCGACCTATGATTGTCTATTCCAATTCATTATAAACACCATTTGTTAGAAAATACAAATAGATAAGTTTGGTTTGAATGGGTTCTTTCGACCTATACCCACGATAAATCTTTTGATAAATTCTTTTAACCAACTCGTCAAGGCGAGTGTCAATCACCAAGAAACCAAATTGACTCATGCACAAATCTTTTGGAACATAGTTTACCGGAAATCCTTTCGATCTTTAAATCCAATAAAAAGCTATATTTCATTTGATTATCAAAACATGTTTCAAGAAATTATCAACCATAAAAACCCAATTATATTCTCTTGATCATAAAACCAAACTCTCCTTTAGAATCCATGTTCATCACACAAGTATATCACACTACTCAAAATTCAAACACATTGAAACATAACTCATAACTTTCTCAAACATTCAACAATACTTAAATTATAATGAGAATCAATTCAAGTACAAGAGTTTACCAATAGTTCTTAAAAACACAAGGAAATAACAAAATAGAATTTATAGCAATTCCAAAGCCTCCAATTGACCAATGAACCTCCAACCGAATCTCTCCTTCACGAAATTCGTCCCTCCTATGAGTATTAACAGGGTTTATTGTCTTTCGGGTTATGTAAGAATGGTGATTCTAACCTTTGTCAAGGGTTAGAATGATCCTTGGATTAAGCACTCTGAAAACAATGACCCTAAGGTCTAATTTATACATGATTTTGGCTTGGGAAGGAGGCAAAAACGTCCGGGATATATTATGGAGGGGAAATAAGAAGCCTCCCATTGATGGTGGTGGTTTAAGAATGTTTAAATGTGTGTAGGATATGTAAATCTTGCTTTTGTTTTAGAGAGAGAAAGAGATAGAAAGATAGATGATTTCACATACATACTTTTAGAGAGAAAAATAAGAAAACACACTTTACTATGTGTATTGTATGAGAAAACCACACCCTCTCCATCTAAGGAGAGGGTTTAAATACCAAGCACATAAGATGGGCTTGGGCTTACAATTGGGCCGACCATACCAGCATGGACCGCGCTTTTCCTTGTTTGATATATTAAAAGATATCTAGACTACGAGCTACTACTTAATATATTGTCGGAGTGACCGAATCTTCCTAAATACGTAAAAACGTATTTCCAACGATCTCCCCCTAAGGGAGGTCACTCCAAACAAGGGCGTTACCCAAGTTACAATAATAAGAAACCTAGCATATTATGCTTGTCTTGAGCTCGTAGTCTTCATCTTTCTTTTCTTTTTCTTTTCTGGTGAACATGTTGATGTGATCTTTGATATCAATCTTGAGCATTAATCTCTTGCCTTGATCTTGTGCATCCATCACTTGTGATCTTCGCCTTTTCGTGACTTCATGTCCCACATACTTATACCTTCATAATTCTTGAAAGCTTCAGAGTTTGATACAATGAAAGACTTAACTTTTAGGATTTCTTGAATTAGATGAGGTATTAAGTGCATAAAGTATAAGCATGCGGGGACGACTTCTTCTCGGATTCCGCAACGCCACCGTCTTCAAATGCCACAACATAAGTAAACACGAACGAAATGGCTTTGAACATTTCATTCTAATTCGGTAGCATTTTACCTCCGGTCGGTGAAGACCGTTGGACGATATAAAATATCGTACTTGTGGCAGGTAGATTTAATTAAAAATCTCCTTGACAAGATTTCGTGGGTAAACCTGTTCTCTTTACTCGACCGTCCAAAGCTGACTGCGAACGTAAAGAGTGAATCATTTGGATTAAATTATCCGCATGATTGAAGCCGTCAATTCTGATTATTGGAACAAGTTTGATTCATTAAAGAATCGCACCATCGTTGCTTTCCAGTTGTCACAAGCTTGATTCATATTGAATCTTTCAAGTTACCTACCAAGTCCCGTTTAAGGTTAACACTAGAAGGATTTCCACTCATCACTGTGAACACTAAGGTATCACTATGAGTGCTCTAGCAAAATCACTAAGATATTGCGTAGAGGCCTGGAACGTGTTTAAATTAAATTAAGAATTATACAGTTGTTGCTTTCCAGTTATCACAAGTTTGATTCATAAAGAATTTCACAAGTCACATACCATGAGCTTTTTGGTATTCGCTCAAGAAGGATTTCCATCTTCATTGTAAATACTTTCGTATTACTCGGATGTTCAGGCAATATTATGAAGATTTTGCGTAGGACTCTTAAGATCTTTCTTACTTTTCACACTGTGTGAAGAAGCAAGGAATTATGAAAGTGTGTCCTAATGAGATATCTAATGATCTCAAATGGCTCTAGAATCGATCGTGCATTTTAGATTTTAGTGATCAGAGGCTGGAGAGGAGTGCCACCATTTCAATACCAATTTATTCAGAGTGAATAAATCAATAGATAATGTGTTGTCTCCGTGTGATTAAAACAAATACCTTTTGAGAGATATCTGAGTTAGCTGGGATGGGTTGTGCATTGCATCACTGGGTCCATGATGTCTATCTTCAATATTGAGCATCATTAAAATGATCTCAATAGCATATGTGTTGACCCGATTTCTGCCTAAGGTTGTAAGGAGGGCTTCTTTCTTTACACCCTTTATCTTTACAATTCTTTTTCATTCTTCAACCCCTTTAATGCTTACCAATACGTCATAACTAGCACCTTGTTGTGATTGTTCCAGTGCTAACTTAAGTACTTGGTCGGCATTCAGCTACGTTCACAATCTTTCTCCATCTTTCCTAAGGACTACTATTTTTAGTTATGGAATGTCCTTGGGAAGATTCCTCCGGTTTAAGAAGAATCATTGGACTTAACCTATCCTACCATCCTTATGTCACCACAATCTTCATCTCGTGAAATAAATGGGTTTCGAGTAAGTATATGTCACCATGAAAATCCATTTTGAAGTGAAAATCCTGTTTTGCTCCCCCTTAACATATGCCACGATATTCGAAAATATTTCACACATGTCGGGATGAGCTATCACATTAAGTCAAACCATTTATGATAATTTCCCATATTAAATCACATTTTCTCCCCCATATTAAAAATATTAACCCAATCCATGTTTTTAATATCAATTGATTTAATGAAGTTTTAACAAAGGTTTTGGGAAGAAAAATGCAAGTCGGTTTTATCTTCATGATACCAAATGTATGAGATATGATACCGATTTGTAACATGATCACATATTCACCATATTAGAAAAAATTGAAAAGGTTGGACCTGATTGATGAGAACATCATATGATAAGATCAAATGGTTCTTGTCAGCATATGTTAGTCGCCTCGTCACTTCTGAAGTCATCTCTTGACACCACATGTACGATTGGTATTGTTGTCTTGACACCAATTAGTGAGCTTGGCACTTTCGGCATCAAAGATTCTGAATGCTTGACAATTGCTCTCCCTCAATTGTTGACCCATGTTCTATCGAAAGAGTTGTAGTCGTTGGTTGAGTAGTCGCATCGTCGAGTATGTAGATACCAATTGTAGATAGCTATGGTTGTAGAGATGATAGCTTCATAAAAACAAGACTTCTCTTGTTTTAACAAATAAATGCACTGAAGCGTACATAGATTTGTGTTAGACCAAGTTATAAAGTAAACTTGATCCCTTACAAGGTTTTAAAGTAAACCTTGCCCGAGAAAATTAATTCCTGTTATGAGCCAAAGCTTTCATAAGAAATACTTGACTTTAATGTGAAAACCGGGTTGCAGTCTGAAATAACTACAAGCCATTTGGGCATGTTTTATGAAATATTTACAACTTTGTACGAACTCTATTTATGGCGCCGTGTCAATATTAATCGATATTTCTAAGGCCGTAAATATTATCGTACCAAAAGACATGCCTTTGAAAAATAAAGTAAAAATATTTTTGGATTTTTCTGAATTTTTCAAATTTTTATGGTTTTTATATGGTTTTATATTTTTGTATTTTGCTTTTGTGGATAAAAATATAAACAATATATACAATGATCACCAAGGATACAGAGAATAGTTTACCACCACTATTCTTTCGCTTCATCTACCAATTCCTTTAGAGTCTCAGGCGGGAGAGTTCTCAAACCTAGCTTGTCGGCCAAAAATTCCATTTGAGCGCGATCTAAAGCCTTCGTGAAAATATCTGCCAATTGATACTCAGATCGGACAAAGTAAAGTGCTATCACTCCATTTTCCACTTGCTCCTTGATAAAGTGGTAGCGAATGTCAATATGCTTCGATCAGGAGAATTGAACATTGTTGCAGCATAAGGCAATTGCACTTTTGTTGTCGCAGTACATCGAAATTTTGTTGAAACCTAGACCATAGTCGGTTAATTGCGATCTCATCCAAAGAATTTGAGCACAGCAACCGGACATAGCTATGTATTCTGCTTCCGTACTTGAAATTGCAGCGCTTTTATGCCTTTTCGATGCCCAACTGATTAATCGATCTCCTAGTAGTTGCAATGTTCCACTCGTGCTACGCCTTGTATCTTGACAACCCGCGTGATCCGCATCTGCATATGCCATAAATGCAATCGAAGAGTCCTTCGAATACCAAAGTCCCGATTAATGGTTCCTTTAAGATACCGAAAGATCTGTTTAACAGTAGCTAAGTGTAACTCAGTAGGGAGAGTTTGATACCGAGCACACATACATATAGCAAACTGAAGATCAGGTCGACTAGCTGTGATATACAGAAGGGTACCGATCATTCCACGATAAAGTGTCGGATCAACGGCAACTTCATGTGGATCTGCATCAAGTTTAGTTCGTTCCACCATTGGAGTATCCACGTGGTCGCAAGATTCCATCTTATACTTCTTTACCGATTCAAGGGCATACTTGGTTTGATTGATAAAGATGCCTCTGGGACTCTGAGATATCTGAAGACCTAAGAAGAATGATACCTTGCCCATCATTGACATCTTAAACTTGGTGATGACGTATAGTCCCCAGCCGGGTCATGAACCCGGCCCACGGGTACTACCCGTATCGGGCCTATCACAGATGGGTGGGAATAATGTCATTTAAGCTTATGGGCTTGGATGAATAGTAACCGCGCACACGTTTACGGCCCACGGACCGGGATGACCGGTGCAGGGTTAGACAGAATCATATTCTATCTCTGAATATGATTTACTCCAAAGAAGAAGATATTCACTCACCATAATTAGAAGATAACAATCAATCTAATTCTGGTGCTTATCTCTTCCTTGGGGCCGAAGTATCAGTGACAGCCCATTAGGGTTTCACTGCTTATAAAAGGAACCCTCAAAGGTTCCACAAAGGTATTACGTTCTATGATCTTAACTCACATAAAACCCTAACCGATTACTTACTCTCACGCCGAGTCTAATTGTGGGAAACATTCCCACGGTAAGCCTAACGCGTGTTGTTTAGTGTGCAGGATCCCAACCAAACGATTCACTTGGTGCAGGAGCCGGAGCCCAGCCAACCCGAATTAAGCCTAATTCGGGTCTAGCAAGGATCACCCAACTTTGGCATCAACAAGTTGGCGCCATCCGTGGGACCATTACACTAAGCTAGAACAAAACCTCATTCTGAATTTCCAATGACGAAGGGGCATCCACAAGCTAATCCCAGGAACACGAATCCCGTGAATCGGAAGTCCCAAGGGGAAGGGATACTCATCCCCAATCAATCACCTAGCCGCCTTGCAGGCGGACCGGGTAACCGTGGTGGTTTCCAGCCCCTGGGGGTGACGAGCACGATCTCCATAACACCCCCGCCTACTTCAACCCTGGATAACCCTGATCCAGGGAGTGCGCCCAATCCTCCTAACAAGGAGCCGCGCAGACCATCAGTGGAGGAGGAAGTAGAAGTCCAACCACTCAGCGAGGAGGATCTCACTCGAGTTCTCACGCAGAACTTTGATAGGATCGTCCCGGGGATCGCATCAAGGTTGAATCTGGGGAGGAACCTCCAGTCTAGACTCAACTTTGGCGACACCGGACCAATCACCTCTTCCCAAAATCAGAGGAAAAGGAGAGCTCGGCCTCAGGAGCAGAGCGTCTTTGAGGAAACCCCTCAACCCAGGAATGTGTTTGAGCGCATAGGAGATCGCCTCATACAGGAACTAATGCAGTCTTGAGAAGGGGGAGATAAGTCTGACGGTTCACCCGAGCGACCAGATCGAGAGCTGGCCAGAACCGCTCGCCGCACGAGCGTGTGGGACAGGATGAACACTGGTAAAAGGATTCCTGGTTCGTCCCAAAAAAGTGGTCCTCACCTAAAGGATGGGGCACCACCCCCGTCTCCAGACCCGTCAGGGGAGGACTCAGATGACCATCCACCTAAGCGTCGCCGACCTAGGCGTACCCCTCCACCACCACCAAACAATGATGAGTATTATGGTGGCCCTTATTATCGAGATGCAGAAGCGGAGGATCTTTCCCGCCCGTGGTGTGAACCGTGGGATGACCCTAGGCTCACCCGGCCATGGGCGGATCCCAGGGAAGACCCATTCACCCTCCGCATACGGAACTATTCCGAGGACACCAAACGTCGCATGCCGGCGTGTGTCAAGACCTATGATGGAACTGGTGATCCGGACGATCACCTTAAAATATTCGATACACAGGCTAAAATTGAGGGATGGCCCATGCCTATATGGTGCCAAATGTTCAATTCAACTCTGATCGGAAATGCCCGTGACTGGTTTGAGGGACTCCCTCCACGAAGCATTGATAGTTTCACGGAACTACGCACTACGTTCAAGAACAATTATACTCAGAGGAAGAAGTATAATAGGGATCCGGTCTCATTGGCGACTATCAAACAACGGCCGGGGGAGTCCACAGAAGCCTTCACTGAACGCTTCAATGATGAGTGCACGCGCACAAAAACAATGCCGGAACTCCTGAAAATCTCTGACTACATGCACGCCATAACAGACAGGGAATTGATCAGGCGCCTCAATGACAAGCGTCCAGAGAGATATGATGACCTCATGGAACGGGTCAGAAATTTCATAGAAGGAGAAACAGCTGTTGTCGCGGCTTACCCATCCAGAGGATATGGGTACCGGTCAAACGACCAGTCTCGAAGACAGTCGGGCGGTCAAGGTAATCAGAACAATAGCAAGGGCTTAGACTATAAGATCCAGAACAAAGGAGGAAGGCCGGACGATAAGTTTACCCCCTAAAGATGTCCTACCGGGAGATCTTGCTGACAGAAGGGGCAAACTTTCCAAGGCCTCCCCCAATGACAACTCCGCCGGACCGTCGGCAAGGAAATCGCTTCTGCGAGTTCCATAATGACAAGGGCCATGGTACGTCGGAGTGTATCCAGCTCAAGAAGCACATTGAGTCACTGATCAAATCAGGTAAACTCAAGCACTTAGTTAAGGATTGGAAGGATGGGAAAGACAACAAGAAGTATGATAAGAAGGATCCCCAAAAGGACAAACCTTCGACTATATACATGATCCAATCCAGACAGCGCCGCACGAGGCAGAAAGTTGGCCAAAAATTTTCACGCGGCAGGGAAATCTCATTCCCTCCCATCACAGCAAGCGATGTGATTGATGCGCCTCTCACTATCGAGATAAGCATTGGAACACACAATGTTCGTCGCATGTATGTGGATGGAGGGTCGTCAGCAGAGGTACTGTATGAACACTGTTTTGTGCAGTTATGCCCAGAAATAAGAAGCCAATTAGTACCGGCCACGGCGCCGCTCACTGGCTTTAGTGGAGACACTATCTGGCCGATAGGGCAACTACGTCTGCTTGTAACCATTGGGAATGAGGAACACTCCACTACGGCGTGGATGAACTTCATGGTGATACGCTCACATTCTCCGTACAATGGGATCATAGGCAGGCCATGTATTTTGTCTATACGGGCGGTACCCTCCACGGCGCACGAAATGATCAAATTCCCTGTGGAGGGAGGAATCGTCACCATTTACAACACAATCGTACCAGCATCCGAATGTCATACCGTGACAACACCGGCTCCACCTGTCCCACCCAAGGATGGATCACCACCTCCCAATTGGAAGGTGGCAATTCATCCCGACTATCCGGAACAGGAGATATCCATAGGAGGGGCACTCTCGGATAACGGCAAAAGGGCCATGTGCTCTCTGTTAAGTGCAAACCTATATATATTCGCATGGGAGCCAAAGCATATGACAGGCGTGCCACGGGTGATAGCAGAACATAAGCTCCAGATCCGCCAGGGGTACCAACCCGTCAAGCAAAAGAAGTGCGTCCAGGCGCCTGAGCGCAGTCAAGTAATATTGGAGGAAGTATGGAAACTAGTGGACGCAGGTATCATGCGCGAGGTATACTACCACGAGTGGTTATCCAATCCGGTCATGGTCAAAAAACATGACGGAAGTTGGCGCATGTGTGTGGATTTTACGGATCTGAACAAGGCCTGTCCACAGGATTGTTACCCGTTACCGGAAATCGACTGGAAGGTGGAGTCTCTATGTGGATATCCCTTTAAATGCTTCTTAGACGCATATAAAGGATATCACCAAATCTAGATGGCGGAGGAGGATGCAGAAAAAACGGCGTTCCATACAAGCCAGGGCGTATATTGCTATACGAAAATGCCGTTTGGACTAAAGAACGCCGGTGCTACATACCAACGGCTTGTGGACAAAGCTTTTAAATCACAGATAGGCCGCAACTTGGAAGTCTATGTGGATGACTTGGTTATAAAAAGTCATACAGAGGATGCACTTCTCCAGGATGTCCAAGAGACATTCGACACACTGAGGAGGATTAACATGAAGCTAAATCCAAAGAAATGCACGTTTGGGGCAACGGAGGGAAAGTTCCTCGGATATATGATCGATCCAAACGGCATCAGACCTTGCCCAGAGAAAACGGACGCAATGATACAGCTGCCATCCCCTCAGACACGGAAGGAGGTGCAATCCTTAAATGGGAAACTGGCCGGGCTGAATAGGTTCCTATCCAAATCCGTAGAGAAGTAATTACCCCTATTTAAGACACTCAAGAAGTGCATTAGGAAGGGAGACTTCCGGTGGACGAAGGAAGCCGAGGAAGCTTTTGGCCAACTCAAGCATCATCTTGCATCTCTCCCTATGCTAGTAGCTCCCCGGCCAAAGGAGGAACTCATTATGTATCTCTCAGCCACTCATGGCGCAATAAGCGCGGTACTCATGACAGATAGAGATACAATGCAAACTCCGGTCTACTTTATAAGTAGAACACTACAAGGGCCGGAGCTGAATTACTCCTCTATGGAAAAATTGGTGTTAGCACTAGTGTTTGCTACAAAGCGGTTGCGCCGGTACTTTCAGGCGCACCCAATTGTAGTCATTACGGACCAGCTAATCAAGCAGGTTATTTCTAGACCGGATGTGGCAGGGAGGCTACAAAAATGGAGCATCTTGTTGGGGGAGCACAATATATCTTATAGGCCAAGGACGGCTGTGAAAGGCCAGATCTTAGCAGATTTCCTGATCGAAAAGCCGGATGAGGAAGGGCCAATCGTTAAACAAGACGAGACTCCAACAGAACCATGGGTGCTATTTACGAACGGATCTTCGTGTACGGATGGCTCCGGAGCTGGTCTCATCCTCACAAATCCGGAAGGAATGGAGTTCACGTACGCCCTCCGTTTGAGTTCACGGCCACCAACAACGAAGAAGAATATGAAGCATTAATTACGGGTTTAAAAATCGCCGTTAGAATGGGAGTCCGCAACCTTGAGGCCTACGTGGACTCACGGCTTGTTGCGAACCATATTCTAGGTGGATATGTGGCTAAGGAGAACAACATGGTCAGATACTTGGAAAAATTCAAGTCACTAATTGAGGCTTTCAGCAAATTTTCCATCAAGCAGGTGCCAAGAGGCGAGAACAAGAAGGCGGACGCTCTCAGCAAGATCGCATCCACAAGCTTCGCTCACTTGTCCAAACAAGTCTTGGTGGAAATACTCAAGGAGAAATCTATAACAGAAGGGGAGGTCGCTACTATAGTTGAGGAGGACGGACCTACATGGATGACCCCGATCATCAACTATTTGACTAGTGAGACCCTTCCAGACGAGGAAAAAGCAGCACGGCGCATCAGGAGGAAGTCGCAACACTTCGAACTTCGAGAAGGCATCCTTTATAAGCGCTCTTTCTTGCAGCCGTGGTTGCGGTGTGTTGGACCACGGCATGCCGCTTACGTAATCAGTGACATACATGAAGGGTTATGCGGCATGCACGCAGGTCCACGATCCGTGGTAGCTCGAGCCTTACGAACAGGATACTATTGGCCTACCATGCATAGAGACGCGCGCGACATGATTCGCAAGTGTAGTGATTGCCAAGTGCATAGACCAGTGCCGCGACATCCGCAGCAGGAGCTTACACCTATTACATCCCCATGGCCATTCTATAAGTGGGTAATTGACATCGCAGGACCGTTTCCTGTAGCTGCGGGGGGGTGAAGTTCTTGATTGTCGCAATGGATTACTTCACACGATGGATAGAGGCCAAGGCAGTCAAATCCATCACAGGCAAGCAAGTTAAAAAGTTTGTTTGGGAGCATATTGTGTGCCGTTTTGGCCTACCAGGAGAAATCATCTCAGACAACGGTAAACAGTTCACGGACAATCCATTTAAAGACTGGTGTGCATCATTGAACATCAAGCGGTGCTTCGCATCTGTTAAGCATCCGCAGACAAATGGCCTCGTGGAACGAGCAAATAGAATCTTGGGAAATGGCATCAAGGCGCGTTTGGATGAACGAAGTGCCAAATGGGTCGATGAGTTACCACATGTGCTATGGGCGCATAGAACTATGATCAAAACAGCCAACGGAGATACTCCATTTCCATTGGCTTACGACACTGAAGCTGTTATACCAGCAGAAATAGGAATGCCTACCATCCGTACGGCGGAGGTTAATGTCGTCACGAACGACGAGCAGCTGCGAATCAACCTGGATCTGTTGGAAGAAAAAAGGGAGATAGCAGCCATCAATGAGGCTAAGTCCAAGGCTAAAATGAAGGCTTATTATGACGCCAAGGTCAAAGGTGTTTCTTTTTGACCGGGAGATTATGTCTATCGTGCTAACGAAGCAAGTCGAGCGGAGAATACATGAAAGCTGGGCCCTAAGTGGGAAGGACCGTATGAATTCACGGAGGCCTTAGGACGAGGCGCGTACAAGTTACGTGACATGGATGGCCGTGACCTAGAACGCACATGGAAAATCTCCAATCTCAAAAGGTGCTATCTTTGAAAGCTACGGCTTCCGCATGGGTGCTTCGCTATATGTGGCTTTAATGAAGAACCATGCGGTTTATCTGTTTTTCTTATGTTTTGTTTAGTTTCCTTTCTTGTTTTCTAGTACTTGTCATTATTGTTCAAACAAAACATGTAAACGTTCTAATAAAATGCCGTGGCGCCTAGCTAGCTCCACCGCTTGTTTCGTGCAAATCATTTTTTAGATTTTTTGTTAGTCATATGAATTTTTTAATTGTTATTATAATATGTCATGTTTCATTCGTATGCATTCATTCAAATTACTGTACAGGTACTATACGCCTCCAGGCGGGGTAAGAGGATTAAGTGAACCTACTAATTCAACTTGCCGCGTAAGAGGGATGCAACCCCAGCCGCACGGATCATGTATCCTTACTAGACACCTTACTCACAAGACGTTGTGGTAAGTTTCGTTTGCCGTACTCACACAGTGCTTCGCATAGTAAAGACGCACGTCGCATGTCTAGTAAATTATAGGCTTGTACGTATTTTCCTTTTTTGTGTGTAAGACGTGACATGTCATGCAGTATTGGTATACAATATTCAACACAATAAAGATACACAAGTTTCAAAATAAATAACAAAAATGGCCTTGGTCATCACGGACTTACATAAAAAATACACATGTCTTAGCCGTGTACATGCACGGACGAATAAATACTGCAAATATTCAGCGGTTACAAACCAGAGTTGTCTGAAATGGATAATCAAGTAGGAGCACCCTACATGGGGGGGAGAAACTTACCTATTTCCACTTGTTCCTCGACCAAGCATGACAACCACTCACTACGTTCCTTCCGCTTACGGGCTTGAGCCACATTCCTCTCCAGCACCCCACTTAAGGGTTCTTCATCGAGCACGATCCTGGTTACATCCTCGTAGATAGGGAGCGTCAGGTGGCTGGGTGATGGAGTGAAGGAAGCACGGGAATGACCCTCATCTTGGGAGAACGCACTGAGACTTAGCTTTTCCATGATTTCCATGTTCGATGCATCTTTTGTGGCCTCCAGCTCAGCCAAGAATGGATAATGCAGGTCTCGCATCGCGGCCATGGAAGCAACCATCTTGTTAGCCGCTTCAGGGTTAAAGAAAGCATGTCTGGTGAAGTTCTCCCTTTTCTTGATCAGCTCTACGGCTTGGACCATTCCCTCATGACGACCTTGGTCAATACCATCGGACACAAGGGTTGCAAATTGTTGCACAAATTTGGGGGCCTCTAGTACCTTGGTGACAGCCAAGCGTGCTCCATGCCCTACCATCCACCTGCGGCCGGCAACGGCCGCTAGTAGTTGAGGGCATAACACGTCATCGCGTTCGGCAGTGAGGGCATCGATCATCACATCTTTTTGGGCAAACTCCTCTTTCAGCTCCTTGGTGATAGCCCTCTCATCAGCAAGCTCCTCTTGTACTTTCTCCATGCTCTGGATTGTCATTTGCGCGTGTTCTAGTTTCTTGGTGAGCACGGATACCTGGCTGGAAGAAGACTTGGCAGACGCCTCCGCTGTGGTTACCTATATGAGATTAATTGTTATATTATAGTTCTTTTAGAATAAAGGGTGGTGCGGCACGGATATGTACCTTGGTTGTCGCGGCATCTAGTTTTGACTCGAGATCGGCCACTTGTGGGTCATACTCACTCGCACGGGCCGATTGCTTTTTTATGGTCGCCTCGGCACTAGCAAGTTGGGACTGGAGGGCTGCAATTTGAGCTTCATTGTCGTCGATCATTCTCTCCCTCCGTCCAACCTTCCTCTTAAGAGACTCCACATGCCCAAGTGCGGCTTCAAATCTTACTCTCATCGAGGTGCCCATTGCCATTTGATGTACCAAAGCACCGTTGTACTCATCTGCCAGGTCCACATGGCTGAGCGCATTCACTTCTCGCACCAAGCCTGGTGGTATGCAGTTATTGAGGTACTCTCGGCATTCCTCGGCGTCCCTCATTCGTGATGCAGTGGTGATATTCCAGATGGGGTTGAACGATTGAGGGGGGCCGGACGTCGGGATATCTTGGGAGGCTGTGGGAGTACCTTCTTCAAATACGGGGCCGGATTTCATGGCGGCCGTGTGAAGCATGGGGTTTCTCTCCACTTCTTTTTCTTTTCCCTTCTCCATTTGGGCATCGGGTGGAGGCACGACACCAGTTTGTTCATCCCTGAGAAACAAGCATTTGGATATATATTAAGTGTTGCTTGAAAGAAATTTGTCGTTCTTATGTATCAAGATGGAGCCTTACATGTTATTCCTTTCCAATTCTGATGTGGATGGGGGAGTCTGAGTGACTGGATCGACATGTGCGGCCCGGATCGTCTCGGAAGCCTGGGTGGTGCTTCCAACAGATTGGTATAAGGGGTGGTCTTCTCGAAGCTTCTTGGGAGGGGCGTTGTGTTCGCCAATCTCGGCTGGAGCAGCTCTCCTTGCTCGTTTGTTCTTTTTGCGGGTACGCTTGGCGACGGGCTGAGATGTTGCTTCTTCGACCTCCTCCTCAACTTCTTTTTCCACTTCTTCCTCTTCCTCCTCATTGATTTGTTGTACCTCTTCATCATCATCGCCCAACATCCGGCGAAGGCTGGATGTGGTTAAGTCAATATTGTCTCCCTGCTCTTCCCCATGTGCAGGAGTGACGGTCTTAGGTGGTGAGGAGGGCCCGGCTCCTCCTTCAAGCATCCTGTTATCACCGTCCTCATTTTCGAAGTCAACGGGCGTCCTCACTAAAGTTGTTTCTTCCTCGTCCGAGTGGGGATCCGGCACGACTTCAAGAGCAACCGTCACGTTTCGGGTATGCTCAAGAAGGGGTAGTTCATTCTCACGGAGGGGACGGGAGCCCTCTGGTACGAGCTTCGGGTCGCCCTGGCGTAGAAGTCCAAAGAAGTTCATTTCTGCCCAACAAAAACAAAATATGTTAGCCATTTACAAAGTAATTGAATAAGCTTTTGTGTGTACGGATGTTAGCCTACCTTCACCCTGCCTTCTCCAAAACACGGGATATCTGTTGGACGGGCCAAAATAGTTGCGGCTAATCCCTAGCAAACATAGAAATGACTCGGGAAGATTTCTATGGAACCCGGTCCTATTCCGATCTAATTCTTGGGAGTGTCGGGGGTTATATGTACTAGCGTGCGGCTGGGGGTCGTGGGATATCCTATGTCTAAAGGCATAGTCAGCCGGCCATACTATTGCGTCAATGAAAAAGTAGTGGTCATACCAGTTTTTCAGCGAATCCATTGGCTTATTATGAGACTGGGTACTGTTAGGGGATCTTTTCTTAAAGGATACCCAACCATTTACTAGGTTGGGAGTGTAAAAAATCCGGAATAGTTCTACGGTTGGGGGGATTCTTCTAGCACGGCAGAGGATCTCGAATTGACTAATCTTACAGGCGCCTATACAGTGGAGCTGACTAATATGTACATCATAATATCCTAACAGATCTATGAGGAAACGGGTGAATGGAATGCGGTAATTGGCCGCATCAAAAAGGCGAGTGTACAGGCCTATCTTACCCACCGGAGCCTCAGTTATGAGGTCTCTGGCGCCAGGAAGTGAGGGGTGTAGGTTGGTAGGGATGAAATAATTTGTACAAAAGTGATCTAGTTGTTCCTGGGTCATTACATTAAGCACGTATCCAATGGTGGGGTTGTTTCTGTGAGCCATTACTAAATAAAAGTGTAAGGGCGTGGTGTTCTAATCTGCGGAGGAAGGGATCCGTGCGTGGTTGATTAAAGCTAAGAAGAAAGCTTTAATGGCAGAAATGGAGATAAAAACTGTGTGTTTCACACAGCCGTAGGGGTGGCTTATTTATAGGGTTGCCTCGTGGGTCATGGCCTGTTGGATGTGTGACACGTGTCTGCCACTATTCTTGATCGTGTGGTTTGGGGGCAAGTGGTAAGTGAAACTTCAGGCAGGACCCACGGGTCATTTCTGACTCAAACGTTTACACTTCTCGAGGCTCTGACTGTTTGCACTTTTGTCAGTCAAACATGACAGGTGAACAATTATTAATGTCGGGATATGCGGCTCTTACGTAAGACTTGACATTTAATGCTATATTTAATTTGTCCCGGTCGCCATGAGCGGCTGAGATAATAATGGAATAAATTACTAAGTCATGTTGCCACGTGCGGCCGAAACAAATTCTTGGACAACTTATCATTCTCTATTCTTTCTTGGTACGTCCAGGGAGCATCTTGGTAGTCTAGAGGTTACGCCTATGGTTGTAACAACTAGACTGGGGGGGACATGATGACGTATAGTCCCCAGCCGGGTCATGAACCCGGCCCACGGGTACTACCCGTATCCGGCCCATCACAGATGGGTGGGAATAATGTCATTTAAGCTTATGGGCTTGGATGAACAGTAACCGCGCACACGTGTGCGGCCCACGGCCCGGCATGACCGGTGCAGGGTTAGACAGAATCATATTCTATCTCTGAATGTGATTTACTCCAAAGAAGGAGATATTCACTCACCATAATTAGAAGATAACAATCAATCTAATTCTGGTGCTTACCTCTTCCTTGGGGCCGAAGTATCAGTGACAGCCCATTAGGGTTTCACTGCCTATAAAAGGAAACCTCAAAGGTTCTACAAAGGTATTACGTTCTATGCTCTTAACTCACATAAAACCCTAACCGATTACTTACTCTCACGCCGGAGTCTAATCGTGGGAAACATTCCCATGGTAAGCCTAACGCGTGTTGTTTAGTGTGCAGGATCCCAACCAAACGATTCACTTGGTGCAGGAGCCGGAGCCCAGCCAACCCGAATTAAGCCTAATTCGGTTCTAGCAAGGATCACCCAACTTTTGCATCAACACTTGGAAGACATGATTTTCCCAAACTCGTCGGATAAGGTTTGGGTCGAGGCTGCAAATATAATATCATCAACATATATTTGTACTGTTAATGCAAGTAATGCCTAAAAACATTATTAGTGTTAACTAATCTTTCTTAGTTTTGATCACAACAAACTATACAACACGAATTATTTAACTAACACTATCATCAAGGTAATAATCATATCACTAACCTTTCTTAATCATACTTAGTGATCATCAAAATGATTATCCTTAAAACTCACTTTTGTTAATATGACAAAAGACTTTTTAATAAACTTTCTTTTTTAAAAAATGTTTTATTAAAATGGAAAATGAAAATTTGAAAATGGCATATTCCATATGCTATTAGAATATTCTTTGAAGGCTTCAAATACCTCAGATATTCCTACCCCACTAAAAGACAAAAAACGGAGCGTACTCTAGTGGCGGTACCTTAAGTAGCTACGCGGTTCCTTAGCGATATGGAACCGCCGGGCTAGATAAGGTACCGCGCCCAGATAGCCGTTATATATCCGTTATACTTTGTCTCCTTTAAATAGTGGGTCAAATCTCATTTTCCAACAAGCCTCTTGGACGTTTTTCTCAGCCCCCTTTCTATTTTCTATAGCATAATCATTAGTAAATGATCACTTAAAGTGTTAAGGATGTTTACATATGATTATCCTCTTGATCCCCTCATTTACCGTGTCCAATGAGAAGATCACTCACTCACTAGTGGTGTGATAAAGATGAATCTATGAGCTAGTCATATTCATCATGATACCCTTTTTGTTTTAGGTCAATCCATTGTATTTATGAATACTTGGACTAGTTGTGTTCATCCAAGTTATTTGTGAATACTTGGATTTGTTGTGTACATCCATTGCATATGTGTTTGCTTGGATTTGTGTTGTGTAAATCCAAGCTACATGTGTGTACTTGGACAAGTCTAGTTGAGTTGTAATAGATTTGATTAGTAGTTCTCACTAAACTATAAAGTGATGTTGTTGTGTCTTGTGAGTTCTCACTAAACTTGAAAGTGATTAGTAGTTGTGTTGTGGGAAGTTCTCACTTAGCTTCAAAGTGAAGAGTCCTGAAGATTGGTTATAGCTTTGGATTAGAACTCCACATCTAGCCTTGTGTCGTAAAATGGTGAAGTAGGCAACGTCGTGAAGATTGGTGATATGAGGGATTTTACTCATATCATTTGTATCCATAAACAATGAATAAATGCATATAACATATGAAAATGCCTTGTATATGTGTTGTTTTCTTGTTTCGTGTGTGTAGGTACCAAGTTCGCGAAAATCGGCAAAACCGGCACGAGTTTGAAGAAAAAGATCAAGAGAGCCAAAAGAGAGTTCGTTTTTGAGGATTTAATATTTTTTAAAGGATTATGGGCCTTGGTGGGTCCCACATTTGGGTAAATGGGCTCAAAAGCGCATTTAAAGTTCATAAAGGTTCACTAGTTGGAAAAAGCCCGTCACAAGCCCATTTTGTCCAAATTGTGAGACGTGTGATTAAATAAGGGCCCGAGCCCAAATTTCTAATGAAGAAACGAAGAAGGAATTGTATAAAGGCCCAAGCCCAATTTCACAAGATAAGTGATAGTTAAATTTTATATAGATTTTGGGTGGACAAAATCTTGGTCAATAGTTATAACCACAAACGTGTATTTTCCACCACACACACAATAAATTAACCCTCGTTACAACCTATGCGTACCTTCCTTCTTCCCCAAAACTAAAATAACCTGTAACATCTTTTTACCCTAGCCACTATTCACCCCAAGCCCTAATCAATAAAAGTCAAATTAAATTGGGGGTTTTGTTCCCACGTGTGATTCAAGCATGAGGGAATTAAATACCCTAAGTTTTCGGAAGGCAGAAGATGGAATGAGCATGGTTACGTGGCAACAATCAACTGGCTGAAACACCTCATCCATCATCACTCACCAATAAGAGAGAGCCAAGTCAGCCTCCAACTAGCACAAGAAGCACAAATGCGTGCCAAGCTGGCAATCCGTGTGAAAAGAGGCGTATCTCAGCCTTTGGATCAAAACAATGATAGAGAAAGTGAAGATGCTAAATCAAAGGTCAAGATCGATTCTCTTCCTCAACAAACTCCACATACAGGCCTCGGGTTCAACTATAAAACCCCCCTTTTTCATTGTTATTTTTTTATCCCTTTCTTTCTTTTATTGTTATAATGTTAGATTGTAGCTAGAAATTGTATTTTCATTTTAATAAGTTTTGTAATGGTGATTTGATTTAATGAAAGTGATTTTGAGTTTCAATCTCTTATTTCTTATCTCGTTTAATTTTTACTGTTAAAAAATTTATATGCATTCTCTACTTTACTATTTGATATTATAACTTAAAATCAATCAAATAAGCTTAGTCAATAGCCTAATTGATTGACAAGAGTGAGACTGGGAAATAGCTTTTCCCTACTGGAAAGTTAAAACTAAAGCTGCGGTCCATTGATATTTCTGTCCGTTCGAGGTGATTTGTGATTTGGGGTTTAGTTTCAAGTAATCAAGATGGTGATAATGGTGATTACTGATAATTGTAAATTAGCACTTGTTTAGGAAAACAAGGCAATTAGGGCAAGTGTTAACAAGTAGTTTAGGAAAACCACAAGTTATGACCCAAAATGGGGATCGTTCCCAAGGAGGCTAGTGTGTTATGAGTGTAATGATTTGGATTAACTTTGTGATTATATTTGTGAGAAAGAAAAATAGAAATGGGATAAGAAGAGAATGACAGTTACGATGTCGTATTAAACTAAGACGAAAAAGGTGTACACGTAAAACCGTAAAAAGCACTAAAATTAAAATTTTACCCTAAAAATCACTATAAATCCGCAAAAAATATTTTAAGAGTTTACAAAAAATCCAAACTTGCCAAAACCTTTTAATTAATTAAATAATGACTTTTTAATGCTAATTAAAGCCCTAAAAATCAATATTAACTATTAAAAAGTCCAAAACAAGATCTTAAAGATTGTAAACCTTTAAAATAACCTAATTAAGCTAAAAAGTATTTTTCAAAATTTTAAAACCACTAAAAACTATTTTTAAACAATTAAAAACTATTAAAATCAATTAAAACTTAAATTAATTCTAGAAAATAATTAAAAGACTCTAAAAATATTTGGAAAGTTGCAAAATTCCTAATTAAGTGTCTATAATCTAGGAAAAATATAAAAACTTAGAAAATCAGACTTTTAATTTTTAACAATAAAATAATATTAAAATATTATTAAAAATCCAAAAATTATAAAAAATTCTAAAAAGTTGCAAACTAGCTTAATTTAACCTAAATAACTCAGAAATGAAAGTGAAATTACCTAAATACCCTTAATGGGCCTAGAAAATGGGCTAAACCCAAAACAGATCACTAATGGGCCAAATTTAAGCCCAATATAAAAAAGTGGCCCAAATAAGCCCAAAAAGCACTACTTGACTCAAAATTTGATTTTAAACAACTTTTTCCAAAGGCCCAAAAGCTGAAAGAGTGAAATAAGCTAGCTTATACTAAACAGCTTATTCTTAATGGGCTTTTTGGGCCATTAAGCTATAAGCCAATGCCATAAGCTCAAATTAGACACACATGCTTCTTTTGTCCTAAATAAGACTTCTGTAAAAAGTAATTTGAAATAAGCCCAAGGAATAAGCCTGAAAATGCAATAAGCAATCTACAGAAAACGACAAAATAGTCGTTTTTGAGTTCTAGGCCATCCCAAAAGCTGATTCAAGTTTCTAAAGCTTTTAAATGACTTAATTAAGCAAAATCAACAAAGAGTTTTCCAATAAGCTGACTCAATAAGCTGGAAAAAGCAAATAAGCACTTATGTAAAAGTCAAATAAGTTGGTTTTCTAGCAAAAAGTCAAAGTCAAAGTACAATAAGCTCCAGTCTAATCAAATGGGTCAAATAATGAAGATCTATCACAAAAAATAAGTTGTTGCAGGTCTGGATAAGCTAAAATAGCTTATTGATAAGCTGATGACAAAATAACACTAGCAGGGGCTAGTTTTGGGTGTTGAGCAGTGGAAACTTTTTCCACTGCTTGACTTGTTTGACTTTTTATCTTTAGTGAACTTTTTTGAGATTCAGATTACACAAAGGCACCCAAATGATCTTTGGATCATAAGGAGTCAATAACAATCAAAAGATCACAAACACAATCACCCAATTGATACAGTTTAATCAATAAAGTACCAGATCTAGCACAGACTTAGCAAAATAAGTAGTTTAGCACTTATAAGCAGTTTTAGCAATAATCAGCCAACCAAATTCAACCAAATGCATACACAAGCTATTATAAACTCAAATAAACAAGTCTAAACAGTTTTCACGGAATGGCTTTAAGCCTAAATCAAGATTCAAGCTTATGAATGTTACTGATGAACACTAACACATGCAGTTTTACACATTGCTGATGTATTTGACCAATAAGCCAGATTCAAACCTCAAGATCTATCAAACAAGTTATAATAATGATGTTTTAACAACTTTTAACCCTAAGCATGCATAAACTCTAGGCTTTCCCAAATTCTTAGGTAAAAACAGTTATAATCAACAAGTTATAGAAGATTGTTTGATTTGGTGGTTTAAGTCCAATAACTTGAAGCAAATTACTCTCAAACAAGTGTATGACAGATAACAAACACAAACAACACCTTCTAACAACACAATAAAAAGATTCAAGCTTAAACAGGTAGTCCCAAACACCCCTTTATCTTTTCAAATCAAATTTTAAACAAGAAAAAGTGTGATTCAGTTAACCCAATGATCAATCTAGCATATAAACAACATTATCATGCAAGACTAAGCAGATTCAAGCCAAGAAATCAACAAGAACACCAATAGAGCACAAATCTACAAAAATTCCAATATTTATCAGATTTTCAAGGATTTAAGACAAACCTCAAGGATGTACATCCACACCCACGAATTTATGAGCTTATGTGCTAGCTAGAACAAGCACAAGCTTCCACAAACAACCCTACTAAGATCCAACAAGGTTAGAGGCACAATTATCAAAACAGAAACTTAAAAAGCCTTGATTGATGCAACCTTGTTACCCCACACTTGATTATCCCCAAGTTATAAGCCTCACCACACCTTAATATCACAATTAGGATGCTATGATTAGCCCTATAACCTAAGAATTCCAAGGTTTGAACAAGAACTTAGCAAAATATCAAGCTTGAAGGAAAAATGCAAACTTTTGCACTCTCCTTAAGAACAGGTTTTGAGATTCAAATTCAGTGAACAAATAACATAAACAAGCTTAAAAATAAGTGGCACTTGGTCTTTCTTCAACACACTTAACACAATTTCATTAAACTGAAAAGAGGATTTACAAGTTGTTGAACAAGGAAAAACCAAAAGCAAATGTAAATGTTGCAGCCCTATGCCTTTATATAGGCTACAATGATACTAAGTTACTGAATAAAAACGTGAACCCTAAGTGCTTGATCTTCCAAATATGCCCTTGTAGAATTTGAAAACCTTGGACTCATGTGATGTTTCCTTGGACGTTTGCATGAGTTGGCATGTGAAAATGTGATCAAAGGGTTTGTATGAAGCTTAGAAAGTAAGCCACAATGTGGGACGTTGGATGACTGTCTTCATTTTGGCAGTATGCATGAGCTTGTAGCAGAGGAGGTCCCATGTAGCATGTGGGTTGGTGGGGTGTCATGTTTAAGGTTTGGGATGTGTTAACAAGACCCTTAATCATAAATCTGCACCATATTGGGGTTTAATTGTTGGTAATTAGCAAATGCCCAATTTGGTTTATGAACATGAAGAACTTGGTTTCAATCCATTTTAGGGGTGATTAGTGTTTAAAAAGGTGTTTAGGCGCCAAGGATTAAATAAGTATAAACCGGGTTGAGTGGATTGCTTAGGTGGAGGGATGGAAGGATGCTATTGGTTGAGGGGTGTGAGTGGGACAGGTGGCGCCATGGGAGTGGTCTAGGTAAGTTGGGTTGTCGGCCAGTATTGAACCCCCATCTTTGTAAACTTGTCATTTCCAACTTAATCAGCTCAAACTTCATTCCCTTTGTAATTGAAGTTCTATTTTTCACACTTTTGCCCCAAATACTTTTCCAAAGTATTTTCAGGGGTAAATCTTGCCATTTTGTAATTCTTGAAGGACTGATTTGGCATTTCTTCAACGGTAATGGTCTTGACTTGCATATTTGATATTTTGGAGGACTAAAATTGCCAAGTCATAATTGATGAGGGACCATTCTTGCCAAATATTGAAAGTTAAGGGTCCTTTTTGTAATTTTGGGATTTTCAAAGGACCAAACTTGTAATTTATTGTACTTTGAAGGACTTCATGATATATTTGACTTTGTGGAGGATAATGGTTGACAATTTAGCTTTGTTGAGGGGCTAAACTTGTCAATTCTTCAAAGTGGAGGGCCCTTTTTGTAATTTTGACAAACTTTAGGGACCAAACTTGTAATTATGAAGATACAAGGGTATAAAGTGTCAATTCTTCCATATTGGAGGACCCTTCTTCATAATATTTCAAATCTTCAAGGGTTTTTCTTGGGAAAGTCTTCATTAGGGCTTGGTTCATTATGCGGCTTCGTTTCGCGTGTTCGTTTTTGCATGATTCTTGTGATCTTTTGTCATTTTCTCAATATCCGTACCTAAAATACACAAGCAACAAACACAAGAATATATATGGGTATTTTGATGATATTTAATGCATTTTAAGCCCTTTTTGGACGATGAGACTATGTATAAAAGCAGTCTCATCACTCCCCCATACTAAACCATTGTCGTGCCCTCACGCAATGCTAGAATAAAGTATCGTAGCACCTCCAAAATTCATTTTTAATCACTTTATTGAATGATAAACTAGCTACACTATTGCTACTACTACTTGCGTTTTAGACATAATGTATGATTTTCATCGCAAAATGGGACGTTTAGGTTCATAGAATAAGAACACGTGAATGCTTCGTTAGAAATAATTTCATCGTCCTCGATTTTCACTCCAATTCCATGCCAAACGTGCAAGGAGATCATTGTCATTATAAGTTAGTAATGCTAACACTACTCATATGCCCTAATCACGTACTTATCCTCCCATTATTCCTAAGTTGTATCTCTTATATTTTATATTGTCTTGAATGTTTCACGAGGATACATTGTTTGACTTATGTGATAATAGAGATTTAGGTCTAAAAATAGAGTCCCAACGGTGTAACCAAGACCATCAAATCAATAACCCCTCCCAATAGACAACGATGTCAAAAAATTAAGTCAACAAGAAGAATCGATAAACATGGTTTTATAACGGTTTTGAACATGAGACTTATTACCAAGACTTTTATACGCCCCCTAACGGAAGGGCCTTATTATCTTTGGTTTACCTCCATCTTTTATTCAACTTCGCCATGAAGCTTTTATTATGACTTTGGTCTTTCCTTGCCTTTTATTATCCACCTCATCGGTAGTTTTGTTAGCCAAAGACGTATATCCTCACGCAAAGGCGAATTTTGGATCTTTAAAGCTTCGAAGATTAAGGCTTGATTCACTTTCAATTTTGCATAGATTTTTCGGCCTTGTGGGGCTTCAAATTGTTTGCTTAATTTAGGTGAGCACTTGAAATCTTATTATTGGGTGAAGCTTTTGATTATTCGGGTGCCAATACTTCAAAACCGTGACGCTGACGATACCTTAATGTCTTCCCAATTTAATTACACGGAACCTACTAGAAAAGGCTAGAAACCCAACAATCCCAACTAAACCGCTAAGTCAATATTTATTAAGCAAAAAATATTTACATGCGAAGGGAGAATAAGCAAACAAAGAGAACACATGAGTTTTTGAAAGAATACGAGTACTCTACGTTTAGCATAGTAACTTATAATTAACCCTATCATTTCTCGTCCTCATTTAAGAGACTTAGCCTAATGTGAAGTTAAGGAATCAAAGCTAAGTGCTCAACACGCACGGTCGAGTCAAAAATTACTCTTATTCTCGCCATCGGAAAACCTACATTCGTGTCTTCAAACACTTATAATACATGAGAATTTTTTTTAAATTTAGCCATTTTTAGCCTTATTTTGCAACAAAACGATAAAAAAAATATAAACTTTGGAAAGCGTGAAGTTTTAGCAAGGCAAGTATCTATTCACCCCCCCCCATACTAATGTTAAACATTGTCCTCAATGTTTCGAGTCTAGGGGTGCAAACATCCCCATACTAAAGACGTAGTCGAATGCCTAATCTAGCATGGAAAGGGTGTAACCGTTAAATTTAAAGCCGTTTATGAAGTGTGCTAAAACCTAAGGTTAGAACATCAAAGGATATATCATGTATATTGAGAAAGTCTTCAAAGCAAACGATCGAGTGCTCCCATAAAACAAACACGAGAGGCTCCAATCGTAAAGATCATGATCATCTAAAGTCCACAATTCACAAACAACCACGGAACAAAGGTTGGAAGGGCACAAATCCCCACACGTTACTACCTTAGAAAGCGATAATATGTACATAGGATAAGCATGGGACTCCCCCACGAGGCACCTCGTTTTTGATTACCGAGTCATGAGCTCGACTCGATCCCCTCAATACTAATTATCATTGGGGAAGGTGACTTGGTCGAGGTAGTTCAAGGATGGAACTTCCCCGCCAAAGTAGTGCTTCAACCTATGTCCATTCACCTTGAAACTGGGGCCATCATTTTGAGCTAGCTCGATGGTCCCATATGGAAATACTTGAGTCACGGTGAATGGACCGGACTAACGGGATTTCAACTTACCGGAAAAGATTTTCAAGCGAGAATTAAAAAGCAAAACTTGATCCCCAATGTTAAAAACCCGGTTTTTAATTTTAGAATCATGCAACTTTTTAGTCTTTTCTTTATAAATCAATGAATTTTCATAAGCAATGTCCCTCAATTCATCCAATTCATTTAATTGCATTTTCTGGTGTTTTCCCGCGGTCTCCATATCAACATTACAATGCTTTAGGGCCCAATAAGCCTTGTGTTCCAATTCGATTGGCAAATGACAATTTTTCCCATACACAAGCTTATAGGGAGTGCACCCAATGGGCGTCTTATGAGCGGTCCTAAAGGCCCATAAAGCATCGTACAACTTATCCGACCAAGATTGTCGGTTTTCTCCAACGGATCTCTCCAAGATCCTCTTCAACGCTCGGTTTGAAACCTCGACTTGCCCACTCGTTTGTGGGTGATAAGCCGTAGAAAGCTAATGTGTAACCCCATATTTCCTTAGGACCCTTTCGAATTGGTCGTTACAAAAATGGGTTCCACGATCGCTTATAATCGCACGAGGGGTTCCAAACCGAGAAAACAAGCTTTTCAAAAACTTGACTACCACACGAGCATCATTGGTGGGCAAAGCCTTAGCTTCCACCCACTTAGATAGGTAGTCAACTGCAACGAGGATGTACTTATTACCACGAGATGATAGGAACGGCCCCATAAAGTCTATACCCCAAACGTCAAAGATCTCACACACTTGGATGATATTTTGTGGCATTTCATCTTTTTGTGAGGCTTTTCCTTGTCGTTGGCATGAATCACACGACTTCACAAGATCTTGTGCATCTCGGTAAATAGTAGGCCAAAAGAAGCCGGAATCAAACACCTTCTTAGCCGTGAGATTAGCATCGTGGTGACCACCCGTGGGTCCCTCATGGCAAGCTCTAAGGATATTAGAAGCTTCGGTGCCAAATACACAACGTCGGATGATTTGATCTGCACAAGTTCGAAACAAGTAACGGTCGTTCCAAAAGTAGAACTTGACGTCACGAAAGAATTTTCATTTTTCTTGAGTCGTCATACCCTTGATGATGAAGTTACCCGCATGGTAATTTGCAAAGTCCGCAAACCATGGGGTGGAAGAATCAAGCTTAGAATTCACTACACCAAGTGTCTCGAGCGGAAATGTTTCGGTGATTTCCTTGGGCTCGTAAACACTTTGGTGAGGATCTTCCAAACGAGAAAGATGATCGGCCGCTAGATTCTCGGCTCCTTTTTTTTCAACAATTTTGTGATCAAATTCTTGAAGGAGGAGAATCTAACGAAGTAATCTCGGCTTTGCATCTTCTTTAGCCATGAGATACTTGATAGCCGAATGATCCGTATACACTATGCATTTCGTCAAGACGCCTAAGGTCGGAATTTACAAATGCATACACCACGGTAAAGAACTCGTTCTCCGTTGTAGTGTATTTAAGTTGAGCCTCGGTCATCGTCTTGCTAGCATAGTGAATAGGCAAGAAGTGCTTTTCATCTCTTTACCCCAATACGGCCCCAATAGCGTAATCACTAGCATCACACATGAGATCAAAGGGGAGGTTCCAATTGGGAGCAACAAGAATGGGAGCTTCGGTAAGTTTCCTCTTAAGGATTTCAAAGGCTCGTACACAATCTTCGTCAAAGACAAAACGTGCATCTTTTTCAAGGAGATGTTTAATAGGTCGAGAGATCTTTGAAAAATCCTTGATGAATCGACGATAAAAGCCCACATGGCCTAGGAAACTCCTAACTCCCTTAACGGTTTTGGGATGAGGTAATTTGGCGATGACATCTACCTTAGCTTGATCTACCTCAATCCCCGCTTTCGAGACCTTGTGCCCTAAGACGATTCCACTCTTAACCATAAAATGACACTTTTCCGAATTGAGCACAAGGTTGGTTTCCTCACAACGTTTCAACATTATCTCTAGATTCGACAAACACGAAGTGAACGAATTACCAAACACGGAAAAGTCATCCATGAAGACTTCCATCGTCTTCTCGATCATGTCATGAAAAATAGCCATCATGCACCTTTGAAAAGTTCCTGGACACGTAAACATAGTTTTTTCTTGATCACGAGGATCGATGGGAATTTGGAAGTAACCGGAAAAACCATCTAAAAAGCAATAGAAATCGTTTACCGCAAGACGCTCCAACATTTGGTCCATGAAGGGCAAGGGAAAATGGTCTTTTCGAGTGGCTTCATTCAACTTTCGATAGTCAATGCACACTCTCCATCCGGTCATGAGTCTAGTGGGAATCAACTCGTTGGCATCGTTTGGCACAACGGTCATTCCTCCCTTCTTAGGGACACAATGAATAGGACTCACCCAAGGGCTATCGGAAATAGGGTAAATCATTCCCGCGTCAAGGAGTTTAAGGACCTCCTTTTTGATGACGTCGTAAATTTTGGGGTTCACCCTCCTTTGACATTGGATTGCGGGCTTGTAATCCTCCTCCATTAAGATTTTGTGGGTACAAAACTTGGGATCGATTCCCTTAATGTCGGATAACTTCCACGCAATTGCCCCTTTGTGATCCTTTAGAACATCGACAAGTGCGGTTTTTTCATCATTCGAAAGTTCCTTCGCAATAATAACCGGCAACTTGTCTCCCTCCTCCAAATAGACATATTCGAGATGAGGAGGTAAATCTTTCAACTCGAGGATAGGTGGTTCCTCAAGTGAAGATTTGGGCTCGATACTCATAACCTCCTCGGGTGGAGGAAATGGGAAATCGTTAAGAAAATCCTTGATAATCGAGAAGTCCTCATCGTTGACAAGGTCTTCATCACAAGTACGTGGAACATCGAATTCTTCCAACGTAAAACCATCACCTTCAAATGGAGTGAAGGTTGGTGTCGAATTATCAAGAATTATATCTAACATAGTGGGATTGCCACTAGTTTCTTCATCACCAAAACCTAGAACTTCTTGTGAAAATTCCTCGCAAACCACGTCGATCATATCAACGAGGTTTATGGTTGCAACGGAATAAACATGAGAAATTTTAGAGTTTTGAGTTGCGTTTATAACAAGTTCCTCGTCGTTGAAACGTAAGGTGATCTTTCTAGCATGAACATCGATCAAAGCCATAGACCTATCTAAAAACGAACGACCTAAAATGAGAGGAACTTGAGGATCCGTGGGGATATCAACAACGATAAAGTCTACGGGATAGTAGAACTTCCACACTTTCACAAAAACGTCTTCCGCCAATCCACATGCGGGAATCGTGGAATGGTCGGCCAACTCGATAGACATTAGTGAAGGAGTAAGATTAGGAAGATTGAGCGACTTGAAGATTGCAAGTGGTATCAAGTTAATGATAGCACCAAGATCGGCCAAGGCGAAGCATTCCTCCATATCTTGGATTGCACAAGGGATAAAAAATTTACCGTGATCACCGACTTTTTGAGGTATGCGATTAAGATAAACCGACGAACAACTAGACAATTGGTGCAATTTCTCCTTGTTGTTCAACATACTCTTAAAGTTAGCGGCAAATCGAGGCATCATGACCAAAGCATCGGCGAAACTCACATTAAAGTGAAAATCACGAAACATTTTCATAAAAAGCTCAAATTGGTAATTTTCGCGCTCTTGACGTTTCTCCTTTCTAATTCTCGATGGATAGGACAAAGGTGGTGTGGTTTGAGGCATAGGAATAGCCTTTGTAATCTCGGGTTCCAATGTTGGTAAAGGGTCAACCGTAGGTGTGGCATGAGCAATACTTCGTGGGATTGGGACATGCTCCTTTTGGACCACCACCTCGGGTTCTTCCTCAATTGCTTCCTCCGTAGGAGCAATTGGTTGAGGAGTCGGTTCCTTAAGTGTCTTACCACTACGTGTGGTAATCACTTTCATCTCACCCTTAGGGTTTGATACAGTGTTGCTAGGAAGACAACTCGAAGACGGTTTACACATAATTGCCTCAAACATAGATGAGATTTTATCTTTAAACTTTGATTGCCTCTTCTCGGCTTTAACCATTTCTTGTTTTATCTCGTGTTGCCCTTGTTCCATTTTTTGTTGATTTTGTTGTAACCTAGTTACGGTTCCTTCCATCTTGTTGGTATGGATTTTAAGCTCATTAGCTAACTCATTTTTCAACTCTTTCTTCAAGTCGTTCTTAAACTCGGATCTTAGGCTAATGATTTCTCTTTGAATATTGTCAAACCTAGCATCGTTCCCATTAGCGTATTCAACAAATTCATTTGGAAGATCTTTCAATGTTTGCAAACCTTTGTTGTTGTTTTGAAAATCATTTTGATTCTTGTTTGAAACTTGATTATTAGCCCCTTGATTACCATAGTCTCCCTTGTTGAAATTGTTTTTGAAACCAACTTGATTGTTGCGGTAGTTGTTGTTAGCATTTTGATTTAAACCAAAACTCGGTGGAGTCAATTGATTAGAGCGGGTAACTTGACCGTTTTGGTTGTAATTTCTCGTGGCCGCGTAGGCACTCGAAGTGTTACCACCGTTGGTAATGCACTCGGAGAAATCATGACCTCCACCACAATACATGCATGAAACCTAAACCGCTTTAGCCGTAGCGGGAGCACTTGGTTCACCAACCTTAAACTCAATCAAAAGTCCTTTAAGCTTATCAAAAATCTTGTTTTCCAAATTCGCCTCAATTTGGCAAGCATCGATGGTAGTAGACAAAGAAGGTGAAGCCGAAGACGAAGCCTTACGAACACTAGACGTGCTACGAGGACTATACACCTTAGATCTATTCTCAATTTTCACCAAAGCTTCCTCAACCGTTTTACACAAAAAATTACCACCCGCGGCGGCATTTAAATAATCACTTTCATGATCATTAAGTCCATTGTAAAACGTGTCAATTTGATGCAAGTCGGAAAAACCGTGATGAGGACATTCATGTAACATCTCCTTAAACCTATTCCAACCCATTGAAAAACTTTCATTAAACTCTTGTGAAAACTTTGAAATCTCGTTTTTCAAATGCGTAGTCTTAGAGGGCGGAAAAAATTGGTTCATAAACTTAGACACGAGATCCTTCCACGTCAATATAGAATTGGGTGGCTCTTTTTCTAACCAAATTTTAGCGGGCCCCGCTAAGGAATACGGAAAAAGCATCATCTTAATTGAGTCATTCGAGACATCCTTAAACTTGCAAGTGGCGGTAAGACGATTGAATTGGTGGATATGGTTGTGTGGATTGTCCTTCTCATCACCACAGAATTTGTTGTTTTGGATCATTGACAACAAACCCGTTTTCACCTCAAAATTCTCCGCAAGGATAGCGGGAATCACAATAGCCTCTCCATAACCCTCGGTGGGTGCTTGAAGTAACTCCATCATAGTTCGATTCGCCATGGTTGGTGCTTCTCTTACAATGGGTTCGTCAATAGGAGACTCCTCACTAGAAAGATTGGGAGTGGGAGTTTTGTTCTTTCGTTTACGTGCACGTCATGCTTGATTACGAGTTAGCATAAAATTCACGTACAACGAGGGGACGAGCAAAGAAGATTCTTTTTGGTGTTTTGTATTTTTCAATTTTTTTTGTGGTTTTTGATTGTATTAACCTTTTTGGATTTTGGTGAATGTATTAAGTAGACACAAATCTACAAATCTCCTCCTTAATCAAATCTCTTGATTAAAGAAGCCTCAAGGAATGAAAACGATCACGTGAAGTGAACGCCTTCGATGACTTTAGAACGTTGGTGGAACACCAAAACGTTCAAGAGGGTTTAATCAATGAAACCAAGAAAATATATATGATACTTAGTAATACTTTGGACGGCAAAACCCTCGATTAGCTCTCAAAATCAAATACTCACAAGCAAGCGGGGAAACGAGGTGGCGCGAAGCACTTAAGAGCCTTTTTCCTTAGGATATATTTTATAATATCCGCCTTATACCCACCTTATAGTTTGTATTTTTCAAAATTGAGCCTCAAGAAAGTATTTATCTATTTTTGCCTTTTTCTTTGGTTTGAGATTCGAATACAATGATTGGGTAATGACCTCCCAAGTCAAGGTTGTGATTTCTCACGTATTTGGAGTACTTGTGAATTTATTGTTCTACGTATACAATATAATAATAGTATTTACACAAAAATCAAAAACCGATAATACGTATTAGTGGAGTGCTACTAATACAAATACTATTTTGGTTAGTATATAAAAAAACAATTCCAAATCAAAACACAACACGCCTCCCCGGCAGCGGTGCCAAAATGATAATTGTACATTAGCACTTGTTTAGGAAAACAAGGCAATTAGGACAAGTGTTAACAAGTAGTTTAAGAAAACCACAAGTTATGACCCAAAATGGGGATCGTTCTCAAGGAGGCTAGTGTGTTATGAGTGTAATGATTTGGATTAACTTTGTGATTATATTTGTGAGAAAGAAAAATAGAAATGGGATAAGAAGAGAATGACGGTTACGATGTCGTATTAAACTAAGACGAAAAAGGTGCACACGTAAAACCGTAAAAAGCACTAAAATTAAAATTTTACCTAAAAATTCCTAAAAATCACTAAAAATCCACAAAAAATATTCTAAGAGTTTACAAAAAATCCAAACTTGCCAAAACCTTTAATTAATTAAATAATGACTTTTTAATGCTAATTAAAGCCCTAAAAATCAATATTAACTATTAAAAATTCCAAAACAAGATCTTAAAGAGTATAAACCTTTAAAATAACCTAATTGAGCTAAAAAGTATTTTTCAAAATTTTAAAACCACTAAAAACTATTTTTAAACAATTAAAAACTATTAAAATCAATTAAAACTTAAATTTATTCTAGAAAATAATTAAAAGACTCTAAAAATATCTGGAAAGTCGCAAAATTCCTAATTAAGTGTCTACAATCTAGGAAAAATATAAAAACTTAGAAAATCAGACTTTTAATTTTTAACAATAAAATAATATTAAAATATTATTGAAAATCCAAAAATCATAAAAAATTCTAAAAAGTTGCAAACTAGCTTAATTTAACCTAAATAACTCAGAAATGAAAGTGAAATTACCTAAATACCCTTAATGGGCCTAGAAAATGGGCTAAACCCAAAACAGATCACTAATGGGCCAAATTTAAGCCCAATATAAAAAAGTGGCCCAAATAAGCCCAAAAAGCACTACTTGACTCAAAATTTGATTTTAAACAACTTTTTCCAAAGGCCTAAAAGCTGAAAGTGTGAAATAAGCTAGCTTATACCAAACAGCTTATTCGTAATGGGCTTTTTGGCCCATTAAGCTATAAGCCAATGCCATAAGCTCAAATTAGACACACAAGTTTCTTTTGTCCTAAATAAGACTTCTGTAAAAAAAAATTTGAAATAAGCCCCAGGAATAAGCCTGAAAATGCAATAAGCAATCTACAAAAAACGACAAAATAGTCGTTTTTGAGTTCTAGGCCACCCCAAAAGCTGATTCAAGTTTCTAAAGCTTTTAAATGACTTAATTAAGCAAAATCAACAAAGAGTTTTCCAATAAGCTGACTCAATAAGCTGGAAAAAGCAAATAAGCACTTATGTAAAAGTCAAATAACTTGGGTTTCTAGCAAAAAGTCAAAGTCAAAGTCCAATAAGCTCCAGTCTAATCAAATGGGTCAAATAATGAAGATCTATCACAAAACATAAGTTGTTGCAGGTCTGGATAAGCTAAAATATCTTATTGATAAGCTGATGACAAAATAACACTAGCAGGGGCTAGTTTTGGGTGTTGAGTAGTGGAAACTTTTTCCACTGCTTGACTTGTTTGACTTTTTGTCTTTAGTGAACTTTTTTGAGATTCAGATTACACAAAGGCACCCAAATGATCTTTGGATCATAAGGAGTCAATAACAATTAAAAGATCACAAACACAATCAGCCATTTCATACAGTTTAATCAATAAAGTACCAGATCTAGCACAGACTTAGCAAAATAAGCAGTTGAGCACTTATAAGCAGTTTTAGCAATAATCAACCAACCAAATTCAACCGAATACATACACAAGCTATTATAAACTCAAATAAACAAGTCTAAACAGTTTTCATGCAATGGCTTTAAGCCTAAATCAAGATTCAAGCTTATGAATGTTACTGATGAACACTAACACATGCAGTTTTACACTTTGCTGATGTATTTGACCAATAAGCCAGATTCAAACCTCAAGATCTATCAAACAAGTTATAATAATGATGTTTTAACAGCTTTTAACCCTAAGCATGCATAAACTCTAGGTTTTCCCATATTCTTAGGTCAAAAACAGTTATAATCAACAAGTTATAGCAGATTGTTTGATTTGGTGGTTTAAGTCCAATAACTTGAAGCAAATTACTCTCAAACAAGTGTATGACAGATAACAAACACAAACAACACCTTCTAACAACACATAACAAGATTCAAGCTTAAACAGGTAGTCCCAAACACCCCTTTATCTTTTCAAATCAAATTTTAAACAAGAAAAAGTGTGATTTAGTTAACTCAATGATCAATCTAGCATATAAACAACATTATCATGCAAGACTAAGCAGATTCAAGCCAAGAAATCAACAAGAACACCAATAGAGCACAAATCCACAAAAAATCTAATATTTATCAGATTTTCAAGGATTTAAGACAAACCTCATGGATGTACATCCACACCCACGAATTTATGAGCTTATGTGCTAGCTAGAACAAGCACAAGCTTCCACAAACAACCCTACTAAGATTCAACAAGGTTAGAGGCACAATTATCAAAACAGAAACTTAAAAAGCCTTGATTGATGCAACCTTGTTACCCCACACTTGATTATCCCCAAGTTATAAGCCTCACCACACCTTAATATCACAATTAGGATGCTATGATCAGCCCTATAACCCAAGAATTCCAAGGTTTGAACAAGAACTTAGCAAAATATCAAGCTTGAAGGAAAAATGCAAACTTTTGCACTCTCCTTAAAAACAGGTTATGAGATTCAAATTCAGTGAACAAATAACATAAACAAGCTTAAAAATAAGTGGCACGTGGTCTTTCTTCAACACACTTAACACAATTTCATTAAACTGAAAAGAGGATTTACAAGTTGTTGAACAAGGAAAAACCAAAAGCAAATGTAAATGTTGCAGCCCTATGCCTTTATATAGGCTACAATGAGACTAAGTTACTGAATAAAAACGTGAACCCTAAGTGCTTGATCTTCCAAATATGCCCTTGTAGAATTTGAAAACCTTGGACTCATGTGATGTTTCCTTGGACGTTTGCATGAGTTGGCATGTGAAAATGTGATCAAAGGGTTTGTATGAAGCTTAGAAAGTAAGCCACAATGTGGGACGTTGGATGACTGTCTTCATTTTGGCAGTATGCATGAGCTTGTAGCAGAGGAGGTCCCATGTAGCATGTGGGTTGGTGGGGTGTCATGTTTAAGGTTTGGGATGTGTTAACAAGACCCTTAATCATAAATCTGCACCATATTGAGGTTTAATTGTTGGTAATCAGCAAATGCCCAATTTGGTTTATGAACATGAAGAACTTGGTTTCAATCCGTTTTTGGGGTGATTAGTGTTTAAAAAGGTGTTTAAGCGCCAAGGATTAATTAAGTATAAACCGGATTGAGTGGATTGCTTAGGTGGAGGGATGGAAGGATGCTATTGGTTGAGGGGTGTGAGTGGGACATGTGGCGCCTTGGGAGTGGTCTAGGTAAGTTGGGCTGTCGGCCAGTATTGAACCCCCATCTTTGTAAACTTGTCATTTCCAACTTAATCAGCTCAAACTTCATTCCCTTTGTAATTGAAGTTTTATTTTTCACACTTTTGCCCCAAATACTTTTCCAAAGTATTTTCAGGGGTAAATCTTGCCATTTTGTAATTCTTGAAGGACTGATTTGGCATTTTCTTCAATGGTAATGGTCTTGACTTGCATATTTGATATTTTAGAGGACTAAAATTGCCAAGTCATAATTGATAGGGGACCATTCTTGCCAAATGTTGAAAGTTAAGGGTCCTTTTTTGTAATTTTGGGATTTTCAAAGGACCAAACTTGTAATTTCTTGTACTTTGAAGGACTTCATGATATATTTGACTTTATGGAGGATAATGGTTGACAATTTAGCTTTGTTGAGGGGCTAAACTTGTCAATTCTTCAAAGTGGAGGGCCCTTTTTGTAATTTTGACAAACTTTAGGGACCAAACTTGTAATTATGAAGATACAAGGGTATAAAGTGTCAGTTCTTCCATATTGGAGGACCCTTCTTCATAATTCTTCAAATCTTCAAGGGTTTTTCTTGGGAAAGTCTTCATTAGGGCTTGGTTCATTGTGCGGCTTCGTTTCCCGTGTTCGTTTTTGCATGATCCTTGTGATCTTTTGTCATTTTCTCAATATCCGTACCTAAAATACACAAGCAACAAACACAAGCATATATATGGGTATTTTGATGATATTTAATGCATTTTAAGCCCTTTTTGGACGATGAGACTATGTATAAAATCAGTCTCATCAATTGCATTCCAGGTTCATAAGGTTGTTCAGCACAACCTTCTTCTCAACGGGATCTACAAAAGGTTTTAAACCCTTTTGAATTTATGTTCTATTTTATATGATTTAGTTAATATGCTAGAATCTGCTAGTTTAATTGACTTTGAGATATTTAGATTCGTTTGGTAGGAATCTGTTCTAGTTTTATGTTGTAATATGCTTTGATTTACTTAATAGCTTAAGTTTGAGTACTGTTTGATTGTTTTCGAACGTGAATGTTTGAATCTGTTATTGTTTGGTTGCATATGAGTTTTCATTTTCAATGTTAATCTTATGCCATATTTGAATGTCAGAGTTGGTGATGTTGAGTATGCTTTAGAATCTGCTCTCTGAATGTTAATAGGTTGTCTATGGTTTATAGATTGCTGATTAGTGAATATGCTTTACTGTTTAAATTCGATATGCTATGATATTTGGATTTGATAGTTTTTGGGTTTGTGATTGAGTTGGAGTTTCAGCTGCTCATATTAGTTAGTATCTTGTTAAGTTGGCTTTTAGGCTATAATGGGAGCTCGTCTACTGTTGTTGAATTTAAAAAAGGAGTATCTGCTCGGTGTAACTTGTTTTTGATGTTTCATGTTTGTTCGAGTTTGATTATAGCTGATATTGGTAGATAGCTCCTTTAGATCTATGCTGAGTTTTCTTATCATTTTAATGTCTGTACTGTGTAGCAATTTTTGAATATGTGGATCTTTAACTCTGTCTGATTTTTAGTTGAAGTCGTTTTGAGATTTTTTTGTTAATTTAGACTGATCTTTTGTTATTATTTTTATATTGTTTCTGCATACGTATGGTTATTAATCTGTTTCACTGATATCTGAGTTTTATTCATTTTACTGTTCAAATAAATAAATCATCAACAAAAAAAATCCAATCCTGTGGTTCGACCCCTTGACCTCAAGGGCAACAGTCTAACGTGTTAGCCAACTGAGCTGCGTGCTTGTTTGATTTTATTATCAGTTAGTTAATTAATATAGTATTGTTATTACAGGCAGATTTTCATTTAAGTTGTAGGATACTTAATTTTCGTTTAAATAAATGGTAATTAACACTTTTATTAAAGTAAATTTTAGTTTTATAAATATAAATATAAATAAAAAAATGTTTTTGTTAATTTTAAAAGTTTAATTAATTTTCAAATAATAAGATTTTTATTGTTTTAGATTTAAATTTAAAAATATAGTTTTAAAAATAGATTTAGTTAAATTAAACTTTAATAGATTTAGTTAGTTTAAAAAGTTTTATTAGATTTTTAAATAGAGTTAAAATTATTTTAATAGATTAAATTTTATAGATTTTTAAATAGTTTAATTTTTTAATAGTTTTAAATCTAAAGTAATTGTATTTAGATTTAATAAATTTGGGGATTTACGATTCATGCACTTTAGGTTAAAATTAAATAGTTTAAAATTGGTATATTTTAATTTTAGTTTAAAAACCGAAAACCAATTCAAATGATTGTCCAATTCAAAACAAAAACGTCTCAAATTCATAAGATCTTCGTGTACAACGAACTTGGTTCATCACGTGTTTAATTGAATTCGTCTTTGGTAATTTTAGACTATTACTTTTTCCTAAATGTAATTTTCTAATTTACCGTATAACGTATCTTAATTATCACTATACTATCACGATCACATCAATTGGTTCTACCTTGAGTTTAGAACTCGACATCTAGCCTTGTGTCGTTGAATTATGAAGTAGGCAACGTTGTGTAGATTGGTCCTAGCTAAAGATTAGGTCTCGACATTTAGCTTAGTGTCGGAAAATAATGTAAGCGACGATGTAAGGTTTGCTCCGCCAAGAAGGGAGCTTGTGGATATAGTGGAAATCTCGAGTAGGTGTACTCGAGGAGTGAACGAGGATAGAGCCTCGTTGTCGAACCACTATAAATCTTGGTGTCTTCCCACTAGGTTGTCTCCTTCCTTACTCTTTACTTATTTCATTATCATTATCATTACACTTACCTATTATCTTTGCTAGTGCATTTGAATTGAACCTAATCATTATGCAACTTAGCTTCAAGCAAAAGATTGTTTTGATACAAACCAAATTGAAAGTAATTTTAATTTGGTTGCCAATCGAAGAGAAACTATTCAACCCCCCCCCCCCCCTTCTAGTTTCTACAATTGGTATCAGAGCGATGGTCACTCAAGATCTTTGAAGTATATTGTACTTTGAAACTTGGATCGATCCATTTTCTCCTCAAATTAGAAGGCCAAGTTGTACTAAAGTTTCTCTTTGGTCAAAACTATTTTTTCTTTGAAAATAGGTCTTTTTAATTGGTAATGTTACATCCCACTTAGATTAGTAGTCTTTATGCATTTTAGATCTACTCTTGAAATGTATCTACTAGTTTGCATCTTGCTTTGTGTAGGTACTCATGAAGATCAATCACTTAATTGGTTGTGGATTGAGTTACTTGCACTTGTAGAAGACTCATCTTCATTGATCTTTAACATCTTTGAATGATGATACCAAGATGATTGGGAATGATACTAGTCCTTGAAGACTTAGTACTCATCATAGTCATTGTTGGTCATAGCATTGATTCCTTGATGGATTGCTCTTTGTGGCCAAGGTACGCTTTCGTTTTCCACACGCCCTTTGATCATTCTTTTGATCATTACTTGACTATGTGCTTGTTCTTGGCATCCTTGCCTTGAAATTTTTTTATGTTTTGTGATTCTTTTCTTCTATCCTCTCAAACCTTCATTGCTTGGATACTTAACTCACTATGGTGATGTAGAGTGGGTTAGTAGTAGCTTAAAGTATCAAGCATGATTTCCATGGTTTGCACCCATACGGTTAGTAGGCCCTTTGTGGGAGAGAAAGTGAATTAATACCTTGCTCATATTTTGGTTTAGACTAAGACTATTATTGAAAGTGATCTTAGTCTATACATGAATAATTGCTTTGTGTTTATTCATTACCAAAGCCGTTTAACGTTTCACCGGAAAGGCACGTCTTAAACCACTATATATGACACAAGCTCTTCGTTACCACTATTTGAAGATTGTCATTAATCCCTTGAGCATTGATCCTAGTCTTGATTCACTTCCCTTGACCTCTCTCCACTTTGTCGTTTTGCTACGAGTAGTCGTTTTTCCGTTTCGGTTCTTTTCGATCTTGATTCAACTCGTAATCCTTCATTAAAACATAGTGCCTAGTGTTTTTGATGATCCAATGTTATTCTAAAAAGTTCATGATATATTTTTAAGTATCTTAGAAAAACTTGGTTTTTAAAATTTGGCGTTTTTCATTGATAAAAACCTGCCTCTGTAGGCGGTTCTTTATCTTGGCGGCTCAAACCCGCGGTTCCTTATCGATAAGGTTCCGCGGGAAGTAAAGTTTGTCAGAGCGCCAGTTTGATTATTTTATTCTTTTTTCAAACCACTATCTCTCTCCTAAAAACACACAGCCGACGTTTTTCATCTTTTCCACCATTGTTGAAGCTCCAAAAACATTCAATCACTCAAATTAATTGATTCCAAGTTACGGATTTCACTCATCCTTCATCTAACATCAATTAATTGTAATTATTTTCTTTCAATTTCATCTATTTTGTTCTAGGATTCATCCTTTCATAATTGGGGATTTTTAAAATGGAAATTGAATTAAAACCTTAATAGGAATGTGGGTTGACATGGTTATTTTACTATGATTCCTTAGGTTCATATTCATTAAGATTTCACTAAAACCCACTTATAGAACAAATCCGAATTTTGATTAATTATCTTGATTAGAAGATGGATTTGAGATGAACCCATGAACAAGTAGGTAATGACATTGTTAATGCTTACCTAAAAACCTTGTTTTGAAAAACCAATGTTCTAATACATTGTGAACATGAGAATGATATGGATTCAATCCTTTGTTTGTCAAGAAATTGATATAACACATTCTCATATTTTCGTTTTTTAATTTCAATTTTTCATATGAGTGATTGGAAAAATATTCTCTTGTTTAGGTACGTATCATGTCCTCGAGATATCAAAAAGATCATGAACGAACACGAGCATACATGCCCTCTTCACCTTACCCTCATCATACTCTCTCTCTCAAAAACTCATCTAAGTCTCTTGAACATCGTTGTTTCCATGAAGGACGCATCGTTCGTTCCGATTACGCAAATGAGTTTATTCGCTTCATGTTTAAGTCTATTGGGTTTGATTGTCTTCTTGATATTGATGAGCCAATATTTCCTTCGTTTCTTATGGAGTTCTTTAGCTCATTCACATTGATAGGCATCAATAATGGTTTATCTATACGATTTTCCATTATGGGGAAAATCATTATTTACACTCTTGAAGAATTCGGTGATATTCTTAGAGTGCCATCTAATGGTCAATGTCGATTCACTGATGCTTGGAGTATTGACTCTTTAGAATCGGCTCTTATTGATGCTCATTATGTGACTGTGCTTCCATCATCTTCGGACATCATTCATGTCATTTCTAAACCTCGTGAACATCCTATTCTTGGTGAATTTCAAGGAGTTGTTCGAACTCTATCTCCTTGGGAATTACTTACTAGTGATCTTAATGATTTCATGATTTAATCATTAGGGAAAATGAAATGTGTCTAGATGGGAATCGGGACTTAGTACCCGCTTGTCTTTCACATATGTTGTATTGTGTTGCCACTACAACTCCTTACAATCTCGCATTTTTCATAGCTAGAAGAATTAGATTGGTTCTTCTTGAGTCTAAGTCAAGTCTTCCCTTAGAAATGCTTCTTTCTCGCCTTCTTAGAAGAGTTCTTTTTTACTTTCCGTCTTTTCTTTCCTCTCCTTATCACTCCGTTGATCGTGTCATGTTTCCCATTCAAGGGAACATTTCACCCGAGATCAATGTGAACTCGTGTCAAGTCGAAAATACTTCTCAAGAAGAGTCTTCTCGCAACCCTTCTTCCAACTTCATTGACTTCATGTCTTCTTCAATCTCCATTTTGTCCTCTCATGAAGTTGATTCCGATGATCAATTTTATCTTAATCATCTTCTTCGAGAACGTCTTAGAGGTGAATCAAGGAAATAGAAGCAATGCTCATAGTTATATGCAACATTTATCTAGGATGGTTTCCTTGTTCTCTTTATCTCATTTGATTGTGTATCAACTTATGCTACATATTTGGATTACTATTTTCTTTGATCCTAAATATTGTTTATGCTATTATGTTTGTGATTTACATAGCTTTGTGCATGCCTTATGATAGTTAGCTTCTTAGATTTTGATCAGTAGTTAACTTTGGCTTGTGAATCCTTTGGTAAAAATCTGGGTTAACCAAAATTTAGGATGGGAAATTTTTGAAAGACCTCTGGTCGCGGTTCCATATCAACCCGCGACTCCTTATCGATAAGGAACCGCCGGTCCTAGATAAGGAACCGCCGCCACTGTTGCTTTTCACTATTTTCTTAAATCTGTGTAAACTTTGCATGATTTTTTGCAAAAACCTGCATATTTCCTAAACTAGGTTACCTAAATTCATTATTCACCTAAAATGATTTTAACCCATTACTAGTTTGGATTATCCCCTCACCCATTTAAACCCACCTTGTTAGTCATGTTCTTCACACATCAAAACATCCTTCCGTAACCCTTAAACCACCCTTGTCAACCATGGTTTCTACAAAAACCTCAAAAACCCCTTGGAAAACACTTAAGATTAGGATTAATGTACCCAAGCCTAACTCCTCACCCTTCCACACACATAAGAATGAGATGGTTCCTATCCTCATTTCTTCAACACCTTCACCACCCCCTGCACCATGCAAGACAACATCCACCCATGATACTAACCACTCCATTGGTTCTACCTCCTCTTCATTCAACTCAAGAATGAATGAGCTCTCTTCACCCTTCACTCCAAGTGCACCCTTGGATGTGACCACACAACCCCAACCAATCCAAAGCATTCCTTTTGTGAATGACTTTTGTTGGGAATAAATTATAGCCAGTCTACTTGAGCGCTGACAAGAGTAAAACAAGCATTGACAGGAGTAAAACAAACGCTGACAACTCAAGCGTTGACAAGACAAAGTCAAGCGTTAGTACATTGAAGACAAGCACTGATGGGAAGATATACTCTACGCGTTTATTGTTTTCTAGATTACTTCTAGTAAAGATAGGAACAAATGTATTTTCTATATTTATCTTTATCTAGAATAGTTGATACGTAGATTATTATACAAGGCTTCTTATGTCTATAAAAGAAGACCTTTAGGTTAATGTTCAATATAAGTTTCATACGTAAACTACTTTCATTGTAAGCAAGTTTGATATCATTAATCAAAGTGAAAGTTTGTTTATATCATTGTGTTCTTGTTTAAGTGTTAATTCCGCATAACACTTAGATTGTCATATACATATACAAAGGTTTCTCTAAGTGTATTACTTGATCTAATCTCGTATACATAAAGCTAAATCGATCTAAGTTTGGGATCAACAAGTGGTATCAGAGCTTGTTGAGGAACTTTTGATCTTAAAGAACACAAGAACCCTAAAAATCACCAAAACCCTAATTTTCTCTAAACCCTAACAACATCATGTCAAATCCAGAAATAACCTCCTCCTCCTCACCTTTACCAAACATCAAGATTCCCATGCTTGATGCAACCAACATTGAATTGTGGAAATTCAACTTTGAGCAATATCTAGGGATCTATGACTACACAATCTAGGAGATTATTGAATATGGAAACACATTCAATAAAGCCCAAAAGATTGCTGATGCTATTGCTGGAAGAGCGACTGTTGCTGGATGTTCTGAAGCAGATAAGAAAGAAAAGCCTGAAGATGGTAGAGCTGTGTCTGCTGAAGATATACCAAAGAAAAGGGTTGATATGAAAACCCTAAATATTCTGAAACTCTCTTTGGGACAAGAGAACCAGCATAAATACAGAGGTTATGAATTTGCTAAAGACCTTTGGGCAGCTCTTGAAGTTGCATATGGTGGCAATGAAGATACTAAGGAAGACAAGAAGAAGCAACTCATGCATGATTATGCTGTCTTCAAGGCTCAACCTAATGAAAAGCTTAGTAGTGTGAGAAGCAGATTGCTTGATATTACTAGCAAATTGTCCTTCATGGGGACACAACTCGGTGATGTTGACATTAATGCTACTTTTCTTAAAAGTCTTGGTGAGGCGTGGAAGATTGAGGCAAGATCTATTCTTGCTAATAATACTTACAAAAGTTCCACGTTTGATGACATCTATAATAAACTGAGGCTGCTGGAAGATGAAACTCTTTTAGAGCATGGAAGCAAGTCTACCAACAGTAACATGGCCTTCTTTTCTCATAGTGAAGGTCAATTCAATCAGAAGGACTCCTACATGCATCCAGTTACTGGATCATCATGTGTCAGCGCTGGAACATGTCCTGTCAACGTCTCCTTTTCAGACGCTGACACATTCAAAAGTGACTCACCAAGAGTTAAACCTGCTAGTTTGGATTTGGATACTGTATGTGCTTATATTGCTTCTTTTCCCAATGGTTCAGTGATTACATATGAGGACCTTGAGCAGATAAGTGATGAGCACTTGGAAGAGATGGACATTAAATGGAACATGGCTCTTGCTAGTATAAGAGCAAACAGGTGGAACAGAAGGTTTAAGAATAAGATGACCTTCAATGCAAAGGACACAGCTGGATTTGATAAATCCAAAGTTGAGTGCTACAACTGTCATCGTATGGGGCACTTCATGAGGGAATGCAGATCTCCTAGAAGATCTGATGCTGGTAAACCCTCAAGTCAAATTGTTAAGGCTCAGGATCCTAAAGCCATGGTTTCAGTTCAAGGAATTGATGGTATGGGATAGGATTGGAGCTATCTGGCTAAGGATATGGAAGAGGATAAAGCTTTGGTTGCTGAAATTGAAGAAGAAGAGCATGTTGAATATGCTCTCATGGCACACTCCTCCTCTTCATCTGATAATGAGGTATACGATGATGCTTTTTGTAGTAAAGGTTATAGATTAAACACTGAGAAACTAACAAAGAGGTGTTAAGATTATTAAATGATGTGAGTACTGAAAGATGCAAACTGTCTAATTACCAACTAGCTCTCACTCAAACTGAGAAAACAGTTTCTGAATACAAGAAAATGGAATTTGACTTAAAAGATAAAATAAATATCTTAAAACATGAGTTAAATGCTAGTATGGATATTAGAAACATCATGGAAAGGGTTAATGGTGAGTTACAGGCTAAGTTAGATGAGGCCATTAAGAATAAAGATAATGTTGGCCTTAAAATTCAAAGATTTGATAAGGCCACACAAACCCTAGGAGAATGTGTGAGTAAACAAAGGGATCCTAAGGACATGACTGGGATTGGGATGAAAGACTACTTTGTGGTTCCACCACCAGCTGGTGACTTTTATGGTGTCCAACAAAAGGACCTATCTTGGACTGGTTTGCCAGAACTCTAAGATGAGGAATTCATTCCTTCACCAAGAGTCGTTACCCCAGTTGAAGAGTATCAACAAAAGTTGACTGACCTGAATGAATGGAAGAAAGCTAACCCTACCTTATTTGTTAAGGGTGGCTTGCTATATGAAAGTCCTAATGAGTCAACTCCCATTAAGATTACAAACCCAATCACTGGTAAGGCTGTTGATCTTGGCTCAAACACTATTAGAAAACCTAGCATTAAGTATGCAGAGATGTATAGGAATACTAGGTCACCTAAGAGCCAAGTTAGCAATGATGGAACAGGCTTCTTCTCTTCTAGACCTAGGGTTGTGTCTAGAAAAGCCTGTTACACTTGTGGTAGCTTTTCACATTTAGCATATAAGTGTGTCAACGATCCCAAAGTCAGCGCTGACAGGAACAAATTCAGCGCTGACAGGAACAAAGTCAACGTTGTTAGAAAGTCAAACGTTGTCAGACCCAAACCTTGTGTGCAGCAAAGTCCACAAGTTGTTAGACCTGCCCCATTCTTCACTAGAGGGTCTAACACACATGGACAAAGACCATTTCAAAAGACAAACACTTGGTCTAATAGGCAATGGGTTTCTGTAGCAATCCCTAGGTTCAACGCTGACAAGGGAAATTTCAGTGTTGACAAGACCAATTCCAACGCTGACAGAAACGTGACCAGACCTAAATATTTGCAACCACAGGGTATGGGGTCTAAAGCTTCTTCAAGCTTAACATGGAGACCAAAGAAAGATCAAAACCCTAATGATAATGGGATTTCAATGACCTGCAACAGATTTAATTACATTTCAAAGGTCATTACAAAACCTATTGGGGTTAACTGGGTATTTCATCCTAAGAAGGATGAAAATGAGGTTGTTGTGAGAACTAAGTCTGTTCTTATTGAACAACTAGATGAATCCAAGTCTTCCAAGGCTTGGGTTCCCAAAGAAAACTAACTTGTTTTCTTTATGTGCAGGGCATTCAAAAACATGTCAATGATTATGGATATTGGGACAGTGGATGCTCAATGCACATGACATGGAAGGAAGATTATCTGACTAACTTCACTCCCATTAAAGATGGTGATAAGGTTTACTTTGGAGGAGGATATGGTACTATCACAGGCAAAGGAACCCTTCTCACCAAGAATTTGCGTTTTGAGAACGTATTTTAGGTAAAGGAACTTGATTACAATCTTTTTAGTGTATCACAAGTTTGTGATAACAAAAATAAAGTTCTGTTTACTGATACTGAATGCTTGGTGTTAAGCAAGGATTATAAGATCCCTGATGAGAAATATATTGACTATAGAACACCTAGGCATAAAGACATATATAATGTGAATCTGAATGGGATTAGAATGAATAACAATATGTCTTGTTTTTATGCTAAAGCTTCAGTAGATGAGAGTAATTTGTGGCACAGGAGACTAGGGCACATAAATTTTAAGAATATAAACAGGCTTGTGAGACTTGGATTGGTTGATGGTTTGCCTGAAAAGGCCTTCCACAATGACCACTCTTGTGTTGCATGTCTTAAAGGCAAGCAGCACAAGGTCTCATTCAAGTCCAAACAGGTGCACTCTAGTACTAGACCTCTTCATTTGCTTCATATGGACCTCTTTGGTCCAACCAATATAGAAAGTTTGAATGGAAAGTCCTACTGCTTTGTCATCACAGATGACTTCTCTAGGTTTACTTGGACTTTCTTTTTAGCTATGAAGAGTGACACAGCTGACACTTTAATTGATTTTATCACTCAGATTGAGAAGAAATCAGGCAATGAAGTTAAAATGCTTAGGAGTGATAATGGTGGTGAATTTAGGAATAAAAAGTTAGATGATTTCTGTGCTAGGAAAGGAATTACTAGGCAATTCAGTGTTGCCAGAACCCTACAGCAAAATGGGGTTGCTGAGAGGAAAAACAGAACCATAATTGAAGCAGCCAGAACCATGTTGGCTGATGCTCACTTTCCTATAGCCTTTTGGGCTGAGGCTATTAATACAGCTTGCTATGTTCAAAATAGAGCATTGGTTAACAAAATTCAGAACAAAACACCTTATGAGTTACTTTGGGGAAGAAAACCTAATATTGGTTTTCTCAGACCTTTTGGTTGTCATGTAGTAGTTTTAGATACTAGTGATGCCTTAGGTAAATTTAGTGCAAAAGGTGATGAAGGCTACTTCATGGGGTATTCAGTGCAGAGCAAGGGATATAGGGTTTATCTTAAAGAGGAAAAACGTATTCTTGAAAGAGTACATGTTAGGTTTTTAGAAAATAAACCTAGTGATCCTGAAAGTGGTCCAAATTGGTTGTTTGACTTGGAACCTTTATCTAGGACTTTAAATTATATGCCTGTCACCAATCCAGACATTGTGAAGGTAACTTCAAGTGTTGTGGAAGAACAAGTTGTTAATGTTTCAGGTACACAGGTTCATCAAAAGGTTGGATCACAAGCAGAAAAGTCATCTCCTATACAAGAGTATGTCACAATTCCCATATGGACAGATGCTTTTGCTGCTGCTGCTGCTGGTAAAGATAATGGTGGTCCCCAAGTACCACCAAATAACAACATGCATGGTCCTTCAGGCGCTGACAAAGGCAAATCTAGCACTGACAAGACCAATTCAGACGTTGATGGCTCAGACGTTGACAACAACAGTTCAAGCGTTGTTAGCTCACATGCTGACAAACAAGGTTCAGGCATTGACAACACTTCTGCACGTCTTTTCTCTTCAATTTTTGAACAAGGTGAACCTTCCAATTTATATGAAGAGGTTCATCCTCATGTTGATGAAAGAGAGTCTGAAGAAGAAGATATTGGCAACATGGAGAATGAGGTTGAGGACACCAGACTTTTTGAAGGAGGAGTTCTCACTTCTACTATGAAGAATCACCCCACTTCTCAAATCATTGGTGATATTATGACTCATGTTCAGACTAGAAGATCTCATCAAGGTCTTGGTGGATTTATTGCCAATATTCACAAGATGGTTGATACCCCTGTTGTGCAAGCATGTTTGTTTCACAACATGAACCCAAGAAGAAATTTGATGCTCTCAAAGAACCAAGTTGGGTGGAAGCAATGCAGGATGAGCTTCACCAATTTGCAATTCAGGATGTTTGGGAGCTGGTTGATTGTCCCAGATATGCCAGACCTATAGGAACAAGATGGGTTCTAAGAAACAAGAGAGATGAAAGGGGTATTTTGGTCAGAAACAAGGCAAGGTTAGTGGCTCAGGGATATACACAAGAGGAGGGGATAGACTATGAGGAGGTCTTTGCACCAGTTTCAAGGATTGAAGCTATTAGGATCTTCTTAGCTTATGCATCCTGCATGGGCTTCACTGTCTATCAAATGGATGTCAAGAGTGCCTTCCTCTATGGAACAATTGTTGAGGAGGTATATGTGATGCAGCCTCCTGGTTTTGAGGATCCAGAGAATCCATACAAGGTGTATAGAGTCAAAAAGGCTATGTATGGACTTCATCAAGCCCCAAGAGCATGATATGGTACTTTGTCTACTTACTTAGTGGACAATGGATTCAAGAGGGGCACCATAGATCATATACTATTTACAAATTAAATTGGGGGTTTTGTTCCCACGTGTGATTCAAGCATGAGGGAATTAAATACCCTAAGTTTTCGGAAGGCAGAAGATGGAATGAGCATGGTTACGTGGCAACAATCAACTGGCTGAAACACCTTATCCATCATCACTCACCAATAAGAGAGAGCCAAGTCAGCCTCCAACTAGCACAAGAAGCACAAATGCGTGCCAAGCTGGCAATCCGTGTGAAAAGAGGCGTATCTCAGCCTTTGGATCAAAATAATGATAGAGAAAGTGAAGATGCTAAATCAAAGGTCAAGATCGATTCTCTTCCTCAACAAACTCCACATACAGGCCTCGGGTTCAACTATAAAAACCCCCTTTTTCATTGTTATTTTTTTATCCCTTTCTTTCTTTTATTGTTATAATGTTAGATTGTAGCTAGAAATTGTATTTTCATTTTAATAAGTTTTGTAATGGTGATTTGATTTAATGAAAGTGATTTTGAGTTTCAATCTCTTATTTCTTATCTCGTTTAATTTTTACTGTTAAAAAATTTATATGCATTCTCTACTTTACTATTTGATATTATAACTTAAAATCAATCAAATAAGCTTAGTCAATAGCCTAATTGATTGACAAGAGTGAGACTGGGAAATAGCTTTGCCCTACTGGAAAGTTAAAACTAAAGCTGCGGTCCATTGATATTTCTGTCCGTTCGAGGTGATTTGTGATTTGGGGTTTAGTTTCCAGTAATCAAGATGGTGATAATGGTGATTGCTGATAATTGTAAATTAGCACTTGTTTAGGAAAACAAGGCAATTAGGGCAAGTGTTAACAAGTAGTTTAGGAAAACCACAAGTTATGACCCAAAATGGGGATCGTTCTCAAGGAGGCTAGTGTGTTATGAGTGTAATGATTTGGATTAACTTTGTGATTATGTTTGTGAGAAAGAAAAATAGAAATGGGATAAGAAGAGAATGACAGTTACGATGTCGTATTAAACTAAGACGAAAAAGGTGTACACGTAAAACCGTAAAAAGCACTACAATTAAAATTTTACCCTAAAAATTCCTAAAAATCACTAAAATCCACAACAAATATTTTAAGAGTTTACAAAAAATCCAAACTTGCCAAAACCTTTTAATTAATTAAATAATGACTTTTTAATGCTAATTAAAGCCCTAAAAATCAATATTAACTATTAAAAAGTCCAAAACAAGATCTTAAAGATTGTAAACCTTTAAAATAACCTAATTAAGCTAAAAAGTATTTTTCAAAATTTTAAACCACTAAAAACTATTTTTAAACAATTAAAAACTATTAAAATCAATTAAAACTTAAATTAATTCTAGAAAATAATTAAAAGACTCTAAAAATATTTGGAAAGTTGCAAAATTCCTAATTAAGTGTCTACAATCTAGGAAAAATATAAAAACTTAGAAAATCAGACTTTTAATTTTTAACAATAAAATAATATTAAAATATTATTAAAAATCCAAAAATCATAAAAAATTCTAAAAAGTTGCAAACTAGCTTAATTTAACCTAAATAACTCAGAAATGAAAGTGAAATTACCTAAATACCCTTAATGGGCCTAGAAAATGGGCTAAACCCAAAACAGATCACTAATGGGCCAAATTTAAGCCCAATATAAAAAAGTGGCCAAATAAGCCCAAAAAGCACTACTTGACTCAAAATTTGATTTTAAACAACTTTTTACAAAGGCCCAAAAGCTGAAAGAGTGAAATAAGCTAGCTTATACTAAACAGCTTATTCTTAATGGGCTTTTTGGGCCATTAACCTATAAGCCAATGCCATAAGCTCAAATTAGACACACATGCTTCTTTTGTCCTAAATAAGACTTCTGTAAAAAGAAATTTGAAATAAGCCCAAGGAATAAGCCTGAAAATGCAATAAGCAATCTACAGAAAACGACAAAATAGTCGTTTTTGAGTTCTAGGCCATCCCAAAAGCTGATTCAAGTTTCTAAAGCTTTTAAATGACTTAATTAAGCAAAATCAACAAAGATTTTTCCAATAAGCTGACTCAATAAGCTGGAAAAAGCAAATAAGCACTTATGTAAAAGTCAAATAAGTTGGTTTTCTAGCAAAAAGTCAAAGTCAAAGTCCAATAAGCTCCATTCTAATCAAATGGGTCAAATAATGAAGATCTATCACAAAAAATAAGTTGTTGCAGGTCTGGATAAGCTAAAATAGCTTATTGATAAGCTGATGACAAAATAACACTAGCAGGGGCTAGTTTTGGGTGTTGAGCAGTGGAAACTTTTTCCACTGCTTGACTTGTTTGACTTTTTGTCTTTAGTGAACTTTTTTGAGATTCAGATTAGACAAAGGCACCCAAATGATATTTGGATCATAAGGAGTCAATAACAATCAAAGGATCACAAACACAATCACCCAATTGATACAGTTTAATCATAAAAGTACCAGATCTAGCACAGACTTAGCAAAATAAGCAGTTGAGCACTTATAAGCAGTTTTAGCAATAATCAGCCAACCAAATTCAACCAAATGCATACACAAGCTATTATAAACTCAAATAAACAAGTCTAAACAGTATTCATGGAATGGCTTTAAGCCTAAATCAAGATTCAAGCTTATGAATGTTACTGATGAACACTAACACATGTAGTTTTACACATTGCTGATGTATTTGACCAATAAGCCAGATTCAAACCTCAAGATCTATCAAACAAGTTATAATAATGATGTTTTAACAGCTTTTAACCCTAAGCATGCATACACTCTAGGCTTTCCCAAATTCTTAGGTAAAAAACAGTTATAATCAACAAGTTATAGCAGATTGTTTGATTTGGTGGTTTAAGTCCAATAACTTGAAGCAAATTACTCTCAAACAAGTGTATGACAGATAACAAACACAAACAACACCTTCTAACAACACAATAAAAAGATTCAAGCTTAAACAGGTAGTCACAAACACCCCTTTATCTTTTCAAATCAAATTTTAAACAAGAAAAAGTGTGATTCAGTTAACCCAATGATCAATCTAGCATATAAACAACATTATCATGCAAGACTAAGTAGATTCAAGCCAAGAAATCAACAAGAACACCAATAGAGCACAAATCTACAAAAATTCCAATATTTATCAGATTTTCAAGGATTTAAGACAAACCTCAAGGATGTACATCCACACCCACGAATTTATGAGCTTATGTGCTAGCTAGAACAAGCACAAGCTTCCACAAACAACCCTGCTAAGATCCAACAAGGTTAGAGGCACAATTATCAAAACAGAAACTTAAAAAGCCTTGATTGATGCAACCTTGTTACCCCACACTTGATTATCCCCAAGTTATAAGCCTCACCACACCTTAATATCACAATTAGGATGCTATGATTAGCCCTATAACATAAGAATTCCAAGGTTTGAACAAGAACTTAGCAAAATATCAAGCTTGAAGGAAAAATGCAAACTTTTGCACTCTCCTTAAAAACAGGTTTTGAGATTCAAATTCAGTGAACAAATAACATAAACAAGCTTAAAAATAAGTGCCACTTGGTCTTTCTTCAACACACTTAACACAATTTCATTAAACTGAAAAGAGGATTTACAAGTTGTTGAACAAGGAAAAACCAAAAGCAAATGTAAATGTTGCAGCCCTATGCCTTTATATAGGCTACAATGAGACTAAGTTACTGAATAAAAACGTGAACCCTAAGTGCTTGATCTTCCAAATATGCCCTTGTAGAATTTGAAAACCTTGGACTCATGTGATGTTTCCTTGGACGTTTGCATGAGTTGGCATGTGAAAATGTGATCAAAGGGTTTGTATGAAGCTTAGAAAGTAAGCCACAATGTGGGACGTTGGATGACTGTCTTCATTTTGGCAGTATGCATGAGCTTGTAGCAGAGGAGGTCCCATGTAGCATGTGGTTTGCTGGGGTGTCATGTTTAAGGTTTGGGATGTGTTAACAAGACCCTTAATCATAAATCTGCACCATATTGGGGTTTAATTATTGGTAATTAGCAAATGCCCAATTTGGTTTATGAACATGAAGAACTTGGTTTCAATCCATTTTAGGGGTGATTAGTGTTTAAAAAGGTGTTTAGGCGCCAAGGATTAATTAAGTATAAATCGGGTTGAGTGGATTGCGTAGGTGGAGGGATGGAAGGATGCTATTGGTTGAGGGGTGTGAGTGGGACAGGTGGCGCCATGGGAGTGGTCTAGGTAAGTTGGGTTGTCGGCCAGTATTGAACCCCCATCTTTGTAAACTTGTCATTTCCAACTTAATCAGCTCAAACTTCATTCCCTTTGTAATTGAAGTTCTATTTTTCACACTTTTGCCCCAAATACTTTTCCAAAGTATTTTCAGGGGTAAATCTTGCCATTTTGTAATTCTTGAAGGACTGATTTGGCATTTCTTCAACGGTAATGGTCTTGACTTGCATATTTGATATTTTGGAGGACTAAAATTGCCAAGTCATAATTGATGAGGGACCATTCTTGCCAAATATTGAAAGTTAAGGGTCCTTTTTGTAATTTTGGGATTTTCAAAAGACCAAACTTGTAATTTCTTGTACTTTGAAGGACTTCATGATATATTTGACTTTGTGGAGGATAATGGTTGACAATTTAGCTTTGTTGAGGGGCTAAACTTGTCAATTCTTCAAAGTGGAGGGCCCTTTTTGTAATTTTGACAAACTTTAGGGACCAAACTTGTAATTATGAAGATACAAGGGTATAAAGTGTCAGTTCTTCCATATTGGAGGACCCTTCTTCATAATTCTTCAAATCTTCAAGGGTTTTTCTTGGGAAAGTCTTCATTAGGGCTTGGTTCATTGTGCGGCTTCGTTTCGCGTGTTCGTTTTTGCATGATTCTTGTGATCTTTTGTCATTTTCTCAATATCCGTACCTAAAATACACAAGCAACAAACACAAGAATATATATGGGTATTTTGATGATATTTAATGCATTTTAAGCCCTTTTTGGACGATGAGACTATGTATAAAAGCAGTCTCATCACTCCCCTATACTAAACCATTGTCGTGCCCTCACGCAATGCTAGAATAAAGTATCGTAGCACCTCCAAAATTCATTTTTAATCACTTTATTGAATGATAAACTAGCTACACTATTGCTACTACTACTTGCGTTTTAGACATAATGTATGATTTTCATCGCAAAATGGGACGTTTAGGTTCATAGAATAAGAACACGTGAATGCTTCGTTAGAAATAATTTCATCGTCCTCGATTTTCACTCCAATTCCATGCCAAACGTGCAACGAGATCATTGTCATTATAATTTAGTAATGCTAACACTACTCATATGCCCTAATCACGTACTTATCCTCCCATTATTCCTAAGTTGTATCTCTTATATTTTATATTGTCTTGAATGTTTCACGAGGATACATTGTTTGACTTATGCGATAATAGAGATTTAGGTCTAAAAATAGAGTCCCAACGGTGTAACCAAGACCATCAAATCAATAACCCCTCCCAATAGACAACAATGTCAAAAAATTAAGTCAACAAGAAGAATCGATAAACATGGTTTTATAACGGTTTTGAACATGAGACTTATTACCAAGACTTTTATACGCCCCCTAACGGAAGGGCCTTATTATCTTTGGTTTACCTCCATCTTTTATTCAACTTCGCCATGAAGCTTTTATTATGACTTTGGTCTTTCCTTGCCTTTTATTATCCACCTCATCGGTAGTTTTGTTAGCCAAAGACGTATATCCTCACGCAAAGGCGAATTTTGGATCTTTAAAGCTTCGAAGATTAAGGCTTGATTCACTTTCAATTTTGCATAGATTTTTCGGCCTTGTGGGGCTTCAAATTGTTTGCTTAATTTAGGTGAGCACTTGAAATCTTATTATTGGGTGAAGCTTTTGATTATTCGGGTGCCAATACTTCAAAACCGTGACGCTGACGATACCTTAATGTCTTCCTAATTTAATTACACGGAAGCTACTAGAAAAGGCTAGAAACCCAACAATCCCAACAAAACCGCTAAGTCAATATTTATTAAGCAAAAAATATTTACATGCGAAAGGAGAATAAGCAAACAAAGAGAACACATGAGTTTTTGAAAGAATACGAGTACTCTACGTTTAGCATAGTAACTTATAATTAACCCTATCATTTCTCGTCCTCATTTAAGAGACTTAGCCTAATGTGAAGTTAAGGAATCAAAGCTAAGTGCTCAACACGCACGGTCGAGTCAAAAATTACTCTTATTCTCGCCATCGGAAAACCTACATTCGTGTCTTCAAACACTTATAATACATGAGAAAGTTTTTTTTAATTTGGCCATTTTTAGCCTTATTTTGCAACAAAACGATAAAAAAATATAAACTTTGGAAAGCGTGAAGTTTTAGCAAGGCAAGTATCTATTCACCCCCCATACTAATGTTAAACATTGTCCTCAATGTTTCGAGTCTAGGGGTGCAAACATCCCCATACTAAAGACGTAGTCGAATGCCTAATCTAGCATGGAAAGGGTGTAACCGTTAAATTTAAAGCCGTTTATGAAGTGTGCTAAAACCTAACGTTAGAACATCAAAGGATATATCATGGATATTGAGAAGGTCTTCAAAGCAAACGATCGAGTGCTCCCATAAAACAAACACGAGAGGCTCCAATCGTAAAGATCATGATCATCTAAAGTCCACAATTCACAAACAACCACAGAACAAAGGTTGGAAGGGCACAAATCCCCACACGTTACTACCTTAGAAAGCGATAATATGTACATAGGATAAGCATGGGACTCCCCCACGAGGCACCTCGTTTTTGATTACCGAGTCATGAGCTCGACTCGATCCCCTCAATACTAATTATCATTGGGGAAGGTGACTTGGTCGAGGTAGTTCAAGGATGGAACTTCCCCGCCAAAGTAGTGCTTCAACCTATGTCCATTCACCTTGAAACTGGGGCCATCATTTTGAGCTAGCTCGATGGTCCCATATGGAAATACTTGAGTCACGGTGAATGGACCGGACTAACGGGATTTCAACTTACCGGAAAAGATTTTCAAGCGAGAATTAAAAAGCAAAACTTGATCCCCAATGTTAAAAACCCGGTTTTTAATTTTAGAATCATGCAACTTTTTAGTCTTTTCTTTATAAATCAATGAATTTTCATAAGCAATGTCCCTCAATTCATCCAATTCATTTAATTGCATTTTCCGGTGTTTTCCCGCGGTCTCCATATCAACATTACAATTCTTTAGGGCCCAATAAGCCTTGTGTTCCAATTCGATTGGCAAATGACAATTTTTCCCATACACAAGCTTATAGGGAGTGCACCCAATGGGCGTCTTATGAGCGGTCCTAAAGGCCCATAAAGCATCGTCCAACTTATCCGACCAAGATTGTCGGGTTTCTCCAACGGATCTCTCCAAGATCCTCTTCAACGCTCGGTTTGAAACCTCGACTTGCCCACTCGTTTGTGGGTGATAAGCCGTAGAAAGCTGATGTGTAACCCCATATTTCCTTAGGACCCTTTCGAATTGGTCGATACAAAAATGGGTTCCACGATCGCTTATAATCGCACGAGGGGTTCCAAACCGAGAAAACAAGCTTTTCAAAAACTTGACTACCACACGAGCATCTTGGTGGGAAAAGCCTTAGCTTCCACCCACTTAGATAGGTAGTCAACTGCAACGAGGATGTACTTATTACCACGAGATGATGGGAACGGCCCCATAAAGTCTATACCCCAAACGTCAAAGATCTCACACTTGGATGATATTTTGTGGCATTTCATCTTTTTGTGAGGCTTTTCCTTGTCGTTGGCATGAATCACACGACTTCACAAGATCTTGTGCATCTCGGTAAATAGTAGGCCAAAAGAAGCCAAAATCAAACACCTTCTTAGCCGTGAGATTAGCACCGTGGTGACCACCCGTGGGTCCCTCATGGCAAGCTCTAAGGATATTAGAAGCTTCGGTGCCAAATACACAACGTTGGATGATTTGATCTGCACAAGTTCGAAACAAGTAACGGTCGTTCCAAAAGTAGAACTTGACGTCACGAAAGAATTTTCGTTTTTCTTGAGTCGTCATACCCTTGATGATGAAGTTACCCGCATGGTAATTTGCAAAGTCCGCAAACCATGGGGTGGAAGAATCAAGCTTAGAATTCACTACACCAAGTGTCTCGAGCGGAAATGTTTCGGTGATTTCCTTGGGCTCGTAAACACTTTGGTGAGGATCTTCCAAACGAGAAAGATGATCGGCCGCTAGATTCTCGGCTCCTTTTTTGTCAACAATTTTGTGATCAAATTCTTGAAGGAGGAGAATCTAACGAAGTAATCTCGGCTTTGCATCTTCTTTAGCCATGAGATACTTGATAGCCGAATGATCCGTATACACTATGCATTTCGTCAAGACGCCTAAGGTCGGAATTTACAAATGCATACACCACGGAAAAGAACTCGTTCTCCGTTGTAGTGTATTTAAGTTGAGCCTCGGTCATCGTCTTGCTAGCATAGTGAATAGGCAAGAAGTGCTTTTCATCTCTTTACCCCAATACGGCCCCAATAGCGTAATCACTAGCATCACACATGATCTCAAAGGGGAGGTTCCAATTGGGAGCAACAAGAATGGGAGCTTCGGTAAGTTTCCTCTTAAGGATTTCAAAGGCTCGTACACAATCTTTGTCAAAGACAAAACGTGCATCTTTTTCAAGGAGATGTTTAATAGGTCGAGAGATCTTTGAAAAATCCTTGATGAATCGACGATAAAAGCCCGCATGGCCTAGGAAACTCCTAACTCCCTTAACGGTTTTGGGATGAGGTAATTTGGCGATGACATCTACCTTAGCTTGATCTACCTCAATCCCCGCTTTCGAGACCTTGTGCCCTAAGACGATTCCACTCTTAACCATAAAATGACACTCTTCCGAATTGAGCACAAGGTTGGTTTCCTCACAACGTTTCAACATTCTCTCTAGATTCGACAAACACGAAGTGAACGAATTACCAAACACGGAAAAGTCATCCATGAAGACTTCCATCGTCTTCTCGATCATGTCATGAAAAATAGCCATCATGCACCTTTGAAAAGTTCCTGGACACGTAAACATAGTTTTTTCTTGATCACGAGGATCGATGGGAATTTGGAAGTAACCGGAAAAACCATCTAAAAAGAAATAGAAATCGTTTACCGCAAGACGCTCCAACATTTGGTCCATGAAGGGCAAGGGAAAATGGTCTTTTCGAGTGGCTTCATTCAACTTTCGATAGTCAATGCACACTCTCCATCCGGTCACGAGTCTAGTGGGAATCAACTCGTTGGCATCGTTTGGCACAACGGTCATTCCTCCCTTCTTAGGGACACAATGAATAGGACTCACCCAAGGGCTATCGGAAATAGGGTAAATCATTCCCGCGTCAAGGAGTTTAAGGACCTCCTTTTTGATGACGTCGTAAATTTTGGGGTTCACCCTCCTTTGACATTGGATTGCGGGCTTGTAATCCTCCTCTATTAAGATTTTGTGGGTACAAAACTCGGGATCGATTCCCTTAATGTCGGATAACTTCCACGCAATTGCCCCTTTGTGATCCTTTAGAACATCGACAAGTGCGGTTTTTTCATCATTCGAAAGTTCCTTCGCAATAATAACCGGCAACTTGTCTCCTTCTCCCAAATAGACATATTCGAGATGAGGAGGTAAATCTTTCAACTCGAGGATAGGTGGTTCCTCAAGTGAAGATTTGGGCTCGATACTCATAACCTCCTCGGGTGGAGGAAATGGGAAATCGTTAAGAAAATCCTTGATAATCGAGAAGTCCTCATCGTTGTCGAGGTCTTCGTCACAAGTACGTGGAACATCGAATTCTTCCAACGTAAAACCACCACCTTCAAATGGAGTGAAGGTTGGTGTCGAATTATCAAGAATTATATCTAACATAGTGGGATTGCCACTAGTTTCTTCATCACCAAAACCTAGAACTTCTTGTGAAAATTCCTCGCAAACCACGTCGATCATATCAACGAGGTTTATGGTTGCAACGGAATAAACATGAGAAATTTTAGAGTTTTGAGTTGCGTTTATAACAAGTTCCTCGTCGTTGAAACGTAAGGTGATCTTTCTAGCATGAACATCGATCAAAGCCATAGACCTATCTAAAAACGAACGACCTAAAATGAGAGGAACTTGAGGATCCGTGGGGATATCAACAACGATAAAGTCTACGGGATAGTAGAACTTCCACACTTTCACAAAAACGTCTTCCGCCAATCCACATGCGGGAATCGTGGAATGGTCGGCCAACTCGATAGACATTAGTGAAGGAGTAAGATTAGGAAGATTGAGCGACTTGAAGATTGCAAGTGGCATCAAGTTAATGCTAGCACCAAGATCGGCCAAGTCGAAGGATTCCTCCATATCTTGGATTGCACAAGGGATAAAAAATTTACCGGGATCACCGACTTTTTGAGGTATGCGATTAAGATAAACCGACGAACAACTAGACAATTGGTGCAATTTCTCCTTGTTGTTCAACATACTCTTAAAGTTAGCGGCAAATCGAGGCATCATGACCAAAGCATCGGCAAAACTCACATTAAAGTGAAAATCACGAAACATTTTCATAAAAAGCTCAAATTGGTAATTGTCGCGCTCTTGACGTTTCTCCTTTCTAATTCTCGATGGATAGGATAAAGGTGGTTTGGGTTGAGGCATAGGCATAGCCTTTGTAATCTCGGGTTCCAATGTTGGTAAAGGGTCAACCGTAGGTGTGGCATGAGCAATACTTCGTGGGATTGGGACATGCTCCTTTTGGACCACCACCTCGGGTTCTTCCTCAATTGCTTCCTCCGTAGGAGCAATTGGTTGAGGAGTCGGTTCCTTAAGTGTCTTACCACTACGTGTGGTAATCACTTTCATCTCACCCTTAGGGTTTGATACGGTGTTGCTAGGAAGACTACTCGAAGACGGTTTACACATAATTGCCTCAAACATAGATGAGATTTTATCTTTAAACTTTGATTGCCTCTTCTCGGCTTTAACCATTTCTTGTTTTATCTCGTGTTGCCCTTGTTCCATTTTTTGTTGATTTTGTTGTAACCTAGTTACGGTTCCTTCCATATTGTTGGTATGGATTTTAAGCTCATTAGCTAACTCATTTTTCAACTCTTTCTTCAAGTCGTTCTTAAACTCGGATCTTAGGCTAATGATTTCTCTTTGAATATTGTCAAACCTATCATCATTCCCATTAGCGTATTCAACAAATTCATTTGGAAGATCTTTCAATGTTTGGAAACCTTTGTTGTTGTTTTGAAAATCATTTTGATTCTTGTTTGAAACTTGATTATTAGCCCCTTGATTACCATAGTTTCCCTTGTTGAAATTGTTTTTGAAACCAACTTGATTGTTGCGGTAGTTGTTGTTAGCATTTTGATTTGAACCAAAACCCGGTGGAGTCAATTGATTAGAGCGGGTAACTTGACCGTTTTGGTTGTAATTTCCCGTGGTCGCGTAGGCACTCGAAGTGTTACCACCGTTGGTAATGCACTCGGAGAAATCATGACCTCCACCACAATACATGCATGAAACCTCAACCGCTTTAGCCGTAGCGGGAGCACTTGGTTCACCAACCTTAAACTCAATCAAAAGTCCTTTAAGCTTATCAAAAATCTTGTTTTCCAAATTCGCCTCAATTTGGCAAGCATCGATGGTAGTAGACAAAGAAGGTGAAGCCGAAGACGAAGCCTTACGAACACTAGACGTGCTACGAGGACTATACACCTTAGATCTATTCTCAATTATCACCAAAACTTCCTCAACCGTTTTACAAAAAAAATTACCACCCGCGGCGGCATTTAAATAATCACTTTCATGATCATTAAGTCCATTGTAAAACGTGTCAATTTGATGCAAGTCAGAAAAACCGTGATGAGGGCATTCATGTAACATCTCCTTAAACCTATTCCAAGCCATTGAAAAACTTTCATTAAACTCTTGTGAAAACTTTGAAATCTCGTTTTTCAAATGCGTAGTCTTAGAGGGCGGAAAAAATTAGTTCATAAACTTAGACACGAGATCCTTCCATGTCAATATAGAATTGGGTGGCTCTTTTTCTAACCAAATTTTAGCGGGCCCCGCTAAGGAATACGGAAAAAGCATCATCTTAATTGAGTCATTCGAGACATCCTTAAACTTGCAAGTGGCGGTAAGACGATTGAATTGGTGGATATGGTTGTGTGGATTGTCCTTCTCATCACCATAGAATTTGTTGTTTTGGATCATTGACAACAAACCCGTTTTCACCTCAAAATTCTCCGCAAGGATAGCGGGAATCACAATAGCCTCTCCATAACCCCCGGTGGGTGCTTGAAGTAACTCCATCATAGTTCGATTCGCCATGGTTGGTGCTTCTCTTACAATGGTTTCGTCAATAGGAGACTCCTCACTAGAAAGATCGGGAGTGGGAGTTTTGTTCTTTCGCTTACGTGCACGTCTTGCTTGATTACGAGTTAGCATAAAATTCACGTACAACGAGGGGACGAGCAAAGAAGATTCTTTTTGGTGTTTTGTATTTTTCAATTTTTTTTTGTGGTTTTTGATTGTATTAACCTTTTTGGATTTTGGTGAATGTATTAAGTAGACACAAATCTACAAATCTCCTCCTTAATCAAATCTCTTGATTAAAGAAGCCTCAAGGAATGAAAACGATCACGTGAAGTGAACGCCTTCGATGACTTTAGAACGTTGGTGGAACACCAAAACGTTCAAGAGGGTTTAATCAATGAAACCAAGAAAATATATATGATACTTAGTAATACTTTGGACGGCAAAACCCTCGATTAGCTCTCAAAATCAAATACTCACAAGCAAGCGGGGAAACGAGGTGGCACGAAGCACTTAAGAGCCTTTTTCCTTAGGATATATTTTATAATATCCGCCTTATACCCACCTTATAGTTTGTATTTTTCAAAATTGAGCCTCAAGAAAGTATTTATCTATTTTTGCCTTTTTCTTTGGTTTGAGATTCGAATACAATGATTGGGTAATGACCTCCCAAGTCAAGGTTGTGATTTCTCACGTATTTGGAGTACTTGTGAATTTATTGTTCTACGTATAAAATATAGTAATAGTATTTACACAAAAATCAAAAACTGATAATACGTATTAGTGGAGTGCTACTAATACAAATACTATTTTGGTTAGTATATAAAAAAACAATTCCAAATCAAAACACAACACGCCTCCCCGGCAGCGGTGCCAAAATGATAATTGTACAATAGCACTTGTTTAGGAAAACAAGGCAATTAGGACAAGTGTTAACAAGTAGTTTAGGAAAACCACAAGTTATGACCCAAAATGGGGATCGTTCTCAAGGAGGCTAGTGTGTTATGAGTGTAATGATTTGGATTAACTTTGTGATTATATTTGTGAGAAAGAAAAATAGAAATGGGATAAGAAAAGAATGACGGTTACGATGTCGTATTAAACTAAGACGAAAAAGGTGTACACGTAAAACCGTAAAAAGCACTAAAATTAAAATTTTACCTAAAAATTCCTAAAAATCACTAAAAATCCACAAAAAATATTCTAAGAGTTTACAAAAAATCAAAACTTGCCAAAACCTTTTAATTAATTAAATAATGACTTTTTAATGCTAATTAAAGCCCTAAAAATCAATATTAACTATTAAAAATTCCAAAACAAGATCTTAAAGATTATAAACCTTTAAAATAACCTAATTAAGCTAAAAAGTATTTTTCAAAATTTTAAAACCACTAAAAACTATTTTTAAACAATTAAAAACTATTAAAATCAATTAAAACTTAAATTTATTCTAGAAAATAATTAAAAGACTCTAAAAATATCTGGAAAGTCGCAAAATTCCTAATTAAGTGTCTACAATCTAGGAAAAATATAAAAACTTAGAAAATCAGACTTTTAATTTTTAACAATAAAATAATATTAAAATATTATTGAATATCCAAAAATCATAAAAAATTCTAAAAAGTTGCAAACTAGCTTAATTTAACCTAAATAACTCATAAATGAAAGTGAAATTACCTAAATACCCTTAATGGGCCTAGAAAATGGGCTAAACCCAAAACAGATCACTAATGGGCCAAATTTAAGCCCAATATAAAAAAGTGGCCCAAATAAGCCCAAAAAGCACTACTTGACTCAAAATTTGATTTTAAACAACTTTTTCCAAAGGCCTAAAAGCTGAAAGTGTGAAATAAGCTAGCTTATACCAAACAGCTTATTCGTAATGGGCTTTTTCACTACTAGAATATTGAACAACAGCGACGAAAAATAGCGACCGAATAGATCCGTCACAAAGAATTGGTTAACAATGACAGATTAGCGATAGATTAACCACAAAAATATCTATAATAAATTAGCGACAAAGTAATGACAAATTAGTTACAAAATTAGAGACGAATTACGCATCTATCGCATTTTTATCGCTACTTGTGATCATATAGAGACGGAGTTAACGACGAACTAAAGTTGCAACTATTAGTGACAAAATTATGACGAAATATTGATGGATTTTTTTATTTGTCGCGATTGCGTCGCTGAGTTTTTTTTACTTAGCTGCGGATCGGAGATGTACATTGGTATAATAATTTCTTTTAGTAAAGGTTACCCCGATAAAGTAACTTCGTTATAATAATATAGAGGCTTTGAACACACTTTCTCGTATTAAGTCTGTTTTCATTAGCCACTAAAATAATATTAAGAGTGGTGCATTTATCTTTCATAAAATGAGTTTTTGTATTCAGAAGAGAGTTGGGGCACAACTGACGTCTAGACTCCAACTAACTTCATGTAAAGTTTTTTTAATAATAATAATAATTATTATAAAAAAATAATAACAATAATAATAATTATAAAAAAATTAATAACAATAATAAAATAATAATAATAATAATAATAATAATAATAATAATAATAATAATAATAATAACCTCTACTATATAAAACCGTGTATAAAAATGTTTTTAATAATTAAAAAAAGATATTTAAACTAATTAATGATACTTTAGTATAAAACCACATGTTACAGATTCAAGTCATGTGGTCAACCCGATCGAGTTATCGGATCACGCGTTCAATTATCAGATTAATCCGATCGAATCACCTGGCCATGAGTTTTATCATCGGATCAACCCGATCGAATCACCATGTTACCGAATCAATCACCGAATCAATTAACATATCGTTAACTATTTACCACTAAATAATTTTTACTCTTATATGCGAGTACACTCGACTAAGAATAAAAAATATAAAGCGAAGAATGAAAAGTAGTAATGAAACTATAAAACTATAGTATATTACTTAATAATTTACTGTAACTTTTAATATATACTCCAAGTCACCGTAGATCAACACATACCCTAGCCACACTAACATACGGTTATTCCCTTGTAAAAATTATTAGCGCCAATGTGTAAAATTATTTGGCGCCCCTAAATATGTGGGATCGTGGAGCAGGAGTCAGAGGTTAATCAGATGCAATAGATTATCATGGAAGCAGTTGAGCAAGGTATGTGCATACACAATTCATTATTTTAGATCATACTTTGTGGTAATTATATTTAATTTACTTTTTTGTTTTGATTCATTGAGCTTGATTGCATGATTATAATTAATTAGATAATTCCTACTTTTCAATTTTATGTTGGTAATCTAGGGTTCGTTCAATTAGATATAGGATAAGGTTAAGATAATAAATTGAGGTATATGGTTGATTTGATTATTTAGTAGTATGGAGTTTTTTATTGAATGTGTTCGGTTACCCATTAATGTATAACATGGAAATGTTAGCTAATGGTCTTATTGGATTCATCATGCTTGCTGCTTCGTATATAGTTATATTCAAAAGTCGGTGTTGTTTTTCGTTTATGGAAGTTGTATTTACTCAATTATATATTGGGTGAACTACAGGATGGACAATTTGTTAGGCCATCAGATTCAGCCTATGACCAAGTGCTAGAGTTGTTACCTTTGGTGGCTCGACACATGCATGTTCCTCTTCTTGAAGGACTTCTTTGTTTGAGAGACGTGTGTTATTTTATCTGTTTAAGTTTATATTATCTGTATAAGCATAATCACATGAACATAACATACGGGGATCTGATATGTCATCATGTATGAATGGGCCTGAACTTTCATTGCAGAAAATTAAAGCAAGCTTTAGACAACAACTTAAGTTAATTCAAGCAATGTTTAGATATATAATCTGCTAAAACAAGCTCGACATTGTATATCATGTTTCATGAATGAGTCCATTGTTAATTGGACTTATGAATTTCTTATGTCGTAAAAATTATTACAATGTTGCTTTCTGTTTTTTTTGCAGCGAATCCCCAAAAGGCGCAATAATTTAGGGACACACGATCTCAGACGCCTACATGCTATGCTGATAAAGGTAATAGTTTCTCCCGCTAATTTGTTTTCCTAAACTTTTGCATCAGTACGGACCACTGCATAAGAGATGTTTGGCATATCTTTTTTTCGGGCTTAAGTAATTATTTTATTTTCAAAAAGCGTAAACCACTTTTTCTTACATATACTAAATGTCGCTAAAAACATATGAATAAAGGCTAATCTTTTAAAAGACCTCAGCAGGTGACTAAAACATGTGAATAAAGATATGAAAGCAAGATTTTAATGAATTATTTAACGAAAGAACAACAAGTTATTTCACTCATGAAGTTTGATATAAGACTTGGTTTGCATCGTCGACATTCAGTTTTTTTGTGTCTTAGGCAGGTTAAAGCAACTTTGCGGGCTAAGAAGTTCAAGTCACTAGCTCAAGAGTGAGCTATAAATTAAGTTCTTTTTGGTACCGCTACATAAAATAAATAGATCGTTCTAAGCTAAAAACGTTTCACTGGACTATCTTCTTATAGAATTACTTTTTTTTATGTGGCAGCCTTCTTATGCAGTTGAATCTACCTATCTATCTGTTCTAAGTTCTTTATGATGTGTATACTTACATGTGTGTATGTTTGTGTAGTGATTGCTGCTTATGAAAGGTTGACGCAGCTGTTGTGCTACCAGCTTGGTACTGATATTGTTGGACACAAAGGTGATCGAAAATAAGCTGTTGTGCTACCATGTCGTAGGAGTTGCTGCGAACAAAGGATGAAGTAAAAAAATTAAAAATTCAAAAGATCCATTTTAATTTCGGTATACTTATCAGAATCAAATAACTGATGGTAGATGTTTCCTAAAACTGTATGGAAGTGGCTGCTGATCTTAGATGATTATAAGTCTGAATTGTTAAATACATGGTTATTTTAGAGAAACTTAGATAATTACCTCACAAACGCTTATCCAAGCACCCCATAAATTCTTTGAAGCTGCACATAATGTTGTGGGAAGCTGTAAATAATGCTTTGAAACACGGTTATGTGATTTCTTTGGGCTGACAGTAAGCATGCTATATCTTGCAGTAATTGGGTTATGATGAATAAAGATATACGGAGGTTGTCAAAGATTCCAGACGAAGTCCGCGATGAACTAGAACATTATTTTGTAGATGCACCTCCGGTCGTGGATGTTGATGGCAGGAAATTGCCAAAACTTGATGAGACCACTGACGATTATGCTCGCAATGGTTTAACTGTGAGTCAAGGTTAACCTTTCTATCACGATAGGTTCAAGTGAATGTGTAAAAACAACTAATGGTTCAGTAAATTTGTTTTATTGTCAAATTATAAACAGCAGAAGATGTTGCCAAGTCGAATCCACATTACATCTCCGTTAGCTGAATGTGCACTCAGATATTGAAATAGCAAGATAGTATGCTGACTCAGGTATGCACTATGATGTATTATTTAGTTGGGCCCGAATAAGAAGCTTGAAAAATTCTAGTTGCAATTCTTTCGATACACAATAACTGATGGCATGTTGGAAAACAATACTTTTTTGTTACTTTTTTATATAAATTTTGGATGGTACTTCCACTCAATGTTTTCAGACCCGGGTCGACCCGACCGGGTCAATTGGTTGACCCGAATACGGCCGAAAAATGGTCATATTGACCCGGGTTTCACATTTTCAAAACCCAGCTAGACCCACCGGGTTTGGGGTGACCCGGGTCAACCGGTCCTCGAGACCCGACCGGGTTTCGAGTTCTTCGAGTTTCTTTTAAAAAAAATATAAACTTTACGAATTTACGACGAAATTTTATTTTTACATAATATATTGCTTGGTAAACAATTTATATGTTCAATATACGAAAGTTTTTATGGTTTTTATATAGAATTTTTGTTAATTATTAAAAAAATAATTTTTTTTAGAAAATCGGGTTAATCCGGGTCGACCCGGACCCGATGACTCGATCAGATGGATTTTAAAACATTGCTTCCACTTATAAAGGCTGAGAGGACCACAAAAGCACAAATGTACTTTCTTATAAAATCAAGAGGTTATGCAATCCCAGATTATAAATACTTATCAATGACCTTATTAGCTCGATTTCAGTGTCGCTGCCTATTTGCTGCTTTTATGGATATAATATCACATATAGTTAAACTTCATTATTTCTAAATTTTTCTAGTGACATTATTTTGATTAAAGAAACAAAACTTTGATTATTCATCGATTTCTTTGTTGCTGAATTTCAATGACCATGTTCTACTTCTTGCAATCTTGTGGACAGTTGTACCATGTATACTTATTACTCAATGTTTTTCTATGAAAACCAATGCATTTGATACCAATAAAAGAGAAGAACGACATACCTCATTTAATGAGGTGCAAATGGTTTCTTCTCCCAAAGATGCATACATGGTCACGACTGTGACATTTCGCCTGAAACAAGCCTGATTAATAGAATAACATAAGTTATAGGCTCCCAAATAATCAAATCTTACTAGTGAGGTGCAGGTAAGATCAAAATAGAACAAGGGGATGTCACGAGAAACATACAAATGTGACTGACACAGAGTTAAAGTAAGAATTTAAGGAACAAATGAAAGTCGAACTAAAGAGTGAGTTGAAGGAAGAAATGCGCGAAGAGCTAAAAGAAAAAATGTGTGGGGAGCTCAAGGAAGAGTTGCATGCACAAATTCAAGATATGCTTGTTGAGTATGGTTTGAAGAGTCGTGTTACCCGCCAAACAAAAACAAATCAAGGTAATAAAGTGGTCGTACGTCATGAACATCAACCATTACACTTTGAAGAGTTTTATTAGATCTATTTAGGTATTGTTAACTTTTATGTAAGAGATAATCTCGTGTTTAGATTGCCTTCTATGTTGTTGATGACCAGATGTTAGTTTTCTTTCGAATCCTATTGTTATTTGATTTAGATATGCTTTATTATCAATGTTGTATCCGTTTGTGTGACATCTTGAACAAACAGAAAATAAATTAAATCGTTTATCGACTAATTAGAGACATAACTTTTAATGACGAATTAACGAGACATATGTTCATCTCTACGAGCGACGGAATAGCAACAAAGTGGCTGGGTGATTATTAAGAATGGATTAGTGACTGCTTCGTCGTTACTCTTTGCGACAAAAGGTTTGTTGCTAAGCTGTCACTTTCTGGTCGTATCAAAATCAATTTAGCTAACTACATACAGGCTCTAGCGAGGGGCTGGCGACCGAAAATCCGTCGCAGAAATTCAGAAACTTTTGTCGCTAAACTTGTCGCTAAAATTTTGCGAGGCCCCTTTTTGCGACGGACAATATTCATCACCATTCCATCGTTGAAGGGCTTTAGTGACGGAATAACGATGCAAACTTTCGTTGCTATTGCTTGATTTTCTAGTAGTGTTTGGCCCATTAAGCTATAAGCCAATGCCATAAGCTCAAATTAGACACACAAGCTTCTTTTGTCCTAAATAAGACTTCTGTAAAAAGAAATTTGAAATAAGCCCCAGGAATAAGCCTGAAAATGCAATAAGCAATCTACAGAAAACGACAAAATAGTCGTTTTTGAGTTCTAGGCCACCCCAAAAGCTGATTCAAGTTTCTAAAGCTTTTAAATGACTTAATTAAGCAAAATCAACAAAGAGTTTTCCAATAAGCTGACTCAATAAGCTGGAAAAAGCAAATAAGCACTTATGTAAAAGTCAAATAAGTTGGGTTTCTAGCAAAAAGTCAAAGTCAAAGTCTAATAAGCTCCAGTCTAATCAAATGGGTCAAATAATGAAGATCTATCACAAAAAATAAGTTGTTGCAGGTCTGGATAAGCTAAAATAGCTTATTGATAAGCTGATGACAAAATAACACTAGCAGGGGCTAGTTTTGGGTGTTGAGTAGTGGAAACTTTTTCCACTGCTTGACTTGTTTGACTTTTTGTCTTTAGTGAACTTTTTTGAGATTCAGATTACACAAAGGCACCCAAATGATCTTTGGATCATAAGGAGTCAATAACAATTAAAAGATCACAAACACAATCAGTCAATTCATACAGTTTAATCAATAAAGTACCTAAGCATGCATAAACTCTAGGTTTTCCCATATTCTTAGGTCAAAAACAGTTATAATCAACAAGTTATAGCAGATTGTTTGATTTGGTGGTTTAAGTCCAATAACTTGAAGCAAATTACTCTCAAACAAGTGTATGACAGATAACAAGCACAAACAACACCTTCTAACAACACATAACAAGATTCAAGCTTAAACAGGTAGTCCCAAACACCCCTTTATCTTTTCAAATCAAATTTTAAACAAGAAAAAGTGTGATTCAGTTAACCCAATGATCAATCTAGCATATAAACAACATTATCATGCAAGACTAAGCAGATTCAAGCCAAGAAATCAACAAGAACACCAATAGAGCACAAATCCCCAAAAACTCCAATATTTATCAGATTTTCAAGGATTTAAGACAAACCTCATGGATGTACATCCACAACGAATTTATGAGCTTATGTGCTAGCTAGAACAAGCACAAGCTTCCACAAACAACCCTGCTATGATTCAACAAGGTTAGAGGCACAATTATCAAAACAGAAACTTAAAAAGCCTTGATTGATGCAACCTTGTTACCCCACACTTGATTATCCCCAAGTTATAAGCCTCACCACACCTTAATATCACAATTAGGATGCTATGATCAGCCCTATAACCCAAGAATTCCAAGGTTTGAACAAGAACTTAGCAAAATATCAAGCTTGAAGGAAAAATGCAAACTTTTGCACTCTCCTTAAAAACAGGTTTTGAGATTCAAATTCAGTGAACAAATAACATAAACAAGCTTAAAAATAAGTGGCACGTGGTCTTTATTCAACACACTTAACACAATTTCATTAAACTGAAAAGAGGATTTACAAGTTGTTGAACAAGGAAAAACCAAAAGCAAATGTAAATGTTGCAGCCCTATGCCTTTATATAGGCTACAATGAGACTAAGTTACTGAAAAAAATGTGAACCCTAAGTGCTTGATCTTCCAAATATGCCCTTGTAGAATTTGAAAACCTTGAACTCATGTGATGTTTCCTTGGACGTTTGCATGAGTTGGCATGTGAAAATGTGATCAAAGGGTTTGTATGAAGCTTAGAAAGTAAGCCACAATGTGGGACGTTGGATGACTGTCTTCATTTTGGCAGTATGCATGAGCTTGTAGCAGAGGAGGTCCCATGTAGCATGTGGGTTGGTGGGGTGTCATGTTTAAGGTTTGGGATGTGTTAACAAGACCCTTAATCATAAATCTGCACCATATTGGGGTTTAATTGTTGGTAATTAGCAAATGCCCAATTTGGTTTATGAACATGAAGAACTTGGTTTCAATCCGTTTTAGGGGTGATTAGTGTTTAAAAAGGTGTTTAAGCGCCAAGGATTAATTAAGTATAAACCGGATTGAGTGGATTGCTTAGGTGGAGGGATGGAAGGATGCTATTGGTTGAGGGGTGTGAGTGGGACAGGTGGCGCCTTGGGAGTGGTCTAGGTAAGTTGGGCTGTCGGCCAGTATTGAACCCCCATCTTTGTAAACTTGTCATTTCCAACTTAATCAGCTCAAACTTCATTCCCTTTGTAATTGAAGTTTTATTTTTCACACTTTTGCCCCAAATACTTTTCCAAAGTATTTTCAGGGGTAAATCTTGCCATTTTGTAATTCTTGAAGGACTGATTTGGCATTTTCTTCAATGGTAATGGTCTTGACTTGCATATTTGATATTTTGGAGGACTAAAATTGCCAAGTCATAATTGATAGGGGACCATTCTTGCCAAATGTTGAAAGTTAAGGGTCCTTTTTTGTAATTTTGGGATTTTCAAAGGACCAAACTTGTAATTTCTTGTACTTTGAAGGACTTCATGATATATTTGACTTTATGGAGGATAATGGTTGACAATTTAGCTTTGTTGAGGGGCTAAACTTGTCAATTCTTCAAAGTGGAGGGTCCTTTTTGTAATTTTGACAAACTTTAGGGACCAAACTTGTAATTATGAAGATACAAGGGTATAAAGTGTCAGTTCTTCCATATTGGAGGACCCTTCTTCATAATTCTTCAAATCTTCAAGGGTTTTTCTTGGGAAAGTCTTCATTAGGGCTTGGTTCATTGTGCGGCTTCGTTTCCCGTGTTCGTTTTTGCATGATCCTTGTGATCTTTTGTCATTTTCTCAATATCCGTACCTAAAATACACAAGCAACAAACACAAGCATATATATGGGTATTTTGATGATATTTAATGCATTTTAAGCCCTTTTTGGACGATGAGACTATGTATAAAATCAGTCTCATCAATTGCATTCCGGGTTCATAAGGTTGTTCAGCACAACCTTCTTCTCAACGGGATCTACAAAAGGTTTTAAACCCTTTTGAATTTATGTTCTATTTTATATGATTTAGTTAATATGCTAGAATCTGCTAGTTTAATTGACTTTGAGATATTTAGATTCGTTTGGTAGGAATCTGTTCTAGTTTTATGTTGTAATCTGCTTTGATTTACTTAATAGCTTAAGTTTGAGTACTGTTTGATTGTTTTCGAACGTGAATGTTTGAATCTGTTATTGTTTGGTTGCATATGAGTTTTCATTTTCAATGTTAATCTTATGCCATATTTGAATGTCAGAGTTGCTGATGTTGAGTATGCTTTAGAATCTGCTCTCTGAATGTTAATAGGTTGTCTATGGTTTATGGATTGCTGATTAGTGAATATGCTTTACTGTTTAAATTCGATATGCTATGATATTTGGATTTGATAGTTTTTGGAGTTTGTGATTGAGTTGGAGTTTCAGCTGCTCATATTAGTTAGTATCTTGTTAAGTTGGCTTTTAGGCTATAATGGGAGCTCGTCTGCTGTTGTTGAATTTAAAAAAGGAGTATCTGCTCGGTGTAACTTGTTTTTGATGTTTCATGTTTGTTCGAGTTTGATTATAGCTGATATTGGTAGATAGCTCCTTTAGATCATTGATGAGTTTTCTTATCATTTTAATGTCTGTACTGTGTAGCAATTTTTGAATATGTGGATCTTTAACTCTGTCTGATTTTTAGTTGAAGTCGTTTTGAGATTTTTGTGTTAATTTAGACTGATCTTTTGTTATTATTTTTATATTGTTTCTGCATACGTATGGTTATTAATCTGTTTCACTGATATCTAAGTTTTATTCATTTTACTGTTCAAATAAATAAATCATCAATAAAAAAAAATCCAATCCTGTGGTTCGACCCCTTGACCTCAAGGGCAACAGTCTAACGTGTTAGCCAACTGAGTTGCGTGCTTGTTTGATTTTATTATCAGTTAGTTGATTAATATAGTATTGTTATTACAGGCAGATTTTCATTTAAGTTGTAGGATACTTAATTTTCGTTTAAATAAATGGTAATTAACACTTTTATTAAAGTAAATTTTAGTTTTATAAATATAAATATAAATAAAAAAATGTTTTTGTTAATTTTAAAAGTTTAATTAATTTTCAAATAATAAGATTTTTATTGTTTTAGATTTAAATTTAAAAATATAGTTTTAAAAATAGATTTAGTTTAATTAAACTTTAATAGATTTAGTTAGTTTAAAAAGTTTTATTAGATTTTTAAATAGAGTTAAAATTATTTTAATAGATTAAATTTTATAGATTTTTAAATAGTTAAATTTTTTAATAGTTTTAAATCTAAAGTAATTGTATTTAGATTTAATAAATTTGGGGATTTACGATTCATGCACTTTAGGTTAAAATTAAATAGTTTAAAATTGGTATATTTTAATTTTAGTTCAAAAACCGAAAACCAATTCAAATGATTGTCCAATTTAAAACAAAAACGTCTCAAATTCATAAGATCTTCGTGTACAACGAACTTGGTTCATCACGTGTTTAATTGAATTCGTCTTTGGTAATTTTAGACTATTACTTTTTCCTAAATGTAATTTTCTAATTTACCGTATAACGTATCTTAATTATCACTATACTATCACGATCACATCAATTGGTTCTACCTTGAGTTTAGAACTCGACATCTAGCCTTGTGTCGTTAAATTATGAAGTATGCAACGTTGTGTAGATTGGTCCTAGCTAAAGATTAGGTCTCGACATTTAGCTTAGTGTCGGAAAATAATGTAAGCGACGATGTAAGGTTTGCTCCGCCAAGAAGGGAGCTTGTGGATATAGTGGAAATCTCGAGTAGGTGTACTCGAGGAGTGAACGAGGATAGAGCCTCGTTGTCGAACCACTATAAATCTTGGTGTCTTCCCACTAGGTTGTCTCCTTCCTTACTCTTTACTTATTTCATTATCATTACACTTACCTATTATCTTTGCTAGTGCATTTGAATTGAACCTAATCATTATGCAACTTAGCTTCAAGCAAAAGATTGTTTTGATACAAACCAAATTGAAAGTAATTTTAATTTGGTTGCCAATCGAAAAGAAACTATTCAACCCCTCCCCCCTTCTAGTTTCTACAATTGGTATCAGAGCGATGGTCACTCAAGATCTTTGAAGTATATTGTACTTTGAAACTTGGATCGATCCATTGTCTCCTCAAATTAGAAGGCCAAGTTGTACTAAAGTTTCTCTTTGGTCAAAACTATTTTTTCTTTGAAAATAGGTCTTTTTAATTGGTAATATTACATCCCACTTAGATTAGTAGTCTTTATGCATTTTAGATCTACTCTTGAAATGTATCTACTAGTTTGCATCTTGCTTTGTGTAGGTACTCATGAAGATCAATCACTTAATTGGTTGTGGATTGAGTTACTTGCACTTGTAGAAGACTCATCTTCATTGATCTTTAACATCTTTGAATGATGATACCAAGATGATTGGGAATGATACTAGTCCTTGAAGACTTAGTACTCATCATAGTCATTGTTGGTCATAGCATTGATTCCTTGATGGATTGCTCTTTGTGGCCAAGGTACGCTTTCGTTTTCCACACGCCCTTTGATCATTCTTTTGATCATTACTTGACTATGTGCTTGTTCTTGGCATCCTTGCCTTGACATTTTTTTGTGTTTTGTGATTCTTTTCTTCTATCCTCTCAAACCTTCATTGCTTGGATACTTAACTCACTATGGTGATGTAGAGTGGGTTAGTAGTAGCTTAAAGTATCAAGCATGATTTCCATGGTTTGCACCCATACGGTTAGTAGGCCCTTTGTGGGAGAGAAAGTGAATTAATACCTTGCTCATATTTTGGTTTAGACTAAGACTATTATTGAAAGTGATCTTAGTCTATACATGAATAATTGCTTTGTGTTTATTCATTACCAAAGCCGTTTAACGTTTCACCGGAAAGGCACGTCTTAAACCACTATATATGACACAAGTTCTTCGTTACCACTATTTGAAGATTGTCATTAATCCCTTGAGCATTGATCCTAGTCTTGATTCACTTCCCTTGACCTCTCTCCACTTTGTCGTTTTGCTACGAGTAGTCGTTTGTCCGTTTCGGTTCTTTTCGATCTTGATTCAACTCGTAATCCTTCATTAAAACATAGTGCCTAGTGTTTTTGATGATCCAATGTTATTCTAAAAAGTTCATGATATATTTTTAAGTATCTTAGAAAAACTTGGTTTTTAAAATTTGGCATTTTTATTGATAAAAACCTGCCTCTGTAGGCGGTTCTTTATCTTGGCGGCTCAAACCCGCGGTTCCTTATCGATAAGGTTCCGCGGGAAGTAAAGTTTGTCAGAGCGCCAGTTTGATTATTTTATTCTTTTTTCAAACCACTATCTCTCTCTCCTAAAAACACACAGCCGACGTTTTTCATCTTTTCCACCATTGTTGAAGCTTCAAAAACATCCAATCACTCAAATTAATTGATTCCAAGTTACGGGTTTCACTCATCCTTCATCTAACATCAATTAATTGTAATTATTTTCTTTCAATTTCATCTATTTTGTTCTAGGGTTCATCCTTTCATAATTGGGGATTTTTAAAATTGAAATTTAATTAAAACCTTAATAGGAATGTGGGTTGACATGGTTATTTTACTATGATTCCTTAGGTTCATATTCATTAAGATTTCACTAAAACCCACTTATAGAACAAATCCAAATTTCGATTAATTATCTTGATTAGAAGATGGATTTGAGATGAACCCATGAACAAGTAGGTAATGACATTGTTAACGCTTACCTAAAAACCTTGTTTTGAAAAACCAATGTTCTAATCCATTGTTGATCTAACATAGATCATGTGTTCTTGGTTAATGATGGAATAGACACATTGTGAACATGAGAATGATATGGATTCAATCCTTTGTTTGTCAAGAAATTGATATAACACATTCTCATATTTTCGTTTTTTAATTTCAATTTTTCATATGAGTGATTGGAAAAATATTCTCTTGTTTAGGTACGTATCATGTCCTCGAGATATCAAAAAGATCATGAACGAACATGAGCATACATGCCCTCTTCACCTTACCCTCATCATACTCTCTCTCTCTCAAAAACTCATCTAAGTCTCTTGAACATCGTTGTTTCCATGAAGGACGCATCGTTCGTTCCGATTACGCAAATGAGTTTATTCGCTTCATGTTTAAGTCTATTGGGTTTGATTGTCTTCTTGATATTGATGAGCCAATATTTCCTTCGTTTCTTATGGAGTTCTTTAGCTCATTCACATTGATAGGCATCAATAATGGTTTATCTATACGATTTTCCATTATGGGGAAAATCATTATTTACACTCTTGAAGAATTCGGTGATATTCTTAGAGTGCCATCTAATGGTCAATGTCGATTCACTGATGCTTGGAGTATTGACTCTTTAGAATCGGCTCCTATTGATGCTCATTATGTGACTGTGCTTTCATCATCTTCGGACATCATTCATGTCATTTCTAAACCTCTTGAACATCCTATTCTTGGTGAATTTCAAGGAGTTGTTCGAACTCTATCTCCTTGGGAATTACTTACTAGTGATCTTAATGATTTCATAATTTAATCATTAGGGAAAATGCAATGTGTCTAGATGGGAATCGGGACTTAGTACCCGCTTGTCTTTCACATATGTTGTATTGTGTTGCCACTACAACTCCTTACAATCTCGCATTTTTCATAGCTAGAAGAATTAGATTGGTTCTTCTTAAGTCTAAGTCAAGTCTTCCCTTAGAAATGCTTCTTTCTCGCCTTCTTAGAAGAGTTCTTTTTGACTTTCCGTCTTTTCTTTCCTCTCCTTATCACTCCGTTGATCGTGTCATGTCTCCCATTCAAGGGAACATTTCACCCGAGATCAATGTGAACTCGTGTCAAGTCGAAAATACTTCTCAAGAAGAGTCTTCTCGCAACCCTTCTTCCAACTTCATTGACTTCATGTCTTCTTCAATCTCCATTTTGTCCTCTCATGAAGTTGATTCCGATTATCAATTTTATCTTAATCATCTTCTTCGAGAACGTCTTAGAGGTGAATCAAGGAAACAGAAGCAATGCTCATAGTTATATGCAACATTTATCTAGGATGGTTTCCTTGTTCTCTTTGTCTCATTTGATTGTGTATCAACTTATGCTACATATTTGGATTACTATTTTCTTTGATCCTAAATATTGTTTATGCTATTATGTTTGTGATTTACATAGCTTTGTGCATGCCTTATGAGTAGCTTCTTAGATTTTGATCAGTAGTTAACTTTGGCTTGTGAATCCTTTGGTAAAAATCTGGGTTAACCAAAATTTAGGATGGGAAATTTTTGAAAGACCTCTGGTCGCGGTTCCATATCAACCCGCGACTCCTTATCGATAAGGAACCGCCGGTCCTAGATAAGGAACCGCCGCCACTGTTGCTTTTCACTATTTTCTTAAATCTGTGTAAACTTTGCATGATTTTTTGCAAAAACCTGCATATTTCCTAAACTAGGTTACCTAAATTCATTATTCACCTAAAATGATTTTAACCCATTACTAGTTTGGATCATCCCCTCACCCATTTAAACCCACCTTGTTAGTCATGTTCTTCACACATCAAAACATCCTTCCCTAACCCTTAAACCACCCTTGTCAACCATGGTTTCTACAAAAACCTCAAAAACCCCTAGGAAAACACTTAAGATTAGGATTAATGTACCCAAGCCTAACTCCTCACCCTTCCACACACATAAGAATGAGATGGTTCCTATCCTCATTTCTTCATCACCTTCACCACCCCCTGCACCATGCAAGACAACATCCACCCATGATACTAACCACTCCATTGGTTCTACCTCCTCTTCATTCAACTCAAGAATGAATGAGCTCTCTTCACCCTTCACTCCAAGTGCACCCTTGGATGTGACCACACAACCCCAACCAATCTAAAGCATTCCTTTTGTGAATGACTTTTGTTGGGAATAAATTATAGCCAGTCTACTTGAGCGCTGACAAGAGTAAAACAAGCATTGACAGGAGTAAAACAAACGCTGACAACTCAAGCGTTGACAAGACAAAGTCAAGCGTTGATACATTGAAGACAAGCACTGATGGGAAGATATACTCTACGCGTTTATTGTTTTCTAGATTACTTCTAGTAAAGATAGGAACAAATGTATTTTCTATATTTATCTTTACCTAGAATAGTTGATACGTAGATTATTGTACAAGGCTTCTTATGTCTATAAAAGAAGACCTTTAGGTTAATGTTCAATATAAGTTTTCATACGTAAACTACTTTCATTGTAAGCAAGTTTGATATCATTAATCAAAGTGAAAGTTTGTTTATATCATTGTGTTCTTGTTTAAGTGTTAATTCCGCATAACACTTAGATTGTCATAACATATACAAAGGTTTCTCTAAGTGTATTACTTGATCTAATCTCGTATACATAAAGCTAAATCGATCTAAGTTTTGGATCAACAAGTGGTATCAGATCTTGTTGAGGAACTTTTGATCTTAAAGAACACAAGAACCCTAAAAATCACCAAAACCCTAATTTTCTCTAAACCCTAACAACATCATGTCAAATCCAGAAATAACCTCCTCCTCCTCACCTTTACCAAACATCAAGATTCCCATGCTTGATGCAACCAACTTTGAATTGTGGAAATTCAACTTTGAGCAATATCTAGGGATCTATGACTACACACTCTAGGAGATTATTGAATATGGAAACACATTCAATAAAGCCCAAAAGATTGCTGATGCTATTGCTGGAAGAGCGACTGTTGCTGGATGTTCTGAAGCAGATAAGAAAGAAAAGCCTGAAGATGGTAGAGCTGTGTCTGCTGAAGATATAGCAAAGAAAAGGGTTGATATGAAAACCCTAAATATTCTGAAACTCTCTTTGGGACAAGAGAACCAGCATAAATACAGAGGTTATGAATCTGCTAAAGACCTTTGGGCAGCTCTTGAAGTTGCATATGGTGGCAATGAAGATACTAAGGAAGACAAGAAGAAGCAACTCATGCATGATTATGCTGTCTTCAAGGCTCAACCTAATTAAAAGCTTAGTAGTGTGAGAAGCAGATTGCTTGATATTACTAGCAAATTGTCCTTCATGGGGACACAACTCGGTGATGTTGACATTAATGCTACTTTTCTTAAAAGTCTTGATGAGGCGTGGAAGATTGAGGCAAGATCTATTCTTGCTAATAATACTTACAAAAGTTCCACGTTTAATGACATCTACAATAAACTGAGGCTGCTGGAAGATGAAACTCTTTTAGAGCATGGAAGCAAGTCTACCAACAGTAACATGGCCTTCTTTTCTCATAGTGAAGGTCAATTCAATCAGAAGGACTCCTACATGCATCTAGTTACTGGATCATCATGTGTCAGCGTTGGAACATGTCCTGTCAACGTCTCCTTTTCAGACGCTGACACATTCAAAAGTGACTCACCAAGAGTTAAACCTGCTAGTTTGGATTTGGATACTGTATGTGCTTATATTGCTTCTTTGCCCAATGGTTCAGTGATTACATATGAGTACCTTGAGCAGATAAGTGATGAGCACTTGGAAGAGATGGACATTAAGTGGAACATGGCTCTTGCTAGTATAAGAGCAAACAGGTGGAACAGAAGGTTTAAGAAGAAGATGACCTTCAATGCAAAGGACACAGCTGGATTTGATAAATCCAAAGTTGAGTGCTACAACTGTCATCGTATAGGGCACTTCATGAGGGAATGCAGATCTCCTAGAAGATCTGATGCTGGTAAACCCTCAAGTCAAATTGTTAAGGCTCAGAATCCTAAAGCCATGGTTTCAGTTCAAGGAATTGATGGTATGGGATAGGATTGGAGCTATCTGGCTAAGGATATGGAAGAGGATAAAGCTTTGGTTGCTGAAATTGAAGAACAAGAGCATGTTGAATATGCTCTCATGGCACACTCCTCCTCTTCATCTGATAATGAGGTATACGATGATGCTTTTTGTAGTAAAGGTTGTAGATTAAACACTGAGAAACTTAACAAAGAGGTGTTAAGATTATTAAATGATGTGAGTACTAAAAGATGCAAACTGTCTAATTACCAACTAGCTCTCACTCAAACTGAGAAAACAGTTTCTGAATACAAGAAAATGGAATTTGACTTAAAAGATAAAATAAATATCTTAAAACATGAGTTAAATGCTAGTATGGATATTAGAAACATCATGTAAAGGGTTAATGGTGAGTTACAGGCTAAGTTAGATGAGGCCATTAAGAATAAAGATAATGTTGGCCTTAAAATTCAAAGATTTGATAAGGCCACACAAACCCTATGAGAATGTGTGAGTAAACAAAGGGATCCTAAGGACATGACTGGGATTGGGATGAAAGACTACTTTGTGGTTCCACCACCAGCTGGTGACTTTTATGGTGTCCAACAAAAGGACCTATCTTGGACTGGTTTGCCAGAACTCTAAGATGAGGAATTCATTCCTTCACCAAGAGTCGTTACCCCAGTTGAAGAGTATCTACAAAAGTTGACTGACCTGAATGAATGGAAGAAAGCTAACCCTACCTTATTTGTTAAGGGTGGCTTGCTATATGAAAGTCATAATGAGTCAACTCCTATTAAGATTACAAACCCAATCACTGGTAAGGCTGTTGATCTTGGCTCAAACACTATTAGAAAACCTAGCATTAAGTATGCAGAGATGTATAGGAATACTAGGTCACCTAAGAGCCAAGTTAGCAATGATGGAACAGGCTTCTTCTCTTCTAGACCTAGGGTTGTGTCTAGAAAAGCCTGTTACACTTGTGGTAGCTTTTCACATTTAGCATATAAGTGTGTCAACGATCCCAAAGTCAGCGCTGACAGGAACAAATTCAGCGCTGACAGGAACAAAGTCAACGTTGTTAGAAAGTCAAACGTTGTCAGACCCAAACCTTGTGTGCAGCAAAGTCCACAAGTTGTTAGACCTGCCCCACTCTTCACTAGAGGGTCTAACACACATGGACAAAGACCATTTCAAAAGACAAACACTTGGTCTAATAGGCAATGGGTTTCTGTAGCAATCGCTAGGTTCAACGCTGACAAGGGAAATTTCAGTGTTGACAAGACCAATTCCAACGCTGACAGAAACGTGACCAGACCTAAATATTTGCAACCACAGGGTATGGGGTCTAAAGCTTCTTCAAGCTTAACATGGAGACCAAAGAAAGATCAAAACCCTAATGATAATGGGATTTCAATGACCTAAAACAGATTTAATTACATTTCAAAGGTCATTACAAAACCTATTGGGGTTAACTGGGTATTTCATCCTAAGAAGGATGAAAATGAGGTTGTTGTGAGAACTAAGTCTGTTCTTATTGAACAACCAGATGAATCCAAGTCTTCTAAGGCTTGGGTTCCCAAAGAAAACTAACTTGTTTTCTTTATGTGCAGGGCATTCAAAAACATGTCAATGATTATGGATATTGGGACAGTGGATGCTCAAGGCACATGACAGGGAAGGAAGATTATCTGACTAACTTCACTCCCATTAAAGATGGTGATAAGGTTTACTTTGGAGGAGGATATGGTACTATCACAGGCAAAGGAACCCTTCTCACCAAGAATTTGCGTTTTGAGAACGTATTTTCGGTAAAGGAACTTGATTACAATCTTTTTAGTGTATCACAAGTTTGTGATAACAAAAATAAAGTTCTGTTTACTGATACTGAATGTTTGGTGTTAAGCAAGGATTATAAGATCCCTGATGAGAAATATATTGACTATAGAACACCTAGGCATAAAGACATATATAATGTGAATCTGAATGGGATTAGAATCAATAACAATATGTCTTGTTTTTATGCTAAAGCTTCAGTAGATGAGAGTAATTTGTGGCACAGGAGACTAGGGCACATAAATTTTAAGAATATAAACAGGCTTGTGAGACTTGGATTGGTTGATGGTTTGCCTGAAAAGGCCTTCCACAATGACCACTCTTGTGTTGCATGTCTTAAAGGCAAGCAGCACAAGGTCTCATTCAAGTCCAAACATGTGCACTCTAGTACTAGACCTCTTCATTTGCTTCATATGGACCTCTTTGGTCCAACCAATATAGAAAGTTTGAATGGAAAGTCCTACTGCTTTGTCATCACAGATGACTTCTCTAGGTTTACTTGGACTTTCTTTTTAGCTATGAAGAGTGACACAGTTGACACTTTAATTGATTTTATCACTCAGATTGAGAAGAAATCAGGCAATGAAGTTAAAATGCTTAGGATTGATAATGGTGGTGAAATTAGGAATAAAAAGTTAGATGATTTCTGTGCCAGGAAAGGAATTACTAGGCAATTCAGTGTTGCCAGAACCCCACAGCAAAATGGGGTTGCTGAGAGGAAAAACAGAACCCTAATTGAAGCAGCCAGAACCATGTTGGCTGATGCTCACTTTCCTATAGCCTTTTGGGCTGAGGCTATTAATACAGCTTGCTATGTTCAAAATAGAGCATTGGTTAACAAAATTCAGAACAAAACACCTTATGAGTTACTTTGGGGAAGAAAACCTAATATTGGTTTTCTCAGACCTTTTGGTTGTCATGTAGTAGTTTTAGATACTAGTGATGCCTTAGGTAAATTTAGTGCAAAAGGTGATGAAGGCTACTTCATGGGGTATTTAGTGCAGAGCAAGGGATATAGGGTTTATCTTAAAGAGGAAAAACGTATTCTTGAAAGAGTATATGTTAGGTTTTTAGAAAATAAACCTAGTGATCCTGAAAGTGGTCCAAATTGGTTGTTTGACTTGGAACCTTTATCTAGGACTTTAAATTATATGCTTGTCACCAATCCAGACATTGTGAAGGTAACTTCAAGTGTTGTGGAAGAACAAGTTGTTAATGTTTCAGGTACACAGGTTCATCAAAAGGTTGGATCACAAGCAGAAAAGTCATCTCCTATACAAGAGTATGTCACAATTCCCATATGGACAGATGCTTTTGCTGCTGCTGCTACTGGTAAAGATAATGGTGGTCCCCAAGTACCACCAAATAACAACATGCATGGTCCTTCAGGCGCTGACAAAGGCAAATCTAGCACTGACAAGACCAATTCAGACGTTGATGGCTCAGACGTTGACAACAACAGTTCAAGCGTTGTTAGCTCACATGCTGACAAACAAGGTTCAGGCGTTGACAACACTTCTGCACATCTTTTCTCTTCCATTTTTGAACAAGGTGAACCTTCCAATTTATATGAAGAGGTTCATCCTCATGTTGATGAAAGAGAGTCTGAAGAAGAAGATATTGGCAACATGGAGAATGAGGTTGAGGACACCAGACTTTTTGAAGGAGGAGTTCTCACTTCTACTATGAAGAATCACCCCACTTCTCAAATCATTGGTGATATTATGACTCATGTTCAGACTAGAAGATCTCATCAAGGTCTTGGTGGATTTATTGCCAATATTTACAAGATGGTTGATACCCCTCTTGTGCAAGCATGTTTGTTTGCCTGTTTCTGTCACAACAGGAACCCAAGAAGATATTTGATGCTCTCAAAGAACCAAGTTGGGTGGAAGCAATGCAGGATGAGCTTCACCAATTTGCAATTCAAGATGTTTGGGAGCTGGTTGATTATCCCAGATATGTCAGACCTATAGGAACAAGATGGGTTCTAAGAAACAAGAGAGATGAAAGGGGTATTGTGGTCAGAAACAAGGCAAGGTTAGTGGCTCAGGGATATACACAAGAGGAGGGGATAGACTATGATGAGGTCTTTGCACCAGTTGCAAGGATTGAAGCTATTAGGATCTTCTTAGCTTATGCATCCTGCATGGGCTTCACTGTCTATCAAATGGATGTCAAGAGTGCCTTCCTCTATGGAACAATTGTTGAGGAGGTATATGTGATGCAGCCTCCTGGTTTTGAGGATCCAGAGAATCCATACAAGGTGTATAGAGTCAAAAAGGCTATGTATGGACTTCATCAAGTCCCAAGAGCATGGTATGGTACTTTGTCTACTTACTTAGTGGACAATGGATTCAAGAGGGGCACCATAGATCATATACTATTTAAAAAGAAGAAAGGTAAGGATGTGTTGCTTGTTCAGGTCTATGTTGATGACATCATTTTTGGGTCTACTGATCCAAAGATGAGTGAGGATTTCTCCAAGCTGGTGACAAACAAATTCAAGATGAGTGCTACGGGGGAGATGAACTTCTTTCTTGGTTTACAAGTTCAGCAGAAAGAAGATGGTATCTTCATCTCCCAGGATAAATATGTGGCTGAGATCTTGAAGAAGTTTGGCTTTTCTCCACATGAAAAGAGTGCTACTACTCCTATGGATAGAGAACACCCTTGGGGAAAGATTAGAGATGGGAAAGATGTTGATGTCAGGCACTATAGATCCATGATTGGATCATTGATGTATCTTACAGCCTCCAGACCTGACATCATGTTTGTTGTGTGTGCTTGTGCACGCCATCAAGTTACTCCTAAGGAATGTCACCTTTATGCTGTGAAGAGGATCTTTAGGTACCTAAGATGCTATCCTAGTATTGGTTTATGGTACCCAAAGGATTCACCATTGGAGCTGATTGCATATTCAGACAGTGACTATGGATGTGATAAGTTTGATAGAAAATCCACAACTGGTGGATGTCAGTTTCTTGGGAGCAGATTAATATCTTGGCAATGCAAGAAACAAACAGTGGTGACTAATTCTACAACTGAAGCTGAGTATGTGGCTGCAGCTGCTTGTTGTGGACAAGTTTTGTGGATTCAGAACCAGCTGTTAGACTATGGGTATAATTTCATGCATACCAAGATATTTGTTGACAATAACAGCACATTATGCATTATTAAGAATCTTGTACATCATTCTAAAACTAAACACATAGAAATTAGACACCATTTTATAAGAGATTGTTTTGAAAAGGGTTTAATACAACCAGATAGAGTTGACACGGAGGAGAATGTGTCAGATTTACTAACTAAACCTTTTGATGCTGGGAGGTTTCAATACTTGGTAACAAGTATTGGAATGATCAATCTCACATAATATGTGTTTTGGAGTCTTTTTGTAAAAGTATGTACAGGATAATGCATTGTTATTGGTCTTTTTGAGGATTTAGATTTTCCACTATATTTTTCTAACGCTGACAAAGGTTGCTTGAACGCTGATAAGTGTTTTTGTGACGTTGTCAGCAATATATTTGTCTAACGCTGACAAAGCTTCCCTCAACGCTGTTATGTGTTATCGGGGCGTTGTCAGCAACAATGTTAGTTTTGTGGTTTTCAATCTAAATGTGCAGGTGGTGTTAGCAGTATACCATTGGATACAGAGTTGCTTATGGATCATTGGAGAAGCATTTGGACATGTTTTTATTTATGGATGATGGTTGGAATTTTTAATTCCTATCTTGACATAAATTTTTTATGTTCATGCATATTTTTAGCAACTTATGTATCATAGTTTAAGGGGAGGTTTTAGGAACCTTTAGGACGTTTGGGTATCCATATGATACTCTTATCACAATTCTAGATTGTGTCCACAGGTGAGTATGAGTTAGTTTTACTAAATCATGAGGCACTGTAGCATGCAAAGTTGATATACTATGCATGCTGCCAAGACATTTTTGGCCTAGAATTGGTTGTGGTCTGTTGGGAGACTTGGGAATGATTTTGTTATGGGATTTACCTGGGAGTAACAAGGAATTTTATAAGGTAACTTAGTTGTTAAGAGTTTTGGTTAGCAAGGGACACTAGAGGACTGTTATGTCTATCTTGCATAAGCAAGTGTGCATAACTGGACAGTGCTTGCCGCCCTATAATAATTATCAGATTTTTGGTTATCTTCTCTAGGATAAATTACTTTGTTAAGGTCATTTTAATTTTTAAACATTTTTATTTTTGGACGCTGACAAGTATTTTTCCAAGCGTTGTTGTGACCAATTTAGACGCTGACATGGATATGGCAAACGTTGACAAGAATATAGCCGTTGGGCGTTGATAGGTTATTTTTTACCGTTGACACTCAATGGGACCTACCCAGTTGTTACTTTTTGACATATTTTTAGGCCGTAATTTTGGGAGCAGATAACTTTCATTTAATGCATGAGATAACATTATTCTTTTTCAATATTTTCATGATTACATTTCGAAAATACTTGCCTATTTTTGGGCCAATCACATGCATTTTCTTCTCCTATATATTTGGCTCCTATTTTTAAACAGGGTACCTATTATTCTTGTCTAACACAATTTTCTCTTATCAACTTCATCTTCATCAATCATTTTTAACAGCTTTCAACAATGGCACCAAAGTTTAAACCATCAGATTTGGAATTGGGGTTCAGAAGCCAACACAACATGATCGCGTATCTTGAAGCTGATGATGCTCTGTTTCCCCAATACACACAAATGGTGGCGTATTTGAACGCATCTCCTATTAGGTATGCTCTTTCTCATGCACCACTCATTCCTATCACACATATTAAACAGTTTTGGAACACTGTCAGTTCCTCAACAGTTAATAGAGTGACTACATTAACTTCTATTGTTCATGGGAGAACTTGGGTGGTTACTGAAGCTTTGGTACGCCAAGCTTTGCATCTTGATGATGCTGATGGTATAACCACCCTTCCCATTAGTGAAATAGAACAAGGACTAAGGGATTTGGGTTATCCTTTTCCTGATGAAGGAACTTTAAATAAATATCATAAACAGGAGTTTCCCCCAGCCTGGAAGTACCTAATACATGTCCTCCTACAATGTTTGAGTCCCAAGTGCACTGCACACAATGAGATCAATAGATCTATTGCTAGTGCTATTGTGTGTATTGCTACTGGGCAAAAATTTAATTATTCCAAAATGATTTTTGAGGGCATGTGTAAAAATAAAGGGAACAAAATGACTTTAGCTTATCCCAGATTTTTACAAATGGTTTTTGATGTCCAAGGATACTGCACAAGGGATCATGATGATTTTTATGAGATCCCTGTGCAAAAGAAAGTAATTTTTATGAAGATGAACTCACCCCCACTTCGTGACCTACCCTTAACCCAAGCTATGCTTGCTGTCATTGCAGCAGCACAACCCCAACCAGACCCCCAACCTCAAATTGACCCAATACCAAAACCATTACCTTCACCACAACATATGCAAATTGACCAAGAACCCTTCGAAGCTGACACATTAAATGTTGGCGTTGATGTGCCTATTTCAAAAGTTGACACACAACCTTCACAGACCCAAACACCCCTTAACCAACCCACATCCACCCAATCCACATCCTCATCTCCACCAACACAATATAGGTTACAAAAACGCCAAAGGACTACTAGAGTGTTCTCCTCTAGTGGTCCTAGCCATGTAGCAGAGAGAACCACCACCACAAGTGTGGTTGGTGTTATGGATGAGGCTGGGACTATTGGTTCTGGCTTAGAAGCTGGGCAAGGCAGTCCCACCATCATTAAGACCTCATCTATTCCCAATGAATCTGACTTGGGAGGTCAAATACCCATTTTAGAAGAGGGCAGATTGGAACCAATGACCCTTATGGAATTGACGGTTGTCTGCATGAGCTTGCAAAAGCAAAATGCAGACTTGGTACAAGTTGTCAGCACACAAGGCCTTGAACTCAAGCAATTGAGGGAGAGGATTGTTATTTTGGAGACTGCTAGTACAAGGAGAGGGATGGAGGAATCTTCCAAAGGGGAGGATGAACAAATAAATATGAGTGATAAGGGCAGCCATGATGGTCAATCTTTGGATGTTGCTGAGGCCCTAACAAGTTTGAAGAAACACACAGGTTTTGATACGTCTCTAGTCTCTCCTACAAACTTAAATTTATCATTTACAGCCATGTTGGAGGAAATTGCAAAAGGCGCTGAGGCAGGAAATTTGAGCGTTGACAAGGAGAATTTGAACGCTGGCATGAGTATCTTGGGCGCTGACAAAGCAGAATTGGGTGTTGACAGACCTGCAAATGAGGTTGATGTATCCCAGTCATCATCCATCATCAAAGAGGTTTCTTCACAGGTATTACCATCTACCTTACCAACAATTGATCCATTAGATAAGGGTAAGGGTATTATGGTAGAAGAGGTTGTTCCAAAGAATGCAGCTCAAATTGAATTTGATAGAAAGTTGGCTGCACAAATTATGGAACAAGAAAAGAAAAAGGTGGGTGAATCACCTTTTGTTGTCACTTCAGAAGAGCAAGAAGGAAGTGATGGAGATAGTGCATGCTCAAGTGTTATGATCATAGAACAACCAGAGAGACTTGAGTATGGTGATGAGCTGGCCAAGGAGAAACTAAGAGAGTTGAAATTGCAGGTTGATTTTGATATGCCAGAAGTGGTTCAAATGTATCATGCATGGGAAGATAGGTGTATGGAGAATCCACACTTGACCATTTCAGATCAGATATGGGGTTTGGAGATTCTTCTCAGAGTACAAAAGGATTGCAAGTTCATTTTGAAACACAAAGCAAGCAATGTTCTCTCAGAGTTGAAAAGGGATAGAAGGGAGTTGTACTGCATGTTGATCAGGTGTCATGGAACAGGGTGGACTTATAAGAAGTTGATGGCATTGACATTTGATGAGTTGGAATGTAGAGCTTATCCTATTTGGGTTAGAGTGCAGGAAGCAAACACTCTAAGACTTCTTTCTGATGAAAGAAAAGAAGAACTTGCAGAGGAAATGGAGCTCAAAAAAGCAATGTTTGTTCCCAGACCAGTGAAAAAGGGAGTTCCTCTTGAGTTTCCCAAAGATATGGATCCATTACATCCAAGTGAAGCTGTCATAAGAAAGAGCCTCAAGCTCTTACCATTAGAAGCTTAAGATATGGTACAAGTGTTACCACTCGATTCTAGAAACCCAATTGTAAGCTATGAAGAAGATGAATGTGGGTTTTGGAAGATTGGCATGTATGGAAAAGAGGTTCACACTTTTACCACCCTTATATCTTTGTTTGCATGTTTTGACAGAGAAGACTTGGTAGACCTATGGAGGTTGTTAGAGGCCAAGTATGAGGCTGAAGCACCAACTTCAGCCAATGGAATAAAACTATGGTCCACATTCAAGAGAATGTGTGGACCAAAAGATGAGGATCCTGCTATTTGGAAGGATCTTGAAGATGATCTCAGTGGTCTTCAATGGAGATTGTATTCAGCTGCTGGTGTTTATTATTTAAGTTCTACAAAGTTTGCTGAGTATCTACTTGTGGATGGTCAGTATTTCATGTCCAAGGATATCTTGGAGAAGATGAAGAACACTCAGCTGGAAATTGGTTATTCAAGTGACGTGGCAAAAGACTTAATCAGATTTATTTATTACCAATATGAAAAGGTTTGTAATCCTCCTAGTTCTTAATGTTTATTCAGAAACTTGATCATTAGAGTAGATATCAAGTTTAGGGGAGGATTGTTGGGAATAAATTATAGCCAGTCTACTTGAGTGCTGACAAGAGTAAAACAAGCGTTGACAAGAGTAAAACAAACGCTGACAGCTCAAGCGTTGACAAGACAAAGTCAAGCGTTGATACATCGAAGACAAGCACTGATGGGAAGATATACTCTACGCGTTTATTGTATTCTAGATTACTTCTAGTAAAGATAGGAACAACAATGTATTTTCTATATTTATCTTTACCTAGAATAGTTGATACGTAGATTATTGTACAAGGCTTCTTATGTCTATAAAAGAAGACCTTTAGGTCAATGTTCAATATAAGTTTTCATACGTAAACTACTTTCATTGTAAGCAAGTTTGATATCATGAATCAAAGTGAAAGTTTTTTTATATCACTGTGTTCTTGTTTAAGTGTTAATTCCGCATAACACTTAGATTGTCATATACATATACAAAGGTTTCTCTAAGTGTATTACTTGATCTAATATCGTATACATAAACCTAAATCAATCTAAGTTTGGGATCAACAACTTTGATGACACCTTGGTGACTTCACTATTTACCCCTCCTAACTCACCCATTTCACCAACCTTGGAGAACATACCTCCACACTCACCCATTTACCCTTTAGGGAACATACCTCCACACTCACCCATTTCCCCTTTAGGGAACATGCCTCCACTCTCACCCACATCACCCTTGGAGAACATTCCTCCTCCACCTCCACCCAACTCAAACATTCCAATTTTGGGTGTTCCACTTTCCATCCTTTTAGGTGATCCTTACTATGGGTTTCAAGAGACTCATGGTCCTAATTATCCATGTTGCCTCTACAACCACTACATCATCCATAACCTTAGGATGGAGATGTTTGGACTACATAGGAGGTTGCAAGAGTTCTTGCTTGCCTTGTTCTCCATGCCTCCTCCTAGGAGATGAATGATGAGTTTTCTTAATAAGTGTTTTCAACAAAACCAAGCCAAAGAAGACTACTCATCTAGATTTAATGTTAAGCTAGCTTTGTATTAGTTAGTTTTTTCATTTGTCATTGTATTTGCTTCCCTCATGAGTGTTTCATGAAGTTGTTCTATGGATTTAGCTTTATGTGTTCTTATTCTTATGTGCACATTAATCAACTTTAATTTGAAATTAAAATTGAACCTAAATCTATCACAACCTCTAAAAACTTGACTAAAATTGGTTCAAAATGATATTCAAATATTTTGTCACCTTTTGTCAAGACATTCTTTGTGAATGTGTTGCTTTATGCAACCCTAGCATAATTTGGTGCTAATAGAGGTAAAATTACAAGATTTGCAACTTTTTAAAAAAGTCTTAGTTTTTCCCAAAACCCTGGAAAAACATGGTTTCATGTCCACTGGACGCGGCTCACTAAAAGTCGCGCGGTTCCTTATGTGATAAGGAACCGCCGGTCCCTTTAAGGTACAGCGGACAGAAATCAACTTTTGACGATTTTTTTGGTCAAAACTTTTAAAACCCTATACCCTGTCAAGATTCCTTGTTTACTCAAATTGACTAAACATTCCTTAACACTCCATTTTTGTATTCAAATTCTTACCTTGATTACATTTTACTTATACCCCAACCTTGAGATTTCATTCTCACACCTTCCCAACCTTGAGAATTCATTCTCACACAACCTTGAGATTTCATTCTCACACCTTCCTAACCTTGAGATTTCATTCTCACACCCTCACAATGCCTAACTCCTCCATTCCTAACCTTGACATTTCTTTGTCACAACCCCACTCACGCAAAGCTTCCTCATCCAAGCTTTCAAAGAAACCGAAAATCTCGGTTCGACCTATTTGGGTTAAGAAGAATGAACCATCTTCCTCCAAACCACCCAAAAACCCTACCTTCTCTCCTATCAAGTATTGGAATGAGACTTATACCATTAACCTCATCACCGGAGCAAAAGAAAATGTTCCCCCACCACCTCAATCCTTCAACACCCCTCAACTCAATGACCTTTCAACCTTCCCAAACCTCACAAGGCATTGTGAAAACATTTCCTACCCCATTACCCCTCCACCACCAAACCCTAGGTTTGATGCCATACCCCCATCAACCGATTTTGTGTTGCATCATGGATCCTCGTGTGCTTGTTGTCGATTTCAACAAATTGAACTTGCTCATGTGTATGAGAAGTTAAATTTTCTTGAATTCCTCCTCACTCGACCTCCTATTCAAGTTTTCGTTCCGGTGGACAAAACTTCGAATGATGGATCGTCGTCTTATGTTTCCAACTAAAGGACTAACTACTCTTGGAGTCTTTATTACTTTAGTTGCTTTAGAGTCTTTTATTTTCTAGCAATCTTGTAAAATTATCACTATTAGAATAGCTTATGCTTTGTGGTTTATTTTCCATATTTCTTGCTTTAGATACTCATATTGCGTGTATGACTATCTACTTTGTTGTGTCTTTTCTTTTATGTAACCTTTGTGTTGTTTGTGTGTTATTTCCTTAGTTCTATTTTGAGTTGATCATGGTTAACATTTACAATTGCTTATGGGTGATTCCATCAATTCTAAACTTTAACCCATTGACAAATTTATCATCTTCATTGGATTGAAGCTTGATGTTGTCAATTACCTCTTTGGACATACTTAGCAAAATACTTGCTTCTAATTTGAGATTTCTTCTCTCTGTCCCTCTCAAGTTACTTAGTAGGTAGTGATCATATATACATTGGTGTTTCTTTCCTTTCTACTAACCTTTGTGTAGCATATCACCTTAGCTCATATACTTGGTGCCCCAAGCAAGGGGGAGCAACCACCAAGGGGGAGCTACTAGCAAAGTTCGATGTTCTTCAAAGACTTGTGCTAACCTTTTTGCTACGACAAAGGGGGAGAAATGATAGTGATAAACTCGTTAATAATTCGTTATTTTGTGTTTCTATGCAAATGAGTTTATAGTTTGTCGTAATCAAAAAGGGGGAGATTGTTAATGCAAGTAATGCCTAAAAACATTATTAGTGTTAACTAATCTTTCTTAGTTTTGATCACAACCAACTATACAACACATTTAGTATAAAACACAAAACGAATTATTTAACTAACACTATCATCAAGGTAATAATCATATCACTAACCTTTCTTAATCATACTTAGTGATCATCAAAATGATTATCCTTAAAACTCACTTTTGTTAATATGACAAAAGACTTTTTAATAAACTTTCTTTTTTTAGAAAATGTTTTATTAAAATGGAAAATGAAAATTTGAAAATGGCATATTCCATATGCTATTAGAATATTCTTTGAAGGCTTCAAATACCTCAGATATTCCTACCCCACTAAAAGACAAAAAATGGAGCGTACTCTAGTGACGGTACCTTAAGTAGCTACGCGGTTCCTTAGCGATATGGAACCACCGGGCTAGATAAGGTACCGCGCCCAGATAGCCGTTATATATCCGTTATACTTTGTCTCCTTTAAATAGTGGGTCAAATCTCATTTTCCAACAAGCCTCTTGGACGTTTTTCTCAGCCCCCTTTCTATTTTCTATAGCAAAATCATTAGTAAATGATCACTTAAAGTGTTAAGGATGTTTACATATGATTATCCTCTTGATCCCCTCCTTTACCGTGTCGAATGAGAAGATCACTCACTCACTAGTGGTGTGATAAAGATGAATCTATGAGCTAGTCATATTCATCATGATAACCTTTTTGTTTTAGGTCAATCCATTGTATTTATGAATACTTGGACTAGTTGTGTTCATACAAGTTATTTGTGAATACTTGGATTTGTTGTGTACATCCATTGCATATGTGTTTGCTTGGATTTGTGATGTGTAAATCCAAGATACATGTGTGTACTTGGACAAGTCTAGTTGAGTTGTTATAGATTTGATTAGTCGTTCTCACTAAACTATAAAGTGATGTGGTTGTGTCTTGTGAGTTCTCACTAAACTTTAAAGTGATTAGTAGTTGTGTTGTGTGAAGTTCTCACTTAGCTTCAAAGTGAAGAGTCGTGAAGATTTGTTCTAGCTTTGGATTAGAACTCGACATCTAGCCTTTTGTCGTAAAATGGTGAAGTAGGCAACGTCGTAAAGATTGGTTCTACCTTGAGATTAGAACTCGACATCTAGCCTTGTGTCGTTAAATTGTGAAGTAGGCAACGTTGTGTACATTGGTCCTAGCTAAATATTAGGTCTCGACATTTAGTTTAGTGTCGGAAAATAATGTAAGCGATGATGTAAGGTTTTCTTCGCCAAGAAGGGAGCTTGTGGATATAGTGGAAATCTCGAGTAGGTGTACTCGAGGAGTGGAGTAGAAACGAGGATAGAGCCTCGTTGTCGAACCACTATAAATCTTGGTGTCTTCCCACTAGGTTGTCTCCTTCCTTACTCTTTACTTATTTCATTATCATTACACTTACCTAGTATCTTTGCTAGTGCATTTGAATTGAACCTAATCATTATGCAACTTAGCTTCAAGCAAAAGATAGTTTTGATACAAACCAAATTGAAAGTAATTTTAATTTGGTTGCCAATCGAAGAGAAACTATTCAACCCCCCCCCCCTTCTAGTTTCTACATGTACCATAATCATATATTTACCTCGTTTCTGAATGAACAGCGTGGGATCCACCTTGCCTTTAGCGAAGCCTTGCGTGATGAGGAATTGTGACAATAGATCCTACCATGCGCGTGGAGCTTGCTTCAACCCATAGAGAGCCTTCTTAAGCTTGTACACGTGGTTAGGATATTTAGGATTCACAAAACCATCCGGCTGTTGAACATAGACCTCTTCCTTGATTTCACCATTGAGAAATGCCGTCTTCACATCCATCTGATAGACGATCATATTCATGTGGGATGCATTAGCAAGGAATAGTCTAATAGCTTCCAAACGGGCAACAGGTGCAAAGGATTCCATAAAATTGATGCCCAATAATTGCTTGTATCCACGAGCTACTAGTCGAGCTTTGTTCTTCAATATTCCGCCTAACTCGTCGAGTTTCACCTTGTAAACCCATTTCAAAGTGAGTAACTGCACTTGATCCGGGCATGGGACAAGTTCCCAGACTTCAAGACGTATAAATTCATTAAGTTCTTCTTGCATAGCTTCTATCCAACCGGATTGAGTAAAAGCTTCTTGCCATGTCTTAGGTTCAACTTCAGTGAGAAAAGCATCAAAATGACAAAACATTGCATTTTCTTGTAACTGACTTCGTGTGGATACCGGACGATTAGGGTCACCAATAATATAATATATAGGATGATCCTTTGTCCACTTGCTGTCATGTTCACGAATTCGTGGATTGGAGTAGACCGTAGTAGGAGCTTCCTCTGAGGTGGACGACCCGACTTGATTATGGTCGGGAATAGGTACACCAAAGAATGGAAGTTCACGCATTTGAGCGAATTCCACATCGTGATCATCATCATCCTCTTCATCATCAGTAGGCATGACATGGGTAGTTGAAACATGTGTTGGTTGAGAATTACTCGTTAAAGGTATATCTTGACCAATTGTAGGTGCAGATGTATATGATTGTGCTTCGGTTGTTGGAGCGACAACTTCGGGTACCGGAGCTATTACCTCAGCACCTGGAGCAACAATACTTGGAGGAGTAAAGAATTCATCAAAGAACGGTTGAAACAACGTATCCCATTCATTCCTAGAAGTGGTGTAAATAATGATAAAGTAGGGTTGTATGGGATAAGACCAGAGCTAATGTTACTGGGTCCCATTTCATGAAGTGCGGGTTCAGAGTTGCTTTGCTCAGAAGCCATTGCTGTCAGCTCATCAAAATTAACATTCATAGTTTCGAGGATCTTACGAGACTTACGGTTGTAGATTCGGTATGCCTTCTTTGTGGGTGCATAACCAATGAAAATACCAATATCATCCTTTGGTTGAAGTTTTCCCAAATTGTCACCATCATTATTTGGATAGCAAAGAGAACCAAATACATGAAGATATGATAAATCTGGTACTTTTCCATGGAGAAGTTCATAAGGTGTTTTACCATGGCGTTTTCGAATTAGTGACCGGTTTTGGGTGAAAGCTGGTGTAGAAACTGCTTCTGTCCATAAAAACAATGGTGCCTTTGCGTAAATTACATCGTTCGAGCAACTTCCATAAGTGTGCGATCTCGCCTTTCAACGACACCGTTTTGTTGTGGAGTGCGAGCAATGGATGTTTCATGAGAAATACCAACTTCTTCATAATAATCACGCAAAATTTGATTCACAAATTCGGTTCTATTATATGTACGGATGCGTCGGACAGTAGTGTTGAGACGAACTTGAATCATCTTGAGAAATCCGATGATGAATTTAGGTGCCTCATTTTTTGTTGTAAGAAATTTCACCCATGTAAACCGAGAATAATCATCCACAATGACGAGATGTACCTTTTACCACTAAGACTTTCAACACGCATTGGCCCACAAAGATCCATATGCAACAAATAAAGTTTATCTTGATTGGTGTCTTCAGTCTTGGGTTTGTATGATATTTTAGTGCTTTTCCCCATTGTACACGCGGAACACAAACGATCCTTGTGAAATGTAAGTTTAGGAAGACCACGAACAAGTTCGTTTTTCGCCAAATGATTAATAGCGTCAAAGTTAAGATGAGATAACCGTCGATGCCATAACCATGACTTTGTCTTCGATGCTTTGGAGAGAAGACAAATGGGAGAAGCGGCCATCATGTCTTGTAGAGACAAAGTGTACAAATTATTCCCTCGAGTACCTTTCAATAAATAAACCCCTTCCAAATTACGAATGAAGCAGGTGTGCTCTCGAAAGCAACTTCTAGGTTTGCATCACAAAATTGTCCCACAGAAAATAAGTTGTGACCGAGACCTTCCACATAATACACTCTTGAAATTATAACATTCCCAATACGATATTCACCGTAACCCATTATCTTTGCAATATGATCATTTCCAATTCGAACCGTACCAAGAAACTTGTTGACAAAATTTCAGAGCTGAGAGCGATCTCCGGTCATATGTTTAGAGCAACCAGAGTCCAAATACCAGAGAACAATTTGGACCACCTGTTTTCAACAACAACAGTAGACAATGCATTGGAAACTATTGGTTCCGGAGTGTTAGCAGATACAGATATAATATTATCAGAACTGCTAACATTTTTGTGACCCCTTAGATTTCCTTCGTTTTCTAATGTGAGTTTTAGCACTAACAGGTTTTATTGTTCCAACTTTCTGAGGTTTTGGATTACTAGCGGGCACTACAGTGGGAGTAGACCTATTTAAAGGGCACTTGGTTCATACGGTAGTGTTGGTGTTCCTAGTTAAAGGACACGCTTGTGTTTTGGTAGCCTTGGTATTTAATACAAAGATTTTCACTAAGTATCAAAGTTCGTTGTTCCAAGTCTTTTCGAATTGATTATTGGTAGAAAGTGAGACTCAATTGTCTTTTGGTGAACAAGAGGATGGTTTGGTTTGATTTTCTAATTCTAAACTTAAAAACAAATGATTGTCGTTGAGTAAAGTGGATTTGAATAAAAACTTAACAAGTAATTTTAGAACTTAAAACTTTGTAAAACTTTAAAACTTAAAAACTCAATCTATCAGAATTCAACAAGTCCTTTATATCGGAATGCACGAAAATTAGAACAATCAGAATAATCAAATGCAAAGCTTTCGGAATGTTCATCTGATACCCATCGGAATACCAAAGTCCATTCTGTAGCAATGTTGTTCTATCGGAATACAAGGTATCGGAATGTTCCTATCGCAATATGATTCTATCGGAATGGTGAGCTATCGGAATGTATCAAACTAAAATTGGGCAGAGTTTCGACTTAAAAGGACCTTAAGCCCCGTCGGAATATGCGATCGCAATGAGCTATCGCAATCCCAGATCGGAATAAGGGGAAAATAACCAAACTATCGCAAAGTAAAACCCCAATGGGTGATTGCGATAAACAAAAGCAGCTGTCGAAATGTCTGAATCCCAATATTGCGATGGAATGCAAACTTAATCCGAAAATGGTGGTAAGCTGAAAACTCAATAAGCACATACAATAAGCTACTTTAACCGAACCTTAAACAACTCAATAAGCATAAATTTGGCAACTTTCAAAACTCAAAATAAGTAAACTTAATAAATCGAATCTTTTTAAAAAAACACTAAACTTTTTAAATAATCCGAAAATGCAATAAGCTATAAATATGAAATAAGCCAATAAGCACAAAGAGCTTATAGCCTATACGTATATGAGCTTATGTAGGAACAAGAAAGATTAACCTTTTAACCACGATATCATCAAATCAAACGTGTGAAGTGTAATATTTTGATCAAAAAGTTAAAGTAAATCAAGAAAGATAGTGTAACACCCTACTTGGATAAGTGGACCGTTACGTGTATTTATGGCGTGTCATCAAAGCATAAGGTAAATGTCCTAAAACATTAACTGACCATAAAGGAAATACCGGAATCAAACATCGACAATCCAAACATAAGCCCAAAACATGAAAAATAAAATACTGAAGGAAAGGACCAAACAATGTCCAAATAAGCAGAATAATGTAAGAATGCATAAAGTAAGAAGTCTGGATAGCTTCCATCCAAATGCACATGCTCTCAGAATCCTAAAAGCGTCCTGGTATACCTGCCGTTAGAACATGAAAGGAACTACGGCTGAGCATAACGCTCAGTGAACGGATATAAAGCATGATAGGGAATTACTAAAATGAAACAGATGATAAAATACTGGAGCTGTAAGACTGACAAGTAACGTTGCAGCGGAAATCTGTAAATAATCTGTAAAGTCTGATTTATCAATAATGAAGCTGAACTGTTATCTATTAAATCTGTATAACATGCATTTACTGTATTTTAATTGCCAGAGCTTATATAGGTCATGTGATGTATCAATGGTGCATGAATAACTGGAGGGGTGACCTCGTCATGCTGTAGAGGGGTGACCTCTAAATAACTGTGCTGGGTGGAGGGATCAGCTCCAATGTGAAGGATGTAGAGCACACACCACATTCACCTGCTAAACTGTAAACTGTAGCCTAGGATGCATCCATACGCCCCACTAATAATACTGATAAAATGGCCAAGCTGAGCTGAGTGGGACGATGCAGGATATCACTCTCCTGCATGTGAGTCACGACACCGGTGCCTCTAATGCCGTGGTTACGGTACCTCCGTAACTAGTACATAAACTGATCATGCTTGTATATAATGCTCAGGCAATTTATTTAATTCTTAACATGATTACTGATAAGTCTAAACATATACTGGGGAAAACATTTGGCTGAAGATGGGGAATCCTAATCATGCATAGAAAGGAAGTCCTTACTGAAAGGACGGGAAATCCGTACCTCTAGTCCAGTAACTGGCTGAATGGAAGACTGAACGAATACTACTCGGCTTCACGCGTGCTACATGAATAAAGGACGCGAATAAGTAAAATGATATTCGCTTATTTAATTTCATGTTCTTATTGGTCTTTCATTTATTTATTTATTTTCTGAAATTCCGTACGTATATTAACTGATAAATCTGACCTTATAATAATTCATTTTAATGTACTATCTTACTACTATTAGTTACGGTACGACGTATTTCCGACGCTATAGTAGTACTATATTACGTATCCCGTTAGAATAGAAAGTTTCTATATAATATAGTTTCTAAAATAATTTTATTCATATAATAAAATTATACCCTTTAAAATATTATACACTATTTTAATTTAACGCATTTAAAATATATTTTAAACATTTATAAAACAATTAGATTAAAAAGGTATAATATACAAATCTTCATTTTATTTATTATAATTATGTCCCGAGCCTACCGAGATACCCCATCTCGGTCGCACTAACAAATCAACAAACTATAATTAAATCCGCCTATATGAATTTGCGACAGAATCTGAGTCACTAAAAGTGTCGCTAAAATTGCTGTTTAAAAACTGTCTGGAAAGCAATTCTGTGACAGAAAAAGTGTCACAGAAAACTGTCGCTAATTCTTAAAACAGAACCTCCATTTTTCTGTCTATTTTTCCCACTGTCTGTTAACATTTCCCACCGCCTGTGCAGTGGTTCCCACTGCTTATGCAGTGGTTCCCACTGCCTTCATTTTTGGCAGACCCAAACGCCCCATTTTCTGAAACTTAGTCCCAAACACCCCTGTTTGGTTTTTCTGTCTGCTGTCTGAAACGCCAAACACCCCTGATTGGTTAGAATATACACCGAGACCTTATGGTCTCGGTTTTCGTGAATCTAGCAAAGACCCGACACCCTCCTTAGTGGTGATTACACCCTGATTGGGTTAATTCTGATCGGGGCTGGCCAAAGAACAACGAGCTGCATAACCAAAACCTTATCGAGAGTCTAAGACTCTCGGTTTTCTTGAAACCCGAAACTACAACACCTTATATTAGGTTAAAGCTTGTTATATCACATTAGTTTTACATGTTCTTGATGTAAACGATCTTGCATTCGTGATTGACAGAAAAAGGGAGAACCAAAGGTACTCGTTACCTATTCTACGTGATTAAAGAAGACGACACGAACCCAGCAAAATTATAGAATCGAAATACTCTTCCTCCCTTCGTTTCTGTCTTCCCAGCCGGCGGCTCCACAGCCTCAACCCTAATCTTCCTCTTTTTTTTTTTTTTTTTTACGACTGATGAGAATGGGGTTTAAGTCCCGTTTTTTTTTCTTTTGTGAAGCCAAAATGGGCTAAAGCCCATGATACTTTTCTTTCTCTTTTTATAACCGGCCCTTATAGCTCCTTTACTTTTCTTATTTTTTTTTTTTTAAAATGAATAAACACTTAATATGGAATAGCTAGTAAGTAACTTTATTCACTAATAATTATTACTTACATAATACTTGACTAATTACTATTAATTATTTTTTCTGAAATAATTAATTGCGTAACGTTTTAAATAAAAAACAGAGGTTGCGTAATTACTGTTAACATTTAATTATTCTTGTACAATAAATAAAACATACGTAATATTTTCTGAAACTTAATAATTATTTTCTGAATAATTATTTTGTTGTAGTATTTAAATAGACTGAGACTGTGTATTTTCTTTTTACGTTTCAACTCTGAAATGTATTATATTTATTTTCTGAATAAATATTCATGAATATTCTTTCTGACATTAATAAGTATTTACTGAATATCATATGAACAGTTTTTAATAAATAAAACTGCGTATTTAATATTCTAAATTTTTAAATACGGGTTTTACAATTCTTCCCCTCTAAAAGGAATAATTCGTCCCCGAATTACGGATACAACTATACCGGGTTTTACAATATACCGGGTTTTACAGATAGAAAGAGATAAAAGATTAAAAGCTTAAACTTGAACTTTTGATTAATGAAACTATAATACAAAGATTAAACAAAGCTTAATTTGAAAGAAAAGATGAAGTTTTAGTGAGAGAAAGTTAAACACTTTCTCTCTCTAAAATGAAAACTAAAACAAAGAAAATTAAAACTAGCTAATGACTAACACCCTCCTAATGTGTCATTAGGAGGGTATATATAGGGAGTGGGGAATGCATGTATGCTTTCTTCTTTCTTTTTCTTCTCGACTCGATCTAAATTCTTTGTCTTTCTCGATGTCGTCTCGGGATTTGAACTCGTCTTTTAATTTTCATCTATAATTAGACTTGAGTTCTTCGACTTCATTAAACTTCCGTCTTTAGAATTTTTCTTCGATAAATCTTCAGAATAGGCCTTGGACTTCCGTTCTTTTTGCACTCTTGATCTTTTGACTTCGTCTTTTCTCGTTTTCTTCGATAAAAGCCCGTGAAAGCCCGTGTTTTCTTCCTTTTTCATCTTTTGGTCCTAAAACACAATAAAAACACAAACCACGCATAATTCTGACTTTTACGACATAAAATACACGTTTTGGTCTTGTTATTATTGGAAATAAGTGGTAAAAGGATAAGTGTTTTCACACTTATTAAATCCCCTACACTTGACCATTGCAATGCCCTCATGCAATGCATTAATTTTAAAGCACGGTTTACATTTTCCATCATAAATAACCCACCTTGGCCTTTATTAAATACTAAACATTAAGAAAAATAAAAAGATAGAAATATATACAAAACAAGTAAAGAAATCAAAAACTTACTTTGGGGTTTCGGCTGCCATGAACGTTTATCATCCTCAAGTTTCACGTTCCCCATACCAAGCTTAAAAACGAGATCATTGTTATTATAAGTTAGCAAACTAACACGACTTCATGTGGGCCAATTATTCACTTAGACTCCCTTATTCCTAGGTGTATCTCTTATATTTTATTATTGTCTTGAATGATCACGAGGATGCATTGTTTGACTTATTTCGATAGTTATTTAGGCTGAAAATAAAGTGGACGATTTAATCAATAGTTAGCTAAAGGACAAAATCTTTTAAAAATGCTTCTCGGGACCTCATAAAGTTCATATCTTGGCATAACTCGCTTCACGATTTGAGACCTTTCTCGGACCGATATTTGGCAGCGACTTCATACTTCAAATCTTTGAGAGTCGTTCTTGAAATTATGGTCTTCTCTTCATAATAGGAATTTCTTCACTTGAAGTTTTGAGAGATTCTTCATCTTTGGACCACGACTTCCGTTCATTTTTCTCCAATCTTTATTTTGGACTTTGATATACAACGATCCGCCTCCTTTTAGGACTTGGATCTATTTATCCTCATACCTTGCTAGGGTCTTTTCGGATAGACTTCTCCATAATCTTTAGGGGAGTATTTGCTTTACGTCGTGTGTCTTGATCCTTCATATTGATTTTCGATAAATGATTCTTCACATCACTTTTGGATCTTATAGCAACAAAATGTAGCCCTCATGCCTTGTTAGGGCCTTTTCGGACTCGCCAATCTTCGCATCCCGCTTCAATAAGTTATGCCTTGGCTATGAACTCTAATTAATACCGAGCAACTTTTAAACAATCTTAGGCTAGAAGCTAAGTAACTTTTCAAATCGTACAACCTTATTTAATGCAGATATATTTACTAACAAGCGATGGGAGAATAGGCTCATAATTAACTCACATAAATTCACGAAAGAATACCAAACTTATAATTGACTCTATCATCTCTCGTCCTCTACAGTTTAAAATCTCAAGGAATGAGACTCGTGGATGCTTAGCCAATTAAATCAAATTTTTGGGTTTTCGAGTCGCCTATAGGATCTTGCATCTTCTTAGACTCTTTCAAGTTTAGAATTTGCGTTTTAAAGTTCCCTTGATAAACAACTCTCTAGGATCAATTATAGGAACTTGCGAAAAGTTCTTGTTCTTAACCCATGAGAGTTACGACCTTCGCGTTTTAAAGTTCCCTATATAAAAGCCTAGCAAAACTTGACTTAAACACGTTAAGGATACTAGCTAGAGTAAACTTGGATAAGTAAACTCGGGTTGAGTCAAAATATTCACGACTTTGAAAAATTTAAAACCACTTTATTAAACTTTTACCATTAGCAAGGAAAGTAAATAACGATAGCAAAAGAAAACTATAAGGCCAAAATAGATTAAAAATTTTGAAAAATGTCAAAAAATCAAGTTTTTCCGGTTAAATTGAGGGCAAATTCATGGAAAAGACCACTTACTTTGATAGAAGTCCCCCCCTACACTTGATATAAACATTGTCCTCAATGTTTAAGCATGTGGGAGTAAACTCCCCTACACTTAGGACATTGTGCACTTTGTTTAAATATTGCTAAGGAAAGGACAACTATAGTGATTTCAATGTGAACATATAAGATATGAAATATTGAATTACGATAGTTTAGGATAGAACCTGGAAGACGGGAACACGGAATCACGGTTCATCAAAAGTCATCGAGGTGCACTTTAGAGCTTGAATCCCTGCAGAGAATAAGAAACAAGACAACAAACACATACGGGGCTCCCCTACACTTATTATGAAAGCGGTAAATGATAGATCATGGGTTGCCTCCCGAGAAGCGCTTGTTTTTGATAACCGAGTCACGAGCCTGACTCGACCCAAAACTAGTTCATGGGAAACGTGGTGAGGGATGGAATCATCTCATGAGAGATGTCCTCACCAAAGTACAACTTCACGCGCTGGCCATTCACCTTAAAATTGGGCCCATTTGGCTGAGAAAGCTCAATGGTGCCATAGGGAAAGACTTTGGCGACGGTGAATGGACCAGACCAGCGGCTCTTCAACTTGCCCGAGAAGATCTTCAACCGAGAGTTAAAAAGTAAGACTTGATCACCAACGTGGAACTCTCGGTTCTTAATCCTTGCATCATGGATGATCTTGGTCTTCTATTTGTAGATCAACGAGTTCTCATAAGCTTCATTCCTTAGTTCGTTGAGCTCATTGAGTTGAATCTTCCGAAGATTGTCGGCTTTGTTGATGTCGAAGTTATCCCACTTCAAGGCCCAGTGCCTTATGTTCCAGCTCGATAGGGAGGTGGCATGCTTTCCCGTACACAAGACGATAAGGTGTACAACCCATCGGGGTCTTATATGCGGTACGGAAAGCCCACAGAGCATCATCTAACTTATCGGCCCACGCGGCACGATGCTCTCCTACGGTACGCTCCAAAATTCGCTTTAATCCACGGTTGGAAATCTCGGCTTGACCATTGGTTTGAGGATGATAAGCGGTGGAAAGACGGTGATTGACACCATACTTAGCCATGACTCTTGCGAATTGATCATTGCAAAAATGAGTCCCGCGGTCACTAATGATAGCACGAGGAACACCGAATCGAGCAAATAATTGCTTCAAAAAGGTCACAACCACCCTCGCATCGTTCGTAGGGAGAGCCTTGGCTTCAACCCATTTGGATACGTAGTCAACGGCTATGAGGATGTACTTGTTCCCTTTAGATGATGGAAATGGCCCCATAAAGTCGATACCCCATACATCAAAGATTTCACATTCTTGTATGAAATTTTGAGGCATCTCATCTTTATGTGTGATCTTGCCTTGTCGTTGGCAAGCATCACAATGCTTAACCATTTCGTGAGCGTCACGATAAATGGTGGGCCAATAAAATCCAGAGTCAAACACTTTCTTCGCGGTGTAATTGGGACCAAAGTGACCACCGGTGGGTCCTTTATGGCAAGCATCAAGGATTTGTAAAGCTGTCGGCCCATCAACACATCGATGAATGACAAGATACGCACATTGTTTGAAGAGGTAAGGGTCATCCCAAAAGTAAGTCTTAATATCTTTAAAGAACTTCTTCTTTTGTTGGGATGTTAACCCTTCGATGAGAATTCCACCCGCTAAGTAGTTTGCAATGTCCGCAAACCACGGGGTGTCATCAAGATTGGAGTGAATAGACATTAAGGCCTCAAGGGGAAAAGAGTCATTGATCTCTTGATTCGGATGATCCCCTTGATAAGGATCCTCAAGTCTACTTAGATGATCCGCGGCTAGGTTTTCGGCTCCCTTCTTGTCACGAATTTCAATGTTAAATTCTTGAAGGAGTAAAACCCAACGAAGAAGTCTTGGTTTAGAATCTTACTTAGTTAACAAGTACTTCAACGCGGAATGATCGGTATACACGATGGTGGTAGAAAGGACAAGATAGGGGCGGAATTTTTCAAAAGCATACACTACAGCTAAAATCTCTTTTTCGGTAGTGGTATAATGCAATTGAGCCCCCATCATTGTCTTGCTAGCATAGTGGATTGGTTGGAATTGTTTGTTCACTCTTTGGCCCAAAACCGCTCCAATAGCAAAGTCGCTAGCATCACACATCAACTCAAAAGGTAGCTCGCAATTAGGGGTAACCAAGACTGGTGCCTTAGTTAGCTTATCCTTAAGAAGATTGAAGGATTCAAGACACTCTTTGGAAAAGATGAAAGGAGTATCTTTTTCCAAGAGGTGGGTCATCGGGCGAGCGATTTTAGAAAAATCCTAAATGAATTGACGATAGAAGCCCGTATGACCAAGGAAACTTCTCACACCCTTCACGGTTGAAGGTCGAGGTAACTTGGCTATGACATCCACTTTAGCACGGTCCACTTCAAGACCGGCTTTAGAAATTTTATGTCCAAGCACAATGCCTTTTTTTTACCATGAAATGACATTTTTCCCAATTCAGAACAAGGCGAGTGTCTTCACACCGCTTAAGCATGCGTTCCAAATTGGCAAGGTAAGAAGAGAAGGAATCGCCATAGACCGAGAAATCATCCATGAAGACTTCTATAGTTTCTTCAACCATGTCATGGAAGATAGCCATCATACACCTTTGGAATGTCCCAGGAGCATTGCATAAGCCGAAAGGCATTCTTTTGTAAGCAAATGTTCCATAAGGACAAGTGAATGTGGTTTTCTCTTGGTCTTGGGGATCGATGGGTATTTGAAAATAACCCGAGAAAACGTCTAAGAAGCAGTAATTGTCATTACCCGCTAGACGTTCAAGCATTTGGTCCATGAAAAGAAGGGGAAAATGATCCTTTCTCATAGCATCATTGAGTTTACGATAGTCTATACAAACTCTCCACCCTGTAACGAGACGAGTAGGAATCAACTTGTTGTTTTCATTGGGAACAACGGTGATTCCGCCTTTCTTAGGCACACAATGGACTGGACTAACCCATGGTGAATCAGAGATAGGATAGATCATGCCCGCATCAAGAAGTTTGATAACCTCTTTTATGATAACGTCATGAATCTTGGGATTCACCCTTCTTTGGCTTGGAATAGTGGGTTTAAAATCGTCCTCCATGAGAATTTTATGTGTGCAAAAGTGAGGATCAATTCCACGAATATCAGAGATTTTCCAAGCGATCGCTTTCTTGTGATTCTTCAGCATGGCGATAAGTCAGGATTTTTCTTCTTCTTTCAAGTCCTTAGCGATGATGAACGGTAACTTCTTGTTGTCTTCAAGGAAAACGTACTCGAGATGACACGGAAGATCCTTAAGCTCAAAATCCGGAGGATTTTCGTTGGACGACGGAGTCAAAGTCGGATCATCGATAGAGATATCCTTAGGAGATGGTGGAGAAATATGGTCCTCATTGAGAAGTTTCTCAATGGTACGAATGTCTTCATCCCAATTGGAGGGAGAATCGTCATATTGCAAGTCCACATTTCCCAAAGTAGCTTAGAATTCGTTCAAGATGAAATCACTTTCTCCAAATGGAGTTAGTGATGGAGCAATAGAGGCAACGGTCTCAACCGTGGGTAGAGAAGAAGAACCACTTTTACAAGCGTCTTTGAAATGTTCTTCACAGGCCTCATCAAGAACGTCAATGAAATTAACGCTCTTATTTTCAGAAGGCTGCTTAGAAAGTTTACCCATGTTGAAGACGATTTTATCGTCACCAACTCTCATGATTAATTCACCAGCGGCTACATCAATGAGAGTGCGACCGGTCCTCAGGAATGGACGTCCAACGATTAATGGAACACGAGGGTCTATCTCGTAGTCAACGACAACAAAATCCGCCGGAAAGGTGAATTTGTCGACACCGACGAAGACATCTTCGGCTATACCCACTGGATAAGCAACCGTACGGTTAGCTAATTCCAAGGTCATTCGGGTGGGGACTAGCTCGGGTAGAGACAGTTGTTTCCAAACGCTTAGAGGCATTAGGTTGATACTAGCACCTAGATCGGCTAGGGCCATATAATTCTCTACCCCGGGAAAGTTACAAGGAATCAAGAAACGACTAGGATCTCCTAACTTAACTGGAAGTTTTCTCAAAAGAACTGCAGAACAATTCTCATTTAATTGGGTATTGGCGATGTCGAGCAATTTTTCCTTATCACTTAAAAGATCTTTAAACATCTTAGCATATTTAGGCATGTGAGCGAGAGCCTCAGCAAAGGAGATATTAAAATTCAGTTGTTTAAACATTTTGAGAAAGTTAGAAACCTGAATATCATCCTTGTTCTTCAATTTCTCTTTCCTCAACCTTGAGGGATAAGGTATATGGGTTGAGATGAAGGCTTTGGAATGGAATTCTAACTCACATCCGTGGGTGGTGGAGGGGCGGGAGTAGAAGATGGTGGTATTGGAGAAGGGGACTCGTTTTCCTTAGTCACAATCACTGGTGTAGGTGTAGGAATCTCGGGTTCCTTTAAACCTTTGCCACTGCGAGTGGTGATTGCTTTCATCTCCCCTCTGGGATTAGCAACGGTGTTACTCGGAAGAGTACCCGAACCAGAGGCTTGATTACTTGGGAAAAAACTAGCCATCATATCCCTTAAGTTATTCGTTTGATTGTTCATGGAGTTTCTCATGTCGGCTTGAAGAGCATTCCCTTGTTTTGCCATATCATTCCTTAGCTCAGCTCGAATATCGTTCCCTTGTTTTGCCATGTCCCCTTTTAAGTTAATGAATTGGCTTTGAAGATTCATCACCATCTCTCTATTGGTCCTCATGTAAGTTTCGAGGTCTTGGTTCAATGCCGTGGGTTGGTTGAGAGGTGGAGCTTGGTAAGCTGAATTATTTCCTTGAGGTAGATATGGGTTTCTTTGGGATTGATATTGATTGGTAGCTCGAGGTTGGCTTTGATTGTTGCGGTTGAAATTGTTTTGGTTTTGGTTTTGAGGAGAAAAACCTGGTGGAGATAGATAATTGTTGGAACGATAACTTAGCAAGTTACGGTCTCCTTGAGGACGTGCTTGGTAGCCTCCTCTAGCAAAGTTACCATTAGCAGCGTACACATTTTCCGGATTGTCAAGAGTAGAAGGACAATCGATGTACGAATGAGAAACCCCACAAATCTCATAAGAAGGTGCAATAGCTTTGGCTTGTTGAAATTGGTTTGTAGCCATGGTTAAGAATTTTTTGTTCATCTCAGCTATTTGGCGAGAAAGTCCGGTGAGCTCTGGGTTAGATGATGTAGAAGAAACATTGGCCCTCTGATTATTTCTTGAAGATGCAGATGAATCCCAATTTTTGTGGTGAGTGGTCATGTTCTCTATTAGCTCTCTACACTCCTCATGTCGTCTCTTCATGAATGTACCACCGCCAGCAGCATTAATCGTATAACGATCACGGAAAGTTAGACCATTATAGAAAGTATCAATCAAAGTAACGGGGAGCATGTTATGGTTCGGACAACGGTCGATCAAGACATTATAGCGTTCCCAAGCATCGAAAAGTGACTTATCAGGTTCTTGTGTGAATCCACTGATTTGGTTGCGAAGACTAGTGACCATGGATGGTGGAAAGTAGGGCGACAAAATTTTTTGAGTCATGTCATCCCATGTTTGAATTGAGTTTTCGGGAGACGATCAAACCATTTTTCGGCATGATGGGATAAAGTGTGTGGAAAAGGTGAAGGCGAAGAAAATCCATGGAAGCACCAGGTAGTTTCATGCTTTAAGTGACGGTAATGAACTTGTCTAGATATTTGTTGACATCATCATCCGTTAATCCGCTAAACGGGCAAGCGTTTTGAACTTGCTGGATCATGTGATGCTTCAACGAATATTTAGGAGCCGTGATTTGCATCGGCGCAATCGGTCCTCCGCGTCCGTTCATGGTGGGTTGACACAGTTCCTCCATTGTTCGTAAATCAGGTAGGGGAACATTGTTGTTGTTGTTATTGTTATTCAAATTGGGTAGAGTTGGGTTGTTATTGTTGTTATGCACACCAGCCATATCTAAATCTTCACGACTCTCAGGCTCAGAATAATTTGAAGATCTAGTACGCATACACCTGCAGAAGAAAAAAAATGCCAAAGAAACAGAGAATATATATATATATATATATATATATATATATATATATATATATATATATATAGATATATATATATATATATATATATATATATATATATCTTTTTGGTGCAAAACCTTTGGAAAAGAAATGCTTTTTATGATTTTTTAATGTTTTTGTATTTTTGAAATTTTTTTATAATTTTTAAGGATTTTTGAAAATTTTTAGCAAGGAAAATAACGTTCCTAAAATAAGGGATCCCAAAATTCATCGCGTCTCTCACTAAAGATCGTTAATCTTAAAGAAAAGAGCCGATAACGGCGCCATTTAATACAAAGATTTTCACTAAGTATCAAAATTCGTTGTTCCAAGTCTTTTTGAATTGATTATTGGTAGAAAGTGCAACTCAATTGTCTTTTGATGAACAAGAGGATGGTTTGGTTTGATTTTCTAATTCTAAACTTAAAAACAAATGATTGTCGTTGAGTAAAGTGGATTTGAATAAAAACTTAACAAGTAATTTTAGAACTTAAAACTTTGTAAAACTTTAAAACTTAAAAACTCAATCTATCAGAATTCAACAAGTCCTTTCTATCGGAATGCACCAAAATTAGAACAATCGGAATAATCAAATGCAAAGCTATCGGAATGTTCATCTGAATACCCATCGTAATACCAAAGTCCATTCTGTTGCAATGTTGTTCTATCGGAATACAAGGTATCGGAATGTTCCTGTCGCAATATGATTCTATCGGAATGGTGAGCTATCGGAATGTATCAAACTAAAATTGGGCAGAGTTTCGACTTAAAAGGACCTTAAGCCCCGTCGGAATATGCGATCGCAATGAGCGATCGCAATCCCAGATCAGAATAATGGGGAAATAACCAAACTATCGCAAAGTAAAACCCCAATGGGTGATTGCGATAAACAAAAGCAGCTGTCGGAATGTCTGAATCCCCAATATTGCGATGGAATGCAAACTTAATCCAAAAATGGTGGTAAGCTGAAAACTCAATAAGCACATACAATAAGCTACTTTAACCGAACCTTAAACAACTCAATAAGCATAAATTTGGCAACTTTCAAAACTCAAAATAAGCAAACTTAATAAATCGAATCTTTTAAAAAAAACACTAAACTTTTTAAATAATCCGAAAATGCAATAAGCTATAAATAAGAAATAAGCCAATAAGCACAAAGAGCTTATAGCCTATACGTATATGAGCTTATGTAGGAACAAGAAAGATTAACCTTTTAACCACGAAATCATCAAATCAAACGCGTGAAGTGTAATATTCGGATTAAAAAGTTAAAGTAAATCAAGAAAGATATAAAGAGATAAAAGATTAAAAGCTTAAACTTGAACTTTTGATTAATAAAACTCTAATACAAAGATTAAACAAAGCTTAATTTGAAAGAAAAGATGAAGTTTTAGTGAGAGAAAGTTAAACACTTTCTCTCTCTAAAATGAAAACTAAAACAAAGAAAATTAAAACTAGCTAATGACTAACACCCTCCTAATGTGTCATTAGGAGGGTATATATAGGGAGTGGGGAATGCATGTATGCTTTCTTCTTTCTTTTTCTTCTCGACTCGATCTAAATTCTTTGTATTTCTCGATGTCGTCTCGAGATTTGAACTCGTCTTTTAATTTTCATCTATAATTAGACTTGAGTTCTTCGAGTTCATTAAACTTCCATCTTTAGACTTTTTCTTCGATAAATCTTCAGAATAGGCCTTGGACTTCCGTTCTTTTTGCACTCTTGATCTTTTGACTTCGTCTTTTCTTGTTTTCTTCGATAAAAGCCCGTGAAAGCCCGTGTTTTCTTCCTTTTTCATCTTTTGGTCCTAAAACACAATAAAAACACAAACCACGCATAATTCCGACTTTTACGACATAAAATACACGTTTTGGTCTTGTTATTATTGGAAATAAGTGGTAAAAGGATAAGTGTTTTCACACTTATTAGTATTCCTAGTTAAAGGGCATGCTTTCTTCGCTTTAGTGGGATTGATCCTAGTTATTCCTACTATGGTGAAAGTTCTACCAATGGGACGCCACATCCAACCAACTTGGGTTAACACTTTCCCAGTCGGTTTCCATTCTAATCTATTTTTCCGGGCATTCATCTCATTTACATGGTCAATAAGGCAAGAATCATGACGACTAGAAAATATACATTCATTGCAATTCTAACATTTCAAATTAGAATTCACAGTAGGCTTAGAACGCTGCACAACCGCAGAGCCTTTAGGTTTAGCTACATGATTCTTTTTATTCAAAACAGAAATAACATTCCTAGGATGGGCTTCTACTTTCTTCTTCACTTGACTACTAGATAGGGGCAAGATCCTATCCTTCTTCTTGTTTCTTTTAAGCTTAGATCTTTGAGCCTTAGTAGTGGTGCTTACTCCTGTAGAAGGCAACACGGGAATATTAGAAGCTGGTTTTGATTCCACCTTTTCTTTAGTGACCAAAGTTTGAGAAGGTTTAGTCCTAGGGCCCTTGTTAAGTGGTGTGACGGCAATGAGGTTCCTTTTGATTGCATAGAGGACGGTGCTGAGACAGTGGCTGTGTTATCCACAACATTCTTACCTTTTAGGGTACAAAGTGTTTCCTTTAACTTAGTGAAAGCCAGATTTTTATCACAAATTTGTTCCCTCAAATCAGATAATTCCACCGACTTTCGATTCAATTGTTCAATCAATGATTTATTCTGTGCAGTGGTATTAGCACATGCAGGCTTTACTGAATCGAAGAGTTGTGTATTTTTTTGTTTTAAGTTATCAACTTTGGACAAAATCTATGAAACTTGATTATCTAGATCAAGTTTAAAATTCTCAGCGGCCTCAAGTACGTTCACATAGTTAAGCTCCTTAGATTTCTCTATGTCTATCGGCAATGATTTAGCAACCTTGTCACTCGGCTGACGTTGTTTTGATTCTATATTTAATAGAAAATTCTTTTGAAAATTTGCCTCATCTATATTAACACCTTCGAATGAAGTTTCAAATATCTCTTGAATAAATTGTTGCTTGCATTCAAGCGAAATACAATGTTTTTGGATCTCATCAAAAAATTTGAAAGCAATGTATAAGAATCTTGAAGCTTTAAAAATTCAGCGTCAGATTTGTGACAAGTACTATCTACCACATTATCCACAGATTCATCATTATGCACAATAGAATCATTATCAACACTTTTATTCACACAGACAGAAACTATATCATGAGACATCACTTGCTTCAGAATCTGATGATTTTGGCGTGAAACTCGTTCTATTTCAAGTAAACTGTTTTCATAAGCATCATCCATTTCATTAAAAACACGTCTAACTTCTTCTATTTCCAAAAGCAAATCTTGATCAACATTACTAAAACAAGCTTTAACATTGTTTACAAATGGAACAATTTCATCTCGGAACGCAGCTCTAGTGTGCTCAAAATTCCATTCACCTTCCGTTATGGCCGAAGCCGTCGTACGTTCCAAAATGACCTTGTCAAAATCGGCTAAGTGTTGACAAGTATAGGAGACGTACTAGTGGAATTAACTTCTTTAAATCCGTTTTGACAAGTATAGGAGACGTACTAGGAGGGTTTTCATTTGACAAACTTTGGGGCACAAGAACTGTCAGTTCAGCTAATTCCTTTTGTAAGCGAATACGTGTCTTTTTAGAAAATTGATCTTTATTATACGTATCATAATCAAGCTTATGGAATTTTGAAAGCATTTTAGAATGAGTTTCTTCCGCAAGCGACTGTGTCTCCTCGATACTACAAACAAAAGGTGCTTCTTTCGATTTGCCAACTAGGGTCATATCATAAAGACACGGAATATATTCCTGAGCTTGTTCTGCATAACCGAGATTAGGTGGTAAATCTTGAAGACGCTTAAGTTCGAGTTCTTTAAACGATTTAGTTAAAAGATGAACCTTTTCTGTGGAATCATATTGTTTTAAAAGCTGTTGTTCTTTGAATTTAAGAAGTTTGGAAGCATTAATTTTCGATTCAAACTTTTTAAACTCGAGAGTTTCGAAATCCATTTTAAGTTTCTGAAAATCATTTACAACCGATTCTTTTGCTTTTAATTAATTAAAAAAATTAGCTTTTAATGATTCTATTTCTTTCAAGTGTTCAATCTTTTCAAAACGAAATTGGTCAAATTCATAACATGTTATTTTCTCTGCTTGAGGGACCATTTCAAAAGTTTTGACCTTTTCTTTATGCAACGCAAGCTCAGTAGTTAGGGTGGAATTTGTATCTACGGATTGTCTAAGAGCCATATGCATTTGATCAATAATATGTTTAGGCACCATGACCAAATCATGTTGAGCATAAGATTTCATACCCGTCGTAGCATTTGGTTGAGGTTCACTCAAATGTGTAGGATTGGGTACCACATCATTTGAGTTACTAGTTCCCGAATGCTGTTCGAGGTTGTCGTTTTCATGCCCAACTTGATGTTGGTTATCATCGTTACCAAGATTGGTTGTGGTGGATACCTCACTGATGACATCAAAACCGTAGTGAGAGAGATTAGCAACGAGAGCAGCTTGGGCAGAGTGAATGTCATCACAATCCGAATCATATGCGTCAAGATCATCTGCTTGATAAGCTGCATTAGAAGTGGAAACGACTGCAATGCCTTCATTGTCTGCTGCCCCTGGGTCTGCAAAAAATGCTAACTCTTCTGAATCCAAGATCTTTCCCTTAGATTAAGCATCAACAAAATACATCTTCTCACGAAACCATGTTGCATCCCTTCTTCGTTTTGGCTGAGTGCATTCCCTAGCCATATGACCTTGTCCTCGGCAATTGTAGCAAGTCACAACCTTTTGAGAACCAATAGGGCTTCCATTTCCATTAGATTGAGAATTCATAGCTTGAGCATTCACAGTCCTTGTGGGAGGTCCATATGAAGTTTTCCTTCCCTGAATAGGTTGCACCGTCACTTGACCATCTTGAACAGTGGCTTGTTGTCGAGGATTTGAAGAGGTGCAAAGCTGATTGTTTGTTGATGGAAATCCTCTAATTGCAACAAGTTTTGACAAGTAGGCAGTGAGATGGTTTAGAACATCAGCTGACGTATCATTTGGAGTAAAGACCGGTGCTTGGATTGGTGGAAGTTCATTGGAGTAGAAGGCTTGTGCTGGTTGTGCTTCAATTGGAAAATATCCTAGCTGAGGAGTATAGCCTATTGGAGAAGTGTTGGCTTGTGATGGTGATGTCTGGTGTGGTGGTTGCTGTGGAAAAGATTGTTGATGAACACTTTGTTGAAATGCTTGATGTGGCATCATTAGTGGTTGATAAGATGGTTGTTGTGGTTGCTGATAGGTGTGTGGTGGTGGCTTCTGCAAGTATGATGGTTGTTGATAAGTACAAGCCATGTTTTGTTGAGAAGCATACATGGCAATTGGATCATGAACTTGAGGTGTAGACAACCAAGCCTCGATCACATGGCATTCGTGTTGTTGAAGAAAAGCTTGAAGTTGATTCACATTGGTGTTATGCAAGTCCTTAGCCAATTTAACATCCGTCACGTACTTTTTTCATTCTGATGGAAGAGTGTTTAAATACTTGGTGTTCAATTGAAACGTACGAATTGTCATGCCATAGATATTGAGCTCATTCAACAGTAGGGTAAATCTCAGATAGTAATCATTGAGAGTCTCCCCTGGCACATAGGCAAACTTATCAAAAGTATCATAAAGCTTACACTCTCGTTCTTGTTTAGTTAACGAAGTGCCTTGCATTAGAACACGAATTCTATCCCATAACTCTTTGGCAACTTTATGTTTACTGATGAGTTTGTAGACATCTGGAGGAAGGGCTTGGAGAATGATATTTGTAGCTTGTGTATCACACTTGTCTTGTAGCTTAGCATCTCCAGTTAGTTCACCCGTTTTTCGAGGATGAGTAACAGCACCTTCTGTCACAGCATCATATACCAATGGTCCATTGAGCACCGATGCCAAAATTAGATGTCCATTTTCTTTTTTCAACATATAAAGTTCCATTCGGGAAGCCCAATCCTCATACATAGTCTTCACCAACATTGGTGGACGATTATCCGTACCCGAGAGGATTGACTTATCCGTAAGAGATGTGTACTACATTTTAATAAGTTAAGATTTACAAAGTTGATCGATCAATGAGAGAAAGTAAATGTATTTGTTGTTGTGTTTTAAATCTGAGAAATAATGTTTGAAATCCCCTAAATTATGTCCTCGATAAACCAAAAATCCAAGTCAAAATTACACACGTTAAAAAGTTTCAAAAACACGTTTTTGAAAAATGTTGGATCACAACACTTGATCGCAGTGGGGATCGTACTCAAATCGTAGTGGGGATCGCAGTCCTTGATCATGACAAGTGGTCTTACTCTTTGATCGTGACAAGTGATCGTACTCCTTGATCGTGACAAGTGATCGTACTCCTTGATCGTACCCAACGATCGTACTCGGATTACACTCGTTTGATCGTACCCAACGATCGTACTCGGATCGCACTCGTTTGATCGCACCCAACGATCGTACTCGGATCGTACTCATGATCGTACCCAACGATCGTACTCGGATCGTGGCATGTGATCGCAGTGAGTGAGCGAGGCCTGTGATCGCAGTGAGTGATCGTATTATGTGATCGTGCTATTGGATCGCAAGTAAAAACCCCAGGTTTATGTGATCACAATACACAGATCGTACTATGAATACCAGTTTTCTCGGACAGTACAAAACACAACAAATTCGAGATTCTAAGCCTAAAGATGAATCAAACACCCAAAATTTTTGTGTTTTTAAACAAAGTAACAATACTAAATCACTATAACAAGTAAGTAGATGAAGTATATCAAGATTAAACCATAAAAACACAAAAAAAATTGGTACGTGTGATTTTGGATCAAAATAGGCGAGAGAATCAAGAACACAAACACAAAAACCAAACAATCATCCCATGGCTCTTGATATCATTTGTAGGATATGTAAATCTTGCTTATGTTTTAGAGAGAGAAAGAGATAGAAAGATAGATGATTTCACATACACACTTTTAGAGAGAAAAATAAGAAAACACGCTTTACTATGTGTATTGTATGAGAAAACCACACCCTCTCCATCTAAGGAGAGGGTTTAAATACCAAGCCCATAAGATAGGCTTGGGCTTACAACTGGGCCGGCCATACAAGCATGGACCGGGATTTTCCTTGTTTGATATATTAAAAGATATCTAGACTACGAGCTACTACTTAATATATTGTCAGAGTGACCGAATCTTCCTAAATACGTAAAAACGTATTTCCAACAATGTGACTTTTGCTAAACCTGACTAGCAAAATGCTGGTGGCAACTTTGAACCTGCTGGTGGCGAAATGGTGTGGTGTTGCTGGTGGCGACTTTATTCATGCTGGTGGCAAAATGGTGTAGTTTTGCTGGTGGCAGAATAAAAGTTGCTGGTGGCAATTGGGCCATCTTCCACATTTTTTCCCTACTAGTCCTTCTTCTTTATTTCTTCCTTCATCTTTCCTCTAAACTTTCCAATACTCCTTCGTTCCCATGCCTTGTTTATTCCTTCGCTTCCAATTCATGCTTTTTATTCCTTTATTCACGTTTCTTCATCCTTGCTTCCTATAAAACATAATAACCGAACTTTGCACAATATTAGCAATAAAAGTCCGTTTATTACCACAAATACTATATCAAAAGTGAAGATAACGCTTATTAATACATGTTGGATTTGAGCGTTATCAAATCCTCTCACACTTAAGCATTGCTCGCCCTCAACAAGTAAGGTAAAACCAAAATCAAAATTTAAACATAAACTTGTATTTGACTCCTCTGAATCTATTTAAAAATCTAAAGACACAAAGATAGTAGACTCATCTTAATCCGATGGGGCGTGAGCACCCGACAATTTTATCAAAAAGAAATTTATTATTTTTGACATATAAAAGCAAAATACTAATCACCAAATAATCACATCCATCTTCCTCATCATCCTACTCTTGTCTTTTCTTTCTCCATTTTTTTTCATTTTTTTTCAACTTCAAGCATCACGTCTTGACACATTGGCCAATCGATACTACCATTTTACTTTTTCTTCCTTCGTCTTCATAATTTATAGCTCATTGGCTATTTATAACTAAGCTTATAGCTCATTGGCTATTTGCTTCTTTTCCGCAATCCCCCTCACACTTTGGATGAGCATACGCTACAAAAAATACAAAATAGAGTAGCTAATCCTCTTTTGTTGAAATAACTCATGCGAATACAAAGTGTGACCAACTCGATCATCAAAAATCTTTTTTTCTCTAAAATAGGTGATTAGCAACAACATTTAAAATATTTTTCCTTTTATCATCTATTCTTGCCATAATCACACAAATTGTGATCTCAATGCGGATTAAAAATACTACTAAAATAAAATTTAAAATTTAACTAATTATTTGATTTTTTGTGTAACCTTTGAAAAGTAACCATCTTTGAAAAAAATAGACCATTTTTCCTATCTGACCACCCCATCACACTTAAGTTTAACATTGTCCTCAATGATAATAAACGAACTTCAAAGTATAAGAAAATTGGAAAAATAAGGTCAAACGATACTACCGAAATATGAACATGAACTCCATGTGGTTTTGTTGCATCATGAGTCTACAGAAAACTCCATATTTTCGACCAATGTTGAATTCATATGTCAATTCCTACAAATACTGCACTAACAAAAGAAACGTTTTCTTTCAAATAACATAAAATAAAGTAAAATCACCAAAATGTCTTAAACAATTCCAAGTCAACAAACTACAAACACAATTCCTTGGAAACAAAATAAAATAAAGTCTTTGAAAATAATATCTTACAAACTTCACATGATATGGTGTCTTCAATTTTCCATATCTTCATCATCATCATGAGCTCCTCTCGATGATCCTCCAACATCAAAATTTCTGAGAACAATAGAGCTACTTCCAACGTATCCACTCGTATTTGGGTCTAAGTAGTCATCAACGGACACTCCATGTAACACCCCATTTTGATAATGGAATGTCACGCGTAATTATGGCGTGTCATCAAAGCATACAAGGATAAATGTATAAAACATTACATGACCATAGGGTAAACCGGAATCAAACATCGGTTCCCAAACATAAGCCCAAAACATAATAAAGCAAAGGAAATGAATGAAAGACTAAACAAGAATAAGTATATGAAGGCAAAAAGAAAAAGAAGTCTCTGGCAGCTTCCATCCTATGCACGTCCTCCAAATGCTCGAGTCTTTCCTAGGGTACCTGCCGTTTTGGGACATGGAAAGGAAAGTAACGGCTGAGCAAAACGCTCAGTGCACGGATATAGACATAGTATGAATGACTAAGCATAATAAAGACTTAATAGCAGCGGAAATGTATAAGTCCTGGAAAACCTGGAACATGTTCATAAAACTGGTTTTATAGTTTGAAAAGCCTTATGTTTATCTTATGGAAACTGTTTAACATATTTTACCATTAGCCAATATAGGTCATGAAAATCCACCGTGCATGAATACTTGGAGGGGTGACCTCATCATGCAAATTAGAGGGGCTGTCTCTAATTTAATATACTGGTTCTGGGTAGGAGGGATCAGCTCCTTGTGAAGGATGCAAGGCACACACCACATTCACCATGAAATCCTGACTGAAACATGTAACTAGGATGCACCCATACGCCCCACATGATAAATATAATATAAATGGCCAAAAGTTGAAGGGACGCTACGAGCAATCACTCCGCCGTGGTGAAGTCATAACATTAGTGTCTCTAATGTTATGGTTATGGTACCTCCATAACTAGGTGAAACTGGTCATGCATGTATATGGCTATAGGTAATCTTAATTAAACATAAGCAATCAAACACGTAACTTATACTACGGGAAAACAGTTGGCTGCATACGGGGAAATCCTAATAAGGAAAGAATGTCCATACTGAAAGGACGGGAATCCGTACCTTATGTCCAGTGAACGAAGAAGACGAACGGAAAAGAGTCCTACTCCGGTATCACTAATGCTACATAAATACATACGTGTATAAGTATCTGATTACTGAATACATAACTGGCTTTATATTATGTCTTAGCTTATTTAATACGTTGATGTCATGGTTTACTGTTTTAAGCTTAATATTGTGTTTATCATATATTCTGTCTATTCTGATTAAGTATCTCTTGTATTTCATGTATTATACTTGTTGTTTAATAATAAGTAACTTTCCAAAAATAGCAGGTTTCCTAAAATAGAAAGTTTCCAAAAAAATAGAATTACTGCTTAAAATAGATAAGTTTCTAAAAAATAGAAAGTTTCCATAATTAGATATAAGCTGGTTAATTAAGCTAATAATATAAGCTAAGTGTTTTCCTGATTATTTTCTAAGTCATAATGATATAATGTATAGTTTATTAATTATTACATGTAATTTAAATAAACTATAGGTTAAAAGTATTTAATTAAATATAATGTGATTTAATTAAATAAAGATATAATTACTTCGGTTAAAACATGTATTATTAATTATATTAATACAACCTAAGTCATGAGAATTAATTAATTATAAGTCATGGTTTTAATAATTAATTAATTACTTAGTCAAATTTAAATAAATAATTACTTAGGTTAAAATCATGTATTATTAATTAATAATAATAAACTTAAGTCTATGTTTTAATTAAATTAATTATCTAGCATGTTAAATTAATTTAATTAACTTGTAATAAATAAACATGTAAAGCTAATTAACTTGTAAAAAAAATAATAACACGTACTCTTGTATTATTTTATTAAAATGCGTCGAAAACCGAACCCGTGTCTTATTAATTTAAACGTGAAACTCGTGTTATGTATTATAAATAAGCCGAACCAAACAGCCCCTTAACTTGGTTTACTAAACTGCCAACCAAACAGTCCCTAATTCTGATTTTAAACCCACTGCCAAACGCACCCTTAACTCTGCCAGTTGCCCTTGGCAGCTTTGCGTTTCCCCTGATTGTTTAAAACTCCCACCGACTGGCTAAACCTGCCAGCCGTGGGTTCCCACTTCCAGACCAAACCAAACCCCCTGCCTGTTTGTTGTTTCCCCCGTCAGTACAAACCAAGCCAACACCCACATTAGGGTTGCGGCTGGTGGTGAAAAAAACATCACCGAGACCATAGAAGGTCTCGGTTTGGGGCCAAACGAACACAACAACACCCCATCAATCACCCCCTTTGTATTATCGTGAAATTAACATGTATTAAGATCGAATTACAATGATTCATGATCAAATTAAACATATGAACAATAAATAAGGAGGGATTTAATTACCTATGTTTTTAGGGTTAAGAGCACGAACACAACATCATTCTTGATCTGGAGGATTTAAAAGCCGCGTTTCTTGTTTTCTCCTTTGGTGTAGGTTGACGGCAACACGGAAAGCAAGGAGAAGAAAAGGAGGCGGCTGTTTTGTTTAGTTCTAGGGTTTTAGGTAATTTTGTGTTTGTCAAAAAAATGAAAATTACACCCCCGTCTTTTCTTTTTGAGCCGTCCAAACCAAATGGGCTTAAGGCCCTTGTGTGTCTTGTTTTTACTTTCTTGTCTAAAGCCCAATTAAAACACTTGTACTTTTATTTAATTCGCGACTTGTTTAAATGGTACGCGTAATCGTATTTTAAAGTGTCATGAATTCTCGTAGTTATTTTTATACGTTTTAAAAGTGAACATTACGTACGTAATTACTTATTGTGTAATTTAATATATGTAGTAATAATATTCATCGTGTTAATCATTCATGTTTACGTGTTACGTAATTATTAATTATTCATGTTACTAATATTACTTTTACGCAACGACCTTTGTCGTATTAATAATTACGTAAGTGCATAATTATTTGTTTGCGATTTCATGTTCATGATTTTATGTTCGTGATTATAATAATTATTGAAATAATTATTGTGTGTTCATACGTAGTAAATACTTATCGTGTTATAACACGTACGTAATTATTGAAATTAATATTTGTTATACGTGTTCATGTTAATTAAGGAAAGTTTTAATCATGTACGTACGATTATTAATGTACTGTTCATGGTAAAATCATGCGGGTTTTATAACTCTTCCCCCCTAAAAAGAATAATTCATCCCCGAATTATAGATGTCGTAACTGGGAGCGGAACACACCCGAATTAAACTGGAAGGGTATGTAAAATAACGAAAAATGAAGGTGACGTGGAACGTGACATGTCTTGAAAGGACATGGAACGTGACGTCACTTAAAGAATATATCTAATCGATAAGAGAAAACGGATAAGAAGTTCGGATGAACTTGTCCGTTTCCAAGTGGCATCCCTCTTGGAACGGTTCCTTCAGGAGATCTTGACACAAATGATAAATCTTGGTCCTCCTGACCTTGACTTGGAATACGAAGGAATTCTTGGATATCAACGGAAGGTAGATTCCTAAATTCGATCGAGGAAAATAAGAGTTAACGTGCTAGGGTAACTGAAACGTTTACGGTGCAAGACAATCTGACTTAACTGATAATTAGAAACGATGCGCGAGACATAAAGAAACGTAGAACGTGAAAAATTTTGAACGTGTTACGTGAAAATTTTTGAACGTGCTACGTGGAGATATGGCGAGTGTAGTATGAGTAAACATATCGTGATCAATGATACGTGTAACATATCTTGAACCTGATATGAGGAACGTGGAATGAACATGACATGTGAAACATATCATGAACATAGAATATAATGGCGGTAACGCCAAACGCTACAAGGTGAGACGTGGAATATGACGTGAAACGTCTATCTGATGATGGAGAGTTATACTAAACTTGGGTCTGGTCTCTCAAGTTCTTGCAAAACTTCCCAGAACGAAATGAACATAAAATCGTAAGCCCAGATACGATCATGGACGTGAATAGTGTCATGAACGCGAGCGCGAAAGCAAGTCGTGGAATCAGAATGAAGACGTCAAGTAATTTAGGAGTACAATTGCGAATCTTTGTCTGACCCGATAGCTGCGGGATTACCAAGTGATCGGATGAGCCTTGGCTGGAACATGTCCGATCAATCTGTTGGTTCTACAATCCTTGCGGATGTAAGGATTCTACAGACTTGATCAAACTGTTTGCAATAACCCAGATAGCATCATGCTTCTTCTGAGTTTGCGTTAATCTAGTAACCAAAATCCGTGGAGATCTTGTCACATTTCAATTCACAATTTCTGATGATGAAAACATCCCAGTTTGTTGGTGTCCTATCTTAACCTGTTGGTATGTCAGGTACCTAGATATGAACGTAACTGTATCTTGATTCGTAGAACTTGATGCATAGGAGTTTGCGAAACTCTGAGTCTCTGAATCTAGACTTCTCCTAGCGTAGGATTTTCTAGAACACCTATTTTAGTGTAGGGTTGTCTCCTTTACGCATAAGCTGGGTCATGGTAAGATTAACCATAGAAACCCATGTGATTCAGTGTGTCACTGTAATCAAACAGAATTGATATTGGAAAAATTTCTAGGGTAGAATTTCTCTTGTCATAGAATTTGCAACATAGTGCAGATATGGTCTTCCTGTTCTTCTCTAGGCTTAGAGGAAATCAGGTTATCCTCAATGAAAACACTGATGAATTTGCTATGAATTCATGGAAACTCATTCTTATAATGCCGTTGGAGCATTAATGACACTCATTCAAAATCATAAATCTAGCATGACCGAGTCGTGTACGAATAGCAGTCATGGACATGTCCTGCTTTTTCACTCGTCACTGTTGGCAGTATGATCATGAGTTCGATCTTGGAAAAGTGATTAACACTATACGGTTGATTGGACATGTCGTCAATACGTGGAGGAGAATAACGGTCATGAATGGTGATTTGTTTAAGTCGACGGTAGTCGACACATAATCTCATGGTACCATCTTTCTCCTTGTAGGTTCTTCTGGAATGTATAGGAAGACTTTGGAATAATCAAATGGCTATGCGTAAAAGAATTAAGTGGTCGTGTCTTACTGACAGCTAGAAAATTTTAGCGACCATGGCTAACAACGCACATGCTTGTAAGCATAGATAATTTGTACAGATTTTCCTGATGGAAAATCAAGCTGAATGTATTCAGGAACCTGAACATTACTGCATATAGTTATGAATCGTAGCATGGTGTGCTGTTCATAGTCCATAATTAGGATAAAATTCATCTCGTGTCTGTCCGAGGAAATGCGTTAGCAGCTTGGATCTCGTCATTAAGCTGAAGGAAAACCTTTGTATACGTGGGAATACGAAAGGCGTCCTTCATGGTCATGAATCAATGATTTATGGTTACAAGAATGAAAGTGACATCGACAACGTGACAGTTCTCACTGATGCGCCGGTAATGGTATTGAAATTATTGTGGCCTGATTAATACATGGCACAACAAAATGGATATACCCTTGGAGGGTACCCTGAATTTCTTAGAAATGTTCCATAGTTGGACGTGAGTCATGTGTCTTGACCTCGTGTCTTGGAACTATAAGCATGGCATATGTCTTGACTGATATCTTGACATGTGTCTTCAGAAAGTATACGTGAAACATGTGTCTTAACTGATGTCTTGACATGTGCCTTCAGAAAGTATACGTGAGACATGTGTCTTGACTGATGTCTTGACATGTGTCTCGAGATGTGAAACAGTTAGAACTAAAAATATTAGGTTATTATGCCAGAATCGGCGGATCGGTTGGACTACTAATCATTTGTATATCTGATCACGTCCGCGGCCGGAGCCTCGGTTGCGATTTCTAGGATAGTTGCTGTCATAGTAGTGGTTATTATCATCCTGTCTGTCGGTTCCACGACGGTCATTCTCATGACCGTGATTCATGTAACTATTCAGCTGAGTGGCCGGCTGGTACCGGTTTGCACTCATATGACTGAAACGACAACTGAATGACGTGTGACATGTAACTAAGAATTTGGGATAATGATTGATAAAATTGTCTGATGGTGAAGCATCTTCTCGTCCGATTGATTTGTTCTGACGCCTTTGTCTTCGTCTCGTAGGATCTTCAGGTTGTGAACATCATCCGTATCTCGTAGCGTCTCCAAACGTCAACAGCATCAACCTTTAGTAACATCTCCAAGTTATGAGCGGCATCAGCAATCTTGTAGAATATCAGCAATTGAAAATACGCCTGAGATGATTCAGAATCTACTAGCGAATACTTGTGAAGTATTGCAAGTGGAATACACATGGATTAAGGTACATGTAATACACATGGAATACGGTACATGGAGTACACGTGGAATGCACATGAAATGATCGGTATGGGGTCGATCATTTATCATGATTTAAGGAAAGTATATCGGTTAAATGGTTAGGAAAACCATCATGATAACCTGGCAATGCCAGTATATACCTCATTCTGGTTGCATAGAGAACGCTAAAGTATGGTTACACAAAATTCAACGATGATTTCCTGACAGCATGATCAATGAAAACCAACCATGACTATCATGAAAGCAGAATTCAATGAAATCCAACCATGTCTTGCGTGAAAGCATAAATAACAAAAGAGGCGTAAGACGTAATCAACATGACGACGGAATTATCATGAAGGAACATAAAACGATCTATCATAAAGGAGTGTATAACATAATCAGCATGAAACCGAAGTTAACCATGACAGTATGAAAACATACTTGACGTTAAAACATAGTAACTTATGAGGGGACATGAAAAAATTTATGCCAATTTAAATCATGGGAAAAAATTTATGCATGAAAAACAGTGCATGAATGCGTAATGTAGTTTATAAAACCTTTATATGTGCGAGGGAATGCCTATGGGTCGGTTCCAAAACAAAAGATATGGTGAGGGGACGCCTATGGGTCGGTCCCAAAGTTAAAAGTTTCGATAAAAGCACATGCGACTAAATAGGGCCAGTCCTGTACCAACCATTACTTAGTCATAATCCCTGCAACAACGATACATGAATCATAAATAAATGAAACTCATTTGTCAAAACTTATCAGAAAAAATTTTATGTGACTAATTATGAACTACTGGGGTTCAGTCCACATAGCCACAGTTCACGAGGAACATTATGCATGAAACAATGACACATAACTAAATATGAATGACGGTTGTCCATCCATATTAGTAAAACAATATCGATGAAAACATCAAGGTTAAAACCTCAAGGTGCTGAAAACATCATGGTTAAAACAATAATGCGCTGAAAACATCAATACGTGGAATAACAAACGTTGGCTTAGGAAGCTCCTGGTGACTACCCACTAGTCACAGGTCGAGTTTTATAGCCTACAGGTCGAAGCCTTGGCTCTGATACCATAATTGTAACACCCCATTTTGATAATGGAATGTCACGCGTAATTATGGCGTGTCATCAAAGCATACAAGGATAAATATCTAAAACATTACATAACCATAGGGTAAACCGGAATCAAACATCGGTTCCCAAAAATAAGCCCAAAACATAATAAAGCAAAGGAAATGAATGAAAGACTAAACAAGCATAAGTATATGAAGGCAAAAAGGAAAAGAAGTCTCTGGCAGCTTCCATCCTATGCACGTCCTCCAAATGCTCGAGTCTTTCCTAGGGTACCTGCTGTTTTGGGACATGGAAAGGAAAGTAACGGCTGAGCAAAACGCTCAGTGCACAGATATAGACATAGTATGAATGACTAAGCATAATAAAGACTTAATAGCAGCGGAAATGTATAAGTCCTAGAAAACCTGGAACATGTTCATAAAACTGGTTTTATAGTTTGAAAAGCCTTATGTTTATCTTATGAAAACTGTTTAACATATTTTACCATTAGCCAATATAGGTCATGAAAATCCACCGTGCATGAATACTTGGAGGGGTGACCTCATCATGCAAACTAGAGGGGCTGCCTCTAATTTAATATATTGGTTCTGGGTAGGAGGGATCAGCTCCTTGTGAAGGATGCAAGGCATATACCACATTCACCATGAAATCCTGACTGAAACATGTAACTAGGATGCACCCATACGCCCCACATGATAAATATAATATAAATGGCCAAAAGCTGAAGGGACGCCACGAGCAATCACTCCGCCGTGGTGAAGTCATAACATCAGTGCCTCTAATGTTATGGTTATGGTACCTCCATAACTAGGTGAAACTGGTCATGCATGTATATGGCTATAGGTAATCTTAATTAAACATAAGTAATCAAACACGTAACTTATACTACGGGAAAACAGTTGGCTGCATACGGGGAAATCCTAATAAGGAAAGAATGTCCATACTGAAAGGACGGGAATCCGTACCTTATGTCCAGTGAACGAAGAAGACGAACGGAAAAGAGTCCTACTCCGGTATCACTAATGCTACATAAATACATACGTGTATAAGTATCTGATTACTGAATACATAACTGGCTTTATATTATGTCTTAGCTTATTTAATACGTTCATGTCATGGTTTACTGTTTTAAGCTTAATACTGTGTTTATCATATATTCTGTCTATTCTGATTAAGTATCTCTTGTATTTCATGTATTATTATACTTGTTGTTTAATAATAAGTAACTTTCCAAAAATAGCAGGTTTCCTAAAATAGAAAGTTTCCAAAAAAATAGAATTACTACTTAAAATAGATAAGTTTCTAAAAATAGAAAGTTTCCATAATTAGATATAAGCTGGTTAATTAAGCTAATAATATAAGCTAAGTGTTTTCCTGATTATTTTCTAAGTCATAATGATATAATGTATAGTTTATTAATTATTACATGTAACTTAAATAAACTATAGGTTAAAAGTATTTAATTAAATATAATGTTATTTAATTAAATAAAGATATAATTACTTAGGTTAAAACATGTATTATTAATTATATTAATACAACCTAAGTCATGAGAATTAATTAATTATAAGTCATGGTTTTAATAATTAATTAATTACTTAGTCTAATTTAAATAAATAATTACTTATGTTAAAATCATGTATTATTAATTAATAATAATAAACCTAAGTCCATGTTTTAATTAAATTAATTATCTAGCATGTTAAATTAATTAAATTAACTTTTAATAAATAAACATGTAAAGCTAATTAACTTGTAAAAAATAATAACACGTACTCTTGTATTATTTTATTAAAATGCGTCAAAAACCGAACCCGTGTCTTATTAATTTAAACGTGAAACTCGTGTTATGTATTATAAATAAGCCGAACCAAACATCCCCTTAACTTGGTTTACTAAACTACCAACCAAACAGTCCCTAATTCTGATTTTAAACCCACTGCCAAACGCACCCTTAACTCTGCTAGTTGCCCCTGGCAGCTTTGCGTTTCCCCTGATTGTTTAAAACTCCCACCGACTGGCTAAACCTGCCAGCCGTGGGTTCCCACTGCCAGACCACCCCCCTGCCTGTTTGTTGTTTCCCCCGTCAGTACAAACCAAGCCAACACCCACATTAGGGTTGCGGCTGGTGGTGAAAAAAACATCACCGAGACCATAGAAGGTCTCGGTTTGGGGCCAAACGAACACAACAACACCCCATCAATCACCCCCTTTGTATTATCGTGAAATTAACATGTATTAAGATCGAATTACAAGGATTCATGATCAAATTAAACATATGAACAATAAATAAGGAGGGATTTAATTACCTACGTTTTTAGGGTTAAGAGCACGAACACAACATCATTCTTGATCTGGAGGATTTAAAAGCCGCGTTTCTTGTTTTATCGTTTGGTATAGGTTGACGGCAGCAAGGAAAGCAAGGAGAAGAAAAAGAGGCGGCTGTTTTGTTTAGTTCTAGGGTTTTAGGTAATTTTGTGTTTGTCAAAAAAATGAAAATTACACCCCCGTCTTTTCTTTTTGAGCCGTCCAAACCAAATGGGCTTAAGGCCCTTGTGTGTCTTGTTTTTCCTTTCTTGTCTAAAGCCCAACTAAAACACTTGTACTTTTATTTAATTCGCGACTTGTTTAAATGGTACGCGTAATCATATTTTAAAGTGTCGTGAATTCTCGTAGTTATTTTTATACGTTTTAAAAGTGAACATTACGTACGTAATTACTTATTGTGTAATTTAATATATGTAGTAATAATAATCATCGTTTTAATCATTCGTGTTTACGTGTTACGTAATTATTAATTATTCATGTTATTAATATTACTTTTACGCAACGACCTTTGTCGTATAAATAATTATGTAAGTGCATAATTATTTGTTTGTGATTTCATGTTCATGATTTTATGTTCGTGATTATAATAATTATTGAAATAATTATTGTGTGTTCATATGTAGTAAATACTTATCGTGTTATAACACGTACGTAATTATTAAAATTAATATTTGTTATACGTGTTCATGTTAATTAAGGAAAGTTTTAATCATGTACGTACGATTATTAATGTACTGTTCATGGTAAAAGCATGCGGGTTTTACACTCCACCTCATCCATAATTACCTTCATTCCCATGAGGATAGTGTGTGTGCGGGTGAGGATATGGCACATACGGATATGGATATGGTGGAACATTTGGTGGCTCATAGGTTGGGTAGCAATAGTGTGCTTGATCCGCCAAATGATGTAGGATTGGCGCAGAATGCTCAAGAATGTAGTTGTTCCTCATTGTCATAGTATCTCTCCATATCATCATTCTTTCTATCTCACTTAAACTTGCATTCCAATCTCCCCAACTAGAGTTCAACCCACTTGTATCGTGCTCCTCTTCTCTTTGTTCTCTAGTTTCTTGTTTTAACGGCTCCGGATATCTTAGACATTTCTTTCTCTTGTGTAGCTCCTTCTCCAAAGCTCTTACATCCCAAACTTCATTATCAATCGGCTCCGATAACTTCCTTATAGCATTACCATCTAAAACATTAATCCTTCTAGCTAACCAAGTCACATAATGACCTTCACATACGTCACTTACCATTTTCAATCCCGGGGCTCTCTTATACAAGTACTCGGCAATTGCCCTCACTATGTTCACTTGCCTTTCCCCACTAGCCACGCTCAACAACCATAGGTCAGTGTTTTGGCATCTTTCCCTAGTTCCCGATCGATGCTCAATTTGTCCTACTATGAACCTATGTATAATTCTCAAAAGTGGATCCCTAACCGACCGAAGCTTCTTATTCCCCACAGTGTGTTCAGGTATGCTTTCCCAATATTCATTTACTGGTAAGAACTTCTTATTGGATTCTAGCTTGGAAAAGTGTAGCTCAAACAAAGGATTGTCTAAATCTTCCTCATCATACAATCCTAGCACCTCTCCAAACTGTGCTAGTGTAAAATAGTAATTTACCCCTAATAGTCTAAACCAAATGCAAGGCTCATTCTTTGCATCTTCAACTTCATTCTTAAAATAAAAAGTTGAAAAGAATTCAAGACATAACTCATAATATATCTCGCCTTGTATATCTAGAGCCTTTTCAACCGAGTAGTCCTTGAAAGTTGCTCCCGAACTATGAGTATATGTCATCCTCAAATTTTCCTTCAAAATCTCGTCACAACCAAACCTCTTGAGTAAGCCCTAATCAGCTATTCTAGGCTTGCCAAAGGTCTTCCCTTGTAACTTCGACAATCTCAAGTTGTAAGCATGATGTTCCATTTCTCCTAATCCTCTCCACTTCAAGTACTCATGCGACACAACCCTCACCTTGTATGGTACCTCGCCTTGGCCATACTTCCATTTATATTTTTCGATCAACGGGTTAGGAGGCATTGTCCTCTTTTTCTTCTAAAACATTTACAACACTCGAAATGTTAGTATGTTAGTACATCAAACAAATAGTACTATTTAAAAAAAATCTATAAAACAAACAAAAAAAATGATATTTTTTTACAGAACCCAGGTTGCCGACCGGCAGGGGTGTTTTGTCGGCGGCAACTTGTTAACAGCAATCATTTTGCCGGCTAACAGAAATGTCTTGCCGGCGACGTGGGGTTGACAGTGGGAGTTTCGCCGCCCGACAATGCTATTTTGCCGGCAGCAACCCCAAAATTCATATATATATTTTTTTATATTACCCCCACTAACACTTCTTTAATTTTCCACTATCTTCAAATGGATCAAAACACTATGAACATCATCCATTTCCAGAAATCATTCCTCTAAACAAATCAAAACTAATAACATAACATCTACAATTTCTATTTATTCATCATTCTAAACTACTTAATCAATCTTACAAGATCAAAAACAACTATATTGATGAAAACCCACTTGAGTTCATCATCATCTAACCAAAACTAATCTACCCTCACACTATTAATGGCTCCATCTCCTAAATTCATACCACATCTTAATCTAATTCCTATGATTCATGCTTAATCAACTCAATCTACTCATCACAAGATTCATGAATCAAAAATCAAAATTAATAGATTGGTGTTGGGTTTAATTACCTTGTTGGGTGCCATTTTGGTTTCTTCAAAAAGAACTCAAGAAAAATTCTTCTTTCTTCTCTCTTTTTTTTCCTGTGATTTATGTTAGTGAGTTGTGTGTGTTTGGGAAAAAAACCCAACTCCTCCTTATGGGTTTGTTATATCCCCATAAGCTCCCAGGTTTTTTTCGTTAACGGGTTTTTATTCCGTCGACAATTTTCAAAATTTTCACAACACGTCTATAAAATCCTAAAAATAAAGAAAACATAATAACTAAATCAACCAAATTACCAAAAACCAAAAATTTTCTAAATTACCAAACCACCAAGAAAATAAACCAAAAATAGTGTCAAAGAGTAAAAAAAACTGAAATTAAAGAAAAAAGATCAAGCATTTGTCTTGTTTTATTCTTGAAGTCTTTGCTTCTTCTAGTCCATGAAGTATTCCATGTTCAATACGTCATCGGCCCTATACTTCTTTACTAGCTTCCTATTGTTATGCTTTGTCTTATACCCTCGTCTGTACACATTCCCACACGGCGTGGTGACTTCTATCTTTACGTGCCAGAATTTTTCTCCCTGTTTTCTCATATAATCACTATCCCCGTCCGGTCCCCAATCAAGGTTCTTCAATTGGACCGGCAATGATCCCAAGAATTCCGTCATCTTCTTGAAGACTAGAATATTCTTAAACGGGTTAAAGTAAGCTTCAATTTCTAAACTCTCTCCATAGGATCTTCACATCCTAAATATGGTGCTCCTAGTGGTCCATACAAGGGATAACCATCATCATCTCTTCCTACTTCGAAACAGCTTAGCCATTCGTCCTCCATTTCACTTTCAAGATCGAAGTACCAAGGCTTTGCCCTCGGTCTAGGTGCATAAGTATGAACGACAATACTGTCGTTAATTACAATAGTTCCTCGTCCCAAATCAATAACCGCTCCACACGTCTTTAGAAAAGGCCTCCCCAACAACAATGGTAGGTCCTTATCCTCCAGGATGTCCATAATAAGGAAATCCATGACATAAGCTTGAAACTCGATTTGCACTCAAACATTTCAGCACAGAGGTTTGGTTTGCGTGTTGTCCGCCATAGTTAAGTTCTAAAAATATGGCTCCGGATTGCTCAAGCCAAGATGTTGATAGATAGAGTATGACATAACACTTACACTAGCCCCCGTGTCGGCTAATGCGTCGAATGGTGTGGTTCTATTGATTAGAACCGGTATGACAAAGTTTCTGGGATCCTGCATTTTCTTAGATAGACCATGTTCGATGATCCTTTCTTTTATATGCTCGTTGAATTCCTTCCCTTCTAAGCGGGCCTTACCCATTTCTATTTCATCTAGCTTCTTCCGGTAGCTTACATAATTCTACAAGACCTCCAAGATTGGCTTGGGTTCTTTGAGTTACTCCTCCTTCTTGTTCAAGATAATTCTTATCCTCTCCTTTTGTTTATTGGAGAGAGGATAAGCCAATGGTAATGGATTGGGTACAAAAGCGGAAGGAGATCCTTCCTCAAGCTCGGCTTGTGTTGGCAAGTAATTGTTTGGAGTTAGTTTGCTTGCCTCCGTGTTCTTGTTTCTCTTTGCCTTCCCCATCTTTACCACTTCATTCTCACTTTCAACCTTAGGTCCGTCTTTAACCATAAACTCAATATAATCGTCTTTCTCACTCTTGAGTTTGGTCAAATTGACCGTTAGTATACCTTGCTCAAAATCCACAACACACCTAGTCTCCCATAGAAGCTTGTAACCAAAGACCACCGACGGTTCACCAATGTCGGCGTGATCTATGATATAGAATTCTATAAAAAAATACATACCCATGGATGTTTACCCTTACGTCTCGTACCACACGTCTTCCATATTCGGTATAGCCAACTAGCACGAACCCTAGCTTTCTCAACATCTCTTCTGTCATGTAAATGGTTGGGTAAGTAAGGTTTAATTCAACATCCCATGCCCTTTGATTGTCAACCGTACATGGAATAGCAAATCGCATTAACGGTTCAGTGTATGAACGATATTCGGCTCTTTGATAAACTGCTTTTTCACATCCTCCTTCATTGATTATCACGCTCTTGTGAGGAAAAGCTTCCCACAAGTCTTTCTCGTCCTCGGTTTTTTTCCACATTAGTGACACTTGAGTCACATTCATCGCTGAGTTCTCCTACTAACCCATTCAAGTATGTAGAAATCTCGCTAAGAGTATTCATCGTTAAGAATAAGACTAACATGACAAAGTTCATAAACGTTAGCGTTAGTAAAAGAAAACAATCATTATATAACTAAGCATACAATCAAATCCCTAAAAAAACAAGTCAAACAAACAAACAAACAAATTTTTTTTTACAGTTCCAGTTTTGCCGACCGGCAAGGTGGTTTTGCTGGCGGCAAAACATTTACAGTTTTGATTTTGCCGGCCGAAAGAAAAATCTTGCCGGCGGCAACAGGGTTACAGAGAGCATTTTGCCGCCCGGCAAGGGTATTTTGCCGGCAGCAACTTTGGCTGCACAAAAAAAAATTCTTTGATTTACCATCTCTTTTTACCACAACTTTCTGAATTTTTCTAAAAACATATTTTTTGAAGCTTTTCATTAAAGGAATAAAATCAAACAAAACTAAAACATATAACTTCTAATCTAAACAAAATAAAGGCTAATCCAAACACTACCTAATTGCTTTTATTCTCTTTTTGTTATTTTATGTGTATGAGTGAGCTTATGAAATATGCAATGCAAACATCAAATAAACATAAGACACATTTATTCAAGCATTTTATTTAAACTATAAGATCCTAAACCAATTTTTATTCAATTTTTATTAAAACTAAAAACTAAATTTTAACACCACCACCAATTTGTAATGATTATAACATGAAAATAAATAAATCCCCGACAGCGACGCCAAAAACTTGATGCGCTGCTGGGACTCTTGGTTTTACATTTATAAACAAGACTTATTAATTCCTTAACTACGCATACGAGCAAGTATACTCGTTCTATTGTAATAAAGTCGGGTAAGTCAAGATCATCCCATGGGATTTGCGTATATTCAAAACGTTTAGGTGGTGTAGGCAATAGGGTTGTCACTACCGATATTACCGCTAGAATTAACTTTGTAAAGGAAAACATAATTAACAGTAATACTTGTGTGAATTCCATTTCATCTGTAAGAGAGATAATTTGTGTGCGTTTAGCAACTATGAACCACAAATCTAAAGTACATGAATTCTATTCCATGGTATTTTTCATAGAATCCACATTAATAAATTGGTGTAGACAAACCCTTTCGACCTATGATTATCTATTCCAATTCATTATAGTCCCCATTTGTTAGAAAATACAAAGAGATAAGTTTGGTTTGAATGGGTTCTTTCGACCTATACCCAAGATAAATCTCTTAACAAATTCTTTTAACCAACTCGTCAAGGTGAGTGTCAATCACCAAGAAACCAAATTGACTCATGCACAAATCTTTTGGAACATAGTTTACCAAAAATACTTTCGACCTTTAAATCCAATAAAAAGCTATATTTCATTTGATTATCAAAACATGTTTCAAGAAATTATCAACCATAAAAACCCAGTTATACTCTCTTGATCATAAAACCAAACTCTCCTTTAGAATCCATGTTCATCACACAAGTATATCACACTACTTGGAATTCAAACGCATTGCAACATAATTCATAACTTTATCAAACATTCAAAAATACTTAAATTATAATGAGAATCAATTCAAGTACAAGAGTTTACCAATAGTTCTTCAAAACACAAGGAAATAACAAAATAGAATTTATAGCAATTCCAAAGCCTCCAATTGACCAATGAACCTCCAACCGAATCTCTCCTTCACGAAATCCGTCCCTCCTATGAGGATTAATAGGTTTTATTGTCTTTCGAGTTATGTAAGAATGGTGATTTTAACCTTTGTCAAGGGTTAGAATGATCCTTGGATTAAGCACTCTGAAAACAATGACGCTAAGGTCTAATTTATACATGATTTTGGCTTGGGAAGGAGGCAAAAACGTCTGGGAATGATTATGGAGGGGAAATGAGAAGCCTCCCATTGATGGTGGTGGTTTAAGAGTGTTTAAATTTGACTTTTGCTAAACCTGACTAGCAAAATGCTGGTGGCAACTTTGAACCTGCTGGTGACGAAATGGTGTAGTTTTGTTGGTGGCGGAATAAAAGTTGTTGGTGGCAACTGGGCCATCTTCCACATTTTTCCCTACTAGTCCTTCTTCTTTATTTCTTCCTCCATCTTTCCTCTAAACTTTCCAAGAATCCTTCGTTCCCATGCCTCGTTTATTCTTTCGCCTCTAATTTGCGCTTTTTATTCCTTTATTCACGTTTCTTCATCCGTGCTTCCTACAAAACATAATAACCGAACTTTGCACAATATTAGCAATAAAAGTCCGTTTATTACCACAAATACTATATCAAAAGTGAAGATAACGCTTATTAATACATGTCGGATTTGAGCGTTATCATACCCATGATATTTTTGATGGTTTGTGCTCCTTTCATATTATTTTATGTACCAATTTTAATTGTTAGTTTATCATTTATGCTAGTGTGTCATGAATCTGAATATCTGATTATTTTTTTTGTTTATCTTCTTACTTTGAAACACAGTATTGACACATCACTTAAAAATAAAAGGCATTGGTGATAAAGTCTTCCAAAAAATTATACGAAGTTGCCTACAATGTCATAAGTGAGTTGTATATGAGGTTCTACGAAGATGCCTTTCTACATTCAAAATGATGAAGACTATACAGAACCAAAATATGATCACAACCACTTTTATCTGAACAATATGGGCTTCCTTTTGGAAGTTATGGTTATTTATTTAAAATAATGTATGCATTGTTATGGCCTTTTCATCATGTAGATCATATATCTTTACAACAATGTAACATTTTTTACAAAAAAAAGTTGTTAGAGTTGAATAAAAACTTTTGGAAGTAATTCCTTTTTATCTATGGATGCCTGAATGAATTTGATCACAGGAGTAACACTAACTATAAGCTGCTTAAAGGGATTATTTAACTTCACTTCTAATGAACCCTACTGATGGAGCATACCCGCCCGTTGGGCGGGTTATGAAGCTAGTTAAGAAATATAAACGTACAATATAAAGAAAATTTTCATTTTGTAACACAAGTATTTGTTTATTCGTAACAATCTATAGAAACAATTCTAACATATTTGGCACTTTCCCAATACGTATGTATTTGGCACATGTGATTGAAACAATTCCAAATACACATGCAATTAGCACCATTATTACAAATGTTTCAAATGCATACGTATTTGGAAGGGTTTTCTAATAGTTGTCACAAATACAAATTTTTTTGGTACGGTTATCCAAAAAGTGCTAAATGCGCGTATTTGGCACTCTTTTTTCGCCGTTCTAAAAAAGTTCGTCCTAAAAAGCCCCTTTTTTGAAGTGAAAAGATGTGCATGTAGTAAAATACAAGATGTTGAAAGCAAAAGAACGCTGCATGGCACACCTTAGATCACTTCATTCACTTCTTCAGGTTCTTTCAAGAGATGAATTAAAAGGCACTCGTATGGAAACTGTATTCAAACAGGCATTTATATCACTCTTTCATCAAGATAATCAAACTTTTAATAGAATACTGCTACTCAATGAATATCACTTAGAAATACAACTTGACAAAGATGGATTTCAAGAAGATGAATATATTGCATCCCTTTATGGTGCTCAATGAACAGTTTCAGAAGTTTATTGATTCATAATTTTCCATGGATTACAACAATGGAATGACAAACATCTATTTTTTGGAATACACTGGATCGATGTCAAACAATTCAGAGAATCACTACTTCAAAACATGAATTCTGTGTGGATATCAAATGTTTATGACCATCTTAGGACATTCTTGATGATGGACCCTCTGGCGATTCCTTCAGGAGCCTAGTTACGAGATCATTATAAATGATCTCTCTTATGCCAATCTTTAATTTATTAATCAGATTGAATATTAGCACTTGCTGAGTGGAATTAACCTACTGAGTAGATGAATGGTTCCCACCGATCACCTGAATAACCAAACTGACCTGGGTCCTCCAAGCCATGGGAAATGCGGTTTTGATCAATAGGGTTTTTGTAGAAACTAGAAGGGGGAGAAGGGTTGAATAATTTCTAGTTCATTTTCAAAACATTTCGCAAAACCCACTGACCGCGGTTCCTTAAACAAGGTCGTGGTTCCTTATCAATAAAGAACCGGAGGTTCTTTAATGATCCGCCAACAGTGGGATAACCCATTTGATACATGTTAATATTTAACAATACTTTGTATCAAATTCTCGATCAAGCTTGACTAGATATGAGATGTGTTTGTCAAAAGATAAAGATGTAAGTAAAACACAAACACATCAATCAAGAGTACATCAAGCAAAAGTCTAAACACTAAGCACACATGTACTAAGCCTTAACCTCTCCGCAACTAAGATGTTTAGACTAAAGAATGCATCTAAACATGAAGCACACACGTACTAAGCCTTAACTTTTCCGCAACTTGGATGTTTAGATTATGTGATGCACACAACAACATAAGTATATTGTGCAACAATGAAAGTAAAGACATAAACGTAAAGGAAAGTACCGACACGATGATTTATAGTGGTTCAGTCACGAAGCTCCTCTTCATCCTACTCCACTCCTTGAGTACCCAACTCGAGAGTTACTTCACTAGTCAACAAGACTCCTTTCAAGGCAGAGAAAACCATACACATCGCTTACACATTTCTGACACTAAGTTAGATGTCGAGTCCTAATATTAGGTAGGACCAATCTACACAACGTCGCTTACTTCACCATTTTTCGACACAAGGCTAGATGTCGAGTCCTAATCTTAGGTAGGACCAATCTACACCCATCTACACCAATCTTCACACTAGTTATGTTTTATGGCCCAACATAAAAACCTTGTGTTTTATAGCCTAGACACATAAACCATATAGATCTAAGTACACAACACTTAGATCTATGACTCTAACACTATATCCAAGTATTAACAAACTTGGATCTACAGAACTAACACCTAATCCAAGGATACCCATCACTTGGATCTTCTACCCCTACAAACACATCCAAGTGGACCCAACACTTGGATCTTCTACACATACATCAAGTCCAAGTATACACATCACTTGGATCTTCATGTTTACATTGTAGGAAAACAATGACTTGATCTAGAAGGAGAGATCTTCATCATGTTATGAACCCAACACTTCATGGTAATGAAAGTGTTCTTCTCTTTTCACTTGAGAGGATGAGAGGATTGAAGCAGAGAATCACATCTTAAACAAGCTTAATCAAAACTAACTAATCAAGGAGTTTAAAGAGGTTTTTGAAAAAAACTGTGCAAAAAAGGTTTAAAGAAAAGCTGGAAATGATCCACTATTTATAGGGCAAAAGTGCAACGGTAAATGTAAAACCCGCATGCTTTTACCATGAATAGTACCCTTTTGATCGTACGTACATGATTAGAACTTTCCTTTTTATAGCACGTTATGTTTCACGAATAGGAATTCCAAGTATTACGTACGTGTTATTACACGATAAGTATTTAATACGTATTAAGACACAATAATTATTATCAACAATAATTATAATCACGAACATGAAATCATGAACGTAATTAATCACGAACATATTATTATGTATTTACGTAGTTATGATTACGGTTACGTATAAATATATATTTACGACACGAACGATTAATAAATAAATCAAGTAAACACGACACGAGAACACGTGATAATTAGAACACGGGAAAAACAACGGGTTTCCCCTTGTGGGCCCCTCATACCCGCGGCATAAACAAAACAAGGGGCCAAGTCCACTTTGTTTTTTTTAACTAAAATAAGAAAAGGAGGAAACATATTTTTCGTTTACAGAAGAATTAGAAAATAACAAAAACCCTAGCCTCCTCTTTTGCTCCCTTTTGGCCGCTGGGTATACACACACAAGAAGGGTGTGTTTATTGATTTTGGTTCATCCAGTTCTTGCAAGATCATTCGTGTTATAATTCCTTTTGTTTTACGTATTCGGTAAACCATAAACCTTTTTCTTTTTAATTAATTATTAGATCTAGAACATAGGAAATCATGAAGTTATTTATTAAACATGTTAATTAATTAGATCTAATCATGAGGGTTAAGAAAACATGGGTTTAAGGGGTGTTTGGTTTGGCCAGCGCACACAAACCAAGAGCCGAAGCTCTCGGTGTGGCTCGTGTGACCACAGGCGAGACCTACGGGTCTCGGTGTGGGCTTTGTGGCTCGGAGCAAGAAAACCAAGGGACCCCGACGCATGTCGGGGTTGTCCTTGTGGTCTTTAGGGTCTCGGCTGAAAAACAACACGCACCACTGGCTTAAGTCGGTGGCGGTTTGACTAAACCGTGGCAACCGGTCAAGCCGGTTTGCTAGAATTAAGGGTTTGTTTGGTCCGGTTCAAGGGGTTTCACGAACCGGTTCATGACTTGTTTCGGTTCATGGTTTATTTTTACAAGTTAATTATTTATACAAGTTAAATAATTACAAGATTTAATTAAATTAATTTAACATGCTTTATAATTATCTTAATTTAGATATGACTTATGTAACATCCCGCCTACTCAGACTACAATATTGTTCGCTTTGCCTGCAAGCTCACGGCTTTGCTTTGTGGCCCTCTTGTGAAGACTTCCCGGTAGGTCACCCAAGCCAGTACTACTCTTCCATGAGCACGCTTAACTGCCAGTTCCTAAGAACCCCACGTGCAGTAGACCATAAAACGCGTTGTTTCATGAGAAGGGGACGATATTGTAGTCTGAGTAGGCGGGATGTTACAAGTGGTATCAGAGCATAAGGTAAATGTCCTAAAACATTAACTGACCATAACGGAAATACCGGAATCAAACATCGGTAATCCAACCTAAGCTCAAAACATGGAAAATAAAATATTGAAGGAAAGGACTAAACAATGTCCACATAAGCAGAATAATGTAAGAAGTGCATAAAGTAAGAAGTCCGGATAGCTTTCATTCAATGCACATGCTCTCAGAATCCTAAGAGCGTCTTGGTTTACCTGCCGTTAGAACGTGAAAGAACTACGGCTGAGCATAACGCTCAGTGAACGGATATAAAGCATGATAAGGAATTACTGAAATGAAACATATGATCAAATACTGGAGCTGTAAGACTGATAAGTAAAGTTACAGCAGAAATCTGTGTATAATCTATAAAGTCTGATTTATAAATAATAAAGCTGAATTGTTATCTGTTAAATCTGAAAACATGCATTTACTGTATTTTAATTGCCAGAGCTTATATAGGTCATGTTTTGTAACAACGGTGCATGAATAACTGGAGGGGTGACCTCGTCATGCTGTAGAGGGGTGACCTCTAAATAACTGTAGAGGGGTGACCTCTAAATACTGTGCTGGGTGGAGGGATCAGCTCCAATGTGAAGGATGTAGAGCACACACCACATTCACCCTGATAACTTGTAAACTGATAAGCCTAGGATGCATCCATACGCCCCACTAAACATACTGATAAAATGGCCAAACTGAACATGAAAGGGACGATGCAGGATATCACTATCCTGCATGTGAGTCACGACACCGGTGCCTCTAGTGCCATGGTTACGGTACCTCCATAACTAGTACATAAACTGGTCATGCTTGTATATAATGCTCAGGCAATTTATTTAGTTATTAACATGATTACTGATAAGCTTAAACACATACTGGGGAAAACATTTGGCTGCAGACGGGGAATCCTAATCATGCATAGGAAAGGAAGTCCTTACTGAAAGGACGGAAAATCCGTACCTCGTGTCCAGTAATGAAATAGAAACGAAGGCTAGAAGGTTTATTCCGACTTCACGGATACTACATGAATAATGGACGTGAAATGAGTTGACTGATATCGGTTTATTTTCTTTTTAATGATCTTAACTGTTCTCAGTTTGATTTATTTTATTCTTATAATAATGTCTGGATATATAAACTGATAAATCTGAGCCTTCTAAAATTTCTTTTAATCGTATTTCGTTCTACTATTTGTTTATGACATAACACGTATTCTGACGTTATACTAAAAATATATTTGGTAACCTGCTATAAATAGAAAGTTTCCTAATTAAGAAAGTTTCCAAAAATACTTTATTTCATTTACTAAAATTATACTCTTTTAAATCTTTATAAAACTAGTTTAATATAAATAAATTAATTTACTACATAAATCATTTAAAGCATTTATTTATAAAAGTGAATTAAATAAGGTATAATCAAGTCGTCGTTTTTATCCTTTTAATTATAGTCCCGAGCCTACCGAAATACCCCCTCTCGGTCGCACTAAAACAATTTGACATATATATTGAATCCTGCCTATTAGAATTAGCGACAGAAAATTCTGTCACTAAAACTGTGACTAAAAACTGATTCAAAACTATCACAAAAACTGCGACAGAAAAGTTGTCGCAAATCTGTCGCTAATCTCAAACTTAACAGCCACTATTTCTATCCAGAATTTCCCATTGATTACACCTATTGTTCCCACTGATTTAGTACTTTTCTCATTGCTTTTAGTACAATCAAATACCACCTTTTTATTATATATTTATACCGAGAGTTAAAACTCTTGGTTTCCCTTTGTTTTTGCGACTTACCCATTGCCACTAGATCAAACGCACCCCTGCTTTTCTTTTTGGGTTCGGGCTGACCACTGCACAACATCACCGAGACCTTAGGGTCTTGGTTTTCTTAACCAAGAAAAACCGGACACCCTAGACTATCTATATACCCTTGTTGGGGTTGTTTGCTCCCGGCTGGACCAAAGAAACAACACCATGCCGGCTGTTGGTCACGGATGGGCTCGTAGGCAGCATATAGGTCTCGGTTTTTGTGAGAAAAACAACCACCCGACACCCTTTTATTTATTTTGGTTCCACTTCTTGTTTACCTACATATTAAAGATCAAAACAAAAGAGAGGAAAAGAACATTACCTATTCACGTGATTAAGGATGAACATATAAATCAAAACGATTGAAGGATCAAAATTGTTTTTTTCTTTGTTGCTAGATCACAGCCGGCGACCACCCATAGGAACCCTAATCCTATATTTTTTTTTTGTTTCTGATTTGAAAAGGGAGGGAGGTTACCCCGTCTTTTTTTCTTTTGGAATAAGGTTGGGCTTCAAGCCCATTTGTTGTCCCTTCTCTTAAAATTTTGCCCCCTTTAATATATATATAGTTTTTCCTTTTGTTTTTTTTTTGATATTGTAAATTATTCAGTATGCTAAAATAATACATAAGTAATATTTTCTAAACTTAATAAATATTTTTCTGAATAATTATATATATATATTTTATAATAAATCGAGACTGCGTGTTTAATATTCGAAATTTTAAATACGGGTTTTACATTTCTTCCCCTCTAAAAAGAATAATTCGTCCCGAATTAAGGATACACTATACTGGGTTTTACAATTCTTCCCCTCTAAAAGGAAAAATTCGTCCTCGAATTATAGGTAATTTAAGCTGATCAAAGTAAAAGCTGAAAGTATACGTAAGCTGAAAGACATATAAGCTGAAAGGACACATATGCTGAAAGGACATGAAAGCTGGAAAGGTATATGAGCTGAAAGAATAATTCGTATTCTAGTTAAAACACAATACTGCTGAAATGTATGAACCTGACATGACTGAAGTGAACATGGAACGTAACATGGCTGAAAGAACTTAACAGAATTATTGAAGGAACGATGAGAGGTCCGGATAAACTCCTCCGTTCCGAATGGCTTCCCGCTCGAAACGATTCCTTTAAAGGTCTAAACATAAAAAAAATCTTGGTGATGTTGACCCTGTCCTGATGAATGCTGAATATATTCTGGTTCCATACTTAAGATGGATTTTCTGAATCTGCTAGAATGAGTAAGCTATAGCATGTAAGGATACATGAAACGGTATGTACAAATATCCTGAAACTATAACCTTTATATCTCCGAGTAAGCTGCTGAAACATATAGGGACGAACTACGTGAACAATTGTGAACGTGCTACGTGAGCGATTGTGAACGTGGTTCATAATTATATGAGGGACGCTGGCATGGAATATATCGTGAACGTGATCTGTGGATCATACTGTGAACGTGATACTAGACATATCATGAGCGTATGTTGACTGAGGAAAAATGCCAAACGATACGGCTTGAGACGGGAACCGTCTGCTTGAGTATGGAAACGTTGTGCTAAACTTGAGTATGGTTTCTTAAGTTTTCTGTGACCATACACGTTTAACAAACTGGGTAAAGTGTATCGTGAGATGGAACACGAATCTAGACGTGAACAATGTTAGGAATGCGAACGTGAGCTTAAATCATGAGATAGCATAAAACATGAACTGAAATGGCATCATACTGCGAATGAGACGTAACCTGTGAAATTAAAAATAAATGTGAACGTAAATGAGAACGTACACATGATCGTGAACATGAACGTGAGTGCGATTTCGAGAACGCTAATTTCTATCTGACAAGATTGTTGATGGAATACTTTGGAATCACACGACTTACTACTAAATTCTCCGCAGGTCCACTACTGCGTAATCCTTTCGGATGAAAGAAAACGCGTAGGCTGATTACATGGTCGACAATGACTTAGATAGTATTATACTTTTTCTGGGTTTGTGGTAAACTGATAACAAAGGATTGTAGCAACTCACTACCACGACGGCGTTCAATATTGAACTTGCGGTATGTCAGGCATATAGGTATGAACATAGCTGCATCAATGTGTGATACTGCTTCTATCAAAATTCTTCCTTGGAAATCTGGTTGACTAGTCATGGGAAATTTTAGGGAGAACTGTCAGCAATTTCTGCTGTAGTAGTCAATTAAGTTCTAGAAAATTTTGTACTTCGATCACAGGCGTCGGTCGAGACCATCAGGTGATGGCCTTCACCTTCGCAGGATTGTCTGAAATTTCTTCTACTGAAATAGGGTGGCTCAGAAATGCTTCCTTGTTCATCTGGAATTCATATCTAGAAAGCTGCGTATATAATTTTTCTCCTATCGGAGAATCTATACAACTGTGAGAAGATGATTATCTTGTACCTCTCTAGAATTTAGAAGATCAAAATGTTATCAAAGTACATACTGATGATTTTTTCTGCGAAGTCATAAAAAAATTTATTCATAAATTTCATACTATAGTTGGAGCATTAGGGAGCTCAGAAGTATAATTCAAAAATTTTGAGAGACTATAGTATGTGCAACAACAGTCTGGAGAATATCACGTTCTTCCTCTCGCCACTAGTGGTTGTATGGTCGGGAGTTTTTTTTTTCTGGAAAAATGTTCAAGGCATCGTAGCAGGTCAGATAAACCTTCTATACGTGGAATGAATATGAATTAATAATGGTGATCTGGTAGATTTTCCGGTGGTAGATACATGATCACATGTTACTGGCCTTCTTACTGATGGACAGAAAAATGATGCACCTTCTGGTGATGTGTTAGGGCTTAAAAACCTTGTTTCGGTAATTCTTGCAGCAAATGCTGCAACTCTTTAACTTAGCTGAAGCCCTGCAATAAAGAGTTCTGAAAACAGGTTCTGTTCTTGAGACTAGCTCGATGTTAAATTTATGTCTCGTGGTTAGGAAGTAATTTCTTGAAAACTTTCTGAAATTACACCTGGAAACTCTGGAATAATCTACTGATCATGAATTTAAGGAATTTCAGAAGTGAATTTATAACTGGTAGGTAAAAAGTCTTCGTAGCTATTGCCTGATAAGCCACGTGCTTGTAAGGCAGAAATAATTTGTATTGATTTTACTGGCAAAAAGTATAATAATATATTCGGAATTTAGCAAGACGGATCTCGTCGTTAACTGAAAGGAAAACCTTAATAAGTATGGGTGATATTGTGGAGTCTTTTCTGGCTGGGAGATCGGTAAATACCTGTTTAAAACTAAAGCTGCCATAGGAATACGTGAAGTAAACGTGGCGAATTTTGCTGAATGAGTTCGTCTGTAACCTCACCAATGAATACTGCGTGTCTAACCTGAATAATACAGCAGTGGTGGTGACTGAATTTTTAATCGTCTGACTTATCCGTGGCGTGACACAACGGGTATACCCCCTTGGAGGGTACCCTGAATTTCCAAGGACCTGGTTTGGGAGGCATATTGGTGTTATGAATCTGACTCGTACTTCGAGAAGATATTCGTATGACGTGTACCATGACTGGCGTCCTGATATGTGTCTTCCGAAATGATACCTAAGACATATGTCTTGACTGATGTCTTGACACGTGTTTTAGTAGATGAATCTGAACAAGGCTGAAAGTTTTGTTAACTGCTAGGGTTGGCGGACCGGTTAGACTGATGACCTCTTTATCTGTGGTCACGTCCGTTCCGGAGTTCCGATGGCTACTGACTGATTAATATAAGCACGGTGGTTGTCATTACCGCTTTGTTTATCAGTTTCATGACGGTCATTATTACGACCGTGATTCCTGTAACTATCCTGTTGAGTGGCCGACTGAGTACCGGTTCCCACTCTTTTGAATAAAAGGTTAGTTGAGTGAAGTGTGACATCTAGCTGAGAAAATAAAAGCATGAAAGGGCATGCTAGTGTCTGATGGTTGAAGTATATTCTTGTCAAAAATTTCAAATTTTTTAGTTGTCGTCCTTGCTTTTGAAGATTCTTCATAGTATAAACAGCATCAGCATCTTGGAAAATCTCCAAAGTGCCAGCAGCATCAGCATTTGTGAGGTCTCCAAAATATTAGCAGCAATGCTATCTGGTAAAATCTTCTCTCGAGCAGCATCAGCATCTGATAGAATATCGACAAGTGGAAACGCTTGAGATGATTGAGATCGTTTACACTACACATAGAGTAAGGTACATGGAGTACGCCTGGACTACTGTGAATGGGTACACAATGAATACTGCACATGGAGCATATCTGAGGTACTGTACGTGGAGTACACATGAAATATTGTGCATGGGGTATAACTGAAAATTTTGCTGATATGATCGACACTGGTGTCAATCGCCTGGCATGGTCAACAAAAGATAATTTGATTTAACTGGTTAGCGAATTGAACTGAAATGAGGTTAACATGATAGGCTGAGAATTTTTTTGTAGACTTAATGCTGGTTGTATAGAGGCTAAAAAGTATGATTAGACGGAGTTTCATCAATGTTCAGATGAAGACATGATTGACAAAGACCAGAACATGATTTATCATGAAATAGGATTTAACTGTAGTCCTTTTGTATTTTAGCCTGAAGGCATCATCACCTTGCTGAAAATGAAATCAGCATAAGGAGACATGAGACTTAATCAGCATGAAAACGACGTCCACATGAGAGTATAAAACTTGACTGATACAAGGAACATAGAAGGATAATCGACTGAGTTTTAACATAAACTGGTGTGGATGACTGTGGTTAAATCCACGGAATTTACAAGAGAAAGCATGTGACTAAGTATGGGCGATTCTGGTTCGATCTATACTTGTCAAAAATTTTCTAAGAACTGTCATGTATAGAAATTTACATTTTGGGACTAAATATGGATGGCTGTAGTCCAGTCCATACTTGTCAAATTTTTTATGAAACGTCATGATATGACAAAGGTGAACAACTATGGATCGGTTCACAAAACAACATTCAACTGAAAAACATGAAATTTGATCTGAACGTTGGTGAACGTATATGGGCTGGTTCACCAAGTAATATTTGAATGAAAGCATGAATCTGTCAAGAGTAAGGATGAACGCCATTGGGTCGGTTCACCAATACAAAAATCTGAACGGGTAAGGGTGAACGCCTATGGGTCGGTTCACCAAAACAAAATTCGCAGAAAAGCACATGCGACTAAATATGGCCAGTCATGTACCAACCTTTTACTTAGTAAAAAACTTTAAGAAAACCGACTGATAACTGAAGAAAAATGACTGATAAATGCATGAGAAACATGAAAGATAACAACGCCAAAATTTACGAAGTACCGATTTCTACCGCACGTGGGGTTCTTAGGAACTGGCAGTTAAGCGTGCTTATGGAAGAGTAGTACTGGCTTGGGTGACCTGCCGGGAAGTCTTCACAAGAGGGCCACAAAGCAAAGCCGTGAGCTTGCAGGCAAAGCGGACGATATTGTAGTCTGAGTAGGCGGGATGTTACAAGTGGTATCAGAGCATAAGGTAAATGTCCTAAAATATTAACTGACCATAACGGAAATACCGGAATCAAACATCGGTAATCCAACCTAAGCTCAAAACATGAAAAATAAAATATCGAAGGAAAGGACTAAACAATGTCCACATAAGCAGAATAATGTAAGAAGTGCATAAAGTAAGAAGTTCGGATAGCTTTCATTCAATGCACATGCTCTCAGAATCCTAAGAGCGTCCTGGTGTACCTGTCGTTAGAACGTGAAAGAACTACGGCTGAGCATAACGCTCAGTGAACGGATATAAAGCATGATAAGGAATTACTGAAATGAAACAGATGATAAAATACTGGAGCTGTAAGACTGATAAGTAAAGTTACAGCGGAAATCTGTGTATAATCTGTAAAGTCTGATTTATAAATAATAAAGTTGAACCGTTATCTGTTAAATCTGAAAACATGCATTTACTGTATTTTAATTACAAGAGCTTATATAGGTCATGTGCTGTAACAACGGTGCATGAATAACTGGAGGGGTGACCTCGTCATGCTGTAGAGGGGTGACCTCTAAATAACTGTAGAGGGGTGACCTCTAAATACTGTGCTGGGTGGAGGGATCAGCTCCAATGTGAAGGATGTAGAGCACACATCACATTCACCCTGATAACTTGTAAACTGATAAGCCTAGGATGCATCCATACGCCCCACTAAACATACTGATAAAATGGCCAAACTGAACATGAGTGGGACGATGCAGGATATCACTCTCCTGCATGTGAGTCACGACACCGGTGCCTCTAGTGTCATGGTTACGGTACCTCCATAACTAGTACATAAACTGGTCATGCTTGTATATAATGCTCAGGCAATTTATTTAGTTATTAACATAATTACTGATAAGCTTAAACACATACTGGGGAAAACATTTGGCTGCAGACGGGGAATCCTAATCATGCATAGGAAAGGAAGTCCTTACTGAAAGGACGGAAAATCCGTACCTCGTGTCCAGTAATGAAATAGAAACGAAAGCTGGAAGGTTTACTCCGACTTCACGGATACTACATGAATAATGGACGTGAAATGAGTTGACTGATATCGGTTTATTTTCTTTTTATTGATCTTAACTGTTCTCAGTTTTATTTATTTTATTCTTATAATACTGTCTGGATATATAAACTGATAAATCTGAGCCTTCTAAAATTTCTTTTAATCGTATTTCGTTCTACTATTTGTTTATGACATAACACGTATTCTGACGTTATACTAAATATATATTTGGTAACCTGCTATAAATAGAAAGTTTCCTAATTAAGAAAGTTTCCAAAAATACTTTATTTCATTTACTAAAATAATACTCTTTTAAATCTTTATAAAACTAGTTTAATATAAATAAATTAATTTACTACATAAATCATTTAAGGCATTTATTTATAAAAGTGAATAAAATAAGGTATAATCAAGTCGTCGTTTTTATCCTTTTAATTATAGTCCCGAGCCTACCGAGATACCCCCTCTCGGTCGCACTAAAACAATTTGACATATATATTAAATCATGCCTATTAGAATTAGCGACAGAAAATTCTGTCACTATAACTGTGACTAAAAACTGATTCAAAACTGTCACGAAAACTGCGACAGAAAAGTTGTCGCAAATCTGTCGCTAATCTCAAACTTAACAGCCACGATTTCTATCCAGAATTTCCCATTGATTACACCTATTGTTCCCACTGATTTAGTACTTTTCTCATTGCTTTTAGTACAACCAAATACCACCTTTTTATTATATATTTATACCGAGAGTTAAAACTCTCGGTTTCCCTTTGTTTTTGCGACTTACCCATTGCCACTAGATCAAACGCACCCCTGCTTTTCTTTTTGGGTTCGGGCTGTCCACTGCACAACATCACCGAGACCGTCTTGGTTTTCTTAACCAAGAAAACCCGTCACCCTAGACTATCTATATACCCTTGTTAGGGTTGTTTGCTCCCGGCTGGACCAAAGAAACAACACCATGCCGGCTGTTGGTCACGGATGGGCTCGTAGGCAGCATATAGGTCTCGGTTTTTATGAGAAAAACAACCACCCGACACCCTTTTATTTATTTTGGTTCCACTTCTTGTTTACCTACATATTAAAGATCAAAACGAAAGAGAGGAAAAGAACATTACCTATTCACGTGATTAAGAATGAACATATAAATCAAAACGATTGAAGGATCAAAATCATTTCTTTCTTTGTTGCTAGATCACAGCCGGCGACCACCCATAGGAACCCTAATCCTAAATTTTTTTTTGTTTCTGATTTGACAAGGGAGGGAGGTTACCCCGTCTTTTTTTTCTTTTGGAATAAGGTTGGGCTTCAAGCCCATTTGTTGTCCCTTCTCTTAAAATTTTGACCCCTTTAATATATATATATAGTTTTTCCTTTTGTTTTTTTATTTGACATTGTAAATTATTCAGTATGCTAAAATAATACATAAGTAATATTTTCTAAACTTAATAAATATTTTTCTGAATAATTATATATATATAGTTTATAATAAATCGAGACTACGTATTTAATATTCGAAATTTTAAATACGGGTTTTACAACTTAGGTTAATTATTATTAGAAATAATACATGATTTTAACCAAAGTATTTTATGATTTAATTTTAGACTAAAGTAATTAATTAATTATTAAAACAAGGCATATAATTAATTAATTTCCAAGACTTAGGTTATATTAATAATAAATATTAATACATGTTTTAACCTAAGTATTATTTATCCTTTTATTTAATTAAATCATGCTATATTTAATTAAATCTTATAACATATAGTTTATTTAATTTACATGTAATAATTAATAAACTATACTATTTAATCACATGACTTAAAATATTTACTAGTAAAACTTAAGCTTATATTATTAGCTTAATAATCCAGCTTATTTCTAATTATAGAAACTTTCTATTTTTAGAAACTTATTTATTTTAAGCAGCTAATCTATTTATGGAAACTTTCTATTTTTAGAAACTTATTTATTTTAGGCAGCTATTCTATTTTTAGAAACTTTCTATTTTTGGAAACTTTCAATTTTAGTAAACCTGCTATTTTTAGAAAGTTACTTATTATTACACAACAAGTATAATAATACAAGAAATACAAGTAATACTTAATCAGAATAGACAGAATACATGATAAACACAACATAACGTTAAAATCAGTAAAACAGGACATGAACATATAAAACAAGCTAAGACATGATATAAAACCAGTTACATATACAGTAATCAGGATACTAATACACGTATATTATTTATGTAGCATTAGTGATATCGAAGTAGGACTCTCTTCCGTTCGTCTTCTTTGTTCACTGGACACAAGGTACGGATTCTCCGTCCTTTCAGTATGGACATTCTTTCCTTATTAGGATTTCCCCGTATGCAGCCAACTATTTTCCCAGTATATGTTTTATATGTTTTGTTTGCTTATGTTCAATAAACTCCTAAGCCATATACATGCATGACCAGTTTCACCTAGTTATGGAAGTATCATAACCATAACACTAGAGGCACCAGTGTTATGACTTCACCACGGCGGAGTGATAGCTCGTGGCGTCCCTTTCAGCTTTTGGCCATATTATTATTTTCATGTGGGGCGTATGGGTGCATCCTAGGTTACATGTTTTTACAGATTATTCAGGTGAATGTGGTGTGTGCCTTGCATCCTTCACAAGGAGCTGATCCCTCCTACCCAAAAACTTATATTAATTAGAGGCAGCCCCTCTAATGGCATGACGAGGTCACCCCTCCAAGTATTCATGCACGTTGATATTTCATGACCTATATTAGCTAATGGTAAACATGTTAAACAGTTTTTATACGGATTTTCAAACTATAAAACCAGTTTTACTAAGTTATACCAGGTTTTCCAGGACTTAGACATTTCCGTTGCTATATGTTGTATATGCTTATGTTATTCATTCTATGCTTGTATATCCGTGCACTGAGCGTTATGCTTAGCCGTTTTCCTTTCATGTTCCCAAAACGACAGGTACTCAGGGACGCTCGTAGACTTTAAGCGTACGTGCATATGGATTGGAAGCTTCCTAGCCTTCATTACTTTATGCATTTCTTCATACTTTTGATACTTATTTCCATGGACGTTGTTTAGTCCTTTTCATTGACAGTACTTATGTTGTGTATGATGAGCTTTACTTTGGGGTACCGATGTTTGATTATGGTATTTCGTTTTTGGTCATGTAATGTTTAATACATTTATCCTTGTATGCTTTGATGACACGACTTAATCACGCGTGACATTCCATTTACCAAAATTGGGTGTTACAATTATGGTATCAGAGCCAAGGCTTCGACCTGTAGGCTCTTAAAACATGACATGTGATTAGTGGGTAGTCACTATGGTCTTCCTAGAACTGACAGTCGGTTTTTATGCATTCATTGTTTTCATGCATACATATATATGTCATTGTCGTAGGTTTATGACTAAGTAATGGTTGGTACTGGAATGACCCTATTTAGTCCTATGTGTTTTATCAAAACTTTTAACTTTGGGACCGACCTATTGGCGTCCCCTCGCCATGTCTTTTGTTTTGAGTGAACTGACCATAGGCGTTCACTCTCGCGCATATAAAAGTTTTCATAAAACTACATCATGCATTCATGTACTAGTTTTCCTGCATAAAATTTTTCTCATGATTTATTGGTATAAAAAAATTTTCATATATATATTTTATGTTTTAATCAGTTTAATCATGTATTTTTTTGTTATACTGTCAGATGGTTCTCACACGCGAGCAGGAACAACTCAATGCAGCAGTCCAAGCTGCAATGCAAGCTATGCTTCCTTAGCTAAGGAACGAAATCAGGGCTGAGGTGCAGGCTGCCAACAATCAGCAGCAGCACCCAGTACCTCCTCCTCCTCCTCCAGCAACATTGGTCACATGGCTGGAGAGATTCAATAAGCTACGCCCTCGATCTTTCGAGAAAACAGATAGCCCCAGTGAAGCTGAAAGTTGGTTGTCTCACATTGAGAAGATCTTCGATGCCATGGGCTGTGACCCCGTCTTCAAGTCGAGGTTGGCCTGTTACCGGCTCGAAGGTGATGTGCTATCATGGTGGAAGGCACTGAAGCAGTCTGAGGGGGGTGATAATTGGGTGGCTGGTTTGACTTGGGCTCAGTTCAGGGATTTGGTGATGGGACAGTTCTTTCCCAAGGCTGAGAAAGACAAGCTAAAAAGAGAGTACCATGGAATCAGGCAGATAGTTGGAGAGAACAACAACGAGTTCATGCCGCGCTTTCTTCGTCTAGCTGGTTTTCTTGGTGCAGCAGCAGGTACTCCCGAAGAGGAAGCATACCACTTCCGGTGGGCTCTTCGTACATCGGTCGCAAACAACTTGGTGTGTTATACGTTCTACACGGTGGCACAAGTGGCCGATGCAGCACGTAAGCTGGAGATGTTGCGGGAAAGAGAAGAGTTCGGGGAAGCAGAGAGACCCGAGAAGAGGTAAACATTCGTTATTCAGCGGTGACCAAACCGTATTCTTTCAGTATATGTCAATATTTACGTCTCTTTTAAACTGTATCTTCCAGACAGAAGAATGGGGACCGGTATCAGCCGGCTACTCAGCAACAGCCTACTCAGCCCAAGGGAAACGGTCAGACTCACGACCGTTCTGCTACGGATAGGCGTGACGGTAATGATAATTACCGTAACAACGCTGGAAACTCCAACAGCAGCAGGTCCTTATACTTACTCATTTTCTTATGATTACATGCAATAGTTCTTAATTCTGACACATTAGAGAATCTTCTACCAAGAATCATGGTAACGGGAGGGGCCAGAACCAGAGAGGTTCACAGCCTAACCGTCCAACTATCACAGGTATTCCATCTTACGAATTATCTGCATTGTCTTTTGTACCTATTATCATGTCTCATGTATATTGTTCTTATCAGGCTCTCAGCCAACAAGGACACCTGCTGGAGGATATACTCATCCTCTTTGCACTACCTGCAACTATAGGCACCCAGGGCCATGTCGCCGCGACAGCGACGCATGCTTCAAGTGTGGCCTTCCTGGCCATCGCATGAAGGACTGTCGCAAGGGCGAGATGGAGGGCACATCAGGACATGCTGATACCAAACCGCCTCCTACTAGTGGACGATTTTACATGACTTCTCGCGATCAGGCCAACAAGTCTACAGGTACCATCACTGGAATCTTATATATCTATGGTCAAGCTGCATGTGTTCTTTTTGACATAGGTGCTACTCACTCGGTCATTTCTACTGCTTATGCTAAGAATGTTAGGATACTCCCCATGCCACTAGAGAATATACTGAATATTTCCACGCCTTTAAGAGACTCTGTACGCATAACCTATGTGTACAAGAGCCTTCCCCTAGAGTTTGATGACAAGATACGTCCTGTTGACGCACTTCCGCTGGACATGAATGATTTTCACATGATATTGGGCATGGACTGGCTATCCAAACATCATGCTACCATATACTGCCATTCTTATCGAGTCATCTTCGGTGATGTTAATGCACCAGAGAACATTCACAACGGGTCCGTACCCGGAAGGTCTGTACAAATCATATCAACCCTGCAAGCACGTGCATTACTTTCGCATGGTTGCGAGGGTTATCTAGCTACTGTTCATGACATGGATGCTGAATCCCATCAATTCAGAATCAACCGATAGTGTCATAATTTCTAGATGTATTTCCAGATGAACTTCCGGGCATACCACCTGCACGTGAAGTAGAGTTTAACATCGAGCTCATCCCAGGTGCTGAGCCGATTTCCAAGGCTCCTTATCGCATGGCTCTCATAGAGTTGAAGGAGCTGAAGGATCAATTGCAAGAACTTCTGGAACGATGCTTCATTCGACCGAGCGCATATTCATGGGGCGCATCGGTCTTATTCTTTAAGAAGAAGGACGGCAGTATGCGTCTTTGCATAGATTATCGCGAGCTCAACAAGATCACCATCAGGAATAGATATCCTCTACCACGCATTGACGATTTGTTTGACCAACTTCAAGGGGCCAAACATTGCTCCAAGATTGATCTGAGGTCGGGCTATCATCAGCTATGGGTTAAAGAGCAGGACATCGCCAAGACTGCTTTCCGTACACGCTATGGCCACTACGAATTTGTAGTCATACCATTTGGCCTTACCAATGCTCCAACAGTGTTCATGGATTAGATGAACAGAATCTTCCATGAATTTCTGGACAAGTTCGTCATTGTCTTCATTAACGACATCCTGATATTCTCTAAGTCCAAGGAGGAACACGAAGACCATCTTCATACAGTGTTACAGATTCTTTGCCAGAAGCAGTTGTATGCTAAATTCTCCAAGTGTGAGTTCTGGTTAGACAAGGTGGCATTCTTAGGTCACATTGTATCAGCAGAAGGAATCACTATGGATCCAACAAAGGTTGAGGCTATTACCAAGTGGCCAAGACCGACGTCAGCGACTGAAGTTCGCAGTTTCCTAGGCTTAGCTGGTTACTACCGTAGGTTCGTGGAGAACTTTTCCCGTTTAGCACTACCACTGACCAAACTGATGCGGAAAGGGGAGAAATTCGTCTGGACTGAAGAAAGAGAGAAGAGCTTTGAAGACCTAAAGTATAAGTTAGTATGTGTACCGATTCTTACTCTCCCATCTGGTACAGGTAGATTTCTGATCTACAGTGATGCATCGGGGAAGGGACTTGGCTGTGTTCTCATGCAACATGGGAAAGTGATCGCGTACGCTTCACGGCAACTTAAGCCTTATGAGGAAAATTACCCCACGCATGACTTGGAACTTGCAGTAGTCGTGTTTGCATTGAAGATATGAAGGCACTACTTGTATGGAGAATCATGTGACATTTTCACGGACCACAAGAGCTTGAAGTACATCTTCACTCAACGTGAATTGAACATGAGACAGAGGAGATGGATAGAGCTGTTGAAGGATTATGACATTAATCTACAGTATCATCCCGGCAAGGCGAATGTAGTGGCAGATGCACTTAGCAGAAAGTCCGGAATGATAAACGGCATTAAAATTGAGAGGAAGTTATAAGAAACTTGGAGCGACTAGACATTGAGATCATGGTACGTGGACAGCATGGTTACTGGGCTAATCTTAGAGTGGAACCCGAGTTACTCTCTAGGATCAAGGAAGCTCCGAAAGATGATGGTGAAATCTGGGCGATAATTCAGAATTTGGAGAAGCAGACAGAATTTCGAGTAGACGCAGATGGTATCTTATGGCAGGGCACGAGACTTTGTGTTCCTGATGATCAAAAACTCCGGGAAGCATTTTTAGCTGAGGCTCATAGCTCCCCATTCTCTATTCATCATGGTTCGACCAAGATGTACCATGACATCAAGCAATACTTGGATCTTCTACACATACATCAAGTCCAAGTATACACATCACTTGGATCTTCATGTTTACATTGTAGGAAAACAATGACTTGATCTTGAAGGAGAGATCTTCATCATGTTATAAACCCAACACTTCATGGTAATGAAATTGTTCTTCTCTTTGCACTTGTGAGGATGAGAGGATTGAAGGAGAGAATCACATCTTAAACAAGCTTAATCAAAACTAACTAATCAAGGAGTTTAAAGATGTTTTTGAAAAAAACTGTGCAAAAAAAGTTTAAAGAAAAGCTGGAAATGATCCACTAATTATAGGGCAAAAGTGCAACGGTAAATGTAAAACCCGCATGCTTTTAGCATGAATAGTACCCTTATGATCGTACGTACATGATTATAACTTTTCTTTTATAGCACGTTATGTTTCACGAATAGGAATTCCAAGTATTACGTACGTGTTATTACACGATAAGTATTTAATACGTATTAAGACATAATAATTATTATCAACAATAGTTATAATCACGAACATGAAATCATGAACGTAACTAATCACGAACATATTATTATGTATTTATGTAGTTATGATTACGGTTACGTATAAATATATATTTACGACACGAACGATTAATAAATAAATCACGTAAACATGACACGAGAACACATAATAATTAGAACATGGGAAAAACAATGGTTTTCCCCTTGTGGGCCCCTCATACCCGCCGCATAAACAAAACAAAGGGCCAAGCCCACTTTTGTTTTTTTAACTAAAATAAGAAAAGGAGGAAACATATTTTTCATTTACAGAAGAACTAGAAAATAACAAAAAGCCTAGCCTCCTCCTTTGCTCCCTTTTGGCCGCTGGGTATACACACACAAGAAGGGTGTGTTTGTTGATTTTGGTTGATCCAATTCTTGCAAGATCGTTCGTGTTATCATCCCTTTTGTTTCACGTATTCGGTAAACCTTAAACCTTTTTCTTTTTAGTTAATTATTAGATCTAGAACACATGAAATCATGAAGTTATTTAATAAACATGTTAATTAATTAGATCTAATCATGGGGGTTAAGAAAACATGGGTTTAAGGGGTGTTTGGTTCGGCCGGCGCACACAAACCGAGAGCCAAGCTCTCGGTGTGGTTCGTGTGACCACAGCCGAGACCTATGGGTCTCAGTGTGGGCTTTGTGGCTCGGCAGCAAGCAAACTAAGGGACCCCGACGCATGTCAGGGTTGTCCTTGTGGTCTTTGGGGTCTCGGCTGAAAAACAACACGCACCACCGGCTTAAGCCGGTGGCGGTTTGACTAAACCGTGGCAACCGGTCAAGTCGGTTTGCCAAAATTAAGTGTTTGTGTGGTCTGGTTCAAGGGGTTTCACGGACCGGTTCATGACATGTTTAGATTTAAAACACGGGTTCGGTGCATGGTTTATTTTTACAAGTTAATTATTTTTACAAGTTAAATAATTACAAGATTTAATTAAATTAATTTAACATGCTTTATAATTAATTTAATTTAGACATGACTTAGGTTAATTATTATTAAAAATAATACATGGTTTTATCCTAAGTATTTTATGATTTAATTTTAGACTAAAGTAATTAATTAATTATTAAAACATGGCATTTATAATTGATTAATTTCCATGACTTAGGTTATATTAATAATAAATATTAATACATGTTTTAACATAAGTATTATTTTACCCTTTTATATAATAAATCATGCTATATTTAATTAAATCTTATAACATATAGTTTATTTAATTTACATGTAATAATTAATAAACTATACTATTTAATCACGTGACTTAGAATATTTACCAGTAAAACTTAAGCTTATATTATTAGCTTAATAATCTAGCTTATTTCTAATTATGGAAACTTTCTATTTTTAGAAACTTATTTACTTTAAGCAGCTAATCTGATTATAGAAACATTCTATTTTTAGAAACTTATTTATTTTAGACAGCTATTCTATTTTTGGAAACTTTCTATTTTTGGAAACTTTCTATTTTAGGAAACCTGCTATTTTTAGAAAGTTACTTATTATTACACAACAAGTATAATAATACAAGAAATACAAGTAATACTTAATCAGAATAGACATAATACATGATAAACACAGCATAACGTTAAAATCAGTAAAACACGACATGAACATATAAAACAAGCTAAGACATGATATAAAACCAGTTACGTATATAGTAATCAAGATACTTATACACGTATATTATTTATGTAGCATTAGTGATATCGAAGTAGGACTCTCTTCCGTTCGTCTTCTTCGTTCACTTGACACAAGGTACGGATTCTCCGTCCTTTCAGTATGGACATTCTTTCCTTATTAGGATTTCCCCGTATGCAGCCAACTGTTTTCCCAGTATATGTTTTATATGTTTTGATTGCTTATGTTTAATAAATGTCTAAGCCATATACAAGCATGACCAGTTTCACCTAGTTATGGAGGTATCATAACCATAACACTAGAGGCACCAGTGTTATGACTTCACCACGGCGGGATGATAGCTCGTGGCGTCCCTTTCAGCTTTTGGCCATATTATTATTTTCATGTGGGGCGTATGGGTGCATCCTAGGTTATATGTTTTTATAGATTATTCAGGTGAATGTGGTGTGTGCCTTGCATCCTTCACAAGGAGCTGATCCCTCCTACCCAAAAACTTATATTAATTAGAGGCAGCCCCTCTAATTACATGACGAGGTCACCCCTCCAAGTATTCATGCACGTTGATATTTCATGACCTATATTGGCTAATGGTAAACATGTTAAATAGTTTTTATAAGATAAACATAAGGCTTTTCAAACTATAAACCCAGTTTTACTAAGTTATACCAGGTTTTCCAGGACTTTAACATTTCCGCTGCTATATGTTGTATATGCTTATGTTATTCATTCTATGCTTGTATATCCGTGCACTGAGCGTTATGCTCAGCCGTTTTCCTTTCATGTTCCCAAAACGGCAGGTACTCAGAGACGCTCGTAGACTTTAAGCGTACGTGCATATGGATTGGAAGCTTCCTAGCCTTCATTACTTTATGCATTTCTTCATACTTTTGATACTTACTTCCATGGATATTGTTTTGTCCTTTTCATTTACAGTACTTATGTTTGTGTGTGATGAGCTTTACTTTGGGGTAACGATGTTTGTTTCCGGTATTTCCTTTTTGGTCATGTAATGTTTAATACATTTATCTTTGTATGCTTTGATGACACGCCATAATCACGCGTGACATTCCATTTACCAAAATGGGGTGTTACAGTAAAAAACCCCGTGGTTCCTTAATTGTACCCGCGGTTCCTTATCAATAAAGAACCGCAGGTTATTTAAGGAACCTCGGGCTTGGAGTCCGTGCAATGTTGTCCTTTAGTGGGGAAATGCCATCTGGTGAAGTTTATACCTCAAGGGTATATTCTTAGACCATTTGGAATATCCTAAATTTAAATTAAGAAATATTCTTTGGAATATACCTTAGAGAATATTCTTTGGAATATGCCAAATTCAAATTTCCATTTTCTTTTTAATAAAACGTTTTCTTAAAAATAAAGTTATTTAAAAAATACGTTGTCACTTTAATTAAAAGTGAGTTTAAAAGAATAATAATCCTTGATCACTTAGTAAGGTTAATGACTTGTTTGTACATACCTTGAGTGATTCATGCCTAATGAATTTATGTGACAACTTGTGTGTGTGTGTACTCGTTCGTTCTCGGTGTCAATTCGAATTGATCACGGTTTAAGGTTGACTTATCGTTTTTGGTCACTAAAAGGGGGAGCTTTTGATTATCTATATTAAATTAAATGACAAATTAACAAAACTAAGATGAAAGACTTAAACGAAATAACAAAGAAATTAAAGTAATTAAAAACTTAATTTAAAGTAAATTTGAAAATAAAATGAGATAAGACAATTTAAAATTAAACTTGACATAAATGGTGGGAAGGAAATACACTTTGAAAAACAACTAAGTAAAATAAACAAAGAACTATGATTAGATCTCAACCTAGATCGCACTCTAGGATCGCAGCCTAGATCGTAACAACGACCGCAACCCACTATCGTAGCCCACGATCGCAACACGTGATCGCAGCCAACGATCTTAACAAGCGATCGTAGCCTGGATCGCAACTGGGTGTCGCAGTCAGGGATCGCAACAACGATCACAATGAGTGATTGTAGTCACAATCGTAGTCACTAATCGCAACTGAGATCGCATTCTTTGATCGTAGTTTCTAATCGCAAGTAGAAACCTTTGGGTTTATGCGATTACGAAACTCGATCGAAACAAGTAAAACCCTTAGAACTTTACGACGGGATACAAGAGGCAAATAAGCAAAAACCAAATAAGCACTTTTGTAATAAGCACTTACCAAAACTTAACCAAATCAATAATACAAAGAACTAAATAAACACGAACGAAAAACTTTCAAAACACTAAATAAGCAAGATTTATAAAATAAACTTTAAAAAGATTAAAATTTTAAATACACTTAAGAGAAAGTAAGCTAGACACGAAATAAGCTAAAAGCACAAAAAGTTGAGATTATCAATCGCATGAAATTGATAAGAACAACAAGACAAACTTTTTAATCAAATAAGCATCAAGATGAAACAAGATACATACTTTGAACCGAATCAAAATCAATATTAAAACAAGAAAGGTAGAATAAGATAGATTATGAAAAGCTTGAAATGAAACTTGAATATTAAATATTCAAATACAAGACTAAAGTGAAAAGCTTAAAACTTGAAAGAAAAATGGAAGAAAACTAGAGAGAGAAAGTAGAAGCCTCTACTCCTACTTCTCTCTACAAGATATGAACTACTAAAAATAAAATAATGACTAACTCCCTAAAATGAAGTTTTAGGGGAGTATTTATAGGAGAGGAGAGGTGTGGTGTGTTGCTTCCTTCTCTCTTTCTTTTGTCTTCTCGTCTTTTAAAACAACTCGTCTTTTTCGACTTTGTCTCGGGATTAGTCGAATGATAAAATGAACTTGTCTTCTAATTTTATTCTTTTAGTAGACTTGGTTCTTCGACTTCGTTAAACTTCCTTCTTTAGACTTTTTCTTTGATAAATCTTCAGAATAGGCCTTTGACTTCCGTTCTTCTTGCACTTTTGATCTTTTGACTTCGTCTTTTGTCTTTTTTTCGATAAAAGCCCATGAAAGCCCGTGTTTTCTTCCTTTTTCATATTTTTGTCCTAAAACACAATAAAACATACAAACCACACATAATTCCGACTTTTACGACATAACATACACATTTTGGTCTCGTTTTTATTACAATTAAGTGGTAAAAGGATAAGTGTTTTCACACTTATTAAATCCCCTACACTTGACCATTGCAATGTCCTCATGCAATGCATTAGTTATAAAGCACATTTACATTTTCCATCATAATTAACCCACCTTGGCCTTTATTAACTATTAAACAATAAGGAAACTTAAAAAGATAGAAAATAACAAAATACTATAAGGAGGAACAAGTAAAGAAATCGGAGACTTACATTAGGGCTTTGGATGTCATGAATGTTTTTCACCCTCAAGTTTCACGTTCCCCAAACCAAGCTTAAAAACGAGATCATTGTTATTATAAGTTAGTAATCTAACACTCACTCATATGGCTCAATTATTCTCTTAGACTCCCTTATTCCTAGGTGTATCTCTTATATTTTATTGTTGTCTTGAATGATCACGAGGATGCATTGTTGACTTATTTTGATAGTTATTTAGGCTAAAAATAAAGTAGGACGATTTAATCAATAGTTAGCTAAAGGACAAAATCTTTTAAAACAGCTTGAGCAGCTATTTCTCTTTTCACAAGAATGACAGTCTTTAAAAGTACTTTCCTGTTCCTTATAACACTCTATTTTTCTATCTAAAACTTTAAGACCTCTTTTATAAGCAGTCAAATCACGAGTGGATCTATCATAATCCAACTTAATACTATCACTATAAGTTTCAAGTTCCTTATAAGTTTCTAGACATTCAGTAGTGCAGTTTTTTAAGAATTACCTCAGTATCTGAAAGTACCATGAGTGCCATGTTAGTGATAGATTCCTTATCCTCCAAGAAGCTCCAGTCATTCCAACTCTATCAACAACTATTAATGCCTTGGTAGAAGGATCTTCAACAGTTACCTAATTTCTTGGACTTCTGCACTCCTAGGCAAAATGTCCCTTCTTGTGACATTTATAACATTCCACCTTAGACTTGTCAAATCTAGTCTTGTCAAATCTAGTCTTGTCACAAGCATTAAAAATGATCTTCTTTCCGGTTCTTCTAAGAAAAAGCAAGTTGATTCTTTATTTCCAGCTCTTCTAGATCATCATTACTTAGTTGTTGCAAATCACTAGCAACAATTTCTGCTACATTCTCATAGGTAGATAAGAATGCATAAATGGTTCCATCACGTAATCCAACAGCACTAGTAGTTATTTCATCAAAATTAAGAAATTTACTACTAACATTAACAGATGTACTACCAATATTAAGAGAACCTTTTGAGTTTTCTCTACTGGTATGGCTAGAACTTGATATAAATGCTAAGTTAGTATCATTGGAGACTGATCCAGTTTTCTTCTGGATTTTCTGCTCAACCACTTTGAAGTGATTGTATAGAGCATCAATATTGATTTAATCAATATCCTCATTGTTTTCCGAAATAGATACTTCTGTAGCCATTTCAATCGACATACTTCTTAGAAACTTTGCATTTATGTCATCCTGTTCAGTCGTTCCTCCTTAAGTAATGAGTTTGCTTACAATCCCTTAAAGTCTATTGTAAATAGATACAAGAGATTTTGATCCCTCAGTATTGAAGTTCTCAAACATTAATTTTAACAATGCTTTCTTGTGCTTGTTAGTAGAGTCTGTTGGAAATACGTTTTTACGTATTTAGGAAGATTCGGTCACTCCGACAATATATTAAGTAGTAGCTCGTAGTTTAGTTACTTTATATTAATTAACAAGGAAAGGCCTGGTCCATGTTATGTATGGACAGCCCAATATTGTAAGCCCAAGACCATCTTATGGGCTTGGTATATAAACCCTCTCCTTAGATGGAGAGGGTGTGGTTCACTTCATAATTACACATAGTAAGAAGGTGTTTCTCTTTCACTTTCTCTCTCTAAGTGTGTGTGTTCTCACCGTCTCTCTATCTCTTTCTCTCTCTAAAACATAAGCAAGATTTACAATATCTTACAAATGGTATCAAGAGCCATGGGATGATTGTATTGTTTATGTGTTTGTTCATATAGAGTTCGTGAGTTTTGATCATATATACCCACGTCCAAAAATTTTTTTTGGTGTTTTTTGTGGTTTGATCTTCATCAAAATCATCTACATATTCGTGTTAGTGATTTGGGTTACTTGGATCCTCAAAAACGCAAAAATTTTGGGTGTTTGGATTCATTTTTGGCTTCAAGATTCGTCTATATTAAAGTACAATACGAATTCCTTGTTTTTCTCCAAATTCCGAAATATTTGGTATAATTTCGCAATTGTTGAATTGCGAAATTGTTTAGCATTGCGGATTCTACTTCTGATAATTACGAAATCTTTGATTTTTGATTATTGCGAAATCTTTGATTTCTGATTATTGCGAAATCTTGCATTTCTGATTATTGCGAAATCTTTGATTGCGGATTTGTGCCTATTGCGAAATCTTTGCCTATTGCGAAATCTTTGCCTATTGCGAAATCTTTGATTGCGGAATTGTGCCTATTGAGGAATCTTTGCCCTATTGCGGAATTAGGACTTTATTGCGGAATCATTTGTTTGTGAGATTGTGAAATCATTTCATTGAGGAATCTTGCACTAGTGAATATTGCGGAATCATACTTGAGCTTCACATTGCGAAATCTTTGGGATTTTTCAAGATTTTTCAAGATTTTCGAAAAACGTGATTTAGAATCGTGATAAATTTTGCAGTGGTATTTTTGGTTTCTCAAGAAGACAATTTTAGGGGATTTTAACATAATTTCTCGACTTCAACACACGACAACAAGCACATTTACTTTCCCTCATTGTTCGATCATCGTTTGTAGATCTTAACTTATCGGAATGGAGTACACATCTCTTACGGATAAGTCCATCCTCTCGGGTACGGATAATCGTCCACCAATGTTGGAGAAGTCTATGTACGAGGATTGGACTTCCCGAATGGAACTTTACATGTTGAACAAAGAGAATGGACATCTCATTTGGGCATCGGTGCTCAATGGACCATTAGATTATGGTACTGTGACGGAAGGTACAGTTACTCGTCCTCTCACAACGGGTGAATTGACCGGAGATATGAAGATTCAAGACAAATGTGATAAGTATGCTACAAATATCATTCTCCAAGCCCTTCCTCCAGATGTCTACAAACTCGTCAGCAAACATAAAGTTGCCAAAGAGTTATGGGATAGAATTCGTGTTCTAATGCAAGGCACCTCGTTAACTAAACAAGAACGAGAGTGTAAGCTTTATGATACATTTGATAAGTTTGCCTATGTTCCTAGGGAGAGTCTCAATGATTACTATTTGAGATTTACTCTCTTGTTGAATGAGCTCAATATCTATGGCATGGCAATTCCTACATTTTAATTAAACACCAAGTATTTGAACACCCTTCCTTCAGAATAGCGTAAGTACGTGACGGCTGCTAAATTTTCTAAGGACTTGCATAACACCAATGTGGATCAACTTCAAGCTTTTCTTCAACAACACGAATGCCATGTCATCGAGGCTCGGTTGTCTACACCACAAGTTCGTGATCCACTTGCCATGTATGCTTCTCAACAAATGACCCCCAACAAAACATGGCTTACACTTATCAACAACAATCATACTTGCAGTAGCAACCACAACACACATATCAGCAACCACAATAACCATCTTATCAACCACTGATGATGCCACAACAAGCATATCAAAAAAGTGTTCTTGAACAGCCTTATCCATAGCTACCAGCACATCAGGCATCACCCTCACAAGCTAACACTTCTCCTATGGGCTATACTCCTCAGCAAGGATATTTTCCAATTGAAGCACAACAAGCACAAGCCTTCTACTCCAATGAACTTCCACCAATTCAACCACCTGTCTTTACTCCAAATGATACGCCTACTGATGTCTTAAATCATCTCACTGCCTACTTGTCAAAACTTGTTGCTACTAGAGGTTTTCCACCAACGAACAATCAGCTCCACACCTCTTCAAACCCTCGACAACAAGCCACTGTTCAAGATGGTCAAGTGACGATGCAACCTATTCAGGGAAGGCAAAATTCATATGGACCTCCTACAAGGACCGTGAATACTCAAGCTGTGAATTCACAAGCTAATGGAAATGGAAGCACTGTTGGTCCACAAAAGGTTGTGACTTGCTAAAATTGTAGAGGACAAGGTCATATGGCTAGAGAATGCACTCAGCCAAAAAGGAGAAGGGATGCAACGTGGTTTCGTAAGAAGATGTATTTGGTCGATGCTCAGTCTAAGGGAAAGATTTTGGGTCTGAAGAGTTAGAATTTCTTGCAGACCCAGGGGCAGCAGGCAATGAAGGCATTGCAGTCGTTTCCACTTCTAATGCATCTTATCAAGCAGATGATCTCGATGCATATGATTCGGATTGTGATGACATTCACTCAGCCCAAGCTGCACTTGTTGCTAATCTCTCTCACTATGGTTCTGATGTCGTCAGTGAGGTACCAACCACATCTAATAATATTCATGATAAACCACATCATGTTGAGCATGAAAATGACAACCTCGAACAGCATTCGGGAACTAGTAACTCAAATGATGCGGTATCCAATCCAACACATTCGAGTGAATCTCAACCAAATGCTACGACGGGTATGGAATCTTATGATCAATGTGATTTGGTACTGGTGCCTAAACATATTATTGATAACATGAATGTGGTTGTTCGACAAACAATAGATATGAATGCCAACCTAACCGCTGAGCTTGCGCTGTATAAGGAAAAGGTCAAAACTTTTGAAATGGTCCCTCAAGCAGAGAAAATAATGTGTTCTGAATTTGACCAATTTCGTTTTGAAAAGATTGAACACTTAAAAGAAATAGGATCATTAAAAACTAATCTTTCCAATGAATTAAAAGCAAAAGAGTCGGTTGTTAATGATTTTCAGAAACTTAAAATGGATTTTGAAACTCTCGAGTCTAAAAAGTTTGAATCGGAAATTAATGCTACCAAACTTCTTAAATTCAAAGAACAACAGCTTTTAAAACAATACGCTTCCACAGAAAAGGTTCATCTTTTAACTAAATCGTTTAAAGAACTCGAACTTAAGCGTCTTCAAGATTTACCACCTAATCCCGGTTATGCAAAACAAACTCAGGAATATATTCCTTGTCTTTATGATGTGACCCTAATTGGCAAATCGAAAGAAGCACCTTATGTTCGTAGTACTAAGGAGACACAGTCACTTACGGAAGAAACTCAATCTAAAATGCTTTCAAAATTCCATAAGCTTGATTATGATAAGCATAATAAAGATCAATTTTCTAAAAAACCTGCATTCTCTTACAAAAGGAATTAGCTCAATTATCAGCTTTTGTGCCCCAAAATTTATCAACGGAAAACCTTCCTAGTACGTCTCCTACACTTGTCAAAACGGATTTAACTAAGTTAATTCCATCGGTAAGTAAGGTGTCAGATAGCTTAAATGCGGTGCACCAACACTTAGCCGATTTTGGTAAGGTCATTTTGGAACGTACGATGGCTTCGGCCATAACGGAAGGTGATTGGAATTTTGAGCACACTAGAACTGAGTTTCGAGACGAAATTGTTCCGTTTGTAAAGAATGTTAAAGCTTGTCTTAGTAATATTGATCAAGATTTGCTTTTGGAAATAGAAGAAGTTAGACGTGTTTTCAATGAAATGGATGATGCTTATGAAAACAGTTTAATTGAAATAGAACGAGTTTCACGACAAAATGATCAGCTTCTGAAGCAAGTGATCTTATGATATTGTTTCCGTCTGTGTGAATAAAAGTGTTGATAATGATTCTATTGTGCATAATGTTGAATCTGTGGATAATGTGGTAGATAGTACATGTCACGAATCTGACGCTGAATTTTTAAAGCTTCAAGATTCATATTCCTCGCTTTCAAAACGTTTTGATGAAATTCAAACACATTGTATTTCGCTTGAATGCAAACAACAATTTATTCAAGAAATCTTTGAAACATCATTAGAAGGTGTTAATATCGATGATGCAAATTTTCAAAAGAATTTTCAATTGAATTTACAATCAAAACAGCGTCAGCCAAGTGACAAGGTTGCTAAAACATTGCCGATAGACATAGAGAAATCTAAGGAGATTAACTGTGTGAACGTACTTGAGGCCGCTGATAATTGTAAATTTGATCTAGATAATCGAGTTTTCAAGATTTTGTCCAAAGTTGATAACTTAAAACAGAAAAATACACGACTCTTCGATTCAGTAAAGCCCGCATGTGCTAATACTACTACACAGAATCAATCATTGATTGAACAATTGAATCGAAAGTCGGTGGAAATATCTGATTTGAGAGAACAAATTTGTGATAAAAATCTGGCTTTGACTGAGTTAAAGGAAACACTTCGTACCCTAAAAGGTAAGAATGTTGTGGATAACGCAGCCATTGTCTCAGCACCATCCTCTAGTGCAACCAAAAGGAACCTCATTGCCGTCACACCATTTAACAAGGGCCCTAGGACTAAACCATCTCAAACATTGGTCACTAAAGATAAGGAAAAATCAAAACCCGCTTCTAATATTCCCGTGTTGCCTTCTACAAGAGTAAGCACCACTACTAAGGCTCAAAGATCTAAGCTTAAAAGAAACAAGAAGAATGATAGGATCTTGCCCCATCTAGTAGTCAAGTGAAGAAGACAGTAGAAGCATATCCTAGGAATGTTATTTCTGTTTTGAATAAAAAGAATCACGTAGCTAAACCTAAAGGCTCTGCGGTTGTGAAGCGCTCTAAGCCTATTGAGAATTCTAATTTGAAATGTTGGAATTACAACGAATGTATGTTTTCTAGTCGTCATGATTCTTGCCTTATTGACCATGTGAATGAGATGAATTCCCGTAAAAATGGTTTAGAATGGAAACCGGCTGGGAAAGTGTTACCCCAAGTTGGCTGGATGTGGCGTCCCACTGGTAGAACTTTCACTATAGTAGGAAATGAGTGCCCTTTAACTAGGATCACTCCCACTAAAGCGAAGAAAGCGTGCCCTTTAATTAGGAGTACCAAAGCTACCAAAACACAAGTGTATCCTTTAACTAGGAACACCGACACTACTGTAGGAACCAAGTGCCCTTTAACTAGGTATACTCCCACTGTAGTGCCCGCTATTACTCCAAAACCTCAGAAAGTTGGAACAATAAAACCTGTTAGTGGAAAAACTCACATTAGAAAACGCAGGAAATCTAAGGGCCACATAAATGTTAGCAATTCTGATAACTTTATATCTGTATCTGCTAACAATCCGGAACCAATAGTTTCCAATGCATTGTCTACTGTTGTTATTGAAAACAGGTGGTCCAAATTGTTCTCTGGTATTTGGACTCTGGTTGCTCCAAGCATATGACCGGAGATCGCTCTCAGCTTAGAAATTTTGTCAGCAAGTTTCTTGGTACGATTCGATTTAGAAATGATCATATTGCAAAGATAATGGGTTACGGTGAGTATCATATTGGGAATATTATAATTTCAAGAGTGTATTATGTGGAGGGTCTTGGTCACAACTTATTTTCTATGGGACAATTTTGTGATTGCAAACCTAGAAGTTGCTTTTCGAGAGCATAACTGCTTCATTCGTAATTTGAAAGGGGTTGATTTACTGAAAGGTACTCGAGGGAATAATTTGTACACTTTGTCTCTACAAGATATGATGGTCGCTTCTCCCGTATGTCTTCTCTCCAAAGCATCAAAGACCAAGTCATGGTTATGGCATCGACGGTTATCTCATCTTAACTTTGACGCTATTAATCATTTGGCGAAAAACGAACTTGTTCGTGGTCTTCCTAAACTTACATTTCACAAGGATCATTTGTGTTCCGCGTGTACAATGTGGAAAAGCACTAAGAAATCATACAAACCCAAGACTGAAGACACCAACCAAGAGAAACTTTATTTGTTGCATATGGATCTTTGTGGGCCAATGCGTGTTGAAAGTCTTGGTGGTAAAAAGTACATCCTCGTCATAGTGGATGATTACTCTCGGTTTACATGGGTGAAATTTCTTGCAACAAAAGACGAGGCACCTAAAGTCATTATCGATTTTCTCAAGATGATTCTAGTGTGTCTCAACACTACTGTTCGACGCATTCGTACAGATAATGGAACCGAATTTGTGAATCAAACTTTACGTAAGTACTATAAAGAAGTTGGCATATCTCATGAAACATCCGTTGCTCGCACTCCATAACAAAACGGTGTCGTTGAAAGGCGAAATCGCACAATTATGGAAGCAGCTCGAACGATGTTAATTTACGCAAAGGCTTCATTATTCTTATGGGCAGAAGCAGTAACTACAACAGTGTACACCCAAAATCGGTCACTAATTCGTAAACGCCATGGTAAAACACCGTATGAGCTTCTACATGGAAAAGTACCAGATATATCATATCTTCATGTATTTGGTTCTCTTTGCTATCCAAATAATGATGGTGACAATTTGGGAAAACTTCAACCAAAGGCTGATATTGGTATTTTCATTGGTTATGCACCCGCAAAGAAAGCATACCGAATCTACAACCGTAAATCTCGCAAGATCCTAGAAACTATGAATGTTGATTCTGATGAGCTGACAGCAATGGCTTCTGAGCAAAGCAGCTCTGAACCCGCACTTCATGAAATGGGACCCAGTAACATTAGCTCTGGTCTTGTCCCAAACAACCCCACTTCATCATCATTTATACCACCCACTAGAAATGAATGGGATACATTGTTTCAACCGTTCTTTGATGAATTTTTTACTCCTCCAAGTATTGTTGCTACAGAACCTGAGGTAATAGCTCCGGTAACCGAAGTTGTCGCTCTAGCAACCGTTGCACAATCAGATGCGTCTGCACCTACAATTGGTCAAGATATACCTTCAACGAGTAATTTTCAACCAACACATGTTTCAACTACCCATATCATGCCTATTGATGATGAAGAGGATGATGATGATCACGATTTGGAATTCGCTCAAATGTGTGAACTTCCATTCTTTGGTGTACCATTTCCCGACCCTAATCAAGTCGGGTCGTCCACCTCAGAGGAAGCTCCTACTACGGTTTACTCCAATCCACGGATTCGTGAACATGACAGCAAGTGGACAAAGGATCATCCTATAGATTCTATTATTGGTGACCCTAATCGTCCGGTATCCACACGAAGTCAGCTACAAGAAAATGCAATGTTTTGTCATTTTGATGCTTTTCTCACTGAAGTTAAACCTAAAACATGGCAAGAAGCTTTTACCCAATCTTGTTGGATAGAAGCTGTAACACTCTCATTTTTCGTATCGGTACAGCGGAAGGGTCTTTCAGAGTGTTACGGGATAGCACAATAACTCCAATCATAGACAACACATAAAAATGGTCGTACAAGGTTTAACAAACATTCATTCGATAAAAAGGTTTAAAAGTGTACAACAGGTCCCAAATTATACAGGTCATTAAGTTTACAAAACACAGATCGAATGAACATTTTTAATATTAAGTGTGGGCCATCAGAGTCGATCTCCATCCGGATTACCTTCAAGCACCTAAGATAGAAAACATGCAAAAATCATATCAGCGAATGCCGAGTGAATTCATATAGTTTAATGAAAACCGTTATATAAAACAATCATTTACATTCATTTAAAATCAGAACACAAGTATAATATCAGAAGTAAGTCCACATATTGCTAGTCAGGCAATATATAAATCAAGCATACATCTGAAACGGTCCATGAGACCGTAGTCTCTATATTACCATGATAGGTAATATATTCATCGTAATAGCGTCATTATCGTTTATTTAGATTATACATGTCGTATAGATTGTAGGATTATTATTAGCCGCATGACATTGTTACCTTACTGTGAAAACAGCGGGCCGCGAACCCGACAAACAATTTGCCCATCTAAGTTAGCGTGTCGTCACAAAAATCACGCTATGGAATCTTCTCATACATAAATTCGCTTACCAATCAATGTGGTACGACGGGGATCAACCGTCAAGGCGCGAACTGGGGTGATCGTCCCCAAATAGTACTATCAAATGCATAAGCGTCTACCAAAACCCGGTAGTTCACAATTCATGCTAATGGGACTTTAAGTGACATAACCTAACTACTAATAATCCTTTTAGTCTCGAATATAGGGTCATAGCATCATTCGGGTCCATATCATTTAGCATACAATCGGGACTACTTGTGTTCTATTTTTATAAAAATCTAGCATGTTATCTCCCTCGCGGGTTTACAAATCATTTTATAAAACATTTAAAAGAGTGCGAGGCTATGAACTCACGTTGTTAATGAAAGGCGGATTGTCGGCTACGGGCGTGTTTCGGTCACGGAAACCTATATAAATAATAATCGGTCTTAGACTCGGTCCAATGACTTTTATCAAAATAACAATATACATATGATGATTTTGTACATATGATGATGATCAAGTGGGTTTATAAATCCTCATTTACTCATTTTAGCGTTTACTTTTTAGTATCGTCTTACTAGTTCACTAGTTTTACCGATTTTACCTATTTTAAGTCCATTAATTCTTTTATAAGTTATTTAACTTGTTTTTACCCATTTTATACCTATATGATCAGTATATATACTTTTCATGTTGGGCCCAAATGGGTTAAGCCCAAATAATTCTTTTTACAAGTTTTTATCTTATTAAGTCCAATTATTAGTCTAATAGGTTTAGTTAGCTCGTAAATATCCGTAATTCTTATAGTTCGGGTTTTATCGGTTTTTACTTGTCTTAGTTACTTATACATCAGTATATAACTTTTATAAACTTTACATTAGACGGGTTTGGTCGTCTAAGTTTTATTTGATGAAAAACGTTAATTTCACGGCGATAGCCGAAAAAGTCGTAAAAATCAAGTTTATAGTTTTTATTACTTATAAATATTATTTTTACCACCATTTATATAATTTACCCATTTAATTAACCTTTTATACATTTATATAATTAAGTTATATAAGTTAGTGGGTTTATATTTTACATTTTATAAATTATAAAGTGAGTGCTTATATAATAATAATAAACATTATTTCCAAAATCTGTTTTTTAACTTCATATTCACCATTTTTATCATATCTAGAGTTATAAAATGACTTAGAAGCTCATTTTTGGATGACAACTTCTTCATAATATGTGCTACATATAACTTAGTTATAGCTACTGCCCATTTTGAGTCTAAGTTGCCTTAACAGTCCCTACAAAACTGCTTATTCAGATTGTACCACCTAACTTGTTTTGATCATATCTCACTCATTATTTTGATTCCATTGCATGACCAACTCTCACATGTGTATAACATCATCTACTTACTGTAAATAGATCAAACCATGCATTTTTATCAGTTCATCATTTAGTTATCTACTGTTTTTATACAGCCAACTAATTAGTCATGATTTTAGCTTCATTTCTTATGGTTATCATCATTTTTAAGCATGTTTATCAACACTTGATCCCCACACAACATTTTTATCATCATATATACATCATATACATATACAAAATGAAAGAAAATACATTTGTTCTTTATAAAATAATAAGAGAAAAATGTAGAGGATGATCTTCTTTACCAATCCAAGTGGATTTCTTGTTTTAGGAAGGCAAGAACTTGATGAACACAACAAGTATCTCCAAGACCATCAAATATCAAGATTATATGTTGGAAAATCAGCCCTAGGACACAAGCAAATCACCTCCAAAGTTGTTTATATGGCCACCAAATAATCAAGGCTTCAAGGAAACACCTTAATAGGACTAGTAAACATGTGGTTTGTAGCTAGAAAAGATCAATGAGGGTGTTTGTTGCTTGATTTGGGACGGCACAAGGGTGGAGTAGAGAGATTTTTAGAGTGGATTGCATGGAAGGAAATGGTTAGAATGAAACCATTTGCTAGTTTTGATGTGAAGTGGAAAATGTGTTGGCTTAAAGTGTAAGCACAAGCTTACACTTGTGTAACTTAGCCAAAACTTGATGCCACCTATGTGTGGTGTGTCATCTTGCCGTCCCATATAAGCTAGTGGGATGGGGCAAAGTGTTTTGTCCCATCTCACTAGTTTACGGGTATTTCTCGATTCTAGTTTTCTCGATTTGCGTGCCCTCGGGTCGTTTTACGAAAAACGTTTTTATAAATTATGAATCACCGTCACAAAACGAATCCAATAAAAATTGTCTCATCAAAAACGGAGTTCAAAAACGTAAATACGTAATCCTAAGGTTTCCGGTTTAGTCGTAAAAGACGCCAAATTATGCACGTAAGCCCAAATTTAAATCCGTAAATTGTGAGTTCGTCAACCAACACAAAAATAAGTTTCAAAATATTATACGAGAAAATATTTCACTACCTGAAAATGTTAGATTTGTCACAGCTTTTCCTCCTAAAAGGGATCAACGTCCTCGTGATCCATTTCATTTGGATGTCCGTTTCTTATTGAAATCGAAGAGGTGCGGATATTTCTTCCACATTTCATCCTCTCGTTCCCAAGTATACTCCGGTCCATGCTTTGAATTCCATCGGATCTTGACAATAGGTATCCGACTTTGTTTCAGTTGCTTTACCTCACGGTCCATAACTTCTACGGGCTCTTCGATAAAATGCAACTTCCCATCTATTCGAACCTTACCTAACGGAATTTTCTCATCACTCACTGCTAGACATTTCTTCAGATTAGATACATGGAATGTGTTGTGAACACCATGAAGTTCTGGGGGTAACTCTAGTTTGTAAGCCACCGGACCTACTCTAGATAAAATCTTAAAGGGTCCAATATAACGGGGATTTAATTTTCCTCGTTTTCCAAATCTTATAACGCCTTTCCATGGCGATACTTTCAACATTACTCGGTCACCCACTTCAAACTCCATTGGCTTCCGCCGCACATCCGCGTAACTTTTCTGTCTACTACGGGCAGTCAACAACCTCTTCTTAATCTGAACTATCATCTCCGTAGTCTCCCGGATCAATTCCGGTCCCGTGAGCTGGGTATCCCCAACTTCACTCCAACATACAGGAGATCTACACTTCCTACCATACAAAGCTTCAAACGGTGCAGCCTTAATACTAGAATGGTAACTATTGTTATATGAAAACTCAGCTAACGACAAATGTTTATCCCAATTCTTACCAAAGTCTAACACACAAGCTCTCAACATATCTTCCAGTGTTTGTATCGTCCTTTCACTCTGCCCATCAGTCTGGGGGTGATAAGCAGTGCTCATGTCGAGATTCGTTCCCAAAGATCTTTGGAGAGATTTCCAAAAATTCGATGCGAATCTAGGATCTCGATCTGAAATGATCGATACAGGCACTCCATGCTTGCATACAACATTATCAAGGTATATTCGAGTCAGCTTCTCCAGTGAGAACTGCTCCTTAACCGGAATGAAGTGTGCTGATTTGGTCAGTCTATCGACAATAACCCAAATCGAATTGTTTCCAGATGATGTTCTAGGAAGCTTGGTGATAAAGTCCATTGTAATTCGCTCCCACTTCCATTTAGGAATCTTTGGCTGTTGAAGTAGTCCTGATGGCTTTTGATGTTCGGCTTTAACTCTAGCACAAGTCAAGCATTGAAGAACATACATAGCTATGTCAGCTTTCATATTTGGCCACCAATACAACTTCTTCAAATCATGGTACATCTTATCAGATCCCGGATGAATGGAATACTTAGATTTATGGGATTCTAACATAACCAATTCTCTTAAGCCTCCAAACTTAGGTATCCACATACGACCTCTTAAACATTTCACTCCATCAGCTCTAACCTCTAAAGGATCTCCTTCTCCTCGGAACCCTTCATTAACAAAATTCTCCTTCTTACAAGCTTCTTTTTGCGCATTTCTAATTTGCTCAGGCAAATTATTGTGCACGGTCAAGACTAGAGAACGCACCCTGATAGGCTCTCTATCTTTCCTACTTAACGCATCAGCAACAACATTGGCTTTTCCTGGGTGATACTTTATATCACAATCATAATCACTTAACAACTCTATCCATCTTCGTTGCCTCATGTTCAATTCCTTCTGGTCGAGAATATACTGTAGGCTTTTGTGATCGGTGAATACCGTACACTTGGTGCCATACAGATAATGTCTCCACAACCTAAGAGCAAAGACCACAGCTCCTAACTCAAGATCATGAGTAGTATAATTCTCCTCATTCTTCTTTAATTGCCTAGAAGCATAAGCTATCACTTTCTCTCTCTGCATCAAAACAGCTCCATAACCTCTAAGAGATGCATCACAATACACTACAAAATCTTCACTCCCTTCAGGTAATGATAAGATTGGCGCACTATATAAATTTTGCTTCAATGTCTGAAATGCTCCATCTTCATCACTTCCCCAAATGAAAGGTTTATTCTTCTGAGTAAGCTTAGTCAAGGGTTTAGCTATCAAAGAAAATTCTTTAATGAATCGCCTATAATAGCCAGCCAATCCTAAGAACTGTCGCACTTCCGTTGGCGTTGTCGGTGCAGACCAATTCTTAATAGCTTCAACCTTTGCAGGATCAACATGAATTCCATCTCTGTTAATCACATGACCAAGAAATTGCACAGAATCCAACCAGAAATCACACTTCGAAAACTTAGCATATAACCTTTCATCCTTCAACAACTTCAAAACAATCCTCAAATGTTCTCTATGTTCATCTTCATTCTTAGAATAGATTAGAATATCTTCGATAAACACAATCACAAATTTATCCAAGCAGGGCTTGCACACTCGATTCATTAAATCCATGAAAACCGCAGGTGCGTTAGTTAACCCAAATGGCATTACTTGAAATTCATAGTGTCCATAACGAGTTCTAAATGCAGTTATAGGAATATCTTCTTCACGGACGCGAAGTTGGTGATATCCTGACCGCAAATCTATCTTAGAATACACACTAGATCCTTGCAGTTGATCAAACAAATCATCAATCCTAGGTAAAGGATATCGATTCTTAATTGTCAACTTATTCAGTTCCCTATAATCAATGCACATACGAAAAGATCCATCCTTCTTCTTAACGAACAAGACTGGAGCTCCCCAAGGCGACGAGCTCGGTCGAATAAAACCTTTATCAGACAACTCCTTAAGTTGCTCAGATAACTCCTTTAATTCAGAAGGGGCTAATCGGTAAGGCGCACGTGCCACCGGTGCAGCACCAGGAATTAAATCGATTCGAAACTCTACTTGCCTTATCGGTGGAAGTCCCGGTAAATCTTTAGGAAATACCTCAGGAAATTCACAAATAATAGGTACATCTTCCAATCGTTTCTCCCTAGAATCATTCCCGGTCACTTGAGCTAAAAATAACTCACAACCGTTCCTGATGTACTTTTGGACTTTAATACATGAAACGATTTTCAAACGGGATTCACCTCGACTACCATCAATTACTAACGTCTTATTCCTAAGAGGAATCTTAACCTTCTTCTCTCCACATAAAATAGTAGCATTATTCAACGACAACCAATCCATACCAATAATAATATCAAAACTACCTAATTCTATCAACATCAAATCAATCGGAAAGGAATGGTTCAAGAGATTTAGAGAGCATCCTTCTAATAGCTTATTAGTTTTCACTAATTTACCATCAGCCAATTCCACCTCGTAACTGGTACTTATCTCAACAGGTTCAATATCAATAAGGGCACTAAATTTAGTGGATACAAAGCTCCTATCGGCACCCGAATCGAATAAAGCAACAGCATAATGATTGTTGAGTAAAAACGTACCTTAACGACATTCGGATCCTCTTTCTTCACCTCAATTGTTCCAAGTTGGTAGATACCACCCTGGGGGTTTCTTCCAGGTACAATCGCTTTCAACTTGGGGCATTCCGATTTCCTATGACCTTCTTCATTACAGTTGAAGCAAATCGTTCCCTTCTTACACCTTTCAACCTTGTGTCCAAGCTTTCCGCAATTTCGGCACTTCCAGCAGTCGCCACGATGCCTCTTGTTGCCACACTTAGGACATCTATCATCGTTGCGCGGTGCATTGTTGGTAATAGCATTTGCATTCCCCTTTCTCTTGTTCTGACGGCGATTGAAATTCTTCCTATTATCACCTCTATCTACACGATCACCGTCTCCCTTTCTTTTCTCACCTACACGGGCTTCATCTTCCTTATCCTGAATTATCTGTCCAATGAGTTGGTAAGCCATTCGAATAGCATCATCAATGGTCAGTGGCTTCGATGATGTTACGTCCCCCCGGATATTCCTGGTCAACCCTTTAACATATTGCTCAATTCGGATCTCTTCGGGTTCAACCAATCGAGGACATAGCAAGGCCAACTCATGGAATCGATTCGTGTAACTATCAATGTCCACACCTTTCATTCTTAAATGAATCAACTCCTGTTCTAACCTAATGATCACACTACGAGGACAAAACTCCAAAGTCATCCACTTCTTGATTTCAGCCCAAGGAGTAGCATTAGCAGCATCCAGACCCATGAAAGCAATTCTCACGTTCCACCAAGTCAACGCACGACCTTTAAGAGTAGCCATAGCAAAAGTCACCTTATCTTCCTCTTTACACTTACTAATCCTAAATACCGATTCAATCTTTTCAATCCACTGGCTTAATCCTACAGCACCTTCAGTTCCATTAAAAGGTAGAGGTTCACACTTCATGAACGTCACATAAGTACAACCACCAACTTCAGGTGCATTCGTTCCAAGTCCTCCTACATTTCCTCCAGCATTAGCATTCACATTATTAGCATTCACATTCACATTAGTACCGCCAATTCCACTACCGCCAGCTCCACTACCGCCAGCTCCACTACCGCCAGCTCCACTACCGCCAGCTCCACTACCGCCAGCTCCACTACCGCCAGCTCCACTACCGCCAGCTTCATTACTAGCATTAGCCATAAACTCAGTCATAGATGCGGTAACTTGCTCCGTAATAATCCTACGTACATCATCCTCAGTCACAGCCTTCTTGGGCGGCATAGTTCTATAATTCCACAATTTCAAAGCATTAAGCATTCATCCAACAAAGGATTCATATAATATGAATCGAATTCATAATCAAGATACAAATAAGGCACAATATGGAATTCAAGACAAGATACATATTTCATTCGATCTGAAACAAAAGTATTGTCTTAGTACATCCATATCAAAGTTCTAACACTATATACACTCAAAATTCGTGCCAAGTCTACTAACAAGTCGGTTTAGTCAAAGCTACAAACACAAAAGATACAAAGGTCACTACTAAATACAGACTGGTCTACTGAGAACCGCCAGATGGTCCATCATCCATCGTCTTTTGGATCTTCGCCGGACGATCACTAGACTCATCTTCAGCTGGGCGCTTACGGATTACTCCTCTTTCAACCATGTCGGCATAAAATCTACTGTTCCAACCCACGGATATATTCAACTCCTTTTCGGCTTTCTCACGCATCGCACGAGCCACACTCAACTGAATCTCCATAGAATTCACCTTTCTCTTCATAGCAGCATACTCACCACTTTCCAACACTGATAACCTCCTAAATGCCTCATTCAATCTACGTTCTACATCGCTCAAATCCAAACTAAGCAATTCTCTCTCTTTCTCGCCAACCTTAGTCTTCGACTCTAAATAAGCAACATGAGTCTGAACAACACCTAATCCAACCTCTGTCACACAACTCTTAACACGGGAAGCATCTAGATCACGTCTCAAGGCCCATGGTGCAAGACCATCAATATGAGTAGCCTCTCGAGTACTAGACGACTCTCCTGTCTCACGTCTACGAGTATCAATACCATCAGTACCGTCAGGTGCATCGTCATCCTCATCCTCCTCTGATTCAGAATCAGATTCAGACGATTCAGACATTTCGTCCCTAGGTAACTCATCCTCAGAATCAGACAAACAAACTGGTGGGGGCAAAGGCTCGCCCTCTGGAACATCATACGGATAAATAAGCTCAGCTTCCTCATCGTCATCAACCTCAACATCTATACCTACATCCTCCTCGACATCCTCGCCGTCAATCTCATCATCTAACTCATCTAACCCAATCTCATCATCGTTCTCAATATCAGCATTCTCAATCTCCACATTCTCATTACCCACATTCTCAATATCCACGTCCTCATTACCCACATTCTCAATCTCATTCTCTACTAAGTCAACCTGAGGGGCAATCTGATCTCCTAGTCCTAACTCGGGCTCGGGATCCTCAAATGGTTCCTCCTCATCATCAATATCAAAATCTACTAAGTCTAAATAAGGATCATCTTCTATATTAGGTTCGGGAATAGCATGGTTTTCTACAGGAATATTAGGGTCAGCCATGACAATCTGCATTTATATATATTTATCTCGTATTAGGATAACATACTAGTTAAACAATTACATAATGAAATCACGATATATACATATATATAAATTAAATTATATATATAAAAATATATATCTTCTCAATAGGGCTTGTTGGTAACGTCGGAGATCTCTGGCACCGTTATAGTCAAAAGATTTTTCAAATATTTTCTCAAATGTTCATTGTCAAAATATTTTGAAAAGTTTTGTTCAAAACCTTGGTTTTTAAAATCTTTTGTTCTCTACAACGAGAGCTCTGGTACCAAACTGTAACACTCTCATTTTTCGTATCGGTACAGCGGAAGGGTCTTTCAGAGTGTTACGGGATAGCACAATAACTCCAATCATAGACAACACATAAAAATGGTCGTACAAGGTTTAACAAACATTCATCGATAAAAAGGTTTAAAAGTGTACACCAGGTCCCAAATTATACAGGTCATTAAGTTTACAAAACACAGATAGAATGAACATTTTTAATATTAAGTGTGGGCCATCAGAGTCGATCTCCATCCGGATTACCTTCAAGCACCTGAGATAGAAAACATGCAAAAATCATATCAGCGAATTCCGAGTGAATTCATAGAGTTTAATGAAAACCGTTATATAAAACAATCATTTACATTCATTTAAAATCAGAACACAAGTATAATATCGGAAGTAAGTCCACATATTGCTAGTCAGGCAATATATAAATCAAGCATACATCTGAAACCGTCCATGAGACCGTAGTCTCTATATTACCATGATAGGTAATATATTCATCGTAATAGCGTCGTTATCGTTTATTTAGATTATACATGTCGTATAGATTGTAGGATTATTATTAGCCGCATGACATTGTTACCTTACTGTGAAAACAGCGGGCCGCGAACCCGACAAAGAATTTGCCCATCTAAGTTAGCGTGTCGTCACAAAAATCACGCTATGGAATCTTCTCATACATAAATTCGCTTACCAATCAATGTGGTACGGCGGGGATCAACCGTCAAGGCGCGAACTGGGGTGATCGTCCCCAAATAGTACTATCAAATGCATAAGCGTCTACCAAAACCCGGTAGTTCACAATTCATGCTAATGGGACTTTAAGTGACATAACCTAACTACTAATAATCCTTTTAGTCTCGAATATAGGGTCATAGCATCATTCGGGTCCATATCATTTAGCATACAATCGGGACTACTTGTGTTCTATTTTTATAAAAATCTAGCATGTTATCTCCCTCGCGGGTTTATAAATCATTTTATAAAACATTTAAAAGAGTGCGAGGCTATGAACTCACGTTGTTAATGAAAGGCGGATTGTCGGCTACGGGCGTGCTTCGGTCACGGAAACCTATATAAATAATAATCGGTCTTAGACTCGGTCCAATGACTTTTATCAAAATAACAATATACATATGATGATTTTGTACATATGATGATGATCAAGTGGGTTTATAAATCCTCATTTACTCATTTTAGCGTTTACGTTTTAGTATCGTCTTACTAGTTCACTAGTTTTACCGATTTTACCTATTTTAAGTCCATTAATTCTTTTATAAGTTCTTTAACTTGTTTTTACCCATTTTATACCTATATGATCAGTATATATACTTTTCATGTTGGGCCCAAATGGGTTAAGCCCAAATAATTCTTTTTACAAGTTTTTATCTTATTAAGTCCAATTATTAGTCTAATAGGTTTAGTTAGCTCGTAAATGTCCGTAATTCTTATAGTTCGGGTTTTATCGTTTTTTACTTGTCTTAGTTACTTATACATCAGTATATAACTTTTATAAACTTTACATTAGACGGGTTTGGTCGTCTAAGTTTTATTTGATGAAAAACGTTAATTTCACGGCGATAGCCGAAAAAGTCGTAAAAATCAAGTTTATAGTTTTTATTACTTATAAATATTATTTTTACCACCATTTATATAATTTACCCATTTAATTAACCTTTTATACATTTATATAATTAAGTTCTATAAGTTAGTGGGTTTATATTTTACATTTTATAAATTATAAAGTGAGTGCTTATATAATAATAATAAACATTATTTCCAAAATCTGTTTTTTAACTTCATATTCACCATTTTTATCATATCTAGAGTTCTACAATGACTTAGAAGCTCATTTTTGGATGAAAACTTCTTCATAATATGTGCTGCATATAACTTAGTTATAGCTACTGCCCATTTTGAGTCTAAGTTGCCTTAACAGTCCCTACAAAACTGCTTATTCAGATTGTACCACCTAACTTGTTTTGATCATATCTCACTCATTATTTTGATTCCATTGCATGACCAACTCTCACATGTGTATAACATCATCTACTTACTGTAAATAGATCAAACCATGCATTTTTATCAGTTCATCATTTAGTTATCTACTGTTTTTATACAGCCAACTAATTAGTCATGATTTTAGCTTCATTTCTTATGGTTATCATCATTTTTAAGCATGTTTATCAACACTTGATCCCCACACAACATTTTTATCATCATATATACATCATATACATATACAAAATGAAAGAAAATACATTTGTTCTTTACAAAATAATAAGAGAAAAATGTAGAGGATGATCTTCTTTACCAATCCAAGTGGATTTCTTGTTTTAGGAAGGCAAGAACTTGATGAACACAACAAGTATCTCCAAGACCATCAAATATCAAGATTATATGTTGGAAAATCAGCCCTAGGACACAAGCAAATCACCTCCAAAGTTGTTTATATGGCCACCAATTGATCAAGGCTTCAAGGAAACACCTTAATAGGACTAGTAAACATGTGGTTTGTAGCTAGAAAAGATCAATGAGGGTGTTTGTTGCTTGATTTGGGACGGCACAAGGGTGGAGTAGAGAGTTTTAGAGTGGATTGCATGGAAGGAAATGGTTAGAATGAAACCATTTGCTAGTTTTAATGTGAAGTGGAAAATGTGTTGGCTTAAAGTGTAAGCACAAGCTTACACTTGTGTAACTTAGCCAAAACTTGATGCCACCTATGTGTGGTGTGTCATCTTGCCGTCCCATATAAGCTAGTGGGATGGGGCAAAGTGTTTTGTCCCATCTCACTAGTTTACGGGTATTTCTCGATTCTAGTTTTCTCGATTTGCGTGCCCTCGGGTCGTTTTACGAAAAACGTTTTTATAAATTATGAATCACCGTCACAAAACGAATCCAATAAAAATTGTCTCATCAAAAACGGAGTTCAAAAACGTAAATACGTAATCCTAAGGTTTCCGGTTTAGTCGTAAAAGACGCCAAATTATGCACGTAAGCCCAAATTTAAATCCGTAAATTGTGAGTTCGTCAACCAACACAAAAATAAGTTTCAAAATATTATACGAGAAAATATTTCACTACCTGAAAATGTTAGATTTGTCACAGAAGCTATGCAAAAAGAAATTAATGAATTTATACGTCTTGATGTATGGGAACTTGTCCCATGCCCAGATAAAGTGCAGTTACTCACTTTGAAATGGGTTTACAAGGTGAAACTCGACGAGTTAGGCGGAATACTAAAGAACAAAGCTCGACTAGTAGCTCGTGGATACAAGCAATTATTAGGCATCGAGTTTATGGAATCCTTTTCACCTGTTGCCCGTTTGGAAGCTATTAGACTATTCCTCGCTTATGCAGCCCACATGAATATGATCGTCTATCAAATGGATGTGAAGACGGAATTTCTTAATGGTGAAATCAAGGAAGAAGTCTATGTCCAACAGCCGGATGGTTTTGTGAATTCTAAATATCCTAACCACGTGTACAAGCTTAAGAAGGCTCTCTATGGGTTGAAGCAAGCTCCTCGCGCATGGTATGATCTATTGTCACAATTCCTCATCACACAAGGCTTCGCTAAAGGCAAGGTGGATCCCACGCTGTTCATACATAAACGAGGTAAAGATATGATTATGGTACAAATATATGTTGATGATATTATATTTGCAGCCTCGACCCAAATTTTATCCGATGAGTTTGGGACACTCATGTCTTCCAAGTTTAAGATGTCAATGATGGGTAAGGTATCATTCTTCTTAGGTCTTCAGATATCTCAGAGTCCCAGAGGCATCTTTATCAATCAATCCAAGTATGCCCTTGAATCGCTTAAGAAATATAAGATGGAATCTTGCGACCCCATGGATACTCTAATGGTGGAACGAACTAAGCTTGATGCAGATCCACATGGAGTTGTCGTTGATCCGACACTTTATCGTGGAATGATCGGTACCCTTCTGTATATCACAGCTAGTCGACCTGATCTTCAGTTTGCTATATGTATGTGTGCTCGGTATCAAACTAGACATGTTGAGTTACATTTAGCTACTGTTAAACGGATCTTTCGGTATCTTAAAGGAACCATTAATCGGGGACTTTGGTATTCGAAGGACTCTTCGATTACACTAATGGCATATGCAGATGCGGATCACGCGGGTTGCCAAGATACAAGGCGTAGCACGAGTGGAACTTTGCAACTACTAGGAGATCGACTAATTAGTTGGGCATCGAAAAGGGAGAAAAGTGCTGCAATTTCAAGTAAGGAAGCAGAATACATAGCTATATCCGGTTGCTGTGCTCAATTCTTTGGATGAGATCACAATTAACCGACTATGGTCTAGGTTTCAACAAAATTCTGATGTACTGTGACAACAAGAGTGCAATTGCCTTATGCTGCAACAATGTTCAATTCTCCCGGTCAAAGCATATTGACATTCGCTACCACTTTATCAAGGAGAAAGTGGAAAATGGAGTAATCGAGCTTTACTTTGTCTGATCTGAGTATCAATTGGCGGATATTTTTACGAAGGCTTTAGATCGCGCTCGAATTAAATTTTTGGCCGACAAGCTAGGAATGAGAACCTTCTCGCCTGAGACTCTAAAGGAATTGGCAGATGAGGCGAAAGAATAGTGGTGGTAAACTATTCTCCGTATCCTTGGTGATCATCTGTATATATTTTTTATATTTGTATCCTCAAAAACAAAATACAAAAATATAAAACCATATAAAAACCATAAAAGTTGAAAATTTCAGAAAAATCCAAAAATATTTTTACTTTATTTTTCAAAGGCTTGTCTTTTGGTACGATAATATTTACGGCTTTAGAAATGTTGATTAATATTGACACGGCGTCATAAATAGAGTTCGTACAAAAGTTGTAAATATTTCATAAAACATGCCTACATGGTTTGTAGTTATTTCGGACTGCAACCCGGTTTTCACATTAAAGTCAAGTATTTCTTTTGAAAGCTTTGGCTCACAACGTGAATTAATTTTCTCGGGCAAGGTTTACTTTCAAACCTTGTAAGGGATCAAGTTTACTTTATAACTTGGTCTAACACAAATCTATGTACGCATCAGTGCATTTATTTGTTACAACAAGAGAAATCTTGTTTTTATGAAGTTATCATCTATACAACCACAACAATTTACATTTGGTATCTACATACTTGACGATGACACTACTCAAACGGCGACTACAGCTCTTTCATTAGAACACGGGTCAACAATTGAGGGGGAGCAATTGTCAAGCATTCAGAATCTTTGATGCTGAAAGTGCCAAGTTCACAAACTGGTGTCAAGACAACAATACCAATCGTACATGTGGTGTCAAGAGATGACTTCAGACGTGACGAGGCGACCAACATTTGCTGACAAGAACCATTTGATCTTATCATATGATGTTCTCATCAATCAGGTCCAACCTTGTCAATTTATTCTAATATGGTGAATATGTGCTAATATTACAAATCGGTATCATATCTCATGAAGATTAAACAAACTTGAATTTTTCTTCCCAAAACCTTTGTTAAAACTTCATTAAATCAATTGATATCAAAAATATCGGTTGGGTTAATATTTTTAATACCGGGGAGAAAATATGATTTAATATGGGAAATTATCGCAAATGGTTTGACTTAACGTGATGGCTCATCCCGACATGTGCGAAATGTTTTCGAATATCGTGGCATATGCTAAGGGGGAGCAAAATGGATTTGCTATACCAAAATGGATTTCATGGTGACATATACTTACCCTAAACCCATTTATTTCACGACGATGAAGATTGTGGTGACATAAGGATGGTAGGATAGTTAAGTCCAATGATTCTTTTAGAACCGGAGGAATCTTCCCAAGGACATTCCATAGCTAGAAATAGTAGTCCTTAGGAAAGATGGAGAAAGAATGTGAACATAGCTGAATGTCGACCAAGTACTTAAGTTAGCACTGGAACAATCACAACAAGGTGCTAGTTATGACGTATTGGTTAGCATTGAAAGGGTTGAAGAATGAAAAAGAATTGTAAAGATAAAGAGTGTAAAGAAAGAAGCCCTCCTTTCAACCTTAGGCAGAAACCGGGTCAATACATATACTATTGAGATCATTTTTAATGATTCTTGATATTGAAGATAGACATCATGGAACCAGTGATGCAGTGCACAACCCATCCCAGCTAACTCATATATCTCTCAAAAGGTATTTGTTTTATTCATACGGAGACAACACATTATCTATCAATTTATTCACTCTGAATATATTGATATTGAAAAGGTGGCACTCCTCTCCAGCCTCCGATCACTAAAATCGAAAGTGCACGATCGAGTCTAGAGCCATTTGAGATCATCAAATATCTCATTAGGACACACTTCCATATTTCCTTGCTTCTTCACACTCTTTGAAAAGTAAGAAACATTTTAAGAGTCCTACGCAACATCTTCCTGATCTTGCCTGAACATCCGAGTAATACGAAAGTATTTACAATGAAGATGGAAATTCTTCTTGAGCGAACATTCAAAAGCTCATGGTAGGTGACTTGTGTGATTCTTTATGAATCAAACTTGTGATAACTAGAAAGCAACAACTGTTTAATTCTTAATTGAATTTAAACACGTTCCAGGCCTCTACGCAATATCTAAGTGATCTTGCCAGAATACTCAGAGTGATACCTTAGTGTTCACAGTGATGAGTGGAAATCCTTCTAGTGTTAACCTTAAACAGCACTTGGTAGGTAACTTTCAAGATTCAATATGAATCAAGCTCGTGACAACTGGAAAGCAACGATGGTGCGATTCTTTAATGAATCAAACTTGTTCTAGGAATCGGAATTGACGGCTTCAATCATGTGATAAATCTATCCAAATGATTCACTCTTTACGTTTGCAGTCAGCTTTGGACGGTCGAGTAAAGAAAACGGGTTTACCCGCGAAATCTTGTCAAAGAGATTTTTTATTAAATCTACTTGCCACAAGTACGATATTTTATATCGTCCAATGGTCTTCACCAACCGGAGGTAAAATGCTACCGAATTAGAATGAAATGTTCAAAGCCATTTTGTTCGTGTCTACTTATGTTGCGGCATTTGAAGACGGTGGCGTTGCGAAATCCGAGAAGAAGTCGTCCCCGCATGTTTTTACTTTATACACTTAATACTTCATCAAATTCAAGAAAGCCTAAAAGTTAAGTCTTCCGCTGTATCAAACTCTGAAGCTTTCAAGAATTACAAAGGTATAAGTATGTGGGGCGTGAAGTCACGAAGAGGCGAAGATCACAAGTGAAGGATGCACAAGATCAAGGCAAGAGATTAACGCTAAAGATTGATATCAAAGATCACATCAGCATGTTCACCTGAAAGGAAAAAGAAATGAAAGACGAAGACTACGAGCTCAAGACAAGCATATTATGCTAGGTTTATTTTATTATTGTAACTTGGGTAACGCCCTTGTTTGGAGTGACCTCCCTTAGGGGGAGATTGTTGGAATTACGTTTTTACGTATTTGGGAAGATTCGGTCACTCCGACAATATATTAAGTAGTAGCTCGTAGTTTAGTTACTTTATATTAATTAACAAGGAAAGGCCCGGTCCATGTTATGTATGGACGGCCCAATATTGTAAGCCCAATCCCATCTTATGGGCTTGGTATATAAACCCTCTCCTTAGATGGAGAGGGTGTGGTTTACTTCATAATTACACATAGTAAGAAGGTGTTTTCTCTTTCACTTTCTCTCTCTGAGTGTGTGTGTTCTCACCATCTCTCTATCTATTTCTCTCTCTAAAACATAAGCAAGATTTAGAATATCTTACAGAGTCATTCCCACGAAAGCTCAAAACAAAAGCATCAAACATAGATTTAGCATCTTCATATTGCTGAAGGCAAGAATATGCTCATTTGGTATTTCTAGCATAACAATACTTCTGGCTTCATATCATTGGACCTGTTCTTCATACTTTAGGCAATATTTCTAGTTCTTTGCCATCAACTACTACAGGTTTAGTGTGAGTATTTCCGTAGATAATGACTTCCCACAAATCCCAATTGTACATTTACACAAATTGAGTGAATATTAATTTCCACTCCTTAAACTCTCATTGTTTGAAGATTGGAACCTTGTTCATATTGTTGGGCAGTGCGGCTTCTAACTCCATCTATTTAGTTAAGAGAGTACTTGAATAAACTTCAATATAAAAGCTTCTCAACAAGCTCTGATACCACTTGTTGATCCCTTATGATCTTGTTAGTCTTAGCTTGAAGACTTATACTACAGGATAAATCCTATATAGACTTAGTAGAAACTTTGAACGATATCAAAGAGTATGCGGAATCTACTCTTTGATATTATCAAGATTATGTAAATTGTATTAACAAGAGATGTAAACTGAATACTTCAATATTATTGATACTAACACCCTTAACACAGAGTGCTAGGGTTATAACCTTGAAGTAAGAATATAATGTAGAGAGATAGAAATTAATCGTATCCAAAACCTAGACCTAGGACCTCATTTTATAGTACATGGAGTCCTTTACAATACAAAGATATAAAAAACAAGTTTAAACTCTTAGAAGATATATACAGAATATCTTCTATCTATATGGAACACGTCTTTAGTCTTTATCTTCAACTCAACACTAATATATTTACCAACACCGAGGTTTAACCACGTCCATTCAGTATTACTACGACCAGTACTAAGAATACTACTACCAACATTAATAAGATTAATACTGGTAGTACAATATATATCAACGCTAATTTTATTCCCAACAAAAGGCTATATATACAATCCTCCTAGCATGTTAAAAGGGTGTTGGTTGTATTTGTTTACTCTCTCTTAATATCTCTTCTCTCCTTATTCTCTCTACTTTCTCTGTCTAAGTTTTTCATCTCTTTAATAACTATTTTCTATAAAAGACATGTTATTTATCATATAAGCTTCAAAATCTAACACTAAAATTAGAAAATATTGTAAATAAAATTTTATGATTTTAGTTGTTCATGTATTGTAGCCCAAAAATCCGCAAGAAGATAATTTTTCTAGCTTTTGGCTAAAACTAAAAACTTGTCTAGAAACGAGTTTTTAGTATCCTAGTTGGAATCATAAGAGGCTGAATCCATGGATATTATTTTATAAAAAATATCTTCTGTTCGGGTGTTTCAAATTCAACACTAAAATAATTTTTATAACAAAAATCTTACACATGCATACACATATTCAATTGGTGATTTCTAGTTCAAATAGCATTCCTAATCATGTTAAGCATTAAATCCATGGTTCATAGAATTTATCAAACATGATTTAAGGATTCAAACAATTTAAACAATCATAACAGGCCGGAAAACACGTGAATTTAACACGTAGTTGCAATTCACGTTGTGCTATCATCTAAAAAACATGTAAACTCATTTTTTCACAGATTATTATAGATCTAATCATCTTTATATTTAGAAATATAGCAACCCTAACTAAATTATAATCATTTATCAAGAAAAGATTGTTTTTACATTGTCTTTTTTAGCAGTTTATGTAATTACAAAACATATGAATTGGCTCGTGATGCTACTGTGGGAATTAACAATTAATATGCCACATATATACTGAATCAAGAGTAGACTCAGCAAAATTTAAAGGATCACATATGAAAATATAATTAACATAAAGAGAACAAGAATACATACCTTCTTGATTCAAATCATGGAGAAGAACTAATTAATCAAATCAGGAATCACTATAATTGTAACACCCCATTTTGATAATGAAATGTCACGCGTAAATATGGCGTGTCATCAAAGCATACAAGGATAAATGTATAAAACATTACATGACCATAGGGATAACCAGAATCAAACATCGATTCCCAAACATAAGCCCAAAACATAATAAAGCAAAAGAAATGAATGAAAGGCTAAACAAGCATAAGTATATGAAGGCAAAAAGGAAAAGAAGTCTCTAGCAGCTTCCATCCTATGCACGTCCTCCAAATGCTCGAGTCTTTCCCAGGGTACCTGCCGTTTTGGGACATGGAAAGCTAAGTAACGGCTGAGCAAAACGCTCAGTGCACGGATATAGACATAGTATGAATGACTAAGCATATTAAAGACTTAATAGCAGTGGAAACGTATAAGTCCTGGAAAACCTAGAACATGTTCATAAAACTGGTTTTATAGTTTGAAAAGCCTTATGTTTATCTTGTAAAAACTGTTTAACATATTTTACCATTAGCCAATATAGGTCATGAAAATCCACCGTGCATGAATACTTGGAGGGGTGACCTCATCATGCAAATTAGAGGGGCTGCCTCTAATTTAATATACTGGTTTTTGGGTAGGAGGGATCAGCTCCTTGTGAAGGATGCAAGGCACACACCACATTCACCATGAAATCCTGAATAAAAACATGTAACTAGGATGCACCCATACGCCCCACATGATAGATATAATATAAATGGCCAAAAGCTGAAGGGACGCCACGAGCAATCACTCCGCCGTGGTGAAGTCATAACATCAGTGCCTCTAATGTTATGGTTATGGTACCTCCATAACTAGGTGAAACTAGTCATGCATGTATATGGCTATATGTAATCTTAATTAAACATAAGCAATCAAACACATAACTTATACTACGGGAAAACAGTTGGCTGCATACGGGGAATCCTAATAAGGAAAGAATGTCCATACTGAAAGGACGGGAATCCGTACCTTATGTCCAGTGAACGAAGAAGATGAACTGAGAGGAATCCTACTTCCGTATCACTAGTGCTACATAAATACATACATGAATAAGTATTTGCTTACTAAATACGTAGCTGGTTTTATGTCATGTCTTAGCTTATTTTATGTGTTCTTACCATGTTTTACTGTTTTAAAGCCTTAAACCGTGTTTATCTTATATTCCGTTTAATCTGATTAAGTATTTCTGGTATTTCATGTATTAGTATACTTACTGTGTAATAATAAGTAACTTTCCAAAATAGCAGGTTTCCTAAAATAGATAGTTTCCAAAAATAGAAAGTTTCCAAAAATAGAAAGTTTCCAAAAATAGAAAGTTACCAAAAATAGAAAATTTCCAAAAATAGAAAGTTTCCAAAAATAGAAAGTTTCCAAAAATAGAAAGTTTCCAAAAATAGAATTACTGCTTAAAATAGATAAGTTTCTAAAAATAGAAAGTTTCTAAAAATAGAAAGTTTCCATAAATAGATCAGCTGCCTTAAATAAATAAGTTTCCATAAATAGATTAGCTGCCTGAAATAAATAAGTTTCTAAAAATAGAAGGTTTCTATAGATAGATTAGCTACCTTATTTAATTAAGTTTCTAAAAATAGAAATTTCCATAATTAGAAATAAGCTGGTTAAATAAGCTAAGTATATAAGCCTAAGTGTTGTCATGATTATTTTCTAAGTCATAAGATATAATGTATAGTTTAATAATTATTTCATGTAATTAAATTAAACTATAGGTTAAAATATTTAATTAAAGTATAACATGTTTTTAATTAAATAAAGTTAAATACTTAGGTTAAAACATGTATATTATTTATTAATAATATAACCTAAGTCATGTTAATTAATTAATTATAACCATGGTTTTTAAATAATTAATTAATTTATAAGTCTAAAATATGAAAATACTTAGGTTAATAACTTTATGATTATTAATAATTAAAATAACCTAAGTCATGTGATTAAATTAATCATGTCATGTTATTAATTTAATTTTAACATAAGATCATAAGAATAAAAAAAACTAAACATACAACATGAACCGGATCTAGAATCAAAACCTTGAACCGGACATGAAATCGACATCGTACCCCGAACCAAATCGGGGTACCCCGTGTCTTGAGGCTGCCGTGGGACCCACACACACCAACCGATACCATACATGGTCTTGGTGGTGGTCGGATGGCCAAACCGAAACCCACCTTGGGTTCGGTGTAGGTCGCGGCTAGAAACAAACACCCCTTAAAACATACTTTTGATTTCATTAAACCCCAAATCATGTTAGATCCATGTTTATTTATTAGGTTTTTGTAAAAACATAACATGTTCTTGATTTATAAAAAGATCAAATCAAAAGAAAAGGTTTAAAAAGGATTTACCGAATTCGTGGATCAAAAGGATGAAGAACAAACACGATCACCAACTAATTTTCCAAGATCCAAGATCACAAATCACCTCCTTGTGGTGGTTGTAGGGTGGCGACACAAAAGAACAAGGAATGAGGGTTTTAGGTTTTTTCTAAAATCTTTTGTGAATGAACAAAATGAGTAGTGTAAAATTATTAACCCCCCTTTTAGTAAAAATTGATGGGCTAAGCCCATCCTCCCTCCTTAATTTTGTGGTAATGGGGCCCACAAGGGGTAACCCGAATGTTTTTCCGTGTCTAAAATATTGGTGTGTTCTCGTGTGTTCTCGTGTTCGTATTTTACGTGTTCTCGTTAAATATTAACAGTGACTTAATATATTTATTTATGTTCGTAATGAATATATATACGTAATTAATATTAGCTCGTGATTAAATTACTTTCATGATTTCATGATCGCATGTTCGTGATTAATTATTGTCAAATAATTATTGCGTGCTCATGCGTAGTAAAATACTTATCGTGTTTTAACACGTACGTAATACGTAAAATCCTAACACGAAATCGTAATCATGCTATAATAGGAAAGTTTTAATCTAGTACGTACGATCTTAAGGGTACTATTCATGGTAAAAGCATGCGGGTTTTAGAACTCTTCCCCCCCTAAAAAGAATAATTCGTCCCCGAATTGTAGATAACGTAACTAGAAGCGAAACATACCCGAATCAGACTGGAAAGGTATACAAAATAACAGAAATGAAGGTGACATGGTAGAAGGGAACGTGGAACATGACATGTCTTGAAAAGACATGGAACGTGACGTGACTGAAAGGACATATCTAATCGATAAGATAAAAACGGATAAGAAGTTCGGATGAACTTGTCCGCTTCCAAGTGGCCTCCCTCTTGTAACGGTTCCTTCAGAAGATCTTGACACTAAAGATAAATCTTGGTCCTCCTGACCTTGACTTGGAATCCGAAGAAATTCTTGGTTATCTACGGAAGGTAGATCCCCTAAATTCGATCGAGGAAAATAAGAGTTAACGTGCAAGGGTAACAGAAACGTTACGATGAAAGACAATCTAACTTAACTGTTAACTAGAAACGATGCGCGAGACAAAAAGAAACGTAGTACGTGAAAATTTTTGAACGTGATACGTGAAAAATTTTGAACGTGCTACGTGGAGATATGGCGAGTGTAGTATGAGTAAACATATCGTGATCCATGATACGTGTAACATATCTTGATCATGATATGAGGAACGTGGAATGAACATGACATGTGAAACATATCGTGAACATAGAATATAATGGCGGTAACGCCAAACGCTACCAGGTGAGACATAGAATATGACGAGAAACGTCTATCTGAGGATAGGTAGTTATACTATACTTGGGTCTGGTCTCCCAAGTTCTTGCAAAACTTCCCAGAATGAGAAAAATGAACTTAACATCGTAAGCCGAGATACCATAGTGTCATGAACGCGAGCGCGAAAGCAAGTCGTGGAATGAAGACGTGAATTAAATAAGGAGCACAATTGCGAATCTTTGTCTAACCTGATAACTATGGGATTGCCAAGTGATCGGATGAGCCTTGGTTGGAACATGTCCGATCAATCTGTTGGTTCTGAAATCCTTGCGGATGTAAGGATTTTGCAGACTTAATCAAACTGTTTGCAATAACTCAGATAGCATCATGTTTCTTCTGAGTTTGCGTTAATCTGGTAACCAAAATCCGTAGAGATCTTGTCACATTTCAATTCACAATTTCAGATGATGAAAACATCCCAGTTTGTTAGTGTCCTATCTTAACTTGTTGGTATGTCAGGTACCTAGATATGAACGTAACTGTATCTTGCTTCGTAGAACTTGATACATAGGAGTTTGCGAAACTCTGAGTCTCTGAATCTAGACTTCTCCTAGCGTAGGATTTTCTAGAACACCTAATGTAGTGTAGGGTTCTCTCCTTTACGCATAAGCTGAGTCATGGTAAGATTAACCATAGAAATCCATGTGATTCAGTGTGTTACTATAATCAAACATAATTGATATTGGAAATAAAAAATAAAAAATTTCCAGGGTAGAATTTCTCTTGTCATAGAATTTGCAACATAGTGCAGATATGGTCTTCCTGTTCTTCTTCTAGGCTTAAAGGAAATCAGGTTATCCTCAATGAAAACACTGATGAATTTGCTATGAGTTCATGGAAACTCATTCTTATAATGCCGTTGGAGCATTCATGAGACTAATTCAAAATCATAAATCTAGCATGACCGAGTCGTGTACGAATAGCAGTCATGGACAAGTCCTGCTCTTTCACTCGTCACTGTTGGCAGCATGATCATGAGTTTGATCTTGGAAAAGTGATTAACACTATAAGGTCGATTGGACATGTTGTCAATACGTGGAGGAGAATAACGGTCATGAATGGTGATTTGTTTAAATCGACGGTAGTCGACACATAATCTCATGGTACCATCCTTCTCCTTGTAGATTCTTCTGGAATGTATAGGAAGATTTTGGAATAATCAACTGGCTATGCGTAAAAGACTTAAGTGGTCGTGTCTTACTGAAAGCTAGAAAATTTTAGCGACCATGGCTAACAACGCACATGCTTGTAAGCATAGATAATTCGTACAGATTTTCCTGATGGAAAATCAAGCTGAATGTATTCAGGAGCCTGAACATTACTGTACATAATTATGAATCGTAGCATGGTGTGCTGTTCATAGTCCATAATTAGGATAAAATTCATCTCGTGTCTGTCCGAGGAAATGCGTTAGCAGCTTGGATCTCATCATTACGCTGAAGGAAAACCTTCGTATACGTGGGAATACGAAAGGCGTCCTTCATGTTCATGAATATATGAAATATGGTGAAAGAAATGAAAGTGACATCGGCAACGTGACAGTTCTCACTGATGCGCCGGTAATGGTATTGAAATTCTTGTGGCCTGATTAATACATGGCACAACAAAATGGATATACCCTCGGAGGGTACCCTGAATTTCTTAGAAATGTTCCATAGTTGGACGTGAGTCATGTATCTTGACTCGTTTCTTGGAACTATAAGCATGACATATGTCTTGACTGGTGTCTTGACATGTGTCTTCAGAAAGTATACGTGAGACATGTGCCTTGACTGATGTCTTGACATGTGTCTTCAGAAAGTATACGTGAGACATGTGTCTTGACTGATGTCTTGACATGTGTCTCGAGATGTAAAACAATAGAACTACAATATTAGGTTAATATGCCAGACTTGGCGGATCGGTTGGACTACTGATCCTTTGTATGTCTGATCACGTCCGCGGCCAGAGCCTCGGTTGTGATTTCTAGGATAGTTTCTGTCATAGTAGTGGTTACTATCGTCCTGTCTGTCAGTTCGATGACGGTTATTCTCATGAACGTGATTCATGTAACTATTCAGCTGAGTTTCCGGCTGGTACCGGTTTGCACTCATATGGCTGAAATGACAGCCGAATGACGTGTGACATGTAACTAAGAATTAGGGACGATGATTGATGGAAATTGTCTGATGGTGAAGCATCTTCTCGTCCAATTGCTTTGCTCCGACGCCTTTGTCTTCGTCTTGTAGGATCTCCAGGTTGTGAACAGCATCCGCATCTCGTAGCGTCTCCGAACGTCAGCAACATCAACCTTTAGTAACATTTCCAAGTTATGAGCGGCATCAGCAATCTTGTAGAATATCAGCAATTGAAAATACGCCTGAGATGATTCAGAATCGACTAGCGAATACTCGTGCAGTATTGCAAGTGAAATACACATGGATTTAGGTACGTGTAATACACATGAAATACGGTACGTGGAGTACACGTGGAATGCACATGAAATGATCGGTATGGGGTCGATCATTTATCATGATCTAAAGAAAGTATATCGGTTAAACGGTTAGGAAAACTATCATGATAACCTGGCAATACCAGTATATACCTCATTCGGGTTGCATAGAGAAACGCTAAAGTGTGGTTACACAAGATTCAACGATGATTTGCCTGATAGCATGATCAATGAAAACCAACCATGACTATCATGAAAGCAGAATTCAATGAAATCCAACAATGTCTTGCGTGAAAGCATAAATAACAAAAGAGGCGTAAGACGTAATCAACATGAAGACGGAATTATCATGAAGGAACATGAATCGATCTATCATAAAGGAGTGTATAACATAATCAGCACGAAACCGAAGTTAACCATGACAGTATGAAACATACTTGACATAAAAACATAGTAACTTATGAGGGGACATGAAAAAAAATTTATGCCAATAAATCATGAGAAAATTTTTATGCATGAATGCGTAATGTTAGTTTATAAAAACCTTTTATATGTGCGAGGGGACGCCTATGGGTCGGTCCCAAAACAAAAGACATGGCGAGGGGACGCCTATGGGTCGGTCCCAAAATTAAAAGTTTCGATAAAAGCACATGCGACTAAATAGGGCCAGTCCTGTATCAACCATTACTTAGTCATAATCCCTGCAACAATGATACATGAAACATAAATAAATGAAACTCATATGTCAAAACTTATCAGAAAAAATTAATTTATGTGACTAATTATGAACTACTGGGGTTCAGTCCATATAGCCACAATTCACGAGGAACATTATGCATGAAACAATGACACATAACTAAATATGAATGACGGTTGTCCATCCATATTAGTCAAACAATATCGATGAAAACATCAAGGTTAAAACCTCAAGGTGCTGAAAACATCATGGTTAAACAACAATGCGCTGAAAACATCAATACGTGGAATAACAAACGTTGGCTTAAGAAGCTCCTGGTGACTACCCACTAGTCACAGGTCGAGTTTTAGAGCCTACAGGTCGAAGCCTTGGCTTTGATACCATAATTGTAACACCCCATTTTAATAATGGAATGTCACGCGTAAATATGGCGTGTCATCAAAGCATACAAGGATAAATGTATAAAACATTACATGACCATAGGGATAACCGGAATCAAACATCGGTTCCCAAACATAAGCCCAAAACATAATAAAGCAAAAGAAATGAATGAAAGGCGAAACAAGCATAAGTATATGAAGGCAAAAAGGAAAAGAAGTCTCTAGCAGCTTCCATCCTATGCACGTCCTCCAAATGCTCGAGTCTTTCCCAGGGTACCTGCCGTTTTGGGACATGGAAAGGAAAGTAACGGCTGAGCAAAATGCTCAGTGCATGGATATAGACATAGTATGAATGACTAAGCATAATAAAGACTTAATAGCAGCGGAAATGTATAAGTCCTGGAAAACCTGGAACATGTTCATAAAACTGGTTTTATAGTTTGAAAAGCCTTATGTTTATCTTGTAAAAACTGTTTAACATATTTTACCATTAGCCAATATAGGTCATGAAAATCCACCGTGCATGAATACTTGGAGGGGTGACCTCATCATGCAAATTAGAGGGGCTGCCTCTAATTTAATATACTGGTTTTTGGGTAGGAGGGATCAGGTCCTTGTGAAGGATGCAAGGCACACACCACATTCACCATGAAATCCTGAATAAAAACGTGTAACTAGGATGCACCCATACGCCCCACATGATAAATATAATATAAATGGCCAAAAGCTGAAGGGACGCCACAAGTAATCACTCCGCCGTGGTGAAGTCATAACATCAGTGCCTCTAATGTTATGGTTATGGCACCTCCATAACTAGGTGAAACTGGTCATGCATGTATATGGCTATAGGTAATCTTAATTAAACATAAGCAATCAAACACATAACTTATACTACGGGAAAACAGTTGGCTGCATACGGGGAATCCTAATAAGGAAAGAATGTCCATACTGAAAGGACGGGAATCCGTACCTTATGTCCAGTGAAGGAAGAAGATGAACTGAGAGGAATCCTACTTCTGTATCACTAGTGCTACATAAATGCATACATGAATAACTATCTGCTTACTAAATATGTAGCTTGTTTTATGTCATGTCTTAGCTTATTTTATGTGTTCTTACCATGTTTTACTGTTTTAAAGCCTTAAACCGTGTTTATCTTATATTCCGTTTAATCTGATTAAGTATTTCTGGTATTTCATGTATTACTATACTTACTGTGTAATAATAAGTAACTTTCCAAAATAGCAGGTTTCCTAAAATAGATAGTTTCCAAAAATAGAAAGTTACCAAAAATAGAAAGTTTCTAAAAATAGAAAGTTTCCAAAAATAGAAAGTTTCCAAAAATAGAAAGTTTCCAAAAATAGAATTACTGCTTAAAATAGATAAGTTTCTAAAAATAGAAAGTTTCCAGAAATAGATCAGCTGCCTTAATTAAATAAGTTTCCATAAATAGATTAGCTGCCTGAAATAAATAAGTTTCTAAAAATAGAAGGTTTCCATAAATAGACTAGCTGCCTTATTTAATTAAGTTTCTAAAAATAGAAAGTTTCCATAATTAGAAATAAGCTGGTTAAATAAGCTAAGTATATAAGCCTAAGTGTTTTCATGATTATTTTCTAAGTCATAAGATATAATGTATAGTTTAATAATTATTTCATGTAATTAAATTAAACTATAGGTTATAATATTTAGTTAAAGTATAACATGTTTTTAATTAAATAAAGTTAAATACTTAGGTTAAAATATGTATTATTATTTATTAATAATATAACCTAAGTCATGTTAATTAATTAAATATAACCATGGTTTTTAAATAATTAATTAATTTATAAGTCTAAAATATGAAAATACTTAGGTTAATAACTTCATGATTATTAATAATTAAAATAACCTAAGTCATGTTATTAAATTAATCATGTCATGTTATTAATTTAATTTTAACATAAGATCATAAGAATAAAAAAAACTAAACATACAACATGAACCGGATCTAGAATCAAAACCTTAAACCAGACATGAAATCGACACCGTACCCCGAACCAAATCGGGGTACCCCGTGTCTTGAGGCTGCCGTGGGACCCACACACACCAACCGAGACCATACATGGTCTTGGTGGTGGTCGGATGGCCAAACCGAAACCCACCTTGGGTTCGGTTTATGCCGCGGCTAGAAACAAACACCCCTTAAAACATACTTTTGATTTTATTAAACCCCAAATCATGTTAGATCCATGTTTATTTATTAGGTTTTTGTAAAAACATAACATGTTCTTGATTTATAAAAAGATCAAATCAAAAGAAAAGGTTTAAAAAGGATTTACCGAATTTGTGGATCAAAAGGATGAAGAACAAACACGATCACCAACTAATTTTCCAAGATCCAAGATCACAAATCACCTCCTTGTGGTGGTTGTAGGGTGGCGGCACAAAAGAACAAGGAAGGAGGGTTTTAGCTTTTTTCTAAAATCTTCTGTGAATGAACAAAATGAGTAGTGTAAAATTATTAACCCCCCTTTTAGTAAAAATTGATGGGCTAAGCCCATCCTCCCTCCTTAATTTCGTGGTAATGGGGCCCACAAGGGGTAACTCGAATGCTTTTTCGTGTCTAAAATATTGGTGTGTTCTCGTGTGTTCTCGTGTTCGTGTTTTACGTGTTCTCGTTAAATATTAACCGTGACTTAATATATTTATTTGTGTTCGTAATAAATATATATACGTAATTAATATTAGCTCGTGATTAAATTACGTTCATGATTTCATGATCGCATGTTCGTGATTAATTATTGTCATATAATTATTGCGTGCTCATGCGTAGTAAAATACTTATCGTGTTCTAACACGTACGTAATACGTAAAATCCTAACACGAAATCGTAATCATGCTATAATAGGAAAGTTTTAATCTAGTACGTACGATCTTAAGGGTACTATTCATGGTAAAAGCATGCGGGTTTTACAATAATTCTGTTGGAATTTAACATTCATATGAATCATAATTATGCATCAAGAGTAAAACGCAGCGGATAGGATCGATTAACTATGCACATAATGTAATTAACATAAAGATAAAGAATGCATATCTTAAGTCCAAGAACGGATGATCAAGTAACCAAGAACCAATCAACCAACCAAACCCTAATCCAATACACCAAAATCCGAATACCAAAACCCTAAGATCAATATAGATCTTCTCCAAGCTTAGTCCAAACAACACCTCAATCAATTACCTTCGATTGCTAGATCTTGATTAAGCGAATACTTAATAAAAATCAAACCCAGAAAAACCTTGTGGGTTTCTTATTGCCGTCGAACACAAAGAGAAGAGGGAGAGAAAAAGTTTAGTTTTTTTACTTACAAACAATGAATCACATCCATCTGTTTATATACTTGAGCCTCGAAATATTTATGGTAAAGATTACAACTTAATCTCCAAGCAATAGATATTCTAGAATAAAAAAACTTCTTTTCCCTTCTTTTTCCTCTTGGTCGTCCGATCACCCTCAAGGGGTGTTTGGTTTGACTTTTTGACTTTCTATTTTACTTAATAATTTAATTACAATAATTAACTTAAAGTACAAAGTCTTACTAATTAATCATCGTTAAAACTTTTAACTTATTAACTAACAACCGTTAAGTATTAACTTATCAAATTAAATATACACAATAAATATAGCCATAATTATTATATATCTTTAATAAAAGATGATCTCGATGTCTAAATGTGTGACCCCTTAGGCCCACGTACTTTCGGTTATATTAAATACTATCTATAACTTACGCACAACCCAACAAATTCGTGTATAACCACATGAATTGATCAATCACTAAAACCCTAAAGAAATCAAACGTAGGTTTATTCTGCGTGTATTTACACTACACCTACACGATTAAACCCGATTGTTAGATCTCGCCAACTTGAACAGGAAAACCAAGAACCCTAGATCTAGATCTAGGGCTTGTAATAATTTTTCTACACCCAAGGAGGGGGGAGAACGAATTTTTTAAGGCTTTTTAGGGTTTAGGATGATCAAATAATGAGGTTATGAGACCTTCTTTATATAGGGCTCATAACATAGAGATAACTTCTAGAAAAATATAAGACAAGAATATCTTTTAAAAAGTTAATTCATTCTCCTTTTCCGTGTCACCTAAATTTCGGTTTTAGGAGGCCAAATATACCCTTGGTTGGACTTTTTTACATTCTACAAACTTACATGGTATTTAAGTTAATTACCTTAAAGTTTAAAGCCTTCTTGTTAGTTAACCGTTAAACTATTTAACTAGTTAACTAACAACCGTTAAATGTTCAAGTCTTGACAAACTAAATAAATACAATAACTATAATATAAATATTTATTATATAGATTGAATAATGCTTAATCTCAATGTATAATTGTGTGACACCATAAGCCAACGTACTTCTACCCGTATAACTATTACTATGACTTACGCACACCCCAACACTCATGAAGTTCCTTCCACAACTTTGATACATAATTGATAAAGTTAAAGTTATAGCTAATTTGTTCACTTACAGTGTTAAGAATCCATGAGATTAACATATCATTATTTCTTTCATGAAGAGGCCTATGATTAGACTCTATTGTAGGTTCAACAAATTTACCATTGACCAACTTCATCTTGTTCTTTGCATTAAATGCAATCATAATTGACCTTTCCAAGAACTATAATGTATGACCCTTTTAGTTTCGTTAAAATGAGAATAAGATCAGGATGATCAGTTTGATGTAGATGCAATGGATGATTGGATGTAATTTCATCATTGTTTATTGTTGTTACAATGGTTATAGGATCTCCACCTATTCAAGATTTGAAAACCTGAAATGAAAATTGTAAATTTGATGTGTAAATGGATGGAAGAATTGTATTTTTGATGTTCTAAGGTTTAGAATGGTGTTTATTTGAGTAAAATGTAATAAAAATTTGTAAAAAGAATGGCGGTGAGTGGTGGTTGAATTCTATTAGAGAGGTTAAATTTATATTTGAAATTTGTTAGTGATGGAAGAATAGTGTTGGTTATGGTGAGTCCTGATACCATACTGAAACTGCAAGTGATTGAGAGGAATGTCACAAAGACGGGAAGAAGTGTTATTCATCAATCAAGAAATGAAGTTACACTACATGTCTTATTTATAGGACAGATTCAAATATAGAAAGTCAAACTAAGCTAATTCTATCAAAAACTAAAAGCTAATTCTAAACTAATCATAATGAAGCATAAAGCTATTACAAGGAATTAAAATAACAACATGTTAGATAACATCACATTGAACTTGGCCTTCTCCTTGATCTTGAATGCTGCACTTCTTGACTTTAAGGATTATTTTGGCACAACTGCGAATTTGATGTTTTGAAGCTTCTTTAGCTGATGTAGAGTATGTGCCTTTACCATCAAAGTGCAAAAACCATATCAATCTGGGATTGAGATGGGGACAAATGTTCAAGATGATAAGCTTAATAAAGTAAGTGAATGACAATGTAGGATTAATTAGTAAGAAGAAAATATATATTTTTACTAGTGAGCGATACAAAGACGAAACAAATAAAAATTTAAACAAACGAAATGGAAGCTTTATTCAAATACCTAACCAAATTACAAAACCAAATTTAAAAGTACCAAACCCTAATTTCAATTCAAAAAGTACAAAGAGAACTAATGTCGTTGCCTTCTATTTATACGGAACCAATGACCTAAAATATACAAAATTCAAACATACCAAAAATAACAAAACTTGTAGGGCAATCCAAATAAATTACCTAAAATAAATTTGTGAAACAAACCCTAAAGTTTAACTCACTTTCCAAATAATATTCACTCTGAGTTAAACTCCCCATATGTGTCAAGCCAAGTTCTAAATTCCAGTCTCCAAACGCTAGATTTACTAGCCAAATTCAAATAACTGATCAATCTGAAATTGATCCAAAATCAAACAAACAATCGAACCTGAAAGCCATCCAAAACCAAACAAACGATCAAATCTGAAAACGATCCAAAACATATCCCTTATGATCGAATCTGAAAGTGACCAAAACAATACCCAACTATCGAATCTAAAAATGATCCAAAACAATTTCAAACGATCGAACTTCGATACAAAGTAACCCATACATATTATATTTGCTTTTCCTCTTCATGGCTACACTAACCTAGCTCTGATACAACTTGTGAGTGGTTCAAAGACGAAAAATTAAATTTTTAAACAAACGAAACAGAAGCTTTTTCTCAAATATCAAACCAAATTCAAAGGTACCAAACCCTAATTTTAATTCAAAATGTACAAAAAAAACTAATATAATTGCCCTCTATTTATATTAACAATAACATAAAACATACACAATTCAAACATACAAAAACAAAACTTGTTGTACAAACCAAACAAATTACCTAAAAAATTTACGAAACAAATCTTAAAGTTTAACTAACTTCCAACGTAAAAAATTTACGAAACAAACATTAAAGTTTAACTCACTTTCAACATTTTCAAACAGCATACTCAAATCTAGAGGTTTTTCTTTTATATGATATTCGAGCAGATTTAAAGCATAATAGGTCGAGTTGATTGAGCTTCTGTTATTTATGCATATGATTATATTAGGGTCTAAATCGATATGCATCCATCACTTAAACTAAAAAAGGTACTAGTTTCACAAAAACTACTTTAAATTATGCTCGGATGTATTTAGAAGTTGTGATGTTTGCAACAATATTATAGTGATGGTAGAGTATCCCTATGTCCCTAAATAAATATCCACTGTTAACTTTTAAATTCTTTTTTTAACTTTAATCTTAAATTACTTTATTTATGTTTTATAATTTTTGATGAAAATTATATTGATGAAAACACATTTAAAAACTTAATCCGTTCATATATTTTACATCATTTATTATATAACGCAAACAAAACAATTTAAAGTTAAAGTTGACATAAAAAGACTTTAAAAGTCAAAAATAAACATTTAATTAGGGACGGAGGGACTAAACAATGCCTTGATCAAATGTCCAATAAAGTATGACGAGACAATTGATTTGGAGCCCTAAATGATCAACTTTTTCATAAACCATTAAAATATTATCACGTAGATTTTTGCATAAAATTACCAGTATTATGTCTAGTGATCAATTTTTTGTTTTTTCACCGAAGCATTTATTTTTTCAATCATATACTATTTCGCATTTTCATTTGACTTCTAGATTATCGTACTCAAGCTAATTTACCACAGGATAATAAAATTAGATCGTGATGGAACCAACGAATTTACACTTACTTCAGTGGTTTCACAGGGATGACAAAAATAAGAAAATAAATCAAGTCATCACCGTCAAAAACAGAAAAACGCAGCCATAGAACGTAAAGCAACACACAAATATATCAACGCCGAGATCTGTTTATGTTGTTCCAGTTTTATACATACATTACATAATAGTTTTTGAGCAAACATAGGTAAACAAAGTTACAAGCACCAAATAGTTTTGAGCAAGCATACAACACTTGATCTTTGATTGTTCCATATTAATTGTTCTTTGTTCGTTAAATTTTCATACATGAACATTATTTCTTATCGCTAGAGCGTTGATGGATCAGCAGGTCTTTTTAAGATGGAAAGCACCTCATGTGGCATGAGTATTGAACAAGACTGAGATCAAGCTCATTAGTCCTCCCATCAGCTCCTTCACCAGCACTGCCACCACCTTGGTTGTAATTTCCTCTACATTGCACGACACGTTTACAATATTAAACATCAATAAAAAAAATCTGGTAACGGCAAGGGAGACGATAGTTTTCTCGTAATTATAATCATCCATGGACATGTATATCAGACAAATGATATCTTTGGCAAAAGCCGTGAAAAAATAGGATTAACATTATATAATTTAGAAATAAGATGATTACCTCATGTTGAGGGGTTGTGGCATGAGGAAGGTTGTTTCATGATCAACATAGTTATGCTGTTCCCATTGCACGTTCTCTGTAACTGTCTTGTCTTTCTCCTTCTCCTTGATCTATTCATGGAATGAGAATTAGCATCACTAAATTGCTCTATATATGTCACAATAAAGAAGAGAAGGATTGCGACTTACTTTCTTTGTCAAATTAGTGTTCTGCTCCTGTATGGCCTTTCCCTGGTGGTTCATTATGCATCATAAATTAGTCGAGAGTTTACCAAAACAGTATAATAGTAGTGGATATATTTGTCCAGATTGCAACAATTGATATGTTTGTTATATACTACTTGTTAAACATCATTACAATCATTATACTTAATTTTCCTTATTTTGAGAGATGCAGTAGTATATAACAATTATTTATTACATTAAGAAAAGTTCTATTACACCCTAAAGAACATGACCCTCAAAACCACACCTTGTCTTGACTAAAACATTTACTTTCTAGAATTTCACACACAATTTTGCATATTTTCTGAAGTCTGAAAAAAAACAATACAATACGAGGAACGGTAATATGGTAAATTGACATAGAGATGATTAAAAACATATGTAATCTCAAATGAAATGCAAAAGAAGCAACATTTTAAAAGCAAGAAGTAAACTAAAATAAGATGCCTACCTTTTTCTGAAGCTCGGAGATTGATTCATGCAGGAGTTGGTTCTGTAAGAAAATAATTCTACTGAATACGTGGTCTATAAATACAATCAGTAAACAACTAAATAAATTGCAAGCATTCGTACCTTTCGCGTGCGAATATTCTTGAGACCAGTATCAAGCTGTTGCTCCAAATTTTGGATTTCTTTCAAGCTCAGTGACTCTATATCTTCACCCATATAGTGCCTAAACAATTCGATAAACAACCAAAATTTTGAACGGTTATGTTTCTTGTAGTTATTTATTTAGTTTGGTTAAGAAGAACTCTGTACGTAAATGATATATAAAGATTCTGACCTGTGATTTCTTTGCAATAGCTCTGCCCTTGATTTTAGTTTGTTGTACTCTAGGGTCCAGCTTCTCTGTGGATGTATACAGATTTATTATCAAGTGATGAGAAAAAACTATCTAGACTTAAATCCATTACTATAAATGGTTATTGCAGGTATAAAAAACTGAATATGATCTAAGGTACCGGCGTAGCATCTGTTGCAACAAGCTGTCTCTCAGTGTAAGAATATCTCTCATAGCGCTCCAAGATGCTTTCCATACTGTTACAACTCAACACAAGAACATTAAATGAACATCTGAGTCAAACTAAAAAAAATTAGTATACGAACTAGAGACGCATGAACAAACTACTGGCTTATCATATCTATAGTTAACAGTGAGAATGTATATCCATCTCTTGTTAGATGCATAAATTTAATTCGACTCTACTGGTCTAACACGTGTTAATAGAATTTTATGATTGAAGGACACGCTAGCAACACTACTATCAGGAGGTTGGATGATACTAAAGTTTGATACGAGTGTACTATCGAACAACAAATGCATCAATCTTTTATCAATTAGCTATCCCGTTGGATCCTAAATCTATAAACAAAGCTTAAAAGAAATTTTACATCTGGATGTTAGTTATAGCACATTTGTTAGGAGAAGTAAATAGATCTATGACCGGTATTATCAGTGTAAGAATATGATATCTCTTTGACCAATTTGCTTAGCTCAGTTGGCCACAAAGGTTCCACTAAGTGGTTTCTTTGGGGGAGGTTTCCTGGAGGTCTTGGGTTCAAGACCTGCCAAGGGCCCTTTCAGGCGAAGCGGATAAGGAGCCTAACAAAACTAGGCGAGGGTTCGAAGAAGACATTCTACCGATTGGATGTCATTGCACGACTCGACCCACTAACCACTAACATTTGCCGTTCAAAAAAAAGAATATAATATCTCTTTCATCTTCCAACTTTCTAGGTCTTCTGGTTCACTTAGGATGATATGAATAAACCTTTATTAGTTTGTTATTATCATCATTATTTCATTCTAGTATAATATATGGTAGCGAAGAGGATTGTGATTTCGATCAAAATTCTCGATCACAAGAACATTTAGGTGCTCAGTTTTAGCTTCTAGAAATGGTTGTTCGAGTTTAATGGTGTATTTTATAGGTGCCGTTGCTTAAATATCGGTTTGTAGGACTATTTTGGTCTCATTTTCGAAACTTAAGTTGTTCTTAGGCTATTTTGGTTTCTTACTTTTACATTTGCTATTTTAGGGTGTTTTCTTGGTGCGTTATTATCGCTTCTTGCTAGTTTTTTGTTCTTTTCTAATAAAAAAACAAAATTATGCCGTTCAAAAAAAAAGTATCATATATGGTAGGTCATTGTTTAACTGTAGCTGAAGAACTGATACTTCAATCTGGGTAGGTTATATGATTCTAACTTATATTTCATCTTGGGCCAGACACATGTTTAATTGTATCATCATGAACCTGTAATCTTTGTGCTCGTCAGCTCATATGGATATAGATATTACATCAAGTGCGACACGTGTTATCATTACCAGTCGGATTACTGTATGTATATCTCATTTTGGTATTGAGAAATAATACTGTTTTCGTGATACTCAAGGTGCCAATTCTTGTTTTTAATTGAATATCGTTAACTCTAGCTTCTTGTAAGTAATAAATGATATATTTCCGTTGAGAAAAAAACTTGTTAGCATTGAAAATACATGGTTATAATGTTTAGACAAGATAAAAGCAGCATATAACGAGCCATATAAATAAGAGGTAGAGGCCATGAAAAAAGAATCATAAAGGCTTTCGGGCTGAAAGATATACATGCATTTTTTTCTAATTAACGGCAATAATGTTGATGTGAGCTTCGGATCTAGAAACACAGCAGAGGTAATTGGTATATCACCGCAGATTTTCAACGAAATGCTATAAAGACGGTTTAAAGCCATCCTTCATTTAAGGATATTGTCAATGCTAAAATACATATAGATATGAGCAAAGTAAATAACTATATCGAGGATCCAAAATGCAAGATAACTAGAACGCAAGGGTCGAATAATCTAATACACAGTAGGCATGACAACATAAATAAGGAAACACTATAACAAATTTTGTAGGTGTTCTGAACAGCCATTTGATTTTTGGAAGGACGACTCAGAAAAAAGTGTGGAAAACTCGAGAAAAAAAGGAAGGACAATGATCTTGCAATGAATTTATCATGAACTAAACGTGATAAATGAAATAAATGTTGTACAACAATCAATAACGATCAGAACGAATTGTCCAATTAGGAGAAGCTGGATACGGGACCATTAGCAAACTGAGAAGACAATCTGACACAAAAATAAGGTTTTGAAAAGTTATGGTGTGGCTCTGTATGAAAAACATCCTTGGTGAAATCATCATTTAGAGGAGAAAAATATATGCTGGAGTAAACACATATTGTGGACCAAGGTTAATAAGACTAAATAATAGATGTGTCCTGTCTGAACAAAAATGTCATCTGAAATTTACTGCTATAGAAGTTTTTTATTCAAATTTTTCCTTCCGTTAAGGCTAGATATGCCCGAATGATATTGACATTCATTCCTTAATCACTTGGAGTAGATCGGGTTTTCCTAATTATCTGGCATCATTTGAAGATTTTGGAACCACTAATGGTTGTTCTCAAACGTTTTAGGGGAGACTTTTGGGTGAAGAAGCCAAGCCTATTTCTTAATCTACTTGAGGCTCTTAACTTTCGCACCTTCGTTACATCGGTGGTGAATAGGGATGAGGTGATAGTTCTGTTGGATTCTATTCGAACTATTAGTGAAAGGTTAGTAAATTTGGTTTATTGTTTCTTTTTGAAAAACGGGAAGCATACCTTGTTCGCGAATTATGTTAGGAATACTTAGAGTAAATTTGGATTAGTAATGTTTAACTCGTCGAATGGGTTATTTTTCTTCCAATTTAGTTGTGTTGATCATAAGAATTCTATGCTTGGAAGTGCTCCGTAGTTTATCCGTAATAACTCAATTATCCTTAATAAATGGGGATCCAGATATGAATAGGATGTCGGTAAGATTTCGGTTTTAGGTGAATTTCTTGGTGTTCATATGACGGCATTTAGTGAAAATGGTCTTAGCGCAATTGCTAGAAAACTAGATACTACTTTGATGTTTAATTCTTATACGGCTGAAATGTGTTTGAAATCATGTGATAGGTCGAGTTATGTTAGAGAAATGATTGAGTTGTGTGCGGATGTAGAGTTGAAAGATACCATTGTGGTGGCAATGCCTAAACCAAAAGACGATGGTTTTTATTTAAGCACTATTCGTGTAAAATATGAATATAAATCCCTTAGATGCCCGAGATGTAAGATTTTTGGCCATGTACTTATAGATTGTCCTAAGGCTATGAGATCCACCAGTGTAAAGAATGAGAACAAACCTATGCGAGTAGCTACATGTGTACCAGTTGGTGATAGGGTGAACTTTAAACCCGTTAGTCCCAAAATTACTCACGAATATCAAATGGTTTGTAAGAAGAATACTATTTCAAGTGGTAGGAATAAGCAAGCTGCTCCCAGGTCTAGTACAAGGTTACTCCGGGTAAAGAGGTAAGAGGTTAGTAATTCAAATTCTTTTGTTGCACTTAATTTTGTTAAAAATGATGATGATTTAGGTATGAATAATGGGACCCATAAGTCGGTTGGGTTGGATGATTTTTCAGGTGGATTTATGTATGAGGATGGTACTCCTCGTCCGGATGCTAGTCACAAACCGATTATTAAGAAAATTGACGAGATTGAAAAGAATATTGATAAAAAGAAATTTACTTTTGTGAATGATCAAGGGAACCCGGTTCCTAGAAAAGAGGTACTCCCTCCGTCCTATAATAATAGTCCAGGTTACTATTTTCGGACGTCCCAAATTAATTGTCCACTTTCAAAATTAGATAAGGAATGTAAATTAAGTTTACAATATCACCCTTACTTGAAAGTATATTACAAACAATAAATAAATTGTAAATTAATTTGTTAAGGATAAAATTGTTATCGTGTAAAAAGTAAGAGAGAGAGAAAGCTGAAAAAATAATGTTTTTACTAAACTGTGTGTTTTTGTCGATGGACTAATTATGGATAGAGGGATTAATATTTTAGGTGAACTTAATGAGGGAGATGTTGAACTTGTGGATAAGGATATTGTAATTTTTTTTTCTTTTGAAATGTCGGGTATGGGATATAGGACTAATTGTCTGTGGAAACAATGAAGTGATTCTTACAAGGATGATGTCGATGACTATGACTCATATGATGATGATATGTGTGATGATCAGGATATTTCAGGCAATGTCTAATCTATTGCTAATAATCTTGGAATCAGAGTTCGTGAAAGCTATAAATTTTAGTCTTCATTATGTTTTATTTGACTTTGTAGTAATTTTATGTGTTTGCTCTTGATAGTAAGTTGTTTGCCTATGTAACGGACGGAGATGTAGGATTCACGTATATCCTTTATACTTAACTGTTTTTTTACGTAATAAAATTTACCGTAAAACACTTTACCTAAAAAATAGGAATAAAAATTCAATTGCAGTTGAATGGATTGGATCAGTGATCCAATTCTTGCTTGTAACAAGATTATGTCATACTTTTGTCTAGCATCTTGCTAGAAATAATATCCCGCGTTTAAAAAAAAGACTTAAAGATTTATTAGGGACCGTGAAACGATATTGGGTTAAGACGACGAGATCTTGCAATTGGAATAGGAGTATTTCAAATACATTAGAAAGACAATAAGGTGCATCATGGGGAAAACATATATATGTTTGTTAATTAATTGCTGATTGCAGTCTCATACTTCTGAATGTTTGTTAAAATTAGATATGATCCTATCCTGCAAAACATGAAGGATGGCAGTATATATTCGTGAGAGGATAGAGATGCCAAGCATTGTGATTAGCTTGATAAACGTTTAATGTAGAATGACCCTCCGTTGACATAAAATTAGCTCATTTTGTTAATGAGGTTAATTGAAGACTTCATGATCATAGCATTATATATGATATATTGTGGGATATGAAAAACAAGAGGTTAATGAGGTTAATTGAAGACTTCATGATCATAGTTTTGACCTACATTTTCATTATATATGATATATTGATATATATGTAGATTTGCAACCTAAGAAAATAACATTATAGTAGGATTTTAAAATCATGATTTTGCAAAGACGAAAACAGTCCTATGTAGGATCTTGATTTTGAAAAGTTTGATAATTATCATGTATTGTCTTAGTATCTACTAATCTATATTCTAGAGTGTAATACATGTTCAAGTATGTAATAAAATGTTTTAGGACACAAATTAAGGCTGAGAGAGAATAATATAGGACGAGATATAACTCGTTTATAAAGCTTGAGCAGTAAAAGCACTGGCCTATAAGTCTCGGCAAGAGGGTACTTCAAATTGATCTTATTTTGGTTGGTCGAAAACCCTTCTTTGATCTTCATATGCAGTGAAGATATCTCATATATATACATATTATTTCGGATACTTTTACAGTTTTTAAGTTTATGATTGGTACTGGTAGTAATTATATATAGTCCAGTGGGATACCCATCATTAAAATTACTTTTACTTTTTCCCTTCCTCTTCCCAGTTTTATAGAAGGATTATTGGATGTGCATATGATATGGGTACATTATGATGGTGGACTAATTTTTACTCAATATATATCATTCAGCTTTGCGAATAAACTCGCTTTTGACACGTATCTCAAGCCAGTGGTCATATGAGGCATGCCAGCTCCGATGATAGTCGAGTTTAGTTAGGCGAAATAGCAGGACTCAATCTTAAGGACCCAATGAAACCATCAAGTTTGCGGGAGAAAGCCAAAAGTAAAATATCCAAAAATAGCTGTTATTTTTTTGAACGAGGATTTCAATTCATTAAAGCTTACGAGAAGCTAGGAAAAGATTATAATTGATTTGAAATATAAAGTTGCATTCCCAGTCGCCAATGTCTGATCTAAGAAAATTTTAGTAACTTTTGTTGTACGTAACAAAAAAAAAGAAGAATTTATAATAATATCATTAACCTCCAAGTACTCTTGTGTTAGCTACAAAATCACAAGAAAAGAGAGTTTATATGCAGCCAAAATATGGACTAAAAACTACACTTTTAAGTACACGTACAGATTCTCTATATTTTTAGCTTTATAAAAATATAATGTCTTGTAAAATATTTATAACAAAAGCATAACATTTTAAAAAAGTAGCTCTTCTTCGTTTATTAAAAAAGTTACAAAACAAATTAAACATGAAATATTATTCACATGTCAATTTTGTATAGAAGATTTGGTGAAAACTAGAAGGAAGACAGGATTATTAAGAAACAACAAACATTATAGATGGTTAATTTCATAAGATGAGTTTAAGATTAAAAAAAAAGTTTCATAAAAAGATACTTAGAGCTAATAGCTGGATAATATTTTACGAAATAAATGTTACCATAATTTAGTAAGTTATTGTACACAAACATATGCAACATATAGAGTTTGGTTTAGTAACCCATGGAGAAACCTATTATCCTCTATGTAAATTTGTTTTCTTTTCCAGTGTCTTGTTAGCTTTTAATTCAGTCGTATGTACGTATATACATCTGTAAACACAAACACACCAAATCATAAATAACTCTCAACATCAGAAACCACCTACTCATTTGTGATAAATTAGTACGGACTATTTCTAAATCTTTCAAGGAGAAGAAGGTACGTACAGATTTATAGTAAGTTGGTAACTCGTAAAAACACAGATTTCATTATCAAAATAAGCTATATGATAAAAAAATTAACAAGAAAATCAAAACAGCCTTGAAGTATGTTTGATCTTCCAGAAAAAGATCAGATCTTTAACATCTAGTCAGCGTATATATTTTTAAGAAAGTACGTACTGTTGGATTGAAAATTGAGATATATATGGAAGATAATACTTATATAGTTGAAAACATATTATATATGCATAGATCTGAACTCATTAGTGCATCTGATACTTGTTAGGATCTACAAAAAGTATAATTGTATACATGTGTTTTAGTTTTTCTGAAAAACATGCCACCAAGAAAACAAATGATTGTTTTTAGTAGAAAAAAGAAAGTTTTGCAGATGTAGAACTTGTATGTAATAAGAATTTCTGTAAAGAGAAAGATAATTTTTTTTTTAATCTAGATGGATATAAGAGGAAAAGAAAAGGTTACCATGAGTCAGTAGAAAACTCAAATAGTTTTCCTTTGTTGGAGAAGACAATTAAAGCAACTTCAGCATCACAAAGAACAGAAATTTCATGGGCTTTCTTCAATAAACCACCTCTCCTCTTTGAGAAAGTTACTTGTCTGTTTATCTTGTTTTCTATCCTCCTTAACTGTACCTTTCCTCTTCCCATCTTTCTTTCTTTCTTCAGAAAACCAAATCTAGTCTCTCTAGATACTCTTGCCTAGAAAAGGAAATATTTAACTACTGGTGTGTATGTTTGTTGATGTTTTTTCCTTTCTAGAAACTGTTGGTGTGTGTGAGTTTACCCTTGCTTTTCTCACTAATGAACACCCCACACCCTTGTGTTTGATGTTTCAACAAATGTGGCAACAAGTTATTAGATAAATACAAATTGTTTATGTCCCAACAATGTCTTTGTTCCTTACACCACCAATAATGATAATTGTACCGTACGAACAAGGTCTGAAACAAGACGTATATTACCCTTAACAAAAGTGGTTATATTATAAAGGTAGCTATGAATTTTGATATTGCTACCATGTTTCACTTGGAGTGTATTTATTTGGGTACACCATTTTGCTTTTGTATGTACATATTCCCTTTTATTTGTGTAGTAAGTTTGTTGATGTTTTCCTTTTGTATTCAATCCCATTAAAGGAAGCTTGCTTAAATAATGTATGGTACATGTCCAATGGTCTTATATCCAATGTATTTAAACTTTATATGTTATGTATATAAATTTTGTTTGATCATCCACAATGGAAAATATGGCAAAAACTTCTTTTGTTAAAACTTTTTGTTTATTAGGTTTGTAAGAGCGTGGGTAACCTCTTTCCGATTGAGGTTTGCCTCACGTGCTAAACCCAAAACTAACAACCCCCCCCCCCCCCCCCCCAAATCACGCGTTAGATGATGGCAAGAAAAGGCGTGAAGGTTCGTCAGTTACCTTTGGCTAGTTTATAAAATTTTGGGCCTTTCATTTTGTTTAATGTTTTTATTATATGTGTGGGTGGGTGGGTGTGTTATTTAATGGGACATATATTTGTATCAAGTGGGTTTTATGGAACTCGAGAGGAGCGGACTCTTGTTTTCCATCATTGAGCGAAGTTGTTGGTATCGTAAGTAGTTAAGATGGAGGTTTGAAAGAAGGGAATACTCTTACTATTGGATCTACTAGTCAAGTTGCGGAGGTTACTTCTATACATGGTGGTACACATGTTGCGACTATTGCTCCGGTTAATATTGGTACTACTAATAAGGTAAACGCGAGGTCAGCCCCATTTGTTAACATCTTTGGTGTAGTGCCTACTATGATTGGTAGTGAAATGTTGATCAAAGAATCTATTATGAAGGATATACATACGTCTTATGCTAATAAGCTTAGTCCTACTCCTTTACTAAGGATAATCTTCAGAAGCTCGGTGCCTATGTGCTTAATGAAGCCAGTTATGATGTTTGGTTAGCATTATCTTTGGTTCATGAGATAAATGGTAGAATGAAAAATTTACTTTACGGTTATTTTATTGGTAAAATACTTGCTTTTTGTTGTGTAACGGTTTGTACGCAACAATTGAGAAATATATAGATTAAAGAAAGAAGCCATGGTGAAGGGTCTTTTCTTTTTTAAGTTCTCACCTAGTGAGGGTGTTGATTCGGTGGTTAGATATGATCCATGGATGATTCATAGAATCCCTATTTCTTTAAAGAAATGGCCGACTTCTGTGAGCCTGCTTGAAGAAGATTTTTCTTGTGTTTCAGTTTAGGTGAAATTTCATGATGATGCCCTGTTGGTTTCTTATACATCGGATGAATTAAGCTTGATCGTCACGAAGATCAATACTATAACATCTAAGTAGATTTTGCTAATGTAATATCAATATATGTGTATTTTTTATTTGATAAATAAATAAAGAGTTAAATTCACTAAGAAATTTTTGCATTTTGATATGATATATGAATTAATTTATGGATATATATGTTCTTACTATCTTAATTGCCACTTCAACATATGCCTGTACGTTTTAAACAATATGTATATATCAAGTCTGAGTTCTAAAAGTAACCATATGAATATATTATGAAGAAGAACATCCCAAATATTATAAAGATGCCCTAAATCATTAAAGAGCCTTAGAAACCCTAGAAATTCATTGTAAACTAATATTTCAAGCAATGTAATTACACAATATCTATATGAATATCAAATACAAATGTACAAGATATAATCTACCCTATAGAAGAGATAATTGATCATAAAACACTAATTATAAGTAATCTAAAGCTAATTATAACTAAAAGACCTAGTAACATGGATTAACACCTAAAATCCATTTCACATTAAATTAAAGTCTAATCTTTTGTAACCAAACATAAAACTCAACTAAGTATCATAATAAGATCACAAATTTATCCCAAGATAAGTTACAAATTATGGAAGCACAATGTACAAGTTATTGAAGCATAGAACTATAAGCTAACCTAATTGCACTTAAGTTAGCAAATGAAGTCTAGCTCAGTTGGATGGATGCATTTGGTTATAGTCTCCATGTGGGGGAGGTCAGGGGTTCGACTCCTGTCATTCCCCGTATGGGGGATTTTCCTAGAATTGGCAGCCGGGTTTGAATCCCATCGCAATGCCTTGAAGCCCCTTAATGGGAAACTGGATGGCTAGCATGGGGGTTGATATTCTCTTCGTGAGATGATTCGGACTCGGGTTGAGAGACTTGGTGCCTCGGTGGCACGCAAGATACTCCCTGCACCAAACTGCCGTTCAAAAAAAAATTTGCACTTAAGTTATGATTACCTTGTTCAAACCCTTAAAAAGTATGTAGAGTCATTAGAAGTCATAAACATATCATATAATACCTAGAGTAAGTTTACATGGTGATATAAACACTAATTACCCAAAGTATAAAGTGTTTGGCTTAATTACCTAAAAACCCTCATATTAAGCATTTTACTTAGAATCAATACCTAGTCTTTTAGGACAAATCTACCAACATTCATATCATTACATTTAGGTCATAACATTATCTTAGAGCAATGTACAAGTACCCAAAGGCACAAGGTACAAGATTTTAATGCATGACTTGTAAATTAGGTCAAAATAGGTATTTTCACTGTTTAGACATGTTTACTTAGAAAAACCTATCAAACCAAGTGTGGGAACTCTTTGGATAATTAAAACAAAATGTATAAGAGCTAAATTGAGTTTAAATCAGTAGCTAAGTGAAGGATAATGACTTTAACAAAGATTTAACCCTATATCATTAGAAACCCTAACCCGCCTAGGTTTTCTTCCCAGTTTCCTTTCAAACCTTTTGTTAAACTTCAAACCAAGGACCCAACCCTTCTAAATACAATGTGTAAACCCTAATTACACCGTAATCCATCACTAATTACATTCCTAAGTCCCTAATCATAAAAATTACAAAGTCATAAGTTACAAGCCCTAGATTTTGAACCCGGTTTAGTTCCCCCCCCCCCCCCCCAAAACCATGTTTAAACACTTTCCCTCTCATTTTGAAACCTAAGATCAGATCAATGGGATATTTTGAGATATTTTCCAATAGGTGCATCACCTACTTGAAGGATACACATCATCATTCTCATCTAAATGTTGACATGACACAATATGAACCATAAGACCAAGATATTTTGCTCCTAGCTTCCATGACTCATTCCTAGAGTTGCATAGACTCCCATAGCTTCCATTAGTCACTTATCTATCTAAGTTACATGTTCATGGCCATAAATTGGAGCCTAAGTATTGGAAATGGCTATAAAAGGGACGAATTGCCCATTTGGAGAACTTGCACCCCGTTCCTTTATATCTCCATACCCATTCTGAAATCTACTTCTAAAAAAGTTTTAGGACTCTTAGAAGACCAAAAACCAGGTTTAGAAAGAATCCATTAAAGCTCTTGAAGCTTTGGTAGAAAGTTGTGTTCATAAGAAGCCCTAAAAGTCATTTTGGAGCTACTTAGGTAATAACTATGTTAACTAAGCTTTGTACAAAGATGTTCCATCACGATATTACGTTCTGACTAAGTGGTTGGGTTTACAACTTAAAGTGACCTCGCTCCTCAAACGTTTATAGAATGGCTTCTGAGTATAATGGCCCAAAAAATGATGCTATAATTCCAAAATATACTAATCAAATAAAATAAATATATATATAATTATTATATAAAAATATTAAACTCGAAGATTACAACTTCATATATATACATATTTGTGTGCCAACCTAGATCTGTGAGAAGTCGTGATATTCAAATTGATAATACTAGAGTAATTCAAGATTCTTTAGGATAAGGTGAGTTCATAGCCTCACTTTTGAATGTTTGTAAATAATTTGAAAACCCGTGATGGGGATATATGATAAAATTAGAATACAAGTGTTTTTGTATGCTGCTTGATTTGGTTATTGACAGTACGTTTAGTTGTTGATATTAAGTCCCTTTTTAATCGTGTACCGCTAATCATTTCTAGAAAATGAGCGCTAATATTGTCAATAGTACTATTTGGGGAATGACATCCCCTATCTGGGCAAGTCGCACTTGCTGGAATGCTGACACGTTCCTACCTAGACTAAACGGATACACTTTATTTTGCTAAACCCAGGATAGTCTAGCAAACTACCTGCATAAGGGCAATTTGTTGATTTTTCTTGATAATGTCTAGTCGCGGGGTCATGAGCTAGTGCAATAAGAATCGATAAATTTAAAAATAATAGGTGTATAACACTGTAGCCCTAGAGTCGTGCTTGTATTCAAATATTGTTTAAACCTATGAATTCACTCAACCATTGTGTTGATTTTTAAGCATATGTCTCAAGTAAATGAATACTTGCGGGTTGTGGATGGTGAAATCTTGAAAAGTTATCATTCTAATAAATAAAACTAGATTTATGGGAAACCTATAATGTACAATGTATGTACAGTTGTTTTTTTTAACTCTGTTGAATAAATGAATGATAACGTAAATATTTATAAAATGTCTTTTTAGCATTTTTCTATTATTGTGACGATGATACCTTGAAAGTAATACCCTAAATTTACTTCCGCTGCTATATTGTAAAAATGAGGGTGTTACAGATTGGCATCAGATCCTACGGTTATAGAGAATGAAGATTTTTAAACTATAACTCAGTTTTTCAAATTTCAAGATCATCAGCCATCATCAGCGCCAGTGTAAGATTTTTATACCTTTAGTAACATATCTTATGTTATTATATTATAAAAACTATAAGGATGTCTACCTCTACATATATTATCATCTCCGATGATGAAAGAGAAGTTCCTACGTGTTGGAAATACGTTTTTCGTATTTAGAAAGTCTCGGTCACTCCAACAATATAGATAAGGGCTCGTAGTATAAGTTTAATTATAGTTTATGTAAGCCCAACCCATGAGCATGTTCATGTGCCGGAGGCCCAAGTCCACTAAGGGACTTGGGTATATAAACCTCTTTCCACCATGGAAAGGGGTGTTGGTGGTTTTCATTTTCACACATAGTACATTTACATTTTCTCTCATCTCTCTCTCTCTCTACTTTCTCTCTCTAGAAACAACAACCCTCTTGATATATCATAGATTACCATACTTCTACAATTGGTATCAAGAGCCATGGGATGAAATAGAGGTTGGTTTTGTGTTGTTCATGCTTACTTTAGTGTGTTCATGTCTTTTTGATTGATCTTTACCCAAGTTTCAAATTTTTTTCGTGTTTTTGTTATTCCAAGTGATCCATATATCTTCTACATAGTTGTGGTAGAGATTTGGGTGCTTTGGTTTGGTTTAAATCATAGATTTCTTGTCAAAAATCTCACCTTTTTACCTATAAATCTCAGAACAGTACAATTTTTCTGACAGTTTTCATCGGAAAAGGGTTTATTCTTTTCGATAGATATTCCGGTATATTCCATCAGAAAAGGGTTTACACATTCCGATACTTATTCCGATAATTATTCCGATAGGTTTTGTGATCAGATATTCTGACAGTCTTTCCGATACTTATTCCGACAGACTTTCCGATAGGTACTCTGACAGAGTTTCGGATAGTTATTCCGACAGTCTTTCCGATACATATTCTGATAGGTGTTGCAATATGTAATTCTGATACATCTTCAGATATTCCGATAGACTTTCCGATCACATTCCGACAGGTCTTTTTGATTAGTATTCCGATTATATTTCGACAGGTTTAAGTTTTGGTATTACGACGGATTAAGTTTGAGAATTGCAAAAACTTTGAGATTTGACATTGTGATAGAGTTACTTTGGGTATTGAGATAGAATTTGCACAACTTAGAGGATTTTTCGACATTGCATTTACTTGTAACTTTCACAAAAACACACAAACTAAAGATAACAACATCTTGTTTAAACAACATTAAAACACTTACCCTTATTTCATTGCTCGGTCATTTGGGTAATCTTTCTTCAAGGGATCAAAAATGAACTCACATTCATACATGCTAACAATGACATCGCTTACTGACCTTTCTATCATCTCGGGTACCGATAGCCGTCCACCGTTACTTATCAAAGAGATTTTTGAAGCATGGCAAGGTCGCATGATGTTTTATATTATGGGTAGACCCAGTGGGAGACTAATGGTTCAATCCATTGAGCAAGGACCACTCGATTAGGGTGAAGTTACAGTAGACAATGTGACTAGGACAAGGCTATTTCATGAACTAACGGCTGCCAATCAAATCATTGCCGATGCGGATGACAAGGCCGTTTAGATCATCAAGCAAGCTCTTCCACCCAATATTTATCGTATGGTAAGAAATTACAAGGTAGCAAAGGAACTTTGGGATCGCTTAACGGTTTTTTACAAGGGACTTCACTTTCCAAGCAGGAACGAGAGTGTCAACTCTATGACTTGTTCGATAGGTTCTCATACATTCCAGGGGAAACACTTCATGACTACTACTAGCGCTTCACTACATTGATAAATGATTTGAATGTGTATAATCTCACGATTGCTCAGTTTCAAATCAACACCAAGTTCTTGAACACGTTACCCCCAGAGTGGAGCCAATATGTCACTGATGTTAAATTTATTCGGGATTTGCACAAATCAAATTTAGATCAACTTTATGCTTTCTTGCAGCAACACGAGAAGCATGTGCTCTAGAAACGCATGTCTCAAGGATCTTATTCCGAACCATTGGCATTAATGGCAAATCATCCAACATTGTCATATAACAACACTCCGTATACTATAGGACAACAATCCTATCACAAGCCCATGTTTCAGACTCCAAGCTTTCCACAGTATTCGATCTTACCACAACCACCTACATCATATCAACAACAATATCAGCAACCAACACTATCATCACAACCATACTCTCCTTATCAACCACCAACAAATCCTTCCATCACTTACCAGCAACATGAAGTTCCTCAACCTCATTACTCACAACATGTCAGTACTCCTTCAAGTGTGTATGTAGCTCAACAAGCACCAGTTTTCTACTGTGATGATGAGGTTCCAGTTCCTGAGTTCAGACAAGGGGATAATCCTACTTATATACTTGCACAAATGTCTGCTTACATCACTCAAACGTTGAACAAAAGATTTTACAAAGGACCATCTCCAGCAAACAATCAGTTGAGGAATTCTTCTAACTCTCGTCAACAAGCTACAGTCCAAGATGGCAGATTTACTGTGCAACCACTTCAGGGGAGACCAAGTTCATCCAATACTGGTGCACACCCATTTAACACTGCTCCAAAGGGAAATAACACTGGCAAAGTGAAAATGATCATCTGCTATAACTGCAAAGGGGAAGGACACATGGCTCGGGAGTGTAAGCAACCAAAGAAGAAGAGGGATGGTACATGGTTTCTGGAAAAGATTTACTTGGTTAATGCTCAAGCACAAGGTTGAGAGCTCGATGAAGAGGAGTTAGCATTTCTAGCAGATCCAGGAGTTGCGGATACTGAAGGACTCACAGTAGCTTCTACCAACAATGCAGCATATCAATGCGATGATCTTGATGCATACGATTCAGACTGTGATGACCTCAATACCGCCAAGGCAGCTCTCATGGCAAATCTTTCACTTTTTGGGGCTGATACAATCTATGATGTACCAAATACTGCCAATGATACTAGTATTGTATCTTATCAAGTTGAGCAAGTGTCTGATTATCTGGAACAGCCTTTGGTGGTTAGTAATTTAAACGAGGAGACAAATAATGATAGCAATATCAATGCAAGTCCCTAGACTTTGAGTAAACACAACCGGGAGCTATTACATCTACAAATTCGTTTGCTCAACAAGATTTGGTTATGGTGTCGGCATCTATGCTTGGCCAAATGAATAATGCGGTCTTTGAAACCCTCGGTGTTAATCAGACATTATCTGACGAGCTTGCTTTGTATAAGGAAAAGGTTAAAACCTTGGAATTAACACCGTTGACCAATACTTTAACCAATCCAGAATTTGATAGGTTTAGGAAAGTCCAAATGGATAACTTGCTAGAAATTGAAAGTTTAAGAGTAAATCTTTCAAAAGAACTTAAAGAAAAAGAGTCAGACGTTAATAATTTTCAAAAACTGCAAACGGACTTCGAAATTCTCGAGTCTAAAGAGTTGAAACGGAAATTAAGGCGTCTGAGAAAATTAAAAAGACTGAAGTTTTGCTTTTAAAACAATACTCCACTTCACATTTAGTACACTTGTTTCATTCATCTTTTAAGGAATCTACTCTATCGCGTCTAACAGACTTACCACCTAACTCGGGTTATGCAAAGCAAGCTTTTAACCACAACCCACGACTTTATGATGCAACCAAGTTAGGATTGGTCTTAGATCTGATTGTGTTTCCGGAATCATCCGAGAATATGTCACTGTTTGAAGAGAATCGGTCAAAAGTTATTTTTACATATCCTAAGTATGATTATGAACAGCTTAATGAAGAGAATGCAAAAACGGATTTTAGAACTCGCTTTAATATACAAAGAGAATTTATCCATACACCAAATTACATGTCTATTAGAGAAAACCTTAGTATATTTCCTACACTTGTCAACCCGAATGAACCTAAGGAAATTCACAAGGGTCTTCCACCGGTAAGTACAGTATTGCTAAGCTTGAAAGAGATTAGACGATATCTTACTGGATTTGACAAGGTCATCAAGTAATGTACGACTTCAACGGCTCAAACCGCTGGAGAATGGGCTTTCGAACACATGAAAATGGTGTTTGAGAAAGAGATCGTTCCGTTTGTAAACAATATTAAAGAGGGTTTTCTAGATCTCGGGGACAATCTTAATTTCGAAATGGCTGAAGTTCAAAAAGTTTTCCATGAAATGGATGATGCTTATGAGCAAAATTTAATTGAGAAAGAAAAGATTTTGTCCGAATATGACCGATTCTTGGAACAAGTGGTGTCTATCGATGTGATGCAAGTTGTAACTATTGAATGTGCTTTTGAGATTACATCTGCTATGGATAAATTTGATGATGTGCATGATCTCTCTGTGAATATTGTTGAACCTGTGAATAATGTAGATAATCATTCTTGTCACGAATCTAACGCTGAATTTTTAAAACTTCAAGATTCTTATAACTCACTTTCAAAACTTTTTGATGAGCTTCAACAACATTGTATATCTCTTGAAATTGAAAACCAATCTAAAAATGAAACTCTTTAAAAAAACAAACGATTGTGAAAACACCGTTTAGACAAGTGACAAGATGATTCAGGTGGTTCAGGCATTGGAGGAAGAAATCATGAGACTTAAGAGAGAGTCATAAAAGAGAAAGTGGAACTAGAGGCCACAGAGATTAAAAACCATGCCTTAGAATATAGAATTACTTCTATGCTAGGGGAGTTTGATAAAGTAAAGCAGGGTTTTTCACATATTTATGGTTCATTAGAAGAACATTTCGCTTTTAATGCGGCAGAGCAAAAGTCACTTGTTGACCAACTGAATCAAAAGTGTGAGGAAATTTCTGACCTAAATATTTAACTCATAGACAAAAACATGGTTTTGGTTGAGTTAAAGGAGACACTTCAACTCAAAGGACAAGAAGTTGTTGATAACCCAACTATAATTTCTGCACCGTCCTCTAGTACTCCAAAAAAGGTGGTGATCTATAAGAACCCATACCATAAGAACAATCCTCTATCATATATGTTCTATATGCAACATGCAATTAAGCACGCGAATCTTGTTAGGGATGTTGTAGATGATCTCTATGAACTAGGTCCCTCAAATAGTCAGTATTACTCTGCTCATGCTTACATTGAGAAGGTACAACAATGCTTAGAGCATTTGAATTACATAGGACACCCGGGTTCTACACCACCTAAAAAACAAACCCCCACCATTGCCATGACTCTATTCAATAAGACCCCAGGAGCTGAGCCTATTTTAAACAGACCCATCAAGGCTAAATCAAAATTTGTCACTAATGTTCCCTTGGCTTCTATAGGAGTAATTATGTCTACTAAGGCTAAAGGATCTCAAGACAAGAAAGATAGGATCAAGCCTTCCACTAGTAGGACTACGAAGAAGAGAGTAGAAGTTTACCCTAGGAATGTTATTTTAGATTTAAATAAAAAGATCATGTAGCTAAGACAAAAGGTTCTGCCTCTATGTAGAAGCCTAAGCAAAATGTGAATTCTAATTTGAGATGTTGGAATTGTAATTAATGCATGTTTTCTCAGCGTCATGATTTATGCCTTGTTGATCATGTGAATGAAATGTATGCCGTTAGGAACAATCTTGAATGGATTCCAACGGGGAAGAAATTCACCTAAGTTGGTTGGCAATGGAAACCCACTGGTAGGACCTTTACTGCAAATGGAACTAAGTGCCCTTTAACTAGGATCACATCCACTGAAGTTAGGTCTCAGCATCCTTTAAATAGGAACTCTAGCACTAAGAAATGGAAAAAGCGCCCTTTAACTAGGTCTGCGTCCACTATTTGCCTACCAGTAAAGAAGTACCTCGGGTTATTAGACAACTAGAATCTAAGCCAGCATCTAGGAAGAAAATTTGGAAGCCTAAGAATTCTTGTGATAGCAAATCTAAGATAAATATATATGTACATGCTAACACAGAGGAACAATTAGATTCCGATACATTGTCTTCGTCTGGTGATATTTTCAGGTGGTCCAAATCATCCTCTGGTACTTGGACTCTGGATGCTCAAAGCATATGACCGGAGACCGCTCGATGCTCAGAAATTTCGTCAGCAAGTTTCTAGGAACGGTTAAATTTAGCAACGACCATATTGCGAAGATCATGGGTTATGGTGAATATCAAATTGGGAATGTTACGATTTCAAGAGTGTATTACGTGGAGGGACTTGGTGACAACTTATTCTCAGTGGGACAATTTTACGATTCAAACCTTGAGGTTGCTTTTCGACAACATACTTGCTTCATTCGTGATCTTGCAGGAAATGACTTGTTAAAAGGTTCTCGAGGGGATAATCTCTACACACTGTCCATTCAAAACATGATGGCCGCCTCTCCTGTATGCCTTCTCTCCAAAGCATCTTAGACCAAGTCATGGTTGTGACATAGCCAGTTATCTCATCTTAACTTTGATCCTATTAACCATTTGGCTAAAAACGAGCGTGTTCGTGGTCTACCAAAACTTAAGTTGGACAAGGATCATTTATGTTCCGCGTGTTATTTGGGGAAAATCACCAAGAAATCATACAAACCTAAAGCTGAAGACACCAACGAAGAACCACTGTATCTTTTGCACATGGATCTTTGCGGGCCAATGTGTACGGCTAGTGTGAGTGGTAGAAAATACATCCTCGTCATGGTGGATGATTTCTCAAGGTTTACATGGGTTAAGTTCTTTGCAACCAAGGATCAAGCACCAGCATATATTATTACTTTTCTTAAGATGATCTAGGTGCATCTTAATGCTACTGTTCGCCGCATTCGAACTGATAATGGAACTGAGTTCGTTAATCAAACTCTACGAGACTATTATGAAGAGGTAGGTATTTCACATGAAACTTCAGTTGCTCGCACTCCACAACAAAACGGTGTTGTGGAAAGACGTAACCGTACACTTATGAAAGCTGCTAGAACTATGTTGATTTATGCAAATGCTCCTTTATTCTTATGGGCTGAAGTAGTGGCAACAACATGTTATACCCCAAACCGCTCCATCATTCGTAAACGCCATGGAAAAACTCCATATGAGCTTCTTCATGGACACAAACCCGATATTTCCTTTCTTCATGTGTTTGGTGCACTGTGTTATCCATAGTGAGAATTTGGGCAAACTTCAATCGAAGGCTGATATTGGAATTTTCATTGGTTACTCACCCACAAAGAAAGCTTACCGGATTTATAACTGTTGTCTTGGCAAGATAGTAGAAACTTTGGATGCCGATTTTGATGAGCTGACAGTGATGGCTTCTGAGCAACACAGCTCTGAACCCACACTTCATGAGATGGGAACCGGTACGATTAGTTCCAGATTAACTCCCAACAATCCTACTTCTCCATCATTTACACCACCTACAAGGCCCGAGTGGGATGAGTTATTTCAACCTATGTTTGATGAATTATTTGATCCTCCAAGTGATGATTCTCTAGCACCTGCAGCAGTAGCTCCGATTCCCGAAATTTTTGATCAAGATAATGGAAATCAATCTGATGCATCGACAGTCACTATTGAACCAGATGCACCATCCCCTAACAATTCTCAAACTACACCCGAATCAACACCCCCACTCGTTCCTAATGATGTTGAAGAGGATTACTATGATCACGATTTGGAACTTGCTCACCTACAAGAGCTTCCATTCTTTGGTTCACAAATACCCGAAAACCCTAACGGTGTACCTTAGATGAAGCTCCTGCAATCGTTTACTCCAGACCACCACGGATTGAAAATCACAATACCAAATGGACAAAGGATCACCCAATCCGTAATATTATTGGTGACATCGATCGACCGGTCTTGACACGTCATCAACTACAATAGCACGCATTATATAGCTTCTTTGATGCGTTTCTCTGCGAGAAGGAACCTACATCTTGGCAACAAGCCATGAAACAATCATATTGGATTGAAGCCATGCAAGAGGAACTTAATGAATTTCAACGCCTTGAAGTATGGGAATTAGTTCCTCTACCCGACAACGTTGTCATCCTTACATTGTTATGGGTATATAAGGTTAAACTCGATGAGTTAGGTGGAGTGTTAAAGAACAAAGCTAGATTGGTTGCTCAAGGTTACAAACAAGCTTTGGGTATTGACTTTGAAGAATCCTTTGCTCCTGTTGCACGATTGGAGGCGATTAGACTATTCCTTGCTTATGCTGCTCACATGAATATGATCGTCTACTAAATGGATGTTAAGACGACATTTCTCAATGGTGAATTAAGGGAAGATGTCTATGTAAGCCAGCCGAATGGATTCGTCAACTCGGAGTATCCTAATCACGTGTACAAGCTCAAGAAGGATCTTTATGGGTTGAGACAAGCTCCACGCGCGTGGTACGACCTCTTATCGTCTTATCTCATCTCGGAAGGCTTCTCCAAAGGCAAAGTGGACCCAACATTGTTCATTCTCAAGGAGGACAACAACATGATACTGGTACAAATTTATGTTGACGATATAATATTTGCTGCCACTAATCAAAGACTGTCTGACCATTTTGAGAAAATCATGTCTACACGCTTTCAGATGTCAATTATGGGAAAATTTTCATTTTTCTTAGGGTTGCAAATTTCTCAAAATCCCAGAGGCATCTTTATTAATCAATCCAAAAATGCTCTTGAATCATTGAAAAAGTATCATTTTGAAAACTGTGACCCCGTGGATACTCCAATGGTGGAGAGATCCAAGTTAGATGAGGATAGGGATAGGATTGCTGTCGATCCTAAACTTTACCGTGGAATGATCGGTACCCTTCTCTATCTGACTGCTAGCAGGCCTGATTTGCAAATTGCTATATGCATGTGTGCCCGGTATCAGGCTCGACCTACAGAAAAGCACTTACATGTTGTAAAAAGGATCTTTCGGTATCTTACAAGAGCACTTAATCGTGGTCTGTGGTATCCAAAGGATTCCTCTATTGCACTAATATCATATGCAGATGCGGATTATGCTGGGTGTCAAGATACTAGACGTAGCACTTCTGGCAGTGTGTAACTTCTTGGAGATAGACTGATTAGTTGGGCATCCAAAAGGCAGAAAAGAGCTGCGATATCAAGTACATAGGCTGAATATATTGCTATGTCCAGTTGTTGTGCTCAAGTTCTTTGGATGAGATCACAATTAACTGACTACAGTCTTGGGTTCAATAAAATTCCGATGTACTGTGACAACAAAAGGGCTATTGCCCTTTGCTGCAACTACGTTCAACACTCCTGGGCGAAGCACATTGACATACGCTACCACTTTACCAAAGAGCAAGTGGAAAATGGAGTAATCGAGCTGTATTTTTGTCAACACTGAGTATCAACTGGCGGATATATTCACAAAGGCCTTAGATCGAGGACGTATCGAGTTTTTGATCGAAAAGTTGGGTATGAAATCATTTTCACCGGCGACTCTTAAGGAGTTGGCAGAAGAATCTACAGAATAGTTGTGGTAAACTATTCTAGAGTATCCTTTTATCGTGATCTTGCATATTATCGTATATATATAAACCACAAAAAGAAAAATACAAAAATATAAAACTTACAAAAACCATAAAAAAATATAAAAATCAAGAAAATCCAAAAATATTTTTCATTTTAAATCGGGCATGTCTTTTAGTACGGTAATATTTACGGCCTTGGAATTGTTGATAAAATAGAGTCCGTGTAAAAGTTGTACATATTTTAAAACATGCCCACATTGCTTGTAGTTATTTCTGAGTGCAACCCGCTTTTCGCATTAAAATAACGTATTTCTCTCGAAAACGTTGGCTCACAACGGGAATTAATTTTCTTAGACAAGGTTTACTTTAAAACCTTGTAAGGGATCAAGTTTACTTTATAACTTGGTGTAACACAAATTTGTGTACGCTTCAGTGCACTTATTTTGTTAAAATAAGAGAAATCTTATTGCCACCAGTATCGTTTCAAAAAATCACCTTCTAAAAATGTCTTCATTGGTGTTTGACTCCTTAAACAATGACCACAGCTCTTTAATTAGAACACGTGTCAGAGTTTAAGGGGGAGAAAATATCTTTTCATCTTGGTTTTCAAAATTGGTCTTTAAACAGTTTTTTCAGAAAAATTCAATACGATAAAACGTCATCTTCATTTATTATGTGTGCCTTATGTGCAATGTGTGCCTTGTATGGAAATTGATTTGGCCTTAGGTTATACCTCACATGCCTTAAGTCATATCAATACAAATGTTAGTGGAGTGTACGTGTTAGCAAATTAAGTTAATTCGGGAAAAATGTGTTGTTAACTTGTTTTCTTACAAGTTTATTGATGAGATTGTATTTATACATAGTCTCATCGTCCAAATCGGGCTTAAAACGCTTAAAATATCATCAAAATACCCCAATATATGCCTGTGTTTGTTCATTGTGTATTTTAGGTATGGATATCGTGAATTCACCAAAAGATCAAAGGAATCAAGCAAAAACGAAAACGGGAAACGAAGCCGCACAAAGAACAGGACCCTAATCCTGAAGTTCCATAATTACCCTTGAAGTTTTGAAGATTGACAAGATTGGTCCTCCAAGTTTGAAGATTTGCCACTTTATACCCCTCAATTATCTTAGAAATACTTTGGGGTCCCTAAAGTTTCATGAATATACAATTTAGGCCCTTGAAGATTGAAGAAAATACATGTTTAGCCCTTGGTCATACTTTTTACCAAACACAAGGACTGAAATTGCCCATTGAGCAAAGTTATTATAAAGGGAATTAAACATTTTGGCTGTTGAAAGTAATGAGACAAGAAGCAATGAGTTTAGGGACTAAATATGGGCAGACATCACAAACTTTCCCCACCAATCATCCCTACACCTCACACCTTTCCACCACTCCTAAGCTTCCACGTCACCTCTCCTTTCCACCTCATCTGGGTCAAACCCCAGTCAACATTACCCACTAATCACTTTTTAAACTCGTTTTATAATAATTAAAAGACGAGGGAAACACTTCCTGTTCACCATCTTCCCTAAATCTATCCTTAATCCAAAACATAAACCCTAATTACAAACAACTCTTCCAGAACCCCAATTAAACCTATCCTAATCCTAAACCCACTCACGAATCTTTCCCCAACACAACCATGTGACCAGTGGGACCTACCCTGCCCATCACTTTCGTCCCATAAACCCAAAACCCGACCAAACCAGTGGATGGATGAATTTCCTTGGACCCAAAGCTTAAACCAACGTCTCAGATTACTTCTCTACAACTGGCAACAACAAAGCATCACGAGATACCACTTTTGACCAAGTTTGAAGACTTTCAAGGGCATTTTAGGATTTTTAGCTACTAGGGTTTACTTTTATTCTTGTAGTACTAGAAGGTTTAGTAGACTAGTATATATATGAGTGGTATGTGCTCATATACTTTTGTTCCAGTTTTTATGTAATTTTCAAAACTTATTAATGAAAATGAAATGTTTTTAATATTGCATAATACTGAGTTCCTTTTATCTGTTTTCTAGTTTAAATTGCAAGATAGTTTAAAAAGTTTCCAAGTTTTCAGTTATAAACACGTTTTCAGAATTTCAATTTTAAAGGTTTTGTTGAGAAATTATTTTATAAACTTGGATTAATCTTTTTGAGAAAGTGAAAGTGGAATCAAAAAGTTCAATCCAAGGTTTTGTTTACTTGTTTTAAAAAAAGGTTTCAGAAAGTTTGTTTCAAGGATTTTCAAGGTTCTTTATAAATCCTATTTCTATTTTTATTACATTTCACTGTAGCAATAGCTACAAGCCAAAAGCTTGTAGCTTTGCTACTTGTAGTCTATTTCCTTGTTTTGTGGTGTTGTGCAGGATCAAGGAAGAATCAAGCAACTATCATCCTCATTTCCATTTCATTAAGATTGTAAAGACATTTTAAGTCTTGGGTCCTTTGTGGATTCCACCAACAGACTTCTCTACATGTTTATAAGCTCCCATTAGCCTTGAAAAGCCCTAGTAGAAGGCACTCAGCCAGGTAGCTTAAGGCTTGAACCCTACTTGAGTAATTATGAATTTGTGAAGAACCTGTTTTTAGTGTTAGTATTTGGCTTGTTTATGCTCTTTTGTGTCTTTAATGTATGCTAGGGTAGTAATATATTAGTTTGATTAGGATTTAGAAGCTTTTGATTTGTTAAAATTTATTTCCAGAAGTTAAAGGGGTGTTTGGGGTTGGGGTTTTACCTGCCTTGGGTGACACTAGGAAGGACACTACCAGCTTAAACATACCTTGCATGTTAGTAATAGGTTGGGTTGTTACTTTGTTTGGAGTTTGCACCAAGGAAATGGAAAATTGCATGTTATATTTTTGCTAAAAACTGTTAGAAATCAGTAAGTCCTTGTTGCTGTTAATTTTAGTGTAAAATATTACTTGAAAGCTTGTTAATTGTTAAAGCATAGGTCCACCTAGGGCTTGTTGTTAGTTGTGTGTGATTTGGTTGAGCATTAAGCTAGTACTTGGCCTTTAAAATTCACCATAGTGCACATTGCACCAGCAAAAGTTCATCAGACCCCTAGGAGCCTTAACAGTAACTGATTTTGCCATTTTTTGTGCTAGATTCGTATTGTGGTTGTGGTTTTTCTTGTTTGCATAGACTCCCTACACTCCACTGAGTGTAGGGGTGCCCCATTGTCCAACTAAAATCAACCACAAAAGCTTTCCTAAGCTTTTCTTTAGTCTGTCAACTTATTTGCACTAGAAGTGGGAACTCACTTCCCCCTGCTAGTTGGTTGGTTACCCCTGCTACACTAGAAGACAGAAAGTGAGCACATGTCACTTTCATCTTCTTGAATTTTTGTATTTAGTGACCCAAATTAGGAATTAGCACTTTATTCTTTTTTCATTATTTTTCTTTTTTAATTCTTGATTTTTCTGTTTAATTAGTTTTCATTTTACTGTTCATTTTATATTTTTTAGATTAAATTGCTATTTTTATTACTTTTGAACTTTCTATTTTTGTCATTTAGTGTAAAAAGTCAATATTTTTCAGATTTAAAATTTTTCTTATATTTAGAAAAGTGTTTTAAGATTTTTAGTTTAAAAATATTTCACTGTTCACTTTTTAATCATTTTTTATAATTAATTTAGTATAATTAGGGTTTAATTATTAATCAGTTTTGTCTTTTAGTGCAAATTTTTACATTTTTCAAACTTTGTCAATTTTCTACTGTTCATTAGTGTAACTTAGGATTTTTAAAGTTGTCAAATTAATTTTGGCATTATTTTATTATTTTTAGGATTATTTTAATCTAAAAAACAGTTTTTAGTGATTAAAAAATAGAAAAATAGTTTTTAAGATTTAGGAAAAATACTTTTTAGTCTTTAGATAATATAAGTAACTTATTTGTTCAATAAAATTATATTTTGGACATTTTGTTAATTATATTTGATTTTAGGGCTTTAATTAGCATTAAAAATTGAATATTTAATTAATAAAAGGTTTTAAAATATATTTGTTGGATTTTTATTCTTATTTATATTATTTAAGACTTAGTTTTAACTTTTAATTAATTTTTAGGTTTTATTTTTAATTTTGTCGCGTTTTACGTATTTACGTTCGCGTTTTACGTCAACGTCGTAGTTTAATCTTAGTCGTAGCTCGTCTTTACTTTTTCTCCTTCTAAACCAAAAACGTCACTAATCCAAACTTGATTTTATATATATTGGCACATTAATACACACACCTCCTTCGAGAACGAACCCGCGTTTATTCGGTTTTGCGTTTTTCCTAAAACGTAAGACTCAATACTTGCCACTCATACGCGTTTTTCCTAAAACGTGTACGAAAAACCTACATCATTTATACATTCTTGAAAAATGGGGGGGACCAAAATGCACTTTTTTGCAAACATGGTTTGAGATTTGACCTAAGTCAAACATCCCACCCCCCTGTTTACTCCATTCGTTCCAAACACACACACAACTAAACATTTGCCGCCATTGATAAAAAGGTCTTCCAACTTTTTTTGAGTGCTAATCTGCTGCCATAACATCTAGGTATTCATCATACATACGTGCTTTCCATGATTATCTATTGATTAACATTACAAACGAACCTCTATATCTGGTATTAATCAGATTAGGGTTTTGAAGTTTTATGTGATGAAACTTGTGACTGATAGAGGGGTTTTGTTCGTATATCATGTATAAACATTGGTCTTGAACCGTTTTGATTAAAACATTGCCGATGTCTCGAAATCGAAAGATAAACATTGCCTAGTTATATCCGCCCAGATTCTGATGGGATTCCGATGGGGATTCCGATGGAGGGATTCCGATGGACTGATTCCGATGGAGTGATTTCGATGGAGTGATTCCGATGGAGTGATTCCTATGGAGTGATTCTGATGGAGGGATTTTGGTGGAGTGATTCTGATGGAGTGATTGCGATGGAGTGATTCCGATGGAGTGATTCCGATGGGGTGATTCCGATGGGGTGATTCTGATGGATTCATTCCGATGGATTCATTCCGATGGATTCATTCCGATGAATTCGTTCTGATGGATTTATTCTGATGGATTCATTCTGATGGATCGTTTATTGCTATGGCTGTATTCACATTCTGATGGAATCCTGTATTATGATAGATAGACATTGAGATAGATAGACATTGTGATAGATAGACTTTGCGATAAGTGGAATTATAGACTTTGCGATATGTTTGTTGTTGTTAAGTAATATGTCTCACATAACTGTTAAGATATTAAGCTTCCACCTTATGCATTTGACTTAGATGTATATTCAGACTTTTTGAGGACTTTAGAATTAGGGCCTTTAATACGAACACAACTTTGATTGGAGTTAATTAACTTTTTCTCATAAGAATACTTGAAAGGTTTCTTATTACAAAATTCATCTTATTTTATAAGTTGATATTTCTGTAAACAAAAGAGATAAAATTATGTATTCTATTATTGTGTTTTGTTCTCAGGAAATGGAAGCAATTGCTGAGTTCAAACCTACTGAGGTTGAGGTTTTGCCAACACCTACGGAGGTTGAGGTTTTGCCAACACCTACTGAGGTTGAGGTTTTGCCGACACCTACTGAGGTTGTAGTAATGCCTAGGCCTACTGAAGTGGTTGTTGAACTTCATCGTCATCTTTATACTAGTTCCCCCCCCCCCACAGAAGTAGTGGTAATGACAACCAGGAAACCCAAATCCTCAAGGAACTAAAGCTAGGTTGTTATGTCCCTAGAATAAAATGTTTGTGCTATATTACCATGCCTTTAGGTTTTAATCTGAATGTATGATTGTATTTCATATGAACGTTGTCTGTATTATCTTAATGTGTTTAAATGATATGTGATGACATTTGGTGTGTTATACTCACCATGCTACGGATTTTCATGGATAATGCGATGTATATGTTTGTATATATCAATTGTGTTTGTGTTATCTTAAGTAGGAACCATGTCAATCACCAAAGAACAACAACAACAACTAGCCCGACTACCACCTGCAGAGAACAATTCTCGTCTGAAAGACGACTTTGATCCAAATTTTGCAGCTTTCAAAGTCGCAATGGATATCATGGATATGTCACCGATAAAGGACGCCCTTAGAGCCACTGCATCAGTTCCAAAAGTGTATATTCACGAGTTTTGGGCCACATCATCGATCTTACCGGCAAAACAGTTATATAAGAGGTCTATCACTTTCAAGATAAACAAGCAGAACTTGACTCTTGATTTAACTCATTTCAGACAACAGTTCAAGTTCCCTAGGTTAGCAAAAGGAGAAAAGTATGTGCCTAACCCAAACACAGATGAATTGCTTCGAGTAATTAGAGCTCTGAACTATGAGGGTGACATTCATAATCTATCTTAGTTTTCCACTTCACACATTGGGCAACCGTGGAAAGCAATCGTCACTATCATCACTAAGTGCCACACTCCAAAGGCTCGTGGATTTGACCAAATGAGACCCCCTCAGGATCATGTACTTTGGGGTCTCTACACTGCATCTAAAATGGATTACGCTCTACTACTTTGGGAAGAATTTTGCTACCAGTTCACCGGCACCAAGAAGAAGTCAATGCATCTTCCATTTCCACGGTTCACAAAACTTATCATCAACCACTTCATGAAGAGTGTCCCATCCATTGACAAGCGTGGAAATTCCTTCTACCATACATCAGACCAAGACTACGTGTTGGATCATATGGGTGAAGACAATTATTCTACTAAGTACTCACTGCGTCCAGCTCTAGTGCCAGATGCAATGATCAATGAAGGGATCAAGGACAGTGAACCTTACAAATAAATGATTAAGGATATTGAAGCACAAATTAAAAGATCAAACGAAGATCCATCTGAAAAGCAAACGGGTAAAAGGAAAAAGAATGTTGTCAAGCGCCAAAAGACTTCTTAACCCAAAGCCAAAGGCAAGACTACAAGGAAAAAGCAACTCCATGATAAAGATGTAGAAGAAGAAGATTCTACAGCATTAATGTCTGAAGAAATACAGATGAGAATAGCACGTCAGAAAAGCAGGATAGAGGCACTGGCCAAGAAAACAGGTAGTGGTTCTGGATCAAAAACTCCTGCAGAATTAGCCCTGTAAGCTTTTGGAGATCCAGACGACTCAAATGATGAAGAAGAACAAGATTTCAGACTAGAGGCAAGAACCACATATCAAACAAACCAAGATGATGATATCGTAGATGATTTTATCAACTATGACTATGATGACCAATCTTTAGGAGGTGGGGGAGAATGGAAACATTCCTGTACAATGATGTCAACCTTAGCAAACCACTTCCTACTCCTTCAGCAATGATAGCAGCAGAAGACGCTCATCTGACGGTGTTTACTAATCAACAACAAACACCTCCTCCACCACCAGTATTCACCACTGTCGTGACAACCGTCCCCCTGACTGAACCCACAATCGAAACCGTACAACCAGTATTAACCACCACCCTTCAACCAGTACCAACCACCGCCCAAGTGATTGCACCAACTCCGCCACCGATCATCAAACAACCAGTACCAACCACCACCCAAGTAATTGCACCAACACCGCCACCGATCATCCCACAACCAGTACCAACCACTGCCCAAGTGATTGTACCAACACCGCTACCTATCCTCGAACAACCTGTACAAACCACCATCCAACAACTTATATCCTCCACAGCCCCTCTAACACTTGTGGTAACACCTCCACCAACTACAGTACAACAAGTACCATCCACCTCCAATCCATTTCTCACGATCAATGATCCACTCATTCAACACTTCCAAAAACAATTGGAAGATCAGACAAAACAGATTGCACTTCTGACATCATGTATCACCAAGCCTGCTACAAAAGCCGTCAGAGAACAAAAACGTGAGCATTCCAAACTTGACAATACATACGCCGGCGTCTTAAAACTTCAAGAGCAACATAAGAAGGTCATTGCCGAAAAGGAAGCACGTGACAAAGAAAACAATGCATTCTTCGACTCCATCAATGATACTATGAGTAACATCATTCAGAGTGAAGTTAGGTCATGTGTACATCAGGAGCTTCCAGCACTATTCACTAAAGGCCTTACTGACCTGCAGTTAATGCAGACTTTGGAGACTCGATTAACCAACATTGAGTCACCAAAAACAAAAGCTCAACACAAATTGCAAAGAGCTCTTGCTAAAGTAATACTGGAAGCTTTTAACACATCACCATTAGAAGACACTGAAGTTCCCCAATCTTCAAAGAAAAGGAAACTTTAGGAGCCTGAAAATGAAGATGAGGAAGAAGGGGAAGAGAATGAGGAGGAGGAAGAACATTCTGATAAGAATGAGGAAGAAGAGGATGATGACGAGGATGAGGATGAGGATGAGGATGAGGATGACAAGGAAGACGAGGATGAGGATAGTGATGGGGATGACGATGATGATAATGATAATGAACACGATAATGGGATTGGTAAGGGTAAGGAAAAAGGGGATGATGATTAGGGTAAAGGTGATAGTACTGATGGCGAAGAATCTGAAGAATCCGAGAAAGGTGATGAGGATGAGGAAGAAAGTGATGCAGGTTCAAAAGAAAAGGTTGGTGATAAAAAACAAAACGAGAGTGAAAACAAAGCCAATGACGAGCATGATGAAACCAATGACAACAACACAGGTAAGTCAACTGAACTGGTTCTTACGAATTTATCACAAGAAGAACCTGTAGAACCAGTGCTCGAAGACGAACCAATGAGTGAAGACGAGCCGACACCGACTGTGGAACATCACTCTCCACCGCCTACACCTATTCAGCATCACACAGAAACAGACACAGGTATGTCTTCTGAACTGATTCCTACTACTGTCTCATCAACAGCACCTGTAGAACACGAACCTATGCAAGAAGACGAACTGATACCATCTGTGATACATCACTCTCCACCTCAACATTACATTGATATGGATATTGAAGACATAAATCAACCAGATCCTGAGTTTGCTGACAAATTCAATATTGATGAGACTGTTCAAGAGCAGCCATGGCTTACACAAGCAACAACTGCACGTACAATCTCTGAACAGTGAAAAGGCGGATCTTACACAATTCCTCAATAATCCAATCGACTTCTCTGGATTCCTGATGGACAAATATGGAGTGCCTACCATGGATACAAATACAGTTCTAACAACGATTAAAGACAAGAACTTTTGGGCTACCATGCAGATTGCCAAAAATGAGGGAGAATATCATTTCAATGAGCTCATGAAAGCAATCAAATCAACAGCATCAGGTGAACAAGCTCCAGTACTTCTTCCACTAACAACTTCAGTTATTGTCGCAGCCAAGCACCTTCCAATGTAATACTTTGTTAACCGTGATCTGGATTACTTAGAAAACGGCGCGAACAGGTATGCTACATCATTAACAATGGGCAAGGCAGTAAACTTAGAGAATGTTCCTTGGATTGAAGATAAGGTTCCAGACCTATGGAGCAAAATGCTTGTCAAGGAATATGATCAATATGCGGAATTAGGTATTTCACATTGGCAGGGCAAGAAGAGGTCGGCTTACTACTTCTATAATCATACCAAATCAGGTACACCCATAATTTCAAACCGTCGAATCACAAGCATACAGGGAGTTACTTTTCTACATATATTCGGGTATTCGTACTTGAAAGATGTCAGATTCAAGCGAGAAGACGATAAGATTTATAGTATAAGTGAAGGGGATCTTCAATTCCTACGACTTGAAGATATTGAAGATTTTCTACTTATATTGGCTCAAGGCAAGGTCCCTCACTTAGAACCTGACGAAGTCATTGCCCTAAGTTCCAACATTTGCCAATATACTCGAAGAGTTGTGATCAAGCATAGGGTTGAAGACTTACAACTTGGTGTAGAGAGTTATCAATCCAGGCTAAATCTGAAACGATCTCATACAACGCCCATGAGTCGTTTTCACCAAGACAAGAAGCCATACATGGGTACACTCCAACCAAAGATGGGTATATTCTACCTGAATGAAGCAGAGGTCATGCAATACATGCGACTATCAGAACTGCACAAATTCAGCGATGGTACTCTCAAGCATGTACGTGACAAGCTGTTAATGCTCAATTCAGGAAACGGCCTTCCAGAAGTAAAGTATGTCTGGGTAAGTAAGTTTAAAAGGAGTGCCAACTACACCATCCAGAAGATTGAGGAGAAGTTAAGGGATAGACGGTTGATCCGCAGTATCGAATGATTCGTGGGTGGCAGACCGTATGAAGCTCACCACAGGCTTATGGAACGATCCATTTAAAAGTGGTGATCGTACTACAATCAGGTCAACTCCATACACTCACTTGTGAATATGTATATATATAATATGCGCATTAAGCTTTTGTGGCTTGTTGTAGTTTGAAAGTGTGATATTTTTCAAGAATTTCTCACGAGATTCTAAATCTTTCAAAGTATATTGTACTCAAACACTAAAACTATCCCTCATTAAATTGAGGGGGAGCATTCATATGTTCTATGGCCATCAAACAATTTGATTTTGTTACCCAAAGACCGGTTAATCCATTGATATCCAAAATATTGGTGATTAACATTTTGGACAAGGGGAGAAAATGGGATTAAGGAGACTTGTAATTATACGTGGCTAAAAATGAAAAAGGCTGAATAGAAAATCCAACTTGATATGTGTTATGCATATGTTAAGGGGGAGCATTTTTGGTGTCAAAAAACACTGAAGGTACAAAATATCTTGATATTTATATCACAAGTACCTCAGTGATTTTAAGGAATTTTCATGAGACGAATACTTACCCAAAACACACTTAACTCACGACGAATGTGGTGACAAAAGGGTGGTAGGATTAGGTACTAGTCCAATGATTCTTCCAGAACCGGAGGAATCTTCCCAAGGAAAATTCCATAGTTAGAAAATAGAAGTCCTTAGGAAGGATGGGGAATAGATTGTGAACGAAGCTGAATGCCGACCAAGTACTGATGCTAGCACTGGAACAATCACAACAAGGTGCTAGTGATGATGTATTGGTAAGCATTGAAGGGGTTGAAGAATGAAAAAGAAATGTAAAGATAAAGGGTGTAAAGAAAGAATCCCTCCTTACAAGTTAGGCAGAAACCGGGTCAACTTATCTTAAAGACGAAAGTATCATGGACCCAGTGATGCGATGCACAACCCCTCCCAGCCAACTCAAATATCTCTCAAAAGATATTTGTTTTAATGTCACGAAGCTCAACATGTTATCTATTGGTTTATTCACTCCGAATAAATTGATATTGAAAAGGTGGCAATCCTCTCCAGCCTCCGATCACCAAAACAAAATGCACTATTGAGTCTAGAGCCACGAGATCATCAAAATTCTCATTAGGACACAATTTTAAAACAAGAAAGAATTTTATGAGTCCAACGCAGTATTCTTGCAATATTGCCAGAACATCCGAGTGATACGAAAGTATTACAATGAAGATGGAAATCCTGCTTGAGCCAACATCAAACAAGCTCATGGTAGGTGACACGTGCGGTTCTTTAAGAACTAATGTTGTGATAACTGGAAAGAAACGATGGTCTAACTCTTAATTGACATTAAACTTGTTCCAGGGCTTCTACGCAAAATCTAAGTGATCTTGACAGAACACTTAGAGTGACACTCTTTAGTGTTCACAGTGAAGAGTGGAAATCCTTCCAGTGTCAACCTCAAACAGCACTGCGGTAGGTGACAAGCAAGATTCTATCAGAATCAATCTTGTGACAACTGGAAAGCAACGATGATAAATATCTTAATTGAAATTCACTTGTTCGAGGATCATGAATTGACGGCTTCAATCATAAGGATATTTTTTATCCAAATGATTCACTCTTTATGTTCGCAGTCAGCTTTCGACGGTCGAATACAGAGAACGGGTTTACCCGCGAAATCTTGTCAAGGAGATCTTTAATTAGAGCTACCTGTCACAAGTACGATATTTATTATCGTCCAACGGTCTTCACCGACCGAAGCTAAAATGCTACCGAATTAGAATAAAATGTCAAAGCCATTTTATTCGTGTCTTATTATGTTACCGCATTTGAAGATAGTGGCGTTGCGGTGTACCAGCTGAAGTCGTCCTCACATACTTATACCTTCTGCATCAAATATTTCAGCAAATTCAAGAAAGTCTGACCTAAAAGTCTTCCGCTGTATCAACTCTGAAACTTTCAAAAATTTAACAAAGGATAGGTATGTGGGACATGAAGTCACGAAGAGGCGAACATCACAAGAAGGCAAAGACTGCACGTGAAAGGACAAAAGAACATGTTCTAAGCCAAAGCCTGATGATATTCAACACATATTTACAAGTATGAAGAAAAGTAAAATAAGAAAAGAGAAACTGGACTACGAGCACGAGAACGAAGATCTAACATGCTAGATTAGGACTTTGTAATTTGGAGTCACCTCCCTTTGGGGGAGATTGCTGGAAATACATTTTTCGTATTTAGAAAGTCTCAGTCACTCCAACATTATAGTTAAGGGCTTGTAGTATAAGTTTAGTTATAGTTTATGTAAGCCCGACCCATGAGCATGTTCATGGGCCGGAGGCCCAAGTACACTAAGAGACTTGGTTATATAATCCCCTTTCTACCATGGAAAGGGGGTGTTGGTGGTTTTCATTTTCACACATAATACATTTACATTTTCTCTCATCTCTCTCTACTTTCTCTCTCTAGAAACAACAACCCTCTTGATATATCATAGATTACCATACTTCTACACTATGTTCACGTTATCTCCCACAGATGTGTGTGTTCCTACCTTGTCTTTTTACGATAGCCCTGGAGTACAAGAATATTTTTTGCGCGTCAAAATGACGTAATGAATAGTACACCTTTACCTACGTCACATTTTCTTCTTCCTGAGGATCTATATTCATCTCCCAACCAAGTCATGAAGAACCTTATGAAGCTAAAGAAGTTTCTGGAGCATATATTATAGAGAAAAACGACAAACAATTACTCGCAATTGTAAGTCATCTCGACGAGATATCCCTAGAATCCTTTAGAAGGATGGAGAGAAATATCAAGAATCTAATGAAGGGAAGACTACAGATCAAGAACATCTTAGCTAGTTGGAATATGAGTTGGACGTTACTTGACGCCATAATATTAAACTAAGCAAAAGAATGCACCAATATGAAGTGGATATGGCGAGATTGGATCATAAGAACTCCGAATTGAAAGAAGGACTGATGAGGACTGGGCTTAATCTTGAGACTCTCATCGACGATCATAAAGCAACTCAAAAATCTGATTCGAGATATATCTTGGGTAGGATTGAGGATTTTAAGATGAGAAGTAAGCTTATAAATCTAGTTCTAGTTTGTAGCATATATAAAGATTTCTTTATGTAACAGAGAAGCTTGTCATGTAAATATGAACGACAAGTTGTTAATAAATAAGAAAGTTTGCTTTTGTTCTCAAAACCTTGTTATTTTATTTTTCGCCTTTATCCTCATTCGTATTATGAATCGTCATATATGAATTCCATTAAAATTTGTCAAAAGAATTAGAAATTTTCGTCATCTTATGATATGTTAAATTGATACCATACTCGAATGTATTAATATCTAAACAACAATATCATTCTTATCTAGTGTTATTTTGTAAATGTTGATAGAATGGCTCATACGAGATCGACAACATCTACAACTGTGAATATGACACCAGAAGAAATAAGGCAATTGGTTGCTGAGAGTGTGACTGCAGCATTGCAAGCACAAGTCGCCAATATAGCTAGTTTGAGTAATGGAAATGCTGCTCAAAGAGGAATCCATATGGCGAAGAAATGTACTTATAAGGATTTCATGAACTGTCAACCTTTTAATTACAAAGGATCTGAAGGAGCTTTTGGACTTATTCGCTGGTTCAAGAGAACTAAATAAGTATTTGTTCGCAGTGAGTGTGCCGATGATTGTAAAGTGAAGTTTTCTATGAATACACTGATAGAGGAAGCTTTCTCTTGGTGGAATACTTATACACAACCCATCGGAATAGAACAAGCTTACCAGACTCCCTGGAGTGAATTTAAGAATTTGCTGATTAAGAAGTATTATCCTTATAATGAGATAAGAAAGATGGAGGAAGAATTCTATAATCTGGTAGTAAAAGAGAATAATCTTAAAGCTTATATCCGAAGATTTCATAAATTGAGATTATTATGTCCTAATATGGTGCCTAATACTGAAATACCGATGGAATCTTTTTGGATGATTGCCCGGAAGCATTGAAGGGAATATTACCGCCTCTAAACCCCAAACATTAGAGGAAGTTATCACGATTACTCAAAGATTAAAGGATCAAGTGATAAGGTATACTCATGTGAAAATGACAGTTAATAATAATAAGAGGAAGTTTGATTATAGAAGGAGCTTTCCTACTAATCGTAATTTCCAGAAAAATAACTATCACGATAACCAAGGAAATAATCGTCAACAGCAAAACAAAAGGACTGATATTTCTAAAGTTTATGTTGTAACTTCGAACAATGGTTATAATGGAAGACTTCCCCTATGTCAAAGATGTTCTCTACATCACACAGGATATTACACTGTCAAGTGTCAGAACTGTGGAAAGCAAGGACATCAGACAAGAAACTGCAGAGGTAAAGGACCGAGTACTGAAAGTAATCAAATTACCAGTAACTAAGGTTTTCCATAACTGTAGAGAGAAGGGGCATGTTACGAATGAGTTCCGTAAAGAAATCAAAAGTGAGGAAAAGCTTATTTGCTAAACGATGCTCAACAAGATCAATACTGTTACGGGAATGTTTTTTTCTAAATCAACATCTAGTTAAAGTAATATTTGACTCAGGAGCTGATAGAAGTTTCATATGTGTTAAATTAGCTGCTAAATTAGATGTTCAAACTGTTTCCATGAATACTAAGTATGATATAGAAATGGCCAATGGAAAAATAGTTAGCACTAATACCTTTATTCAAGGATGTATCATTACTTTATTACGTCAATCCTTTGAAAACTATCTTATGCCCATTAAGCTCGGTAGTTTTGACATTGTTATTAGGATGGTTTGGTTATCTAAATACCACGCTAAAATCTTATGCGACGAGAAAGTCGTCCATATTCCTATTAACGAGAAGTTTTGATTGTGCATGGGTGATCGAAGAAAAACTCGACTAAATCATATATTGTGCCTAAAGATTAATAAGTACGAATCCTGAGATGGTCAAGTTTTCTTAGCTCAAGTGGTAGAGAAGAAGCAAGATGAGAAGCGACTAGAAGATATTCCGGTAGTTAAAGAATTTCCCGAAGTATTTCCCGAGGAATTACCAGGTTTGCAGCATGTAGTCAAGTTGAATTCCAAATTGTTTTGATACCAGGAGCGACACCAGTTGCTATAGCGCCTTATCGATTAGCACCTTCGGAAATGCAAGAATTGTTAAGCCAAATTCAAGAACTAACTGATCGAGGATTTATTCGACCAAGCATATCGCCATGGAGAGCTCCAGTCTTATTTATCAATAAGAAAGATGGATATTTTAGAATGTATATCGATTATCGTGAGTTAAACAAACTTATGATAAAGAATCGTTATCCATTAGCCATAATCGACGATTTATTTGATCAACTTCAAGGATCGAGCGTATATTCGAATATTGATTTACGTTCAGGTTATCATCAACTGAGAGTTAAGGAAGACGACATTTCTAAAACTGCTTTCAAGATGCGATACGGACATTATGAGTTTCAAGTAATGTCATTTGGTTTAACCAATGCACCAATTTTGTTCATGGACCTCATGAACAGAGTGTGTAAGCCTTACTTGGATAAATTTGTAATCGTGTTTATCGATGATATTATTATCTACTCTCGTAATAAAGAAGAACATGCCAAGCATCTTGGTATAATTCTTGAATTACTTAATAAGGAGGAGTTGTATGCTAAGTTTTCGAAGTGCAAATTTTAGATCAATGTTGTGCAATTTCTAGGACATGTCATTGATAGCCAAGGTATTCATGTGGATCTGCAAAGATTTAAGTTGTTAAGAATTGGACTAATCCTACTACGCCTACAGAAATTAGACAACTCTTAGGACTTGCTGGATATTATCGTAGATTTATCGAAGGTTTTTCAAAAATTGCTATAGCTTTGACTGAATTGACTCAGAAGAACAAACCGTTTGTCTGGGGAAATTATCAAGAAGTAGCTTTTCAATTGTTGAAACGTAAGTTATGTGAAGCACCTATCCTAGCATTACCAGAAGGTAACGATGACTTTATCGTATACTGTGATGCATCTATTCAAGGAATGGGAGCAGTGCTTATGCAAAGGAATAAAGTTATTGCTTATGCATCAAGGCAAATTAAACCTAATGAGAAGAATTATACTACCACTGATCTGGAATTAGGAGCGGTGATATTTTCTCTTAAAATCTGGATACATTACCTCTATGGTTCAAAGTGTGTAGTATTTACTGATCATAAGAGTCTTCAATATATTCTTCATCAAAAGGAATTGAATATGAGACAACGACGTTGGTTAGAATTACATGATGATTACAATTATGAAATTCGTTATCATCCAGCAAAAGCCAATGTAGTAGCTGATGCTTTAAGTAGAAAGGAGCATGTTAAGTTGTTACGAGTTAGATCATTAATGATAACTTTTTCTCCGAAATTACCTACCCAAATTCTCGAAGCCCAAGAAGAAGCACTTAAATAAGAAAATGTAGAAGTTGAGAGGAATGGATTAAGAATTTAAAGTTCGTCAAGATGGAATTCGTTGTATTAAGAATCGTAGTTGGTTACCATCCTATGGTAATTTACGAGATTTAATTATGCACGATCTTTAAATTGAAGTATTCTATAGACCTTGTTCTGACAAGATGTATCAAGATCTGAAGAAACTCTATTGGTGGCCTAACATGAAGGCAATCATAGCAAAATATGTTAGTAAGTGTTTAATGTGTGCAAGAGTTAAAGCAAAGTATCAAAATCCATCCGGACTACTGATACAACTAGAGATTCCTATATGGAAATGGGAAAGAACTACGATGGATTTTGTAACTAAGTTACCTAAGACATCAAATGGACATGACACCGTCTGGGTTATTATCGATCGTCTTACTAAATATGCACGATTCCTTCCTATGAAAGAGACTGATGATATGGAAACTCTTACGAGATTGTACATTAAGGAAATAATCTCTCAACATGGAGTGCATGTATCTATTATCTCAGATCGTAACAGTCGCTTTACATCTAGGTTTTGGAGATCGATGCAAAATCCCCAAGGAACTCAATTGGACATGAGTACGGCATATCATCCTCAAGCAAATGGACAAAGTGAAAGAATGATCTAGACTCTTGAAGATATGCTTAGAGCTTGCGTAATAGATTTTGGAAAAGGATGGGAGAAACATCTACCTATAGTAGAATTATCTTATAACAATAGTTATCATGCTAGTATTAAAGCAACGCCTTTCGAAGTACTTTATGGAAGATAGTGTCGATCGCCTGTTTGCTGGGATGAAGTTGGAGATGTTCATCTAACAGGAACAGAAATAATACATGAGACTACTGAATAGATCATCCAAATCCGACAGATATTACAAGTTGCACAAGATAGACAAAGGAGTTACGCTAATACTAGACCATAAACCTTTTGAATTTCAAGTTGGAGATCGCGTTATGTTAAAAGTATCACATCGTCAAGGAATTATCCGATTCAGAAAGAAAAGAAAACTGAATTCAAGGTATATTGGACCATTCAAAATAATCAAAAGGATTGGCCCTGTGGCATATAAACTAGAGCTTCCTTAAGAGCTTAGTAGTAACTTTCATGTTTCAAATTTGAAGAAATGCTTATCTGATGAATCTCTCATCATACCGATTAAAGAACTTCAACTCGATGATAAGTTAAATTTTGTGGAAGAACCAGTAGAAATCATGGATAACAAGATTCAGCAACTAAAGTAGAGCCGTGTCTCAATAGTTAAAGTACGATTTAACTCGAAAAGAGAACCTGAGTATACTTGGGAACGTGAAGATCAAATTAGAGCTAAATATCCGCATCTATTTTCTACCTGAAACCCTAGTTCTAGCTAAATCTCGGGACGAGATTTAATATAAGTGGAGGAGACTATAACATCTAGTAGATTTTGCTAATGTAATATCAATATATGTGTATTTCTTATTTGATAAATAAATAAATAGGTAAATTCACTAAGAAAATTTTGTACTTTGATATGATATATGACTGAATTGTGGAATATATGGGTTCTCATTATCTTAATTTCCACTTCAACATATACCTATATGTTGTAAACAATATTTATATATCAAGTCTAAGTTCTAAAAGTAACCATATGAATATATTATGTAGAAGAACATCCAAAATATAATAAAGATACCCTAAATAATTAAAGAGCCTTAGAAACCCTAGAAATCTATTGTAAACTAATATTTCAAGCAATGTAATAACATAATATCTATATATGAATATCAAATACAAATGTACAAGATATAATCTACCCTATAGAAGATATAATTGATCATAAAACACTAATTATAAGTAATCTATAGCTAATTACAAGAAAAAGACCTTGTAACCTAGATTAACACCTAAAATCCATTTCACATTAAATTAATGTCTAATCTTTTGTAACCAAATATAAAACTCAACTAAGTATTATAATAAGATCATAAATTTATCCCAAGATAAGTTACAAATTACTAAAGTATAATGTACAAGTTATTGAAGCATAGAACTATAAGCTAACCTAATTGCACTTAAATTATGATTACCTTGTTCAAACCCTTAAACCAAGTATGTAGAATCATTTGAAGTCATAAAAATACCATATAAGACCTAGAATAAGTTTACATGATGATAAAAACACTAAATACCCAAAGTACAAAGTCATTAGGCTTAATTACCTAAAAACCCTCATATTAAGCATTTTACTTAGAATCAATACATAGTCTTTTAGGACAAGTCTACCAACACTCATATCATTGGATTTAGGTTATAACAATATTTTAGAGCAATGTAAAAGTACCCTAAAGCACAAGGTATAATATTTCAATGCATGACTTCTAAATTAGGTCAAAATAGGTATTTTCACTCTTTAAACATGTTTATTTAAAATAACCTATCAAACTGTAGCACCCCCAAATTCACAAGGCAACGGATACTCAACTTTGGGTGTTACTTCATAGCACATCACACACAGTCATAGAAAACGATCTCAAAAGAGACGTTTTATAAAATAAACCATTCGACAAAATCAGAGTTTCAATGAAAAGAGGTCCCAATTACTTCTTTAAAACTTTAATAGAAATAAAGATTTGTCAAATGTATTGAATGGAAATTGTTTGTTTGCCTTTACTTTATCCCGCGCAACTCTATGCTCCAGCTGCTCTTAAACCTATACACCTGAGAATACATGCTAAAATATCAACACAACAGTTGAGTAAATTCATAAGTTTTAAATAAACAGTAATAGGTTTTTAAATAAATCATAAAGCTTTTGAACACAAGAATCTCATCCACTGTTGATAATGTAACACATACAATATCCAAAGTCCATGCTATTCTGCTAAGCCATGACACCGAAGCCTTAAGTATAAATAATGTCGTAGTTAGGTATCTTGCCTAATACATCCTTACGTCTCATACAACACACCTGGCTGAGCCTCCAACCCACAGGTGCGACCTGTCTAGGTGGGGCCATCCCCAATGAATCCATTTGTCTGTACGAGCGCCTACCCATCACAACTAGTTAACAGTTCATGATTTATAGGGACTTTCACTAGCAATAAGCAACTTAGCCTTACTAATATTGGTTCATTACGTATAAAATCAACGCTTGTGTTCATCTTTCAAGAGCATTTAATCAAACATCTTACATTCATTTACAACAACCTGAATTCGTTCAAAGCATATAGTCAAACCTCACATGTTTATTCAAAAACATGTATTCTCTCAAAACCATATATATAAACAACGTATACTTTTATACCAAGAGCATGTATTCCCCCTCGCGGGTTTATAAAAACATATAAAGTAGTAAAAGAGAGGTTATGAACTCACATGATATAGCGGTTACACGTAGATCAAGGAACAAACGTCCAATAGTCGATATACGACTTCACGAGATATCAATCGCTCATTGATCGAGAAGGAGATGCCCAACGGTCGACATAGGACCGTACGAGACCTATAATGACGAAGCACGTCATAGGCTCGAGACTATACATAATTCATACATATATGTAAATAGTTTACTTTAGTAAGTTTGGATATTGTATAAGTTTAATAAAACTTTTCATAAGACTTTACTATGTATTATCCCATTATGACCATTAAACCCCAGACCCATTAGTGGCCCATTACACATTTATAGAACTTAGGCCCTTATAAAATCAGTATTAGATTACAATTAGTTTATTAACCTCAGGCCCAATAATGTCCCAATAGCCATTATAAGTGTAAGTTGGGCTTTTATGGTCAAAGTTCACTTTATACGCTTTTCAAGTTCTAAAATGCCAAACAAACAATGTCCACTTAATATTTCATGTTGGTCGGGTATCGGGTTTCCAATAATCAGTATATGAATAAGTCTCATATTCCCTACTAGTGCGTCTTACTACATCGGTTTTTATAAAAATCATCACGTTTTACGTTAACTAAGTATAGCCCAATTCTTATAGTTTCCCGACATGCCTCGTCAACTAGATAATATCTCTTAAACCGTAAGTCATATAGGCGAGCTATATATACCAAAATTATTATTAACTTATATACTTTACTGATTATAAGTTCAATGCCTCGTCAACTAGATAATATCTCTTAAACCGTAAGTCATATAGGCGAGCTATATATACCAAAATTATTATTAACTTATATACTTTACCGATTATAAGTTCAATTACCCTTAATTTATACTTATCAAAGCTCATTTGTCCATTTTCTCACTTAGAAGAGTTTGCTTTTTTTGACTGTCAATCTCGTTTTCACCGTTTCGGCCCATTTTAAAACCGTAAAGAACTGGTGAACTATCCAATTGATTCTTGTTTTTCATACTTTTATCTAAAACTCATAGTTTTACCTTATTTATTGGTTTTGGGTTATAATATGAGTTTTCAGTCAGTCTATAAAGCATATTCAGATTTGACACTTTTTATGTTTCAGCCATATCTAATTCATCGGGTATCGTCACGAGACGAGTCACCCGAAAAAATCACCACAAAACATATATATATCCATCCAATAACCTAAAAAACCCTCAAACCCCTACTGATCCTTCTTACCAAACACGTTTTTAAAACTGATCTAACTCTTCAAATCACAACCATTGCACCGGGCTTATTTATGATTATATTTTTATGCCACAAGATTATGTACAATGTACAAAACGTACTCATCAACTATTACATCATGTAATCAGTAGTAAAATGAAAATTACATAATTACAAAAAGAATGTACCAATGGAATTTACAAGAAAAATATAAGTGAGAAGATCCTTACAAGAAAAAAAATAATGAAAATATCAACAAAGATAATCTAATCAACTCTTTATCAATTCCACCATCAAACCACCAATATTTATATTTTAGCAAAGTATTTTACCAAGAAATAAATCCATGGAATAACTTCATTACTCAGCGTCAAATGACCTTAAATTATATTTGATGAAAGGCTTGTTTTGATGCATGAATAAACCAAGATGCAAGCTAGGAACATAAGCCTTTCAAATTTAATTATAAATTAACAAGAACCAAAATGATGATGGTATCATCATCCTAGTTTTGGAAGCAAAGGAGAAAATGAGATGAGCTATTAATTAGTATAAGAAATAGTATTGTTTTGTGGTTTACATATGAGCTAATGTGTCATGTTAAGATAAGAATTCAACAATTATGAGACATGTATGTCTCTAGTTATTTCCGTTATATATGATAGTGGGATAAAGTTTTATATACAAAACTTTGTCTCGGGTTATGCTAAAATGGGTATTATCGAGGACCGATATTTTTAAAATTACTCGATTTGAAAGTTATACATAAAACACGAAAATAAACGCTCAATATAAAATAAAAACGTTGACATTTGGAGAACATTGATATTTCGATAAATAAATGAGGGTTTATAATTTAATAAACGTAAACGCGTCGTATAAATGAATGACACCTAAAGGCTTAACGTAAATTACGAAGAATGCTCGTAAAACGAGAAATTAAAATGTCGACAATAGAAAATATTTCTAAGTCATAACGATGATATTTACGGTCGATAACGGACATAGACCTAGCTGATAAATAATAAATGACACATATTCGATACTTTAAAGTTCTAACCTTGTCGGTTAGTCAAGAATTCCATATTATTCATAGAACGAACATGAAAATTAAACGTCGGTTAATAAATATTGGTCCAAATATTAGAAATTGTCTTAGAACTCGGTCTAAATGTCGATTTTAAGTTTCGGGCTACTACAGTATCTACCCCTTTAGGAAGCGAAGTCCCGACGCTTAATTCGTCTCAACAGTCTTCGGTTAAATGGCGAAGATGTGAGAAATAGACAAGTCATCTGAGGTTTCTAAGGTTGAATGAACAAAAGTCAAAGCAACGAGCATACGTAACGGGAAAAAATAGACGTTTCGAATGTAGCTTCAATCCTTATAAAGAAATATGAATACATAACTCGAAGGAGAAGCCATTGGAAGCGAAAAATTAGCGAGTCGTCAATTTTTATGTGCTTCAACGTAAATTACTACTAGCTTATCAAACTTGCCACGGTCGATATAAGTTCGAAAAATCCACATGACAAGTGATGAGGCGAAAGAAGTGGACGCATTAAAAATTTTCCAATGCAACAATAAATTCCAAACTATCGGTGATCACATCGATCAATTCAAAAAACATATCGTCCACGAGTCTCAATAATAGGGATTACGTTATAAAATAAAAATGCATGGATCTTAACTCCATGGAAAACATTACAAAATATTCAAGACGAGGTAATTATTACTATTCGTACAAAATCAGCCGGTTGCATGATCTCGAACATGCAAACCTATTTCGTCAAAAGCGAATTCACCAACGTGGAAATCATTCGGAGTACACATTACTGTATTAAAAGAACTACGATCCAAATCAAACACAAAATCCATCACTAAGCACATATAATCACATTACGACATGCTTGCAAAATAGCCAAGCCAAGAATACGTGTCCAAAAGGATCATCGTAGGTTGTTCACACACGGATCCATACCCAAAATATAGGTACTCACAACCGGATTCATACCTCAAATACCGGGTACGCGTTACCCACGATCGTACGTCATTTGACAATGTCGCCTCGAGCTCACACTATGTACGACCACTCGACTAAATCACATATCACATAAAAACATAACAAGCAAAGGTTTTGCACATAAATCTCAAATATGGCTACCCACCGTTGACCATCGAGAAAGCATTTATTGAACCCTTGATAATAACAAGTAAAATTTAAAAATCTTTACATCCACAATAAGTTGTCATTGATGACTTAATCGTCGGTCAGACCACAAATACACACTTAAATCCTGGTGTCGATTAGACAAGTAGTCTATTCTCGAAACAGGTAATGGTTCTTAATAATTAGCATATAAAGCTCGCGATAGTCGGGACATATTAGAGATAGTCCATAAAGACAAATCATAACTCGAGAGAAGACTAACGGGTAACTCGTCCATAAACGATAATCAATAATAACCATAATGACGAAGGTCTTGCACGATTCGTAACAACGAAACACACAAGTCAAAGAATATGTTAGTATACGAATATAATCACAAACCAAGTCAGGCACACTTGAGCCCACTCATTTACAATGTATTATTTACATACAAAGGCATCCAAATCTATGTAAATAAGAACTATAAATTTATGGTTCAGGAACTTATAACTTTTTTTGTTCAAATAAAAAGGCGTCCCAATTTATTTCAACAAGACGATTATAAATCATCCTACTCAGGTAGTACCGTCACATAACACGATATCATAACCAAATTACATGCCACGACAAATACATGGTGTCAATAAACTTACTTCATGATTTCCGTATTCAAACGTCCCATTCTATCTAAATAAGGAAATGATAAACAATCTAAGGTCCAGTGGTTTAAAACTTTCTTATTCAAATGTCCCAATCTATTTCAATAAGAGAACCTTAAACGATACATAGTTGAGCAATTTAATATGTGTATATTTAAATGTACCATTCTATTTAAATACAAGGTATTAAGTTGCTCAACTATTGACTACTATGAGCATATCTTTTTTCTACCCAAATTATATATAGTTGATTTGGGTATATATATATTTTAGGTCCAACATTGGCATCCTCTTTTTCGGCTATAAAACATAATCATACATAATTAAATTAAACGTTATATTATGTATAAGATGTTTCCTTGAAGAAATGATTCTTCAAAATCATAAGGAGTACAAGAAAAAAAAATACGTTTACCAATTACGTTTCAAAAGGAGATGTCCTAAAATGGCACATCACTATGCGATGACAGCAATCGAGCTTAAATTAGTCGATATGCGATAGATTAGAAACGATATATACGTACCCAAAGTATCAAACGAGTTTCATACTCATATTCGGATAATAAATTAATTATCGAGATTGGTGATTGGCGGTGATGCCAAATTCTATACAAAAACGCATTATAAAATGTACAATCATCACGCAAGGACCATTGCTTCACGCACAATGACTTTAAATTCCATAGTATATATATTCATATATATACAATCATTTCTACATACACACTGGATTACATTATCACAACCAAGCATTGATTTCTAGGAGCCATGAGCGCACGAATACTGTGTAAGGCAACAAAACAATTTTATCAAAGAGCTGTTATAGTCCAGGTTTTAAAAACGACCTAGTTCTCTATAACAAGTGCTCTGATACCAATCTGTAGCACCCCCAAATTCACAAGGCAACGGATACTCAACTTTGGGTGTTACTTCATAGCACATCATACACAGTCATAGAAAACGACCTCAAAATAAACGTTTTATAAAACAAGCCATTTGACAAAATCAGAGTTTCAATCAAAATACTTCATTAAAACCTTAAAAAAATAAAGATTTGTCAAATGTACCGAATGGAAATTGTTTGTTTGCCATTACTTTATCCCGCGCAACTTCATGCTCCAGCTGCTCATAAACCTATACACCTAAGAATACATGCTAAAATGTCAACACAACGGTTGAGTAAATTCATAGGTTTTTAAATAAACAGTAATGGGTTTTTTAAATGAACCATAAAGCTTTTGAACACAAGAATCTCATCCACCGTCGACAATGTAACAAATAAAATATCCAAAGTCCACACTATTCTGCTAAGCCATGACACCGAAGCCTTAAGTATAAATAATGCCCTAGTCAGGTCATACAACACACCTGGCTGAGCCTCCAACCCACATGTGCGACCTGCCCAGGTGGGGGCCATCCCCAATGGATCCATTCGTCTGTACGAACGCCTACCCATCACAAGTAGTTAACGGTTCATGATTTATAGGGACTTTAACTAGCAATAAGCAACTTAGCCTTACTAATAGTGGCTCATTACCTATACAATCAACGCTTGTGTTCATCTTTCAAGAGCATTTAATCAAACATCTTACATTCATTTAAAACAACTTGTATTCAGTCAAAGCATATAGTCAAACCTCGCATGTTTATTCATAAACATGTATTCTCTCAAAACCATATATATAAACAATGTATACTTTTATACCAAGAGCATGTATTCCCCCTCGCGGGTTTATAAAAACATATAAAGCAGTAAAAGCGAGGCTATGAACTCACATGATATAGCGGTTACACGTAGATCAAGGAACAAACGTCCAATAGACGATACACGACTTCACGAGATATCAATCTCTCATTGATTGAGAACGAGATGCCCAACGGTCGACATATGACCGAACGAGACCTATAATGACGAAGCACGTCTAGGCTCGAGACTATACATAAGTCATATATATATGTAAATAGTTCACTTTAGTAAGTTTGGACATTGTATAAGTTTCATAAAACTTTTCATAAGACTTTTGATAATAACGTACCATGTATTAACCCATTATGACCATTAAGCCCATTCAGGCCCATTAGTGGCCCATTAAACGTTTATAGAAGTTAGGCCCTTTTAAAATCAGTATTAGATTCCAATTACTTTATTAACCTCAGGCCCAATAATGGCCCAATAGCTATTATAAGTGTAAGTTGGGCTTTTGTGGCTAAAGTTCACTTCATACGTTTTGCGGGTTCTTAAACGCCTCCAAGCAATTTCTTAATATTTTATGTTGGACGGGTAACGGATTTTCCAGTAATCAGTATATGAATGGGTCTAAGGTTCCCGACTGGTGAGTCTTACCACTTCGGTTTTTATAAACATCATCACGTTTTATGTTAATTAACTATAACCCAATTCTTACAATTTTCCTGACATGCCTCGTTAACTAGATAATATCTATTAAAGAGTACATCATCTAGGCGAGCTATTTATACCAAAATTATTGTTTACTTATATACTTGATTGATTATAAGTTCAATCACCGCTAATGTATACTTATCATAGCTCATTTGTTCATTTTCTCACTTAGAAGAGTTTGTTGTTTTTTACTGCACTCTCGTTTTCACCGTTTCGGCCGTTATTTTAAAACCGTAAAGAATTGGTGGACTATCCAATTAATTCTAGTTTTTCATAGTTTTATCTACAACTCATAGTTTTACCTTTTTATTGGTTCTGGGTTATAATATAACTTTTCTATCCTTCTATAAAGCATATTCAGATTCGAAACTTTTTATCGTTTCGGTCATATCTAATTCATCGAGTATGGTCACGAGACGAGCCACCCGACAAAATCACCATAAAACATATATTTATCCATCCAATAACCTAAAAAACCCTCAAACCCTATTGATCTTTCTTACCAAACACGTTTTTAAAACTGATCTAACTCTTCAAATCACAATCATTGCCCCGAGCTTATTTATGATTATATTTTTATGCCACAAGATTATGTACAATGTCCAAAACCTAATCATCAACTATTATATCATGTAACCAGTGGTAAAACAAAAATTAAATAATTACAAAAAGAATATACAAATGGAATTTACAAGAAAAATATAAGTGGGAAGATCCTTATAAGAAAAAAATGATGAAAATATCAACAAAGATAATCTAATCAACTCTTTATCAATTCCACCACCAAACCACCAATATTTATATTTTAGCCAAGCTTTTCACCAAGAAATAAACCCATAGAATAATTTCATTACTCAGCCTCAAATGACCTTAAATCATATTTGATGAAAGGCTTGTTTTGATGTATGAATAAACCAAGATGCAAGCTAGGAACATAAGCCTTTCAAATTTAATTATAAATTAACAAGAAACCAAAATGACGATGGTATCATCATCCTAGTTTTGGGACGACAGAAAAGCAGAGGAGAAAATGAGATGAGCTATAAATTAGTATAAGTAATAGTATTGTTTTGTGGTTTACATATGAGCTAATGTGTCATGTTAAGATAAGAATTCAACAATTATGAGACACGAATGTCTCTAGTTATTTCTGCTGTATATGATAGTGGGATAAAGTTTTATATACAAAACTTTGTCTCATGTTATGATAAAATGGGTATTATCGAGGACCGATATTTTAAAGTTATGCGATTTGAAAGTTATACATAAAACACGAAAAATAAATGCTCAATATAAAATAAAAACGTTGACATTCAGAGAACGTTGATATTTTGATAAATAAATGAGGGTTTATAATTTAATAAACGTAAACGCTTCGTATAAACGAGTGACTCCTAAAGGCTTAACGTAAATTACAAAGAATGCTCGTAAAACGAGAAATTAAAATGTCGACAATAAAAAATATTTCTATGCCATAACGATGATATTTACGGTCGATGACGGACATAAACCTAGCCGATAAATAATAAATCACACGTATTTGGTACGTTAAATTTCTAACCTTGTCAGTTAGTCAACAATTCCATATTATTCATAGGACGAACATGAAAATTAAACGTCGGTTAAAATAAATATTGGTCCAAATATTAGAAATAGTATTAGAACTCGGTCTAAATGTTGATTTTAAATTTTGGGTTACTACAAAAATCAAGTGTGAGAACTCTTTGGATACTTAAAACATAATTTCTAAGACCTAAATTTAGTTTACACCAGTAGCTAAGTGAAGGATAATGACTTTAACAAACATTTAACCCTAGATCATTAGAAAGTCTAACCCGTCGAGGTTTTCTTCCCAAATTCACTTCAAACATTTATTAATCTTCAAACCAAGGACCCAAACCTTCTAATACAACGGTTAAACCCTAATTACACCCTAATCCATTACTAATTACATTCCTAAGTCCCTAATTATCAAAATTACAAAGTCATAAGTTACAAGCCCTAGATTTTGAACCCGATTTAGTTTTCCCCCCAAAACCATGTTTAAACACGTTCCCTCCCATTTTCAAACTTAAGATCAGATCAATGGGATATTTTGAGATATTTTCCACTAGGTTCATCACCTATTTGAAGGCTACACTTCATCATTCTCATCTAAATCTTATCGTGACACAATATGAACCACAAGACCAAGATATTTGCTCCTAGCTTCCATGACTCATTCCTAGACTTGCATAGAATCCCATAGCTTCCCTTAGTCACTTATCTATCTAATTTACACGTTCATAGCCATAACTTGGAGCACAAGTGTTGGAAATAGCTATAAAAGGGAAAAATTTCCCATTTGGAGAAATTGCACCCCGTTTCCGTTATATCTCCATACCATTCTAAAATCCACTTCTACAGAAGTTCAAGGACTCTTAGAAGACCAGAAAAAGGTCTATAAAGAAGCCATTGAAGCTCTTGAAGCTTTAGTAGCAAGTTGTGTTCATAAGAAGCCCTAAATTCATTTGGAGCTACTTAGGTAATCACTATGTTAACTAAGCTTTGGTCTTGTTATAATTCTTTTATAAGATTTTTCATAATGTTATAAGATGTTAATAAGCTAATATAATAAGCTTTAGTTCGTATAATAAGCTAAAATGGAAGTTATAAATCAAAGATGTGTTAAAACCCTAGTTTTATATTTTACATGAAATAATGACTTAAAATCTATTTCAAAGCTATAATTATGGAAAAGTGATTTTATTATGATTATAAATGTGTTCATAAATTTTGTTTTAAGTTTCTAGATCATTTGGTACAATTTTTAGATTGTTATGTAAATTTAAACAAGTATTGGGACTAAAACTGTCATTTTTGAAACTATTAACATTTTGAGCCAAAAGTGTCATTTTATGAAAGTTAAAACTATAAGGATTAAATATTGTAAATTTTGAAACCCTAAGGTTAATAGCTGAAGGTTGAAAATGCAAATACTAAAACTATATATGTTAGGGGTTCAAAGTGTAAATATACCAAAATTATAAATAAAAGGACTATTTTTGTAAATTTTGAAACTAAAGAAGATAAATTATAAATATAAGATGATTTACAATGTATCATGTTAGTAGGGAACTTGTACAAAGATGTTCTATCTCGATATTACGTTTTGACTGAGTGGTTGGGTTTACGATTTAAAGTGCCCTCGCTCCTCGAACGTTTATAGAATGACTTCTGAGTATAATGGCCCGAACAATTATGCTATAATTCCAAAATATACTAATCAAAGAAAATAAAAATATATAATTGTTATATAAAAAGTTGAACTCGGAGATTACGACTTGATATATATACATGTTTGTGTATCAACCCAGATCTGTGAGAAGTCGTGATATTCAAATTGATAATACCAGAGTTGTAACACCCCATTTGTTAAAACGGAATATCACTAATGGGATGGCCTTTATACATGATCTCATCGTTCTTTTTGGACTTTAAATGCATAAAATGTCATTAAAATACCATATATATATGCTTGTGTTTATTTACTTGTGTATTTTAGGTATGGATATCGTGAAAAAGACAAAAGATCACAAGAAACAAGGAAAAACGAACACGAGAAACGAAGCCGCACAATGAACCGGGCCTTAGTTATGGATTTCTCAAAGAAAAGACCTTGAAGATTTGAAGATGTACAAGAATGATCCCTCATCAATGAAGAAATGACACTTAAAACCCTTGTATATTCATAATTACAAGTTTGGTCCCTTAAGTTTGTCAAAATTACAAAATGGCCCCTAAACTTTGAAGATTTGGCAAGTTTAGTCCTTTAAGATTCAAAATTGTCAACAATGGTCCTCCAATATGTCAAATAAACATTAAAGACCCTCAAAGATGAAGAATGTCCAAGATGAGTCCTTCAAATATCATAAATGGCAAAACAAACCATTGAAAATACTTTGGAAAAGTATTTGGGGTAAAAGTATGAATTCAGAAACTTTATTAACAAAGGATTCCAAGTTTGGTGGCTGAAATACTATGTTTAACCATTTCACCAAAACACAAGGACCAAACCTGCCATTCTCAAACTTTAAATCCGTAAACACGCGGTTAACTCTTACTGTAGAGATTTTACCACAACTTGAAGATCATTTTACCCAGGTGCGAAGTAAAGCAAAACAAATGGTAAAATGAATCTGGGAGTACCCACGTGTGATTCATGACATGTTAATCATATCCCAACAACAAAAAACCTCAATCCCACTATCAGGAAGACCCCACAAGACCTCCCCTGCTCCAATATATAGACGACACATGGCAAGGATTAGTGACTTGGCAAAATCAACGAACCAAAGGCATTCCTTAGTTTCCAAGAACAAAATGAACATCCATGGTCCCTCCAATAAATATGTCATCAAGACTAGAAGCTTCTTTAAGGATATTTTAGGAATTTTATGTCATTAGGGTTTGTGAATAGTGCCCGTATCATGGCCTATAAAGAGAGCCCCAACTTGTGGTGAGCCTCTTGTTCCAAAGTTTAGCTAAAATCTTTGTAATCCCTTTTTATAAATATAAAGTTGGTATTTTCTAAAAATCGAATTGTAATCCCTTTTATCTATTTATGAAAGTTGGTTTTTGATTAGCTAAATTCTGAGTTCCATTTATCTGTTTGTCTGAGTTTCTTAGAAAGGTTTTATGGTATAAAATCCTTGTTTTCAAAAATCAATGGTTGTTTTACTTGAATCCTTGTGTTTGTTGATCTTAGCAGGTACAAGGGAAGCTTGTGGTTGTTCTTGCTACCACATAAGCTCTAAACAGCCCAAGGTGTGGATTGTACATCTTGGAGGTTTGATTTTCTAATCCCTTTTAATTTTATGTCAAGTTATTTGATGATTATGTGATTTATGGATTTGATGGGTTGAGTGTTTATATTTTGGTTTAAATTTGTTACATAGGGTATATTAGATCTCATCTCACCTAGATCTTGTTGGATATAAGGGTTTAAAATCAGATTTGTGTGAAAAAAAGTTGGATTAAGGGGTGTTTGTTTCTACTGATTCAAAGGCCTTAGGGCCTTTGAGCTTGGTTCTTTGGTGTTTGTAGTTGTTTACTTGTTGGTTTATAAGGTGTTTAGGGTGTTGGTTTAGTCTAAAACAAAGGAATACTAAAAAAGGTTGGTTGCTAGTTTATGCATACAAAATTCAGGTCAAACACATCAGAAGGTTTTATATGCTTGTTTGATTGATTTGAGGTCTGAAATTTGGCATGCTAGTGGTTTTAATGGTTGTTTAACTCTACATAATCTGGTTTACAATTTTGGTAGCTTTTTGAAGTTTTACAGCTTATTGAAATTCAGAATTTTGTCAAGTGAATCAGCATATGTTCATGGTCTGCATGCTATTTGATTTGATCTGTTGAGTGCCTTATTGTGTTTGTAATTGTGATATTTTTGTGTTTCTTGACTCCCACTAAGACAAAGCTTATTAGGGTGCCTTTGTTTTCAAAAATCATCAACAAACAAGGCTTGAAATCAAGCCATAAGTTACCTGTTTAAGCAGTAGTGGGAACTCCTTTCCCACTGCTTGTTACCACTGCTAGTGTTAAATTTGTTCCAGCTTATTATTAAGCCAATTAAGCTTATTAAAACATGCAACAACTTGGATTTGGTAATCAGTCTTTCTCAATTGACCCATTTAATCATTCTAGAGCTTTTGAGTTGTTGACTTTAGGGTTTGACTGGAAACCCAACTTATTTGACTTTTTCATAAGTGCTTATTGTCTTATTCAGCTTATTTGGCTTTGCTTATTGGATTTCTCTTGATTGATTTGTCTTAATTAAGTCATTTAGAGTCTTTACAAGTTGAATCAATTTCTGAAGTGGTCTAAATCTCTAAATCGACTATTTTGTCTTTTAGTGAAATCATACTTGGCTTATTTCTAGCTTATTGGTTAAGCTTTTTCAAAAATTCTTTTTACGGATCTTTTTAGTATCCCAAAAGAAGGTTGTGTTTCAAATTAGAGCTTATGGTATTAGCTTATAGCTTAATGGGCCAAAAAGCCCATTAAGAATAAGTTGTTGACTTATTAAGTTGTGATAAGCACATTTTCAGCTTTCGGGCCTTTATAATTTTGTGCTTAAAATTAAATTTTGAGTCAGACTGGAACTTTTCAGCTTATTTGGTTGATTTTAGGCTTATTGGGCTAAAAAGCCCATTAAGGTGCACTGTTTTTGTTTTTAGCCCATTTGGGGGCCCAATAGGGGTATTTTAGTAATTTTACTTTCATTTTCTGTTTATTTATCTTAAAATAAACTAGTTTGCAAGTTTTTAGAAATTTTTATAATTTTTGGATTTTTTATATTATTTTATTATTATTTTATTATTAAAAAAATTTTAGGGTAAAAGTTATATTCTTGCAACTTTTCCTTTTTTCTTAGATTTAATACACTAAGTTTGGAATTTTAGAACAATTAGATTATTTTTCTCATCATTTTATTAATTTTTAGGATTATTTTAATATTTTAATAGTTTTCAATCATTTAAAATAGTTTTAATTGGTTTTAAATTTTATAAAAATAGTTTTTAGTTTAAATAATTCATTTTAGAGTTTTACAAATTGAAAAATCCTATTTTGGGCTTTTTATTAATTATTTGATTTTTAGGGCTTTAATTAGCATTTAAAAATTAATATTTAATTAATTAAAAGGTTTGAAAAAGTTTTGATCATTTGTAAACCCTATTTGCCTTTTTAGTTAATTTTGGTAATTTTTTGGAAATTTGTAAAATTAATTTTTATTTTGTCACTTTTTACGGTTTTACGGTTTATCGTCGTAGTGTAATTTTAATGTATCTGTCATTTCCATTTCTCTTCTTTTCTTTCTCTCATATTAATCCAAAATTATTACGAATTATTCACACACAATAAACCTCCTTGGGAAACGAATTCTCACCTTTGGGTCATTAGTGCACGGTTTTCCTAAACCGTCGTACTTAATACTTACCGTTATTTTACGCTCTTTTGATTTTTCCTAAAGTCAAAGGTAGTGTAAATCACCACAATCAATCACAGTGATATATGGCGTGTCATCAAAGCATGCAAGGTAAATTTCTAAACATTCATGACCATAAATAGAAATACCGAAAACAAACATCGGTAGTCTAAGTAACTCAACACAAGCAAATATAAGTACTTTAAAGGAAAAGGACTAACCAATGTCCAACATGAAATAAAGTAAGATAAAGTATGATAAATGCATAAGATATAGAAGGTCGGATAGCTTCTATCCGAATGCACATACTCTTGAGATACTACTTGCGACCTTGGGTACCTGCCGTTTGGGAACATTGAAATAGAAAACGGCTAAGCATAACGCCCCAGTGCACGGATATACAATAAAGCATGGAAACACAGAGTAATGAAAGCATAAAGTATGATAAATGAAATAAAGTAAGATAAAGTATGATAAATGCATAAGATATAGAAGGTCGGATAGCTTCTATCCGAATGCACATACTCTTGAGATACTACTTGCGACCTTGGGTACCTGCCGTTTGGGAACATTGAAATAGAAAACGGCTAAGCATAACGCCCCAGTGCACGGATATACAATAAAGCATGGAAACACAGAGTAATGAAAGCATAAAAGAGCATATAAAGCATGAAAGGCAGCGGAAATGAACAAGTCATGGGAAACCTAACATGTTTACTAGTTTTAGTTCTGAAAACATAGCTTATGTTACTTATGAAAATCTATATTAGTTTAATATACCAAAAGCCAATATAGGGCATGAGGTCAACAACGTGCATGAATACTTGGAGGTGTGACCTCGTCATGCAATTAGAGGGGATGCCTCTAAATAATATGGTAACGGGTAGGTGGGATCAACTCCTTGTGAAGGATGCAAGGCACACACCACATTCACCATGAAATCATGAATGACACTGTAACTAGGATGCACCCATACGCCCCACATGATAATATAATAATAAAGGACAAATAAACTTAAAGGGACGCCACGAGCTATCACTCTACGGGATGAAGTCATAACACTAGTGCCTCTAGTGTTATGGTTATGGTACCTCCATCACTAGGTGAAACTGGCATGCATGTATATGGCTAAGGTAACTAATAAAACATAAGTATTTAAATCTGTAACTACTGTGGAAAACAGTTGGCTGCATACGCGAAATCCTAATAAACGAAGAGATTGTCCTTACTGAAGGACGGGAAATCCATCCTTGTGTCCAGTAGAAGCTAACGGAAACGCTGAAGAACCTACTCCGCTTTGACGGATAATGCTACATAAGAATAGGGATATGTATGAGTTGTTTGAATTACATGTGTTTTACTGGTTCTGTGTGTTCTTAGCTTATTATTCATGTTATGTCATGTTTTAACTATTTAAGGTATTAATCTGTAGTTATTCCTGTATTATGTTGTTTATTATTCATGTAGTATGGTATTATAATACTTGTATTGTAATACTAAGTAACTTTCTAAAAATAGCAGGTTTCCATATATAGTAAGCTTCTAAAAATAGAAAGTTTCCAAAAATAGTAAGTTTCCATAATTAGAAATAAGTTGGATTATTAATGTCAGGTAAAGTTTACTTAGTAAAATACAAGTCATGGTTCACGTATAATATCTTATTAAGTAATTAACTTGGTTAAATTAATAAACTATACATTATAAGAATTTAAATAAAAATACATATTTTAATTAAATTAAGCTAAGTAAAATACCTTAGGTTATACATGAAATATTAATTTTAATATTTAAACCTAAGTCATGCATCTAATTAAATTAAATAGTCTAGAAAATAATTTATTTAAATATATTTTCTGATTTTAATACTTTCCCGAACCCGAACCCGTGATTTAAAATTAACCCGAGCCCGAAAAACGCCTAGCCGACACCACATAGCTGGCGGCTAGTGGTGTCATCCGGTGGCTGATTAACCACCGCAGCCCACCAGTGGCTAGACCGATGAACCGGTTGCCACTGGTTAGCCTCGGTTCCCGCTGCCGAGCCCGGCTAGCCACTGCCCGAGCCCGGTTTAAACCGGCCAACTGCCGGTTCCCACAGTTCTTGTTATACCGAGCCACACCGAGACCCTAGCGGTCTCGGTTAGCCTCGAAACGAAATCAAAACCCACACCCCGACTCACGGTCAGTTCCCTTTGCCTGCGTCCTAGCAAAACGAACCCCACACCGAGACCTTGGGGTATCGGTTGGGCGAATCGAACACCACTCAGAGCTTCAATGCTCTCCGTTTGGGTCTCGATCGAACAAGAAAACACCAAACACCCCTTAGTTCTTGATTTTAATTAATCCCACATGTTTTTCCTTGTTTGTTTTTAAGATTAATTAAACTAATATCATGAATTCATAAAAGAATTAAAAAGAAAAAGGGTTTTGATTATACCGAATGCGTGAAAGGAAAAAGGTTATGATCACGAACACGTATACACAAAAATTAAGTGGCAAAATTCGTCCCGAACACCCTTGGTGGTGACCTATAGTCGGAGGCAAGAAGAAGAAGGGAGGCAAGGTTTTGTTTTTCTGTAACCTAAATTATGAGAAAAGTCTTTTGTGTTTTTCTTATTATTTGGTTATCATGGGTCATGGGCCAAAAGGCCCGCTCCCTTTCTTTTTGCTCTCTTAGCCGCGACACCCTTAAGGCCCACAAGGGAAACCCGTAACTTTTCTAGTTACATTATATTCACGTGTACGTTCGTGTTAATTTATCGTGTATTTATATGTCGTGGTCGTAAACACATTTATAATATATACGTAAGTACATGTTATTTAATATCGTGACACGTGAAATATATTATAAATGGAAAGTTTAAATTGTATCGTATCTTCATGTATTTACTGTTCGTGTTTACTGTTCATGGTATTTTAATGTGGGTTTTACAACTCTTCCCCTCTAAAAGAACAATTCGTCCTCGAATTGGAGAAAACATAAACTGAAAGAAACATACCCGAATCAGATTGGAAATGAGGGTAAAAAGTCCGTATAGACTCCTCCGTCTCCCAAGTGGCTTCCCGCTCAGGATGATCCCTCCGGATGATTTTGACGAAAGGGACCGTCTTCCTCCGCATGTCACGATCTTGTCGTTCAAGAACTCTCTCGGGTTCTTCGACATATGAAAGATCCTCTCGAATCTGGTCAAACGGATACTGAACAACATGAACTGGATGATAGTTTTATCCTCTGAGTAAGGACACATGGAACACGTTGTGAACATGTGATAGCTGAGGCGGTAACGCTAAACGATATGAAACTTCACCAACGCGTTCTATGATGTCAAACGGTCCGATGAAGCGAGGACTAAGCTTCCCTCTCATTCCAAAACGTTTAACTCCCCGTGAAGGTGATACCTTGAGGAAAACGTGATCACCTACATTGAAAGATACATCTCTACGACGTTTATCAGCATAGCTCTTCTGGCGAGCACGGGCTTCCTGAAGCTTCGCCTTAGCGACGACGACCTTCTCATTAGTCACCACAATCATCTCTGGACCTTCAATCAGTCGTTCGCCCACCTGATCCCAGCAGATTGGGCGCGACACTTCCTACCATACAACATCTCAAACGATGCACACTTGGTGCTAGCGTGCCAACTGTTGTTGTATCCAAACTCCACTAGGTAGATGTAATCATCCCAGCTTCCTGTCCATTCTATAGCACACGCCCGCAACATGTCCTCTAATGTCTGAATGGTACGCTCCGACTGTCCGTCGGTATGAGGATGAAAGGCAGTTCTGAGCTTAAGTCTGGTGCCCCAAGCTTTCTGCAGACTCTGCCAGAAACGTGATGTGAAACGGGGATCTCTGTCAGAGATGATTTCTGATGGAGTACCATGCAATCTCATGATCTCCTACTAAAAAGTGTCTGCCAATTTGCTGACCGGATGTTCCTTGCGGATTGGCAGAAAATGTGCAGATTTAGTCAATCTATTAACAATAACCCATATGACGTCATTTTTCCTCTGAGTCACAGGAAGACCAGTAACAAAATCCATGGAGAATTTGTCCCACTTCCATGCTGGAATATCTAATGGTTGTAGTAACCCACTAGCTCTCTGGTGTTCGATTTTCACCTACTGACAGATCATACATTTAGAAACGAAGGTGGCAACATCCTGCTTCATACTACTCCACCAGAAATATTGCTTGATGCCGTGGTACATCTTGGTAGAACCAGGATGTATGGTAAATGGAGAGCTGTGAGCTTCAGTCAGCACAGCTTCCCTGAGCGTAGAGTCATTAGGAACAACTAGTCTGGTGCCCTGCCATAAGATACTGTCATCATCAACACGAAACTCCGTCTGCTGTTCAAGGTTCTGAATGATAGCCGAAATCTCACAATCGTCCTTCTGAGCTTCCTTGATCCTATAATGTAAGTCTGGTTCCACTTTAAGATTCGCCCAGTAACCATGCTGTCCTCATACACAAAACTCAATATCAATCATCTCTAGGTCAGGGATGATCTGCTTTGCAATCCAGATGTCGGCAATCATACCCAACCTTCTGCATAGAGCATCTGCCACCACATTCTCTTTACCAGGATGGTACTGAATGTTGGTGTCGTAGTCCTTCAGTTGCTCTAACCATCTTCTCTGTCTCATGTTTAGTTCCTTCTGGGTGAAGATGTACTTGAGACTCTTAAGATCCGTGAAGATGTCACATGATTCACCATACAAATAATGCCTCCAGATCTTCAATGCGAAAAAAACTGCTGCAAGCTCCAAATCATGAGTAGCATAGTTTTCTTCATAAGGTTTAAGCTGTCGTGATGCGTATGCAATAACCTTCCCATGTTGCATGAGAACACAGCCTAGACCCTTTCCTGAAGCTTCACTGTAGATCTGAAATCCACTTGTACCAGATGGGAGAGTAAGAATCGGTGCAGTCACTAACTTCTGCTTAAGGTCTTCAAAGCTCTTCTCTCTTTGCTCAGTCCAAACAAATTTCTCTCTTTTCCTCATCAGCTTAGTCAAAGGTAAGGCTAGCCGTGAAAAGTTCTCTACAAACCTGTGGTATTAGCCAACTAAACCCATAAAACTTCTGACCTCTGTTGCAGATGTAGGTCTCGGCCATTTGGTGATAGCTTCAACCTTTGCAGGATCCATGGTGATCCCCTCTGCAGATACAATATGGCCCAGAAATGCCACCTTACTTAACCAGAACTCACACTTTGAGAACTTGGCATACAGCTGCTTCTGACGAAGAATCTGCAAGACTGTACGAAGGTGTTCCTCATGTTCCTCCTTGGATTTGGAGAAAATCAGGATGTCATCAATGAAAATGATAATGAACTTGTCTAGAAACTCATGGAAGACACGGTTCATCAAATCCATGAAGACTGCTGGAGCATTTGTGAGTCCGAATGGCATGACTACGAACTTGTAGTACCCATATCATGTACGAAAAGCAGTCTAAGAGATATCCTGCTCTTTAACCCATAACTGATGGTAGCCGGACCTCAGATCGATCTTGGAGAAATACTTGGCGCCTGGAAGTTGATCGAAAAGGTCGTCAATTTGTGGCAAAGGATAACGGTTCCTGATCGTGATCTTGTTCAGCTCACGATAGTCTATACATAAACGCATGATGTCGTCTTTCTTCTTTACGAAAAGTACCGGTGCACCCCATTGCGATGCACTGGGACGGATGAAACCCCGCTCCAAAAGTTCCTGCAGCTGATCTTTTAATTCTTTAAGCTCAATAGGAGCCATGCGATAAGGAGCCTTGGAGATTGGTTATTGATTGTGGTAAAATACGACCTTTTAGGAAAAAGGCGTAAAAGCGGAAAGTATTGAACAAATGACTTTAGGAAAAATCAAGTGTTAATGACCCAATGAAGTTCGTTTCCCAAGGAGGTATATGTGTGTGACTAAGATGTACAAGATTTGAGATTAATATTTGGTTTAGAAGGGGATGAGAAAAGAAGATGACGAAGACGTAAAAATAAAAATTAATACTACTAGAAAGTTAAAACGTAGAGCCTTAAAAACCACAAAAATAAAAATTAATTCTAAAAATTACCAAAAATTCACCAAAAATCAAAATAAATAAACTAAGAGTTTACCAATGATCAAAACTTTTTCAAACCTTTTAAATAATTAAATATTCAATTTTTAAATGCTAATTAAAGCCCTAAAAATCAAATAAATTATCAAAAAGCCCAAATAAAGATTTTTCAATTGGTAAACCTCAAAAATGACCTAAAAAGATTAAAATCTATTTTTAGAAATTTTTAAACTAATAAAAACTATTTAAAATGAATTAAAAACTATTAAAACTTAAAATAATTATAAAAATTAATCTAAAAGAGATAAAATTATTCTAAAAGTTGCTAAATTCCTATTTTAATGTATTAACCTAAGAAAAATGTAAAAGGTTGGAAAATGTGAAATTTTAAAAATAATAATAAAATAATATTAAAAATCCAAAAATTGTAAAAAATTCTAAAAACTTGCAAACTAGTTTATTTTAACCTAAATAATCAGAAAATCAAAGTGAAATTACTAGAATACCCCTATTGGGCCCTCAAATGGGCCAAAACCAAAAACAGTCAACACAAATGGGCTTTTGGGCCCAAAAAGGCAAACTTGGCCCAATTGACTTGGAAAAGCCCTATCTGACTCAAAATTTAATTCTAAGAACAAAACTCTAAAGGCCCAAAAGCTGAATGTGAGCTTATCACAGCTTATTAAGCAGGCAGCTTATTCTTATTGGGCTTTTCAGCCCATTAAGCAATAAGCCAATGTCATAAGCTCTAATTTGACACACAACCTTCTTTTGGGATGCTTATGAGATATGTAAAAAGAAATTTTGAAAAAGCTCCCTCAATAAGCCAGAAATAAGCAAAGTATTATTTCACAAAACGACAAAATAGTCGGGTTTGAGAAATAAGGCACCTCAGGACTTGATTCAACTTGCAAAAGATCACAAATGGACTCAATAAGCCAAATCAATCAACAAAAATCCAATAAGCACAACCAATAAGCCAGAATAAGCACAAATGAACTTATGAAAAAGTCAATGAAGTTGGTTTTCTAGTCAAACCCTAAAGTCAACCCACCAAATGCTCCAGTATGAACAAATGGGTCAAATAATGAGCACCTATTACAAAAACAAAGTTGTTGCTGGTTAAAATAAGTTATTATAGCTTATTGATAAGCTGAACCCAATTTTACACTATCAGTGGCAACTAGCAGGGGAAAGGAGTTCCCACTTCTTTGACTATTTGACCAAGCTTATTTGAGAGTTCTGGTTGGATTCAATTGGAAACAAAGGCACCCTTGTGATCAATAAATCACAAGGAGTCAATAGCAACAAGAAAATCACAAATTGGTTCACACAATAAGCCACAATAAGCCAAACAGTCACCAGATATAGCCTAGATATGGAAATAAGCAGTTAAGCACTCAATAAGCAGATTTAGCAAGAATAAGCCAACCAAACTTAACAAGATGCATACACAAGCTATATAAACTAAGAATAAACACAAAAAAACAAGAATCAAACACTGAATCAAAGTAAATAACAAGATCCAAGCACAAAAAGTTTCTGATGAACAATGAACAATATGCAGACAAGTTTTGTTGATCTAATTGACACTTGATCCAATTTCAAGCCTCAAATCCTTCTTCCCTGGTGTGATTAACCTAGATTTAACACTTGTTAACCCTAGTATATGATTAGATCTAGGTGTCCCCTAAATTTAAGCCAAATTCACCAAGTAAACAAGATTTTATGACCTATTTTATGAATCTATGTGTTCAAACCCTCAAAACCTGCAAACAGATGAACAATAGCACCTAAATATCAGATACCAACACTTAGCAACACTAAACAACCACTTAACAAACCACAAATCCAATTTATGCAGTAAACCCAAACACCCTTTTAAAACTTGTTTTCACAATTTTTCAAAGGCTTATGCAGATTTTACCCACAAATCAGACTAATAACACTTCATAAACATCAAATCAACACAAATAGACCAGATTTAACAATAATATCTCAGATTCAAGCATAAGCATGCAATAATCACCAAATTCAGAAAAATAAAAGAGAAAATGAAAAGGGAGAAGGATGCAAACCTCCAAGACCTACATCCAGGCCCTGGATTGTTTGAGCTTAGGTACTAGCAGAACAAGTACCAGCTTCCAAGCTGCTAAGAAGAACAAACCACAAAGTGAGATCAAAATAATACCAACTTTCTGATTTTTGATGCACAAGCTTTATCACTTAAAACCTTGCCTCAAAAAACCTTCAAACAAGATTATGGAACTCAGATTTTAGCTTATCAAACACCAAACTTTTATAAATAACATATTAGAATTCAAAATTTTAAGAAATTCAAACTTTATTTCATAAAAAGGAATTACAAAGATTTAAAAGCTAAAATCTGGAACAAAGCTCTCTCACAGGTTGAGGAGTCTTTATATAGGCAAATGCCAAGGCTAGCACTATTCACAAACCCTAGAAGTGAAATTCCCTATTTGTCCTTGAGCCTTCTAGACGTTTTCTTGGTGTGAGCTGTCCAAAGTGATCCTGGATGTTCATTTTAGCTTTGGAATGAAGCATTGATCCTTAGCTGTTGATTTGGACACGTCAGATATCTTGGAGGTGAAGTTGTCATGTGATTGGTTAAACGGGAATTCGGGGTGGGGTCCATAGTGAGTGGGATTAAGGGTTTTAAGGTTGGGATGGGTTTCTGCACATGTGAATCAAGTGTGTGCAAAGGTAATTGATTTTTACCCTAAGTTTAAGTGGTGTAAAATCTGGGGGTGAAGAAGGGTGAATAGTGGTAAGTTTGATCCGAAATTGGGGGAAAAGAAGTGTTTGGCGCATTTTTCAGGTTTGAATGTTTAAACTTGGCAACTTAGGTCCTTGTGTTTTGGGAAATATAGTAAATCAAGTATTTCAGTCACAAAAACGTATTTCCCTTTGTATTAACTTTCACACTTTGGCAGTTTTGGCACATAACTTTTCAAAAGGGTTTATAAGGGTTATTTTTGCCACTTTTGCATATTTGAAGGACTGATCTTGGACATTCTTGATCTTCAAAGGTCTTCAATGTATCTTTGGCTTGATGAGGGACCATAATTGACAATTTGAAATTGTTGAGGGACTAATCTTGCCATTTCTTCAAAGTTGAAGGACCTTTTGTGTAATTTTGACAAACTTAAGGGACCAAACTTGTAATTATTAATATACAAGGGTTTTAAGTGTCATTTCTTCAATAAATGAGGATTAATCTTGTATGTCTTCAAGTCTTCAAGGGTATTTGTTGAGTATTCCATGATTAGGGCCCGGTTCTTTGTACGGCTTCGTTTCTCGTGTCCGTTTTTCCTTGTAACTTGTGATCTTTTATCTTTTTCACGATATCCATACCTAAAATACACAAGTAAACAAACACAAGCATATATATGGTATATTATGACATTTTTATGCATTTAAAGCCCAAAAAGAAAGATGAGATCATGTATAAATGCCATCTCATCACTCCCCCATACTAAGCCATTGCCGTGCCCTCACGCAATGCTAGAATAAAGTATCTAAGCATCACCAAAGTTCAATTTTATTAACCTTTATTGAAGAGTAAAATACTTGCAACATACTACGAAGATGTGTAAAGACATAATGTATGATTTTCATCACAAAAAGTGACTTTTAGGGTCAAAGAATAGAGACAAGCAAATGTCCCTTAGAGTAAACTTCGTCATCCTTAATTGTCATACATTCCATGCTAAGTGCAAAAACGAGATCATTGTTGGTACAAGTCACAATGCTAACACTACTCATACGTCCAGATTGTGTAATACTTTTTATCCCCGCAATCCTAGTTATTATAAAAGAAAATGGGTTACTAGCATTTTTTTTATCTATTTGTCATGGATCACAAGTGATTCATATTGACTTATTTGAGTAGTTATTAGTCCGAAAGCAAAGTAGCACGATTTGATCGATAGTTAGCCGAAGGACAAAATCTTTTAAAACGGCTTCTCGTGTATCTCCTTAAGTTCATATCTTGGCATAACTCGTTTCACGATTTGAGACCATTCTCGGACCGATATTTGGCATGTACTTCATACTTCAAATCTTGGGAAGACGTTCTTGAAATTATGGTCTTCTCTTCATATATTTGGAATTTCTTCACTTGACGTTTTTTAGAGATTCTTCATATTTGGACCACGACTTCTTCATTTTTCTTCAATCTTTACTTTGGATTTTGATATACAACGATCCGCCTCCTTTTCGGACTTGGATATATTTATCCTCATACCTTGTTAGGGTCTTTTTGGATAGACTTTCTCCATTATCTTTAGGGGAGTAATTGCTTTTCGTCGTGTGTCTCGATCCTTCATATTGATTTAGGAATAATGATACTTCACATCATCTTTGGATCTTTAGCAAAAATAGAGCTCCTCATGCCTTGTTAGGGCCTTTTTGGATGATCGCCAATCTTCGCGTCCCGCTTCAATAAGTTATGCCTTGGCTATGAACTCTATTCAACCCCGAGCAACCTTTTAACGATCTTGCGCTAGAGGCTAAGTAACCTTTCAAATCGTACGACCTTACTTATTGCAAATATGATTTATTCCTAATGCATTGATCTTATGGGAAGAAAAAGCCACAACTAAAAACATATGAGTTTTTGAAAGAACATTTTCATGTTCTACGTTTAGCATGATCACTTGTCTAACTCTATCATTTCTCGTTCTTCACTATATAAAGACCTCTAATTAAAGAGACTCGTGAATACTTAGCCATGCAAGTCAAAATTAAGCCAAATTTGGATTAGCTTTCATAAGACTATATCAAATCAAAGTTTTGGGTTTTCAAGCCACCTATAGGATCTTGCACTTTCTTGGACTTTTTCAAGTTTAGAGAATGCGTTTTAAAGTTCCCTTGATAAGTGACTTTCTAGGATCAATTATAGGAACTTGCGAAAAGCTCTTGTTCTTAACCCGTATGAATTAAGACTTTCGCGTTTTAAAGCTCCCTATATAAAAGTCTAGCAAAACTTGAATTGAGCGGGTTAAGGAATGTAAATGGCTCCAAATGCCCATCAAGTCAAAAATTAACTCTTATTCTACCCATCGGAAAATATACATTCGTGTCTTAAAAACACTTATGAAAACTAAGAAAATTTTTAAAATTTGGCCATTTTTAGCCTTATTAGCAAAACAAAACATTGAAAGTTGGAAAGCGTGAGGGCGTAGCAAAGCAAGTACCTATTCATCCCCCCATACTAAAAGTAAACATTGTCCTCAATGTTTCGAGTCTAAAGGTGGAGCACCCCCATACTAGAGACGAAGAGTCGAATGCTTAGGATCTAGCATGGAAAGGGTGATCAACAATATATCTAAAGCCGTTTATTAAGTATGCTAAAAGATAATTGTTAGAACAATAAAGGATATGTCATGGATTCGTGAAAAACTTCTTCAAGCAAACGAGGGAGGCTCACGTAAACGAACACGAGAGTCTTCAATCATAGATGATAATGATGATCTAGATAACACAATCACAAACAACCACGAGACAACGAGTTGAAAGGGTAGAAGTCTCCTTATTAGTGAATAGTAAGCATAAAAGATAAGCATGGGATCTCCCCCACGAGGCACCTCGTTTTTTATTACCGAGTAATGAGCTCGACTCGATCCCCTCAATGCTAATTATCATTGGGGAAGGTGACTTGGTCGAGGGCAACCATTGAAGGAATTTCCCCACCAAAGTAGTGCTTAAGCCTATGTCCATTCACCTTGAAATTAGGACCATCATCTTGAGCTAGCTCGATGGTCCCATACGGAAACACTTGTGTAATGGTGAACGGACCCGACCAACGAGATTTCAATTTCCCGGAAAATATCTTAAGTCGAGAGTTAAAAAGCAACACTTGATCACCAACGTTAAAAACCCGGTTTTTAATCTTTGAATCATGAAACTTTTTAGTCTTTTCTTTAAAAATTAATGAATTTTCATAAGCATTATCTCTTAATTCATCCAATTCATTCAGTTGTATTTTCTGGTGATCTCCCGCGGTCTTCAAGTCAAATTTTGCTTGCTTAAGGGCCCAATATGCCTTGTGCTCCAATTCAATGGGCAAATGACAATTCTTCCCATAGACTAACTTATAAGGAGTGCAACCGATAGGTGTCTTATAAGCGGTCCTAAAGGCCCATAAAGCGTCATCAAGTTTGTCGGACCATGAAGCACGATGATTGTAGACTTTTTGTACCCTTTAGGAAAAGGATGACAAAATAGGGCAAGTGTGCACGACGATTTAGGAAAACCGTGTGTAAATGACCCTAAGTGAGTTCGTTCTCGAGGAGGCAAGTGCGTTGTGTGTTGAATTGATTAATGATTTGTGATTATATGATTGAAAAAGGAAGAAAGAAATGAGATTAGAAGAGAAAGACGGTTACGAAAACGGATTAAACTAAGACGAAAAAGGCGATCACGCAAAACCGTAAATAGTGCCAAAATTAAAATTTTAACCTAAAAATTCCTAAAAATTACTAAAAATCCACAATAATATTCTAAGAGTTTACAAAAAATCCAAACTTGTTAAAACCTTTTAATTAATTAGATAATGACTTTTTAATGCTAATTAAAGCCCTAAAAATCACAATTAATTATTAAAAAGCCCTAAACAAGATCTTAAAGTTTGTAAACCTCAAAAATGTCCTAATTAAGCTAAAAAGTATTTTTTTTTTAATTTTAATACCAAATTAAACTATTTTTAAACACTTAAAAACTATTAAAATCACTTAAAACTTAAATTAATTCTAGAAATTAATTGGAAAGTCCTAAAAATATTTGTAAAGTTACAAAACTCCTAATTAAGTGTCCTTAACCTAGGAAAAATGTAAAAACTAAAAAAAATCAAACTTCAATTTTTAATAATAAAATAATATTAAAATATTCAAAAAAAATCAAAGTTTATAAAAAAATTCTAAAAAATTACCAAAAATATAGAATAATGTAACTAAGACAAAAATGCAATCAAAATTTTCTAAAACCTATTTAATGATTTTATATTAAATTTTAAAGTTAGCTAAAAACCCTAAAATCCAATAAAATCAAAAGTTAGACTTTTTGAAAACTTAAATAGCTGTAAACCTCAAAAATATAAATTAAAACCTAAATACTATTTTTCTGGATTTTTAAAATACCTTTTTCTATTTTTAAATTACTTTCTAAAATTAAAACTTAAAATATTCCTAGAAAATTAATGAAGCACGTGAAAAATAATCTTTTTGAACTGAAAAGTCTTAAATCCTAATAAGAATCAAAGAAAATTGCTAACTAGGAAAAATCTAAAGAAAATAAGCTGAAATCAGCTTAATATATAAGCTGCTAATTAAATAAGCTACAAAACAAATGCCCTTAAATATCACACCTTGTGACCTTGTGACATAGAAAGTCACATAGATCACTGGTAAAGCACTCCATTCCTTCACGACAGGTCGAGTGTTCGAGCCCAGGCTATGGAGGCTTTTTGGAAAACTTTTTTTTTTTTACTTTTAAAACTCAAAACTAAGTACTTAAATTACTTTGAAACACAAATCTTATAAAAAATAACCAAAGATTAAGACTACTGAAATCAAAATAAGTGCCCAGCTTTGCACTTGTTTCTGATGAACACAAAAACGTATCTTCACATGTGTAGATTAGACAAGAGGAGCTTGATTTGGGTGTGTTGGTGATTTTTGATGGACAAATGGGCACCCCTATACTCAGTTGAGTATAGGGAGTCACAATTTACACAAAAACTAGCAAGAAATCACACAAAATCAATCACAAATGAGCAAGAAAGGTTTCTGAATAAGCTAAGCACAGGTCTGATATGATTTGCTGGTTTACTTGGCACACAAATGAATTTCAAACTCAAAAAGCTTGCACACAAACTAACCAATTGGCTTATAAGCAATACACAATCCTACAATAACCAATTATCCAACAACTTGCAAGATTTGGAGGCTCAAATTTCACAATATCATGCACAAGAAAGACTTTCTGATTTTTAGCTATTTTTCAAAATTTTAAGCATGCAAATGACTTAAATCCTACCAATAATGAAAACAAACTTAACATACAACCTAACACTACCCTATTGAGTATGTTTAACCAGATTTTACCCCAAAAACTTAACACCAATCCTGATTAAACACCAGATCCAAACACTCCTTCAAATTCTGAAAATCAAACTTTTCAAAGAAAATCTTTTCAAAACCTAATCAAATTGACTCTAATCAATTCTAACATGCATATTAACCTTAAACAAGCAACATCCAATCAGTTTAACAACACAATACCAGTTTTCATGCAAAATCATATAAAACTGAAACTTTTGAAAACTTAAAAGGGAAAGAAGGATTTTACCTTAAGGGACCTACATCCAGGTCCCTTAGTGGCAGCTTGGCCACCTCCAATCAGGCTGGGGCCTGAGCAGAACCCTTGGGCTGCTGATGCTACTTGGTACAAAAAGGTGAAAATGGAAATTGAGGGTCTTGATTACCCCCCTTTTTGGTTTTGTCCCTACACAACCACAACAAGGAAAGAAAACAAGTAGAGTGAAATGGTCACAAAGCAAATAACCTATAAGCCAGCTTATTAGTTAATCTGCCTATGGCTTTTTTGACTGAAAATAAAAAAAACTGATTTTTTTGATTTTCTTAAAACTTGAGTAAAAAATATATATCAACAAGAGTTTTAACCCTCACTTAAGCTTGATAATCAACAAGATTATCAGGCTTATGTGATCAGCTTAAAAGACTTGGACCTAGTACTTAAAAACTTAACAGCTTAAATCACCAAACAGGAACTTAATATAAAATTTTAACTTGAAAAAATTAAAAATGCAAATGAAAGTAAATGTGGCTCTTTTTGTTTCTCGTCACAAACTCAATACCATTTAATTTCATTAAATAAAACTGGCTTTACAAGGTTTTGACCAAGGAGAAGGAAAAAAAGAACAGCTAAACTAAAGTCCTATGAGGCCTTTATATAATAGGCTACAAATGATTCTAGAACTGAATAGAAGCTTGAACCCTAATAACTTGAACTCCCAACTTTGCCCTTGACGAATATTTGAAGATGCCAGTTAGATGCCAATTTTTGAATTGGGTCAAGAGTGCCATGTGAATTCTTTGGCTGGTTGTGGCATGAAAATGATGTAAAAAATGATCCTAGGCGTCCAATGAACTATTGGGGAACACGAAATCAAATGGGGACGTTGATTTGCTGCCAAGTCTTGTTTTTTTGTTGCAGGGGACCATGTGGGAGGGGCCTTGGTTGATGGTGATAGGTGGTTAAGGGTGGGTTTGGGTTTAAGTGATGGTTAATTAGCTAACTGGAAGGTTTTAGCAAAAACCCCTTTGATTTAGTCATTGTTCATCCTGGGGATTATTAGGGTTTAAGGGTGGATTAGGGTGAGTTTAATCCGGTTTTGGGGTGATTATATTTAAATAAGTGTTTGGGAGGGAAGAGTTTAAGTATTTAATTAAACCGTGAGTGGAGAGTGACTGGGATGGGCTTGATGAGGTGGTGGATTGTGAGTGGGTGGAGTGGGTGATGTGGCTATTTGATTGGCTGGGAAAAGTTGGTATGTTTGACAGCTTTGGCCCCCAAAGGTTTCATTTTCCTTTACTTTGTAATAATCAGCATAAACTTCAATTCCTTTGATAATTAACTTTGGCAGTTTGACACTTTTGGCACAACAAGTTTTTAAACTTGTTTCAAGGACTAAACTTGCAATTTGATGATAGTTGAAGGACTGATTTTGGCATTTTCTTCATTCTTCAAGGTTTGTCTTGATTGTTGACTTCTTGGAGGACCAATATTGACAATTTAGTTTTGTTGAGGGACTAAATTTGCCAATTCTTCAAAGTTAAGGGTCCTTTTTGTAATTTTGACAAACTTTAGGGACCAAACTTGTAATTATGAAGATACAAGGGTATAAAGTGTCAATTCTTCCATATTGGAGGACCAATCTTCATAATTCTTCAAATCTTCAAGGACTTTCTTTGGAAAATTCTTCATTAGGGCTTGGTTCATCGTGCGGCTTCGTTTCTTGTGTTTGTTTTTGACTGATTCTTGTGATTTTTTGTCATTTTCTCAATATCCGTACCTAAAATACACAAGCAACAAACACAAGCATATAATTGGGTATTTTGATGATATTTAATGCATTTTAAGCCCTATTTGGATGATGAGACTATGTATAAAAGCAGTCTCATCACTCCCCCATACTAAACCATTGCCGTGCCCTCACGCAATGCTAGAATAAAGTATCGTAGCAACTCCAAAATACATTTTTATTCACTTTATTGAATGATAATCTAGCTATACTATTACTATTGCTACTACTTGTGTTTTAGACATAATGTATGATTTTCATCGCAAAATGGGACGTTTAGGTTCACAGAATAAGAACACGTGAATGCTTCGTTAGAAATAATTTCATCCTCCTCGATTTTCACTCCAATTCCATGCCAAGCGTGTAACGAGATCATTGTCATTATAAGTTAGTAATGCTAACACTACTCATATGCCCTAATCACGTACTTATCCTCCCATTATTCCTAAGTTGTATCTCTTATATTTTATTTTGTCTTGAATGTTTCACGAGGATACATTGTTGACTTATGCGATAATAGAGATTTAGGTCTAAAAATAGAGTCCTAACGGTGTAACTAAGACCATCAAATCAATAACCCCTTCTAATAGACAACGATGTTAAAAAATTAAGTTGACAAGAAGAATCGATAAACACGGTTTTATAACGGTTTTGAACATGAGACTTATTACCAAGACTTTTATACGCCCCCTAACGGAGGGGCCTTATTATCTTTGGTTTACCTCCATCTTTTATTCAACTTCGCCATGAAGCTTTTATTATGACTTCGGTCTTGCCTTGCCTTTTATTATCCGCCTCATCGGTGGTTTTATTAGCCAAAGACGTATATCCTCACGCTAAAGCGAATTTTGGATCTTTAAAGCTTCGAAGATTAAGGCTTGATTCACTTTCAATTTTTGCATAGATTTTTCGGCCTTGTGGGGCTTCAAATTGTTTGCTAGATTTAGGTGAGCACTTGAAATCTTATTATTGGGTGAAGCTTTTGATTATTGGGGTGCCAATACTTCAAAACCGTGACGCTGGCGATACCTTAATGTCTTCCCAATTTAATTACACTGAAGCTACTAGAAAAGACTAGAAACCCAACAATCCTAACTAAACCGCTAAGTCAATATTTATTAAGCAAAAAATATTTACAAGTGAAGGGAGAATAAGCAAACAACGAGAACACATGAGTTTTTGAAAGAATACGAGTACTCTACGTTTAGCATAGTAACTTATAATTAACTCTATCATTTCTCGTCCTCATTTAAGAGACTTAGCCTAATGTGTAGTTAAGGAACCAAAGCTAAGTGCTCAACACGCACGGTCGAGTCAAAAATTACTCTTATTCTCGCCATCGGAAAACCTACATTCGTGTCTTCAAACACTTATAAAACATGAGAAAAATTTTAAAATTTGGCCATTTTTAGCCTTATTTTGCAACAAAAACGATAAACAAAAAGATAAACTTTGGAAAGCGTGAAGGTTTGGCAAGGCAAGTATCTATTCACCCCCATACTAAAGTTAAACATTGTCCTCAATGTTTCGATTCTAGGGGTACAAACACCCCCATACTAGAGACGTAGTCGAATGCCTAATCTAGCATGGAAAGGGTGTAACCAATAATTTAATAGCCGTTTATGAAGTGTGCTAAAAACCTAACGTTAGAACATCAAAGGATATATCATGGATATTGAGAAATGTCTCCAAAGCAAACGATCGAGTGCTCCCATAAAACGAACACGAGAGGCTCCAATCGCGAAGATCATGATCTAAAAACCACAATTCACAAACAACCACGGAACAAAGGTTGGAAGGGCACAAATCCCCACACGTAAGCTACATTAGAAAGCGATAATATGTACATAGGATAAGCATGGGACTCCCCCACGAGGCACATCGTTTTTGATTACCGAGTCATGAGCTCGACTCGATCCCCTCAATACTAATTATCATTGGGGAAGGTGACTTGGTCGAGGTAGTTCAAGGATGGAACTTCCCCGCCAAAGTAGTGCTTCAACCTATGTCCATTCACCTTGAAGTTAGGACCATCATCTTGAGCTAGCTCGATGGTCCCATACGGAAACACTTGAGTCACGGTGAATGGACCAGACCAACGGGATTTCAATTTACCGGAAAATATTTTCAATCTTGAATTAAAAAGCAAAACTTGATCCCCAATGTTAAAAACCCGGTTTTTAATTTTAGAATCATGCAACTTTTTAGTTTTCTCTTTATAAATCAATGAATTTTCATAAGCAATATCCCTCAATTCATCCAATTCATTTAATTGCATTTTCCGGTGTTTTCCCGCGGTCTCCATATCATCATTACAATGCTTTAGGTCCCAATAAGCCTTGTGTTCTAATTCGATAGGCAAATGACAATTCTTTCCATACACAAGCTTATAGGAAGTGCACCCAATGGGCGTCTTATGAGAGGTCCTAAAGGCCCATAAAGCATCGTCCAAATTATCCGACCAAGATTGTCGGTTTTCCCCTACGGATCTCTCCAAGATCCTCTTCAACGCTCGGTTTGAAACCTCGACTTGCCCACTCGTTTGTGGGTGATAAGCCGTAGAAAGCCGATGTGTAACCCCATATTTCCTTAGAACCCTTTCGAATTGGTCGTTAAAAAAATGGGTTCCACGATCGCTTATGATAGCACGAGGGGTTCCAAACCGAGAAAACAATTGCTTCAAAAACTTGACTACCACACGAGCATCATTGGTGGGCAAGGCCTTTGCCTCCACCCACTTAGATAGGTAGTCAACCGCAACGAGAATGTACTTATTACCACGAGATGATGGGAACGGCCCCATAAAGTCTATACCCCAAACGTCAAAGATCTCACACACTTGGATGATATTTTGTGGCATTTCATCTTTTTGTGAGGCTTTTCCTTGTCGTTGGCATGCACCACACGACTTCACAAGATCTTGTGCATCTCGGTAAATAGTAGGCCAAAAGAAGCCGGCATCAAACACCTTCTTAGCCGTGAGATTAGCACCGTGGTGACCACCCGTGGGTCCCTCGTGACAAGCTCTAAGGATGTTAGAAGCTTCGGTGCCAAATACACAACGTCGGATGATTTGATCCGCACAAGTTCGAAACAAGTAAGGGTCGTTCCAAAAGTAGAACTTGACGTCACGAAAGAATATTCGTTTTTCCTTAGTCGTCATACCCTTAATGATGAAGTTACCCGCATGGTAATTTGCAAAATCCGCAAACCATGGGGTAGAAGAATCAAGCTTAGAATTCACTACACCAAGTGTCTCGAGCGGAAATGTTTCGGTGATTTCCTTGGGCTCGTAAACACTTTGGTGAGGATCTTCCAAACGAGAAAGATGGTCGGCCGCTAGATTCTTGGCTCCTTTTTTGTCAACAATGGTGTGATCAAATTCTTGAAGGAGGAGAATCCAACGAAGTAGTCTAGGCTTATCATCTTGCTTTGCCATAAGATACTTAATAGCCGAATGGTCCGTATACACTATGCATTTCGTCAAGACGAGATAAGGTCGGAATTTCTCAAATGCATACACCACGGCAAGGAACTCCTTTTCCGTTGTAGTGTATTTTAGTTGAGCCTCGGTCATCGTCTTGCTAGCATAGTGAATAGGCAAGAAGTGCTTATCATGACGTTGCCCCAAGACGGCCCCAATAGCGTAATCACTAGCATCACACATGAGTTCAAAGGGGAGGTTCCAATTGGGAGCAACAAGAATGGGAGCTTCGGTAAGTTTCCTCTTAAGGATCTCAAAGGCTCGTACACAATCTTCGTCAAAGACAAAACGTGCCTCTTTTTCAAGAAGATGTGTAATGGGTCGAGAAATCTTCGAAAAATCCTTGATGAATCGACGATAAAAGCCCGCGTGGCCTAGGAAACTCCTAACTCCCTTAACGGTTTTGGGATGAGGTAATTTGGCGATGACGTCTACCTTAGCTTGATCTACCTCAATCCCCGCTTTCGAGACCTTGTGCCCTAAGATGATTCCACTTTTAACCATAAAATGACATTTTTCCCAATTGAGCACAAGGTTGGTTTCCTCACAACGTTTTAACATTCTCTCAAGGTTCGACAAACACGAAGTGAACGAATTACCAAACACGGAAAATTCATCCATGAAGACTTCCATCGTCTTCTCGATCATATCATGAAAAATAGCCATCATGCACCTTTGAAAGGTTCCCGGTGCATTGCAAAGTCCGAATGGCATTCTACGATAGGCAAACGTTCCATATGGACACATAAACGTAGTTTTTTCTTGATCACGAGGATCGATGGGGATTTGGAAGTAACCGGAAAAACCATCTAAAAGCAATAGAAATCGTTTCCCGCAAGACGCTCCAACATTTGGTCCATGAAGGGCAAGGGAAAATGGTCTTTTCGAGTGGCTTCATTCAACTTTCGATAGTCAATGCACACTCTCCATCCGGTCACGAGTCTAGTAGGAATCAACTCGTTGGCATCGTTTGGCACAACGGTCATCCCTCACTTTTTAGGGACACAATGAATAGGACTCACCCAAGGGCTATCGGAAATAGGGTAAATCATTCCCGCGTCAAGGAGTTTAAGGACCTCCTTTTTGATGACATCGTGAATTTTAGGGTTCACCCTCCTTTGACTTTGGATTGTGGGCTTGAAATCCTCCTCCATTAAGATTTTGTGGGTACAAAACTTGGGATCGATTCCCTTAATGTCGGATAACTTCCACGCGATCGCCCCTTTGTGGTCCTTTAGAACATCGACAAGTGCGGTTTTTTCATCATTCGAAAGATCCTTCGCAATAATAACCGGCAACTTGTTGTCCTCCTCCAAATAGAAATATTCGAGGTGAGGAGGTAAATCTTTCAACTCGAGAATAGGTGGTTCCTCAAGTGAAGATTTGGGCTCGATACTCATAACCTCCTCGGGTGGAGGAAATGGGAAATCGTTAAGAAAATCCTTGATAATCGAGAAGTCCTCATCGTTGTCGAGGTCTTCGTCACAAGTACGTGGAACATTGCATTCTTCCAACGTAAAACCACCACCTTCGAAAGGAGTGAAGGTTGGTGTCGAATTATCAAGAATTGGATCTATCATAGTGGAATTGCCACTAGTTTCTTCATCACCAAACCCTAAAACTTCTTGTGAAAATTCCTCGCAAACCACGTCAATCATATCAACGAGGTTTATGGTAGCAACGGAATAAACATGAGAAAGTTTTGAGAGTTTTGAGTTGCGTTTATAACAAGTTCCTCGTCGTTGAAACGTAAGGTGATCTTTCTAGCATGCACATCAATTAAAGCCATAGACGTATCTAAAAACAAACGACCTAAAATAAGAGGAACTTGAGGATCCGTGGGGATATCAACAACGATAAAGTCTACGAGATAGTAGAACTTCCCTACTTTCACAAAAACGTCTTCCGCCAAACCACATGCACGAATCGTGGAATGGTCGGCCAACTCAATAGACATTAGTGAAGGAGTAAGATTAGGAAGATTGAGCGACTTGAAGATTGCAAGTGGCATCAAATTAATGCTAGCACCAAGATCGGCCAAGGCATAGCATTCTTCCATATCTTGAATTGCACAAGGGATCAAAAATTTACCGGGATCACCGACTTTTTGAGGTATGCGATTAAGATAAACCGACGAACAACTAGACAATTGATGCAATTTCTCCTTGTTGTTCAACATACTCTTAAAGTTAGCGGCAAATCGAGGCATCATGACCAAAGCATCGGCGAAACTCACATTAAAGTGCAACTCACGAAACATTTTCATAAAAAGCTCAAATTGGTAGTTGTCGCGCTCTTTTCGTTTCTCCTTCCTAAGTCTCGATGGGTAAGGCAAGGGTGGTGTGGGTTGGGGCATAGGCATAGCCTTTGGAATCTCGGGTTCCAATGTTGGTAAAGGGTCGACCGTAGGTGTGGCATGAGCGGTACTTTGTGGGCTTGAAATATGCTCCTTTTCGACCACCACCTCGGGTTCTTCCTCAATTTCCTCCACCGTTGGAGTAATTAGTTGAGGAGTCGGTTCTTTAAGTGTCTTACCACTTCGTGTGGTAATCACTTTCATCTCTCCCTTCGGGTTTGAAACGGTGTTGCTAGGAAGACCACTCGAAGTAGAGGCTTTGTTTCCCATGACGGCTTCTAAAATGGCATTAATCTTAGCATCTTGACTATTAAACTTAAGATCTTAACTAGCGGCTTTTTGGTCAATTCTTTGTTCAAGCCTAGCATGACTTTGTTCAATCTTATTGTTTTGCCCTCTAATTTGATTAGCAAAATCATTTTTCAACTCATTTCTCATGTTAAGATTTTCCTTCACAAAATTAGCTAACACCTTGGTGTTTTTAGCCGTGTCCCTAGCTTGACTAGCCAATTGCTCTTGTATGTTTTCCAAAATCTTATCATTTGTCGTGGCGTAATTCAAAAAGTCCATTGGAAGTTCTTTAGTGTAAACATTTTGAAGACCTTGACTCGTGTTTTGAAAATTACGGTTTTGATTTTGATTTTGCAATTGGCTACTACTTCCTTGATTCCCATAGTTGTTATTACCCTTGAAATTGTTCCTTTGATTGCTTTGGTAACCAACTTGATTGTTTCGATAATTGTTAGCATTTTGATTTGGTGGAAAACCCGGTGGAGTCAATTGATTAGTGCGAGGAACTTGACCGTTTTGGTTGTAAGTTCCCGCGGCCGCGAAGGCACTCGAAGTGTTACCACCGTTGGTAATGCACTCGGAATAATCGTGAGCTCCACCACAATACATACAAGAAACCTCAACCGCTTTAGCCGTAGCGGGAGTGGGTTGTTCACCAACTTTAAACTCAATTAACAATCCTTTAAGCTTATCAAAAATCTTGTTCTCCAAATTAGCCTCGATTTGGCAAGCATCAACAGTGTGTGACAATGAAGGCGAAGGCGAAGACGAAGTCTTACGAACACTCGACGTGCTACGAGGACTATAGAACTTAGACCTATTCTCAATGATTAACAATGCTTCCTCGACCGTCTTACACAAAAAATTACCACCCGCGGCGGCATTAAGATAATCACGCTCATGATCGTTCAAGCCATTGTAAAACGTGTCAATTTGATGCAAGTCGGAAAAACCATGATGAGGACATTCGTGTTCCTTAAACCTATTCCAAGCCGTTGAAAAACTCTCATTATACTCTTGCGAAAACTTTGAAATCTCGTTTTTCAAATGCGTAGTCTTAGAGGGCGGAAAAAATTGGTTCACGAATTTTGAAACGAGATCCTTCCACGTCAATATAGAATTGGGTGGCTCTTTCTCTAACCAAATTTTTGCGGGCCCCGCTAAGGAATACGGAAAAAGCATCATCTTAATCGAGTCGTTAGAGACGTCCTTAAACTTGCAAGTGGCGGTGAGACGATTGAATTGGCGAATGTGGTTATGAGGGTTGTCCTTTTCGTCACCTCGAAACTTGTTGTTTTGAATCATGGACAACAAACCTGTCTTAACCTCAAAATTCTCCGCAAGGATAGCGGGAATCACAATCGCTTCTCCATAACCCTCGGTGGGTGCTTGAAGCAACTCCATCATAGTTCGATTAGCCATGGGTGCTTCTTTTACTACGATGGGTTCGTCAATAGGAGACTCCTCACTAGAAGGAGTGGTTGATTTGTTTCTTCGTTTACGAGCACGTATTGCTTTGGAGCGAGTTTGCATAAACGTCACGTACAACGAGAAGGCGAGCAAAGAAGATTCTTTTTGGTGTTTTTACTTTTTCAATTTTTTGTGGTTTTTGATTGTTTTTACTTTTTTTAGATTTTTGGAATGTATTAGGTAGACACAAATCTACAAATCTCCTCCTTTATCAAATCTCTCGATTAAAGAAGCCTCAAGGAATGAAAACGATCACGTGAAGTGAACGCCTTCGATGACTTTAGAACGATGGTGGAACACCAAATCGTTCAAGAGGGTTTAATCAATAGAAACCAAGAAAATATATATGATACTTAAGTAATACTTTGGGCGGCAAAACCCTCGATTAGCTTTCAATCTCAAAATACGCACAAGCAAGCGGAGGAAACGAGGCGGCGCGAAGCACTTAAGAGCCTTTTTCCTTTAGGTCGTGAAATACAACCGCCTTATACCCACCTTATAGTTTGTATTTCTCAAAATCGAGCTTCACGAAAGTATTTATCTATTTTTGCCTTTTTTCTTTGGTTTGAGATTCGAATACAATGATTGGGTAATGACCTCCCAAGTCAAGGTTGTGATTTCTCACGTATTTGGAGTACTTGTAAATTTATTGTTCTACGTATACAATATAGTAATAGTATTCACAAAAAACGAAAAACCGATAATACGTATTAGTAGAGTGCTACTAATACAAATACTATTATGGCTATATATAAAAAAAAAAATTGTTCAACCAAAACACAACACGCCTCCCCGGCAGCGGCGCCAAAATGATTGTAGATTTTTTGTACCCTTTAGGAAAAGGATGACAAAATAGGGCAAGTGTGCACGACGATTTAGGAAAACCGTGTGTAAATGACCCTAAGTGAGTTCGTTCTCGAGGAGGCAAGTGCTTGTGTGTTGAATTGATTAATGATTTGTTATTATATGATTGAAAAAGGAAGAAAGAAATGAGATTAGAAGAGAAAGACGGTTACGAAAACGGATTAAACTAAGACGAAAAAGGCGATCACGCAAAACCGTAAATAGTGCCAAAATTAAAATTTTAACCTAAAAATTCCTAAAAATTACTAAAAATCCACAATAATATTCTAAGAGTTTACAAAAAATCCAAACTTGTTAAAACCTTTTAATTAATTAGATAATGACTTTTTAATGCTAATTAAATCCCTAAAAATCACAATTAATTATTAAAAAGCCCTAAACAAGATCTTAAAGTTTGTAAACCTCAAAAATGTCCTAATTAAGCTAAAAAGTATTTTTTTTAAATTTTAAAACCAAATTAAACTATTTTTAAACACTTAAAAACTATTAAAATCACTTAAAACTTAAATTAATTCTAGAAATTAATTGGAAAGTCCTAAAAATATTTGGAAAGTTACAAAACTCCTAATTAAGTGTCCTTAACCTAGGAAAAATGTAAAAACTAAAAAAAATCAAACTTCAATTTTTAATAATAAAATAATATTAAAATATTCAAAAAAATTCGAAGTTTATAAAAAAATTCTAAAAAATTACCAAAAATCTAGAATAATGTAACTAAGACAAAAATGCAATCAAAATTTTCTAAAACCTATTTAGTAATTTTATATTAAATTTTAAAGTTAGCTAAAAACCCTAAAATCCAATAAAATCAAAAATTAGACTTTTTGAAAACTTAAATAGCTGTAAACCTCAAAAATATAAATTAAAACCTAAATACTATTTTTCTGGATTTTTAAAATACCTTTTTCTATTTTTAAATTACTTTCTAAAATTAAAACTTAAAATATTCCTAGAAAATTAATGAAGCACGTGAAAAATAATCTTTTTGAACTGAAAAGTCTTAAATCCTAATAAGAATCAAAGAAAATTGCTAACTAGGAAAAATCTAAAGAAAATAAGCTGAAATCAGCTTAATATATAAGCTGCTAATTAAATATGCTACAAAACAAATGCCCTTAAATATCACACCTTGTGACCTTGTGACATAGAAAGTCACATAGATCACTGGTAAAGCACTCCACTCCTGCACGACAGGTCGAGTGTTCGAGCCCAGGCTATGGAGGCTTTTTGGAAAACTTTTTTTTTTTTTTTACTTTTAAAACTCAAAACTAAGTACTTAAATTACTTTGAAACACAAATCTTATAACAAATAACCAAAGATTAAGACTACTGAAATCAAAATAAGTGCCCAGGTTTGCACTTGTTTCTGATGAACACAAAAACGTATCTTCAAATGTGCAGATTAGACAAGAGGAGCTTGATTTGGGTGTGTTGATGATTTTTGATAGACAAATGGGCACCCCTATACTCAGTTGAGTATAGGGAGTCACAATTTACACAAAAACTAGCAAGGAATCACACAAAATCAATCACAAATGAGCAAGAAAGGTTTCTGAATAAGCTAAGCACATGTCTGATATGATTTGCTGGTTTACTTGGCACACAAATGAATTTCAAACTCAAAAAGCTTGCACACAAACTAACCAATTGGCTTATAAGCAATACACAATCCTACAATAACCAATTATCCAACAACTTGCAAGATTTGGAGGCTCAAATTTCACATATCATGCACAAGAAAGACTTTCTGATTTTTAGTTGTTTTTCAAAATTTTAAGCATGCAAATGACTTAAATCCTACCAATAATGAAAACAAACTTAACATACAACCTAACACTACCCTATTGAGTATGTTTAAACAGATTTTACCCCAAAAACTTAACACCAATCCTGATTAAACACCAGATCCAAACACTCCTTTAAATTCTGAAAATCAAACTTTTCAAAGCAAATCTTTTCAAAACCTAATCAAATTGACTCTAATCAATTCTAACATGCATATTAACCTTAAACAAGCAACATCTAATCAGTTTAACAACACAATACCAGTTTTCATGCAAAATCAAATAAAACTGAAACTTTTGAAAACTTAAAAGGGAAAGAAGGATTTTACCTTAAGGGACCTACATCCAGGTCCCTTAGTGGCAGCTTGGCCACCTCCAATCAGGCTGGGGCCTGAGCAGAACCCTTGGGCTGCTGATGCTACTTGGTACAAAAAGGTGAAAATGGAAATTGAGGGTCTTGATTACGCCCCTTTTTGGTTTTGTCCCTGCACAACCACAACAAACCAGGAAAGAAAACAAGTAGAGTGAAATGGTCACAAAGCAAATAAGCTATAAGCCAGCTTATTAGTTAAGCCGTCTATGGCTTTTTTGACTGAAAATAAAAAAAACTGATTTTTTTGATTTTCTTAAAACTTGAGTAACAAATATATATCAACAAGAGTTTTAACCCTCACTTAAGCTTGATAATCAACAAGATTATCAGGCTTATGTGATCAGCTTAAAAGACTTGGACCCAGTACTTAAAAACTTAACAGCTTAAATCACCAAATAGGAACTTAATATAAAATTTTAACTTGAAAAAAAATTAAAAATGCAAATGAAAGTAAATGTGGCTCTTTTTGTTTCTCGTCACAAACTCAATACCATTTCATTTCATTAAATAAAACTGGCTTTACAAGGTTATGACCAAGTAGAAGGAAAAAAAGAACAGCTAAACTAAAGTCCTATGAGGCCTTTATATAATAGGCTACAAATGATTCTAGAACTGAATAGAAGCTTGAACCCTAATAACTTGAACTCCCAACTTTGCCCTTGACGAATATTTGAAGATGCCAGTTAGATGCCAATTTTTGAATTGGGTCAAGAGTGCCATGTGAATTCTTTGGCTGGTTGTGGCATGAAAATGATGTAAAAAATGATCCTAGGCGTCCAATGAACTATTGGGGAACACGAAATCAAATGGGGACGTTGATTTGCTGCCAAGTCTTGTTTTTTTGTTGCAGGGGACCATGTGGGAGGGGCCTTGGTTGATGGTGATAGGTGGTTAAGGGTGGGTTTGGGTTTAAGTGATGGTTAATTAGCAAACTGGAAGATTTTAGCAAAAACCCCTTTGATTTAGTCATTGTTCATCCTAGGGATTATTAGGGTTTAAGGGTGGATTAGGGTGAGTTTAATCCGGTTTTGGGGGTGATTATATTTAAATAAGTGTTTGGGAGGGAAGGGTTTAAGTATTTAATTAAACCGTGAGTGGAGAGTGACTGGGATGGGCTTGATGAGGTGGTGGATTGTGAGTGGGTGGAGTGGGTGATGTGGCTATTTGATTGGCTGGGAAAAGTTGGTATGTTTGACAGCTTTGGCCCCCAAAGGTTTCATTTTCCTTTACTTTGTAATAATCAGCATAAACTTCAATTCCTTTGATAATTAACTTTGGCAGTTTGACACTTTTGGCACAACAAGTTTTTAAACTTGTTTCAAGGACTAAACTTGCAATTTGATGATAGTTGAAGTACTAATTTTGGCATTTTCTTCATTCTTCAAGGTTTATCTTGATTTTTGACTTCTTGGAGGACCAATATTGACAATTTAGTTTTGTTGAGGGACTAAATTTGCCAATTCTTCAAAGTTAAGGGTCCTTTTTGTAATTTTGACAAACTTTAGGGACCAAACTTGTAATTATGAAGATACAAGGGTATAAAGTGTCAATTCTTCCATATTGGAGTACCAATCTTCATAATTCTTCAAATCTTCAAGGACTTTCTTTGGAAAATTCTTCATTTGGGCTTGGTTTATCGTGCGGCTTCGTTTCCCGTGTTCGTTTTTTACTGATTCTTGTGATTTTTTTGTCATTTTCTCAATATCCGTACCTAAAATACACAAGCAACAAACACAAGCATATATTTGGGTATTTTGATGATATTTAATGCATTTTAAGCCCTATTTGGACGATGAGACTATGTATAAAAGCAGTCTCATCACACGGTTTTCTCCAATTGACCTCTCTAAAATCCTCTTTAAAGCTCGGTTTGAAACCTCGACTTGCCCACTCGTTTGCGGGTGATAAGCCGTAGAAAGACGATGAGTAACTCCATATTTCTTTAGAACCTTTTCGAATTGGTCATTACAAAAATGGGTTCCATGATCGCTTATAATAGCACGAGGGGTTCCGAACCAAGAGAATAGTTGCTTCAAAAACTTCACTACCACACGAGCATCATTAGAAGGCAAAGCCTTAGCTTCCACCCACTTATAAAGGTAGTCCACCGCGACGAGGATATATTTGTTGCCATGAGACGATGGGAACGGCCCCATAAAGTCTATTCCCCATATGTCGAAAATCTCACACACTTGAATTATGTTTTGTGGCATTTCATCACGTTGAGACGATTTTCCTTGACGTTGGCACGAATCACACGACTTCACAAGTGCGTGTGCATCACGATAGATAGAAGGCCAAAAGAAGCCGGCATCGAACACTTTCTTAGCCGTGAGATTAGCACCGTGGTGACCTCCCGTGGGTCCCTCGTGACAAGCTCTAAGGATACTAGAAGCTTCGGCACCAAACACACAACGTCGAACGAGTTGATCCGCACAAACTCGAAAGAGATAAGGGTCGTCCCAAAAATAGAACTTGACGTCACGAAAGAATTTTTGTTTTTGTTGTGTCGTCATACCCTTGATTATGAAATTGCCCGCATGGTAATTTGCAATGTCGGCAAACCATGGGGTGGTGTCTTTAGAATTCACTACACCGAGAGTCTCAAGAGGAAATGTTTCGGTGATTTCCTTGTTCTCGAAAACATCTTTGTGAGGATCTTCTAGACGAGAGAGATGATCGGCCGCTAGATTCTCGGCTCCTTTTTTGTCAAGCACGGTGACATCAAATTCTTGGAGGAGGAGCATCCAACGAAGCAATCTCGGCTTAACATCTTGCTTAGCTAAGAGATATTTGATAGCCGAATGGTCGGTATACACATTGCTTTTAGTCAAGACGAGATAAGGTCGGAATTTCTCAAAAGCATAGACCACGGCAAGGAATTCCTTTTCCGTTGTGGTGTACTTTAATTGAGCCTCGGTCATCGACTTACTAGCATAGTGGATAGGACGGAAATGTTTGTCATAACGTTGCCCTAAGACGGCCCCTATAGCATAATCACTTGCATCGCACATGATTTCAAAGGGTAATTCCCAATTAGGAGCAACAAGAATGGGAGCTTCGGTAAGTTTCCTTTTGAGAGTTTCGAAAGCTCTAACACCATCCTCATTGAAGTAAAAAGGAGCATCCTTCTCGAGAAGGTGTGTCATAGGTCGAGAGATTTTCGAAAAGTCCTTGATGAAACGACGATAAAAGCCCGCGTGGCCTAGGAAACTCCTAACTCCCTTAACGATTTTGGGATGAGGTAACTTGGCGATGACGTCTACCTTAGCTTTATCGACCTCAATCCCCGCCTTCGACACCTTATGTCCTAAGACGATTCCTTGTTTACACATAAAATGACATTTTTCCCAGTTAAGCACAAGATTGGTTTCTTCACAACGTTTTAACATTTGCTCGAGATTAGATAGACATGATGTGAACGAATTTCCAAACACCGAGAAGTCATCCATAAACACTTCCATCAATTTCTCGATCATATCGTGAAAAATCGCCATCATACACCGTTGAAACGTACCCGGTGCATTACAAAGTCCGAAAGGCATCCTACGATAAGCGAACGTTCCATAAGGACACGTAAAAGTAGTCTTCTCTTGATCACGAGGGTCGATAGGGATTTGAAAGTAACCGGAAAAACCATCTAAAAAGCAATAGAATTCATTTCCCGCAAGTCGCTCCAACATTTGATCCATGAAGGGCAACGGAAAGTGGTCTTTACGAGTGGCGTCATTTAACTTTCGGTAGTCAATACACACCCTCCAACCGGTCACAACACGAGTGGGAATTAACTCGTTGTTTTCATTAGGCACAACGGTCATTCCTCCCTTTTTAGGGACACAATGGATTGGGCTCACCCATGGGCTATCGGATATAGGATAAATCATTCCCGCGTCAAGGAGTTTAAGGACCTCCTTTTTAATGACATCGTGAATTTTGGGATTCACCCTTCTTTGACTTTGAATTGCGGGTTTGTAGTCCTCCTCCATTAAAATCTTGTGAGTACAAAATTTTGGGTCAATTCCCCTTAATGTCGGATATTTTCCACGCAATTGCCCCTTTATGAGCCTTAAGAACTTTCAAGAGCTCGGTTTTTTCATCATTGGCAAGACCTTTTGCAATAATAACCGGCAACTTGTCATCACCTTCCAAGAATGCGTATTCAAGGTGAGAAGGAAGATCTTTCAATTCAAGGGTAGGTGGTTCCTCGATTGAAGATTTTGGTTCAACACTCATAACTTACATCGGCGAAAGAAATGGTGGAATAGAAGTATCATCACTAATCAACACCTCATCTTCATTGTCGATTTCATTTGAAGTGAGATCGCCTCCTTGGAATGGAGTGAGATTTGGTGTGGAATTAGCAAGAATCGAATCCAAAATAGTGGGATTGCCACTTGACGAGCTATCGGAAAAACCTAACACTTCTTGTGAAAACTCATCGCAAACCACATCAACGATGTCAATGTGATTGATGGTAGCGATTGCATAAACATGAGAAGGTTTCGAGTTTTGAGTAGCGTTTATAACAAGTTCCTCTTCGTTGAATCTCAAAGTGATAGTTCTTGCATGGACATCGATAAGCGATCTCGAAGTGTCTAAAAATGAACGACCTAAAATTAGAGGAACTTAAGGATCCGCGGGGATGTCAACTACTATAAAATCAACGGGATAGTAGAACTTCCCCACTTTCACGAAAACATCTTCGGCTACTCCACATGCCATAATCGTAGAATGATCGGTCATCTCGATAGACATGTTCGAAGGAATGAGAGCCGGAAGCGAAAGCGATTTCCAAATGGAAAATGGCATCAAATTAATGCTCGCACCAAGATCGGCCAAGGCGAGGCATTCTTTCATATCTTGTATGTCACAAGGAATGAGAAACTTTCCGGGGTCACCAACTTTTTCCGGTATGCGGTTAAGATAAACCGAAGAACAATTAGCAAGCTTTGAAATCTTTTCCTTATCGCTCATCATACTTTTAAAAGTGGAAGCGAAACGAGGCATATACAACAACGCGTCGGCTAAACTCACATCAAAATGCACTTGTTGAAACATTTTTATAAAAAGCTCGATTTGTTGTTTGTTACGTTCTTGCAACTTCTCTTTGTTTCGTCTCGAAGGGTAGGGTAAAGGTGGTGTGGGTTGGTCATTAGGCAACGACCTTGGAAACTCGGGTTCCACAATTGGTATTGGTTCAACCGTAGGTGTGGTATGAGGGTACTTCGTGGGATTGTAATGTGCTCCTTTTCGACCATCACCTCGGGTTCTTTCTCGGTTTCCTTCTCCGTAGAAGTACTTGGACGAGAGATTGGTTCCTTGAAAGTTTTACCACTTCGTGTAGTAATAACCTTCATTTCTCCCTTCGGGTTTGCAATGGTATCACTAGGAAGACCACCCGAGGAAGAGGGTTTAGACATGATTGCTTCAAACATCTTAGCCATTCGGTCCTCAAATTTTGATTGCCTAGCATCCGCTTTTAATAACTCTTGCTTAATCTCATGTTGTCCTAATTCCATCTTTTGTTGATTTTGTTGAAGACGTTGGACATTTCCTTCCATTTTGTTTGCATGAGTTTTAAGTTCATTAGCAAGTTCATTTTTTAGCTCCTTTTTCAACTCGGATCTTAAGCTAATCATCTCACGTTGCATATTATAAAATTTAGCATCATTTGCTTTAGCATAATCCAAAAATTCTCCTTGCAAATTTTTAGTGTGAGCATTTTGAAAACCTTGTGTAGTGTTTTGAAAATCACGGTTTTGGTTTTGATTAGAAATTTGTCCATTCCCACTTTGATAATTCCCTTTGTTGTAATTGCGTGAATTGCCTTGGTAATTACCTTGGTTGTTGTTTCGATAATTGTTAACATTTTGATTTGGTGGAGCTTGATTTTGGCGGGAACCTTGGCCGTTTCGGTTATAAGTTCCCGTTGCTACATAAGCACTCGAAGTGTTACAATCCGCGGTAATGCACTCGGAAAGATCATGAGCTCCCCCACAAGATAAACAACTCTTAGCAACCGCTTTAACCGAAGCGGAATTTGAAGCTTCTTGAGCTTTCCAATGGGACATAAGATTAGCAAATCTATCAAAAAACCGATTTTCCTCATTAGCTTCATCATGTAAGGCATTAATGCTACGAGACGATTGTGACGATGATGACGAACCCAAATTGGCAACACTCGGTGTGTTACGAGGGCTATAAACCTTAGATCTATTCTCGATGATTTGTAAAGCCTCATTTGTCGTCTTGCACAAAAAATTACCACCCGCAACGGCATTCAAATAATCTCGTTCATGATCATTAAGCCCATTATAAAAAGTATCAATTTGATGCAATTTCGTAAAATCATGGTGTGGATATTCATGTAACATTTCTTTAAAGCGTTCCCATGCCATTGAAAAACTTTCATTATTTCTTTGCACAAATCGTGAAATCTCATTTTTCAAATGTGTTGTTTTAGATGGTGGAAAAAACTTGTTCACAAACTTAGAAACGAGATCGGCCCATGTCAAAATTGAATTTGGCGGTTCTTTCTCGAGCCAAATTTTTGCGGGTCCATCTAACGAGTATGGAAACAACATCATCTTAATGGCGTCATGCGGAACATCCTTAAATTTGCTAGTAGCGGTGAGACGGTTAAAATTCCTAATATGGTAATGCGGGTTGTCTTTCTCATGACCTCTAAACTTATTTGCTTGCAACATCGACATTAAACCCGTCTTAATCTCGAAATTCTCCGCAAGGATGGCGGGAATCACAATAGCCTCTCCAAAACCCTCGGTGGGTGCTTGTAGCAACTCCATCATAGTACGATTAGCCATGACGACTTCTTGTTCTACAATAGGTTCAACAATTGGAGGTTCTTCTACAATCAACGTCTCTTGATTGGCTTGCTTTTGAAGACGTTTACGAGCTCGTTTTGCTTGATTACGAGTGATCATAAACTTCACGAAGAATGGGAGGTGAGCAAAGAAGATTCTTTTTGGGTGTTTTGTGAATTTTCAATTTTTTCGTGTTTTTGATGATATTTAATTTTTTTTTTGGATTTTGGTGTATCTTTGTAGACAACAATCTACAAAATCTCTCCTCGAATCAAACTCTTGATTAAAGAAGCCTCAAAGGAATGAAAACGATCACGTGGAGTGAACGCCTTCGAATGACTTTAGAACTTTGGTGAAAACCAAATTGTTCAAGAGGGTTTAATCACAAAGAAACCAAGCAAATATATTATACGTAATAATACTTTGGGCGGCAAAACCCTCGATTAGCCTTCAATTTCAAAATACTCACAAGCAAGCGGGGAAACGAGGCGGCGCGAAGCACTTAAGAGCCTTTTTTCTTAGGGTATATTTTATAATACCCGCCTTATACCCACCTTATAGTTTGTATTTTTCAAAATCGAGCTTCACGAAAGTATTTATCTATTTTTGCCTTTTTCTTTTTGTTTGAGATTCGAATACAATAATTGAGTGATGAAATCCCAATTAAGGTTGTGTTTTCACACTTTTGGAGATATTGTGAATTTATTGTGATACTTAATACAATATAGTAATAATATTTTTACAAGAAAAACCAAGAAAAAACCGATAATACGTATTAGTAGAGTTCTACTAATACAAATACTATTTATGGTTAATACTAAAAACAACAATGCAAATTAATCACGACACACCTCCCCGGAAGCGGCGCCAAAATTGATTGTGGTAAAATACGACCTTTTAGGAAAAAGGCGTAAAAGCGGAAAGTATTGAACAAATGACTTTAGGAAAAATCAAGTGTCAATGACCCAATGAAGTTCGTTTCCCAAGGAGGTATATGTGTGTGACTAAGATGTACAAGATTCGAGATTAATATTTAGTTTAGAAGGGGATGAGAAAAGAAGATGACGAAGACGTAAAAATATAAATTAATACTACTAGAAAGTTAAAACGTAGAACCTTAAAAACCACAAAAATAAAAATTAATTCTAAAAATTACCAAAAATTCACCAAAAATCAAAATAAATAAACTAAGAGTTTACCAATGATCAAGACTTTTTCAAACCTTTTAAATAATTAAATATTCAATTTTTAAATGCTAATTAAAGCCCTAAAAATCAAATAAATTATCAAAAAGCCCAAATAAAGATTTTTCAATTGGTAAACCTCAAATATGACCTAAAAAGATTAAAAACTATTTTTAGAAATTTTTAAACTAATAAAAACTATTTAAAATGAATTAAAAACTATTAAAAATTAAAATAATTATAAAAATTAATCTAAAAGAGATAAAATTATTCTAAAAGTTGCTAAATTCCTATTTTAATGTATTAAGCCTAAGAAAAATGTAAAAGGTTGGAAAATGTGAAATTTTAAAAATAATAAAAAAATAATAATAAAATAATATTAAAAATCCAAAAATTGTAAAAAATTCTAAAAACTTGAAAACTAGTTTATTTTAACCTAAATAATCAGAAAATCAAAGTGAAATTACCAGAATACCCCTATTGGGCCCTCAAATGGGCCAAAACCAAAAACAATCAACACAAATGGGCTTTTGGGCCCAAAAAGTCAAACTTGGCCCAATTGACTTGGAAAAGCCCTATCTGACTCAAAATTCAATTCTAAGAACAAAACTCTAAAGGCCCAAAAGCTGAATGTGAGCTTATCACAGCTTATTAAGCAGGCAGCTTATTCTTATTGGGCTTTTCAGCCCATTAAGCAATAAGCCAATGCCATAAGCTCTAATTTGACACACAACCTTCTTTTGGGATGCTTATGAGATCTGTAAAAAGAAATTTTGAAAAAGCTCACTCAATAAGCCAGAAATAAGCAAAGTATTATTTCACAAAACGACAAAATAGTCGGGTTTGAGAAATAAGGCACCTCAGGACTTGATTCAACTTGCAAAAGATCACAAATGGACTCAATAAGCCAAATCAATCAACAAAAATCCAATAAGCACAACCAATAAGCCAGAATAAGCACAAATGAACTTATGAAAAAGTCAATGAAGTGGGTTTTCTAGTCAAACCCTAAAGTCAACCCACCAAATGCTCCAGTATGAACAAATGGGTCAAATAATGAGCACCTATTACAAAAACAAAGTTGTTGCTGGTTAAAATAAGCTATTATAGCTTATTGATAAGTTGAACCCAATTTTACACTATCAGTGGCAACTAGCAGGGGAAAGGAGTTCCCACTGCTTTGACTATTTGCCCAAGCTTATTTGAGAGTTCTGGTTGGATTCAATTGGAAACAAAGGCACCCTTGTGATCAGTGAATCACAAGGAGTCAATAGCAACAAGAAAATCACAAATTGGTTCACACAATAAGCCACAATAAGCCAAACAGTCACCAGATATAGCCCAGATATGGAAATAAGCAGTTAAGCACTCAATAAGCAGATTTAGCAAGAATAAGCCAACCAAACTTAACAGGATGCATACACAAGCTATATAAACTAAGAATAAACACAAAACAACAAGAATCAAACACTGAATCAAAGTAAATAACAAGATCAAAGCACAAAAAGTTTCTGATGAACAATGAACAATATGTAGACAAGTTTTGCTGATCTAATTGATACTTGATCCAATTTCAAGCCTCAAATCCTTCTTCCCTGGTGTGATTAACCTAGATTTAACACTTGTTAACCCTAGTCTATGATTAGATCTAGGTGTCCCCTAAATTTCAGCCAAATTCACCAAGTAAACAAGATTTTATGACCTATTTTATGAATCTATGTGTTCAAACCCTCAAAACATGCAAACAGATGAACAATAGCACCTAAATATCAGATACCAACACTTAGCAACACTAAAAAACCACTTAACAAACCACAAATCCAATTTATGCAGTAAACCCAAACACCCTTTTAAAACTTGTTTTCACAATTTTCAAAGGCTTATGCAGATTTTACCCACAAATCAAACTAATAACACTTCATAAACATCAAATCAACACAAATAAACCAGATTCAACAATAATATCTCAGATTCAAGCATAAACATGCAATAATCACCAAATTCAGAAAAATAAAAGAGAAAATGAAAAGGGAGAAGGATGCAAACCTCCAAGACCTACATACAGGCCCTGGATTGTTTGAGCTTAGGTACTAGCAGAACAAGTACCAGCTTCCAAGCTGCTAAGAAGAACAAACAACAAAGTGAGATCAAAATAATACCAACTTTCTGATTTTTGATGCACAAGCTTTATCACTTAAAACCTTGCCTCAAAAAACCTTCAAACAAGATTATGGAACTCAGATTTTAGCTTATCAAACACCAAACTTTTATAAATAACAGATTAGAATTCAGAATTTTAAGAAATTCAAACTTTATTTCATAAAAAGGAATTACAAAGATTTAAAAGCTAAAATCTGGAACAAAGCTCTCTCACAGGTTGAGGAGTCTTTATAAAGGCAAATGCCAAGGCTAGCACTATTCACAAACCCTAGAAGTGAAATTCCCTATTTTTCCTTGAGCCTTCTAGACGTTTTCTTGTTGTGAGCTGTCCAAAGTGATCCTGGATGTTCATTTTAGCTTTGGAATGAAGCATTGATCCTTAGCTGTTGATTTGGACACGTCAGATATCTTGAAGGTGAAGTTGTCATGTGATTGGTTAAACGAGAATTGGGGGTGGGGTCCATAGTGAGTGGGATTAAGGGTTTTAAGGTTGGGATGGGTTTCTGCACATGTGAATCAAGTGTGTGCAAAGGTAATTGATTTTTACCCTAAGTTTAAGTGGTGTAAAATCTGGGGGTGAAGAAGGGTGAATAGTGGTAAGTTTGATCCGAAATTGGGGGAAAAGAAGTGTTTGGCGCATTTTTCAGGTTTGAATGTTTAAACTTGGCAACTTAGGTCCTTGTGTTTTGGGAAATATAGTAAATCAAGTATTTCAGCCACAAAAACGTATTTCCCTTTGTATTAACTTTCACACTTTGGCAGTTTTGGCACATAACTTTTCAAAAGGGTTTATAAGGGTTATTTTTGCCACTTTTGCATATTTGAAGGACTGATCTTGGACATTCTTGATCTTCAAAGGTCTTCAATGTATCTTTGGCTTGATGAGGGACCATAATTGACAATTTGAAATTGTTGAGGGATTAATCTTGCCATTTCTTCAAAGTTGAAGGACCTTTTGTGTAATTTTGACAAACTTAAGAGACCAAACTTGTAATTATTAATATACAAGGGTTTTAAGTGTCATTTCTTCAATAAATGAGGATCAATCTTGTATGTCTTCAAGTCTTCAAGGGTATTTGTTGAGTATTCCATGATTAGGGCCCGGTTCTTTGTACGGCTTCGTTTCTCGTGTCCGTTTTTCCTTGTAACTTGTGATCTTTTGTCTTTTTCATGATATCCATACCTAAAATACACAAGTAAACAAACACAAGCATATATATGGTATATTATGACATTTTTATGCATTTAAAGCCCGAAAAGAACGATAAGATCATGTATAAATGCCATCTCATCAGTTATGCACCTGGAATAAGCTCAATTCCAAACTCGACTTCACGAACAGGTTGTATGCCCGGAAGTTCATCAGGAAAAACGTTAGGAAATTCTGACACAATAGGCTGATCTACCTCATACTAAACCATTGCCATGTCCCCACGCAATGCTAGAATTAAGTATCTTAGCACTTCCAAAATTCATTTTATGTGACATTTATTGAAAACGTAAACTTAAATAAATTACTACACGTGTCTTAGACATAATGTATTGTTTTCATCATGATTAAGTGACTTTTAGGGTCATAGAATAAGAACACGTGAATGCCTCATAGAGATAAGTTCGTCATCCTCGATTTTCACCCAATTCCATGCTAAGCGTGTAACGAGATCCTTGTCATTATAAGTTAGTAAAACAATCATTACTCATGAGTGTTAATTACGTACTTAGACTCCCTTATTCCTAAGGTGTATCTCTTATATTTTATTTTTGTCTTAATGATCACGAGGATGCATTTGACTTATTTCGATATTTTATTAAGGCCGAAAATAAAGTAGGACAATTCAATTAATAGTTAGCTAAAGGACACGATATTTTAAAACGGCTTCTCGTAATCTCCTTAATTTCATATCTTGACATAACTCGTTTCATGATTTGAGACCTTTCTCGGACCGATATTTGGCATGTACTTCATACTTCAAACCTTGGAAGACGTTCTTGAAATAATGGTCTTCTCTTCATATATGGAACTTCTTCACTAGGACCACGACTTCATCATTTTTCTTCAATCTTTATTTGGGATTTTGATATACAACGATCCGCCTCCTTTTCGGACATGGATATATTTATCCTCATACATTGTTAGGGTCTTTTTGGATAGACTTCTCCATGATCTTTAGGGGAGCATTGCTTTTCGTCGTGTGTCTCGATCCTTCATATTGATTTTGGAATAATGATACTTCACATCATCTTGGATCTTTAGCAACAAAATGGAGTTCCTCATTCCTTGTTAGGGCCTTTTTGGAACTTTGCCAATCTTCGCATCCCGCTTCAATAAGTTAGGCCTTGGCTATGAACTCTATTCGAACACGAGAAACTTTTAAACGATCTTGGGCTAGAAGCTAAGTAACTTTTTAAATCGTACGACCTTACTTATTGCATTTATTTAACAAAAGTGTGGGGAGAATAAGCTAATAATTACTACACATGAGATCGTGAAAGATTACGTAACTTATAATTAACTCTATCATTTCTCGTCCTCATTTAAGAGATTTAGCCTAAAAAGTTAAGGAATCGAAGCTAGGTGCTCAACACGCATGGCCAAGTCAAAAATTACTCTTATTCTCACCATCGGAAAGCCTACATTCGTGTCTTAAACATTATGAAAAGCAAGAAAATATTTAAAATTTGGCCATTTTTAGCCTTATTTTGCATAAAACGATAACAAAAAGATGAATATTGGATTGCGTGGTGACGTATGCAAGGTGAAGTATCTACTCACTCCCTATACTAAAACTAAACATTGTCCTCAATGTTTCGAGTCTAGGGGTGAAAAACCCCCATACTAGAGACGAAAGTCGAATGCTTAATCTCGAGCATGGAAAGGGTAAAACGAATAACCTAAAAGCCGTTTATGATTTATGCTAATAAGATAAACGTTAGAACATTAAAGGATATCATCGGATATCAGAATCTCCAAAGGCAACGATCGAGGCTCGAGCGATCCGTAAAACGAACACGAGAGGCTTCAATGATGACGATGAACCTAATGAATCACAATCACAAACAACCACGGAACAAAGGTTGGAAGAGCACAAGTCCCCTCGTTACACTAGTTAGAAAACGATAATATTTACAAGGATAAGCATGAGAATCCCCCACGAGGCACCTTGATTTTTATAACCGAGTCAAAAGCTCGACTCGAATCCCCATCAATGTGATCATTTAGGGATAATCATGGTGTGGTCATTTTTGATGGGGCTTACATGATAAACAATGCCCAAAAGTACATGGAGTACTTTAAAAACCCGATAAACATATATCGGGGTCAAAGATAGCGTCTTTGTTTTCAGATGAAAGACGAAACAACGCTACCCCAACCAAAAACCCGAGAGGGTCAAAGAAAATAGATGAGAAGAAATAGAAGGGTGGGACAATGGGTAAGGCAACACAATGAGCTACTCGAGGTAGACTTACACCAAGCAAACGAAAAGATTTTCCATTTATTGCATCAGTGGAAGACCGAGATTTCCCTTTACAAGCAATGTCAGGATCGAATATCTCGTCCTCAGTGGAGAAATTTGAGGGAACATAAGGGGCTTCCCCAACACTAAATCCACACAAAGCATCGTCAAAAGGAGTAGACGAGCTTGTAGCACTCAAAACACGATGTGATGACGGAGTTAGACATGTAGAGAAATCTTTTAAATCAATTTTTCTTTTCCTTTTTCATCGTTCAAAAACTCTTTATGAAAACCCGATTGAATTATGTCGAAAATATTTGGCGTTTCAAACTCAACATTAGTCACACTAAAAATCCTCACATTTATGTCACGGTTAGGGGATGGTGGATTGTATAAGTTCTCAAAACGTTGATCAACAAAGAACACCGCCCCCTCGGGGTCAACATATTCGTCATCCTCATGATCGTGAATCTTATCGATTTCTTCATCATAGATGGGTTTGTCAAACCAAGGTTTTTCATTCCCCTCATTGAGGATTTTAGAAACTCTCTCGAAGAGATCACGGTCAAGCACAAAGCCATCATTCTTTTGTGGGGATCGTTGATAAGTTAAATCCTCGAGAATGTGGTAAACGTCATTCTCGTTTGAGGAGTGTTAATTATGTAACTCCTAGAGAATGGGATTTTGGGTCACGTGAGTTGGTTCATCATCGAAAATAAGATCTTCTAACTCATTAAGTTCATCCTCGATTTTGGAAGATCTACCTCACTTGTAGGTGGAAGTGGAGGCAAAAGAGCTAGCTCTCGTTCGATAATTTCCTCAATCTCGGGATCAAACTCATAATCATCATACTTACCACACTTAAAATTCTTTTTAGGAGAATCAAAAATTGCTTGTGGATTTTGAAGCACGTGATCAATCTCGGCAAAATCGCCATCGTCATCGTCAAAGAAAGAGTCGATGTAAGCACTCACAACCATGGTCTTACAAGCCCTAGGGCTATGCTTAGGTGACTTTTCTATGACGAGAGGATCTATGCCAATGAAACCTTTAGCCTCAACGGGTGTTGGGCTAGGAAATGGAGGCACTTCAATGGAATTAGAATTTTATGCCTCAAAGACATGGTCCTTCGAAGGTGGTGAAGACGAGTCCATTTTGGTCATTGTCGTGATGGCACTAACGTCGCCCTTCGGAATTGGTTGTTCACTTTTTTCACCGAATAAATCCCAACATGATTTTTCATCCATAAATCTACGAATACCCTTTTGAATTAAGTACACGTATTCTTTATTATTAAAATATTCATTTTTAAAACCGTTCATTTTAATTCTTTCAAAACATGCATCTAGCCTCATATTTTCCGCTAAAGTTAACATTTTGAAATCATTAGAATTTGAAACATTAGTTTTATCATGATCATTTGAAACTTGGGATCTACTCATGAAAAAAGTCCATTTTTTCCTCCCCATATTTCATAGTGAGTTTCCCACCATGAACGTCGATTACGGCTCGAGCCGTTGATAAAAAAAGGTCGACCTAAAATAATGGGATATTTAGGGTCACACTCATAATCGGAAATGACGAAGTCCGCGAGAAAAACAAACTTTCAAATCCTAACATAGACATCCTCGGCTATTCCAATTGGTTTAAGTGGTGTACAATTTGCTAGCTCGATTGTCATGTTTGTGGGGTAAGTCTAGGCAATTTCATCAATTTCCAAAGAGAATGAGGCATGAGATTGATGCTAGCACCTAAATCGACAAGGGCTAAACATCCCTCAATCTCGGAAAAATCACAAGGTAGTAGAAATTAGCCCGGATCCTCCTCCTTTATCGGCATATGCCTTTTGGGTTTTTTTAAGAAGTATCAAAGCACAAGTTTCTTCATGGGTTACTTGGGTGAGGTAGATAAAGCTCTCTTTTTGAACCATGGATGGAATTCGAGGTACACGAGGGTGTGCACTCTTTTCCTTGGTCGTCACGTTCACCCTGTCGACTTAGAACATGAAGGCGTCTTAGAAGTCGAGGGTTGAAAAGAAGGAACAACTCTAAATCCATCAAGGTTTGGAGTAATCACACGACTTTTCTCACGAGACGAGGCGACTTTAACATGTTCCTTCGGATTTTCTACGGTGTCACTAGGTAACGAACTCGATGACGCACCCGAGGCCTTGTTCATGATAGCCGAAAACATCTTTTTTATGTCGATTTGTCCTTGCTCAATCTTCGTGTTTTGATTTTTTAAAGTATTGGAAAAGTCGTTTTCCAAAGTACTAATTTGTCCCTCTAAACGTCTCATATTAGCCTCATTTGTTTTCATATATTCTTGAAAATTGTTTGACGAACTATTTTGATTAGCATTAAAGTTCCCTTGATTTTGATTACTTCTTTGAAAATTTCCTTGATTACCACTCGAAAAATTGTTTCCTTGATTGTTGTTGTTTGAAAAATTCGAGTTTTGGCTGTTGTTGTTATCTCAATTTTGCCAACTCAAATTATGACCTTGATTCAAAAATTTTCCTTGTTGATTATTTCCTTGAAAATTGTTTCGGTTTTGATTTGAAAAATTGTTTCCTTGGTTACAATTGCCTTGTGATGGACCCGCCTTATTTTGATTTTGAAAGTTGTTGTTTAACGCGTTAACACTCGACGTTTGGCCATCCGTAGCCGCACACTCGTAATAATTACGAGGTCCACCACACAACATACATGATGCCTCAACCGCTTTCACCGTAGCGGGAGCGTCTTTCTTTTGCATCTCGATTAAGAACGACGTAAACACATTCGTCAACTTATCGATTTTCGCATCAACCCTCTCAATGTCGCGATTAGAATTACTAACATTGGCGACATTGGCAACACTTAGTGCGTTGCGGAGTTGGTAAACCTTGTATCGATTCTCGATAATCATTAATGCATCTTTCGGAGTTTTACACAAAAAGTTGCCACCGACGACGGAATTCAACGAATCTTGTTCTTGAAAACTAAGATCGTTATAAAACGTATCGATTTGTTGCAACTCGAAAAATCCATGTTGAGGACATTGCCTAAGCAATTCCTTAAAACGATCCCACGCATCTCTAAGTGATTCATTCGGTTTTTGCTCAAATCTCGTTTTTTAAAAACGTTGTTAATCATAAGATTCAAAGCTAAAAAGAGGTGATCCGGATGTCAAGGGGGATAAAACAAGTGGTTAGACATTTTAGAGAGAGAAAGATAACAAGGAAGAAGGTAGTGTCTGTATTTAAGAGAGAGAAAGTGAAATACACAAATGGGGATCCTCACCCCTCCATGGAAGTATGGAGGGGTATATATAGGCTAAACAAGGAGTGGCTTTGACAACTTATCAATAGTAGTCCCTCCATGTTTTTCCTATCTGACTCTAATGTAATTCCGTAAATGGCGCTCACATTTTAGGGCTAACAATCTTCCCCCAATGTGGAGACATACGGAATTACATATAATGTTCCTAACAAGTAAAAATATAACAAAATAAAGTCTTCCAATGCGCTTCCATTGTTGAGGATGTCTTCTAAGTCTTCTTGTCCTCATAACTTGTATCTCAACTTGAATCCTCTTTGTCTTTGCTTGTTGTGGAACAATTGTAATATTCATGATTTGGATTAACCCCCCCTGTTCATGCAGCATGTATTAAAAACTATCTTCATAGACTTCTTTTTTATGAAGTTTCTGAATCAGCTTCCCCCAAACCAATATCTGTATCTTAAGCAGATTCTGACACTTTGACGTAGTTTGAACAATCTTCTAGCTCATCGGTTTAAGTGCACAGCAAAAATTTGTAGAAGAACCACACCAAATAATACTACTTCAATACTGTTTCATGTCGTTTAGTTTTTGGTGATAATCCGTTTGGGGTAACATGCAGGAAATCAGCAACAATTCTTCTCACGCCTGCAGAATACTTTATAAAAATCATATAAAGTAAGTAGATACCATTCCATGTACACTACTTCCCCCTGGAAGTTGATCCGATTACTTCAAAGTACACGATCTTCCCCCATGATGATTTCAAACTCTCGGAAGCATCATTTTCGTAGACGTCCATATACTCGAGAAGTTCTTAGTCTTAAGCAAATGTCTTGAAAAGTTTTGAAAGTTGTTGAGAAACTTTGAAATATTTTTGCTTAGACTATGAAGTACCATTGTCGTTATGAGGCTCATAAATATCCCATGAGAATTGATTGCTGATTCCATCTATGTCTGTCTAACTTACCAACCTCGAATTCATTCGGCTATTTGTCGTGACCACATGTGAAGTAAACCCGATATTCCAAACTTGAAACTGAAGTACCATCCCCTAAATTTGTTACTTAAGCTTGCATTTATGTCGATTGAAGAAGATGCAGAAACAAGTCTTTTATACCTCTTGAAGTTATCCACACGAGCAACTGCGTGCGACACTGAGAACTACACAAAACTCCCAAAAGTGATAGTTATCCATGTCGTCGACCATCCACCCCTTGACAGTGGAAACTAGATAAATCAAGTCTCAATCATAAGTTTTATCGCCCAAGCAAGTCATCAATCGATAGACTGGGTTTGAAGAAAAGGGGTAGAAAAATAGAAGGAAGGCTCGATGATGAAATAAGTAGACGCCTTCATGAAATCCCACTTCAACTTCAAATAAAGAATACCAAATCCACTTCGTGATCACTTGTCTTTGTAGAATCAAAACTAGCCGTTGTCGTTTAAGTGAATCTTATATCGGATCGTTTTAGCGTTAAGTGTTTTGTTTGCTTTGGTGTTGTGTTTGTGAATGTCGCTATCTAGAACAAATTATGAAATGAATTGTCATTGAGGGACAAATTTTATCTAGATAACTTGTCGTTAAAGACCAACGTCAGTCATATGCCCAACTGATGCGCGGATCGACCTCCACGGTGAGGTCGTCGATATTTTTTTCAAAAATATTGGATTTTTAAACCAACAATTTCTTTGTCATTTAAGCACTTTCGATCGAAACATATCGAATACCCACATCGAAAATCATGTCATCATAACCCAAGGAATGCTTGTCTTGTCCCAATCCATATACTTGGCCTAATAAGTAACAACCAAATAACGATGCCCACTCTAGCTATAATCAGATATCAATTAAGTTCAGCCACAGTGATAATGATCCCCAATCCACATCATTGAATTTGAGTCCAAAGCAAGAGGTCGCATATTCTATTTGTTTCAGTGGATGAGGTTTAAGGCCTGCCAGAAGTCACCATACCCGGTACAACTCTTCATTGACCAAGATATAAGTTACAATCCCACCAATTTAGGGAATTATAATTTCAAATAACCCTAATCACCTAGTTATACTTGCCTCCTTATCATCTTTGTTCTCTCGGCCCCCATCTATTCTTCTTATCCCAACTAATCTCAAATCACCAATCTCAAAACAAAAGGATTAGATTCAAACGTATATAATCAAAACCTTACAACCATTCTACGCATTAACCCGTCGAATCACACATATTTTCAAGGAAGAATGGTGTGTTCGTTGCTTCAAGATCTTAAACAATTAAAGGTCTCGGGTAGGTGTTATTAGATTTGTTTTGAATCATAATCGAATCAAAGAAAGAATGGAAAAGTAATTTTTGTTGTTCTTTCTTATTAGTTCGAAAATCAAAGGAGGTTAATCCTCAACATTTGATCTATGATGAGTTATTTCTTCGTGTGACAGATCTCTTAGATGTCCGAATCATTAGATGAACACGGAAAAATACTGTAACTGAGATCAATCTTAATTCATTTTGTTTTGAAGTCTTGATGTGGTTCAATAATAATGTGACGATGGGAATAAGGTTAAGTTGGGTTTGATGATTTTCAGTGAAGGGATTAGGTACATAGAGTATATGGGACGAGAGGTTGTTATAGTGAGTCGGTTTGAACAAGTTTTATGGTCTCGGTATTTTTTTCTGGTTTAGTCATGCTCTTGCAATGTTTTCTTTTAAAACGAGTCATCGCAATGTTGCCATCGCAATGTTGTCATCGCAATATTGCCATCGCAATGTTGTCATCGTAATGTTTCCATCGCAATATTGCCATCGCAATGTTGCCATCACAATGTTGCTATCGCAATGTTTCCATCGCGAAAGTCCAAGCTGAAACTCCCATCGCAATAACCATCTGAAAAGGGTTTTGACTTTTTCTTGGTGGTTCTGAAAATGTTGGATCTGTTCATCATTTTTTTATATCATCTTTAACCCACAAATCAAAAACCAGATCTTATGCTTTGGGAAAAGAGAATAATATAAATAGTATATCCGATCTGAAAAAAAATGAATACAAAATAAACCAGTGACCAATTTTACAGCTTTTCAAAAAAGCTGATATACCAAAAAAAAAGATTACGAGGAAGGAAGAAAGAGAGAGAAAAATGGGATTAAATTTATGACTGATAAGCAAGACCAAAAGCTACGTGACCAAACAGCTTAAAGAATAAGCATAAATAAGCTGCTAAAAGCCACGAACACCAAAAATAAGCAAACACAAACACAAAACACCCCCGGTTAGCTCTGATACCAATTGTTAATCATAAGATTCAAAGCTAAAAAAAGGTGATCCGGAGGTCAGGAAGGATAAAACAGGTGGTTAGACATTTTAGAGAGAGAAAGATAACAAGGAAGAAGGTAGTGTGTGTATTTAAGAGAGAGAAAGTGAAATACACAAATGGGAATCCTCACCCCTACATGGAAGTATGGAGGGGTATATATAGGATAAACAAGGAGTGACTTTGACAACTTATCAATAGTAGTCCCTCCACGTTTTGCCTATCTGAATCTAATGTAATTCCGTAAATGGCGCTCACATTTTAGGGCTAACAAGCGTTGTCTTAGACGGTGGGAAAAAATGATTAACGAACTTGGAGACGAGATCCTTCCACGTAATTATGGAATTAGGTGGCTCTTTCTCGTACCAATCCTTGGCGGCACCATCGAGAGAGTAAGGAAAAAGCATAAGCTTGAAGACATCGGTTTTAACGTTCTTACACTTGCTCGTGTCCAAAAGACGATCAAAATTCCGAATGTGATCGTGAGGATTATCCGCCTCACGACCTCGAAACTTCGTAGCTTGTATCAACGAAAGCATTCCGCTCTTAATCTCAAAATTCTCCGCTTCGATAGCGTGAATTACGATCGCGTCTCTATAACCCTCGTTGGGCGCTTGGAGCAATTCCATCATCGAACGATTTTCGGCCATCTCGTCTACGGTCTCTTGAACAACGATATTAGGAACGTCGGTTTCTAATTCTCGTCTACGTCATCGATTCCTTCGATTTCGATTACGCCGATTCGAATCTTCGCTAGAATTAGAATAATCCTTCGATCGAGTTCGCATGCACTAAGCGTACAATGGGGGGTAGCAAAGAGATTCTTTCTGCGGTTTTTCATTTTTTTTTTTGGCTGTTTTTTAATTTTTTTTGGATTTTTTGTGTATTACGTAGACTCAAATCTACAAATCTCTCCTCGAATCAATTTCTCGATTAAAGGAGCCTCAAGGAATGAAAACGATCACGTGGGGTGAACGCATTCGATGACTTTAGAACGTCGGTGGAACACCAAAACATTCAAGAGGGTTTAATCTTGAAAACAAGCAAATATATATGATACGTAGATAATACTTGGGCGGCAAACTCTCGATTAGCCCTCTTTTTCAAAACATGCACAAGCAAGCGGAGGAAACGAGGCGGCGCTAATCACTTAAAAGCCTTTTTTCCCTTAGGTCGTGAAATACAACCGCCTTATACTCACCGTATAGTTTGTGTTAATCAAATAAGCCTCACGAATGTATTTATCTATTTTGCCTTTTTGATTTTTGCTTTAGATTCGAATACAATAATTGAGTGATGAGATCCCAATTAAGGTTGTGTTTTCACGCTGTTGGAGATATTGTAAATTTATTGTGATACATATACAATATATTAATAATATTCACAAAGAAAACGAAAACCAATATATCTACAATATAGTAAAATGATTGTTGTGTGTTTAGTTTAGGAAAACTAAACACGATTTATTTGGATATTATAATATATTAAGGAAAAATAACAAAAATGAGTATGTATAATATTTATGCTTTCTAAAAAATTGAAAAGCAAAAACGCACTACTCACACAAACACGATATATATATGGCACACAAAACACCTCCCCGGCAGCGGCGCCAAAATATTATTTTATCAAATAAACATCTCACTTATATTATTTAAACACTAAAAAGTATTTTTCCTAAATTTTAGAAACTATTTTTCTTTTTTGTAAATGCTAAAAACAATTTTTAAACTAAAATAATGATAATACATAATAAAATAATGCTAAAAATAAATTTACTTTTTCAAAAATCCTATTTTGCTTAGTTAAACAGTAGAAAAATGAAAACATTTGAAAACAAAACTTTTTACCCTAATAAGACAAAACAGTTTTGATTAAAACCTATTTTAAACTTAAATTAAATCTAGAAAATAATTAAATAATGTGTACAGTGAACTTTCTATTTTAAAAATCTTAATTTATATTACTTTAATTAGAAAAAATTATAAAACTGAAAAATACAACTTTTTTTCACTAAAAGGAAAAAAACAGAATAAATAAAACTAATTAAAACTCAAATAAAATGCTAAAAATAACAAATGAACAGTAAAATAAAAAATAAATTTATGAAAAATCTTAAAATAAATTAACCAAACTAGGAAAAATAAAAACTATGAAAAATACTTAATTTTCACCACTAAAGACAAAAATAAGCAAAAACTGATGTTGACACTTGGTCTGTTTTGTCCTAATGTGTAGCAGTGGCTACAAACACACTAGCAGTGGGTAGTTTTACCCACTGCTCTTAACAGAAAATAAAGAGTGGTCGTTTTTGGCTTGTTTTGTTGATTTCTTTGGAAACAAATGGCACCCCTACACTCAGTGAAGTGTAGGGAGTCAAGAATGAACAAAAAACTAGCGGCTCTAAGCAAGGAAATACACACAAATCAACAAACCAGCTAACTGGTTCACAGAAACATAGGGTCTGGCCACTTGCTGATATTTTGTGCAAATAGGTGAGTTTCAATCCACCAAAACTTGATCAATATACTACAAAACCTCAACTAATCATGCACACAAACCAATATTACCAATAACTTTAACAAATTACAATATTTCAGCAAGAAAAACTCAAGATCTAACCTGTTCTAGCCTACTAATTTTTCTAAGCAGTTTTTATGCTATTTTACTCAACTTTTAAACATACAAAATTTGTCTTATGTTACCAAACTCGAAACAAACCACTGATATTACCCTATCACTAACTACTTGAGTGTGTTTGACTGGTTTTGACCCTAAATGAAGGCAAATACCTAGTATATTATCCAAATCCAAACACCCCCTTAACTAGCAGGTATGTAATTTAACAAAGCAGACCTAAACTAATCAATACCAAACTTGGTAAAAACACAAGTAACATGCATCAAACCCCTAAATATTATAGAATAATCAATGAACAAACTAGCACAAGCATCCAGGCAACAATTTCACATAAAACTCACTAAACTACAAAGTTTAAAAGAGGGTTCAAGCCATACCTAGGCTGATGCCTTCTCTCCAAAATATTATAGTTCTAAGGATCTTATATGGAGCTTGGTGAAAGAACCTTGGTGTTGGTTCAACCACTGAACCCAAGGTGCACTTATATCTTCAAAGAAAACGGAAAAAGAGGGAGTTTGGTGCGGAGTCTACAACAGACAACCCACACCACCCTTGATGGTACCTGCACAAAACAAGGCAAACCAAAGAAAGAACAAGCTGATAAGCAATTCAATAAGCTCATTGTCAAATGATCTTATTGAATGCTTATAGCAATAAGCTATCAGAAAAATAAACAAGATTTTATGAAAAATCTTTGGAAATCAAACCTTTTGAAAACACTTGTTTTTGTGAAACCACTATGTAACCAACAGAAAAATGAAAAAATTCGAGAACTCAAAATCTAGGATTGGGTGTCAATCAATCCTAGATTTTAACTGCTCCAATTTGGTTCTCAAAACAAGTTCTACCAAGACTTTGGAACAATAAAATATTTTGATAAATTAAATTATCTTGCATAAAAGTAAATATTAAACTAAGAAAACAGTAATGGAACTCAAAGATATCTCAAATGCAAGGTTTTGAAATTACTTTAACTATTCCATTTAAAAAGTTTACAAAGGAGATAAATATCTGGAACAAGTGAATATGGACACAAGCATCTATTTTTATATAACTGGATGGAAATTACTAGAAGTACATGAAAATGAAACCCTAAACTATGATTTTCCATCTTTTCCCTTTGAAAGTCTTGGTCAAATTCTTCATCTTGTGATCTCTGTTGTTGCCAGTTGGAAAGAAGCAATCCTGGACGTTCCTAAACTCCTTTGGGACCAAGTTTTGCTTGTGGGACGTTGGATGCCTGGGAGATTCTGTTTTTACCATTTTTGGGTAAGCAGGGTTGTCTCGTGTGGGGTCCAGGGTGAAGGGTTTATGGTGTGGGTTTAAGTGAGGATAGGTTTAATTGTGTTTCTGGAGGTATATGGTTAAAAAACCCTTTGGTTTAGTGTGTCCATGGGATTAGGGTTTATAGTGGGAGGGAAAGGGGAATAGTTGAGGTTTAATCTTGTTTATTGTTTACAAAGGTGTTTAGGAGGGAAGAATTAAACAGATTTGTTAATCAGTTTAGTAAAACTTGGTGGTGGGTGACGTGTAAGGGGTGGTGAGGTGGTGTTGAGTGACTGGATGAATGGAGTGAGTGGGTGACGTGTCTAGGTGGGAGTGGTGGATGGTGGTTATGTTGTCTGACACAATAAGTCCCACATGTCCCATAAACTTGTCAAATGAAATCTTAACAGCCAAAACTTCCTTTTTCCTTTGTAAACAAACTTTGTGTTTTTATATTTTGGCCACCAAAACTCTTGTAAAGTTATCACAAGGAATTAATTTGCATTTTGACCATATTCCAAGGACCAATGATGTAATTTCTCATCATTTTAGGGACCCATATGCATATATTGAGTTTTGCAAGGGTTTAAAAAGACAAGTCTTCCAAAGATGAAGGACCATTCTTGACAATCTTCAAAACTTCAAGGACTTCAATAGAAATTCATGATTCGGGTCCGGTTCTTTGTGCGGCTTCGTTTCCCATGTTCGTTTTTGCTTGATTCTTGTGATCTTTTGTTAGATTTCACGATATCTGTACCTAAAATACACAATGAACAAACACAAGCATATTTTGGGGTATTTTAATGATATTTTAAGCATTTTAAGCCCGATTTGGACGATGAGACTATGTATAATTGCAGTCTCATCACTGATCTTGGATCGATGAAGACTCGGCAGTAATGTCATGAATATTGGTTATAAAGCCCTGACAACCGTGTTTTAATAATGTACGTGCCTCCATGCATGAAATAATTTATACTGACCTCCCTGGCAGAAAACCATGGTGTATGTACTTTGGAGATTTTTCATCACCGAAGATGACTTGATAAGTGTGGCAATCTATCGTAGCCTGGTGTTTGGATAACCAGTCCATGCCCAATATCAAATCAAAATCGTACATGTCCAAAGGAAGTGTGCCAACTCTGCAAATTTTATCATTAAATTCTAGGGGAAGCTCTCTGTACACCTGGGTGATTCGTACAGAGTCCCTAAGTGGCGTGGAAATGCATATGGCATTATCTAATGGCATAGGGGAAATCCTAACACGTACAACAAAAGTAGTGGATATGACTGAATGAGTCGCTCCAGTATCAAACAGAATGCATGCTGCCAAACCATTCATAAAGAGATTCCCAGTGATGATAACTGAAGTCTTGTTCGCCTGATCTCTAGTAGTAGTGAACACGCGACCAAAAGTAGGTGGTGGTTTGGAGTCGGCATGTCAAAAGGTTCCTTCTATCTCACCTTGGCGACAATCCTTCTGCTGTTTGCCTTGCTGGCCACACTTGAAACAACCACTAGTACCTCGGCGACAAACAACATAATGTCGGGCGAACAAGTAGGGCAGATAGGGTGCGTGAATCCTCCAGCAGGCGTCCTAGCTAGCTGAGAACCTGTTCCAGGATTACATGCATGAGACATGATCATGGAACATAAGCATGATTACATAGAAGCTTTAATATTTACCAGATGAAGTAGAACGGTTAGAATGCGAACCTCTACGGTCCTGATCCCTGTCGTTGTTATTGTTCCTGGATATGAGTCGTTGGAGTGTCAAAATACCATAACATAAGATAGTTTAACATGAAAGAAGGTAAATGTAGGGACCTGCTGTTGCTCGAGTTATTGGCATTGTTACGGTAATTATCATTACCACCACGCCTATCTGAACCAGAATGGTTGTTGGTCTGACCGTTTCCCTTAGATGCTTGCTGTTGAGCGGCCGCAGGCATACGGTCGTCAGTCTTCTGTCTGAAATGTAAAGTTGAACAGAGGATGATATGCAAATGAAAATACTGAAAGAAATGAATGGTTTACAATTGGTGATTAAAGATACCTCTTCACTGATCGATCATCACCAAACTCCTCTCGTTCCTGAAGCATTTCAAGCTTTCGGGCTGCATCGGCCACCTGTGTCACTGTAGTGAACGTAGCACAAACCAAACTGTTAGCAACCGAAGTGCGAAGAGCCCAGCAAAATTTCTCATCTTGATCCTCAGCAGTACCAACTGCTGCTCCCAAGAATCCAGCCAAGCGAAGAAACGTCTGTATGAATTCGTTGTTGTTCTCCCCAACAACCTGTCGGATATTATGATAATCCCTCTTAAGCTTCTCCTACTCAGCATGTGGGAAGTACTGATTAAGGAAGAGCTCCTTAAACTGGTCCCATGTCAACAATGCAACCCAATTATCACCACCATTGGACTGCTTGACTGACTTCCACCACTGCAGCACATCACCTTCAAACTTATAGCAAGCCAGTCTTGCCTTGAAAACACCGTCACAGCCCATCGCATCGAATATCTTCTCGCTGTGAGAAATTCAAGCTTCAGCCTCGTTGGGGCTGTCAGTAGGCTCAAACGAACGGGGTCTCTGTTTGTTGAATCGCTCCAACCAAGTCATGAGGGTAACAGGAGGTGGAGGATTGTTGTTGTTCTGAGGATGATTGCCAAATTGAACGCCCTAGGCTTGAATTTCAGCATGAACTTCGTCCCTGATTTCATTGCGAAGTTGGGGAAGGATGGCTTGCAAAGCTGCATTGATAGCTACAGCCAATATCTGATAGTTTAAAACAAAATGCAACATAAATGAGTCTAATTAAAATATGACATAAATAGAAAAATGCATGAACAATGTATAAAACATGAATTATTTATGATGCATAAAACAGTTTTAAAATGCATGGTAATTTAAATATGATGATATGTCCATGAGTGAACGCCTATGGGTCGGTTCACAAAACAAAAGGGCAAGTGTGGACGCCTATGGGTCGGTACACAAAACAAACAAAATTTTCGATAAAAGCACATGCGACTAAATAGGGCCAGCCCCTTACCAACCATTACTTAGTCAAAATTCCTGCGACAATGAGATGAATGCATGAAATGAATACGTGAAATGAAAATGAAATGAATGCATGAAAACCAACTGTCAGTTCTAGGAAGACGCTGGTGACTTCCCTTAAGTCACAGGTCATGTTTTACAGAGCTACAGGTCGAAACCTTGGCTCTGATACCATAATTGTAACACCCTATTTGTTAATATGGAATATCACAGTGATATATGGCGTGTCATCAAAGCATGCAAGGTAAATGTCTAAATATTCATGACCATAAATAGAAACACCATAAACAAGCATCGGTAGTCTAAGTAACTCAACACAAGTAACTATAAGTACTGTAAAGGAAAAGGACTAAACAATGTCCAACATGAAATAAAGTAAGATAAAGTATGATAAATGCATAAGATATAGAAGGATGGATAGCTTCCATCCGAATGCACATACTCTTGAGATCCTACTTGCGACCTTGGGTACCTGCCGTTTGGGAACATGGAAATGGAAAACGGCTGAGCATAACGCCCAGTGCACGGATATACAATAAAGCATGGAAACATAGATTAATGAAAGCATAAAAGAGCATATAAAGCATGGAAGGCAGCGGAAATGAAAAAGTCCTGGGAAACCTAGATGTGTAACATGTTAACTGGTTTTAGTTCTGAAAGCATAGCTTATGTCACTTATGAAAATATGTATTAGTTTAATATACCAAAAGCGAATATAGGTCATAAGGTCAACAACGTGCATGAATACTTGGAGGGGTGACCTCGTAATGCAATTAGAGGGGATGCCTCTAATTAATATGGTAATGGGTATGAGGGATCAACTCCTTGTGAAGGATGCAAGGCACACACCACATTCACCATGAAATCCAGATTGACACTGTAACTAGGATGCACCCATACGCCCCACATGATAATATAATAATAAAGGCCAAATAAACTGAAAGGGACGCCACGAGCTATCACTCCGCCGTGGTGAAGTCATAACACTAGTGCCTCTAGTGTTATGGTTATGGTACCTCCATAACTAGGTGAAACTGACATGCATGTATATGGATAAGGTAACTAATAAAACATAAGCATTTAAATCAGTAGCTACTGGGGAAAAAAGTTGACTGCATACGAGAAATCCTAATAAAGGAAGAGATTGTCCTTACTGAAGGACGGGAAATCCGTACCTTGTGTCCAATAGAAGCTAACGGAAACGCTGAAGAACCTACTCCGCCTTGACGGATAATGCTACATAAGAATAGGGAAATGTATGAGTTGTTTGAATTACATGTGTTTTACTTGTTCTGTATGTTCTTAGCTTATTATTCATGTTATGTCATCTTTTAACTATTTAAGGTATTAATCTGTAGTTATTCTTGTATTCAGTTGTTTATTATTCATGTAGTATGGTATTATAATACTTGTATTGTAATACTAAGTAAATTCCTAAAAATAGCAGGTTTCTATAAATAGTAAGTTTCTAAAAATAGAAAGTTTCCAAAAATAGTAAGTTTTCATAATTAGAAATAAGCTGGATTATTAATGTCAAGTAAAGTTTACTTAGTAAAATACAAGTCATGGTTCACGTATTATAGCTTATTAAGTAATTAACTTGGTTAAATTAATAAACTATACATTATAAGAATTTAATTAAAAATACATGTTTTAATTAAATTAAGCTAAGTTAAATACCTTAGGTTATACATGAAATATTAATTTTAATATTTAAACCTAAGTCATGCATTTAATTAAATTAAATAGTTTAGAAAATAATTTATTTAAGTATATTTTCTGATTTTAATACTTTCCCGAACCCGTGATTTAAAATTAACCCGAGCCCGAAAAAAGCCTAGCCGACACCATATAGTCGACGGCTAGTGGTGTCAGCCGGCGGCTGATTAACCACCGCAGCCCACCAGTGGCTAGACCGGTGAATCGGCTGCCACTGGTTAGCCTCGGTTCCCACTGCCGAGCCCGGCTAGCCACTGCCCGAGCCCGGTTCACACCGGCCTACTGCCGGTTCCCACTGTTCTTGTTATACCGAGCCACACCGAGACCCTAGTGGTCTCGGTTAGCCTCGAAACCAAATCAAAAACCACACCCCGACTCGCGGTCGGGTCCCTTTGCATGCGTCCGAGCCAAACGAACCCCACACCGAGACCTTGGGGTCTCGGCTGGGCGAATCGAACACCACCGAGAGCTTCAATGCTCTCGGTTTGGGTCTCGGCCGAACAAGCAAACACCAAACACCCCTTAGTTCTTGATTTTAATTAATCCCACATGTTTTTCCTTGTTTGTTTTTAAGATTAATTAAACTAATATCATGAATTCATAAAAGAATTAAAAAGAAAAAGGGTTTTGATTATACCGAATGTGTGAAAGGAAAAAGGTTATGATCACGAACACGTACACACAAAAATCAAGTGGCAAAATTCGTCCCGAACACCCTTGTTGGTGACCTATAGCCGGTGGCAAGAAGAAGAAGGAAGGCAAGGTTTTGTTTTTCTGTAACCTAAATTATGAGAAAAGTTTCCTGTGTTTTTCTTATTATTTGGTTATCATGGGTCATGGGCCAAAAGGCCCACTCACTTTCTTTATGCTCTCTTAGTCGCGGCACCCTTAAGGCCCACAAGGGAAACTCGTAACTTTTCTAGTTACATTATATACACGTGTACGTTCGTGTTTTATTTATCGTGTATTTATATGTCGTGGTCGTAAACACATTTATAATATATACGTAAGTACATGTTATTTAATATTGTGACACGTGAAATATATTATAAATAGAAAGTTTAAATTTTATCGTACTTTCATGTATTTACTGTTAATGTTTACTGTTCATGATATTTTAATGCGGGTTTTACAAGAGTAATTCAAGATTCTATAGGCTATGGTGAGTTCATAGTCTCACTTTTAAAAGTTTATAAATAATTTGAAAACCCGTGAGGGGGATATATGCTATTAGAATACAAGTATTTTTGTATGCTGCCTGATATGATTATTGACACTACGTTTACTTGTTGCCATTAAGTCCCTTTTTAATCGTAGACCGCTAATCATTTCTAGAAAATAAGCGTTAATATTTTGAATATTACTATTTGGGGACTGACATCCCCTATCTGGGCAAGTCGCACTTGCTGGAATGCTGACAGGTTCCTACCTAGGCTAAATGGATACACTTTATTTTGCTAAACTGATCAGGTTAGTCCGAAAAACTACCTGCATAAAGGAAATTTCTTGGTTTTTCTTGATAATGTCTAGTTGCGGGGTCATGAGCTAGTGCAATAAGAATCGATGAAGCTAAAAATAATTGTTGTATAACACTGTAGCCCTAGATTCGTGCTTGTATTCAAATATTGTTTAAACCTATGAATTCACTCAACCATTGTGTTGATTTTTAAGTATATGTCTCAGGTAAATGAAGACGGGTGGGCTGCGGATCGTGAAATCTTGAAAAGTTATCATTCTAATAAATAAAACTAGATCTTCTGAAACCTGTAATGTACAATGTATGTACAGTTGTTTTTGTTACTCTGATGAATAAATGAATGATAACGTAAATATTTATAAAATGTCTTTTTAAGCATTTTTCTATTATTGTGACTATGATACCTTGAAAGTAATACCCCAGATTAGCTTCCACTGCTATGTGGTAAAAATGGGGGTGTTACAAATACTCCAATGATGCTAGCTTTATACGAACTCCACTTGTTTCGGAATTATTGAGAGGAACTTCTATGCAAGAATATTCATTAAAATAAATGCTTGTAATGATTTTAGCAATAACTTAGTAATGGTTGTTGCAAACCTTAAAGGAACTTGATATACATAAGAAACCATTCGTGTTCAATATGAATGGGATGATATTTGGTCACTCACTTGATGATTGTCCAAAAGCTCCTAAGCAAGTGGTGAATAGGATATATATTGGAAAGGGTGGATCTTCCAGGGCTGACGAGGAGGGTTATAATGAAGTGGGAAAAGAAGAAATCAGTTCCAGTAATGAAGGTAACAAAAGCGTCAAACCGGTCTCGGTGAAACTAAAAACTTATTTTCGCTATAAACCAATGCAATCATACCAAGGGGTAACCCATATGAAGATTCCTTTTGTTGGAAAGAAGAATGTTTCGACATCAGGTGACTAATTGCACTTATCTCTTAGTAATTCGATTGCGGCTTTATATTTTGAAAATCCGGTTAATGAGGAAGTAGATACTAGAAATAAAGCTTCGACATCTGTGTGCAAGAGGAAGGGTAAAGTTATACCCCACTAATAGACTAGATTAATATTTTTTTAAATAGCCGTTGAAGAGAAAATGTGTGCTTGTGGATGATCATGGTAACCCTCTTGAAAAAAATGATTATTTAGGTTATTAGGGTAGAGAGGATGAAGTAAAATATATTGATAATGAAATGACAAGTTATATGACGTCTAAGCCATCGATGTTGGATATGATACTAAGAGAGTGTTGTAACGATTGAGAGATACTTATGGGCATGCTGACTATGACTCATACGAATGATGATATCTATGAGGGTCGGGAAATTCTTCCGAATATTAAATTTATATGGGATAATTTGGATATCAAGGTTCAAGGTCGAAAAAATAAATATATTACTTGGTGTTATCGAGTCATTTATAGTCCAGTTATAATTTCATCTTCCTTATGTGAGTAGCTTTACGTATGTAACGATATGATACTAAGAGAGTGTTGTAACGATTGAGAGATACTTATGGGCATGCTAACTATGACTCATACGAATGATGATATCTATGAGGGTCGGGAATTTCTTCAGAATATTAAATTTATATGGGATAATTTGGATATCAAGGTTCAAGGTCGAAAAAATAAATATATTACTTGGTGTTATCGAGTCATCTATAGTCCAGTTATAATTTCATCTTCCTTATGTGAGTAGCTTTACGTATGTAACGATATGAGATATGAGATTCATCCAAGTTCATTATACTCAATTATATTTTATGTAAGAATTCACTCAAAATTTATTTATCCATTGCACATATGTATTTTAGATGCAACTCGACGTATTTTTGGAAATGATAACTATGGGTTAGCTTTTTAATAAACAAATTACGGAGTAACCATTACTAGTATTATTTCTCCTTCAAACACTCGAAGATTCTTAACTCCCTTTGAGAAAATGAAAGCAAGATTTAGCATATCACGTCATGTTTGTTTAATAATAAAAACAAGGCCCCAAAAAGTTGGTGAAAAAACTTCTGTATTTGAGGTAAGCTCTATATAGAAATTCTTTTTGAAATACAATTATATGTAATCATACATGGCTTAGTAATAGAGGTGACAAAACTTTTCTATTTTGATAAATATGAGTACTTTTTGTTTATTTTCAAAAAAGGATCAGGTATTTTTTGTTAATTCTTTATTATTAATGAGTTAAACAAGCGTATATGTAAAAAAACTTATAAGCTTAATGGGCGCACATGTAAAACACTAATTAGGCTACTCAGCAGATATTTTATATTTATTTTTTATCCCCGGCTTTTAAACAGGTATTTTTATTTTTTTAATTCTACGTTTTTATATATCTTTTTTCTCATTTTAGATTGCGCCCGTTTAGCCCCCGTTTTACCCGTGCCCATTTAACTCGCACCCATTTAGCCCGCCGCCCGTTTAACCCGTCGCCCATTTAGCCTGCCGCCCGTGCCACCTCTAATTAATAGTGACAATGTTTGGCAAGATCATAGTGACAATATAATGTAGCTTGAAGACTTTCAAATGGTCTGATGTATATGGTGTTTATTCGGCTTAAGCATGTGAACTATATTCGGGATGGGTGACACAATGTGTGTTTGGCTTGTTAGGGGAGAATTGTTTAATGCAAACGTAGTATCTTCAAGTGTTAGAAACTATATCCATCTAACCTAAAAATAAGAAATTAGCAAAAATGATCATGTCAATGTCATTTTGATTTGAACACTCACGTTTATTGGGTGTACCTTATGTCACGAGCCAAATTCTGAAGGTCGGGTTTTGCTTGGAAGGCGCACATGAATGCGAGGGTTTTTGGTTTATTCTTGTTGGTCTTGTTGGAGTACCCAACGATAAGGGTGTAGTACGTGTCACGAGTAGAGACTCGATATGGCACTACACTGGTCGGGAGTTGGGGCCGCTCCCCTGATGAGTCCAAGGCAGGACGAAACCAGTGAACCTCTATTATACGCGGGATGGTTGGCTGGTCCTTATCGGTGTAAGGACGCCACGCGGGGTCTAAAGGATGACTCCGTGACAAGTGGTATCAGAGCCAAGTCGGACCGAGGCGGACCGAAGCAGAATCGTTCAAGATTGTTCTCCCAATAAGTTCTTAAAGTGTTTGGCTGCGCAAAGGTGGTGGGAGTGTGCTCCCGGGATATTGAAGAGTCAATATGATGTTGCGTGGAGTTCGTAATATCGCATTCGATGGAAGCCAGAGAGAGTAATGGACTAATCCAAATGGGTGGATGTCAGTCGCTGCACGCTGGATCTTAAGTCGCCAGAAAGGGTAATGGACTAATGTGTAGTCGCTGCACGCTGGGACCCAAAGAGTTGAAAGTCGAATGTCCCTTTAAACCATGAAGCCGGAGTAAAGCCAAAGTCATTTGAGGGTAGTCGTTCGTTGGCGCGAATGACCATGCACGAGGTCGTGCATGAATTGGTGGTGGGAGAATGTCACGAGCCAAATTCTGAAGGTCGGGTTCTGCTTGGAAGGCGCACATGAATGCGAGGGTTCCTGGTTTATTCTTGTTGGTCTCGTTGGAGTACCCCAACGATAAGGGTGTAGTACGTGTCACGAGTAGAGACTCGATATGGCACTACACTGGTCGGGAGTTGGGGCCGCTCCCCTGATGAGTCCAAGGCAGGACGAAACCAATGAACCTCTATTATACGCGGGATGGTTGGCTGGTCCTTATCGGTGTAAGGACGCCACACGGGGTCTAAAGGATGACTCCGTGACACTTAGCTAACATATTAATTTTGATGTTTACTAATTCTTTTTCTCCAAAGAAACTTTGAATTGGGAATAGAAAACGACATATATAAATCCTTCTTATAATTACAAAATATTACGTATAATGTTTGGCAAAACTTATAAAAAAGGCTTTCGACGTCCGAAAAAAAAAATCCTTCCAACGCGTTTTATGAAGATTTTAGGTTTCTCCTAATGTGCCGACTTTTCAATGTTTAATATTTGACAAGCTTGAACATGTTTATCTCAAAGACATGCATCAATCCCCAAATAAGGAATGTTGATGCAGTGCAAAAAAACATTCGAAGTTTGGTATAGAAGCATAGCTATAAATAAAACAACTGTTATTATCCCCACACTAGTATCACCCCCCCACTGTATTTAGACATTTCCAACCCTTCCATGTTTAGTATCATATCATTTTATCCAATCATAATATGCCAATTTTGTCATAGAATTGAAGGAACATATGTAAACCAATGTTTTGGTTTATATATTGGTGGCCTATTAGACATTTTTCATAGTTACTATGTTTAGTGTGATGACTTTTGACATAGAAGTCGTAACTTTTATGGTCCCAGTCCAAGAGTACATCAAAATTTAGGCTATCAAAATGTAAATAATAAATTGAACACCATAATATTTTATATCTGCTTACTTTATATATTTCTACTGTAAGTTATTGAAAATTAAATAATATTTAATTGAATTCTTGTTAGAATAATATGATAAAGTATCATTGGCACATTTACATGAAAATTCGCCCCATTCGCGGACCATTCACACCAAATCTTTCACTATTTTGGGTATTGGTATAATTTGTCTCTTTTGCCCAATAATCCCATCATGGTAACCTATTTAGGGAGTTTTGTCTAGTATAACCTAAAAATACAAATAGGTATCTAAATTTTTTGATACAAAAGAATTGGATGTTAGAATAAAAAGAGATTCCGTGCGCAAAAAGCTAAAATAAAAAATGTTGAAATTAATGGTTGTTTAATTCGTTAAGACATGCTTCTAATTTATACCAACAAAAATAAACGTTCGTCCGCTACAAATAACCGATGTTTTAAAAATCGAGTCTCAAATTAATTCAATCAAATTATCAAGTCATTGATTTAGCCGGTTCGATAATTAGATCAAACCGATCTTCTACATTAAAAAATTAAAAAGTATTCACAATTATTACAAAAACTACACTACAAAAAAAGTTTACATATTACACATTTTTTACACACTCAAATAAATGTAAAATATATTTTGAGTTTTTTTACATATATAATTATATAAAAATTACTTACATATATAAGCAGGGGCGGAGGGACATACAAAGATATGGGGGGCGGTGCCCTCAACAAGCTGGCCCAATTTTATTTTTTATAGTGCAACTTGTTATTTTTAGTGGGCTTTTAATTGACATGCCCTCAACCCAAATCTCAAATTGCCCTCAACCAAATTAAGCTAGGCATTTTATTTTTTTGTTTTATAAAATAAATTATGAACCGGAAAACTAAACGTCAATGGAGGAGCGATAAAAGTATCATTTGATCAGATACTTAGATAATCAGATTCACAGTGGTAAGGTAAAACCCTAACTTTAATTTTACCATCATAAACTAATTAGTTTAAGCATATCTGTAATTGTGTTATTGATTACCAAATAACATGATCACTTGAATTGATTAGTGATGTGCTTGTTTGTTTTTCACTATCAATTAGTTTAATGTTAAAATAGGTTTTGCTTTTAGCCTAACAGAATTAGAATGAACCTGATGTGGTCATGTAATCATGTTGATGCACGAATGGTGAAGAAAAGACTCATAAAATATGACATTAGCTTTCCGAAGAGTATTGTTCATCACTTTTGTCTAAAAACATGGAAATGTTAACGATGAATTCCAAAGTATGACCTATGGCAAAGGACATTTTTAAAATATTTTTTTGGAAAATGATTTATCCTCCTACTTCATGTGCCTACATATCCTCCTACTTATATGATTTTGACAAATGGAATGATCAATATATGAAATTAAGAAAGAGAATGAGTGGATTACACATGTTATAATTTGATGTGGGTAGTAGGATAAGTAGGAAGATTTAGCATTGCTCTATTTTTTTCTTAATGTAAGAATCTTTTTGCTCTTATTTTTCTCAAACTAGTTGCACACATTTTCTCATAATATATTACTGTTTTTTGCGTTTTTAAACAGGTTTTTGGTACGTTTTTGCCATGTTAAAAGTTGCTGAGTTTCTGCTAAGAAGCTGCTGAATTTGCCCACTTAAGCTGCTGCTGAAAAGATGCTAAACAGCTGTTGAATTGCTACTAAGAAGTGGCTGAATTGCTACGGAAATTGCTGCTGAAATTGCTGCTAAAAAGCTGCTGTTAAAAGCTGTTTTTGGTGTTGTTTGGTGCTAAAATAAGGGTGTGTTGGATGCTGTAATTAGCTGCTGAAAAGATTCTGTTAAATGGTGCTGTTTATTCTGATAAAATCTGTTTTTTGGTGCTATTTTTGGCGCGGTGCTGCAGTAAGGTAAGGGTGTTTGGATGCTACAAAAACCTATGTTTTCACGCTACATAAGGTGTGTTTTATTGTTATTTTAGCACAATAATAATTTTTTGCCCCCAATATATCAATATCCTGGCTCCGCCACTGTATATAAGTGTGAATAAACCATAAATTCTATACACTTTTAAGTATGAACCTTATTTTGTTACACATAGAGGTGTGATTCAGGTTGACACGGTCGGGTTCGGGTCAACTCGGGTCGGGTCAAGTCGGGTCAAGGGTAATAAATATATAACCCGAACTCGAGCCTAATTAGAACTCGGGTCACTCAGGTTCGGGTCAATTCGGGTCGGGTCAACTCGGGTCGGGTCAACTCGGGTTCGGGTCAACCCGAGTTTAATGAAAATGTGTAAAAAATGGCTCAATTAAGTACTAATACAATGTAAAAAGTGTAATTTTAGTCGGGTCAAGTCGGGTTGGTCGGGTTCGAGTCAAGTCGGGTCGGGTCAAGAGTAAAAAATATATAACCCGAACCCGAGCCTAATTAGAACTCGGGTCAATTCGGGTCAACCCGAACTGACCCGAATACACTTTTGGACCCGAGTGACCCGACTCGAATATGATTCTTCGGGTTCGGGTTCGGGTCGGGTTAGGGTCAACTTTTTCGACGCCCCTAGTTACACATATATTTCTCACATTTCTCATTGAGAAATGTGGAAAATATGGGTGTAACAAATGGGATCCACACTTAAAAGTGTGAACAAGTTATAAACTTTTCACACTTTTTTTAACGGCGGTTTGGTGCAGCAGAGTATTTTGCGTGCCACCGAGGCACCAAGTCTATTGACCCGAGTTCGAATCATCTCAGGAAGAGAATATCAACCCTCATGCTAACCATCCAGTTTCCCATGAAGGGGTTCAAGGCATTCCACTGGGATTTGAACTCGGCTGCCAATTATGAGAAAATCCCCCACATGGAGAATTGTAGGAGTCGAACTCCTGACCTCCCACACGAGTTTTATTTGCAACACATGTAAGTGTGTTGACCTAAAATTTGTTCACACTTATTTATGATTTATATTTTTATACATTCATATTTGTTAATAAACTCAAAATATTTTCCACACTATTTAAAAGTGTATAAAATAAAGTGTGATAAAATGAAACTTTTTTGTAGTGTTATATATATAAATCATTAAATATTTCATATACCGAGAGGATAAAAATTATTTACTAAGAAATATAACATGTAAAAATAAAATTACATTGCGAATACATACAATTAACATGCTTTATTTGTAAAAAAGCAAGAAAAAATTAGAACCAGTCGTGTAAAACCCGCATGAAAATACCACGAGTTTAAAACTTTTAATAATTAATCCACGATAAGTAACTACGTATATTAATACGACACGACAAGTTATATCACGGAAATTAAAATCACAAAGTTACGAACATAGGAGAACACAAATATGACATGAATTAGAAAAATGGGCTTTATTATAATCAAAGTCTTACAAGTTAGTAAGGGCCCAAGCCTGGCCCATGATGAAATAACTAACAACCACACATTTTCCTTTCATTTTACAAGTTAAAGAAAAAAACATAGAAACCCTAAAGTTGGGGTGTGTGCCGCCGACCTTAAAGAACAAAAAGGAGAAAAATAGTTTTGGTTTTTGGATCTTAATCTTACGTATGTTGTCGTGTTCTCCATCCATTGATTTCATCTCTTTCGGTACATCTCTAAAACCTTTTTCTTATTTTATTTTGTCAAGAATCATATACAAATTAAAATGAATGAAATAAAATCATGTTTTGGAATAATAAACAAGAATCGAAATCATGTTTGGTTTAGTCTTGTTGTGGCTCGGAAACCGAGAACCCCAAACGAGGGTGCTCTCGGTGGTTGCTTTGTCCGGCCAGCCGAGAGTTATAACTCTCGGTGGGTGTGGTGTGCTAGGCAGCCGCAAGCCCAAAGAACCGGTGGGAACCAGTGGCTTGGCAGCCGCAAGCCAATGGCTTCAGTGGCTAAGCTACTCGATGGGTATTCAACATGGGCATCAGCAGATCGAGTTGCTCGGTGGGTATTCAACATGGGCAACAGTAGATCAAGCTGCTCGGTGGGTATTCAACATGGGCAACAGCAATCAAATGAGTTCGGTGGGTATTCGACCTGGGAAGCAGAAAATCATTTAGGTCGGTAGGATATGTTTGTTTGGCTCGGTTAAACCGAGAGACCACAAAGGGAGTGTTTGGATTAATTTATTACGACTTATTAAACCGACTTATTATGTTTTATGACTTATTAAAATGAGATCATTAAGACGCGTTGTATTTAATATTGGTTTAAATAATTTTTGGGCTTGATTAAAATAGTTTATTATTTATTCGGTTTAGTTAATAACGGCTTAATTAATCACGGGTTAGTTAAATTGAATTATTATTTTAGCTTATGTTAATAATAGGCTTATTAAAATTGGATTTTAGTACAAGCTAGATTAATATTGACTTATTAAAAACATGACTTAATAAAATATGCGTATTAAGTTAAACATAACTAACTTTGGATTATTAAACCATGACTTATATAAATTAGCTTATCAAGATATCGGCTTATTGAAATCGGCTTATTCGATAAACAAGATAAATTACTTACGTATATTAAACCAGCTGATTACTATTTATTTTATGGAAACTTACTATTTATGGAAACTTACTATTTTTGAAAACTTATTATTTATGAAAACTTACTATTTATGGAAACTTACTATTTATGGAAACCTACTAAATATGTAAACCTGCTATTTTTGGAAAGTTACTATACATGAAAACCTGCTATATATGGAAAGTTGCTAATTATGGAAATACCAAGTATAATAACACGCAAATCATGAAATACGCTAATCAAGATAACATGAATGTATAACAAGAATAAAAGACAAGTTAAAACACGAACAAGTAACTCAAATCATGAACAAGTAACCAATACCATGAACAAGTAACTTATATCATGAACAAGAAACTCATACACGTCCTTAAACATGTAGATCGCGTAAAGTTGGAGTAGTTGATGAGACTGCAATTATACATAGTCTCATCGTCCAAATCGGGCTTAAAACGCTAAAAATATAATACCCCAAAATATGCTTGTGTTTGTTCATTGTGTATTTTAGGTGCAGATATCGTGAATTCACCAAAAGATTACAAGAATCAAGCAAAAACGAACACAAGAAACGAAGTCGCACAAAGAACCGGACCCAAATCATGAATTTCCATTGAAGTCCTTGAAGTTTGAAGATTTGGCAAGATTGGTTCGTCATATTTTGAAGACTTGTCACTTTTGGCCCTTGTAAATCTTATTTATACAAGTTTGGTCTATAAAGTTTCAAGACTGCACAAGATATGCCCTAGAAGAATAATGATATTGCATTAATAACCCTTGGAATGATTTTTCAAAAGATTTTGTGGCCAAATTGGGAAAACATAAACTTGCTTTACAAAGGGAAATTAGAGTTTGAGCTGTTTGACTTGATGTAGCAACAAAAAGGAAGTCAAGGGATCAAAGTTGCTAGAAACCAAAACCCTACTCCACCTATCATCAACTGCCACGTCCCCCACTCAATCTCCTCAACCAATCACACATCACCAAACCCCCACGTCATAATTCCGCCAGGTTTATTAAACTTTTGATTAATACTTACTTTTTTAAACCTAAAAGTGGAGGTTAACACCCTCTAAACCCCCTAATACAAATCAAACATCATTGTTTAATCACCTTCCCACTCATAAACCTTAAACTTCAATCCACTCCTAAACCAAAAGGGTTTACTCCCTAAACCTCCAGACCCACAATTCACCTTACCCTCACCACTTCCCAACCATAAAAAACCTCATCACATGCCTCATGGTCCCCACCAAGAGGTCCCCTGCACCCGTCCTTGTCTACTCTTCCCCAAAACCCGACCATATCAACGGCTAAAGTGGAAACTTGCTCTCCACACTCAAAACAAACGCTCAGGATCAAGTCAAGGAAAACTGGCAACCCACATGGTATAGACAGAGATCACGGGCTGCATTTTTTACCAAGAAGACTTCAAGGGAAATATTAGTAATCACTAGATTAGGGTTTACTCTTTTTCAATTCTAGAATTTTATGTAAGCTCCTATATAAGAGCAATAGGGCTTTTTCGTTTTTTTTGTTCCAGACTTTATAATTTTTTTATCTAAATGAATATTTAAAGTATTTGGTAAAACTTTTGCATTTCTAAGTTCCATTAGCTGTAGACTTTAGAAATTAATTTTATTTTTGTTTTGTGAAAGAAGGTTTCGGTTTTATCAAAGGTTATCACCAAAGTTTCTTGTTTAAAATTTATTGTTCATCAGAATTTGGGACCCAAACCATAAGAAGCAGCCTTTAATCTTGTTTGATAATCAAGTTTTAAGGTTTGTTGTTTATGGTTTGTTAACATTTTGTTTGGTTATCATATGTTTCAAAGGTTTTAAAGGTTTGGTTTCAAATTTTTTACTAAAAATCCATTTTATGCTTTCTGCTTACTGTAGCTTAAGCTGTTGATAAGCTCTCTTGACAAAGAGTCTTATCAGTTGTTTTATGTTACTTGAAGTATCTTGTTTCTTGTTTTGTGCAGGTTTTCATTCAAGACCATAACACCATCTTTTTTTGCATTATTTTTGAAGGCATTGTTATGCTCTTGGGTTCTGTTGTAGAACCACCAACCAAGAGTTCTCTACACTCCCATAAGCAAGCTCATACTCCCACTCTTTGAAGGCATCAGCCAACCCAAGGTTTGGCTTGAACCCAATCAGTAGGAACTTGAGGTTTATGTGATTTGTGGATTTTGTGAGTGATGAGATGGCATTTATGCATGATCTCATTGTTCTTTTCAGGTTTTAAATGCATAAAATGTCATAAATATACCATATATATGCTTGTGTTTGTTTACTTGTGTTTTTAGGTACGGATATCGTGAAAACGACAAAAGATCACAAGAAACAAAGAAAAACGAACACGAGAAACGAAGCCGCACAATGAACCAGGCCCTAGTTATGATTTTTCCAAGAAAAGACCTTGAAGTATTGAAGATGTTCAAGAATGATCCCTCATCAAAGAAGAAATTACACTTAATACCCTTGTATATTCATAATTATAAGTTTGGTCCCTTAAGTTTGTCAAAATTACAAAAAGGTCCCTCAACTTTGAAGATTTAGCAAGTTTAGTCCCTCAAGATTAAAGAAATGTCAACAATGGTCCACCATAATGTCAAACATACAATGAAGACCTTCAAAGTTCAAGAAATTTCAAGATTGGTCCTTCAAATATCAAGAAATGGCCAGACAAGTCCTTAAAAATACTTTAGAAAAGTATTTGGGGGCAAAAGTATGAAAACAGAAACTTCATAAACAAAGGAATTCTGTTTTTAGGCTGAAAAGACTTTGTATACATGTTTTGCCAAAATACAAGGACCAAGATTGCCATTCTGAAAGTTTGAATATACAAACACGCGCCAAACGCTTTCACCCCACAAAAACGGATCAAACCTTTTACTGTTCACCTTTATGAACCTAGATTTACCTTTTACAAAACAAAGTTTAAATCCCAATTAAACCTACCCACGTGTGATTAACCTTCACACGATTCATCCTACACACTCACATCAACAATCCCATCACCATGGACCCCACCCCCAGTTTCCTTCTAGCCAATCAGCATACAACTTCCTCTCCAAGAAATCCTAGGTGGCAAGATCAACGTTTTAAGACTCATACTTGGTCCCAAATGCATAAATGAACGCCCAAGATCAATTTGGACAGCTCATCAACAACAAATGACTTAAGGGCATTTTTGGGAATTTCTAGCTAGGGTTTCATGTATTTCAGCATTCTAGAATAGTCTATTAGTCCTATATAAGGAGACCTCAACCTGTGAGAGTCCCTTGTTCCAGTTTTACTCATTAAACATTGTAATTCCTTTTTAAAATTTATAAAAGTTTGGTATTTTGAAAAATTGTAATTCCTTTTTATGTTTTTTAGAGTTGGTGTTGTTTAGGAGTGAAGCTGAGTTCCATTTTATGTTTTGAAGGTGTTTTGATCTTTGGATTGAAGCACATTTGGTTTTGAAAAGGTTTTCAAGTTTGGAAAAGTTTCAAATCCTTGGTTTCTGTTTGGTTATTTTGACTGATCTAACCCTAACCAAAAGCTAAGCTCTTGCAAGCTTGTTGACACCAAGCTTGTGAAGGTTTATCAACCTTTGGTTGGATTGTTTGTTGCTTGTGTTGAAGAATCCAAGGCCTTGAGGTTCTGCTTTGAACCATCAGCCAAAGTTTCATATCATCTTCCTTGTCCAAGTACCTTGGTCACTCTCTAGTTGTTGAGAGTGGTCCAAGAAGCATTGTTGATCCTCCTAGGAAGTTGTGGAGGATAGGTTCACTCTCTATCCCTTTTTCTCTTTTATAAATCTTTGTTTAGGTCTGCTATGTGATTTGCTATGTGAATATGTGGTTTTGTGTTTATGCTTTGAGTTTTATTATTGAAACCTGTTAGTTGTCACCTTATTGAGATATTTGAAAGATAAAATCAGTAGGTTACTTGTAAAAATAAAAAGTTTGTTTGAAAAATGGCTAAAACAAGTCTATTTGGATTTTGGGATCAAAAGGCCCTGTGGCCTTGTGCCCTTAGTTATTGGGGGTTTTCTACTATAAACAAGTCATTTATCACCAGTTTTGGTCATTGGTTAAGTCTCATAAGGTTTGGAAAAGGATTTGCAAGTTTTGGAAAAATCTGCTAAAATTGGTTTGAATTTGGTCAAACACATCAGCAAGGATAAAATGTTTGTTTGTTGGATTCAGGGTCTGATTTTTGGTTTGGGAAGAGTTTTATGGTGTGTTATTTGTGCTATATCTGCTTGTTAACTTTGGTGGCTTATTGAGTGAGCTAAGGCTTATAGAAGTTGGCTGAAGTGGTCATTGCATCAGTAAAGTGACCACCTCTATTGTGCCTTGCATTTGATTACCTAGTGCTTGCCCTGCTGTTTTGTTGCTTGACATCTGTTATTGTGCTGCTTGTGAACTTATCTTGCTATTTGGATTGCCGGTTTGAGTGCTTATAATCCAACTGGATTATTGGCCATATTTGTACCAATACTAAAATCATTTGGCTAACTAGCCTCTTGATTCAAAAGGATTCAGCCTTCATTCCTTCATAAAAGTTGCTCATAAACAAGTCCTGGCAATTTGGTTAACTTTGGTGCACTTTGACTTTTGGTCAAATAAGCTCTATTTGGCTTATTTTTCAGTTCTGCTTATTGGTACATGCAAAAACTTAGTTTTTGTGATAGGTGTCATTTTTCTCAGCTTATTATTAATATTGGAAGGTTTCAGTTCATTTGGTTAAGCTTTTGCTAGAAAACTAGCTTATTTGGCTTTTTCAGCCAGCTTATTTGCTTCTACATCTTAATTCACTTGGCTTTTTGGTGTTTTCTTTGTTGATTATTCTTAGTTAAGCTATTTGTGAGATTTTGCAAAAAGAATCAGCTTTTGAAACCCTCTAGAACTCAAACCCAACTATTTTGTCGTTTTGTGAAAAGGTTGTTTTCAAGATTCTGGCTTATTACTTTGAGCTTTTTTAAAATTACTTTTTGCAAAAGGGTTTAGAATCTCAATAGAAGGTTGTGTGTTTAAGTAGAGCTTATGGCATTAGCTTATAGCTTATTGGGCTTATTGGCCCATTAAGAATAAGCTGTTGGTTATTTAAGCTGTGATAAGCACATTTTCAGCTGTTAGGCCTTTAGACTTTTGTGCTTAAAATTGAATTTTGAGTCAGACTGGTGATTTTGGGCTTAATTGATTGAGTTTGAATTTCATTGGGCTAAAAAGCCCATTAAGTGGACTGTTTTGGTTTGGCCCATTTGGGGGCCCAATAGGGGTATTTTTCACTTTCATTTTCTGATTATTTAGGTTTAAATAAACTATTTGCAAGTTTTTAGAATTTTTTAGAATTTTTGAATTTTTAATATTATTTTAATATTTAATTTTAGTTTTTAATCATTTTTAATAGTTTTAATAGTTTTAAAAAATTGGAAAATACTTTTTAGTTTAATTAAGTCATTTTAGAGTTTTACAAATTGAAAAATCTTTATTTGGGCTTTTTATTAATTTATTTGATTTTTAGGGCTTTAATTAGCATTAAAAAAGTTAAATATTAATTAAATAAAAGGTTTGGAAAAGTTTTGATCATTTGTAAACCCTAATTGGATTTTTAGGAATTTTTGATTTTTTTTGGGAACTTTTAGTGCAAGTTTTTATTTTGTCTATTTTTACGGTTTTACGTTTTATCGTCGTAGTTTAATTTTCTCGTATCCGTCATTCTCATTTCTCATCTTTTCTTTCTCAATATTAATCCAAAATATTACAAGTTATTCACACACAATAAACCTCCTTGGGAAATGAACTTTTCACACACCATTGGGTCATTAGTGCTTGATTTTCATTAATCGACACTTAATACTTACCGCATTTACGTCTTTTTCCTAAAAGTGTGTAAAATACCTACAATCATTTTGGCGCCGCTTCCGGGGAGGTGTGTTGTGATTAATTTGGACCAATTTTGTTTTTAATATATAGCCATAAATAGTATTTGTGTTAAATAGAAATCTATTAACAGTATTATCGGTTTTTCGTTTTTTCTTTGTGAAATATTATTACTATATTGTATATGTATCACAATTAATCCAAAATATCTCCAAAAGCGTGAAAGCACAACCTTAATTGGGTTTTGATCTCCTAATTATTGTATTCGAATCTCAAACAAAATAAAAAGGCAAAAATAGATAAATACTTTCTATTAGCTCGATTTTGAAAAATACGAACTTTAAGGAGAATAGATATGCAACGTGCTATAAAAGGCCGTTAAAGGGAAGCTAGGTACTTAAGTGCTTCGCGCCACCTCATTCCCCCCGTTCCCTTTTGAGTATTTGATCTTGAAAGCTAATCGAGGGTTTTGCCGCCCAAAGTATTATTACGTATCATATATATTTGATTGGTTTCTTTGTGATTAAAACCTCTTGAACAATTTGGTTTTCACCAAAGTTTTAAAGTCAATCGAAGGCGTTCACTCCACGTGATCGTTTTCATTCTTTGAGGCTCCTTTAATCAAGATTTTGATTCGAGGAGAGTTTTGTTAGATTGTTTTCTACATAATACACACAAAATCCAAAAAAATAAAAACAATCAAAAACACAAAAAAAAAAATTTGAAAATCAACAAAAACCCCAAATGAATCTTCTTTGCTCACCTCCACGTTCTACTTCACGTTTATGCAAACTCGTAATCAAGCAAAACGAGCTCGCAAACGTCGTCGAAAGGAAGGAAATCAAGATCCTTTAATTGAAGAAGAACCTCCAATAGTCGAACCCGTTGTAGAACCAATAGTCACTATGGCTAATCGTACTATGATGGAGTTGCTTCAAGCACCCACCGAGGGTTTTGGAGAAGCTATTGTGATTCCCGCCATCCTTGCGGAGAATTTCGAGATCAAGACGGCTTTAATGTCGATGCTACAAGCAAACAAGTTTCGCAGACATGAAAAAGACAACCCACATTATCACATATGAAATTTCAATCGTCTCACCGCAACAAGCAAGTTTAAGGATGTTCCACATGACGCCATTAAGATGATGTTGTTTCCATACTCTTTAGATGGACCCGTAAAAATTTGGCTCAAGAAAGAACCGCCAAATTCTATTTTGACATAGGGTGATCTCGTCTCTAAGTTTGTGAACCAATTTTTCCCGCCATCTAAGATGACACATTTGAAAAATGAGATTTCAAGGTTTACGCAAATATCTAATGAAAGTTTTTCAATGGCATGAGAACGATTTAAGGAAATTTTACATGAATGTCCTCACCATGATTTTTTCGAATTGCATCAAATTGATACTTTTTATAATGGGCTTAACGGTCATGAACGAGACTATTTGAATGCCGCCGCGGGTGGTAATTTTTTGTGCAAAACGACCGATGAAGCTTTAAAGATTATCAAGAATAGATCTAAGGTTTATAACCCTCGTAACACACCAAGTGTTGCCACTGTGGGTTCATCGTCATCGTCTCGTAACATGAATGCCTTACATGATGAAGCAAATGAGGAGAATCGGTTTTTCGATAGATATCTAATGAAAGTTTTTCAATGGCATGGGAACGATTTAAGGAAATGTTACATGAATGTCCTCACCATGATTTTTCCGAATTGCATCAAATTGATACTTTTTATAATGGGCTTAACGATCATGAACGAGACTATTTGAATACCGCCGCGGGTGGTAATTTTTTGTGCAAAACGACCGATGAAGCTTTAAAGATTATCAAGAATAGATCTAAGGTTTATAACCCTCGTAACACACCAAGTGTTGCCACTGTGGGTTCATCGTCATCGTCTCGTAACATGAATGCCTTACATGATGAAGCAAATGAGGAGAATCGGTTTTTCGATAGATTTCTGACGCTTATGACTCACTGGAAGGCACAAGATGCTTTGAATTCTAGATCGGTTAAAGCGGTTGAAAAGAGTTGTATATCTTGTGATGGAGCTCATGATTTTTCCGAGTGCATTACCGCCGGTGGTAACACTTCGAGTGCTTACGTAACACGGGAACTTTCAACCAAAACGACCAAGGTTCCCGTCCAAATCAAGCTCCCAAAAATCAAAATGTTAACAACTATCGAAACAACAATCAAAGTGGTGGTTATCAAGGCAACCAACGTAACTATAACAAGGGTAATTACCAAAATGGGAACAATGGGCAAGTGCAAAATCAAAACCAAAACCGTGATTTTCAAAATACTACACAAGGTTTTAAAAATGCTCACACTAAAAATCTTCAAGGAGAATTTTTGGATTATGCTAAGGCAAATGGTGCTAAGTTTGATAACATGCAACGTGAAATGATTAGCTTAAGATCCGAGTTGAAAAACAAGCTTAAAAACGAACTTGCTAATGAATTGAAAACTCATGCTAATAAAATGGAAGGAAATGTTCAACGTCTTCAACAAAATCAAAAAAAGATGGAACAAGGTCAACATGAGATTAAGCAAGAGTTGTTAAAAGCGGATAAAAGGCAATCAAAATTTCAAGATCGAATGGCTAGTATATTTGAAGCTATCATGTGCAAACCCTCTTCTTCGGGTGGTCCTCCTAGTGATACCATTGCAAACCTGAAGGGAGAAATGAAGGTTATTACTACTCGTAGTGGTAAAACTTTCAAATAACCTATCTCTCGTCCTAGTACTTCTACAGAGAAGGAAATCGAGAAAGAACCCGAGGTGATGGTAGAAATGGAGAATATTACAAGCCCACGAAGTACCGCTCAAACCACACCTACGGTTGAACCAATACCAATTATGGAACCCGAGTTTCGAAGGCCGATGCCTATGCCCCAACCCACACCACCCTTACCTTACCCATCGAGACGAAACAATGAGAAGTTACAAGAACGTAATAAACAACAAATCGAGCTTTTTATCAAAATGTTACAACAATGCATTTTAATGTGAGTTTAGCCGACGCGTTGTTATACATGCCTCGTTTCGCTTCCACATTTAAAAGTATGATGAACGATAAGGAGAAGCTTTCAAAGCTATCTAATTGTTCTTCGGTTTATCTTAACCGAATACCGAAAAAAGTTGGTGACCCCGGGAAGTTTCTCATTCCTTGTGATATTCAAGAAATGGAAGGATGCCTCGCCTTGGCCGATCTTGGCGCGAGCATTAATTTGATGCCTTTTTCCATGTAGAAATCGCTATCACTTCCGGCTCTTACTCCATCGAAAATGTCAATCGAGATGGCCGATCATTTTACGATTCTCGCATGTGGAGTAGCCGAAGACGTTTTCGTGAAATTGGGGAAGTTCTACAATCCTGTTGATTTCGTTGTAGTAGACATCCCCGCGGATCCTCAAGTTCCTCTAATTTTAGGTCGTCCATTTTTAGATACCTCGAAAACGATCATTGATGTGCATGCTAGAAAAATCACTCTGCGATTCAACAAGGAGGAACTTGTTATAAACGCTACTCAAAACTCTACACCTTCTCATGTTTATGCAATCGCTACCATCAACCACATTGAATTAGTCGATGTAGTTTGCGATGAGTTTTCACAAGAAGTGTTAGGTTTTTCCGATAGTTCGTCAAGTGGCAATCCCACTATCATGGATCTGATTCTTGCTAATTCTACACCAAATCTCACTCCATTCCAAGGATGCGATTTTATTTTGAATGACATTGACAACGAAGATGAGGTGATTATTGGTAATGATACTCTCATTCAACCATTTCTTCCGCCGAAGGAAGTTATAAGTGTTGAACAAAAATCATCAATCGAGGATCCGCCAATCTTGAATTGAAAGATCTTCCATCTCACCTAGAATATGCATTCTTGGAAGGTGATGACAAGTTGTCAGTTATTATTGCGAAAGATCTTTCTAATGATGAAAAAACCGCACTTTTGACTATTCTTAAAGCTCACAAAGGGGAAATTACGTGGAAAATTTCCGACATTAAGGGTATTGACCCAAATATTTGTACTCACAAGATTTTAATGGAGGAGGACTACAAACCCGCAATTCAAAATCAAAGAAGGGTAAACCCCTATCGACCCTTGTGATCAAGAGAAAAGTACGTTTACGTGTCCATATGGAACGTTTGCTTATCGTAGAATGCCATTCGGACTTTGCAATGCACCGGGAACGTTTCAACGGTGTATGATGGCTATTTTTCATGATATGATCGAGAAGTCGATGGAAGTATTCATGGATGACTTTTTGGTGTTTGGTGATTCGTTCACGTCGTGTTTATCCAATCTCGAGAAAATGTTAAAACGTTGTGAAGAAACCAACCTTGTCCTTAATTGGGAAAAATGTCATTTTATGTGTAAACAAGGAATCGTCTTAGGGCACAAGGTCTCGAAAGCGGGGATTGAGGTAGATAAAGCTAAGATAGACGTCATCGCCAAGTTAACTCATCCCAAAATCGTTAAGGGAGTTAGGAGTTTCCTAGGCCATGCGGGCTTTTATCGTCGTTTCATCAAAGACTTTTCGAAAATCACTCGACCTATGACACACCTTCTTGAGAAAGATGCTCCGTTTATCTTCAATGAGGATTGTGTTCGAGCTTTCGAAACTCATAAGAGGAAACTTATCGAAGCTCCCATTCTTGTTGCTCCTAATTGGAAATTACCCTTTGAAATCATGTGCGATGCAAGTGATTATGCAATTGGGGTCGTTTTAGGGCAACGTCATGAAAATCACTTTCTTCCTATCCATTGTGCTAGTAAGACGATGACCGAGGCTCAAATGAAATACACTACAACGGAAAAAGAAATACTAGCCGTGGTGTATGATTTTGAGAATTTCCGAACTTATCTCGTCTTGACGAAAAGCATCGTGTATACGGATCATTCGGCTATCAAGTACCTCTTCTCTAAGCTTGATTCTAAGCTGAGATTGTTCCGTTGGATTCTCCTCCAACAAGAATTTGATGTCACCATACTTGACAAAAAAGGAGCCGCGAATCTAGCGGTCGATCATCTCTCTCGTTTAGAAGATCCTCACAAGAATGAGTTCGAGAAAAAGGAAATCACCGAAACATTTCCTCTCGAGACTCTCGGTGTGGTGAATTCTAAGGACGAAACCCCATGGTTTGCTGACATTGAAAAATACCATGCGGGCAACTTCATAATCAAGGGTATGACGTCACAACAAATGAGAAAATTCTTTCGTGACGTCAAGTTCTATTTTTGGGACGACCCTTATCTTTTTTGGGTTTGTGCGGATCAACTCGTTCGACGTTGTGTCTTTGGTACCGAAGCTTCTAACATCCTTAGAGCTTGTCACGAGGAACATACGGGTGGTCACCATGGTGCTAATCTCATGGATAAGAAAGTGTTTGATGTCGGCTTCTTTTGGCCTACGATCTATCGTGATGCACACGCACTTGTGAAGTCGTGTGATTCTTGCCAACGTCAAGGAAAATCTTCTCAAAAGGATGAAATGCCGCAAAATATAATTCAAGTGTATCAGATTTTCGACGTTTGGGGCATTTACATTATGGGGTCGATCCTATCGTCTCATGGTAACAAGTATATACTCGTCGCCGTCGACTACCTATCTAAGTGGGTGGAAGCTAAGGCTTTGCCTACGAATGATGTTCGTGTGGTAGTGAAGTTTTTGAAGCAACTATTCTCTCGGTTTGGAACCCCTTGTGCTATTATAAGCGATCGCGGAACCCATTTTTGTAATGACCAATTCGAAAAGGTTCTAAAGAAATATGGGGTCACACATCGTCTTTCTACGGCTTATCACCCGCAAACGAGTGGGCAAGTCGAGGTTTCAAACCGAGCTTTGAAGAGGATTTTGGAAAGGCCGATTGAAGAAAACCGTGCTTCATGGTCCGACAAACTCGATGACGCTTTATGGGCCTTTCATACCGCTTATAAGACACCTATTGGTTGTACTCATTATAAGTTGGTTTATGGAAAGAATTGCCATTTGCTTATTGAATTGGAACACAAGGCATATTGGGCCCTAAAGCATGCCAACTATGACTTGAAGGCCGCGGGAGACCACCGGAAAATACAACTTAATGAATTGGATGAATTACGAGATAATTCTTATGAAAATTCATTAATTTTAAAGGAAAAGACTAAAAAGTTTCATGATTCAAAGATTAAAACCCGGGTTTTTTAACGTGGTGATCAAGTGTTACTTTTTAACTCTCATTTAAAGATATTTTCCGGGAAATTGAAATCTCGTTGGTCGGGTCCGTTCACCATAACACAAGTGTTTCCTTATGGGACCATCGAGCCAACTCAAAATGATGGTCCTAATTTCAAGGTGAATGGACATAGGCTTAAACACTACTTCGGTGGGGAAGTCCCTTCTTTGGACGACCTCGACCAAGTCACCTTTCCCAATGATAATTAGCATTGAGGGGATCGAGTCGAGCTCGGTAATAAAAAATGAGGTGCCTCGTGGGGGAGATCCCATGCTTATCTATGTATATATTATCGCTTTCTAATATAGTTAATGTGAGGGGATTTGTGCCCTTCCAACTCGTTGTCTCGTGGTTGTTTGTGAATTTGTTATCTAGATCATCATCATCGCACGATTGAAGACTCTCGTGTTCGTTTACGTGAGCCTCGATCGTTTGCTTGAAGAGTTTTTCACGAATCCATGAGATATCCTTTATTGTTCTAACAATTATCTTTTAAGAATAATTCATAAACGGCTTTAGATATATTGTTGATCACCCTTTCCATGCTAGATCCTAAGCATTCGACTCTTCGTCTCTAGTATGGGGCTGCTCCACCTTTAGACTCGAAACATTGAGGACAATGTTTAATTTTAGTATGTGGGGGGGGGGGGGGGGGGTGAATAGATACTTTTCTTGCTACGCCCTCACGCTTTCCAACTTTCATCATTTTGTTTTGTTTTGTTGTAAATAAGGCTAAAAATGGCCAACTTTTAAAAAAATTCTTAGTTTTCATAAGTGTTTTTAAGACACGAATGTATATTTTCCGATGGGTAGAATAAGAGTCAATTTTTGACTTGATGGGAATTTGGAGCCCTTTACATTCCTTAACCCGCTTGAATCAAGTTTTGCTAAACTTTTATATAGGGAACTTTAAAACGCGAAAGTCTTAGCTCATACGGGTTAAGAACAAGAACTTTTCGCAAGTTCCTATAATTGATCCTAGAAAGTCACTCATCAAGGGAACTTTAAAATGCATTCTCTAAACTTGAAAAGGTCTAAGAAAGTGCAATCTATAGGTGACTTGAAAACCTAAAACTTCGATTTAATATAGTCTAATGAAGCTAATCCAAATTTGGCTTAATTTTGACTTGCATGGCTAAGTATTCACGAGTCTCTTTAATTAAAGGTCTTTAAATAGTGAAGAACGAGAAGTGATAGAGTTAGACAAGTGATCATGCTAAACGTAGAACATGAATATTAATAACTAGATGTTTGTTCTTGTGAAAATCGTCTAATCGTCTCTCCTCGATTCGAATTGACCCGGTTTTAAGTGCGACTCAGTCGTTCTTGGTAAAAAGAAAGAAAATGTCGTTGAGTAACTAAATAAAAATGAAAGCTTGAAAAGATTAAACTAAAAATAAAGACTTTTAAAAGAAATTAAGTAAATGTAGAATAAAAATGTAAACTTTTAAAAAATTAAAACTTATTAAACAAAGTAAACTTGAAAATAAAACACTTTAAAAATAAACTAAGACAAGTCAATTTAAAATAAAGCTAAAGAAAATTGGCGGGAAAAATAAAATTTTAAACTAGTTCGGGAAACCAAAATTAAGATATAAGTCCCTATGTAAAATAACAACCTAATCCGGAATCTAAGTATTTAACCTAATCCGGAATGTGCCTTAGCTCTAATCCGGAATCTATGCTTCTAAAGCAATTCAGAATAACTGAGAATATGACCTTATCCGGAATCCCTCTTCTATGACAATCCGGAATCAGAGTTTTGCACGTTATCTGGAATGACAAGATTCACAAGTAATCCGGAATGTTGAATCCATCACATAATCCGGAATCACAGCTTGGTTCTTAATCCAGAATATACTTGTCACACACTATTCGGAATATGGTGTTTGCTAGTAATCCAGGATAAGGGTTTCTAAAACCCGGATAAGGAACAAAATTAAGAAAAAATTAAAATAAGCTAAAATATAATAAGCACTTAACCAAAAACTTTACCAAATTGATTTTAAGAAAAAGCTAATAAGCCACAATTTAAAAATTTTAAAAACACTAAATAATCTAAATATTAAAAATCAACTTTTAAAAGATTAAACTATTTAAAACATTTAATTAAAAATAAGAAAATCACACAATAAGCACTAAACACAATAAGCTAAAAAGATCAAACACATCAAAACCATAAGAACAATCAAACAAACACATTAATTAAACAATAATGTTAGCCTCAAAATATTGAGTCAAACAAGAATGTTCAGTCATAGGTTTATATTGTAATATTTATTAGAACGTTGTAATAGTTAGTTAAAATAGTCGTGACATTACGGGCTTGATGGTTAGCTTAAAAGGCCTCTTTCAAGGTATTAAGCCTTTATTCAAGCCCGGCCCAAGACAATATAGTCTAAAAGAAAGCCCGCATGTGGGTGGACTATATAAGCACCCTCCTAGCATGTTAGGAGGGTGGGCAAGTCATTTCATTTTCTCTTAATCTAATTTCACCTAGTTTTCTCCACCTTCTAACTAGTTTCTCTTACTACTTTCTCTCTCTAGAATCCATCTATTTTTCTATCTTTATTTCTTGTTTAATCATATAATCAACCATGGTGAAGTGAATAAATTAGAGAACAACAAATAAGCATAAAGATAAACAAACTACATGATTATCTAAATCAAACAAGATTAAAAATAAGAAAGGTAGAATGAGAATGATTATGAAAAATCTTGAATTAAGATGAGGATTAAAGATTTAATACAAGATTAAAGATTAAAAAGCTAGAAAACTTGAAAGTAAATCTAGAGAGAGAAAGTAATTTAATCTACTCCTAAAACTTTTATAAAAACTATCTAAATTATCTAACTAGCTAACTCCTCCTAATGAAAGATTAGGGGGGTATTTATAGGAGGAGGGGAGGAGTTGGTTTCTTCTCTCTTTCTCTTTGTCTTTTCGTCTTTTAATTTCTTCGTATTTCTCGACATTGTCTCAGGATTTGTTGATATGAAATGAACTCGTCTTATATTTTTCTTCTTTTATTAGATTTTATTCTTCGACTTCGTTAAACATCCTTCTTTAGAATTTTTCTTCGATAAATCTTCAGAATAGGCCTTTGACTTCCGTTCTTTTTGCACTCTTGATCTTTTGACTTCGTCTTTTGTCTTTTTCTTCGATAAAATCCCGTGAAAGCCCGTGTTTTCTTCATTTTTCATAGTTTGGTCCTAAAACACAAAAAAAACCACAAACCACGCATAATTCCGCCTTTTATGACATTAAATAAACGTTTTGGTCTTGTTTTTATTATAATTAAGTGGTAAAAGGACAAGTGTTTTCACACTTATTAAATCCCCTACACTTGACCATTGCAATGCCCTCATGCAATGCATTAGTTACAAAGTAAGATCAACATTCTCCATCATAATTAACCCACCTTGGCCTTTATTAAATACTAGATACTAAGGAAACTTAAAAAGATAGGAAATAACAAAATATTTGAAGGACGAAACAAGTAAAGAAATCTAAGACTTACATTAGGGCTTTAGTGTCATGAATGTTTATCACCCTCAAGTTTCACGTTCCCCATACTAAGCTTAAAAACGAGATCATTGTTATTATAAGTTAGTAAAGCTAACACTCACTCATGTGGCTCAATTATTCACTCCTTTATTCCTAGGTGTATCTCTTATATTTTATTGTTCTCTTGAATGATCACTAGGATGCATTGTTGACTTATTTAGATAGTTTATTTAGGCCGAAAATAAAGTAGGACGGTTTAATCAGTAGTTAGCTAACAGACAAAATCTTTTAAAACTGCTTCTCGAAACTTCATAAAGTTAATATCTTGGCATAACTCGTTTCACGATTTGAGACCTTTTTTGGATCGATATTTGGCATTGACTTCATACTTCGAATCTTGAGAGACGATCTTGAAAGAATGGACTTCTCTTCATGATAGGAATTTCTTCACTTAAAGTTTTCGAGAGATTCTTCATACTTGGACCACGACTTCTTCATTTTTCTCCAATCTTTATTTGGGATTCTGATATACAACGATCCGACTCCTTTTAGGACTTGGATCTATTTATCCTCATACCTTGCTAGGGTCTTTTCGGATAGAATTCTCCATGATCTTTAGGGGAGTATTTGCTTTTCGTCGTGTGTCTCGATCCTTCATATTGATTTTTGATAAATGATTCTTCACATCACTTTGGATCTTTAGCAACAAAATGTAGCCCTCATGCCTTGTTAGGACCTTTTTGGACTCGCCAATCTTCGCATCCTGCTTCAATAAGTTATGCCTTGGCTATGAACTCTAATTAATCCCGAGCAACTTTTAAACGATCTTGTGCTAGAAGCTAAGTAACTTTTCAACTCGTACAACCTTATTTATTGCAATTATATTTATTAACAAGCGATGGGAGAAAAAGCTCATAATTAACTCACATAAATTCATGAAAGAATACCAAACTTATAATTGACTCTATCATCTCTCGTTCTCCATACTTTAAAATCTCAAGGAATGAGACTCGTGGATGCTTAGCCAATTAAATCAAAGTTTTGGGTTTTCAAGTCATCTATAGGATCTTGCAACTTCTTAGACTTTTTCAAGTTTAGAATTTGCATTTTAAAGTTCCCTTGATAAACGACTTTCTAGGATCAATTATAGGAACTTGCGAAAAGTTCTTGTTCTTAAACCCGTATGAGTTAAGACTTTCGCGTTTTAAATTTCCCTATATATAAGTCTAGCAAAAATTGATTTAAATACGTTAAGGATACTAGCTAGAGTAAACTTAAAGAAGTAAACTCGGGTTGAGTCAAAAGATTCATGACGGGCCTAATATATCAAAGACATCTAAACTTATTAAAACAATTTATTGAAATTTATTCTAGTGAAAGAAAATAACGATAACAAAGGAAAATACAACTAGGCCAAAATAGATTAAAAATTTTGAAAAATGTCGAAAAATCAATTTTTCGGTTAAAATGAGGACAGATTCATGAAAAACCCTACTTAACTTCGATAGAAGTCCCCCTACACTTAAGATAAACATTTTTCTCAATGTTTAAGCATGTGGGAGTAAACTCCCCTACACTTAGGACATTGTGCAAGTTTGTTTAAATCTCGCTAAGGAAGAGACAACTAAAGTGATTCCTATTTTAATATTGAAGAATATAAAATAGTGAATCAAAAGAGTTTAGGATAAAACCGGAAGACGGGTACACGGAATCACGGGTCATCAAAAGTCTTCAAAAGTAGATCTTTGAAATCTCGAATCCCTGCACATCATAAGAAAGAAAACAACAAACACATACTAGGGTCTCCCCATACACTTATTATAGAAACGGATAATAAAGGATAGATCATCGGGTTGCCTCCAGAGAAGCGTTTGTTTTTGTTCACCGAGTCGTGAGCCTGACTCGACCTTAAGTACTATGGTAAGAACCTTGAAGAACATCCACCAGGGTCAAATACATGGTTTTCATCCATCAAATAGCATAAGCTTAAGGTGAAGAGCACAAGCCAAAGAAGAGTAGGCGAGGTTCCTTTAAGCAATTATTGAGCACGGTGGTAGAAAGTATGATGAAGTGAAAGCATAGCTCCATTTTTTCCAAAAGTCGTTCCTTTTATTTCATCAGATGGATACTCAGATGGCTTAACAATTGTGATACCCGGATCGAACACCTTTTTTGTTAGGGTAAAATAAGACTTAGACTCAGTAGACCTTGAAGATTCTCCCATAAACCGCACAATCTCATCCGAAGAAGGTGGAAAGAGAGGTGTCAAGACATAGGTACTACAGATATTGGTCTCTTCCGGTTTATTCTCCTTTGAAATGGGTTTCTTTACATCTGAAGGAGGATAAAGACCATAATCAAAATCCAAAGGATGAGAATCATGCTCATTAGGAAAGTATTTATTGAGAAAGGTGGAAAAATCTTCCTCAATTGAGTAATCCTCTAAAGTATCATGAGTGTTTGGTGGAGGATCCTGATCAAAAATAGGAGCACAATCATCAGTAGAAGACACAACACTTGAAGAATCACTCTAAAGAGTGTTAACATCAGCAAAGTCATCATAAGTTTTCATGCCTTCATACTCAGAAGTAAGATCATCATAATCATCTAAATCAGAATTAGAATCATCATCAGATTCGTCATATATTGGTGGAGTATCATAAATTGGTGTGGCATCCAAATTGGCAATAGAATCATTAGGATCTTCCACATGTTCTTGAAAAAGTGGATTATCATAGCAAGTCTCGAAAAGAGGATTGTCATGTAGCACAAAATCATCAAGCTTTGTACTTTCCAAAGGAGTTGTAACAAGCTCGTCTTGAAGCACATCAATCATTTTTGCCGATTCTTTTCCATTGGATTTGCTTGTAATCTTTCCCATCTTAAAAACTTGTTGATCATTCCCGACCCTTAGAATGAGTTCACCTTCGGCAACATCGACTAAAGATTTTCTGGTTCTTAAGAATGGCCGTCCAAGTATTAACGGAATACGAGGGTCCATTTCATAGTCAACAACAACAACATCGACCGGAAAAGTGAAGGTACCAAATTTAACAAAAACATCTTCGGCAATACCAACGGGGTAAGCGAGAGTTCGATTTGCTAGCTCAAGAGTCATCTTTGTTGGTGTAAGATCGGGTAATGATAACTTTTTCCAAACACTTAATGGCATTACATTGATACTTGCCCCGAGATCGGCTAAGGCAGTAAATTCTTCAACTTTGTTAAATGTACAAGGTAGCACAAAACGACCGGGATCTCCAAGTTTTTCCGGAAGTTCTTTAAGAAGGACTGCAAAACAATTTTCATTTAAACAGGTATTGATAAACTCAACCATCTTCTCCTTCTTACTAAGCAATTCCTTGAATGCTTTGACAAATTTCGGCATTTGGACTAGTGCTTCAACAAGGCTAATGTTGAAATTCATTTGGGAGATCATCTTCAAATAGGAAGTAATTTGAGAATCCTCCTTAGTGAGCACTTTGCACTTGTCTAATCTTGAAGGATAAGGAATATTGGGTTTAGGAGGTGTAGGTGTAGAAGGTGAAGGTTGAGATGTTGATGGTTGAGAGGGTCAAGGTTGTTTCTTAGGTACATCTTCAGTAAGAGGTAGAGACGGTAATGGAGAACTAGTACTAGGCGTGGTAATAGGAGGGATAAATGGGGGTGCGGGAGGTGTAGATGGAGTAACTGGGGGAGGGGTAGTAGGTCCTACTAGAGTTGCTCCACTGCGTGTAGTAATATCTCTCACATTATCTATAGGGTTTGTTTCGGTTGTAGTAGGAAGAGCACCTTGGGGACGAAGGTTTTGAAACATTTGAACGAATTTCCTATTCGTGGACTCTTGCATTTCTTTCGTTGTTTTCTCATGATCGGTTAATTTTTGTAGAATCAAGTCCATGTGCGGATGAGGTAAATTGAACCCTTATTGTTGAAAACCTTGGTTTGGGTATTGGTTATATGGTTGAAAACCTTGAGGATTGAAATCTTGGTTTTGAAAGCCTTGATTTTGCATTTGAGAATTGCCTTGGTTTTCATTGTAACCCCTCACATTTGTATTTTGTTGAAAATTTGCTCTTTGTGGCCCTTGGTTGCTATGGGTGGGTGGGTGTGGTCTTTGTTGAAAACCGGGTGGAGCCAAATAATTCGTCGAGTTGTAAGACAAGTGATTAACATCGACATTAGGCTTGAAATGAACTCTCTCCGTGTTGTTGTAAGCATACACTTCCGCGTGAGATTGATCATAAGCTTTATCATAATTAGCATAAGAGTGTGGTCCACCACAAGTTTCACAAGTAATATTGAGAGCATGGACATGTTGATTAGGAGGGTTATCTCTTAAAACAAGTTGTTTTACTGCTGAAGTAAGTTCCTTTAGATGATTGGTCAACTCACTCTCACTGGCACTATAGTAGCCCGAACACTCTTGGTTTGGACTTTGGCCTTGTTTTCTATGATAGCCCAAGACTCATTCATTAATTTAACAAGAATAATACCCCCCGAAGCACTATTTAATGAATCTTGGTCATTCAAACTCAATCCATTATAAAAAGTATTAATTTGATGCACCTTTGTAAAACCGTGTTGTGGACACTTTCTTAAAAGTTCCTTAAAACGATCCCAAGATTCACTAAACGTCTCACCGTACTTTTGTTCAAAATTAATGATGTCATTTCGCAAAGCGGTAGTACGTGAGGGTGGGAAAAATTAATTGATAAACTTGGTCTCAAGGTCCGCCCATGTTGTAATACTTTGGGGTGGTTCCTTATCAAGCCAAGTCCGGGCTTGTCCCTCGAGGGAGAAAGGAAAGAGGAGCAAACGAATTGCCTCTTGTGAAACCCCATTGTTTTCACGGTATTGGTTAAGTGAACAAACCTTTTTATGTGATCATGCGGATCATCATGAGAGCGGCCTAAGAACGGTGTAGCGGAAACCATTTGAATAAAACCGGTCTTGAGCTCGAAGTTATTTGCATCAATAGCCGGAACCACAATCGCATCTTCATTGCCTTCAACATGTGATTGCAAGAGCTCGATCATTGGACGGTTATCTATTGTGTTAACAACAGGAGGCTCGATGATAGCGGCTTGAATGGACTTCCTCTTGCGTGAACGGGTACGCATACACCTACAAAAGAAAAGAATAGTGATACTTGGTTTTTCTATGGGTTCAATTATATGTCTCGATATCCTCTCGAATTGATCTCGGCCTTAAGTGGAATGATTGTTCTTGGTTACTAAAAAGGAGTTTGGTTGTTTATCTATCTTAAACTAATAACAATTAATTAAGTGTCGAAGAGTAAACTTAAAGCTTTAAACTATTAAAGTAAAGAAACGAGTTTAAAAATAAATGTTTGAGAACTTAAAGATTATATGAGGAAAATAAATGAACACTTAATAAAAAACTAACTCTGGGAACACTTTGTAAAAATATGAATTTAATTGAAAAGTACTAAAAGAAAGTAAGAACGGAACAAAGCAAAACAAGTGAATCGGAAAAACCCAAAAAGAAGTCCCAATCGGAAAGTATTCCGATCTAATGATCGGAATATTGGAGGAGACTAGTGATCGTAATACGCGAAAAGGTGAGGCAATCGGTATGTACTAAACTTGCACAATCGGAATACTTGCGAAACTTACCAATCGGAATAAGGAAAATGGCATTAATCGGAATATAGGGCAAAATGAAACAATCGGAATACTTGAAATGGACTACGGTCGGAATGTCCAAAACCCTTTTCCGATAATATAATCGGAAAGAGGGGGTGTGCCTTCGTCGGAATACTCGGTCGGAAAAGGGCTTTGCCCTTTCCGAAAATGGTGCAAATTCGAATCTTAAGCAAGGGAAATAAGCTTATGGAATAAGCTAACTCCCAAAACAAACTCGAATTCAATAACAAGCTGATCAAATTAGCACTAAGAACACTTTATCTAAGCTTCAAATAATCAAACTTATAAATCAAAAGATAAAAAGATGAACTTTTATAAAACTTTAAAAAGTAGATAAGCTAAATCAACAAATAAGCCAATAAGAACAAGGATCTTAAAGCTTATTAGTGTATAAACTTAAGGAAACATAAAAAGAAATCAACTTTTTAAGCACAAATCATTGATGAACAACACGGATCATATGAGATTTGTACCAAAATCAATAAAAGTAAAAGAAAGGAAGGATGAGATTAAAGATTAAAAGATAAAAACTTAAACTTGATTAATTAACAATAATACAAAGTTTTGATCTTAAAAGAGAAAAAGATGAAATCTAGTGAGAGAAAGTTTATAACTTTCTCTCTCTAAAACTAAAAACTATCTAAAAGACTAAGTGTAAAACTAAGTGTGTCATTTTTGTGAAGTAGAACCATATATATAGGCGTGTGATGTGGTGGTGGGCTTGTGATTGGGCTTTGGTTTGGGCTTCTTTTTCTTCTTTCTTCTTTAGTCTTCTCGTCTCTTTAAACGTTTCGACTTTGGGTTTTTAGAAGTGTCGGTGAATAATTCCAACTCGTCTTATAATCTTTTATTTAATAGACTCGAGTTCTTCGACATATATGAATCTTCCATCTTTGGCTCTATTCTTCGATAAATCTTCAAATAGGCACAATGACTTCAAATCTTTTGCATCTCTTGGACAATAGACTTCGTCTTGAGTCTTTTTCCTTGATAAAACTCGTGCAATCCCATGTTTTCTTCATTATTCATCTGGTTGACTCTGAAAACACAATAAACACAAAAACCACGCATAATTCCAAACAAATGATATTAAATACGTGTTTTGGTCTTGTTTTAGCCAGAAATAAGTGGTAAAAGGATGGGTGTATACACACCTATCAAATCCCCTACACTTAACCATTGCCATGCCCTCATGCAATGCTTAGTGACAAAACACATTTACACTTTTCTCATAATCAATCAACCTTGGCCTTATTAATATACTACTAAACAAAAATGAAAGTACTAAGAGAAATTAAAACTTTAAAGTAAACAAAAGGATAGAAAATAGCTATGTGGAAATAACTTGCAAAGAGATCGAGGACTTACATTAGGGCTTCGGTGCTGCGAAGATTTATCACCCTCAAGTTTCACGTTCCCCAAACTAAGCTTAAAAACGAGATCATTGTTATTATAAGTTAGCAATTCAAACACTCACACTCATGGCTTAATTAAATGCTTAAAATCCCTTATTCCTAGGTGTATCTATTATATTTTATTTTTGTCTTAGAATGATCATGAAGATGCATTTTTGGACTTATTTCGATAGTTTATTTAGGCTGAAAGCAAAATAGGACGATTTGATCAATAGTTAGCTAAAGGACAAAATCTCTTAAAACTGCTTCTCGGGATATCAAAAAGTTCATATCTTGGCATAACTTGGTTCGCGATTTGAGACCTTTCTCGGGCCGATATTTGGCATGTACTTCATACTTCATATCTTGAGAGACGTTCTTGAGATAATGGTCTTCTCATCGTCAATAGAGTTTCTTCACTTGGAGACTTTTGAGGGGTACTCCAACTTTGTTGACCACGACTTTATGATTATTTCTTCAATCTCTATTTGGGATTTTGAGATACAACGATCCGCCTCCTTTTCGGACTTGAATCTATTTATCCTCATACCTTGTTAGGGTCTTTTCGGATAGACTTCTCCATGATCTTTATGGGAGTTGATTGCTTTTCGTCGTGAGTCTTGATCCTTCATATTGATTTTAGGAATAATGCTTTTCACATCACTTTGGATCTTCAGCAATAAAATGGAATCCTCATGCCTTGTTAGGGCCTTTTCAGACTCGCCAATCTTCGCGCCCCGCTTCATAAGTTATGCCTTGGCTATGAACTCTTATCATTACCGAGCAACTTTTAAACGATCTTGGGCTAGAAGCTAAGTAACTTTTCAAATCGTACGACCTTACTTATTGCAGATAAATTATTAGCAAGTGATGGGAGAATAGGCAAATAATTACACCAAGTGAGCTTGTGCAAGAATACCGACTTATAATTGACTCTATCATTTCTCGTCCTCCACAATTTAAAATCTCAATTAATGAGACTCGTGGATACTTAGCCTAATAAACCAATTAAGGTCTACATGGTTAAGGATACTAGCTAGAATAAACTTGGATAAGTCTATTCGGGTTAAGTCAAAATAAACGCAACGGGCCTAATATGTCAAAGACTTCTAAACTAGCTACACCACTTTATTAATATTTTTTTGACTTTATTATGGGATATATACATATGAAAGCAACGATAAAAATTTAAAAATTACGACTAAATGGCCAAAGTTAATAAAAAATTTGAAAAATGCTGAAAAATAGGATTTTCCGGTTAAATGAAGGCATTTTCATGGAAAAGTCCACTTAAAACTTCGATAGAAGTCCCCCCTACACTTAAGATAAACATTATCCTCAATGTTTAAGCATGTGGGAAAAATATCCCCTACACTTATAACATTGTGCACGTTGGTTAACTCAAGTTAAGGAAGAGACGACTAAAGTGATCAATTTCAAATGTGAGTATGAAGAAAATTGAATCACGATAGTTGAGAGATAGAACCGGATTTCGGATAACACGGAAGCACGGTTCTTCAAAGGTTCCAAGAGTGCAATCTTCCCTGTAATCACATCACCACACAAAAACAAACACCTATACAGGTCCCCCTACACTTAGGATGTAAAAACATAAAAGGATAGATACTCGGGTTGCCTCCCGAGGAGCGCTTGTTTTTGATAACCGAGTCACGAGCCTGACTCGACCCAAAATTAGGTCATGGGGAACGTGGTGAGGGATGGAATCATCTCCAGAGAGATGTCCTCACCAAAGTACAATTTCAGACGCTGGCCATTCACCTTGAAATTGGGCCCATTTGGCTGAGAAAGCTCAATGGTCCCATATGGAAAGATTTTGGTGACGGTGAATGGACCAGACCAGCGGCTCTTCAACTTCCCAGAGAAGATCTTCAACCGAGAGTTGAAAAGTAAGACTTGATCACCAACGTGGAACTCTCGGTTCTTGATTTTTGCGTCATGAAGGATCTTTGTCTTCTCTTTGTAGATCAGCGAGTTCTCATAAGCTTCATTCCTTAGTTCGTTGAGCTTGTTGAGTTGAATCTTGCGATGATCACCGGCTTTGTTGATGTCGAAGTTAGCCCACTTCAAGGCCCAGTGCGCCTTATGCTCCAGCTCGATGGGAAGGTGGCATGCTTTCCCGTAAACAAGACGATAAGGTGTACAACCGATGGGGGTCTTGTAAGCAGTACGAAAAGCCCACAGAGCATCATCTAACTTATCGGCCCACGCGGCACGATGCTCTCCTACAGTACGCTCCAAAATTCGCTTCAATCCATGGTTGGATATCTCGGCCTGCCCATTGGTTTGGGGATGATAGGCGGTGGAAAGACGGTGATTGACACCATACTTAGCCATGACTCTTGCGAATTGATCGTTGCAAAAATGAGTCCCGTGGTCACTGATAATAGCACGAGGAACGCCGAATCGAGCGAACAACGATTTCAAAAAGTTACAAACCACCCTTGCATCATTAGTAGGTAAAGCTTTGGCTTCTACCCACTTTGAAACGTATTCAACGGCTACAAGGATGTATTTGTTTCCTTTAGAGGAAGGGAATGGCCCCATAAAGTCGATACCCCAAACATCAAAGATTTCACACTCTTGAATGAAATTCTGAGGCATCTCGTCGTTATGTGTGATCGTGCCTTGTTTTTGGCAAGCATCACATCGTTTAAACCATCTCGTGAGCATCACGATAGATGGTGGGCCAATAAAATCCCAAATCAAACACTTTTTTGGCGGTGTAGTTGGGACCAAAGTGACCACCGGTGGGTCCTTTGTGGCAAGCATCAAGGATTTCCAAAGCTGCCGGTCCATCAACACATCGGCGAATAATCAAATCAGCACATTGTTTGAATAGATACGGGTCATCCCAAAAGTAAGTCTTAATGTCGTTAAAGAACTTCTTCTTTTTCTGGGATGTTAACCCGTCAACGAGAATTCCACCCGCCAAGTAGTTTGCAATGTCCGCAAACCACGGGGTTTCATCAGCAGTCGAGTTGATAGACATTAAGGTCTCCAGGGGAAAAGAATCATTGATTTCTTTGTTCGGATGATCCCCTGGTAAGGATACTCAAGTCTACTGAGATGATCCGCGGCTAGGTTTTCAGCTCCTTTTTTATCGCGAATTTCGATTTTAAATTCCTGGAGCAGCAAAACCCAGCGAAGAAGTCTTGGTTTGGAATCTTGCTTTGTCATCAAGTACTTCAACGCGGAATGGTCCGTGTAAACGATAGTGGTGGAAAGGACAAGATAGGGGCGAAATTTTTCAAAAGCATAGACAACAGCTAAAAGCTCTTTTTCGGTTGTCGTATAATGCAATTGTGCCCCCGTCATAGTCTTGCTAGCGTAATGGATTGGTTGGAAGTGTTTGTTCACTCTTTGTCCCAGAACCGATCCAATAGCAAAATCACTAGCATCGCACATCAACTCAAAGGGAAGCTCCCAATTAGGGGTAACCAAGACGGGTGCCTTAGTAAGCTTATCCTTAAGCAAGTTGAAGGCTTCAAGACACTCTTTGGAAAAGATAAAAGGAGTATCTTTTTCCAAGAGGTGGGTCATCGGGCGAGCGATTTGAGAAAAATCTTTGATGAATCGACGGTAGAAGCCCGCATGACCCAGAAAACTTCTCACACCCTTCACGGTTGAAGGTGGAGGCAAATTGGCGATAACATAGACTTTAGCACGGTCTACTTCAAGACCGGCTTTGGAAATCTTGTGTCCCAGCACGATGCCTTCGTTTACCATAAAATGGCATTTTTCCCAATTCAGAACAAGGCGAGTGTCTTCGCACCGCTTAAGCATACGTTCCAAATTGGCAAGGCAAGAAGAGAAGGAATCCCCGAAGACCGAGAAATCATCCATGAAGACTTCCATGGTTTGTTCAACCATGTCATGGAATATAGCTAACATGCACCTTTGAAAAGTCCCGGGCGCATTACATAGGCCAAAAGGCATTCTTTTGTAAGCAAATGTGCCATAGGGACAAGTGAATGTTGTCTTCTCTTGATCTTGGGGATCGATGGGTATTTGGAAATAACCCGAGAAACCATCAAGAAAACAGTAATATTCATTACCCGCTAATCGTTCAAGCATTTGGTCCATAAAAGGTAGAGGGAAATGATCCTTTCTCGTGGCATCATTGAGTTTGCGGTAGTCTATACAAACTCTCCACCCAGTAACGAGACGAGTGGAAATTAACTCGTTGTGTTCATTAGGAACAACGGTTATTCCGCCTTTCTTAGGCACACAATGGATTGGACTAACCCATGGTGAATCCGAAATAGGGTAAATCATACCCGCATCAAGAAGTTTGATAACCTCTGTTTTGATGACTTCATGTATTTTTGGATTCACCCTTCGTTGGCTTTGAATAGTGGGCTTAAAGTCGTCCTCCATGAGAATTTTGTGTGTGCAGAAGTAAGGATCAATTCCGCGAATATCAGAAATCTTCCAAGCAATAGCCTTCTTGTGATCTTTAAGCACGGCGATGAGGCGAGATTTTTATTCTTCCTTCAAGTCCATCACGATAATGCCTGGCGATTTCTTCTCTTCTTCAAGGAACACATACTCAAGATGTGGCGGCATCTCCTTAAGTTCTAAATCCGAAGGATTTTCGACGGGAGGCGTTTTTAAAGTCGGAGTATCGATAGCAATAACCGTGGGAGATGGAGGCGAAGGATTGTCTTCGGTGAGAAGATTGTCAAAGAAATTCATGTCTTCATCCCCATCGGTGGGAGAATCATTAGTAGCTAAATTCACATCTCCCATGGTGTCTTCAAGATTGTTCCAAAACAAATTACTTTCTCCAAATAGAGACAATGATGAATCAATAGAGGCAACGGTTTCAACATTGGGAAGAGAGGTAGGAATACTTTTGCAAGCATCATTAAAGTGTTCTTCACAAGCCTCATCAAGAACGTCAATACAATTAACACTCTCATATGAATAAGGCTGTTTAGACAATTTTCCCATGTTGAAGACTACTTTATCGTCACCCACTCTTATGATAAGCTCACCGGCTTCAACATCAATGAGAGTGCGACCGGTCCTCAAGAATGGACGACCAACAATTAGTGGCACACGAGGGTCCATCTCGTAGTCGACGAAAACAAAATCAGCAGGAAAGGTGAATTTGTCGACTCCTACAATGACGTCTTCGGCTATCCCCACTGGATAAGCAACCGTACGGTTAGCTAACTCCAAAGTCATTTTGGTGGGGACAAGCTCAGGGAGAGATAATTGCTTCCAAACGCTTAGAGGCATTAGATTGATACTGGCACCTAGATCGGCTAGGGCCATGCAATTCTCTACTCCCGGGAAATTGCAAGGGATTAAGAAACGACCCGGATCACCAAGCTTGGTTGGCAATTTCCTTAAGAGCACTGTAGAGCAATTCTCATTAAGTTGGGTGTTGGTAATATCGAGGAGCTTTTCCTTGTCGCTCAGAAGATCTTTAAACATTTTCGCATATTTAGGCATGTGAGCGAGAGCCTCAGCGAAGGATATATTGAAATTCAATTGTTTGAACATTTTAAGAAAGTTCGAAACCTGAATATCATCCTTGCTTTTGAGCTTCTCTTTCCTCAGCCTAGATGGATAAGGTATATTGGAAGAAGAGGAAGGCTTTGGGAGAATAGGATCACTCACATCCTTGGGTGGAGGAGGGGTAGAAGGAAGAGGTGGAGAAATTGGGGAAGGAGAAGGATGAGGAATAGGAGCAGGTGACTCGTTCTCCTTAGTCACAACCACCGATGGAGGTATAGGAAGCTCGGGTTCCTTGGTACCTTTGCCACTTCGAGTGGTGATTGCTTTCATCTCCCCTCTTGGATTCGCAACGGTGTTACTCGGAAGAGTACCCGAAGAAGAGGGTTGATTACCGTGGAAGAAACTAGCCATCATGTTTCTTAAGTCATTCGTTTGACTATCCATAGTGTTTTTCATATCAGCTCTCAGATCCTTCCCTTGTTTCATCAGGTCTGCTTTCAAGTTGCGCACTTCCTGTTGGAGATTATCCACGATCACATCGTTAGTCCTCATATAGGTTCCAATGTCTTGATGTGATGCGGGGGTTTGGTTGGAAGGAGCAGTGTATGCGGGTGGTTGATAAGCAGGTTGCTGGTAAACTTGGTTGTTTCGTTGAGGTGGTTGTTGCTGTTTGTGAGGTGGGATGTATGGTGTACGAGGTTGTTGTTGTTGTTGAGGAGGGCGATTGAGGTTTTGTTGTTGGTTTGGGTTGGTAGGAGGAAAACCGGGTGGTGAGAGGTAGTTGTTGGAGCGGTAGCTAAGCAAATTACGGTCACCTTGAGGTCTAGCTTGATAAGCAGGTTGAGGATAGGTGCCATATGCTGCATTCACATTCTCAGCAGGGTAGTCTTGGGTGGCAGTACAAGTAGTGTAAGAGTGAGGACCACCGCATATCTCGCATGGTTGGCTAACAGCATTGACATTAGCGTTTTTAGCGTTGTTGCTGTTGTTGTTGCTGACGGTGTGGGTGACAAGCGATTCAAGAAGCGTAGTGATTTTGTCAAGTCGCTTGTCGCTGTCATTAGTGCTAGCACTAGCGACATTGGTCCGAACACTCTTGGTTTGCACACGAGACTTATTCTCAATGATATCCCAAGCAGCATTGGAAGTATTAGCCAAAAGATTACCCCCCGAGGCACTGTTTAGTGAATCTTTGTCACTCATGCTTAAACCGTTGTAAAAAGTATTAATTTGATGTACTTTGGTAAAACCATGTTGTGGGCATTTTCTTAAAAGATCTTTAAAACGATCCCAAGATTCACTGAACGACTCATCGTACTTTTGTTCAAAATTTATGATTTCATTCCGCAAAGCGGTAGTACGAGAGGGTGGGAAAAAGTAATTGATAAACTTGGTTTCCAAATCCGTCCACGAGAGAATACTCTGTGGCGGTTCCTTAGCAAGCCAATGTCGGGCTTGTCCCTCTAAAGAAAAGGGAAAAAGTTGTAACCGTATTACCTCTTGTGGAACACCATTGAATTTGACCGTGTTGGTGAGTTGCAAAAATCTCTTGATATGGTCATGTGGGTCATCAATGGTACGCCCCAAGAATGGTTGAGCGGAGACCATCTGGATAAAGCCTGATTTTAGCTCAAAGTTGTTGGCTGCAATTGCTGGTATAACAATTGGATCAGTGTTGCCATCTACATGAGCTTGCAGCAATTCAATCATCGGGCGATTATCCGGTTAAGGCTCATTGTTATTGTTATTCATGTTGTTGAAAGGTGGGTTGTTGTTGTTATTATTGTTATTTGGAGGTGGTATGTTGTTGTTGTTTTGTACACCGGCCATGTCTAAGTGATCGAGAGGCTCGGGCTCTTGATAAGACGTGGATCGAGTGAGCATACACCTGCAAAAGAACGAACAAAGAAAAACAAAGCAAAAATATTTTTGGGCTTTTATGTTATGTTTTTTTAATTTTTTTGTATTTTTGAAAATTTTATATTTTTTTAGGATTTTTTTGAAAATTTTTATGAAAAAGTAACTTTCACGGGGAACGGATCCCAAAATCCAAGTTCTCACAAAAAACTTTTGATCTTAACGAGAAGAGCCGGCAGCGGTGCCATTTGATACTTGGTTTTTCTATGGGTTCAATTATATGTCTCGATATCCTCTCGAATTGATCTCGGCCTTAAGTGGAATGATTGTTCTTGGTTACTAAAAAGGAGTTTGGTTGTTTATCTATCTTAAACTAATAACAATTAATTAAGTGTCGAAGAGTAAACTTAAAGCTTTAAACTATTAAAGTAAAGAAACGAGTTTAAAAATAAATGTTTGAGAACTTAAAGATTATATGAGGAAAATAAATGAACACTTAATTAAAAACTAACTCTGGGAACACTTTGTAAAAATATGAATTTAATTGAAAAGTACTAAAAGAAAGTAAGAACGGAACAAAGCAAAACAAGTGAATCGGAAAAACCCAAAAAGAAGTCCCAATCGGAAAGTATTCCGATCTAATGATCGGAATATTGGAGGAGACTAGTGATCGGAATACGCGAAAAGGTGAGGCAATCGGTATGTACTAAACTTGCACAATCGGAATACTTGCGAAACTTACCAATCGGAATAAGGAAAATGGCATTAATCGGAATATAGGGCAAAATGCAACAATCAGAATACTTGAAATGGACTACGGTCGGAATGTCCAAAACCCTTTTCCGATAATACAATCGGAAAGAGGGGGTGTGCCTTCGTCGGAATACTCGGTCGGAAAAGGGCTTTGCCCTTTCCGAAAATGGTGCAAATTCGAATCTTAAGCAAGGGAAATAAGCTTATGGAATAAGCTAACTCCCAAAACAAACTCGAATTCAATAACAAGATGATCAAATTAGCACTAAGAACACTTTATCTAAGCTTCAAATAATCAAACTTATAAATCAAAAGATAAAAAGATGAACTTTTATAAAACTTTAAAAAGTAGATAAGCTAAATCAACAAATAAGCCAATAAGAACAAGGATCTTAAAGCTTATTAGTGTATAAACTTAAGGAAACATAAAAAGAAATCAACTTTTTAAGCACAAATCATTGATGAACAACACGGATCATACGAGATTTGTACCAAAATCAATAAAAGTAAAAGAAAGGAAGGATGAGATTAAAGATTAAAAGATAAAAACTTAAACTTGATTAATTAACAATAATACAAAGTTTTGATCTTAAAATAGAAAAAGATGAAATCTAGTGAGAGAAAGTTTATAACTTTCTCTCTCTAAAACTAAAAACTATCTAAAAGACTAAGTGTAAAACTAAGTGTGTCATTTTTGTGAAGTAGAACCATATATATAGGCGTGTGATGTGGTGGTGGGCTTGTGATTGGGCTTTGGTTTGGGCTTCTTTTTCTTCTTTCTTCTTTAGTCTTCTCGTCTCTTTAAACGTTTCCGACTTTGGGTTTTTAGAAGTGTCGGTGAATAATTCCAACTCGTCTTATAATCTTTTATTTAATAGACTCGAGTTCTTCGACATATATGAATCTTCCATCTTTGGCTCTATTCTTCGATAAATCTTCAAATAGGCACAATGACTTCAAATCTTTTGCATCTCTTGGACAATAGACTTCGTCTTGAGTCTCTTTCTTGATAAAACCCGTGCAATCCCATGTTTTCTTCATTATTCATCCGGTTGACTCTGAAAACACAATAAACACAAAAACCACGCATAATTCCAAACAAATGATATTAAATACGTGTTTTGGTCCTGTTTTAGCCAGAAATAAGTGGTAAAAGGATGGGTGTATACACACCTATCAAATAGCAAAGAAATAGAGGAAATAAATTTAACGTGAAAAGAAAATATTTTTGGTACAAAATCTTTGAAAAAAAAAGCTTTTAATGATTTTTTAAATTTTTTTGGATTTTTGAATTTTTTTTTATTTTTATGAATTTTTGAAAAATTTTGAAAATTTTGCAAGAAAAATAACGTTCAAAAGTGAACGGATCCCAAAATCCAACGCGTCTCTCACAAAAAAAACTGTTAATCTTCACGAAAAGAGCCGGCAGCGGCACCATTTTAATATACGGGATTTTATTAAAGTTGAAATTCGTCTAATCGTCTCGCCTCGATTCGAATTGACCCGGTTTTAAGTGCGACTCAGTCGTTATTGGTAAAAAGAAATAAAATGTCGTTGAGTAACTAAATAAAAATGAAAGCTTGAAAAGATTAAACTAAAAATAAAGACTTTTAAAAGAAATTAAGTAAATGTAGAATAAAAATGTAAACTTTTAGAAAATTAAAACTTATTAAAAAAAGTAAACTTGAAATAAAACACTTTAAAAATAAACTATGACAAGTCAATTTAAAATAAAGCTAAAGAAAATTGGCAGGAAAAATAAAATTTTAAACTAGATCGGGAAACCAAAATTAAAACATAAGTCGGAATGTAAAATAACAACGTAATCCGGAATCTAAGTATTTAACCTAATCCGGAATGTGCCTTAGCTCTAATCCGGAATCTATGCTTCTAAAGCAATTCGGAATAACTGAGAATATGACCTTATCCGGAATCCCTCTTCTATGACAACCCGGAATCACAGTTTTGCACGTTATCCGGAATGACAAGATTCACAAGTAATCCGGAATGTTGAATCCACCACATAACCCGAAATCACAGCTTAGTTCTTAATCCAGAATATACTTGGCACACACTACTCGGGATATGGTGTTTGCTAGTAATCCGGGATAAGGGTTTCTAAAACCCGGATAAGGAACAAAATTAAGCAAAAATTAAAATAAGCTACAATCTAATAAGCACTTAACCAAAAACTTAACCAAATTGATTTTAAGAAAAAGCTAATAAGCCGCAATTTTAAAACTTTAAAAATACTAAATAATCTAAATATTAAAAATCAACTTTTAAAAGATTAAACTATTTAAAACACTTAATTAAAAATAAGAAAATCACACAATAAGCACGAAACACAATAAGCTAAAAAGATCAAACACATCAAAACCATAAGAACAATCAAACAAGCACATTAATTAAACAATAAGCATAGAGATAAACAAACTACATGATTATCTAAATCAAACAAGATTTAAAATAAGAAAGGTAGAATGAGAATAATTAATGAGACTGCTTTTATAAATAGTCTCATCGTCCAAAATGGTCTTAAAATGCATAAAATATCATAAAATATGCCAAATATATGCTTGTGTTTGTTCAATGTGTAGTTTAGGTATGAATATTGAGAAAATGGCAAAAGATCATAAGAAACAAGCAAAAACGAACACGGGAAACGAAGCCGCACAATGAACCAAGCCCTAGAGTTGATTTTCCAAGAAAAACCCTTGAAGAATTGAAGATTATACAATAAGGGTCCTCCAATATTGAAGAATTGACACTTTAAACCCTTATTTATTCATAATTACAAGTTTGGGCCGTAAAGTTTGTCAAATTGCAAAAAGGACCCTCCACTTTGAAGAATTGGCAAGTTTGGTCCCTCAATTATGAAGACTTGTCATTTTTAGTCCTTCATAAATTCAATCATACAAATCAAGACACTGAAGAATGAAGAAATTATAAGAACTCGTATTATCCCGGTATTATTTTACTCTTTTATTCGTGCTTCTTGAATTTTCCAACGTATTACATTTTCTTATATTCTTATATGTAAATCCTGAGATCTTAAGAATTTTAATTAAATTATATTTTAATTAATTTTCTGATCATTGATAATATTTTATTCGGATTATAAAAAAAATTATTGTTCGATATTTATTCACTGTAATAACCCGAAATTTAATATAAACATTTAGACCGAGTTCTAATAATATTATTAATATTCAGGCCAATATTTATTACCCAAATTTTATTTGTCATGATCATTTTACTAATAATATTGAATTTTCGGTTAACCGACAAGGTTATTGCTTTAACGTATAAAAAAATGTGCCTTTTATTATTTATTGGCAAAGTCTATGTCCGTCATCGACCATAAATATATTTCTAATGACATAGAAATATTTTTATTGTCGTCGTTCTAATTTTTCATTTTATGAGCATTCTTCGTAATTTATGTTAAACTTTTAAGTGTCATTTATTTATATGACGCGTTAACGTTATCAAATAATAAGCCCTCATTTATATATCAAAATATAAATTTTCTCCGAATGTCGTCGTTCTTATTTCATATTGAACTATTTTTCGTAGTTTATGTATAATTTTTAAATCGCGTAACTTTTAAAATATTGGGCATCGACAATACCCGCTTTTACAAATTATAAAACAAATTCTATTATTATATCACATGAGTTTCTCCCTTTTACACCAAATCTACACTAACCGTTTGAAAATATATTTGTTTGAGCCAAATTTGTAACCTTATGATTAAAATATTTATTTTAACAGACTTGTAGCGTAACTATTATATCCTTAATAAAAGAGGGGAAGCACGGTTCCCAATGAACAGTGCCCCCTCACACACACTAACATATTTTATTCGCTCTCCTCACAACCCTCACACACACCTTACATATTTTATTTGCTCTCCTCATAATCTTCTCACACACCTCTCACATATACTCATCTCCCTCATCATCATCTCCCTCATCATCATCTCCCTCATCATCAGCTCTATGATCCCTCCAATCTAACGATTCACGCGTGTTTCTGTTATGATGGTTTGTTGGGGTTTTCTTTCGATCTTACAGATAAGGTTGGTCTAGATTTATATATGATTTGATGATCAGATGATGTGATATCCCTCTCTATGTTTATCCACGTTGGTTGATTAATCACGTTTTGTTGATTGTTTCTTGGATCAGTAAGATTTTACTTTCTTATTAACTTTTTGTATGCCCTTTTTTAGGGGTTTGACTTTTGATTGTTACGATATCATCAATTGCTTTTTAGGAAAACCCAACTCAAATCAAAGGCTTATGTCTTTGATCCAGATTTATATCACCACACCCTTCGATGCCGCGGACCTCTTCGTTGCCGCCGTGCATGGTGTGTAGCGTTGCTGGTCAGCTGGTGATGATGGGTAACTTATGTGGGTGTTTTTTATAAACTGTTTTGATTTGCTACTTTTTGTGATACCCGTGTGACGCTGGGGTTTTTGGCCATTTGGTGATTGTTGATGTTTTCGGTTATTTTTTTTGGGCATAATAAGCTTTAGTTAAACAAAGTAGGTAGGCTTGAAAAATGCTCATGGTATATAAGCCGCGTCGAATAAACTTATATGCTGCTAAATGACCATATTGTAACGAAATGGCCACAAATGGAAAAGAAAACTTCTAAATATGTTGCCATTTTTTTGGCACATGAGGACTCGCGGTCAGTAGATATTGTATATTGTTCGTATTTAGAAGGTAGGGTGAAGTAGTATACGACATTTCAATCAGACCCACGAGAACTGTTTATGCCCTGACAACGTCGGCATCGTGGCGGGGCAACCTTAATGGGTTTGCAGCCATGCCGGATGTGGTGGGACGAGGTTTTTTTTGCTCGCGCCCATGCTATGTTTTGCAGCGTGATGCACCATTAATATATTGTTTACCTTTCACACCACTGATTTTGTGTGTGTGAGGCGAACCATATATTTACATTCGTGTGACATACTATGTGCTACAATATGAGCATGTATCCTATGAATATGAGATTACATGGGCTATGATGAGTTTTAACGACACGGTTAAGTCTGAGATTACGCGCATCTTGGCGGGGCAACCTGTCGAGGTTGCAGCCATGGCGTGCCTATCCGATTTTTCCTCAACAGTGCCATATCTGAGCCTATAATGAAATAGCTGGTTGATATATTATTGTTGTTGCATGTTGGTCAGCGGGTTCCGATACACCCGTCTTTTTTGTTGCCGCTATTTATGTCGTGCGATGATAGTCACGTGTCTGTGCCAATACCGATACGACTGTCACCTGCTAAATTATAGCTTTCTCATTCTTTTCCGGATGAGACACAAAATTTAATAGGTATGTTATCCAATAAATTTAAGCACGACCATTAAATTGGCTGAATAAGCTTCACCTTTGAAGTATCTGTTATACGGTATATGTTTTTATATTTGATTTGCATGCAGCATATTTATGTGTTGTTTACATCTACGTTTGCAGGTGACATATTTTTCGCAACATCGATCTTTAATCGCGAAATAGTACAGCCGCATGCTGATAAACGTGGTTTGTGCAAACTTTTAGCTGCGGTATCGGCTTTTCATCTACATGGGTATGTATCATTTATTGAAGTAGTTGTGGACGGATTGTTGTGGGTAATATTGTCCATATCTTGGCGAGGCAGCACGCATTCGCGCTTGCAGCCTTGACGGGTTGCATCCACCCTTTCATTGCCGCTATTAATGGCAGGCGACGATAGTGTCGTGCTTCTTTTGTTACCGCTGTTAAAATGTATATAACTCAATTTCAAGATTAAATAACTTCACTAATTTTGTATGATTTTTTTCCCTAATTTTCGATCTTTGCTTTTTGTTTTGTAGGCCAGAATTGAAGTTGTTGGATCTTTTGCTTATGTTATACAAACTTTCTGGTACGTTATCTTTATCTGATGTTTATAATGCTTTCACATTCGATAAGTTGAAAACAGTTTGTTAGATTGATCTCAAATATTAAAGCTGAAGACTTTAGAGATCCATCATGTGTTGAGGTTTGTTTTGGATCTAATTATGGTATACAACGTTCTCTTGATTGTATTAGTATTCACCAACAAAAAGGTTGTTTCTTCCATTCTCTCATGAAAATGTTTCTGTGTATAAAGAAAAAAGAAAAAAAAAGTCAGCGGTTTGTGAAATAGGGATTCTGGCCATTGATCTCATTTCGTGGCTTTTAAATAGGATGTGATGATGGTCTTAGACCCTGTTTTGACGGGTTTGAGTAAGTATTGGATTATCTGCAGCTTAGCGAGGCTGTAAATATGTGTTTGTATTCAAGGATGGCCGTATCGGTCTTTTGCCAAGGCGGCCTTCTTTGGTTGCCGGCTTACCACCTGCTTTGCATTCCGTGTGTATGAACTACTTTCAACTTGCTATATAAGCCATGTTGGATAAGCTCATATGCTGCTAACTAAGCATATTGTGACATAAGCGGGAATTGTTTCTGGTGGTATATGTTGTAGGGGGCGTTCGTGATTCAAACGGGTTTAGTAGAGATGGGATTCCCTATGGTTTTCATGCCGCATGTGTTTGAGAATCTGAGAAAGGCCGTATCTTGGCAGGGCGTTAACACAAACGCATCCATGATGGTTTTTCCAATTCGATGATGTGCAGTTGCGTTTTTACATTAAAAAATTCTTCGGATAGGCTGTGATGAGTACAACCGAGCGTTGTTAAAAAAGAGGTTAGCCGTATGGACCGGCGACCTTTTAAGGTTGCAGCCATCACGTATGACTGATCTCTTTTCTAAACGCCACCATACCTGAGCCTACACAGTCATTATAACTCTAATAAAAAAAGGAAAATTACGAAAACCAATACATCATTAAAAGATTAATCATGAGGAAATACTTCGCTAATACTTCGCTGATGTTAATTTCCTGTTGTGTAGTATGCTTGCCATAAATACGGGGGTTTTGATTGTTAGGATTCCTATGTGGCGTATAGTGTTTAAATTTAGATTTTATACAACTTTGTATTAACCTGTTGTTTGAAAATGCATGAGTTTTTTTCTAGCCGTAATTCTTGAACCCTTCGATGTTTATTGTGAAGGAAACTTTAAATGAGGTTGCGGGTAAGATATTATATAGTGCATGCTCCATTTGTTACAGAATTCGATTTTAAAATTTGTTACCTTGGTCTGCAGTAGCTTATTATTAAAAATATGATCAGAGGAATCTACTCCAACTATAAGGTATATTAGAAATTAAAATATTTTAATGCTACGTTCTCTTTTTTCTATGTTTGGACGATGGAAAGTTAAGTCATAAAGATGTTGGTGCGCAGGCGGCACTTTATTCCCATAGGCAAGTGTAGAAGTTTTGTTTAAAGTGCTACTGAGATCACCTCAATTGAACGGATGGAAGTAGTCTATTTGAGTCCGGAAATATACCTTTGAGGTAATCAATTTATCCATTGGTTTCCCTGTTTATAGCATTTCTAATTGCATCAGCTAAATAAGATATGAGGTTGTTCGCTTTTATATGCACTGTGTTTTTTTAAAAGATATAAACATTTTTGATTGTTTGTAAAAAATGTTAGTCGTGAAGATGAATAGCAGTAGGCTGACCCTTTATTGTTTGGCTTTTTGTGTATAGAATATGTTCCAAGATGAATAGCAGTAGTAGTCCAAAACAACAAGGTAGTTACATATATATTGAACCTATTCTGTACACAAATGTGTTACTTTTTGTGACGATTATGCTTTACACATTGGTTAGTCTTTCTTATCATTCATTAGATACCTTACCTTAAACATTTTATTTTTTTGTTTTGCAGGTTGACACAAATGTCGGAAGGATAGCAGTTAGACTGGGTTAGGTTTCTCTACAACCGCTACATGAATCACTCCAACTACTATCTTTTCGAGATGTAAGTGCCACACAAATATAAAAAACTATTGAAGACATAACTTTTATTAAAAATGGTAGCTAATTTTTATTTCGAAACAGGTACCCCGTGTTGGAGTCAATCCAGAAATATCTTTGGCGTAGGCTGTGCAAGCTGGATCAACTAACATTGTAGACACAATAAAAACTCTTGCCAAAAACGTCCGCCTTTCGCGCCGCAGCGAAGCGCGGGCTAAAATCCTAGTAGAAATAAAAGGGAAGCAAGGATACGTGTCTAGCAGATATGAGGCACGTGTATTGAAACTAAAGATTGACCCTATAATACATGATGTATCTATAATAAATTTCTATGATCAAGTGAAGAGACTAAAAGCTTATAGCCATTTTTTTAAATCCTCCTTTACATTGCATGTAATTTTGGACATCACCTTTGAAGATCCTAGTTTAACAATATTAATTAGGTATGATTTTTGATTTTTTTTTATTGATTAATTGTGGCCTTATTTTTTTGTGTTGAAATAACAATGGTCATGTCAATTTATGTTTATGGTAAATATTAATTCTTCAATTTATATTTTCTGATTTGATTTTGTAGAAACAAATATATAGATTGATTTTTTTTAAATATTGCAAGAAGATCAAAGTTTGTTGTCGCCTTTATGTTGCTGCTATGGCACCGAGCAAAATGAAATTTATACATTATAAACCAATGACTTATTTTGGCATATAATCACTCTATAAATGCATGCATTAAACATGTCTTAAATTGTTTTGTAGCCAATTTTTAGCCACACGACAAGTTGTGTATTTTTGCATTAATCATCTATTTAAGATAGAATTTTTAAGTAATAAAATGTACTTCTCCCATGATTTTTATAAAACAACATATTTATGGTTAGGTTAAATAGATATGATATTTATTTATGAGAAACTACTTTAGTTTTAAGATGTATAATTTATAGTTTGTGTGTCATTTGGAACCTTTTAAATAAAGTTAAAGCGATAAATTTTTATGAAAATGTTTTCCAAAAATAATGAACTATTGACGAAAGACGGACCATGAGACATAAAATACAAGTTATTAATATAAGTATGTCGAAATTTAATTATTATTAGGTATCACGTTATGTAGGTTGATTTCACCAGGATAATAAATTACTTTTAGCGACGCTTGGCTTTAAGGTTGCTTCTAAGATTTTCTCGGCCTCTCGTCACCTTATTTCACTATTGTTATCGGTATCGGGTATTGATCAGGTGAGTTCATAGCCCCTTTTTACTACTTACACATTGTTTCTAAACGCGGGGTGAGATTTTACATGGTGGAACACATTCATTTAAAACTGTATGCTATCCAGAACTTGTATGCTATCCAGAACTTGTATGCTTTCTAGAACTTGATGATTTCCAATAGATTTTCATTATTATTATTGCTTTTAGTTTTTTTTAGAACGGCGAGTTAGTAGTTAGTGATTCGAGGTTACAGTGACATCTAATTGGGCAGTATGTAAGCCTCAAACCTTCTCCTTAGGGGATAAACCCCACTCCTGCTTCTTAATTCGGGCCCCTGAAGGTTCTTGGTGAGACTCGAACTCGAGACCTCTCCAAGAATACCTCCCCAAGGTTAACCTTGGTGGCCAACTGAGCTAGCTCAGTTGGTTATTATTGCTTTTAGTTATAGCCCTTAAGTTTCCTCTCCTGATCATGAACCGTTAATTTACTTGTGTTGCTAAGCGCGAATATTGTGGGTGGATCCATCGGGACTGACAATCCCCGTCCCATGTTGCGGTTGTTTAACCATTGACGCATTACATTTGTTTTGTTATTTGAGTATTTAGGCTGAATACTCAATAAAGGAACTTACATTGAGTTAAGCTTCGGTTCATGAACTAAATAGCAATAATAATGGTTTCGGACTATGGTTAATGATCATAACCATTTTCCCTATTTACTTGTTTTACAAATGAATGCTTGTATTCCACTCCTTTACTGCTAAACCTATGAATATCACTCAACTTTGTGTTGACGATTTTACATGTTTAATCTCAGGTAATAATACTTAGTTCTGCTTGGATGAGAGCCCGCAAGATATTTTCGCAGCTTGGAGATTTATGTGTTACTTATTTTAAAGCTTTAGTTTTGGTAAAAACTGTCAGAAGTTTATCTTATATTCTTGGTAAATATATGTTACAAAACCATATTTAAATAATAAATTTTCCGCTTATAAAACTCTGGGACCCTTGTTTAAAACTCTGATGTTTAGGATGTAATGTATAAGTTTTTATTACGTCAACTTTGTGTCAACAGTATTTCATTGTTTCTTGTACCATGACGTGTCACCCCCTTGCTGCCTACATGTTTCCTTGCCTGATTTTTGGGGTCTCACAGATTGGTATCAGAGCGATGGTTATAGGGAACTGAGTCGTTTTCAAAACTTAGTCTATAACCGAAAGTTCAAATTTTTTTTTATGTTTTCTAATCGTCAAACACAGAATCTGCCAATGTTGTTCGATATCTGCACGGGTAACTCTCTAATCCTTATTATTTACTTTTAATTATCGTTGTAGTATTTCATCTCTTGATTACATTTTGAAATGTTACATTGCCCTAATGACGATAATTACTATCTCTTTTCAAAGCTTTTGTGCTTAACGAATTATCATTGGATATTACTGTGATTACATATGCACTTACTGTATTTCTTGAATTCTTGTTCTTGTGAATTAATCTTGTTACAATAATTTGAAATTGTTTTGACATTTCATACTTGTATTCAGAGCGCGTATGTTGCCGAATTTTCATACTCACTTTTCTGAGTACTATTGTTATTTCGTTTATGCGTGGTGGGACTGACCTCATATGCTCGTTCATTTTGAACCGCCTGTTTTCTCGACTCATTCTTTTACATGTTGTGTGCATTCACGTGATACCATTGTTTGGTATTAAGTAAGTGTTGCTTTCAATGAAACTTATGATTTTCATTATACTACCGTGCGTGTTGCTTTCATTGTTTAAATCCTTTAAGATATCAGTTTAGATATCTAAATTGCCTTCCGACCGTTTGTGATTGGATGTCTTGAAAAAAAAATAGTCTATAGACCATTGTGTAGCTCAATGTGTCTCCGAAAAAGACTAAAAGATATCGTGTAAGTCACACACCTCGAAGCACTCCTTGAGTTAGTGTTAAATAATATCGTGAGTTTTCATAACCTTGATTGACCTTTACGTCATCGTTTTACGTGACATTTGTATATCAGTTAAATATTACTTCATTAACCATTCTTCGTTCGACCTCTAATTACAATGTTCGTTTGTACCTTGAAAACACCACCGTCATCTTGTAATTCATATCATATGATATACTGTGGCGATTGTTTGGAATACGTTTCTAGTTTTATAAACTTGTATCATCCCGTTTTCATTAAACCTCCTTGCTCCGAGAGTGCAACCCATAAATGTTCCATTTCTTCCTCGGTATTTCTTGTGATTTTGGAAAATCACGCCGCCAAGAGACCTTCCTACATTGCATCTTGAAATCGAAGACAAGGATGCCATGCGCTGTTTTTGATTTCTTATTTTATTATTGGCATTCTTGAACCATTTCTATACTATGTTTTCCTTTACATGTTTAATTATACAATGTATCCTCTTTCGTCTTTATGGAATCCACAAGTCATGTGTGTACATAAAATTCGGGTCATTATGAAGTTTGATTAAATTTCAAGGTGTCGAAAAATATACTTTCTATAGAAAATTTACAGGTAATTTAACGATGTATTTTCACAAATTGTTCTACTTTTGTCTTGTAAAGAATTCTTGTAACAATAAAATTGTTGATTTAAACATCTAGCCAATTAGATACTGGCGAAGAGTTTCATAAATTATTTTGATCCTGTTTTTATAGATGGCATCAAATACATATTTTAAGTCATATGACATGTAATACTGATTTGACGAAGTTGAGCATCGCATTGCTAGTACTAAATTATGCATGGCCTGATCACCTATGCGTAATTTAGAAGGAGCCATGCGAGGCCGAATAATAGTCACCCTAAATATTTTTTCAAAGAACCAACTTTTACTTGTGTTTCTTAAAAAGTTAGATAAATAAATTTTTGAAAACTTTTACATATTATGCGAGTAGCACCCTTCCATGATGTATGCATATATTTCCTTGTCTTTTCTTGAACGAATTACGCACCTGCAAGTACATGTTTCTTTACTCAACGATATATGTTCTACTTATTACCACTTGTCTAATTTCTTACCATTGATACCAGACTTGAAAGTTTCAACGTTGTTATGCTTCTACATCGATCGACCTTCTCTATCTATTTTGGCAGACCTTCGAAACGTCTGTGGACGTGGATAATGATTTATGGGTAGACATGGATAATGATTTTCTTTATCCGTCATGATGTGTGTTAGATTATATCGTGTTGAAATTCATTCGTGTGAACCACGTATTGATTTCGCCTCACATTGCTAATGTGGTTCATCTTATTGGAATTACTCTCAAGTGACTTCTTAATAATTTTATTTGATTCGAAAATTCGTTGTGTGGCTTTTCTCTTTCGATCATGTATCGACCATCGAGAACTTAATAAGCCGTTGTTGGTAACACCAACTGCACTCAAGAAGTGATGACTTGCTATAATCCTTTGTTTCTTATTATTTTATCATCGATGCATCTATTCTATCATGTTCGTTAAGAATTTGATACATATTTTGTTTTGTCCCCTCGTGCTATTCCTTGTATACTAATTGTTGATTATTATCCGTTTCGTACTCGTTTGCTATCTTGTCATCTTTTGAAAACCAGAAAATGTCACATGTTTACCATTTGGTGCAGTAAACACCTTCTTGGATTTCTAAAAATTATTATAAATTTTTAAGAACGTTTACATATTTTATTAAATGTTTAAATTACCAAAATACCGGTTTCAAGTTTAGTGTCGGATCTATACATCCTCTTTGGTAAATTTATAACTAGTGTTTAAAAGGATGTCAAATTTATCTTTTAAAGTATTGGATTGTATCATACTTTACTTTTAATCTAATGAAATTATCGATTTAATTTATAATTTCTAACAATTATTCTAAATAATTTGGAAATTTGATTTTTTCTTTGATTGTAACGATAAACCTGAGTTTTTAACAATAATTTCATACAGTCATCCAAAAGCTCTTAAGCTGATCGGGATAATTATTTGAACTGAGTTACTTTTACTTTGAAATTTCTATCAAGAAAATATTTAAGCTAAATTTGAAAGTAATACAAAATCCTAAACAGATAATTGTGACAACTTGTAATCCAAATGTCTATATGTAATTCATATTTCCCCTCTATTTTTCTAATAAGTAAATTGTCGTGTTTTACAGTTGCGTGATTTGCGATTGCTTATTGATTAACAATCTTGATTCAATTTAGCGCACCTTCTCCGTTTAAGCAATTCTTGTGTCCATTTTATCTTTTGATATTTCTTCGTACTGAAAGGCATTATTCTAATCCAAGTTTGAAAATTTATTCGAAAAGGAATTAAGAAACTGAAGCGTAGTGAATTCTAATTGTTAAGGTACACCGTGGTGCAGAAATTACCTGGGAAGCAATGAATCAGTTGTAAACTATGTATCTCCTTTTGTTTGCATATTCTTCTGTCTCCAGTGGAACTCTGGGGACCATAGTTCCTTTAGGGGGGTCGACTATAAGAACTCGTATTTTTCCCGGTATTATTTTATTCTTTTATTCGTGCTTCTTGAATTTTCCAACGTATTATATTTTCTTACATTCTTATATGTAAATCCTGAGATCTTAAGAATTCTAATTAAATTATATTTTAATTAATTTTCTGATCATTAATAATATTTTATTCGGATTATAAAAAAAAATTATTGTTCCATATTTATTCACTGTAATAACCCGAAATTTAATATAAACATTTAGACCGAGTTCTAATAATATTATTAATATTCAGGCCAATATTTATTACCCAAATTTTATTTGTCATGATCATTTTACTAATAATATTGAATTTTCGGTTAACCGACAAGGTTATTGCTTTAACGTATAAAAAAATGTGCCTTTTATTATTTATTGGCAAAGTCTATGTCCGTCATCGACCATAAATATATTTCTAATGACATAGAAATATTTTTATTGTCGTCGTTCTAATTTTTCATTTTATGAGCATTCTTCGTAATTTATGTTAAACTTTTAAGTGTCATTTATTTATATGACGCGTTAACGTTATTAAATAATAAGCCCTCATTTATATATCAAAATATAAATTTTCTCCGAATGTCGTCGTTCTTATTTCATATTGAATGTTTATTTTTCGTAGTTTACGTATAATTTTTAAATCGCGTAACTTTTAAAATATTGGGCATCGACAATACCCGCTTTTACAAATTATAAAACAAATTCTATTATAATATCACATGAGTTTCTCCCTTTTACACCAAATCTATACTAACCGTTTGAAAATATATTTGTTTGAGCCAAATTTGTAACCTTATGATTAAAATATTTATTTTAACAGACTTGTAGCGTAACTATAGAAATAAAAGGGAAGCAAGGATACGTGTCTAGCAGATATGGGGCACGTGTATTGAAACTAAAGATTGACGCTATAATACATGATGTATCTATAATAAATTTCTATGATCAAGTGAAGAGACTAAAAGCTTATAGTCATTTTTTTTAAATCCTCCTTTACAGTGCATGTAATTTTGGACATCACCTTTGAAGATCCTAGTTTAACAATATTAATTAGGTATGATTTTTGATTTTTTTTATTGATTAATTGTGGCCTTATTTTTTTTGTTGAAATAACAATGGTCATGTCAATTTATGTTTATGGTAAATATTAATTCTTCAATTTATATTTTCTGATTTGATTTTGTAGAAACAAATATATAGATTGATTTTTTTTTAAATATTGCAAGAAGATCAAAGTTTGTTGTCGCCTTTATGTTGCTGCTATGGCACCGAGCAAAATGAAATTTATGCATTATAAACCAATGAATTATTTTGGCATATAATCACTCTATAAATGCATGCATTAAACATGTCTTAAATTGTTTTGTAGCCAATTTTTAGCCACACGACAAGTTGTGTATTTTTGCATTAATCATCTATTTAAGATAGAATTTTTAAGTAATAAAATGTACTTCTCCCATGATTTTTATAAAGCAACATATTTATGGTTAGATTAAATAGATATGATATTTATTTATGAGACACTACTTTAGTTTTAAGATGTATAATTTATAGTTTGTGTGTCATTTGGAACCTTTTAAACAAAGTTAAAGCGATAAATTTTTATGAAAATGTTTTCCACAAATAATGAACTATTGACGAAAGACGGACCATGAGACATAAAATACAAGTTATTAATATAAGTATGTCGAAATTTACGTATTATTAGGTATCACGGTATGTAGGTTGATTTCACCAGGATAATAAATTACTTTTAGCGACGCTTGGCTTTAAGGTTGCTTCTACGATTTTCTCGGCCTCTCGTCACCTTATTTCACTATTGTTAACGGTATCGGGTATTGATCAGGTGAGTTCATAGCCCCTTTTTACTACTTATACATTGTTTCTAAACGCGGGGTGAGATTTTACATGGTGGAACACATTCATTTAAAACTGTATGCTATCCAGAACTTGTATGCTATCCAGAACTTGTATGCTTTCCAGAACTTGATGATTTGCAACAGATTTTCATTATTATTATTGCTTTTAGTTATAGCCCTTAAGTTTCCTCTCCTGATCATGAACCGTTAATTTACTTGTGTTGCTAAGCGCGAATGTTGTGGGTGGATCCCTAGGGACTGACAATCCCCGTCCCATGTTGCGGTTGTTTAACCATTGACGCATTACATTTGTTTTGTTACTTGAGTATTTAGGCTGAATACTCACTAGAGGAACTTACATTGAGTTAAGTTTCGGTTCATGAACTAAATAGCAATAATAATGGTTTCGGACTATGGTTAATGATCATAACCATTTTCCCTATTTACTTGTTTTACAAATGAATGCTTGTGTTCAACTCCTTTACTGCTAAACCTATGAATATCACTCAACTTTGTGTTGACAATTTTACATGTTTAATCTCAGGTAATAATACTTAGTTTTGCTTGGATGAGAGCCCGCAGGATATTTTCGCAGACTGGAGATTTATGTGTTACTTCTTTTAAAGCTTTGGTTTTGGTAAAAACTGTCAGAAGTTTATCTTATATTCTTGGTAAATATATGTTACAAAAACATATTTAAATAATAAAAATTTTCCGCTTATAAAACTCTGGGACCCTTGTTTAAAACTTTGATGTTTATGATGTAATGTATATGTTTTTATTACGTCAACTTTGTGTCAACAGTATTTCATTGTTTCTTGTACCATGACGTGTCACCCCCTTGCTGCCTACATGTTTCCTTGCCTGATTTTGGGGGTCTCACATAAATGCCATAAACAACCCTTCAAATATCATCAAATGGCAAGAAATACCCCTTAAATTACTTTACAAAACTTTTTGGGGCAAAAGTCTAAAAAGAGAAACTTTGTTATGAAGGGAAATCTGATTTGTGCTTAATAAACAAGAAATGAAAGAAGTATGGAAGAAGGAGGGTGTATTCTGCAGGAAAACATAGATACATAGACCATTGTCACCATGACACGTGCCCCACTATCACATATTAACCAATCAAAAGCCTCCCACTTGCCATGTCACTTTCCCACTCACACCCGTTTTTAAACTCACTTAATTAGTTTATTAAAAACGCGGTTAACACTTTTTAAACCCAAAACTAGATTAAACCAACAACTATTCACCATATGAACAAGATTAGGTGTTTGCTAATTACATGGAATTAAACCCTAATATTTTCCAGTTTTATGATTAAGGGTCTCCTAATCATAACCCAACCTCTAATTATGATGCCACATCACCCCATTGACCCACACGAGATTCCCCTGCTACAACCTTTGGGGAAAATGCCAAAACCTTACAGAAAATCAACACACCTCATTCAACTTCATTCCTAATCATTCCTTTGAGCCTTTGGATCAAACTTCACCACTTTACAACTTCACAAACGTCCAAACAATCTTCACATGAGTTAAAATTTTCAAACTTCAAAGGGGCATTTATGGAAGTTAAAAGCTTAGGGTTTCTAGTTTTTTAGCTTATGAATACCATGTACACCCTCTATATAAAGGGTATAGGGTCATACATTAAAAATTGCTCTTGGTTTTTCCTTGTTCAACTTTATGTAAATCCTATATTTAGTTTAATGAAATAGAGTTTGAATTTGTTGAAGAAATCCAAGTGCCATCTTTAGTGTTCTCTTGTTATCGTTACATGTTTGTGAATTTGAAGTTTCAAAACCTGTTTCAAAAGCTTGTGCAAGAAATTGCAAAGTTTTCTAAAATCTGATATTTTTCTAAGTCTTTGTTCAAACCCTTGGAATTTTTTGGTCAAAGATTGATCACATCACCCTGATAAGGAGCTTATCAAGGGGAGGTGAGATCTTGGCTTGGGGATAATCAAGGAGTGGGGTAACAAAGCTTGAATCAATCTGCTTTTATTTCCAATTTATTTTTCATATAATCTGTTGTTTCTAACCTTGTTGTTCTTAGCAGCTATTGGAAGCTTGTGCCTTGTAAAGCTAGGCACATAAGCTCAAAAATTCGTGAGTGTGGATGTACATTCATGAGGTTTGAGCCTTGTTACCAAAAATCTGTTAAAAATACTTGTTTTAAGTGATTTGGTATTCTGTTGGTATTTGATGTTGTTTGATGCATGCAAATGTGTTCTTAGTTCATGATAACGTTGTATTGAGGCTTGTTTGAGTTTGGTATAACCTGAAATACACTTTTACTTGTTTAAGTCTTGGATTGAAAAGTTTAAGGGGTGTTTGGGTTTACTGGTTTAAGCTTGCAATTTGAATTTGAGTTAGGGTTTTAGGTTGTTAAGTGCTTGTATCTGATATTTACTTGATTGTGTGCTATTATCTGTAAGTTTTAAGCTTTTAAACATCAAATCCTACATTGTGCTATATCTTGCTTGTTTTTGACTGATTTGACCTAAAATTTTGGAAAAACTTAGAGTGTATGCATGTTTAGGTTTAAAAAGTGTTTAAACAAAGTTTGTATAACCTGTTTAAGAGATTTGAGGGTTTGAAATTAGGCTTGTGGTCAAGTACATCCGCAAAGTTCATTTTCTGTTTTTTCATTGTTCATCAGTAAGTAGGATCAGCTATAATCTTGGTCTAATCTATGATTCAGTGCATGAAACAAGTTGATTTGTGTTCATTTAAATTTATTTAAGCTGTTGTGTGCATTTGGTTCAATTTGGTTGGCTGAATATTGCTTAAACTGCTTATTTTGTTCAAAACTGCTTATGTTCATGTCTGTGCAAGGTCTGATGATGTTTTGATTAAACTGTACTAATTGGACTGTTGTTTTTGTGATTTTGTGATTGATATTGACTCCTTATAACCCACTGGTTATAAGGGTGCCTTTGTGTGCTTTGAATCCAACAAAAATCCATATAAGACAAAAAGTCAAGATAGTCAAGCAGTGGCAACTTTTCCCACTACTGGACACCCAAAACTAGCCACTGCTAGTGTTAATTTTCAGTCAGCTTATTAATAAGCTATTCTAGCTTATCTAGACTTGCAACAACTTTGTTTTTGTAATCAATCTTCCTTAATTGACCCATTTGACTATTTTGGAGCTTTTTAGGGTTTGACTTTTAGGTTTGACTAGAAAACCAACTAAGTTGACTTTACATAAAGTGCTTATTGCTTATTCCAGCTTATTCATTGTGATTTTTGGAAATCTTTTTGATTATTAAGCTTAGTTTTGACATTTGAAACCTTTTGCAACAAGAATCAGCCCTTGAATTGGTCTAGAACTCGAAAACCACTATTTTGTCGTTTTGTGTAGAGAGCTTTTGCTTATTTCAGGCTTATTTCTTGGGCTTCTTCAAAAATTCTTTTTACAAACAGCTTAATTAGGTCAAGAGAAGGTTGTGTGTCAAATTTCAGCTTATGGCATCAGCTTATAGCTTAATGGGCCAAAAAGCCCATTAAGAATAAGCTGCTTTGAAATAAGCTGTGATAAGCTCACTTTTAGCTTTTGGGCCCTTGAAATTTTGTGTTTAAAATTGAATTTTAAGCTTCACTGGAAGTTTTGGGCCATTTTTGTGAAAATTTTCTTATTGGGCCTTAATTTAGCCCATTAAGGGTCTGTTTTACTATTTGGCCCATTTGGAGGCCCATTAGGGGTAATTTGGTCATTTCAAGTTTATTTTTTGTTTAATTAGGTTAAAAAAAACTAGTTTGCAAGTTTTTAGAATTTTTTTAAAATTTTGGATTTCTAATATTATTTTAATATTATTTTATTATTAAAATTAGTTTTTATATTTTGTAAGTTTTTCATTTTTCATAGCTTAAATACATTAAGTTAAGAGTTTTAAAATTTTTAGATTAATTTTCTTGTCATTTAATTAATTTTTAGAATTATTTTAAGATTTTTATAGTTTTTAATCATTTTTAAATAGTTTTAATTAATTTTAAGTTTTTCAAAAATAGTTTTAGTTTAGTTAAGTTATTTTTGAGGTTTACAAATTGAAAAATCTCATTTTGGGCTTTTTGTTAATTAAATTGATTTTTTGGGCTTTAATTAGCATTAACAAAATTAATATTTAAATAAATAAAAGGTTTGAGTGATTTTTGATTTTTTGTAAACTCTAATTACATTTTTTAGGATTTATTGCAATTTTCTAGAAATTTTTAGGTTAATTTTTAAATTTCGTCACTTTTTACGGTTTTACGTGTACGACTTTTCATCTTAGTGTAATTTTATCGTAACCGTCATCTTTTTCTCTTTTTTTTCTCATAATCATAATCACAAATATTAGTCATCTCTTAACACAATACACAAGCCTCCTTGAGAACGATCCCACAATTTAGGTCATAAACACTTGGTTTTCCTAAACCGTTTGTTTAATACTTACCCTAATTACCTCGTTTTCCTAAACGAGTGTGAATTTACAACTATCATTTTTGGCGCCGCTGCCGGAGAGGTGTGTTGTATTTTGATTTGAACAATTTTGTTTTTATATTAGCCATAATAACTATTTGTGTGATTAGCACTCTAATCATACGTATTATCGGTTTTTCGTTTTTTGTGTGAATATTATTACTATATTGTGTACGTAAAACAATAATATCACAAGTACTCCAAAAGTGTAAAAACACAACCTTGATTCGGGATTTCATCACTCGATCATTGTATTCGAATCTCAAACAAAGAAAAAAAGGCAAAATAGATAATTACTTTCGTGGAGCTTAATTTTGAAAAACACAAACTATAAGGTGGGTATAAGGCGGGTGTTATAAAATACACCCTAAAGAAAAAGGATCTTAAGTGCTTCGCGCCGCCTCGTTTCTCCGCTTGCTTGTGCGTGTTTAGATAAAAAGGGCTAATCGAGGGTTTGCCAACCAAAGTATTATCTACGTAGTATCTATATTTTCTTGGTTTCAATTGATTAAACCCTCTTGAACGTTTTGGTGTTCCACCAACGTTCTAAAGTCATCGAAGGCGTTCACTTCACGTAATCGTTTTATTCCTTGAGGCTCCTTTAATCGAGAGATTTGATTTGAGGAGAGATTTGAGATTTTTTTCTACGTAATACATCACCAAAATCCCAAAAAAGTAAAAACAATCAATAACACAAAAAAATTGAAAAAGTTAAAAACACCAAAAAGAATCTTCTTTGCTCATCACCACGTGGTACGTGACGTTTATGCAAACTCACAACCAAGCTAGACGTGCACGTTAACGAAGAAACCGAAAGGAAACCACACCTAACCTTTCAAGTAAGGAATCTCCTATTCACGAACCTATCGTAGAACAAGAAGCAACCATGGCTAATCGAACTATGATGGAGTTACTTCAAGCACCCACCGAGGGTTATGGAGAGGCTATTGTGATTCCCGCCATCCTTGCGGAGAATTTTGAAGTTAAGACGGGTTTGTTGTCGATGATCCAAAACAACAAATTCCGTGGTGATGAAAAGGACAACCCGCACAACCATATCCGCCAATTCAATCGTCTTACCACCACTTGCAAGTTTAAGGACGTTGCTAACAACTCGATTAAGATGATGCTTTATCTGTATTCCTTAGTGGGGCCCGCTAAAATTTGGTTAGAGAAAGAGTCACTCAATTCTATATTGACGTGGAAGGATCTCATTTCGAAGTTCGTGAACCAATTTTTTCCGCCCTCTAAGACTATGCATTTGAAAAACGAGATTTCAAAATTTTCACAAGAGTTCAATGAGAGTTTTTCTACGGCTTGGAATCGGTTTAAGGAAATGTTGCACGAGTGTCCTCATCATGGTTTTTTCGACTTGCATCAAATTGACACGTTTTACAATGGATTGAACAATCATGAGAGAGATTATCTTAATGCCGCCGCGGGTGGTAATTTTTTGTGTAAAACCGTCGAGGAAGCGTTGTTGATTATTGAGAATAGGTCTAAGGTCTATAGTCCTCTTAGCACGTCGAGTGTTCGGAAGGCTTCGTCTTCGGCTTCGCCTTCATTGTCTCAAACCATCGATGCTTGCCAAATTGAGGCAAATTTGGAGAAAAAAATCTTTGATAAGCTTAAGGCACTTTTGATTGAATTTAAAGTTGGTGAACAATCTACTCCCGCTACGGATAAAGCGGTTGAGGTTTCTTGCATGTATTGTGGTGGAGGTCATGATTTCTCCGAGTGCATTACCAACGGTGGTAACACTTCGAGTGCCTACGCGGCCACGGGAACTTACAACCAAAACGGTCAAGTTACCCGCTCTAATCAAATGACTCCACCGGGTTTTGCACCTAATCGAAATGCTAACAATTATCAAAACAATCAAGTTGGTTACAAAAACAATTACAAGGGTAATAACTATGGGAATCAAGGGGCTAATAACCAAGTGCAAAACAAAAATCAAAACAATGATTTTCAAAACAACAACAAGAGTTTGCAAAACTTGAAAGATCTTCCAAATTAATTTGTTGAATACGCAAATGGAAATGATGCTAGGTTTGATATATACAAAGGCAGATCATTAGCCTAAGATCCGAGTTTAAGAATGAATTGAAAAAGGAGTTGAAAAACGAGTTAGCAAATGAGCTTAAGATTCATACCAACAAAATGGAGGGTAATGTGACTAGGTTACAACAAAACCAACAAAAGATAGAACAAGGGCAACATGAGATAAAACAAGAGATGCTTAAGGCCGATAAGAGGCAATCTATGTTTGAGGATAAAATTTCATCCATGTTTGAGGCTATAATGTGTAAACCGTCTTCGAGTAGTCTTCCTAGCAACACCATATCAAACCTTAAGGGATAGATGAAAGTGATTACCACACGAAGTGGTAAGACACTTAAGGAACCGACTCCTCAACCAATTACTCCAACGGTGGAGGAAATTGAGGAAGAATCTGAGGTGGTGGTCGAAGAGGAGCATATCCTAATCCCACAAAGTATCGCTCAAGCCACACCTACGGTTGACCCATTACCATCATTGGAACCCGAGCTTCCAAAGGCTATGCCTATGCCTCAACCCACACCACCTTTGCCTTACCCATCGAGACTTCGTAAAGAGAAACAGCAAGAACATGATAATTACCAATTTGAGCTTTTTATGAAAATGTTTCGTGATTTGCATTTCAATATAAGTTTTGCCGACGCTTTGGTCATGATGCCTCAATTTGCCGCTAACTATAAGAGTATGTTAAACAACAAGGAGAAATTGCAACAATTGTCTAGTTTTTCCTCGGTTTATCTTAACCGCATACCTCAAAAAGTCGGTGATCCTGGTAAATTCTTGATTCCATGTGCAATTCAAGATATGGAAGAATGCTATGCCTTGGCCGATCTTGGTGCTAGTATTAACTTGATGCCTCTTGCAATCTTCAAGTCGCTCAATCTTCCTAATCTTACTCCTTCACTAATGTCTATCGAATTGGCCGATCATACCACTATTCCCGCATGTGGATTGGCCGAAGACGTTTTTGTGAAAGTGGGAAAGTTCTATTATCCGGTAGACTTTATCATTGTTGATATTCCCAAGGATCCTCAAGTTCCTCTTATTTTAGGTCGTTCGTTTTTGGATACGTCTATGGCGTTGATTGATGTGCATGCTAGAAAAATCACCTTACGTTTCAACGACGAGGAACTTGTTATAAACGCAACACAAAACTCTACAATTTCTCATGTTTATTCCGTCGCGACCATAAACCTCGTTGATATGATCGATGTCGTTTGCGAGGAATTTTCACAAGAAGTCTTAGGTTTTGGTGACGATGAAAATAGTGGCAATCCCACTATGCTCGATCCTATTCTTGATAATTCGACACCATCCTTCACTCCCTTTGAAGGTGGTGGTTTTACGTTGGAAGAATTTGATGTTCCTCGTACTTGTAACGAAGACCTTGACAACGATGAGGACTTCTCGATTATCAAGGATTTTCTTAACGATTTTCCATTTCCTCCGCCCGAGGAGGTTATGAGTATCGAGCCCAAATCTTCAATTGAGGAACCACCAATCCTCGAGTTGAAAGATTTACCTCCCCATCTTGAATATGTATTCTTGGAAGGAGACGATAAGTTGCCGGTTATTATTGCGAAGGATGTTTCGAATGATGAAAAACCGCACTTATCAATGTTCTAAAGGACCACAAAGGGTCAATTGCGTGGAAATTATCCAACACTAAAGGGATTGATCCTAAATTTTGTACCCACAAAATCTTAATGGAGGAGGAATACAAACCCACAATCCAATGCCAAAGGAGGGTGAACCCCAAAATTCACGACGTCATCAAAAAGGAGGTCCTTAAACTCCTTGACGTGAGAATGATTTACCCTATTTTCGATAGCCCTTGGGTGAGTCCTATTCATTGTGTCTCTAAGAAGGGAGGAATGACCGTTGTGCCAAACGATGCCAACGAGTTAACTCCAACTCGATTCGTTACCGGTTGGAGGGTGTGCATCGACTATCGTAAGTTAAATGACGCCGCTCGTAAAGACCATTTTCCCTTGCCTTTCATGGACCAAAAGTTGGAGCGTCTTGCGGGAAACGATTTTTATTGATTTTTAGATGGTTTTTCTGGTTACTTCCAAATCTCCATCGATCCTCTGATCAAGAAAAAACTACGTTTACGTGTCCATATGGAACGTTTGCCTATTGTAGAATGCCATTCGGACTTTGTAATGTACCGGGAACCTTTCAAAGGTGCATGATGGCTATTTTTCATGACATGATCGGGAAGATGATAAAAGTCTTATGGATGATTTTTCCATGTTTGGTTGTTCGTTCACTTTGTGTTTGTCGAATCTTGAGAGAATGTTAAAACGTTGTGAGGAAACCAACCTTGTGCTCAATTGGGAAAAATGTCATTTTATGGTTAAGGAAGGAATCGTCTTAGGGCCACAAGGTCTCGAAAGCGGGGATTGAGGTAGACAAAGCTAAGGTAGACGTCATCGCCAAATTACCTCATCCCAAAACCGTTAAGGGAGTTAGCAGTTTCCTAGGCCACGCGGGCTTTTATCGTCGATTCATCAAGGATTTTTCAAAGATTTCTAGATCTATTACACATCTCCTCGAAAAAGATGCTCCTTTTGTCTTTTACGAATATTGTGTACGAGCCTTTGAAATCCTTAAGAGGAAACTTACCGAAGCTCCCATTCTTGTTGCTCCCAGTTGGAACCTCCCTTTGAGCTCATGTGTGACGCAAGTAATTACGCCATAGGGGCCGTTTTGGGTCAGCGTCATGATAAGAATTTCTTACCTATTCACTGTGCTAGCAAGACGATGACTGAGGCTCAACTTAAATACACTACAACGGAAAAGGAATTCCTTGCCGTGGTGTATTCATTTGATAAATTCCGACCTTACCTCATCTTGACCCAATGCATAGTGTATACGGAACACTCGGCAATAAAGTATCTCATGGCTAAACAAGATGCAAAACCGATATTACTTCGTTGGATTCTCCTCCTACAAGAATCTGATGTCGAAATCCTTGACAAAAAGGAGCCGAGAATCTAGCGGCCGACCATCTTTCTCATTTGGAAGATCCTCACTAAATGTGTACAAGAACAAGGAAATCACCGAAACATTTCCTCTCGAGACACTTGGTGTAGTGAATTATAAGCTTGATTCATCTACCTCATGGTTTGCTGATATTGCAAATTACCATGCGGGGAACTTCATCATTAAGGGTATGACGACTCAACAAAAACGAAAATTCTTTCGTGATGTCAGGTTCTACTTTTGGAACGACCCTTACCTATTTCGGACTTGTGCAGATCAAATTATTTGACGTTGTGTTTTTGGCACCGAAGCTTCTAATATCCTTAGAGCTTATCACGAGGGACCCACGGGTGGTCACCATGGTGCTAATCTTACGGCGAAGAAGGTCTTTGATGCCGGTTTCTTTTGGGATACTATTTACCGAGATGCACATGCACTTGTCAAGTCATGTGACTCATGGCAACGACAAGGAAAAGCCTCACAAAATGATGAAATGCCACAAAACATCATCCAAGTGTGTTAGATCTTTGACGTTTGGGGAATTGATTTTATGGGGCCGTTCCCATCATCTCGTGGTAATAAGTACATCCTTGTCGCCGTTGACTACCTATCCAAGTGGGTTGAAGTTAAGGCTTTGCCCACAAACGATGCTCGTGTGGTAGTCAAGTTTTTGAAGAATTTGTTTTCTCGGTTTGGAACCCCTCGTGCGATCATAAGCGATCGTGGAACCCATTTTTGTAATGACCAATTCGAAAGGGTCCTAAGGAAAATATGGGGTTACACATCGGCTTTCTACAACTTATCACCCACAAACGAGTGGGCAACTCGAGGTTTCAAACCGAGCGTTGAAGAGGATCGTGGAGAAATCGATTGGGGAGAACCGACAATCATGGTCGGATAAGTTAGACGATGCTTTATGGGCCTTTCGTACCGCTCATAAGACGCCCATCGGGTGTACTCCTTACAAGCTTGTGTAATGTGTATGGGGAGGTTTGTCACTTGCCAACTGAACTCGAACAGAAAGCTTATTGGGCCCTAAAGCATTGTAATGATGACATTGAGACCGCATGAAAACACCAGAAAATGCAACTTAATGAATTGGATGAATTGAGAGACATTGCTTATGAAAATTCATTGATTTACAAAGAGAAAACAAAAAAATTTCATGATTCTAAAATTAAAACCCGGGTTTTTAACATTGGAGATCAAGTGTTGCTTTTTAACTCACGTTTGAAAATATTTTCCGGCAAGTTGAAATCCTGTTGGTCCGGTCCATTCACCATTACCCAAGTTTTTTCATATGGGACCATCGAGCTAGCTCAAAATGATGGCCCTAATTTCAAGGTGAATGTACATAGGTTGAAGCACTACTTTGGCGGGGAAGTTCCCTCTTTGAACTACCTCGACCAAGTCACCTTCCCCAATGATAATTAGGATTGAGGGGATCGAGTCGAGCTCATGACTCGATAATCAAAAACGAGCCTCGTGGGGGAGTCCCATGCTTATCCATGTACATATTATCGCTTTCTGATGTAGTAAAGTGAGGGGATTTGTGCCCTTCCAACCTTTGTTCCGTGGTTGTTTGTGATATGTGGTTTTTAGATGATCATGATCTTCACGATTGGAGCCTCTCGTGTTCGTTTTATGGGAGCACTCGATCGTTTGCATTGAAGAATTTCTCGATATCCACATGATATATCCTTATATGTTCTAACCTTAGGTTTTTAGCACACTTCATAAACAGCTTTAAATTTAATGGTTACACCCTTTCCATGTTAGATTAGGCATTCCACTACGTCTCTAGTATGGGGATATCCTACCCTTAGACTCGAAACATTAAGGACAATGTTTAACTATAGTATGGGGTGAATAGATACTTGCCTTGCCAAACCTTCACGCTTTCCAAAGTTTATCTTTTTGTTTATTGTTTTGTTGCAAAATAAGGCTAAAAATGGCTAAATTTTAAAATTTTTCTCATGTTTTATAAGTGTTTGAAGACACGAATGTAGATTTTCCGATGGCGAGAATAAGAGTAATTTTTGACTCGACCGTTCGTGTTGAGCACTTAGCTTCGATTCCTTAACTTTATATTAGGCTAAGTCTCTTAAATGAGGATGATAAATGATACAGTTAATTATAAGTTACTATGCTAAACGTAGAGTACTCGTATTCTTTCAAAAACTCATGTGTTCTCGTTGTTTGCTTATTCTCCCTTCGCTTATAAATATATTTTGCTTAATAAGTATTGGCTTAGCGGTTTAGTCTTGATTTTTGGTTTCTAGTCTTTTCTAGTAGCATCCATGTAATTAAATTGGGAAGAGATTAAGGTATCGCCAGCGTTACGGTTTTGAAGTATTGGCAACCCGAATAATCGAAAGCTTCACCTAATAATCAGATTTCAAGTGCTCACCTAAATCAAGCAAACAATTTGAAGTTCACAAGGCCGAAAAATTTATGCGAAATTGAAAGTGAATTATGCCTTAATCTTTGAAGCTTTAAAGATCCAAAATTCGCTTTTAGCTTGATGATATACGTCTTTGGCCATAATAAACACCTCATGGCGAGGTTAAATAAAAGGCAAGGCAAGACCGAAGTCATAATAAAAGCTTCATGGCGAAGTTGAATAAAAGATGGAGGTAAACCTATGATAATAAGGCCCATCCGTTAGGGGGCGTATAAAATTCTTGGTAATAAGTCTCATGTTCAAAACCGTTATAAAACCGTGTTTATCGATCCTTCTTGTTGACTTAATTTTTTGACATCGTTGTCTATTAGGGGGGTTATTAATTCGATGGTCTTGGTTACACCGTTATGACTCTATTTTTTGACCTAAATCTCTATCATCACATAAGTAAAAAATGTATCCTCGTGAACATTCAAGACAAAAATAAAATATAAGAGATACCACTTAGGAAAATGGGAGTTTAAGTACGTGATTAGGGCATATGAGTAGTGTTAGCATAACTAACTTATAATGACAATGATCTCGTTACACGCTTGGCATGGAATTGGGGTGAAAATCGAGGACGACGAAATTATTTCTAACGAAGCATTCACGTGTTCTTGTTCTATGAACCTAAACGTCCCATTTTGCGATGAAAATCATACATTATGTCTAAAACGCAAGTAGAAGCAAGTAGTGGTAGTGTAGCAAGTTTATCATTCAATAAAAGTGCATAAAACTGAATTTTGGAAGTGCTACAATACATTATTCTAGCATTGCGTGAGGGCACGCCAATGGTTTAGTATGGGAGTGATGAGACTGCTTTTATACATAGTCTCATCGTCCACAATGGGCTTAAAATGCATAAAATATCATAAAATATGCCAAATATATGCTTGTGTTTGTTCAATGTGTATTTTAGGTACGAATATTGAGAAAATGGCAAAAGATCACAAGAAACAAGCGAAAACGAACACGGGAAACGAAGCCGCACAATGAACCAAGCCCTAGAGTTGATTTTCGAAGAAAAACCATTGAAGAATTGAAGATTATACAAGAAGGGTCCTCCAATATTGAAGAATTGACACTTTAAACCCTTGTTTATTCATAATTACAAGTTTGGTCCTTAAAGTTTGTCAAATTGCAAAAAGGACCCTCCACTTTGAAGAATTAGCAATTTTGGTCCCTCAATTATGAAGACCTATCATTATTAGTGCTTCACAAAGTCAATCATACAAGTCAAGACATTGAAGAATGAAGAAATGCCAAAAACGACCCTTCAAATATCATCAAATGGCAAGAAATACCCCTGAAATTACTTTACAAAACTTTTTGGGGCAAAAGTCTAAAAAGAGAAACTTTGTTATAATGGGAAATCTGATTTGTGCTTAATAAACAAGAAATGAAAGAAGTATGGAAGAAGGAGGGTGTATTCTGCCAAGACAACATAGATACATAGACCAGTGTCACCATGACACGTGCCCCACTATCACATATTAACCAATCACAAGCCTCCCACTTGCCATGTCACCTTCCCACTCACACCCGTTTTTAAATTAACTTGATTAGTTTATTAAAAACGCGATTAACACTTTTTTAAACCCAAAACTGGATTAAACCAACAACTATTCACCATATGAACAAGATTAGGGGTTTGCTAATTACATGGAATTAAACCCTAATATTGTCCAGTTTTATGATTAAGGGTCTCCTAATCATAACCCAACCTCTAAACATGATGCCACATCACCCCATTGACCCACACGAGATTCCCCTGCTATAACCTTTGGGGAAAATGCCAAAACCTTGCAGAAAATCAACACACCTCATTCAGCTTCAATCCTAAGCATTCCTTTGAGCCTTTGGATCAAATTCCGCCACTTTACAGCTTCACAAACGTCCAAACAATCTTCACATGAGTTAAAATTTTCAAACTTCAAGGGGCATTTTTGGAAGTTAAAAGCTTAGGGTTTCTAGTTTTTTAGCTAATGAAGACCATGTACACCCTCTATATAAAGGGTATAGGGTCATACATTAAAAATTGCTATTGGTTTTTCCTTGTTCAACTTTCTGTAAATCCTATATTCAGTTTAATGAGATAGAGTTTGAATTTTTTGAAGAAATCCAAGTGCCATCTTTATTGTTCTCTTGTTAATGTTACATGTTTGTGAATTTGAACTTTCAAAACCTGTTTTCAAAGCTTGTGCAAGAAATTGCAAAGTTTTCTAAAATCTGATATTTTCTAAGTCTTTGTTCAAACCCTTGGAATTTATTGGTCAAAGATTGATCACATCACCCTGATAAGGAGCTTATCATGGTGAGGTAGGATCTTGGCTTGGGGATAATCAAGGAGTGGGGTAACAAAGCTTGAATCAATCAGATTTTATTTCCAATTTATTTTTCTTATAATCTGTTGTTTCTAACCTTGTTGTTCTTAGCAGCTATTGGAAGCTTGTGCCTTTTTAAGCTAGGCACATAAGCTCAAAAATTCGTGAGTGTGGATGTACATTCATGAGGTTTGAGCCTTCTTGCCAAAAATCTGTTAAAAATACTTGTTTTAAGTGATTTGGTATTCTGCTGGTGTTTGATGCTGTTTGATGCATGCAAATGTGTTCTTAGTTCATGATAATGTTGTATCGAGGCTTGTTTGAGTTTGGTATAACATGAAATACACTTTTACTTGTTTAAGTCTTGGATTGAAAAGTTTAAAGGGTGTTTGGGTTTACTAGTTTAAGCTTGCAATTTGAATTTGAGTTAGGGTTTTAGGTTGTTAAGTGCTTGTATCTGATATTTACTTGGTTGTGTGCTATTATGTGCAAGTTTTAAGCTTTTAAACATCAAATCCTACATTGTGCTATATCTTGCTTGTTTTTTACTGATTTGACCTAAAATTTTGGAAACACTTTGACTGTATGCATGTTTAGGGTTAAAAAGTGTTTAAACAAAGTTTGTATAACCTGTTTAAGAGATTTGAGGGTTTGAAATTGGGCTTGTGGTCAAGTACATCAGCAAAGTTCATTTTATGTTTGTTCATTGTTCATCAGTAAGTAGGATAAGCTATAATCTTGGTCTCATCTGTGATTTAGTGCATGAAACAAGTTGATTTTTGTTCATTTGAATTATTTAAGCTGTTGTGTGCATTTGGTTTAATTTGGTTAGCTGAATATTGCTTAAACTGCTTATTTTGTTCAAAATCGCTTATGTTCATGTCTGTGCAAGGTCTGATGATGTTTTGATTAAACTATACTAATTGGCATGTTGTTTTTGTGATTTTGTGATTGATATTGACTCCTTATAACCCACCGGTTATAAGGGTGCCTTTGTGTGCTTTGAATCCAACAAAAATCCATATAAGACAAAGAGTCAAGATAGTCAAGCAGTGGCAACTTTTCCCACTGTTGGACACCCACAACTAGCCACTGCTAGTGTTAATTTTCAATCAGCTTATTAATAAGCTATTATAGCTCATCCAGACTTGCAACAACTTTGTTTTTGTAATCAATCTTCCTTAATTGACCCATTTGACTATTCTAGAGCTTTTTAGGGTTTGACTTTTAGGTTTGTCTAGAAAACCAACTAAGTTGACTTTTACATAAAGTGCTTATTGCTTATTCCAGCTTTATTCATTGTTCTTTTTGGAAATATTTTTATTATTAATCTTAGTTTTTTCATTTGAAACCTTTTGCAACAAGATCAGCCCTTGAATTGGTCTAGAACTCGAAAACGACTATTTTGTCGTTTTGTGTAGAGAGCTTTTGCTTATTTTAGGCTTATTCAAAAGTTCTTTTTACAAACAGCTTAATTAGGTCAAGAGAAGGTTGCGTGTCAAATTTCAGCTTATGGCATCAGCTTATAGCTTAATGGGCCAAAAAGCCCATTAAGAATAAGTTGCTTTGAAATAAGTTGTGATAAGCTCACTTTCAGCTTTTGGGCCTTTGAAATTTTGTGTTTAAATTTAATTTTAAGCTTCACTGGAAGTTTTGGGCCATTTTTGTGAACATTTTCTTATTGGGCCTTAATTTAGCCTATTAAGGGTCTGTTTTACTATTTGGCCCATTTGGAGGCCCATTAGGGGTAATTTGGTCATTTCAAGTTCATTTTCTGTTTAATTAGGTTAAAACAAACCAGTTTGCAAGTTTTTAGAATTTTTTATAAATTTTGGATTTTTAATATTATTTTATTATTAAAATTAGTTTTTAATATTTTTGCAAGTTTATCTTTTTTCATAGCTTAAATACATTAAGTTAAGAGTTTTAAAATTTTTAGATTATTTTTCTTGTCATTTAATTAATTTTTAGAATTATTTTAAAATTTTTATAGTTTTTAATCATTTTTACATAGTTTTAATTAATTTTAAATTTTTGAAAAATAGTTTTTAGTTTAATTAAGTTATTTTAGAGTTTTACAAATTGAAAATCTCATTTTGGGCTTCTTGTTAATTAAATTGATTTTTTGGGCTTTAATCAACTTTAAAAAATTAATATTTAATTAAATAAAACGTTTGAGTGATTTTTTATTTTTTGCAAACTCTAATTACATTTTTAGGATTTATTGCAATTTCCTAGGAATTTTTAGGCTAATTTTTAAATTTCGTCACTTTTTACGGTTTTACGTGTACGACTTTTCGTCTTAGTGTAATTTTATCGTAACTGTCATCCTTTTCTCTTTTCTTTTCTCATAATCATAATCACACATATTAATTATCTCTTAACACAATACACAAGCCTCCTTGAGAAACATCCCACAATTTGGATCATAAACACTTGGTTTTTCTAAACCGTTTGTTTAATACTTACCCTAATTACTTCGTTTTCCTAAACGAGTGTGAATTTACAACTATCAATGATTATGAAAAAGCTTGAATTAAGATGAAGATTAAAGATTCAATACAAGACTAAATATTAAAAAGCTAGAAAACTGGAAAGTAAATCTAGAGAGAGAAAGTATTTTAATCTACTCCTACAACTTTTATAAAAACTATCTAAATTATCTAACTAGCTAACTCCTCCTAATGAAAGATTAGGAGGGTATTTATAGGAGGAGGGGAGGAATTGGTTGCTTATCTCTTTCTCTTGGTCTTTTCGTCTTTTAATTTCTTCGTCTTTCTCGACGTTGTCTCGGGATTTGTCGATATGAAATGAATTCGTCTTCTAATTTTCTTCTTTTATTAGATTTTGTTCTTCGACTTCGTTAAACTTCCGTCTTTAGACTTTTTCTTCGATAAATCTTCAGAATAGGCCTTTGACTTCCGTTCTTTTTGCACTCTTGATCTTTTGACTTCGTCTTTTGTCTTTTTCTTCGATAAAAGCCCGTGAAAGCCCGTGTTTTCTTCCTTTTTCATAGTTTGGTCCTAAAACACAACAAAAACACAAACCACGCATAATTCCGCCTTTTACGACATTAAATAAACGTTTTGGTCTTGTTTTTATTATAATTAAGTGGTAAAAGGATAAGTGTTTTCACACTTATTAAATATGTTCTTTCAAAAACTCATATGTTTTAATTGTGGTTTTTTCTCCCATAAGATCAATGCATTAGGAATAAATTAATTGCAATAAGTAAAGTTGTACGATTTGAAAGGTGTTAGTCCCACTTCAATCCATAACACACTATATTAAGATGATATTTAGAGAGAGAAATAGATGAAGGTAGAGAGAGAAAGTAGAGAGATGGTGGAAGGTTTTTACTATTAGAGAGAGAAATTAAATGTAACCAACACCCTCTTCCACACATGGAAGAGGGTATATATACCCCACGCCTTAAAGGCTTTAGTGGGCTTGTTCATGGGTCGGGCTTGGTTCTTTGGGCTTAGAACCCCTAACTTATACCGTATTAGCTTAAATACCAAGCCCGCTTAACCGACTAACCTATTACAATACAAGACCAATAACGACTAAAATGACCTATTACATTCTTGTTCGACCATATAAAATATAGGGCTAACAATCTCCCCCATTGTATTGGTCATCTTTAAATGCATAAGATGATTGAGTGAATACATTCTTGTGGAGGTGATCTTCTTTCTTTTGGTCTTGTATCTTGGTCTTTATCTTGTTTGTAACGGCTATGTTCCTTCATGCCTTTGTGATCTTTATCTTGAGCCTTTGTCATTTGACTTTGAGGGCTTGAGATCTTCATCTTGTTCTCCTTGTGACTAAGATGACCTATTACATTCTTAGGTATCTTGATTATCGCTATCTTGTGCTCTTGTGACTTCTGAATCGACATGTTCACACTTTGTTGATTTTGAAAGGCTAACAATCTCCCATACAAATAAAGTTGCAGTTAGTCCTTCAAATATCCATCAGAGTTGTGGAAGACTTTAACTTTAGGTATGAACATGTGAAGACAACTTTGGTTAGTACACAGCTACGCCACCATCTTGATATGCAGCAACATATATAGACACGGACGGAATGGCTTTGAACATTTCACCCTAACTTGGTAGCGTTTTACCTCCAGTCGGTGAAGACTGTTAGACGGTATTAGATACCGTACCTGTGATCGGGTAGATTCGATTACGATCCTCCTTGACAGGGTTTCCTGGCGGTAGTAGCCAGTTCTCTTTACTCGACCGTCTCAAAGCAGACTGCGAACGTAAAGAGTGAATCAAAAGGATAAATTATCCGTCTGATTAGAGTCGTCAATTCAGATTTCCTGGAACAAGTTTGATTCTATAAGAATCGCACCATTGTTGCTTTCCAGTTTGTCACAAGCTCGATTCATAAAGAATCTTGCATGTCACCTACCGCAGTGTTGTTTGAGGTTGACACTAGAAGGATTTTCATTCGTCACTGTGAACACTAAAGAGTGTCACTCTGAATGTTCTGGCAAGATCACACAGATTTTGCGAAGAAACCTGGAATCAAGCTTGAATCAATTAAGAATCCAAACTTAGTTGCTTTCCAGTTCTCACAAGTTTGATTCGTGTAGAATCGCACAAGTTACCTACCATGAGCTTGTTTAATGCTGGCTCAAGCAGGATTTCCATCTTCATTGTGAATCGTATCACTCAGATGTTCTTGAAATATCATAAGGATAATGCGTAGGAATCGACTGTATCCTAATGGGATGATAGATAGATCTCCCGTTTGGCTCTAGACTCAATAAGTGAAATTTGGTAATCGGAGGCTGGAGCATATTGCCACCTTTTCAATATTAACTGACTCGAAGTGAGAAAGTCAATAGATACGTGTTGATCTCCGTGACAATGAGACAAGTTTCTTTTGAGAGAAACTCGAATGGCTGGGGAAGGGTTGTGCATTACATCACTGGGTACATGACGACTTATCTTTAATAGATATATTGACCCGGTTTTTGCCTAGGTTGCATAGAATATTCAACTCCTTCAATGCTTACCAATACGTCATCACTAGCACCTTGTTGTGATTGTTCCTGTGCTAACTTAAGTAATTGGTCCGTATTCAGCTTCATTCCACTCCATCTTTCCTAAGGACAACTATTTCTAGCTATGGAATGTCCTTGGGTAGATCCCTCTGGTTCTGGTTGGATCATAGGACTTAGTTTCCTATCCTAAACCACCTTTTGACTCCAACGTTCCGTCGTGGATAGTAGGTTGTTTTGGGTATAGATCGTAACCATAAAACCATACAAAACCATTCAAAGTGCTTGATAAAAATCAAAACTTTTAACACTTTGAAAGTTTTACATTTCCAAAATACTCCCCCTACACACATGCATCGATATACGAAATAGTTTAGCATGTGAAGGAAAGAGTTGCACTTGAGTCTTTAAGATCACATGTTACGATATATTACATTATAATCACATATTCTCCCCTTATCTCTAATATAAAAACATAATATTAGAGATACCAATTGAATAAAATGTGACAATTTCTGAAAACCGATTGGGAGAGAAACATGTGTGCACGCATGAATATGGAACTTTTGTAGTCGGGTCGCTCCCCATCAACAATATATGTGTGTCTTGAGACAAAAATTTGACAAAATTTTGGAAAAACGACACCACAAAATATATTGAGGTACGAAGATAAGATGCCTTTTCTGATGATAATTTAATATCATTTTCAGAATGTGTTGGATACATAAAATATGACAACTTTGAGATGTACCCAACAACATTAAAGGCTTGATTTTAAAACGATCCCCCTAAAAAATTGATCAAAATAACATATGAGATTTTTGAGATATAAAAACCATATTATGAGGAAGGGAGTGTTGAACACACAATTTTGAAAGATTTAGAAAAACCTTTTGAGAAATTCTTGGAAAATTGTGTTCAACGGTTTTAAAATAGTCATGATAGAAGACTTCTCTTCTATTGCCTTCGGAAAGCGCACTGAAACATACACTTCCCTTGCGGGTCCGTTTTTCATGAGCTCAAAACTTTGATTGTTTTGTGACTAGCTCATGACCGAGAAAAATAAATTTCCCGTTGTGAAGGATAAGTTATCATCCGAGATAAACTTTCCTTAAGTTGAAGTTCGAGTTCTAATCTGACATTTACTTAGAAATCGTTTTTCATGAACTTAAAAACGTTGAATGTTTTTATGAGAAGCTCATGACAGAGAAATATAAATTTCTCGTTGAGAAGGATAAGTTATCGTCCGTGATAAACTTTCCTTATTTGAGGTCCGAGCCCTAAGCTGTGATGCGCTTAGAAGTCATTTACACGAGCTTAAAACTTTCGAATAGTTTTAATGTTAACTTGTGTCCGAGAAATTGAATTTCTCGTTATGAGGATAAGTCATACTCGGGATGAACTTTCCTATTATTGAAGTACGAGTTACAGTCTGACATTTGACTGTAAGTCTTTACACGAGCTTAAAACTTTTGAATAGTTTTAATAGAAACTAGTGACCGAGAAAAATTAATTTCTCGTTCCGAGGATAAGTCATCATCGGGATGAACTTTCCTGTCTTGTGAGGCCGGGTTACAGTCTGTAATTTAACTATAAGCCATTACACGAGCTTAAAACTTTTGAATAGTTTTAAGAGAAGCTCGTGTCCGAGAAATATTAATTTCTCGTTTTGAGGGTAACTTATCGTTGAAGAGATAAAGTTCCCTTTGTTTGACGTTCGAGTTAGAGTCTGATATGTGACTGTAAGTCATTGTGAGGCTTACTTGTGAAACCCCTGAGACACGTATTTCTCTGATATCTGCTTCTTCAGCAACCAAACTCTGAGAGTGTCTTTTGTTGAACGGGTTACAAATATTGGTCCTTTGTGTTCCCATTGAACCGTGACGTCGGTACCTGCACTTTCATTAGTAGTTTGTATGCTTGCATGTGGGTTAGTGATATCTTTGTGAGAACCATGTGAGGGTACACCTTGAACCTTTGTCGAGCTAGAGGGAAATATATTTCCAGTAGGAACCCACCTAAGACCAATGGTTTTAAAGGTTCTACACGTTGGTATCCACCTAGGACAAGGTCTAGGAGACATAGTTTTCTCATATACAGCGGAAGACTTATTGGGAGAAAAACTATTTTTGTTAGGGTTCCGTCGTTGAGGTGCTCTAGCTGTTTGGTTCACCTTGTTAAGGACTTTAGTGATACAATCATCATGAATGGCATTAAAGACACATTTGTTACATTTCTTGCAAACAAAGTGCTTAGCATCTGAGAAGGCTCTTGTATTTCTAAGGTAGGCTGATTTGGGCACATCATAGAAGGGTCTAGAATTCCTAGATGTGTGATTAGCGCTCCTAGGTTGTGGTTTGGTCCTATCACTTGCTTGTGTATTTTTCTTAGCATTCTCTAGATAGATTTTATGACCCGTGTCATTTGAACTACGCCTAGGCATGTTCTTGAAGCTAGATCTAGAGTTGCTTGAAGCATTCATGTGATCGGGTTTTTTAGAAGCGGATTTTCTTAAGGAGGGTATAGGTTGTGGAGTGACTGGTTTAGGCAAATTGCTACGCATGTCAGCTTGGGAGGCAAACCTCGGGTTCGACGTTTTAGTTCGTTCAGAGTTAAACGCATTCGGTTGTCTAGTAACTGAGCGTGGTCTGATTGGTTGAGAAGGAGGTTTCCCTAAGACTGACCGTATTGCTAACTTAGTATCCACACTATTTTCTTTTAACTTCCGTAATTCATTTTTCACTGCTGTCAGTGAAAAAACCTTTTCCTGAATCTGAGCCTTCAATTGCTCATTTTGTAGAAGTAATTGAGCTGACACGTTGTTCTAACTTAATGGCCATATTGTCAAATATGTCGTTATCAGCACTCGAGTCATTACTATCTACATTGTCGATAGGTTGCACAAAAATTTCACTTAATGAAGCAGGCGGAGGACTTGGATTTTGAGAAGCCAACTTATATTCAAACAAATTAATTTGTTTCACAAAATGTTCCTTTTCTGCATTAAAATCTTGAATCTTACGATCCAGTTTTTGTTCAAGAACAACATTAGCTTTTTCAAGTTTTTGAAAATAAACTTCAAATTTGTTACTTTTCAGTGAAAATTCAAGTTTGGCATCCTCAATATCTTTTGTCGTTTGAGCTAACAGAGTTTTGAGCTCGTGAGTCTTAGAATCAGTATGTAATTGTACCTCAACCATTGGCTCATCATTACATATGGGTCTGATAGCTGTATCAGCAGCGTCTGTATCGTTCCATGATCTTGTGCTGGTATATTGAGTTTCTGATTCTGTCCCGCTGCTTTCTGTATCAACCGAACAAGCATCCAATGCTTGACCCTTATCGACATGTTCTCTTTCGTCTGCATCAGTCGTTGATTCAGCCTTCGTTCAAATACCCTTTGATGGCGTGTTCTTTCAGCAATTGACTTCTTTAGATTACTCAAATGTTGAAGAAGTGTCTCTTTGAACGCTTGAGGAGCTACGAGAGTATATTTGGTAAAGTATGTACTTGCGAACTCTCGATCGTTGTCGGATAAGCCACTTGAGTCAATGAATTGCTCGAACAGAATATTGAGAGCTAAAAGGATTTCCATTGATAGAGTCTCGTGAAGATCATCGCTGGAAAGTGTGTGTTGAAGATGGTCCACATGATGTATCATCGATCTGGTGAATGTCTCAACATCTTGACCAAATAGTAGAACGAATACCCGTTTGAATCCAATTTCAAGACGAATGCCTTTTAGGTCTTCTCTTGAAAGAACCTGAAGGTGTGACTGAAGCAACTTAAAGTGTTCCATGCATCTTTCTTTTGCTTTCGACATCTTGTATTTGATTGCATGAACGGTTTTGTTTGTAGAATCCTTGTTAGTAGGTTTACTGATTGGAGTCTCAGTATTTGTCTGAACCTTTGGATTCTGCATCTTCTCTTTATTCATCTCAATCATGGACGTTGTTGTTGTCGAATCCGTGAAGATGTACATTGAACAGATGTCTCGAAGAGGATATGATGTGTATGGATTACGGATCTTAGTGGATATGTTGTGATGAGGTGTGGTTTGCAATTCCGAAAATTTTGATTTTTTCTCAGTCCGACAACAAATTCCTCAGTCCGATATAACGATAAACCGAAAATTTTTGAATTGCCAAATTTTAAAATCGAGTTCCAAATAGCCAAAAACTAATAGGGAAAATTTTTGAAAAATGAAAATTTTAACGAAAAATAAAACCTAAAAAATTTGAAATTTGGCCTAAAAATTTGAATTTTTGGTAGAATTTTTTTTCGCATCGCCAAAATTTGAAATTGAAGCTTAAATGGCCTAAAAATGGTCCGGGAAAAAATAAATTTTACTTTCGGAATATGGCTATTTTGGAATAATGCCCACCTTCGGAATAAAACTTATCTTCGGATAAAACTTCGGATAAACACACCCTTTTCGGAAAAAATCACTTTTTCGGAAAAAAAATGTTATTTTCGGATAATTGAGTATTTTCGGAAAAAGATGGTTTTCGGAAAAATTGGTGTTTTCGGAATAATGGAAATTTTCGGATAAAAGGTATATCTTCGATAATTGCAAGATCTTCGGATAAATGCTCGAATTCAGAATAATTGCACTTCTTCGGAATAATGAGGATTTTCAGATAAAGTAGTGTTTTCGGAAAAAGTTGGGTTTTCGGATAAAAGGAAGTTTTCGGATAATATGAAGTTTTTGGATAAAGTGAAGATTTTCGGAAAAAAATTATTTTTCGGAATATTGCTGATTTTTGGATAAATGTTTTTCAGGAAAATGGGGTTTTTTCGGAAAAAATAAACTTTCGGAATAAATTATTCGGATAAATCACCTATTTCGGATAAAGCACTTTTTCGGATAAAGGACTTTTCAGATAAAGGCCTTTTTCGGAATAAACTTCTTCGGATAAATGATGATTTTCGAAATATAAAACCCTTTTCCGAAAATATGTACAGTTGATCGACAAACCCCTTTTCTCTAATCTAACTTGTAAAAAACGTAACTTTTTGCCAAAAATTGATCTAAATATCCAAAAAAATCGTGTTTTTACCCAAAGAAACAATACCAAATCTCTACCACTACTACGTAGAAGATTTTTATCAAGATTAAACCATAAAAAAAAAATTGGATCAAGGATTATGGATCAAATACCTCACAAAATCAATAAGAACACAAACCACGAATCTTCAATCACCTATCCACTATAGGCTCTGATACCAAATGTTAACTCCACTTTAATCCATAACACAATATTCTAGAGAGAGAAAGAGAAGAAAAGTAGAGAGAGAAACTAGAGAGATGGTAGAAGGTTTTTAATATTTAGAGAAAGAAAGTTAATGGTAACCAACACCCTCTTCCACACATGGAAGAGGGTATTTATATGCCACGCCTTAAAGGCATTTGTGAGCTTGTTCATGGGCCAGGCTTAGCTTTGCTTGGGCTTACGCCCCTAACTTAGACAATATTAGCTTAAAGTCCAAGCTCGGTTAACCCGACTAACCTATTACAATATAAGACCATTAACGACTAAGATGACCTATTACATTCTTGTTCGACTATATAAAATATAGGGATAACAAAAGGTTACTTAGCTTCTAGCCCAAGATCGTTTAAAAGATGCTCATGGTTGAATAGAGTTCATAGCCAAGGCATAACTTATTGAAGCAGGACGCGAAGATTGGTGAAGTTCCAAAAAGGCCCTAGCAAGGCATGAGGACTCTATTTTGTTGCTAAAGATCCAAGATGATGTGAAGAATCATTATTCCAAAATCAATATGAAGGATCGAGACACACGACAAGAAGCAATTACTCCCCTAAAGATCATGGAGAAAGTCTATCAAAAAAGATCCTAACAAGGTATGAGGATAACTATATCCAAGTCATAAAAGGAGTCAGATCATTGTATATCAAAATCCAAAATAAAGATTGAAGAAAAATGATGAAGTCGCGGTCCAAGTGTGAAGAATCTCTAAAAAACATCAAGTGAAGAAATTTCAAAATATGAAAAGAAGACCATAATTTCAAGAACGTCTTCCGAAGATTCGAAGTATGAAGTACATGCCAAATATCGATCCGAGAAAGGTCTCAAATTGTGAAACGAGTTATGTCAAGATATGAACTGAAGGAGATTACGAGAAGCCGTTTTAAAAGATTTTGTCCTGTAGCTAACTATCGATTAAATCGTGCTACTTTATTTTCGGACTAATAAATACTCAAATAATTCAATATGAATCACTTGTGATCCATGACAAATAGTTAAAAAATTCTAGATACCTTTTTCTTTCATAATAACTAGGATTGCGGGGAGAAAAGAATTACACAATTTAGACTATGAGAAGTGTTTGCATTGTGACTTGTACCAACGATGATCTCGTTTTTGCACTTAGCATGGAATGTATGACAATAAGGGATGACGAACTTTACTCTATGAGACATTCACTTGTTTTTATTCATTGACCATAAAAGTTACATTCGGGATGAAAATCATACATTATGTCTTTCACACATCTTCGTAGTATTGTAGCAAGTTTAAGTTTCAATAAAGGGTAATAAAATTGAATCTTAGAGATGCTAAGATACTTTATTCTAGCATTGCGTGAGGGCATGGCAATGGTTTAGTATGGGGGAGTGATGAGATGGCATTTATACATGATCTCATCGTTCTTTTCAGGTTTTAAATGCATAAAATGTCATAAATATACCATATATATGCTTGTGTTTGTTTACTTGTGTATTTTAGCTATGGATATCGTGAAAAAGACAAAAGATCACAAGAAACAAGGAAAAACGAACACGAGAAACAAAGTCGCACAATGAACAGGGCCCTAGTTATGATTTTTCCAAGAAAAGACCTTGAAGTATTGAATATGTTCAAGAATGATCCCTCATCAAAGAAGAAATGACACTTAATTCCCTTGTATATTCATAATTACAAGTTTGGTCCCTTAAGTTTGTCAAAATTACAAAAAGGTCCTTCTCTTTGAAGATTTTGGCAAGTTTAGTCCCTCAAGATTAAAGAAATCTCAACAATAGTCCTCCATAATGTCAAACATACAATGAAGACCTTCAAATTTCAAGAAAGTTCAAGATTGGTCCTTCAAATATCAAGAAATGGCAAAACAAGTCCTTGAAAATACTTTGGAAAATTATTTGGGGCAAAAGTATGAAAACAGAAACTTCATTAACAAAGGAATTATGTTTTTAGGCTGAAAAGACTTTGTATACATGTTTTTCCAAAATACAAGGACCAAGATTGCCATTCTGAAAGTTTGAATATAGAAACACACGCCAAACGCTTTCACCCCACAAAAATCAGATCAAACCTTTTACTGTTCACCTTTATGAACCTAGATTTACCTTTTACAAAACAAAGGGTAAATCCCAATTAAACCTACCCACGTGTGATTAACCTTCACACGATTCATCCTACACACTCACATCAACAATCCCATCACCATGGACCCCACCCTCAATTCCCTTCTAGCCAATCAGCATACAACTTCCTCTCTAAGAAATCCTAGGTGGCAAGATCAACATTTTAAGACTCATACTTGGTCCAAAGGCATAAATGAACGCCCAAGATCAATTTGGACAGCTCATCAACAACAAACGACTCAAGGGCATTTTTGAGAATTTCTAGCTAGGGTTTCATGTATTTCAGCATTCTAGAATAGTCTATTAGTCCTATATAAGGAGACCTCAACCTGTGAGAGTCCCTTGTTCCACTTTTACTCTTTAAACATTGTAATTCCTTTTTAAAATTAAAAAAGTTTGGTATTTTGAAAAATTGTAATTCCTTTTTACGTTTTTGAAAGTTGGTGTTGTTTACGAGTGAAGTTGAGTTCCATTTTATGTTTTGAAGGTGTATTGATCTTTGGATTGAAGCACGTTTGGTTTTGAAAAGGATTTCATGTTTTGAAAAGTTTCGAATCCTTGGTTTCTGTTTGGTTATTTTGACTGATCTAACCCCAACCAAAAGCTATAAGCTCTTGCAAGCTTGTTGACACCAAGCTTGTGAAGGTTTATCAACCTTTGGTTGGATTGTTTGTTGCCTGTGTTGAAGAATCCAAGGCCTTGAGGTTCTGCTTTGAACCATCAGCCAAGGTTTCAGATCATCTTCCTTGTCCAAGTACCTTGGTCACTCTCTAGTTGTTGAGAGTGGTCCAAGGAGCATTGCTGATCCTCCTAGGAAGTTGTGGAGGATAGGTTAACTCTCTATCCTTTTTCTCTTTTAAATCTTTGTTTAAGTCTACTATGTGATTTGTTATGTGAATCTATTGTTTTGTGTTTCTACTTTGAGTTTTATTATTGAAACCTGTTAGTTGTCACCTTATTGAGATATTTGAAAGATAAAATTAGTAGGTTACTTTTAAAAATAAAAAGTTTGTTTGAAAAAGGGCTAAAACAAGTCTGTTTGGATTTTGGGATCAAAAGGCCTTGTGGCCTTGTTCCCTTTGTTCTTGGGATTTTTCTACTCTAAATAAGTCATTTGTCACCTGTTTTGGTAATTGTTTAAGTCTCATAAGGTTTGGAAAAGGTTTTGCAAGTTTTGGAAAAATCTGCTAAAATTAGTTTGAATTTGGTCAAACACATCAGCAAGGATAAAATCTTTGTTTGTTGGATCCAGGGTCTGATTTTTGGCTTGGGAAGAGTTTTTGTGGTGTGCTATCTGTGCTATATCTGCTTTTTAACTTTGGTGGCTTATTGAGTGAGCTAGGGCTTATAGAAGTTGGCTGAAGTGGTCATTTGCATCAGCAAAGTGACCACCTCTATTCTGCCTTGCAATTGATTACCTATTGCTTGCCCTACTATTTTGTTGCTTGACATCTTTTATTGTGCTGCTTGTGAACTTATCTTGCTATTTAGATTGCTTGTTTGTGTGCTTATAAGCCAACTGGCTAATTGGCCATATTTGTACCAAAACTGAAATCATTTGGCTAACTGGCCTCTTGATTCAAAAGGATCCAGCCTTGATTCCTTCACAAAAGTTTCTCATAACAAGCTCATAAGCAAGTCCTGGCAATTTGGTTAACTTTGGTGCACTTTGACTTTTGGTCAAATAAGCTCTATTTGGCTTATTTTTCAGTTCTGCTTATTGGTACATGCAACAACTTAGTTTTTGTGATAGGTGTCATTTTTCTCAGCTTATTATTAATAATGAAAGGTTTCAGTTCATTTGGTTAAGCTTTTGCTAGAAAACTAGCTTATTTGGCTTTTTTAGCCATCTTATTTGCTTCTACAGCTTATTTTACTTGGCTTTTTGGTGTTTTCTTTGTTGATTATTCTTAGTTAAGCTATTTGTGAGCTTTTGCAAAAAGAATCAGGTTTTGAAACCCTCTAGAACTCAAACCCGAGTATTTTGTCGTTTTGTGAAAAAGTTCTTTTCAAGATTCTGGCTTATTACTTGAGCTTTTTCAAACTTTCTTTTTGCAAAACGGTTTAGAATCTCAATAGAAGGTTGTGTGTTTAAGCAGAGCTTATGGCATTAGCTTATAGCTTATTGGGCTTATTGGCCTATTAAGAATAAGCTGTTGGTTATTTAAGTTGTGGTAAGCTCATTTTCAGCTGTTGGGCCTTTAGATTTTTGTGCTTAAAATTGAATTTTCAGTCAGACTGGTGATTTTGGGCTGAATTGGTTGAGTTTTAATTTTATTGGGCTAAAAAGCCCATTAAGTGGAATGTTTTAGTTTTTGGCCCATTTGGGGGCCCAATAGGGGTATTTTGATAATTTCACTTTCATTTTCTGGTTAGTTAGGTTAAAATAAAATATTTTGCAAGTTTTTAGAATTTTTTATAATTTTTGAATTTTTAATATTATTTTAATATTTAATTTTAGTTTTTAATCATTTTTAATAGTTTTAATTGTTTTAAAAAATTGGAAAAATACTTTTTAGTTTAATTAAGTCATTTTAGAGTTTTACAATATGAAAAATCTTTATTTGGGCTTTTTATTAATTTATTTGATTTTTAGGGCTTTAATTAGCATTAAAAAATTAAATATTAATTAAATAAAAGGTTTGGAAAATTTTTGATCATCTGTAAACCCTAATTTGATTTTTAGGAATTTTTGGTAATTTTTGGGGAATTTTAGTGCAAGTTTTTATTTTGTCTATTTTTACGGTTTTACGTTTTATCGTCGTAGTTTAATTTTCTCGTATCCGTCATTCTCTTTTCTCATCTTTTCTTTCTCAATATTAATCCAAAATATTACAAGTTATTCACACACAATAAACCTCCTTGGCAAACGAACTTTTCACACATCATTCGGTCATTAGTGCTTGATGTTTATGAATCGACACTTAATACTTACCGCATTTACGCCTTTTTCCTAAAAGTGTGTAAAATACCTACAATTAGTGACTTTTGTGGTTAACCTGATTGTATGCTAGTTCAAGTTTCTATTTATGTTTGTTAGTGGACTTGACACATGTTTGAGTAAGTTAGAGTCGGGTTTAAGTAGTTTTGTTCACAATTGCTTTGAAAATTTGCATATCAGTCATTTAAAGGAGTGTTTGGGATTAGGATTTAAGGCTGGTGTATGATAACACTCAAGTTTAAAAATAGTCTAAAAAAGTTCATGAAGATTTTTTAAGTATGTGTTAGTCTTTGGTTAGGGTAATATAGTTAGGAGAAGAAAGTTTGCAAGTTTCATTGGTTCATTTTTAGTCTAAAACTGCGTAGGCTCAAACAGTAGGCTTAAACTAGATTAATTTCGTGTTTTAATTCTCATAACTTGTTCACCAGTTAGATTATAGGGTAGGTTAGGGTTGTGGGTCATTGTTTTTGATTATGTTATGATAGGGAGTTAGATTGGTGACCTTAAAACTCACCCAATTGCACACTAGATCAACAAACAATACCCTCGGACCTTGCAATTGACATCAGTGGCTTGCATAACTCATTTTTGTGCTTTTCTTGTACTAGACTTGTCTGTTTTCTTGTTTATACTGACTCCCTACACTCCACTGAGTGTAGGGGTGCCTTTGTCTCCAAAAAATACTCACAAACAAGCAAGTTATAGGCCAAAATCGATTTTCTGAGGTAGAGCAGTGGGTAGAAAGTTCCCACTGCTAGTTCATCAGTTCCCACTGCTTCACAAAAAGACAAACAGTCCACTAGTGTCACTTTCAATTTATAGAATTTTTGTCTTATGTGGGCTACTTTTAGTCTTTTTTTTCATTTTAATTATTTATTTTTAGATTTTTCATAAAGTTAAAGTTTATTTTACTGTTCATTTAATTATTTTTAGCATTATTTAAGATTTTAATTAGTTTTTATTATACTATTTTTTGTCTTTTAGTGGAAAAAAGTTATATTTTTCAGTTTTTAAAATTTTCTTATTTCTAGTAATATATTTTAAGATTTTCCAAAAAGTAATTTCATTTTTCACACTCTTATATTATTTTCGAGAATTAAATTAAGTTTTAATTAGTTTTATTTAAAACTGTTTTTGTCCTATTAGGTAAAAGTTTACTTTTTTAATTTTTTCATTTTTCTACTGTTGAGTTAAGTGTTTTAATATTTTCAAACATTAAACTTATTTTTGTCATTATTTTATTAATTTTTATGATTATTTTAGTTTAAAAAGTGTTTTTAGCATTTAAGAATTAGAAAAATAGTTTTACAAATTTAGGGAAAATATTTTTTAGTGTTTAATTAATATAACTAAGATATTTGTTTGATAAAATAATATTTTGGGCTTTTTGTTAATTATATTTAATTTTAGGGCTTTAATTAGCATTTAAAATTGAATATTTAATTAATAAAAGGTTTTAAAATTTATTTATTGAATTTTGATTCTTATTTATATTATTTTAGTCTTAGTTTTAATTTTAATTAATTTTTAGCTTAATTTTTTAATTTCGTCGCGTTTTACGACTTTTCGTATATGTTTTTACATTTTACGTAGTTGTGTAACTCGTCTTTAATTTTCTCTCTTTAAACCCAAAAACGACACTAATCCAAACTTGATTTTTATATAATTGGCCTAAAACAACTACACCTCCGCCGAGAACGAACTCGCACTTATCGTCTTTACGGGTTTCCTAAACCGTATCGATTAATACTTGCCCGCTTTATATTCCTTTTTCCTAAAAGGGTATAAGTAACACGTACATCAATTTTAGCGCCGCTGCCGGGGAGGTGTTTTTATTTCCTTATATATATCGTGTTTGTGTGAGTAGTGCGTTTTTCTTTTCAATTTTTGGTAAGCGTAAATATCGTACATACTCATTTTTGTTAATTTTCCTTTATATATTATAATATCCAAATAAATCGTGTTTAGTTTTCCTAAATTAAACATAAAAAACAATCATTTTACTATATTGTAGATATATTGGTTTTCGTCTTTCTTGTGAATATTATTAATATATTGTACTACGTATCACAATAAATTTACAATATCTCCAAAAGCGTGAAAACGCAACCTTAATTGGGATTTCATTGTATTCGAATCTAAAGCAAAAAATCAAAATGAAAAATAGATAAATACTTTCGTGAGACTTAATTTTGATTAACACAAGCTATAAGGTGGGTATAAGGCGGTTGTATTTCACGACCTAAGGGAAAAAGGCTCTTAAGTGCTTAGCGCTGCCTCGTTTCCCCCGCTTGCTTGTGCGTGTTTTGAGAAAGAGGGCTAATCGAGGGTTTTCCGCCCAAGTATTATCTACGTATCATATATATTTGCTTGTTTTCAAGATTAAACCCTCTTGAACGTTTTTGTGTTCCACCAACATTCTAAAGTCATCGAAGGCGTTCACTCCACGTGATCGTTTTCATTCCTTGAGGCTCCTTTAATCGAGAAATTGATTTGAGGAGAGATTTGTAGATTCGAGTCTACGTAATACACAAAAAAATCCAAAAATATTAAAAAACAATCAAAAACCAAAAAAACTGAAAAAACGAAAAAACTGCAAAAAGAATCTTCTTTGCTACCCAATTCTACGCATAGTGCATACGCATTCGATCGAAGGATTATTCTAATTATAGCGACGCTTCGAATCGACGCAATCGAAATCGAAGGAGTCGACGACGTAGACGAGAATTAGAAACCGACGTTCCTAATATCGGTATCGAAACCGAAGACGAGATGGCCGACAATCGTTCGATGATGGAATTGCTCCAAGCGCCCACCGAGGGTATGAGACGCGATCGTTATTCCCGCTATCTAATCGGAGAATTTTAAGATTAAGAGCCGAATGCTTTCGTTGATACAAGCTACGAAGTTTCGAGGTCGTGAGGCGGATAATCCTCACGATCACATTCAGAATTTTGATCGTCTTTTGGCCACTAGCAAGTTTAAGAACGTCGACACCGATGTCGTCAAGCTTATGCTTTTTTCGTACTCGCTCGATGGTGTCGCCAAGGATTGGTACGAGAAAGAGCCACCTAATTCCATAATTACGTTGAAGGGTCTCGTTTCTAAATTCGTTAATCATTTTTTCCCACCGTCTAAGACGACGCTTTTTAAAAACGAGATTACGAGATTTGATTTGAGCAAAAACCAAATGATTCATTTAGAGACGTGTGGGATCATTTTAAGGAACTGCTTAGGCAATGTCCTCACCATGTATTTTCCGATTTACACCAAATTGATACGTTTTACAACGGTCTTAGTTTTCAAGAACAAGATTCGTTGAATTCCTCGCCGGTGGAAACTTTTTTTGTAAAAATCTGAAAGATGCCTTAATGATTATCGAGAATCGATCCAAGGTTTACCAACTCGGCAACGCACCGAGTGTTGCCAATGTCGCCAATATTAGTAATTCTAACCGCGATATTAAGAGGGTTGATGCGAAAGCCGACAAGTTGACGAATGTGTTTACGTCTTTTCTCATCAAATTGCAAAAGAAAGACGCTCCCGTTACGGTGAAAGCGGTTGAGGCATCATGTACGTTGTGTGGTGGACCTCATAATTATTACGAGTGTGCGGCTACGGATGGCCAAACGTCGAGTGTAAACGCGTTGAATGGAAACAACAATTTTCAAAATCAAAATAACGCGGGTCCATCACAAGGAAATTATCAAGGAAATAATTATAATCGTGGAAACAATTTTCAAAATCAACAAGGAAATCGAGGTGATTATAATGAAGGTCAGAATTTGAATTGGCAAAATCGAGATTTTAACAACAACAATCAAAACTCGAGCTTTCAAAACAACACTAATCAAGGAAACAATTTTTCGAGTGGTAATCAAAGGAATTTTCAAAGAAGTAATCAAAACCAAGGGAACTTTAATTCTAATCAAAGTAGTTCGTCAAACGATTTTCAAGAATATATGAAAACGAATGAAGCTAATATGAGACGATTAGAGGGACAAATTGGTACTTTGAAAAACGAATTTTCCAACACTTTGAATGGTCAAAATAATAAAATTGAACAAGGTCAAAGTGAGATTAAAAAGATGTTTTCGGAAATTATGAGCAATCAAGCGAGTTCGTCTTCGAGTATGTTACCTAGTAACACCTTACCAAATCCGAAGGAACACGTTAAAGTCGCCACCTCGTCTATTGGAAAAAGTCGTGTGATTACCCCTAACCTTGATGGATTTAGAGTTGTTCCTTCTTCTCAACCCTCGACTTCTAAGACGCCTTCATGTTCTAAAGTCGAGGGATGAACGTGGTGACCAAGGAAAAGAGTGCACACCCTCGTGTACCTCGAATTCCATCCATGGTTAAAAAAGAGAGCTTTATCGACCTTAGCCAAGTAACCCTTGAAGAAACTTGTGCTTCGATCCTTCTTAAAAAACCCAAAAGGCATATGCCGTGAAAGGAAGAGGATCCAGGCCAATTTCTATTACCTTGTGATTTTTCCGAGATTGAGGGATGTTTAGCCCTTGCCGATTTAGGTGCTAGCATCAATCTCATGCCTCATTCTCTTTGGAAGTTGATGAAATTACCTAGACTTACCCCCACGAACATGACTATCGAGCTAGCAAATTGTACGCCTTTAAAACCAATTGGAATAGCCGAGGATATCTATGTTAGGATTGGAAAGTTTGTTTTTCCCGCGGACTTCGTCATTTCCGATTACGAGTGTGACCCTAAATATCCCATTATTTTAGGTCGACCCTTTTTATCGACGACTCGAGCCGTAATCGACGTTCACGGTGGGAAATTAACTACGAGATATGGGGAGGAACAAATGGACTTTTTCGCGAATAGATCCCAAGTTTCAAATGATCATGATAAAACCGAGGTTTCAAGTTCTAATGATTTCAAAATGTTAACTTTAGCGTAAAATACGTGGCTGGATGCATGTTTTGAAAGAATTAAAATGAACGGTTTTAAAGATGAAGATTTTAATGATAAAGAATACGTGTACTTAATTCAAAAGGGTATTCGTAGATTTATGGATGCAAAATCACTTTGGGATATATTCGGTGAAACAAGTGAACCACCAATTCCGAAGGGCGACGTTAGTGCCATCACAAAAATGACCAATATGGGCTCGTCTTAACCACCTTCGAAGGACCATGACTTTGAGGCCCATACTTCTAAGCCCATTGAAGTGCCTCCCACTCCTAGCCCCAAACCCATTAAGGCTAGGGAAGTGGCCCAACCCATTGCAATATCACCCATCATAGAAATGTCACCTAAGCATAACCCAAGGGCTTGTAAGACCATGGTTGTGACTCTCGAGAAATCCGCTCGAGGACTTGCTCACATCGACACTTTCTTTGATGACGATGGTGATTTTTACGAGATCGAGCATATACTTGGTAATCCACCATCCATCTTCGACGATTTACCCTTTGATAAATCTTCAAATGAAGAGGACGATCTCATGTCGAAAATTTCTTATGAGGATGAGAATAACGACACTTTCACAACGTACTCGAATTCCGTATACGAAACTATTTTTCATCATAATCCCATTTTTGATGAAGAATTCGAGAATGTTGACGACCATATCATTGATCCTCCTTCGTTTCACAATTGTGATGATGAAGAATTCTTTAAGGAGGTCGATGAATTTTTCACTATAGACACAAGTCCCATTCTCGAGGAGTTACCTTATAAACACTCCTCATTTGAGAATGACGTTTACCACATTCGTGAGGATCTAACTTATCAACGATCCCCACAAAACAATGATGGTTTCGTGCTTGATCGTGATCTCTTCGAGAGAGTTTCTAAAATCATCAATGAGGGGAATGACAAACCGTGGTTCGATAAGCCAGTTTACGATGAAGAAATCAATGAGATTCACGATCATGAGGATGAAGAATATGTTGACCCCGAGGGGGCGGTGTTCTTTGTTGACAAATGTTTTGAGAACTTATACAATCCACCACCCCCTAACTGCGACTTAAATGTGAGGATTTTTAGCGTGACTAATCTTGAATTTGAAACGCCAAATATATTCGACATCATAAAATCGGGTTTTCATAAAGAGTTTTTGAACGCTGAAAAAGGAAAAGATTTTAAAATTGGTTTAAAAGTTTTTCTACAAGTTTAACTCCATCATCACCGCATTGTATGAGTGCTACCACCTCGTCTACTCCTTTTGACGATGGTTGGTGTGGTTTTAGTATGGGGGAAGCCCTTTATGTTCCCTCACATTTCTCCACCGAGGACGAGATATTCGATCCCGAAATTGCTTGTAAATGGAAATCTCGGTCTTCCACCGATGCAATAAATGCAAAATCTTATTCATTTGCTTGATGTGAGTCTACCTCGAGTAGCTCATGGTTTTAGTGCCCTACTCATTGTCCCACCCTTCTATTTCTTCTCATCTATTTTCTTCTACCTCTTTGAGGTTTTAGCACGTGTTGAAGTGGCGTTGGTTCGTTTATCCCATGAAAACGAGGACGTCATCTTTGATCTCGGTATTTTGCATCATCAAAGGACTTAGTCCTTAGTACCGGTTGCTTTTGGGCATTGTTAATCATGTAAGCCCCACCGAAAATGACCATACCATGATTATCCCTAAATGATCACATTTATGGGGATTCGAGTCAAGCTTTTGACTCGGTTATCAAAGACAAGGTGCCTCGTGGGGGATTCTGATGCTTATCCTTGTAAACATTATCGTTTTTCTAATAGTGTAATGTGAGGGGACTTGTGCTCTTCCAACCTTTGTTTCGTGGTTGTTTGTGATTGTGATTCATTAGGTTCATCGTCATCATTGAAGCCTCTCGTGTTCGTTTTACGGATCACTCGAGCTTCGATCGTTGCCTTTGTAGATTCCGATATCTGATGATATCCTTTTATGTTCTAACGTTTATCTTATTAGCATAATTCATAAACGGCTTTTAGGTTATACGTTTTACCCTTTACATGCTCGATATTAAGCATTCGACTTTCGTCTCTAGTATGGGGGTGTTTCACCCCTAGACTCGAAACATTGAGGACAATGTTTAGTTTTAGTATAGGGGGTGAGTAGATACTTCACCTTGCTTACGTCACCACACAATCCAATTTTCATCTTTTTGTTATCCTTTTATGCAAAATAAGGCTAAAAATGGTCAAATTTTAAATTTTTTCTTGTTTTTCATAAGTGTTTAAGACACGAATGTAGGTTTTCCGATGGTGAGAATAAGAGTAATTTTTTACTCGACCGTGCGTGTTGAGCACTAGCTTCGATTCCTTAACTATATTAGGCTAAGTCTCTTAAATGAGAACGAGAAATGATAGAGTTAATTATATTTTACGTATTCTTTCACGATCTCATGTGTAGTAATTATTAGCTTTTTCTCCCAACGCTTTTGTTTAAATAAATGCAACAAGTAAAGTCGTACGATTTAAAAGGTTACTTAGCTTCTGGCCCAAGATCGTTTAAAAGTTTCTCGTGTTCAAACAGAGTTCATAGCCAAGGCATAACTTATTGAAGCGGGATGCGAAGATTGAAAAAGTTCCAAAAAGGCCCTAACAAGGCATGAGGAACTCCATTTTGTTGCTAAAGATCCAAGATGAGGTGAAGTATCATTATTCCAAAATCAATATGAAGGATCGAGACACACGACGAGAAGCAATATACTCCCCTAAAGATCATGGAGAAGTCTATCCAAAAAGACCCTAACAAGGTATGAGGATAAATATATCCAAGTCCGAAAAGGAGGCGAATCGTTGTATATCAAAATCTCAAATAAAGATTGAAGAAAAATGATGAAGTCGTGGTCCAAGTTTGAAGAAATTCCATATATGAAGAGAAGACCATTATTTCATGAACGTCTTCCAAGATTCGAAGAATGAAGTACATGCCAAATATCGGTCCGAGAAAGGTCTCAAATCGTGAAACGAGTTATGCCAAGATATGAACTTAAGGAGATTACGAGAAGCCGTTTTAAAAGATCGTGTCCTTTAGCTAACTATCAATTAAATCGTGCTACTTTATTTTCGGCCTTTATAAAATATTGAAATAAGTCAAATGCATCCTCGTGATCATTAACAAAAAATAAAATATAAGAGATACACCTTAGGAATAAGGGAGTCTAAGTACGTAATTAACACTCATGAGTAATGATTGTTTTACTAACTTATAACGACAATGATCTCGTTACACACTTAGCATGGAATTGGGTGAAATCGAGGAAGACAAACTTATCTCTATGAGGTATTCACATGTTCTTATTCTTTGACCCGAAAAGTCACTTAATCGTTATGAAAACAATATATTATGTCTAAAAACACATGTAGTAGTTTATTTAAGTTTACATTTTCAATAAATGTCACATAAAAATGAATTTTGCAAGTGCTACGATTCTTAATTCTAGCATTGCGTGGGGACACGGCAATGGTTTAGTATGGGGGAGTGATGAGACTGCAATTATACATAGTCGCATCGTCCAAATCGGGCTTAAAACGCTAAAAATATCATCAAAATACCCCAAAATATGCTTGTGTTTGTTCATTGTGTATTTTAGGTACGAAATATCTACAACTAGTGCTAATCCGGAATAAAATACAAAGCTTATCCAGAATGTAGGTTTAAGACCTAATCCGGGAAAAGGGGGTTTTAAGAACCCGGATAAGAAAAATTAAGCCAAAACGAAATAAAAATAAGTAGAAACAAATAAGCACATAACCAAAAATTAAACTAAATAAATTTTAAGAAAAAGCTAATAAGCCACAATTTAAAAACTTTAAAAACACTAAATAATCTAAATATTTAAAATCAACTTTTTATAAAATAAACTATTAAAGACACTTAATTAAAAATAAGAAAATCACACAATAAGCTAAAAAGATCAAAAACATCAAAATCAATGAGGACAATCAATCAAGAACATCAATTAAACAATAAGCATAACAATTAAACAACTATATGATTAACCAAATCAAAACATAAGATTTAAAAACAAGAAAGGTAGAATGAGAATGATTATGAAAAAGCTTGAAATAAGATGAAGATTAAAGATTCAAGATTACAAGATTAAAGATGAAAACTTAAGAACTTAAAAGTAAATCTAGAGAGAGAAAGTAATTATTCTACTCCCACTCCTAAAATATAAAATAAATCTATCTAATTATGAAAAACTTCATACAAATGATGGAAAATTAAACTATATATAGTGGAGGAGTGTAAAGTGTTGTTGCTTCCATCTTTCACTTTGTCTTCTCGTCTTTTAATTAATTAGCCTTTCTCGACTTTGTCTCGGGATTTCTCGAATGATAAAATGAACTTGTCTTATAATTTTCTTCTTTTATTAGACTTGGTACTTCGACTTCGTTAAACTTCCGTCTTTATACTTTTTCTTCGAAAAATCTTTAGAATAGGCCTTTGACTTCCGTTCTTCTTGCACTTTTGATCTTTTGACTTCGTCTTTTGTCTTTTTCTTCGATAAAAGCCCGTAAAAGCCCGTGTTTTCTTCCCTTTTCACATTTTGGTCCTAAATCACAACAAGAACACAAACTACGCATAATTCCGAGTTTTACGACATTAAATACACGTTTTGGCTTGGTTATTATTATAATTAAGTGGTAAAAGGATGGGTGTTTTCACATCTATCAACGGATATCGCAAATTCACCAAAAGATTACAAGAATCAAGCAAAAACAAACACGGGAAACGAAGCCGCACAAAGAACCGGACCTGAATCATAAATTTCCATTGAAGTCCTTGAAGTTTGAAGATTTGGAAAGATTGGTCCCTCATCTTTAGAAGACTTGTTACTTTTGGCCCTTGTAAATCTTATTTAAACAAGTTTGGTCCATAAAGTTTCAAGATTATACAAGTTATGCCCTTGAAGAATAATGATAATGAATTAATAGCCCTTGAAATGATTTTTCAAAAGATTTTATGGCCAAATTGGGAAAACATAAACTTGCTTTACAAAGGGAAATTAGAGTTTGAGCTGTTTGACTTGATGTAGCAACAAAATGGAAGTCAAAGGATCAAAGTTGCCAGACAACAAAACCCTACTCCAGCTATCATCAACTGCCACGTCCCTCACTCAATCTCCTCAATCAATCACACATCACCAAACCCCCACGTCATAATTCCACCAGGTTTATTAAACTTTTGATTATACTTACCTTTTTAAACCTAAAAGTGGCGGTTAAAACCCTCTAAACCCCCTAATATAAATCAAACATCACTGTTTAATCACCCTCCCACTCATAAAGCCTAAACTTTAATCCACTCCTAAACCAAAGGGGTTTACTCCCTAAACCTCCAGACCCACAATTCACCTTACCCTCACCACTTCCCAACCATAAAAAACCTCATCACATGCCTCATGGTCCCCGTCAAGAGGTCCCTATGCACCCGTCCTTGTCTACTCTTCCCCAAAACCCGACCATATCAACGGCTAAAGTGAAAACTTGCTATCCACACTCAAAACAAACGCTCAGGATCAAGTCAAGGACAACTGGCAACCCACATGGTATAGACAGAGATCACGGGCTGCATTTTTTACCAAGAAGACTTCAAGGGCAATATTGGGAATCACTAGATTAGGGTTTACTCTTTTTCAATTCTAGAATTTTCTGTAAGCTCCTATATAAGAGTAATAGGGTTTTTTCGTTTTTTTGTTCCAAACTTTGTAATTTTTTTATCTAAATGAATATTTAAAGTATTTGGTAAAACTTTTGCATTTCTGACTTCCATTAGCTGTAGACTTTAGATATTAATTTTATTTCCGTTTGTGAAAGAAGGTTTCAGTTTTATCGAAGGTTTTCACCAAAGTTTCTTGTTCAAAATTTATTGTTCATTAGAATTTGGGACCCAAACCATAAGAAGCAGCCTTTAATCTTGTTTGACAATCAAGACATTAAGTTTTTTGTTTATGGTTTGTTAACATTTTGTTTGGTTATCATATGTTTCAAAGGTTTTAAAGGTTTGGTTTCAAATTTTTTACTGAAAATCCATTTTTATGCTTTCTGCTTACTGTAGCTTAAGCTGCTGATAAGTTGACAAAGAGTCTTATCAGTTGGTTTATGTTACTTGAAGTCTCTTGTTTCTTGTTTTGTGCAGGTTTTCATTCAAGACCATAGCACCATCTTTTTTTTCCATTATTTTTGAAGACATTGTTATGCTCTTGGGTTTTGTTGTAGAACCACCAACCAAGAGTTCTCTAGACTCCCATAAGCAAGCTCATACTCCCACTCTTTGAAGGCCTCAGACAACCCAAGGTTTGGCTTGAACCCAATCAGTAGGAACTTAAGGTTTATATGATTTGTGGATTTTGTGACTTTTGTAGTTAACATGTTTGAATGCTAGTTCAAGTTTCTATTTATGTTTGTTAGTGGACTTGACACATGTTTGAGTAAGTTAGAGTCGGGTTTAAGTAGTTTTGTTCACAACTGCTTTGAAAATTTGCATATCAGTTATTTAAAGGAGTGTTTGGGATTAGGATTTAAGGCTAGTGTATGATAACACTCAGGTTTAAAAACAGTCTAAACAAGTTCGTGAAGGTTTGTTAAGTATGTGTTAGTCTTTGGTTAGGGTAATATAGTTAGGAAAAGAAAGTTTGCAAGTTTCATTGGTTCATTTTTTTGTCTAAAACTGCATAGGCTCAAACAGTAGGCTTGATAACGTATAGTCCCTAGTTGGGCTGGATAGCCCGACCTACGGGTACTATCCGCATCCATCGGGGATGGATTAAAGGCTTAAGCGATGTGCGCGCGTAAGCCCAGTGGGCCCGGTAAGTCGTTGTCGCACATAAGGTTAATTACTTAACCAGGTCCTTGTCGTAGCGCGACAGGATCAGACAAAATATAATCTATAATATAGATATATTCGCCTAAGGGTAGGAGATATACACTTACCTTGGTTATACGATAATGATTAAGCTATTCTGGGTCATTATCTTTTCCTTAGGCCGCAAGAATAGGAGAGCCCAGCCAGGACTCTCTCGGGTATAAAAGGAACCCCCAAGGTTCCACAAAGGTACGATACACACAATACCCTAAACACTACATACTCAAATCGATTACTTACTCTCACGCCGGAGTCTAATGGTGGGTCACAAACCTACGGTAAGCCTAACGGTGTCTGTTTAGTGCGCAGGGTCCTCAAAGCAAGTTTCACTTGGTGCAAGAGCCGGAGTCCACAAGATCCAAAATTAAGCCTAATTTAGGTCAAGCTCGGTCTACCCCAACTTTTGTATCAACAAGTTGGCACCATCCGTGGGACCCACACTAAGCTCTAGCTAATGACGAAAAGTAGTATGAATGAAGGCCGTCAAGGATCCTCGACGGTAGATGGCCGTATCACATCCGTGAATGATACCCCTAGATCTACCAGTGAAGCAAACACTCGTGATGTAAACAATCCCCCAATCATAAGAACAGGAGGACTGTTCTCAACTCCCCTACCCGCCGCGGGGGGAAAGGCGTCGAACGAGAGTCAACTCAGCCTCCTCCCAATAAACAAAAAAGAAAGACGCTCCAAGAAGAGGGAGGGGAAGTCGTTGCTACGGAGGCACGCATGATGGAGGAGTACGTAGTTAATAACCTACAAGCCCTCATCCTCTTGGTTGCTAAACATGAGAAGATGGTAAAAGAAGCAAAGCGCGCGAAGCACGCCGCATCCTCAGAAAGCAATCTGTCAGGATCAAGTGATAACCTGCCAGAAAAACATATACGCGCAAGTTATTCCTCGGATGACCAAAGCTTATCGTAACCTTGGAGAAGAGCCAGAAAAAACGCTTTTACGAGGCGCATACAGTATTATGGAGACACAAGAAAGCGCCGCATGCCATCAAACGTAAAAACGTATGATGGCACGTCAGATCCACAAGACCACTTGAAAGTATTTGAATCCCAGGCAGGTATCGAACAATGGCCAGAACCCGTATGGTGCAATATGTTGAACTCTACACTCGTAGCTAACGCGCGGATGTGGTTAGATAGGCTTCCACCCCGAACAATCAACGGGTATGAAGTGTTGTGGAAAGCGTTCAAAAGAAACTATGTACAACAGAAAAGACATGATAGGAGTGTTGTATCACTTGCCAGGGTAAAGCAAAACCAGGGTGAATACCTGGAAGACTTTCTGGAGCGTTTCAAGAACGAGTGTCTCCAAATAAAAGACTGCCCATAAATTTTGAAAGTATCTTGCTTCATGGCGGGTATACGAAACAACGATCTAATAAAAAAGCTGAATGAAAGAACGCTCGAAACCTTCGATGGAGTGCTAAGGCGGGTAAGGTCTTTCATACAAGGAGAATCAGCTGCTTCAAAAGTAGCACGAAACGCTTATGATCACAGATCTATCCGCGCGCCCAGTGAAGGGCCCAACACGCAAGGCAGATCTCTTGATTACTTAGGAAGGAGAAGAGAGGGGCGAAAATATAACTCTAGGTTTACCCCCCCCCTATGTTAACCCCAAGAGAAATCCTCGTATCAGAAGGTGCGAGTTTCCCAAGGCCAACGCCAATGAAAACCCAGGTCGAAGAACGCGTCAGTAATAGATACTGTGAATACCACGATGAGAGGGGGAATGCTACGAATGAATGTATTCAGCTAAAAAAATATATCGAGAATAAGGTAAAGAAAGGCGAGCTAAAACACCTTGTCAAGGAAACCACAAAGGACGATATACAAAAGGTCGCTAGCGCAAATATTTACATGGTGGAATCGTGGCAACGAAGGACCAGACAAAAAGTGAGCCAAAAATTCTCGAAGGGAAAAGACATTTCCTTCCCCCCACTCAATGCGAGGAACATCGCAGATGGCCCGCTAGTTATAGAAATAAGCATTGGTCAGCACAGCATACATCGCATGTATTTGGATGGAGGTTCATTAGCAGAAATAATATATGAGCACTGCTTCCTAAAACTTAGTGCAGAAGTACAGAGCCAAATGATACCTGTAACCTCCCCGCTCATCGGCTTCAGTGGAGAAGCGGTATGGCCTTTGGGCCAACTAAATCTAGTAGTGAAGGCAGGAAACGATGAGTACTCAACAAATGTCTCCATGAGTGTCCTGATTATACGGTCGCCATCGTAATATAATGGAATTATAGGGCGACCTGCTATACTAGCAATGAGAGCGGTACCTTCCACAGCTCACGGCTTGATCAAGTTCCCAGTGGAAGGAGGAATCGTAACGATCTTCAATACAGCGATAACTCCCCCGGAATGTAACGCGGTCACAGAACCTCCACGGGTCATAATGGAACCTAAGGTAAACTCACCGCCAAATCTAAAAATAGCAGTACATCCACAGTATCCGGATCAAGAGATCACAATCGGAGGAACACTGTCTGACAAAGGAAAGACAGACTCGTGTCGCCTTTTAAAGGACAACTTAGACATCTTTGCGTGGGAACCCAAAGATATGACAGGGGTACCAAGGTCAATAGCCGAGCACAAGCTCCAGATCCGCGAAGGGTACCCTTCGATTAGGCAAAAGAAAAGAGGACAGGCTCCAGAACGCAATAAGGTGATACTCAAGGAAGTGAAAACACTAGTAGACGCAGGAATCATGAGGGAAGTTTACTATCATGACTGGCTCGCTAACCCTGTAATGGTGAAAAAACATGATGGTAGCTGGCGCATGTGCGTTGATTTCACAGACCTCAATAAAGCTTATCCCCAAGATTGCTATCCACTCCCGGAGATAGATTGGAAGGTGGAATCATTGTGCGGATACCCCTTCAAATGTTTCCTGGACGCATACAAGGGATACCACCAAATAAAAATGGCAGAAGAGGACGAGAAAAAACAGCATTCCATACCAGCCAGGGAGTGTACTGCTACACAAAAATGCCATTTGGAATCAAAAATGCAGGGGCCACGTAGCCAAATAGGGCGAAATTTGGAGGTATATGTCGACGACTTGGTAATCAAAAGTCACACAGAGAGCGAGCTTATCCGGGATATAGAGGAAACATTGTCGACACTAAGGATAATAAACATGAAGTTAAATACCAAAAAGTGCACTTTTGGGGAAACGGGAGGCATGTTCCTAGGATACATGATTGACCCCAACGGCATAAAACCATGTCAGGAAAAAACAGATGCGGTCATCCAACTCCAAAGCCCAAAGACAAAAAGGAAGTACAGTCACTAAATGGTAAACTCGCGGGGCTGAACAGATTCCTGTCTACGTCAGCAGAAAAGTCACTCCCTTTATTTAAAACGCTCAAAAGGTGTATTAAGAAAGGGGACTTCAATTGGACTAAGGAAGAAGAAAAGGCCTTCGAGGAATTGAAATTTTTTTTGGCTTCGCTCCCTATGCTAGTCGCACCACGACCTAACGAGGAGCTGATAATGTATTTGTCTGCTACACACGGAGCGATCAGCGCAGTGCTAATGACGGATAGAGAAAACGTGAAAACTCCAGTATTCATCATAAGTAGAGTGTTGCAAAGCTCGGAGCTAAATTACACCCCAATGGAAAAATTAGTACTCGCATTGGTGTTTGTGGCAAAGAGGTTGCGTCGATACTTCCAAGCGCACCCAATAGTGGTGATAACTGACCAGCCCATAAAGTAGGTAATATCAAAATCGGAGGTCGCAGGTAGATTCCAGAAATGGAGCATTCTATTAGGGGAACACAACATCACTTACAGGCCGCACAATGCCGTAAAAGGGAAGATTTTGGCAGATTTCGTCATTGAAAAGCCATAATAGGGCGTTCAAGAGTTAGATCAAAAGGAAGAAGACCCAACCCCGTGGGTCTTGTTCATTGATGGGTCCTCTTGCACCGACGGATCAGGCGCAGGTCTCATACTTACCAACCCTGAAGGAATGGAATTCACATACGCATTGCGTTTTGAGTTCACAACCACAAATAAAGAGGCAGGATATGAGGCACTCATAGCAGGGCTAAGGATCGCAGCACATATGGGTGTGCGCAATCTCGAAGCAAATGTAGATTCTCAATTGGTAGCAAACCATATACTTGGTGAATACGAGGCGAAAGAAGATCACATGGTGCAATACTGACAAAAAGCCAAAGCATTCATTGAAGGGTTCAATAAGTTCCGAATACGCCAAGTACCCAGGGGGAGAACAAGAAAGCAGATGCGCTTAGTAAAATAGCATCTACCAGCTTCGCACACCTATCAAAACAAGTCATGGTGGAAATTCTCAAGGACAAGTCAATTAAAGGGCAAGAGGTCACGTCGGTCGTAGAGGAAGAAGGCCCTACATGGATGACGTTGATTGTGGATTATTTGACGAATGATTCACTCCCGCATGACGAAAACGAGTCACGACGAGTAGAAAGATGTTCGAGGCAATTTGAAGTCAGAGATGGGGTCCTTTAAAAGCGATCATTCCTCCATCCATGGTTAAGATGCGTAGGGCCACGCCAGGCGTAGTACATCATTAGCGAAATCCACGAGGGGTCATGCGGCATGCACGCAGGACCAAGGTCCGTGGTAGCAACAGCGTTGCGCAGCGGGTACTATTGGCTAACTATGCATACAGACTTTGAACGCTCATTAATAAATGCAATGACTGCCAGGTGCATAGACCAGTACCTCGGCAGCCTTAGGAGGAGCTCATGCCGATCACCTCCCCTTGGCCATTCTTTAAATGGGGAATAGATATTACGGGACCTTTTCCCGTAGCCGCGGGGGGAGTTAAGTTCCTCATAGTTGCGATAAATTACTTCACAAGATAGATTGAGGCGAAGGCAGTCGCAACGATCACGCGGAACCAGGTGAAAAGGTTCGTATGGGACAACATAGTATGTCGTTTCGGACTGCCCGGTGAAATAGTCTTTGATAATGGAAAGCAGTTCGCAGAGAACCCATTCAAGGATTGGTGCGCGAAGAATGGAATACATCAACGGTTCGCATCGGTCGCCCATCCACAAACGAATGGACTTGTCGAAAGAGCAAACAGGAGTTTGGGGGATGGCATAAAAGCACGATTAGGGGAACATAATAGGAAGTGGGTTGATGAGTTGTCGCACGTTTTATGGGCACGTCGCACGATGATCAAGACAGCCACGGGTGATACCCCTTTCGCCCTAACGTATGGTACAGAGGCAGTATTCCAGCTGAGATCGGATTGCAAACACTCCGCACAGCGGAGGTAGACATAGTTACTAATGACGATGAGTTGCGATTGAACTTAGACATAATCGAGGAGCGACGAGAGTTAGCAGCAATCCGCGAAGCTAAGTCAAAAGCAAAGATGAAAGACTATTATGATGCTAGGGTGCGCAAGACCTCCTTCAGACCAGGTGACTTTGTGTATCGCTCAAACGCGGCCAGTCGCGCTGAGAATACAGGGAAACTTGGACCTAAGTGGGAGGGACCTTACATAGTGACAGATGCATTAGGGAATGGCGCGTATCGGTTGCGTGACATGGATGGTCGCGACCTACAAAGGCCTTGGAACATATGCCATGTAAAGAAGTGCTACCTTTAACGGCGGATTTCTTGAATAAATGTATTGATTTTTCTTTTATTTCGTGTATTACAACTTGTAAAGCATTAATAAAACTGTCGTGGTACCTAGCTAGTTCCACGACGCATTCTGAAAACGTTTCTTTTTGTCATACATATTCTTTTTATTTATGTCTTATATCTTGCCTCTTGGCGCACGCGTGCACAACGTTTCAAGGCGAAATAAGAGGAATGAGCCTACCCTACTAATTAGACTCGTCGAGTAAGTGGGATGCAACCCTATCGACCATGGATCTTGTATCCTTGTTAGGCCCCTTGCTATTTATGACGTCGTAGAAAGTTATGCAGCCAGTAAACTCTGAGACTGTTAAAACACAAACGTGCACACCTAACAATTGGTCAGTCTCACCTTGCCGTCCTTATGGTAGTAGCGGTATACCGCACGTAATGAGCTTCTCAAACCCATATGGACCATTTATGAGTTTACATTAACTCATTCATCAAAGTCGTGTTACAAACATTATGCACACTTATCATACATAAAAAAATATTGTTTGTTACAAGCAAGATTGAACATTTATGCATCACAAAATAAGCAACACGTTTACAAATCAATAGAGTGGTTGGTAAGCAAATGGGTCTCGGATGACGACCTCTTCATATTCAATAGCGGTGGGCAGTAAGTGGTAGCGCGATGGTCCCTTAAGCCATTCTCCATTCGGTCCAGTGTGTAAGAGTCCCTCTCTAGCAGTGGCAGTGGCAGCACAGGAATGAAGGGCGCAAGATGGGCCACACCAACAGATGGTGCAGCCTCTATGTTCGAAAGGGCCCTTTTGGTAGCAGCACGCCTCTCATGGGCTACGAGCACCTCGGATAGTAGGAATTCCTTCTCAATCCTGAATGGATCAAGCACGTCTTTAGGATGCGGAAATATAGGTATTGTCAGCTGCTCCATGGACGGTTTACGGTGGAAGTCCGGCAATGTTTCTGTGCCCTCCGCTTTGTGGCGCGCCAGTGTAAGGCTCTCCATCACCACTTCTAAGGGCACCTCATGTTCCTTATCCTCTAAGCCAAATGATGGCAGTGGACAGACTTTCATATCCTGCAAAGCTGTTGTCAGATTAGAGTTAGCCTTTGGGTCGTAAAAGGATACCTCTGCTAGATCTTTCTTCAGCAACTTGCCTCGTGTGCTTTCACCAAACCCCTGGAAGTACCCTCGTTAATCGCAGCTATCACAGTCTTGGAAAAAGAAGTTCGCAGGGAGGGGTCTTCCAAGGCACCCATCACAGCTAAGCGCAATCCATGGCGCATTAACCATCGCTTCTCAGCCACTTCCTTCATCAAGCGGGGATGCAGGTCTTCATCAAGCTCTAAGCTCAACCTCTTTAACTGACCGTTGAGGTCGCTCACGTCTTCTTTAACCTTAGCGCCCAATGCGTCAACATCAGCTACAAATTTGTTTTTCCTTCTTCGAAGGCCCCCATAGCAACCTGGTTGGAGGCCTTTAGCTGGTTGAGGTGGGCGCGCTCTTCATCTAAAGCGCTGAATAGCCTGTCCCTTACCTCTGTCAAACAATGAAGTAGGGTTGCATCCTTTCTACCTCTTTCGATCTCCTGGTTAATCTTTTCTTGGATATCTCCCAGCGCGATGGACTTTTCTTCAGCGATTTGCCTCAGTCTTTCCTCCGTGGTGCGGGCTTAGGCAGAGAGCTCTAGGAATCTCTTTTTAAGATGTGACGTTAGTGTCACATGCTGTGCTGCTAGGTAACTGGCTTCATCGGCCAGGACAACATCGCTCATTCCTTCCAATTTTTCCGCGCGACCAGAGGGCACAATGTTATCCAAGAAGCTTGCGCAGTCAAAGGTGCTTGTCAAGTCAGAAGATGCAGGCAGTTCGCAGTTGGGAGCAAAGACAGGGTGTAAAACCCACACGCTTTTACCATGAACAGTACATATATAATCGTACGTACATGATTAAAACTTTCCTTTTATAGCACGTTAATGTTTCACGAATAGGAATTACAAGTATTACGTGCTTGTTATTACACGATAAGTATTTAATACGTATTAGGACACGATAATTATTATCAACAATAATTATAATTACGAACATGAAATCATGAACGTAAATAATCACGAACCTATTATTATGTATATACGTAATATTTATTACGATTACGTATAAGTATTTATTACGACACGAACGATAGATAATTAAATCACGTAAACACGACACGAGAACACGTGAATAATTAGAACACGGGAAAACAACGGGTTTCCCCTTGAGGGGCCCACATACCCACGAAATTAGGGAAAAGGAAGGGGTCAAGCCCACTTTTGATTTAACTAAAACAAGGAAAAAGGGAGAACATATTTTCATTTACAGAGATTTAGAAAAAACACAAAACCCTAGCCTCCTTCTTCCTTCTCTTTTGGCCGCCACATATAATCACCACAGAGGGGTGTTTGGTTGATTTTGGTAGATCTAATTATTGCTAGATCGTTCGTGTTATTGATTTCCTTTTGATCCACGAATCGGTAACTTCTTAAACCTTTTCTTTTTAATTGTTTATTAGATCTAAACACATGAAATCATGGGGTATTAAAAACAAGTTAATAAACATCTAGATCTAATCATGGGATATTAAAAACAAGTTAATAAACATGTAGATCTAACCAAGTGGGATTAAAAACATATGGTTTAAAGGGTGTTTTGTTCGGCTAATGGGTAGAACCGAGAGCAAGAGCTCTCGGTGGTTGTGTGATCACCACCAACCGAGACCACAAGGTCTCAGTTTGGTTGGGGTGTTTCGGCCGCAAGCAACCAAGGGACCCCGACGCATGTCGGGGTTAGCCTTGGTGATCATGGGGGGTCTCAACTGAAAACCACACGCACCACCGGTTTAGGCCGGTGGCGGTTTTCCATGGTTAAGGGTGTAGATCCGGTCCAAGGGGTTCACGGACCGGTTCATGACATATTTGGATTTAAAACATGGGTTCGGTTCACGGTTTATTTTACAAGTTAATTATTTATTTTTACAAGTTAAATAATTAAAAGATTTAATTAATTTAATTTAACATGCTATGTAATTAATTTAATTTGGACATGACTTAGGTTATATTATTATTATTAATAATACATGATTTTAACCTAAGTATTTTATGATTTAATTTTAGACTAAAGTAATTAATTAATTATTAAAACATGGGATATAATTAATTAATTTCCATGACTTAGGTTATATTAATAATAACTATTAATACATGTTTTAACCTAAGTATTATTTACATTTTATTTAATTAAATCATGTTATATTTAATTAAATCTTATAACCTATAGTTTATTTAATTTACATGTAATAATTAATAAACTATACTATATATCACATGACTTAGAATATTAATCAGTAAAACTTAAGCTTATATTATTAGCTTAATAATCCAGCTTATTTCTAATTATGGAAACTTTCTATTTTTAGAAACATTTTATTAAAGCAGCTAATCTATTTATGGAAACTTTCTATTTTTAGAAACTTATTCAATTAGGCAGCTAATCTATTTATGGAGATTTCTATTTTTGGAAACTTTCTATTTTTGGAAACTTTTTATTTTTGAAAACATTCTATTTTTGGAAACTTTCTATTTTTGGAAACTTTCTATTTTTGGAAGCTTTCTATTTTAGGAAACCTGCTATTTTTAGAAAGTTACTTATTATTAAACAAGAAGTATAATAATACAAGAAATACAAGTAATACTTCATCAGAATGGACATAATACATGATAAACACAGTATAAAGCTAGAATTAGTAAAACATGACATGAACATATAAAAGAAGCTAAGACATGATATAAAACCAGTTACGTACTCAGTAATCAGGATACTTATACACGTATATTATTTATGTAGCATTAGTGATATCGAAGTAGGACTCTCTTACGTTCGTCTTCTTCGTTCACTGGACACAAGGTACGGATTCTCCGTTCTTTCAGTATGGACATTCTTTCCTTATTAGGATTCCCCGTATGCAGCCAACTGTTTTCCCCAGTATATGTTTTATATTTTTTGATTGCTTATGTTTAATTAGATACCTAAAGCCATATACATGCATGACCAGTTTCACCTAGTTATGGAGGTACCATAACGATAACACTGGAGGCACCAGTGTTATGACTTCACCACGGCGGAGTGATAGCTCGTGGCGTCCCTTCAGCTTTTGGCCATATTATTATTATTTTCATGTGGGGCGTATGGGTGTATCCTAGGTTACATGTTTTCAGCAGATTATTCAGGTAAATGTGGTGTGTGCCTTGCATCCTTCACAAGGAGCTGATCCCTCCTACCCAAAAACTTATATTAAAATAGAGGCAGTCCCTCTAATTTGCATGACGAGGTCACCCCTCCAAGTATTCATGTACGTTGATATTTCATGGACTATATTGGCTTAATGGTTAACATGTTAAATAGTTTTTATAAGATAAACATAAGGCTTTTCAAACTATAAAACCAGTTTTACTAAGTTATACCAGGTTTCCAGGACTTATACATTTCCGCTGCTATTAGTCTTATTTATGTTTCAGCCTTTCATACTATGTTGTACATCCGTGCACTGAGCGTTATGCTCAGCCGTTTTCTTTTCATGTTCCCATAACGGCAGGTACCCAAGGACGGACTCGAGCATTTGGAGGAGGTGCATAGGATGGAAGCTGCCATAGACTTCTTCTCCTTTTGCCATATACTTATGCTTGTTTAGTTTTTCCTAGTTCATTTACTTTATTTATGTTTTGGGCTTATGTTTGGGAACCTATCTTTGATTCCGGTTTTCCCTATGGTCATGTATGTTTACTACATATTACCTTTCATGCTTTGATGAGAAGCCATAATCACGCGTAACATTCCATTTATCAAAATGGGGTGTTACAATTATGGTATCAGAGCCAAGGCTTCGACCTGTAGGCTCTAAAACTTGACATGTGACTAGTGGATAGTCACAAGGAGCTTCCTAAGCCAACGCTTGTTCTTCCACGTATTGATGTGTTCAGCGCATTGTTGTTTTAACCATGATGTTTTCAGCACCTTGATGTTTTAACCTTGATGTCTTCATCGATATTGTTTTACTAATATGGATGAACAACCGTCATTCATATTTAGTTATGTGTCATTGTTTCATGCATGATGTTCCTCGTGAACTGTGACTATGTGGATTGAACCCCAGTAGTTCATAATTAGTCACATAAAAAAATTTTTGTTAAGTTTTGACAGCTGAGTTTCATTCATATATTTCATGTATCATTGTTGCAGGAATTTTGACTAAGTAACGGTTGGTACAGGACTGGCCCTATTTAGTCGCATGTGATTTTATCGAAACTTTTAACTTTGGGACCTATTCATAGGTGTCCCCTCGCCATGTCTTTTGTTTTGGGACCGACCCATAGGCGTCCCCTCGCGCATATAAAGGTTTTTATAAACTGCATCATGTATTCATGCACTGTTTTCATGAATAAAATTTTTCTCATGATATATTTGCATAATTTTTTTTTCATGTCCCCTCATAAGTTACGATGTCTTTTATGTCAAGTATGCTTTCATATTATCATGGTTAACTTCATTTTCATGCTGATGATGTCGTATACTCCTTAATGTTAAGTTATTTCATGTTTATTCATGATAATTCCGTCTTCATGTTGATTACGTCTTACGCCTCTTTTTTTATTTAGGATTTCATGAAAGACATTGATGGATTTCATTGAATCCTGATTTCATGATAGTCATGGTTGGTTTTCATTGATCATGCTTTCAGGCAAATCATCGTTGAATTTTGTGTAACCACACCTTAATGTTTCTCTATGCAACCAGAATGATGTATATGCTGGCATTGCCAGGTTATCATGATGGTTTTTCTAACCGTTTAACCGATTATAGTTCCTTTAAAATCATGACAAATGATCGACCCCATACCGATCATTTCATGTGCATTTGATGTGTACTCCATGTACCGTATTCCATGTGTATTACACGTACCTTAATCCATGTGTATTTCACTTAAAATACTTCACGGGTATTCGCTAGTCGATTTTGAATCATCTCAGGCGTATTTTCACTTGCTGATACTCTACAAATTGCTGATGCCACTCATAGCTTGGAGATGTTACTAAAGGTTGATGTTGTTGATTAGTTGGAGTACGAGATGTTGATGATGTTCACTACCTGGAGATCCTACAAGACGAAGACAAAGGCGTTAGAGCAAAGAAATTGGACAAGAAGATGCTTCACCATCAGACAATTTCCATCAATCGTTGTCCCTAATTCTTAGTTACATGTCACACGTCATTCAGTTGTCGTTTCAGTCATATGAGTGCGAACCGGTACCAGCCGGTCACTCAGCTGAATAGTTACAAGAATCACAGTCATGAGAATGACCGTCATGGAACTGACAGAGAAGACGATAGTAACCGCTAGTATGACAGCAACTATCCTAGCAATCGTAATCGAAGCTCCGGCCACGGACGTGATCAGAAATACAAAGGGTCAGTAGTCCAACCGATCCGCCAATTCTGGCATAATAACCTAATATTTGTGTTCTGTTGTTTCACATCTCGAGACACATGTCAAGACACCAGTCAAGACACATGTCATGTAAAAGTGGGATTTTCCATGTATAATATTTTATCGTCCGATCTCTTCGAATTGACTACCAGTTTAAGTGCGACTCAGTCGCCTTTTGGTGGAAAAAAAATAATTTGGTCGTTGTAGTAAAGAAAATGTGCAAAACGTTAAAGTAAATGTCGGGTAATTAAAGCTAAAACTAATTAAGAAGTAAATGGTGCAATATTAAAACTTTAAAAGTAAATGAATTAAATGACGTAAAATTAAAACTCGATGAAAAGTTAATTTGACAATGTAATAAAAATGAAAACTTGAAATTTAAAATAAAGAAAAACGATTTAAAATAACACTAAGGTAAAATGGCGGAAAAATAAGCTTTAAAAATTAAACTAAAAATTACTAGAAAAACACTTGGTAAAAACAGAGATTTCGTGAAGCGTGAAAAATTCGAAAACTTAAAATAATGCAAACTTAAAAATAAACCTAAGACAAAATATTAAAAACCAAAACTACCGTCGGAATACATTCCTATCGAAATCCTCGTCGGAATCCGATCGGAATACACAAAAAGGAACCTCGTCGGAATGTGTCAAGAGTAGTCCTGTCGGAATAACCCTTACCTCTACAATCGGAATGAGATTGGAATCCACTATCGGAATAAGCAGATCGGAATGAAGATAGGAATCCCCGATCGGAATGCTGTCACCACAAGCCCAATCGGAATACCAAACCAACACCCCTAATCGGAATGTCAAATCGGAACCCTTGTCGGAATGATCAAAACCCTTTTCCGATCTACTGATCGAAATTTGAAATCCCTTTCCGATTGGTGTGATCGAAATACAGTAAAAGAAAGACACGAAATAAGCAAGATCAAATAAGCTATTAACCAATAAGCACTCTACTAAAAACCTAATCAAACACGTATAAGAAAAATCTAATAAGCTAAAATTTAAAGACTTCTTTAAAAAACACTAAATGAAAAAGAAATTCGAAACAACTTTTTAATAAAAATAACTTTTATAAAAACTTAAGTAACTTTAAGATAAACACAAATAAGCTATAAAATCAATAATCCAAAACAATCAAAAGCATAAGCACATACCAATTAATCAAATAAGCATAACAATAAGCACATAAACATAAAGATTAAGCAAAACAAGAAAGGTAGAATAAGAGATTAAAAATAAGAACTTGATTAAAAGAAAATATTTAACAAAATTAAACTTACTTGAAATTAAAGGCAAGAAATTAAGGTGCAAGACAAGAAAATTAAATGACAATTAAGTAAAGTGCAAGAAATTAAAAGTGGAAGAACTATGTGTCAAATAGTCAACACCTCCTAATGTGATATTAGGAGGGTATTTATAGTGATTAGGGAGGTAAGCATGTGTTGGAAGCTTCCTTCTTTCTTTCTTTCTCGTCTTTTCGTTTTCTAAGTTCTTCGACTTTATCGACTTTGTCTCGGGATTAATTAAACTCGTCTTGTAATTTCTTCAAAATTTAGACTTGAGTTCTTCGGCTTTAATAAACTTCCATCTTTAGACTTTCTTCGATAAATCTTCAGAATAGGCCTTGGACTTCCGTTCTTTTTGCACTCTTGATCGTTTGACTTCGTCTTTTGTCTTTTTCTTTGATAAAAGCCCGTGAAATACCACGTTTTCTTCCCTTTTCAGATTTTGATCCTAAATCACAACAAAAACACAAACTACACATAATTCCGACATTTACGACATAAAATACACGTTTTGGCTTGGTTATTATTATAATTAAGTGGTAAAAGGATAAGTGTTTTCACACTTATTAAATCCCCTACACTTGACCATTGCAATGTCCTCATACAATGCATTAATTACACAGCAAGATTTACATTTTCTATCACAATCAATCCACATTGGCCTTTATTAAAGAGATAGAAAATTATAAAATATTCAAAGGAAGAAAACAAGTAAAAAGATCAAAAACTTACCTGGGGGTTTTGGAATGTCATGAATGATTATCATCCTCAAGTTTCACGTTCCACATACCAAGCTTAAAAACGAGATCATTGTTATTATAAGTTAGCAAACTAACACAAACTCATGTGGGCTAATTATTCACTTAGACTCCCTTATTCCTAGGTGTATCCCTTATATTTTATTGTTGTCTTGAATGATCACGAGGATGTATTGTTGACTTATTTCGATAGTTTATTTAGGCCAAAAATAAAGTAGAACGATTCAATCAATAGTTAGCTAAAGGAAAAAACCTTTTAAAACTGCTTCTCGGGACCTCATAAAGTTCATATCTTGGCATAATTCACTTCACGATTTGAGACCTTTCTTGGACCGATATTTGGCAGCGACTTCATACCTCAAATCTTGAGAGACGTTCATGAAATAATGGTCTTCTCTTCATAATAGGAATTTCTTCACTTGAAGTTTTGAGAGATTCTTCATTTTTGGACCACGACTTCTTCATTTTTCTCCAATCTTTATTTGGGATTTTGATATACAAGGATCCACCTCCTTTTAGGACTTGGATCTATTTATCCTCATACCTTGTTAGGGCCTTTTTGGATAGACTTCTCCATGATCTTTAGGGGAGTATTTGCTTTTCGTCGTGTGTCTTGATCCTTCATATTGATTTTTGATAAATGATTCTTCACATCACTTTGGATCTTTAGCAACAAAATGTAGCCCTCATGTCTTGTTAGGACCTTTTCGGACTCGCCAATCTTCGCATCCTGCTTCAATAAGTTATGCCTTGGCTATGAACTCTAATTAATACCGAGCAACTTTTAAACGATCTTGAGCTAGAAGCTAAGTAACTTTTCAAATCGTACAACCTTATTTATTGCAATTAAATTTATTAACAAGCGATGGGAGAAAAAGCTCATAATCAACTCACATAAATTCATGAAAGAATACCAAACTTATAATTGACTCTATCATCTCTCGTTCTCCACAATTTAAAATCTCAAGGAATGAGACTCGTGGATGCTTAGCCAATTAAATCAAAGTTTTGGGTTTTCGAGTCATCTATAGGATCTTGCAAACTCTTAGACTTTTTCAAATTTAGAATTCGCATTTTAAAGTTCCCTTGATAAACGACTCTCTAGGATCAATTATAGGAACTTGCGAAAAGTTCTTGTTCTTAACCCGTAAGAGTTATGACTTTCGCGTTTTAAAGTTCCCTATATAAAAGCCTAGCAAAACTTGACTTAAACACGTTAAGGATACTAGCTAGAGTGAACTTAGATAAGTAAACTCGGGTTGAGTCAAAAGATTCACAATGTTTTAAAAATTAAAACCACTTTATTAAAATTTATTCTAATGAAAGAAAATAACTATAACAAAGGTAAATACTAATAAGCCAAAATAGATCAAAAATTTTGAAAAATGTCGAAAAAATCAATTTTCTGGTTAAAATGAGGACAAATACAAGAAAAAGAACACTTAACTTCGATAGAAGTCTCCCTACACTTAATATAAACATTGTCCTAAATGTTTAAGCATGTGGAAGTGAACTCCCCTACACTTAGGACATTGTGCACTTTGTTTAAATCTCGCTAAGGAAGAGACAACTAAAGAGATTCCTATTTTAATATTGAAGAATATAAAATAGAGAATCAAAAGAGTTTAGAATAGAACCGGGAAGACGGGTACACGGAATCACGGGTCGTCAAAAGTCATCAAGAATGTATCTTTGAAAGCTCGAATCCCTACACATGATAAGAAAGAAAACAACAAAAATATACTAGGGTCTCCCCCTACACTTATTATAAAAACAGAGAAAAAGGATAGATACTGCGGGTTGCCTCCCGAGAAGCGCTTGTTTTTGTTAACCAAGTCGTGAGCCTGACTCGACCTTGATTATCGTAGGAAGAAGTTTGAAACATATCCACCGGGATCAAATACATGGTTTTCATCCATCAAGTAGCACAAGTTTAAGGCGAACAAGGCAAGCCAAAGAAGAGTAGGCAAGGTTCCCTTAAGCAGTTGTTGAGCATGGTGGTAGCAAGGGTGATGAGGTGCAAGCATATCTCCATGGTTTCCAAAAATCTTTCCTTTTATTTCATCAGATGGATACTGAGATGGCTTGAAGATTCCAATACCGGGATCGAACACCTTTTCCTTTAGGGGAAAATAACACTCAGGCTCAGTAGACCTTGAAGAGGATCCGCTCATAAATCGCATAATCTCATCCTCAGAAGGTGGATAGAGAGGTGTCAAGACATAAGTACTGCGGATATCGGTGTCATCCGACTTCTTCTCCTTTAAAACGGGTTTCTTCATTTCCAAAAGAGGATAAAGACCATAATCATCAAAGTCCAAAGGAGGAGAATCACTCTTATTTGGGAAGTAAGTGTTGAGAAAAGTAGCAAAATCTTCCTCAAATGAGTAGTCATCCAAAGTAGGATCAAGTGTTGTTGGCGGAGGATCTTCATCAAAAGTAGGTGCAAGGTCATCATGTGAAGAATCACTCGAAAGAGTATCAGCCTCATCAAAATCATCATAAGTGGGCATGTCTGGATACTCAGAAGTAAAATCATCAGAATCATCCATATCAGAACTCGAATCATCATCGTGGTCATCATAGATCGATGGAGACTCATGAATTGGTGGAGGATCTAAATTGGAGAGAGAATCATCCACATCAACTTGGAACAGTGGATTATCATAGCAAGAATCGAATAGAGTATTGTTGTAGACGACAAAATCATCAAGCACATTAATCATATTCGCTGATTCTCTTCCATTGGATTTGGTTGTGATCTTCCCCATTTTAAAAACTTGTGCATCATTCCCGACCCTTAAGATTAACTCACCTTCGGCAACATCGACTAAGGCTTGTCCAGTTCTCAAGAATGGTCGACCAAGTATTAACGGAATACGATGGTCCATTTCATAATTAAAAACAACAAAATCGACCGAAAAAGTGAAGGTGCCAATTTTAACAAACACATCTTCAGCAATAACAACGGGGTAAGCGAGAGTGCGATTTGCAAGCTCAAGAGTCATCTTTGTTGGTGTAAGATCGGGTAATGATAACTTTTTCCAAACACTTAAAGGCATCAAATATATACTTGCCCCGAGATCAGCTAAGGCAGTAAATTCTTCGGTTTTGTTAAAAATGCAAGGCAACACAAAACGACCAGGATCTCCAAGTTTTTCTGGAAGTTCTTTAAGAATGACTGCAGAACAATTTTCATTTAAACGTGTGTTGACAAACTCATCCATCTTTTCCTTCTTGTTAAGCAATTCCTTAAACATCTTAACAAATTAAGGCATTTGGGCAAGAGCTTCAACAAGGCTAAAGGTGATGGTCAGTCCTGAAGTCTTCTTCAAATAGTTCGACACTTGAATGTCATCCTTGGTTTGCAATTTGGCCTTGTCTAAGCGAGAAGGATAAGGGATATTGGGTTTATAGGTGGAAGGTGTAGCAGGTAAAGGTTGAGATGTTGAAGGTTTAAAGGTGGAAGGTGGGGTTGGTGAAGGGTTCTTCTTGGGTACTTTAGTAAGAGGTGGAGACGGTAATTGAGAACTAATACTAGGCGTGGGAGTAGGATGGATAAATGGTGGTGGATCAGGTGTAGATGGAGTAACTGGGGGAGGGGTAGATGGTCCTACTAAGGTGGCTCCACTGCGTGTAGTAATAGCACTCACATTCGCTCTCGGGTTGGTGACGGTATTTGAAGGAAGAGAGCCCGAAGTAGAGGGTTGAGTAGTTGGTAAGAAACTAGCCAGCATATTCTTCAAATCATTTGTTTGAGTGCTAAAAGAGGTTTGTATATCATGTCGAAGCTCGGATCTAATATCATTCCCTTGCTTAGTGATATCCCCTTTCAAGTTGATAATTTGGCTTTGTAGATTCTTGATTTGCTCTCCTTGGGTCCTCATAAAGGCTTCAACATCTTGATTAATGGGTTGGGCTTGTTGAGCGGTGGGTGATAAGGATTAGAAGCTCGAGGTGGGTTTGGGTTGCTTCTATTGTAGTTGTTGAGGTTGTGGTTTTGAGGAGAAAAATCGGGTGAAAGAAAGTTGTTAGAACGGTAACTTAGCAAGTTACGATCACCTTGAGGTCGGGCTTGGTAGTTTTCCATTGAATAGTTACCATAAGCCGCATACACGTTTTCCAGATTGTCATGAGTAGAAGGACAATCAGTGTATGAATGAGGACCCCCGCAAGTCTCACAAGAAACTGCTACAGCTTTAACTTGTTGTTGTTGATTTGTAGCCAAAAGTTGCATGTTTTTGCTCATTTCGACCATTGCGCGGGTCAATTCAGTGATATCCGGGTTTGAAGAAGTAGAAGAAACATTAACTCTCGGGTTTGAACTTGAGTATGCGGATGAATCCCAATTTTTGTGATGAGTAGTCATGTTCTCGATAAGCTCTCTACACTCCTCGGGTCTTCTTTTCATAAATGTGCCACCGGCGGCTGCATTAATCGTATCACGATCACGAAAAGTTAAACCGTTGTAGAAAGTATCAATTAAGGTGATGGGGAGCATGTTGTGGTTTGGACATCGATCGATCAAAACATTATATCGTTCCAAGCATCAAAAAGTGATTCATCGGGTTCTTGTGTAAATCCACTAATTTGATTTCGAAGGCTCGTGACCATGGATGGTGGAAAGTAGCGCGACAAAAAGCGTTGAGTCATCTCATCCCAAGTATGAATTGAATTCTTCGGAAGACGGTCAACCATTTCTCGGCATGATGGGATAAGGTGTGTGGAAATAGGTGAAGGCGAAAAAAATCCATAGTAACACCGGGAAACTTCATGCTTTGAGTAACGGTAATGAATTTGTCGAGGTGTTTGTTGGCATCATCATCCGGCAATCCGCGAAATGGACAAGTGTTTTGAACTTGTTGGATCAAGTGATGCTTCAACGAAAACTCCGGAGCCGTGATTTGCATCGGCGCAATCGGTCCTCCTCGTCCATTCATTGTTGGTTGACAAAGCTCCTCCATCGTTCTAAGATCAGGTGGGAGAACATTGTTGTTATTATTATTGTTGAGGTGGTGGATTATTGTTGTTGTGCACACCAGCCATAACCAAATTTTCGCGAGTCTCGGGCTCTGAATAAGTTGAAGATCTAGTACGCATACACCTGCAAAAACAAAAGAAAAAGATACCAAAGAAATAGAGAATATATATGTACGTGTAAAAATAAAAATAAAGATCTTTTTGGATTTTTGAAAATTTTTAATATTTATGGATTTTTAACAATTTTTAATTTTTATAGATTTTTGGATTTTTTTTTTGAGCAAGAAAAATAACGTTCACAAGTGAACGGATCCCAAAATTCAACGCGTCTCTCACATAAAACCGTTAATCTTTACGAAAAGAGCCGGTAGTGGCGCCATTTGAAAGTGGGATTTTCCAAGTATAATATTTTATCGTCCGATCTCTTCGAATTGACTACCAGTTTAAGTGCAACTCAGTCGTCTTTTGGTGGAAAAAAATAATTTGGTCGTTGTAGTAAAGAAAATGTGCAAAACGTTAAAGTAAATGACGGGTAATTAAAGCTAAAACTAATTAAGAAGTAAATGGTGCAATATTAAAACTTTAAAAGTAAATGAATTAAATGACGTAAAATTAAAACTCGACGAAAAGTTATTTTGACAATGTAATAAAAATAAAAATTTGAAATTTAAAATAAAGAAAAACGATTTAAAATAACACTAAGGTAAAATGGCGGAAAAATAAGCTTTAAAAATTAAACTAAAAATTACTAGAAAAACACTTGGTAAAAACAGAGATTTCGGGAAGCGTGAAAAATTTGAAAACTTAAAATAATGCAAACTTAAAAATAAACCTAAGACAAAATATTAAAAACCAAAATTACCGTTGGAATACATTCCTATCGGAATCTGATCCGAATACACCAAAAGGAACCTCGTCGAAATGTGTCAAGAGTAGTCCTGTCGGAATAACCCTTACCTCTCCAATCGGAGATCAGAATCCACTATCGGAATAAGCAGATCGGAATGAAGATAGGAATCCCCGATCGGAATGTTGTCACCACAAGCCCACTCGGAATACCAAACCAACACCCCTGATCGGAATGTCATATCAGAATCCTTGTCGGAATGATCAAAACCCTTTTCCGATCTACTGATCAGAATGTGAAACCCCTTTCCGATTGGTTGATCGGAATACAGTAAAAGAAAAACACGAAATAAGCAAGATCAAATAAGCTATTAACCAATAAGCACTCTACTAAAAACCTAATCAAACATGTATAAGAAAAACTAATAAGCTAAAATTTAAAGACTTTTTTAAAAAACACTAAATGAAAAAGAAATTCGAAACAACTTTTTAATAAAAATAACTTTTATAAAAACTTAAGTAACTTTAAGATAAACACAAATAAGCTATAAAATCAATAATCCAAAACAATCAAAAGCATAAACACATACCAATTAATCAAATAAGCATAACAATAAGCACATAAACATAAAGATTAAGCAAAACAAGAAAGGTAGAATGACAGATAAAAAATAAGAACTTGATTAAAAGAAAAGATTCAACAAAATTAATCTTACTTGAAATTAAGGTGCAAGACAAGAAAATTAAATGACAATTAAGTAAAGTGCAAGAAATTAAAAGTGGAAGAACTATGTGTCAAATAGTCAACACCTCCTAATGTGATATTAGGAGGGTATTTATAGTGATTAGGGAGGTAAGCATGTGTTGGAAGCTTCCTTCTTTCTTTCTTTCTCGTCTTTTCGTCTTCTAAGTTCTTCGACTTTATCGACTTTGTCTCGGGATTAATTAAACTCGTCTTGTAATTTATTCAAAATATATACTTGAGTTCTTCGGCTTTAATAAACTTCCGTCTTTAGACTTTTCTTTGATAAATCTTCAAAATAGGCCTTGGACTTCCGTTCTTTTTGCACTCTTGATCTTTTGACTTCGTCTTTTGTCTTTTTCTTCGATAAAAGCCCGTGAAAGACCGCGTTTTCTTCCCTTTTCAGATTTTGATCCTAAATCACAACAAAACACAAACCACGCATAATTCCGACATTTATGACATAAAATACACGTTTTGGCTTGGTTATTATTATAATTAAGTGGTAAAAGTTAAGTGTTTTCACACTTATTATCATGCTTATAACTCTCAAGACACGAGTCAAGATACATGACTCATGTCCAATTCTGGAACATCCCTAAGAAATCCAAGGTACCCTCCAAAGGGTATATCTATTTTGTTGTGCCATGTATTAATCAGACCACAAGGATTTCAGTACCATCACCGGCGTATCAGTGAGATCTGTCACGTTTGCTCGTTGACACTTTCATCTTTTGCACCCATATTTCATATATTCATGAAAATAAAGGATGCCATTCGTATCCCCCATGTATATGAAGGTTTCCTTCAGCCTAAGTATGAGATCCAAGCTGCTAACGCATTACCTCGGACAGATGCGAGTTGAATTTAATCCTAATCATGGACTATAAACAACACACCCTGCTACGATTCATGATTTTGTACAGTAATGTTCAGGCTCCTGAATACATTCAGCATGGTTTTCCATCAGGAAAATCTGTACAAATTATCTATGCTCTACAAGCACATGCTTTGTTAGCCATGATTGCTAAAATTTTCTAACTGTCAGTTGGGACACGACCACTGAGGTTCCTTTTACACATAACCAGCCGATTATACCAAAATCTTACCATACATTTCAGAAGAACCTTCAAGGAGAAGGACGGTAACATGAGATTATGTGTCGACTACCGTCGATTTAAAACAAATCACCATCCATAACCGTTATTCTCCTCCACGTATTGACAACATGTCTAATCGACTTTAGGGTGTCAAACCCTTTTCCAAGATCGGACTCATGATCATACTGCCAACAGTGACGAGTGAAAGAGCAAGACATTTCCATGACTGCTATTCGTTCACGACTCGGTCATGCTAGATTCATGATTTTGTATTAGTCTCATAAATGCCCAGCAGCATTATAGACTTAATAAATTGAGTTGCCATGAACTCATAAACAAATTCATCAGTATTTTCGTCGAGAACAACCTGAATTTTCTCTAGCTCTAGAGAAGAGCAAGAAGACCATATTTGCACTATGTTGTAAATTCTACGACAGGAGAAATTTCACCCTGAAATTTTCAATATAAATTCTGGTTGATTACAGTGACACGCTGAATCACATGGATTCACACGGTTAATCTTACCATGACTCAGCTTATGCGTAAAGGTGAGAACCCTACACTATATTAGGTGTTCCAAAAAATCCTACGCTAAGAGATGTCTAATTTCGGAGACTTATAGTTCTGCAAATTCCTATGTATCAAGTTTCTACGAAGAAAGATACAGTTACGTTCATATATAAGTACCTGACATACCAACAGGCTAAGATAGAACACCAACTGACTGGGATGTTTATCCACCATCAGAATTGTGATAAAAAAATGGGACAAGATCCCCATGGATTTTGGTTACCAGATTAACGCGAACTTAGAAGAAGCAAGATGCTATCTGGGTTATTGCCAACAGTTTGATCAAGTCTGTAGAATCCTTACATCCGCAAGGATCTCAAGAACCAACAGATAGATCAGACATGTTCCAGCCAAGGCGCATCCGATCATTTGATAATCCCTCAGCTAACGAGCCAGACAAAGGTTCGCATTTGTGCTCCTTATTTACGTTCACAACTTGCTTTCGCGCTCACGTTCATGACACTATTCACGTTCATGATTGTATCCTGGCTTACGATTTAACGTTCATTTTCGTTATAGGAAGTTTTGCAAGAACTTGAGAGACCAGGCCCAAGTTTAGTATAACTCTCTATTCTCAGATAGACGTTTCACGTCACATTCCACGTCTCACCTTGTAGTGTTTGGTGTACCGAAGTAGTATTCCATGTTCACGATATGTTTCACATGTCATGTTCATTCCACGTTACTCATATCACGTTCACGATATGTTACACGTATCATTGATCACGATATGTTTTCTCATACTACACTCCCCATATCTCCACGTATCACGTTCAAAATTTTTCACGTATCACGTTCAAAATTTTCACGTACTACGTTTCAATATGTCTCGCGCATCGTTGCTAATTATCAGTTAGGTTAGATTATTTTGCATCGAAATGTTTCAGTTACCCTTGCACGTTAACTCTTGTTTCTTTGATCGAATTCAGGGGATCTATCTTACGCTAATAACCAAAAACTTTTAAGTATATTCAAGTCAAGGTCAGGAGGACCAAGATTTATCATTTGTGTCAAGATCTTGTGAAGGAACCGTTCCAAGCGGGAAGCTACTTGGAAACGGACAAGTTCATCCGGACTTCTTATCCGTTTTTTCTTTTTTCGATTAGATATGTCCTTCCAGTCATGTCACGTTCCATGTCCTTTCAAGACATGTCACGTTTTACGTTCCTTCTACCATGTCACCTTCATGTCCCTTTTATCATACATACCCTCTCAGTTGGATTCAGGTATGTTCCTCTTTCAGCTTACTTTATCTATAATTCGGGGACGAATTATTCTTTTAGGGGGGAGAGTTGTAAAACTCGCACGCTTTTACCATGAACAGTACATATATAATTGTACGTACATGATTAAAACTTTCCTTTTATAGCACGTTAATGTTTCACGAATAGGAATTACAAGTATTACGTGCGTGTTATTACACGATAAGTATTTAATACGTATTAGGACACGATAATTATTATCAACAATAATTATAAGAACATGAAATCATGAACGTAAATAATCACGAACCTATTATCATGTATTTACGTAATATTTATTACGATTACGTATAAATATTTATTACGACACGAACGATAGATAATTAAATCACGTAAACACGACACGAGAACACGTAAATAATTAGAACACGGGAAAACAACGGGTTTCCCCTTGGGGGGCCCACATACCCACGAGATTAAGGAAAAGGAAGGGGCCAAGCCCACTTTTGATTTAACTAAAACAAGGAAAAAGGGAGAACATGTTTTCATTTACAGAGATATAGAAAAAAACACAAAACCCTAGCCTCCTTCTACCTTCTCTTTTGGCCGCCACATATAATCACCACAGAGGGGTGTTTGGTTGATTTTGGTAGATCCAATTATTGCTAGATCGTTCGTGTTATTGATTTCCTTTTGATCCACGAATCGGTAACTTCTTAAACCTTTTCTTTTTAATTGTTTATTAGATCTAAACACATGAAATCCTGGGGTATTAAAAACAAGTTAATAAACATCTAGATCTAATCATGGGATATTAAAAACAAGTTAATAAACATGTAGATCTAATCAAGTGGGATTAAAAACATATGGTTTAAGGGGTGTTTGGTTCAGCTAATGGGTAGAACCGAGAGCAAGAGCTCTCGGTGGTTGTGTGATCACCACCAACCGAGACCACAAGGTCTCGGTTTGGTTGGGGTGTTTCGGCCGCAAGCAACCAAGGGACCCCGACGCATGCCGGGGTTAGCCTTGGTGATCATGGGGGGTCTCGGCTGAAAACCACACGCACCACCGGTTTAGGCCGGTGGCGGCTTGCCATGGTTAAGGGTGTAGATCCGGTTCAAGGGGTTCACGGACCGGTTCATGACATGTTTAGATTTAAAACACTGGTTCGGTTCACGGTTTATTTTACAAGTTAATTAATTATTTTTACAAGTTAAATAATTACAAGATTTAATTAAATTAATTTAACATGCTATGTAATTAATTTAATTTGAACATGACTTAGGTTATATTATTATTATTAATAATACATGATTTTAACCTAAGTATTTTATGATTTAATTTTAGACTAAAGTAATTAATTAATTATTAAAACATGGCATATAATTAATTAATTTCCATGACTTAGGTTATATTAATAATAAATATTAATACATGTTTTAACCTAAGTATTATTTACATTTTATTTATTTAAATCATGTTATATTTGATTAAATCTTATAACCTATAGTTTATTTAATTTACATGTAATAATTAATAAACTATACAATATATCATATGACTTAGAATATTAATCAATAAAACTTAAGCTTTTATTATTTGCTTAATAATCCAGCTTATTTCTAATTATGGAAACTTTCTATTTTTAGAAACTTATTTAATTAAGGCAGCTAATCTATTTATGGAAACTTTATATTTTTAGAAACTTATTTAATTAAGGCAGCTAATCTATTTATGGAAACTTTCTATTTTTGAAAACTTTCTATTTTTGGAAACTTTCTATTTTTGGAAACTTTCTATTTTTGGAAACTTTCTATTTTGGAAACTTTCTATTTTAGGAAACCTGCTATTTTTAGAAATCTACTTTTTATTAAACAACAAGTATAATAATACAAGAAATACAAGTAATACTTCATCAGAATGGACAGAATACAAGATAAACACAGTATAAAGCTAAAATCAGTAAAACATGACATGAACATATAAAACAAGCTAAGACATGATATGAAACCAGTTACGTACTCAGTAATCAGGATACTTATACACGTATATTATTTATGTAGCATTAGTGATATCGAAGTAGGACTCTCTTCCGTTCGTCTTCTTCGTTCACTGGACACAAGGTACGGATTCTCCGTCCTTTCAGTATGGACATTCTTTCCTTATTAGGATTCCCCGTATGCAGCCAACTGTTTTCCCCAGTATATGTTTTATATGTTTTGATTGCTTATGTTTAATTAGATACCTAAATCCATATACATGCATGACCAGTTTCACCTAGTTATGGAGGTACCATAACCATAACACTGGAGGCACCAGTGTTATGACTTCACCATGGCGGAGTGATAGCTCGTGGCGTCCCTTCAGCTTTTGGCCATATTATTATTATTATCATGTGGGGCGTATGGGTGCATCCTAGGTTACATGTTTTCAGCAGATTATTCAGGTGAATGTGGTGTGTGCCTTGCATCTTTCACAAGGAGATGATCCCTCCTACCCAAAAACTTATATTAAATTAGAGGCAGCCCCTCTAATTTGCATGACGAGGTCACCCCTCCAAGTATTCATGCACGTTGATATTTCATGACCTATATTGGCTTAATGGATAACATGTTAAACAGTTTTTATAAGATAAACATAAGGCTTTTCAAACTATAAAACCAGTTTTACTAAGTTATACCAGGTTTCCAGGACTTATACATTTCCGCTGCTATTAGTCTTATTTATGTTTCAGCCATTCATACTATGTTGTACATCCGTGCACTGAGCGTTATGCTCAGCCGTTTTCCTTTCATGTTCCCAAAACGGCTGGTACCCGAGGACGGACTCGAGCATTTGGAGGAGGTGCATAGGATGGAAGCTGCCATAGACTTCTTCTCCTTTTGCCATATACTTATGCTTGTTTATTTTTTCCTAGTTCATTTACTTTATTTATGTTTTGGGCTTATGTTTGGGAACCGATGTTTGATTCTGGTTTTCCCTATGGTCATGTATGTTTACTACATATTACCTTGCATGCTTTGATGACACGCCATAATCATGCGTGATATTCCATTTATCAAAATGAGGTGTTACACAGGGTCTTAAAGAAATGCACTTCCCCCTGCTGCTGAAGTTTCCTTGTGGGGGGAAGGCGTGGTCTCAGCTTTCACAGAATACTTCTCTAGGTCGTCACTGATACATAGGAATGGTGGTAAGATGAAAAGTGACAGAAGACATCATGGAACGTACACTACGAAGGTACGGGAAGAATGTTACCTTAGGTTGATGGTGACTGGAGGAGTGCGAGGGGAGTCTTCGCTCGGTTGTCCTTGAACTCTTCTTCGGTTATGCGTGCCCCCGTCCAGGAGGGACCGGCCCTGGTGCACGCAGCTTTGCGAGAAGCTGTTGGGGGGCTCCTTTGTCTTTTCCCCAAGGTAGATGTGTCTTCTTCATCAAAGTCTTCTTCGCATTCCTCAGCATCCGAAGACAGCGATGAGCTGAGGAAGGGTGGTGGTGGTTGTTGCACTACTGGTGGCTGTTGTGCTAGTAGTGGTTGTTGTGGTTGTTGTGTTGTTGGTGGTTGTTGTGGTTGTTGTGCTACTGGTGAAGGGGGTGGCTGATCCGCGCCTGTGTCATCATCTTCTTGGGCAGCGGATGCCTCTCCAACTTCCAAGTTCATTGTGTTCTTGTGGGCACGGTCTAGGAGGGATTCCTCATTTTCTCTCACGGGACGAGAGTACACCATCAAGTCTTCCGGGAATGCACCACGAACGAGCTTCAAAAGATCCATAACTGCGCAGCACGAAAACAAACAAACAGAAAGATAAAATTTAGTTTCTTAACACAGGAAGGAACTTACAGAATGCTATGTTGGATGGGAGGAAGAACCACTAACCCTGGCCTTCCTGGGTGCAGAAGACAGGTATCCTGTCCGCGCCACAAATTGGTGCGCGGCTTAGTCCAATGGTGACTAGCAAACTCTCTTGATACGGTTGTACGGGGATATGATTGTTGTTTTAAGTCTCCGCGTCTTCACGATCATAGGAGTGGCGGCCAGGTAAGGGTTTCTTCCTCACCATCTCGGGGGTCAGAAAATGAAAGTGGAAAGGGAAGACCGCGTCGTCAAGCCAGAAGAATCTGTCGTTCCAATCTCTTAGGGAGTCTACTTTTTCGTTATAGAATTGCATTCCACCTTTCCGTTTAGCGAAAGACACCCAGCCATTGGCTAATTTCCGCTGGTAGAATACACGGAAGAGGTCTACTGTGGGCTCTATGTCTAAGGTGCGGTAGTTTATTCCGAAATTCGAATTTTTGGCCGCCCCTATGCAATGCAATTGAGAGACATGGGTCTCATAATGCATCAACACGCTAAGAAGAAAGCGTGACATGGGTATGCGCTGGTTTACATAGTCAAAGAACTGGGTGTACACCCCTATCTTTCCCGCAGGTGCCTGACTTATATTATGTCGAGGGTTAGGAACTTCTGGGTGCAGATAGTTTGGTATATAGAACTCTGTGGTGAATTGGTCTAGTTGCTCTATGGTCAAGGTTGACGTAATGGCGGATAATTGTTTCACCATGGTGCTATATGTGTCAAATGTTGATTGTAGTGATTTTACACACCTTTAGGAAAAGGAGGTAAAAGCGGTATGTATTAAGTGATGATTTAGGAAAATCAAACACTAATGACCCAATGAAGTTCGTTTCCCAAGGAGGTATATGTGTGTGACTAAAATGTGACAAGGTTTGAGATTAATATTTGAGAGAAGGGGATGAGAAAAGAGAATGACGAAGACGTGAAATTAATTACTACGACGACTAAACGTAAAACCGTAAAAAGAGCTAAAATAAAAATTAATACTAAAAATTCCCAAAAAATTACCAAAAATCAAATTAAATAAACTAAGAGTATACTATTGATCAAAACTTTTTCAAACCTTTTAATTAATTAAATATTAATTTTTAAATGCTAATTAAAACCCTAAAAATCAAATTAATTATCAAAAAGCCCAAATAAAGATTTTTCACTTTGTAAACCTCTAAAAGGACCTAAGAAGATTAAAAACTATTTTTATAAATTTTTAAACTAACTAAAACTATTTAAAATGATTTAAAAACTATTTAAACTTAAAATAATTATAAAAATTAATCTAATGACAATAAAATTTATCTAAGAGTTGCAAAAATCCTATTTTAATGTATTAAACCTAAGAGAAATATAAAAAGTGCAAAAATGTGAAATTTGAAATTTAATAATAAAATAATATTAAAATAATATTAAAAATCCAAAAATTATAAAAAATTCTAAAAACTTGCAAACTAGTTTATTTTAACCTAAATAATCAGAAAATAAAATTGAAATTATCAAAATACCCCTAATGGGCCCCTAAATGGGCTAAAAGCAAAAACAGTCAACCTTAATGGGCTTTTGGGCCCAAAAAGTTAAACTAGGCCCAAATGACCTGAAAAAGCCCTATCTGACTCAAAATTCAATTCTAAACACAAAAGTCTGAAGGCCTAAAAGCTGGTTTTGAGCTTATCACAGCTTAAATAGCCAACAGCTTATTCTTATTGGGCCAATAAGCCCATTAAGCAATAAGCCAATGCCATAAGCTCTGCTTAAACACACAACCTTCTTTTGAGATGCCTAAGAGATCTGTGAAAAGAAATTTTGAAAAAGCACACTTAATAAGGCAGAAATAAGCCAAAAAGATTTTCACTAAAAGACAAAATAGTCGACTTGGAGTTCTAGACCACCTCAGACCTTCTAATAAGTTGCAAAAGACTCTAAATGACTTAATTAAGATAAATCAACAAAGAAAAGTTCAATAAGCCAAGCCAAATAAGCACATATAGCTGATAAGCACTTATTTAAAAGTCAAAGTGTTTGGTTTTCTAGTCAAACCTCAAAGTCAAACCCTCAAATGCTCCAGAATGAACAAATGGGTCAAATAAGTGACACCTATTACAAATTCAAAGTTGTTGCAGGTTAAAATAAGCTAGAATAGCTTATTAATAAGCACCAGTTGAAATAACACTAGCAGTGGCTAGCAGCAGGGGAAAGGGGTTCCCACTGCTTTGACTATTTGACTTGCTTTTTTAGAGAGATCCAGTTGGATTCAAATGGAAACAAGGGCACCCTTGTGATCAGTGAATCACAAGGAGTCTATATCAACAAAGAAATCACAAATTGGTTCACTCAATAAGCCCAGAATAAGCAAACAGTCCACAAATATTGCACAGACCTTGAATATAAGCAGTTATGAACAAATAAGTAGTTTAAGCATGAATAAGCCGGCCAAATTGAACCAAATGCATACACAAGCTATAATAAAGTCCAATAAGCACAAATAAACTTGTTTCAAGCAATAGATCAAAGTAAATAAGCAGATTCAAGCACCAAAAGTTTCTGATAAGCAAAAGTGATTATCCAAAATCCTTTTGCTGATCTATTTGACCACCAATCCAATTTTAAGCCTTCAAATCTGTTTCCCTGGTTAAGTTAACCAAAATTTAACACTTGTTAACCCTAGTCTACCCTTAGATCTAGGTGTCCCCAAAATTTTAGCCAAAATACCCAAGTAAAACTGATTTTATGACCCTTTGATTGATTTAGGTGTTCAAGCCCACGAAACTTACAGATAACCACCCCTTTATAGCAGATAAACAAGTAACAAACCACTAGAACCAAGAACAACAACACAAGCTGCCTTAAATCCCTTTGAATCAGTTAACCCAAACACCCCTTTGGAATCTGATTTTGCAATCTTCCAAAGGATTGTTATGATTTAACCTATCAAACAAGATCTAATCAACCCTAACAACTCTTAATCAACCTGAGAAACTCAAATCAAGCATAAAAACACAGATCCACAACAAATCATGCAAAATCACCAAATATTCAACAAAAATTCAAAAAAATGAAAAAGGAGAGAGATGCAAACCTCCAAGACTTACATCCAAGCCTTGGAATGTTTGAGCTGAGGTGCTAGCAAAACAAGCACCAGCTTCCTTGTACCTGCTAAGATCAACAAACCAAAAGGATGAACAAATAATAGAAAATCTGATTTTTTTGAAAACAAGAGTTTTATCCCATAAAACCCAAAAACAACAAAACATGAATATGGAACTCAGATTTCAGCTATTCAATCACCAAACTTTTATAAATAACAACAAGAGAAATCACAATTTTCAGAAACTCAAATTTTATTTCAATAAAAAGGAATTAAAAAGAAATAGCTAAAATCTGGAACAAAGGGACTCTCACATATTAATGTCTCCTTTTATAGACGGATACAAGGCATAAACAAGTAAAACCCTAGGCTATGAAATCCCAAAAGTGCCCTTGAAATCTTTTAGATGCATTTGATGTTTGAGCTGTCAAATTGAATCAGGAACGTTCAATTTAGCTTTGTAGTTAAGCCATGAGTCTAAGCTGTTGATTTGGCCACGACAAATTCCTTGGAGAGGAAGTTGGGTGTTCATTGGTGGACGGGGTTGAGTGTGGGGTCACTTGGGTAGTGGGATTGAGGGTTTTGTGTGTGGGATGAGTTTGGTTTGAGGTGAATCAAGCGTGGGACTAGGTAATTGCAATTTACCCTTTGTTTAAGTGGAGGAAGTTACTGGGTTCTTGGGGTGAATAGTAACTCCCTTTGATCCGAAATCAGTGGAAGGTAAATGTGTTTGGCGCAATAAACATTTAAATGTTTCATTTGTGGCAACTTTGGTCCTTGGCTTTTGGAAAATGTTGTAAACAAAGTTTATCAGCTTGAACAAACGTATTCCCTTTGTTAAATAAGTTTCTGAATCTAGAGTTTGGCCACAAAAACTTTATGAAAAGGAAATTAGGGCTTTTATAACTTTGATGTAATTACAACTTCAGTCCTTTTGATATTTAATCCATTTTTAAAGGACTAGAAGTGTAATATTCTTGATTTTCAAGGGTCTTCTTTGATCTTTGACTTCATGAGGGACCATAATTGACAATTTAGAATTGTTGAGGGACTAAACTTGCTAATTCTACAAAGTTGAAGGTCCATTTTGTAATTTTGACAAACTTAAGGGACCAAACTTGTAATTATGAATATACAATGGTTTTAAGTATCTTTTCTTCATATTTTGAGGATCAATCTTGTACATCTTCAAGTCTTCAAGGGTTTATCTTGGATAATTCATGAACTAGGGCCCGGTTCTTTGTACGGCTTCGTTTCTCGTGTCCGTTTTTCCTTGTTTCTTGTGATCTTTTGTCTTTTTCACGATATCCATACCTAAAACACACAAGTAAACAAATACAAGCATATATATGGTATAATGATGACATTTTATGCATTTAAAGCCCGAAAAGAACGATGAGATCATGTATAAAAGCCATCTCATCACTCCCCCATACTAAGCCATTGTCGTGCCCTCACGCAATGCTAGAATAAACTACCTAAGCATCACCAAAATTCAATTTTATTACCCTTTATTGAAAAGTAAAAGACTTGCAACAATACTACGAAGATGTGTAAAGACATAATGTATGATTTTCATCACAAGTGTGACTTTTAGGGTCAATGAATAGAAACAAGTAAATGTCCCTTAGAGTAAATTTCGTCATCCTTGATTGTCATACATTCCATGCTAAGTACAAAAATGAGATCATTGTTGGTACAAGTCACAATGCTAACACTACTCATACGTCCAAATTGTGTAATACTTTTTCTCCCCTCAATCCTAGTTATTATGAAAGGAAAAGGGTTTCTAGAATATTTTAACTATTTTTCATGGATCACAAGAGATTCATATTGACTTATTTGAGTATTTATTAGTCCGAAAGTAAATTAGCACGATTTAATCGATAGTTAGCCGAAGGACAAAATCTTTTAAAACGGCTTCTCGTGTATCTCCTTAAGTTCATATCTTGGCATAACTCGTTTTACGATTTGAGACCTTTCTCGGACCGATATTTGGCATGTACTTCATACTTCAAATCTTGGGAAGACGTTCTTGAAATTATGGTCTTCTCTTCATATTTTGGAATTCCTTCACTTGACGTTTTTGAGAGATTCTTCATACTAGGACCACGACTTCATCATTTTTCTTCAATCTATATTTTGGACTTTGATACACAACGATCCGCCTCCTTTTAGGACTTGGATAGAATTATCCTCATACCTTGTAAGGGTCTTTTTGGATAGACTTTCTCCATGATCTTTAGGGGAGTAATTGCTTTTCGTCGTGTGTCTCGATCCTTCATATTGATTTAGGAATAATGATACTTCACATCATCTTGGATCTTTAGCAACAAAATAGAGCTCCTCATGCCTTGTTAGGGCCTTTTTGGATCTTCACCAATCTTCGCGTCCCGCTTCAATAAGTTATGCCTTGGCTATGAACTCTATTCAACCCTGAGCAACTTTTAAACGATCTTGTGCTAGAAGCTAAGTAACCTTTCAAATCGTACGACCTTACTTATTGCAATTATTTTTATTCCAAATGCATTGATCTTATGGGAGGAAAAGCCACAATTAAAAACATATGAGTTTTTGAAAGAACATTTTCATGTTTTACGTTTAGCATGATCACTTGTCTAACTCTATCATCTCTCGTTCTTCACTATATAAAGACCTCTAATTAAAGAGACTCGTGAATACTTAGCCATGCAAGTCAAAATTAAGCCAAATTTGGATTAGCTTTCATTAAGACTATATCAAATGGAAGTTTTTGGTTTTCAAGCCACCTATAGGATCTTGCACTTTCTTGGACTTTTTCAAGTTTAGAGAATGCATTTTATAGTTCCCTTGATAAGTGACTTTCTAGGATCAATTATAGGAACTTGCGAAAAGTTCTTGTTCTTAACCCGAATGAGCTAAGACTTTCGCGTTTTAAAGTTCCCTATATAAAAGTCTAGCAAAACTTGAATTGAGCGGGTTAAGGAATGTAAAGGGCTCCAAATGCCCATCAAGTCAAACATTAGCTCTTATTCTTCCCATCGGAAAATATACATTCGTGTCTTAAAAACACTTATTAAAACTAAGAAAAAAATTTAAAATTTGGCCATTTTTAGCCTTATTAACAACAAAACATATTGAAAGTTAGAAAACGTGAGGGCGTAGCAAAGCAAGTATATATTCACCCCATACTAAAATTAAACATTGTCCTCAATGTTTCAAGTCTAAAGGTGGAGCACCCCCATACTAGAGACGAAGAGTCGAATGCTTAGGATCTAGCATGGAAAGGGTGATCAACAATATATCTAAAGCCGTTTATTAATTATGCTAAAAGATAATTGTTAGAACAATAAAGGATATGTCATGGATTCGTGAAAAACTTCTTCAAGCAAACGATGGAGGCTCACGTAAACGAACACGAGAGTCTTCAATCGTAGATGATGATGATCTAGATAACACAATCACAAACAACCACGAGACAACGAGTTGGAAGGGCACAAATCCCCTCTCATTATTTATTAGAAAGCATAAAAAGATAAGAATGGGATCTCCCCCACGAGGCACCTCGTTTTTTATTACCGAGTCATGAGCTCGACTCGATCCCCTCAATGCTAATTATCATTAGGGAAGGTGACTTGGTCGAGGTCATCCAATGAAGGAATTTCCCCACCGAAGTAGTGCTTAAGCCTATGTCCATTCACCTTGAAGTTAGGACCATCATTTTGAGCTAGCTCGATGGTCCCATACGGAAACACTTGTGTAATGGTGAAAGGACCCGACCAACGAGATTTCAATTTCCCGGAAAATATCTTTAATCGAGAGTTAAAAAGTAACACTTGATCACCAATATTAAAAACCCGGTTTTTAATCTTTGCATCATGAAACTTTTTAGTCTTTTCTTTGAAAATCAATGAATTTTCATAAGCATTGTCTCTTGATTCATCCAATTCATTCAATTGTATTTCCGGTGATCTCCCGTGGTCTTCAAGTCAAAGTTTGCATGCTTAAGGGCCCAATATGCCTTGTGCTCCAATTCAATGGGCAAATGACAATTCTTCCCATAGACTAACTTATAAGGAGTGCAACCGATAGGTGTCTTATAAGCGGTCCTAAAGGCCTATAAAGCGTCATCGAGTTTGTCGGACCATGAAGCACGGTTTTCTCCAATCGACCTCTCTAAAATCCTCTTCAAAGCTCGGTTCGAAACCTCGACTTGCCCACTCATTTGCGGGTGATAAGCCGTAGAAAGACGATGAGTAACTCCATATTTCTTTAAGACCTTCTCGAATTGGTCATTACAAAAATGGGTTCCACGATCGCTTATAATAGCACGAGGGGTTCCGAACCGAGAGAATAGTTTCTTCAAAAACTTTACTACCACACGGGCACCATTAGTAGGTAAAGCCTTAGCTTCCACCCACTTAGAAAGGTAGTCGACGGCGATGAGGATATACTTGTTACCATGAGACGATGGGAACGGCCCCATAAAGTCTATGCCCCAAATGTCAAAAATCTCACACACTTGAATTATGTTTTGCGGTATTTCATCACGTTGAGACAATTTTCCTTGACTGTGGTACGAATCACACGATTTCACAAGTGCGTGTGCATCACGATAGATAGAAGGCCAAAAGAAGCCGGCATCGAACACTTTCTTAGCTGTGAGATTAGCACCATGGTGACCACCCGTGGGTCCCTCGTGACAAGATCTAAGGATGTTAGAAGCTTTGGCACCAAAAACACAACGTCGAACGAGTTGATCCGCACAAACCCGAAAGAGATAAGGGTCGTCCCAAAAATAGAACTTGACGTCACGAAATAATTTTCGCTTTTGTTGTGTCGTCATACCCTTGATTATGAAATTGCCCGTATGGTAATTTGCAATGTCGGCAAACCATGGGGTGGTGTCTTTAGAATTCACTACACCGAGAGTCTCGAGAGGAAATGTTTCGGTGATTTCCTTGTTCTCGAAAACATCTTTGTGAGGATCTTCTAGACGAGAGAGATGATCGGCTGCTAGATTTTCGGCTCCTTTTTTGTCAAGCACGGTGACATCAAATTCTTGGAGGAGGAGCATCCAACGAAGCAATCTCGGCTTAGCATCTTGCTTAGCTAAGAGATACTTGATAGCTGAATGGTCGGTATACACGATGCTTTTAGTTAAGACGAGATAAGGTCGGAATTTCTCAAAAGCATAGACCACGGCAAGGAATTCCTTCTCCGTTGTGGTGTACTTTAATTGAGCCTCGGTCATCGTCTTACTAGCATAATGGATAGGACGGAAATTCTTTTCGTAACGTTGCCCTAAGACGGCCCCTATAGCATAATCACTTGCATCGCACATGATTTCAAAGGATAATTCCCAATTAGGAGCAACAAGAATGGGAGCTTCGGTAAGTTTCCTTTTGAGAGTTTCGAAAGCTCTAACACAATCCTCATTGAAGTTAAAAGGAGCATCCTTCTCGAGAAGGTGTGTCATAGATCGAGAGATTTTCGAAAAGTATTTGATGAAACGACGATAAAAGCCCGCGTGGCCTAGGAAACTCCTAACTCCCTTAACGGTTTTGGGATGAGGTAACTTGGCGATGACGTCTACTTTAGCTTTATCGACCTCAATCCCGCTTTCGAGACCTTATGTCCTATGACGATTCCTTGTTTACATATAAAATGACATTTTTCCCAATTAAGCACAAGATTGGTTTCTTCACAACGTTTTAACATTTGCTCGAGATTAGATAAACACGACGTGAACGAATTGCCAAACACCGAAAAGTCATCCATAAATACTTCCATCGACTTCTCTATCATATCGTGAAAAATAGCCATCATACACCGTTGAAACGTACCCGGTGCATTACAAAGTCCGAAAGGCATCCTACGATAAGCAAACGTTCCATAAGGACACGTAAACGTAGTCTTCTCTTGATCACGAGGGTCGATAGGGATTTGAAAGTAACCGAAAAAACCATCTAAAAGCAATAGAATTCATTTCCCGCGAGTCGCTCCAACATTTGATCCATGAAGGGCAAAGGAAAGTGGTCTTTACAAGTGGCGTCATTTAACTTTCGATAGTCAATACACACCCTCCAACCGGTCACAACACGAGTGGCAATTAACTCGTTGTTTTCATTGGGCACCACGGTCATTCCTCCCTTTTTAGGGACACAATGGATTGGGCTCACCCATGGGCTATCGGAGATAGGATAAATCATTCCCGCGTCAAGGAGTTTTAAAACTTCCTTTTTGATGACATCGTGAATTTTGGGGTTTACCCTTCTTTGACTTTGAATTGCGGGTTTGTAGTCCTCCTCCATTAAAATCTTGTGAGTACAAAATTTTAGGTCAATACCCTTAATGTCGGAAATTTGCCACGCAATTGCCCCTTTATGAGCTTTAAGAACTTTCAAGAGCTCGGTTTTTTCATCATTAGCAAGACCTTTTGTAATAATAACCAGAAACTTGTCATCACCTTCCAAGAATGCGTATTCAAGGTGAGATGGAAGATCTTTCAATTCAAGGATAGGCGGTTCCTCGATTGAAGATTTTTGCTCAACACTTATAACTTCCATCGGCGGAAGAAATGGTGGAATAGAAGTATCATCACTAATAATCACCTCATCTTCATTGTCCATTTCACTTGAAGTAAAATCGCCTCCTTGGAATGGAGTGAGATTTGGTGTAGAATTAGCAAGAATCAGATCCAAAATAGTGGGATTGCCACTTGACGAGCTATCGGAAAAACCTAACACTTCTTGTGAAAACTCATCGCAAACCACATCAACTAAGTCAATGTGATTGATGGTAGCGATTTCATAAACATGAGAAGGTTTTGAGTTTTGAGTAGCGTTTATAACAAGTTCCTCTTCGTTGAATCTCAAAGTAATAGTTCTTGCATGAACATCGATAAGTGATCTCGAGGTGTCTAAAAATGGACGACCTAAAATTAGAGGAACTTGAGGATCCGCGGGGATGTCAACTACTATAAAATCAACGGGATAGTAGAACTTCCCCACTTTCACAAAAACATCCTCGGCTACTCCACATGCTAAAATCGTAGAATGATCGGCCATCTCGATAGACATGTTCGAAGGAGTAAGAGCCGGAAGCGAAAGCGATTTCCAAATGGAAAATGGCATCAAATTAATGCTCGCACCAAGATCGGCCAAGGCGAGGCATTCTTTCATATCTTGTATGTCACAAGGAATGAGGAACTTTCCGGGGTCACCAACTTTTTCTGGTATGCGGTTAAGATAAACCGAAGAACAGTTAGCAAGCTTTGAAAGCTTTTCCTTATCATTCATCATACTTTTGAAAGTGGAAGCAAAACGAGGCATATACAACAACGTGTCGACTAAACTTACATCAAAATGAACTTGTTGAAACATTTTTATAAAAAACTCGATTTGTTGTTTGTTACGTTCTTGCAATTTCTCTTTGTTTCGTCTCGAAGGGTAAGGTAAGGGTGGTGTGGGTTGGACATTAGGCAACGGCCTTGGAATCTCGGGTTCCATGATTGGTATTGGTTCAACCGTATGTGTGGTTTGAGCGGTACTTCGTGGGCTTGTGATATGCTCCTTTTCGACCATCACCTCGGGCTCTTTCTCGATTTCCTTCTCCGTAGAAGTACTTGAACGAAAGATTGGCTCCTTGAAAGTTTTACCACTACGTGTAGTAATAACCTTCATTTCTCCCTTTTGGTTTGCAATGGTATCACTAGGAAGACCACCCGAGGAAAAGGGTTTACACATGATTGCTTCAAACATTTTTGCCATTCGGTCTTCCAATTTTGATTGCCTTAAATCCGCTTTTAACAATTCTTGCTTAATCTCATGTTTTCCTTGTTCCATCTTTTGTTGATTTTGTTGAAGACGTTGAACATTTCCTTCCATTTTATTAGCATGAGTCTTAAGTTCATTAGCAAGTTCGTTTTTAAGCTCGGATCTTAAGCTAATCATCTCACGTTGCATGTTATCAAACTTAGCATCATTTGCTTTTGCATAATCCAAAAATTCTCCTTGAATATTTTTAGTGTGAGCATTTTGAAAACCTTGTGTAGTGTTTTGAAAATCACGGTTTTGGTTTTGATTTGCAATTTTTCCATTCCCACTTTGATAATTCCCTTTGTTGTAGTTACGTGAATTGCCTTGATAACCACCATTTTGATTGTTGGTTCGATGGTTATTAATATTTTGATTTGGTGGAGCTTGATTTGGTCGGGAACCTTGGCTGTTTTGGTTGTAAGTTCTCGTTGCTATGTAAGCACTCGAAGTGTTACCACCGGCGGTAATGCACTCGGAAAGATCATGAACTCCACCACAAGACAAACAACTCTTATCAACCGCTTTAACCGAAGAGGAATTCAAAGCATCTTGTGCTTTCCAATGAGTCATAAGATTTGAAAACCTATCGAAAAACCGATTTTCCTCATTAGCTTCATCATGTAAGGCATTAATGTGATCAGACGATGACGATGATGATGAACCCATATTGGCAACACTCGGTGTGTTACGAGGGTTGTAAACCTTAGATCTATTCTCGATAATCTTTAAAGCTTCATCAGTCGTTTTGCACAAAAAATTACCACCCGTGGCGGCATTCAAATAATCTCGTTCATGATCATTAAGTCCATTATAGAAAGTAGCTATTTGATGCAATTCCAAAAAATCATGGTGTGGAAATTCATGTAACATTTCCTTAAATCGTTCCCATGCCATTGAAAAACTCTCATTATTACGTTGTGTAAACCTTGAAATCTCATTTTTCAAATGTGTTCTTTTAGATGGTGAAAAAAATTGGTTCACAAACTTAGAAACGAGATCACCCCATGTCAAAATCGAATTTGGCGGTTCTTTCTCAAGCCAAATTTTAGCGGGTCCATCTAACGAGTATGGAAACAACATCATCTTACTGGCGTCATGTGGAACATCCTTAAATTTGCTAGTTGCGGTGAGACGATTAAAATTCCTTATGTGGTAATGCGGGTTGTCTTTCTCATGACCTCTAAACTTATTTGCTTGCAACATCAACATTAAACCCGTCTTAATCTCGAAGTTCTCCGCAAGGATAGCGGGAATCACAATAGCCTCTCCAAAACCCTCGGTGGGTGCTTGAAGCAACTCCATCATAGTACGATTAGCCATGACGACTTCTTGTTCTACAATAGGTTCAACAATTGGAGTTTGTTCTTCAATCAACATCTCTTGATTTCCTTGACTTTGACGACGTTTACGAGCTCGTTTTGCTTGATTACGAGTTTGCATAAACTTCACGAAGAATGGGATGGTGAGCAAAGAAGATTCTTTTTGGGTGTTTTTGTGAATTTTCAATTTTTTTGTGTTTTTGATTGTTTTTAATATTTTGGATTTTGTGTATCTTCGTAGACAACAATCTATCAAATCTCTCCTCGAATCAAACTCTTGATTAAAGAAGCCTCAAAAGAATGAAAACGATCACGTGGAGTGAACGCCTTCGAATGACTTTAGAACTTTGGTGAAAACCAAATTGTTCAAGAGGGTTTAATCACAAAGAAAACCAAGCAAATATATATGATACGTAATAATACTTTGGGCGGCAAAACCCTCGATTAGCCTTCAATCTCAAAATACTCACAAGCAAGCGGGGAAACGAGGCGGCGCGAAGCACTTAAGAGCCTTTTTCCTTAGGGTATATTTTATAATACCCGCCTTATACCCACCTTATAGTTTGTATTTTTCAAAATCGAGCTTCACGAAAGTATTTATCTATTTTTGCCTTTTTCTTTTTGTTTGAGATTCGAATACAATAATTAGGAGATCAAATCCCAATTAAGGTTGTGTTTTCACACTTTTGGAGATATTTTGTATTGATTGTGATACTTAATACAATATAGTAATAATAATTTCACAAGAAAAACGAAAAAACCGATAATACGTATTAGTAGATTTCTACTAATACAAGTTATTTATGGTTAATATTAGAAACAACAAGACAAATTAATCATGACACACCTCCCCGACAGCGGCGCCAAATTGATTGTAGTGATTTTACACACCTTTAGGAAAAGGAGGTAAAAGCGGTAAGTATTAAGTGATGATTTAGGAAAATCAAACACTAATGACCTAATGAAGTTCGTTTCCCAAGGAGGTATATGTGTGTGACTAAAATGTGACAAGGTTTTAGATTAATATTTGAGAAAAGAGAATGACGAAGACGTGAAATTAATTACTATGACGACTAAACGTAAAACCGTAAAAAGAGCTAAAATAAAAATTAATTCTAAAAATTCCCAAAACATTACCAAAAATCAAATTAAATAAACTAAGAGTTTACTATTGATCAAAACTTTTTCAAACTTTTTAATTAATTAAATATTAATTTTAAAATGCTAATTAGAACCCTAAAAATCAAATTAATTATCAAAAAGCCCAAATAAAGATTTTTCACTTTGTAAACCTCTAAAATGACCTAAGAAGATTAAAAACTATTTTTATAAATTTTTAAACTAATTAAAACTATTTAAAATGATTTAAAAACTATTTAAACTTAAAATAATTATAAAAATTAATCTAATGACAATAAAATTTAACTAAGAGTTGCAAAAATCCTATTTTAATGTATTAAACCTAACAGAAATATAAAAAGTGCAAAAATGTGAAATTTGAAATTTAATAATAAAATAATATTAAAATATTATTAAAAATCTGAAAATTATAAAAAATTCTAAAAACTTGCAAACTAGTTTATTTTAACCTAAATAATTAGAAAATGAAATTGAAATTACCAAAATACCCCTAATGGGCCCCTAAATGGGCTAAAAGCAAAAACAGTCAACCTTAATGGGCTTTTGGGCCCAAAAAGTCAAACTAGGCCCAAATGACCTGAAAAAGCCCTATCTGACTCAAAATTCAATTCTTAACCCAAAAGTATGAAGGTCCAAAAGCTGGTTTTTAGCTTATCACAACTTAAATAGCCAACAGCTTATTCTTATTAGGCCAATAAGCCCATTAAGCAATAAGCCAATGCCATAAGCTCTACTTAAACACACAACCTTCTTTTGAGATGCCTAAGAGATATGTGAAAGTAAATTTTGAAAAAGCACACTTAATAAGCCAAGAACATTTTCACTAAAAGACAAAATAGTTGACTTGGAGTTCTAGACCACCACAGACCTTCTAATAAGTTGCAAAAGACTCTAAATGACTTAATTAAGACAAATCAACAAAGAAAAGTTCAATAAGCCAAGACAAATAAGCACAATAAGCTGATAAGCACTTATTTAAAAGTCAAAGTGTTTGGTTTTTTAGTCAAACCTCAAAGTCAAACCCTCAAATGCTCCAGAATGAACAAATGGGTCAAATAAGTGACACCTATTACAAATTCAAAGTTTTTGCAGGTTAAAATAAGCTAGAATAGCTTATTGATAAGCACTAGTTGAAATAACACTAGCAGTGGCTAGCAGCAGGGGAAAGGGGTTCCCACTGCTTTGACTATTTGACTTGCTTTTTTAGAGAGATCCAGTTGGATTCAAATGGAAAAAAGGGCACCCTTGTAATCAGTGAATCACAAGGAGTCTATATCAACAAATAAATCACAAATTGGTTCACTCAATAAGCCCAGAATAAGCAAACAGTCCACAAATATTGCACGGACCTTGAAAATAAGCAGTTATGAACAAATAAGCAGTTTAAGCATGAATAAGCCAGCCAAATTCAACCAAATGCATACACAAGCTATAATAAAATCCAATAAGCACAAATAAACTTGTTTCAAGCAATGGATCAAAGTAAATAAGCAGATTCAAGCACCAAAAGTTTCTGATAAGCAAACGTGATTATCCAAAATCCTTTTGCTAATCTATTTGACCACTAATCCAATTTTAAGGCTTGAAATCTCTTTCCATAATTAAGTTAACCAAAATTTAACACTTGTTAACCCTAGTCTACCCTTAGATCTAGGTGTCCCCAAAATTTTAGCCAAAATACCCAAGTAAAACTGATTTTATGACCCTTTGATTGATTTAGGTGTTCAAGCCCACAAAACTTGCAGATAAGCACCCCTTTATAGCAGATAAACAAGTAACAAACCACTAGAACCAAGAACAACAACACAAGCTGCCTTAAATCCCTTTGAATCAGTTAACCCAAACGCCCCTTTGGAATCTGATTTTGCAATCTTCCAAAGGATTGTTATGATTTAACCTATCAAACAAGATCTAATAAACCATGACAACTCTTAATCAACCTCAGAAACTCAAATCAAGCATAAAAACACAGATCCACAACAAATCATGCAAAATCACTAAATATTCAACAAAAATTCAGAAAAATGGAAAAGGACAGAGATGCAAACCTCCAAGACTTACATCCAAGCCTTGGAATGTTTGAGCTGAGGTGCTAGCAAAACAAGCACCAGCGTCCTTGTACCTGCTAAGATCAACAAACCAAAAGGATGAACAAATAATAGAAAATCTGATTTTTTGAAAACAAGAGTTTTATCCCATAAAACCTTTCCTCAAAAACAACAAAACATGAATATGGAACTCAGATTTCATTTATTCAATCACCAAACTTTTATAAATAACAACAAGAGAAATCACAATTTTCAAAAACTCAAATTTTATTTCAATAAAAAGGAATTACAAAGAAATAGTTAAATTCTGGAACAAAGGGACTCTCGCATGTTGAGGTCTCCTTTTATAGACGGATACAAGGCATAAACAAGTAAAACCCTAGGCTATGAAATCCCAAAAGTGCCCTTAAAATCTTCTAGATGCATTTGATGTTTGAGCTGTCAAATTGAATCAGGAACGTTCATTTTATCTTTGTAGTTAAGCCATGAGTCTAAGCTGTTGATTTGGCCACGTCAGATTCCTTGGAGAGGAAGTTGGGTTTTCATTGGTGGACGGGGTTGAGTGTGGGGTCACTTGGGTAGTGGGATTGAGGGTTTTGTGTGTGGGATGAGTTTGGTTTGAGGTGAATCAAGCATGGGACTGGGTAATTGCAATTTACCCTTTGTTTAAGTGGAGGGAGTTACTGGGTTCTTGGGGTGAATAGTAAATCCCTTTGATCCGAAATCAGTGGAAGGTAAATGTGTTTGGCGCAATAAACATTTAAATGTTTCATTTGTGGCAACTTTGGTCATTGGCTTTTGGAAAATGTTGTAAACAAAGTTTATCAGCTTGAACAAACGTATTCCCTTTGTTAAATAAGTTTCTGAATTTAGAGTTTGGCCACAAAAACTTTATGAAAAGGAAATTAGGCTTTTATAACTTTGATGTAATTACAACTTCAGTCCTTTTGATATTTAATCCATTTTTAAAGGACTAGAAGTGTAATATTCTTGATTTTCAAGGGTCTTCTTTGATCTTTGACTTCATGAGGGACCATAATTGATAATTTAGAATAGTTGAGGGACTAAACTTGCCAATTCTTCAAAGTTGAAGGTCCATTTTGTAATTTTGACAAACTTAAAGGACAAAACTTGTAATTATGAATATACAAGGGTTTTAAGTGTATTTTCTTCATATTTTGAGGATCAATCTTGTACATGTTCAAGTCTTCAAGGGTTTATCTTGGATAATTCATGAACTAGGGCCCGGTTCTTTATAGGGCTTCGTTTCTCGTGTCCGTTTTTCCTTGTTTCTTGAGATCTTTTGTCTTTTTCACGATATCCATACCTAAAACACACAAGTAAACAAATGCAAGCATATATATGGTACAATGATGACATTTTATGCATTTAAATCCTGAAAAGAACGATGAGATCATGTATAAAAGCCATCTCATCATGATGGTCGTGTGGATTACCTTCGCTGAAAGTCTGATGGTGATGGCGTGTGTTGAAGACGTTAATGGAGGATTGAGAGATTTTTGAATGGTAAACAGTAAAAAGGAGATGTCAAGGGTAGATATATATACCTACTAAATTACTGTTCACGGTTAGATGTGTGCCACGTGTTTCCCACTTGCTTGATCCAAGGGTAGAATTTGGAGGGGTAACTATGAGGTGGCAGACACTTTTTCCGGTTACCGAGGAGGTTAGGTAAAAGGGGGGCTGAATGTCTTCTTGGCGGGAATGTTTGAAATCTTTGTTCATATCTGGACTATGCGAAGGGTCTTTGATTTATAGTCTAGTAGCCGCGGTTGGAACCTGCGATCACTAGACTGGGGGGACATGATGACGTATAGTCCCTAGTTGGGCTGGATAGCCCGACCTACGGGCACTACCCGCATCCATCAGGGATGGATTAAAGGCTTGTGCGATGTGCCCGCGTAAGCCCAGTGGGCCCGGTAAGCCGCTGTCGCACATAAGGTTAATTACTTAACCAGGTCCTATTCGTAGCGCGACAGGATCAAACAGAATATAATCTATCATATAGATATATTCGCCTAAGGGTAGGATATACACTTACCTTGGTTATACGATAAGGATTAAGCTATTATGGGTCATTATCTCTTCCTTAGGCCGCAAGAGTAGGAGAGCCCAACCAGGACTCTCTCGGGTATAAAAAAAACCGCCAAGGTTCCACAAAGGTACGATACACACATACCCTAAACACTACATACTCAAATCAATTACTTACTCTCACGCTGGAGTCTAATCGTGGGTCACAAACCCAAGGTAAGCCTAACGATATCTGTTTAGTGCGCAGGGTCCTCAAAGAAAGTTTCACTTGGTGCAAGAGCCGGAGTCCACAAGACCCTAAATTAAGCCTAATTTGGGTCAAGCTCGGTCTACCCCAACTTTTGTATCAACAAGGCTTAAACTAGTTTAATTTCGTGTTTTAATTCTCAAAACTTGTTCACCAGGTAGATTATAGGGTAGGTTAGGGTTTTGGGTCATTGTTGTTGATTATGTTATGATAGGGAGTTAGATTGGTGGCCTTAAAACTCACCCAATTGCACACTAGATCAACAAACAATACCCTTAGACCTTGCAATTGACATCAGTGGCTTGCATAGCTCATTTTTGTGCTTTTCTTGTACTGGACCTGTGTGTTTTCTTTTTTATACTGACTCCCTTCACTCCACTGAGTGTAGGGGTGCCTTTGTCTCCAAAAAATACTCACAAACAAGCAAGTTATAGGCCAAAATCGATTTTCTGAGGTAGAGCAGTGGGTAGAAAGTTCCCACTGCTAATTCATCAGTTGCCACTGCTTCACAAAAAGACAAACAGTCCACTAGTGTCACTTTCAGTTTATAGGATTTTTGTCTTATGTGGGCTATTTTTAGTCTTTTTCTTTCATTTTAATTTTCCTTGTTTTAATAATTTATTTTTAGATTTTCATAAAGTTAAATTTTATTTTACTGTTCATTTAATTATTTTTAGCATTATTTAAGATTTTAATTAGTTTTTATTATACTGTTTTTTGTCTTTTAGTGGAAAAAAGTTATATTTTTTAGTTTTTAAATTTTTCTTATTTCTAGTAATATATTTTAAGATTTTCCAAAAAGTAATTTCATTTTTCACACTCTTTTATTGTTTTCTAGAATTAAATTAAGTTTTAACTAGTTTTATTTAAAACTGTTTTTGTCCTATTAGGTAAAAGTTTACTTTTCTAAACTTTTTAATTTTTCTACTGTTGAGTTAAGTGTTTTAAGATTTTTCAAATAGTAAACTTAATTTTGTCATTATTTTATTATTTTTTATGAGTATTTTAGTTTAAAAAGTGTTTTTAGCATTTAAAAATTAGAAAAATAGTTTTAAAAATTTATGAAAAATACTTTTTAGTGTTTAAATAATATAAGTAAGATATCGTTTGATAAAATAATATTTTGGGCTTTTTATTAATTATATTTAATTTTAGGGCTTTAATTAGCATTTAAAATTAAATATTTAATTAATAAAAGGTTTTAAGATTTACTTATTTTATTCTTATTTATATTATTTTAGACTTAGTTTTAATTTTTAATTAATTTTTAGCTTAATTTTTTAATTTCGTCGCGTTTTACGTCTTCTCGTATATGTTTTTACGTTTTACGTCGTAGTGTAACTCGTCTTTAATTTTCTCTCTTTAAACCCAAAAACGACACTAATCCAAACTTGATTTTTATATAATTGGCCTAAAACAACTACACCTCCGCCGAGAACGAACTCGCACTTATCGTCGTTACAGTTTTCCTAAACCGTATCGATTAATACTTGCCCGCTTTATATTCCTTTTTCCTAAAAGGGTATAAGAAATACGTACATCATTAGTTCTCTTCCAATTTTCATCTCTCTCACGTGTTACTGGACAAAAGGTACGAATATTCCGTCCTTCATTAAGGACATTCATTTCTATTCATGATTAGGATTCCCCGTTTGCTATGCCACAAGTTCTCCCCATTTTCATGTTATAAACCTTTTCATGTTTGTCATGCTCTCATTATTATTTATTTCATGACCCACGTATTTCCAGAGCTATATACATGCATGACCATGACTTACATGATTTACCACCTGGTTATGGAGGTACCATTACCGTGCCATATATGGCACATGTGTCATGACTATTCCCCGACGAGAGTGATTTCTCGTGGCGTCCCTTCATGTTACAAGTTATATTATCATTTGGCCATTATCATTCTTACGGGGCGTATGTGTGCATCCTAGTTTACAAGTTTCAAGTTTACACGTACAGGGTGATTGGTTTGGTGTGTGCTCTACACTCCATCACATTGGAGCTGATCCCTCCACCCATGTTACTATTAATAGAGGTCACTCCTCTATTACATGACGAGACAGTCCCTCTATTTATTCATGCACGCGTTGATGATATTATTATGCATGCCATGTTATGACTTAAATTAACACGTGGGCATTTACTTATATCACATGTACAACTCATGACACTTTAGTTATCCTTCATGTTTCATAGATTATCTCCCAGGTTTTCCTCATGACATGCACGTTATTTTTGCTGTGTTCAGATTCTTTATTCATGTTACATTTATTTGTATTATGTCATTATATCCTTTCACTGAGTGTATTGCTCAGCCGTATTTCTTTTCATGTCTCATACGACAGGTACCTAAGGACAAGATTTGGGCATTAGAGTATGTGCTTAGGATGAGAGCTACTTAGACTCCTTTCCTCTTTGCATTTAATACTTATGCTTTGGGTGGACATATGTTTTGTCCTTTAGACTTCCTTTATTTTCTATTCATGTTGAGCTTATGTTGGGAGCCGATGTTTGATTCTGGATTTCCATGTTGGTCTTTTATTTCTTTATGACGTTATGCCTTTATTATGCTTTGATGATACGCCATGATTATGACGTAACAACCTCCTTGTCAAAGTGGGTCGTTACAATTATGGTATCAGAGCCACGACTTCGACATGTAGGATCTAAAAATTCGACCTGTGAGAATTGGGTAGTTACTAGGATTTTCCGAAACCAACGTTTGTTCTCTTCCATGCATTGGCATTTTTAAGATATTGTTGGTTCTTATTCATGATGGTTTTTTCTGAATTTTGACTAGTATGGATTGAACCATAGTCGTCCATACTTAGTCACATGTTTCTTCGTTTTCGAATTTTAGACTGGGGTATGGATTGAACCATGGTCGTCCATACTTAGTCACATGTTTTTCTATTTCGAATTTTAGACCAGTATGGGTTGAACCATAATCGTCCATACTTAGTCACACGTTTATGCCTTTTTAAAACTTTTGATTAGCGTGAGTTGAACCATAGTCGTTCACACTAGTAGTTATTAGATATCATTGATTATTCTCATGCTTCTTTATGAAATTGGAATTTTGTTTATGCAGGATTTGCTAAGCTATTATGTTCTTCTCTTTCTTTCATGGATCTTCTAACCGTTTAATCGGTTACCTTCTTTTGATCATGTTAGATGGTTAACACTCGTACCGATCATCTCATGTGTATTCCATGCGTATTCCATGTACCGTATTCCATGTGTATTCCATTTACCGTGTTCCATGTGTACTCGAAAGTAGACTCTCGACCATCTCAGGTGTATTTTATTTACCGAGGTTGCTCAAGTTGCTGATGCTGCTCGCAACTTGGAGATTCTTCAAGACAGAGATGAATGCGATAGATCGGAGCGACCAGACAAGAAATATACTTCATCCATCAGACGTTACCATCTCATTTCATTTCTTTACCTTCTCATTTACATGTCATGCATCACTCAACTATATCTTTCAGGTATAAGAGTAGGAACCGATACCAGCCGGCCACTCAACAGAGTAGTTACATGAATTACGGTCAGAATAATGACCGTCACGGAGCTGACAGGCAAGGCGGTAGTGACAACTACCGTGACAACAACAATTACTCTGGCAATAACAACAGGAACTCCAGTAACGGACATAAAATAGAAATTTAAAAATATTACATAAAAATAAAAAAACATTACGATAAACAATAAATAACTACAGATTAATTCGTTCCCTGATCCGAATTCGATTGCTCCCCATAAAAAACTCTGACCGAAATTGCGTTTGTTCACCTTCTTCAGCCCTAACTTTCTCCTCCCACTCCCTTTGTGCCCTAGCTTCTTCTTCCAATGTTTATCTCAATACGTGTTCATCTTGGTGTAGTTGATACAACTAAATGTCAGTAAGTAAGCCATTTGAGTTGTTTACAATTGGATATGGTGGATCGGAAGAAACATATCGGCGTCATTGATGTTGTGAGGAAGAACGGTATGAATTTGGGACGGAATTCCTTCATTTTTGTAGGGAGTGATATTATTCAGCCACGCAGTATTATTTTGAATTTGTGTTTGATGACTTTCTAAACAAGGCTCTTTGCATGTTAAAATGGTTATCAGATTTTTTTAGAAACGTGTCGATTAAAACACGTTTCTCTAGGAAAATATCAAGACATTTCTCGTATGTTGTGTGTAGTTTCGTTTTAGCTTAGTGAACGACATCGAAATCAAAGGCTAACGTCGTAAGCGCAAAGTGACGACGTTGTTGTTCATTGATTTGTTTCTAAACCATAGTTTTGATCTCATTGACGGTGTGTGGAATGGAGCACGTCATAAAAAATTTGAAAGTGTATTTGTAAAGTAGGTGTATGTGAAAATATTGAAAGTGAAAATGAGATTTTTTTGTTGTTTAAAAAATAATTTTATTTGAAATGTATTTATAAAAGGTAAATGAAAAGTTATAAAAAAAAATTTTTATTAAAATACCAAACGGTCATGTGGAGACCACTTTTTCACTACTTACGACAAGTAAGCTGCTCACCTTAAGTGAGCTGATTATCCTTCACTCACGCGCGAGATAATGATCGAACAATAATGTCGCCCATGAGGCATGCATTTTTTTGCTAACGATTTGCTGCTCACGCTGCCTTAGTTTAGAAAGCCACTTTGTCCAATCTAGTTTTTGGACGTTTCCCAAAGGCAGCGAAGCCTGTAGAAGATCCAGTTAAAATTGCATTTTTTTACCTCATTAGGAATGATGCTTCTATCTGGTCTAGCAGAAGCGAAAGTAGTATCAGTCAATTATAAAGCCACCATAGGATCCAAAGGGTTGTATGAGCCACAACATGGAACACGTTTGAGATTTTTGGAGGCAGATTTCAACAACTTGCATGGGTAAATACACGATGCAGACCATCGATAGGGACATTGTTGATATGCCACAACTTTAGAATCTCTAACCATGTGGTCTTGGCAATGGAACTGAATGGATATCGATCTCGATGCCTAAGTTATTCCATATTGTTGTTCCCGTAATTGAATTAGATTTACGGTTTGATGAACTGATTCAGTACAATCCAGTTAAACTTCAGCTTTTAGATTATTGATTCAAATTATCTAAACAACTTCGCAAACCAAAACTAGCAAAATCGTAGAAAAATTCTTCGGTGTGTTAATGTTTTGTAGCCAGGATATCAATTTAACCGTGTATCCACATCTAAGTTAAAGTATTTTTGTAAAACCCGTATTTAATTGATGATATTAAATACACAGTTGAATTTTAATAAACAATTCACAACAGAATATATTTACGAGGATTAATTTACGAACACGTAAGCAATGTTTAAAATTCATGAATATTAAATTCACACAGTCTCTGTTTAATTAAGATCGTGATGTAATTAATTATTTCGGAAATAATTCAGAAAATAATTATTCAGTATTACGTACATATTATTTTCAGTAAAATGAATAAATACATAACGAGATTTAAAACACGAGCACGTAAAATATTAAGAGAAATGGAAACATCAGTATGCATATGTCGGGCTTGGGCTGTGTTTCAAATACCAAGACAACAAGGGAGTGTTGGGCTTTCAGCCCAAGTACAAGTACAAAAAATTTAAACAAACGGGGTACCCCCCCCCCTTTCTTTTCTCACGAACAGTAACACAAAACCAATTAGGGTTTCCCCTTGGGTATGCCACCAGTTAGAACAAAGAACCAGGGAGAAAAGGGCGACAACTTGAGTTAGATCATCCATTCGTTCGTGTAATTATTATTCCTTTAATCACGCAAATCAAGGTAATAAACTAACCCTCGTCATTCTTAATTGATCACAAGCCTCACTTGTTATAATCAGAAAAACGTTTTAAATGCAACGGTAATTATGAAACGGATTAAAGGGTTGTCGAGTTTTGATTGGATTCGTGAATACTACGACACCAAGTCTCGATGTGTTGCTGTTTTGGCCCAGCCGAGACCACCAGGGGTCTCGGTGGTGGTCTGGGTGTCGTCGACAGCAGGTAGAAACAACAAGGGGTGTTTGGCTTTGGTTAAGGGGGCGTTCGGTTATACTAACAGCAGGAACCAAACCCAAACAGTGGGAACTACATAAAAACAGTGACAATAATATTCAGGCCAGTGGATACATGTTTAAACAGAAATTAAAAAGATTTAAATCTGAAGTTAGCGACAGTTTAGCGACGGTATTTCTGTCGCAGTTTTAATGACAGATTCTGGACAGCTTTTAGTCACAGTTTTAGTGACAGATTTTTCTGTCGCAAATTCTAGTAGGCAGATTTGATATATAAATTGAATTGTTTTATTGCGACCGAGAGTGGGGCATCTTGGTAGGCTCGGGACTATAATTAAAAAGGATTAAAACGACGACTTAATCATACCTTATTTAATTCACTTTTATTATTAGATATTTTTAAATGATTTATATACTCAATTAATTTATTTTTATTTAAATAGTTTTATAAGATTTAAAAGGGTATAATTTTATTAAAGAAATTATAAATAATTTTAGAAACTTTCTAATTTATGAAACTTTCTATTTGTAGCAGGTTACTTATTATAGTATTAATCTAACGTGAGAATGCGTTTATACCGTACTTAATAGTAGGTCGAATAATACATTGAAAAGAATTACTATAAGATCAGATTTATCAGTTAATATACGTACGGAATTTCAGAAATAAAATAAATAAATGAGAAGCCAATAAGATCAGTAAATTAAATAAACGAATATCAGTTAACTTATTCGCGTCCTTTATTCTTGTAGCACACGTGAAGCCCGAGTAGTATTTGTTCAGTCTTCCATTCAGTCAGTTACTGGACTAGAGGTACGGTTCCGTCCTTTCAGTAAGGACTTCCTTTCTATGCATGATTAGGATTCCACGTCTGCAGCCAAATGTTTTCCTCAGTATATGTTTAAGTTTATCAGTAATCATGTTAATAACTAAATAAATTTCCTGAGCATTATATACAAGCACGACCAGTTTATGTACTAGTTACGGAGGTACCGTAACCACGACACTAGAGGCACCGGTGTCGTGACTCACATGCAGGAGAGTGATGTCCTGCATCGTCCCACTCAGCTCAGCTTGGCCATTTTATCAGTATTATTAGTGGGGAGTATGGATGCATCCCAGGCTACAGTTTACAGTTTAGCAGCTGAAGGTGGTGTGTGCTCTACATCCTTCACATTGGAGCTGATCCCTCCACCCAACACAGTTATTTAGAGGTCACCCCTCTACAGCATGACGAGGTCACCCCTCCAGTTATTCATGCACGGTTGTTACAGCACGTGACCTATATAAGCTCTGGCAAATAAAATACAGTAAATGCATGTTTTCAGAATTTATAGTTATATTTCAGTATCAGTAAATATGAATCAGGTTTTTCAGATTTTATGCAAAGTTCTACTACATGTTATATATCAGTCTTACAGCTTCAGTATTCTATCGCATGTTTCATTCAGTATATTCTTATCATGCTTGATATCCGTTCACTGAGCGTTATGCTCAGCCGTAGTTCCTTTCATGTTCTAACGACAGGTACACCAGGACGCTCTTAGGATTCTGGGAGTATGTGCATTTGGATGGAAGCTGTCCAGACTTCTTACTTTATGCATTTCTTACATTATTCTGCTTATTTGGACATTGTTTTGTCCTTTCCTTCAGTATTTTACTTTTCATGTTTTGGGCTTATGTTTGGATTACCGATGTTTGATTCCGGTATTCCTTTATGGTCAGTTAATGTTTTAGGACATTTACCTTATGCTTTGATGACACGCCATAAATACACGTAACGGTCCACTTATCCAAGTGGGGTGTTACAATTATGGTATCAGAGCGCAAGGTTCGACCTGTAGGCTCTAAAACTTGACCTGTGACTAGTGGGTAGTCACCAGGAACTTCCTGGCGTTGTTATCTTTCATGTTTCTCGTGCATGTATCAGTCATTTTTCTTCAGTTATTAGTCGGTTTTCTTAAAATTTTGACTAAGTAAAAGGTTGGTACATGACTAGCCATACTTAGTCGCATGTGCTTTTCTGCGAATATTGTTTTGGTGAACCGACCCATAAGCGTTCACCCTTGTCTGTTCAGATTTTGTATTGGTAAACCGACCATATGCGTTTATCCTTACTCATGACAGATTCATGTTTTCAGTCAAGTATTACTTGGTGAACCAGCCATAAACGTTCACCATTATTCAGGTCAAATTTCATACTTTTCAGTCAAATGATGTTTTGTGAACCGATCCACAGTTGTTCATCTTTGTCATATCAGGACATTTCATAAATTTAGACAAGTATGGGCTGGACTATAGCCAACCATATTTAGTCCCAGATTATGAATTTCTATACATGACAGTTCTCAGAAATTTTGACAAGCATGGATCGAACCAAAATCGCCCATACTTAGTCGTATGTTTTATTCCTTGAATTCTGTGGATTGAACCATAGCCATCCACACGAGTTGATGTTAAGCCTCAGTTGATTTTCTTTTATGTTCTAGTAACAGTCAAATTTTCATATCCTCACGTTGATGTCGTCTTCAGGTTTGATTCAGTTCATGTCTCCTTACGAGGATTATGTTTCCAGCAAAGTAATGATGTCCTCATATACAAGAATTTCAGTAAAACCCATTTTCATGATAAATCATGATTGGCCTTCATTAATCATGCTTCATCCTGACCACTGTTGGGACTTCGATTGTATCATACTTTAAGTCTTGATATAACTAGCAGTAAGTCGACGCAGGAATTACAGGCTATCATGTTACTTATTTCAGACCAGTTTACTATCGTTTAAATCAATTTATTTCCTAGATCACGTCAGACAAGCGACACCAGTATCGACCATCCAATAAAATTCCCACCAGTGCCATGAACAGTAGTCTATATGGACCCTCTGTATAGTGCCTCAGTTATACTCCTTGTATAGTGATACATGTGTACTCCACGTACAATGACTCGATATGCTTCATGTGCAATATTCATTTTGTACTTCATGTACAGTAGTCCAGGTGTACACCAGGTACCCTACTCCATGGATATTGCTAATCGATCCTCAATCATCTCGAGCATTTCCACTTGTCGATATTTTACCAGGTGCTGATGCTGCTCGTGAGTTGAAGATTTTACTAGATGCTGATGCTGCGAACACTTTGAAGACCAGGCCCTCAGTAATTCAGGGTACCCTTCAGAAAGGGGTATACCCGTTCCATTATGCCATGCATGAATCAGATCATTTAAAAATTCAGTCACCAGGTTAAACACGCATTATTCATTCTGTAAGGCTACAGACAAACACATTCAGTGAAAAGTCGCCATGTTTACTTCACGTGTTCCTACGTCAGCTTCATCTTAAATCAGGTGGTCACCTGCCTCTCAGCCAGAAAGGACTCAACAGTATCACCATATTTATTAAAATATTATTTTCAGTTAACGACGAGATCCGTCTTACCAACCCTGAACATATTCATTTTACTCCTGCCAGAAAGATCAATACAAATTGTTTCAGCTTTACGAGCACGTGAATTATTATCTTTTAGCTACAAAGACTTCTGGTCACCATTTATAATGCGAATTCTGAAATTCCTTAAATTCATGACCATCAGATTTCTCCAGAGTTCCCAGACATAATTTCAGAAAGTTTTTAAGGAATTTCCTTTCTCATCACGAGACAAAATTTAACATCAAGCTGGTCTCAAGAACAGAACCTGTTTTCAAAACTCTTTATTACAGGGCTTCAACTAAGTCAAAAGAGTTGTAGCATTTGTTGTAAGAATTACCGGAACGAGGCTTTATTCACCCTGGCGCACCACCAGGAAGTGCACTGTTTCTGTCTACCAGATCGCCATTCTTAATCGATGTTGCATTCCACGTATAGAAATCTTATCTAATCTGCTACGATATCTTAAATATTTTCTAGAACAATTCGCAACCGTGACACCAGTAGTGGTGAGAGAAGAACATGATGTTTCCCAGACTGCTGTTGCACATATCATAGTCTCTCTAAATTTTTTTTTGTTTTATACTTCTGAGCTCCCTAACGCTCCAGCTATAGTATGAAATTCATGAATAAATTTTTCCATGATTCTCAGACAAAATCGTCAGCATATTCATTGATAACATTCTGATCTGCTAAATTCTAAGAGAAGTACAAGAGAATCATCTTTTCACAGTTGAACAGAATCTCTTATAGGAGAAAATTATATAAGCAGCTTTCCAGATGTGAATTCCAGTTGAACGGAGTGGCACTTCTGAACCACCCTATTTCAGCAGAAAGAAATTTCAGACAACCCTACGAAGGTGAAGGCCATCACCTGATGGCCCCGAACGACGCCTGTGAACGAAGTACAAATTTTTTTTTCTAGAACTCAATTGACTGCTAACGCAGAAATTTCTGACAGTCATCACTAAAGCCTAGGCTAACGTAGATATTCTTCTATGACTATTCAACCAGATTCCCACCAGAATGTCCCATAAGCCTAGACAGAATTTTGATAGAAACCGTATCACACATTGATACAGCTATGTTCATATCTAGATGCCTGATATACCGCAGGTTCAAGATAGAACGCCTTCATGTTAGTGTGTTACCATTAGAAAAATCTGAACAGAATGAGACAGGATTCCATGGAGGTTATTGTCAGTTACCACAGACTTTGACGAAGTATGATACTATCTAAGTTATCGTCAACCATGTAATCAGCCTAAGTGTTTCTTTCATCCGAAAGGATCACGCAGTAACAGATCTGCAGAAAATTTAGAAATTCAGCAGTATATTATACGAATTCAAGGCATTCCATCTATCATCATATCAGACAGAATTCATGTTCACGATCAAGTGTATGTTTATGCCCACTTTAAATTCGTGTTTATTTTCACTTTCACGTTTACGTCTCATTCGCAGTATGATGTTGTTTTAGTTCATGTTTTGTGCTATCTCATGATTTAAGCTCACGTTAGCGTTCATAATATTTTTCACGTTCAAGTTCGTGTGCCATTCTGCGATACACGTTTCACAGTTTATTACCGAATACGGTTATAAAAAGCTTGAGAAACCAGACTCAAGTTTAGCACATCTATTCCATAACCAGGCAGACGTTACACATCTCAGGCCGTATCGCTTGGCATTCTTTCCTCAGTCAGCATACGTTCATGATATGTCTAGTATCACGTTCACAGTATGATCCACAGATCACGTTCACGGCATATTCCATGCCCAACGTTCATTAGATGATCGTGAACCACGTTCAAAATTGATCACGTAGCACGTTCACAATTGTTCACGTAGTTCATCCCTATATATTTTCAGCAGCTTGCCAGAAGTATAAATGTTATCTTTTCAGGATAATTGTACGTACAGTTTCATGCATACTACATGTTATATCTTATTCATTCTATCAGATTCAGAGAATCCATCTTAAGTATGGAACCAGAAACTATTCAGCATCATCAGGACAGGGTCATCAGGACCAATATTTTATTATTATGTTTAGACCTTGAAGGAATCGTTTTGAGCGGGAGACCACTCGAAACGGAGGAGTCCATCCGGACCTCTCATCCATTTCCTTCTATAAGCCAGTTATATTCTTTCAGTCATGTCACGTTCCATGTCCTTTTCAGTCATGTCACGTTACGTCTTCACTTCAGTCATGTCATGTTTATACCTTTCAACAGCATTATGTCTTAATTAGAAGACGAATTAGCCTTCAGCTTAATGGTCTTTTCAGTTTATGTGTTCTTTCAGTTCTTATAACTTCGTCAGCTTAGTATCTTTAATTCGAGGACGAATTCTCCTTTTTAGAGGGGGAGAATTGTAAAACCCGGTATAGTGGTGTCTTTAATTCGGGGACGAATTATTTTTTTTTAGAGGGAAAGAATTGTAAAACCCGTATTTAATTGATGATATTAAATACACAGTTGAATTTTAATAAACAATTCACAATAGAATATATTTACGAGGATTTATTTACGAACACGTAAGCAATGTTTAAAATTCATGAATATTAAATTCACACAGTCTCTGTTTAATTAAGATCGTGATGTAATTAATTATTTCGGAAATAATTCAGAAAATAATTATTCAGTATTACGTACATATTATTTTCAGTAAAATGAATAAATACATAACGAGATTTAAAACACGAGCACGTAAAATATTAAGCGAAATGGAAACATCAGTATGCATATGTCGGGCTTGGGCTGCGTTTCAAATACCAAGACAACAAGGGAGTGTTGGGCTTTCAGCCCAAGTACAAGTACAAAAAAATTAAACAAACGGGGTACCCCCCCTTTCTTTTCTCACGAACAGTAACACAAAACCAATTAGGGTTTCCCCTTGGGTATGCCGCCAGTTAGAACAAAGAACCAGGGAGAAAAGGGCGACGAATTGAGTTAGATCATCCATTCGTTCGTGTAATTATTATTCCTTTAATCACGTAAATCAAGGTAATAAACTAACCCTCGTCATTCTTAATTAATAACAAGTCTCACTTGTTATAATCAGAAAAACGTTTTAAATGCAACGGTAATTATGAAACGGATTAAAGGGTTGTCGAGTTTTGATTGGATTCGTGAATACTACGACACCAAGTCTCGATGTGTTGCTGTTTTGGCCCAGCCGAGACCACCAGGGGTCTCGGTGGTGGTCTGGGTGTCGTCGACAGCAGGTAGAAACAACAAGGGGTGTTTGGCTTTGGTTAAGGGGGCGTTCGGTTATACTAACAGCAGGAACCAAACCCAAACAGTGGGAACTATTTAATCAGTGGGAACTACATAAAAACAGTGACAATAATATTCAGGCCAGTGGATACATGTTTAAACAGAAATTAAAAAGATTTAAATCTGAAGTTAGCGACAGTTTAGCGACGGTATTTCTGTCGCAGTTTTAATGACAGATTCTGGACAGCTTTTAGTCACAGTTTTAGTGACAGATTTTTCTGTCGCAAATTCTAGTAGGCAGATTTGATATATAAATTGAATTGTTTTATTGCGACCGAGAGTGGGGCATCTTGGTAGGCTCGGGACTATAATTAAAAAGGATTAAAACGACGACTTAATCATACCTTATTTAATTCACTTTTATTATTAGATATTTTTAAATGATTTATATACTAAATTAATTTATTTATATTTAAATAGTTTTATAAGATTTAAAAGTGTATAATTTTATTAAAGAAATTATAAATAATTTTAGAAACTTTCTAATTTAGGAAACTTTCTATTTGTAGCAGGTTACTTATTATAGTATTAATCTAACGTGAGAATACGTTTATACCGTACTTAATAGTAGGTCGAATAATACATTGAAAAGAATTACTATAAGATCAGATTTATCAGTTAATATACGTACGGAATTTCAGAAATAAAATAAATAAATGAGAAGCCAATAAGATCAGTAAATTAAATAAACGAATATCAGTTAACTTATTCGCGTCCTTTATTCTTGTAGCACACGTGAAGCCCGAGTAGTATTCGTTCAGTCTTCCATTCAGTCAGTTACTGGACTAGAGGTACGGATTTTCCGTCCTTTCAGTAAGGACTTCCTTTCTATGCATGATTAGGATTCCCCGTCTGCAGCCAAATGTTTTCCTCAGTATATGTTTAAGTTTATCAGTAATCATGTTAATAACTAAATAAATTGCCTGAGCATTATATACAAGCACGACCAGTTTATGTACTAGTTACGGAGGTACCGTAACCACGGCACTAGAGGCACCGGTGTCGTGACTCACATGCAGGAGAGTGATGTCCTGCATCGTCCCACTCATCTCAGCTTGGCCATTTTATCAGTATTATTAGTGGGGCGTATGGATGCATCCTAGGCTACAGTTTACAGTTTAGCAGGTGAAGGTGGTGTGTGCTCTACATCCTTCACATTGGAGCGGATCCCTCCACCCAGCACAGTTATTTAGAGGTCACCCCTCTACAGCATGACGAGGTCACCCCTCCAGTTATTCATGCACGGTTGTTACAGCACGTGACCTATATAAGCTCTGGCAAATAAAATACAGTAAATGCATGTTTTCAGAATTTATAGTTATATTTCAGTATCAGTAAATATGAATCGGGTTTTTCAGATTTTATGCAGAGTTCTACTACATGTTATATATCAGTCTTACAGCTTCAGTATTATATCGCCTGTTTCATTCAGTATATTCTTATCATGCTTGATATCCGTTCACTGAGCGTTATGCTCAGCCGTAGTTCCTTTCATGTTCTAACGGCAGGTACACCAGGACGATCTTAGGATTCTGGGAGTATGTGCATTTGGATGGAAGGTGTCCAGACTTCTTACTTTATGCATTTCTTACATTATTCTGCTTATTTGGACATTGTTTTGTCCTTTCCTTCGGTATTTTACTTTTCATGTTTTGGGCTTATGTTTGGATTACCGATGTTTGATTCCGGTATTCCTTTATGGTCAGTTAATGTTTTAGGACATTTACCTTATGCTTTGATGACACGCCATAAATACACGTAACGGTCCACTTATCCAAGTGGGGTGTTACAATTTTGATCATATATGCCTCGGGTTAACGAAATTTTTAATCAGATAAGACAGAGTGATAATCGAATTCTTAGGCACGAGAAATCGATCTGAAAACCTTAGAGTATTTTTAATAACTGAAAATAAACGATTGGTTCATAACTGAAAATATTCAATTTTCAGTTATGATATAAACATATTCGGGTCTTATTTGCACAACATAACAACAACAAATACTTTAAGATTTTTAGATCCATTTCTTGTGCTTTAGAATTTGATTGCAGATTGTCTTTTCCGATTAAAATTTTCATGAACTCAAAATATATAAGATCAAATTATTTTCATCTGAAAGTTATTAGACGTTTTAAATTATTTTCATCGAATTAGTTTCCTTAAAAAACTACAATGTTGGTATATCGGTCCTATAATGTATTATTGTTAACTATGTATATTCATCGAAACTCATTTGAACAAAACTCTAAATATTTTTCTAAACTAGACGTACCTTGAAAGACATTTTGTGACAAATTCTTGTTACTAAAAATACTTTTTACATATTATTATCCATTTACAAAGCATGCAGGAATAATAACCGGCTTACTTCAGTTGGTAACAAAAATTTTACTAAATAGTTTTCTTGAAAATGTTTTTTTTTTTGAAATCTTAGGTTCAAGATCTGTCATGCAACTTTTTGCAAAACGGATAAAAGTTTAGCATAAATAAACGAGAGTTCGAAGAAGACATTTTGTCGCTTACATGTTATTGAACAACTTCACCCACAAACCACTAACAATTAAAGTTTGAAAAAAAAGGGAAGAACTTGTACCACAAGACCGGGTGTTAATATAATGGGAAAATTATGAAAAAGGTCCATTGCCCATTATACTTTTTCCACAAAACACCTTAAATTTTCTCTTTCTAAAAATGATCTATTTTTTTGGGCAACAGGGCAACTGGGTGCAGAATACGCCAAGTGTCTTCTATTGCCCTATATCTTAGGGCAATCTGTCATTGCCCTATTCTGTGGACACTTGTCAAAAGTTGTTGCCCTATATTCTTTGTTGGTAATTTGTTGCTTTAGACCGTATAAAAAAAACATGTTTTTTAGACTCAATCGAAAATTGCTCAAAATTAAAGAACTCTTTTAATAATTAACCCTAATATAAACTAGGTGGTATTGTAAAACCAGGTGGTATACAATTGTTGTGTTGTCGAGTTGTCATTGGATATAAGTTTACTGTTGCTTTAGTCCTGGATACAAAACCCTACAAATGTGGTTTTTATATTAAAATATTTAATATATGTGGTTACTTTGAGCTTTCTTGTCAGTGATTGGTCGGTGATGTGTCAACATAGGTTGACATGCAGGTCAGGCGAAAGGATGTGTTTTAGTTATTGTCTACATCATTTTAGTGTCTCAAAACGATAATAATTGTACTTTGACTGTCAAAAATGGATCACTTGTGCTACGTGTCTGTTTATTATTGGTTATTATAAGCTAGCAATCCAAACATAAATATGCCATTTTTCTATAAGAAAATTTTATTCAATCCTCAGCGCGTATAGTAGCAAAATGTCTGTCGCAAACATATATATGCCATTTTTCTATAAGAAAATTTTGTTGAATCCTCAGCGCGTATAGTAGCAAAATGTCTGTCGCAAACCTAAATATGCCATTTTTCTCAAAACGATAATATATCGATCTAAAAACTGTATTAAAATAGGGTACTGGGAGCATAGGGAGTGGTCCGTTGTTTGGCAGCGGTTGTCCGGCACTCACACCCTCCACCGCCCCTACTCTGCGTAATTTGGTTGGTCTCCCCATTTGGCTTCAAGACCTAAATCCCAGGTTTCGCTAACATTAGGCTGGGGGAGTGGTAGAAAAAACCCACCCGTGGGTTACATGTGGCAAAAAGACACGCGTGGGTTGCTAAGAACCCCACCATCCCATCTCAAAAACCCACGCGTGGGTTGAGGGTCCCAGTAAAAAAAAAGTCGCTACAGGTGAGTTTCTCACCCTTCACAATACCTCAAATCTTTCTTTTTCATCCCCATTTAATTCTATATAATCCTCATTTTCACTTCTTCTTTTTTTCATCTTCATCTTTTTTCTTTCCCACTCACAAAAAATCAACTTCTTCTCTCATATGAGGTTTGGAGTGGTAGTTTTTTTTTTTACTGTGTATGTTTTTATTTTTGGTATTTTACGTTTTTATTTACCCGTATATTGTATTTTATTATGATATAAAAGTTTTAATTTATAAATAAATAAGGTAAAAATGATAGTGGAAAGATGAGGTGGAGGTGAGGTGGTGGTGGGTTTTTTTTTTCCTTAAGAACCTTGAAAGGTGAGTTTTGAGTGGGTTAGTGAGAAGAAAGAGAAAGCTGAGGTGGAGCTGACGTGGCGGTGGGATTTTATGTTACCACTCCCCCTAGCCTTAGTGTGGTGTAAATTATATCAAAGGTCAGTGTCTTGCTGCCATACGCGGGGCGGACTCAGAATTATTTTTCGAGTGTTGCATAATTTCTTTTAGAGGGCGATTTTTAGGTTAAACTGAAGTAACATAAATTATTTTGGGTGTTGCACATACTAAAAAAACAACACATTTTAGAAATAGTTATACTTCGTTATCTCAAATTGTGTGTGGCATGTGACACATCCGGCTCCCATGTGAGTCCGTCCCTGACCATACGAGTATATTTTATGGATTCGTACATCAGTAGTGGAGAGTTTTCACATCAAAACAAAAAGATATGAGTAAAAGTTGAAGTTTCAAAAATAGTGAAAGGACTCACAAGTTTTTAACAGCATTTGTTCTAGTTTATATATTATATCGTAAAGTATTGATGAGCTATTAATCAAGTTTAGGTTTAACTCGTATGTGATATTTGTAAAATATATTTAACGGCGATTTGATCAATAGAAAGCTAGCGTTTAATGTTACTATAAGGAAATAGTAGCCATTCTATCCAAGTTAAACATGTTTTTCTATACCTAGAATCTAAGTGAAAGACATAATTTAATTTCATTAAGGAGAATGTTTTTGCTTGGGTACCTTTTGGAAAACCATGTTGTTCCTAAACTTTGATGTTGTCCATACAGTTGTTTGAATAACCACAACTTGACAAGCTTTCCATAGATGATAGCATTATCAACCATATGGATAATATCGTGAAGACAAAAGATATATCATCGGGAATATTCCACCGTTTGACAACTTCCTTCCAAATGTCTGTAGCAATCTTTTGTTTTTATCACACATAGGGCATATCACAAAATCAAGGTCTACACCCCTACGATCAAATCCGAATTATTCCATCTCGGTGGTGATGAGGGAAAAGAAGTGATGCGAGATGATGAGGTTTCTCATTCCTTTTACAGAAAATATAAGAGAATAGTCTAAGGAGCAAACCTAGGTGTCCTCATTAGCATAATGATGGAGATTGATTAACATGCTTATCAGGTTATTATGCTCTTCTACCTCATTAATGGATTAAATCCTTCTACACTGAGCTCAATGGAAAATAGGCCCGAGAGGATTATCAAGATCCAAAGGCCCCGAATTCATAATAAGTGACACAATATCAGAAGCACGCACGATACGAATCTATCGGCTTACAGAACAATATTTATTGGATTAACTGATATAGACGAGGAAACGAGACACAAAGAAGATCCTCACACAATCATATATCATGCCAAAATATAGTGTCGTTACCATTCCCATTTTTATTCATAAAAAGTAAGGGTGGCTAAATGGGTGGACTGGACGGGTATGGACAGTGGGCTAAATGGACGTTAGTCCATGGACATGGACTAAATGGACAATTTTTAATATTTGGACTAAATGGACTTGGACCAAATGGACATGGGTTAAATGGACAATATTAAAGGAGAAATAAATAGACTCAAGATTAATTTAACCAAATGCTTTTATGTTGTCCAAATAGTCCATAATACCTATTTGTTTAACAAAATGTTTTTTAAGTTGTCCAAATAGTCCAATTAAAATAGAAGGAATACCCATTTAGTCCATTAGTTCAAAAAAGGGTCCAAATAGCCTAAATTTAAGCATATGGACATGATTTGACACCTCTAATAAAAAGAGATCTTAAATTAATCTGAATGGTGGCAAGATCGTCTTCGAGCTTCATGATATGATACCACGGACCTGAGTTAGCCTTATGATTGGAGTTGTCATGGAGGCCTCTCGACGGACCATAAAAAATGGCATCTTCTATATGTTGCGGGCAATCATGCACTTTTTTTATGTTTAAGATATACACCTATAATTTATTGTTTATAATCACATGTGTTTTTTAAACTGGTTTTTTTTAGAGTAGGAAGCCGCTAGACAAAATAGAAACAAGATTATCAATATCGAACAACCATTATCTGGAACAATTGTACAGGCAAAAGAACATTGGAAATTCTAGCTTCTTTGAGGACCTTTAACAATGTTTACTGAAAGGAAATTTAAAATATAAAAGCAAAGCAGCAAAGGCATGGTTGCATTTGTGATATAACAAAATAAGTAATATTAGTTTGATTTTATGCTACGTAGTAACGAGGAACGCCCTTCTCTATATACACATTAAATGTGGGCAATCTTTTCTTTAGGCGTAAAATCGGTTTGATCCCGCGGTTGAACCAATTCAACCGATAACCCGGTGAACCGATGAATTTAGCAGGTCAACTAAAAATACGAGTTTAAAAACATTGCTTTTGAACCTATTAAAACTTGCTAACCGAGTCTTTTTATTATAAAAATGTTTAAACTAGCCACTAACAAATGATTTAAAATCACTGGATGACCATTATATTTTAGAAACAAACTTCACAAAAACCCATATATATGTGAGAGAAACCTGATGCAATCTTATTATATCCCCCCTCTAAGGCTAGATGGCAAAACATAATCTGTTTCTATAATGCCATATGGACGAAAGAGTAGTTCTAACGACAACATAAAGTATCAAAAAAATTTGGAAGGAAAAATGTTAGAATCCACCCATAAGATCAACGATCGAAAATATTTCGAGAGCATCATTTAGCAACTACAAAATGCACCAAGAGGTGTCACAATGTTTCGAGAACATCATCGTATACCGAGAAACGTAATGAGTCTTACTCGATCCCTCTATAGCCTAGGTTGCATCAGGTAGCAGATCGGTCCAAACACAATCTACAAGTAAGACTATTACTCTTTATGGGAATAAGGATATTTCTGACAATCATAATACTACAGCCGATAATTTGAATATCAAGGTTTGAGGTCGAAATAAGAAATAGATTACTTTTGTAGTCTAGTATTTATATAACTTCATTTAAGGAATATGATTGCCTATGTAATGGGCTGAGATGTGGAACTCACCCACATCGATTTTACTAGTCGTTTTTTTAGTAATCTATTTATCAAGGGTAACCTTTACCCCAAAGGTTGTAACGGATTATCTCGACGTAACTTAACAAGATAGCCTTTTTCAATATGTTTTCGCACAAAAGAAATAGTGTATTGTTGGTTTATCCAAATTCACATCAATCAACAAGAACAAAGGAACTAAATTAAGCACAACATTGCGAAGCCCATTAAAATGTTCTAATTAATCACAACATTGCGAAGCCCATTAAATCGCTAGTCGGCCGGTCGGTATCCTTGTAGCTTCTAATCATTCCAATCGGGATTAATCAGTGATTAATCGGATTGCCATTTTTGAGTATTTTGATTAATCGGATTGCCATAAGTGATTAAAACATTTTGTTAATGCAACCGATGTCGAAAAAAATTATTTGTAATAACTAATATTTCTTAGTTTTGATCACGACAAAGTGAAAAAACATTTATCGTCAAAGATAACCGTAAAACGAATTATTTAACAAACACTATCATTAAGGTAATAATCATTTAAGTCTTACACAAACATATCTTATACATGTTTAGTGATCATTAAAAAAGATTAATCTTAAAACTCACATTTATACAAATGTGACAAAACATTTTTAATAAACTTTCTTTTTAAGAAAATGTTTCATTAAAATGGAAAATGAAAATTTGAATTTGGCATATTCCAAATGGTCTAAGAACATCCTCTTGAGGTATAAATTTCACCAGATGGCATTTCCCCACAAGAAGACAAAAAGGAGCGTAGTCTAGAGCCTGCGGCTCAGTTTAGGTGCATGTGGCTCAATATCGATATTGAGCCGCCAACCCATTTAATGAGTCGCAGCTAGACTAGCCATTAGACTTGTCTCTTATAAATAGTTGATAATTTTTCCATTTTCCAAAGAACCTTTTGGGCACATAACCCACCTACCCACTCATCAATCATGGTGTTCAGCTGACTTGCACTGATAGACCCCTATTATATAGGAATTAGGCGCACATCTCTGCTTCATATCTTCTTTCTATGATTCCAATCATTAGTAAATGATCACTTAATGTGTTAAGTATGTTTACTTATTATTATCCTCTTGATTTCTTTTATATGTCCTAAGAGAATATCACTCACACATTTGTGATGTGATAAAAGATGAAGCCTTGATGAAGATCATCCTTTCTTAGATCTAGTCATGTCCATCATATTGTTTATATGGGCCTCGTATAGATCCAAGGTATTTGTGTATACTTGGATTTTTCTTGTATAGATCCAAGTTATTTGTGTATAATTTGATTAGTCTTGTGTAGATCGAAGGTATTTGTGTATACATGGATTAGTCTTGTGTAGATCCAAGGTGTATGTGTATACTTGGATTAGTCTTGTGTAGATCCAAGGTATATGTGTATACTTGGATATGTCTTGTGATGTAGTGTGTCTTGTGTGTAAGTTCTCACTAAAATACAAAGTGATGTAAGTGTGAGTATGAGTGTTGTGAGTTCTCACTTAACTTGAAAGTGATGTGTGTGAAGATTGGTTCTAGCTTTGGATTAGGACTCGACGTCTAGCCTTGTGTCGGAAAAGAAGATGGGAGACAAAGATTGGTTCTAGATTTGGATTAGAACTCGACGTCTAGCCTTGTGTTAGAAAAGAAGATGGGCGACGAAGATTGTAACTAGCTTATGATTAGAACTCGACATTTAGCTTAGTTTCGAAAAACATTGTAAGCAACGTTGTCAGATTTTCTCTGCCAAGAAGAGAGCTTGTGGAAATCTCGAGTATGGTATACTCGAGGAGTGGAGTAGGAACAAAGAGAGAGCTTCGTTGCCGAACCATTATAAATCTCGGTGTCCTTTCATAGGTTAATTCTTTCCTTACTCTTTACTTACTTATCCTTACATTCATGCATTGCATTATCATAATCACTAGATATAGCAAATGTTTTAAAGCATTGGAAATTGGCTTAACTATTATGAAATAAGTTTTTCAAGTAATAGTTATTTCTAATGATGAACATAATTTTAATTAGGACTTAATTAGGGAAACTACTCGACCCTCCCCCTTCTAGTTTTTATAATTGGTATCAGAGCGATGGTCACACAATATCTTTGAAGTATATTATAGTTTAAAGCTTGGATCGATCTATTGTCTCTACTAATTAGAAGGGTTAGTTGTACTAAAGTTCTCCTTTTTGGTAAAATGTATTTTTCTTCAAAAATAGACCTTAAAATTTATTGCTATATCAACTTCTCTTGTTTATGATCTTATTAGTAGCTTTTATGCATTTTATATTAGCTCTTTAAATGTATCCACTAGTTTGTATCTTTCTTTGTTTAGCTACTCATGAAGCTAATCATTAATTTGATTATGGATTGAGTTACTTACACTTGTTGAAGACTCATTTCCCTTTGATCTCCAACATCATGGAATGATGATATCGAGAATGGTGAATGTGATACTATTCCTTGAAGACTATGTATGCACTTTGGTAAAGTTTGGTTGTTGCATTAGTCCATAGAAGACTAGGGATGCACTTTGCGGCTAAGGTACGCTTTTGTCCTTTCACACGCCCTTTGATCATTGTTTTGATCATTAGTTGACTATGTGTTTGTTCTTGTCATCTTTTCCTTGACAATTGTTTGTGGTATGTGATTCTATTCTTTCACCCTCTCAAACCTTCATGGTCTTGGATACTTGACCCACATAGGTGTTTTCGAGTGAGTTAGTAGAAGCTCAAGTACAACTCAATACGGTTAGTAGGCCCTATATCATGTGTAGTATGTGCAATTGAGCTCGTCTCTAAGTTGATCGATTAATCCTTTGAGATACCAAACTAAATGATATTATGTAGTTAGGATACTATACATTTGGAATTGAAATATTCCAAGGATATTGTCATTGTGATCCTTAACAACGATATTAATCCAATCACGAGGGATAGAAAGTGAAACTATATTCTTGCTCATGTTTTGTAAAAGTTTAAGACATTTATATTAAGTGTTCTTGATCTATCTGACAAAAAGAGCTTGGTATTGTTCATTACCAATGCCGTTTCGTCTTTCACCGGAAAGTCACGTCATGAACCACTATATATGACACAAGCTCTTCGTCTCTAGAACTTTAAGATTATCATTCATATCTTGACCATTGATGCTTGGCTTTGATTCGCTCCTCTTGGTTTCTCTTTTTTCTCTTTTTGTTTACGAGTAGTCGTTTCTTTGTTTCGGTCTTATTCGGTCTCGATTCCACTCGTAATCCTTCGTTAAGGCATTATAACCTAGTATTGAAGTGGTCCAATGATTTTCTAAAGGCTTAAAATATGTTTTAAGTATTTTAGAATAACTTGGTTTGAAAATTTTCTTTCATTTTCATGGACTTTACACATGTTCTGTCCGCGACTCAATAAATAGCGCGGTGGTATGTGCGGCTCATTATCGATTTGAGTCGCATCCCACTAAGCTTAAAATAATCCTGGTTTTATTATTTTACACTTTTTCAAAAACATCCTCCTTCTTCTTTCCTCCTGGTGCGACGAGGAGAGTGATAAAACCTCTATTAACATCTTTCAAAACCTCTAAAATTACTCAAATTAATTGGTTTCAAGACAAGGGTCTCATCCATCCTTCATCTAACATCGATTAATTGTAAGTATCTTCATTCAATTTCAACTAATTTGTTGTAGGGTTCTTAATTTCATAATTGAGAATTTTAGAAATTAAATTGAATCAGAACCAAATTAGGAATGTAGGTATCCATAGTGTTATGATTCCTTTATGTTCATATTCCTTGTGATTTAACCCACTTATAGAACAAATCCAAATTTCATTCAAAGTAATTTAGTTTAATGATAGAATTGATATGAACCCTTGAACACATTGGTAATTTCAATGTTAATGCTTACCTAAAAATGAATACTGAAAAACAATGTTCAAATTCATGGTTGATGTGCATAATTCATATGGATTTGTCATAAATGAAATTGTTACATTGTGAGCATAAGAATGCTAAGGAATTATCCTTTGGTTAGTCACGTAATTGATTAAACACATTCTTGTGGTTTTGATTTTTACTAATTAATATGTAACATAGAGGATTGTGGATTTATTTTTGGTTTAATATAGGTACTAAAACAATGCCTTCGGATTATCAAAATGACCACCAAAAGACCAAACGTTATATGCCTAACCTTACTGAGTCTTGTGAATCCCTCCATCTTTCAAACACTCTTCATTCACTTCAAACACATTATTTTCATGAGGGTCGGGTTGTCTATGAGGACATTGAAGGAATTGACTACACTCAAATGATGTTTAGGAATAATGGTTTTGATTGTCTTCTAAACATCAATAAGGTAATCTACCCTCAATTACTTGTAGAGTTCTTTAACACATATTCCCTTCACACTTATGAAAACGGAATTTTTGTTAATTTTGCCATTCAGGTCAACCCATTAGCTACTCCCTTGTCGAGTTTGGTCGAGCACTTCGAGTACCATATGAAGGGCAATGTCGATTCACGGATGCATGGAGGATTGACTCTTTGCAAACGTGTGTTAATGTTCCTCCATATAATACTCCGCTGGTCGAACTAGACTTCATTCTTGGCACCATCACTCAACCCCGTAATGGACCCGTTGTACATAGTATCCATAAGGTAAGACATGTTTTGTCTCCTTTTGAGATAGTCGTAAGCGACCTTAATCCTTGTATGGTCTCTTGGGCCAACATAATTAGGGAGAATGAATTTTGTCATGGTGGAAACCGGGATCATGTTCCCGCGTGCATGGAACATATGATCTATTGTATGTGTCATTCCATCAAGTACAATCCTACATATTTTATCGCTCAACAAATCTATTATGTCCTCTCTAAGCCAAAAACAAACCTTCCTTTATGCCATGCTGCTCACTCGCCTTTTCAAAAGGGTTGATCATGACTACCCTCAACTTCGGTTCTCCACTTACGAGCATGTCAATCGTATGATGTATCCCATTCAAAGGGTGCATCCACGAAAGGTTAGGAGTAACCGTGGTAGGCGTAGAGGTGATCATCGAGAATCATCCGATGACGATCAAGATTCCTCTTCATCAAGTGATGGTGATGATGTTGGAACAAGTGCCGACATGGGTTTCCTGAGTGGCTGCTCCCCATCCTCAAACACTTTCATGGATGGTTTAGACTAAATACCTCTTCCTCCTTCCTCTTCTAGTTAGCTTCCTCCGGATATTAATCTTGAGCATGCTTACCATTCTAACCTTGAGCCTCGAGAAGAATTGCACGAGCATCGTGTTGAATCAAGAGGGGAATTTAAAGCCATGGGGAAGATGCTAAGGAAGTTTGGCAAGAAAAAAAAGTGAAGCTTTTGGAAGACTTAGCTGGTAGTGTTGGTTCTATGTTGAACTAGTTATTGCATTAGACTTTTTTCATTTTATGCACTTTGGTTTGTAATAATACTTGATTGTTTAGATTGACTATATTTTAATCCTATCTATGTTTCATGTGATTAAACTTTCAATTCACATGTTTATATGAAACTATATGTTAGTTAGCTATTTAGATTTTGGTTGGTAATGAATCTTGGCTTGAATAGTAAGTGATTAAAATCTGGGCTTGTGAAAAATGCTGGAAGTACCATTTTTTTGAAGTCACTGTCTGCGGATCAATAATTCCTGGCGGTTCAATATTGATATTGAGTCGCAGGCTTACTTATTGAGCCGCAAGTGGTAAATTCGAAGAGAATCTTTGCTTACACTGTTTCTTCTAAATCTTTGTAAAGATGGATAAATATTTTGCTAAACATGTAGCTTTTTCCCAAATTAGCTTGACAATTCTCATTATTTACCAAAAAATTTTTTATCACATTACCATTTTGGATCATCCTCTTCTCTTCTTAAACCTTCATTGTTCTTCTTCTTCCTCGCCATTTCTAAGCCTTAACAGTCAACCATAATGTCCACTATATCCTCAAATTCCTCCAAAAAGGCTTCCACTAAAAAGAGCCTTAAGATTAAGATCAAGATACCTAAACAAGGTTCTTCATCTTTTCTTACACCAAGAAATTAGACTATCCCGATTCTCATTTGCTCATCACCTTCACCACATCTTGTACCATGAAAGACTAGATCAACTTATTGTACAAACCATTCACATGGTTCTACCTCTTCTTCATTCCAATCTAGAATGAATGAGTTGTCTTCACCCTTCTCTCCAAGTCCTCTCTTGGTTGAGAACCCCATACCCCCTAAAGCATTTCCTTTGAGGATGACTTTGTTGAGCATTCACCTATTGCACCCTTGGACACCATGCCTCCTCCTCCTCCTCTTAACACTCCAATTTTGGGTGTTCCTATCTCAAACCTCATGGTGATCCATATTTCTTTGGTTTTCTTGAGGCACATGGTACTAATTGTCCATGTTGTCTTCACAACAACTACATCATCCAATCCCTTAGGATGGAAATGTTTGGGCTTCATGCAAGGTTGCAAGGATTTTTTCTTACTTTGTTTACCAATCCTCCTCCTCCTATATGATGAAATGATGATATTTTTAAAAATATCTTTTCAAGAACTCAAGCCAAAAAGACTAATTAATCAAGATTAGAATAGTTAGCTTTAATGCTTCGTTAGTTGTTTTTCGTTTCTTATATCTTGTTTTCCTACATGAGTTTTCATGTTGATGTTGAATGGAATTAAGCTTTATGTGTTATAACTTGTGTACATATTAATCAACTTCCTAAATTCAAATTGGACCTAAATCTTAAAACTTGACTAAAACTTGATCAAAATGTTATTTAAATATTTTGTCACTCTTTTATCAAGATACTCATGTGAGTATGTTTCTCTTTATGCAACCTTATCCTAACCAAGTGATAATAGAGGTAAAAATCCAAGATTTGCTAAATTTTATCTTGTCTTTTCTCAAACTTCCAAAAAATTGGATTTTGGCGTCCACTTTGTGTGTGTGTGGGGGGGGGGGGGCTCATTAAAAAGCACATGGATCATTATCAATAATGAGCCACAACCTCATTTATTGAACCACGGGAAAGGAGCCCTGTTTTGGTTCATTTTTAGTCTTTCTTCTTTGACTAGTATTCTTCAAGATTCTTTGTTTGCCTCTTTGAGCTAAACATTCCTTGAAACCTTTCTTTCTATTCTTTGTCTTCTCTACTTTCTTTAAATTCCCTTGTTTTAGGAGTTCTCTTCTCACCCATCACAGTGTCTTCTTCTTCTAAACTTATCCTTGACATTTCTTGGTCACGACCTTCTAAACTTAAAGCTTCTTTCTCTAAGCTTTCCAGGAAACCAAAAATTTCGGTGAAACCCGTTTGGATTAAGAAGAATAAGGATCACTATGAACCTTCTTCTCCCAAACCATGCAAGACTTCTACTTTATTCTCATATTGAGCATTAGAATGAGTCTTACTCAATCAATCTAATTACTGGAGAAAGAGAATCTCTTCTGCCGCCACCTAAACCTTTCAACACACCTTAACTAAATGACATATCTTCTTACCCCGAACTCACTAAGTATTGTGATGGAAACTTCTCTCCACATTCTCCTTCTGCTCCACCACCTTCTTTCTTTTATGATGGACCTGCCCCATCTAATGATTTTGTTTTGCATCATGGAAGCTCGTGTGCATGTTATAAATTTCAAAAAATTGAACTTGCTCATGTATATAAGAAGTTAAATTTCTTCTCACTCGACCTCTTCTTCGAGTATTTGTTCCCGTGAGCAAATCTACGGAAGATGCACCTTCGTCACCGGTTAAAACACATATTGTGTTGATCTAATCATTTGAGTCAAAAATAAAACCTAAGCAATCTTGAAAGACTACTTCTACTAGAATAGTTGTTATGATTATGTTGTTTATTTTCTTATTTCTTGCTTTTATATTCATAGTTTCATATATGAATATCTTGTTGTATGTGCTTTCAAATTCATTTTAATATGATTGATATGTGTGTTATTGCTTGTTTTGCTAATTCCTTTATCACACACATTGTTGAGAGTTGATATTGGTTAAACCTTGAATTTTCGTAGGTGATTCCAAAAATTCTATGCTTTTAACCCCTTTGACATAATATCTTCAAATTGTTGGATGTTTCTTTTCTACCTTCATTCAAACAATTGTGAATTGATCTTGTCAAATTACTCTCCTTGGGAATACTTAGCAATTATTTACTTTATAATTTGGGATGGCTTTTCTCTTTCCCTCTCAAGTTATTTAGTGAGTAGTGACTATTGCATTTACATGGGTATTTCTTTTCTTTCAAAAAGAAACTAACTTCCCAGATTGGATACAATTGATTGATTGATTAAAGGTGATTAATGCTACTTATCCTTGTATGTAGCTTGTCACCATAGCTCGATCACTTGGTGCCCTAAGCTAAGGGGAGCAAGCACCAAGGGGGAGCTATTAGCAAAGTCGATTCTTCTCTTCTTCAAAGACTTGTGCTAACTTTTTGCTTCGACAAAAGGGGAGAAAAGGTTGTGATAAACTCGTTAATAATTCGAAAATTTTGTTTTTACATAAATGATTTTATAGTTTTACGTAACCAAAAGGGAGAGATTGTTAATGCAGCTGATGCCTAAAACATTATTTGTAATAACTAATCTTTCTTAGTTTTAATCAGGACAAAGTGTAAAAAAATTTATCGTCAAAGATAACCGTAAGACAAATTATTTAACAAACACTATCATTCAGGTAATATTTATTTAAATCTTACACAAACATATCTTATACATGTTTAGTGATCATTAAAAGTGATTAACCTTAAAACTCACATTTATACAAATGTGACAAAATATTTTTAATAAACTTTCTTTTTAAGAAATTGTTTTTTATTAAAACAGAAAATGGAAATTTGAATTTGGCATATTTCAAATGGTGTAAGAATATACCCTTGAGGTATAAACTTCACCAGATGGCATTCCCCACTAGAAGACAAAAAGGAGCGTAGTCTAGAGCATGCGGCTCAGTATAGGTGTCTGCGGCTCAATATCGATATTGAGCAGCCAACCCATTTAATGAGCCGCAACCAGACTAGTGTGACACCCGCTGATCGGGTATCACTTAGGTGGATCGCAGAACAAATGGCATACAAAGCATCAATCATAATTATATGATTTTGAAATACAACTGATACAAATATTAATTTAGTACAATCATTTGAATCGTTGAATATCAGTTATTACAAATATCCCAGTAAAAAGATAGATCCCCAGTAATTTTTATGCTCCTAAATGATGCTCAGTCCATGCTCAAATAATCCAGCTTAATTTCCTGAGAAAAACATGCTTAAAACAGTTAATATAAAGTTGGTGAATTCATAGAGTTTTATAAAATCATAGTTTAGGACTGTAAAATTGTCCTACATAGTGTTGTACAACGTTAGATATAAAAATCAAGTTCAGAGCTTCCAATTATTCCATATAGTGTTGAACTAAGTAGTATAAGATCAAGTTTAGGAACACAAACATCATAAGACAGTATCATTGCACAAAGCTAAATACTATAAAGTAATTACATTTCCTCCTGTTGCCCAAAACTGAGGCTTAACTTCCATAGTTCTCAACAGATGAGAACCCGTTGCCTTACAAAAATGCTCCCAATTCCAGTTCCAACATGGTATACATCTGTTGTCCAGGCCAAGGCACAGTGAGCGCTACTCACCCAGATGGGGTCGTCAATCCCAAATAGATCTATTTCTTACATTCGGGCAATTGCAATAATTTTAACAGTTTCTACAATAGGCAAATGTAATTAAGGCTAACAGTTCAGTTTACGTTCTATAGAATATATTACAATCATATTATCAAAACATTCTATAGTTATTTAGTAGCATGCCTCCCCCTCGCGGGTTAGTAAACATAAAAGTAGTGAAAAGCGAGGCTATGAACTCACCTGAATAATACTGCTCGAGGATGATCAAGTATACAAGTCACAATGCACACAGTACATCGAATACCTAAGTAATTGAGTAGGTATTAGTATATGCATAATTAATAATTGCATGCAGTTTAAGTTGTCGTATGTTCAATCTCGTTATGAATATTTCACAGTATATTTAATTATTATATATACTATTATGACGATGGTTAAGTGTTCATGTTGTTCGTTTACTGTTTCTGCGTACCCCCGATGTTTATAAAACATGTACGATATTGTAGTCTTTATTATTAGACTTATTTAATAGTTTATAAGATACCAATAATAATTAATAAGAGATTATTAGTAATTAATCCTGATTCAAAACATGTTTCCCCGTTGGTAAAAATATAATAGTTCTATTCCGAAAACCGTTAAAATGTCCCTCGTGTACCAACAGTGGCTATTAAAGCCAACAGTGGGTACTTTTAAGAAAACAGTGGTTACCTTATGAAAATAGTGGGTATAATAACTGTCAGTGGCAACAGTGGATATGCTTAAGGAAAACAGTGGCTATTAATTAAGCTAACAGTGGTAAGTTTTGGTAATATAAAACTGACGGTGGCAAAATTAGGTTAACGGTGACAAGATTTAAGAAGTCAGTAGCAATATTACTTTATTAAGATTTATGTGACAGGCGAAACATACCGCTATCGTTACAAGTTCGTAATCTAATATGCACTCGTCATCAGCAGTCCCAAACGCTCCTTAATCAGCAGATCCAAACGCCCTGCATGTTGCTCCCAACAGCAGATCCAAACACCCCTCTTCCTGGCCATTAACTACAGATCCAAACACTCACACCGCTGCTCTTATCAGCAGACCCAAACGCTCCCACTTCTGCTAATCAGCAGATCTAAACACCCCTGATGCGGCCGCTGCTGAACCAAACGCAGCCTTCAGCTGGTGCTAAAACACAACCTCCTGCTGGAACAAACTCACCCTCCTGCTGGAACATACGCACCCTCCTGTTGGACCAACCACAACTTCTGTTGGTGTCACACAACAACTAAAACACACCCCTTTGTCTTGACACAACAAAACAAACACGCCACCAAAGTGGCGACCTGGTACAAATAGCGGGCTGCTGTAGATCTAACAGATCTTGCCGTTGGTGACGTTTAACATAGATCTGAAGGATCTCACGAAGATCTGATGACGGTTTAGGTGGTGATGTAAGAGTTGAGGGTGGCGGCTATTTGTGGTGGAAGCATGGTGATCACCGCGGCTGTGGTGACTGGTGGCCATGAAAGTGGTGCACAGATGGTGCTAAAGCGATGGTCAGTGGGTGGATGGCCTTTGGAGATGGTGGCTGGACGTGGTGGTCACAACAGTGGTGGCTGGCGGCTGGAGGTGGTGATGTAGGCGTGGTGGTGATGGAGCGGGCTCACATGGTTGAGGACAGCGGTGATAGAGGCTGCGTGGTCAAGACCACGTGGTGGTGAAGAGGTGCTGTTGTAGTGGTGGTGACGGCTAGAGCTGCTGGTGTTACCAAGTGGCGGCTGACCAACGATGATGGTGATGATATGGTGTCACGGTGGTGGCTAGGAGCCACTAAAGTGGATGGTGGCTGTGTAGTGGCGACGTGGTTTACCACCACGAACATGGTGGTTTGGATATGATAAACGATGGATTGATTCGTATATAATATAGATCTATTCGATCTATTAAATCAAAATGGCGGTGGTATTTTTCCGGTGGCCGGCATAACTCGCCGGAAAAAGTGACGGCTACCACTTAATGTGTGTGTGTGTGTGTGTGTTTTTAGGTTTAGGGTTAGGGTTGTTAAGAAATGAGGGGAAACCCTAACTCTCATTTTAATATGAGCTAGTCAAATACAATGTGGAAGGTTTCCCATACTATGGGGACTAAAATGTAGGTTTTATTATAACTTTCGTTAATACATGGTTCGGGGCTCATTTATATTTTATAGAATTAGATTCGCCTTACGACATTTGCGCCATTGATTTTAAAATGACTTCTTCAATAAAATGAAGTATTTATATGACTTATAATTATGAATAAAGTGTTCATTCATTTAAATGACATTTATTTATCGTTTTAATAAGTATATCGTTTTAATAAGAATAAGTATATCGTTTTAATAAAGATATGTCTCATTAATTTCTTCGTACACTAATATAATGAAATACTAAACAATTTAATAAATCGTTTTAGCAAGTATCTCGCAACAATTAATTATGAAATTTAATTATTAAATTGTCGGTGCGCAGACTGTGCGACTTTTGTCAAAAAAATGTCTTGTTTTAAAATCCAATAAGTTTTGTATTGCTCAAAATAGATTTTGAAATCTACTTTATTATTATTTAATGTACGAAAAATTCTCGGGTATTACACCATCCACGAGCCATTTTGAGTTTTGTCCTCGAAACTCGATCGTTATTATTATTTAAAGTACGAAAATTTCTCGGGTGTTATACCATCCACGAGCCATTTGAAGTTTAAGAAATCATTCATCAAAACACAATAAGTGTTGTGATGGTATATTGTAAATGTTGTCCGTTAAAATATGGCATGATGAATGATAATAATAATGAAACCGGCGACGTGTGTAAAACCCAAATTTAGGGGTTTTACATCACATACAGGTTATTTTAGCTTCGTATCGAAGCTTAAGATGAAGTTACTCGTCCAGGGAACAAGTGAGGGCACTTTTTCTTGAACGTGTAATCTTGTGAACTCAAGTTTAGAATCATAGGTGTTATTTAGAATGTAGTCATTACTCGTATGCCTTTGGTGGGTAAAATTGTTAATGTACGACGTAACTTGTCTTTTATGTTTCGATGATTTACACATTTGGTCCTTCTATTTTTGTAATTTAGTCCTTATGGCCTAAGTGGTTTCCCAATAAAATAACTTAGGGCTCACATTTAGTTTCAAAAAGTTTTAAAATCAACCCTTAAGATTTTAAATTCACGTTAAATCAACTAGGGTTTCTTTTAAGTTTGTAAAGTCCACGTTTTGTTCTTAGAGTTTTACAACTCTCGTCTCAAAATTTGAGGGCTTATAATATGTTTGAAAAATGAACAAATAAGCCCCCGATAGATCTAAATTCAAGTTTATCTCAAAAGATATAGTAAAAGTTCCTTAAAGCATATTCAAGTTCAAATAGGGTTGCAAGGTTTGATAAAATAGGAGAAGCTCGTTTTAAGTCTTGGTTTTACTTAGATGTGCCTCCGAGGCCCCAATGGGTCTCGATGTGCGTAGATTAAGGTTCATTAATGTTTTTAATAGTTCTTCAAGAGATTTTTAAGTCTATTGAGCTTCAAAAAGCTTATGTGATGTGGAGTTAAAAATAAAGTTTGGCTGGTACCGCTCTTGTGTCAAAAATCATAAGCGAAAGGCTTTCTGATATAATCCTAGCATGTGGAATGCAAACATTAGTTTGACACAAAAGCTTCACTCAGCGGAATGGCTAAGATTATTTTTGATGGTGATTGGGTAGGAAGTTGCAAAGAATCTGCTTCATTTGTGGCTGAGCTAGGGCGTAAGTGGTGCGGAAAAGAGGTACCTCAAATGGTGCAAATTAAAGAAGATACCAAGAATAAAGAAATGTACATCCTGTGTGGTGTTGGAAGGGTTGTGCGTCAACTGTTAGTGGTTCAAAATTTGCACAAATTTTGACTTCTAAAAGGAGGAAGTCATTCATTTCAAGGCTTGTTGGATGATGGTACTGTCGAACAAATTGGATCCGAAGAGGAAAGAGATTGTCGATAAGTATGGGGCATCAAATATCTCTTTCTGGAAGATGACAAACATAACCCTACAAAATACACCCATTGTGAGTTAGGCATGTCTTTTATGCTTGGGTTTGTCTTCCTTGTCAATGTGATCTAAGAAGATATGGCAACTTCTTACCAAGTATTTCTGGCCTTTGGTACAAGAAATGACACTAAGTCTAGAGTCGCTAATGTCTACGTTACCGTCTCATTGATTGATCAAAGTTTATTTCCTCATGGCAGAAGAACTAGCTTTTATTCTCGGTGACACCCCCAAAGGGGTCAAATGCAGCGGAGATGGACACCCTCAAAGGGTCAAATGCAGCAGAAGTGGACACCCCCAAATGGGTCAAAGGCAGCGGAAAATGGACACCCCCAAAGGGGTCAAATGCAGCGGAAAATGGACACCCCCAAAGGGGTCAAATGCAGCAGAAGTGGACACCCCCAAAGGGGTCAAATGCAGCAGAAGTGGATACCCCCAAAGGGGTCAAATGCAGCGGAAATGGACACTTGGGTTAAAATAAGTTGAAATCAATAGCACAATGCTATGATCCAAAAGAGATGAACACGAATCTTCCTTAGGTTTCTTGATGAGAATGTAATAATGATAAGATATTTCTGGAGAAAATCGTGAGTCAACAGGAATGCGTTCCATAACTGGATAAATAAATAATATCAATAATAAGTTATGTCGAATATATTTAAGCCTACTGGGTTATAACTTTTATTATATTGATAAGCGTCCTCATCCATGTAAAGTAAAAATTTACAACTCCATTCGGTGACCTATGATTTCTTTATTCAAACGAATAAGCGTCCTAATTTGTTTCAATAAGGATTTCATAGCCCACCTTACTTAAATATTCCCGGCAAGGCTTATCATATAAAACAAATATAGTATCTAAAGAAATAGATATTATTAAGATACTTTACAGCCCGTTTGTTTATAACTTTCGTCTTCGGGCATTCTATTCCACCTTAATAAGAATTTATAAATAAACTTCTGGTCCGGTGGCTTATGATTTCACCTTTAGACGTCCCAATCCATCTAAAGATTGAATCATAAATAACTTAATATCAAGAGACTCAGGTTCCATATGTAAAATATAGAATCATAAGTACCTTGATTTGGGTCCCACCGCATCATTTAAAGATGCAAACTTATTCAAATAATACCACATTAAATTTTCAAAAGTAGAAGTGTATGAGTCGTTAATAAGTTGTGTTCCGTAAGTAGGTGTTCATATCACGTGTGGCTAAAGAGAGAGAAGGGTGGGGGGAACGAGGATCTCCTTGGTTGGATCTTATGTGCCAAGTGTAGCTTCCTTGACAAAACCTAAGCATCCCTTGATCTTCCCTTCCTTTTTGCCGTGTAGAAGTGTCCAAAAAGGAGGCAAGAATTTGCGATGTGTTGTGTGAAGGTTTGATGGACAACTATGGATATTCCCATATTTTTACAGGAGAAGTGCATGCATACATGCATGTATACGGGTAGAAATAGAAGTGAGGTAGAAACATGTTAAATTTTTAAGTGTTGTGTATAATCATAAGTCTAGGCATTGTATCATATAGTTCCTTCTAGTAAGGTATGTATATATATATATATACACATAACTGCAAGTTCAAACATTTAATAAAATGTAGTACATGAGATAATGCTCTCCAGTCTGTTTTTAAATGATCCAATATGTACTGTTGTTGTGGATCCTTGTTTGTTATGTGGCCAGTCAGTTGTCCAAGTAGTCAAAATAGACTAACAAGTTCATAATTATCAAATAACTATGAAAATATAGTATGCTCAAGTAGAAAATAACACTTCATGAAATTATGCAAAGGTGGTGATAATTAAGTTCTAGAATTATTGAGTACAACGGTTGATAAAGTTAAAATGGTAAAATCAGGGATTTATAATATAAGGACATATTATAATAGTTATCAAATAAGTATAAGAAAATAATCAGCGTATAAGCTTAAACTGATACAACAAGCAGTCATGAAGGATTTTAAAATCTTAGTATAAGATTTTAGGATTTATTTGGGTTTTTTTACAACATCAACTCGTTTTTAGGCAGTTTATTAACGTTACTGTGTTTTAGTTAAATACATCGTTGTACAAGTATTAATAACCTCCATTTAAATTTGTTATTAATAATATCGTTTAAGTAAAAATATTTTACTCACAAATGTTGTATTTTACTTTTATAATCTATGTACATCAAATTTTATATAATATATATAAACAGTTTATAAAAATAATAATACTTTAGTAAAGTTAATTAATGTCCCCAAAGTTTCCACAAGTTAATAAATAGTCCTTTGATTACAAGTTTGAGAAAATGATGGTTCTAGTCCTTTTAGTTTAGTATTTATTCAAGTTTTAATAAATTAAATGAATAAAAGGTTTTAGGGTTTGCTTAAGTTTCGGATATAGGCAAAACAAGTCCCTCCATAATTTATTAAATGTACACTTTTTGGATCTTGACACTTCTAGTCCTTAGGGCTTGTAATATTTTTGGGATATGGTGAAAATAGTCCCTCTAGTTAATATTAGGTTTTATAACTTTCATTTAGTGGCGAAAATAGTCCCTAGGGCTTCTAAATGTTTCGGCTAATTACACAAATAGTCTTTAGAGTTATAGAATGACAATTTAACTTTCAAGAATTTACAAAAATGGTCCTCAGGGTTTGATAAGTCACAAATGGCATTTATTAATCCTTAAACTTTCAAATATTTACAATATTAGTCCTTGTACTTAAGGTTTTATCAAAACTGTAGAATCTAGAAGGGGGTTGAATAGTTTCTAGTTCATTTTCAAAACATTTCGGCTTAATCCACTGTGCGCGGTTCTTTATTGTACCCGCGGTTCTTTATCAATAAAGAACCGTCGGTCCATTTAGGGAACCGCCGATAGTGGACGAAACCATTTATTGAATGTTAATCTTAAACAATCCTTGGTATCAAATTCTCGATCAAGCTTGACTAGATATGAGATGTGTTTGATTGAAAGATAAATACTCTAAGTAAGAAAATACACAAACACATCAAATCAAGAGTACATCAAGCAATAGGCTAAACACTAAGCACACACGTACTAAGCATAAGCTTTTCCGTAAATACGATGTTTAGACTAAGTGATCTACACTTGACCATAATCTAAACATGAAGCACACACTTACTAAGGCTTAACTTTTCTGCAACTTAGATGTTTAGATTATGAGATGCACACAACACACAACAACATATAAAACTATCAATAAGAGTAAAGACATAAATGTAAAGGAATGTACCGACATGATGATTTATAGTGGTTCGGTCACGAAGCTCCTCTTCGCCCTACTCCACTCCTCGAGTACACCTTACTCGAGAGTTACTTCACTAGTCAACAAACTCCTAAAGGTGGAGAACCCATACACAACGTCGCTTATCCAATTTCCGACTCTAAGCTAAAAGTCGAGTCCTAATCTTAGGTAGGACCAATCTACACAACGTCACCTACTTCACCATTTTCCGACACAAGGCTAGATGTCGAGTCCTAATCTTAGGTAGGACCAATCTACACCCGTCTACACAACTTCCAAATTGACACACCAATTTGGATCTACACAACTCTTCACAACTACACAACTACACCACTCTTCACAACTACACAACTACCCCGCTCTTCACAACTACACAACTAACCAACTCTTCACAACTACACAACTCTTCACCCTAGTTATGTTTTATGGCCCAACATAACAAACCTTGTGTTTTATAGCATAAACACATAAACCATATACATCTAAGTAATCACCACTTAGATCTATGACTCTAACACTATATCCAAGTATTAACAAACTCAGATCTACACAACTAACACCTAATCCAAGGATACCCATCTCTTGGATCTACTACCCTTACAAACACATCCAAGTAAACCCAACACTTGGATCTTCTACATATACATAGTAGGAAAACAATGACTTGATCTAGAAGCAGAGGTCTTCATCATGTTATGAACCCAACACTTCATGGTAATGAAAGTGTTCTTCTCTTTGAACTTGAGAGAATGAGAGGACTGAAGGAGAGAATCACATCTTAAACAAGATTAATCTATACTAACTAATCAAGGAGTTTAAAGATGTTTTTGAAGAAACTGTGCAAAAAGGGTTGAAAGAAAAGCTGGAAATGATCCACTATTTATAGGACAACAATGCAACGGCTATAAAGATCCGCGGTTCTTTAAATGCCCCTGCGGTTCCTTATCAATAAGGAATCGCAGGTTCCTTTAAGGAACCTCCGGCTTAGAGACCGTGCATTTTTGTCCTTTAGTGGGGAAATAACATTTGTACCCTCAAAGGATATTCTTTGGAATATACCTTAGAGAATATTCTTTGGAATATTCCAAACTCAAATTTCCATTTTGTTAGCCTCAAAATATTGAGTCAATCAAGAATGCTCGGTCATATGTTTATTATGAATCGTATATTAGAACATTGTAATAGGTAGTAGGTTAGTCGTGTATTACGGGCTTAACTTTAAGCTAAGGTTCATTCATAAGTAACCAAAGCCCAAAGGAAAGCCCGGCCCATTATCATATAGCCCATCATGCCACATGTAGGCAAGGCTGTATAAACCTCTCCTTGCATGTAAGGAGAGGTTGGTTGGTTGTCTCATTTTCTCTAATTCTCCTAATCTAATATTCACCAAGTTTTCACACACTTCTCTCTCCTTTCTCTCTCTAGTTTCTCTCTCTATAATTCATCTATTTTCTACCTTTCTTTCTTGTTTAATCATCACATAATAGAAGGGACAACAATTGGTATCAATCACCATGAGGTAGTTTTTGTGATTCGTTGTTGCTATTATATTGGGTTCGTGTGATTTACACCTAACATCATTCTGAATTCAAGTTTTTTCTTGTGTTTTTCGTGCTCTAAATCTTCATCTATTCATCTCTACATCTTTCATACGTGTGGTAAGATTTTGTTTACTTTGGTTTGGCTAGAAACACGAGTTCCAAGGTAAAAATCTCTTTTTTCTTGTTACTTACAAGTCTCGGACTACTTTGTTGTTACGATCTGATTGTTGCGATTGCATAAACCCTGGGGGCTTCTACTTGCGATCCAAGGTCACGAACACCTCTTACGATCACTGAGTACGATCATAGCCCACGATCACTCAGTACGATCATAGCCCACGATCGCTGAGTACGATCATAGCCCACGATCACTCAGTACGATCAGTGAGTACGATCTGTGAGTACGATCAGTGAGTCCGATCAGTGAGTACGATCGGTGAGTACGATCAGTGAGTACGATCGGTGAGTACGATCGTTGGATACAATCACATGATACGATCGTTGGATACGATCACCAATACGATCAAGTAAGTACGATCCAAGAGTAAGATCACTCGTTACGATCCAAGACTGCGATCAGACTGCGATCTAAGAGTACGATCAGACTGTGATCTAAGAGTGTGATGGGTGACATTGCGATGGACATCCAATTTTTGTTCGAGTATTTTTTAGACTTAGCCACTATCTAGACTAGTCCCGGAACGTAGTTTACACGAAGATTAAAAAAAAAATTTAGGCTATTTTTTCCAAATTTTTTCTTGTCAAGTAGATTCAAAATTTTTCCATACTAGTTTTAGGCTATTTCTAGCTCGATTTCAAAATTTTGTGATTACAAATTTTTTAGGTCTACCGTTTTGTCGGACTGAGGAATTTATTGTTGGACTGAGAAAAAATCGTAATTTTCGAAATTTCAACAACAACACAATCACAACACAACTACTTAAGATCCACATTCAATTCATCACTTAGAGAATATTGAGATGGATTCTATTGCAGAATATCGTGTGACGAACAACAACATCCTGGTGGCGGGTAACAAAGAGAGACCACCAATGCTTGTGGCCGGTCGATATGCTCAATGGCAATCACGTTTTCTTCGCTATCTTAATACAAGACCTAATGGTGATGCATTGAGGCAATGTATTAACAATGGACCATATGTTTTCTCCGATATCACTGTTCCTCATACACCAGCCACAGACACTATTCTAGAAATACCCGCAACCACAAGAAAAGAAACGTTATCTGATCTTACACCAGAGAAGCGTGCTTGGTATGATGCAAAAAAAGAAGCGATCTATATGATTCTAAGTGGAATTGGAGATGATATTTATTCAACGGTTGATGCATTTCCTACGGCACAAGAAATGTGGACGGCTATTGAACGCTTGTAACAAGGAGAATCACTCAACAAGAAAGATGTTAAAACAAACTTGTTTTGGAATTTTGGTAAGTTTACTGCATTGGATGGAGAATCAATTGAGTCTTATTATTCACGATTCTACAATATGATGAACGATATGACAAGAAACAACTTGGAGGTCTCCACCATGCAAGTCAATGTGCAATTTCTTTAGCAACTTCAACCAGAGTAGACATGTTTTGTTACTTTGGTAAAACAACAGAAGCAGTTAGACAAGGTAAACTATCACACTCTCTTTGATATCTTGAAACAATTTCAGCATGAGGCAAATGAAATTCGAGCTGAACGAGTTGCAAATACGGATAATCCACTTGCTCTAGTGTCTACCACTCAAGATCATCGATCTCGCTCCAAAGTCATACTCTATTCAATCATCCTCACCACGATATTCCGCATCATCCAAGTCTTCATCCTCCACAAGATTACGCAGCAAAGAACCAAGAGCACCATCACCGCCATCTGAGTCATCATCTGAAGAGGATAGTGATGAAGATCAAGCTCAGAAAAATGGGGAAATGAAACAACAAATTGCTTTCATTATGAAGACCTACAAGAAAATCTTCAAAACCACCAACAACAATCTTCGAACATCATCCAACACAAAGAACCAATATGTTGAGAACCCTTCAAGGTATGACACACGTCGACGTGGTGAAAGTCCTTCTAGGTATGATCGACATAATCCACCACATGTTGAGGGTTCTGCAAGGTATGATCGACAAACTACCAAGTATGATACTCAGAGGATTGCTGTTGCTACTGGGAATAGGGAAACTGTTGGAACGCAAGTGGTTTAACAAAGTGGAATTCAGTGTTATAATTGCCAAGGTTATGGGCATATGGCAAAGGAACACAGAAAGCCGAAACGGGTTAGGGACTCTAGCTATCATAAAGAGAAGATGTTGTTATGCAAGAAGATGGAAGCAGGGGTCAAATAGTCGGCTAAGGAAGGAGCAATGCTTGATGATACTGATGATGAAGCCTCCGACCAAGAATTAGAAGCACGTTACTCGTGCATGGCAAAGGTTGACGAAGTTCTCAACGTCACTGAAGATGACAATGGCCCTATCTTTGACGCTGTGCCACTCGATAAGGTACACACCACTGATGAATATAATGTGTTTGGTGATATTCATGAGCATAGTGAGCTACCCAATGCCATTAATGATACATGTATGACGGAAAAGTTTGATAGCAATACCACACCCGATTCATCAGACATGTGCAATAATGAATTTAAGGATGATCAACATGCAAACGAATATGATGATGAGGAGCGTGTCGCGCTTGCTAATTTAATTGCTAGTTTACAAAAAGATGTCAATGAAACTAGAATAAGTCAAAAGAAGTTAAAGAAGGCAAACGCAGCGCTCACTCAAAAGTTTGAAGAATGCAAAGCCGCACTAATTACATCTAGTGAGACCATTGAACGCTATAAAGATGAGCTTCTTCAGAAAACCAAAGAGCTTGAGGGGTACAAGGGTAGTGCGTTAAAAAGTCAAAAGGACGATCTTGAAAAGAAATACAACGAAACTCTTGAGTTATTAACCAAAGAGAAACGTCAATTTAATGTTTTATTAATAGATGAACGTCAAAAAACGTACCTTGCTACCACCAAAGTTAACGAACTTGAACAACGGCTTTCGATGGATAACACCGAGTCTGCTAAAATTCTTGATGTTAAGAAACAAGAGGTTGAAACGTTAAAACAAGATTTCAAAAGTCGACATGAAAAAGATACTGAAAAAGTAACGAAACTAGAAAAACAAGGCGAATTTTTGAAGAAAGTTGTTTATAAAACGCATGACTCTATTCAAACCATAAGAATGATAGCACCTCCGTCTATGTTTAAGGGTCAAGCTAGCTTTGCAAGTCCTGATTATCTTGCCCAAGCTCAAGCTGCGAACCCGCGCCTTTATATGGATGAGTCCGGATGGACCGATCCTGAATATCCTCTTGGTTATGATGAGACATCCCTTTGGGAAGAGGAGAGTAGATCACCGGTCAATAAAGAGTTTGTGAAACCATACAATTATGCTTATGAGAATAGTCTATATGGTCTTTTCACTACACAAAAACAAAAGTCTCGTGAGAATTGTTTTTAGAATGCAAACAAAGAAGAATTCAGTGGAAGAAAGCTTTTGCTACTAAGAAAACAAACGTTTCTAAGTTCATCAACTACTTGCCTCTTGATGCTTCTAAAAACAAGAGTAGGCAGACATTTGGGTTTCTACAACATTACATTGATAATATTAAATCCATTGTTGACAATGAATGAAAACAACGAGAAAATGACGAGTGGAAAAAACCAATTCCTCAAGATATAATTGTGCTTATCAAACAAATATTAATAGCGAACACGACCACATTAAAAGAAAATATGCTTGAATTTGAAAGATTAATTCGGTCTGAAATGTTTGATGATTTAAAATATGTTGAGTCTATTGAGAAAGAAATTGACGATCTTCAAATGGAAAAGTCCATTTTTTCTGATGAATATGATTTACTCTTAGAAGAATGTCTCTCCAAAGATATTTTGTGTGTTATTCTTCAATCTTGTGCTGTTATCGATGAATATTCTGATGTTGCATGCTAATATCTTGATAAAATCAAAGAATGTGAGCGTCTTGAACTTGAGCTTTCGAAACACAAAGAAAATGTTGATAAAAAGGCTTTTGAATTACTTCAACACAAAACTGATTTCCTTCAAAAACATTGTCATTCTCTTGAGCTTGCTTTGCAAAAAGACGTTGGTAGTTTTCCACATGATAATAACTTGCAAGAAAAACTTTCCAAAACGTTTCGAGAAATGAATGAACAAAATTTGGAAATTAAAGGGTTGAAAGCTCAGTTACAAGACAGGGAAATAGCGATAGCAGAGTTGAAGAAACTCGTTGCTAAGATGGGTGGGAAAATTATGGAACCTAGTGTTAAGAAACCTGTTGTAAGACAACCCAACGCGCACAAAGTGACTAGACCCTCTGTCTTGGGAAAACCATATGTTTTCTCTAATTCTGCATTTGCAAAACCTGCGTTTGCCCCCAAGACGGATGGGAAGGATAGGTTACCACAGAATACTCCCAAAACACATATTCGATCACCAAGCATTAAGAACACAAATGTGATTAAACCAGGGATGTATAGATTGGCCACTAAACCCACACAAAACAAAGAAATTCAGTCACCTCAGACTTCTAGAAACACTAATAGACGTGTGTCTTTTACTACTGGAGTAATCCCCACTGATAGTGTTAGCCAGCCTCAGCTTAAGAGCACTCGCATGAATGAAAACGTTTGGCAAAACAAAAGTTAAGGGAAGATGAAGACAGTAGAAGACCACCCTAGGATTTTCAATGTTTCTAAGAATAAAACGTCTATAATCGCGTGTAATGACGATTTGAATGATTCGACTTTGAATGCTTTGAATGTTAAGTTTGTTTGTGTGAAATGTGGAAAGTGTGCTAATGCTAATCATGTTATGTGTGTTTCGAATAATGTCAAAGGCGTAGATACTAGAACTAAGAAGCAAACTGCGATGCCTATTAGTGCTAGAAAACCCAAACGCAAATTGAACCATTCTGGTGTAACCCCCCCCCCCCCCCCCCCTGAAAAAAGTATTGCATCAGACTCCACCACTAAGACCACTAGAAGCAGAATTAGGGAATTATATGAGTCTGCTAGCAAGTCATGGAAATGGTGGTTTGCTAATCATTGTCCTTCAGGATATAAATGGATGCCTAAAGTTAGGACAGAAAATGTGACAACGAGTGTTAGTATGCCTTTAAATGTTGCTAAGGACACTAATGGTTCTGAAATCACAACTAATGTGGTATCCAATTTAGCACATGCTCCATCGTGTTCTAACTCTTCTGCAGGTGATACAAATAATTCTCTTCATACTGGACTCCGGATGCACGAAGCACATGACGGGGAATCTCAAGCTTCTAATTAACTTCGTGGAGAAGTTCCTCGGTACGGTCCGATTCGGAAATGATCAGTTTGCACCGATCTTAGGATATGGAGATTTGGTTCAGGGTAATATCACGATAAAAAGGGTATACTACGTCGAAGGGCTCAATCACAATCTTTTCTCGGTTGGTCAATTCTGTGATACGGATTTGGAGGTTGCTTTCAGAAAGAAGACATGTTTTGTTTGTGATTATGATGGGAATGACTTACTTACCGGTACACGGGGTACTGATCTTAACACAATTTCACTTCAAGACACAACTTCATCAACTCCAATTTGATTCATGGCTAAAGCTTCAACGACTCAGGCATGGTTATGGCATCAACGTTTATCTCATCTCAATTTTGATACCATCAACTTGCTATCCAAGAAAGATATTGTGAGAGGCCTTCCAAGTTTGAAATTCATCAAAGATCATATTTTTTCTTCTTGTGAGCTTTGTAAAGCTAAACGAAGTAGCTTCAAAACAAAGACCACACCAAGCTCTAAAGGACGGTTAGATCTTCTCCATATGGATCTGTGTGGTCCCAGCGTGTTTAAAGTATCAATGGGAAGAAATATATTCTGGTAATTGTCGATGATTACTCAAGGTACAATTGGACTCACTTCTTGGGTCCAAGGATGAAACACCCGAAGTTCTCATCAACTTCCTTAAATTGATACAACGTGGTCTTCAAGCGCAAGTAAAAGTGGTTCGTACTGACAGAGGCACATAATTTTTGAATACAACTCTGAGAAATTATTTTGAAGCCGATGGAATTGAACATGAAACATCTATTGCTCGAACACCTGAACAAAACGACGTTGTTGAAAGACGAAACCGTACTTTGGTTGAAGCTGCTCGAACATTATTATCCGCTTCAAAACTACCACTATTATTTTGGGCCGAAGCCGTGTCAACCGCATGCTACACACAAAACCGCTCCTTAATTATCCCAAGACACGAAAAGACACCATATCACATAATTCATGATCGAAAACCTTCACTCAAACACCTTCACGTTTTTGGATGTACGTGCTACATTATTCGAGATGGTGAAAATCTGGACAAGATGAAAGAGAAAGGTAATGCATGCATTCTAGTGGGATATGCAACTCAGTCTAAGGGATATAGAGTGTATAACAAAAGAAAAAAATTGATAGTCGAGACTATTCATATCAGATTTGATGAATTACAAGAAATGTCACTTGAGCAAAACAGTTTAAGTCCTGATCCACAACGACAAACGACTTTCGTTCACAACTGCACGGAACTCGGAAATCAAGACCACAACAATGAACCGTCAAGTTCAACGCTGGTTCCTAAACATGTTCCTAGAGCAGATATGACAGTAGACACGACACTTGAAGAGTTGGAAATATTATATGGACCAATGTATGATGAATATTTCATGGGGGAGAAACATGTTGTATCGAAGTCTTCCGCTGTCACTCATGATAAGAATGATGATACCGACCATCGTCAACAAAAGGATACAACTTTATCTACTTCAACACGGGTTGCTGCAGATTTACCTCCTCAGAATATCACATCAACAACCGCTCCTGCAACATCAAAAACTACTGCCATTGCTCCAGAGAACACAAATCAAGCAGACAATGCATTATCTGACGAAGACGAATTTATCAACCCATTCGGTATACCGATACACGAAACTAGAGAGTCTTCTACTCGCCATGTTGATCCGTCAAATATGCACACGTTCTACCAATGACATCCTTCAACACATCATTAGACCCGAGATCATCCTTTGATTCAAGTAACTGGAAACCCTTCACAGCCCGTTCGTACAAGACGACAGCTTAACACCGATGGCGATGTTTGTATGTTCGCACTCGCCGTGAGTTCAGCTGAACCGGAAAACATCAAAGAAGCCATGGCTGATCATGCTTGGATTGAATCAATGACAGATGAAATTCAATAATTTGAAAGACTTAAAGTCTGGGAACTTGTTGACAGACCATATGATGTAATACCATTAAATCTTCGATGGATCTGGAAAAGCAAGATGGATGAAGAGAACACGATCATCAAGAATAAATCTAGGCTAGTGGCTAAAGGGTATGGTCAGAAAGAGGGTATTGATTTTGAAGAATCATTTGCACCAGTAGCTCGAATGGAAGCGGTCAGGATTTTCCTTGCTTATGCTGCACATAATGGAATTCCTCGTGTATCAAATGGACGTAAAGACGGCGTTTCTTAACGGTCCTTTGAAGGAAGAAGTCTATGTTACGCAACCGGAAGGATTCGTCAATCCTCATTATCCTGACAAGGTGTATCATCTCCACAAAGCACTTTATGGACTTAAGCAAGCTCCAAGGGCGTGGTACGATGAGCTCTCGAAATTTTTGGTCTCCAAAGGTTTCTCAAAAGCTTCAATTGATCTAACTTTGTTCACTTATAAATACGGGGATGACATTTTGCTTGTGCAAATTTATGTTGATGACATTATTTTCGGGTCTACAAACCCAAAACATTCAAAATGGTTTGAAAAAGTCATGCACAACAAATTTGAAATGTTAATGATGGGCGAACTAAAATTCTTTCTAGGAATTCAAGTTCACCAATCCCCAAGTGGTATCTTTATAAACCAAGCTAAGTATTGTCAAGAGATAATCAAAAAGCATGGTATGACCTCATGTGACCCCGTTGGGACACCATTATCAACCACATCCCTAGATGCTGATTTGGAGGGAGATGCCATAGATCAAACGAAATATCGTTCCATGATCGACTCCCTCATGTACTTAACAGCAAGCCGACCAGATATATCACATGCTACGTGTTATTGTGCACGATATCAAGCACGACCCACTGAAAAGCACCTCAAGGAGGTTAAACGGATCTTTCGGTACCTCAAGAATACCATTCATTTGGGACTCTGGTATCCGAGGGAAACCGGTTTCTTTCTAACGGCCTATTTAGATTCTGATCACGCAGGGTGTCTTAATACACGTAAAAGTACTTCCGGTGGTGCACAATTTCTAGGTCAAGATAAGCTTGTGGGATGGTCTTCCAAGAAGCAGGATTGCACGTCACTGTCATCAGCCGAAGCGGAGTATGTCTCTCTATCTGCGTGTTGTGCTCAAGTTCTATGGATGAGAACACAACTCACGGATTATGGCTTTCACTTTGATAAAGTACCTATGTACTGTGACTCAAAGTCCGTCATAGCCATCTCCTGCAATCCAGTACAACATTCCCGTACGAAGCACATCGATGTCAGATACCACTTCATAAAGGAACAAGTTGAAAGAGGTATCGTTGAACTATACTTTGTTGGAACGGATTACCAATTAGCTGACTTGTTTACAAAAGCTATTTCGTAAGAGAAGTTTGCGTATCTAGTTAGGCAAATTGGTATGAGATGTTTGACTCCAGCAGAACTGGAGATTCTGGCAAGGAAGCTTGCTTGATTCACCTATCAAACATCTACCTGTAAATATCTTTGAAAAAGCAAAATATAAAAATATAAAACATATAAAAACAAAACACAAAATTAAAATTATTTTAAAATCCAAAAAATATTCTTCTCGACATGTCTTTCAGTATCGATAATACGGGCGTACCTAGAAATGTCGCTCAATAACGACATGGGTGTGTACATAAAGCTCGAATGAAAGTTGTAAATATTTTTCAAAACATGTCATTTCTATTTTTTAATGGAAAATGTCTATTTTGGATAATTTTTCCAACAACGGGTAGAGCAATCTATCACGGGTTGAGCTTGTCACAAAATATTCAATGTTTTGAGCTCAACACAATGGCTTGTAATCACTTTCAGATTGCAACCCTGATCAATATTCACGGGGAGTGTACGATTTAGTGCGCTTACCCTCAGCAAAAGAAGAGAAATCGTCTTACACTTGAGTGGATTCGTCAAGACATTCAAAGTCTATGAACTCAAGTTTATGCTTTAGAAAAACCTCTTCGACAAAAAAGAAATAGGATTTTTTCAAAAAGCGTAGAACACAATTTTTTCAATAATTTTTCAATGATTATTCAAAATCTTTCAAAAATTGTGTGTTCAACAACTCCCATCCTCAAAAAGCAAAATGTGGATCAAATCCTCACAATGACAATTCAATTGGATCAATTTTTGAGGGGGGGGGCATTTTAACTTCATGCAAAAGATTAACACATCTTTCTCCTGGAGATTTTAAAGACTATTTTTCAAAATATATTTTAATCAAATTTGGTATCTCTAATATCAAAAGATTTTATATATTAGAGATAGGGGAGAAAATGTGATTAAAATGTGATCTTATATAAGACTCAAGCACTTTAACTCTTACCTACATGTGCGAAACACTTTCGATTATCGATGCACATGTGAAGGGAGAGCATTTCTGAAACGAAAAAAACTATCAAGGTGTTAAATGTTTTTCAAACATCTTGTTAGACATTTGAAGTGGTTTTCAAGGTTACGATCAAATACCCACAACATATTTAATTCACGACGTTATTGGTGTCAAAAGGGTGGTTAGGTTTAAGTCCTATGATCCAACCAGAACCGGAGGGATCTTCCCAGGGATAATCCAATAGATTATTAGAAGTCCTTAGGAAAGATGGAGTAGAATGTGAACGTAGCTGAATGCCGACTAAGTACTGATGCTAGCACTGGAACAATCACAACAAGGTGCTAGTAATGATGTCTTGGTAAGCATTGAAGGGGTTGAAGAATGAAAAAGAAATGTAAGGATAAAGGGTGTAAAGAAAGAAGCCCTCCATACAACTTAGGCAGAAACCGGGTCAACACATCATGAAGACAACTCATCATGGACCCAGTGATGTATGCACAACCCTTTCCTTGCTACTCAGGCTTCTCTCAAAAGAAGTTTGTTTTATTGTCACGGAGAACAACATGACTTCTATTTACTTTCTCACTTCGAGATAGTTGATATTGAATAGGTGACATCTGCTCCAGCCTCCGACCACTAAAAGTGCACAAATCGAGTCTAGAGCCAAGAGATCAATCAAATCTCGTTAGGACATACGGATGAAGATCAAGAGAGTCCTACGCCATATCCTTGTGATATTGCTAGAACACTCAGAGTGAGTTATTACTACTTAGTATTCATAATGATGAGTGGAAATCCTTCCAGTGTTAACGTCAAACAGCACTGCAGTAGGTCATATGTAAGATTCTTTATGAATTAAACATATGTAGAACTGAAAAGCAACAGTGGTTTGATTCTGAATTGATTCAAACTCGTTTCAGGTTTCTACGCAATATCTTTATGGTCTTGCCAGAACATTCAGAGCGATATTCATCAATATTCACAGTGACGAATGGAAATCCTTCTAGAATCAACATCAAACAGCGCTACGGTAGGTGACTTGTGAGATTCTTATGAATCAAGTTTGTGTCAACTGGAAAGCAACAATGGTAAGATTCTTTACGAATCACACTTGTTCCAGGAATTTGAATTGACGACTTTAATCAAGCGGATATCTATCCAATTGATTCACTCTTTATGTTCGTAGTCTTGTTTGAGACGGTCGAGTAAAGAGAACGGCTAGTACAGCCGCGAAACCCTGTCAAGGAGATTCTTAACTGAATCTACCTATCACAGGTACGGTATTTAATATTGTATAACGGTCTTCACCGACCGGAGGTAAAATGCTACCGACTTAGGACGAATGTCAAAGCCATTCCGTCCGTGTCTATGTTTTGTCTCAAGAAGGTGGCGTCACGGTGTACTCAGCAAAGTGAAAGATTCAAAACCACATACTCATGCCAAAAGACATATTCAACAATTAATAGCGTGAGCATGTGGATGAAGACACAAGATTTCAAGATGGCAAAGACAAGTCAAGGATGATTTGAAGATCTCAAGATTAAAGACAAAGTCGAAAGACAACGACAAAGGCTCAAAGATCAGAGCATGAAGGAAAAAGACTACTATTACACGTTCAAGACTCATTTTTCGCGAGATTAGTAATCTCTATAAATATCCAAAAGACAAAGGGTAATGACCTCTCATAAAGGGTAATGACCTCACATTGGGGGAGATTGTTAGCCTCAAAATATTGAGTCAAACAAGAATGCTCGGTCATATGTTTATTATGAATCGTATATTAGAACGTTGTAATAGGTAGTAGGTTAGTCGTGTATTACGGGCTTAACTTTAAGCTAAGGTTCATTCATAAGTAACCAAAGCCCAAAAGGAAAGCCTGACTCATTATCATATAGCCCATCATGCCACATGTAGGCAAGGCTATATAAACCTCTCCTTGCATGTAAGGAGAGGTTGGTTGGTTGTCTCATTTTCTCTAATTCTCCTAATCTAATATTCACCAAGTTTCTCACACACGTCTCTCTCTTTTTTCTCTCTAGTTTCTCTCTCTAGAATTCATCTCATATCTACCTTTCTTTCTTCTTTAATCATCACATAATATAAGGGACAACACATTTTCTTTTTAATAAAACAATTTCTTAAAAATAAAGTTTATTAAAATCTTTTGTCACATTTGATTAATTGTGAGTTTTAAGAAAATATTAATCCTTGATCACTTAGTTAGGTTAATGACATGTTTATTCATACCTTGAGTGATTCATGCCGAATGCGATCTTGGAGGTGTCGAGAGAAGTATACAAATGTATTCTTGAGTGATTACGAGTACCTTAACGTTTTACATAATGTATAACGAATAATACGTTTGTCATCAACAAAACACAAAGAGATTATATCGACAAAACATCGTAATGTTTGCACTAACAATCTCCCCCTTTTTGATGATGACAAACAAGTAAACCGCAACGCATATTAAAATGTATAAGTTACTCGTTTACACTTACTTCTCCCCCTTTTGTCGAATCAAAAAGGTAGTCAACGTCTTGAAGAAGAAAAGAACCAACGTCGAGAGAGCACACATCCAAAGTTGTAGTCATCGATAACGCATCATTTGAAGAAGAGAAGAATTGACGTCACGAGAGCTTGCATCTGAAAGGTAGTCTTAATTTATAGAAGAAGAGGATCGACTTTGAGAGAACATGCATCCAAAAAGCTAATCATCCATTGTGGTTGTAGGTTGAGAAGCAAGAATCCAAACCGTAGACCCATTATCTAAAGATATTGAGCTAGCGTCATCCTAGTGAAGTCTTCAATCAACATAGGTTAACTAACTCCATGCATAATAAAATGCTTATCTTCGAGATTCCAAAATTCATTACTTGCAAGAAGTTCAATGAATGCAATTTAAGTGAGTCAATGATTGCAAATGTAATGACTAGAAATCTTGTAAATGCTCCCCCTTGATATGAGCTCCCCCTTGCTTGAGGCACCAATGAAGCAGGGATAGTGACAAGCTACAAAGAAGGGTTAGAAAAGTCTTACAAAACAAAGTTAGTGGACAAGAGCATATATACCAATGTCACCCAAGCGGAATTAGCTCTTAACAACTCGAGTACAAAGAGAGGGACTCAAGAGAAAGCTAAAACAATCTTAACTTTTTAAAAGTGTCAAAAGTTTGACAAGTTAAGAAAAATAATTGGGCTATTAGATAGAAAAGAGAACCCAACTTATTTTGGTGACACCAAAAAAATATAAAAAAGGACTAAGATAGAAGAGAGATGTCCAATTTATAAGAAAAATATTGTCGAGAGAACATACTCCACTTTAATATATTGGCACGAATACCGAACTAAAGAGAGTATGACAAGGACAATAAAACAATTCCGCATAGTCGAAAAGAGAGGAAGAATGACTATGAGAAAACGCGAAAACGAGGACGATAAACAAGTCGTTTGCACAAACAATGACAAGCATTGGAGAAAGAATTGTGCACACGATGCTATCAATCCAAAGACAAGTCGAAGGAGATGATATTGACAAGATCAATTCACAATTATTGGAATAGAGGTAGAGAAGAAACATCCATATCAATTGTAATGATAATATGTCAAAGGGTAAAAAACTTAGAATTTTTGGAATCACCCAAGAAAATTCAAGATTTAACCAAAATCCTCTCAAAGGTTAAAAACTTAGAATTGCTGGAATCACCTAATCCAATTGTAAATTTTAACCACAATCAACTCTCAACAATGAGAAAGACAAAAAATCTCAACTCGAAGAAATTTTTTTACCTTAAAAATAATTCCTTTAGAAAGCTCCAAAAGCTTTAAATCGGGAATCAAGGTACAAAAATAAAGAAAATCCAAAAGCGAGGATAAATCGACGCTTAAGAAAAATACTAGATATAAGACATTATAGGCAAGGATGCTTATGAACGTCGACACCAAAAAGATGACTCAATGATATAGAGAAAGAGATTAAATAAGTCAAAGAATAGAAAAACCAAGATGGATGGTGTTTAGCATACTATAAACTACATGCTCAAAGTTTCGTAGCTCTTCTCAATCATTGTGAATATTCAAAGAAAAATTACATGAAGAGGAAAGGGTGAGGCTCGACTTGACTTAGTTTAGAAAGGATAGAAGAGAGAGATGCAACTTAGAGAGGCGTGATTAAAATAAATCGAAAGAGACTCAACAAAGAAGTTAAGGATAACTTCACAAAATAATTCAAGAACACTAAACCTTATTAGGTGATAGTGAAGTCTTGAAGAAAAACGAGAGAAGAAACCTAAAAGAAAATAAAAGAAGGATTCTTCAAGAAAACTCGTCAAAGATAGAGATAGACAAAAAATGAACAAAGGGACTCACTGGCCGCGGTTCGTTAAATAGGTCCGCGATTCATTATCAAAAATGAGCCGCTAGGTTATTTGAGGAACCGTGGACAGTGGGTGTCCAAAAACGATTATCAACTCAAAAGAAAATCACTTGGTTAAACAATTTAACAAAAGTTTCTAAATGGCTTGAGAGTCAATGCTTCAGATATGACTTTTAACAATTGCAATTGCAAGTTAAAATTACTTGAATATTTCGAAAGAAATATTTAAGTTGTCAATCTTACTAGGATAGGAATTCGGTTAAGATCTAACCTTCCTTGACAATCAAGTGAGAAAATAAAAAAAAAGGAAGATCACAAGGAAAACGAGATCCAAGACCCAAAGACAAATCATGTTGAAAAACATGAAAGGAAATACAAGAAAATAAAGATCATACAAAAATGTATGAAACACAAGCCTAAAACTTAAGCATAATTTTAATCTTATTTACACTAGAATTCTAAGATTTGTTTAAATTAGATGTCTTAGCATTAAGCAATCCATATGCTTAAATGAAAGACAAGGTGGTGGCGTAATTTGGTGGATAAGGCTTGGTGATAATCTTGTAATTAAACTCATCATAGATATAAGACATGACAAGATGTTGATATTGACAACAATGACAATACGTTCCATGATGCATGACAAAATCATGTGATGGAGGAATAACACAAAAGGGAAGTGGTGGAAAAGGAGAGTTTCTAAAATCAATTTCCTTAGAAGGAGAAAAGATTTGATTTGGTGTGTTCTTTGGTTAATTTGGGCTGAAAGAGATTTGAGAAAATTGTGGATAATTAAGGCTTTCATTTTGTGAAAAATACATTTTGCTTTGGTGTGAAAGAGATGGCAAAATGCTTTTGGTTAAAAAGAGAAAGCACAAGATATTTTGGGAGTGATCAAAGGTTTGAAACAAAGATTACAAAGGGTGTTGGAACAATTGGGAAGTTTTAGAAAACCCGTTTTTGGTTGCTTCTGCCCGCGATTCCTTAGTTCCACCGGCGGTTCCATATCGATATGGAGTCGCGGTCTCAATAAAGAACCGCCCACAGAGGGTGTGTTTAGGAGGATAAGGGAATTTTTCTAATTCGGAAAATCCTAATGTTCTAGTCTAACTTATCATAAAGTTATGCTATAGAGCAATAAAAACTAGAACACACACAAAGGAAAAACACATAGGTTCAATTAGCACGTAGGAAGAAGGCTAAGAGAAACCTAATGGCTATAAAAGAAAAAGACTCATAATGACATACAAAGTTCATCAAAGTAAACTATTATTAATCATATTTTGGAAGAGCCGTTTAGCCAATTTAGAGAATGAGTATGAGACTATCACTATAGGTGCTCAATTAAGGCTAAGCACGACCGTTTTTACGAGTTATAAAATAACCCATTTTCCCACATGGAAGTAATTCAACCGTTAGGTCAAATTAAGATTCTAGTGCATAAATTCTCTAGTAGTCATTCTCAGGTTAGACAAAATGTAATTCCTACATTTGTCTAATAAAGTGTAGCAAGGATGAGAGTGTATGACGACACAATGCACAACCTAATGAGGGTAAAGAATGCACCATTGCATATCTTGTCAAACAAGTCTAGTTAAGGTTATTTACCTTAGTAGAACTTGAGGCCAATCACTTTGAAGTGTATAAACAACGTTGCATTGCAATGTAAATTACTTGAGTATTTCGGATGAAACAACCAAGATGTCAAACCGACTCTATTGTGCATTATAAGAAATTATTAAACAAAATATGTCTAATAATTTGAACAAGTAGATTCAGTATACCATCATCAACACAAGTGTGAGTTATGATCTGATGTATATTATTAATAAACCACATTTATTTCTACACTTAAATACATGTCAATTAGATTCGATAATGATACCAATCATATTTTGAATAATGAATTGTTACTTAATCAAAATCTTTCTTGATTCTCACAAACACTCCTTTAAGAGAAAATAGCTAAGATTTTTAAAGGGTGTTTCATGTTTTCTAATGAGACATTAATCTACTTGAACTAATAACACAATGATCGAGTAAGACGACCCACATCAATAGATTTGACAAGCTCCCAAAGCTTTCAAACCTAAAAGTGTTAAAGAACATCCCAAGTTGTACAAAATGTTTATGTAACATTTGTAAACCAAGAGATGTTAATCCTATATGCAATGCACACATAAATAGACAACTAAGTAACACTACTACCAACAGTAATGACCACTTAAGAATGTCCAAAGATAAAAGCTAAAACACAAAGGCATTCGTCTTTGTTTTGAGTGTTAGATACACCAAATTATACATAGCTTGATTTTATTAGAAAATAGTTTTCGACCCATTAAAAAGTTTAATTAAGTTCAAAACTTCATAAATATATCAATTTACAAAGATATATCAACAACAGATGTCCAACTTAATATAAAAGAGTAAAACACAAGTTTTACGACAAACCAAGACTCAATACTTTGGACAAAGTATAGAACTTAGAAAACATCCAAAATTTAAAGTTTGAATAAATGTTTGGAAGCATTTTTAATAGAAAGGAAATTCAATTACGCTCAAAATGACGGGTGGCACGACTTCTACGGACTTACGGCTGATTTTATATGATTTTTCAAAGTTTGCAAAAATCTGAGTCGGACTTACCGCGGTTCCTTATTGATAAGCAACCTCGGGGAATAGATAATTGAGTTTTTAGCCAAAATCATTTGAAAACTTTTTGGAAGGACTTAGGACTCTAAAAAATCATTATAAACACATAGAACTCGTATTTTAGAGTTAATTATGACACAAAAGATTTTTAAACTTCCAAATATGAAAAGATTTAATTCAAGCTATTATACAATGTTTATTTAACACCAAAACTTGTACGAATGAAACAACAAACACATTTCACAAGTAATCACTCCTCATGAACAATTTGATACAAAGATCGTCGCTATTTTTAAAAACCGTTTTCATTTTTAAAAACCATTTGTTTTGAAAAAGAGAGCAAAGATCGATCCAAGCTTTAAAGTACAATATACTTCAAAGATCTTAAATAACCATGCTCTGATACGAATTGTAGAAACTAGAAGGGGGGGTGAGGGTTGAATAGTTTCTAATTCATTTTCAAAACATTTCGGCTTAATCCACTGTGCGTGGTTCTTTATTGTACCCGCGGTTCTTTATCAATAAAGAATCGTCGGTCCATTTAGGGAACCACCGACAGTGGACGAAACCATATATTAAATGTTAATCTTAAACAATCCTTGGTATCAAATTCTCGATCAAGCTTGACTAGATATGAGATGTGTTTGATTGAAAGATAAATACTACAAGTAAGAAAATACACAAACACATCAAATCAAGAATACATCAAGCAATAGTCTAAACACTAAGCACACACGTACTAAGCATAAGTTTTTCCACAAATACGATGTTTAAACTAAGTGATGTACACTTGACCATAATTTAAACATGAAGCACACACGTACTAAGCCTTAACTTTTCCGTAACTTAGATGTTTAGATTATGGGATACACACAACACACAACAACATATAAAACCATCAATAAGAGTAAAGACATAAATGTAAAGGAAAGTACCGACACGATGATTTATAGTGGTTCGGTCACGAAGCTCCTCTTCGCCCTACTCCACTCCTCAAGTACACCTTACTCGAGAGTTACTTCACTAGTCAACAAACTCCTTAAGGTGGAGAAACCATACACAACGTTGCTTATCCAATTTCTGACTCTAAGCTAAACGTCGAGTCCTAATCTTAGGTAAGACCAATCTACACAACGTCGCCTACTTCACCATTTTCCGACACAAGGCAAGATGTCGAGTCCTAATCTTAGGTAGGACCAATCTACACCCATCTACACAACTTCCAAGTTGACACACCAATTTGGATCTACACAACTACACAACTCTTCACAACTACACAACAACACCACTCTTCACAACTACACAACTACCCTACTCTTCACAACTACACAACTACCCAACTCTTCACAACTACACAACTCTTCATCCTAGTTATGTTTTATGGCCCAAAATAACAAACCTTGTGTTTTGTGGCCTAAACACATAAACCATATAGATCTAAGTACTCGCCACTTAGATTGACTCTAACACTATATCCAAGTATTAACAAACTCGGATCTACATAACTAACACCTAATCCAAGGATACCCATCTCTTGGATCTACTACCCTTACAAACGCATCCAAGTGAACCCAGCACTTGGATCTTCTACATATACATAGTAGGAAAACAATGACTTGATCTAGAAGGAGAGATATTCATCATGTTATGAACCCAACACTTCATGGTAATGAAAGTGTTCTTCTCTTTACACTTGAGAGGATGAGAGGATTGAAGGAGTGTAACACCCCACTTTGATAAGTGGACCGTTACGCGTAATTATGGTGTGTCATCAAAGCATTCAAGGTAATATGTAGTAAAACATACATGACCATAGGGTAAACTGGAATCAAACAGCGGTTCCCAAACATAAGCCCAAAACATAATAAAGTAAATGAAATGAATGAAAGACTTAAACAAGCATAAGTATATGAAGGTAAAAGGAGAAGAATTCTATGGCAGCATCCATCCTATGCATGTCCTCCAAAATGATCGAGTCTATCCTTGGGTACCTGCCGTTTTGGGACATGGAAAGGAAAGTAACGGCTGAGCATAACGCTCAGTGCACGGATATACAAGCATGGAATGAATTATATAAGCATGTAAAACATATAGCAGCGGAAATGTATATGTCCTGGAACACCTGGTATAACTTGATAAAACTGGTTTTGTAGTTTGAAAAGCATTATGTTTATTGTAACACCCCACCATGGCGGAATATAGGGCGCGACGTATGGATATCATCACAACAAACGGTGTCTCTATAGAGAAAACTAAAATGCAACTATAATATCATAAAATGGTGACACAAATGTCATGACAATATCTCAACAATGCAGGAGTCTAGGTAAGTAGGTAACAGTCCTACCTCTTACCCAAGACAAACAAATAACACTAACAATCACATATAGGTGCCAACAATATCACTACCGAAACAATCAGAAAGAAAATAAACTAAGAAGGAACGGGGATCTCCTTCTAAATGCATTCCTACTCGACTCCAATCCTAGCCACATAAGTTCTCACGTTTAACCACGTATCACCTGAAAGAGACACTAAAACACGTCAACATAAAGTTGGTGAGAGTCATAGGTTTAGACTCCAACGCTAAATCAGTTACAAGCTGTGAATAACAACCATCAACACAATAACATATGGACAATGCGCTACAAGTATGCATTAACAACTAGCATTCATGTTCAATCAATCATCACAATACCAAGGCATCACGCCTTACTAACAACCACAATTTCCAAGGCATCACGCCTTACCAACAACCATAATTTCCAAGGCATCACGCCTTACCAAACACCATAATTTCCAAGGCATCACGCCTTACCAAACACCATAATTTCCAACGCATCACGCCTTACCAAACACCATGGTACCATAGGCGGCCATACACCTATGTACCAATCCCAAGGCCACTACCTTGTCATTAACCATTGGTCCCATAGACGATCACGCTATGTACCTATCCCAAGGCCACTACCTTGTCATACACAAACAAGAACCACATAGCAGTTAATCACATAAAGTACACACAAGTCCATCTCAAATCACAAACACATTCACAGCATCAATTTAGAAAATAACTCAACACAGTGTCTCTTCCATCCTATCTGGAAGTCAAAATCAATAATAAACATGGGACTATGAAACTCACCTGATTGAGCTCCTCCAAGAGTCCGCGCACTAGCAAAAGCTAACAAACCAAAAACACATAATCAATACACGAACCAATCACCAAGATGGCTCATCAACCTATGATGGACATCTAACCTACTCTCATATATACACCTCATCTATATGCTCTAAGCATCCCATTACACCCTTCTATAAAGCCCTTAACTCGTTTTATTTTATAACACATCCCGTTAACATTTTATCAAAAACAGTCATAGTTTTAGGTCTCTAAACTATAAGCCAAACGCCCACCTAAACACACCCATGATCTCTGTAAAGAGAATATTCATACTTTTACATACGTTAGCTAACACCTCCCACTTGCCCTAACCTTAAAGCTACTGTTAAGGCCCCGATATATTTATATATATTATCGTCATTCCAGATTTACTGATTTTAGACGTATGAAAAGTTTGTTATGATTAGGGGGTCTTACCCTAAACCACAACCTTAGCCCAAGTACAGATACTTACTATAATATAAACCATCTCTTATGTTCGTTAGAAGATCCCAATGCAACCCTAAGTACCCCAAACAACCCAAAACTTAAAAAGAAAACAGGCTGAATTCAAAACTGATTTGACCTCCGACTGTTGTAACCTGGTTTTGACCCACTTCCCAACCTCCAATGCAGTTCTCGTTTCTTGATTTAGAAAGACAACTCAATTACCTATCCAGGGCTAGCTTGATCGCATCTTGAATGTTCCTAGAACTCTAGATATGATCAAAACAATAGACTCAAAATTCTGCCCAGTTTTTAAAAACGGGTTTAACAAAATTAACCTCATTAATTAACCCTAATCCCTCTAATTACAAGCCCTAATTTATTTAATCATTAAAATATGATTAATATACTGTTTTTAATTAAACCCTAACCTAAATCCATCATAAGATGATCATAGAACATTAAAAACAATTTATATGAAAAGGGTTTTGAAGATTTACCTTTAAATTAATGGAAGATGAGAAAAACCCAATTTTTGAAGAACCCTAATTGGCCACCATTGTTAAAATTCGACTATGAGATGTTATGGGGGTGAAAAACCTGATTATTTTGGTTATGGGATGGGTTTGGTTAAAGTCCTAAAGGCCTCCTAATCCCATTACAAGTCCATTGGGCCTGTTTTTGGGCTTTTTGGTTATTTTCTTCCTTCCTTTTCTTTTAATCATAATAACCGACCCTCCCCTCTTAGATTTCGTTTTTTATTTATTTTGATTATTAATAATTGTATTAATAATATTACTTTAATTTTCCTTAATTTATTTCAGCTCCTAAAGCCTCCAAAACCTCAAAACCGTAAAACTAGTCAAATTTACGCGTTTTACCGTAAAAGACGTAAAATATACACTTTTATAAAAAATCTCAAATTTTGAAATAAACTTTATAACTAAGTCCTAAATGACTTAAAACCATCCCGAAAAATATCCATATGACTAATTACCTCATCCGAGACCTCTAAATGTTAAACCGTAAATCGTAAAAATACGATTTTTTATAATACATATACGTATACATAAAACCATTAAATAACACCATCTCACTTCATAGTCACTACCATGTGAACTTATGAACATGAAATCATCACACATCGTTTCACTCACAAGGTACCCCGTACCGGAAACGATATCCAAACCACAAATTATACACACCAATAAGCACATAAACACGTAAAGACACGTAACTAGCACCAAAATAAAACTAAGTGACGAACCTCAAAACCAGGGTTGTCACATTTATCTTGTAAAAACTGTTTAACATGTTTACCATTAGCCAATATAGGTCATGAATTATCAACGTGCATGAATACTTGGAGGGGTGACCTCGTCATACAAATTAGAGGGGTTGCCTCTAATTTAATATACTGGTTTTGGATAGGAGGGATCAGCTCTTTGTGAAGGATGAAAGGCACACACCACATTCACACTGAATAATCTGCTGAAAACATGTAACTAGGATGCACCCATACGCCCCACCTGATAATATAATAAATGGCCAAAAGCTGAAAGGGACGCCACGAGCTATCACTCCGCCGTGGTGAAGTCATAACACTGGTGCCTCCAGTGTTATGGTTATGGTACCTCCATATCTAGGTGAAACTGGTCATGCATGTATATGGCTTTAGGTATTCTAATTAAACAAAAGCAATTCAAAAACATATAAAACATATACTGGGGAAAACAGTTGGCTGCATACGGGGAAATCCTAATAAGGAAAGAATGTCCATACTGAAAGGACGGAGAATCCGTACCTTGTGTCCAGTGAACGAAGAAGACGAACAGAAGAGAGTCCTACTTCGGTATCACTAATGCTACATAAATACATACATGTATAAGTATCTGAATACTGAGTACGTAACGGGTTTTATATCATGTCTTAACTTGTTTTATATGTTCATGTCATGTTTTTCTGATTTAAGCTTTATACTGCGTTTATCCTATATTCTGTCTATTCTAACTAAGTATTTCTTGTATTTCTTATATTATTATACTTGTTGTGTAGTAATAAGTAACTTTCTAAAAATAGCAGGTTTCCTAAAATAGAAAGTTTCCAAAAATAGAAAGTTTCCAAAAATAGTAAGTTTCCAAAAATAGAAAGTTTCCAAAAAATAGAAAGTTTCCAAAAATAGAATTACTTCTTAAAACAGATAAGTTTCTAAAAATAGAAAGTTTTCATAAATAGATTAGCTGCCTTAATTAAATAAGTTTCAAAAAAATAGAAAGTTTCCATAAATAGAAATAAGCTGGATTATTAAGCTAATAATATAAGCTTAAGTGTTTACTGATTAATATACTAAGTCATGTGATTAAATAGTATAGTTTATTAGTTATAACATGTTAATTAAATAAACTATAGGTTATATCCTTTAATTAAATATAGACATGATTTAATTAAATTGAGTGTACAAAGATACTTAGGTAAGAACATGTATTAATATTAATATTAATATAACCTAAGTCATGATAATTAATTAATTCTATGTCATGTTTTAATAATTAATTAATTATTATAGTCTAAATTTAAATAATTAAATACTTAGTCTAAACTTGTAATTATTAATTAATAACAATATTGCATGTATTTATTAATTAATAATAATCCATGATTTACTGATTAAACCTTATAACTCAATTAACTAAGTTTAATTAATCACATGTACATGAATAATTATGTAAATAATTATTTAATCATAAGCTTTATTTAAATAACATGTACAACATAAACCATGGTTTTAATCAAATAAAACTACATTTAGGTTAAGCATGTAATTAATTTAATTAAAATGTAATATTTAAACTAATTAGGTTAAATAAAATACATGTTTATTAATTTAGCCAAACACCCCCTTAAGTCTGCCTTAAACTGTGAACCAAACACACCCTTAACTGGTTAAACACTTCTTGCTGATAGTTCTTAATACCTACTATTTTTAATGATTTTTACATGCTGACTGTTTAAAATTACCTACTGACCCATGACTTGTTCCTGCTGCCAGACCAAATACACCACTGGCCGCAGCCAGTGGTTTCCCCTGCTAGGCCGCCGTTGACACTGTAAGCCAAACGCACCCCTGCTGACAGCAGGGGTTGCGGCTGAAGGAGTAAAAATCCTGATGTGGTTGTTTGGTTTGCAGCTGCTTGAAAGAAAACCACCACCGAGAGTCATAGACTCTCGGTTTGGTGCAAGCCGAACCAAGCACCCATTAAACCTTATGTTTGAATAACCCCATGACAAAATTAACATGTTTATTTACTTGTTTTATTTATAACCCCATGATTTTATGTGTTCTAAATTAATAAAAGAATTAAAAAGAAAAGGTTATAGGATTACCAATGCGTGAATCAAACGAGGATGATAACACGAAAGACTATCTCTTGAATTGAATCACCAAAAATCAACCAACAACCACCCTTGGTGGTGTTATACCCAGCGGACAAAGAGAGAGAGGAAAAATGGGCTAGGGTTTTTATTATTTTTCTAATCTCTTGAATTATGAAACATGTTTTTCCCTTTTTCCTAGTTTAGTAAAATTTGCATGAGCTTGGCCCATGTTTCTTGTTGTGTCCGTGGGTAAGGGGGCCCATAAGGGTAACCCGAATATTTTTCGTGTCTAATTAATAAGTGTGTTCTCGATTTCGTGTTTTATGTGATTTAATAGTTATCGTTCGTGTTTTATTATATTTATTCGTGATCGTAATAAATATATAAACATACGTAATACTGAGCTCGTGATTAATTTAAGTTCATGATTTCATGTTCGTATGTTCGTGATTATAATTATTATTGAAATAATTATCGTGTGTTAATACGTAATAAATACTTATCGTGTTATAACACATACGTAATACTTGTAATTCTTGTTCGTGATACGTGTTCATGTTATATAAGGGAAGTTTTAATCCCGTACGTACGATCATAAGTGTACTGTTCATGGTAAAAGCATGCGGGTTTTACAACTCTTCCCCCTAAAAAGAATAATTCGTCCCCGAATCATAGATATCGTAACTGGAAGCGTAACATACCGAAATCCAACTGAGAGGGTATATAAGATAAAAAGGACATGAAGGTGACATGGTAGAAGAAACGTGAAACGTGACATGTCTTGAAAAAGACATGGAACGTGACGTGATTGAAATGACATATCTAATTGATAAAAGAAAAATGGATAAGAAGTCCGGATGAACTTGTCCGTTTCCAAGTGGCTTCCCTCTTGGAATGGTTCCTTCACAAGATCTTGACTCAAACGATAATCTTGGTCCTCCTGACCTTAACTTGAAAACACGAAAAGTTCATGATTATCAACGTACGATAGATCCCTTGAATTCGATTGAGGAAATAAAAATTAACGTGCAAGGGTAACTGAAACATTACGATGCAAAACAATATGACTTAACTGATAATTAGCAATGATGCGCGAGACATATTGAAACGTAGTACGTGAAAAATTTTGAACGTGATACGTGAAAAATTTTGAACGTGATACGTGGAGATATGTTGAGGGTAGTATGAGCAAACATATCGTGATCCATGATACGTGTAACATATCGTGAACGTGATACGAGGAACGTGAAATGAACGTGACATGTGAAACATATCGTGAACATGGAATACGGCGGAGGTATCGCCAAATGCCATTAGGTGAGACATGGACTGTGACGTAAAACGTCTATCTGAGGATAGGGAGTTATACTAAACTTGAGTTTAGTCTCTCCAGTTCCTTCAAAACTTCTTAGAACGAAGATGAACATAAAATCGTAAGCCAAGATACGATCATGAAAGTGAATAGTGTCATGAACGTGAGCATGAAAGCAAGTCGTGAAATTAGAACAAGGATGAACGTAAATAAGGAGCACAAATGTGGACCTTTGTCTGACCTGATAGCTGAGGGGTTACCAAGTGATCTGATGAGCCTTGGCTGGAACATGTCCGAGTAATCTGTTGGTTCTGAAATCCTCGTGGATGTAAGGATTCTGCAGACTTGATCAAACTATTGGCAATAACATAGATATCATCTTGCTTCTTCTGAGTTTGTGTTAATCTGGTAACCAAAATCCATGGAGATCTTGTCCCATTTCTGTTCACCATTTCTGATGATGGAAAGACATCCTAGTCTGTTGGTGTTCTATCATAGCCTGTTGGTATGTCAGGTACATAGATATGAACGTAACTGTATCCTGCTTCATAGAAACTTGATACATAGAAGTTTATGAAACTCTGAGTCTCCGAGATTAGACTTTTCTTAGCGTAGGATTTTCTTGGAACACCTAAGGTAGTGTAGGGTTCTCACCTTTACGCATAAGCTGAGCCATGGTAAGATTAACCTTGCGAATCCTTGTGATTCAGCGTGTCACTGTAATCAAACAGAATTGATATTGTAAAATTTCCAGGGTGAAATTTCTCTTGTCGTAGAATTTGTAACATAGTGCAAATATGGTCCTACTGCTCTCCTCTAGACTTAGAGGAAAATAAGGTTGTCCTCGATGAAAACACTGATGAATTTGTTATGAGTTCATGGAAACTCATTTTATTAAGTCCATAATGCTGCTAGAGCATTTATGAGACTAATACAAAATCATGAATCTAGCATGACCGAATCGTGTACGAATAGCAGTCATGGAAATGTCCTGCTCTTTCACTTACCACTGCTGGCAGCATGATTATGAATCTGATCTTGGAAAAGTGTTTGACACCCTCAAGTCGATTGGACATTTTTCAATACATGGAAGAGAATAACGGTTATGAATGGTGATTTGTTTACATTGACGGTGGTCAACACATAATCTCATGTTACCGTCCTTCTCCTTGAAGGTTCTTCTGGAGTATATTGGGAAATTTTGGAATAATCTGCTGGTTACGCGAAAACGGACTTCAGTGGTCGTGTCTTAACTGACAGCTAGGAATTTAGCAGCCATGGCTAACAAGGCACGTGCTTGGAAAGCATAGATAATTTATACAGATTTTCCTGATGGAAAAATCAAGCTGAATGTATTCAGGAGCCTGAACATTACTGTACATAATCATGAATCGTAGCATGGTGCGCTGTTCGTAGTCCCTAATTAGGATAAAATTCAACTCGCATCTGTCCTAGGTAATGCGTTAGCAGCTTGGATCTTATCATTAGGCTGAAGGAAAACCTTCGCATAGATGGGGAATACGAGCGGCGTCCTTCATGGTCATGAATATATGAAATATGGTGCAAGAAAGGAAAGTATCATCGAACAATCGTGACAGATCTCACTGATATGCTGGTGCTGGTACTAAATTTCTTGTGGCCTGATTAATACATGGCACAACAAAATGGATATACCCTTTGGAGGGTACCCTGAAATTCTTAGGGATGTTCCAGAATTGGACGTGAGTCATGTGTCTTGACTCGTGTCTTGGGAAATTAAGCGTGACATGTGTCTTGACTGGTGTCTTAACATGAGTATTCAGAGGGTATACATGAGACATGTATCTTGACTGATGTCTTGTCATCTGTCTCGAGATGTGAAACGAATGGAACTACAAATATTAGGTTATTATGCAAAAATCGGCGGGTCGGTTGGACTATTAATTCTTTGTATCTCTGATCACGTCCGTGGCCGGAGCTTCGATTGCGATTGCTAGTATAGTTTCTGTCATAGTAGTGGTTACTATCGTCTTGTCTGTCAGTTCCATGACTGTCACAACCCACCATGGCGGAATATGGGGCGCGGCGTATGGATATCATCACAACAATAGCGTGTTTATAGAGTTAACTAAATGAAATAGAAATGTCATAAAAAGGTGACACAATGTCATGACAATATCTCAAACAATGCAGGCGTCTAGGTAAGTAGGTAACATGCCTACCTCTTACCAAAGACATTCAAATAAACAAACATCAAACATATAGGTGTCTAAAATGTACCACTTATTCAAACATTAAATAAATACTAAGAGGAAAGGGATTCCTCCTAATGCAATCCTAGCAGCCTCTATACTCTAGCCACTTCTAACATCATCTTGCACAACTACCTCACCTGAAAATGATACTAAAATCTGTCAACATAAAGTTGGTGAGAACATAGGTTTAAGTTATCTAGAACATCATAAGAAACCTTAACATCCGCTGTAAATAAGTTGAAGAAAAACAATTTATAGTAATGGACCATAATGTGATAATCATGTTACATACAACTACAATCTAAGCACAATTATAACAATCAAGAACACACAATAAGAACAATGCACCACACTATTAACAATCAAGAAGTATCCCGTCACACACACAAGAACACACCACACTATCCGGATCTTTCCCACACCACCTGTGGAAGATGAACTATATCCCCGTCGAGATATCTTGCCTCCAAAGAGACGATGCACAAGTACTCAGGACGGATCATGCCCCCCGAACCAAGAACTTAGGACGGATCGTGCCCCACGCTCAACACACATCACAACTGGTCCCATAGATGCCCATACATCTATGTACCAAAGCCAATCACAACCCAACCAAGATTCACATATCAGAACACATATCAAAGTACATATGAGAATACATAAGCACGCATGTCACACAATAACACATCTATGTCCAAACATTTATAAAAATTTAGCACCAAAAGATTATAAGAACACCACAAGTGTCATGTCCATCCCATACTAGAAGAAAACATTTAAAAACTCAGTAAAAATGAGACTATGAACTCACCTGAATGCTTCTTCACAAGTCCTCGCACTAGCAACAAGCTAACAAACCAAAAACACGCAATCAATACATGAACCAATCACTAAGATGGCTCATCAACCTATGATGGACATATAGACTATTCCCACATAAATACCTCATTGATAAGCTCTAGTCACCCCATTACCCTTCCCTAACAAGTCCTTAACTTGGTTAAGTTTAATAACTATCCCGTTCATATTTTACACAAAACAGTCCCAGTTTTTAGGTCTCAAAACTTTAAGTCAAACGTCCACTTAAACATACCCATGGTTTCTGTAAAAGGAATATTCATACCCTTACATATGTTGGCTAACACCTCCCACTTTTCCTAACCTTAAAGCTACTGTTAAGGCCCCGATATATATATATATATATATATATATATATATATATATATATATATATATATATATATATATATATATATATATATATATATATATATATATATATATATATATATATATATATATATATATATATATATATATATATATATATATATATATATATATATATATATATATATATATATATATATATATATATATATATATATATATATATATACTTTTGTCATTCCAGATTTCCTGATTTTAAACATACTAAAAGTTTGTTACAATTAAGGGGTCTTACCCTAAACCACAACCTTAGCCCAAGTGCAGATACTTACTAAAATATATAAACCATCTCTCATGTTCGTGAGAAGATCCCAATGCAACCCTAAGTACCCCATACAACCCAAAACTTAAATAGAAAACAGGCTGAATTCAAAACTGTTTTGACCTCCGACTGTTGTAACCCGTTTTTGACCCACTTCCCTACCTCCAATTTAGTTCTCGTTTCTTTCATTGGAAAGCCACTTCAAGTACCTTTTCAGGGATACTTGGATCGCATCTTGAATGTTCCTAGAACTCCCGATAAGATCAAAACAATTGACTCAAAATTCTGCCCAGTTTTTTAAAAACGGGTTTAATCAAATCAACCTCATTAATTAACCCTAATCCCTCTAATTACAAGCCCTAATTTATATAATCATTATAACCCCATTAATATAACATTAATTTACTGTTTTTAAATTAACCCTAACCTAAATCCATCATAAGATGATCAATTAAACATAAAAACAATTTAATTAAAAAGGTTTAAGAAGGTTTTTTTTTTACCTTTAATTCAATGGAAGATGTAAAAACCCAAATTTTTGAAGAACCCTAATTCTCCTCCTCTTTTTGGTCGACTGGAACTCCAGGGAATAAAAAAAATGCGTTTGATTTAGTGTTTGGGGTTCCTTATATAGCCAAAATAATCCTTTTCCAACCCAATTACCACTTACCATAAATCTTTTCTTTTTTCCTTTTTTTTCTCTTCTATACCGACCTATTCCCCATAAAATCCGTTTTTCTATTTATTTTATTATTAATAAATATCTTATTAATATTACCTTAATTTTCCTTAATTTATTTCAGCTCCTAAAGCCTCCAAAACCTCAAAACCGTAAAACTAGTCAGTTTTTACGCGAATACCGTAAAAGACGTAAAATATACACTTTTATAAAAAATCTCAAATTGTGAAATAAACTTTATAACTAAATCCTAAATGACTTAAAACCATCCCGAAAAATATCCATATGACTAATTACCTCATCCGAGCCCTCTAAATGCTAAACCGTAAATCCTAAAAAAAAATACTATTACTATAATACTTATACGTATACGTAAACACCAAAATATCACCATTTCATTTCATAGTCACTAATTGTGAGCTCATGAACATGAAATAACCGTTCCTCTATTTACTTATGAGTACTTCTATACTCATAAACGATAGCCACACCAACCTCAATCACACAAAATAAACATGTAATCACACAATCAAGTAAGCACACATAAAATAACCTAAAAGTAAGACCATGTGACAAATCCAAAACCTAGGGTTGTCACATCACTCCCTCCTAATAGAAATCTCGTCCCGATATTTACTCCCAAACTCAAACTTATTCTCAGCAAACAAACAAGGATACATATCCCTGATAAAACCTTACGTTCAAACGTGAACCCAGTTTAAACTAAAATAATTTCAACCTACAACACATGAGCCTTAACCGTCTGCGAGGAAACTTATTAAAACCATAAAGTTATGTAATCAACCTAACTAAATCTCGCAACTCATCAAACAAGAACTGTCTTGAAACCAAGTTATGAGCCATTACATAACTCGACGAGTTTAAAACTGTCACCCCGATTTCGGTCCTACTCATAAATACCATAAATCAAAACTCATCAAGATATAACCATGTGCTTTAAGGTCTAAATAAATCTCAAATTCTATCCCAACTCATCTCTATGTTAACCCTCCAAGTGTTTATTACCAAATTCGAGCCCTAATTTATTTTAATTCCAGAAAATTAAAATTCTCACCCATCATATGATTAATTACATGATTTTAACATATTTAACTAAATAAGAACAAAATTTCAACTAAAGAACAATAAATTTAGGTGTAAAAAAACCAAAATATTTTAAAAATAAATAAGCCATGCTTAAATGTTAAAAAAAAATTATATTCCACCTTATTTCAAACACGTTTTCGACACTTTACCCTCATTTTATCGACTACCAACAACTATTTTAACTATTTGTAATTTCCATTTTTACACCACGTAAGACTCAAAACAAAAGATATCGTTATTCTAAAAAGAATTCTCCACCCTCTCAATAGCCTCTACACCAAAAGTACCATACAAACAAACACGTGAAATGAGGACTCGATAAATGCGCTACTATGGAAGTTGAACATCTCAAAGAGAAACGAGCTAGCAAACCATCCTAAGAATACAATCGCTAAGTAGAAGGGATATATACATATATAGACATATGCGTACATACACTCAAGTCCATCCAACATATACTATACAAGCATGTATTAACCCTCTTTCATGCAACCATACTTAGGAATCCATTGATGTCGTGGTACTTGTATAACTATGTTGGTCACCATACTTATACAAGTCCCCTTTCACCAATGCACTCCCTCCTATGATGACACTTATAAGAATTAATACTACACATAACACATCGGTCTACCAACTCAAATAAACACATAGATCCTACAACTCATATAAGCACATAATCCACAACATAACATAAGGTCCAAAATCACATGTATTAAAATAACATAGCCAATGCATGAAAAAAATAAACTCGTATTCCAGTTGAACCACCGTAGACAAAATTCAAAATGCATAAAGAACATGAAAACGTAATTAAACGGAATCCAACAATGACGAACGTATACGACTATAGTTCAACCCGCACTATTCAAAACTCGAAAAGAAAATAACATGTAGCTAAGTATGAACTTACTATGGTTCAATTCATACTAGTCAAAACATCGCAATAAATAACATCCAAACACATCAATTAATATAAAATGCACACATACTCCTATGGCGCCTATATGCAGGGACCCTTAAGCTATAGACTAGGCTACGCGACTAGGCAACCTAATTCTCTATAACCAGGCTCTGATACCATTCTGTCACACCCCACCATGGCGGAATATGGGGCGCGACGTATGGATATCATCACAACAATAGCGTGTTTATAGAGTTAACTAAATGAAATGGAAATGTCATAAAAAGGTGACACAATGTCATGACAATATCTCAAACAATGCAGGTGTCTAGGTAAGTAGGTAACAGGCCTACCTCTTACCAAAGACATTCAAATAAACAAACATCAAACATATAGGTGTCTAAAATTTACCACTTATTCAAACATTAAATAAATACTAAGAGGAAAGGGATTCCTCCTAATGCAATCCTAGCAGCCTCTATACTCTAGCCACTTCTAACATCATCTTGCACAACTACCTCACCTGAAAATGACACTAAAATCTGTCAACATAAAGTTGGTGAGAACATAGGTTTAAGTTATCTAGAACATCATAAGAAACCTTGACATCCGCTGTAAATAAGTTGAAGAAAAACAATTTATAGTAATGGACCATAATGTGATAATCATGTTACATACAACTACAATCTAAGCACAATTATAACAATCAAGAACACACAATAAGAATAATGCACCACACTATTAACAATCAAGAAGTATCCCGTCACACACACAAGAACACACCACACTATCCGGATCTTTCCCACACCACCTGTGGAAAATGAACTATATCCCCGTCAAGATATCTTTCCTCCAAAGAGACGATGCACAAGTACTCAGGAAGGATCGTGCCCCCCGAACCAAGAACTCAAGACGGATCGTGCCCCACGCTCCACACACATCACAACTGGTCCCATAGACGCCCATACATCTATGTACCAAAGCCAATCACAACCCAGCCAAGATTCACATATCAGAACACATATAAAAGTACATATGAGAACACATAAACACGCATGTCACATAATAACACATCTATGTCCAAACATTTATAAAACTTTAGCACCAAAAGATTTTAAAGAACACCACAAGTGTCATCTCCATCCCATACTAGAAGAAAACATTTAAAAACTCAGTAAAAATAGGACTATGAACTCACCTTAATGCTTCTTCACAAGTCCTCGCACTAGCAACAAGCTGACAAACCAAAAACACGCAATCAATACATGAACCAATCACTAAGATGGCTCATCAACCTATGATGGACATCTAGCCTATTCCCACATAAATACCTTATTGATAAGCTCTAGTCACCCCATTACCCTTCCCTAACAAGTCCTTAACTTGGTTAAGTTTAATAACTATCCCGTTCATATTTTACACAAAACAGTCCCAGTTTTTAGGTCTCAAAACTTTAAGTCAAACGTCCACTTAAACATACCCATGGTTTATGTAAAATGAATATTCATACCCTTACATATGTTGGCTAACACCTCCCACTTGCCCTGACCTTAAAGCTACTGTTAAGGCCCCGATATATATATATATATATATATATATATATATATATATATATATATATATATATATATATATATATATATATCTTTACATTATATATAAGAGGAGGGGTATGCCACATCATATCCACGTCATCACCTTCCCATTATTTTTATTTTTATTTTTTTATTATTTTTATGATGTTCCGTATTTTCGTTTTAATATTTTTTTCGAATATACGTATATTATTTTTTCTAAAAGTAATTTGTTTGTTTTGATATTTATGTACTAAAAATTCTATCTCGCAAGAATCGAACACAAAACCTGTGTATAATCTTGTGCTATTATGTCGCATGTCCCTAACCGCTAGGCCAACAGAACTTTTTGTTAATATGTTTTTAATTAATATACATATCCCTCAAAAGAATAGAATTTTGTGATTAAGAATCCAAAACTATATATAAACCCCCGGTGAATAGAACAAACCAAACCGAACCAAGATCATCAAATATTCCTAAAATTCGATTCCAATGTCTTCCTCCGATGATGAAAATAGTGATTGTTTGATCGGATTTAACAAAGTCATGGATAGGGCCACATAACCTATATGCCCTTCTGCAAAAAGCTTCATTCAAGGTAGATACTTTTTTTTTCTCAGATCACCATCCGAATCGTTTTTAATTGATGCTATAGTGAATCCTTTTTTCTATGATCACCATCTGAATCGTGTTAGTCGACGATGTTAATAAAAACATCGTCAGATTGATATTGGCATCTATTCCCTATGGGTTGCATTCTTTATTTTAATGGTAATAATCAAATATGATCATTCTACTGTATCTCTTTCCCTTTTTATCTGTCGGATTTTCTGGTGAATCATTGTAAGTTAGGCTTATTGTAAGTAGCTTATTGCTGATGATGATGTGTCTTGCATATAACACAACCTGGTGTTGTTGATGATATCAAATGTTTCTGCTACTGCTGGCACAAATCATTGCTGATGCGGACACAAATTACTGTTGATTTTGATACATCTTGCTGCTACAGTCATGGGTGTTCAGTTTTCTTTCTTTTAAACTACAGGAACTTCAAGCCACGTGAGTGATGGTGATGGTGCTGTTAACCGGATGAAAAGAGCACTCGCTATTAAGAAAGGATTATCAATCCTTGGTGTATTCAGGTATTAGTGCACTTTCTTCATATTAGAATATAAAAACCCGAGCAAAGTACTTTATAAAATGGGTATATAGTAGTTTAGATAATTAACTAAGAACTTAGACATGTTATGAAAACCTTTAAAAGGTCTACATTGGCAGCCATAATACCATGATACATAGTTGAAGTCTTCTTTGCCAACAAGTGTTCCCATATTAAGAGAGTTTTATAAACAGAAAGTATATATGATTAGTGTGAAAATGCATCTTTCTTCTACAATAACAGAAAGTCATTAAGATTAGTGCATATTTATGTAAATATGAATAATTCATATGCTTGGTTTGTTAGGTAAAGTTATGGCCTCATATTAAAGATTCAACATTGGTGTATATGCAAATTCTCAACACATGATGTATATATGTTTTTGTTCGTGTGTGTGCGCGTATAATTTCTATACAAGTTAATTACAAGTTGATAATAACTTGGTAAGTTTCTTATTTCTGAGTACGTTTATTTCAAGGTTGATTGATCTGGACCAAAAATCCTCTTAATATGGTGGTATTTTATACCGTGATACAATAATGTATGTATGACTTTTATCAGTAAGTGTAACCTTGGTATCACAGAAGCATCTCATCATAATGGAACAATAGTCCACAATGTTAGGTCTTTTATAAGATGTTAGCTGAAAGGAATATAATAAGCCACATGATAATTTAAGTTTTCCATCTATGGTGATCCTTATGGTAGATGCAACGGATCTGATATCTCATACTTCACATTTAAATAGGTAACTGATGAAACTTTATAACATAGGTAAATATAGTACCATAAGAGAGGAATGCTTTGAAGTACTGTTCAACCTGATCAGTCCAAGTTATGAAAACGGAACCAACGATTACACCACATCTATTAAAAAAATACTTGAAATTACACTTTCACGCCGTCTACTTGATCTAATTGTCAGCAATTCATGGTTGCAACAATGTAATTTTAGGTTTTTCTATAACCAAGTTAAATATGAAACAATGTGTAGAATATGATTGGTTTTTATTTTTGCATAAACATAACCTATATCTAATTTGTGTTTGACTATATAGTTTTGTGCTTCCTTCTAGAGAGAAAAGTGGTTTGTCTCTTTATATCTAGGTCTTTATTCATTCTCTGTATGACTATTGTTGTTCTAAACATGGAGATTATAATGCATGAATGTGAAATCATTGGGAACCCACGTGTCCTGTCTTCCAATCCAGTATCTAGGAGATGTCTCTCAACAAAAAATGCTCTCTTTTAATCGTTCGAGTGTAACAAACATGAATGTAGGTTAAAATTTTCGTTCTTAAAGTTGTTTTGGCAACTCTTAACGGTTTCTCAGTCACACGTGTCACTTGCTGAATTGGACTATGTATATCTTCTTGATAATTATTGACGAGTTATAGGATTTATATCAGGCTTTCATGTTTATGGCTCGGACTATGGCACTCAAATATGACTTTGACTTTTATAATTGGCATTGTCAGATCTGGGGGAAAAAGGTTAATATTGTCATATACAAACTCGATCGATCAGGTCATCTTTCTCACTCTCTGACACACGCACACACCAGTTGTTTGATAAGAGTATCGGTAATTAGCATAATAATTTGAGCGGGCCAGGGGAGTTCGGTCCAGATTATGCACTATTATATAATCAGTGCTTGGATGTGATTCCATTGCTTCATGTTGTAATAACCGCTTATCCGATGTAGTGTTTGGAGATTTTGTTCTCTAACTTATTAATAGGTGACTGTCAAACTGTCAATTAATATCAAATGTATATACCAGGCATAATAGGAATATATGCATGTCTAATAAGCTTTGATCAAGACCAACACCAAATCGGTTTCAGCAACCAAGTGACGATGCAATTGCAACGTGAGTTGATTGATTCTACGGTTCTAAGAATCATTGGTGTCAAAAGGTATTCCGCAGTCCCATTGGCCTTGGTTAATTGTTAATAACAATTTGTGTTATAATTTCATATAGTTAATTGTGTCATAAGGTATCCGTTTTTACATCTTATAAGCTTTACGGCTAAAGATGATGTCCCTAAATTTCGATCCTCTCTCTCTTATCGCCTAAATAATTTTTTCTTACCTTTTAGTTCTTCTTGCAACTAATGCTTTCTTTGTAACTAGATTTAAGGGTGTTCATGGAGAAGCATCAAGAAGAGATCAGCTGAGAGCACGCCATCATGGGTTAACTTTGCAGAAAAAGCAAAAGATCAATGAAGCATTTGACCTATTTAATACTAATGGATACGGTATGTTGCTATACTATAAATTTGGGGCGTTTGGTGTAGACTTTGTAGGAAATTGATATTTTTATACGACCCTCTCTCTTATAGGCTAAATAATTTGTTCTCGCCTTTTTATTCTTCTTCCAACAGATGCTTTCTTTGTAATTGGATTTAAGGATATTTGTGGAGAAGCATCAATAAGAGACCAGCGCACAGAGGACCCCAACATAGGTTAACTACGCATAAAAACCAAGATATCAATAAATCATTTGACCTATTTAATACTGATGGATCTGGTATGTTGCGATGTTATAAATTCGGGGCTTTAGATGTGCATTTTGAAAATGGTTATGTGTGTTTATTAAGCTTTACTTGCAGTTCTGCTGGAATATTGAGACCCATGAAACTGACGTAAACATTGATGAACTCGAACGCATAGCTGAGGTAACATGGCTTCTATTATGTCTTTCCACCCGTTCGACCCAAAAGACCAGTTTGACCCGTTTTTCATAACATATTTTCTCATTTACTTTAGGGATAAAACATTTCTTGAATCGAACAATAACGAGAGGTGAATTTCATCACATTTATTTGATGTTTCTATTTTCTATAGGATTATAACAAAATTCAAATTCATTATACACAATACTACGTAGCAGCAGGCTTGCTGGTAGTCAACGAGCCCCTTTCCTTAGGCGTTTCCTTTTGTGTCTAAACTTCAATTCCTACTTTAAGGTAGATAGGTCTCTAAAATTTCTTTACTCAAGTTGAATCTCAAAAATAAAAGTTTTGATATTGTTGTGTTCTTATTAAATGTGTAGACAACTGCTCGTGGTACTATGAACGTGGTGCTATTCCTGTGGGTTTAATGTTACACATACAGTTTTGTTCATCTTTGTTTGTGAAATGTTGTCTGTCTTATTAGTGATTATTTAGATCAATAACTGAACAATAAACTATATGTGTAGCATTAAACCCACTAATATGCAATTTTGTGAATGTTTGTTTCAGTGATAGTTGATCCATGTAGTGGAGGATTCATCTCAGACCCAAAAATACCAGTACATAGAGATTGACTGAGAAAATTATAGTGTCTGACTTAACGCACAGACAAAGAAAACTTCAAAGTATTTGCTGATGTATCTAAAATACCCGCAAATAACGATTTAGTTTGAAAAGTACAATAGTTTTTTAGACCGTGTTTCTAATGTGTCCACTAGAATACGTTACAGTATGCTGATATTGAAATGATACATGAATTGTCATATCTTGCAATTGCTTGAATTTATATATACATAACGGTTCTCTTGTATTTTTGTTAAGTTATTTAAGGAATGTCACATGTTTGACGTGTCTGGTAGTTCTTACGAGGTCTCTCTTGGTAACGTTATTAAGAAGAAATTCCATATGCAAGAAATGTTGTTGCTACAATCTCGCCTTCCTCATTTTGTATGTTATATGTCAATGAGGCATTTCTTTGGACCAAAAATACTGACATATCAAGAATCAATCGAGAAAAATGGAAACAATACACACCTATCTATATGAAGAAAAATGAACGGTTTTTCTTCAATATGGGAATTGAAATTTTGGTTGATGCTGGCGGTACATATATGGTCGCATGCTCTTCAAAGTTAATGGAGACGAAAAAATATATTGAACCACGATTGGAGGTTTCTTAAGGTATTTATCAGTGTTACAGTTATATATAAACACTTGATATTTGAAAGTGGCCAGTGACTGTCGATGTTGCACCAAAAAACAATTGTTTAATAAGATGCAGCTTAATAATCAATCATCGTTCTCCAACACCATCGTATCACTTAATATTATTGCAAAAGTCAATAATAGATATTATTAAAAGTCGGTGTCAAAGGATCTCACCAAGTCAATAGCCTCTAATTTAATTCTTCTAGAACGAATGAACTTGTGTATTGCGCTGTATTTAGTCAACAAAAAATGACGCATCTCTTTGTTAAAAGAATGAGTTTTACTATCAGGCTAAGCTAAGATATCGGCGTTAAATTCCAATAAGCAGTGTTACCAAATTTAGAGGTCAAAAGAGTCATAAAATGTTTTCAAACAAGAGGCTGAATTTTCAAAATAATGTTAACTCTAATATTTTTGGAGTTTATAAAAGCTTATACATGTACTGTTTTCAAATCTGGGACGATTCGGTCGGAGCAACCGGTTGATTCTGTTTCGATAAAAATAGGGTCATATTAGCTCGGGTGTCATATTTTCGAAACCTGGCTAGACCCGCCGAGTTTGGGGTGACCCGGGTCAACCCGGTTCCCGATACCCGGCCGGGTTTCAAATTTTTTGGGTTTTAAAAAAATATATAAAATATACGTATTTATGATGAAATCTTATTTTTATATATTATATTAGTTGGTAAACAATTAATATTTTTAATATATGGGCACTTTTACAGTTTTTATATATACATAATTTTGTTAATTATTAAAAATATGAATATTTTTGTTCGAAAACCGGATTAATCCGGACTGACCCGGGTTGACCGACCTGGTCGATATGAAAACCGGGTTTCAAAACATTGATATTAAGTAGTTTGTTCGAAAATGTGAAACCCGGGTCAATATGACCCGTTTTTTTTGACGAGAACTGGGTGAATTGTTGACCCGAGCGAGTCAACCCGGGTTTAAAAACATTGCTTAATCTATGTATTGTAAGAATTTACTTGATGACGTAGTGGGATGAACGAGACATGGTTGCATCTCTTTAGTTGCATTGTGATTTGAATAAAGGCTCTTAATTTAACCAATTGAGCTAGCTCAGTTGTTATCAAAGGTACTATTAGAAATGTATTTTTGGTGAGGTATCAAATTCAAGTCTCACTAGAGACCTTTAGAGGCTCAGATTAAATAGAAGTAGGAGTGTAGTTTATTTTCTAAGAAAAAGATTCAAGGATTGCATACTACGCAATTGGATGTCACTATAAACTCGAATCATTAACTACTAACTCGCCGTTAAAAAAATAAAAATCTTAATTTGTTTGTTATAATTTCAGGGTTTGAAATAGGTTTGGCGCATTTTATTCATGGTATTCACAAAGTTTATTGTTTGTTGTTTGTGTAAGGATATCAGTATGCTCAACTATATTATCTTATAAAGCTAGAATATTTGATGACATTTTATTTTTTCAACCATCAAATATTTTTTTTGAATGTTGAGATAAATGCTTCAATAGTTAGAAAGATATTTCACTGACCAAAACATTATTTTCGTGTTAGATGAATTTTGTCATGTATAATTAGAATTTACACTAATAAAGGATAACAATTTATTCTTTGGCATAGACCAAATGATAAAATAAGACAGAAAGTGATGCTACGACAAAGATAATCGATAGGTAAAAGTTATGAAAATCGCATCAACATGGTCTACGAAAAGACTTTTTTTTATTCTTTATCTGTGACACTTTGACACTCAACAAACATTATGTCTTTTGACATTCTCATCATTATAATATCTTTTTATAATTATTTTTCATTCTTTTATTACTATCTTATATGAAATGTTGAAACTAACTTATACATTTTCATAAATTATAAATTTATTTACTTTTTCTCTACGATTAAATACGATTACTAAGAAGATGTATTTATTTTGACATCATGTATGTTAATGATTAATTAACTATTTTAAAACATGAATTTATTTATTTGTTTAACTTCATTTAGTATTCCCAAAACAATTCTTAAAGGTAGCCCTTTGAAAAATATTTAAAGCCAATATTTAGATAAACCAAAGAATGTAAACGGTAATTAAGATTTTCTAAAACTAATATATAGAAAAAAACAAAAAATGTAAAAGATAATTTTAAGTCATGTCCGTCCATCGAACGATCTTAGCAGAATATTGACCTTTTTAACTTTAGTAGTAAATTAAAAGCGATGTTTAATAACAATATATGCATGACCTATAAGGTGTTTCTCATGTTTTTAGTTTTAGTAGTAAGTTTAATGCATGACATGTACCAAACTAATATTTAAACAATAAATACAAAATATGCCAATTGATAATGTATAAAAATACAATTAAACTAAAAGATAAATTTAAAAACAAATATTTATCAAATAAAAAAAGTAAAACGAAATCAGAAGTCATACCCGTCCATCGGACGGGTTTTGCAACTAGTATATATATATATATATATATATATATATATATATATATATATATATATATATATATATATATATATATATATATATATATATATATATATATATATATATATATATATATATATATATATATATATATATATATATATATATATATATATATATATATATATATATATATATATATATATATATATAGGGGAGAGATCAAATAAAAAGACTTTTTTTGGTGAGAAGGATAAGAAAGATTTTCATCCATTGATTTAAAATCAATGGATGAGATCAAACCACAATCCTAACTAACTAACTAACCATCTAAACATGATTTTTAAAAAGTTTTTCAAAAATTCTGAAAAAATTCCAGTAGATTAGGTATGTTGGTGCAAAAAACTTTTGTAAAAAAAGTTTTTTTAATTCGAAGGTTTTAATGTTTTTTTAATGCACAAAAACGAAATTTTGATGCACAAAAACGATATTTTTTAAGCTTTTTACGTTTTTTGTACATCAAGAATTCATTTTTATGCCCAACTTCTTTTGACTTTTTGCTTTAAAATTTAATGCCCCATCAAACTAAAACAACTTGAAATTTTTGTGCATGAAAAAAATTTGTATACAAAATTTCACCTTTTTGTGCATCAAATTTTATTTTTTGTGCATTAAAAAAACGTAAAAAACTCAAAATTAAAAAAACTTTCTTCACAACTTTTTTTTGCACCAACATAACCGACATGGTGGAATTTTTTCAGATTTTTTTGAAAACTTTTTTAAAATCATGTTTAGATGGTTAGTTAGTTAGTTAGTTAGTTAGTTAGAAGTATGAAGTGATCTCATCCATTGATTTTAAACCAATGGCTGAGAATCTTTCTTATCCTTCTCACCAAAAAAGTCTTTTTATTTTAACTCTCCCCTATATATATATATATATATATATATATATATATATATATATATATATATATATATATATATATATATATATATATATATATATATATATATATATATATATATATATATATATATATATATATATATATATATATATATATATATATACATATATATATATATATATATATATATATATATATATATATATATATATATATATATATATATATCTCTCTATATTATATATAGGTATAATTATGACTTGAAACCACAGTTTTAGATCCCAGTCATATCCCAGTCACATCTTTTAACCAATAGAAATTGAGTATTTGCTAAAAAATCTCACTTTTTTCCTTTTTTAACTCATTTTTCTTGATTTTGGGCGGACCGCTATTTTTAAACGCAAATTTTTTTACAAATCGCGTTTTGATACCGCGCATATATATAATGGTATTTTATTTTTATTTTTCATTTTTGACACACACAAAAAACACACACGCACCTACAAAAACACACACAGAACCCTAATTAAAAAAAACCCAGCAGTCACCATCTTTAATTTTCATTAATCCTTAATTTTTTTCTCTTCCTCACACCAGATTCGATACACAACAATTAAATAACCAAAATCGAATCATAATCACATTAGTCACACAAAACATTCACTATCCCAAAACCTAAACGACATCACGTGTTTAATAAGGTTGTGATGAATCTGAGGAGGTCGATTAATGTTGTGATCGTTCGTATGTTGGCGTGGGATTAGGTTTGCAACCATAGGATCCTATTCAGTTCTTTTTGCGAAGTCCCTATGAGTTGTTGATTAATGGTACGATAATCTTGGTTTTTAATTCGAATCATTTGATATTTAGACATCATTTTTTGCCTCTTTTCAGTTTAATTCTTTTGTTGTTTCTATGTCGTGCTTGGTTGTGGGTAATGATTAGTAGCATACGCTTTGACCTTCAACTATTAAGCTTTGAAAATAAACTTTCCCAAACACCCTGTTAGTATTAGTATTTTCTCATTTGGATAATTTTTATGCAGCCAGCTGCAAGGCGACGACGAGCAAATTTGGTATCAATCGTGACTTATTTTTCAATATATAATGACCAACTTAAGTAAAAAAGATGTATAGTTTTACTTCTCATAACATACTAAAAAGTAAAAAGATCGATGATGAAGAAGGAAACACAAGCAGCTCCTGGAAGGTCCAAACTTTTGGAAGCTTAATTTAGCCTACTTTGTCATCTTCTAACAAGGAACTTTTATCCTTTTTTATCCATTGTTTATAGAGCGGTAGAGAAATCGGCGGGTGAAGAAGGAAACACAAGCTCCTCTGGCTTATTATTTGTTTGCTTTTCAATCGAAGAAAGGATAGAAAGGCTTGTAGAGATCACGCATAAAGGTACACATTCCCTTGTATGTCAAACGTGAAAGTAGGCAACTTTCAGATAGTCAACTTGCAGATTTCTTATTATGACTAAACTTTTGGTTTCTGAAACAAGTGGGGGTGTTTGGATCACCTTCGTCTAGCAGTACTATGTTTGGGATCCATAAAAATCTCAACCACCATGAAATTGACGGTTTCACCTTGCGGAATTACATACCCTTTTACCTCTACATCCTTTGTGACTTTATATGGTAGCATGAAATGACAAGGGAGGTGTCTCCTCAACCCTTCCAAAACTACTACTTTTAGATACGTATTTGACTATTTTCTCTGTCAGTCCTCTTGTTTATAACTGATTATATTCATGTTTTATGGTCGATAGATTTCATGACCTGATTGTAACACATGTCTCCCTCTTTTACTCCCCACTCGACATATGTTATGTTAATAACTCATAAATATTTGAATCTATAATGAATGCTATATAGACAGACATGTTACATTTATGATACCAAAGAAAAGGGAAAAACCGAAGCAAACCAAACAGAGCCAACTTCACCAAACCGGCGAACAGTATGTCGATGCGTGGTGAAATTACAGATATTACAAGCGAGTGTTGTCTTTAGTGCTCCAGATAGCTCAAGGTCCGGTCCTTCTATAATTCCACGTGAGCATTTGGGACTGACCCACTTATCTCTGGTTTATGGGATCCAGGCCTTATGCTGATGCAGGTTTTCTTGGATCGGGCCAGTACACGAGTCCAGGGTCGGGTCACAACTTAGGTAATAATTTAGTTGGTGGAGACATTACCTTTTGACGATAGAAACCTTGGTGTGATTTATCAGAAGGTATGCCAGGCTTTTAACTGATACAAATTCTTCTATTTAAATATTTCTTATATTCCAATAGCTCTGCTAAGAGAGATATTCGTCATGATGAACAATGTGTGAATGTTGACCTATGCGACTTCTTAAAGGTATCTTTGTTTTCTTTGTTGCATGCGTATTTGATTATGTGACTCAAAAGTATACTTATGTAGGATGTTGTCATCGACCTTTATAGAATGACAGATATGCCATATGTCCTTGGCCATCATAAAATTATAATTGTCCTGGTCTTTAGTTTTAGAGCTGATCTTTTATATGATGTGATTGTATCGTATCCTTTTTTTAATCTGCATTTGGTTGTAAGATCACAACAACTTTTTAAGTGGCACAGTTGATAGATGCATTCGCAATACCCTAAATGGGAAGTTGTCACCCAAGTTTATTTTGATGGTGTGTGTAAAACAGCTTCATAATTAGGTATGTGCATTAGCCGTGAGATTATTTCTGATTCGGTTGTAAGTGTTTCGCCGAATGAATATGAACTGTTGGTGTTTCCATTTAGTATCTTTAGAAGTAAATAATTGGAGTTGAAGTTCATTTCGTGTTTTTTATTATTTGTTGCCTGGCCTGTTCACATAAATGCATCTAAAACTTGATTATTGTCCAATTTAGTGTTTTTATTGTGAAGGGGGATGGAATTTTGTTATATATAAATGTAACTATTTCAGCTTCTTGCTGTTATGATCATACTGGTGTTGCATTACAGGCCTTCTTCACAGAGCACCTTGATTTTATAGATAATAACTTCTATATCACTGGAGAATCATACGCTCGCTATTACATTCCTGCTATCGTTGCTCGAATCCACCAAGGAAACTAAGCTAAAAAAGGAATACACATAAACCTGAAGGTATCTCTTTTTGTTATAAGACCATTCGTTTCTCAATGGTTGACCCAAATCTGAACCTGAAACCGAGCCCAATTGTTCCAATATGGGTGTAGGTCTGCTTAGCTAATCAAGTTTTTTTGCTGATCAATGGTCTAGATGGTTCAGTCATCCTGAGTTGGTAGTAATATTAAGTCTAAATAATATTAAACAATCTTTTTTGGAACTGTGTTAATATCCTGAAGGTAACTATTCATTTGTTGACAAATGTTTGCAGCCCTAAGGTTCTTACTTTAAGGAGGAAGGTAACTATTCAATTATTGACAACTGTTTGCGGCTTTTTTTAATGCAGAAAAGCAATAAATTTATGTTGCGTTTATGCCCTTTCTTTTCTTTGTGTATGTGACAGATAGAAATGGCAAATATCAGACCAAACCAGGAAGTGGATCAGTTTTAAAGAAGCGTTGACCAAAAAGGACAAAGAGATTTCACAATTACGGCTCCGTAGAAGTTCAAGTGATGAAAATGGTTCACCGTCGTACAACTCCTGGTCTTCAAGGGATTCAATTGGAGAGTCTTCAAAATGTTACACGACCACATGAAAAATGTGTAGGTCTCAACGGTCCAAAAGCAACTTCCAACGGTCCAAAAGCAGATTCCAACGGTCCAAAAGCAGCTTCCAACATTGACAATTCTTCAGAGGTCAGGGATCAGCAATCTGAAACAAGTGACGAGTTTAGAAACCATCCAGATATAACCATGGTACTAACAATCCAGAAAATATCACATCCTTCAAAAGATAACATTGATCCTGGCAGGCGAGGGAGTTATTAAAATTCCAACCTGAATGCACATATTTATTACTTATTTCCTTATTTTTAATTGATGTGTTTTGGTAACCACCTCTCAAACACACCAGTTTCTACATCTGGTTCATAATAAACCACAACCTCATCTATTGGCTGTTCAATGATCCTCGAATATTCACCCTCGATTTTTTCAATCGTGGGCCTCCAGTATTCTGTAAGAACTGAAAGTTTCATTCTACCCTTTCTTTGTTTTACTAACTATATCCATTTGACCTGTTTCGTCTTCGGTTAAAGTTTCCAAGTAGACCTGAAGCATCAATAGTGACAGCATTTGTGGCAGGTATCGTGTGCAGCTGCTTGATATTTCTCCAAAACTACCGAGAGAAGGCTGCTGAAATGCTTTCAAGACGTTTCAAGGACCATGTCTGTGCAGCTATCGCAGACCCGAAGTATACCTATGGCAGCTGAACTTGAACCAGACCAGAAGTATATCCTGCATATACCTGCGATAGCTGCACATGTGGGGAGGCATTTGTGGTTTTATCAGCTAAAAATTTATTTATCAGCAAAGTAACCTTTTAGTGCTACTTTTGAGATTATTGTGGTTCAAGGTCGGGCAAGGTTAATGTGAATTTAAATCCAAAGCGTTAGACTTTTCAAAATCCTTGCTTTTATTTCAGTTTATAGAAAACTTTGTAGTTTTAATCAGCCCTTTTGACTTGTTGCAGGTGGAAAATGAGTATGGATTCTATGAATCTGCGTATGGCGAGGGTGGCAAAGCATACACGCAATGGGAAACTAAAATGGCTCTTTCTCAAAATATCAGTGTACCTTGGATTGTAAGTCCATTAAAATGGTCAATGTTTTTACTGAAAGTCTTAGATGTTCAATGGTAAGTTTTTTTAAATGTATATTTCAGGTATTGTCACAAAGCGTCCCTTGGTGTTGCAGTTATACATTGCAGAGGGCAGCTTGAACTTCTGACTATGAGATCACAATAAGGTGCGAATCCATCTATCACTTTTCAATTCTCAACATAGTTCCATTTCCGGCGCTTTTTCATACGTAGAATGGAACATGTATTTTCTTATTACATGCTCATGTTCATTCTTCTATTTTCATTTCTTCTAAAATTTTCACTTTTTTTTACTAAGTTCAGATTGGTGAATGGACTAGACGAGCCTCAAAAATTGCACCAGGTTCTTTGTTAATGAATCTCTACTGACGCCTGCTGATCCTACTTCAGGTTCGCATTCGGTTGATCATATGAATTACATGAGGCAATACTGTTAGGACTGTATGACGGCCCAGGCACCTCAGGTGGCTCAAGTGGCTGCTGAATTCAGAATAGTGGCTAATGATTCTGGGCGTTCGCCGAGCTGGACACAGGGCATGTTACTGAAGAGATCTATCTCAAAAGGTCCATATATTAGTCACTTAGTGTTAGATATAGTTAGCTCAAGGTATACAGTATTGTACTCTTAGATGTATGTATGTATATCGAGTCCTATTTACCTTCGATACAGGACCCTAATGACACTCTAAAGAGAAAAACCTTTGATTTGGTTTATAAAATGACAAAGTCCTCTAATGTGTGATAGTAGAGCGTATGATCGAATACATGATTAGCATGAATGACAGACATTACAAAACTGAAACTGCATTGAGATGTGTTGAGCTTGCAGAGCAATTTGCTCCCAGCAACCATTGGTTTATACAGGTTAACGCACACACATATTAATTTATTCGAGATGTATGTTTTCAAAGAATTGTTTGCGTTTAGGTTACGGATACTCCACTCCATGAACAAAGTTTTCCAGCATGCTGGGGATCTTGTGAACCCCAAGGTGGCACATAACTTGATGAGATTGATTGCTGAAGGATTTGGAGAGGATGATGATACATCAGATAGCCAGCTGAGAATATCCGCTGTAAGTAATTATTATATATTGCTATACTTATATTCTTGTCTTATTTCAGTTAATCTATATGTTTTTTCAATCATAAATTTACGATATGCAATAGATAAAAAATCACCTAAACTCGGTAACTACCAGCTAGAGATTTCATAGTCGCTGGGCATGCGTTTCTTTTAGCGGCTTGGTGTATTGTCCTTGACTGGGTCAACTCGGTAATTACCGAGATGCTGAGTCTGACTGACCGAGTGAAAAAGAAAAAGTCAAAACCAGCCAAAGAAGAAAGACCAGTTAACTCAAACATTAAACTGCTATCAATTCGACTCGTTCTAATTCCCATCGTCACCTAAATACTATTCATTATTTGATTAATCACAGATGACATGGCGTTATTAAGTTGGGATTATGTATTCACTCACCAAATTTTCACTACACACCTGTCTAGAGGAGACGATAACAGAATCACGCATCAGTTCAAGAGAAACATGACAAAGGAAATCAGCACAGATCACAGGCACAACTGACTTTTTATCCTCTATAAGGTATAAAATTTTCTTTGTCAAATATATATATTCAAGTCCATCTTGTGCAGGCTCGAAATTATTATCAGAATCTCCGCTCCATTGATCCAGATGACGAGGTTGGCGAGGGCAGTGGATCATATACATTTTGTTAATAGTTCTTTGTATGTTCTTACAGAAGCAATAGGATTTTGAGCATTTCAAGTAATTGCCAAAAACCAATCCTTTTAAGGTATGTATCTGATTTTATATCTGTTGCTTTTTATGCTCTTAACCTTTTAAACCAAGACCAAAGTTCTGTTTCCAACAATTAAGAATAAGAATAGAGAAATAGTTGTTTAACCTTCAATGTTTTAGTGGTCATAACCTTCTGGTAATGTCATTACAAGCAACTATATATTAGAAATATATAAATGGTTCATTTGTTCCTGAAGCTTTATCTTGTGTTGTGTTATGATGAATGATCGCAAGATAACAAAGGCAATAATCAGATTACCTAAGTGTCTCATTCAACACTTCTATAAAAGGTTTGTCTAGGTCACCTCCATGTGGAGAGACAGCTATTATTCATCTGATAAAATACCTGATAGCCTAATAAAGATATCTTTATGTGTTTGTATGCATCGAATCGATGAATTTGTACTTATAGAGGGTCGGTGGACGGTTAAAGAGGCAAGAAAGTCTGTTTTACATAGTGCGAGTACTTGGATAACTTAAGTTGATCTGGAGCGCATATACATAAAGGTTACTTGAGGTTGTGGTTGACCATCGTCACATGCATGTTTAGTAATATTATAGTAGTAGTTGAAATTTTTAATTGAATACTATACTTGCATTTTGAATTCTATCTTAGCTGATGTTTACTTTTCTAACAGAAAACGTTAAAATGATATTTTTGGTTCTAAAGTTACTATTGATATTTTGATATAGAGATTTAATGAAATATGTCGCATTATGTTTGATAGTTCTTTTAAGTGCAGGTTTGATTTTTTAACTTCTTTTTGTATCATTTGTTTAATAGATGTAGGACACCATATTACAAAAATGGATAATGTGGATGTGTGAAACTCATAAAAGAATATTGGATTTTAGGATGTCTGTATTGAAATAATCAGTTTAATAAAACTGAAATACCCGAGAACTGTAGCCGAATCGAACATGCTCTTTGTTTCGGTTCTCGGTTCATAAAATATATATTTTTTGTTCTCGATTCTCATAGTTAGGAGTCTGTTTAGTGCGATTCTGAAACCGAGCTCACCTCTACCGGTCGCAACACATTGAGTCACCATTCACTCTATACCAAAGGTGATTATTTTCAGAAACAAGCAGAGAAAAAGCTTACCGGTCGGGCATTCTTTGGTTCCAAACATGAAGACGCTGCTGATTTATATGAAAAAGCTGATAATTCCAATAAACTTGAAAAATCATGTAAGTTATGATCAAAATATATAAAATATAAATGTAACGTAATCTAATGATTTTATTAATTTGTTTTCATGCTTTTAATTTATTTTTAAGGTATGTTAAAAGGCAGTCCTGATTGATTTTGCCAACTCGGAAGCGAAAGTACCCCTCTGCGCCTGGAAGTCCGAATGCTGTTGTTGATACTTGAAAGTTTTATTCAGGGAAACATAAAAGATAGCAAGACGGGCTATCATTGAACCCGCGAAATAAAGAATATCAATGGCATTGTAGCTGGTTCAATGATAGCAATTTAACTGATATTGTATCCCGTAATTGCACCAAAATGATCAACATGATCTGATCTGCACCAAAATCTACCCGTTTTGACTCTTCATCAGATCCGTCTGACCTGCCTATTTTTCCACCTTTAATATGATCTATGTTTTGATAATAACAGGAACACTGTTAATGCTAATCCTCGGTGGTGGTGTACTTACCTTCTCGATCCTTCCGATCCTTCATCTATACCAATCCGGGCCATTAGACTTGTTTTTTCTTATGTTAATTACAGTATTTTTGTGGATTGCAGATGGGATAGATCTGAGGTTCATGTTCACAAGCGTGTGATTGCCTTTTTCAGCTCACAAGATTGTTTTGTTTAGAGTTAAATATATCTTCTCTATTGAATTTAGTGGCTTTCAAACTTGAAGGAGGACGCATATCAATTCAGAACGCATAAGACACAAAGAATACTCCTATGAAGTCGAACACACCAACTACAGGTCTCAAAGTAACTGTATGTTCAGTTTATTATTAAAGTCTTTAACTTGGTTCCTTTTTCTGTAAAGGACCGATAGCACACAATATCGAGCCCGAGAAGTATAGGTGGATGGGAAGTGCTAGAAAGGACATCTATGTAAGTTCTGTAGTTTTTTTTTAGATTTCTTACTGACACTGAGAAGGTCTGCATTTGCATTGGTATGTAGTCGGAGATGAGACATTTTGAAGGATGCGATACCATGACTCTCTAGCAACATTTTAGAAAAAAAGTAATGGAACTTGAGGACGAAAAACAAGATGTGAAGGTAGATATATAAACATAAGCAAGCTATGTTTTACATGCTGTTTCATTCTAAGAATTTTTTATTAACGCAGATAGAGAGAGATCGGTTGCTCACTAAAGTTGAAAATTTTAAAAACTTCGAGATTTGCACTCCTAGAAATTAAAATATCTTGAATCACAGGTAAATAATCTATAAATGTTCATACCCGTTTGGATACACATGCAGCTAATAAAAAAATCATGTTGTAGTGGTATAGATTTTGAAAATTAAGCGAATATCAGATACAAGATGTTGCCAAGAAAATGTGACAATGGTCCGTCATATAGTTATATGTACTTTCCTATTATGGCAATGACCTTTTTTTTATGAATGTCAGGACTGGAGGGAAAGATGTCTATAGTGCAATACCTTTCCGGCTGATCATGGACATTGGCTTCCCATTCTCTATCTCACTAGAGTGGAATTTCAATGCTATGACTGGGTAAGTTGGTTAGATAAGCAAACACAATGTCAGATATCATTGATGATAATCGAGCAAACAGATCCTCTTGGCTAACCTGGTTAATGTCGTTAGCTTGGAAGGAGAGCATGATTGTTTCAGTTATCCGATACATTGTGTTGGCACAGATAGAGCTGCAAATGGAATCATTATTTGGCCCTCCACCTTCTGTACTTCCCACCTTAGTGACAATGTCTTTTGCTGTATTACTGATCAACCATGGAAGTATATCCCTAATATCACCTCAGAATTAGCAGTCGTTTAGCTTATGTCCTAACAATTTATGATAGATTTCGACTTCTAGCCACAACGTTTTAGCCGCCTTTTGAATGCTTACATTGTCACTGGTAGCTAATCATTTTACAAATAAGTACTAGCGTCCACTTTACACATATGTTCTGATATTATAACTTTTTGTTGTGTGCAGTTCGCCAACTTTACAGAAATCGTGTCTAAGAATGTAGCCCCAATCCGGAAACAAACGGATGTTGCTCTTTCAGATTTAATGGAAATTATCAAACCTGACTGACATCAAAAGCAAATGCAATAGCAAAGGTGTTGTCTGCTATCACTTTAAGTTATAGTGAGTTAGTATTAAATTGTTGAAAATATGATTATTAATAAAACAATATAGTGGGATTGCTTTATGTGGCCCAATAACCATTTTCATTGAACTTTTTGGTATTTGAAGATAATTACTTTGACAACACGAAGGCAAGCTTATGCACAAAAAGATGTCACTGTTGAAAAGTTTCCTTGGTCAGTGGTAAACTATGTATTTGATTTTTGACCACTTAATATCATGATCACCCTAATATTTAGTTTGAGAATTAGTTTTTACTACTCTATGAATAATAAATCTTTGCCATTTTAATAAACATTGGCATTTTTTAGCATTTTTCAAAAAAGGATGGAGTATTTTTTGCTTATTTATTATTATAAATAGGCTAAACGGGCGCACATGTAAAAAAATTAAATGACCTTAATGGGCGCACATGTAAAATACTAATTAGGCTACCCGACGGTTTTTTTATTTAATTTTTTATTTCCGACTTTCAAACAAATATTTTTATTTTTAATTATCATATCATGCGTGTGTTGCGGATGATAAAATAATTATTTCTTTAATTGTTTCTTTATGATCTAAAAGCTTATATGTATGTTTTTAAAATAATCAAGATTAGAATATTAGCTCATGATCGTGCTCAGGTCTGATCGTGCTAAAAGCCTCAAATTGGTACACAAAACAGTAATAGGTTCGGAAGAAAAGTAAACTGTCCCAAGCAGAATATACCTATTGAATCAGGATCAATCTCAGCTTGCACCCACAGACTGTCGAGTACTTGGATGGATTAGTTGTTTCGGGTATGGGATAGTATTTGCTCAAACTTCAACGTTTTTTCCCAAACAAGGAGCTACCATGGACATATCAATAGAATCAAGTTTTCTTTTAAGTTTTAAGTTTGAAAATTGAGTACCTATATGTTGTCACTGTTCGTAATATGCTACTATTATTTAACCTGTGTACATGATGAGTTTAAGAACCGATTTCTATTATTTGTATGTATTAATTAAAAGATATTAAAAAATAATTAATAGTGAGAAATCGTTAAAAGTTTGGTTCATTGTAAGGCACAAATGTGTAGGGCTGTAATCAAGCCAAGCTTTTATCAAGCAACTCGAGCTTGAGCTCGACCTTGGCTCGATTAAGCCAAGCTTTTATCAAGATCAAGCCCAAGCTCAAGTCTAAAAAATAGCTCGAAATGATATCAAGCTCAAGCTCAAGCTTTTGATAGCTCGGCTCGAGTTCTTATCAAGCTTTTTCAATCTCTATCAAAATATGTTTTTATGATGAATTTATATAAGCAACTAATTGTTAATTAGAGTATTAATTTAATTTTAAGGGCTATTTTCATAAATAAATAATATATTTTAAAATAACTTTTAACTCTGATTACATTTATATTTCAGTTTTTTGGATTTTAAATGATTCTTTATTCTTGTAAATGTAATGATTTCATTTACTTGGTACTTGGTGGAATACAATATGTGTATAAATATTTTTATACTCTTCTTAATATAGACGCAACGTGTCTAAATTGCGTTTGTATTCACATCATGCAATGACCTTTGGAGCCTTAATCGTATTGGAGCGCAAAACACATTTTCAAACCAAGATTGTACGATGATTTTATTATTGGTTTTATTAATGTTAAATATATTTAAATTTGTTTTAAGTAATGATTTTTTATACATATGTTTATTGATGAGTTTTATTATAAAATAAATAAATTTATACACATTCAAGCTTTTCAAGCCAAGCTCAAGCCTTTATCAAGCTTTATCAAGCCAAACTCAAGCCTGGATTAGTAAAGCTTGACAAGCTATCAAGCCAATCTCAAGCCTACAATTTTAGTATCAAGCTAAGCTCAAGTCCTATTAAACTTGAGCTCAGCTCGACTCAATTACACTCCTACAAATGTGGGTTAAATTTAAACTAAGAAATGGATTAATCTATGGTATACTTTATTTCAGAATACGTCCAAAAAGAGTCTTTTGATGTTTATTTGTTTATGAATCAATTTGGCGAGTGACTAAGGCCGTAAATTCATATGCCCATAAATCTGTTAATTTATGTTTCTTTATTCAAACTTTTTTAAGCATATTATAAAAAGAAAAACAAATTTATATTTATAATTTTAAGTAGGCCAAAGCCTAACAATATAAAACATTAGTTTTCTTTGAATAAAAACAGATTTCATTAATATAAAATATATAATCGATACATAAACCTATTTTTAGAAAAGAAAAAAAGCACAATGCTTGGGTGTTGAAAGAAGTAATAATATCAAACGATAACTTACTAACATAATTGTTTTAAATGATATTAGTATCACAAAAGATTGACATGAGATTAAACAAGTCCGTTGAGTGGGCCAAGCCCTAAAATTATCAAAAAAAATATACACAAAAGTACGTTAAAATGATTACGAAACAAACCCGCCCATTGGGCGGGTTACGCCGCTAGTATATATATATATATATATATATATATATATATATATATATATATATATATATATATATATATATATATATATATATATACTTTTGTCATTCCAGATTTCCCGATTTTAAACATACTAAAAGTTTGTTACAATTAAGGGGTCTTACCCTAAACCACAACCTTAGCCCAAGTGCAGATACTTACTACAATATATAAACCATATCTCATGTTCGTGAGAAGATCCCAATGCAACCCTAAGTACCCCAAACAACCCAAAACAACCCAAAACTTAAAAAGAAAACAGGCAGAATTCAAAACTGTTTTGACCTCCGACTGTTGTAACCCGTTTTTGACCCACTTCCCACCTTCGATTTAGTTCTAGTTTCTTGCATTGGAAAGCCACTTCAATTACCTTTTCAGGGATACTTGGATCGCATCTTGAATGTTCCTAGAACTCCCGATATGATCAAAAAAATTGACTCAAAATTCTGCCCAGTTTTTTAAAAACGGGTTAATCAAATCAACCTCATTAATTAACCCTAATCACTCTAATTACAAGCCCTAATTGATGTAATCATTATAACCCCATTAATATAATATTAATTTACTATTTTTAAATTAACCCTAACCTAAATCCATCATAAGATAATCAATTAAACATAAAAACAATTTAATTAAAAAGGTTTAAGAATGTTTTTTACCTTTAATTCAATAGAAGATGTAAAAACCCAAATTTTTGAAGAACCCTAATTCTCCTCCTCTTTTTGGTCGACTAAAACTCCAGGGAATAAAAAAAAATGCGTTTGATTTAGTGTTGGGGTTCCTTATATAGCCAAAACAATCCTTGTCCAACCCAATTACCACTTACCATAAATCTTTTCTTTTTTCCTTTTTTTTTCTCTTTTATACCCCATAAAATTCGTTTTTCTATTTATTTTATTATTAATAAATATCTTATTAATATTACCTTAATTTTCCTTAATTTATTTCAGCTCCTAAAGCCTCCAAAATCTCAAAACCGTAAAACTAGTCAGTTTTTACGCGAATACCGTAAAAGACGTAAAATATACACTTTGTTAGCCGTATTTAAAGTGATGGTCATATAATATACCGTTGCGAAGCTCGTGAAAAATACTATTCAACGGTGTCGAGAGTTCTTAGTTATTAATGTTTATGTAACGGGAATTAGTCCCGAACACACAAATGAGGAAGGCCTCCTAAACACTTACTACTTAGTATAAAAGGCCTCCTAAGCCTCATTTGTGTGTGTGTTTTCCATTTCATTTGTTTTAGAGAGAGAAACGTATGTGTTTCTCTCACTAGGAATTCACAACTTTGTTTGTTTTCTCTTTTCCTTCATCTAATCTAATCTTTCTTTTTTGGTTTAATCTTCATCTACATCTCTATATCATTATAAGTCGTGTGTTACAATCCAACAAGTGGTATCATTCGCCAAGGGATTCGTATTGAAGCATTTCGTGTGATTTTGATTGTTTTTCGCCAAAACATCAAAAACATTTTCGTGTTTGTTTGTGTGTCTAAGTCGTATACGTTCTTTAAATCGTGTAGTAGTGATTTAGGCATCTTGGTTTTGGCTAAAACTCAAGTTTTTGGATCAAAAGTTGATAAATTTCTTGTTTGTTCATCTTTCCGAATTTCTTGCAAGTTTCTCCATCGGAAAGTACAAAGCACGTGAGGCCAGATCGCAATAACCTTAGGTTCCACTTTGCGATCTAAACATTTCGATACCTTATTCCGATCTGGACATTCCGATCGTTCTTTGCGATCTGAGATTCCGACGGCTCTTAAGGAACTTTGAGTCGTTACTCTGCCTAAATTTTGTCAGCATTCCGATCTAAAGTATTCCGATCTGAAGTATTCCGATCTGAACATATTCCGATCTGAACATATTCCGATCTGAAGTCATTCCGATACAAGCAACATTGCGACAGATCAACATTCCGATCAAAGGACATTCCGATAGAGGGACATTCCGATAGAGAGACATTCCGATCGTTGGACATTCCGATGGAATTTTTTGTTAGAGTAATTTTTAGTGTTAGCCACCATCTAGACTAGTCTCAGAACATAGTTTACACGAAGATCAAAAAAAAAAAAAAAAAAAAAAAAAAAAAAAGAAAAAAAGTAGTTTTTGGCTTTCTCGAACTCAATTTCAAAATTTGGCGATACACAATTTTTTCAGCTTACCGTTTTGTCGGACTGAGGAATTTATTGTCGGACTGAGAAAAAAAATCGGAAGTTTCGGAATTTCAACTTCACCACACGCTTTCTACGAATTGAGATCCTGTTGTTCACACGACTTCTACGATGACGTCTCAACAAGATATCTATGCTGCGGGTACTGAGAATCGTCCACCCATGCTTACCAAGGAGAACTACACTACATGGGCTAGTCGTCTCCTTCGTTATGCAAAATATAAACCTCTGGGAAAGTTGATTGTCAACTCGATTCAAAAGGGTCCGTATGTTAGAAGAACAATTATTGTGCCTGGGGACCCTACGAATGCTAACCCAGTAGCTGATTCAAGTCATGAGCAAACAGATGAAGAATTAACTGAAGCTGAATCCAAACAACTCGACGCTGATGATCAAGCAATTCAAGTCATTCTTATGGGACTTCCTGAAGATGTTTATGCTGCTGTCGATAGTTGTGAAACCGCACACGAGATGTGGCTTAGGATTCAGAAAATGATGAAGGGCAGTGAAATCGGTTTACAAGAAAAGGAAACTAAGTTGCTTCGTGAATGGGAGAAATTTACGTCTACTGAAGGGGAACAAATTGAACCTTATTATCATCGGTTTTCAACCCTCATGAACCATCTTAGAAGAAACAAACATGAACCTGCACAAATTGCTGCCAACATCAAATTTCTTGATAATCTTCCTTCTGAATGGTCACGATATGTCACTCTTGTCAATCAAACCAAGGATCTTCATGTCGTGGACTACACTCAAGTTTATGACTATTTGAAGATGAATCAAGATGAAGCTAACGAAGTTAGGGCAGAAAGACGTGCCAAGACACAAGATCCATTGGCTTTTATGGCAAACTCTCCATCATCTATGTCATATCCCATGGTACCCTACCATCAACCCTCATCAAGTAACTTCCTGCCACAACAACAACAACAACAACTCACCGCTTATGGATATCAACACCCTGCTGCTATGAATTACTTACAACAACCCATTGCCTGTTTTGATGACATTACTGATCCTACTCATGCTATTAATACTGGTCTTGCCCTTCTTGCAAAGGCATTCAAATTCACCATTAACCCCACCAACAACAATCAGAGAATCTCCTCGAATACTAGAAATAGGCAGATTGCTCAACCGTTCATGAATGCGAATCAAGATCTCCAATTGGTAGTTGCTAGAAACACGGGGACTCAGTTTTAACAATATGGTCAGAATGCTGGGCAGACCGTTGGCAATGCAGGAAATCAGTATGGGCAAAACCGTGGTCCAAATCCGGGTGTTCCGAATGCGGGTAATCAGAATGGGTTAATAGTTGTGCCAGCGGTTGGTAACCAGATGGGAAACATTGTGGCTGCAAGGGCTGAGAATACTGGTACGGGAAATGGAAACAACAATCGTCAGGTTCAGTGCTACAACTGCAGGGGATTTGGTCATTATGCTCGAGATTGCACAGCCAAAAAGAAGAGGGATGCTGCTTATCTTCAGACTCAGCTTCTCATAGCACAAAAAGAAGAGGCAGGAATCCCACTTCAAGCTGAGGAATTTGATCTTATGGCTTCTGCTGCAGAATATGACGAGGAAGAAGAGGTGAATGCCAACTACATCTTGATGGCAAACTTACAGCAAGCATCAACCTCAGGAATGCATGATGACAGAGCTCCCGTTTATGATGCAGACGGTCCCTCTGAGGTACACCCAAGTTTTGATGATAATGATATATATAATATGTCTAATCAGGAGGAAGAGTATACTGAGATGCTTGAGCCCTACATTGCGACACACGAGGATCAAACGAATACTAGTAATATTATTTCAAATGAGCCTAGTGTGGACCTTAGTGTAGATCAAGTTGCCCAGCCTACAACCCTTCCTGATGAGACACATGCGTATTATAAATCTCTATTTGATAAGCTTGCTAAGGATGTAGATCATGCTACGGTGGTTAATAATAAGTTTAGAGAAACTAATGCCAAATTGACCACTGAGCTTGCGGGATATAAGGAACGGGAGAAAAGTTTTGAGATTCATCATGAAAAAATCAAGGAACTTGAACAAGCTCATGCTACATCGGTTTATCAAGAAAAATGCACCACTAAGAAGTTAAATGCCTTACACTTAAGTAGTGCTAAAAAGATAAGCGAGTTGAATGATGAAATCACTTCTCTTAATAAACAGCTTTCAACTGAAAAATCTATTGTTTCTGATTTAAAAGAAGAAAGAAAACAGCTAAAACATGATTTCAAAATTCGAGAAGATGGGCTTCTTGAGGATTTTTGCAAAGCGCAGGATAGGATTAGAGAATTAGACAACCTTTTAGTAAAACGTGGCCAAACTATGCAGACGATAAATATGCTCGCACCAAAAGTGAATGAGATAAATTACACTCGATACAAAATGGCTTTAGGTTGTCCTCTTCCCCCTAATCCAGGATACCTTAAGAAAGTTCAGGCCACTAATGAAACTTTATATAATGGTAGTGTGCTATTGTCTGATGAGCATGATCCTCCTAGTGTGCATGATTCCGAGGAAAGTACTGAACTTGCTGTAGAGTCTCGTTTAAGAATGCAAAAGCTTGATAAAGAAGTGATACCCGTTTATTATCCGAAAGTTAACCCGCCAACTGTTTTTGTTCGGTCTAAAACGAGTACTGAAATGATTTTGCTACCAAGTGAGGAATTGTTTGATGACCCTCCTAAACCGAGTATCACTCGCCGATTTCTAAACGAGCTTAAAGATAACTTTGTCATCCTTAAACGTGTTGTTAATTCAAAAATAACTGGAGGTAATTTTACATCACCTGTTCAGATTGAGGTTCAGAAAATTCTTCAAAACGATATTAATCCGATTATTAATCAAGTTGATGCTCGGTTAGGAAATTTGGAAAACTCTTTTCTAAAAGAATTAGCAAACTTTGTTGAAGACTTTAAATCTTTGACGAAGGAAGCTGATGAATCTCTTGATAAAATCAAAGTTTTGGAAAACGATCTTGAACGCCTCTCTAAAGCTCGTGATTGTATTGATAGTAGCCCTGTCGAGTTAGGTACCTCTATGTCGCATAATGAGAACCTCCAAACTGAGCTTGATCATATGAAAGAGAAAATGGAATCTTATGTCATTAAAAAGGATAAAGAATTCACCGATCTTTGGAATAAATTTGTCAAAAAATGTGATGAATGCAAATATGACAAGATTTCGTATGAAAAAGCTCAAAATGAAATGCAACAAACTATCATAAGGTTGCAGGCTCAGTTAGGAGGGGTTTCGGAAACAAATTTGGCCTCGTCAGGGTTAGAGAGTGCTAGTGGTGGTAATGTTCAGAAGCTTAAGGCTAAGATTGTAGATTTAGAATCTGTTGTTGTTTCATATAAGCGGGCTGTTGAACAAAGTAAGTCTGTCTATCAGAAACTTATTGATAAAATCTGTGAGAACTGTAAGTTAAAGGCCTTGTTAAAAGATAAGACTTCTGAACCTAGCTCGATTGTGGATACGATGATCCAGAAACCAGCATCCTCGGGACCCACTCGTATTGCTGTGACACCTTTTCCCAAGGTTGCTGGAACGAAAACTGTTGTGATTGCCCCAGGAATGTTTCGTGTTAGTTCTCCCTCTGTGCCTAGCAAACAACGTAAAGCAAGCGTTAGGACAAAACCGATCACTATAACTCAACCACAAGTTATTGATCTAAAAAGTGCTAATTCTAATAGACGCGTGTCTTCTTCTACAGGAATAAACAACTACACTAAGAGCAGAAGGCCACAGCCTACGAGCAATACAAGGAATGATAGGGTCCCTTTTGCCTCTAGAAGTAGTCGCCCCAAGATCAATAATGTGGAAGTAGAAGAACACCCTAGGAATTTACCGCTTTTTAATCATAATCAGAAACCTAATTCATCTGAATGTAATGACTTTAAGATTGCTATTCGGAATGAAAAATCTGAAGTTATTTGTGCTAAATGTAATAAATGTTTCTTTACTTTTAGTCATGATGCTTGTGGTTTGACTATGAATGGTTTGAATTATGTTGGTTACACTCGAATTGATAAGTTGTTAGTCAGTGAACAACAACGCACTCCTAAGGCTAAGGTGTATGTTCCAAAAAGTACGCATGTAGGGTCCACAGAAAGTCTTGCTAAGCCTAGTAGCCCTAGACTCACCTCTAAATGGTTGCCTACTGGTAGAAATTTTGACTGTAGTGGCAAAATTATCGACACTAGTAGATCTCATACTGACAGTGAAACGTCGGTATGTGATACGGCTTAATTATCTTCTAACCCTACAGGAACCTATTTCATCGGTTGCCAAAATATCTGTTTCTCTTATCATTGGCAGGCTGTTGAAATTTGTCTCTGGTGCGTGGACTCGGGCTGTTCCAAACATATGACTGGGAATCGAAGCCTTCTCAAGAACTTTGTATGGCGTTTCATGGGAACTGTTCGATTTGGAAATGATCATGTTGCAGCAATTCTAGGCTATGGTGATCTTCATTGGGGAAATATAATCATCACCAGAGTCTCTTTTGTTGATGGCTTGGGACATAACTTGTTCTCGGTTGGGCAATTTTGTGATTCAGACTTGGAGGTCGCTTTCAGAAGTCATACATGTTTTGTAAGAGATCTTGAAGGAATTGATCTGTTGAAAGGAAATTGTACCACCAACCTTTATACCATTGATCTTTTTCAAATGTCTGCTGCTTCTCCAATTTGTCTCATGGCCCGAGCCACATCAACAAAGTCGTGGTTATGGCATCAAAGGTTATCTCATCTCAATTTCGATGCCATCACCCATCTCGCGAAAGATGATCTCGTTACCGGTCTTCCAAAGTTCAAATATACAAAAGACCATCTTTGTCCTTCATGTGAGCAAGGTAAAAGTAAGAAGAAGCCTCACAAACCCAAACCTGTTCCCAACTCAACGAATAGGTTACATCTCCTACATATGGATTTGTGTGGCCCAATGAGAATCAAAAGTATTAATGGAAAGCGGTATGTCCTTGTCATTGTGGATGACTATTCTCGCTACACATGGGTTCATTTTCTTGCTTCAAAAGATGAAACCCCTGATGTAATTATTAACTTCTTGAAGAAAACATCAGTTCTACTCCAAGCCCCTGTCATTATTGTGAGAACGGATAACGGTACAGAATTCACAAATCAGAAATTGAAAGCTTATTTTGACGAAGTTGGGATTTCTCATCAAACTTCGGCTGTAAGAACTCCAGAGCAGAATGGAGTTGTGGAACGGAGGAATCGTACGTTAGTTGAAGCTGCTCGAACGATGCTTCTCTCCTCTAGTGCACCGTTATTCCTTTGGGCCGACGCTATAGCAACTGCATGTTATACTCAAAATCGCTCCATTATTCACACCCGTTTCAACAAAACACCTTATGAGATCATTAATGGAAGAAAACCGGATATTTCATTTTTACATGTCTTCGGTGCATTATGTTATCCGAAGAATGATCGTGAAGATATCGGTAAACTTGAACCTAAAGGTGATATTGGCTTTTTCATTGATTATTCTTCAACTGCTTATGCTTACAGGGTTTATAATCGACGGACAAGAAAGGTAATGGAGACTATGAACGTTACCTTTGATGAACTCTCGGGTATGGCCTCTCAGCATAGAAGCTCACATCCCGAGCTTCAAGGTCAGACTTCTGGACACGTAAGTTCAGGACTCGCGCTTCAATTTGCACCGCCAGCAATCTCATCGTTACAACCATCAGAACGTGACTTGGAAGTTTTATTTGGGCCAATCTATGATGAATATATGGAGGGTCCTTCGTCATTTGGTGTTCCTCAAAATGCCCCGGCTGCACCTGCTACGGTAGTTCAAGAACCTCCGACTGCATCTACACCATCGGCATCTACTTCTGCACCATCTACGTCAACCTCAACCATAGTGACTCAAAACATTCCAACCACTTCTCCGATTGCTGACGCAACTCAACAACATTCTCAGCAAATTCCTAATCATGTTCATCTTCAGAATGAAATAGTCGCTGAAAATGCAAACAATGCGATGCTCAACGAACACGAGTTTGTTAATCCATTTGCGGCTTCCACAAGCACTACTCAGCCTTCAGCACCATATGTGGATCCGTCGAGCTCGCATCAAGTTTCTCATACACTTCCACATGAACACAAATGGACTAAGAATCATCCTTTGGTTCAAGTGATTGGCAATCTATCACGTCCAGTCTCAACACGCAATCAGCTGCGTACCGATGGTGATATGTGTATCTATGCACTATCAGTCAGCACAATGGAACCAGCAAGTGTGAAAGAAGCAATGACCGATGCATCATGGATTGAGTCTATGCAAGAAGAACTCAATCAGTTCATCCGGCTTGATGTATGGGAGTTAGTACCTCGACCGGACAATATCGACCCCCTTACTCTGAAATGGTTATTTAAAAACAAGATGGATGAGGAGCAAACGGTCATTAGAAACAAGACTCGGTTAGTTGTGAGAGGTTATAAACAGAAGGAGGGAATTGACTTCGCAGAATCCTTTGCCCCGGTTGCTCGGATGGAAGCTATTAGGATTTTCTTGGCATACGCTGCACACAAATCATTCACAGTGTATCAAATGGACGTGAAGACGGCTTTCTTGCATGGGCCGTTAAAAGAAGATGTGTATGTATGTCAACTTGAAGGTTTCATCAATACTGAACATCCAAGCCATGTCTACAAGTTGAAAAAGGCAATTTATGGTTTGAAACAAGCACCGAGGGCATGGTACGACGAATTATCATCATTTCTTCTACAAAATCACTTCAGCAAAGGAACCATTGATCCAACGTTGTTTATCAAGCACTACGGAAACGACATCTTGGTGGCTCAGGTCTATGTAGATGATATTATATTTGGTTCTACTAACCCAAAATATTCCATATTATTTGCCGACCTTATGAAAAGTCGATTCGAAATGTCCATGATGGGGGAAATGACGTTTTTTCTTGGTCTCCAAGTTCACCAATCCCCCCGTGGTATTTTCATAAATCAGTCCAAGTATGTGCTTGAGATTCTAACGAAATTTGGTATGGATAACTGTGATCCTATTGGTACTCCAATGGACACTAAACACAAGCTTGATTTGGATAAGAAAGGGACATTTGTAGATGCTACAAAATACCGAAGTATGATCGGGTCCCTCATGTACTTAACCTCAAGCAGACCGGACATTGTGCATGCTACTTGTTTATGTGCTCGGTACCAGGCTCAGCCAACCGAGAAGCACCTCAAGGAGGTTAAAAGGATCTTTCGTTATCTCCGGGGAACCATTAACATGGGTCTCTGGTATACGAAGGATTCTGGTTTTAATCCCACTGGTTTTTCAGATGCCGATCATGCAGGGTGTCATGATACATTCAAGAGCACTTCTGGTGGAGCACAATTCTTAGGCGAGAAGCTAGTGAGCTGGTCATCAAGGAAACAAGACTGTACGGCGTTGTCAACCGCGGAAGCAGAATATGTGTCTCTATCCGTGTGTAGTGCTCAAGTCCTTTGGATGAGAACACAACTCACGGATTATGGCTTTTACTTTAACAAAGTCCCTATTTATTGTGATTCACAATCAGCCATAGCCATATCCTGCAACCCGGTCCAACATTCCAAGACCAAGCACATAGCTGTCCGATTCCATTTCATTAAGGAGCATGTGGAAAAAGGAACGATCGAACTGTTCTTTGTCAAGACGGACTACCAACTAGCCGACATCTTCACCAAAGCTCTTCCTCAAGACAGATTTGAATTCTTGGTTCGTCGACTTGGTATGCGTAGTTTCACTCCTGATGAACTTGAACGTCTTGCACATTCGCAGTAATCTTGTATATATTTATCAGAAAATCAAAATACCAAAATATAAAACCTATAAAAACAAAATAAAAAATGAGAAAACCTTTCAAAAAATACCAAAAATATTCTTCTCCGACATGTCTCTCAGCATCGATAATATGGACGTGCTTAGAAATGTTGTTCAATAACGACACGGGTACGTACATAAAGTTCGAATGAGAGTTCAAATGTTTTCAAAACATGTCTTTTCTAAATTTTTCTTCTCACAATGGCTTATAGTCACATGTCAGACTATAACCCGGTCCCTAAATAAAGGAAAGTCTTTGACTTATCCTCAACAACGAGAAATTCGCTTTTCTCGGTCATGAGCTTTTATCAAAACATTCAAAGTTTTAAGCTCATGAACCCAATTTTCACGGACTTTTGAGCACAATTTTTCAAGGTATTTCAAAACAATGTGCTCATATACTCCCCTATTTAAATAGAATCTCTTTTCGAGGGGGAGTATAATGATTTCATAAACATTTGTTCCAAAGTTTCATGACACATTATTCTCTCCATGTTTCATCACTAGTTTCACAAAAATTTCAATTTCATGCAATTTTTGAGGGGGAGAATAGTGATTAAAATGTGTAATCTTGAATTAGATCTTTGATATAAGTGCTTTCTCTTCCTAATATGTGCAAAAATATCTCCTTTTATGATGCACATATGTAGGGGGAGCGTTTTTGGTGATATAGAAAACTTTCAAGGTGTAAACATTAATTTCATCAACACCTTGACTGCATTTTCAAATGTTTTTTCTGGTTACGATATCTATACCCTTCAACACATAAATTCACGATGGTATTGGTGTCAAAAGGTGGTTAGGTATTCGTCCTATGATCCAACCAGAACCGGAGGGATCTTCCCAGGGACAATCCATTAGAACTTAGAAGTCCTTAGGAAAGATGGAGTAGTTGAGTGTACGGGAATAATGCCGCCTAATGACTTAAGCTAGCACTGGAACAATCATAACAAGGTGCTAGTTATGACGTCTTGGTAAGCATTGAAGGGGTTGAAGAATGAAAAAGAAATGTAAGGATAAAGGGTGTAAAGAAAGAAGCCCTCCATACAACTTAGGCAGAAACCGGGTCAATACATCTATTATCAGAATCACTTTGATGATTTCTGATACTGAAGACAAGGCATCATGGACCCAGTGATGCAATGCACAACCCTTCCCAGCCTACTCAAGCTTCTCTCAAAAGAAGTTTGTTTTATTGTCGCGGAGTTCAACTCATTTCTATCAACTTTCTCACTCCGAGATAGTAGATATTGAATAGGTGGCAGTCTGCTCCAGCCTCCGATCACCAAATAAACGTGCACTTATAGAGTCTAGAGCCAACGAGATTCATCAAAAATCTCATTAGGACACTATTCCATAGATCAATTGTTGTTCATCATTAGAACACAAGCGATGATTTACAGAGTCCTACGCTCTATCCTTGTGGTATTGCTAGAACATTCAGAGTGATACTCTTTAGTATTCACAATGATGAATGGAAATCCTTCCAGTGTTAACATCAAACAGCACTGCGGTAGGTCATATGTAAGATTCACTTGAATTAAACATATGTTAACTGGAAAGCAACAGTGGTTTGATTCTTAATTGATTCAAACTCGTTCCAGGTCTCGACGCAATATCTTTATGATCTTGCCAGAACATTCAGAGTAATACTTTTCAGTATTTACAGTGACGAATGGAAATCCTTCCAGTGTCATCATCAAACAGCACTGCGGTAGGTAACTTGTGCGATTCTATACGAATCAAACTTGTGTCAACTGGAAAGCAACGATGGTTTGATTCTTAATTGATTCAGACTTGTTCCAGGAAAGTGAATTGACGACTTAATTAGCAGAATGGAACTGCATGATTCACTCCTTACTTTGAATTATCTTTCGATATATTCAAGTATTGAGAACGGCTACCACAGCTGGAAATCCTGTCAAGGAAGTTCTTTGAACTTACCTGATCACAGGTACAGTATTCATACTGTATAACGGGAAACCGGTGGAATGCAAACGGCGGGAAACCGGTGGAATGCAAACGGTGGCGTTATCTCAAGAGTCGCAATTCAAGGCCACATATTCAGGATTATTGAAGAAAGCTCAAGAACATCTAAAGACAAAGACTTCCGCTACTCTGATGATTAAGGGAGATTGTTAACAAGCTTTCATGTCAACTCACAACATGAGTATGTGGGTAAAGACACAAGAACACAAGCTGGAAAAGTTACAAGATCAAGTCAAGGTAAAGATCAAAGATCCAAGATCACAAGTCATGAAAGGAACTATGAAAGAACTCTCAAGACAACGAGCTTCAAAGTCTGCAACACCAACGAAGTGAAGTCACATATTACATGACCACCCCTTAGGGGGAGATTGTTAGCCGTATTTAAAGTGATGGTCATATAATATACCGTTGCGAAGCTCGTGAAAAATACTATTCAACGGTGTCGAGAGTTCTTAGTTATTAATGTTTATGTAACGGGAATTAGTCCCGAACACACAAATGAGGAAGGCCTCCTAAACACTTACTACTTAGTATAAAAGGCCTCCTAAGCCTCATTTGTGTGTGTGTTTTCCATTTCATTTGTTTTAGAGAGAGAAACGTATGTGTTTCTCTCACTAGGAATTCACAACTTTGTTTGTTTTCTCATTTCCTTCATCTAATCTAATCTTTCTTTTTTGGTTTAATCTTCATCTACATCTCTATATCATTATAAGTCGTGTGTTACAATCCAACACACTTTTATAAAAAATCTCAAATTTTGAAATAAACTTTATAACTAAGTCCTAAATGACTTAAAACCATCCCGAAAAATATCCATATGACTAATTACCTCATCCGAACCCTCTAATTGCTAAACCATAAATCCTAAAAAAATACTATTAATATAATACTTATACTTATACGTAAACACCAAAATATCACCATTTCATTTCATAGTCACTAATTGTGAGCTCATGAACATGAAATAACCGTTCCTCGATTTACTTATGAGTACTTCTATACTCATAAACGATAGCCACACCAACCTCAATCACGCAAAATAAACATGTAATCACACAATCAAGTAAGCACACATAAAATAACCTAAAAGTAAGACCAAGTGACAAATCCAAAACCTCGGGTTGTCACATCATCCCTCCTAATATAAATCTCGTCCCGATATTTACTCCCAAACTCAAACTTATTCTCAGCAAACAAACGAGGATACATATCCTTAATAAAACCTTATGTTCAAACGTGAACCCAGTTTAAACTAAAATAATTTCAACCAACAACACATGATCCTTAACCGTCTGCGAGGAAACTTATTAAAACCATAAAGTTATGTAATCAACCTAACTAAATCTCGCAACTCATCAAACAAGAACTGTCTTGAAACCAAGTTAGGAGCCATTACATAACTCGACGAGTTTAAAACTGTCACCCCGATTTCGGTCCTACTCATAAATACCATAAATCAAAACTCATCAAGATATAACCATGTGCTTTAAGGTCTAAATAAATCTCAAATTCTATCCCAACTCATCTGTATGTTAACCCTCCAAGTGTTTATTACCAAATTCGAGCCCTAATATTTTAATTCCAGAAAATTAAAATTCTCACCCATCATATGATTAATTACATGATTTTAACATATTTAACTAAATAAGAACAAAATTTCAACTAAAGAACAATAACTTTAAGTGATCAAAACCAAAATATTTTAAAAATAAATAAGCCATGCTTAAATGTTAAAAAAAATTATATTCCACCTTATTTCAAACACGTTTACGACACTTTACCTTCATTTTATCGACTACCAACAACTATTTTAACTATTTGTAATTTCCATTTTTATACCACGTAAGACTCAAAACAAAATATATCGTTATTCCAAAATGAATTCTCCACCCTCTCAATAGCCTCTACACCAAAAGTACCATACAAACAAACACGTGAAATGAGGACTCGATAAATGCGATACTACGGAAGTTGAACATCTCAAAGAGAAACGAGCTAGCAAACCATCCTAAGAATACAATCGATAAGTAGAAGGGATATATACATATATAGGCATACGCGTACATACACTCAAGTCCATCCAACATATACTATACAAGCATGTATTAACCCTCTTTCATGCAACCATACTTAGGAATCCATTGATGTCGTGGTACTTGTATAACTATGTTGGCCACCATACTTATACAAGTCCCCTTTCACCAATGCACTCCCTCCTATGATGACACTTATAAGAATTAATACTACACATAACGCATCGGTCTACCAACTCAAATAAGCACATAGATCCTACAACTCATATAAGCACATAATCCAAAATATAACATAAGGTCCAAAATCACATGTATTAAAATAACATAGCCAATGCATGAAACAAATAAACTCGTATTCCAACGGAATTAAACGGAATCCAACAATGACGAACGTATACGAATATAGTTCAACCCGCACTATTCAAAACTCGAAAAGAAAATAACATGTAGCTAAGTATTAACTTACTATGGTTCAATTCATACTAGTCAAAACATCGCAATAAATAACATCCAAACACATCAATTAATATAAAATGCACACATACTCCTATGACGCCTATATGCAGGGAACCTTAAGCTATAGACTAGGCTACACGACTAGGCAACCTAATTCTCTATAACCAGGCTCTGATACCATTCTGTCACAACCCACCATGGCGGAATATGGGGGGCGACGTATGGATATCATCACAACAATAGCGTGTTTATAGAGTTAACTAAATGAAATAGAAATGTCATAAAAAGGTGACACAATGTCATGACAATATCTCAAACAATGCAGGCGTCTAGGTAAGTAGGTAACATGCCTACCTCTTACCAAAGACATTCAAATAAACAAACATCAAACATATAGGTGTCTAAAATGTACCACTTATTCAAACATTAAATAAATACTAAGAGGAAAGGGATTCCTCCTAATGCAATCCTAGCAGCCTCTATACTCTAGCCACTTCTAACATCATCTTGCACAACTACCTCACCTGAAAATGACACTAAAATCTGTCAACATAAAGTTGGTGAGAACATAGGTTTAAGTTATCTAGAACATCATAAGAAACCTTGACATCCGCTGTAAATAAGTTGAAGAAAAACAATTTATAGTAATGGACCATAATGTGATAATCATGTTACATACAACTACAATCTAAGCACAATTATAACAATCAAGAACACACAATAAGAACAATGCACCACACTATTAACAATCAAGAAGTATCCCGTCACACACACAAGAACACACCACACTATCCGGATCTTTCCCACACCACCTTTGGAAGATGAACTATATCCCCGTCGAGATATCTTGTCTCCAAAGAGACGATGCACAAGTACTCAGGACGGATCGTGCCCCCCGAACCAAGAACTCAGGACGGATCGTGCCCCACGCTCCACACACTTCACAACTGGTCCCATAGACGCCCATACATCTATGTACCAAAGCCAATCTCAACCCAACCAAGATTCACATATCAGAACACATATCAAAGTACATATGAGAACACATAAGCACGCATGTCACACAATAACACATCTATGTCCAAACATTTATAAAAATTTAGCACCAAAAGATTTTAAGAACACCACAAGTGTCATCTCCATCCCATACTAGAACAAAACATTTAAAAACTCAGTAAAAATGGGACTATGAACTCACCTGAATGCTTCTTCACAAGTTCTCGCACTAGCAACAAGCTAAGAAACCAAAAACACGTAATCAATACATGAACCAATCACTAAGATGGCTCATCAACCTATGATGGACATCTAGCCTATTCCCACATAAATACCTCATTGATAAGCTCTAGTCACCCCATTACCCTTCCCTAACAAGTCCTTAACTTGGTTAAGTTTAATAACTATCCCGTTCATATTTTACACAAAACAGTCCCAGTTTTTAGGTCTCAAAAGTTTAAGTCAAACGTCCACTTAAACATACCTATGGTTTCTGTAAAAGGAATATTCGTACCCTTACATATGTTGGCTAACACCTCCCACTTGCCCTAACCTTAAAGCTACTGTTAAGGCCCCGATATATATATATATATATATATATATATATATATATATATATATATATATATATATATATATATATATATATATATATATATATATATATATATATATATATATATATATATATATATATATATATATATATATATATATATATATATATATATATATATATATATATATATATATATATATATATATATATATATATATATATATATATATATATATATATATATATATATATATATATATATATATATATATATATATATATATATATATATATATATATATATATATATATATACTTTTGTCATTCCAGATTTTCTGATTTTAAACATACTAAAAGTTTGTTACAATTAAGGGGTCTTACCCTAAACCCCAACCTTTTCCCAAGTGCAGATACTTGCTACAATATATAAACCATCTCTCATGTTCGTGAGAAGATCCCAATGCAATCCTAAGTACCCCAAAAAACCCAAAACTTAAAAAGAAAACAGGCTGAATTCAAAACTATTTTGAACTCCGACTGTTGTAACCCATTTTTGACCCACTTCCCGACCTCCAATTTAGTTCTCGTTTCTTGCATTGGAAAGCCACTTCAATTACCTTTTCAGGGATACTTGGATCGCATCTTGAATGTTCCTAGAACTCCCGATATGATCAAAACAATTGACTCAAAATTCTGCCCAGTTTTTCAAAAACAGGTTTAATTAAATCAACCTCATTAATTAACCCTAATCCCTCTAATTACAAGCCCTAATTTATGTAATCATTATAACCCCATTAATATAACATTAATTTACTATTTTTAAATTAACCCTAACCTAAATCCATCATAAGATGATCAATTAAACATAAAAACAATTTAATTAAAAAGGTTTAAGAAGGTTTTTTACCTTTAATTCAATGGAAGATGTAAAAACCCAAATTTTTGAAAAACCCTAATTCTCCTCCTCTTTTTGGTCGACTAAAACTCCAGGGAATAAAAAAATGCGTTTGATTTAGTGTTGGGGGTTCCTTATATAGCCAAAACAATCCTTGTCCAACCCAATTACCACTTACCATAAATCTTTTCTTTTTTCCTTTTTTTTCTCTTCTATACCGACCTATACCCCATAAAATTCATTTTAATATTTATTTTATTATTAATAAATATCTTATTAATATTACCTTAATTTTACTTAATTTATTTCAGCTCCTAAAGCATCCAAAACCTCAAAAGCGTAAAACTAGTCAGTTTTTACGCGAATACCGTAAAAGACGTAAAATATACACTTTTATAAAAAATCTCAAATTTTGAAATAAACTTTATAACTAAGTCCTAAATGACTTAAAACCATCCCGAAAAATATCCATATGACTAATTACCTCATCCGAGCCCTCTAAATGCTAAACCGTAAATCCTAAAAAAATACTATTACTATAATACTTATACGTATACGTAAACACCAAAATATCACCATTTCATTTCATAGTCACTAATTGTGAGCTCATGAACATGAAATAACCGTTCCTCGATATACTTACGAGTACTTCTATACTCATAAATGATAGCCACACCAACCTCAATCACACAAAATAAACATGTAATCACACAATCAAGTAAGCACACATAAAATAACCTAAAAGTAAGACCAAGTGACAAATCCAAAACCTAGGGTTGTCACAATGACGGTCATTCTCATGACTCTGATTCATGTAACTATTCAGCTGATAGGCCGGCTGGTACCGGTTCGCACTCATATGACTGAAACGACAACTGGACGACGTGTGATATGTAACTAAGAATTTGGGACAATGATTGATGGAATCTTCTGATGGTAAAGCATCTTCTCGTCCAATTGCTTTGCTCTAAGGCCTTTGTCTTCGTCTTGTAGGATCTCCAGGTTGTGAACAACATTTTCATCTCGTAGTGTCTCCAAACATCAGCAGCATCAACCCTTAGTAACATCTCCAAGCTATGAGCGGCATCAACAATTGGTAGAGTATCAGCAAGTGGAAAATACGCACATGGGATAAGGTACATAGAGTACACATGGAATGCACATGAAATGATCAGTATGGGTTCGATCATCTGACATGATTTTAAAGGAAAGTAACTGGTTAAACAGTTAGAAAGACCATCATGATAACCTGGCAATGTCAATAATACCTCATTCTGGTTGCATAGAGAAACGCTAACGTGTGGTTAAACGAAATTTAACGATGATTTTCCTGAAAGCATGATTAATGAGAACCAACCATGACTATCATGAAAGCAGAATTTACATGAATTCCAACAGTGTCTTGCATGAAAGTAAAAATAAAAAAAGATACGTAAGACATAGTCACGTGAAGACGAAGTCATCATGAAGAAACATGGAACACCCAACATGAGGGAGTGTATAATATAATCAGCATGAAACTGAAGTTAACCATGACAGTATGAAAACATACTTGACATAAAAACATAGTAACTTATGAGGGGACGTCAAAAAAATTTATGCCGATAAATCATGAGAAAAATTTTATGCATGAAAAACAGTGCATGAATGCATGTTGTAGTTTATAAAAACCTTTATATGTGCGAGGGGACGCCTATGGGTCGGTCCCAAAACAAAATACATGGCGAGGGGACGCCTATGGGTCGGTCCCAAAGTTAAAAGTTTCGATAAAAGCACATGCGACTAAATAGGGATAGTCCTGTACCAACCATTCCTTAGTCATAATTCCTGCAACAATGATACATGAAACATAAATAAATGAAACTCATCTGTCAAAACTTATCAGAAAAATTTTATGTGGCTAATTATGAACTACGGGGGTTCAGTCCACTTAGCCATAGTTGACGAGGAACATCATGCATGAAACAATGACACATAACTAAATATGAATGACGGTTGTCCATCCATATTAGTAAAACAATCTTGATGAAAACATCAAGGTTAAAACATCAAGGTGCTGAAAACATCATGGTTAAAACAACAATGCGCTGAACACATCAATACGTGGAAGAACAAGCGTTGGCTTAGGAAGCTCCTGGTGACTACCCACTAGTCACATGTCAAGTTTTAGAGCCTACAGGTCGAAGCCTTGGCTCTGATACCATTTGTAACACCCCACTTTAATAAGTGTACCGTTACGCGTAATTATGAAGTGTCATCAAAGCATGCAAGGTAATATGTAGTAAAACATACATGACCATAGGGTAAACCGGAATCAAACATCGGTTCCCAAACATAAGCCCAAAACATAATAAAGTAAATGAAATGAATGAAAGACTTAAACAAGCATAAGTATATGAAGGCAAAAGGAGAAGAAGTCTATGACAGCTTCCATCCTATGCATGTCCTCCAAAATGCTCGAGTCTGTCCTTGGGTACCTGCCGTTTTGGGACATGGAAAGGAAAGTAACGGCTGAGCATAACGCTCAGTGCACGGATATACAAGCATGGAATGAATAATATAAGCATGTAAAACATATAGTAGCGGAAATGTATATGTCCTGGAACACCTGGTATAACTTGATAAAACTGGTTTTATAGTTTGAAAAGCCTTATGTTTATCTTGTAAAAACTGTTTAACATGTTTACCATTAGCCAATATAGGTCATGAATTATCAATGTGTATGAATACTTGGAGGGGTGACCTCGTCATGCAAATTAGAGGGGCTGCCTCTAATTTAATATACTAGTTTTAGGTAGGAGGGATCAGCTCCTTGTGAAGGATGCAAAGCACACACCACATTCACACTGAATAATCTGCTGAAAACATGTAACTAGGATGAACCCATAAGCCCCACCTGATAATATAATAAAAGCTGAAAGGGACGCCACGAGCTATCACTCCGCCGTGGTGAAGTCATAACACTGGTGCCTCCAGTGTTATGGTTATGGTACCTCCATAACTAGGTGAAACTGGTCATGCATGTATATGGCTTTAGGTATTCTAATTAAACATAAGCAATTAAAAAACATATAAAACATATACTGGGGAAAACAGTTGGCTGCATACGGGGAAATCCTAATAAGGAAAGAATGTCCATACTGAAAGGACGGAGAATCCGTACCTTGTGTCCAGTGAACGAAGAAGACGAACGGAAGAGAGTCCTACTTCGGTATCACTAATGCTACATAACTACATACGTGTATAAGTATCTTATTACTGAGTACGTAACGGGTTTTATATCATGTCTTAACTTGTTTTATATGTTCATGTCATGTTTTTCTGATTTAAGCTTTATACTGCGTTTATCCTGTATTCTGTCTATTCTGATTATGTATTTCTTGTATTTCTTGTATTATTATACTTGTTGTGTAGTAATAAGTAACTTTCTAAAAATAGCAGGTTTCCTAAAATAGAAAGTTTCCAAAAATAGAAAGTTTCCAAAAATAGTAAGTTTCCAAAAATAGAAAGTTTCCAAAAAATAGAAAGTTTCCAAAAATAGAATTACTTCTTAAAATAGATAACTTTCTAAAAATAGAAAATTTCTATAAATAGATTAGCTGCCTTAATTAAATAAGTTTCAAAGAAATAGAAAGTTTCCATAAATAGAAATAAGCTGGATTATTAAGCTAATAATATAAGCTTAAGTGTTTACTGATTAATATACTAAGTCATGTGATTAAATAGTATAGTTTATTAATTATAACATGTTAATTAAACAAACTATAGGTTATATCCTTTAATTAAATATAGACATGATTTAATTAAATTGAGTGTACAAAGATACTTAGGTAAAAACATGTATTAATATTAATATTAATATAACCTAAGTCATGATAATTAATTAATTCCATGTCATGTTTTAATAATTAATTAATTATTATAGTCTAAATTTAAATAATTAAATACTTAGTCTAAACTTGTAATTATTAATTAATAACAATATTGCATGTATTTATTAATTAATAATAATCCATGATTTACTAATTAAACCTTATAACTCAATTAACTAAGTTTAATTAATCACATGTACATGAATAATTATGTAGATAATTATTTAATCATAAGCTTTATTTAAATAACATGTACAACATAAACCATGGTTTTAATCAAATAAAACTACATTTAGGTTAAGCATGTAATTAATCTAATTAAAATGTATTAATTAAACTAATTAGGTTAAATAAAATACATGTTTATTAATTTAGCCAAACACCCCCTTAAGTCTGCCTTAAACTGTGAACCAAACGCACCCTTAACTGGTTAAACACTTCCCGATGATAGTTCTTAATACCTATTGTTTTTAATGATTTTTACATGCTGACTATTTAAAATTACCTACTGACCCATGACTTGTTCCCAGACCAAATACACCACTGGTCGCAGCCAGTGGTTTCCCCTGCTAGGGCGTCGTTGACACTATTAAGCCAAACGCACCCGTGCTGACAGCATGGGTTGCGGCTGAAGGAGTAAACAGCCCGCTGTGGCTGTTTGATTTGTAGCTGCTCGAAAGAAAACTACCACCGAGTGTCATAGACTCTTGGTTTGGTGCAAGCCAAACCAAACACCCATTAAACCTTATGTTCTAATAACCCCATGATAAAATTAACATGTTTATTTACTTGTTTTATTTATAACTCCATTATTTTTTGTGTTCTAAATTAATAAAAGAATTAAAAAGAAAAGGTTATAGGATTACCAATGCGTGAATCCAACGAGGATGATAACACGAACGACTATCTCTTGAATTGAATCACCAAAAATTAACCAACAACCACCCTTGGTGGTGTTATGCCCGGCGGCCAAAGAGAGAGAGGAAAAAGGGGCTAGGGTTCTTATTATTTTTCTAATATCTTTAATTATGAAACATGTTTTTCCCTTTTTCCTAGTTTAGTAAAATTTGCATGGGCTTGGCCCATGTTTCTTGTTGTGTCCGCGCGTAAGGGGCCCCACAAGGGTAACCCGAACATTTCTCGTGTCTAAATAATAAGTGTGTTCTCGTGTTCGTGTTTTACGTGATTTAATAGTTATCGTTCGTGTTTTATTATATTTATTCGTGATCGTAATAAATATATAAACTGTCACACCCCACCATGGCGGAATATGGGGTGCGACGTATGGATATCATCACAACAATAGCGTGTCTATAGAGTTAACTAAATGAAATAGAAATGTCATAAAAAGGTGACACACTGTCATGACAATATCTCAAACAATGCAGGCGTCTAGGTAAGTAGGTAACAGGCCTACCACTTACCAAAGACATTCAAATAACACACATCAAACATATAGGTATCAAACAATATACTAAATCAAAAGACAAAATAAAATCTAAGAGGAAAGGGATTCCTCCTAATGAAATTCTAGCAGCCTCTAAACTCTAGCCACACTTCTATTAGCATCCTTCTCAACTACCTCACCTGAAAATGACTCTAAAATCTGTCAACATAAAGTTGGTGAGAACATAGGTTTAAATTATCAAAACATCTTAAGAACCCTTAACAACCGCTGTAAATAGTTGAAGAAAAACAATTTATAGTAATGGACCATATTGTGATAATCATGCTACATGCATCCACAACAAAACTCAATCCAAGTACCAATCACATCTACAATTCACAAAGCACACTATAATAGTAAAGAAGTATCCCGTCACACACACAAGAACACACACCACACTATCCGGATCTTTCCCACACCACCTGTGGAAGATGAACTATATCCCCGTCGAGATATCTTGCCTCCGAAGAGACGATGCACAAGTACTCAGGACGGATCGTACCCCCCGAACCAAGAACTCAGGACGGATCGTGCCCCACGAACCAAGAACTCAGAACCAAGAACTCAGGACGGATCGTGCCCCACGCTCCACACACATCACAACTGGTCCCATAGACGCCCATACATCTATGTACCAATCCCAATCATAACACAATCAAGATTCACATATCATAACACATATCAAAGCACATATGAGAACACATAAGCACGCAAGTCACACAATAACACATCTATGTCCAAACATTTATAAAAATATAGTACCAAAATATTTTAAGAATACCACAAGTGTCATCTCCATCCCATACTAGAAGAAAACATTTAAACACTCAATGAAAATGGGACTATGAACTCACCTGATAGCACATCAAGCTAGCACTCCTGAAAACCTATAAAATCATACACGACACCCTTAGCTCAGGTCTTAACACCCAAGTTAAGTAACAATTAAGGAGATGAATCTAATCCCCCAATCCCCACTATCTAGTTCTCCCACTACAAGCTATTCTATACGTAAAATTCCAGTTTTTCCCCGGTACGGTTTACTAGTCACTAAACGATCACATGAAGTGAACTTAACACCACACTTGACTCCTACCCTACTGGAGTTATGTTGTTATATGATCTAAGAACTTCAAAAACCAATTTTACTTTCTAATTACACGTTTAACCCTTTCGTTTAGTCTCTACGCCAAAAGTCGTTTTCACCAAAACTGATTTTCTGTACATGCTAAATGTTCAACACCAAAAGCCCGACCTAAACACCATAACTTTTATTGAAAACCTCCAGTACTTTTATATACATTATAAAGAGTTCCCAAATCAAAAATCTTTGGCTATCTCATTCGTTTGGTTAGGTTTTGACTCAAATCCCCGAAATCAAAATTTATTCCTAAACAGCGCACTGTTTTTGTAAAAATTATTTAACGACCTTCCCGAACTCCATTTTAGACCAAACTTAAATTTTTGAAAAGTAGACTCTCTAAACTTAATTTTAAAAAAAAGAAACTCGACCAAAGGTGCTACCTACGGCCCGGAACAGTCGACACAAGACAGCCTTAAAAATCAGACTGTTTTACGCATTTATGCACTAACCTTCTAAACATCATTAATTACCCCTAATTTATTAAACAAGAACCCTAAAATTATTAATTGATCTTAATTACTATATTTTTCAGAAAATTAATAAAACCCTAATCATCTCAATGACGGTTAATTAACATTACAATCATGATTAATTAATAAAAACATGAATTAAGTTAAAGTTAAATTGATCACATACCTTGAATCAAGAAATTTTTTATGAAACCCTAAAAACTTGTAGAAACCTTCGTCCAAAAAAAAGAGCTGGAAAAAAATAATGTGTTTTGATTTGTTTTTATACTAAAACAATGAGAATCCTAGCCCAATACAAATAATACTTTCCTTTTTTATTTTTTTCCTTTTTCTTATTTTTCCCCACCGTCCTATATAAATTTTTTTACCAAAAATAATACTTTTTATTTATTTTATTATTAAATTCGTTTTTTAATAATTATTTCCTTAATTATATTTTTTTTATTAATCCCTTAATTAATTAATTATATCTAAAACCTTTTAACTAGTAAATTAAACTACACTAGTCAACTTTACGCGTTTATCGTAAATTACGTAAAATATACAGTTTTATGAAAATTCTTAAAATATGAAATAAACTTTATAACTAAGTTCTAAATGACTTAAAACCATCCCGTAAATTATTCTCGTGACTAAATACCTCATCCGAGACCTCTAAACGCTAAACCCTAATTCGTAAAAATACGATTTACTATAATACTTATACGTACACATAAAATCCTAAAATAGCACCGCATTCTATCATAGTTAGATCCAAGTGAACAAATGAGCATGAACTAACCCCATCATAACATTATATAATGCACCACGCAATACACGAACGATGACTAACATCCAATCCAAGGCTCAAATATAAACAGAATGCACGTAAACGCACACTAAGCACATAATCAAAGTCAAACAGTCAAAAGTGACAAATCCAAAATCTAGGGTTGTCACATCACTCCCTCCTAATAGAAATCTCGTCCCCAGATTTACTCCATAAGCTCAATAAATTCATTTCACAGCCAACACACTATCTCTCTCATAAGAACGTGACCGGATCATGACTACAACAACGCTCTCAATGAATATAAGCTCACGAAAAATTTTAGGACCCCCAACTTCGGATAACGGATCAAACCCATGGACAACTAGCGGACGTTTACGTGAACGAATTTAAAAGAATGAACCAAAATGAGACTCCAAAAGATACTCAACATAAAACATGTATTGACTCCCAACGAACCATGGAAACGGACCAATGACAACAAGCACCCAACGACAACTGAAATGTGTTACGACCGGCGACATACTATTAAAACCTTGTGGAAAACCAAATTTTACCCCAGAATGGATTTTCTACTGTAATTGTATATTAGTTGTTCTAAAACCATGGTATCACATTAGTAATTTATGTAATCATCTAACGAAAATCAATCTAATGTCTCTTCACGAACGATCAATTGTCTAAAGCACACAACACAATATCACACGTCAACATTGACTCCGGAACCCACATTCTTCATCAATGTACAATCCTTATGGTGGATACATCTCAAATCCTATCCCAAATAAGCCCTATGTTAGCCCTCTAAGTGTTCACTATCCCAAAATATCCAAAACACAAGTTTAAACCATATCGTTTGAAAATTAATCTTGAACTCGACACTTGTACAATTAATTCGACCAAGCTACTGACTTACAATTACCAAAATTTCAGAATATTTGAAAAGTACATTCCGAGTACATAATTTTAGGCTTTTGAATGTCCCAAAAAGCTTTAAAACGAATAAGTTATGACCAAAACGATTTTACCTAAAATTTGCCGAGACATGTCTGACAGTTTAGCGACAAATTTTGACATTTTAGCGACAGTTTCTGCCTACCCCGATTTATAACAAAAAAAAACGATTTGAAACCCTAAAACCCCTCATATTACCAAATTCAAGACCTAATTATTTTAATTCCAGAAAATTAGAAACCCTTACCTATCATATGAGTAATTACATGATTTTAACATATTTAATTAAATAAGAACAAGAATTTAACTAAAGATCATTAGCTTTAGGTGATCAAAACCAATTTTAGTTTTTTTTTTAAAATAAACAAGCCATACTTATATGTTAAAAAAATATGTATCCCATCTTATTTTAAACACGCTTACGACACTTAACCCTTATTTCACCGACTACCAACAACTATTTTAACTATTTACGAATTCCATTTCTTTTACCATGTAAAATTCAAACTAAAAGATACTGTGATCCCAAAAAGAATTCTCCACCCTCTCAATATCCTCTACACCAAAAGTACCGTACAAACAAATACGTGAAATGAGGACTCGATAAATGCGCTACTACGGAATTTGAACATCTCAAAGAGAAACGAGCTAGCAAACTATCCTAAGAATACAATCGATAAGTAGAATGGATATATACATATATAGGCATAGGCGTACATACACTCAAATCCATACAACATATACAATACAAGCATGTATTAACCTCTTTCATGCAACCATACTTAGGAATCCAATGATGTCGTGGTACTTGTATAACTATGTTGGCCACCATACTTATACCAGTCCCCTTTCACTAATGCACTCCCTCCTATGATGGCACTTATAAGAATTAATACTACACATAACACATCAGTCTACCAACTCAAATAAGCGCGTAGATCCTACAACTCATATAAGCACATAACCAAAATATAAAATAAGATCCAAAATCCATGTATTAAAATAACGTAGCCAATGCATGAAACAAATAAACTCGTATTCCAGCTGAACCAGCGTAGACAAAATTCAAAATGTATAAAGAACATGAAAACATAATTAAGCGAAATACAACAATGACTAACGTATACGACCATGGTTCAACCCGCACTAGTCAAAACTCGTAAAGAAAATAACATGTAGTTAAGTATGAACAATACTAATTCATAACTTAAAAAATATCGCAAAAATAACATCCAAAAACATCAACATTTATAAAATGCACACATACCCCTATGACGCCTATATGCAGGGACCCTTAAGCTATAGATTAGGATACGCGACTAGGCAACCTAATTCTCTATAACCATTGTCTCTGATACCATTCTGTCACACCCCACCTTGGCAGAATATGGGGCGCGACGTATGGATATCATCACAACAATAGTGTGTCTATAGAGTTAACTAAATGAAATAGAAATGTCATAAAAAGGTGACACAATGTCATGACAATATCTCAAACAATGCAGGCGTCTAGGTAAGTAGGTAACAGGCCTACCTCTTACCAAAGACATTCAAATAACACACATCAAACATATAGGTATCAAACAATATACTAAATCAAAAGACAAAATAAAATCTAAGAGGAAAGGGATTCCTCCTAATGCAATTCTAGCAGCCTCTAAACTCTAGCCACACTTCTATTAGCATCCTTCTCAACTACCTCACCTGAAAATGACACTAAAAACTGTCAACATAAAGTTGGTGAGAACATAGGTTTAAATTATCAAAACATCTTAAGAACCCTTAACAACCGCTGTAAATAGTTGAAGAAAAACAATTTATAGTAATGGACCATAATGTGATAATCATGCTACATGTATCCACAACAAAACTCAATCCAAGTACCAATCACATCTACAATTCACAAAGCACACTATAATAGTTAAGAAGTATCCCGTCACACACACAAGAACATACGCCACACTATCCGGATCTTTCCCACACCACCTGTGGAAGATGAACTATATCCCCGTCGAGATATCTTACCTCCGAAGAGACGATGCACAAGTACTCAGGACGGATCGTGCCCCCCGAACCAAGAACTCAGGACGGATCGTGCCCACGAACCAAGAACTCAGAACCAAGAACTCAGGACGGATCGTGCCCCACGCTCCACACACATCACAACTGGTCCCATAGACGCCCATACATCTATGTACCAATCCCAATCATAACACAATCAAGATTCACATATCATAACACATATCAAAGCACATATGAGAACACATAAGCACGCAAGTCACACAATAACACATCTATGTCCAAACATTTATAAAAATATAGTACCAAAACATTTTAAAATACCACAAGTGTCATCTCCATCCCATACTAGAAGAAAACATTTAAAAACTCAATGAAAATGGGACTATGAACTCACCTGATAGCACATCAAGCTAGCACTCCTACAAACCTATAAAATCATACACGACACCCTTAGCTCAGGTCTTAACACCCAAGTTAAGTAACAATCAAGGAGATGAATCTAATCCCCCAATCCCCACTATCTAGTTCTCCCACTACAAGCTATTATATACGTAAAATTCCAGTTTTTTCCCGGTACGGTTTACTAGTCACTAAACGATCACATGAAGTGAACTTAACACCACACTTGACTCCTACCCTACTGGAGTTATGTTGTTATATGATCTAAGAACTTCAAAAACCAATTTTACTTTCTAATTACACGTTTAACCCTTTCGTTTAGTCTCTACGCCAAAAGTCGTTTTCACCAAAACTGATTTTCTGTACTTGCTAAATGTTCGACACCAAAAGCCCGACCTAAACACCATAACTTTTATTGAAAACCTCCAGTACTTTTATATACATTATAAAGAGTTCCCAAATCAAAAATCTTTGGCTATTGCATTCGTTTGGTTTGGTTTTGACTCAAATCACCGAAATCAAAATTTATTCCTGAACAGCGCACTGTTTTTGTAAAAATTATTTAACGACCTTCTCTAACTCCATTTTCGACCAACCTTACATTTTTGAAAATTAGACTCTCTAAACTTAATTTTAAAAAAAAAGAAACTCGACCAAAGGTGCTACCTACTTCCCGGAACAGTCGACACAAGACAGCCTTAAAAATCAGACTGTTTTACGCCTTTATGCACTAACCTTCTAAACATCATTAATTACCCCTAATTTATTAAACAAGAACCCTAAAATCATTAATTGATCTTAATTACTATATTTTTCAGAAAATTAATAAAACTCTAATCATCTCAATGATGGTTAATTAACATTACAATCATGATTAATTAATAAAAACATGAATTAAGTTAAAATTAAATTGATCACATACCTTGAATCAAGAAAATTTTTATGAAACCCTAAAAACTTGTAGAAACCTTCGTCCAAAAAAGAGCTGGAAAAAGATAATGTGTTTTGATTTGTTTTTATACTAAAACAATGAGAATCCTATCCCAATACAAATAATACTTTCCTTTTTTTATTTTTTTCATTTTTCTTATTTTTCCCCACCGTCCTATATAAATTTTTTACCAAAAATAATACTTTTTATTTATTTTATTATTAAATTCGTTTTTTAATAATTATTTCCTTAATTATATTTTTTTATTAATCCCTTAATTAATTAATTATATCTAAAACCTTTTAACTAGTAAATTAAACTACACTAGTCAACTTTACGCGTTTATCGTAAATTACGTAAAATATACAGTTTTATGAAAATTCTTAAAATATGAAATAAACTTTATAACTAAGTTCTAAATGACTTAAAACCATCCCGTAAATTATTCTCGTGACTAAATACCTCATCCGAGACCTCTAAACGCTAAACCCTAATTCGTAAAAATACGATTTACTATAATACTTATACGTACACATAAAATCCTAAAATAGCACCGCATTCTATCATAGTTAGATCCAAGTGAACAAATGAGCATGAACTAACCCCATCATAACATTATATAATGCACCACGCAATACACGAACGATGACTAACATCCAATCCAAGGCTCAAATATAAACAGAATGCACGTAAACGCACACTAAGCACATAATCAAAGTCAAACAGTCAAAAGTGACAAATCCAAAATCTAGGGTTGTCACATAAACATACGTAATACTGAGCCCGTGATTAATTTAGGTTCATGGTTTCATGTTCGTATGTTCGTGATTATAATTATTATTGAAATAATTATCGTGTGTTAATACGTAATAAATACTTATCGTGTTATAACACGTACGTAATACTTGTAACTCTTGTTCGTGATACGTGTTCATGTTATATAAGGAAAGTTTTAATCTCGTACGTACGATCATAAGTGTACTGTTCATGGTAAAAGCATGCGGGTTTTACAAGGAGAGAATCACATCTTAAACAAGATCAATCTAAACTAACTAAACAAGGAGTTTAAAGATGTTTTTGAAGAAACTGTGCAAAAAGGGTTGAAAGAAAAGCTGGAAATGATCCACTATTTATAGGACAACAATGCAACGACTATAAAGACCCGTGGTTCCTTAAATGCCCCCGCGGTTCCTTATCAATAAGGAACCGCGGGTTCCTTTAAGGAACCTCCGGCTTGGAGACCGTGCATTTTTGTCCTTTAGCGGGGAAATACCATTTATACCCTCAAAGGATATTCCTTTGGCATTTGGAACATGCCAAATTCAAATTAAAGAATATTCTTTGGAATATACCTTAGAGAATACTATTTGGAATATTCCAAACTCAAATTTCCACTTTCTTTTTAATAAAATATTTTCTTAAAAATAAAGTTTATTAAAATCTTTTGTCACATTTGATTAAATGTGAGTTTTAAGAAAAAATATTAATCCTTGATCACTTAGTTAGGTTAATGACATGTTTATTCATACCTTGAGTGATTCATGCAGAATGCGATTGTAGAATATTGATAACCTATGAATCTATGAAGGGGTTTGTTAATTTCTAGAGAGAGAAAGTTAGAGAGAGAAAGTGAGAGAAACTATGTGTTACTTCAATAAAATGGAAACTAGAAAATGACAACAACCAACCCCTTTCCATGGTGGAAAGGGGTATTTATACTTCCAAGCTAACATGGGCTTGGGCCGGTCCATGACAAGCCCATAGACCGGTTCTTACTTAACTTAATAAGCAACTAATAACTATTTGTTAACTACGAGCTATTACAACATTAATAATATTGTGGAGTGACCGACACTTCTAATATACGTAAAAACGTATTTCTAACAATCTCCCCCTAAGGGAGGTCACTCCACGTTACAAAATTCTAAACCTAGCATACTATACTAAGTCTTCGTTCTTTAGCTCGTAGTCTTTTCTTCTTTTCTTTCTTTTGTTGTGAATATGTTGGTTTGATCTTTTTGGCTTTGGCTTGAGAGCATTGTTCTTTGGCCTTTCACGTGCGATCTTTGCCTCTCTTGTGAATTTGCCTTCTCGTGACTCCATGTTCCACACACTTATGTCTTTTTGTTGAATTCTCGAAAGTTTCAGAGTTTGGTACAGCGGAAGACTTTATCTTGTACTTTCTTGAATTTTTGCTAAACTTTGATGCAGAAAAACATAAGCATGTGGGAACGACTTCTACAGGTACACCGCAACACCACCGTCTTCACTGGTACACAGCAACGCCACCGTCTTCAACAGGTACACAGCAACGACACCGTCTTTAACAGGTACACAGCAACGACACGAATAAAATGGCTTTGAACATTTTATTCTAATTCGGTAGCATTTTACCTCCGGTCGGTGAAGACCGTTAGACGATATTAGATATCGTACCCGTGACGGATAGTTTCAATTAAGTAACTTCCTGACAGGATTTCGCGGGTAAACCCGTTCTCTTTATTCGACCGTCCAAAGCTGACTGCGAACATAAAGAGTGAATCACTTGGATAAATTATCCTTGTGATTTGAAGCCGTCAATTCATGAAACCTGGAACAAGTGAATTTAATTAAGATTTTCACCATCGTTGCTTTCCAGTTGTCACGAGCTCAATTCATAAAGAATCTTGCATGTTACCTACCAAGTGCTGTTTGATGTTGACACTAGAAGGATTTCCACTCGTCACTGTGGTCAATAAAGAGTCACTCTGAGTGTTCTGGCAAGATCATATGATAATGCGAAGAGGCCTGGAACGAGTTTAAGTTCAATTAATAATTAAACCACTGTTACCTTCCAGTTTTTCACAAGATTGGTTCTAAAAGAACCGCACGTGTAACCTACCATGAGCTTGTTTGATGTTGGCTCAAGCAGGATTTCCATCTTCATTGTAATACTTACGTATTACTCGGATGTTCTGGCAATATTACAGGAATATTGCGTAGGACTCATGAAAATCTCTTACTTTTCACAGTGTGTGAGAAAGCAAGGAATAAATGAAAAGTGTCCTAATGAGACTTTTGATGATCTCTTGGCTCTAGACTCGATTGTTCGTTTTGATTTAGTGAGCGATGGATGGAGAGGAGTGCCACCTTTTCAATACCAGTCTATTCGGAGTGAACAAACCAATAGATAACATGTTGATCTCCGTGTGATTAAAACAAATACCTTTTGATAGATATTTGAGTTAGCTGGGAAGGGTTGTGCATTGCATCACTGGGTCCATGATGTCTTTCTTCAATACCGAGAATCATTAGCAAAAATGACCTCAATAGCATATGGATTGACCCGGTTTCTGCCTAAAGTTGTAAGGAGGGCTTCTTTCTTTACACCCTTTATCTTTACAATTCTTTTTCATTCTTCAACCCCTTCAATGCTTACCAATACGTCATCACTAGCACCTTGTTGTGATTGTTCCAGTGCTAGCTTAAGTACTTGGTCGGCATTCAGCTACGTTCACATTCTTTCTCCATCTTTCCTAGGACTTCTAATTCTATCTAGGGAATTGTCCTTGGGAAGATTCCATCGGCTCTGATGAATCATTGGACTAAACCTATTCCTACCACCCTTTTGTCACCACATCCGTCGTGAATTAAGCGTGTTTTGGGAAGGAATTGCCACCATGAAAAATCATTGAAAATCACCTAAAGTACTTGTGATATTGAAATCAAAAGTTTTGTACCTTAGGTGTTTTGTTCATCAAAAACGCTCCCCCTTAACACGTGCTTTACACATATTAAGTTGGATAATCGTTAAGTCTTTTTCATCTTTTAGCCAAGTATCACTTGAGTCTCCTTAATCCCATTTTCTCCCCTTATCTAAAATGTTAACCATTAATATTTGGGATATTGAATGGATTAACCGGTCTTTGGGTAAAAATGAAATCGATGTTTGGCCATAGAACAAGTTATTGCTCCCCCTTAAGTTAATAAGGGATAGTTGTAGTGCTTTAGTATGATATATTTTGAAAGATTTAGAATCTCGTGAGAAATTCTTGAAAAATTATCATACCTTAACACTACAGCAAGCCATTAAAGCACATTATTTACAAATATACATATTCACAATTGAAAACCAATATAAAGTGGACCTGAAATGTACGACCCATTAGATGGATCGTTGCAGTAGCTTGTGGTGCACTAGATATGGTCTTCCACCCACGAATCTTTCCAAGCTCCTCATCAATCTACGTTCACGGAGCTTTTGATCGATCTTCTTGATCACATACTTCGCCATCTGCCGGTAACCCGGATGCCAATCCTCCGTCATCTCTGGCAAAGTCCCACCCGAGTTCAGATGCTCCAACTTTCCTCTGACTTGTAGAAGAGTTCCATCACTGTACTTGTGGAGCTCACCCACCCTCATAAACTTCATCAAACCTCGACTGTTCAAGTAAAAAATGCCGTAATTCGGGACAGAAATGCCAGTATAGGGACATCTTTCTACATGTTGAGGTAGCACTTGATTCACAGAACGGGTTAAGTTGAGCTTCCGTTGATAGCTTTCGACTCCCAACTGAAGATCTTCAACTCGTGACTTGATGACAACGCTTCGTGTGAACATACGAAGTGCTGTATTCAAAGCAATCAGATCTTCACGAGGAATATGTGTGAGTTGATCTCGGGTCATCAGAAGCAGCATATCTTCGATATCCTCAAGGCGAATGATGGAAAAATCTCCCTGCTGGATTTTGTATTCCCTGTCATCCTCCCTTTTCAAACGTATCTCCGTCACATGATAATAGCCATTCTTGGCTTCAGTTTTCATTCCTAAGATGCTGGAGATGCGGATGTCGGATCTAACATTGCTTCCAGAATTGACCAGGCAGCAACCCCTGTACGCCCTTCAGACTCGTTCGTCCCAATGAGATGCACCTATGACAACATACATATCATAATTACGATTTATCTTTGGGACCCAGAGTCGGTTTACCTTTTCCTCGATAAAGGGTATTGTCCCCCAGTTGGCAGCTTTCAGCAAGGTCAGGGAGGTTGCGTACTTTGATGACCCCTTCAGTAGATATACAAGATCATTGGTGACGAAGAAGTCAAGAGCAATCTGATTATCTTGAGAAGGATCCATTGGAGGTGGAGCTCTTTCTGATTCATGAAGTCCTGGCCGTTGAACGGTATTCAGAGCCTTCAGAATCTCATCGGCATAATACTCGAACTCCATTCGGGTTAACCGGGTTTTGGCACGAAGTCTCTTATCTTTCAGCGCTTTCTTCACCACGGATGGAGTAACCGAAGTCTTATACTCATGAGCAAAAAATGCACATAAGTCAATCGGACTTCGGATACGGAGATACAACACATCTTTGTCAGCGTCTGTGATCGGATCATATTGTGCTGCTGCCGTGATCCAAGCTTGTGGTGGTGCAGTCTCGTCTATCTCCAACGTGTCTGCCCAGTCTCGTGTGCTTGGTTCAGGAACCGTAGATTGTTGTGCTTGTTGTAGAGGAGTAGAAGTGCGAACATCTGCTGGTTCTGATTCAGGCATTTCAGCAGTGTCGTGAACGGGTGAGTGTTGTGCAGCTTCGGGTTCCGTTACTGATTCTGCAATCACAGGAGCAACAACAACAGAACTAATGGGGTTAGTGGTAATAGGTAAAGATACAGCGATAGAGGTACCAGGAACCGATGACGCTGTAGTGGCATTCACATCGTGGCGCCACTTAGTTCGTCTTGATTCCGATGATGTTGATTTGTCCTTCTGTGCTGCATCTTTCTTGGACTTGGTTCCAGTCTTAGCAGTTTTCTTGGAGCTGGTAACCTTGTCTCCATCTTTAGGCTATTCACCCCCATCATCATCCTGATTGTCATCCCCGTTACTACCCCTAGCACTCTCCTCATTCCCATCACCACCATCATCGCCATCATCATCATCCTCATCATCGTCATCATCATCCTCATCCTTATCCTCATCATCACCATCATCGTCATCCTTTTCCTCTTCTTCTCCTTCTTCTTCCTCTTCCTCTTCACCAGTACCTTCTTCCTGCTCACTTTCTTCCCTTTCCTCTTCAGGTAAAATGTGATAAGGTACCACACTTCCAAACGTTTTGAATAACCTATCATCCTCCATGATAGCATCATTCAGGGATTTATATAGAGTCCGTTGAATCCTAGACTTATCAAACGATCCAAGTTCCACCATACGAGCCTTAAGGATCTTCTTCAATTCAAAATCCGTCAAGTCATAAGCAATCTTGTAGGCGGCTTCTGAAGGATTGGATGATTTTATCATCAAGTTGTCAGCAACAAGTGTCTTCAACTCATCACGCAGTTTAGGCATTAGGGATTCAACGGATTCTTGCACTCTTTCTTCCACAGAGGCTTCAAGTGCTTCTTTTTGCTCTTTGTATTTATCCCTCATCGCTTGAAGTCTGGTGATACGTGCAGCATGCTTATCAGCCTCAGCCTGCTTAACCCGAGCTAGTTCTTCTGCATGTGCCTTTCGAGTCAACTCCATATCTGCAGCGAACCTAGCAATCATCTCCTCTTGGGCTTTCCTAGATGCTTCTTCACTTTGAGCTCGTCTTTGTAACTCTTGGCGAAGTTCATCCATTTCTCGTTTGTGAGTATCCACATGTTTATCCAACAGTTCGGCCATCACCAATGCAGCCATAGTAGATGTTGCAGAGCTGCTTTGGGTTGATTGGAGAGCCTCGGCTGTTACTGCGGTACTAAGGATGGGAATTGTAGGTGGTGGAAGAAATGGTGTTGAAGCCGGTCTGGTTGGTAAGGGTTGTATGGGTGGAGGTTGAGTTGCTAAGGGTTGAGTTGACACCATGATCGTAGGGGCAACAGACTCCTTTTCCACACTTGCTGAAATAGGGATTGATGGCTCCTTCGAAGTGGAATAATGTTCAGGTGACCCAAACTCATCAACATCATCTGGTTCCACGTACTCATCCTCAACATCTACCCTTGCACCTGAACCACTACCGCCAGTATCTTTCCTACTCCTTTGAATAGCTATCTTCATCATTTGTTTCTCAGTCTTGTCAAGAGCAGGATCAACAAGATCTTCTTCATCACGTAAATGCATCTCATCAGTCTTACCCTTTCTCTTCTTACCCTCTGTCTTCTTCTTCTTGGTTTCGGGTTCAGGTAACGCAGCTGGTTGTTTGCGTTTACCTTTACTCTTAACCGTTGTAGACGAGTCTTCTCCAGTCTGAAGGTTTGCTTTTAGCTTCTTGATTTCTATCTGCAGTAGCTTGTAATCAGCAGAACCTTTGATTTTATCAGATAGAAGGTAATCAGGAATAGGACCCGGAATCACACCAATAGACGGTCCTTCATACCTCAGATCCACAGTATCATCAGCTTCTTCAGTGTGATAGCGACTTGCTGCACGCCTATCAATAGTAGCATCATTCTTCATAAAATAATTAATGATAAGCTTGATAAACCGAGGATAAGGAAAGAAGTTTGTCTTCAACTTCTTGTTATAGAAGAGTTGAAAGGTGAATTCTTCCCATATCAACAAAGCATAATCTGAATTTGCAGCTTTGTACATGCCATAGAAGAGGTTTATTATAGGACTGCGCAGAGCATCATGGCCACTCGTTTTTGGTGTAAGACATTTACTGAGAATACCCATCAATGCTCTCCAAGGTTGTCCTACCTTAGCAGTGGTAAACTCAGACGCAACTCGTATTTCCGGACATCCAAGTGCGTCAAATAACTCCACGAGTTTATCTTTAGTAGGATCCCTCGAGAATGACATACCTTTGGGTGTATCCCGTATGCCAAGAATCTTACGGAAGTCTGAAACTGTGAGTGTCTGCTGCTTGTTGTCGATGGTGAAGGTGATCTTGTTTGAAGTGATTTCCTTGGTAGCCCAAAATTCATACATATACTCATATGGCACCGAGGCACTACTCCTAAGGGCGTTCTTGAAATGAGAGTTATCGAGGATGGCTATGGCGACCTTAAAACCATGGTGAGTGGATTTTGAGACTTGCTTCAGCCGGTAATTGTTGGGTATAAACTTAAGGGTTCGTGCTTTAGCAATATCGGCTTCTCTAGAGTCTTGGATTGCTTGTACTGTTGGATTAGTCATTGTATCTGCTTAAGATAAGACATGAAAGGTTGATGCACAAAAACATATGGATATATATCATTCTTACTTCTAAGCATAACACATTTCATAATATAAAACAACAAGTACATATAACATGCAAACAATAATAATCAAACAACTCTTCATCCGGAACATTTCCTCATTCGGAACATCTTCATCCGGAAGATTCCTTCATTCGGAACTTCCTTCATCCGGAAGTTCTTCATCCGGAACTTCCTTCATCCGGAAGTTCTTCATTCGGAACTTCCTTCATCCGGAAGTTCTTCATTCGGAACTTCCTTCATCCGGAACATTCCTTCATTCGGAACTTCCTTCATCCGGAAGTTCTTCATTCGGAACTTCCTTCATCCGGAAGTTCTTCATTCGGAACTTCCTTCATCCGGAAGTTCTTCATTCGGAACTTCCTTCATCCGGAAGTTCTTCATTCGGAACTTCCTTCATCCGGAAGTCCTTCATTCGGAACTTCCGTCATTCGGAAGTTCTTCATTCGGAACTTCCTCATTCGGAAGTTTTTCAGAAGAAATCCTTCATTCGGAAGTTTTAATCCATGTTCATCCGGAACTTTTTCAACCGTAGCTATGATGATTATTCTAGCGCGTTTGTGAGTTTCTAAGGCAAACTAAGGCATTTAAACATCATCTAACGCTAATCCGCACAAAACCCACCAATAATCCTTAGTTAATTAACCCTAAATAAATCATAAACCCTAATTTGATTTAAAACGATTTAAACGAGTTATTTAACAAAATTAAAGGATAAATAAGGTGAGATCTAAGTTAAATATAGATGATAATTACCTTGTGAAATGGAATGAATCGGATTGGATGGATTAAAAGAGTGTTTTGAGTTCGTGTGTGTGTTTATTCAACAATGGCGGCAAAGGAAATAGATAAACAGTGAAAAGGAATAGTGAGGGGCGGGGGGTTTTGATTTTGACTTAGATCAAGTTTTTGACTAGTTCCAATAAATATCACCTTTAGTCCCTCTATTATCTATTCTTTTCCTTTTTGTTTCTAACTTTTTCATTTCACTTAACCCTTGTTTAACTTACACACAACTTAGCAAACGCAATCTATTAGCATATCTCCAATATCTAACAACAATGCCTATCACTTAGAATGAACACAAGTTGTATTCTAAAGCAAAACCACTCAATTTACCATTTAGCCCTTAATTTTCACAATCACTTTTGAAAATCAATTTAATGACGAAGATGATTTTAATATTTTCTCCCCCTTAAACGATGACCCGTTTTCTATTTAAAGAGTTGTAGTCATTGTTTAAAGAGTCAAATATTGATGAAAGCATTTCCAATTTATATCTTGAAAAAGTTTGATTCGTGGTGCCAATAAGATTTCTCTTATTTTAACAAATTAATGCACTAAGACGTACACAAATTCGTGTCAGACCAAGTTATAAAGTAAACTTGATCCCTTTGCATGATTTGGCTTGTAAATCACGCCCGAGAAAATTAATTCCCTTTCTGAGCCAACGTTTTCCAAAGAAATACGTGACTTTAATATGAAAACCGGGTTGCAGTCTGAAATAACTACAAGCCATAATGGGCATGTTTTAAAAATGTACAACTTTTATACGGACTCTATTTATGGCACCGTGTCAATATTGATCGACATTTCTAAGGCCGTAAATATTACCGTACTAAAAGACATGCCCGATTTAAAACGAAAAATATTTTTTGGTTTTTCTTGATTTTATAATTTTTATGGTTTTTCTAGGTTTTATATTTTTTATGGTTTTTGTTGGTTTTATATTTTTGTATTTTCTTTTTGTGGTTTATATATTTACGATAATATACATGATCACGAACAAAAGGATACTCTGAATAGTTTACCACGACTATTCAGCTGATTCTTCTGCCAACTCTTTGAGAGTCGCTGGAGTAAATGATTTCATGCCAAGCTTGTCGATCAAAAACTCAATTCGTCCTCGATCTAATGCTTTGGTGATCATATCCGCCAGCTGGTACTCAGTAGTGACAAAATACAGCTCGATCACTCTGTTCTCCACCTGCTCCTTAATGAAATGGTAGCGAATGTCTATGTGCTTGGCCCGGGAGTGTTGAACATAGTTGCAGCAAAGGGCAATGGCGCTCTTGTTGTCACAATACATTGGGATTTTGTTAAATACCAAACCGTAGTCAGTTAATTGTGATCTCATCCAAAGGACTTGAGCACAACAACCGGACATGGCGATGTATTCAGCCTCCGTGCTTGATATTGCAGCGCTTTTCTGCCTTTTTGAAGACCAACTGATCAATCTATCTCCAAGAAGTTGCACAGATCCAGAAGTGCTACGCCTCGTGTCTTGACATCCAGCATGATCGGCATCTGCGTATGATATTAAAGCAATAGAGGAATCTTTCGGATACCATAGACCACGATGAAGTGTTCCTTTTAGATACCGAAAGATCCTTTTCACAACATGTAGGTGCTTTTCGGTAGGCCGAGCCTGATACCGGGCACACATGCATACAGCAAATTGCAAATCAGGCCTGCTAGCAGTCAGATATAGAAGGGTGCCGATCATCCCACGGTAAAGTTTTGGATCGACAATAGTCCCATTCCTATCTTCATCTAACTTGGATTTCTCCACCATTGGAGTGTCCACGGGGTCACAATTTTCAAAGTTATATTTCTTAAGAGATTCTAGAGCATATTTGGATTGATTAATAAAGATGCCTCTGGGATTCTGAGAAATCTGTAATCCTAAGAAAAATGAAATTTTTCCCATCATCGACATCTGAAAGCGTGTGGACATTATCTTCTTAAATCGATTTGACAATTCTATGTTAGTGGCAGCAAATATTATATCATCAACATAAATTTGTACCAGAATCATGTCGTTGCCTTCCTTGAGAGTGAATAGAGTGGGGTCCACCTTGCCTTTGGAGAAGCCTTCCGAAATGAGATATGTTGACAGGAGATCGTACCACGCGCGTGGAGCTTGTTTCAACCCATAGAGAGCCTTCTTAAGCTTGTACACGTGATTAGGAAACTCCGTACTGACGAACCCATCCGGCTGACTAACATAGACTTCTTCCCTTAGTTCACCGTTCAAAAATGCCGTCTTTACATCCATTTGATAGACGATCATGTTCATATGAGCAGCATACGCAAGGAATAGTCTAATCGCCTCCAATCTAGCCACAGGAGCAAAAGATTCTTCAAAGTCTATACCCAAGGCTTGTTTATATCCTCTAGCGACCAATCTAGCCTTATTCTTCAATACCGCACCCATCTCATCAAGTTTAACCTTATAAACCCATAACAAAGTAAGGATGTTAACCTTGTCAGGGAGAGGAACCAATTCCCATACTTCAAGTCGTTGGAATTCATTTAGTTCCTCCTGCATAGCTTCAATCCAAGATGATTGGGTCATGGCCTGCTGTCAATTTTTAGGTTCAACTTCAGAGAGAAATGCATCAAAGTAGCAATAAAGTGCACTCTCTTGTAATTGATGGCGTGTAGAGACTGGTCGATCTAGATCTCCAATAACATTCCTAATTGGGTGATCTTTTGTCCATTTAGTGCTATGGTTTTCAATCCTAGGTGGTCTGGAGTGAACAATAGAAGGAGCTTCTTCTGAGGTAGACGCGGCTGAAGGGTTTTCAGGGATCGCTACACCAAAGAAAGGAAGCTCTTGCAAGTGAGCATATTCCAAGTCGTGATCAGTAGAATCCTCTTCCACATCATTAGGCACAAGTAGGGGTGATGATTCAGGTGTAGTTTGAGAATTACTTGGTGAAGGTGCATCTGGTTCAATGTGAATTGTAGATACATTAGATAAAGGTTCATTAGCTTGAGCAACCACTTCAGGTATTGGAGCAATTACTACAGGTGCTGGAACTTCATCAGTCGGGGGATCGAAGAATTCATCAAACAACGGTTGAAACAGTTTATCCCACTCGGGCCTTGATGGTGGTAAAAATGATGTAGAAGTAGGATTATTGGGAACTAATCCGGAACTAATAGCACCGGTTCCCATCTCATGAAGCGCGGGTTCAGAGCTGTGTTGCTCAGAAGCCATCGTTGTCAGCTCATCGAAATCTGCGTCCATAGTTTCTACAATCTTGCCAAGACGACGGTTATAGATTCGGTATGCTCTTTTGGACGGTGAGTAACCAATGAAAATACCTATATCGGCTTTCGGTTGAAGCTTACCCAAGTTCTCACTATTGATGTTTGGATAACAAAGAGCACCAAACACATGGAAAAATGAAACATCGTGTTTACGGTCATGTAAAAGCTCATAAGGTGTTTTTCCATGGCGTTTCCGAAGGATAGAACGGTTTTGGGTGAAACATGCAGTAGAAATAGCCTCTGCCCACAAGAACAATGGAGCGTTCGCATAAATAAGCATGGTCCTAGCAGCTTCCATAAGTGTACGATTCCGTCTTTCAACGACACCGTTTTGTTGTGGAGTGCGTGCAGCGGATGTTTCATGTGATATACCAACTCCTTCATAATAATCACGAAGAGTCTGGTTGACGAACTCTGTACCATTGTCTGTACGAATACGGCGGACAGTGGTATTCAAACGTACCTGAATGAATTTCAGAAAAGTGATGATAGCCTTCGGTGCTTCATCCTTTGTACGTAGAAATCTAACCCATGTAAACCTGGAGAAATCATCCACAATTACCAGAATGAATTTCTTACCGCTCACACTTTCAGTTCTCATCGGCCCACAAAGATCCATATGCAAAAGATGAAGTTTTTCTTGATTGGTGTCTTCAGCTTTGGGCTTGTAAGATTTCTTGGTACTTTTCCCCCTTGAACACGCGGAACATAAATGGTCCTTGTGAAATTTAAGCTTTGGAAGACCACGAACTAAATCGTTTTTAGCCAGATGATTAATAGCATCAAAGTTAAGATGAGATAATCTGCGATGGCATAACCATGACTTGGTCTTAGATGCTTTAGAGAGAAGACATACTGGAGAGGCGGCCATCATGTCTTGTAAGGACAAGGTATAGAGATTTGCACCACGAGATCCCTTCAACAAATCTTTTCCTTCCAAGTTGCGGATGAAACAAGTGTGTTGTCGAAAAGCAACCTCAAGGTTGGAATCACAAAACTGTCCTACTGAGAATAAGTTATGACCAAGACCTTCTACATAGTATACCCTTGAAATCGTCACGTTTCCAATCTGATATTCACCATACCCCATAATCTTTGCTATATGATCATTCCCGAATTTAACCGTACCAAGAAACTTGCTGACGAAATTTCGGAGCATCGAGCGATTTCCGGTCATATGTTTGGAACAACCGGAGTCCAAATACCACAGGATGATTTGGACCACCTGAAAATATCACCACACGAAGACAATGTAGAGGTATCGGAATCTGAGTGTTCCTTGTTATTAGCAGGTACAGATTTAATAATCTTAGATTTGCTAACTCTAGGTTTCTTAGATTTCCTAGCCTTCTTTTGCTTACTAGGTGGTGTAGATTCTAGTTGGCTTAAATCCTGAGGTATTTCTTCACTGATAGGCACTATAGTGGGGGCTGACCTAATTAAAGGGCGCTGTTTCCATACTTGAGTGCGAGTGTTCCTAACTAAAGGACGCTCAGACCTAACCTCAATGGATGCATTCCTAGTTAAAGGGCACATTTTTCCATCTAATGTAAAGGTCCTACCAGTGGGACGCCATTGCCAGCCAACTTGGGCACGAGTTCTACCCGTTGGCTTCCATTCAAGACCATTCTTAATAGCATTCATTTCATTAACGTGATCAATCAGACACAAATCATGACGTTGGGAAAACATACATTCATTACAATTCCAACAATTCAAATCAGAATTCACGAATGGTTTAGGCTGCTGCACAGGCGCAGAGCTTTTAGTCTTAACATGATTCTTTTTATTTAAAACTGAACTAGCATTCCTATTGTGAACTTCTACTTTCTTCTTTGTGGCACTACTAGTGGAGGGCTTGATCTTAGCTTTCTTGAGTGGCGATCCTTTAGCCTTAGTAGTCTCTTTTAATCCTGTAGAAGGCAAAGTGGGAACATTAGCAACAGATTTTAAAGGTGTCTTACTTGATTGTGCCAATGACGGTTTCGCTCCTGGAGTCTTATTAAATGGAGTGACAGCAATGGGCCTATTATTAAGTAGTGCAGAACCTGGTGTACCTATGTATTGCAAATATGCCAAGCAATATTGAACTCGCTTAATATATTCATGAGCCGAATAATAGTCGCTACTTGAGGGATCTAAGGCATAAAGATCGTCTAAAGTATCCCTAAGAAGATCGACATGCTTAATGGCATTCCTCATATAATCATCATAGGTAACCGGGTTTCTCTTATGAAGCGGATTCTTATAAAGCACTACTGACTTGGTTGTTGGAGCACTAGTGGACGGTGCAGAGTCGGTAGCTAAGTTATCAACAACTTCTTGTCGGGTGAGAAGTAGTGTCTCCTTTAACTCAGCCAAAACCATATTTTTGTCTATGAGCAGGATGTTCAAATCAGAGATTTCCTCGCACTTTTGGTTCAGTTGTTCAACAAAAGATTGTTGCTGTGCCGCATTAAAAGCGAAGCGTTCTTCTAGTGAACCATAAAGAGCGGATAATCCCTGTCTTGTCCGATCCATCTCCCCTAGAACAGACGAAAGTCTAATTTCTAAGACTTGGTTTTTAGACTCTGCAGCCTCTAGTTCCAATTTTAATGTTTCCTTTGATGATACCTCTCTCTTCAATCTCATGATTTCTTCCTCTAATGTCTTAACAATTGCAATCATCTTGTCACTAGTCTCAACACCGTTTTCACAACCATTTGATATCAAAAGATCCTCATTTTGAGTTTGTTGTTTTAATTCTAAAGATATACAATGTTGTTCGAGTTGATTAAAGCGTTTTGAAAGTAAATTGTAAGAATCTTGTAGCTTTAAAAACTCAGCGTTAGATTCGTGACAAGAATGATTATCTACCTCATTTACAGTATCAGCAACATTTATAGAAAGATCACAAACATCATCACATATATGCACATCATCACAATTAATCATAGCGGATGTAAGCTCATTCGAATAATTAACATTTACAGTAGTAAGCACATCACACGAGATTACTGCAGACAAGAATCGGTCATATTCGGTTAAAATCTTTTCTTTTTCAATTAGTTGTAGTTCGTAAGCGGTGTCCATTTCATAAAACACTTTTTGAACTTCACCAATTTCAAACACAAGATTTTCCTTAAGAGATGCAAAAGTTCCTTTTAGACTTTCGACAAACGGATTGATCTCATTTTTAAACACCTCGTTCATATGTTCGAAAGCCCATTCTCCGGCATTTAAGCCATTTGAAGTCGTACAATCCAAAATGACCTTGTCAAAATTAGTAAAGTATTGATTAATCTCTTGCAAGTTTAACCATACAGTGCTAACAGGTGGAAGATCCTTTGGAATTTCCTTAGGACCTTCCATATTGACAAGTGTAGGAAATGTACTAGGGTTTTCTTCATCTAATATGTAGGTCGGTGCTGTTATGAGATCTTTGTCCATATGGAAGCGAATTCTAAAATCCGTTTTTGCAAGCTCCTTATTCAATTTAAAATAATCACACTCGGGATATTTTGCAGAATTGTATGACCGATCCTCATCAACTAGATCCTTACTTGTTCGATCATCGGGAAAAACAATCGGGTCTAAAGCCAATCCTAATTGAGTTGCATTATAAAGTCTAGGACTATGTCTTAAAGCTTGTTTTGCATACCGTGGATTAGGGGGAAGGCCTTTTAGACGTGATAAGTTAAACTCTCTAAACGAAGCATCAAATAAGTGAACTAGTTGAGAAGCAGCGTATTGTCTTAACAGCAAGTAATCTAGACTTCTAATCTTGTTAGTAGCATTAATCTCCATTTCATTCTTCATAGACTCGAGTGATTCAAAATCCGTTTGAAGTTTTTGAAAATTAGTGACCACTAACTCTTTTTCTTGAAGTTCATTAGACAGATTTGCTCTTAAGTTTTCTATTTCTTGCAAGTGACCCATTTGTTTGTTTCTAAAGTGATCATATTCGGGATTAGTTAGAACACTAGACGAAGGCACTAGTTCTAAGGTTTGAACTTTCTCATTGCTTAAGGCAAGCTCATCAGACAAATTCTTATTCTTAGCTAAGGTTTCTAAGAGTGCAGCATTCATTTGGCTAAGTAATGTAGCAGGAACCATGACCAAATCTTGTTGAGCAGGAGTAGGCGTATGCGAAATGGGTCCCGGTTGTGATTCACTCAAAGTCTGGGGACTCACATTGATATTGCTATCATTGTTTGTCTCCTCGTTTGAAAGACTCACCACCGAAGATTCATTCGAATCAACACTCTCTTGCACAACTTGATGTGGTTGAATACTAGCATCAGTGGTATTATCGGTGGTATTAATAAGTACCTCAGATCTCTTTTCTGGCCCTAAGCTGGAGATAGTTGCCATGAGAGCAGCCTTTGCAGATTGAAAGTCATCACAGTCTGAGTCATACGCATCGAGATCATCTGCTTGGTATGCTGCATTCTGTGTGGTGACCATGTCTTGTTCAGCAATCCCTGGATCAGCAAGAAATGCAAGCTCCTCTTCATCAAGTTCCCTTCCTTGTGCTTGAGCATTCACCAGATAGATCTTTTCTGCAAACCATTGTCCATCCATTCTCCTCTTGGGTTTCTTACAATCCCTGGACATATGACCCTCTTCCTTGCAGTTGTAGCATGTAATCATTCTCAACTTGCCTGTATTAGCCCGTGGAGGATTGTTGACCATTGGAGCAGGAGCAGGATTGACCGTGCGAGCATTGGTTGATGTGGAAGGTCTCCCCTGATATGGTTGAATTGGCTGAACCATTACCCTGCCATTCTCAATTGTAGCTTGTTGGCGAGAATTAGATGAATTCCTCAACTGATTGTTGGTAGGAGCTGATCCCCTAAATCCTCGTTTGCTTAAAGTCCTTGTGAGATAGGCAGACATAGTGGTTAACACTTCAACTGGATCAGCACCTTGTTTAAATACAGGAACGGGGACTTCCTCATCATCACAGTACATTGCTTGATCTTGAGCTGCATAATCACTAGAAGGAATACTCATTTGATCAGGGTAGCTTGTTGGATATGCTGCATTCTCTTGATAAGATGAATATGAAGATTGAGCATAAGGTGCAGTACTTGCAGGGTGATGTTGTATAGCATATTGTGAAGAAGGTGCACTGAACCGATATTGTTGCTGATGTGAGGTGGGTGGTTGTGGTAAAATCGAGTATTGGGGAAAGGCTGGTGTCATGTAAGGTGATGGATGATAGGCTTGATGTCCCAAAATATAAGGAGTGTTGTTGTGAGACAAGCTTGGTTGATTCGCCATCAAAGCTAATGAATCAGGGTACATACCTCGTGGAGAACGGTGCATGATCACATGTTTTTCATGCTGCTGAAGAAAAGCATATAGTTGATCCAAATTGCACTTATGCAAATCCCTGGTTAACTTAACATCGGTAATGTACTCACCCCATTCAGCTTGAGGTAGAGTATTCAAGAATTTGGTGTTAACCTGGAATGGTGCAATCACCAGATTGTATACATTCAGATCATTCATAAGTGTGGTGAATCTGAAGTAATAATCATGAAGCGTTTCCCCTGGGTTGTAAGTGAATCTTTCAAACAGGTCATACAACTGACATTCCCTTTCCTGTTTGGTGAGAGACGTGCCTTGTAGCAACACCTTAAGACGTTCCCATAAATCCTTTGCCACCGTATACTGACTCACCATCCTATAGATGTCATGGGGAAGAGCTCGGAGAATTGTTTGAAGAGCTTTCTCGTCTGCATCGGCAACAAGTTGTTGGGCTGGTGTAAGTTCTTCAAATTCTCTTGGTCGATACACATTGTTAGCCACAATGGTACCATAGTCAAGTGGACCATTCAAGACTGACTTAACCATAAGCCTCCCATAAACCGGTTTTCCCTTAAGATAAGACATCATCCGGCCTTGCCATGCTTCAAAAACTTCTTTGATGAGCATTGGCGGGCGATTATCCGTTCCCGTAATGACTGAAATATCCGTGAGTGATGTCATCTGAGGCATTACTGAATTCGGATTCATTTTGTTAACTTCAAAGAGACAGAGATTATCGGTTGATCGAGCAGTGAAGTAAAGCTTGTGAATTGTGTTGTGTTTTTGTTGTAAGAAACCAAGATTAAATCCTCTAAAAAAAATCGTCGAAAAAACAAGCAAAATAACCCTTGATTCGGAACTTTTGTTGATTCGGAAGTTTGATTCGGAAGATTTGGCTTGGAATTACCTTGATTCGGAACTTTTGGCTTGATCCGGAACTTCTTGAGTCGGAACTTCTTGGTTCGGAACTTTGGCTTGATCCGGAACTTCTTGGTTCGGAAGTTCTTGGTTCGGAACTTCTTGATCCGGAACTTCTTGATCCGGAACTTCTTGATTCAGAAGTTTCCTTGGTTCGGAACTTTCTTGATCCGGAACTTCTTGACCCGGAACTTCTTGATTCGGAAGTTTCCTTGGTTCGGAACTTTCTTGATCCGGAACTTCTTGATCCGGAACTTCTTGATCCGGAACTTCTTTATCCGGAACTTCTTGATCCGGAACTTTTTTGGTTGATCCGGAACTTGTTGGTTCGGAACTTTTGCTGAATAATCAGAAACTTGTTCCGATGAACAGTCGAACACTAAAAATGAAGATTAAGCCCAGATTTTGACCAAATAACCCAAAAAGTTTTGTGATTTCAACAATAATAAGTAAAAACTAATACTTATCCACTAATCCCAATCACAAAAACACCAAAAACACCAAGAATCAAGATGGTTTTTCTTAAAGAACACTAATACAATCAAAAACTAAAAAACCACACAAATCACTACCTTAAATCACCCCATAGCTCTCTGATACCAAATGTAGAATATTGATAACCTATGAATCTATGAAGGGGTTTGTTGATTTCTAGAGAGAGAAAGTTAGAGAGAGAAAGTGAGAGAAACTATGTGTTATTTCAATAAAATGGAAACTAGAAAATGACAACAACCAACCCCTTTCCATGGTGGAAAGGGGTATTTATACTTCCAAGCTAACATGGGCTTGGGCCGGTCCATGACAAGCCCATGGACCGGTTCTTACTTAACTTAATAAGCAACTAATAACTATTTGTTAACTACGAGCTATTACAACATTAATAATATTGTGGAGTGACCGACACTTCTAATATACGTAAAAACGTATTTCTAACAGCGATCTTGTAGGTGTAGAGAGAAGTATACAAATGTATTCTTGAGTGATTACGAGTACCTTAACATTTTACATAATGTATTGCGAATAATACGTTTGTCATCAACAAAACACAAAGAGATTATATCGACAAAACATCGTAATGTTTGCGCTAACAAAAACATGTTTCGAATGTCACGGTTTTTAATCCAAAAGCTTTATGAATTTACATTTTTAGTCCAAAAGTTTTTATAAGTTATATTCTTGGTATAAAAAAAACTTTATTTAACTATAAAAACACTAAGTGGGTTTATTAAATGTGCCAAAAGAGCTAATGGGTCTAAATATATTTTAATTCCATTATAATTCAAGATTAGCTAAGTGGGCTTACAAGGTACTAAATGGGCCAAGTAGGCTTAGTTAATGGTTCGGTTATATTTTTATATGGACTTAACTAGTCCATTGATGGAAATAAAATTTTTTTTAACCAAGATAATTCATAGATCTAGGGTTTTTACAAGTTTATTATAAGTCCAACAAAATTAATAAAGATAAAAAAAATTTATAAAATCAAATTGTAAAAAAAAAATCCAAGATTTTCTAGAGTCTTTTTTTTAGATTTTTCGAAGATATATGAAAATCTATTCAGATTTTCTGAGATTTATAAAATCTAGTTGGGCTTTCCAAAGATATGGTAAGATTTTTAAAGATACGTTAAGATTTTACAAAGATTTGTAAATTTCCCCAATATTTTGTTAGATTTTTCAAGATTTATAAAATATAATTTATATTTTTCAAAGATTTCCAAAGATATGGTTAGGTTTCTCAAGATTTATAAAATCTAATTTAGATTTTCCCAAGACTTTGCAAGATGTATACGATTTAGTTAGATTTTACAGACTCAATTTAGATTTTCCACAGATTTAATAAGTGAGAAAAAAAATCTATTTAGATTTTCAAAGATTTAAAATCTTGTTAGATTTTCTAACGGTTTCTAAAGATTCTGTTAGATTTCCAAATGTTTCCAAAGATTTTATTTAGATTTCCATTTAGATATTTCTAATGGTTTGTTATATATTAGATTGTTCGTGGTTACAATGCATTGTTCGGGCCATCATACTTCAGAAGCCATTCTAGAAAACATTTGAAGAGCGAGGGCACTTTAAATCGTAAACCCAACCACTCAGTCAAAACGTAATATCGAGATGGAACATCTTTAGTATGAAGTTCCCTAATAACATGACATGTTTATACGTTTCATTAAATATCTTGAGTTTTTTAATATTTTTATAATAAATATTAAATAGTCGTAATACGTAAAGCACGTAAAAAGCTAGTATCTAATACCATCATAAATTATAAATGCATAGGATAATAAATGTGAATTTAAATCATATAGTTATGCATGCTCTCTATGCTATATGCTCTCTAAGTATGTCCACTTAAAAACCAAGTTTTAAAATTTTAATTCGGTTATAATTCAGTTAATAAAATCGAAAAACAATTTTATTTTTGATCTGATTCTCTAAAACCATTAGCTCTGATACCATTTCTGTGACACCCCCTGATCGGGTATCACTTAGGTGGATCGCAGAATAAATGGCATACAAAGCATCAATCATAATTATATGATTTTGAAATACAACTGATACAAATATAAATTTAGTACAATCATTTGAATCGTTGAATATCAGTTGTTACAAATATCCCAGTAAAAAGATAGATCTCCAATCATTTTTATGCTCTCAAATGATGCTCAGTCCATGCTCAAATAATCCATCTTAATTTCCTAAAAAAAACATGCTTAAAACATTCAACATAAAGTTGGTGAATTCATAGAGTTTTGTAAGATCATAGTTTAGGACTGTAAATTGTCCTACATAGTGTTGTTCAATGTTTGATATAAAAATCAAGTTCAGAGTTTCCAATTATTCCATACAGTGTTGAACTAAGTAGTATAAGATCAACTTTAGGAACGCAAACATCACATACAGTATCATAAAGTAATTACATTTCCACCTGTTGCCCAAAACTGAGGCTTAACTTCCATAGTTCTCAACAGATGAGAACCCGATGCCTTACAAAAAGGCTCCCAATTCCAGTTCCAACATGGTATACATCTGTTTTCCAGGCCAAGGCACATTGAGCGCTACTCACCTAGATGGGGATCGTCAATTCCAAGTAGATCTATTTATAACATTCGGGCAATTGCAATAATTTTAACAGTTTCTACAATAGGCAAATGTAATTAAGGCTAACAGTTCAGTTTGCATTCTATAAAATATATTACAATCATATTATCAAAACATGTTATAGTTATTTAGTAGCATGCTTCCCCCTTGCGGGTTAGTAAAACATAAAAGTAGTGAAAAGCGAGGCTATGAACTCACCTGAATAATACTGCTCGAGGATGATCAAGTATACAAGTCACAAAGCACACAGTACATCGAATACCTAAGTAACTGAGTAGGTCTCATTATATGCATAATTAATAATTGCATGCAGTTTAATTAGTCGCCTTTCATTCTCGTTATTAATATATCACAGTATATTTAATCATTATATATACTGTTATGACGATGGTTAAGTGTTCATGTTGTTCGTTTACTATTTCCGCGTACCCCCGATGTTTATAAAACATGTACGATATTGTAGTCTTTATTATTAGATTTATTTAATAGTTTATAAGATACCAATAATAATTAATAAGAGATTATTAGTAATTAATCCCGATTCAAAACATGTTTCCCCGTTGGTAAAAATATAATAGTTCTATTCCGAAAACCGTTAAAATGTCCCTCGTGTACCAACAGTGGCTATTAAAGCCAACAGTGGGTACTTTTAAGAAAACAGTGGCTACCTTATGAAAACAGTGGGTATAATAACTGTTAGTGGCAACAGTGGATATGTTTAAGGAAAACAGTGGCTATTAATTAAGCTAACACTGGTAAGTTTTGGTAATATAAAACTGACGGTGGCAAAATTAGGTTAACGGTGGCAAGATTTAAGAAGTCAGTGGTAATATTACTTTATTAAGATTTATGTGACAGCCGAAACATACCCCTATCGTTACAAGTCCGTAATCTAATATGCACTCGTCATCAGCAGTCCCAAACGCTCCCTAATCAGCAGATCCAAACGCCCTGCATGTTGCTCCCAACAACAGATCCAAACACCCCTCTTCCTGGCCGTTAACTGTAGATCCAAACGCTCCCACCGCTGCTCTAATCAACAGACCCAAACGCTCCCACTGCTGCTGCTAATTAGCAGATCCAAACACCCCTGATGCGGCCGCTGCTGAACCAAACACAACCTTTAGCTGGTGCTAAAACGCAGCCTCCTGCTGGAACAAATGCACCCTCATGCTGGAACATACGCACCCTCCTGTTGGACAAACCGAAACTTCTGTTGGTGTCACACAACAACTAAAACGCACCCCTTTGTCTTGACACAACAAAACAAACACGCCACCAAAGTGGCGACCTGATGGAAATAGCGGGCTGTTTTAGATCTAACAGATCTTGCTGTTGATGACGTTTAACATAGATCTGAAGGATATCACGAAGATCTGATGACGGTTTAGGTGGTGATGTATGAGTTGAGGGTGGCGGCTATTTATGGTGGCAGCATGGTGATCATCGCGGCTGTGGTGACTGGTGGCCACAAAAGTGGTGCACAGATGTTGCTACAACGATGGTCAGTGGGTGGATGGCCTTTGGAGGTGGTGGCTGGACGTGGTGGTCACAACAGTGGTGGCTGGCGGTTGGAGGTGGTGATGTAGGCTTGGTGGTGATGGAGCGGGCTCACATGGTTGAGGACGGCGGTGATAGTGGCTGCGTGGTCAAGACCACGTGGTGGTGAAGAGGTGCTGTTGTAGTGGTGGTGACGGCTAGAGCTGTTGGTGGTACCAAGTGGCGGCGGACGAACGATGATGGTGATGATATGGTGTCACGGTGGTGGCTAGGAGCCACGAAAGTGGATGGTGGCTGTGTAGTGGCGACGTGGTTTACCACCACGAACATGGTGGTTTGGATATGATAAACGATGGATTGAGTCGTATATAATATAGATTTATTCGATCTATTAAATCAAAATGGCGGTGGTATTTTTCCGGTGGCCGGAATAACTCGCCGGAAAAAGTGACGGCTGCCACTTAAGGTGTGTGTGTGTGTTTTTAGGTTTAGGGTTAGGGTTGTTATGAAATTAGGGGAAACCTTAACTCTCATTTTAATATGAGCTAGTCAAATACAATGTGGAAGGTTTTCCATACTATGGGGACTAAAATGTAAGTTTTATTATAACTTTCGTTAATACATGGTTCGGGGCTCATTTATATTTTATAGAATTAGATTCGCCTTACGAAATTTGCGCCATTGATTTTAAAATGACTTCTTCAATAAAATGAAGTATTTATATGACTTATAATTATGAATAAAGTGTTCGTTCATTTAAATAACAATTATTTCTCGTTTTAATAAGTATATGTTTTAATAAGTATATGTTTTAATAAGTATATGTTTTAATAAAAATAAGTCGTTTTAATAAAGATATGTCTCATTAAGTTCTTCGTACATTAATACAATGAAATATTAAACAATTTAATAAATCGTTTTAGCAAGTATCTCGCAACAATTAATTATGAAATTTAATTATTAAACTGTCGGTGCGCAGACTGTGCGACTTTTATCAAAAAATGTCTTGTTTTAAAATCCAGTAAGTTTTGTATTGCTCAAAATAGCTTTTGAAATCTACTTTATTATTATTTAATGTATGAAAAATTCTCGGGTATTACACCATCAACGAGCCATTTTGAGTTTCGTCCTCGAAACTCGTTCGTCATTATTATTTAAAGTACGAAAATTTCTCGGGTGTTACACCATCCACGAGCCATTTGAAGTTTAAGAAATCATTCATCAAAACACAATAAGTGTTCTGATGATATATTGTAAATGTGGTCCGTTAATATATGGTATGATGAATGATAATAATAATGAAACCGGCGACGTGCGTAAAACCCAAATTTAGAGGTTTTACAACTAGCCGTTGGACTTGTCTCCTATAAGTAGTGGATCATTTCTCCATTTTCCAACGAACCTTTTTAGACAGATTTCTGCTTCTTATCTTCTTTTTATGATTCCAATCATTAGTAGATTATCACTTAATGTGTTAAGTATGTTTACTTATGATTATCCTCTTGATCCCCTTCTTTATATGTCCAAAGAGAAGATCACTCACACATTTATGATGTGATAAAAGATGAAGCCTTGATGAATATCATCCTTTCTTAGATCTAGTCATGGTCATCATATTGTTTATATGAGTCTTGTGTAGATCCAAGGTATTTGTGTATACTTGTATTAGTATTATGTACATCAAAGGTATTTGTGTATACATGGATTAGTCTTGTGTATATCCAAGGTATATATGTATAATTGGATTAGTCTTGTGTATATCCAAGGTATATGTGTATAATTGGATATGTCTTCTGATGTAGTGTGTCGCGTGTGTAAATTCTCACTAAACTACAAAGTGATGTAAGTGTGAGTATGAGTGTTGTGAGTTCTCATTTAACTAGAAAGTGATGTGTGTGAAGATTGGTTCTAGCTTTGGATTAGGACTCGACATCTAGCCTTGTGTCGGAAAAGAAGATGGGCGACGAAGATTTGTTCTAGCTTTGGATTAAGACTCGACATCTAGCCTGGTGTCGAAAAAGAAGATGGGCGACGAAGATTGGTTCTAGCTTAGGATTAGAACTCGACATTCAGCTTAGTGTGGGAAAACATTGTAAGCAACATTGTAAGGTTTTCTCTGCCAAGAAGAGGGTTTGTGGATATAGTGGAAATCTCGAGTAAGGTGTACTCGTGGAGTGGAGTAGGAACGAAGAGAGAGCTTTGTTGCCGAACCATTATAAATCTTAGTGTCCTTCCTTAATTTATTTATTTCCTTACTCTTTCCTTATTTATCCTTACATTCATGCATTACATTATCATAATAACAAGATATAGCAAATATTTTAAAGCATTGGAAATTGGATTAACAATTATGAAATAAGTTTTTCAAGTAATAGTTATTTTTAATGACGAACATAATTTTAATTAGGACTTAATTAGAGAAACTATTCACCCCGCTTCAGTTTCTACACATTTTATGACGAGTTTTGGATATTGCTATTAAGATTTAGATGTTTTCATCAAGTTTGACCATTATTCGTCGTCTTTGACCATCTTTGACAATGGGTGACTTATTCGTTGACTGATTAATCATCCACGAAAAATTGATGATCCTGTAACGCCTAAACGACGATTAATCGGTCTTGTATACCTTGTTTTGCAACTAATCATAGTTTTTTCAAGAGATATGAATAACTTCGATGACAATAGGAAAGGTAATAAATGATCACCTTAGACAAACTCTCCTTCGAATCTTGAATTCTTTGATCAGGAAAGTGTTCACAAGGAATGAGATAACTGCCACATCAGGATGTCCATGAATTCATTTCCCCCATTTCATACTAAACAAGGAAGGAAGCCCGCGCTTCGCCGCGGGTTTGTTTTTAACATATGTTTCAACCCGCCCCATCTTATATTCATAATTACATCAACTGTTTTACACGACTGCCTCATTCGGCGATTTTGGGACTTTACAAAAGACTGTATTGTTGGCAGGCATAGTTGTTGTAGGTGGTTAATTACATGTGGGTTGTTACCATGTTACAAAAAAGGGCAGGCCAGTTAAGGGGCGGTTATTTAAGTTTACAAAAGATGATATTAAGTAGGCGGTAATTTCTAGTCTTGCTTCTTTTTTTTGGCTTCTGCTGCGAGCTGTTCTGTTAGTGACCTTTTTGCTGGAGGGCCTTTGATTGCAGCTTTGTGTATGTCTGTTTCGGCCACTGTATCAACTACGCTTGTTGCTGGCGTTGTTGGAGGAGTTGGTTCAGGTGCGCTAGGTTTTTCCAATTCTTGCTCGCGTTCTTCTGTAGGTGTGTCACTCGCTTCCTGGCTGTGAGTTTGTTCTTCAGCATCTCCTCGTGCTACACATTTGTAAAGAATCGCAGGTTATTCAGCTAGTGTATAGTATATGTTCGTATTTATAGTAGGGACAGAATACCTATGTTTTGAGCATCTGGATAAACCCCTTTTTTCGTATTTTATCCCACATAAGCACTGTAAATAATCAGCTCGCTACATACTTATTCGCGTATTATTTCTAGTTTGTCCTATATATGATACTTATCTAATATGTCAAACTGGAGTATTTAGTTTCATATATTAAATAAGTACGCAAACTCTCGGACATATATTTAACGTCCAACATGAAACTTTTAAGTGACGATATATGTGGTACGGCTTCTTCTGTTACAATAATTTGTATCACGATTCTAAGTTACAGAATGAAACCATAACATAAGGCACCAAATTAGTTCTTCAAATGTTCTAAAGTTGTTGTTCGGTTGTGTGATTTTTCTGATGTGAGATTAGACTCGGTTAGTTTACAGAATAGTTTCGTCGATTGTAGCGTAATGCTTCAGAATTGTAGCACGTATTAAATTACAGCAGCTTATTTGCAACAATGGAGGGGTGGATGTTTGGTGGCGAATTACAGTATAATGATAATGGACTGTGATCAAAGTTCGTAAAAAGTTGTTGGAGAAAAGATTTCAGTTTCGGTTCGTTAGCATAGCATTCTACTACAAAGGGCAGGCCCGGAAGACGCAGGTTAAGCGTAGTTTAATTTTCTGCATATTCGTAGTTAAATCTTCCATTCTATTTTTCGTACTGTAATCTCGTTTGCAACGTGCTAAAATTTGTTTCTTAACGAATACTGGATATTTGTATTTGTGTTTTACTCTACTTCTATTGATTTAGCTTTGTTGAATCCATTTTTTAGTCTGATATAGAGTGTTTGGAATTAGGTTTATTTTTAGGTGTTTTATAATTTCTTTATTGTTGATACCTGTAATATAGTTTAAAAATAGTAACTGATCCAAACATTCTTTAAGTTTCTAGGAAGGTCAAATTTTAAAGTCAAGAAGGTCATTTGCTTGAAATCAGTCTGGGTCATTTAGAGGTTTTTTGAATCGCTGAATATTAAAGATTTTATGTTTTAAACAGTTTGCAATAGGAATAAACAAATGGTTGTTCATTATAGTATAGAACTTTCGCTGATTTTCAAGTTTTAAGTGTTTTAGAATTTCTAGTTCAATCTGTTTGCATTAGATATAAGGCTTACTTATTCTATATACTTTCATAGTAGGCTTATAGTTAGATAACAATTGCATCTCCAATTTTTAATGTAAGTGTTGTGTTACTGACCTGATGTTTCTCCAGAAGGCGTTGTTGGGATTGGTTTGAAATTTGTTTCTTAACGAATACTAGATATTTGTATTTGTGTTTTACTCTACTTCTATTGATTTAGCTTTGTTGAATCCATTTTTTAGTCTGATATAGAGTGTTTGGAATTAGGTTTATTTTTAGGTGTTTTATAATTTCTTTATTGTTGATACCTGTAATATAGTTTAAAAATAGTAACTGATCCAAACATTCTTTAAGTTTCTAGGAAGGTCAAATTTTAAAGTCAAGAAGGTCATTTGCTTGAAATCAGTCTGGGTCATTTAGAGGTTTTTTGAATCGCTGAATATTAAAGATTTTATGTTTTAAACAGTTTGCAATAGGAATAAACAAATGGTTGTTCATTATAGTATAGAACTTTCGCTGATTTTCAAGTTTTAAGTGTTTTAGAATTTCTAGTTTAATCTGTTTGCATTAGATATAAGGCTTACTTATTCTATATACTTTCATAGTAGGCTTATAGTTAGATAACAATTGCATCTCCAATTTTTAATGTAAGTGTTGTGTTACTGACCTGATGTTTCTCCAGAAGGCGTTGTTGGGATTGGTTTGTCCATGATGTCATCAACAATGAATTCACCGGCCGATTTCTTTGTAGATGGATTGAAATGTAATTGGAAGACGTGTTTTTTCCGACGATCCCTGTTATTTCAGTAGGCATTCTTGGTGAAGGCGTGTTTTGGTATTTTGCAACAACGTCTTGACATGGGTGGCCAGTAATCACATCTGCTATCGGCGAGAAAAAAAGAAATTCTGCATTTGTGGTGGCGTCTGTCACTTTCGCTTTAAACGAATATCTGTAGTAATAAAAATAGGAGCCTGTTAATTAGAAACACGTGAAACAAAGTATGTTTGATTGTGGGGTTAGGCTGTTACCTGTGAGCAGGATTATCCAGTTGTCAATGATCCACACAGTCATAGATGCCGTTGTTGTGTAGTGGTCTTTTTGAGCAGCGGTCTCGGTCGCATCTGGTGAAGTACCACGATGTGTCTTCGATGACTGACAGTATCATAGCTTCGCAAGTAAAGCGTACGCCCTGTGGAATGTATGTCATTAGTAGTGGCATGTTTAATGAGAGAGTTTTTTATAGTTCTTGTGTACTGACTTGAAAGTTTTTGGGCAGAAGCTGCAGCAGTGTCTTCAGATCGAAACGATTTCTTTGTTTTTCTAGTTCAGGGTCTTGGAAACGATATCTGTTGATCTGAAGCGGTGGAGTCGTCTTGTATCGTTCGTTGAATCTATTTTTAGCGATTGTTTAAGCTGTGAGTATGTTTGAAATGGTATTTGTAAATTGGGTTTGTGTTTGCAGAGGGGGTAACTTACGCATTTCGTAACGCTGCTGTTTCCTGTATGTTGATATTCACGTAATAGAACGTCGTTGAGGTGGATGACAACTGATACATATCTGTTTGTGAATGCAAGTGTTAGTCTTTATATCTAAGAAAATGCATATATGTAGTTGTTTGAGCCTCATCTAATCTAACCTCTGTATTTAGTAACTCTGCATGCTGTTACTGCTATTGTTTCCGGTTGTGGTTCTTTTTCTATCTCTTCTTTGTTGAACTCCCGTGCCATGTTGTCCCAAAATGTCAGCTCGACCATTTTCCCTCTGCATGAAAATTATTAGTTGTTGACTAAAAGCTTTTGGTCTTTTGGGTTGTAACCATTTGCTATACACTTACTCGATGCTTTCGATCCCAATTTTTCTAAGGCAACGTTTGGTTGGTGGGGGCAGATCTTCAATAGACCGTATGCATCCTTGGAAATCTGTTATACGAAGGTGTTACTGATTAATACGTATACGCAAATTTCTAAGAAAGGTGGTGTTTGAAAATACCTGCTAAGGGAGGATAAACGGTCTTGTTGTTTATGTCTTGATATGGGACTCTTGATTCTAAATCGTCATGTCGCAGGAATTCGAAGTAGTGTTTTGGGAAGTCAGCTGGTTCGTCCATGAGTGGCTGGATGTTGGCAATTTTACCAATTTGCAGACATTTCGGGCTGTTCAGTGTCTGGTGAAACGGATTGTTGCGTTCACAGAAGATGTTTGAAAGTCTGTATATGACACGGTATTTTAGTAGTTGGTCGAAGTAGTCTGCGTCGTTATGGTCCATGTTAGCCTGTATTGCGTTTCCCTGTCAGTAATTAAGAAAAGGTAAGCGACCGTGGGTATCTGTGCCTCGGCAATGTTTGAGTTTTGGTTACCAGTCTGGTAGGTTTTCATCATTTAGTGTACATTTTTGTTCGTAATTATACTCTTTCATCTAAACTCAAGCAAATGAACAAATATGAAAAAGGGTTCATAGATCCCATGTATTTTAAACGAATTCGTAAAGTGTAACAATGAGTATGAATCTGTTTTAAATGTAGGTTTTATATTCCGCATTTTCATTAGTAGCTATTTTTATGATTAAAACATGTATAATATTATGTTTTGGAAAGCGACGGAATTGGCGTTCATACAACAACGGTGTTACAAATGATCAAAAGACCTTACTGTATATTTTAAGTGAAAGAACGTTGTTTGACATTATTAACGGTTCTATACAGTTTATGTCTAGTATGTATACGGATGTAAACGCATGTTCAAAAACTCCAGTGAATTATGGATGTTTAGTAACTCACCTGTTTATCAACCAAGATGCAGCAGAAAGCAAGTGGTTTTGGATTTGGAAGGTTTCTCAAAGTCCACTTTCTGTAAACCTTGGCTTCCAACACCTGACCTCGTTTTCCGATCTGCAGCTCACCAATTGTACTGGTCGTCATAGTTATGTTGTAGCCTGAAAATAAAGAGGGTAGTTTGTTATGACGACAAATAAAGATGAAGTATATGTAAGTTAGTGAATGGGCTTGGGTTAATATTAAAGGTGTCAGGGGCGTTCATGTATACCTAACTGTAATCATAAGAATTCTAAGCATTATAGGCGGGATTGTCTCGCATGAGCAACTAATTCTATAATGTGGTTAATGCATTATAAATAAAGTAATCTAAAGACCGTGAGTGTAAGGCCCGAGGTGGTATGTGTGTACGTGGAAAAAAGAAACAGTATGCAAGCTATGTATCCTTAAGGGAGTATAGTAATGTGCAACATGTAAAAAGTTTTAGTGTATTGAATGTTTTGCGTGGCGTGGTTTTTTCCCGTTCTTTTCTTTTGGAAAGGCTATCCCCGTGATAAACGGTTTGTGTCTATCTGTTTTGGGAAGTCCTTATAGACAATGTTTTTGGTTGTGTTGGGTGGCTGGGTGAATTCATGGTTGATCAGGAGTTTTAGTCCGTGAGGTGAGGTAGCTCTTGATAACGCAACGTATAATTGACCGTGACTAAACACTGGTTCCGGGAGGTAAACACCGATCTTAGAAAGTGATTGGCCCTGACTTTTGTTTATGGTCATTGCATAACATAATTTTATAGGGAACTTTTTTCTTTTGAAGGTAAATGGAAGGTTGGGGTGTTTGTAGGGTATGGGTATTCTGTGAATGAAGATCGTTTCTCCAATTCTGGTACCCGTGATTATTTGAACTTCGATGATTTTTGACTTGAAAGATTTTACGATCATTCTTGTTCCGTTACACAATCCTCCAGAAAGGTTGACATTCCGAAGAAGCATAATCGGAGACCCGATTTTCAAATGAAGCTCATGAGGTGGGAGTCCCGGAAAGTTGAGTGTATTAAGGTATTCTGGGGGATACAAAAGCTCAGTTTCACTTGTTTCTCGCCCTATAGGAATTGCTTCGTCGTTGCTTAAGTAAGTTCTAAGGTCTCCAGGGATGGTGGATAGAATTTGGGCATTTATAGTATCAGCGGTTTCGTTTTTAGGGCAGACTATTGCTTTCCCTTGGAAAGATGTGGCAGATGGGTGGGCTAGAGTTTCGTCATCGTATATAAAATCGATCAGTTCTTGTGTTCCTTTTTCATCTGGTGTGGCACAGAAGGCAGCAGGTATAGTCACCCAGGAAGCATCTTGCCCGTCTTCGTTATCAGGCACTCCAAGCTGACCGTCGCCTATTTGTAGAATCCAGTTTGCAAACTCGCGTACTTCTTGCTTTTCGTTTGCAGTCATGTTTGGCCTTTGGAGTCGCATGTTCTCTGTCAGGATACAGATTCTGAAGTGCCACCACAGGTATGACTCGGCTATGGACGACGCTATAAGTTCCATTTTTGAGGCACCTTTTTTTACCGGAAGTGTCTGTCGAAAGTCTCCTCCTAAAACAATTGTTTTCCCGCCAAACAACATTTCAGGTGTATCCATGAGGTCTCGTAGTGTTCTGTCCAGCGTCTCAAAACACATGCGATTATTCATCGGGGCTTCATCCCAAACAATCAACTGTGTCTGAATTAATAGATCGCCTAATTGCGTCTTTTTTTCACGTGGCAAAGTGACTCATCTGTGAGCTCGAGGGGGATTTTAAACCTGAAGTGGGCCGTGCGGCCTGTGGGTAACAATAAAGACGCTATACCAGATGATGCCACGGCTAACACTATTTTTTTTTCCGACCTAAGTGAGTTGATGATGGTTTTCCATAGGAAGGTTTTTCCGGTTCCACCATGTCCGTAGACAAAAAGAAGTTCCTGTTGCCTATTCTGAGCAGATGTGATTATCAAGTTGTATATTTCACGTTGTTGACTGTTCAACAGTGGAACACATCTGATTGTTTCCTCGAGCAGTGCTTGCCTATTGTAGTTAATCAGAGCCATAAGTTATAGAGAACTAGGTCGATTTTTAAAAACCTAAACTATAACTTTTAGTGTGTCATAAAATTTTTAAGCACGCAACTACTCTGCATGGCTCCGGTAAGGCTATTCTTGTATTACTTTATGATTGATTGTCATTATGTGAACCTATGTGTATGTAGCAATGGTAGTATGTATATGTATGAATATACTATAGTATTTAAAGGCATTGCACGCGAAGCAATGTTTCTTGAATGATTGTCGTACCTTTTATAATGCGGTTTCGTATCAGATTTGGCCTCACCGCCAATCGCCGATCATGATGATTATGTATTATTTGAATACGAGTATGAAACTCATTTGATACCTTGATTATGTATATATTGTTTCGTAATCTATCAAATATCAACTCGTTTAAGCTCGATTGTTATCATCGTATCGTGATGTGCCATTTTAGGACATCTCCTTTCGAAACGTAATTGATTGATGTGATATTCGTATTTCGATTACTTCTTATGATTTTGAAGTATCAATTCTCCGGGGAAATGTCTTCTACGTAATGCGACGTGTGAATTGATTTTATATGACTACATTTTATTGGCGAAAAGGAGGATGCTAATGTTGGACCCAAATTATATATGTGTCCAAACCAACTATATAGTTGGGTACAACAATGATATGCTCATAGTAGTCATTCGGTTGAGTGACTTACTACCCTGTATCTAAATGGAATGGGACATTTAGATATAGAGATTTTAACTCGCCCAACTATGAGTCGTTTAAGGTCGTCTTATTGAAATGGGTTGGGACATTTGAATAAGAAAATTTTAAACCACTAGACCTTAGATTGTCGTGTTTTCCTTATTCAAATGGAATGGGACGTTTGAGTACGAAAAATCATGATGTAAGTTTATTAACACCTTGTACTTACTATGTTATGTAATTTGGACTTGACATCGTGTTGAGAGGTAGTAATACTTGAGTAGGATGACTTATAATCGTCTTGTTGGAATGGACTGGGACGCCTTTTCATTTGAAAAAGAAAGTTATAGTTCCCGAACCATAAATTTATAAATTCTTGTATACATGGAAAGGGACGCCTTTTGATGTAGACAAGGAGTTATAAATGAGTGGGCCCAAGTATGTCTGGCTCGATTTGTGGATGTTTGGTGTGCGCACGTCTTCCTTCGAATCGTGTTTCGTTGGTGTGAATCGTTCAGTGTCGTCGTCATTATGATGATCGTCAATTATCATCTACGTATGAGTAACCCTTGGACTTCTCTCGAGTTGAGATTTATTTCGATGGACCATTTGCAATGTGTCTCGATGAGCGCAAGCTTTATAAGCAGATTGTTAAGAACCGTTAACCGTTCCGAGAAGAGGCGACTTGTTTAAGTGTCACCAGGATTTATGTGTGTACTTGTAGATTGACTGAGGATCAAGTTATCAACGGTGACTTATCGTGGAATTCAGCATGTTCAGAATTGACTTAATTTCGTCTTTTGGTCATATCCCACTCTTCGACAATCGTCACGGGTCGTGCCACCTGGCCAAATACTCACAAAACAATACTCTATCCTAATATGTCAAGTATCAATATTTCAAACCTACTGAGGTTAACTATATTACACGAATTAGACATTGCCCAAATTTCTAGCTATTACAACTTAATCCAAAGCTTGTCTAGCTTGATTTTTATGTCAAAGATATGTACACAATGTCCAAAAATCAATAAATACATATTGAAATATACAATTACAAAGATGAAATACAAATTACCCATGATCAAATAATCACAAAATTACATTAAAATGAAAAGTAAAATAAGAAAATTATCTTACAAAAGATGAAGATGACCATAATAAGAATTCAACCACTCAAACCTTTGCTTCAATCCAATAACTAAACCAACTTAGTATCTTAAATTTGAGCTCAATAACACATGTAAGCTAGTCCTCAAAAATCAGCTCCATAACTTCAAATTGTTGATGGTCCAACTCGATGTTTGATGAACCAAACTAGGATAACAACTAGTTATTATTTATTTTTTTTATCTTTCATTTATAATGAAAAAAAATAGTTTGTAGATCCATTTTTCTTCTATCGTTATGGAAAAGATGTTTATGGTGGTAGAAGTAGGCGTCAAAAACAATAGGAAGAAATGGTACGTGTATTTTGATAATAAGAATGATAAAATGTGATGCTTTAATCAGTAATAGAAATGTATACATGTCTAACTGAGGTTTTAGAGTTAGTGTAGAATGGACACGTACTCCTTAGATATCCGTCCCACATAATGAGTAATGAGGTAAGACTTCCATACATTTGTTTCACGATTTGCTAACGCGGGTATTATCGAAGTCCGATATTTTAAAAGTAACGCGATTCGAAAGATACATGTAAAAACATGAAAAATAAACGCTCAATATAAAATAAAAACTTTGACATCGGAGAAGGTTAATATTTTGATAAATAAACGAGAATTATAATTTAAAATATGTTAACATGTTATATAAGCGAGTGCCGCCTAAAGATTTAGCATAAATGAAGATTTTGTAATCTTACTTGTTATCAAGGGTTTATTCTTGGTTTTCTCGATGATCAACAGTGAAGATCTGTATTTGATGTTTATGTTTGACCTTTGCTTTTAGATACTTATGTGGCATGTGATCTAGCCGAATGATCGTAAGTTGTGAGAACTTGAGACGGCATTGTCCAATGACGTCCGATCATGGAGAACGTGTACCATATAATATCTTTTGACCTTCTTTGGAACCTAGACGATGACTCGTCTGTTTTTCACTCTTCACTGTTAGACTGAAGACTAATGAGACAAATTAAGCGCCGGGACGTCGCTTCCTAAAGGGTTAGATGATGTAATAACCCGAAATTTTAAATCAACATTTAGATCGGGATCTAATCTTATTTTTAATATTCGGACCAAAATTTATTAATTGACTTTTATTTGTCATGATTATTTTTGCGAATAATATTGAGTTCTCGGCTAACCGGCAAGGTTGAGGCTTTAACTTATTGAGTACGTATCATTTATTAATTATTGGTAAAGTCTATGTCCGTCGTTGACCGTAAATATCCTCGTTAGGACATAGAAATATTTTCTATTGTCGTCATTTTTAATTTTTCATTTTACGAGCATTCTTCGTAATTTTCTTTAAACCTTTAGGCGCCGTTCGTTTATATGACACGTTAACATTTATTAAATCATAAGCCCTCATTTATATATCGAGATATAAATGTTCTCTGAATGTCGATTATTATATTTTATATTGAGCGTTTATTTTTCGCGTTTCACGCGTATCTTTTAAATCGCGTAACTTTAATTTATCGGGTATCGATAATACTCGATTTGATACATAATGGGACAAAATTAAACTAATAAAATAAAACCAATCACTAAAAGGTGGCGTGTCACATTGTAGAAACAATGAACCATACGTGTTTAAAGCATTTAAATGACACATACTCTAGCTCTTTTCATTATCAAAAATGAACTTTGTTTCTTTTGTTCTATTCCTTTCTTTACCGAGAGTCCATCACCAACCATGAACACTATAACACTTTAATAATATATTTTGATCAAGATATTATAGGTTTGATTATGTGTTAATTTTGGAGCTTAGTGGTGATGTTGATTTATGAAATTGCTATAATATTTTCTTGCATCATTTAAGGTTTACAACACTTCTTTTGATTTCAATTGTATATTTTCATTATGTATATGTATTTATCATTCTTCTACTGATAATATTTATGTAATGGTTGATTTAGGGGTCTTGGACATTGTATATGATTTGGGACACTAAAGAGGCAAGTTAAACAAGCCTAGAATCAAACTAGTAAAATGGCAATTTTGGATCTCTTAAGAAACATGTTATTTGAACGACATCAGTGGGTATTTAGGTTGTTTCAAAGTAATAGGGATATAGGCCTTAGTTTTGTGGAGATTTTACCAGGTCGCTCGTCTCGTGACGATACCTGATGAACTAGATATGAGTGAAACGATAAAAAGTGTCGAATCTGAACATGCTGTATAAACCGACTGTAAACTATAATAAGAACTCAGAACCATTGAAAAAGGTAAAACTATAGATTGTAGATAAAAATATGAAGAACTAGGATCAATTGGATAGTCCACCAGTTCTTTACGGTTTATAAATGGCGGGCAAAACGGTGGAAACGAGTTTGGTTGCCAAAAACAGCCAACTCTTCTAAGTGATAAAAGGAGTAAATGAACTATGATTAGTATAAATTAGAGGTAATTAGACTTATAATAAGTAAATAAGTAAGTTAAGAATTATTTTGGTAAAAATAACTCATCTAGATTATTTATGGTTTAGGAGAAATGATCTAATCTACGAGACATGTCGGAAAAATTATAATAAATGGACTATTCTTCATTAACGTAAAATGTGATGATTTTTATACAAACCGAAGTGGTATAACCCACTTGTCGGGAATTGTAGACTCATTTGTATAATGATAATTATAGAACCCAAGACCGGACCAACGTGAGATATTAAGTTGATGTCGTTTGAGGCATTTTTAGAACCCATAATGCATATAAAGTGGACTAGGGTTATAGAAGCCCAACTTACACTTGTAATGGCTATTGGTCCATTATTGGACCTGATATTAATAATGTATTTGGAGATCAATACTGATTTTGAAATGGACTTAGGTTATATGAATGTGTAATGGGCCACTAATGGGCTTAATTTTCATAATGACATAATTTACGATAAATTGTTACCAAAGGTTTATAAAAGGTTTTACAAACTTATACAATGTCCAAACTTAATAAAGTGAACTATTTACATTTGTGTTACACTTATGTATGATTTATTACTCGTCACGATCCTAAGACGCGTCTCATCATATTAGGTCTCGTTCGGTCATATGACGACCGTTGGGCATCTCGTTCTCGAACAATGAGCGACTGATATCTCGTGAAGTCTTGTATCGATTATTGGATGTTTGTTTCTCGATAAATGTGTGATAGCTATATCAGGTGAGTCTATAGCCTCATTTTTTTTACTATCTTGTAAATGATTTTAACCCGCGAGGGGGATACATGCTCTTTTATAAAATGAACACAAGTTGTTTTTGGTATGCTGGACCCGAATATGATGATAAATGCCTAAGTACCATTGTCTTATGAAGTCCCTGAATTTCATGAACTGTTAATTACCTTGCGAGGTAAACGCTAATACATTTGATAGATCTATTTGGTTTGACAGCCTTATCCTAGGGTATGTATCCTTGTGATCACCTGAGAGGGATATAATGTATAAAAGGTCGTTGGTATATGACAATATTACCTTTTGTAGGGGCGCCGTAAGTGACTCGGTTGACGTGTTGGTTAACGTTCAGTTGCATGAGCTTAAGGCATTTATCGATATATATTTGACTTGTCTGTGTGACAAGCTTGAGATGATTAAAATCCTTGTGTTCAAATGATGATTTTCAAAACCTATAGACTTGCTCAACCGTTGTGTTGATGATTCTAAGCATGTATTTCAGGTAATCAAGATAGAAAGCTGCGGAGCATGCGAGAAGGGAGTTGGTGCTTACTTGTCTAAAGTTTATATTATTTTTCCATCCTTTGAAATGAATAATTGACTTTTAAAGTCTTTGATGAATGTGATGTGTTGGTAACGGTTTTGGGACTAAAAGCTACTCTGATTATATATATATTGGGATGGGAAACTTTTTAGACAATGTTGTATATTATTTTAACGTCTATTTTGAGGTCGTTTTCTATGATTGTGTGTGATGTGCTATGAGTAGCGCCCCAATGTGGACATTCCGATGCGTGGTAATTTGGGGGTGTTACATAGTTCTTCTCTTCCATTGACAATTTGTTTTCAAGTTCTTTAAGTAAATGTTGTGGTGGCGCCGGCAGACCGAAATCTGTTATAAATTTACCAAATCCATTAAGTATCAGTTGTATCTCGTACAGAATATGCCCTTTTAGCTCTTCCGTATTGACATGGTAATTTGGAATACCAGTCCTAGTAGAGACTTTCGCTGGAATGTCATCAGCCATTGACATCCAATGGGTTTCCCAGAGCTTGAGGGGGTTAGCCACTTCACATGAAGTTAGAATCTGAGTGAAGACGAACCTCATTTGAGCAGCTGTAGCAGAGACATTGCTTTCTTCGAGCGCGATGTCCCATTCTTTATCGTTACTAAGTAGACCCAGTGCCTCACACGCGGCGCGAAAATTTGGGTAGACAATGTTGTTAACGGTTCTGACCTCAATTGGAGATTTAGACCCTGTCTGATGACACAGTAACATTCGAAAGAAGAACAACTCCCCAGAAGTTGGGTGAACATACGCCAGTCTCCCTATTGACTTCTTCGTACGTATAACCCGACGTTTCCAAGTTTTTCGGTCCGAATACCAGACAAACTCTGATGGGAAATTTAAGTATGTGACATGTTTTCCGTCCGTGTTGTCATTGTTGTATACGAACCACTCAGTTAGTGTTGTTTTTTTCCTGCCTTCCGCATTTAGTACAACAGCTAGACGTTCTCTCTCGCGAAAAGTTATCCTCTGCATGTTCTCTAGATGAACAGCCAGTATCTGTACCGCCGGTTCTCTGCTGTGTATAGGAAAATCAAAAATCCGCCAGCAAGCTTCGAAGGGGCAAATAAAGCGGCCATCGACATAGTTTTGGCTCTCGTCGATTATGGCTGGTGGATTGGTTGTTGAAGCAGAAGTTTCTGCGTGTGGCTTACAGAACTTGGCACCGATACGATCTGCGCCTTTTGAAATGTATTTAAAGAGATACTTTATTAGCATACTCCACCCGCAATATTCAACATTAATATGCGCATCAAACGTTAAGCACAGTGTTCGGTTATAAGGCACCACGTAAGAGTTGTCTAAGAAGGAGTTGTGCCTCAAAACGTTTGTTCCAGTATCTCTTCTTCGGTAATGAGCATGCCCGTCTACGTCAAAAAAAGTTTCGTTTGCATATTTTTTCGGAAAGTTCTTGGTGCAGACGTTTTTCTGGACACACGGTGCACTCAAATTTGCAGCGCCACATGGGCCATGCATCATTAAATTCGACACAATTTCATACCCTTGAGGATCTTCAATAGGGTTAGGCAACTCGGCACAAATATATTTGTCTACTTCCAGGGCACACTTTATCTTGTCTTCTTCAGTCACCCACAGTAAGGTGTGACAATGAGGCAGCCCTCGTTTTGAAACTCTATGGTATAAAGCACTGTAAAAAGAAGACGATGTTTGTTAACTGATGCATTAAAAAACCAACCAGAGGAATGTAAAGCGTGGGGAAAACAAATTTGAGGCAGATTGGGACGTCGTGGTAATAGCGATATTCTGAATGTTTGTGTTAGTAAAGTTCAGAGGCAAATGAGTATATTACGTATGGGATGATAGTTTTGTTAGACACAATTGTGATGACACGGGAAAGAAAGTGTTTTTGTGTCTGTAGTTCGACACTTTTGTTAAACCTATCGAGTTTTGACAGTCTAATATATAGTTAGCAGTAGGAGGCAACTCGAATAAGCATCTAAATGTAGGTTTTTGATGACTAAAAGGCATGTACGGTCAGATGGCAACACATCATGAAGGTGTTGTGGGTGTACACATGGGATGAGACCGTTGATAAGACACTTTGGTCAGACCAACTGAATTTCTAGAATGTAGAAACCATGTAGCAGTAGCAAACACTTCGAATGAGTGAAGAAACAACGGTTTTGATGAGTAAGCGACATAAAAAACGGTATGTATAGTAAGATGTTAACACATCATCAAACTACTGCAATTTGTAAATACAATGAAGTCAAGCAGTAGCATTTGTAATGAATGTTAACAGAGTTTTTTTTTCCAGAAAAGCAAGACAAACGGATAAAAAACAGAATCGTACCTCCTGTGACGCCGCCAAATGTCTGGGATGTCTTTAAAAAGTCAACGAAGAATAAAATCTTTTGTTGAAATACCCTATAAACGGCGTCTGCCCTGTCTGATGTCGTGAGGTAGGGGTATTCTGCCATATGTCTGGTTATCTCCGGCCAGTTTACGTTGCATGTAAAGGTGATGAAGAACTGTGGATTGCCAAGAGTCCGACAAATGGCAAGCGCATCTAAATAGTGACTATACATATACCTTGGGCCGCCAGTGAAAGACATTGGCAACATTATTTTACCGCCAACTTCAACTCCTTGTCGATCCCCTCGCGAGACGGCATCATACAAACCCGATAAGTAGTCAATTTCTGATATCATCCTGGTGATCTCTAACAAAGTCCATCCGATTTTGTTCTATAGCACAAAAGACAGAAACGACATACTGTTGGAATAGTCGTCCACATTTAAAGAGCAGACCGTAGTCATTTACGCGTGGATGCAACTGATATTTATAGAACGCGTTCATCGATACTTTCTTACCCCTGCCGCTACCGTCCCTTGGCTTTAAAACCAAATCTTTATGGAACCCTGATTCCCCGTAGATAAATAGAAGGGGAAATTGTAAAGACATGTAAGATTGATGCAGCTTATTAATTCTTTGTGGTTGTCCACCTCTGGCTTCTATAATGACATCATAGTGTGTCCGAGTTTTAGGACCGGTTTCAAACCAAAAGATTAGAGGCAGGTAGCTCATACCCACGACGACCACCCATGTTGTATAGGCGTATCCTAAATACCGGTACATCAATCTCCATGCATTTGTCGCGCGCAGTTCTGAAAAGTTGGACTAACTGGTTGTGTTCATCTAAAACCTCAATCAAGTGAGTAACTACACTCTGGTCAAGAGAGCTGTCATCGTCGCCTCCGAAATGTCGCATTCTGTTAGCTACTTCGTTTTGTGTGTCGTAGATATAAAGCTGTAAGAAACGTGGGTGCTGACTCGCCTCAGGACAAAAGGAGCCAATTTGGTGGTATATCTGACCCGACACTTTAAATACGTATGGTCTCCTATTCCTGTTGACGTCATTGTCTATAGCCGCACCAAACGACGTCATGCCAAACATCTGGTTGTAAGCTCTAATGTTACACAGAAAATGCCGACTCGTCATCATGTCACGAATGAATTGTGGCGGAGGCGTGACACGTGGCATAAATATTTTCCCACCACCACAGCATAGATGATACACAGGACGCCTCTTATGCGAACTACCTTTCAACCTTTCATTGTACCAAAACAATGCCCCACAGTCGTAACACCGTTGGTCACAGTCACCCAAGTCAACGTAAGACGGTGAGTTTGCTGCAGTAAAACAACTATTAAACACGATGGTGTAAGGTACGTAATATTTTAAAGGAATGTACATGGCAAAAGAAAAACCTGTATTTTCGGTAGAGGTTGATGGGTCAGTTCTTTGCCTGATGTTTCTGTTTCTATATGGCCTCCGTTCACCTAAAGTTATAACAGAATATATACCTTAATGAAGTAAAAACCAAAAGAAAAATCCATAAGCTTTGAAGAAGTAAAAGAATGAGACGGGTTGCTACCTTGAGTTGTGGAGGATTTCGACACCGGTTTGGTGGCTATAGGTCGGCTGCACGTCAATCTTTGACAGTTGGCTGGATGGTGTGGTACAACAGTTTTGTGTTTGAAAAATCAGACACACGAAAACAACCGCAGAGCTAAAAAAACGTGGGTAAAAAAATCACCTTTGGTAACCGTCTGTGGAGGCGCTGGTTGGAAAACACAATTCATAGAAGGTGGAAGCAGCGACTGTGTTCCTACTGAAACACAAAACCCGATAAAGCGTTAGATATAAACGTATTAAAAAAAGAAGTAAGATAAAGAGGTTTGTGACAGGTGAAGATAATAACCCTGAGACGGATGGGTTGTGACGGCGGCATCAGAAAGCGGTGCTTTCCCTTTAGAAGAAACTGCTGTGACGGGCTGTACTGGTCCGAAGTGGTCTGTCACATGTTGCCAACAATTTGGTAAGCTGGATGGCATCTGGTATACGTGCCTGTAGTTCGATGGCCCCTCAGTGGACTGCTGGCAAGAGTTAGGGAAAGTATACTACTGCCGATAGTCGGTACCGTCATTTGAGTGTTCGTGAACACACCTACCAGCTGTAACGTGAAGTAAGGGAGTCAGGGAACGTAACGGGAAGCATAAAAAAGGGTACACTGGCACGCACGTGTGTGGTGGTCTGTTTTTTCTGACCCTTTTTGTGATGCCAAGTCTTAAAAAATTAGCGATAAAGAGAGAAAAAATAGAACCTGTTTCGGGTGTACAGTTTGCGTGAAGAGTGTGCGGCACATAACGGTTAGCAGCTGGGTCGTCAACGACGGTTGGTGTTGGCGGGTTGGGTCGTCTCCTGGTATTTGTATGTATATAAAGCTGCTGAGTAGCTGAAAAATATAGCACAAAACAGTTTTAAGAAGTAGTTATGATACACATTAAAAAAGAATGAAGAATGAGAAACAGAAGGCGACGGATATAAACAGTAACCTTGAGACGAATGGGTTGGCGGTACACATTCAGAAAAAGGCCTTTTCCCTTTAGGGTCAGCGGGAGGCACCACATGTTGCCAACAATTTGGTAAGCTTGATGGCATCTGGTATTCGTGCCTGTAGTTCGATGGCCCCTCAGTGGACTGCTGGCAAGAGTTAGGGAAAGTATACTGCTGCCGATAGTCGGTACCGTCATTTGAGTGTTCGTGAACACACCTACCAGCTGTAACGTGAAGTAAGGGAGTGAGGAAACGTAACGGGAAACATAAAAAAGGGTAAACTGGCACGCACGTGTGTGGTGGTCTGTTTTTTCTGACCCTTTTTGTGCTGCCAAGTCTTAAAAAATTAGCGATAAAGAGAGAAAAAATAGAACCTGTTTCGGGTGTACAGTTTGCGTGAAGAGGGTGCGACACATAACGGTTAGCAGCTGGTTCGTCAACGACGGTTGGTGTTGGCGGGTTGGGTCGTCGCCTGGTGTTTGTATGTATATAAAGCTGCTGAGTAGCTGAAAAATATAGCGCAAAACGGTTTTAAGAAGTAGTTATCATACACATTAAAAAAGAATGAAGAATGAGAAACAGAAGGCGACGGATATAAACAGTAACCTTGAGACGAATGGGTTGGCGGTACACATTCAGAAAAAGGCCTTTTCCCTTTAGGGTCAGCGGGAGGCACACCTGGATGTTGTGAAGGGCAGGATAAACCAACTGGCTGGGGCAGGAAGGTGGAGGAGACTGCTTTTGGTGGCGCCGTAGCTGTAGCGAAAAGAAAAACCCGGGGAAAAAGAAAACATAAAACATTAGTAGAAGGATAAATAAGAAAAAAAATGGTAACATGGTTTGGCCATGTGGTATTGTGAAACCGAACAAAAAAATGTACGCTGGTGTATAAAGATCAGAATCATTTACCGATAGCATTTTGTGGGAACGAACCCTTCGAAGAGGTCGATAGCTCGACCGACGGAGTAACGAAGTGCGAGGATGCGGGCACTGAAACCGGTATTCCTGCAGGTGAAAACAACCCGTAAAAAAAAAGGTACAGAATGCACCACGAAGGATGAGTAAAGAGAAAATAAGACATACCTGATACAGTCGGCTGGGCGTGAAGTTGGGAAGCAAAGTTTGAAGCAGCAGGAGGACCACCAATCCCATTTAACAGAGACAAAAGTCTTAATGCTTCCGAGTCTTGGGTGGTACACCTCGAACAGACTAAGGACGAAGTAAAAGTGGTACAAAACAGACATTGCGTACGCGTATCGGTTTCCGAACTGTTATAACCAATAGGGTCGTTGTTCCTCATAATCACAATGAAAAAAAAAGAGGAACGGGATGGATTGTGAGCGACAACCAAAAACCTAAAGGTAAAGCGTATCCTAAAAGGCCAGGCTGCAAACCTAAATGGATTCCCAAAATTACTTACAATAACTGGTAAGAAGTTAAGTAAACCCCTATTATCAGTGAAACGAAAGTAAAGGATCAGCGTAATGCGAACCTAATCTAAGTGAGGCGAAATGGGCTGTCGGCCATAGCCAAAAAACATTAAGGCAAATCCTATGCTAAAAAACAAAGCTGCAAACCTAAATCAAATCCCGAAAGTATTTACAATAGCTGGTAAGAAGGTGAGTAAACCCCGCTACTGTCAGCGAAACGAAAGTAAAGAGGCAGCCTAATACAAACCTAGCCTAAGTGAGCAAGGGTAGGCGTCTGTAACGATAATAAACAGACCTATTCCACATATAAATCATGAAACAACAGGGACGATTACAATTACCAAAAGAGTGAAACAACCGATCAGATCTGGTAGCAGCAAAAAGGTTGAATTTTTTTTTGGCAGAAATTAGATTTAGGTGTCGCGAGTATAGATGAAATCAAGGCACGTAGCAAGCGAGTGAGAGAACATAAGTTCGCAGGCAAGAGAGAGCTGTGTTTTTTAATGGTAATCCTTGAGAGAGAAGGCGCGTGAGAAAGAAGCGATGTGAGGTACGGGGAAGAGCGAAAAAGTATGGGTTGTATTTTTTATAAATATACTGGTAAATATATAGGATGTATGATATCATTTGAACCATACTGTTTTATAAGAAATTCAAATAAAGAGAGTCGAAAGACATTGATAGTAAATTTCATTCGAACTTTCTAAGAAATTCAAATAACAAACTTTTCTAAGTCGAGTATTAATATGAATTATCTTTCTTATTCCTTGTTATCCTTTCATTCATGATTAAAAGGCCCGATGATAATTTGTCTTTCTTTAATGAGCGTTGTTGAACTTCACTAACAATTGAATTGATAATCGGACAACGATTTACGATAACTTTAGTTATCACCTTATATTAGGTACCCATGAGACTTACAGATCTAAAGTATTTAAGGTTAAGTGGGGCATGCTCTTTCGAGATTAGGAAAATGAAAGACGAATTGCGACCTTTAAACCCATCATATTCAAACAATTTCACCATGTCGATGAAGTCAACACCAACCTTATCCCAAAGTGTCGATGAAGTCAACAACAATCTTATCACATATGTTTATAGCATTTTGTTTTAAAATCTCATATGAGCACGTAAAATTATTACAGTAATTAACTTGCTTCCGAGCAATTATAGTAATATAATTTACATATGATTTTATAATATAATAATATATCATTGCATCAATCGGCCACATTAGGCTATTAGCGAAGAAATGTCTTTACTAAACGTTTTTGACGATGGCATGTCTTCACTAAATGGTCATCGACAAAAAACAATCGCTAAAAGTATTGACGATGATATACAACTTTGTAAGATCCACATAATTTTTTTACCAGACTTTTGACAAAGACATGTCGTTGCCAATACATGTTGTTTTATTATTTACCAGTTATATCATTTTATTAAATAATTACATTAATTATTTAAAGGCTAATTATCAAAAGGGTACAAAGACTCGGTTACAATTATGAGATGGGTTTAAAATAACTTTTTTCCCGAAAAAGAAAACTTTTTTGGAGCAATTATAGCAACTGGGTACAGAATGTGTCATGTGTCATCTGTTGCCCTATTTTTTGAGGTTATCTGTCAGAATTGTCCTATTTTTAGAACACTTGTCAAAATCTAACGTTTGCTGTCCTATATTTTTTGTTGCCCTGAAACAAATAAAAAAAACATGTTTTGTGGCTTTTTTTTGGCATTGCCTATTTTTTTTAACTCTTTTCATAATTTTCCCATTATTTAAATCAAATTCAGTTAATAATTACATATATCTAAGTATATCTCACTATAAAAAATGTCATTTTTCTCTCTTTTTACACATTTAAAAAAAATGTAAAATATTTTGGCCTTTTATAGATTTTAACTGTGTAAAAATTAGTTAATAAATAAATGTAAATACATTTTAAAATAGAACACTTATATATATTGCAAATGAAAATCTTCAATTTTTAGTGTAAAATATTAATAACTCATTTACATTTTTAAATGTGAAACTCATTTTGTTACACCTTTATTTCTCACATTTCTCATTTTTGAGAAATGTGAGAGGTGTAACAAAATATGGCTCATACTTAAAAATGTAAAAATGTTATAAATTTTTAACATTAAAAAGTGTAAACTTTTATTTGCAACACATAAAAATGATTAGTTACATTTATTTATCTACCTACTGTAAACTTTTACACAATCATAAATAAAGAACTCAACATTTTAAACATTTTTTAAAAATATATAAAAGAAAGTGTGAAAATTGGATAACTTTTTTTAGTGTACTAAAACTAGCCGGTCCGAGACGCCATGTCCTTGCCAAACCCTTTAGTACAAAATATGATTATTAGTTTTAGTAATGACTAATGACATATCCTCGCCAAATACACTTACACATTTTTGCAGCCCATTGCTACTTTGGGAAGCATTTTTAGATTGGGGGAGGTTATTAATGAAGACCCCAAGAAACCATATGTTCCTTGTAATTTTTTGATTTTCTTTTTTGATTTTTTAATTTTTGGTTTTGTTATAAAATCGTGAAACAAAAAAGACGGAAAAAAATAAAGTTTAACAAGTCAAAACATGTTAAACTGACAAAATACGAAACAAAATCTGATAAAAAAGTATAACAGAAAAGACCAAGGGGCAAAAAATACACAAAATGTATACTTTTTGACTTTTTTTAGTAAGCCAAAGGGTACCAATAATACTACCATTGGCTTTTTTTTGTACCCCTTTGGCTTTTTTAGTAAGCCAATAATACCACCTTTTTGTCTTTTTTCAGTAAGCCAAAGGGTACCAATAATACCAACATGATCACATTTTGTCTTTTTTCAGTAAGTCAAAGAGGTACCAATAATACAGAACATGATCACAAAATGTGTACTTTTTATCTTTTTTCCGTAAGCTAAAGGTGTACCAATATGAAACCACGTTTATAATCACAGTGTTAGAACTTTAAAGATCACTTTTTTTCTCTTTCATGTGTCCTCGCCAATCACTTCCTCCCATCTCTTACTTATAAGAAGTATATCAAATGATTAGCCAATAAAAAGAAAAAAAACGATCTTTAAAGTTTTAACACCGTGATTTCCGAATCAAAATCCTCTCAAGTTGAAATCAACTTCATTGATCATGTTGACCAATTAGAATTTAAATAAATGTATAAAAGTTTTTCTTTTAATGAAATACATGAGACTCACATGTATTTATATTTATTGTGATTGGAGAACTTGACTCATCAAATTAGAGCATATTTAATGGTAAAGTCTTTCAAAGAATTTTTACTATTACAAAAAGCTTTATGCAAGGTTTTTACCATTGTGTCAAAAGCTTTTAAGATAGTTTTTCATGTAAGGGTCCGTTTGGTATGAGCTATTTTGTTATAGCTGTTAGTTTTTTTATTAAAAAAAATCTATTAGTTCTGTTTGGCACAACAATTTTTTAAAACTGTTAGCTTTTTATTTTAAACAAGTAGCTCTTGAATAAAAAGCTGATTCATACAGCTTTTTAAATTCTCAATAACAGTTAAAGCTATGAATTACTGATATACCCTCTAAATATATTATAATTTATTTAAATATGTCCTTTAAAGTCATTTTACATTTTAATTTTACAGTTAAAAACTAATCTACCAAACACTTTTATTAATAGCTAAAAACTTACAGTTAACAGTTAACAACTTATAGTTAACAACTAACAGCTTACAGTTAATAGCTTACAACTTACAAATAACAGCTTAGAGCTTACAGCTAGTTTTGTCAAACATAGCCAAGACTTCTAAAACTAAAAGCTATTGCTAAAAGCTTTTTTCCCTCACTCTATTTTATGCATTTATGATAAAACTTTGTAAAATCTTTTACCCATTATAGTGATGACTTTTAAATGAGTTTTAAGCAAATAAACATTTAATAAAAATATGGATAATTAATGAAAAAAGTCTTTCAAAAACTAAGCATTGTAAATGCTCTTAGCTTCAACTTGAAAGAATATTTTTCCGTGATTTATTCGGTTTATATGTAGATTTTGAAGTACTATATAGTTCAACGAAAAGTAAGGATTTGAACTTCTTTTTAGCCACACTAGTTAAGTTATTGGCCAAAAATTACTAATCTATATAACTATTTGAGTTGAAAAACTACTTAACTTCTTTGCTGGAGTTATCTTAGAGCAAACGTAATGGTGTAGTTTTTGAAAGACCTTTTACATTTTAAAAAGTTTTTGAAAGACTTTGTAGCATTGCAAAAGATGACTTTTCAAAAGACTTTGTCCGAAAGCTTGTAATTTTACAAGCGGTTGAAGAAAATATTTGCAATTAATGCTTCATCACAATTGGTTAGTTTTGATGTATATTTTGTTTCTAAAAGCTTTTTGTAAGAAGTTGGTGCATTGGAGAGATTTTTGACAAAAGCTTTTTGAGTCACAAGTAATCAATGAAAAGTACGAGTTTTAATTGTTAAAAGTTTTTGTGTGTTTTAGCATTGCATATGCTCTTATATATATAAAGACTCAGTCCTACGATATTAAATATATAGTATTAAAGCATCAATTCTCTTTTTTCAGCCCTCCTACAATACTACAGTATATTAAATACAGAGTATTCAAAGCTCGAAAACTTTTTATTTTTCCACACATCTTTGGGTGGAATGTAATGTACATCAACCGTTTCGATTTTCATGCCACATAAATAGCTCACTTCATCTTCCTATTAAATGCTTCAAGTCATCAACCATGTCTATTGGATCTTATAAACAACACCTTTGGATGATATTCATCGGTCACATTTTCCAATAGCAAAACATCCCAAAACTGATACCCGAAACCCGCATATGATATATTAGCTAACCCACAAATGATGGATTGCAATATCCGACCAAAAAGCGACAACATCATATCACGTTATGTTAGCCGTATATTTTATATAGTCAAACAAGAATGTAATAGGTCATCTTAGTCATTATTGGTCTTGTATTGTAATAGGTTATTCGGGAAAACCGGGCTTGGACTTTAAGCTAATATTGTATAAGTTAGGGGCGTAAGCCCAAAACAAAGCCAAGCCCGGCCCACGTCATTTAACCCACGGCCCAACAAAGCCTAGGGTATATATACCCTCTTCCATGTGTGGAAGAGGGTGTTGGTTCATTTTACTTTCTCTCTCTACTAAACATTAACCTTCCAAAATTCTCTCTTGTTTCTCTCTCTACTTTCTTCTCTTTCTCTCTCTAAATATCTCTTCTAAATCTTGTGTTATGGATTGAATGTGGTTAACATTTGGTATCAGAGCCTATAGTGGATAGGTGATTGAAGATTCGTGTGGTGTGTTCTTGATTTTTCATGGCTATTTTGATCTATATTTCACGTGCCAAAATTTCTTTTTGTGTTTTTTTATGGTCTTTTCTTGATACAAATCATCTACATACTAGTAGTAGTGATTTGGGTATCTTGGTTTTGGCTAAATCACAAATCTTTTGGATCAAAAGTTGCAAATTTTCTTGTTTTTCTTCATTCTGAAATTCAAGCTAGTTTCACCATCGGAAAGTACAAGTGTGAGGGATTTGATAGCAGTAACCTTTTGGTTCTACTTTGCGATCACTGTATTGCGATACCTTATTCCGATCTGGACATTCCGATCGTACATTGCGATCTGGGATTCCGACGGTTTCAAGGGATCTTTGAGTCGTTACTCTGTCCAATTTGTTCTAGTCATATTGCGATCTAAACATTCCGACAGCCACATCCCGACAGAACATTCCGACAACCACATTCCGACAGAACATTCCGATCTAACATTGCGACAGTGCATTGCGATAGAACATTCCGATCTAACATTGCGACAGTGCATTGCGATAGAACATTCCGATCTGGACATTCCGACATGTATTCCGATGGACATTCCGATGGATATTTTGTTTGAGTAATTTTCAGACTTAGCCACTATCAAGTAAAATCAAATTTTTTCCCTACTAGTTTTTGGCTATTTCTAACTCAAATTCAAAATTTGGCGATACAAAATTTTTCGGCGTACCGTTTTGTCAGACTGAGGAATTTATTGTCGGACTGAGATTTTTTTTTTTGAATTTTCGGAGTTTCAATTTTAACCACACATCATCACAACAAATCCACTAAGATCTGCAATTCATACACAAGTATTCACCATGTCTAACAACAACATCAACATTGCAACTGCTAATCAAATTCGTTTGGAACAAGGTGGCAACGGTAATCCACCTATGCTCACTGCCGGTTGCTACGTTCAATGGAGATCTCGTTTTCTCAGATTTCTCGACGGAAAAGAAAACCGAACTGCTCTTCGTCACTGCCTTGAGAATCCACCTCCAGTTTTTGAATTCAGACCAATTACCACACAGGCAGAGGATGGTACTTCATCAACTATACGAGCTATGGAGGATTTTGACACATGTTCTGCTGAGAAAAAGAAACTCCTCCAAGCTAAAGATGATGCTGTAAATTTCATACTCACTGAATTGATAACGATATCTATTCCACAGTTGATGCATGTCCTAATGCTATGGAAATGTGGAATGCAATTCATCGATTGAAGCAAGGTGAGTCGATCAATGTTCAAGATCTCGAGACTAATCTACTTTGGGAGTTTGGAAAATTCACATCTGAAGATGGTGAATCCATTGACTCATATTACTCGAGATTCTACAAAATGATGAATGAGCTTGTCAGAAATCAGTGCACCATCTCCAATCATCATGCCAATGTTCAGTTTCTACTTCAACTCAAACCGGAATGGCAAAGGTTTGTGACTTTGGTTAAACAAAGGGAAGATATCAAGACCATCTCCTATCACAAACTTTATGATATCTTGAAACAACATCAGAATGAAGTGAATGAACTAAGGGTTGAAAAGGCAGAACGGTCTGCAAATTCTATTGCTTTTGTGGCTGCTACTTCAACAAAACCCGTTCCCCGTCAACAACCACCTACTCATTCCTCAAAGTCATCAAGCTCATCCACCAAACCTCTAGCTGCTGCTAAACACAAAGCAAAAGCAATTGTCCCCACTCCACCTCCAAAGTATGACACCGAGTCAGATGGAGACAGTGATGATGAACAAACTTCAAGGGACAAGAAGATTGAAGAACTCATGTCTTTACTCACCACAACTTATAAGAAGATCTACAAACCTACCAACAACAACCTCAGATCATCATCCAATGCTAGATATAAGGAAGTTGATTATGCACCTCGGTATGATCGTGATGCTAGGTATGATAATCAAAGGATGCCGAATCAAGTTGGGGCTAGAGATACTGTAGGCACTCTGGTTGTGCAGAAGACTGGGATTTAATGCTTCAACTGCAAGGGATTTGGGCACATGTCTAGGGAATGAAAGAAGCTAAAACGGGTTAAGGATTCGGGATATCACAAGGAAAAGATGCTGCTTTGTAAGAAAGAAGAAGCAGGAATTCCACTCACAGCAGATGAAGTTGACTGGCGTGATGACACTGATGATGAAGCCGATGATTAAGAGTTGGAGGCACATTATGTGTACATGGAAAAGATTCAAGAAGTGATCCCAGAGACTGATGATAACTATAATGTGTTTGCTAATGAACGATGGCATCCTGAGCAACCCGAAAGCATCAATGACACATATGTAATGGACACGGAGGATAGCAATATCTCTACGGATTCACAGCATATGTGTAATGATGACAGAAAAGCTGTTCAGGATACTGACTCGGATGAGGACCGTGATTTGCTTGCCTCTATCATTGATTCTTTAAAACGTGAAATTAATGAAAACAAAGAGGCTAATAAACGTCTGAAGCAAGCAAACACATCCTTAGCCGAGGAGATAGACAGGCTTAAAGAGTGTGATTATGTAAAAGAAGCTGATCGACGAGTTGCAATAGCTAATGGTTTGGTATATGAACGTAAGGTGCTCAACGAATAATATTGTTCTGAAGTAACACACGAAATTCATATGTCAAAACATAAGACATCAGAACTTGAAGAACAACTGCTGCTACATAAACTCCAAATTACTGAATTAGAGTCGGTTAACAAAGAACAAACTGAGCTTTATAAAACTCGTGAAGAAAAGGATATTGAAAAAATTCTTGCTTTAGAAAAGAGAGTCGACACGTTAAACAACATTGTTTACAAAACGGGTCAGTCTATTCAAACTATGAATATGCTCAATAGAAATATGAAAACGAGTTTTGTCAAGCCTGAATATCTCAAGAAAGTTCAAAGTACCAAGCCTGCTCTTTATGATATCGGTTGCTATGTTGATAATCTTGCTCTTATGCTTTCCCCTGACTGCGACGAAATCATTCGTCAACAAGAAGAAAGTCGATCAAACTTAAGTGATTTAATAAACCTTTCTGATTCTGATAATTATATTAAGTTTGTTCCTCAAAAAGAACTTTCCAAAGAACAAAAGATGTACAATAGTGTTCCACCACCAAGTGATGAACCCCAAAAGAAAGTTTCTTTAAAAAGGAGTTTAAAAAAGCAATCAATTTTGTTAGAAAAACAAATTTCGGATGAAAAACGTAAATGGGATGAGAAAAGCAAAAGTGTTCAGCAATTTGAGTTTATAAAACAAGGGGTTTTAAATTTGTACAAAGGTGTCGTCGACTATGAAAAAGTTTCTAGGGATACCATTTGGAATATTAAACCTAACCCACAAGTAGAAGTCGTCATTCAACAATGCATTGTTCCAACAATTGATGATCTTTCAAAAAATGTGGAAATGTTTTATAATGCTCTCACTGAGGAAATGTTAACTGATTTAAGTTATATTAAATCTCTTGAAGATGAAGTTGATTTTCTTCAAACTAAATTAAAAACACAAGAACACCAACTTTCTAACGAAATTGATCGACTTTCTAAGGAATATTTTTATGCTGACCATATGAATGCTATACTTGGTGTGTATACCGATCTTGATCAATATTGTCATGTAGCATGTCTAGTGTCAGAATCAGACGAGAAATGTCGCAATCTTGAAGTAGAGCTTTCGAAACAAATTCAGTCATATAACAAACTTTCGAAAAGTTTTTCTCAACTTGAGAAACACTCCATTTCTCTTGAACTTGCTTTACAAAAAGGTGAAAAATCTCATAATCATAAAAAGTGTCAAGAAATGTCAGCTTCTTCATTTCGTCTACTAAATGAAAAAGATTTCGAAATAAATGATTTGAAAGCTCAGCTAAAAGAAAGGGACATAGCCATAAGTGAGTTACAGAAACTCATTGAGAAAATGAAAGGAAAGTCTGTTTTGGGTAAACCATCCACCGTTCGTCAACCGAATGCAGTTAAATGCCCCAAATCATCTATTTTGGGACAATCCCCGCAGACTTTGCCTAAGATAGGAAATGATAAGAGTAGCAATGTGATAGCACCTGGAATGTATAAGATGAACACTAAGCCCACTCAAACTGGAACATCGCGGTTACTTGAGAATATTAGGAAAACTAATCAACGTGTGTCTTCTTATACAGGAGTAATCCCCACTACTAGCGTTAGCGGACCACAGCTTAAGAGCAATAGAATGCAAGATAAGGTCATGCCTAACAATAGTCAAGGAAAGAAGTTGGAAGTAGAAGACCACCATAGGAGTTTTAAGTTTTCTAAGAATAAAACGTCTGTAACTGCATGTAATGACAGTTTAAATGCTAAGACCTCGAATGTTGAAGTTGCTTGTATTGAATGTGGAAAATGTGTTCGCACTTTCAATCATGATGCTTGTGCTCTTAATCATAATGGCGTGAATACTAGAACTAGGAAGCCTATTCCTGTGCCCACTAGTACTAGAGAACCCACAAGAACTTTGAACCAATCCATTGATCAACCACTTAAGAAACTAAGTGCGTTAGACTCCACTACTCTGCGTAAACAAAACAGATTAAAGAAGCTATATGAGAACATGATTAGGACATGTACACGGGGGTATTCGAGATTTACACCACCCGGATACAAATGGGTACCTAAGTTAACCACTTTAGTGATTGGGTCTAGGAATATCAGCTTGCCTGTAGACTTTGCATCTAGGCCCACTACTATTTTGGAACCCGTTTCTATTAAGGGTCCCATTTGTCAAATGCTACATTTTCTTCTAATTCTTCTGCAACTCGTCGAAATCATCCTTTTCATAATGGACTCCGGGTGCACAAAGCACATGACGGGCAATATCAAGCTTCTCATTAACTTCGTGGAGAAGTTTCTGGGTACGGTACGGTTTGGAAATGATCAATTTGCACTGATACTCGGATATGGAGACTTGGTTCAAGGGAATCTCACTATCAAACGGGTTTATTACGTCGAGGGACTGAATCACAATTTATTCTCGGTTGGTCAATTTTGTGATGCGGATTTGGAAGTGGCTTTTCGGAAATCTACTTGCTATGTTAGAGACTACGATGGGAATGACCTTCTTACAGGTTCTCGTGGTTCTGATCTCTACACAGTAACTCTTCAAGACACATCTTCAACAAATCCAATTTGCTTAATGGCTAAAGCTTCATCATCTCAAGCATGGTTATGGCATCAACGATTGTCACATCTCAACTTTGACACCATCAACTTGCTTTCGAAAAATGATATTGTGACCGGTCTCCCAAAGTTAAAATTCGTCAAAGACCATCTTTGTTCTTCTTGTGAGTTGGGGAAAGCAAAATGGAAGTCTTTCAAATCAAAGACTACCCCAAGCTCAAAAGGACGATTGGAACTTCTACACATGGATTTATGTGGTCCCATGCGTGTAGAGAGTATTAACGGGAAAAAGTATATTCTCGTGATTGTTGATGATTACTCTAGATACACATGGACTTTCTTCTTAAGGTCCAAAGATGAAACACCAGAGGTTCTCAAAAACTTTCTCAAGATGATACAACGCAATCTTCAAGCTCAAGTCTTAACCGTAAGAACGGATAGGGGTACTGAATTTTTGAACAAGAACTTGCAATCTTACTTTCAAGAAGAAGGCATAGAACATCAAACGTCTATTGCTCGAACTCCTGAACAAAACGGCATTGTCGAAAGGAGGAACCGTACTTTGGTTGAGGCAGCTCGAACAATGCTTTCTGCTTCAAAATTACCACTATTCTTCTGGGCTGAAGCAATTGCAACTGCCTGTTATACTCAGAATCGTTCTCTCGTTATCCCTAGACATGAAAAGACACCGTACCACATCATCAATGGCAGGAAACCTACTGTCAAATTCTTTCACGTATTTGGATCTTTATGCTACATTCTTAAAGACGGTGAGAATCTCGACAAGATGAAAGAAAAAGGTGATGCATGTATTTTTGTGGGGTATGCGACATTGTCGAAAGGATATCGGGTCTATACCAAGGGAACAAAGATTATTGTCGAAACAATTCATGTGAACTTTGACGAATTGCCACACATGGTACTTGATCACAACAGCTCAAGTCCCGCACCTCAATGTCCAGCTATGGCACCTAGACACAACAGTGTACGTCCCGTGTAAGAATGTCAAGAAAATACTCCTACAGTAGACTTGACGGATACAACACAAATGAATGAGTTGGTTGATTTATATGATCCAATGTTTGATGAATATTACTATGGAAATAATAAAGTTGCGTCAAAGCCTTCCGCTGTCAATACTACTGATGCACCCACACAAAGTCAACAAGACACAACTGCATCTACTTCAGCAACCGTTGATCAAGAGACAATTCCAGTGGATACTCAACAAACGCAAGAAACTGTCATACAACCAACATCACCAACCGTCAATGCTGAAGAAGGAAACAACAATCAAGTAGTTGATGCACAACCTGACGATGAAGAATTTATCAATCCGTTTGGTACACCAGTACACGAAGTCGGAGAGTCTTCTACTCAACATGTTGATCCGTCTAACATGCATACATTCTACCAACCATATCCATCCACTCACCATTGGACACATGATCATCCATTGGAGCAAGTCATTGTAAATCCTTCACAACCGGTTCGAACACGCAGACAACTCGAAACTGATGGCGATGTGTGTATGTATGCACTCACCGTGAGTTCAACTGTACCTACAAACATCAAACAAGCCATGACTGATCATGCGTGGATTGAATCAATGCAAGAGGAAATTCATCAGTTTGAACGCCTAAATGTTTGGGAACTTGTTGACCGACCCTATGGAATGTCAATTTTAGATTTCAAATGGATCTGGAAAAACAAACTGGATGAAGAACAAACCATCATAAAAAACAAATCTCGTCTTGTGGTTAAGGGATACCTTCAACAAGAAGGCATAGACTACGATGAATCATTCGCTCCAGTCGCTCGCTTGGAAGCAGTCAGGATATTCCTTGCTTATGCTGCACATAAGGGCTTCACGGTTTTTTAGATGGACGTTAAAACTGCTTTTCTCAACGGCCATTTGAAGGAAGAAGTGTATGTGAATCAGCCGGAAGGATTCATCAATCCTCATCATCCTGACAAAGTCTATCATCTCAAGAAGGCTGTATATGGACTTAAACAAGCTCCAAGGGCATGGTACGAAGAACTTTCAAACTTCTTGGTGTCCAAAGGATTCTCCAAAGGTTCTATTGATCCTACTCTCTTCACTAATAAATATGGGGATGACATAATGCTGGTGTAAGTTTATGTTGATGACATTATTTTTGGTTCTACGAACCCAAAACTTTCAAAACGTTTTGAAAAATTAATGCACAGCAGATTTGAAATGTCAATGATGGGGGAGCTAAAATTCTTTTTAGGCCTCCAGATTCATCAATCCCCACGTGGTATCTTCATTAACCAAGCTAAGTATGCTCAAGAGATACTTAAAAAGCATGGTATGACCTCATGTGCTCGCGTTGGTACACCATTGTCGACCGCATCCCTAGACGCTGGCTTGTACTCATATCCCGTAGATCAAACGCGATATCGTAGTATGATCGGGTCACTTATGTACCTTACAGCCAGTAGGCCTGATATTCATCATGCCACATGCTATTGTGCAAGATATCAAGCCAGACCTACACAAAAGCACCTCAAAGAGGTTAAACGGATCTTTCGGTACCTTAAGAATACCATTCACATGGGACTCTGGTATCCGAGGGAAACCGGTTTTCATCTAACAGCTTTTCCAGATTCTGATCACGCAGGTTGTCTTGATAGTCGTAAAAGCACCTCTGGTAGCATACAATTTCTAGGGGAAGACAAGCTTGTCAGCTGGTCGTCAAAGAAGCAGGATTACACTTCGCTCTCATCAGCTGAAGCAGAATATGTGGCTCTATCCGCGTGTTGTGCTCAAGTCCTCCGGATGAGAACTCAACTCAGGGATTATGGCTTCCACTTTGATAAAATACCTATGTATTGTGACTCAAAGTCGGCCATAGCCATATCTTGCAATCCGGTTCAGCACTCCCGCACCAAGCACATCGATGTCAGATATCACTTCATCAAGGAACAAGTGGAACGCGACATCGTGGAATTATACTTTGTCAGAACTGAGTACCAGCTGGCAGACTTGTTTACAAAAGCTCTCTCGAAAGATAGGTTTGCGTATCTCGTTAGCCGTCTTGGTATGAAGTATATGACTCCAGAAGACTTGGAGGTTTTGGCAAATGAAGCTGCTTGATATTATCTCATGATGACTTCTAAGCGCATCACAGCTTAGGACTCGGACCTCAACTAAGGGAAGTTTATCTCGGACGATAACTTATCCTTCTAAACGAGAAATTCATATTTCTCGGTCATGAGCTTCTCATAAAAACATTCAAAGTTTTTAAGTTCATGAAAAACGATTTCTAAGTAAATGTCAGCTTAGAACTCGAACTTTAACTTAAGGAAAGTTTTTCACGGATGATAACTTATCCTTTACAACGGGAAATTTTTTTTTTCGGTCATGAGCTAGTCACAAAACAATCAAAGTTTTGAGCTCATGAAAAACGGACCTGAAAGGGGAGTGTACGTTTCAGTGCGCTTTCCCTAAGCAATAGAAGAGAAGTCTTCTATCCTGATTATTTTAAAACCGTTGAACACAAGTTTTCAAGACTTTCTCAAAAGATTTTTCTAAATCTTTCAAAATTGTGTGTTCAACACTCCCTTCCTCATAATAGGTTTTTATCTCAAAATGTCATATGTTATTTTGATCACTTTTTGAGGGGGAGCGTTTTAAAATCAAGCCTTTTAATGTTGTTGGGTACATCTCTAAAATTGTCATATTTTATGTATCCAACACATTCCGAAAATGATATTAAATTTGTCATATATTATCGGTAAAGGCATCTCAACTCCGTACCTCAACATATTTGTGGTGTTGTTTTTCCAAACTTTTGTCAAATTTTTGTTTCAAGACACACATATATTGTTGAGGGGGAGCATCTCGACTGAAAAAGTTCCATGATTCATGCGTGCACACATGTTTCTCTCCCAATCGGTTATCAGAAATTTTCATATTTTAATCAATTAGTATCTCTAATATGATGTTTTTATATTAGATATAGGGGGAGAAAATGTGATAAAAATGTAATATATCGCAACATGTGATCTTAAAGACTCAAGTGCAACTCTTTCCTTCACATGCCAAACTATTTCGTATATCGATGCATGTGTGTAGGGGGAGCTTTTCGAAAAGATAAAATTTTCAAAGTGTTAAAAGTTTTGATTTTTATCAAGCACTTTGAATGGTTTTCAATGGTTTAATGGTTACGATCTATACCCAAAACAACCTACTATCCACGACGGAACGATGGAGTCAAAAGGTGGTTTAGGATAGGAAACTAAGTCCTATGATCCAACCAGAACCGGAGGGATCTACCCAAGGACATTCCATAGCTAGAAATAGTTGTCCTTAGGAAAGATGGAGTTGAATGAAGCTGAATGCGGACCAATTACTTAAGTTAGCACTGGAACAATCACAACAAGGTGCTAGTTATGACGTATTGGTAAGCATTGAAGGAGTTGAATATTCTATACAACTTAGGCAGAAACCGGGTTAACACATCTTTTGAAGACAAGTGTCATGGACCCCGTGATGCGATGCACAACCCTTACCCAGCCATTCGAGTTTCTCTCAAAAGAAACTTGTCTCATTGTCACGGAGATCAACACGTATCTATTGACTTTCTTACTCCGAGTTAGTTAATATTGAAAAGGTGGCAGTCTGCTCCAGCCTCCGATTCCCAAAATGCACTTATTGAGTCTAGAGCCAAACGAGATCCTTCTATCATCTCATTAGGACAAAATCGAGTCCTACGCATTATCCTTGTGATATTGCCAGAACATCTGAGTGATACGATTCACAATAAAGATGGAAATCCTGCTTGAGCCAGCATCAAACAAGCTCATGGTAGGTAACTTGTACGATTCTACACGAATCAAACTTGTGAGAACTGGAAAGAAACTAAGTTTGGATTCTTAATTGATTCAAACTTGATTCCAGGTTTCTTCGCAAAATCCATGTGATCTTGCTAGAACATTCAGAGTGACACTCTTTAGTGTTCACAGTGACGAATGGAAATCCTTCCAGTGTCAACATCAAACAGCACTGCGGTAGGTAACTCGCAAGATTCTCTATGAATCAAGCTTGTGACAAACTGGAAAGCAACAATGGTGCGATTCTTTTAGAATCAAACTTGTTCCAGGAAATCTGAATTGACGACTCTAATCAGACGGATAATTTATCCTTATGATTCACTCTTTACGTTCACAGTTTGCTTTGAGACGGTCGAGTAAAGAGAACTGGCTACTACCGCCGGGAAACCCTGTCAAGGAGGTTCTTAATCGAATCTACCTGATCACAAGTATGATATTTAATACCGTTTAACGGTCTTCACTGACCGGAGGTAAAACGCTACCGAGTTAGGGTGAAATGTTCAAAGCCATTTCATCCGTGTCTGTATATGTTACTGTATACCAAGAAGGTGGCGTAGATGTGTAACCAATGTGGATTCAGAAGTCACAAGAGCACAAGATGGCGATAATCAAGATACCTAAGAATGTAAGAATGTAATAGGTCATCTTAGTCACAAGGAGCACAGATGAAAATCTCAAGCACTCAAAGTCAAATGACAAAGGCTCAAGATAAAGATCACAAAAGCATGAAGGAACAATGCTGTTACAAACAAGATCAAGACCAAGATACAAGACCAAAGTAGGAAGATCTCCTCTACAAGAATGTATTCACTCAACCATCTTAAGCTTTTTAAGCTTTTTAAGATGACCGATACATTGGGGGAGATTGTTAGCCGTATATTTTATATAGTCAAACAAGAATGTAATAGGTCATCTTAGTCATTATTGGTCTTGTATTGTAATAGGTTAGTCGGGAAAACCGGGCTTGGACTTTAAGCTAATATTGTATAAGTTAGGGGCGTAAGCCCAAAATAAAGCCAAGTCTGGCCCAAGTCATTTAACCCACGGCCCAATAAAGCCTAGGGTATATATACCCTCTTCCATGTGTGGAAGAGGGTGTTGGTTCATTTTACTTTCTCTCTCTAGTAAACATTAACCTTCCAAAATTCTCTCTTGTTTCTCTCTCTACTTTCTTCTGTTTCTCTCTCTAAATATCTTTTCTAAATCTTGTGTTATGGATTGAATGGGGTTAACACGTTATATTTGTGGTGTTTGTGATGTGCTTTTGTTTGCTATGGGTGGGAACTTCCATTGATCACAACAACGCTTTTTTATATATTTAAATCTTGAATTTTGATATTTGGTAATAAATCTTGGTTTTAATTAGAAAGATGAAAAGATATATGGCGGATGTTTTGATGAGAATTGTGGTGTTGTTAATTGGTAAGGAGTTTTATATATATATATTTCATACATGGGCCATTGTCCGGATATAGGACCTCAAAGATAGACAACAAGCATCTCATGAATTACCACCGACTAAAACGTATTTATAAATTTTTATGTTTGAATAGGCCTCATTTGCACATATTCGTAAAATCAAATGTGAACAATTCTAAGGTGTTGTTTCTTTTCAACTTAATGAGTCTTTTGGAAACAGAATCGAGCCTAGCTAGAAACAATGTATGTTTCTTTTTTTCTTGATATTGATGAAGTGTCTGAGAGTCAAGGGTGTTGATCCCTTTGAATGGATCTATATTCTGCTATGAATTAGTATAATAGTTTGTAATCAAACTATAACACTTTGAGAAATCTTACTCAACCAAATAAGTTATGTGGAATCTAAATTATAAAGCAAATAAGAAGATAATTACTTATAACTATTCGATTATCTTATTAATCGACTTGAATGAGGTACAATAGACTCATCATACCTATGTTCTTTTTATAAAGTAAGGAACCCTAGAACCTTTAGAATATTCTATATCACACACGATATCTTATCAATATTCTAAACTATTAAGTATATCACAGAAGATATACTCTAACTATAACTATGACATATCTTTTACAAAGATATATCCGTTCAAATCAATATAGTAGTACTTGCACTTACACTAACACTACTTGCTATGAACCGCATTAACACTAACGGTATTTGCCAACACTAACAGTACTTACACTTAGACTAACGGTACTTGACACATTTCAAATAATTCCCAACAATCCTCCCCTAAACAAGAATGACAACTTGTTTTCTTCTTGTTTCTCTTTGTACTGAATGTATTAAGATACATGTCTTCAGTCTTCTCTTCAAACTTGGATTGAGCTTGGTAATCTTGTATTTGTATCTAACTGAATGTAGCCAAACACTTTTATGCAGATCTTCTTCTGATAAGATAATCTTCAAATCTGATGAATATCATCTTGTCTTCAAATTATGATCTTCTTGTGTCTTGTGAACATTTATTTTGTTCCGCAGCAACAGTATTTGTCTTCTTGAGTTAAATCTGTGAACTCTGGATCATGAACTATTTTTATTTTGATGAGACAAAACCTTCTGAGTATTCTTTCTTCAACTTATCCCTGAAATTAATACTCCTGTGCTTGCATCTTCACTCCTGAAACAAAAGAGTTAACAACAAAAACCAATCTTAATTGGCATCATGATTTTTAGCAAATCATCAGCTATCAACGGATTTGATTTATTCTTTACTAGTTAGCCGTACACTCTGGAATAGCCAATACTTCATTCATAAAGAATAAGGTGTATTGATAACCTTACAATTTTTTGGTAAACTGTCAACCATCAACGACATTGATAATGTCTTTACCTAGTACTGTTTGTCTAGGACTAGCCAACTCTTTGTCTCGAAACATGGTGAGTTAGAACCATATAGTTTTTAGCAAACTACCAGCTATCAACGGATTTGAGAAGTCTTTACCACAAACCATTTACTTATGGACTAGCCAGTTCTTATGTGTGTTAGACATGGTGAACTGAGAACCATTTGTGAAGTGTGACTGAAAGTCAAACACTTAAGGCTCTTTCTCAACTTCTTCTTCTTGCTCCAAATCCTTGATTTGCTGTTTAACCATTCTGATCAACTCCAAAGCACTAGTAGACTCTTCTGAAGCTTCCAATTGTTGCTCTAACATCCTTTCCAACAATCTTCTTCCAAAAGGGTATCTCTTCTCTTGAAGCATGTAGTAGGTTATATCATCTATATCCAAAGTATGTATTCTACATGATCTATAATATCTCTAGTAAGTAGGAACCTGATTCTCTAAGTCCTTCAATATTCTTTGATCACTGTTGTATGGTTCATATATAAACTTCAATTCATTTCTCAATAATGTGACTTTTGCCTGACCTTCACTTCCACCTTCAACAAATCTGTTAAGGTCTTGAATGTATTGTCTGTCAAGGATATGTATAATCTCTTCTAGTAATCCGAACATCCTAAATGTTCCATCTGATCTAGTGATTCCATGTATTTCTAATCCTTGTTTCATATCACTTGTCCATCTTATGATATCTGACTTCTTTCCAAATATTTCTGTGTTAATACACTGATCTTTAAAGTTCACTATCTTTAAGTGCTTTCTGTAGCTTTCATCATCATCACTATCTTGATCTGTAGACTTCACCTTTTTCTTAGCTTCTAGCTTTTTCTTGGTTGATCTTTTTCTTTTAATACCTTTGGAGGTTCCTTCAAAATCTATTGATCCCACCTCCAAATCAATATGTACCATTTCCTCAAGTACTGTTGACTGTGTAATGTACTGCTTGTACATTCCTAGTCTCTTTGTCAACACCATGAGTTGTATCTCCCTCATCCATTTCTTGATTAACCTCTTCTTCTTTTGAAACTTCTGTCACCATTTTCTTCTTTCTAACATATGTAGTCTTGATAGGTGGAGATGCTTCTTTTTGTCTAGCAGTACTTGCATCAAGCCTGGGGGTACTTCTAAATTGTCTTTGTTGTTGGAGGTGCTTCCTTACATCTCCAATATCTTCCTTGTCTTTTTCAGATGCAATTTCAACAAAATTCAATTTACTCCTCTTGTGTTGTTCATACAAAGCCTTTACTTCATCAAAGGTTTTTCTGACCAATTGAGCATGGGTAAAACGCTTAACTTTCTTGAGATTTGACATCATCTGATTTCTGATTTGCATAGTGGTTGGAGGCTTAACCCTTTCTCTTCTTCTCTTTTCTACAAAGAAACTTTGTTGCTCCCTCACTAAATCATCAATAAACTTGTCTTTTTCCTCTTTATCATAAGCATCCCTTTCTTCAGCTAGCAATGATTCTACAAGAAGCTCACTTGCCTTAAGTTCAGCCTGAATCCTATCATATTCTGCTATGTTTCATTCTTGCTGCACTCTTTGGGCTTCAAGCAATAGTTGCTTTGCTGCAAGTTCTTCTTGTAGCTCTTCTTCACGCATTTGTACCTGTAGTCTAAAAGCTACTTCTTCATCATGCTCTAGTTGATGAAATCTATTCATGACTTTGCTTATGTCATCATCTGAATCACTTTCTTCTTTAGATTCAGATTGTAGTACCTTTTTGCCCTTATCCTTTGGGTTTATCTTAGGTAGTTTCTTCAATATCCTTGAAGATCTTCTTTCTTCATCTTCATTTGATTGCTGTTGAATGATAATACCTTTAGTGGGCTGTGAAGCTGAACTTTCTTACCTTTACCTTTTTCTTTCTTGGCAAGAATTTCTTGTTGTGTCTTCATTTCTGCTTCTGATTGTCTTGCTTTTTTAGCTGAGCTCTTTTCCCTAAGATCAAGCAATACTAGTGCTAAAGTCTCATCTTCTCCAAAAGTTGGAGTTTGACTTTCTGCAGAAGAAGGTAGTGAAGGTTTTTCACCAGCGGTACTTGCAGTTGCCTAGCAGTACTTGGCTCTTCAACAGTATTTACTTCACCAGTAAAAGACACACTTGTTCTTGAATCACCAAAGTATCTCAAGATACTTTTCCTTCTTTTGAAGTTGTCTTCTCAATTTGTAACTCCTCAGTCTTGTCTGATTCAACACTCATTCTTGATCTTGACAGTACTTGAAAAGACTGTTTCTTGTGAAACCAAAATTGTCTTTGAGGTAGAGTTGAAGACACAGGAAATTTGACAGTGATTTCCTCTAGCTTCTCATAAAAACTACTCCATTGTAGTTGTGGTGATTCAGGTTGTGGCTGAGTTACCAACATTTCTTCATCTTGTGGTTCCTCGTGAGCAGATTGTGGTTCCTCATGTTGAAGCTCCATATTTATAGGCTCCAAACTTTCTTTATCCACATTAGTCTCTATGCCATCAACATCTTCAAAGTTTCCAATAGCATCATCAGCTTCAAAATTGATGTCATTGCCAGAGATCCTTGTACGAATATTAGAAGAAGGTTCTTGTTCTTCATCATTCCTCCAGTGTTTAGTTGCATTTAGTTGCTTCTTCTTGAAGTTCTTGAACCTTTGCTTCTTAAGAGCAGCTCTCTGAATTACTCCGTGTTGCCTCATCCAAGGAGTTACTTTATTCCTTAGCTTGAATAAATTGGCTTCCAATTCAGCAATTCTTTTGTCTTGAGCACGCTTCTCTTTTTGCAATACATGTACCTGTTTGGACAAGCTAGTGCACAAAGAAGTTAAATTTGCAACATCCACCACCTCTGTTGCTGTTGCATGTGGTGAACCACTAGCAACAATTGAAGCAACAAGTGTGTGGATCATTTCATCAGAATGTGGTTGACCACCAACATTATGAGAAGAATATTGAGTATATTTAGAAGATTGGGGACTCTGGTGAGAAGAAGTTTGCTGAGAAGCACTAGCTGAGCTAGGTTCCTCACCTTCTTGATTGGCTGGTTGGGCTAACATATTTGCAAATAAGGGTGTAACAGTTCCTGTAAAGGCACTTCCTGATTTGGTCAAGAAAGAGAAAGTTCTCTTTGTAAAAGTAGTAACATCCCATGTATTTGTTAATTCTGGTAGGTTAGGTATTTCGTCATTTAATAAAGCTTGAATGAATCTAGGATACATCAAAAACTTTTTAATTCCTTCCAAATTCCTAGTCATGCATTCAAAAATTAATTTTGAAAAGTTAAAAACTCTGTTATTTGCTAGACAAATACCAGCTGATGCCAAAGCAGCAGGGATGCGATCAAAAGATGTACTGTTTGAGCTTAAACAGTGAATAATGGCATGAAAAAAGCAATTTCCATTGAGGTGAAAATAAACTTTTAAAGAAAGTAAGACTTTCCCTACCACCCTCATAACCCATGGCTGCAAGGCCATCATGTATCTCTGTGTTATTCAGCATACTAATTCCATTATCATCATTAAGCCTTAAACTAGCCCTTAATAGTACCTCGGTCGCATATATATTTCTATTATTTACCCTAGCCTTAATGCAAGGTTGATTAAGACGAGTACCTAAGACAACAATATTCCAAAAATGTGTAACAATAGGAATAGAGACAATAGGACTTACAGTAAGCGCAAAACGAACATGACTTCGAGAGAGAAATCCAAGTATCTCATGAAAATGGAATCATCATTCTGAACAAGGTTAGCAACTAGGTTGTGCTTAGAGATCACTTGTAGAGCAGCCATTAGTATTTTTGATGATCGTAAATGAGAGAGTAGGTTACACAATTAAGAGATAAGAATAAAAGATTAGGTGAATCAATTATATAATTGGAATTAGTATTTATGTAAATAACAAACCCAAGCGCGAAGAAACCGCCAAATTTATAAAAGAGACCCTTAACGATACAACGGTTATGTATCGGTACATGCAACATACACGGTACTTGGATTTGTACTAGCGGTACTTGGTTCCAAAACGGTACCTAACAAATTAGACCGGTTCATGCATTCTATTATCATTATAACCTCTTTAGCTTATTCTATCAACCTGCAATCACATCAAAAACACAAAACACACACTATACAATAAAAAATAGCATATAACTTGTACAACTATTACCTCCCCTTAACATATGTAGCAATTTATTGGTTGAGCATACCAATATGTGATACCAAGAAATCAAATCTCTTTCCATCAAATGCCTTGGTTAGTAATCAGCTACATTGTTATCTGTATGAATCTTCAAGACTTGAATAAGCTTTTTGTCATAGGCATCCTTTATAAAGTGATGTCTTATCTCAATGTGCTTGGTCTTGGAGTAAAAGACTGGATTCTTGACAATGCAGATAGTACTTTCATTATCAATGTAGATCTTGGTGTTCATGAAGTTGAAACCATAGTCTAACAACTCATTTTGAATCTAAAGTACTTGTCCACAACAATGAGCAACAGTTAAATATTCAGCTTTAGTTGTAGAAGTAGCAACAATAGTTTTCTTCTTACACTGCCATGATATGAGTCTTCTGCCTAGGAACTGACAACCTCCTGTTGTGGATTTCCTATCATGATTGGATCCAGCATAATCACTATCTGAGTAAGCTTCCAAATCAAATGTTGAGTCTCTAGGATACCATAATCCTAAATTAGGTTGACTTTTAAGATACTTAAAAATCCTTTTCACAGCATGTAGATGTGACACCTTTGGATTGACTTGGAACCTTGAATAGACACACATAACAAACAAAATATATGGTCTTGAAGCTGTCAGATACATCAATGAACCAATCATTGACCTATATAGATGAATATCAACATTTTCACCATGTCTATCTTTTGACAAAGATTTCTTAGCTTCAAAAGGTGTGCTTGTACTCCTTGTATCCATACATGAAAAAACAATTTAGACCTCAACAACATATTTATCTTGGCTGATAAATATTCCATCCTTCCTCTGTTTGACTTGTAGTCCTAAAAAGAAGGTAAGTTCTCCCAGAGAACTCATATGAAATCTTCCTTTCATCAAAGCTTCAAACTCTTCACACCATGATTTCTTGGTTGAACAAAAAATAATGCCATCAACATAAACTTGAACTAGGATGATATCCTTAGCATTCTTTTTGATGAAGAGAGTTTTGTCAATGGTCCCTCTCCTATATCCATGTTCCAACAGAAAAGTGGATAAAGTTGCATACGAAGCCCTTGGAGCTTGATGTAGACCATAAAGTGCTTTAATGACTTTGTAGACTCTATTGGGGAATTTAGGATCTACAAAACCTAGAGGTTGTGAAACATATACCTCATCAGAAATAGTACCATAAAGAAAGGCACTTTTCACATCCATCTGATAGACTATAAAACCCATATATGATGCAAAGGCCAAAAATAACCTAATGGCTTCTATTCTTGCCACTGGTGCAAAAACCTCATCATAGTCTATACCTTCTTCCTCTCTATAGCCTTAAGCAACAAGCCTTTCCTTGTTCCTCACAACAACACCTCTTTCATCCTTTTTATTTCTGAAAACCCACCTAGTACCAATAACTCTTTTCCAGAGGGAAGATCCACAAGAATCCAAACCTTTTGTAGTTCAAATTGCATTAATTCTTCTTGCATGGCATCTACCCAACTTTCTTCATCAAGAGCTTGAGAAATTTTCTTAGGCTCTACTTGTGATAAGAAACAAGCAAACAAAGAATGCAGAGTATCCTTATGATTTGTTCTCTACTGTTGTTTGACATAGCTCACAAGTGCATGAGTTACAGTATTAGCTTGAAGTTGTCTTCTGGTTTGCATAGCAGACTTTGGGTCTCAAATAATTTGAGATTTAGGATGATTGTTGCTGACTTTATGAGTGGGAATAGAACTGACTGAAATTTGAGTTTCTAAATTATTGAAATCAGTTACTGCACCCTGCACATCATAGGAAGCTTTGGAGAAGATCCATTCATTTGGACTAGTATAAGCATCTTCACAGTCCATTGCTTGCAAAATATCTTCTAATGAATCAACAGACTTTGTAGAATTTGGCTTAGCAGTACTTGCAGATAAGGTACCGCTAGGTTTAATATGTACTGTTGAGTGTTGTGATTCCAAGGATTCTTCTCCTGAATGATTATTAGCAGTTGTAGCATTCTTCTCTTGATCTTGATGCCTCTGAAGCTCGTGTGAGGCTTGATCATCATTGGATGGCATGGTTGCTTTTGTTGGAGCTAGCAACCATAGGAGAAACAGTAGGCATACTGGGTACATAAATGTGAACATCATCATCATGAGAATCTGATGAAGAAGGTCCTTCTTGAGTACCTAACTTTGTTGTACCAGTTTCCTCACCTGCATTGTTAGTTTAACAATCTTTTTGCATAGAACAGTAATCCATGGAGTTAGTTAGATAATCCAAATCAAACATCAAAGCATAACCTATTCCTAGGATATTGGGCTTATTCTCTAAGAAATTAACATGGGAATTTTCTTCAACTTTTCTAGATGCCAAGTTATAAATCCTATGTGCTTTACTTTGCAATGAATATCCTACTAGATATCTTGAATCAAATTTTCCATCAAACTTCCCCAAATGATCAAGAGTATTTAAAATAGACACATGACATCCAAAAGGTCTCAAATGTCTTACGGTTGGCTTAACACCAGCCAAAAGTTCATAGGTGTTTTGTTTTGAGGCTTGGTCACTAAAACTCTATTTAACACATAAATATTGATTGCTTTTGCCGAAAAGGTATTTGGCAAAAGAGAATCAGCTAGCATAGTCCTAGCAACCTCAATTAGTGTCCTATTTTTCCTTTTAGCTACTCCATTGTGTTGTGGAGTCCTATGATTGCTAAATTGTCTCTTGATTCCTTTAGACCTACAGAATTCATCAAATTCAATATTCTTAAATTCTATCCCATTATCTGTCTTAATGATTAAGACTTGTTTAGTGAACTGCTTTTCATCTAAAATGATAAAATCCTTAAGTAATTCATTGGTTTCATTCTTATGTGCTAAAATGAAAACCCAACTGAATCTACTATAATCATCAGTCATAACTAGGCAAAAGGTCTTATGACTAATACTCCTAACAGAAACTGGACCATACAAATCCATATGCAAAAGTTGCAAAGGCTTAGTCACAGAATTGACAGTCTTGGTCCGACAAGAGGCTCTCTGTTGTTTACCTTTTTGACAAGCAGTACATGTGAAATCATTTTGAAAAGATCTGTTAGGTAACCCTCTAACCAAATTTCTATTAACCAATCTATTAAGGTTCTTGAAATTCACATGACCTAACCTCCTATGCCATAGATTAGACTCATCATTAGAAGCTTTAGCCAGCAAATATGTAATGCCACATGTTGGAGTAATAGTATGTAGATTAAAGGTGTACATATTTTCTTACCTGTGTACCTTAAGCAGTACTTGAGATTCCTTTGGCATCTCAAAGTCTTTGGAAAGCACCAAGTAGTCTGTATCCGTAAAGAGCACCTTGTTCTTTTTATCACACATTTATGATACAGAAAAGAGATTGAATTCATTCAATTCTTTTTCAAAGAGCACATCTTCAAATTCCAACTTCCCTGTATTGATTTTTGCTTTTCTAGTGATCCTACCTTTACTACCACCAAAAGGCTACTGGTCTACCTCTGAATTCTTAAAATTCAGCAAGTAAATCTTTGTTCCCTATCATGTGCCTTGAGCATCCACTATCTATAATACCTTTATCTTTCAATTCATCAATTAGATGCCCCTGAACATACATAAAACTTATTAGTTTTTAACAGGGACTAATACAAGGGATTTCCAAGTATCAAAATTCGTAGTTCCAAATCTTTTCGAATTGACTATTGGTTCAAAGTGCGACTCAATTGTTCTTGGTGGAATAATAAATGGTTTGGTTGATTATCTATTTTAAACTAATAGCAAATAAATGTAAATGTCGTTGAGTAAAGTAAAAGCTTTTAAAAGATTAAACTAAATTGACAAGTTAAAAATAAATGATTGAAAACTTAAAGACAAGATTAGAAAAATTACTTGAAAACTTAATGAAACTAACACTTGAAAACTTTGCAAAAACAAGAAATTAAGTCCGTCGGAACCCCTGGTCGGAATCCCGTCGAAATATGCTGATCGGAATAGTCTGGTCGGAATAACAAAAGGGAGACTGATCAGAATGTTGGTATCAAGCCAATCGGAATATCCAAAACGTCCCTAGTCGGAATGATGGTGTCGGAATAAGGCCCAATCGGAATATTAAAGATGCTACAATCGGAATATCCAAAAATCGAATCCAAATCGAAATGTTAACAAATCTACAATCGGAATAATAAAAACCCTAATCCGATCAACAGATCGGAATACCAAGGTGCTAATCGGAAAGCCAGAAACCCTTTTCCGATCAAACGATCGGAATAAAGGGGGTAGTAGTCGGAATGTAACAATCGGAAAAGGGTTTAAACCTTTTCCGATTTCCTATTGATTCGAAAATAAGCAAAGCTATAAGCTATTAGGAATAAGTTCAAACTAAGACTAGATCGATTCTAAAGTGAAAAATACTAAATAAGCTCAAATAACAACTTATCCAAACTTAAAATAAGCAAACTTTTAAATCAAACTATAAAAAGATGAACTTTTTAAGAAAATTTTCAAAAAGTAAATAAGCTAAACATATAAATAAGCCAATAAGCACAAAGATCTTAAAGCTTATTCGTATGAAAACTTAAGTAGGAATAAAAAGATTAACTTTTTAGGCACGAAAACATTAAGAACAACACGGATCAAATAGATTTCGCACCAAAAGTAAACTAAAATCAAAGAAAGGTAGAAAGAGATGAAAGATTAAAAGCTTAAGTTGAACTTGATTAATGAAATAAACAATATACAAAGGTTTAATCTTGAAAGATTAAAAGAAAGAAAAGATGAAAACTTAGTGAGAGAAAGTTGAGAACTTTCTTTCTCAAAAACTAGAAAGAAAAATGAAAAATGAAACTAACTACTAAAAACTAACCAAAAACTAACCAACCCTCCTAATGTGTATTAGGAGGGTATTTATAGGGAAAATGGGAAGGTGTGCATGTGTTGCCTCTTCTTTCTTTCTTCACGTCTTCTCGACTCGATTTAATTCTTTGTCTTTTCTCGACGTTGTCTCGGGATTTGAACTTGTCTTAATAATTTTCTTCTTTAATTTAGACTTGAGTTCTTCAACTTCATTAAACTTCCGTCTTTAGACTTTTTCTTCGATAAATCTTCAGAATAGGCCTTGGACTTCCGTTCTTTTTGCACTCTTGATCTTTTGACTTCGTCTTTTCTCGTTTTCCTCGATAAAAGCCCGTGAAAGCCCGTGTTTTCTTCCTTTTTCATCTTTTGGTCCTAAAACACAATAAAAACACAAACCACGCATAATTCCAACTTTTACGACATAAATTACACGTTTTGGTCTTGTTATTATTGGAAATAAGTGGTAAAAGGATAAGTGTTTTCACACTTATTAAATCCCCTACACTTGACCATTGCAATGCCCTCATGCAATGCATTAATTTTAAAGCACGGTTTACATTTTCCATCATAAATAACCCACCTTGGCCTTTATTAAATGCTAAACTTTTATGGAAAGTAAAAAGATAAAAACAAGTAAAGAAATCAAAGACTTACATTGGGTTTTGGCTGCCATGAACGTTTATCATCCTCAAGTTTCACGTTCCCCATACCAAGCTTAAAAACGAGATCATTGTTATTATAAGTTAGCAAACTAACACGAATTCATGTGGGCCAATTATTCACTTAGACTCCCTTATTCCTAGGTGTATCTCTTATATTTTATTTTTGTCTTGAATGATCACGAGGATGCATTGTTTGACTTATTTCGATAGTTATTTAGGCCAAAAAATAAAGTGCACGATTTAATCAATAGTTAGCTAAATGACAAAATCTTTTAAAACTGCTTCTCGGGACCTCATAAAGTTCATATCTTGGCATAACTCGCTTCACGATTTGAGACCTTTCTCGGACCGATATTTGGCAGCGACTTCATACTTCCAATCTTTGAGAGACGTTCTTGAAATTATGGTCTTCTCTTCATAATAGGAATTTCTTCACTTGAAGTTTTGAGAGATTCTTCATATTTGGACCACGACTTCTTCATTTTTCTCCAATCTTTATTTTGGACTTTGATATACAACGATCCGCCTCCTTTTAGGACTTGGATCTATTTATCCTCATACCTTGTTAGGGCCTTTTTGGATAGACTTCTCCATGATCTTTAGGGGAGTATTTGCTTTTCGTCGTGTGTCTCGATCCTTCATATTGATTTTCGATAAATGATTCTTCTCATCACTTTTGGATCTTTAGCAACAAAATGTAGCCCTCATGCCTTGTTAGGGCCTTTTCGGACTCGCCAATCTTTGCATCCCGCTTCAATAAGTTATGCCTTGGCTATGAACTCTAATCCATACCGAGCAACTTTTAAACGATCTTGGGCTAGAAGCTAAGTAACTTTTCAAATCGTACAACCTTATTTATTGCAAATAAATTTATTAACAAGCGATGGGAGAATAGGCTCATAATTAACTCACATAAATTTATGAAAGAATACCAAACTTATAATTGACTCTATCATCTCTCGTCCTCCACAGTTTAAAATCTCAAGGAATGAGACTCGTGGATGCTTAGCCTATTAAATCAAAGTTTTGGGTTTTCGAGTCATCTATAGGATCTTGCAAATTCTTAGACTTTTTCAAGTTTAGAAATCGCATTTTAAAGTTCCCTTGATAAACAACTCTCTAGGATCAGTTATAGGAACTTGCAAAAAGTTCTTGTTCTTAACCCGTGAGAGTTAAGACTTTCACGTTTTATAGCTCCCTATATAAAAGCCTAGCAAAACTTGACGTAAACACGTTAAGGATACTAGCTAGAGTAAACTTAGATAAGTAAACTCGGGTTGAGTCAAAATGTTCACGACTAAGAAAGATTTAAAACCACTTTATTGAAAATTAATTCTAGCAAGGAAAGAAGATAATCATAACAAAGGAAAATACAACTATACAACTAGGCCAAAATAGATTAAAAATTTTGAAAAATGTCGAAAAATCAAATTTTCCGGTTAAATTGAGGGCAAATTCATGGAAAAGACCACTTACTTCGATAGAAGTCCCCCCTACACTTGAGATAAACATTGTCCTCAATGTTTAAGCATGTGGGAGTAAACTCCGCTACACTTAGGACATTGTGCACTTTGTTTAAATCTTGCTAAGGAAAGGACAACTAAAGTGATTTCAATGTGAACATATAAAATATGAAATATTGAATCACAAGAGTTTAGGATAGAACCGGGAAGATGGGAACACGGGATCACGGTTCGTCAAATATCATCAAGAGGCTCTTTGAAGCTTGAATCCCTGTAGAGAATAAGAAACAAGACAACAAACACATACGGGGCTCCCCCTACACTAATTTTGAAAGCAGTAAAGGATAGAACACGAGTTGCCTCCCGAGAAGCGCTTGTTTTTGTTCACCGAGTCACGAGCCTGACTCGACCCAAAATTTAGTTCATGGGAAACATGGTGATGGATGGAATCATCTCATGAGAGATGTCCTCACCAAAGTACAGCTTCAAACGCTGGCCATTCACCTTGAAATTGGGCCCATTTGGCTGAGAAAGCTCAATGGTCCCATATGGAAAGACTTTGGCGACGGTGAATAGACCAGACCAACGGCTCTTCAACTTGCCCGAGAAGATCTTCAACCGAGAGTTAAAAAGTAAGACTTGATCACCAACGTGGAACTCTCGGTTCTTGATTCTTGCGTCGTGGATGATCTTGGTCTTCTCTTTGTAGATCAGTGAGTTCTCGTAAGCTTCATTCCTTAGTTCGTTGAGCTCGTTAAGTTGAATCTTGCGAAGATCACCGGCTTTGTTGATGTCAAAGTTAGCCCACTTCAAGGCCCAGTACGCCTTATGTTCCAGCTCGATGGGGAGGTGGCATGCTTTCCCGTACACAAGACGATACGGTGTACAACCAATCGGGGTCTTATAAGCAGTACAGAAAGCCCATAGAGCATCATCTAACTTGTCAGCCCACGCGGCACGATGCTCTCCCACAGTACGCTCCAGAATTCGCTTCAATCCACGGTTGGAAATCTCGGCTTGACCATTGGTTTGAGGATGATAAGCGGTGGAAAGACGATGATTAACACCATACTTAGCCATGACTCTTGCAAATTGATCATTGCAAAAATGAGTCCCGCGGTCACTGATAATAGCACGAGGAACGCCGAATCGAGCAAAAAGCTGCTTCAAAAAGTTCACAACCATCCTCGCATCGTTCGTAGGGAGAGCCTTAGCTTCAACCCATTTAGAAACGTAGTCAACGGCTACGAGGATGTACTTGTTCCCTTTAGATGATGGAAATGGCCCCATAAAGTCGATACCCCAGACATCAAAGATTTCACATTCTTGTATGAAATTTTGAGGCATCTCATCTTTATGTGTGATCTTGCCTTGGCGTTGGCAAGCATCATAATGTTTAACCATGTCATGAGCGTCACGATAGATGGTGGGCCAATAAAATCCAGAGTCGAAAACTTTCTTCGCGGTGTAATTGGGACCAAAGTGACCACCAGTGGGTCCTTTATGGCAAGCGTCAAGGATTTGTACTGCTGCCGGCCCATCAACACATCGACAGATAATCAGATCAGCACATTGTTTGAAAAGGTAAGGGTCGTCCCATAAATAATGTTCAATATCTTTAAAGAACTTTTTCTTTTGTTAGGACGTGAGCCCTTCCTTGAGAATCCCACCTGCTAAGTAGTTTGCAATGTCCGCAAACCACGGGGTGTCATCGAGATTAGAATTGATAGACATTAAGGCCTCAAGGGGAAAAGAGTCATGGATCTCTTTGTTCAGATGATCCCCTTGATAAGGATCCTCAAGTCTACTGAGATGATCCGCGGCTAGGTTTTCGGCTCCCTTTTTGTCACGAATTTCAATGTTGAATTCTTGAAGGAGCAAAACCCAACGAAGAAGTCTTGGTTTAGAATCTTGTTTAGTCATCAAGTACTTCAACGCGGAATGATCGGTATACACGATGGTGGTAGAAAGGACAAGATAGGGGCGGAATTTTTCAAAAGCATACACTACAGCTAAAAGCTCTTTTTCGGTAGTGGTATAATGCAATTGAGCCCCCGTCATTGTCTTGCTAGCATAATGGATTGGTTGGAAGTGTTTGTTCACTCTTTGGCCCAAAACCGCTCCAATAGCAAAGTCGCTAGCATCACACATCAACTCAAAAGGTAGCTCCCAATTAGGGGTAACCAAGACCGGTGCCTTAGTTAGCTTATCCTAAGAAGATTGAAGGATTCAAGACACTCTTTGGAAAAGATGAAAGGAGTATCTTTTTCCAAGAGGTATGTCATCGGGCGAGCGATTTTAGAAAAATCCTGAATGAAACGACGATAGAAGCCCGCATGACCCAGAAAACTTCTCACACCCTTCACGGTTGAAGGTGGATAAAATTTAGCAATAATATCGACTTTAGCACGGTCCACTTCAAGACCGGCTTTGGAGATTTTGTGTCCTAGCACGATGCCCTCTTTTACCATGAAATGGCATTTTTCCCAATTTAGAACAAGGCGAGTGTCTTCACACCGCTTAAGCATACGTTCTAAATTGGCAAGGCAAGCAGAGAAAGAATCGCCATAAACCGAGAAATCATCCATGAAGACTTCCATAGTTTCTTCAACCATGTTATGGAAGATGGCCATCATACACCTTTGAAATGTCCTAGGAGCATTGCATAAGCCGAAAGGCATTCTTTTATAGGCAAATGTTCCATAAGGACAAGTGAATGTGGTTTTCTCTTGGTCATGGGAATCGATGGGAATTTGAAAATACCCAGAGAAACCGTCCAAAAAGCAGTAATAGTCATTACCTGCTAGACGTTCAAGCATTTGGTCCATGAAAGGAAGGGGAAAATGATCCTTTCTCGTAGCATCATTGAGTTTGCGATAGTCTATACAAACTCTCCACCCAGTAACGAGACGAGTAGGAATCAACTCGTTGTTTTCATTGGGAACAACGGTGATTCCGCCTTTCTTAGGCACACAATGGACGGGACTAACCCACGGTGAATCCGAGATAGGATAGATCATTCCCGCATCAAGAAGTTTGATAACCTCTTTTTTGATAACGTCATGGATCTTAGGATTCACCCTTCGTTGGCTTTGAATAGTGGGTTTAAAGTCGTCCTCCATGAGAATTTTGTGTGTGCAGAAGTGAGGATCAATTCCACGAATATCAGATATCTTCCAGGCAATCACTTTCTTGTGATTCTTTAGCACGGCGATAAGTCGGGATTTTTCCTCTTCTGTCAAGTCCTTAGCGATGATGACCGGTAACGTCTTGTTGTCTTCAAGGAAAACGTACTCAAGATGAGACGGAAGATCCTTAAGCTCTAAATCCGGAGGATTTTCGATGGACGGCGTAGTCAACTTCGGATCATCGGTAGAGATAGCCTTATGAGATTGTGGGGAAATATGGTCCTCATTGAGAAGTTTCTCAATGGTACGAATGTCTTCATCCCAATCGGTGGGAGAATTATCATACTTAAGATCGAGAGGACCCAAGCTAGCTTCAAAATCATCTAAGTCACTTTCTCCAAAAGGAGTCAATGACGGAGCAATTGAGGCAACGGTCTCAACATTGGGTAGAGAAGAAGAACCACTTTTACAAGCGTCTTTGAAATGTTCTTCACAAGCCTCATCAAGAACATCAATGAAATTAACACTCTCTTTTCTCGAAGGCTGCTTAGAAAGTTTACCCATGTTGAAGACGATTTTATCGTCACCAACTCTCATGATTAATTCGCCAGCGCCTACATCAATGAGAGTGCGACCGGTCCTCAGGAATGGACGTCCAACGATTAATAGAACACGGGGGGTCCATCTCGTAGTCAACGACAACAAAATCCGCCGCGAAGGTGAATTTGTCGACACCAACGAAGACGTCTTCGGCTATCCGCACTGGATAAGCAACCGTACGGTTAGCTAATTCCAAAGTCATTCGTGTGGGGACTAGCTCGGGGAGAGATAATTGCTTCCAAACACTTAATGGCATTAAGTTAATACTGGCACCTAGATCGGCTAGGGCCATGCAATTCTATACTCCCGGGAAGTTGCAAGGAATCAAGAAACGACCCGGATCACCAAGTTTGGTGGGAAATTTCCTTAAGAGCACTGCGGAGCAGTTCTCATTAAGTTCGGTCTGAGCAATATCGAGAAGTTTCTCCTTGTCACTGAGAAGATCTTTAAACATTTTAGCGTATTTGGGCATGTGAGCGAGAGCCTCAGCAAAGGAGATATTGAAATTCAGTTGTTTGAACATTTTAAGAAAGTTCGAAACCTGAATATCATCCTTGTTCTTAAATTATCTTTCCTCAACCTCGAAGGATAAGGTATATTGGGTTGAGATGAAGGCTTTGGGATAGAATTCGCACTCACATCCTTGGGTGGTGGAGGGGTAGAAGTAGAAGGTGGTGGAATTGGAGAAGTAGAAGTTGGAGGAATAGAAGATGGAGGATTCGGAGAAGGAGACTCGTTTTCCTTTGTCACAATCACCGGTGTAGGTATAGGAAGCTCGGGTTCCTTTAAACCTTTTCCACGGCGAGTGGTGATTGCTTTCATCTCCCCTCTTGGATTAGCAACGGTGTTACTTGGAAGAGAACCCGATCCAGAGGCTTGATTACTAGGGAAGAAACTAGCCAACATATTCCTCAAGTCATTCGTTTGACTTGCCAAAGTGTTTCGCATATCAGCTCGAAGATCGTTTCCTTGCTTAACCATATCTGCTTTCATGTTGTCCATTTCCCGTTGAAGATTTTGCACGATCACATCGTTCGTCCTCATGTAGGTTTCAACATCTTCGTGTAAGGCTGTGGGTTGGTTGAGAGGAGGAGCATGGTAGGCGGGTGGTTGATAAGCAGGTTGTTGGTAAACTTGGTTTTTCTTTGAGGTGGATATGGGTTTCTTTGGTTTTGATATTGAGTTGGAGCACGTGGTTGGTTTTGATTGTTACGATTGAGGTTGTTCAGGTTTTGTGGGGGAAAACCGGGTGGTGAAAGAAAGTTGTTTGAGCGATAGCTGAGCAAGTTGCGGTCACCTTGGGGACGTGCTTGATAGTTTCCTGTAGCATAGGTACCGTTGGCGGCATACACATTTTCCGGATTGTCGTGAGTCGAAGGACAATCGGTGTATGAGTGAGATCCCCCGCATATATCACATGATTGGCTCAAAACATTAGCTTGGGCATTGAATTGTTTGGTATTGTTGGCAGTTTGTAAAGCAAGCGATTCCACAAGCGAAGTAAGATTATCAATTCTTTTGTCAGCATCACTAGTACTAGCACTTGCTACATTAGTTCTAACACTCTTGGTTTGTACTCTAGATTTGTTCTCAATAATATCCCAAGCAGCATTAGAAGACTTAACCAAAATATTACCCCCCGAGGCACTGTTTAGTGAATCTTGGTCATTCATGCTTAAACCATTATAAAAAGTATTGATTTGATGTACATTTGTTAAACCATGTTGTGGACACTTTCTTAAAAGTTCCTTAAAACGGTCCCAAGATTCACTAAAAGACTCACGGTACTTTTGTTCAAAGGTAATAATTTCATTCCGCAAAGCGGTAGTACGTGAGGGTGGGAAAAAGTAGTTGATAAACTTGGTTTCTAAGTCCGTCCACGTAAGAATACTTTGTGGCGGTTCCTTATCAAGCCAATTACGGGCTTGTCCCTCTAAAGAGAAAGGAAAAAGTTGCAAGCGAATCACTTCTTGTGATACCCCATTGTACTTAACCGTATTGGTAAGCTGAAGAAACCTTTTAATGTGGTCATGAGGATCATCAAGTGACGGCCCAAGAAGGGTTGAGCAGAGACCATTTGTATAAAGCCAGATTTGAGTTCAAAGTTGTTGGCTCCAATCTCAGGGATGACAATTGCATCGGTGTTGCCTTCTACGTGTGATTGCAAAAGCTCGATCATTGGTTGATTGTCCATGGTGACAATTGGTTGAGTAATGACTTCGGCTTGAGCTACTCTCTTCTTACGAGCACGAGTACGCATGCACACCTACAAAAGGATTAGAAAAATAGAAAGGAAATATTTTTGGTTTTTATGGTTTTTTAATTTTTTTTGTATTTTTAAAAATTTTATATTTTTTAGGATTTTTGAAAATTTTAAAGCGAGGAAAATAACGTTCAACAATGAACGGATCCAAAATCCAACGCGTCTCTCACTGAAAACCTTTAATCTTAACGAAAAGAGCCGGCAGCGGCGCCATTTAATACAAGGGATTTCCAAGTATCAAAATTCGTAGTTCCAAATCTTTTCGAATTGACTATTGGTTCAAAGTGCGACTCAATTGTTCTTGGTGGAATAATAAATGGTTTGGTTGATTATCTATTTTAAACTAATAGCAAATAAATGTAAATGTCGTTGAGTAAAGTAAAAGCTTTTAAAAGATTAAACTAAATTGACAAGTTAAAAATAAATGATTGAAAACTTAAAGACAAGATTAGAAAAATTACTTGAAAACTTAATGAAACTAACACTTGAAAACTTTGCAAAAACAAGAAATTAAGTCCGTCGGAACCCCTGGTCGGAATCCCGTCGGAATATGCTGATCGGAATAGGCTGGTCAGAATAACAAATGGGAGACTGATCGGAATGTTGGTATCAAGCCAATCGGAATATCCAAAACGTCCCTAGTCGGAATGATGGTGTCGGAATAAGGCACAATCGGAATATTAAAGATGCTACAATCGGAATATCCAAAAATCGTATCCAAATCGGAATGTTAACAAAGCTACAATCGGAATAATAAAAACCCTAATCCGATCAACAGATCGGAATACCAAGGTGCTAATCGGAAAGCCAGAAACCCTTTTCCGATCAAACGATCGGAATAAAGGGGGTAGTAGTCGGAATGTAACAATCGGAAAAGGGTTTAAACCTTTTCCGATTTCCTATTGATTCGAAAATAAGCAAAGCTATAAGCTATTAGGAATAAGCTCAAACTAAGACTAGATCTAATCTAAAGTGAAAAATACTAAATAAGCTCAAATAACAACTTATCCAAACTTAAAATAATCAAACTTTTAAATCAAACTATAAAAAGATGAACTTTTTAAGAAAATTTTCAAAAAGTAAATAAGCTAAACATATAAATAAGCCATAAGCACAAAGATCTTAAAGCTTATTCGTATGAAAACTTAAGTAGGAATAAAAAGATTAACTTTTTAGGTACGAAAATATTAAGAACAACACGGAACAAATAGATTTCGCACCAAAAGTAAACTAAAATCAAAGAAAGGTAGAAAGAGATGAAAGATTAAAAGCTTAACTTGAACTTGATTAATGAAATCAACAATACACAAAGGTTTAATCTTGAAAGATTAAAAGAAAGAAAAGATGAAAACTTAGTGAGAGAAAGTTGAGAACTTTCTCTCTCTAAAACTAGAAAGAAAAATGAAAAATGAAACTAACTACTAAAAACTAACCAAAAACTAACCAACCCTCCTAATGTGTATTAGGAGGGTATTTATAGGGAAAATGGGAAGGTGTGCATGTGTTGCCTCTTCTTTCTTTCTTCACGTCTTCTCGACTCGATTTAATTCTTTGTCTTTTCTCGACGTTGTCTTGGGATTTGAACTTCTCTTAATAATTTTCTTCTTTAATTTAGACTTGAGTTCTTCGACTTCATTAAACTTCCGTCTTTAGACTTTTTCTTCGATAAATCTTCAGAATAGGCCTTGGACTTCCGTTCTTTTTGCACTCTTGATCTTTTGACTTCGTCTTTTCTCGTTTTCTTCGATAAAAGCCCGTGAAAGCCCGTGTTTTCTTTTTTTTCATCTTTTGGTCCTAAAACACAATAAAAACACAAACCACGCATAATTCCAACTTTTACGACATAAATTACACGTTTTGGTCTTGTTATTATTGGAAATACGTGGTAAAAGGATAAGTGTTTTCACACTTATTAGGGACCCAAGCCACATTTGGCTCGGATCTTGTGGGAGTTACATACTTAAGAGTTTGATAGGTAGTTTTTCTAGTAAGACTAGACACACTCTTATACTTCATGGTTCCAGTTAAATAGTCAAAGACATAAGTGGGTTTATTGTCCTTGAACCTTTTTGACTTAAGTATTGTTTTAGCAGTACTTGCTTGAACACATGGTTTTCCCCTTTAGGGAACCACATTTGAACTGGTTTGTTATTTGACTTACTTCTAGGTGTTTTAGCATTCTCAACTACACTCTTAGAAGATTTGTGGGACATTGGTTTATCAGACTTTTGACCAGCGGTACTGATAACGCTCAAATCCAACATGTATTAATAAGCGTTATCTTCACTATTGGTGTATTATTTGTGGTAATAAACGAACTTTTATTGCTAATATTGTGCAAAGTTCGGTTATTGTGTTTTGTAGGAAGAAATGACGAAGAAACGTGAATAAAGGAATAAAAAGCGCGAATTGGAGAAGAAGGAATAAACGAAGCATGAAAGCGTAAGATTTCGTGTGAAGAATAAAAGATAACGAAGGAGTTTTGGGAAGTGTAGAAGAAGAAAAGAAAGAAGAAGGACTAGAAGGAAAAGTATGGAAAATGGCTCAGTTGCCACCAGCAACACTTAGCTTGCCTCCATCAAACCAACCTTCATTTTCCACCAACATCAAAGTAGCATTCAGTTGCCACAGGCAAGCAAGTCCGTGCCACCGAAAAATCCACCATCAGTTGCCACCAGCATGTTGTTAGTCAAGTCTAGCAAAATTCACTCATAAACTCCCACCATCAATGAGAGGCTTCTCATTTGCCTCCCATTAACATTCACTAGAGTTTATTTCCTCCTCTCCAAGCATAATCATGTATAAATTAGACCTTAGGGTCATTTGTTTTATAGTGCTTCATCCATTGATCATTCTAACCCTTGACAAAGGTTAGAATCACCAAACTTATATAACCCAAAAGATAATAAACCTCTGTTAATTCTCAAGGGGAGGACAAATTTCGTGAATGAGAGATTCGGGTGGAGGAACATTGATCAATTGGAGGCTTGGAATTGCTACAAATTCTGTTTTTGATATTTCTTATTTTTGGAAGAACTATTGGTAAATTCTTGTACTTGGATTAATCTTCATTATAATTTAAGTGCTATTGAATGTTTGAGAAAATTATGAATTGTGTTGAAATGTGTTTGAATTCTGAGTAGTGTGATATACTTATGTGATGAACATGAATTCTAAAGGGGAGTTTGGTTTTATGAACAAGAAAATGTAAATGGGTTTTTATGGTTGATAATTCTTGAAACATGTTTTGATAATCAAATGAAATATAGCTTTTTATTGGATTTAGAGGTCGAAAGGATTTCCGGTAAACTATATTCCAAAAGATTTATGCATGGGTCAATTTAGTTTCTTGGTGATTGACACTCACCTTGACGAGTTGGTTAAAGGAATTTGTCAAAAGATTTATCTTGGGTATATGTCAAAAGAACCCATTCAAACCAAACTTATCTCTTTATGTTTTCTAGCAAATGGTGATTATAATGAATTGGAATAGATGATCATAGGTCGAAAGGGTTTGTCTACACCAATTTGTTAATATGAATTCTACGAAAAATACCATGGAATGGAATTTATATACTTTAGATTTGTGATTCATAGTTGCTTATGCATGCAAATTATCTCTCCTATGGATGAAATAGAATTCACACAAGTATTGCTTTTAGTTATGTTTACCTTTACCATGTTAATTCTTGCGATAGTAACGATAGTGACAACCCTATTACCTACACCACCACAACATTTTGATTATGCGCAAATCCCATGGGACGACCTAGACTTACCCGACTTTGCAATAATAGAACGAGTATACTTGCTCGATGCGTAGTTAAGGAATTAATAAGTCTTGTTTGTAAATTTAAAGTGTAGAAACTAGAAGGGGGGGGGGGTTGAATAGTTTCTTATATTTACTTGTTAAAATGTGGTTTTCAAAAATCCTTTTTCAAAAAATTTAGGCTTGAGGAAATATGTGAAGTCTTCTTATGCACAATATGAACAATGATAGTGTAACTAAACTAATACTAACAAAAATATATGCACAAAGAATACAGAATGTAAAGAGTTAAGGGTAAAGAAATATCAAACCGAACACCAAGGATTTATAGTGGTTCGGCAACAAAGCTCACTCCTCGTTCCTACTCCACTCCTCGAGTACTCCTTACTCGAGAGTTCACTACACAACAAGCTCCTTATGGTGGAGAAAACCGTACACGTCGCTTAACCAATTTCCGACTCTAAGCTAAAAGTCGAGCCCTAATCGTATCTAGGACCAATATACACAACTATACTTAGTACATACACAACTTCCAAATAAACACAACTACTTGGATCTTCACAACTATGACATAACTACAAATGTATAAAATTAGATCTTCAATGGATCTTTGGTGGTGGACTCAACACTTCACAAGGATAGTGTTCTTCTCTTTGCACTTGGAGAGGAAGGGATGGATGAACAAGATTCACTTCTTAAACAAGTAGTAATCAAACAAATGATCAAAGATTTGAGTGATTAAAGAAGAGTCTTTGAATCTGGAAATAGATGTGCAAAAGAGGTGAATTGAAAGGCTGAGAATGGTCCACTATTTATAGGACAAAGGGACAACGGCTATATCTGCCCACGGTACCTTATCTTAGCCCGCGGTATCTTATCGATAAGGAACCGCCTAGGAGCTAAGGTACCGATGGACTAGACTCCGCTCCCTTTTTGTCCTTTAATGGTGGAGGTCATATCTGGTTTAAAAATATCCTGATAGAATATTCCTAACCAAATGAGAATATGCCATTTTCAAATAATTAATTTAATAAAACATTTTCTTAAAAAGAAAGTTTAATAAAAACTTGTCACACTTAATAAAAAGTGAGTTTTAAGAAAAGATTAAATCACTTGATCACTTGATTAAGGTTAGTACTTGTTTATCCATACCTTAAGTAAAAATGGGTAAAATGAAAAATACTTGAACTCAAGAACTTGTTTTTCGTTGTTTTCGTAAATGCTTGTTTTTACATATTGTCGTAATCAAACTAAGCGAGATCGAAAAATGCAAGTAACGTTTTCAGACATTATTGCATTAACAATCTCCTCCTTTTTGATTCCGACAATACATAAACTCAATCACACAAAAAACAAGATTTTCGAAGACGAGTTTATTCATTTCTCCCCCTTTGTCGAAGCAAAAAGGTTGCACAAGTCGGTGTTGAAGAAACGGACTTTGCAAAGACTCCCCCTTGGTGCTTACTCCCCCTAGCTTGGGGCACCGAGGAATCGAGATATGGTGACAAGCTACATCGAAGGGTTAGTTGAATAAAAGAAACAACCAACAAGATATAGCAATAGGTCACAAAATAAAAGAGAAGAAAACAAAAAAGACAAAGATCCAAGATAGGTTACTAAAAAAACATCATACAAAGATGTATGGAAAAAGGAACAAGCCAAAAGCATAAATCTAATCCTAGTTATTCTAGAATTCTAAGATTTGCTTGAATTTGGTGTCTTGTGGATAAGCAACCAACGCTTATATGAAAGACAAGGTAATGGCGGAGGGTGGTGGTGGTGGATTGTTGGAGATCTCATAATCAAAGTGAAGAGGAGGCTTGATTAAGAGACTCTTGATGTAGCTCAACTCCTCATAGATGTGTGCCATAGCAAGATGTTGATATTGACAACAATGACAATATGTTCCATGGTGCATGACATTATCATGAGAAGGAGGAAGAACACTAAAGGGTTGTGGTGGAAGAATAGATGTTCCACAATCAACATTCTTGGTAGGAGAGATTTGATTAAGAGTGTTCTTGGGTGGGTTTGGATTGTAATGGTTTTTGGGTGAGTTGGGATTGAAAGCAATTGGAGAAAATGTAGGAGATTCAAGGCTTTCATTGGGAGAATAAGACGTTTTGGGATGTGAAGTAATGCAAAATGTTTATGGTTTAAATAGGGAAGGCTTAGGGTATTTTTGGGGTGGTCAAAGGGTTTGAAACAAAGATTCTCAAAAACGTTGGAGCAAATCTGGAGTTTCAGACAAAAACCCGAAAAATGAAGGCACTGTAGGCGGTTCCTTATCTAGGATGGCGGTACCTTATCAATAAGGCACCGCGGTTCACATATGGAATCGCCTGCAGAGGTTGTGTTTGGTGTTTGGAGGAAGATTTTTCAGCAAATCTTATTTTTCTAGTCTAACTTATCATAGGGATATGCTTAAAAGCAAAGATAGACAAAGAAAACATATGCAAACTTACCAAATAGAGATTTGACCAAAATACATGGATCTTAAAAAAATCGATGTAGGAGGTGTGTAAGACAAGACCTTAAGTCATGACACAATGATCCTCCATGATTCTATCTTGTTCTGGCTATGTTTGAGAGAATCATACATATGAATTATGTAAGCTCTAGATTAATAGCGAGAATCTATGAAAAATCGTTTTTAGATTGAATTAACAATGTCAAACGTATTTCTCAACCTTTTTCGAAAGAGACTTTGAGAATTTTGAAAAGGAGAAGAGAGGGGTTTTCAAAAAGAGTTTGGAAGACTCGATGACTCAAAGTGGTAAAAGAAATCACACAAAAAGAAAAGAAATTAAGGAAGATGTTCCATTAATCCTAGAATTAGACGCAAGTAATTAAAAGGTTCCCTCTTAAGTGGCTTAGTGAAGATGTCGGCTAAGTTGTCTTCGGAGGGTACCTTCTTAATTGAAATGTTCCCCTTTTGAACATTATCCCAAAGGAAATGGTGTCAAATTTCTATGTGTTTGGTTCGCGAATGTTGCACGGGATTCTTGCTAAGGTCTATAACACCTTTATTATCGCACATTATGGGAACATCATCAAGAGAAATCCCGTAATCAACAAGCGCTTGCTTCATCCATAGAGCTTGTTGGCATGCTTTTCCGGCACTCACATACTCGGCTTCCGTGGTGGATATTGCAAGAGCGGTTTGTTTCTTGGAGAACCAAGAAGTTAATCAACAACCCATGAAGGTATAAACTCCACTAGTGCTTTTCCGGTCCACATAGTCTCCCGCATGATCCGAGTCCGCGTAGACTATGGTTTCTACGCCGGTCCCTTTAGGATACCATAATCCTAAATGTATAGTGCCTTTAATGTATCGGAAGATACGCTTAACCGCTTCGAGGTGAGAGGTTTTGGGAGCCTCTTGGAAGCGAGCACAAAGGCAAACACTAAACATGATATCCGATCGACTTGCCGTTAGGTACAACAAACTACCAATCATACCTCTATATTTGGTGTTGTCTACCGACTCACAATCATCATCTACGGTGAGTTTAGTATCCGAGGCCATAGGGGTCTTCATTGGTCTAGATTCTTCTAATCCAAATATATTTAGCATTTCTTTAGCGTACTTAGATTGACTAAAGAAAATACCATCGTCCATTTGTTTAATTTGGAGTCCTAGAAAGAAGTTATGTTCTCCCATCATACTCATTTCAAACTCATCATGCATGATTTTGGCAAAGTCATCACACAATTCTTGACAAGTTGATCCAAATATAATGTCATCAACATATATTTATACGATTATGAGGTGAGGACCTTTCTTCTTTGTAAAGAGCGTATTGTCTACCATCCCCATGGTATACTCATGTTTAACAAGAAACGCTTTAAGTCTATCATACCAAGCTTTGGGTGCTTGTTTGAGACCATAAAGTGCCTTCTTAAGCTTGTAAACATGATCCGGTTTCTCAAAATCAATGAAGCCGAGAGGTTGAGCCACATATACCTCCTCATTGATCAAACCGTTAAGAAATGCACTCTTTACATCCATTTGTTGAAGCTTAAAGTCTAAGGCACAAGCGTAGGCTAAAAGGATTCTAATGGATTCTAATCTAGCTACCGGTGCATATGTCTCGTCATAATCAATCCCTTCTTGTTGATTATAGCCTTGTGCTACAAGTCTAGCTTTGTTACGAGACACAACACCATTCTCATCTAACTTATTCCTATATACCCATTTGGTTCCTATAATGGTAGAACTTCTAGGTGGAGGAACAAGTTCCCAAACATCATTGGCAACGAATTGATTCAATTCTTCTTGCATCGCAATGACCCAACTCTCGTCAGTCAAAGCTTCTTTAACATTCTTTGGTTCAATCAAGGAGACGAAACAAAAGAAGTTGCTTTGGTTTTGGACTTGAGATCTTAGGGTCCTTTGATTTAATTCACCAATGACATTATTGAGAGTATGATCCCTAGACTCCTTAATGTTTACTTCCTTTTCAACACTAAGGTCTTCAACTCCTATTTTTCTAACCTCTTTGGCTTTTACTACTTCTAATTCATCCAAGTCATCATCAACCAATGGTGGTGTCTTGGGTGAGGGAGGGGTTTCATCAAAGGTTACGTTGAGTGATTTTCAATAACCCCCGAGGTTCTATTTAGGACAATGTAGGCTTTGCTAGTTTGTGAATAACCTAAAAGGATACCTTCGTAAGACTTTGGGTCAAACTTGGTAAGGTAGTCTTTGGTGTTGAGGATAAAGCACTTGCTTCCAAACACCCTAAAGTATTTCAATGAGGGTTTCTTACCTTTAAGAATCTCATAGGGGGTCTTTCCTAGGAAAGGTCGAATAAGAATTCGGTTGAGAATATAAGTCGATGTGTCCAAGACATTGCACCAAAACTTTTGAGGCAAAGATTGCTCGTTTAACATCGTCCTACTCATCTCTTGGAGAGTCCTATTCTTCCTTTCAACTACCCCGTTTGATTGTGGAGTGCGAGGAGCCGAGAAGTTATGGGTAATACCATGAGCTTCACAAAAGGCACCAAATTGAACTTCATTATCAAATTCCCTACCATGATCCGTCCTAATAGAGACAATTGGACATCCTAGTTGATTTTGAATTCTTCGACTATAGATTTCGAAATGATCGAAAGCTTCATTCTTAGATGCCAAAAATCTAGTCCAAGTGAATCTAGAATAGTCATCAACTATAACTAGGGTATAAAGGTTACCTCCATCACTCCGTATGGCGGAAGGTCCAAAAAGATCCATATGTAGGAGCTCTAAGCACCGAGAGGTCGAAACCAAATTCTTGGCTTTGTGACTTGAGTGAACTTGCTTTCCAAATTTGCAAGCATCACAAAAGTGACTATCAAACTTCATCTTGGGGAGGTGTCTTACCAACTCCTTAGAGACTAAATATTGAATTAAACGCATATTAGCGTGACCTAATCTCCTATGCCAAAGAGTAGAACTATCATCTATAGTCGCAAGACATATGTTGTCTTTTGACTTCTTATTAACCTTCATGACATAAAGCCCATGCTTTTTAACACCTTTTCTAATGACTTTTCCATCTTTTACGATTTCACTGTCATGTTCTAAAAAGATGACCTTACACTTATTGTCACAAATTTGACCTATACTTAAAAGGTTAAACCCTAAGTTATCTACGTGCTCAACATTTTCAATGGTCATAGAGTCAAGAGAAACCGTACCTTCGCAATTGATATTACCACGTAGACTACTTGCAAATGTGACGTTACCTCCATCATATGCTTTGTAGTGTGAGAACAAACTTCGATTACCCGTCATGTGTTTAGAACATCCACTATCCTTAATCCACTCGCCGGGCTCCAAATCAATTCCCAAGCATATCTAGGTAACAACACACAAGATCAAACATTTGGTCCCCAATATCTCATGGGTCCAAAATTGTTAGTTCCAAACATCCCTTGCATTTGGTTGGGATGCATGAATGAAGGAGGGGTTCCCTATGGAGAACAAAATGGAGGAGGGTAGTAATTCATATAACCATTTTGTTGTTCGTTATTTCTCCTGGGTGTATTTGATCTAGGTTTAGAGTTATGATTATTTCTTCTAGGTGTTGGGGTTTTACTTCTAGATCGTGAATTATTTTGATTATCTCTTCTAGGCGTTGTCGTTCTACTTCTAGGCTTAGACGCATTCCGTACTCTAGGTGGAGTAGAAGATGGTCTAGATAAACTTCTATTTCCCCATGAGAGGTTTACTCAATGGCTTGTAGAACTTATCAATAGCATTATCGTCAAGTATGGTTTATTTTACCTTATTAACAATAAGATGCTTTGGTTTTTCACCTGATTTTGACTTTTCAGAAACTTCATGATTTTCATAAAATTCATCTTCTGGCCGTGGTACCTTATCTTTGGCGGCGGTTCCATAGTGATAAGGAACCGCCCCATACAATCTGGGACCGCGTACAGTGGGTGATTTTTGTGAAAATCTGACTTGTTTAGGTTCACTTGTTGAGGCTTCATTTGAGTTAAAACCTAGACCAAGTATTTCCTTATAATGAACTTGTTTGTTTAACATATCATCAAGAGCACTAGTACCTTTCATGAACTTTTCCAATTTAATGGAGGTGCTCTTGAGATCTTCATTCTCTAATCTAAGTTTCTCACAACTTAAGCAACCTACATCCACTTCTTTATTTTTCTCAAGTATTGCCAATTTCTCCCTAAGTTCATTGATCTCATTTTCAAGCTTAGTTTTGGTTGATTTTAAGGTTTTGTTCTTTTCTATGAATTTAAGACTAAGTTTGTGTAAACTATCATATTTGCCTTCAAATTCAATATCATCAAAAGTGGAGCTATCATTGCTATAATATTCGGTTTCGGAATGTACCTCTTTAGAAGTGTGAGCCATAAGACATTTCTCCTCTTTGGGGTTGTCATCGTCATCTTCACCGCTATCGCTCTAAGAGCCACTAACGAACGCCGTGTGATTCTTATCACGAGAGGGCTTTGGACAATCACCAATGAAGTGATTTGGATCACCACATCTAAAGCAATTCCTATCACCTTTTTTATTCTTGACAAACCGATTCTTTGAGAATGGTTTCTTATCATTGTTGGGTTGTCTAACGTGTTGACCTCGTCTCTTGAAGAACATCTTGAAATCTCTCACCGCCAATGCATACTCCTCGTCATCGCTATCCGAGGAACTATCATGGTCACTTTGTGCCTTATTGGCTTTAAGTGAAAGAGATTTTCTTTCACTCTTGGTTTTCACTAATTTCGAGTCCTTCAAAATTATCATCTCATGAACCTTCAAGTTGCCTATGGGTTCATCGAGTGATAAAGTTGAGAGATCTTTCGACTCTTCAATCGCCGTGACTTTTGCTCTCCACTTTGGATGTAAAGCCCTTAGAAACTTCCTAACATTGTTCTTGCTAGAAAAACCTTCATCAAGTGCTTTTAGACTAGTAATAATGGTGTTAAACCTAGCAAATGCACTATCAATAGTTTCATCTTCTAAGATGATAAATTGTTCATATTGTTGGACAAGAAGATCGATTTTGCTTTCTTTGACTTGGCTATTACCTTGGTGGGTTACTAAAAGAGTCTTCCAAATATCTTTAGCGTTTCACACATAAAAATTCTTTCATACTCTTTCTTAGGCAAAGCATTATAAATCACCATTTTAGCCTCATTATTTTTTGGAAGTTTCTTTTTAGTATCGTCATTAGCTTTGTCAAAAGTGACCAATTCTTTTGTTTTAGAAACTTCATTAAATTGATAGGGTAAAAAATCACCATTGGTATTAACATGCCAAAGATCTAAATCTTTTGATTTCACATAAGTTTCAAATCTATTTTCCAATAAATAAAACTATCGGTTTCAAAAAGTGGTGGTCTTTGCATAGATTGCCCTTCTAGGTATTTGTTGGAATCCATAGATCGATTCAAGTTTTAAAATACAATATACTTTAAAAATTCTTGAGCAACCCGCTCTGATACCAATTGTAGAACTAGAAGGGGGGGGGGGTTGAATAATTTCTTATATTTACTTGTTAAAATGTGGTTTTCAAAAATCCTTTTTCAAAAAACTTAGGCTTGAGGAAATATGTGAAATCTTCTTATGCACAATATCAACAATGATAGTGTAACTAAACTAATACTAACAAAAATATATGCACAAAGAATAAAGAATGTAAAGAGTTAAGGGTAAAGAAAGATCAAACCGAACACCAAGGATTTATAGTGGTTCGGCAACAAAGCTCACTCCTCGTTCCTACTCCACTCCTCGAGTACTCATTACTCGAGAGTTCACTACACAACAAGCTCCTTATGGTGGAGAAAACCGTACACGTCGCTTAACCAATTTCCGACTCTAAGCTAAAAGTCGAGCCCTAATCGTAGCTAGGACCAATCTACACAACTATACTTAGTACATACACAACTTCCAAATACACACAACTACTTGGATCTTCACAACTATGACACAACTACAAATGTATAAAATTAGATCTTCAATGGATCTTTGGTGGTGGACTCAACACTTCACAAGGATAGTGTTTTTCTCTTTGCACTTGGAGAGGAAGGGATGGATGAACAAGATTCACTTCTTAAACAAGTAGTAATCAAACAAATGATCAAAGATTTGAGTGATTAAAGAAGAGTGTTTGAATCTGGAAATAGATGTGCAAAAGAGGTGAATTGAAAGGCTGAGAATAGTCCACTATTTATAGGACAAACGGCCAACGGCTATATCTGCCCGCGGTACCTTATCTTAGCCCGCGGTACCTTATCGATAAGGAACCGCCTAGGAGCTAAGGTACCGCTGGACTAGACTCCGCTCCCTTTTTGTCCTTTAGTGGTGGAGGTCATATCTGTTTTAAAAAATATCCTGATAGAATATTCCTAACCAAATGAGAATATGCCATTTTCAAATAATTAATTTAATAAAATATTTTCTTAAAAAGAAAGTTTAATAAAAACTTGTCACACTTAATAAAAAGTGAGTTTTAAGAAAAGATTAAATCACTTGATCACTTGATTAAGGTTAGTACTTGTTTATCCATACCTTAAGTGAAAATGGGTAAAATGAAAAATACTTGAACTCAAGAATTCGTTTTTCGTTGTTTTGGTAAATGCTTGTTTTTACACATTGTCGCAATCAAAACTAAGCGAGACCGAAATATGCAAGTAACGTTTTTAGACATTATTGCATTAACATAAAGCTAGGAGTGCAAGACACACATCAAGTTTTTGGCGTCGCTGCCGGGGATTTGTTTACTTTTCATATTATAATCATTATAAATTAGAAGTGGTGTTAGAAATTTAGTTTTAGTTCTAATAAAAATTGAATGAGAATAGGTTTAGGATCTCATAGTTTAAATAAAATGCTTGAATAAAATGTGTTTTATGTTATTTTATGTTTGCACTAGAAATTTCATAAGAACACTCATACACATAAAATTACAAAAAGAGAATAAAAGCAATTTAGATAGTGTTTGGATTAAGCTTTATTTTGTTTAGGTTAAAAGTTTTATGACTTTAATTTGTTTGATTTTGTTCCTCTAATTAAAAGCTTCAAAAAAAATGTTTTTAATAAAAATTCAGAAAATTGTTTTGAAAAAGAAATGGTAAATCAAAGTAAAAAAAGTTTTTTTCTGCACTGAGCAGTTGCCGCCGGCACCACACCCTTGCCGGACGGCAACTGACCCACTGTTTCCTCCATGCCGCCGACACCATCACCTTGCCGGCCGGCATATACCACATTGTTTTCACCTTGCCGCTGGCAACACCCCCATGCCGGCCGGCTAGGTTGTCAAACAAAAAAAAATTTAGTTAGCTTAATTGTTTTATTAGTTTTAGGAATTTGGGTGTATGTTTATTTGTATTAATTGTGTTTTCTTTAACTAATGTATTATTTTGTTTGTTAACTTTATCTTGTTAGTTTATCCTTAAAAAAAGATGAACACGCTTAGCGAAATTTCCGAGTTCTTGAATGGATTAGACGGAGAACTAAGTGAAGAGTGTGACTCAAACGTCACTCATGTGGAAAAGGCCCAAGAAGATGCAAGACCCTGGGAACTTCGTCATCCCAATTCTCATTATTGGAACCACACCGTTCGATGCATTAGCCGACACGGGGGCTAGTGTGAGTATCATGCCATATTCTATCTACCAAGACCTTGACTTGACCAACCGGGAGCCATACTTTTCAAACCTAACCATGGCGGATAATACACAAACCAAACCTATGGGTATGGTAAGAAACGTCCGAGTACAAATTGGGTTCCAAGCATATGTCATGGATTTTCTAATTATGGACATTCCGGAAGACAAAGACCTACCCTTATTGTTGGGAAGGCCTTTTCTGAAAACGTGTGGGGCAATTATTGACTTAGGACGAGGGACGATTGCAATTAATGACGGGATTTTCGTTCAGACCTATGCACCAAGACCGAGGGCGAAGCCTTTGTATTTGGACTTCGAGAGCGAGATGGAAGACGAGTGGTTGAGTTGTTTTGAAGTTGGAAGAGTTGCCGATGGGTTTCCTTTGTATGGAGCTTTAGGAGCACCATACCTTAATTGTGATGATCCTATAGAAAAGGCTTTGGCTATTGAAGCCTACTTCAATCCTTTCAAGAACATCCTAGTTTTCAAGAAGATGACAAATTTCTTGGGATCGCTACCGGTGTAATTCAAGAACCGCGATTGGGGTCCGGATGGGGATAGTAAGTATGCAAGACTAGAAGAGACAAGTTTTGGCATGCAAAGATCGAAATTACTACACCGTGTGGAAACATGTACACACGAGCATTCAAGACGAAGCCTACCAAAATAGAACTCTCAAAGAAGTTGAAGCCCGATGATATATTGGACATCAAACACTTCATGGATTAGAGAAGCACGGAAATAAAAAAATAAAAGCATTCAAGACAAAGGCTTGATTTTTCTTTTTATTTTCAATTTTTACCTTAAAAACTATTTTGGTTATTTTCGTGATGACTTGGTAACTTAGACACTTTTGGTTCTTGGTAATTTTGGTTTGTTTAGTTATTTTGCTTTATTCAATTTACTTTTAGGAATTTTAGATATATTGTGAAAACTTTTGAAAAGTCGTTGACGGAATAACACCCGTTAAACGAAAATTTGGGAACTTAGGAAGATATAAACCCATAAGGAGGAGTTGGGTTATTATTTCCCAAACACCCCACACACACATAAAAAATCGTAGGAGAAAGAAAGAGAGAAGAAGAAAAGAAATTTTCTTGAGTTCTTGTGTTTTCTTGAAGGAATTAACATGGTACCCAACAAGGTAATTGAATCCAACACCCATCTTTTGATTTTGATTTTGATTTTCTTTGTTTCATGAATCTTGTTATGATAGATTGAATTGATTAAGCATAGAAAATAGATTAAGATGTGGTATGAATTTAAGGGATTGAGCCATTGATAATGTGAGAGTAGATTAATTTTAATTAGATGATGGTGAACTCAAGTGGTTTTTCATCAAATAAGTTGTTTTTAATCATGTAAGATTGGTTAGTTAGTTAGAATGAGGAAGATATTGATGTTATAGGTGTAATGTTATTAGTTTTGATTTGTTTAGAAAAAATAATTTCCGGAAATGGATTATGTTCATAATGTTTTGATCCATTTTGGGGAAAGTAAATACCATACAAAGTGTTAATGGGGATATATAAAAAAAGTATATAGGAAGGGTTGCCGCCGGCAAGACAAGGCTGCCGGCCGGCAAAACACCCACTGTTTCACCTTGCCGCCGACACCATGACCTTGCCGCCGGCAAGTCACTCTAAAAAAAAACTTTTATTTTTATTTATTTTGTTTATTTATTTATTTTGTTTTAATAGACTTTGTCTAGATAGGTTTATTTGATTGTTGTACTAACATGTTAACATTTCAAGTGTTGTGTATTGTATTTTTTTCTTAGAAGCAAAAGAAGACAATGCCTCCCAACCCATTGATTGAAAAATACGAGCGTAAGTATGGTCAAGAAGAGATACCGTACAAGGTGAGGGTTGTGTCTTATGAAAATTTGAAATGGAGAGTATTAGGAGAAATGGAACGTCATGCCTACAATAAGAGATTAGCGGGGTTACAAGGGAAAGCTTTTGGCAAACCAAGAATAGCTGATTGGGACTTGCTTAGGAAGTTCAATTGTGAGGAAGCTTTGAGAAAGAAGTTGAAAATGACATATACTCATAAGTCGGTATCAACTTTTGAGGACTATTCATTCAAAAGGGCCTTGGACATACAAGGTGAGGTATATAGTGAGTTATGTCTTGAATTCTTTTCGACTTTTTAGTTCAATAAGGACACTGAAGATGCAAAAGATGAACCTTGCATTTGGTTTAGGTTGTTAGGTGTAAATTACTGTTTTACACTAGCGCCATTTGGAGAGGTGTTAGGATTGTATGATAAGGAAGATTTAGACAATCCATTATTCGAGCTACACTTTTCTAGATTAGAAACCAATAAGAAGTTTTTACCCGTAAACGAATATTGGGCAAGCATAGCTGAAAATACTGTGGGGATTAAGAAACTTGTATCGGTTAGAGATCCACTATTGAGAATCCTACATAGGTTCATAATCGGACAACTTGAGCATCGATCGGGAACTAGGGAGAGATGCCAATTAACTGACCTATGGTTGTTGAGTGTAGCAAGTGGAGAAAGGCAAGTGAATATAGTACGGGGAATTACCGAGTACTTGTATAAGAGTGCCTCGGGATTAAAAACAGTTAGTGAAATACGTGGAGGTCATTATGTGACTTGGATAACTATAAGGCTCGATGTTTTAAACGACAGTGTTACGAAAAAGTTATCGAAGCCGGTTGGAAATGAATTTTGGGATATAAGAGCTTTGGAAAGGGAGTTAGACAATCAAAAGAAATGTCTAAGGTATCCGGAGCCGTTACAAAAAGAAGGCGAAGAACAAGGAGAATAGGAGCACGATACGAGTGGAGTGAACTCTAGTTGGGAAGATTGGAATGCACATTTAAGGGAGGTAGAAAGGATGATGGTATGGAGAGATAGTATGACCATGAGAAACAACTACATCCTTGAGCATTCCGTGCCAATCCTACGCCATTTGGCGGATCAAGCACATTATAGTTACCCAACCTATGAGCCACCAAATGTTCCACCATATCCATATTCGTATGTACCTTATCCTCACCCACACACTCTATTCTTATGGAATTGAAAGTAATTATAGAGGAGAAGGAGTGTCCGTTGATGATTACATAGATCCACAAACAGGTGGATACGTTGGAAGTAGCTCCATTGTTCTCAAAATTTTTGACGCCGGAGGATCATCAAGAGGAGTTCATGATGATGACGAAGATATGGAAGATTGAAGACACCATATCATGTGAAGTTTGTAAGATATTATTTTCAAAAGAAAAAAAAAACTTTATTTTAAATGAAACATCTTTCCAAGGGATTATGACTGTAGAATGATAACTTGGGTTGATTTTTATTTTTAGACATTTTTGTGATTTTTATTTTATTTTATTTTATTTTGTTTGGAAGAAAAAAAATTTCTTTTGTTAGTGCAGTATTTGCAGGAATTGACATATGAATTCAACAATGGTGGAAATATATGGAGTTTTCTATAGACTCGTGATGCAACAAAACCACATGGAGTTCATGGTTCATATTTCGGTAGTATCATTTGACCTTATTTTTCCAATTTTCTTATACTTTTAAGTACGTTTAGTACCATTGAGGACAATGTCAAACTTAAGTGTGAGGGGGTGGTGAAATAGGAAAAATGGTCTATTTTGTCAATTTAATTACTTTTAAAAAAACGTAAAAATCTAAAAAAATAGTTAGATTTTAAATTTTAGTAGTGTATTAATCCGTAGTGAGATCACAATTTGCGTGATTATGGCAAGAATAGATGATAAAGGGTAAAATATTTTAAAAAGTTATTTCTAATCACCTATTTTATAAAAATGATTTTTGATGATCAAGTTGGTCACACTTTGAATTTGCATGAGTTATTTCAACAAAAAAGGATTAGCTACTCTATTTTGTATTTTGTTTGTAGCGTATGTTCATACAAAGTGTGAGGGGATTGCGGAAAAGAAGCAAATAGCCAATGAACTATAAGCTGAATTATAAATAGCCAATGAGCTATAAATTATGAAGACGAAGGAAGAAGAAGTAAAATGGTAGTATCGATTGGCCAATATGTCAAGACGTGATACTTGAAGTTGAAAAAAAAAATAAAAAAAAAATTGGAGAAAGACAAGGATGGTATGATGAGGGAGATTGAAGTGATCATTTGGTGGTTAGTATTTTTGCTTTTATTTACCAAAATTGATAAAGTACTTTTTGATAAAATTGTCGGGTGCTCACGCCCCATCGGATTAAGATATGTCTACTATTTCTTGAGTCTTTAGCATTCTATAGATTTAGAGAGTCGAAAACAAGTTTATGTTTAAATTTGTGATTTTACTTTACTTGCTCGAGGGCGAGCAATACTTAAGTGTGAGGGGATTTGATAACGCTCAAATCCAACATGTATTAATAAGAGTTATCTTCACTATTATTTGTGGTAATAAACGGACTTTTATTGCTAATATTGTGCAAAGTTCGGTTATTGTGTTTTGTAGGAAGAAAGGACGAAGAAACGTGAATAAAGGAATAAAAAGCGCGAATCGGAGAAGAAGGAATAAACGAAGCATGAAAGCGTAAGATTTTGTGTGAAGAATAAAAGATAATGAAGGAGTTTTGGGAGGTGTAGAAGAAAGAAAAGAAAGAAGAAGGACTAGAAGGAAATCTATGGAAAATGGCTCAGTTGCCACCAACAACACTTAGCTTGCCTCCATCAAACCAACCTTCATTTGACACCAACATCAAAGTAGCATTCAGTTGCCACCGGCAAATCCACCATCAGTTGCCACCAGCATGTTGTTAGTCAAGTCTAGCGAAAGTCACTCATAAACTCCCAACATCAATGAGAGGCTTCTCATTTGCCTCCCATTAACATTCCCTGGAGTTTATTTCCTCCTCTCCAAGCATAATCATGTATAAATTAGACCTTAGGGTCATTTGTTTTATAGTTCTTCATCCATTGATCATTCTAACCCTTGACAAAGGTTAGAATCACCAAACTTATATAACCCAAAAGACAATAAACCTCTGTTAATTCTCAAGGGGAGGACGAATTTCGTGAAGGAGAGATTCGGGTGGAGGAACATTGATCAATTGGAGGCTTAGAATTGCTACAAGTTCTGTTTTGTTATTTCTTGTTTTTGGAAGAACTATTGGTAAATTCTTGTACTTTGATTAATCTTCATTATAATTTAATTGCTATTGAATGTTTGAGAAAATTATGAATTGTGTTGAAATGTGTTTGAATTCTGAGTAGTGTGATATACTTGTGTGATGAACATGAATTCTAAAGGGGAGTTTGGTTTTATGAACAAGAAAATGTAAATGGGTTTTTATGGTTGATAATTCTTGAAACATGTTTTGATAATCAAATGAAATATAGCTTTTTATTAGATTTAGAGGTCGAAAGGATTTTCGGTAAACTATACTCCAAAAGATTTATGCATGAGTCAATTTGGTTTCTTGGTGATTGACACTCACCTTGACGAGTTAGTTAAAGGAATTTTTCAAAAGATTTATCTTGGGTATAGGTCGAAAGAACCCATTCAAACCAAACTTATCTCTTTATGTTTTCTAGCAAATGGTGATTATAATGAATTGGAATAGATGATCATAGGTCGAAAGTGTTTGTCTACACCAATTTGTTAATATGAATTCTATGAAAAATACCATGGAATGGAATTTATATACTTTAGATTTGTGATTCATAGTTGCTTATGCACGCAAATTATCTCTCCTAAGGATGAAATGGAATTCACACAAGTATTGCTTTTAGTTATGTTTACCTTTACCATGTTAATTCTTGCGGTAGTAACTGTAGTGACAACCCTATTACCTACACCACCACAACATTTTGATTATGCGCAAATCCCATGGGACGACCTAGACTTACCCGACTTTGCTACAATAGAACGAGTATACTAGCTCGTATGCGTAGTTAAGGAATTAATAAGTCTTGTTTATAAATTTAAAGCTAGGAGTGCAAGAATAATCTAGAGTATAGGTCGAAAGGGCTCTAATGAACAAGTTGGCTAAAATCATACTTCTCACAAATGGATTTAATTACCGGTTTGTAATATTGATCATAGGTCGAAAGGGTTCTTTATTCTAAACCGTGTCATGTGCAATTCCATGATATTACCCATTGACTTGGAATTGTATACTTATAATTTGTGTGATATTGTCTAAATATCTACCCGATAATCTATTCACTCCATTGAAATGAATACTAGTTCCAAGCAAGTACCTTTATTATTATTGTTATCTCATTTTATTAGCTTAATCATCTTTTTAGTGTTACTTGTTTGCTTATTGCTTAATTGTTACTTATATGGTAATTTTGGGAGTGACAACCATTTTTACCACTAACGTTACATTGTTACAAAGACTCTTTACAACCGAAATCACCCAAATCCTAGTGAACGACCTCGGCTTACCATAACAAGCTAGCTACAAACAAAAGGGTCATACTTGCCCGTGTGTTCTTAGCTTATTTAGAAATCCGTGTATAAATTTAAGACTTGTGTATACTCACAAAGAACACATCAAGTTTTTGGCGCCGCTGCCGGGGCTTTATTTGTTTTTTTCGTGTATTAGAATCTTTGTTTCGTCTAGTGTTTCATTCATATAATTCGTGCTTATTGTGTTTAAAAAAAAGTGTGTTTAGATTACGCTTTTTAGTGATTATTTCATCAACCCCACAAATTTTATTTTTTAAGTGTTCTTAGCTTTTAGTTGCCAAAATCTAAAAAAAAAAAAACCATCCAAGTTGTCGGCCGGCATCCCAAGTTGCCGCCGGCAACTGCTTCACAGACTCGAAGAAGCCACCCGGCACGGTTAGTTGCCGCCGACAACTGCTTAACAGACCCCAAGAAGCCGACTGGCACGGGGAGTTGCCGACCGGCATCTCTCAAACAGTAAGCATTTTGCCGACCGGCTTCCCTAAAAAAAACTTTTTCTTTCTATTTTTTTATTTAAACCGAGCCTTACCCAAACCCGTTCCTAACTATTTTTTTAACTCGTCTAACGTCCGTTCTTCGAGTTAATAACCAATTATCTTTGTTTGTTCATAACCCACCCAACCACCCCGTTTAATCTATTTGTGCCTCGTTCGTATTTCTATTCACCCCGGTTTATTTCCAAACCCCGTGTTTAGAACCTGAAGTCATTCGAACCGTCCGGTTTGATTGATTTGGTACAATAATTCTTTTACGTTTTTATTTTTATTTTCTATTGTTTATTTATTTGTTTTCGTTAGTTAAAATATAAATAAATAAAAATTGCAAAATATTTTTTGTTTGAGTTTATTTTTATTTTCGTAATCTTTTCATTTTTATTTGTAGTCTTTAATAAATTTTTCGAATTATTTAGATTTTCCGTAAACCCACGTCTTAGAGGTAAATGCCTCGTTAATAAATTCTATGAACTTAAACGTAGGTTTAAGAAGAAGACTCGTGAACCCGATAAAACCATATTTGACATCGAGTCAACCGAACCGTTCATCGAGGAACGTGTTGTCATTATCGACATATTCAAATCGAAATTCAAAAATCCATTCCATACCGAAGGAATATTCACCTATGAAACTGAATCCGATTCCTCAACCATTGTTACCATTGATCCCGATGATCAACCGATGTGGTCAAACACAAGGATCATTGGTCCAACACCTAGTTCCTCTATTGTTCAAATCCCTATTTTGAACAATTTCACTATCAAAAGTAACCACATACAAATGATTCGTGAAAACCAATTTGATGGAGAATCCCTATCCGATCCTCACCAACATGTATTCGATTTTCTTGAGATTAGTAGCCTTTTCCAATATGGTGAAAATCAAGAGGAAGCGATTAACTTGAGGACGTTCCCATTCTCATTAACCGGAGAAGCTAAGATTTGGTTGAATGAACTAAACGAAGGAACAATTACTTCGTGGAATGAATTAAGAGAAGCTTTTATAAGCCGATTCTTTTCATCAGCAAAGTTTAAACGTCTCCTAAGCGACATTCATAAGTTTCACCAACTCAATGACGAGACTCTCGTTGAAACTAGGCTCCGAATCAAAAAAATGGTTCGCGCTTGTTATGGACATTATCTAACCAAGAGAATGATAATCGAAACATTTTATCGTGGTTTAGACGATCCAACTCAAGTATCCCTCGACGTCGAAAGAATGTTCCTCTATAATACTCCGAACGAAGCTTTCCAAATCCTCGAGGACAAGGTCCTTCTTAAACTCGATTATTCGAAGGATTCTCATATCCATCCTAAACCAAAAACCGTTGTTTCCGCCGGTGAAAATAACCTCATCTCCGATCACACCGTATTGATGGAGAAATTCGAAGCTCTCGCTAGGCTTATCGATTCCTAATTCCTAATCATAAGGGAAGAACTCAAAGATATGCGAGACAATCGTAGAGACGATCACGATTCACAAACCACCATGAAGGATGACACGCCGATGTGTGAACCTATCACGACCATAATTTGAGGAATTCACATTCCTGTCTTACCCTAAACATGAACCGTCCCATTCCTCAATCTTGACTACGAGATGTGACGACATACTCATCACGATATCACCAAAAACCCGAAACCTCAATGGAGGAGATGATGTGAGAATTTATGGCTTGGAAAACGGAAGAAAATGAACGTGTTAAGAACAATTTGGTTGACTTGGATTTTCAAATCAATCTAAGGTTCCGAAACCATACAGCCATGATCGAAGACTTGGAGAGAAAATGCGGTTATATAGAAGAAGCCATAAAACGTACCAAGTCCCTTCCTCAAATCACCAACACAAAAACGAGAGATAAAATACCCCATATCCGAAACGAGGGTGATAAGGGTGATGTTGCTTTATTGAGGAAGAAGAAGAACCTATTCCAACCGTTCCAAAACCGAAACCTATCATTTCTAACTCAACTTTTCCCAAGGATTGCGTCGTGCATATCCCATACAAAAAGGAGAAGACGTCTGAACATGATATATTATCAATAATGACGTGGAGTTGAAATCAATAAATGACGTTAGAAGTAGAAGAATGATAAAGAAGGACGAAAATGGTTTGCCAAAGAAGCCTTTCAAAGTTTGGACTATAAATGGAGAATTGCTTTGGTTCAAAGATGATAATTATCAAAATCAATGGCACCCAACCAAAGTTCCCCATCTTAACCGTATCATCAAAGAATCCTAACACCGAGGGGAAGAGTCTAGCTAACGACTCAATAATAAATTAAGCGCTTCTCGGGAGGCAACCCGTGCTTTGATTGTTTGTGTATTTAATTTTTGTGTGTTTTGAATAAATATGTACACCCTAAAGTATTTTTATAACTTGGAAAATCTTAAGTGTTAGGGGGTGTGCTTTGCTAGTAGTGTTTTTAAATATCTATGTGTGCTTGCGTGTTTGTTTGCTTGTTTGTTTTGTTTTATGTGTTTTGTTTGAATAAATGCAGCAATAGGTAATTGAGGATGATGCATACATGAAGAAGGAAGGAAGTATCAAGAAAGCGATTGATCTCACAAGCTTATGTTCGAAATAGTGTGGCATCTTATCATTTGGAGATCAATTGCAATTTCATATCCCGGGAAGTTTCATTTCTCTTAAACTATTTATTTATTTCCTCACTTTTCATGCTTTGAAGTTTATTTTTCACATTGAGTCCAATCCAAAACTTAAGTGTGAGGGGAAATAAATGGGAAAACGAAACCAATTTTTTTAATAAAAAAAAGGGGAGAGTTGTACACTTGTTTTCCCTTAGGATTTTTTTTTTCTCACATGTTTGTTTGTAAATATATTTCAATAATCATCCATATGGTATAAAAAATTCAAAAAATAAAAAATAAAAAAAAATTAAATAAAAAAAATAAATTAGTTTTAGTGAGATCACACTTGTGTGATGTAAGTGTATATCCGTGACAAGGAGGCAACGTTAGGAATAAAACTCAAATAGCCTTTTACATTTTTTTTTCTTAGCTAGTTACATCGATTAGCTAACCTCACATAAATTAACCCTTTTGTTAGCACTTTCGTCTAGTGCTAGGTACACTTAGAACACCCTTTGAGCCAATCTTTTAGTTTTTATTAAATCCACTAAAAAGAAAAAAATATTTAACCGTAAACCTTAGCCTAACCCATGTCGAAGTCCAAATGGTGGGTTTCTAGTTTCTTAGTATGATGGATTGTTTTTGATGATTTATAGTTGTCAAACTTCGCTATGTGTGTGTGCCATTCCAACAAAGATGGAGACTACAGCTTCTTATTTGTATTTTTTGTGGTGTGTGCTTAAGCGAAGTGTGAGGGGAGCATGTAATGTATGTTTAAAAAAAAATGAAAAACAAAGAGGAGGATGAGAAAAAAAAGAGAAAAAGAAAATAAGTCATCGAAAAAAGTAGTAAAAATGATGACAAAATAGCCAATGAGCAATATTATGAAGATGAAGGAAGATGAAGTATGTTTGGATATCAATTAGCCAATGTGCTAAGACATGATATATATGTGTTGAATAAAGCTCGTATCTATGATCATTTTTGGGCTTGTGATTTGTTCGGTAACTAGCAACATGGGGCTTAGACTTTTTACCATGTATATTCGTGACACCTCTCATAAAATTCCCATGCCTTATCCATACCCCATTAACTCTTAGCCTTGTAACCCGAATAAAAGTCTTCTTTAGATATGTACACTTGGTGTTCACGCCATTTCATTTAATTTTGTATGTACTTGGTAGATTTGCATCTTATTTTTTAATAAACCATTTTTATGCACCGTGTGGGAAAAATTTTCTTATACTTGCTTGAGAACAAGCAACCTCTTAAGTTTGAGGGGGTTTGCACCTTTAGCGATTTCGTATATATAAAAAAACCCAAAAAATATTTTTCTTTTACTTGCTTGAGGACAAGCAAACTCTTAAGTGTGAGGGGGTTTGCACCTTTAGCCATTTCTTATAAAACCAAAAATATTTTCAGATTTTCATAGATTTTTCAATTTTTCATAAAATTTTAAAAATTTTCTTTTCTTTTAGAACCTAGGTATTTAGTTTCTAACTTTTTCTAGTTTTATTTGCTTGAGGGCAAGCAAAGTTTTTCTTTTCCTTGCTCGAGGACGAGCAAAACTTAAGTGTGAGGGGATTTGATAACGCCTAAATCCAACATGTTTTCTTGAGCGTTATCCATATATTTTGCATGTTTTTTTAGTTATACTAACGGGCTTTATAGCTCATATATGTGTAAAGTTGTGTTTTGTGTTGTTAGTTAGCCAAGATCAAGGAAAGTGAAGAAAAGACAAAGAAAGAAAGAATAAATGACGATTTATGCATATACGAAGGAATCTCGACAAGTACAAGCCTTTTAAGATCAATTCCGGATGCAAGAAAAAGTGTTTCAAGACAAGTACATGTCACTCACCATGGAAGTTTCCATTGGCAGAATCTAAGTTGCCACCTACTTTTGTGTAGGCAAAATTTTTTCTACATACATGCAACTTCTCCAAGCCTTCATTAAGCTTCTATTGGATTCTAGAATGTGGAAACCTTGGTTTCCGGATCTTTGAAGCTACTAGGAATGATCATTGTTCATATGATTAACATAATCAAAGCGGAATTAGAACAACAACCATTAACAAGGTGTTTAGGCACAAAACATGAATTAAAACACAATTGGATTGCTAATTATATTAATAATCAACAATCACTAGACGTGTATACATTGAATCCCACGTCTAGTCGACACACACTTTAGGTTTACATTCTGAATGAATTATATGAATAAAACCTAAGACTCTTGTTCCTTTTATAGTGGAAGGAACAGAATCTACAAGAGATAAAATCAAATAAACATCTAAATCTTCTATTTAGATAAACTATATATTGTGTATATCATAAATAATATACTCAATATATTCCCCAAATAGAATTCTCCATCAAATCCATCAGCGTTGACTTTTGTTGACTGCGTTTGACTTTTGTTGACTTCTATCAACGCCTACATTGCCCTTGTCAACGTCTATATTACTCTTGTCAACGCTTGAGTAAATGTCCTTCGATTTTGAGTTTCTGCCACATCAACTTTTTGACCCAACAATCTTTCCCTAGTTGATGGTGGCAAAACTCTATGTGTATCTCTTGTAAGTTGTACATGATCTTCAAATTGCTTCCCCTCAAGTGTAGCACATATTTCTTCCCCTTTTTGTCACATCAACAGGAAAGTAAACAATGTATGCAATCTTTGAAGATTCTCCAAAAGTAGGCTCTGTGTAATGATCTTGAAGAACAATTAATATAATATTTTTGATGTAGAAGTAGAATAACCCAACCTTGTGTTCCATGTCTTGTACTATCCACGTGACTAAGAACTTATAGAGGAGATATAAGTAGACCTTGATCCCTTGTCAATATTCTCATCCTTTGTGAGACACTGAGCACGATAATGTAACTCCTTCAAGTGTTATGACAAGTCTTCATCACCAACCATGTAAAGCACGAACAAGTTACCTTTAAAGTCAATGACTGGGAGTCCACGACTTTAAGATATGATAGAACACAAACTCGCGAAAATCTTCTTCAATCATCAAACTTACCGTAAGAACTCTTCCCCTTAAGCCAACACCTCTTCATGACAAGTCAATATCTTCATACGTAAAAGCTGTCAACGAATAACTCTTTCACAAGGCTATTCCGATTACATAATCCAATAAAATTCTTCATGAATGGTTGCTAACTTACTTAAAAATCATTAATCCCTTTCAAAATATCCGAGCCATTAATATCATCATGATATTCTATATTAAAACGGAGATTCCATGTACCTTCGTGTGTATAATCCTCCTTTTTGTGTGCTAAAAACGTCCAATTTTCTCAAACAGCAGCAAACCTTGTGTTGTCCAATATCCTCTTCTGTCCAATATCATTGGCAGATGTATTATCCAATATCGGACAATACCTATCAGCGTTGAAGTTCATATATCAGACGACACTGTCAACTCTATCAGCGTTGACTTATTCTGTCAGCGTCAAACTTCTTCCTGTCAGCGTCAATATCCTTCTTGTCAGCGTCTCCTTTTGCTGACGTCGTCAGCAGATACTTTTACCAATGCTACATCAACGTGATTAAAAATCCCCTTGTCTTCTATTTGTTTAGTACAAAACAAACGTATGTTACTCTGTGTTAAATCTCAAGTGGGACTTTACGAATATAATCACAATAGCCATGACCAATCAAAAAGTTTAAACAACACGTTTCATCCAATCTCAATCATGTAATCGTGTGAACACAAATAGCTTGTTACTCATCTCTTTTGCTTCTTCGTGTGAACACACCTTTTTCCACCAATAAGAATCTGAGAACCGTGTGAACATAGATGTGAATAACCAATCAGAATCGAATGGTTTGTATCTTGACTTAGCCCTACATGAGTAATCGTAGACTAGCATGTAGAGGATTCGAATCAAAATCAGTAACACAAATATCTTGTTTTTAGGCTTTGATCGTGTGAAAGCAAAGTATTCCACCAATAGGATGGCTTGCCTCATGTGAACATAAACTGCTTTCACCCTTTTGATTGTGTAAATGCAGCGAGAATGATTGTGCGTAATACTTTATCAATTTCGAATCCAATTGTAAGCTATCAGCGTTTAAGCAAAGCTTTGTCAGTGCTACGAACATCCAAGTCATAACAGCTACATCACGTCACATCTCCTTGTGCAGTCGACATCAAAGAACTTATCTCGCCTTCTTTTTCTGTTCTTATCACACGTCTTAACAGCCACAAACAACATAACTTTCTGCTTTTTATGTAGATCTAGGGTTTGAGAAACCCTAGTTCATGATTTCATGTGAACAAAGCAAAAACTTTAATGCCATAATCAGCAAACTTCGACCTTGAATAATATCTTCATTAGGGCTCAGATCGAAAATCCTTTCGGTGAGATTCTAGACACAAGTGCCAAGAATCTATAGTTCAAAAATCACGAAGATCCAACGGTTAACGAAGGAGAGATCGTGTTTTGAACATGGCTGTGCACAGAAAACTGCATGTACCCACTGCTGACTTTGACGCTTAATAACTTTTTCCTGGGGATAAAACTCGACAATCCCTCCGGTGGATGTTTAGATCTATGTATGTAGAACACACATATAAAATTTCGTGACGATCCAACGGTTCAATAAAAAGTTATGACCTTCTGAATACTGCTGCGCACACAAAAACGTCCAGAAAAACCCTAGACGGATTTTTCTTTTCTTCTCGAAACACGAACACCTTGTTGGTCCTAGCATCACGAGCCACGAGGCTCTGATACCAATTGTGGAAACCTTGGTTTCCGGATCTTTGAAGCTACTAGGAACGATCATTGTTCATATGATTAACATAATCAAAGCGGAATTAGAACAACAACCATTAACAAGGTGTTTAGGCACAAAACATGAATTAAAACACAATTGGATTGCTAATTATATTAATAATCAACAATCACTAGACGTGTATACATTGAATCCCACGTCTAGTCGACACACACTTTAGGTTTACATTGTGAATGAATTATATGAATAAAACCTAAGACTCTTGTTCCTTTTATAGTGGAAGGAACAGAATCTACAAGAGATAAAATCAAATAAACATCTAAATCTTCTATTTAGATAAACTATATATTGTGTATATCATAAATAATATACTCAATATATTCCCCAAATAGAATTCTCCATCAAATCCATCAGCGTTGACTTTTGTTGACTGCGTTTGACTTTTGTTGACTTCTATCAACGCCTACATTGCCCTTGTCAACGTCTATATTACTCTTGTCAACGCTTGAGTAAATGTCCTTCGATTTTGAGTTTCTGCCACATCAACTTTTTGACCCAACATAGAACTACTTTGCCACCAAGTAAACTACTTTGACTTCAAGAGAACTCCTTTGGCTCCAAGTATTATTCTTTGGCTCCAAGACAAACATTGATGACAAAGGACTTGAATTAATCTATAAATAAGACCCTTGGGGGTCATTGTAACATATCACTTGAATCAATCTCATAACCAACCTCATTATTCACCAAGGGAACTCTTCCAACCTTGGGAAAGTCCCCATTCCCAGATTTAATATTGGTGTGCCAAAAAGTGACGTTTTTAGAGCTCCAATCATCAAAATAACCTTGCCAAACTCTAAGGGATCATTACCCTTATCATTGGTAGTGTTTCTTCATACCTAAATCACCACCAACCTTCACCAAACCTCTCCAAAACCAGCCTCAAATATCAAATACGAATTTCAAATACATAACCCGAAAGACCACATAACTTGTAGTCAATTGGAGGCCTAAGGATTGCTCTAATTCCTTCATTTACTTATTGTATTAGAAATTTGGTAAAACTCTTTTTATTATTTCAAGAATGATTATGAATGTTATGAATATTGTTCATATGAGTTTTGTTGAAATAATTATGGAGTAGTTTTCTTATACTTGTTTGGAATAATGTAAACATGGATATGGAGTGTTTATTATTTTGCAAATATTGAATTATGATTTTGTTTATGAGTTTGTTTAAATCAATATGAGTTTTGATAACTTATTGGTAAACCATAACTCGGTCTAAACGTCGAAAGGATTCCTAGTTACGTTTTGTTCTAAATGCTAGCGCACGTATGTGTTTGGTGTATCATGATTGACAACCATGAGTAAACAAGTTAAATGGATTTATAAAGGTTTAATCTAGAGTATAGGTCGAAAGGGATCTAATGAACAAGTTGGCTAAAATCATACTTCTCACAAATGGATTTAATTACCGGTTTGTAATATTGATCATAGGTCGACAGGGTTTTTTATTCTAAACCGTGTCATGTGAAATTCCATGATATTACCCATTGACTTGGAATTGTATAGTTATAATTTGTGTGTTATTGCTTAAATATCTACCCGATAATCTATTCACTCCATTGAAATGAATACTAGTTCCAAGCAAGTACCTTTATTATTATTGTTATCTCATTTTATTAGCTTAATCATCTTTTTAGTGTTACTTGTTTGCTTATTGCTTAATTGTTACTTATATGGTAATTTTGGGAGTAACAACCATTTTTACCACTAACGTTACATTGTTACAAAGACTCTTTACAACCGAAATCCCCCAAATCCTAGTGAACAACCTCGGCTTACCACAACAAGCTAGCTAAAAACGAAAGGGTCATACTTGCCCGTGTGTTCTTAGCTTATTTGGAAATCCGTATATAAATTTAAAACTTGTGTATACTCACAGAGAACGCATCAGGTACTTGCTTTTAGTCTAGCAGTACTTGCAGTTCTAGACTTGCCGGTACTTGGCTTACCAGACTTCAAAGGTACTAGACCTTGTTTCATAAGTAGTGCTCTTGGAACAAAGTCCTTGGTAGAGAGCGGGTGTTTGACATTATCAACCTTATGAGGCTTATTTACCCTTTTTGCATGATCAAACTTAGATTTGTCATCTTTAAGTCCCATTTGCCTATTTACCAGTGCATTTTTCACATTACCTTTCTTTGTGACCTTTTGTGCATCCTTTTGTTTTGCAACTTTATCTTCATGTAAAGTGAAATGTTTGATAAAGTGATTTAGACTACCACAAACATAACATCGCTTCCTTCTCAAAGAAGACCCAAAAGGTTGTTCTGACTTAGTTTTCTTAAAACCTAGCCCACCCCTCTTGGTATCACTATTATGTTTTGAATTATTATCCAATGCCTTGCTAGGAGTTTTTACCTGCTTGGGAGCAGAATTAGTTATAGACACTTGTCCTTCAGGCACAAAGTTGATCATGAAAGGTGGATAAATAATATTTTTGGTCACAACAGATTTATCTTGGGTCAAGATACTAGAGTTTGATTCTGAATCATTTGACTTAATATAATTAACACCTTTTGACTCAACTAACTCTATACCTATATCATTATTAGGGGTATGAAAATTCCTGATAATGGTGGAGGAACTGCCTTCATTCCTTCAGCATATCTATCATTTTAGGAGTATCAACTGACTCATTAGAACTATCAATAATCCCCTTTGATAAGTCTTTGTCAGTTAAGGTTATCCCAGGTTGGTCCTCAATATAACCTAGGCATGTTTTATCATAATACCCCATTTGTGAATTAATCAGCTTACCCAATCCTTTAGAGGATTTTTGCCATTGATTAATCACTTCCCTTTCATTAAAAAGACTGGCTTTTAAAACTTCATTTTCTGCTGTTACTTTCATAAGTTGTTTTTCAAAAGCTTTAATTTCCATATTTTTTTCTCTCATTTGAAGAGTCAAAATTCTAATTTTCTCTTTATAGTTTTGTTGACCCTTTTTATACAAAACTATATTATCCTCTAACTTAGCAACACCTTGTTTAAAAGCATTTGCTTCTACAGTACATGTGTTAACTTTTTGATACTGTTCATCAAGTTCTACTTTTAGACTATTAAATTTAAGAACACAATCTTTAAAACAAGGATGTACCTCAATATCTTCATGAGAGAGAGCCATCAATCCAAGCTCTTCTTCTTCCTCATCTTCAGCCCAGTTCACCACTCCATCTACAGTTACCAATGCTTTAGTTCCTTTCGGACTCCTGTTATCTCCTTTTGGAAAGCTTTCAGAGGTTCTTGGACTGGTTCTATAACTGTTCTTGGACTTTTGACTGCTTCTATCAATCTTATCCCTATTGCACTCCCTTGCAAAGTGTCCATTCCTTCCATAGTTATAGCATTCAACTTTGGACTTGTCATATCCTAATGGTTCATTAGGATCAACAGTCATCTTCCTTCTAGTCTTTTTGTAGAACCTATTAGATCTTATAGAGATTATAGCAACTTGCCATTTTAGGTCCATCTCTTCAACATCAGCATCATCCATTTGGAATAAGTCATTGAGGGTTAACCTTGGTCTGTTCTCTTATTCATCAAAGAATGAGAATACATCATTGTCACTAAACAATGGTGAGGATCTTCCTTGTGAATTCTGAGATGTAATTGGACTACCTTTAGTACCTTGAGAGTAAGTACTGCTTGTTAGTCCTCCATCGGAATTTTGGAAGTAAGTACCGCTACTTGATCCACTAGCGGTATTTTGGAAGTAAGTACCGCTTCTTGATCCACTAGCGGTATTTTGATAGTAAAGACCGTTGTTTCCTTTTGACAAAAAAGCCAAGTTATACTTTTTTGTTGTTGTTGTTGCTTTGGTCACTTCAATGCCTTTAACATCCGTTTCATAAACTCTAAGATTGTTATAGAGATGATCAAAAGGAGTTGTATCTAGATCATCCCTTGTGATGAAGTGCATTGCCATTGCTTTCCATTCTTGTGGAACACTTCCTAATAATTTTAGATTGGCTTCTTCATTAGGAATTATTAGTCCATAAACTGCCAATTGAATGAGCAATTTACTGAACCTTCCATAACCACTATGGTTTCCTTCAGTACTAGAAATTGAGAAGTTATCAAATTCTTGTTTCAAAACAATCTTCTTCATCTTCTTAGACTTGTCATTACCTCCAAATCTAAGTTTGATGGCATCCCACATAGCCTTTGCATCCTTGTAGTGATAAAAGCTAGGTAAGATGTATTCTGAAAGTGACATAGCCAAAGCAGTTCTATCATTTATTTATCTGATCTCTACTTGTACCTGTTCATCAGTCACAGCAGGTAAAGCATAGCATGTACCATCAGGTAACCAATGCAACTTCTTAGGTGTATTCCCATTCTTGATAACATGCCACAAAGTATGATCTGTGTAGTTCAAGTGATGTTCATCTACATAGCCCACATCTTATAGTTATCACTTTTTAGAACAGGGATTTTGACAGCAGAGAGAGCATGGGAAGAAGGTGTAGTTGTAGAAGTAACTCCAGCATCTATGGCTTAAACACCTTGTGGTGGTGCAGGATGCACCACTTGAGGTTGTCCATGTGGTATGGGATCAGGATCTAGAATTTCTTCCATGTGAGGGTCATCACCGGCTTGAGACATTGATTTGGTGTGAGTGAGGATTTTATGGTTGTGTTCTTCTTATTCAGAGTTTCTCAACAAGCTCTGATACCACTTGTTGATCCTTTTGAATGGATCTGTATTCTGCTAATAATTAGTATAATAGTTTGTAATCAAACTAGAACACTTTGAGAACTCTTACTGAACCAAATAAGTTATGCGGAATCTAACTTATTAAGCAAAGAAGAACATAATTACTTTTAACTATTTGATTCTCTTATTAATCGACTTGAGTGAGGTACAATAGACTCATCATACCTATGTTCCTTTTATAGAGTAAGGAACCCTATAACCTTTAGAATATTCTATAAAGATAAGTATATCACACACGATATCTTATCAATATTCTAAACTATTAAGTATATCACATAAGATCAAGGTTCTAAATAGCACGCTATAGCGCGCCTTATAGCGTGTTATAGCGTGTAGCGTGGCCTCCACGTTACGAAACAGACTAAAGTGTCATCTCTAGGCGTTGCGTGCTAAAAAGCGGCATAAAGCGCGCTATAGCGCGTAGCGTGGCACTTTTTTTGAATCTTTTTGCAAATTTACAAGAATTGGGTGATTTAATAGTTTTGGGCTATTTAGTAGACTTGTGTTTAGTAATTTTACTACGGGAAAAATCCTTAAGTAACTATTAGCCGATTTTGTTTTATATTTGAATTAAAGTATTGCTCCATTCGTAAAATCGCTATATAAATATTAATTTATAAATATTTTGTGCCGCTATATATCACACTTCGGAAAACGCCATAGCTTCGCTATAGCTTGTGTAGGTTGAAGCTTGGCAATGCCGCTACGCTACGCTTCACGCTATTTACAACCATGCATAAGATATACTCTAACTATAACTATGACATATATTTTACAAAGATATATTCGTCCTAATCAATATAGCAGTACTTGTACTTACATTAACAGTACTTGCTATGTACCACGTTAACACTAACGATATTTGCCAACACTAACAGTACTTACACTTACACTAACGGTACTTGACACATTACAAATAATTCGCAACAAAGGGCCTCCAAAACACCACTCTCTCCAACCAGAAGCTAATATAGATTTTCATTGACAAAATTATCCTCACTTTATTTATCTTTCTTCTCCATTTTCCCAAACCCTGATCTGCGACGAAGTGCCGGTCAAAAATAACCTAATTACCTTATACTAGATAGGGTAAGCGGGTATCGAATCCACGAGGAATATGTGATTTTAATTTAAGTTTTGGGGTGATTACTGATCAATAAAAATTTTGGTTTTAAAATCTAATTCACTAAAATACGTTTAATAATAAAAATGCTGATTAAAAATTAAAATACTTATTAAACTAATAATTAAGCTAGAAAAATATAATAAGGACGTAAACAAATAAAAGAAAAATATAATCCCTTCCAGCTCCTAATATTTATGGTTGATCAAACTTATGGATTATCGAAACTTTTTTGTTCGTTTACAAAGATTATTTCGACTTAATATGAGTGAATTAATGTCGGCATTTATTATATTTATCAACGACTCGCGATAATAAATCTTATATTAATCTTACCAAATAATTATGTTTTAATAATTTATTTAGGTACAACTTATGTTGATTATACACCATCTTTTTCTTTACTAAATAGAATAAGTATGAATCGTTAACTAAAAATAAATTGCCTTGCACAAATAATTAAACATAATATTAAGTCTATCAAAATAATTTATAAATAAATAATAAATCAATGCAATAAAAATATGATAATCCAAAAATAATGATCAAACCATAAATAAAGTTACCGGAAAGAATTACAATAAAATTAGCCGGACATCACGGTGTACCCGACCCACAATTCACTGTTCATCTTTAATTAATAAGACTCTTTCTATTTCTTTGCAAACTGTCGTCCTATTCTTTTGTTGATGTGTCCACAATCAATTTTATTTTCTTTACCAAAAGATGTTGCCCCCCATATTCTTAACCTTGCGGCGACTTTCTTTTGCACCACGACAATTATTGTCTTTTTTTCACTTCCTCTTGCCGTCTTTCTTCAATAGTATCTCCGAATCTCCTTTTCTTTTCTTGTCACGTTTGTTTTTCACCCTATGGGCTATCACAAGGGACGATTTATATACCTCTTCTTTTTCCAATTGATACTAAATATATAAACTCTCAAATTTTCGTGGGCTAATGGGCCAAAAGTTATTATATATATATATATATATATTTTTATTATTTTAAGATATAATAATTTTGGCCTAATAAAAAATAGCCGAACACAAAAAATTGCTCAAACGAAGCCCGGACGAATAAAAGATGACCGAAAATATTGTGATGCGCTCAAATCTTTTTCTTCAATATTTTTCCTTCATTTATCGGCGCTCTCAATATATTTTCTCCAAAAAATTAATAAAGCGGTCATTTTGTTCCATTTCGCTCGTAACCTACATAATCACAAAACACACTAAAAGTACATATATAATGACAAATAAATAAATAATTATGTTAAATTAACATTCTATGAGGTGTATGCAAAATACACCAATCAAACCCCCCTGAACTTAACCTTTACTTTGTCTCAACGTAAAATAAAAATAAAAATATACAAGCATGTTAATTTCATAATTTTTAATCACATCATTGAAATTCTATCAAAAATATCAAATTTAACTTTGTACACTAATAATCATCCTACATGAAAAATAATTCAAAATGATTACCAATATTTTTGTCCTTCTTAAACACTTAGCATAACCAGTCTCATTGATTCTACTTACTTTATGTTTCAAATAATTAACCATGTGTCCAACGTACCTAATGCACACCTATAATAAATCTAAACATTAATCTAAAACAAGAGGTCAGAATATCATACACCTTTAATAACATTGGAGTTTTTATACCATAAGAGCACATCATAAACTATTATACTTTAGCTTACATACTTTCACTTTTTTTTCTTTTTACTTTCACATCTTTTTTTTTTCTTTCATTTTCTTTTTCACATCGCACATAAGCTTTTTTTAGCCATCCGGGACCGTTTCCTATACAAGTCATCTCGAATGCTTTATACACTCCTTTTAAAGTTGATATGAAGACCAATGATTCAGAAAAATGAAAATCTATCCTATAGGTGCATACTAAGACACATTGGCCCATGAGAACCGATTAATTTTTCGTTTTAATTAAATGGTAACAACTATACTTCGTGCCTACTGGTACATCATAGGATGGAGTTCTCTACCACATAATCTAATTAATCAATGCACTAAACTAAACCAATCTTCCTAATTTCATTACAACAATACAAGGATTGAGTTATTTCACATAAAATTGTCTCAGCTAAGTGCAATACTATCCATCATAAAGATTGGCGTCTGAGCCATGCTAACAACTAAAGTATCACCTTGCGCGGGTGACGAATCAGATAGGCAAGCCCAGCATATGACTACCACCAATAATTATGACAGTTCTTCAACTCTTTTCTAAGGCCACCGTGCGCGGGCGGCGAGCCGAATGAGATCAATTTCAAGTGTCCTAACCCAACAATTACATTACTATATTTCATATTATTTATTCAAACTTTCTATTTGATCTAAGCAAAGGTAAGTAAAGGAAATTCAACCGACATGGTTTGATCATCTAAACTACACATATGCCTAACTACATGCAAACAATCAAATCAATTTAATAACCAAATTATACAATAGAATCGGGTGCACCTGATAATTATGGCCAAATCCTCTAGCTTGCTCCAATAAGTAATCCACAAGCTAATCTTTAGAATCTGTAAATACTCAACAAACAAATCTGTAGAAGAAACTTCCACATCTAATTAGCATAAGCTTATTATAATGTGATTAAATTTAAAAAAAAAATTCAATTTTTCCTAAAAATCACATCTTAACCCATTTTGACCATAATTTCACATAAAAACATGTAACACATGTGCCACCACCCCTCAACTTAAAGCATTGCATTGCCCCTAAAGCAAAAAACTTTAAATTGAAATTTTGGTTAAAAATCAATTTGACAAACTCACACAAAACAAAAACCTAACTCACTTTCGTAGGAATCACGGTTGCATTTAGCATATGCAACAAGCCTTTAAACCACTCAGTAGCCCGACTAGACGAGTTTTGTCTCGTGAGGGTTTGTAGTGAACACACCCACAAAGTTTTAAACACACACAAAAATAAGATAATAAATTGCAAAAGATAATTCACACACTACAAACCACAAATCACGGGTTGCCTCCTGCGAAGCGCTAAGTTTACAGTCTTCAGCCAGACATAACTCATATGAGCTATTGAGACGGTTGGAGTGGTTCCAAATAAACCACATCCACTATTTCCATCTGATCACTCTCCAACTCAACATACGGCTTCAAGCGGTGTCCATTAACTTTAAAAGGCTCTTCACCCACCATATTTTTTATTTCAATGGCTCCGTGTGGAGTGACATGAGTCACAATGTATGGACCCGTCTATTTACTTCTCAACTTTCTCGGAAAAAGCTTAAGTCTAGCATTAAATAACCTAACTTTTTGACCAACCAAGAAAGATTTCTTGGTGATGTGTCGGTCATGAAAAGCTTTGGTTTTATCCTTATAAATCCTATAACTCTCATAAGCATCACGTCTAATCTCATCTAGTTTAGATAATTGAAGTTTCCTAGAACTACCCGCTCGCTCTATATCCAGATTAACGGTCTTAATCGCTTATTCAGCCCTATGCTCTATCTCAATCAGTAAATGACATGCCTTGCCATATACCAACTTATATGGTGACATACCAACAAGAGTCTTAAAAGCCGTCCTATATGCCCACAAAGCATCGTCTAACCTCAAGGACCAATCTTTCCTATCACTACGGAGGGTCTTTTCTAAAATTTGCTTAATCTCCCTATTAGATACTTCCACCTGCCCACTAGTCTGTGGGTGATAAGGGATAGCTATCATATGATTAACTCTATAGTGTTTCAATAATTTTCCAAATTTGAAGTTCTTAAAGTGGGAACCCCCATCACTAATGATAGCCTTAGGAATTCCGTGTCTAGCAAAAATATTATTCTTAACAAACTTAAGAACTACACTATGGTCATTGGTTCTAGTAGCCTTAGCCTCTACCCACTTAGACACATAATCAACTACCATTAAAATGTACATATTGCCATGGGAAGTAGTAAATGGCCCCATAAAGTAAATTCCCCACACGTTAAAGATCTCAACAACAAGTATGAGATTCATAGGCATTTGATCACGTTGAAATCCCACCAACTTGTTGGCAACGAATACAAGCTTTCACAAAAGACTGGGCATCCTTGGAGATAGTCGGCTAAAAGAAACCGCTTTGTAGGACTTTATGCCCAGTTTTCGTAGCACCAAAGTGTCCACCACATGCATAAGAATGGCAATGAGCCAATATGTCCATATGCTCGTGGTCCGGAACACATCTTCTAACAACTTGGTTAGCATACACTTTATATAGCTCCGGATCCTCCAAAAAATAATGCTTCAACTGGGAGAAGAAGTATTTTCTTTGTTGCTTGGACCAAAACTCCGGAAGCTTTTTAACTACAAGATAATTAACTATATTTGCGTACCAAGGAACCTTAGAATCAGGAAAGCTTTCTTAAGTTACATCAGAAGGGTTGAACGTCGGAGGGATAATTCTAGACAAATGGTCAACAACCATATTTTCTGACCCCTTTTTATCCCGGATTTCTAGATTAAATTCCTGTAAAAGAAAATTCCACCTAAGCAACCTTGGTTTTGTCTCTTTCTTAGTCAACAAATGTCTTAAGGCACTATGATATGAAAATACTATCACCTTAGAATGCCCCCAAATATATGACCTTAACTTATTAAGAGCAAAAACCATGGCTAACAACTCTTTTTCAGTAGTGGTGCAATTCATTTGAGCTTTCTGGAAAAGTCTTACTAGCATAAAAGATTACAACGGGTTTCTTATCGTCCCGCTGTCCCAAAACCGCCCCATCGGCATAATCACTTGCATCACATATGATCTCGAAAGGCTTCGACCAATCAGGTGATTGTAGAATAGGGGCTTCTACAAGCTTTTGCTTAAGCATATTGAATGATTTAAGACATGATTCATTAAAGTAAAATCGTGCATCTTTTAAGAGTAAATTACAAAGAGGCTTTGATATTGCACTAAAATCTTTAATAAATCGCCTATAGAACCCGGCATGACCAAGAAAAGATCGCACACCTTTGATGGTAGTGGGAGGAGGAAGGGTTGAAATTACTTGAACTTTGGCACGGTAAACCTCAAATCCTTTTTCAGACACAACATGCCCTAATATAATTCCCTCTCGAACCATGAAATGGCTCTTCTCCCAACTAAGCACCAGATTAGTTTCAGTGCATCTTTTTAACACACATTCAAGCTGATCAAGGCAGCTTTCGAAAGACTGACCAAAGATGAAGAAATCATCCATAAATATCTCTATAAATTCTCCAACCACGTCAGAAAATATACTCATCATGCACCGCTGAAAGGTAGCGAGTGCATTACACAGGCCAAAAGGCATTCTTCGAAATGCAAACGTCCCATATGGACATGTAAACGTCGTTTTGGCCTGGTCATCAGGATGGATGGGTATTTGATTATAACCGAAGTACCCATCCAAGAAGCAATAGAACTTCTTACCAGAAAGCTTCTCAACTATTTGATCAATGAAGGGTAGTGGGAACTGATCTTTAGATGTGGCATTATTCAACTTACGGTAATCTATACAAACTCTCCACCTAGTAACTGGTCGGGTTGTGAGTTCTTCCCCACTCTTGGTTTCCACAACGGTGATTTCGGCCTTTTTAGGCACCGTTGAGTGGGACTTACCAATTTACTATCCGAGATGGGATAGATGATACCAGCATCTGACCATTTAAGAACTTCTGTCTTTACTACCTCCTTCATATTAGGATTCAGACGCCTTTGCGCATCTCTTGATGGCTTAATATCCGGGTCCGTAATAATTCGATGCATGCATAATGAAGGGCTGATTCCTTTCAAGTCTGTAATTGTCCATCCCACTGCTGCTTTGTACTTGGAAAGCACTTTTAGAAGTGCTTCCTCTTGTGATTTAGAAAGATCAGAAGCAATAATAACAGGTAACGTATTATTAGGACCTAGAAAAGCATATTTGAGATTGGATGGCAAAGGTTTTAGCTCAAGATTTGGAGGCACCTCTAGAGACGGCTTTGTGGCCGTGTCAAAAGTAGAAGGCAAGGGCTCTACTTTATAAGACCAAGGTGGTTTTTGATGGTCCAAAGAACTTGCCAAACACTCTTGAATCTCTTGAAATTCAGCTACATCAAGAATCTCCTCCTTCTCACCAGTTAAATATAAGTCCAAAGGATCATCCTTAAGCAAACGGGATGCATGATTTTGAACTTCCGTATCGATCACATCTACTTAGTAACATTCATTCATCATAGGAGAATTCATAGAATTAAACACATTTAATCTTATCTTCATATTAGCGAATGCAATATCCATGGCGCCAGTCCGACAATTAATCCTAGCATCAATCGTGGCTAAGAATGGGCGCCCAAGGATAATAGTTGGTTGAACATCCTTGTATGATGACTCGGTGTCCATAACAAAGAAGTAAACTGGGTAATAGAAGTCATCAACTTTCACAATAACATCCTCTAAGATACCTCTAGGAATTTTGGTAGATCGATCGACTAAAGAAATAATGGTGTCTGTCTTACGAAGAGTTCCTAAGTCATACATATCGACCAAACTAGCAGGAAGGATGTTGATACTGGCACCAAGATCAAGGAGCGCCTTCTTAATGGCAATATTTCCGACCACAACTGAAATCAATGGTGCTCCAGGATCTTTGAATTTAGGAGGAAGAGAGCTAGATAAGATTGCACTAACATGCTCAATTAGATCAATCTTTTTAGTCAACGACGCCTTCAGCTTCCTCTTCTGGGTACACAAGTCCTTTAAAAACTTGGCATAAGCAGGAATTTGCTTGATAGCATCAATAAGGGGGAGACTGATTTTAACTTGCTTTAAAGTCTCCCACATATCCTCAGCATTAGGACCCTTTTTAGCTAACCTTGCGGATGCCGATTTTTCCAAAGCTATGGGTATGGTGTGTTGGACACACCACCCTCCCCAACTTTGGAAGATTCAGTAGCTTTAGGACTCTATGTTGTTGGTTTAGGAAAATCTTTAACAAATCATTTACCAACTCAGAACCGGACTTAACATTCTCAGAATTTTTACCTTCAACAATATTTTCGTCATCAGTAACGAAATCCTCGATATCGGGAGAATTTGGAATTCCCTTGTCATTGTTGTAGATTTTCCCATTTCGAAGAGATGTCACCATATTCACGTGCTCGTTTCCATTTTTTTGTGTGCGAGATTCATGGTGGGGTAGCTTGGTAGCTTTCCCTCATCTCTTTTGTTTAATTGATCCGCCAATTGACCAACTTGTCTCTCAAGAGCTGCAATAGATTTGATATTGGTCTCGTGTCTTTGATTAGTGACCTCGGATTTTCTATTGATCTTTTGATTGTTGGTAGACAATGAATCCATAAGCCTATCAAACTTTCAGTCAAAGTTCAAGAGACGGTTATCATTTTGCCCTTGTCCCTAATTTAGATATTGTTGTTGTGGCCTATGATTGCAAGAAATTTGTTGGAACTTAGATGAATCGCCACCCTCATACCTTGGTTTGTAACCATAATGTTGTTGTTGGGCATTATTAGGGCGATTGTCTTCATCTTTGAAACGGAAGTTGGGGTGATTGCGCCATCTAGGATTGTAACTTTCGGAGAATGGGTCATTTCACGGACGACCTCCATAAACTTTATTCACCTCCTCATTTGGTGGCGCCCCCAACTTTGACAATTATCGACTGAGTTACTCGGATCACCACACATTGAACACCCACTATGCGACACCTTAGACACATTTGGAACACCTTTTCATAGATTTCTCAACAAAAGATCAACTTTCTTACTTAACTCGCTAATTTCAGAATTTGTGCCACGTTGGTTAGATACAGAATTGGTGGAAGATGGGTGGTTGTTTCGATCCACTGAAGCTTGGGTCATGGAACCTTTGCTTAGTTTTTCAAAAAACTCCCATTCTTCCCCCATAGGTCGCGAGAATAACATACCCCCACTTGTGGCCATCACAAATTGTTGGTTGTTATAATCCAACCCATCATAGAAGACTTTGACAAGCTCCCATTTTGGAACATCATAATGAAGGCATGTTCTTAATAACTCCTTAAGTCTACTAAATGCTTCATTAAACTGCTCGTTTGGGATTTGACGAAAGGATTTAATCTTATTTCTAATGGCAGCAGTTTTACTTATAGAATAAAATTCCTCAAGAAAAGTAGATTGCATTTCAGACCATGAGTTAATACTACCTGGCTCAAGAGATGAGAAACAGTCCTTAGCTTGATCTTTAAGAGAAAAAGGAAAAATGCGAAGTCTTACCTCATCCTTGGTAATGTTATTAACCTGATGTGTGTCAGCAATGGAGAAGAACTCTCGCAGATGTGCGTATGGCTCCTCACGACCTCTAAACATTGGCAAGATTGCTATGAGGTTCGGCTGGATCTTGAAGTTACTTGTAACCCCTTTAACCGGATTCGGATAAACGATAGGCGAGGGATCCTCGAATATCCCCGGCCTGTAATAAGAATCAACACCCCGTGGTAGGATTCTTCTCTGCTACTATCTCCGCTAGCATCTCCACCAACATCGTCATCACCTGGCATTTCAGCGAAAAGCTCTGCTAAACCTGTAAAATCAAGATTAGTAGAAAACTATCGAATCACTTTCCTCCTCAACCTTGCACTTTTCTCAACCTCAGGATCGTAAGCTAACGGTGATGTACGTCCCGATCTACGTGTGCGCATACACTAACCTGCACACTTACAAGAAACAAAGCAAACAAACAAACAAAACAAGAAAAATAATATCTTTTTGTATTTTTTGATTTTATTTAAAAAAATATTAACAAAAAATTAAACGAAAATCTCACTATTCCCCGGCAGCAACACCAAATTTTGATCAGCGTCGAAGTGCCGGTCCAAAATAACCTAATTACCTTATACTAGATAGGGTAAGCGGGTATCGAATCCACGAGGAATATGTGGTTTTAATTTAAGTTTTGGGGTGATCTCTGATCAATAAAAGTTTTGGTTTTAAAATATAATTCCCTAAAATACTTTTAATAATAAAAACGCTGATTAAAAATTAAAATACTTATTAAACTAATAATTAAGCTAGAAAAATATAATAAGGAAGTAAACAAATAAAAGAAAAATGTAATCCCTTCCAGCTCCTATAGTTGATCAAACTTATGGATTATCGAAACTTTTTAGTTCGTTTACAAAGATTATTTCGAATTAATATGAATGAGTTAATGTCGGCATTTATTATGTTCATCAACGACTCGCGATAATAAATCTTATATCTCACCAAATAATTATGTTTTAATAATTTATTTAGGTACAACTTATGTTGATTATACGGCCATCTTTTTCTTAACTAAATAGAATAAGGATGAATCGTTAACTAACAATAAATTGTCTTGCACAAATAATTAAACATAATATTAAGTCTACCAAAATAATTTATAAATAAATCATAAATCAATGTAATAAAAATATGATAATCCAAAAGTAATGATCAAACCATAAATAAAGTTACCGGAATGAATTACAAAAAAATTAGCCGGACATCGCGGTGTACCCGACCCACTGTTCACTATTAATCTTTAATAAATAAGACTCTTTCTCTTTCTTTGTAAACTGTCGTCCTATTCTTTTGTTGATGTGTCCACAATCAATTTTATTTTCTTTACCAAAAGACGTGGCCCCCTATTCTTAACCTTGCGACAACTTTATTTTGCACCAAGACAATTATTGTCTTTTTTTCACTTTCTCTTACCGTTTTTCTTTAATAGTATCTCCGAATCTCCTTTTTTTTTCTTGTCACATTTTTTTTTCACCCTACGGGCAATCACAAGGGACGATTTATATACCTCTTCTTTTCCCAATTTATACTATATATATAAACTCCCATATTTTAGTGGGCTAATGGGCCAAAAGTTATTATATATATTTTTTATTTTTTATTCTTTTGAGATATAATAACTTTGACCGAATAAAAAATAGACGAACACCAAAAATTGCTCAAACGAATCCCGGAGGGATAAAAGATGACCGAAAACATTGCGACACGCTCAAATCTTTTTCTTCAATATTTTTTCTTTATTTATCGGTGCTCTCAATATCTTTTCTCCAAAAAATTAATAAAGCGGCCAATTTATTTCATTCCACTCGTCACCTACATAATCACAAAACACACTAAAAGTACATATATAATGATAAATAAATATGTAATTATGTTAAATTAACATGTTATGAGGTGTATGCAAAATACACTAATCAAACCCACATTATCCTTTCTCTCTCACCATCATCTTCATATCATTGTTAACCTTATCTATGCCATATCATATCCATCGACACCTCCATGTAAGGAACACGTCTCTCCAAAGAACCTCAAAATGATTTTCCTCGTTACTAAAGCAGAATACTAATGTTATAGTTGTGTTTTTGTAAACATGGAGTTGTCCAGATCTGTTCAAATCAAAAGTTTTTTATGTTCATCTAAAAGAGGTATTAAAAGGCTAAATTACACAACCCATATTTATACAAAAACTGTTGATGTATACGGGAAGTTGAAAACGAGTGTATCTATCTCAAATAAATAGGCGCTATTGCTTGAAAAGGTGGATTGGTTTATTGTGTATGTTGCAACTCAAAATTTATTTTAAGATGATTTTATTTTTATTGAATAATGTACTTTCTTAGATTTGACATCTTGAAACTAAATTGAAGAAAAACTAATAGGTAAATTAGTAATTTCTTGTATTTGAGATACTGATTTAGCAAAAAAAAAGAAACAACATGCAACTTTATGTAGACACCCTTTCTATATCTAAAAGGATACCATATAAAAATACAGGGCCGTCTCGTGAATTTTGGTGGCCCCGTGTCATCACCGTCAAGAGGCTCTCTAACACAAAAACAAAATACACGTGTATAAAATTCTATGTATTAATTAAGCTCGAACATCATATGTATTAATTAAGCTCGAACATCTATATATATGATAGAAGAACATGAAATTTGGAGGCCCTCGTTAAGCGGCGGCCCTGTGCGATCGCACCTATTGCACTCTGTTAAAATCCACCTTATAATCTTATATTTAAAGTATTAGGGACTAATGTTGCCTTTATTCATGTTTCAGGGACTACTTGTGTAAAAATGGTTAAGAGTTGGTGGACTGGACTAACCGTTGGAATGGTGATGGGCTTGTATCTTGTGAAGGCCCAGTATGTTGGGTAACCGTTGGTGTGAAAACTTGTATATACCCAAACTTTTTCAGAGTTGGGGCTAGTGAGAGTTTTATGTGTGTGTGAGCCGTCATGGTTATTCACCTCCACTCTCTCCATTGATTTTTATCAGTTTTCATGTTTAATCATTGTAAGACTATTATCAATTTAGATAATAGATCCATACCAGCTTTAATCTGTGGTGGATTCTTGTTTTATTAATACTCTCTCTCTTTGTTTGATCTGTTGATTGTTTATAAAAGTGTTTTGAATCATTAAATCTAGTTTTTCTACATGTTATTAGAGACTGGTTTACGAATCTGACTTTGTTATTGTGAAAAGTTTTTTGATAAAATCTTTTCTTTTGATAATTTTTTATACTGGCTTTCAAAATTTTTTTACTTTGAATCTGCTATTGAAATAGCTTTATACTCTCTCGATTGACAAAACCCCCAATTTTTTAAAAAAATTAGGGTTTGACTTTTTTTGGGGATCTTTTGATTTAAAGGTTCCGGTGACTTGTTGGTGGTACTTTTGGGACTCTTGTGGTATTATCTTACTCATAAGTGGTAAATCCCTAATTTTACAAAAAAAATAGGGTTTACTGTTTGTGCTATGTTCTTGAGGTTTCCTGGTTTTATTTGGTTACGTTGGTGACAGATTCGCTGGCTTTTTTGAGTTTTTCCTAATCTTTTTCCATTGAAGGAAAAAATTAGGGTTTGTCATTTGGAGGTTCTGATATCTTCTAGACTAAGTGAATCTAGAAATATCAGATCGATCGTGCTTATATTTGGGTCTCACTATAACACCTTTCATACTCTTTTTTTATTGCTATCTGATTTATCTGCTTATTTTTTTATTTTATTGGGTTGGTTGCATTTACCTTTTTGACCTTATATTTTTGGATCCTCACTCATTGCTTGCCCTTGACCTGTCACCCTTCAGTGGTTTGGAAGCTTGAGAACTTAGTTGGCAGTGTTTTGAGTTGTTTTCTTACCTTTTTTGACCCTTCACCATGGCTGACCAAAATGATGAGTCTGTTCATGGTGATGATGATACTTTGAGTGTGACTGATCCAATCACTCTCATTAGTAAATTGGAATTGAGTGACCCTTTGCATTTACACCCCAATGATACTGCTGTGTTGACTGTTGTGAGTGTTAAACTTAAAGGGACTGAAAACTATCAAGTTTGGGCTAATGCTATGTTATTGGCTTTAGAGAGAAAAAACAAAATTGGTTTTATTGATGGGTCTTGTAAAAGGTCCATAACTGATGAGATTTTGGGAAAACAATGGGACAGAGTTAATGTTGTGGTTCTTGGGTGGATTTTAAATTCTATATCTGAGGAACTGTTCCTTGGACAATTTTTTTCAAAAAGAGCTAAGCATGTTTGGAATGAACTTAAAGAAACTTACCACAAAGTTGATGGGTCTTTGATTTTTAATCTGCATCATAAGATTAATAATCGTAAGCAAAATGGGTCTAATTTGTCTGATTATTACCATAAATTGAATGCTTATTGGAAACAATATGATGCTATGATTGAGTTGCCTAATTGTGTGTGTTCTGCTTCTGGTGAATTTGAAAAACATAATCAGTTGTTAAAGCTTATGCAATTCTTGATGGGGTTGGATGATTCTTATAGAGCATTAGAAGCTCTATTCTCTCTAGAGAAACTTTGCTTGATGTTAAGGGGGCCTATGCTATAATTTCCATTAAGGAATCTCACAGGTTGGCATCTGGAACTCTTGCTGGATCCTCTCAAAGGACTCAGACATTAGATTTTTTGTCTAATGGGCCTGCTAGAAACAATTTTCAAAGGAATCAAACCACTAACAATGGCAATTTTAGACCTAACTTTGGCAACAATGGCAGTTTTAGACCTAACTCTCTCACTACCACTGGATTTAGACCTAATGCTCCTACCAATTCTGTGTTTAGACCTTATGGCAATAATAACTCTAAAATTGTTTGTGAGAATTGTGGTTATAATGGGCACACCATTGATAGATGTTTCAAGATTATTGGTTACCCTACTGATTTTGGAAAGAAAAAAGGAGGTCAAAGTTTCAAGGGTAAAAATGTTTCCAACAGTTCTGTTGGGACATCCTCTTCATCTGGTTTCAGTGATGAGCAACTTGCTACTTTGATCTCTATGTTTAAAGAAAACAAAGGAAGCACTAGTGATTCTGGAAAAACTGTTCATGCCAATATGGTAGGTATTTATCTTAACAATAGTAAGATTTTTATTGATAACTTTGAGAAGTTTTTCTGTTCTAACACCAACATCAAGTCAAAACTTGGGTACAATGGGAAGGTTGTTGATTCAGGGGAAAATCAACATATGACCAATAATGATACTGAATTGGAAAATGTTTTTGATATTTCTCATCTTAACATTAAGGTGGCTCATCCCAATGGGACTAAAGCCATCATATCTAAAATTGGCAATCTAAAGCTTTAAAATGGTCTTGTTTTGTTTGATGTTCTTGTTATACCTGATTATTGTGTTACCTTGGTTTCTGTTCATAAGTTGGCTAAGGATAACAAAATATTGGTTGTCTTTGATGAAAATAAATGTTTCTTTTTGAATCAGGATTTCAATCTCAAAAAAATCTTGGGGACTGGTAGACAATGTGGTGGTTTATACTATTTAGATGTAGAAGGTACTAAATGTGTTAATGACCCTTATGTGATTGATTTCTCTCTGTCTAAACATGATTGGCATTGTAGATTAGGTCACCGTGCTGACCCAGCTCTAAATGTGCTTAAAAATTCTTTGAATATTAGTTCTACTGATCAAAATGAATTTTGCGAAATTTGACAAAGAGCTAAACAGACTAGAGAACCCTTTCCATTAAGTGACCACAAAACTAAATTTCTTGGTGATCTGGTGCACTTAGACCTATGGGGACCTTATTGGGTGACCAGTCACACTGGTCATAGGTATTTTTTTTGACCATTTTGGATGATTACACAAGAGTTGTTTGGGTTTATTTGATCAAAACCAAAGATGAAGTTGGTAACTCAATTGAGATTTTTTATAATCTTAAAAAAAACTAATTCAAAACAGATGTTAAAATTTCTAGAAGTGACAATGGCATTGAATTTGTTAATCAAAGTTTTCAAAACTTTTGTCCTACCAAGGGAATTATACACCAAACTTATTGTGCTTATACTCCACATCAAAATGGGGTGGTTGAAAGGAAACATATGCATCTTCTGAATGTTACCAGGTGCCTTATGTTTCAGGGGGGAAATACCCTTAAGATTTTAGACTGAATGTATTCTAACTGCTACATATCTTATCAACAGATTACCCTCTTCTGTGCTAAATGGTAGATCTCCATATGAGATGATGCATAATACATTTACTAATCTATCTCATATTAGAACTTTTGGATGTCTTTATTTTGCCACTATTTTGAATAGTCATGATTAACTCACCAGTAGGTCTGAAAATTGTGTCTGATGGGTTTTTCTAATTCTCGAAAGGGTTATAAACTTTATAGTCTTGATAGACATTAGTTCTTTGTGTCCAGAGATGTTAAGTTTTTTGAATCTACTTTTCCTTTCAAGGATACTGTTTTGAATAAAAAGAATAATCATGAAGATGTTGATGTTTTTCAAAGTAATAAAGTTTTAACCTTTTTTGATTTGGAAAATCCTGAGATTCCTAATGGAAACGGCTCCGAAGAAAGAAATTGGGGTTCCCAATGCATGATGAGAGAGTTATAAATGATCATAATGGTGACAGTCAGTCACCATGTGCTAGTAGCCCACACTTGGTTCTAGGTGACAGTGGACACATTGCATCAAGCAATGACACTACAAATGCCAGTCTAAGCGATATTGAGGCTGCCACACTTAATGATAATCAAGTTTCTGAAGGAACTTTAGAAATTCACCCAGGTCTTCCTTTACATGGACATAACTTAGGTGGTATCACTAATACCAATGCTCGGGATGACCATATCTTGAGAAGGTCTTCTAGACCTTTTGTTTTCCCTAAAAACTACAATGATTTTGTTGTTAATTCAAAAGTCAAATATGGGATAGAAAAGTTTGTTGGTTATTCTAAAATTAAAACAGATGTGTTATGCTTTGTCACTCAGTTAAATAAGAGTAGTGAGCCTAGGAGTTTTTTTCAAGCTTGTCAAAACCCCCAGTGGGTTGATGCTATAAACGTTGAATTTGATGCTTTACTTGAAAATGATACTTGGGACTTAATTGATTTGCCTATTGGTAGAACTGCTTTAAATTCTAAGTGGGTTTGGAAACTTAAGTTCAAATCCAGTGGTGAAATAGAAAGGTATAATGCTAGACTTGTTACCATGGGATAGGAAGGTGTTGGGAATCTAAGCTTGTTAGATTCCCTAATCATATATTTAAACATAATTAAGCTGTTAGATAGTCCCTTGCCTGTGCCTAGGGGGCAGGCAAGTATCGCAAGACTTACAGAGATCCAAGTCTCTGTGAGCAACCTCAGAGGAGTCCATGTCAGAGACATTGTCAAGGAAGTCAAAGATTACTTGAAGACATACTCACTGGCTGTGATGGATAACAACCAAGATGTATCAGGGACTCTGAGGGGTTGAGGGTTAACAGGGGTGGCAATACCCTGTTAACACTCAACACACTTTGGACATGCCATTTGTGTGTACGAGACTATGAAGAAAAAGGAAACTGTTTCGACAACTGTTTCCTTAAAGCATAATGGCAGACTACCAAGAATAGAAGAGCATCATGTGACTGATGTCTGAAAAGTGAAAGTCTTGTGTAGTCACCATCAAGTACTATTTAGGTCAAAGTCGTATCACTATAAATAGGATGTGTATCCATGCATTAATGTTCAACACTTTGAGTATATTCATAACATTATTGCTTAGAACTTATAGAATCAAACAGTTGCGACTGTATTCATAACTTAGGGTTTATAGTTGTTCAAAGTGTGCACAACACATTGTCATCAAACGGTGTTATCCATAACACTTGTAATTCTTTAGTATACAATAATAAGATTACGTTTAAAAAGTAATACCTTGTGTTGATTAGTTAAGTTTAGGGTTTCTAGCATTGATTAGGGACTTTCAATTGGTATCAGAGCGGTGTTTGATATTAAAACCTTCAAGAAACATCGTTCTCAGTATTATAATCAAGATCCACCATGCCAGAAACTTCTAACCACCACATTCACCTTCTGCAACACCATCTTCACCAAGACTCACCCCTCCTCCCAATGACGATGATCTACCCCAACTTCTTGACTCAAGAGGTGGATCACATGTCACTAGTGTACCAGTCTTTGATGAAGAAGATTTTGCTAGCTGGAAGAGTCAATTTCTTGTGTATCTCGATGGACTTGAACCATTTCTTCTAGAAATTTTAGAAAAGGGTCCTTATATTCCCATGGCGCTTACCTCCACTTAAGAAAACCCTCTTCCCAAACCTCTCAAACAATGGACTCCGGCTGATAGAAAATTGGCAAACCAAGATAAACGTCTCAAAAGCATCATCATATCCTGTCTTCCCAAACATATCATGAAGTCTGTCATTCAGTGTCCCACAGCCAAGCAAATGTGGACAGACCTCATCCTTGGCCATGAAGGACCCTCTAAAACAAGAGAGACAAAGATTCAGGCACTCAGACTTTAGTTCAATGCCTTCAAGTCACTTGAAGGTGAAAATGTTCAACAAACCTATACAAGGCTGAAGATTCTTCTCAATGACCTAGCAATGAATGATGTCACCATTGGTCAAGCTGAGATTAATGCCACATTTGTCAACAGCCTTCCAAGAAAGTGACTGAGTATGAATCAGACTTAGAGAGCTAATAACTCAATCAAGAATGACACCTTAGCTCAGCTTTATGGAAAGTATAATTATGAAGAAGGGCTGATTGATACTATTTACAAGTCAGAGACTGAAAGATTTGTAGTTCAAGGAGCATCTTCCAAAGCCTTGATCTCTGCACCACATCCTCATGACAGTGACTCTGATGTTGAAGAAGACACCCGCAGCAGCCAAGAGTTCTTGACAGACCTTAATGCAGAGTTTCATGAAAGAGCCTTGCTAGCGAACCAAAGAAGATTCTTCAAAAGATCAGGGAGAATAGGATCAGCTAGTAAACAAACTGACAGGTCAAAAGAAACTTGCTTTGCCTGTGGAAAGCTTGGACACTTCCAAAAAGACTGTCCTTCCACCAAGACATCCTCACCCTCCTATCCATCATCTTCATCCAAACCTTACAAGTTCAAACAACACAACAACTCATCTCTCCAATCCAATTCATCAGACAATGAGAAGAAGGATTACAAAAACAAGTACAAGGCACTTAAAGCTGAGTTAGAACAGATGAATTTGAAGCTTGAAGCTCTGTCTAAGAAGAAGGGTTGTGATAAAAAGACAGAGAAAGGTTGGTAGCTGAAGCTTATGATTGGAATGATGAGCCACTGACTTCAGATGAGGAAGATACTACAAGAGTCAGGGCTTTCATGGCTATAGCTGAGGATGAAACAGCTGTTGGAAAAGGTGATGCAAGATCAGGACAATGGGTTGACATCACAATGAAAAAGGTACACAAGATTTTATCTATGTCTGATAGTGATGAACGCAAGTGTAACACCCTATTTTAGAAATGGAATCTTACGCATAATCATGGCGTGTCATCAAAGCATACAAGGATAAATGTCTAAGCATTATTTGACCATAAAAGGGAAATACCGGAATCAAACATCGGTAACCCCAAAGTAGAGCTCATCACACACAAACATAAATACTATAAAAGGAAAGGACGAAACAATGTCCATTGCAAGCTGTATTAAAGTAAAGGAAATGCATAAAGTAAAGAAAGACAGTAAAGCTTCCAGTCCGTATGCACGTACGTTTGAGATCTACGAGCGTCCCTGAGTACCTGCCGTTTTGGGAACATGAAAAGGAAAACGGCTGAGCAAGACGCTCAGTGCACGGATGTACAATATAGCATGAAATAGGATAAGCATGTAACATATAACAGCGGAAGACTAAGTTCTGAGTAGACTGGTTAAGTATTGAGAAAACTGGTTTTATAGTTTGAAAAGCCTTATGTTTATCTTATGAAAACTGTTTTAACATATATATACCATAGCCCATATAGATCATGAAAATGTCACGTACATGAATACTTAGAGGGGTGACCTCATCATGCTGATTAGAGGGGATGCCTCTAATTAATATACTGGTCTGGGTAGGAGGGATCAACTCCTTGTGAAGGATGCAAGGCACACACCACATTCACCATGAAATACTGAATAAAACATGTAACTAGGATGCACCCATACGCCCCACATGATATAATAATATGGCCAAAACTGAAAGGGACGCCACGAGCAATCACTCCGCCGTGGGGAAGTCATAACATTGGTGCCTCCAATGTTATGGTTATGGTACCTCCATAACTAGGTGAAACTGGTCATGCTTGTATATGGCTATAGATTATGCTAATTAAACATAAGCAGTTCAAAACAATAAAACAAATACTGGGGAAAACAGTTGGCTGCATACGGGGAAATCCTAATAAGAAAAGAATGTCCATACTGAAAGGACGTGAATCCGTACCTCAAGTCCAGTGAATGAACGGAAGAAAGACTCCTACTTCTGGATCACTAACGCTACATGAATACACACGTGTATAAGTATCGAATCACTGATTACGTACTGGGTTTTATGTCTCATCTTAGCTTACTTTGTATGTTTTAGGTCATGGTTTACTGTTTAAAGCCCTATCTGTGTTTACCTTGTACTCTGATTAATCTGATAAAGTATTACTGGTAATTCATGTATTATTATACTTACTGTGTAATAATAAGTAACTTTCCAAAAATAGCAGGTTTCCAAAAATAGAAAGTTTCCAAAAATAGAAAGTTTCCAAAAATAGAAAGTTTCCAAAAATAGAAAGTTACCAAAAATAGAAAGTTTCCAAAAATAGAAAGTTTCCAAAAATAGAAAGTTTCCAAAAATAGAAAGTTTCCTAAAATAGAAAGTTTCCAAAAATAGAATTCACTGCTTAAAATAGATCAGTTTCTAAAAATAGAAAGTTTCCAAAAATAGATCAGCTGCCTTAATTAAATAAGTTTCCATATATAGAAGGTTTTCATGATTAGATTAGTTGCCTTATTTAATTAAGTTTCTATAAATAGAAGTTTCCATAATTAGAATTAAGCTGGTTGCATAAGCTAAAATATAAGTCTAAGTGTTTATAAGCTTATTTCTTAAGTCATATGATATAGTGTATAGTTTAATTATTATTTCATGCATTTTAATTAAACTATAGGTTAAGCATTTTAATTAAAGTATAACATGTTTTAATTAAAATGGAATAAATTACTTAGGTTAAAATGTATATTAATATGCATTAATAATATAACCTAAGTCATGTCTAAATTAATTAATTATAAGCATGTTTTAAATAACTAATTAATTATAACTTATAACATAAAAATACTTAGGTTAAATTAATATCATGCTAAATTAATAATTAAGAAATAACCTAAGTCATGGTTTAATTAATATCTCATGTTATTAATTAATTTATATCCTAAGTTCATAATTCATAATATTAACATGTAGCATAAATCATGATTTAACCAACGAACCATGAATCGGGCATGAACTCGACACCGTACCCCGAGCCAACTCGGGGTACTTGTGTCCCCTTGCTGCCGTGGGTCCCACATGCACCAACCAAGACCAAAATGGTCTTGGTGGTGGCGGCTAAAAGCAAACCGAACCCCCCTCGGGTTGGTTATACTAGGCGGCCAAAAACAAACACCCTCATATAACAACCTTTGATTTTAATTAACCCTAAAACATGTTAGATCTATGTTTAATTATCATGTTTTAATAAGAATAACAATAACATGTTCATGAAAATAATCAAAGATTTAAAAAGAATTAAAAAGAAAGGTTTAGAATGATATACCAATACGTAGCTTGGAAGAGGATGAACAAACACGGTTTATAGCAATGGTTTTCAAGATCAAAATCAACCAATCAACCACCTATGGTGGTCTTAGGGTGGCGGCACAAAGTGGACAAAAAGGAAGGAGAGAAAACCTTTTTAGGTTAAATGTTTATTTTGCTTGAAATGAAAAATGAAATGAAAAGTTACCATAACCCCCCCTTTTCTTGTAAAAGTCCATGGGCTTAGCCCACCTTGTTATGTGTGCCGTGGGTATGGGGCCCCATGTGGGGTACCCGTACCTTTTCTCGTGTCCCGATGTTTCGTGTTCGTTCGTGGTTAAACGTGTTCGTGTTTAAAGTGTTTCTGTTTATTTTATCATGTAGTTTATCGTATTATTTACACTCGTAATTAAGTACTTACGTAATTATTTTAGTTCGTGTTTTAAAATGGTGATCATGATTTAATTATGTTCACGTGAAATATCTATTAACTGTTTATCATGAGTTTGTACGTAATCGATACTTATCATGTCATACACGTATGCACTTGCTTGATTATTAGCACATGAATGTGATCAATACTAAATAGGGTAAGTTTTAATCTAGGACGTACGATCTTAAGGGCACTATTCATGGTAAAAGCATGCGGGTTTTACAGCAAGCATGTCCTTGATTACACCATTGTTGATTTACACTTTGTTGAGGAACAAAGAAAGAACCTACTTGATAAGTTTCACTCTGCTAAAACTGAACTGCTAAATGCTAAATCAGAATGTGAAACTCTCAGACGGGTTAATTTAGAGAAAATATCCCTGCAAAATGAAGTCACTAGGTTAACCTTGAAAAACATTGCCTTAAATGATCAAGTTTCTGAATTAAACAAGGTTATTGAAAAGTGGCTGTGTGCTAGGTTCACTATAGATCAATTGCTTAATGATGAACTGCCTACTGACATTAAAAGGGATATATCTGCTAAGAAAAATAAGCTGAGAATTCTCACCAAACCCAAAGACATTGTCTTCAAATCTACAGAGACTATTCATATGTCAGATACCACTTTGACTAATGACCCTGTCTCTGAAGATGTGGTTGAGTTACCACCCTTGCCCAAACTCTCTGGAGTTGAACCTAGCAGTTCCTCACGAGCTGCTAAGGGTGAACTTAGAACTGATGTTGAGAAACCACCAGCTAAAGTTTTTAATGTGCCTGTTAGACAATCTGGTAAACAAGTTGCTTTTAAGCCTGTCTCAACTAAAGCTGTAAATAAGGTTGACCCTTCCACTGAAGAACGTCTGTTGTCTCTAATGAAAGAAGTAGAACTCTTGAAACAACACATTAAGCCTTCTGCTGAATGCTCTACTTCACATGAACCTAAGTCTGTCCTAGGTGAACCCAAAGAGGAAAGGTTAATCAAACCTTATTGCAATATATGTAAGAACTCTCACCACATGACCTTAGATCATGATAGACATATAGCAGTTAAGAGAGCACAGACACCCTCTAGGGATACACAATAGGGTTAAAAAAGACAATAGGGAAACTACAAACCTTATCCTCCCTGTAAATTCTGTGGATTCACAGACCATCTGAGTGTGGTGACTTCCCTGGGTGTGATATCTGTGGAAGTTTTACCCATGAAACAGTGAATTGTCCCTCCCAACGCCAAAAGTTCTACAGGAACACAAGAATTGCTAATCAGCAATTCAGGGAACCCACTGGAAAGTGGGTTCACCATAGGAACTAACGTGTTTCTATGTATCTGTGCAGAAATATCTCAAGGAATCGATATGGTATCTAGACAGTGGCTGTTCTAGACACATGACAGGGATTCAACAATACCTGCACAGATACTCAAAGGAGCCAGGTCCTAAAGTGGTGTTTGGAGATAACTCTTCAGGTGACACAGAGGGATACGGCTCAGTGAACTGCAATGGGATAACGTTTACCAGCGTTGCATATATGAATGGTCTTAAACACAATCTTATTAGCATCAGTAAATTGTGTGATGCTGACTACAAGGTTTTGTTTACTAAGACTCAGGGAACCATATTCAACAAAAACAATGATGTTGTGCTTATTGCACCTAAAAGGAGAGATGTTTATGTCATCAACATGGCTGTTTGCTCTGAAGACAGCTCAAATTGTTTTCTTGCTAAAGCCTCTGAAAGTGTCAATTGGTTGTGGCATAAAAGACTGTCTCATCTCAACTTCAAGAACATCAACAAGATAGCCACACAAAACCTGGTTGCTGGTCTACCTTCAGTGATGTTTTCCAAAGACAAGACTTGTTCTGCCTGTGTCAAAGGAAAGCATCACAGGTCTTCATTCAAGACTAGGCAATCATTCTCTATTGACAAGTGCTTACATCTCCTTCACATGGATTTGTTTGGGCCTGTCAAACCTCAGACCATTAATCATAACAAATACACCTTGGTCATAGTTGATGAGTTTTCAAGATACACATGGGTGTTCTTCCTCAGAAGGAAAAGTGATGCAGCTGATACCATCATGTCCTTCATCAGACACGTTGAAAATATGAATGATGTTAGAGTCAAAGCTCTAAGAAGTGATAATGGTACTGAATTCAAGAATCATCAACTTGAATCTTTTTGTGATGAAAAAGGCATTTCAAAAAACTTCTCTTCAGCTGGCACCCCTGAATAAAATGGTGTGGCTGAAAGAAGAAACAGGACTTTGATTGAAGCAGCCAGAACTATGTTGAGTGGTGCAGCCTTACCAAAGCAATTTTGGGGAGAAGCTGTTCACACTGCCTGCTACACACAAAACAGATCAATCATTGTCAAAAGACATGGTAAAACTTCCTATGAAGTTTTCAGAAAAAGATCTCCAGATGTCAGCTATTTTCATGTTTTTGGATGCCCTGTGTTCATTTATAACTACAGGGATAAACTTGGAAAATTTGATGAAAAAGCTGATGATGGTTTCTTCTTGGGATACTCTCCACAGCCAAAGCCTTCAGAGTATTTAACATCAGAAGACAAGAAGTAGAAGAAACCTTTCATGTCAGATTAAATGAAGATGATGAAGTCATACAGAGAACAGGAACAGAGGGTGATGAAATTGATTTTAATGAAAATGTGTCTTTCCCAAGTGATGAATTCTCAGAACCAAGACCTACCAGTCATCACCATCATCACTCCAATACTCTCACTCCTTATGTTCCTGCCTTTGACCCTCTGTCTACTCACAACATAGAAGTGCCTACCTCTCAGGAACTTGATGAAGAAGAACCACAGACCTCTGGTAGTCCTTCTTCTTCTACTGCTATTGATGACTCACCAATTCTTCAAATCCCTGAAGAATCTCCTGCTGTTAATGAAGTTGTACCTCTTGATATGGCTGAAGAAGACTCTGACACTGAAGTAGTCTTTGAAGAAAGCCCTCCTAGTCAGCAGGATGAAACTCAAATTGTACCAGCTGTGCCCACAAGTGTTCCTGTACTTGAGTCCCGGGCTCCTCAAAATAAGTGGTCAAGAGATCAACACATTCTTCTTGTCAACATTATTGGGGAACCTAATGCAGGGGTTACTACTAGACAGCGAATTCATGACTCAAATTCTGCCTCAGCCAATGAATGTGTCTTTGCTGAATTTCTCTCACAAATTGAACCTAAGAGAGTAGCTGAGGCTCTTGTAGAAGAAGGGTGGGTAGCTGCTATGCATAAAGAAATCAATCAGTTCAAAAGGAACAAAGTATGGATGCTAGTTCCAGCTCCACCTGGAAAGAACATCATAGGCACTAGATGGATCTACAGAAATAAGATGGATGAAATTAGAAACATCATCAGAAACAAGGCCAGGCTGGTGGCACAGGGGTATACTCAGACTAAAGGAATTGATTATGATGAAACATTTGCTCTTGTTGCAAGACTTGAAGCCATCAGAATCTTCTTGGCTTATGCTGCCTATATGAACTTCACTGTGTATCAGATGGATGTTAAGAGTGCATTCCTCAATGGAGATTTGGCTGAGAAAGTGTATGTTGAACAACCTGAAGGATTTGAGAACAGCGAGTTTCCCAACCATGTGTACAGATTACACAAAGCCATGTATGGGCTGAAACAAGCTCCAAGAGCATGGTATGAAACTCTTTCTAATTTCTTAACTGAAAATAAATTTGTTAGGGGTTCTATTGATAAAACACTCTTTACCTTCAAGGATAAGAGTGATTTCATCATTGTGCAGATTTATGTGGATGATATAATCATTGGGTCAACAAATGTTAATCTTAGTAAAAGATTTGCTAAATTAATGACCAAGAAATATGAGATGAGTATGATGGGTGAATTAACTTACTTTTTGGGCTTTCAAATTAAACAATGTCCTAAGGGAATTTCAATTTGTCAAGAAAAGTATGTTAAGGATTTACTTAAAAAAATATGACTTAGCTGATTGTGCATCAGTGAAATGCCCCATGCTTCCACCCAACAACTTGGGCCCTGATGAGTCATGGGTCTCTGTTAATGAGACTTTATATAGAGGCATGATTGGGTCACTCATGTATCTGACAACTAGTCGTCCTGATATCCAATTCTCCACATGTCTCTGTGCAAGGTACCAAGCTAACCCAAAAGAATCCCATCTAGTGGCTGTTAAGAAAATTTTCAGGTATCTCAAAGGAACACCATCCCTAGGTCTAAGGTATCCCAAGGAATCAGGCTTTGATCTCAAGGCCTATTCAGATTCAGACTATGCTGGATGCTGTATTGACAGGAAAAGCACCTCAGGCAGCTGTCAAATCCTAGGAGGAAAATTGGTTGGATGGAGTGCTAAGAAGCAAAACTCTGTGGCTATGTCTTCAGCTGAAGCAGAATATGTCGCTGCAGCCAGCTGTTGTGCTCAGGTGCTCTAGATGAAAAGTCAATTGGCTGACTATGAAATTTTATATGACAAAGTGCCAATCTTTTGTGACAACACCAGCGCCATTGCCATATCCAACAACCCTGTTCTTCACTCTCGTACCAAACACATTGATATCAGGTATCATTTTATCAGGGATCATATAATGAAGGGAGATATTGAGCTGTACTTTGTTCCCACAGAGCTGCAACTAGCTGATATCTTCACAAAGCCTTTGGCTAAACCTTCGTTCAACAGGCTAGTTGCTGAGCTAGGGATGCTCAATATCTCAAAGCCTGTGGCTTGATAATAAATGTGTTCATTAAATGACTGATTCTATATTAAATGTTTTTCACATGAAACTAGGTAGTTACTTTCCAAGTAAATGCAAAAAACATTCTCAATATTTAATCATTTATTTTTCGAATAACGAGGAGACAAATAAGTTTTGAAAGGTCAAGGGACCCATATGAGCAGTCATTTTCCCACTTTGCATTAAATGTGGTTGAATAACTGTTTACTTATTTGAATATATATATTATCTCTCGTCTCTCCTCACCCACCACTATTCTCATTTCACAAATCTATTTCTCTCTCTAAGTTCTTCTCTCTCTTAAACCATCCTCCATTTTCATTCTCTTTCGACCTTGATTCCATGGCTTTTCCCGTTCCCAAGGCAACAAATGTTAACTTCGAACTCAACGAAAGCATCCTCGCCTCAAAAAACTCCATTGGATGGATCAAGGCTCCAAATGACACCTACTCAGATCTGGTAAACTTCATGTAAAACTGTGATTTAAGTGAAGCCTTCACCAAATCCCCATCCACCTTCTACCAAGAATACCTTAGGGAATTCTGGTACTCTGCTGAAGTAGTAGATGACACAATAACCTTTAGCCTCTCATGCAATAAACACCCATTTGCTTTCTCCCTTAAAGATTTCTCGAGTGTGGCTGGATTAAAACATGGTAATGAATGCCTTAAGGTGGTTGACAAAAAGGCTGTTAAGGATGCCCTGGCTACACTCAAACCTTTCCATGATGTAAACCCTACTCTTACACCCGCTGAGGTCCTCTCGAAATCTCCTCTGAAGATTAAGTACTTTACACCTATGTGGCGTGTCCTCTTCACCCACATTGTTAAATCCCTGGGAGGAATGCAGGGATCCCAAGATCAGATGTTCTTTAACCATCAATCTATAGCTTATGGGCTGATCTGGGGAGCTGATGTTGATGTTGGAAGCATTCTATTTTCCAACCTTGTTGAACAGCTGAAGGGTAGAAACCAAGTCAGGGAAAAGAATATTTGCTATGTTCGCTTCTTGTCGCTGATCTTTGAAAGTCTGTTGGGAGACAATTACCATAACTCTGATTTGACTGCTCTGAAGCCCTATCGCATCACAGGTGCCATCTACAAAGAAATTGGAGCTGAAGATGTCCCTGTCACCTCGCATATGATGAACGTTGCCAACAAACAACCAACCGCTGAGAAGTCCTTGCTCCCTTCCTCTGAGAAGGTGATTACCTCTAGTTTGTCTGGCAAGTCTAAGTCTTTGACCTCTGGGCAGCACACTACGACGTCCAAGGCTTCTTCTGGCCAACAGCCTAAGAAGAAGAAAATCCCATCTTCTTCCCACACCAAATGTGTTGCTAAGGCCAAGGGAAAGAAGACTGTAAACCAAGACACCTCCTCTGTTCCAGATACTCATGTGGAATCAGATACTTCTGCTGACCAACAACAAGGGTCTAGTGTCTCAAAGTCAGCTGAGACAATAGGAAACCGGCCAAATCCAGCTGATATCTCACAGGTAATCAGTGTACATTTTTAGAGGTTCACAAGCAACCACTCTCAAATTGTCTGTAGGAGAGAGTGGTGAAGTTAGGGTAATCCTCGACCCATAGAAGTCTGTCTATGTACTTAGAACTCTTTAAGACTTCTGTACACCCTGTCTTTGCACCAGGGAATGATTCATTTGTGTTTATAAAGCACCCCGATGACCCTGCACCCTCTAGACAGTATTCAGGCTAACAACAACCTGGATACACATATGTCTCAACCTTGATCAGCTGTACTTCACACAGCCTCTTGGTTTCCTCAGAAAAAGAATCCCAAAAGTTTTACTTTTAGGGGAGCTGAATCATCATCCTCAGCTCTTCTAGGGACATCGTAATAAGACGATCTTAACCCTTAACTTTTTCCCCTTAAAAGAATCCCAAAGGATTTATCCTTTTTAGGGGGAGCTGAATCATCACCCTCAGCTTTCCTGGGGGCAGCGTAACAGGCGACCTTAACCCACATATGTTTCACTCTTAAAAGAGTCCCAAAGGTTTCTTAACCTTTTGGGGGGCTGAATGATCACCCTCAGCCTTTCATAATCAAAAGAGTCCCAAAGGTTTTAACCTTTTGGGGAGGCTGAATAATCACACTCAGCTTTCCTAGGGGCAGCGAATGGCGATCATTAACCATATATTTTTCACACTTAAAGAATCCCAAGGATTTATCCTTTGGAGTGGCTGAGTAATCACCCTCAGCCTCTCTGGGATAGCGAAATGGCGACCATTCCCCTTACTTTTTTCCCTGTTACTAATTATAACAATTTGCAGGCTGAAATTGTACAGCCAGTCACTGAATCCCAGGTGCAACAGGAGAAAGAGGCTGATACAATTATTCAAGACCAAACAAATGACGAAGAGCCTCTGCTCAATATTGAAGAAGAAATGCTGTCATTAGTGGATGATGTCTCTGATCTTGAATCAATGCCTGAAGATGAAATCCCTGAGGGGATGTTTGAGGAGGAGGATGAAGAAGATGAGGAAGATCAACAATCTGTCTCTCCTCCCAAGGAAATAGCTGTGTCCACCCAAGTTGGAAATAATACTCCTCCTCCCAAGGACGGTGTTGTTACTCCAAACTCTGCTACCTCCACAACAACAGTCTTCCAACGCCCAGCCTATGATCCAACAACTGAATTTCTCATGTTTGATCATCCTGCCCAAACCAACTTTGATCTTTTACCAAGGGGGGATGATTATGCTCAACAAAGCCTCAACATACATAATCTTCAGCCTGTTCATCATCAATCTGACATTGAACGTTTATCAAGAAAGCTGGATGTGATCAAGTTTGAAATGCATAACTTCACTGTCACGTTTCCAGGGATCATCCAAAAGGCTGTTGCTGAGGCAGTTACTGAACCCATCAAGGATGGTGCACGAAAAGGTGTAGCACAAGGACTTAGTCACCTATCCACAAGAATGAAGGATGTAATTGACTCAGAGGTCCCTGCCTTATTCCATGAACATGAGCAAACTATGCACAGACAATTTGAAGCTATTTGCAACAGGCAATACCGTCATGTAAACTTCATTGTTAATCGCGTTCAGGCCAATACTAATGGAAACATCAACCTTCTGCTGAAGATTGCTAGGGCTTCAAGGAAAAGGCAACGTGATATGGCTGCCTCTGTTGAACAGATTGCAAGGCACTTTCAAACACGTTCATCCAAACTTCAGCGTAGACATGATGAACGTGAGGGGGAGAAGGAAACAACACTTAAACTTGAATCTGCTAAACAAGGCTCAACATCAGCTGACAACACCATTTCACCTGTCCCCCTCCAAGTCATCACACCTGTTACCATATCTGATGATGAGGATAACTCTCAGGGGGAGCAACAGAATCAAGATGGAGTTGATTCATCAAAGTCCCTAACTTTGGTTAACACCAGCGAGTCTGGGGATGATGGTAAACCAACTGCCAAGAAGCTAAAGTTCACTGTTAGCTCCCTTCCCAAAGCAATACAAACTCAGGCTCAGACATCATTTATCAGAAGAGCTGATGTTTTGAAAAACATGAGTGTGGAATCCTCTGTCTCGAAGAAAGGAAAGGAGATAGTTTTGGTTGACACAGACACCAAACTAAAGAAGATAGCTGTGATGCTAGAGACAGGAGAATCCACCACAGACCTTTCCCAATTTTCAACCTTTACACCTTCCAATGAGAATCCTTTAACCCCTAAAGAAATAGAGAAACATGTTGAGGAATTCAAGAGATTAAATGAACTCAAGACAGCCAAAGAATTGAATGAAGCTACTCTGAGGAAGATGACTCCACCTGAAAGGGAGAAGCAGAAACAAAGGTTGAGGGAAATGGAAGTTAAACGCGCTGAGGCACTAAGGAAAGTTAAAGCTGATTATGATGCCTACGTTAACAACATGTATGCACCTGGCAAGATAACCAAGTTCAAATACACAATTCACAAATCCACCAACACCCCACAGATGATCTTGTGGAGAGACAACCAACAGGGAAACATGAATGTGTTTGACGACTTCAGGCTAAAGACACTTGGGTTATCTAAATGGTTCGAACTTGAAGCCTTAGCTGCCAAAAGAACTAGACAGGCTAATTTTCTTCTGCTTAAGACTCTTAAGGCCAAGTTTACCTGGATCAAAGAAATGGTTGCCAAACTCAAGATAGATCCCCCACCACAACTTTTTAAACAAGAACCCCCAAAGACTGGTAAGAAAAGAAGAAGAGTTTCTCAACTTGTTAAGGAAACTTTTGTCACAGATGATGTTCAAGTGGATGAAATGCACAGGGATTTGATCCTACCAAATGGTATAGTTTGCCCTGTTGATGGTCAGACATACACAGAGCCTGAAAGCGGAATGGCATTCATGAACAGAGCTTACGAGTATGCATTTCAAAGAGAAGATGAGCTGTGCTTAGCATCAACAATTCAGCTGCTTTGTCTCAAGAAGGCACTCAAGATCAACACAGAGTATTCCAAAAGGTTTGCAAAAACTTTGTAGGAAGAGTTGGATAACAGATTAGACATAGCTAAAGCTGAAGAAAAGATTAAAAATGATGACTATTGAAGAAATTCACAGCCCAATTTTACCTTCATTTTATTTCACTTTTGTAATGTACTTGTAATTTCCTTTAAGTATGAATAAAATCATGAGGTATGTTTGTTTAGATCTGTTATGAGTAAGAAGAAGCTGTTAACTCACTTACATTAACTAAGATAGATCTAGCAATATTTATGTTTAAATAGGGGGAGATTGTTGGGAATCTAAGCTTGTTAGATTCCCTGATCATAGATTTAAACATAATTAAGCTGTTAGATAGTCCCTTGCCTGTGCCTAGGAGGCAGGCAAGTATAGCAAGACTTATAGAGATCCAAGTCTTTGTGAGCAACCTCAGAGGAGTCCATGTCAGAGACATTATCAAGGAAGTCAAAGATTACTTGAAGACATACTCATTGGCTGTGATAGATAACAGTCAAGATGTATCAGGGACTCTGAGGGGTTGAGGGTTAACAGGGGTGGCAATACCCTGTTAACACTCAGCACACTTTGGACATGCCATTTGTGTGTACGAGACTATGAAGAAAAAGGAAACTTTTTCGACAACTGTTTCCTTAAAGCATAATGGCAGACTACCAAGAATAGAAGAGCATCATGTGACTGATTTCTGAAAAGTGAAAGTCTTGTGTAGTCACCATCAAGTACTATTTAGGTCAACCTCGTATCACTATAAATAGGATGTGTATCCATGCATTAATGTTTAACACTTTGAGTATATTCATAACATTATTGCTTAGAACTTATAGAATCAAACAGCTGCGACTGTATTCGTAAGTTAGGGTTTATAGTTGTTCAAAGTGTGCACAACACATTGTCATCAAACGGTGTTATCCATAACATTTGTAATTCTTTATTATACAATAATAAGATTACGTTTGAAAAGTAATACCTTGTGTTGATTAGTTAAGTTTAGGGTTTCTAGCATTGATTAGGGACTTTAAGAAGGTATTGATTATGAGGAAACTTTCTCCCCTGTGGTGAAAATGGTGACTGTTAGGTGTCTCATAAACTTAGCTGTTAATCAATCTTGGCCTATTTACCAACTTGACATTAACAATGCTTTTCTTTATGGTGAGTTAGATGAAACTGTTTACATGAAACCTTCTCAAGGTTTCTACTCTGACAACCCTAAGCTTGTTTGTAGACTAAAAAAGTCTATTTATGGTCTTAAGTAGTCTCCTAGACAGTGGAATGCAAAACTCACCTTTGTGTTGATTAAAAATGGCTTTGTGCAAAGTAAATCTGATTATTCTCTTTATACCAAGAATTGTGATAGGTGCTTTATTAATGTGCTTGTTTATTTGGATGACATTATTGTCACTAAAAATAATGAGAAAGAAATTGACAGCTTCAAAAGTTTTTTAAAAGGAAATTTTAAAATCAAAGACTTGGGAAAATTGCAATATTTTATGGGAATTGAAGTTGTTGACACCATTGTTGGTGTGTGTTTAAATCAAAGGAAATATGTCCTTGATCTTTTGTCTGAATATGGTATGCTTGCCTGCAAACCATCTAAGACTCCCTTAATATCAAAGCTGTCAATCTCTAATGAGCCTTCTGAAAATGACCCTTTGTTAGAAAATATTGTTGACTATCAGAAGCTCATGGGTAAACTCATTTACTTGACCAATACCAGAACTGACATTTCATATGATGTTCACTGCCTCAGTCAATTTATGCACTCACCTTTGAGGTCTCATCTGAGGATTGCCTTTAAGATTCTCAGATACTTAAAGGGTTCCCCAGGTCTTGGTATTCATATTAAAAGGAACTCTGGTAGGTCTCTTGGAGCCTTTTCTGATGGTGATTGAGCTAAGTGCATTGTGACTAGAAAGTCTGTTACTAGTTACTGTGTGTTTTTAAATTACAACCTTATTTCTTGGAAAAGTAAGATACAAATTACTCTCTCTAAGTCACCAACAGAAGCTGAGTATAGGGCTCTAGCTTCTGTGACTAGTGAAGTCAATTGGATCCTAAAAATTTTGAAAGATTTAAATTGTGATAATCTTTTGCTTGTGGATTTCCATTGTGACAGCAACTCAGCAATTAAGATTGCTGCGAATCCTGTGTTCCATGAGAGAACTAAACACCTTGAGACTGACCTTCACTTTGTGAGGGAAAAAATCTTAAATGGGGTTGTTAGAACTCAAAAGGTGGAGTCTGCAAATCAAATTGCAGATATCCTTACCAAAAGATTGGACACACCACAACATGAGTACCTGGTTAAAAAAACTGGGGCTGATTGACTTGTATAGAATATCAAATTAAAGGGGGATGTTAAAATTCACCTTATAATCTGATATTCAAAGTATTAGGGACTAATGTTGCCTTTATTCATGTTTCAGGGACTACTTGTGTACAAATGGTTAAGAGTTGGTGGACTGGACTAGCCGTTAGAATGGTGATGGGCTTGTATCTTGTGAAGGCCCAGTATGTTGGGTAACCGTTGGTGTGAAAACTTGTATATACCCTAACTCTTTCAGAGTTAGGGCTAGTGAGAGTTTTATGTGTGTGTGAGCCGTCATGGTTATTCACCTCCACTCTCTCCATTGATGTTTTATTAGTTTTCATGTTTAATTATTGTAAGACTATTATCAATTTAGAAAATAGATTCACACTAGCTTTAATCTGTGGTGGATTCTTATTTTATTAATACTCTCTTTCTTTGTTTGATCTGTTGATTATTTATAAAAATTGTTTTGAATCATTAAATCTAGTTTTTTCTACACACTCAGCCCTGTGAAAACAACACTTATTGAAAATAAAAAAGAAACATCACCTAAATGCAATATGTTCAATTCTACATGTGATATTTGAAATTATTACAGATCATGCAAGAATAATTATCCCCAAAAATCAATACATAACCAAAAGCGAAGCCTCATTTTATATCCATAAAAACCAAGTCCTATATATTAAAATGTTTATAATTTAAATGAATAGCATGCTCATGCACCTATAAAACATTTTGGTGCTCATATATACAATTTGTTACTATATGTACGACGCTTGAGAAATAATAAAAGTATATGTTTGGTTTAAGAAATCCAAAATATTAACAAAAACGAGCAACTAATCAACACTGTTTGGTTGTCTATAAAAACATTATACCTAACTTGACAAACTATCAACTTCAGCATTAAATCAAACACTTACGTACAACCTTACGCCCATATTAACTTATACAACAGAACGCATAAATAACCACTTGATTTGCTAATAAAAACTATATCCGTTGCAGGTTCTCACCTTCAAGACACAACCGGGGCATCGATTGTCCGGGTCTAAAGGCCTCGTAATACACGAACAATGCAAAGTACATACTTGATAAACTACAACATAGCAAAATAACTATCAGTTCTTTTAAGCACAAAACATGTAGTTTGGCAGCATTAAGTAGCCACATTATTGAACCTGAACGAAGACAAATATACTATCCGTGACCGATCTATAAATCTATATATAAGATTATAAGGATTTTCTTTTGTTGATCTTTAGCTAAAGCATCCACCTTGGTATACCTCTATTAGCATTTCGTGTTGTATTTCGATCATCGATTTCATTATTTGATGCTTCATTTCTGTAGCTGTATAACAAAAGTACATGGAAAAATATCGTATCAGAAATACTTTTCAAAGGTACTTATAATTGAACAAAAAAAGACTTTTCAATGTTCTTATATATATAAAGAAAAATGTACCCATTTTGCATATCTTCATTGCAATCGAGACGTTGGATGTAAGCCTCCTGGTGAGCGGGCTGCATCTGTTGTCTGTTTTCAGAATTGCGCTCATGCGCTGCCCATGATAATTGATAAGCTGCAGTGCTTTCTTCCAACTATAAGAACATAGACAGCATAATGATACTTGAAATTAGATAATTTGTGAATTATTATAGGAGTAATGCTAAATCCTCCTACAATATCTTCCTACTCACACCGAATTAAAACACATGTAATCCACTAATTCTCTTTCTTAATTTCATCAATTGATTAATCCATTTGTCATAATCATAAAAGTAGGAAGATATGTAGGCATATCAAGTAGGAGGATAAATATTTTTCTTATTATAGCGGTCATGCTCGTCGACAGTCATATTTGATTTAAAAAAAAATTAAGCCCCTCAAATGTTTTCATAAAATATAATTGTTGCTGAGCATTGCTGCTGCCAAAAACATTTCACTATATGTATATACCAACTTCATCTAAGTCCGGATCTTAATGCAACCACGTCTAATGGGAATAACAACTTGTTGAATGTACAACGATATTCTTCATCTCATGATATCCAAAGTTATAATGAAACCGGGAGTTATACGGATATATTTCATACCTTACGCCTTAAGGATTCGTTAAGTTCCAACAGTGATTGTTCCTGTAACAAGATAAGTACATAATTAGTTTGCTTTCTTCAATGAACTTAGACTAGATTAATTAATAATTTTGAGATGAAATTATGTCAGTGCATGGTAATCAGGAATCTGTTTTTCTGACTGTCTATATATGTATCCAGTACTGAGATAATACCTTGGAAATATGAGACTCCATTGGATCTAAAGAGAACAAAACTAACCTTGACAGAAAGTACAACTTCTTTCTATAAATCATAACAGTGCAAGAGTAAATCACAAGTAGATCCATAAATTGGTTTAGTCATGAAAATGTACTCTAGCCCAGCTGGCGTGATGCATTGGGTTTACATCCACTGTGGGCTGCAGGTTGTGAGTTCGATCCTTGTGGTCGTCGCATTATGCATAAATTTAACTCATACCTCACACGGGCACACGTGGGGAATTCTCCCTGGAAACCCCTTTAGGGCTGGGTTTGCCCGCTATGCGGAGCTCGAACTCGGGGTGCTCGTTGAAATATTACGAGTAGGTTTCCGTTTAATTATTTGCCGTTTCCAAAAAAAAGTCATGAAAATGTACTGAGTGGGGCATCTATGTGTAAAAATCACTTCGCTATTAGTTGAACACACATTACATACTGGAAGACTTATCAAGAGATCTCTTGAGTCTTGACTAGGAAAGAAAAATTAGCTAGTGGACCTGAGAGGGCTAGGTGTCATGGCGAGACACCCTCGTCACTCCTATGTGCACTTCGCCAAAGCTAGCCACCACACCACTTACCTTCTCACTTAGCATCTCGTACTTATCAAGAGATCTCTTGAGTCTTGACTAGGAAAGAAAAATTAGCTAGTGGACCTGAGAGGGCTAGGTGTCATGGCGAGACACCCTCGTCACTCCTATGTGCACTTCGCCAAAGCTAGCCACCACACCACTTACCTTCTCACTTAGCATCTCGTGAACCAACTGAGGAAGAAAAAACAAAAAATGTTGGGATCCACTTGGTTTTTTATGTTTATAAAAGGGTATTTTTAAAATAAAGTGTGTAATTGTGGAGCCCAAATGAGAAGAGGGGTATGCATGATAAAATGTGTTTTTTGTAAATAAGAGTGTCAAATGACGTGACACTCATGTAATACAAACGAGGAGATATTTTTGATGTCATGACACCTAGCCCTCTGAGGCAATCGTTTTCCTTTTCCCTACACCAAATATACATCTAACTCACATGGCCTCATCATATCCACATAAAGTCTGCGATAAGCCCCACAATGTGTCAAACTTCATGTAGCATTTTAGAGCATCTCCAATGGTTAATCTATTCTCAATCCATTCATTTATTAAACTTTAACATTTAAATACTTCCAATGCAAAAAAATCATGTTCAACCTTTTCAAGTTATAATAAGAGCGTCAATAAGTCTTTAATGACTTTTCATATTAAAAGTCATTTATACATATAATTTTCATACAACTTTGAAGAAATACTTGGAATGTCAGATGTTCTTAAAAAGATTTATAAAAAGCTATGTTTGCTATGCCAAAACACACACTCAAAACACTTATGAAAATAGTAAAAAGCTATTAGGGTGCGTTTAGTTGGATGGAAAACACCTTGTTTTCACAAAATGTTTTCTAGAAAACAAGGAAAATAGAAAACATGTTCAAATCATCATTTTTCACTTATTCTTCCGTAAGCCTATATGCGGCCTTCTGCTCCAATGCTACAGTATTAACCTTTTATATACATTTTCACCCCTTTTTCAACCTAGCATTCGAGATGCTCTTATGACATTAATAAGATCATACTTCGCTCTGTTTGCCACACTTATGTCACTAAATATATATCTCCTGGACATATATAGTAGTACCAGTTATTAGCCCATGACCAATTTTATATATTTTCAAGGGCAGTTTTGTCATAGGTATTATTAGTTTGAAATTTGAATTTTAAAGGTAAAATATTGTGTGTGTTATATTTCTTTTGTTTCTGTAGCTCCTTGTATTACATAATGTCTAGTTTGTAATACATTTTCACCATTAATGTATATATATTTTCATTTGCATTAGATGTAATACTTAACAAACTCTTTTGGAAGCTGAAATTGTTTACCCTAAAGATACAATATTTATAATGATGCTAAATAAAAAAATAGACGTTAAATTGTTATAACTACGTCCAAGGGTAGACATTCAAGATCGGATAATGAATTGAGAGATTGCATATTCATCGGATTTTACCTTTTGTTGTAAACCTGAGAGTTGATCAAGCATATGTTTAGTCTGCATTCATTAGTTGGAAAACATTAGTACTATGCCCAAGGTATAAAGGTAGTACTTGAGAAACTGTTTAGTTTAGTTTCTTCCTGTGAGAGTTTGTATGCAACATTCCATTACGATTGATGTACCTTAGTCGACCGGACTTGCCTGAGAGATGAGTCGAGTTGACGCTCTAGGTGTTCAAGTTCCTTTGAACCCAGTTGCTCTAATTCCTCCCCAATATAATGCCTGTATAGAAATGTTCACTCTTAAGGAGATGCATATAAGCATATACAAACCTAGAGAGAACCACAAATAATTATTCGTATTTAGCATCATGGGTGGCCCAAAGTTTACATTCATTGATTATATTGACTTCAATTTTGGGTAACTAGTTTAAGGTGTCCGAATATCTAATCAAATATACCTTTGAGATTGTTGCAGGATATCAACTTTAGCTTTAAGCTTTAAATACTCCTGATAGCTGTTCTGCAAGATTAATGGCAATAATTAGTTTTGGTGTTTCCTTAGGAAGATATACTTACGTGAAGTCAAACAAATGTTAAAACCACCAAGGGTGTCTAAGGAGTTTATATATCTTTGGTAACTTTAAAGTAACACGAGGCCAAGTTTCTCGCCTCTTAATAGCGCGCCTCTTGTTGTCGACAATGCTAACTTCCATCAGAAAAAGCTTTGCCTTGTTGTATGTGGATGGATATTTAGAAATTACAAATCCGAAACATATATGACTTAGTTGATCCATGGCCGGAAACTTTAGTGACCAAAAAAGGTTAAAGACACAAAGGACCCGAGTCTACACATAGAGCAAGGTTCGATTGTAAATTTTTTATTTTTTTTTCACAACTAACATCTAGCAAGAATCTAGAAGAAAAGAAGATTACCTGTGCATCTGGATCTTGATGGTTGGCTTCCATTGCACCATAGCTGCATCGATGGTACCTTTCAAGTGTCTTCGACATGCTAGATAAAAATTAAAGTTAATAGATATGATGAGTTTGATTCAAAGAAGAGTCATTGGAAAAAAAAAGGCAATTCAGCACCTGACCACAAACTCAAATGTTTTTTTTTATGAATGATTCTATTTTCAGTACTTTAGAATCCAGAAGTATAGGAAGTTTAGGTGAGGGTTCTCATATATGTAAAACATATAAGAAAATGACCTTCTCTTGTTTGCAAGCTGTACGTACAACGAACTAGAGAAATTTATGCGTTTATAAACTATTGAATATGGAACTTATCCCATTGTGACCGTGAGGCACATCAATTGAGTATCATGACTCTAATATCTGGAAATACGCTTGTAGTGCGTGAAGAAAATAAGTTCACGTGACAACAACAAAGCTTCTTACTATAGCGCTCAAAATGGCAAAAATGGATAACGTTGATATTTAATGATTTGAGATATAAACAGATAACTATCCTGTTACAAAGAGGAGGATAGAGTGTCACAAGGATGATTCCAAGGAGCCCAAATAGGTGTAATGACCACTGCATCAAAGAAAAACTTGTGTTTTGACTCCATTGGAATTCGATCAGCCATGGTAATCACCTCTCGAATAAATAGACTAATTTTTTAAGTTTGGATATAGCAGTGTATCAGAAAAGCAAACTAAGGGAGCCAATATTAGGCATCACAAAAGAGTACCTTTAAACGACGAAGAAGCAAGGACATAGGCCTAACTCCAGAACCAAAGTGGATTTAAGACAACCTAGTATATTCTCATAACGGACTTCAGAAAGATTCAAAAAGGAGCATTACTTGAATTAACTTATATAGTGGCGTTTGGGATCGCTAATTAGAATTCTTATCATTGCTTATTGCGTTTTATATCAGAAATACCTAGTTTTGACGGAGCTTGACATTGATATCGAATCTGGTTTTTATTAATAGTTTAAATAAGCATCTTGAAACGAGTATTTCAGATTGCGATAAGCAGATGATTAAGCAGTCCCATACACCCCGAAAGAAGGAAACTTATTTTATCTAGACATGCACTTCTTCATAAAAAGCTATTTCTGACTACAAGTGCTAGTTAGATCAATTAATTGTTTTTCACCACAACATCAGTAACAAAACACTTGCATACCAGTGTTTGACCTGTGGTCTAGCTAGGAAGCACTCAATCAAGATATTAATATCTTGTCTGTGGCTTAGACATGCTAGATTGTAACTCAACAACGAGTCATGTCTCTGTTAACAAAGAGCATTATTTAATCAAGTCAATGTATCAGCGCCATTTTACAGTACATTGATATCTAACATGCAGGCCCCTTTTTTCCCACTTTGCCTGGACTTCTGCTCCCTTAATTGATGGTAACTTGTAAGGGGCAATTCCACATTTTTTTTAAAGATATATTGGTTTAAAAATGTGCGTATCATTGCGCAAATTGCACGCATCAATACGTTGCATTCAAAATTTCGCATTAAGGTGTCTAATGCAATGCCAACCAGAATGCGTTCGCATTAAACCGTAATTTATCACATATGTGTAATGCTAGCAATGGTAGCAATTGTCGCAATCTAGTACTTAGGTCATTTTTGTCAAATTTTAACCATTTAAAAGAGACTTACTTATTTTAATGGCTTTTTAAAAATAAGACATGTAAGACAAACATCTAAAACAAACATAATAACAAAAATATAGTATCTTGCATTTTTCTAAGTGTTTCTTGTCAAGCTTTACTGTCGATTTATTTGTTTTACAAGGGATTAAGCCTAATTTTAATATGCTGGTAACTTATTTTGTAACTTTATTGCATTTACTTGGTACTAAATAATTTTTGTACTTTTTTATACTAAATGCATCGCGTCCAAATTGCGTTCGCAATCGCATCACCCAATGACTTTTGGGACTTTTAGCACAATAAATCGCAAAACGTATTTTTAAACCAAGGATGATATATGATTTGTAAAGTTCTGATAAATATTTCTAAATTCTGCACTTTGCATAATTTGGGATCTATAACTATGAGTCTCTTATTGTCACACATACTCATAATATATACACTTATATATATTTGATAAAATACCCAATTTCCTTTCTTTACAGAACAGCGAAAATAAATTTGATAAAATACCCAGTAAGGAGCTAAACAAAAGGAAACAAAGGAGTACAATGCTAATCAAAGACCGTTACACGGATTACTTAATCTTTAATAAAGACGCAAGTAAAAAAAACAAGCTTTGATATCGTTGAGAATTAGGTCTTTGCTAGGACGTTTTAGCTCAAAGGCCCCGACTAGTTCCGTAATCGTCAAAGTCTCCACAAAGTCGAATGAATGGAAACACCGAATAGTTTCCTGGATAATATCAATTGAATGTGAACAGCGAATTGTTTAATATGATCTTTCCTGGATTCAGCTAATGATTCGAAGAAGAACTATACTATTAACAGAAAACTCAAGGAGAAAGAATGAACGTGGAGTTAATTGGACTTGTGATTGCGTATAGTTTTGTTGCAAAGAATTAGAGAGGACTTTTAGAAGGAAAAGTGTTTACAAACAAATAGCTAAACGTACTTCTTACTAAGTCACCAGTTGGTACTAATACTCTCAAGTCTCAACCAACTGATTTTCCTGCTCAAGACTATGCATGCAAGGCGCCTATTTATTCACTAACAACATCGCAATGGCGCAGGGGCGGAGCCAGTATTTTTAGTTAAAGGAGGCTGACGATACTTAAGATAAAAAGTCATAGTGATGAGAGAGGCTTAATGTAGAAACAGTAGAAAAATGACTTGTAATATACATAAATAATGAGTGAAATAGTTTGATTAGAGAGGCTTAGCACCCACTAGTCCCCCTACTATCTCCGACCCTCGCAATGGATAGAAAGATATTCTTCGGTTTCAATATCAAACTTGGCACCTAGATGAATCAAGGTCAATTCCTCTAATCTCTAGGTTGAATCTGGCCAGCAGTGTCATTAGAGCAATTCGCCTTGATAGGATATGAATATTAATTGGAATCAAGTTGTTTAATGGCGCCACACACCCTTGATCTAAAATGCTTTTAAATCATTAAGGGTGCATCTCCGTATGTCCATGGAATTTGTGAGGATCAATCAGTCTAATTTGAAGTTCAGATAAGACCAAATGAATCTAATGAAATAAATACGAAATATTGAATTAAATACCAAATAAGCTATCCAGAAAGTTTGGGAAATGTAGCTTTCCTTAACCAGCTGACCGTACTTCGTAACCTCAGTCTCCCTTTCTTTATAGTTCGACTTCTCCAAACAAAGAAATCTGATCGCTCACATTACTATACATATATTGTTTAAATCACAGTTCCTCATGATTTATTCATTTACCTACGGTCCGAATTAACAACCCTATGGCCGCTTTGGCTGTTCCGTGACGATGTGATCTTTGCTTCCAAAGACCAAGAAAGGATCTACCATTCGATGACCTTAAGCTTCTATCATCACTAAAGCTAAAATTCCATCTCTAAGTTTTATATAGAGGTTTGATAATCCTTTTAAGGCTCTATCCTCATATTTTCTTTTTACTAGCTCTTGCTAGGATATTATTGCCGTTCAAAAATAAAATCCCTTAACAGACTCCATACATTAAAAAAATCTAGCTTTATGAAAAAACAGTGTTATTTCATGCTTGAAAATCAAAATCAACCTGGATACAGTATATTCCTTGAAAGGAAGAAAATTACTTTGATACTAACTTACTTTTTGAAGCAAAATAACTGTGTAAGTTTTAACATCACCATACCGTAGCAAGTAGCAAATACTAGACGATTTGTAGGCTATAATCCTCTTTCTTGAAGTCATCTTTTTTTGAGTTGTTTACTTTGCCCACAAGAGATTTTTATATAAGTTTCTATACTGTCACAAAATTTTAACAGACATAACTATAAATCTACTGTATAATGATAGGTATGTGTTAATAAATCTGCCAAATTAAATATAAACCTGTATCTTCTCTTATTTCTCAGTTTCTCGAACGATTTAGAAAGATCGAGAGAGGGTACGTACCTAGCACCGCTGCAGAACTCGTAAAGCTTGTCACCATCAGAAAATATGATCAGAGCAATTTCAGCATCACAAAGAACCGATAACTCGTATGCTTTCTTTAGTAATCCATCTTTTCTTTTTGTAAATGTAATATGACGATTTATCTTATTCTCTATCCTTCTTAGCTCCACTTTTCCTCTACCCATAACAAATTTCTCCCTGTTATATTAATCAAGTAAATTTATTACACTATAGTTTTAGATAGTATATTAAAGATAGATGGATTCACATAATTATTCCTTTTTTTAAACAGAAACCATAATCATACTTTTAGTCTTTTAGAATATATATGTGGCAGATGATAGATTTCTTACTGTTTTATTTCTTCTTTCTGAATTATTTCCCTTAACTCGTTGGCAGCAAAAGATGTTCCTTTATGGGTAGTTCTTAGGTTTTATGTACTTTTTCTTGATAGCAATTACTTCACTAGATTGCCAAAAGGATAATACTACCATTTATTATATTGTTTTTTATATATGTGTCTGTTGATGATCTTTTTTGACATGTAAGACTAGTAGAAAATGACAGGTTTCTTTTTTTTTACATAAATAGAATATAACTATGACTTTAATATCAAGGTAGAATATTTTGCATTACTTGTTTATCTTGTGGCTTGGTTGAAATAAAACCCACAATGTTGGGCCATTTATAACACGTTGCATATATATATTGCAAAAAGTTCAACATAGTCCCTCTTTTTAGCAAAGTCCCAATTTACTCATCTTAGCCATCCATTTTATTTACATCTAACGGTCCAGATTAATTTAATTAAAAAAAACGTTTATTTGAAAAAACCCTACACACACTCCTACTTACACTTTTATTTACTTCCCACGCCTACACACACTCCTCCCAGTTCCCACTTTTATCTGAAAACCCTAACCGCCATTCATCTCCGCCACCACCACCACCACCCCCACCCCCAATCATCTCCGCCACCCCCAATCACTCTCCGATGATTCTCCTATGGCGATTGAAACCCTGATGATTAGCGATTGAAACCCTAATAATCGATCTTACAGATCTAACCCTAATAATCGATCTCCATTTCCGATTGAAACCCAAATAATCGATCAGAGATGGCTTCCAATCCTAAAGTTGGCTTGAATACTGGTAATCCTTTTCATTTACATTTTTAATTGTTTTTATGCTTTTTTTATGCTTATTTTTGAGTTTATATTTGCTTATTTTTGTTGATTTATTTTTTTAAAGATTTTTAGGCTTATCTTTGTTATTAATAGCTTAATTTACTGGTTGTTTTTTAGCTTTATTGATTTTTAGGCTTATTTTTATAAAAATTCTCGTAATCTACAATCAGGAATAATAAGCACTTTACGAGCGTTTTGGGACCTTGTCAAATGTTAGGCTAGAGCGTTTTGATTGGAGCAGACTAATAAGCATTATTATTGGTTGGAGCGTTTTGGTCGTTGTCAAATGTTAACTAGAATCTTGTCGACGTCTTTGCAGTTTTTTGTTATGATTAGGCTGCTCTAATAAATACATGTGGTCAAGGTTGATTGAGTTACTTAATTAGTTTGGCTATATAGTGAAAAATCGGTTTTAATTGAGTTTGGCTTAAACTCAATTACTTTGAAACTTGTAGGCTCATGTAAGTATGTTATGACATAATAAACTTATATAAGCCTAAAAGTCCTGAATAAGCTAAAAAAAATAGAGCTCAAAATAAGTCAGAAACAAATAAGCCCATGAATACATACATCACTAAACACAAAATAATCCTGGCTAATCACCAATACTTTACATAGCTAACACCTATAAATACTGGTAAACCGAACTTAACCACAGTAAGAGTTCCAATATACTCAAATAGTGTTTCAACAGCTGCATAAATAACTAACCGGTGTTTGGATTAGCTGATTTTCCGGGCTTATGGGCAAATTTGGAATCGGAAAAGCTCATAAGCCCACTTTTTCGGCTTACGAGCTTCTCAAATTGAGCTTATAGATTATGAAATAAGCTATAAACCCAAAATAAATGAAGCTCACAAAACAGAAAAAGTGTGCTCCTGAGGTTTTCCGATTTCAAAGTAGCTCAAAAGCCCGGAAAATATGGTAACCCAAACACCCCGTGTTTGTTTTGGCATATGCCTTATTTGGTTTTGAGCTTATGTTTCATAAGCTTGGTTTTTGCGGCTTAGTTTGAAACTTTCCGGCTTATATAAGTTGATTATGACACAATAAACTTATATAAGCCGAAAAGTTTAAAAACAAGTCCCAAAAAGTGAGTTTCTGAAACATAAGCCCAAAACCAAATAAGCCATAAGCCGGGTAAACACAATACAATCCCGCTTCATCAAACAAAAAAGGAAGGTCTTTAGATGAGCATGTTTTGGGGGCTTACTGAAAGCTGGAAAAAGTAAAAAGGGGCACTTTTATAGGCTTATGAGCTTATAAAAAGTATTATAAGATGTGTTTCGTTGCATCAGTTAGCATATACCCAAATCGTCCCATCACTCAAACTTGTTTCTATGCTCATAAATCAGTTTGATGGTCCAAACTGGTTAGGTCGGGTTTGATGGCTTGTCAGCACTTTCACCTTTTTATGATAAATTTACTACTGTATAAGATTGTATTTGGAAAAGTATAGTCTATTTATTTTAGGAAAGGAATTTAGGATTTTATTAGCATTTGAGAAAACATTGGTGACATTTGACTCGTTAGACCGTGTCAATTCATCTGTCGGTTTCTCTTTTAGGCAAGTATAAACCTAACGTGTACCCCCGCTGAAAATTAAAACCAGAAAGCCCCATCAAACCAACTTTGAGTAGAATTGTAAACCAGGCATGATAACGAGTGGATCTGTATATGTTTTGAGATATCGCAAGAATATATTTTCATCGAAGGTCTAAATTTCCGAAACTGTATCTGTTAGTGGTGGAAGCTATCATGGGTCAAAATTTCCTACTTTTTCAGTTTTGAGTAATTATAAGAATATAAAGAATAACTTACAGATCAATGAAATCCACAGTTACACAGAATGCATTTGCCATTGCTTCAATGGTCACACTCTTGTAAGATTCCAGGAATTGGGAATAGACTACCGTCCTTATCTCCCTCATAAAATACCGGAAGTGTGAGTTCAAATAGAGATCCAATTTAATGTGCTCAGTAATTTCAGCTACATTATTTAAAAACTGAATATCAGTAACATAAAAGATCAGTTATAGCAGCATTGGCAACTTAAGAGATGGGTCAATCTGGCATACGTTAATACACACTAGTTTTTTGTTAAGTTCATAAAACAGGGATACAGAGATGTGTTTCCCGGTCGATCCACCATTTTAATCCACACCTAATAGAGTGTCTACTCCCAAACCCATCTGACTTGTTACTAGATAATATGAGACTTAAACTTTCTAGAATCCTACAATCTCCAAAAGGCAGATGAATCATATTAGCATTTGAGTTTCTGAAACTATTATGAGTTTCTGAAACATAAGTGAGTTTCTGAAACATAAGTGGGAAAGTAAAAACAAGCCCCAAAAAGTGAGTTTCTGAAACATAAGCCCAAAAAGTGAGTTTCTGAAACATAAGTGAGTTTCTGAAACATAAGTGGGAAAGTAAAAACAAGCCCCAAAAAGTGAGTTTCTGAAACATAAGCCCAAAAAGTGAGTTTCTGAAACATAAGTGAGTTTCTGAAACATAAGTGGGAAAGTAAAAACAAGCCCCAAAAAGTGATTCTTCATGAATCATGTTTGTTAAATCATGCATGATTTATGTTAAATCATGCATGATTTATGTTAAATCATGCATATGTTTTTTTGTATTTGTAACTTCTTAGTACTTAACTGATTTGTGTTCTTACTTTTTGCAGTTCAACGTGATACGAACAAGCGTCAGAAATCTTTAGGTCATAAAGGATCTGCGTCACCTCCTATCGCTGAAAAAAAAACAAGAACTAGTGCAATGCCAAAGTCAAAAGCTCCTTCACAAAAGTCTAGTGCTGCTATTAAAAAAGAACCATCTGCTATTAAAAAAGAACCATCTTCTATTAAAAAAGAAACTACTGTTAAGAAGGAACCAGTTGGGAAGAGGAAGAGATCTACTGATTTTGTAGATAGAATAGTGTCGGATGTTGTGAGTGACTATAAAGAGGAAATAGATGACGATGATCAAAATGACGATGCAGTTAAGAAAGAGCCTGGGGTAAAAAAAGGTCCCCGGTAAGTGAAGGTTGAAAAGCAGGAATCTGATGAGGACAATGTCAAAGATGAAATTGACGAGGAAGATGAAGAGGGTGTTAAGAAACCTGGGAAGAAGCATAAGAAGACTTCTGAAGGTGGAGAGGTTGTCTTGAGTGAAAGAGATAAGTATCTACTCAAGTTTCCAATTATAAAATCTAGGACAGTGCCTACTTCTTTCTTCGCAGCAATTCGAGATAGCAGGGTGGACATTGATAAGTTTTTGGGAAGTATTGGGTTTTCTTCATTTCGTTCCATTAAAATAGATACCTTACCTGGGCGTTTAGGGAGGTTTGCTGTTAGAGCATTTGATAAGGAGAGCTATCAGTTTAAGCTTTTAAACGGGTCTTCGATTCTTGTAACTCCTCAAAAGATTAAAGATATTTTAGGACTTCCCGTTGGTGGAACTTCTTTATATGATCTACCTGAGAGAGCTTTGGATGACCCGTTTGTGTTGTTGTGGTTAAAATAGTTTGATAAACCATGGAAACTACTTCGTGCTTCTGATATTCAAGAGAAACTTAATGAAGCAACAGAAGTTGACTTTATGTATAAAGTCAATTTTCTTACTCTATTTTCTGTTGGGTTGTGTACAGCTTACACAATGAAAGCAATACCTGATCTAACTATTGTTCGGCGTATTCGTGAGGACACGGATATTGCTGGAATTGATTGGTGTGAGTTCTTATACAAGTGTCTTGGAAATAGCATAGAACCGAATACTTTGGCTGGTTTTTACATTGGGCCGTTGTGTTTTTTAATTGTAAGTGTGTGTATATATACATTTTTACGTTTTTTTTTGTGTTTTTTAATTTTATGTTTATATTGTTTATAACTTTTAACAAGAAATAATTTTTATTTTCCTAACAGCTGCTGTATTTGGATTCAACAAAATTTGATCGTTATCCTGTTCTTCGGTCCAGACCTGCTATACTAAATTGGAATACAACAAACATGCATCGCAGGCAGGATTTAGAGGTGCAAGATAATGTTATTGGGATGTTGGAGTGGCCAGAATGGACTGCGTCCGAAGAGAAACAAAGTGAAGGTTTTTTTGATGTGGGTAAACAAAGTGAAGAAAAACAAAGTGGTTTTTCCAGTAAACAGGTGTGTTGTCGTATCTTTTTACGGTTTTTATTATTTTTTCAATTATTTTTGTATCATATAAAGTGTTATTATAATTTGAGTTTGCATGATTCAACTGAATCATGCATGATTCAACTGAATCATGCATGATTCAACTGAATCATGAATTTTTCTACATGAATCAAGCATGATTTATATATTTCATTTTTGTAGGCCTTTTGCACAAAGATCAATGAAAAGCTTTCAAGCATTGCCAAAGACAAGGCCGAACTTGAATGCTTTTTAAGAGATGCGAACAATGAATTTCCAAATGATGAGAACATTCATCAATTGATTGAGAAATATGAGGGACTTTTTAAGGATACTGTTTCGTTTCAAGGTGAACCTACTCATATTGATGATTTCAATGCTTCCCCTGACGAGAATGTTGATTTAAACAAGCCAAAAGAGTCGGATGCAAAGGAGTTACCTACAAAGGATATTGAGCCCGGGAACGAAGCAGCAGCAGACGAAGGAGCAGACGAAGCAACAATCGATGATGTTGAAGAAACTTACACGCAGTGGCTTGAAAGAAACATTCATTGGGTTGGAGAGGTGATTGATCTGCTTTCAGATGCCTTTTATGACGTATATTTTTAACTTTTCCTCATGAGTTGTATAATGATATGTTCATATGTATGTTTATAATCAAATTTTTTGAACTTTTTGAAGGAAAATTTGTTTAATATGATTATGAATGAACCTACTAACGTTTCGCCTCCCAAGACGCCTCCACAAGTTTCTACTCGTTCATCTCCCAAGAAAAAAGTTAGGAAGCCATCTTCTGTGTTGTCATCTCCTTTTATGAATAAGAGAACTGAAGTTGGTCCTGATCTAAAGAGGCTTGAGTTTATACTGGGGAATAGTTTGTTCGCTATGCAAGGCGATAGATAGTAAGTTCTCTATTTCAGTTTTTGCTTTCGATTTGTAGTTAAAGAATGACGTATCCTAATTTGTTTATTATTTCTAATTGTAGTGAAACTGTTTTCCAAACTAATTCGGGTTATGAGCAAAAATCTGTACGAGTGAGCATGGAGACATTGACACCTGGATTATGGTTAGACCATAATGTTATTGATAGTTGGAGTGCATTGTTGAACCTGGAGGAGCGGTCTACATTGTTGAAGCTGGTGGAAGCTGGTAAAGTTAATGAGCGGTTAAGAAGGCTTTTTTTACAACTGGCTGTATTGTAAGTTTCTATTCACATGTAGCGATGTTTTTTTTCATTCTGTAAATCATGCATGATTCATCTTGAATCATGCATGATTCATCTTGAATCATGCATGATTCATCTTGAATCATGCATGATTCATCTTGAATCATGCATGATTCATCTTGAATCATGCATGATTCATCTTGAATCATGCATGATTCATCTTGAATCCTCTCTAATTTTCTTTCGCTTGTTTGTAAACAGCCAGAAGGAACTATTAAAAGTACTCTTGATCCAGATGGACAGTGGAAAGTCTTTTCAGATGCCATTTCAACTCAATTGCAGCATGATGAGGATGCACTTCGCTTCTCGGATGTTGATTTGGTGTTTTTTCCTATTTGTGCTTCTAGACACTTTTATGTTGTTGTTTTCAACTTGGAGAATCCGTCAATGTTTATCATTGATAACATTTATGCTGGACCATATTCCTATAGTTCAAGATACAAAGCAGCTTGTGATCCTTTGGTAAGTTTAAAATCATTTTTGTTTATTAATGTATTGAGTTTTATTAATGTATCGAGTTTTATTAATGTGTATTTGAGTTTTGTGATCCTTGTATCTTTTATTGACTTTTATATTGTTTCTCTTTTACAATTTTTTTTGTAGAAAAAGTTTTTTATCAGGCATCCAAAAGAGCATGGGCATGACAAACTATCGGCCATGATGAAAGTCAAAGCACGCATTCTACGTTTGAATTGGAGTACGGAGAGTAACTATGAAGATTGCGGAATATTTACTATGATCCATATGGAATCTTACACTGGCACACCTATTGGAGATTGGGATGTTGGGTTGATGTAGAATCAAAGGAACAACGCTCACAGTTGTTATGTATGAGGTATAGGATTGCTACCAAGCTTTTGTTGCATGATTTTAACATTCATAAACAGAAGATGTTTGAGTTGGCCTTCAAGTTTGAGACTGAGAATGAACACCAGAAAAGGGTTGATATTATTCAAGAGGCAATCAAAAACAGGAATGAGCGTGATCCACCGAAGACTATGCCTGGCCAAGAAGATCAGACAAAAGGGAAGGATGTTAAAGATGCAGAAGTAAAGGAGGCTGGTAAGGATGTTAAAGCTGCAGAAGGGAAGGAGGTTGGGAAGGATGTTAAAGCTGCAAAATCGAAAGATTTTCATATGACATATGCTGGTGGTAAAAAAAGAAAGTGATGTTTGATTGTAGTTTGTTAAACTTTTGTTCGTAAAATGGATGGTAGTTTAATGGGAGGGTATTTTTATGTTATATTCTGATGTTATATGTTGGTAATCTTTTGTTCGTAAAACTGATGGTACTTTTAAGTAATATTGGATGTTATCTTTTTTATGTTATCTTTTAACTGTTACATGACTGTCTTTTTTATGTTATCTTTTTTACTGTTATGTAACTGTTTGCATGGTTCATCTATGAATCATGCATGATTCACTATGAATCATGCATGGTTCACTATGAATCATGCATGATTCACTATGAATCATGCATGATTCATGTTGAATCATGCATGATTCATAAAACATTATATGAACATTAATCCCACAACTAAAAAGATCTAATCATGTTGAATCATGCATGATTCATCTATGAAATCATGCATGATTCATGTTGAATCATGCATGATTCATGTTGAATCATGCATGATTCATGTTGAATCATGCATGATTCATGTTGAATCATGCATGATTCATGTTGAATCATGCATGATTCATGCATGATTCATGTTGAATCATGCATGATTCATGTTGAATCATGCATGATTCATGTTGAATCATGCATGATTCATGTTGAATCATGCATGATTCATAGAACATTATATGAACATTATAAGTCTGTTTGTAGTGCATCAGCAGTAGTTACCTTGCTGACTCATATGCATGATTTTTGGATGACATATGATGATTCATTACGAATCATGCATGTTTCATTACGAATCATGCAATCATGCATGATTCATTACGAATCATGCATGATTCATTATGAATCATGCATGATTCATTACGAATATTATATGAACATTAAACAAGTACTCCAATCTCAGAGTTTTAATACAGTTAAATCAAATTAAAATAGAAATCTAACGAATATTATAAGTGTACTACAAAACATTAAACAAAGTACTCCAATCTCAGAGTTTTAATACAGTTAAATCAAATTAAAAAAGAAATCTAACGAATATTATAAGTGTACTACAAAACAATTGAAGGAGCACCCGCACCAATTGTTGTATTCCTTGCTTCCTTTTCAGCAGCAGCCGCAATAGTTGCATTCTTTGCTGCATTTGCAGCAGCAGCCACAGCACCCGCACCAGTTGTTCCTGTTTGTAGTGCATCAGCAATAGTTGTATTCCTTGCTTCCTTTTCAGCAGCAGCCGCAATAGTTGCATTCCTTGCTTCCTTTGCAGCAGCAGCCGCAACAGCAATCTTTTTTACTTTAGCAATGTATTTTGGATTTTCCGGACATGTTGTTTTTGTATGTTTGTTAGTCTTCACTCCACATTGTCCACACTTCCGCTCTTGCTTTTTTTTAGCATTGATAGCTACTTCTCTTGCACTTTTTCTACGTTGTCCTTTCTTAGCACCTCTTATTGAAGCAACATGAGGATTGTTTACAGTATTCTTATTCGGCTTTTGAATAGCATAAATATCTTCAATCATGTCTGCCGTTTTCTGTGAAGGAGGCCTTGGCACTAGAACCTCAAATTCCTTCTTTATAGTTTTGAGCTTTTCCACAAATTGCGACAACTTTTCTTTATCTTTACTCAACAAAAACAAACACTCATCTACTACATAGTTAGCCTCATTTGTTAATATTTCCATTTCTTTGTTTTTCTCTCCATATCTGTTCGTGCTTCTTCTTAATGAAAGTGGTATCAAATCCCTCCTCCAACGCCTTAAAACGTACTTCTCCGGAATCATTTGAACATTACGGTTCTTCAAAACACAAAATACATGTCTACATAAAAATCCGTAACGTATGAAATGTCTACAGGTACACTCAACTGATCCATCTTCAAGAGAACGCAAAACCTTGTTTTGATGAAAAAAAAACGTATTAATACCTGATTCTTACTAAATCATGCATGATTCATGGAAGAATCATGCATGATTCTTTATGAATCATGCATGATTCTTCCATGAATCATGCATGATTCTTCCATGAATCATGCATGATTCTTCAATGAATCATGCATGATTCACCCATGAATCATGCATGATTCTTCAATGAATCATGCATGATTCACCCATGAATCATGCATGATTCATTGTTGATTATATATGAAACATGCATGATTGTTAAAAAAAATCCATTAACCTTGTAGTCTATTACTTTGTCTTCTTCCTGCACAACCATCTCTTTTCCTTCTTCTGTAAATAGTGTCCTATAAGCACCCGCCTTTGTGTCTCTAACTACAACCATCTCAACTCCCTCGTCCTTTTTAAACTCTTCTATTTGACAAGACCAAATAGATTCATACATTTCTGTTTGAACAAGCAGAAATATTGTCGTTGTATAAACTTTAGCCGCGTGTTTTTCCATTTCTAACATTGTTTTATATCTTGGGGCAACATCAAAAGTTCTGAAATCTTGATGTTCTTGTTTACTCCTTTGCCTTTCCATTGCTGATTCATAGCACATCATGAAGTTGACCAATGTTGACCCGTGATTTGTGAAACCTTTAAAAAACGCGTTTTCACTCTCTGATCTTGAAGTAGTTCTCATTAAGCCAAACAGAGGTGACGTAATAAAATAAGCTGGTAACCACATTTTTCGAAGCTCATACATCTTTGTCATCCACTTGTGTTTTTCCAACTTAAAGTCTTTAATAAGTATTGACCATCTTGCTTCAAATTCTTTTGGCTCTATAAACATATTCCACACCAATTTGTTGAAACGTTCTTTGAAACTAGTTTTATCATAAATTTCTTCACATATCTGTAAGTAAATCATAACAGATTATTTATAAGAATCATGAATGATTCAAAAAAGGTTATGAAAATGGCAATACCTTTGATGGGATTTTTTGCATGATATGCCACATGCATAATTTGTGTTTTGATTCTTTTAGAACTGCTTCAATTGCCCTTTTCATTGCCCCATCTTGATCCGTTACAATCATTGTCGGTTGTTTTTCATGAGCAGTCATGAACGATGTTAGAAGCCACGTATAAGCTTCTGTGTCCTCGTTTAGTAGCAATCCTGATCCAACATTCACGCACTTTCTGTGATTATCTATGCCAGTGAATGGAACAAAGACCATATCGTACCTGAAAATAATGTACAATTAGAAAATAAAAAACAGATTATGCAAAAAAAAAACAGAGTCAACATGAATCATGCATGATTTATAATGAATCAAGCATGTTTCATTCTGAAACATGCATGATATATTTGATGAATCATGCATGATTCATTATAAATCATGCATGATTCATGTTGAATCATGCATGATTCAACAAAAATCATGCATGATTCATTATAAATCATGCATATGATTCATTATAAAAAATAGATTATGCAAAAAAGACAGAATCAACATGAATCATGCATGATTTATAATGAATCATGCATGATTCATCTTAATAATCATGCATGATTCATCAGATGAATCATGCATGATTCATTATAAATCATGCAAGATTCATTATAAATCATGCATGATTCATTATAAATCATGCATCATTCATAATGAATCATGCATGAATCATGCATGATTCATTATGAATCATGCATGATTCAACTGAATCATGCATGATTTATAATGAATCATGCATGATTTATAATGAATCATGCATGATTTATAATGAATCATGCATGATTCTACATGATTCCTAAAATAACTTACTTGTTTGTTTTGAAGGTAGCATCAAAAGATATAATATCTCCAAACTCTTCATAGTTGCGTTTATCTACTTCGTCCGCCAAAAACATTGCAACCAGTTCGCTGTTTTCAACCTTATACTGAAACGTAAAGCCTGGAACAAACTTCTTCCTGTTTTCCATCTTATTTATAAGCATCTGTGCATCACTTTCTCCTATATATTCATTAACATCCCTTATCTGATTCTTAAAATCATCACTAGTTCCATGCACATACTCAACACCCCTTTTGATACTAGAATACACAGTATGTGCCTTGGTTCCCCCAAGTCTCAGTTGTGTTGAAGCTCTCACAACAAACAATCTTTCTGCATGAGTCATTTTTCTTTGTTTCTTTGTTAGATGCTTATACTCTTTCGGAAGCATTTGATGGTTGTGCTTAGCAATAAATTTGGTTATTTCATACTCTCTCCGAACATAATCCAAATCAACCTTTATTTGTGCCTCACAACCTGTTACACGATATCTTGTATTCCTTGTTTGCTTTCCACTGTTTGCAGGATCCAAGGTGTTAACATTTATGTCTTTTGGAAGCCCTTGCCGGTTACACATGATGTACTTTGATTTAACGTCACCACTCCTATTTCTTTTTTGCGTGGACTTTTTAACTTCAAATCCTGATTTTTCAGCATAAGCAGAATAAAACTCAATACATTCCTCCATTGTATCAAATCTTTTTCCCTGCTTAGGTAACAACTCGTCCGGAACAATTGGTTCCCAATATACAGATCCTCCGGGTGTCTCACTATGAATGTATAAACTTGGTCTTGGAGTGCTGGTAGAACCTGTTAGAGAATAACAATTGTTAGAGAACCTGGTCAATAATTTTAATAATACTAAAAAGTATTCAGTATGAATCATGCATGATTCAGTATGAATCATGCATGATTCATGTTGAATCATGCATGATTCATTATGAATCATGCTTGATTTTACATGAATCATGCATGATTCATACTGAATCATGCTTCATTTATAACTCATGCATGAATCATGCATGGGTCGACATGAATCATGCATGATATTACATGAATCATGCATGATTTTATATGAATCATGCATGATTTTATATGAATCATGCTTGATTTAACATGAATCATGCATGATTGCACCTGAATCATGCATGATTCTACATGAATCATGCATGATTCCACATGAATCATGCATGATTCTACATGAATCATGCTTGATTCCACATGAATCATGCATGATTCCACATGAATCATGCTTGATCCCACATGAATCATGCTTGATTCCACATGAATCATGCTTGATCCCACATGAATCATGCTTGATTCCACATGAATCATGCTTGATCCCACATGAATCATGCTTGATCCCACATGAATCATGCATGATTCCACATGAATCATATTGAATCATGCATGATCCACACATGCTTCAACATGATTCACGCATATTCTACATTCCACATGAATCACGCATGATTCATCATGATTCATGCAGAATCAGCATGATTCATGTGGAATCATGCATGATTCATGTTGAATCATGCATAACACATACAATTTCGACAAGAAAGATCTCATTACTGTTTTTTATACAAATCATGCATGATTCTGTTTTCAAAGAACTGAAAGTAATCATTTACCTATATTTTCGACAAGATTAGCTTCTGGATCTGCATCTTCATTAAGAACGTGACGTTCTGGATCTAGATCTGCATTATCAGTTTCCGTAACTGGATCCACAACAACATCTTCTTCGATTTGAGCTTCAATTCCTGTTTGTTTTTGTGTTTCCATCTTGTGTTTGTATTCGCCGGAGAAGATGACCGGAATAAGTTGTTAGGGTGGTTGTTGGAGGTTGTTTGCGGTAGGGGTGGTTCGCGGTGGATGGGTTGTAGGTGATGACGCCGGAAAAAGGTGTGTGGTAAGGGTGGTTCGCGGTGGAAGGTTGGTTGTCGGAGGTGGTCGCCGGAATAAGTGGTTAGGGTGGTTGGCGGCGGGAGGTTAGGTGGGTGGGAGAGACCCGACCTTTTTTTTTGATAAAATGGTTAGTGTGTGTAAAATTTTAACATTTATAGTGGGACAATTTTATCCTTTTAATGTGGAAGGAGGGTTTAATCTGGACCCTTAAATAAAAAGAAGATGGATGGTTGAGATTGATCCATTGGAACTTTGCTAAATAAAGGGTTGTTGGGGAACCCAACTCTATAAGTTATATCTTTATTGTAGAAAAGAACATGATTCAAGAGATCTCAAACAGTCTTATATTATATTAATCAAGATTAAGTAGATCAAAACTACAAGAAAAATACATAAGACTACCAGTGCTAATCACGTCTAGCCCTATTATCTACATGATAATAGTTTTACAAATCAAACATAAAAAAAATATCAAGATCAAACTAGGGTTTCAGAGACGAGAGAAAGAGAGTATTTCACAAAAAAACACACAGATACTAAAGATATGAAACCCTAGTATAGTAATAATAAACACCAAGAGGGCTGATGGGCTTTTATGACCGTTGGTCATGGCCTTGAGAAGACTGGGCTAAGGCCTTGTTGATAACTTTGTCCAAGAGGCAGCTTAAGTCCCTCCATCGTATAGCAGCTTCACCAAACATCCAAAGGAATAACTGAAACAATCAAAGTAAACATAATAAGTCCCTCAAGTTTGTAATGGCTATCAGATTATGTCCAATAATTTTAACATCCCCCCTTAATCTGATAGTCTATACAAGTTAATCATATCCAGTTTTTTAACCAAATTTTCATGTTGTTCTATATCAAACCCTTTTCTAAGGATATATGCAATTTGATTTGTAGAATCCACTTTGGCAGTTTTAACAACACCATTCAAAAAAATTTCTCTAACAAAATGCAAGTCAATTTCAAGATGTTTAGTTCTTTCATGGAACACAGGGTTGGCTGCTATCTTAATAGTAGATTGTTGTCACAGTGAAGTGTAACTGGGACTAGGTTTTCACACTACACATCCTTTAAGACCTTGAGGACCTAGATCACTTCATTGGTTACCGAGGCAAGAGCTCTATACTCTGCCTCAAAGGAAGATTTGGAGAGAGTTATGTTTTTAACTTTTCCAAGAAACCAAGTTTTCATTTATAAAAACACATTACCCTGTCACAGACTTTCTAGTTACAACACACTTGGCCCAATCTGCATCAGAATAAGCATTAAGATTCATACTAGATTTTCAAATGAATACCCAAACCTGGAGTGCTATTAAGATATCTCAATATCTTGAAGGTTGTTTTAAGATGAGAGTTCAATGGAGATGCATAAACTGTCTTAAACAATGCACAACATAGGAAATAGCAGGCCTGGTGTTAGTCAGGTAAATAAGCTTGCCCATGAGCTTCTCATAATCAACGATGTTTGCAAGTAAAGGATCATCATTAGTAGGTTCATTAGATATGACAAGCTTAGATGTCAAATGAGTCTTGGCAGGTTTACAAGCAAGCATACCATACTCATATAATAAATCAAGCACATATTTACTTTGATTCAAGCAAACACCAATGTCAGTGTCAAAAACCTTAATTCCCAAAAAGTACTTTAACTTACCTAGATCTTTAATCATGAACTTAGTTCTTAGGAAAACTTTAAACTTCTCAATCTCAACACTGTTGTTACCAGTAATAATGATATCATCCACAAACACAAGTAAAGCAAGAAACACATCACCATGAGACTTAGTGTAAAGAGTAGTCAGATTTACATTGAACAAAGCTATTTTCATTCAACACAGATGTGAGCTTAGCATTCCATTTCCTAGGTGCTTGTTTAAGACCATATACAGATATTTTGAGTCTAAAGACCATGTTTTCACCCCCAAGAAGATATCCTTGGGGTGGTTTCATGTACACAGTCTCATCAAGGTCACCATACAAGAAAGCATTGTTAATCTTAAGCTTAAACACAGGCCAAGATTGTACAATAGCAAGATTAAGCAAACACCTAATAGTAACCATCTTAACAACAAGGGCGAAAGTTTTATCATAATCTATTCCTTCCTTTTGACCAAACCCTTGAGCAACAACCCTAGCCTTATACCTTTCAATCTGTCCACTAGATTTAACTTTCAATTTCCAAATCCATTTGTAACCTAAGGCTTTCCTACCTTTAGGGAGCTCAACAATATCCCAAGTATCACTTTCAAGAAGGGCAGCAAGTTCATAATTCATAGCATCAACCCAAAGAGGGTTCTGAGATGCTTCAAAGAAACTTTTGGGTTCATTATTTTTATTAAGTTGAGTGACAAAACAGAAGTTTTCATGACTAAGCTTGGAATAACCAACAAATTTTTCAAGACCATACTTGACTTTAGAGTTGACAACAAAATGATTATAATTTTTAGGAAAAATAGAAGGTCTGATAGACCTTCTCAAAGTTTTGGTTCCCTGAGCTGAGGTGTTTGGATTTTGATCCAACGTTCCTTCAGACTCATTATTTTCATCAAGTGTATCAGCCTCCTCTTCTAACCTAGCATTAGTGTTCTCACTGTTATGAGCATCATACCTAATTGAGGAGTCAACAATGTGTACACTATCCTCAAGGTTTGAAGAGTGGCCACATTCACTGTGTGACCCATGGTCACTATTCAGATAAGGTATTACTCTTTCATCATCATTAGGAAGCTTAGGGTTATCATATTTAAAGAAGTTTAATAGGTTTAAGTCTTGGAAAACATTAGTATTCTTATCTTTATTGACTTTAGTAGCAGAATATTTAAAAGGAGATATGGTCTCAAAAAACTTAACATCTCTAGAAACAAGAAACTGATGTCTATCAAGACTATAAACCCTATAACCCTTCCGAGAACTAGAATAACCCATCATAACACACTTTTTTCAGATCTGTTAGTAAGCTTATCATGACTATTAAGAATAGTAGAAAAACACAAACAACCAAACATTCTGATATGAGAGAGATTAGGTCTGGTATTGTAAATCATTTCAAACGGAGATTTTCCATTTAGCACAAAGGATGACAATCTGTTAATAAGATAGGTAGCATCCAGCACACATTTAGTCCAATATCTAAGAGGAATTCCCCCCCCCCCCTGAAACATAAGGCATCTAGCAACATTCTGTAGATGCCTATGTTTCCTTTCAACAATCCTATTCTGTTGTGGGGTATATGCACAAGATGTTTAGTGTAGTATACCTCTTTGATTACAAAATTTTGTAAAGTTTTGATTTACAAACTCTGTCCCACTGCCACTTCTTAAAATTTTGACAGTTCTTTTAAATTGATTTTTAATCAGATTATAAAATGTGTCAATACAAGACATGGCCTCATATTTGGTTTTTATAAGATACACCCGAACAGCCCTAGTATAGTCATCCACAACAGTAAGAAAATACTTGTGACTATATAGTTGGCCACCTTATAAGGACCCCACAAGTCTAAATGCAAAATATCACCAAGAATTTTGGTCTTATGGCCACTTAAAGGAAAAGGATTCCTAGTTTGTTTAGCTCTTTGACAGATTTCACAAAAAAAGGTTTTATCATCTTTGTTAATCTTTAAGGATTGTTAGCACAGTAGGCTGGCCAAGTCTACAATGCCAATCATGATGAGACAGAGAACAAGTAATAACACTATTATGATTACTACCCTTAATACCTTATGTATCTAAGTAGTATAAACCTCTACACTGTTTACCAATCCCCACACATTTTTTTAGATTCAAATCCTGATTCACAAAGAAACACTTACTCTCATCAAACACAACAAATATTCTATTATCATTAGCCAGTTTATAAACAGAGATTCAGGTAACATAATACTCAGGTATAACAAGCACATCAAACATAATTAACCCATTATGAAGTCTTAGATTTCTAATTTTAGATATGATAGCCTCAGTCCCATTAGGGTGTGTTACTTTAATCTTAAGATGAGAAATATCAAAGAAATTTTCAAGCTCTTTATCATTGTTGGTCATGTGCTTATTAGCCCTAGAGTCAATTACCTTCCCATTATAGTTCATACCAACCTTAACACTAGTGTTGGAACAATTAAACTTGTTGAAATATCATTGAAAATTTTACTGAAACTAAAATATGTACCTGCCATATTGGCCTGCACATTCTTTCCATTTCTATTGTTATCCTTAATAACAGAGAGTAATTTAGCCATTTGCTCACTAGAAAAATCAGTAGGACAAGTAGAACCAACAAAATTATTAGACATATTTTTTCCTTTAAAATTTTGACCAACCTTTTTCTTACCAAATTCATTCGGGGTACCTAATGATCTTAAAACACCTATCAATGGTGTGACCATTGTATCCACAGTTCTCACAAACCAACTCAACATTAGAGGTAAAATTAGGTCTAATAGCATTCTGATTGTTAGGTCTAAATCCAGTACTACTATTGGTAGGTTTGAAATTTTTGATGATAGGTCTTAGAACATTAGCATTATGGTTCTGGTTTCTATGAAAATTATTCCTAGTGGTCCTATTAGACAAGAAGCTAGAATTCTGGGCTCTATAAGAGGACCCAAAGCTACTACCAAGTGTCATTCTATGAGAGTCCTCACTATAAATAATGGCATAAGCTCCCTTCACATCAGGGAGATTCTCCTAAGACAAAATAGAACTCCTAATACTCATGTAAGAATCATCAATCCCCATCAAAAATTGCATAAGTTTCAATAGTTAATTATTCTTTTTAAACTCATTAGAAGCAGTGCACACACAGTTAGGTAATTCAATCATAGCATAACACTGTTTCCACAAAGCATTCAACTTATGATAGTAATCAGGTATGTTAATGCAAATTAATGCCTACAAAATTATTAATGTTAACTAATCTTTCTTAGTTTTGATCACAACAAATTAAAAAGACATTTAACGTCAAATACAATCGTAAGACGAATTATCTAACAAACACTATCATCAAGGTAATAATCATTTAATTATTGCACTAACATATCTTAATCATGATTATTGATCATAAAAGTGATTAGTCCTAAACTTACATTTTGTCAAATGTGACAAAAGATTTTTTAATAAACTTTCTTTTTAAGAAAATATTTTATAAAAATGGAAAATGAAAATTTGAATATGGCATACTCCAAATGCCATAGGAATATCCTTTGAAGGTAAAACCTTACCTCAGATATTACTACCCCACTAAAAGACAAAAGGGAGAGGAGTCTACTCCCATGGTTCCTTAAGTAGCTATGCGGCTTCTATCAATAAGGAACCGCATGGACAATTAAAGAACCACGCTCAAAGAGACGTTAGCTTTTGTCTCCTATAAATAGTAGATCAAATTTTCATTTTCCATGAACTTTATTGGAGACTCTTTCTGCCATCTTTCTTTTTTCTAATTCCTAATCATTTGTAAATGATCACTTAATGTGTTAACTATGTTTACTTATGATTATCCCCATGATCTCCTTCTTTACCTTGTCCAAAGAGAACATCACTCACACACTTGTGATGTGATTAAAGATGAAGCCTTGATGAAGATCATCCGCTCCTAAAGATCTAGTCATATTCATCATTTGTTTTATTTGTGTCTTGTGTAGATCCAATGTATTTTTATATACTTGAATTAGTTGTGTTAATCCAATGTATTTGTGAATACTTGGATTAGTCTTGTGTAAATCCATTGTATATGTGTATACTTAGATTTGTCTAGTGTGGATCCAAGTTACATGTGTATACTTGGATATGTTTTTTATTGAGTTGTAAACTGTCGTGTGTTAGTTCTCACTAAACTAGAAAGTGATTTGTGTGTGTGTCTTGTGAGTTCTCACTTAGATTCAAAGTGAAGAGTTGTGAAGATTGGTTCTATCTTTCGATTAGAACTCGACATCTAGCCTTGTGTCGGAAAAGAAAATGGGCGACGAAGATTGGTTCTAGCTTTCGATTACAACTCGACATCTAGCCTTGTGTCTGAAAATGGTGAAGTAGGCTACACGTGTAGATTGGTCCTAGCTAAGGTTAGGTCTCGACATTTAGCTTAGTGTCAGAAAATAATGTAAGCAACGTTGTAAGGTTTTCTCCGCCAAGAAGGGAGCTTATGGATATAGTGGAAATCTCGAGTAAGGTGTACTCGAGGAGTGGAGTAGGAACGAAGATAGAGCTTCGTTGCCGAACCACTATAAATCTTGGTGTCTTCCTATTAGGTTGCTTCTTTCCTTACTTTTTACTTACTTTTGTTATTACATCACATACAACAACTACTTGTCATAGTTAATGCATTAGAATTAAACCTAATAATTATGCAACTAGATTTCATGTAAAAGGTAGTTTTGAGACAAACCTAATTGAAAGGAATTTTAATGAGGACATAAACCGAAGAGAAACTATTCAACCTCCCCCCCCCTTCCAGTTTCTACAATTGGTATCAGATCGATTTCACTCAAGAACTTTGAAGTATATAGTAATTTAAAACTTGGATCGGTCCATTGTCTCCTCAAACTAGAAGGTTTCGTTATACTAAAGTATCTCTTTGGTCAAAACTATTTTTCATTGAAAATAGGCATTTTAATTGGTAATATAGCATCTCATCTAGATTAGTAGTATTTATACATTTTAGATTTACTCTTGAAATGTATCTACTAGTTTGTATCTTGCTATGTGTAGGTACTCATGAAGATTAATCATTTAATTGATTGTGGATGAAGTTACTTACATTTGTAGAAGACTCATCATCTTGGATTTCCAACATCATTGAATGATGATATCAAGATGGATGAGAGTGATACTAGTCCTTGAAGACTTAGTAGTCACTTTAGTCATGTTTGGGCATTGCATTGTTTCCTTGAAGACTTGGAATGCATTTTGCGGCTAAGGTACGTTTTCGTCCTTCCACACGCCCTATTGATCATTCTTTTGATCATTACTTGACTGTGTGCTTGTTCTTGGCATCCTTGCCTTGAAATTTGGTTGTGGTTTGTGATTCTTTTCTTATATCCTCTCAGACCTTCATTTCTTGGATAGTTGACTCACTTCAGAGATGTAGAGTGAGTTAGTTGTTGCTTAAAGTATCAAGCATGATTTTCATGGTTTGCTCTCATACGGTTAGTAGGCTCTATATCATGTGTAATATGTGCAATTGAGCTCTGATGCCAATCTCCCCCTTTTCAATTACGACAAACTATAAACTCATATATGTAAAATCCAAAATTATTCGAATTATTAACGAGTTTATCACTATCATTTCTCTCACTTTGTCGAAGCAAAAATGTTAGCACAAGTCTTTGAAGAAGAGAAAAATTGACTTTGCTAGTACCTCCCCCTTGGTGCTTACTCCCCCTAGCTTGGGGCACCAAGTGAATAAGCTAAAGTGACATGCTATACAAAGGTTAGTAGATAGAAAAGAAACACCAATGTATATATAGTCACTACCTACTAAGTAACTTGAGAGAGAGGAAGAAAATAAATCTCAAATTAGAAGTAAGTATTTGCTAAGTATGTCCAAGGAGGGTGTTTTGATAAAATCAAAGTTCAATTGGTGGAATAGAGGTAGAAAAGAAACATCCATACCAATTGAAATGATAATATGTCAAATGGTTAGAAACTTAGAATTGTTTGAATCACCAGAACACAATTGTAAATTTTAACCATGATCAACCTTTAACAATGTGTGTGATAAAGAATTAGCGGGAAAGGAAATAACACACATAAGATTCATATTACAAAAATATGAAAGAGCATACATGTAACACCCCCACAAATGCTATGCGCAGCGGAACTACAACATTTAGGTGCTACACAGTTATCATCGCACACAAGATATATCAAACTACTCAAAAGACGTAAAAGTCTTGACATTTTTTTTAAACATAGTTAAAATGTACATGTCTACTGTTTTCCAAACCCCAAAAGAATACAATACAGAGTTTGCGTTTAGGTCCCCACTGAATCTCAACCCCAAAATACATTTTCATTCACATGACATAGTATAAAAGAGTTTTAAGTGCAAAAAGGGAGGAGAACAAGTAGACCCCCAAGCCACAACAACTTCCATCCTCGCATGCTCCACTGCTATCAACCTTGATTACCTGAAACACATGCTTAAAATCGTCAACACAAAGGTTGAGCGAATCTATAGGTTTATCAAAACATCAGTTGAACATAAGTGTTTAAAAACCAATCATGATCATTCAATAGCATTGTGGCCATACAATCTATTATTCAAGAATATGACAATTGTGTTTAAGCTCATGACACTAATCCGTTAACTCAATCACCCGCGTAATAAATACCGGCGTGATTCAGATGAAACCAGTGCCCCTTCTAAAGGCATCAGTTGCAATTATACCTTATTTCTCATACAAGATAATCTACCGCAGAACTTACTCAAAAGTACAGCTTCTCGGCTAGCATTGGGTCGTTAGCCCCGTAGTACTACAAATTGCATAAGCGGCTATCTCCCCCTACTCGAGGGCAGGACAATAGTTAATAGTTCATGAATTTAGGGTCTTTGGCAACTTGGTACTCAACACAATTTCGAGGCAACGTTCGGGTCCAACAATCATTCAAGCCTTATGTTCATTTTCATTTAACTAGCATGTATCCCCCTCGCGGGTTAAAAACATTTGAATAAAGTAAAGAGCGAGGCTATAGACTCACCTTAGATGACACACGAAGCTAGTAGTAGTAGTGATCGCCGAAGTGAAGATGCCTCCCAAATATACACGTCAAAAGCCGCCACCTAACAAATGAGGTGCGCGCTTAACAACATACTCAAGTACCTCAAAACATACTTAGTATAATAAAACCAACGATTCAAAATAATATGTACATAGACATGACCAACCAATACAAGTGAATCCCTTCTAAACCCCATAACATATACTAGCTTTCCAAAACTAGTATCTTCGATATTGATCCATCTCAAGATGCCAAATCAACACGGTTCAAGTACCCTACATAGGTCTCCAATCTCAGAATACACACTCTTACATAAGACTCATATCCTTTTAAAACTTTGAGAAGCTAATAGATTAGCCTCTCGCCCCAAACTATGACGCGAGGTTAAGTACCTCCCAAAAATACTCAGCCGGTACTTACCGAAAGTACACGCTGTTTTACCATACCTAAACAACTCCGTTTTCGACGAAACTTGGTGACAAACTCACTCAATATCTGTAGAAGACTCAGTTAAAATTTCATCAAATGATTCACATTTTAGACCCACTTTCTCGACACATCTTTTGACCTTAAAAACCGGACAGTTTTGCACACTTGTATCGTAAAACTGTTTTGACCTCCTTAACCAAAACCATTTACAAATCCGACTCTTGATTATGAAAATAGACTCAAAATGCTAAGTTTAGGGCCTGAGAACAGCCCTTGACCGTTTTTGAAACTCAAGTTATAGTCCCCGAGATTTGACCCAATATCGACAACAATTTCGGATTGCGTCGATACTCGCCTCCCGGTACACGAATATTCAAACCTATGTAACTTTTGACTCGTTATGAGTTAGAAGCTCTACCTTATACCGAAACGAGCGTCTCGGCGACTACTACAACAATATCCAATAATACCAACACTTATCCAACATCTACTGTACGAAAATCGGCCCTAAACCTACTGATCTAAAATGACTCTTTAAAAATCATACCAACAACCAATTTGACCCATTTTTATCATCATCTACACCTTAAATATGTTATACCCATCATCTACAACAACTCCTAATTCTTAAATTCACTTGCATGGTCACATGCATCAATTCAAAATTAAAAACAAATGCATGCACTCAAAAATAAAGAATTAATATAATAATAATAACATATGAGTGGAACCTTATAATGATTAATTTAGATCAAATGGTCAAGAACACCATAAAGCCCCAAAATTTCGTGGCTCCTATGATCAAAAACACCAAGATAAAATCTTTTTCAAGCTTGTTTGATTGATTAGAATTGATCCTAGCAACAAAAACAATACATGCAACCAACAAAAATGGATTAAATCAAGGATCATCAAAAATAAATTTGGAAAATCAAAGTTGATGCATGTTAGATTTGATGATTGGAAAACACTTACAAGATGATTTTATAGGTGGGTCTTTGATTAGATTTCTTCAAAAATAAAATTTGGTGGTAGATTATGGTGGTGGTTGTTTGGCCGTGAGCTAGAGAGGAAAAGGGGAGGAGAGACAAAATTTTTGTTGCAAGAAATGAAGTGTGTGTGTTTGTTTGAAGCTTATATATAGTGGAGTGGGGTAGAAAGTGTAAATAAGGCTATATTTTGGCCTTTGTTGCAAATTAACTTATAAAGATGGCAAAAATGGTACCTAGTAAGTTTTTATAAATTTACGAGAGTCGGGTTTCGTCCCGGCTACCTCAAAATACTTTTAAATGGTTTAAACGCACACCAAATGAATACACACATGGTTCCGACTCGACTTAACACGTATTAAAATAAAATCTCGAAAAACTCAAACATCGATCAATCGATATTAAAATGTAAGTTTTGGGCATCCGTCGGTATCGTAGTCGTCATCGGTTCTTCTTAAATCGTCAAACGTTAAATTACGACCGTAAACGTTGGTTTCAACTTAAACCGTCAAATATATAACAAATGAAATTTCTTAAAAATTTCAAAAATGTACGTAAAATAGGATTAAATAAATGACGTTGGGCTCGGGATATCACATCCACAAGTGAGCCTCAACTTACGAGAGATGCTCATACTGAACAGCTCTTGAGACAATAACTTAGCATCATACGGCACTTTCACGGTTGTTACATCCTTCCCTCCTTAAGGGAGCGACGTCCCGGCGCTCGCCTCTTCTTATGCTCGCATTATGTACTTCTAGTAAGATAAAGGTACTTCTTCCTAAAGAGGTCTTCATGTTCTGTTCTGGGATTCGGTTCACGTCTGGTGTTCCATCACACCTTCACCATGAGTATTATACCTTGCTTCAATCTCCTAACATCTCGATCCATGATCTCCACTTCAATTTCCCAATTTCTTCCTACGGTTATCAGCACGTCTCTTCTCACAGCTTCTCGCGGTCAACAAGTGATTCTCAATCTACACCATCTCCTCCGGAGTCTCTCAAATCATTTCAGGTCCATTCAACTGACTTTTTCCTACTTTATTCCACTCAACTGGTGATCTACATTTTCATCAACATAATTCTTCAAATGTTGCAGCTTCACGGCTAACATGGTAAATGTCGTTGTACAAGGATACCTCCACGGCAAGTGTCGGTCTCAACAACTGTCAAAATCAATCACACACGCTCGGAGCTCGTCCTTCAACGCTCGAATCGTCCTTTCACTTGGTTCATCGTCTCATAAAAATAATTGCTCACAAAGAAAATCACACGGGTCGCACATCACCTCATAGAAAAACGTTCAAAATATAAAAGACGAAGTAATCAATACTAGTCGTACCAAATCACCTTATTACGATATTACGTACATACAACCCTACTTCGTCAAAAACGAATTCATCGATACGAAATCATTCGGCGTATACATAACTCTCTCGAAGACATCACAATCCAAACAAACACAAAAGCCATTATAAAACACATACAACCATATTACGACATGTTTGCAACATAGCCAAACCATGCTAAACCAATCGGTTCAATCGGTTAACCCACGCTTGCTAATCAGCCAAGCCAAGATAAAACAAGAATATTTTCATAATTCTCGGATGAGTCCAGTCAAAAGAAAATTGCAAGTTAAAGAAGGTTCACGAGCTTGCTAGCTATTATGCATACCCAAAAGAAATAGAATAAAATAAAATACATACATATGTCATCGTAGGGTGCTCACACACGGATCCATACCCAAAAGATACTACAAGAATACCATCTTACTTCCGTCCCAAACGTGGTCAAAATCTTAATAAATATCATCATTCACAGTAAAAGAAAATACATTACATGGCACGTGTTCTCCATGATCGGACTTCATTGGACAATGTCGTCTCAAGTTCTCCCAACATACGATCACTCGACCAGATTACTTACCACAAAAATACATAAAAGGCAAGGGTTTACCACAAAAACATCAACTAGGGATATCTATCGTTTAACCATCGAAAATCAAGGATGGTTGAGTCAAGCAAAGAGGATTCCTCACTTAAAAAAGCGAAAACGACAATGGAATTGTCTTTCAATTACTGATGCACAGTTGGTAAACTTCAACAGTTTATCGCGTGTCGTTAAACATATCAAAAGGACAAGAAAGAAAATATATAAGGTACGATACATTTGATGTAGGAGAAATCTTCGTCATTTCACTTAGAGTTATTCAAACTCGGTTTTCCTCTACTTTGGCAGTCTTCTATTCTTGTTTAAAATTTCTTCTCAGTGTCGGTACGAGCCCCTTTGGTATTACATCAACGCCCTAGCGATTCCGATGAAATTTGCACGTTATACACAACTCATAAAAACATTTTCCAAAAACTACTCGGTCACGGTGACTTACCAAGTCAACACCAAACGAAAGAAAAGATTTCAAGGAATACAAGAAAAATTCAAAAATTGTCTTTAGGAACCAAAGAAAATGCGATTACTTGCATAAGGATCCACCATTTTTAAAACGTTCTCATCCAAACATTTATCAAAACACTACAAGTTTCAAGATGACCAATTTGTTTGACATTAGTGCCCTTCCTAAACTATGCATAATTAGCCAGATCATGCATACTTGAGGATCAAGCAACAACAACCAACAAAACAGGACTCTTCCCGAATTACGCATAGTTAGCTAAGCTGTGCATAATTGCGGATCGAGTGACGACACAAACGTTATTATTAAATACCAAACACGACTATGGAAGTTTTCGACCTAATCTTCAAAATAATTAAACCATTTGAAATGAAATTTGAAATGGGAAAATATTGTTACCACCGGTTTAAGAAACACATCCAACATTTTTCGTTCACTTTGGAAACATACCTTTTGCTTTGCCTTTTCATGAGAAAATAAATAAATAATTAAATAAATAAATCGACACCATTTGCATTTAGTTCACCAAAATATTTGACACACTCATACCTATTTTCACAATAGACTATTCAAAAAATGACGGTAAGGTGGTTCATGATTAAAGATCATTGCAAGCGCAACAAGTGATAAAATTAAGATCAATGAGATCGAACGAGGTAAACGAGCAATATAATTGCCAACAGCAATTAACTACATTAGAAAAGAAAATACTTCAAATATATGACAAAAGTCTCAGGATAACAACAGCAATCTACGAATACATGAAGTAAAAGTTGAATATCAACACAAGCGTCAAAAATAAAACAACGATCACACTTCCCATCGTCTCGAGTTGCACACCCATTCCACCAAGGGTATACGGGGAGAGAAGAATAACCACTTGGTTAACTATAAACAATTTTCACCAGGAAGATCGAGTTCTTTCACCTCTACAATTTGGTAAAGCGGCTTCGCCTCCTCGCCTTTGTTAAATATAAATAAACAACCACTCTAACGAAGATTTATAGCATCATACAAGTAAATACAGAATTTTAGGTTCCATTAACCGAAAGAAGAAAGTTATGGCGTCCATGAACATGACAAAATACACCGGGTGACATACCCTCATCATCAAGTACTAGCGAAATAGTAGTTTTAAAATAGTTATAATAATAATGGTTTCATATCATGAAAAATGTTAAAATGAACAGTCTCATTACTACCCAAGTTCAGATATAGACTCGCAAAATCAAAGAACTGATGTTTTACGATCGAACCATCGTGACTCAAAACATTATATATACATCTTTATTAAATAATATACAAGTAGGCGTTTGTTGTATAATCCAGTTGCGTATAATAATTAGTGTTACCTTGTACATTGTAAAACCGAACATTTACACATTTTTAATTTGTGTTACACTATTAAAGAATTTATACCTTTCATCTATCAATCTTTGCAAAGTTTTTATTTCTAGAAGTTATAATCTCAAGAAAATTATCAACATTAGTAGATGCGGTGACTCGGTCATCATAATTGACAAATCATTAGGTTTGAAAATCTCCATACTTGTGCCAAAACCTCATTAATGTTCATACCTTAAGTACCAAAAACATACGTAGTAAGAATTTTCCAAGTTTTACGTTTTTATTATTACGACTTATATTATCACAAATATACACGTATCCAACATGACTCAAACTAGTCCAATTAACTCTTAAAATCAACCTTTGACTTTTATTACACACATGTTTTCCCCAAAACTGTTTTGTTAAATCATATTCGCGTAATTCGACTCAAATGATAAAGAGGTTTCACGTGGTATTATCTCGGATACTTACTGATTTTAGTCGAGACTTAAATCTCAAAAATTAATGATAATAATATGATAATATAATAATGAAGTAGGTGATCAAAATGCTTATTTCAATTATTTTCAAAATATATAAAATTCAACTTTTAATCCTTAGCCCATTATCAAATGATTTTAAAATTAACACATCTCGTCGCGGAATAAAACAAAAGATTTTTCAAACGATTTTAAACAAGCATCATCGAATTACACATATTGATTCTCTATAACGACAATTAAACAAACAAATGATTTCCAATTACGTTCCATCAATGTTTAAAAATTTATTTCAAGCGTTATAATTTCTCACTTAAAGTGTACATTCCGATTTTTAACCCAGTTTATTCAATACAACAAGTAACGCGTTCTAGTTTACACCAATGCATACGCAAAACACAGCCTTATGTTTTAAAATAAAACCACTTTTACAAAGTTTTTATCTCCAAAATACGTGACCAATTCTTCTACTCATGTCTTATATTACAAGATACGTCAAAAGTTTACTACGTTGACCCGAAAATTAATTCATACTAAATCCAAGTTATATATACTCGACAGTCATATCGTAAATTTTATTATAAACTCCTTTCTCAAATTTATTTAAACAAATTCTTAACAAGTCCATCACAATCTTTTAGTATCAAATTTTAATATATGAGAACAAGGATTTTACGAGTAATAATAATTACTTATTACGATTTACCAACCAAGGTTGAAGGAAAATAATTTCACAATGTCCGTTTATTCTCTACACGAATTTTACTTGTTATAAGACACATCATATGTCATTTTTATCCAAAAGTTTCATTCGCCAAATATTAAATATGTAAAAACACTTTATGTTTAAATCATTCGATCAACAAAGTCTTATGCTTATTTAACTCACACAAATACCGGACCTCTTCATGTAAAATATCGAATTCAAAATAATGAAACAACAAAACAAAATGAAATAAACGAAGCGAAAATACGTATGTCAACTAAATGTTGTTATCGGCCTCGGATGAGTCTCGAAATCGTACTCCACAAAATTAACACAAAAACCAACCAAATTCCAAGTTATCGCGCTTGATCACAACGCCAGTCTATTTTAAAACACATCTTTAAAATTCAAGTAGAATAGTAAACAACGATTAAATGGCAACACGCCTCAACCACGTTTTCATAATATACACACATGATTCGCCGCCCCAATGTACGCATCGTCGATTATACTTCGTCTATGTTATAGTTACGTGAACTAACATATCAAACCCATTAGGAATAAAGGAAATAAAGTAATACGTAAGTAAATTACATTTCAAAAGAAAATGTCCAAAATGGCACATCACGGTGCGATAACGACAATCGAGATCGACCTAGTCGATATAAAATATGTTACGAAGCATCATTTACGTATCTAGAGTATCAAACGAGGTTCATATTCGGTTATTCGAACAATAAATTAATTATCAAGATTGATAATTTGCGGTGAGGCCGAATTCTCAACAAAACCGCATTATAACTTGTACGATAATCACTCAAGGACCATTGCTTCACGTGCAATGCCTTTAAACACCATAGTATATACATACTTATACATACAACCATTCCTACATACATGTAGGATTACAACGCGGTGTTGCCATGTAATGAAATGTAGCCCGTTATGCCAATTACATGCAACATATACGATAATCTTTACAGGAATTTGCAAATTACGATGATAAGTACTCAACGTACAAAACAATATATCTCAATATATATCTCAAAGTATTTACTTACTAAATACTTAGGGAATTCATATCAATTTCTAGGGATACATCTAAAATATAAAGCAATGCTAAAGAATTCTTACCGGAGCCATGCAGGATAGTTGTGTGTGCTTGGACCATTTCTTACGACACCAAAAGTTATAGTTTAGGATTTTCAAAAACGACCTAGTTCTCTATAACTCATGGCTCTGATTACCAATCTGTAACACCCCCACAAATGCTATGCGCAGCGGAACTACAACATTTAGGTGCTACACAGTTATCATCGCACACAAGATATATCAAACGACTCAAAAGACGTAAAAGTCTTGACATTTTTTTTAAACATAGTTAAAATGTACATGTCTACTGTTTTCCAAACCCCAAAAGAATACAATACAGAGTTTGCGTTTAGGTCCCCACTGAATCTCAACCCCAAAATACATTTTCATTCACATGACATAGTATAAAAGAGTTTTAAGTGCAAAAAGGGAGGAGAACAAGTAGACCCCCAAGCCACAACAACTTCCATCCTCGCATGCTCCACTGCTATCAACCTTGATTACCTGAAACACATGCTTAAAATCGTCAACACAAAGGTTGAGCGAATCTATAGGTTTATCAAAACATCAGTTGAACATAAGTGTTTAAAAACCAATCATGATCATTCAATAGCATTGTGGCCATACAATCTATTATTCAAGAATATGACAATTGTGTTTAAGCTCATGACACTAATCCGTTAACTCAATCACCCGCGTAATAAATACCGGCGTGATTCAGATGAAACCAGTGCCCCTTCTAAAGGCATCAGTTGCAATTATACCTTATTTCTCATACAAGATAATCTACCGCAGAACTTACTCAACGTACAGCTTCTCGGCTAGCATTGGGTCGTTAGCCCCGTAGTACTACAAATTGCATAAGCGGCTATCTCCCCCTACTCGAGGGCAGGACAATAGTTAATAGTTCATGAATTTAGGGTCTTTGGCAACTTGGTACTCAACACAATTTCGAGGCAACGTTCGGGTCCAACAATCATTCAAGCCTTATGTTCATTTTCATTTAACTAGCATGTATCCCCCTCGCGGGTTAAAAACATTTGAATAAAGTAAAGAGCGAGGCTATAGACTCACCTTAGATGACACACGAAGCTAGTAGTAGTAGTGATCGCCGAAGTGAAGATGCCTCCCAAATATACACGTCAAAAGCCTCCACCTAACAAATGAGGTGCGCGCTTAACAACATACTCAAGTACCTCAAAACATACTTAGTATAATAAAACCAACGATTCAAAATAATATGTACATAGACATGACCAACCAATACAAGTGAATCCCTTCTAAACCCCATAACATATACTAGCTTTCCAAAACTAGTATCTTCGATATTGATCCATCTCAAGATGCCAAATCAACACGGTTCAAGTACCCTACATAGGTCTCCAATCTCAGAATACACACTCTTACATAAGACTCATATCCTTTTAAAACTTTGAGAAGCTAATAGATTAGCCTCTCGCCCCAAACTATGACGCGAGGTTAAGTACCTCCCAAAAATACTCAGCCGGTACTTACCGAAAGTACACGCTGTTTTACCATACCTAAACAACTCCGTTTTCGACGAAACTTGGTGACAAACTCACTCAATATCTGTAGAAGACTCAGTTAAAATTTCATCAAATGATTCACATTTTAGACCCACTTTCTCGACACATCTTTTGACCTTAAAAACCGGACAGTTTTGCACACTTGTATCGTAAAACCGTTTTGACCTCCTTAACCAAAACCATTTACAAATCCGACTCTTGATTATGAAAATAGACTCAAAATGCTAAGTTTAGGGCCTGAGAACAGCCCTTGACCGTTTTTGAAACTCAAGTTATAGTCCCCGAGATTTGACCCAATATCGACAACAATTTCGGATTGCGTCGATACTCGCCTCCCGGTACACGAATATTCAAACCTATGTAACTTTTGACTCGTTATGAGTTAGAAGCTCTACCTTATACCGAAACGAGCGTCTCGGCGACTACTACAACAATATCCAATAATACCAACACTTATCCAACATCTACTGTACGAAAATCGGCCCTAAACCTACTGCTCTAAAATGACTCTTTAAAAATCATACCAACAACCAATTTGACCCATTTTTATCATCATCTACACCTTAAATATGTTATACCCATCATCTACAACAACTCCTAATTCTTAAATTCACTTGCATGGTCACATGCATCAATTCAAAATTAAAAACAAATGCATGCACTCAAAAATAAAGAATTAATATAATAATAATAACATATGAGTGGAACCTTATAATGATTAATTTAGATCAAATGATCAAGAACACCATAAAGCCCCAAAATTTCGTGGCTCCTATGATCAAAAACACCAAGATAAAATCTTTTCCAAGCTTGTTTGATTGATTAGAATTGATCCTAGCAACAAAAACAATACATGCAACCAACAAAAATGGATTAAATCAAGGATCATCAAAAATAAATTTGGAAAATCAAAGTTGATGCATGTTAGATTTGATGATTGGAAAACACTTACAAGATGATTTTATAGGTGGGTCTTTGATTAGATTTCTTCAAAAATAAAATTTGGTGGTAGATTATGGTGGTGGTTGTTTGGCCGTGAGCTAGAGAGGAAAAGGGGAGGAGAGACAAAATTTTTGTTGCAAGAAATGAAGTGTGTGTGTTTGTTTGAAGCTTATATATAGTGGAGTGGGGTAGAAAGTGTAAATAAGGCTATATTTTGGCCTTTGTTGCAAATTAACTTATAAAGATGGCAAAAATGGTACCTAGTAAGTTTTTATAAATTTACGAGAGTCGGGTTTCGTCCCGGCTACCTCAAAATACTTTTAAATGGTTTAAACGCACACCAAATGAATACACACATGGTTCCGACTCGACTTAACACGTATTAAAATAAAATCTCGAAAAACTCAAACATCGATCAATCGATATTAAAATGTAAGTTTTGGGCATCCGTCGGTATCGTAGTCGTCATCGGTTCTTCTTAAATCGTCAAACGTTAAATTACGACCGTAAACGTTGGTTTCAACTTAAACCGTCAAATATATAACAAATGAAATTTCTTAAAAATTTCAAAAATATACGTAAAATAGGATTAAATAAATGACGTTGGGCTCGGGATATCACATCCACAAGTGAGCCTCAACTTACGAGAGATGCTCATACTGAACAGCTCTTGAGACAATAACTTAGCATCATACGGCACTTTCACGGTTGTTACAATACAAGAGAAATATTCATACACACAATATGAATATTAAACCAACAAATAAGGAAAATAAACAACATAAGCATAAACTACTCTAGTAGTAATAATCCTCCCAGATTGCTTAAGTTTTTATTAAATCAAACAATTAAAACACAAAGTGTGCTTTAATTGGAAAAATAAGACGACGAGGCATCGTTCGAATATTTGTTCACGGGAACAAATACTTTGAGATGAGGTCGAGTGAGAATTAATTCAAGAAAATTTACCTTGTCATACACATGAGCAAGTTCAATTTGATGAAATCGACAACAAGCACACGAGATTCCATGATGCAAAACAAAGTCTTTAGATGGGGGAGGACCATCAAGATGAGAAGGTGGTGGTGGAGAGGGAGATAATGGATAAGAAATGTTTTTATAATGCCTAGAGAGATTTGGGAAAGAAGAGAGGTCATTGAGGTGAGGTATTTGCAAGGTTTAGGTGGTGGTGGAAGAGCTTCTTTTTCTCTGGTCTTTGGATTGATTGAGAAAGTCTCATTCCAATACTCAATAGGAGAGAAAGAAGAAGTCTTGCAAGGTTTGGGAGAATAGGAATCATGATGATTCTTGTTCTTCATGATCTAAACGGGTCGAACCGAGATTTTTGGTTTCTTGGTAAGATTAGAAGAAGAAGCTTTAGGTTTAGAAGATTGTGACAAAGAGATGTCAAGGTTAAGATTAGAAGAGTTAGACATTGTGAGGGATGAGAAGAAGAACTCCCAAAACAAGAGAATTTAAAGAAAGTAGACAACGCAAAGATTTGAAATGAAAACAAAAGGTTTCAAAGAATGTTTAGCCAAAATTGGCAAACAAAGAATCTTGAGAAAGATTGTGGTCAAAGAAGAAAGACAAAAAACGAGCCAATTTTAGGCTTGTTGTCCGCGGTTCTTTAACAGAACCTGCGGTTCCTTAAATATAAGGAGTCGTGCGACCTTTAAGGAGCCGCATATAGTGGACTTGAAAATACGATTTTACAAAGTTTTGAGAAAAAATAAAACTCTTTCAAAATTTTGCAAATCTTGGATTTTTACCTCTTTTAGCACTAGATTATGCCTCGGTTGCACAAAAGGCAACACACTCACAAAGAGTGTCTTGAAAAAGGGTGACAAAATATTTAGATAACATTTTGAAACAATTTTAGTCAAGTTTTAGAGGTTGTGATAGATTAAGGTTCAATTTTAAATAAATTAAAGTTGATTAGTGTGAGCACATAGGTTGAAACACACAAAGACTTAATCTATACATGAAGGGAAAGGAAATACAAGAAAATAAATAACAACTAACTATTATGAAGTTAGCTAAACTAGTTCTTAATATGGTACACTTCCTTGGCTTGATTTTCTTTTAAAAGCATTTATTTTAAGAAAATCATCATTCATCTCCTAGGAGGTGGAGGCATGGAGAACAAAGTAAGCAAGAAATCTTGAAACGTCCTATGAAGTCCAAACATCTCCATTTTTATGTTTTGAATGATGTAGTTGTTATAGAGACAACATGGACAATTTGAACCATGAGCTTCTAGAAAACCAAAGAAGTATGGATCACCCATGAAATGGGAAATAGGAACACCCAAAAGTGGAGTGGTTGAGGGAGGAGGAGGAGGAGCTATGGTGTCTAATGGTGAGATGGGTGAATTTGGTGGAGTGAATGGTGAGGTAACCAAGGGCTTGACAATGTCATTCACAAAGGGAATGCTTTGAAGAGGTTGAGGGTTCACATCCAAGAGAGGAATAGGAGTGAAGGGCGAGGACAACCCATTCATCCTAGATTGGAATGAAGAGAAGGTAGAACCATGTGAATGGTTAGTACCATGAGTTGAACTTGTCTTAAATGGTGCAAGAGGTGGTGAAGATGATGAAGAAATGAGAATAGGAGATATCTCATCCTTGGGTGTATGAAAAGATGAAGAGCCAAGTTTGGGAAAATTGATCTTGACCTTAAGGTTTCTTTTCGATGAGGATGGTTTGGAAGAGTTTGATGATCTAGTAGACACCATGGTTGTGTGTCTAGGTTTAGAAAGAAGGCTTAAAGGATGAAGAAGAAGATCAACCAAGAGAGGTTTAAGAAGGAGAAGGGGTGATCCAAACTAATAATGGGTTAAGACTCATTCTGATGAACATTGAAATTAGGTAGGCTAATTTAGGAAAAAGCTGGTTTTTAACAAAATTTCATCAATATTTACAAAGATTTAGAGAAAACAGTGTAAAGAAAAGATTATGTCGAATACAGAGCCTATGGTTCCTTAAATAGGGTTGCGGTTTGTTATCACTGAGGAACCGCCCATATTTAAAGAAACGTGAGCAGGCTTCAAAATGGTGGACTTCTAGCAACATTTAACAGCCTAGGTTTTAGACAATGATTTATCAAGCCAAAGTAGACTATTAACCAAAATCTAGAAAGCTAACTAACACAAAAAAATGAACCAAGTCATGCACATCAAAAAATTGATAGCATGAACGAATAGGATTAAAAAATCTAGTAATCCAAACACAAAGTCTTAGTTAGATAACACTAAATACTAAAACAAGAAACATAAATAAGGTTCGAGTTACAAACGTGGTAACAACCATGAGCAATACTTTAACTCATTTTCTTTCATGAACATTTCTCTATTTTCTTGATCCTTCCCTTAGGTTCTCTAGAAGACAATGCTTAAGATAGAATTGATAGTTGGAATCAATTTCTAGAGATGACAATTGAGAGATAGTGGATGACAAAGTGTCATTTGAGTTGATAGGAGAGATATCAAAGGTATGAGAATTCTCTTGATGAACATTTACATCTTCATTTGAATCATACTTAGGCTCAAGTGAGAGGTTCCCTTTAACGAGAAGCATAACACGATCAACAAAGCAAAATGATGATGCATTTAAAGGTGGAAAGTCAAGGAGAGCTTGACGAGAGAGAATCATAGCAAAAAGAAGACTTGAATGAGACTCAAGGGGAACAAATTTAATTCTTCTAGCTATGAAAAATGCAATATTTGTATGGGGTGGAGGTTGCAACACAATACAACATATGTGCCAGACAAGCGGGCACATAGTTGCCATTACCACCGAGACACATTGCATTTTCCCTAATGATTTCCGTCCAAGGGATCGTAAAATCATTAAGATCGCTAGTTAGTAATTCCCAAGGAGTGAGAGCACGAATTTATCCTTCAAGTTTACCAAGAATAGGATGTTCACGAGGTTTGGCAATAGTACAAGAAATGGCCGAAGGAGAGGGTAGCTCGGTCACATAATGCACATCAATAGAGGCCGATTCTATGGAGTTGATACTCCAAGCATCAGTGAACCTACATTGACCGTTGTATGGAACACTGATAATTTTTTCAAATCCTTCAAGAGTGTATCAAAGGTTTTCTCCTTGATGGAAAACCTTATCAATAAACCATTATTGATGCACATTAATGTGAATGAGCTAAAGAATTCCAAGAGAAAAGAAGGAAAGATTGGCTCATCAATATCAAGCAAACAATCAAAGCCAATGGATTTGAACATGAATCTAATGAAGTCAAGTCCAATGAAGTTAGAAGGAACAATCCGTCCTTCATGAAAACTATGAGATTCTAGAGACCGAAAAGAATTTTTGAGGGAACGAGATTGACACGAGGAAGAAAGAGTAGGCATGTATTCTCTAGTTTTCTCATGATCTTTATGAGTTTCCAAGTGCATGATTAAGTACCTAAACATAAAAAAAATAATGTTCCAATCACTCTTATGTTACATAATGACTAAAAGTAAAAAACGTGAGAATGTGTTTAATCAATTTCTTGACAAACAAAGGGTTAATCCTTATCATTCCCATGTTCACAATGTACCCAATTCATCATTGACTAGAACATATAAGCTATGTAAAATCAACCATGAACTTGAACATTGGTTTATCAAAAATTCGTTTTAAGGTAAGCATTAAAAATGCAATTACCAATTTGTTCATGGGTTCATATCAATTCTATTATATAACCAAAATTACTTAGTCAAAATTCGGATTGTTATACAAGTGGGTTTTAGTGAAATCGCAATGAATTCGAACCTAAGGAATCATAGTAATATAACTATGTCAACCCACATTCCTAGCATGGTTCTAATTCAATATTAATTTTAAAAATCTCCAATTATGAAAATAAGAACCTTAGAACAAATTAGTTGAAATTGAATGAATGTACTTACAACTAATTGATGTTGGAAGAGGGAAGAGTAAAACCTACAACTTGGAATCAATTAATCTTGAGTGATTGAATCTTTTGATGAATCAACAATGGTGGAAAAGTGAAAACCCGTCGCCTCTATGGAGAAGAAAAGGTAGGTTTGTTTTGAAATAATGATGTTTAATGAAAACTGATTATTTTAGTCACTCAGTGGGGTCGCGGTTCTTTACCGATAAAGAACCGTGGTTTGAACCGTGACAATTAAAGAACCGCCCACAGTGGGAGGTTTTTAACAAAGAAAATTAAAGAAATTTTTAAAAACAAGTTTTTCTAAAATACTTAAAATATATCTTATGCCTTTTGGAAATCATTCGACCACTTCAAAACTAGGTGATAATGCCTTAATGAAGGATTACGAGTTAAATCAAAACCAAAAAAGTCCGAATAGGACCAAAACGGAAAAACGACTACTCGTAGCAAAGAAGCAAAGAATAGATAAGCCAAGGGGAGTGAATCAAGACCAAGTTCAATGCTCAAGATACAAGTGACAATCTTCAAGTAGTAGTAACGAAGAGCTTGTGTCATTTATAGTGGCCTAAGACGTGCCTTTCTGGCGAAAGTCTAAACGGCTTTGGTAATGAACCATACCAAGCAATTTTGATAAATAGAGTAAGATCACTTTTAAGGATATTCTTAAGCTATTTCAAAATGTGATCAAAGTATAGATTCACTTTCTCTCCCACATGATCGGAAAATTATTATTGCTAGGATTTACAATAACAATATCCTTGGAATATTTCAATTCCAAATGTGTAATATCCTAACGACAACTTATGGAGTAGTTTGGTATCTCAAGGGATTAATCAATCATCCTAGAGATGAGCTCAATTGCACATATTACACATGATATAGGGCCTCCTAACCGTATGCGTGCAAACCATAAAAATCATGCTTGATACTTTAAGCAACAACTAACTCACTCTACATCTTCGAAGTGAGTCAAGTATCCAAGCAATGAGGTTTGAGAGGGTATAAGAAAAGAATCACAAACCACAACAAAATGTCAAGGCAAGGATGCCAAGAACAAGCACATAGTCAATTATGATCAAAAGAATGATCAATAGGGTGTGTGGAAAGACGAAAACGTACCTTAGCCACAAAATGCATTCCATGTCTTCAAGGAACAAATGCAATGCCCAAACATTACTAAAGTGACTACTAAGTCTTCAAGGACTAGTATCACTCTCATCCATCTTGATATCATAATTCAATGATGTTAGAAATTAAAGAAGATGAGTCTTTTACAAATGTAAGTAACTCAATCCACTATTAATTAAATGATTAATCTTCATGAGCACCAACAAATAGCAAGATAGAAACTAGTAGATACATTTAAAGAGTAAATCTAAAATGTATACATACTACTAATCTAGATGAGATGCTATATTACTAATTAAAAGGCCTATTTTCAATGAAAAATAGTTTTGACCAAAGAGAGACTTTAGTACAACGAAACCTTCTAATTTGAGGAGACAATGGATCGATCCAAGTTCTAAAGTACAATATACTTCAAAGATCTTGAGTGACCATCGCTCTGATACCAATTGTAGAAACTAGAAGGGGGTTAAATAGTTTCTCTTCGGTTTATGTCCTAATTAAAATTCCTTTCAATTAGGTTTGTCTCAAAACTACCTTTTACATGAAAGCTAGTTGCATAATGATTAGGTTCAATTCTAATGCATTAACAATGACAAGTAGTTGTTGTATGTGATGTAATAACGAAAGTAAGTAAAGAGTAAGGAAAGAAGCAACCTAATAGGAAGACACCAAGATTTATAGTGGTTCGGCAACGAATCTCTATCTTCATTCCTACTCCACTCCTCGAGTACACCTTACTCGAGATTTACACTATATCCACAAGCTCCCTTCTTGGCGGAGAAAACCTTACAACATTGCTTACATTATTTTCCGTCACTAAGCTAAATTTCGAGACCTAATCTTAGCTAGGACCAATCTACATACGTCGCCTACTTCACCATTTTCCGACACAATGCTAGATGTATAGTTCTAATCGAAAGCTAGAACCAATCTTTGTCGCCCATCTTCTTTTCTGACACTAGGCTAGATGTAGATTTCTAATCGAAAGCTAGAACCAATCTTCACAACTCTTCACTTTGAAGCTAAGTGAGAAATCACAAGACACAAACACAAATCACTTTGTAGTTTAGTGAGAACTAACACACAACACTTTACAACTGAATAAAAACATATCCAAGTATACACATGTAACTTAGATCCATACTAGACAAATCCAAATATAAACATATACAATGGATTTACACAAGACTAATCCAAGTATTCAGAAATACATTGGATTAACACAACTAATCCAAGTATACACAAATACATTGGATCTACACAAGACACAAATAAAACAAATGATGAATATGACTAGATCTTTAGGAGAGGATGATTTTCATCAAGGCTTCATCTTTAATCACATCACAAGTGTGTGAGTGATCTTCTCTTTGGACAAGGTAAAGAAGGAGATCAATGGGATAATGATAAGTAAACATACTTAGCACATTAAGTGATCATTTAAAAATGATTAGGAATTAGAAAAGAGAAAGATGGCAGAAAAAGTGTCCAAAAAGGTTCATGGAAAATACATATATGATCCATTCTTTATAGGAGACAAAAGCCAACGGATCTCTGATCGCGGTTACTTAATTTCCCATGCAGTTCCTTATTGATAAGGAGTCGCATAGCTACTTAAGGAACCGTGGGAGTAGACTCCGCTCCCTTTTGTCTTTTAGTAGGTAGTAATATCTGAGGTAAGTTTTTTCCTTCAAAGGATATTCCTATGGCATTTGGAATATGCCATATTCAAATTTTCATTTTCCTTTTTAATAAAAAAAATTCTTAAAAAGAAAGTTTATTAAAAAATCTTTTATCACATTTGACAAAATGTAAGTTTAGGACTAATCACTTTCATGATCACTAATCATGATTAAGATATGTTATTGCAATACTTAAATGATTATTACCTTGATGATTGTGTTTGTTAGATAATTTATCTTACGATTGTATTTAACGATAAATATCTTTTTAATTTGTCGTGATCAAAACTAAGAAAGATTAATTAACACTAATAATGTTTTTAGGCATTACTTTGCATTAATAATCTCACCTTTTTTGATTACGACAAACTATAAACTCATTTTAAAATACAAAATTATTCGAATTATTAACGAGTTTATCACTATCAAGATAGGTTAGAGCCATTTTGTTTCAAGGTGTTAATCTTATGATGCAAATTAAAGATAACATAACCATTAACTTTATGATATGTCTCTTTCAATTCTCTCCAAACATGTTTGTCCTTTTTTGAAAATTTTGTCCAAGAAACAACTCCTGAGATATAGAGTTAAGAATCCACCCCAAAACCAAAACATTAACCCTATCCCATTGATTTCCAAAAAATTCATCAGTTAAAGACATTTTACATGTTCCATCAATAAAACCAGTTTTATTTTTTCCTTCCAAAGCCAACAACATAGCATTAGCCCAAACTTGATAATTTTCAGTTCCTTTTAATTTAACAGACACAACAGTTAAAATTGTTGAGTCATTAGAGTGTAAATGTAAAGGCTTACTCACATCTAACTTACTGACGAGTGTGACTGGATCAGTTACACTCTCAATATCAGAGTCACCATGTTCGGACATGGTGAAGGTCAGAGGGTCAAAAAATTAAACTCAATCCAACGCCAACTAAGTTCCCAGGCTTTCAAACCACTCAAGGTGACAGGTCAAGGGCAAGGCAGAGGATGAGGGTCCAGATAATAGGGTAAGAAATAAATAAACAACCAACACCCAATCAACAAAAAAAAACGGTTAATTAATAGTAATAAGACAATAAACACTTAGCAAATAAAGAGAGAGTGATGAGAGGTGTTATAGTGCACGCAAACAAAGCACAATCGAACTGTTACTCCTATCTTCACTTAGTCTAGGAAGTAACAGAACCTCCAAGGAACAAACCAAATTTTTCTTCTCGGAAAAATTAGGGAAAGTCACCAAAACGAATAGATCTACCAACGAATCAATCAAATCCGTCACAGTAACCACCACAAACCAATCAATCTTCCAAAAAAGTGAAACCCTAATTTTCTTCTCAAGAAAAATTAGGGAAAATCACCTCAATCGAAGAATAAAACCACCAATTGGATGTGTCAGTAACAAAATTAATAATAGTAACCAGATCTTCGAAACCCTAATTTTTCCTCAAAGAAATTAATGGAGCAAAACAAAAGATCTTGAAGTAATATTAACAGATCCAGCTATCTTAATAGCAGAACTAACCAAAAAAGTGTGTATAAACAAAAAACCTCAAATTTTATCAAACCCAAAAAAACAATTTTCATCGATTTTAATAACATGGCTCTGATACCATGTAGAAAAACATGATTCAAGAGTCCCAAACAGCCTTATATTATATTAATTAAGATTATGTAGATCAAAACCAAAAGGAAAATACTTAAGACTACCAGTGTTAATCACATATAGCCCTATTATCTACATGATAATAGTTTTACAAATCAAACATAAAAGAAAAAGATCAAGATCAAACTAGGGTTTCAGAGACGAGAGAGAGAGAGGGAAATTATTTCACAAAAAACACATAGATACAAAAAATACATAAAAGAAAAGGATCAAGATCAAACTAGGCCGATGGGCTTTTATGACCGCTGGTCATGGGCTTGAGAAGACTGGGCTAATGCCTTGTTGATAACTTTGTCCAAGAGGCAGCTTAAGTCCCTCTATCATATAGCAGCTTCACCAAACATCCAAAGGACTAACTAAAATAATCAAAGTAAACATAATAAGTCCCTCAAGTATGTAATGGCTATCATATTAGGTCCAATAATTTTAACACTCGTGCACGATTAAAATTTCTAAAAAAGATAGTTTTAGTGAAATATAAAACAACAATCTTACAGATGATACAAACTAACATCCTCTAAAATCTTTTTATAAATGTGTGAGGTACAATCCTAGTATGTAAGAATGACATATAACGGTTACAAGTTTGACGTGCAAGCCAAGCGAGTAATTTTCTATTACAACTACAATCCTTAACACTATTTAAATAATTAAACCGCTTTTTATTTTCTAATTAAATTACATTAAATCCCTCATACGTATTGCTATTACATATAACAATTTGTTTCGTCCATCTCTAAGCGCACCTAAGTTGAACGGAGTGGAAGGTGAGTTAAGAGTGAGTTCTCACGTTATCAATATTTACACGCGGTTCTAATACCATCTTTTAAAACTCACATGTGGATTTTTGTTCTCAAAGCAAACACACATCCCCAATTGTCACATACATACTTCTTAGTATACACAAAAAAGTTTAGGCCCGATCTTATACGACCGTTTCATAATTATTTAAAAAAGATATTCAAACACTTTTTTTCTATAAACACCTCACATATTAACACTTTTTTCAAAACACACAACTCTCTCATATTCTCTAAATAACTAATACCAACAAATGTTCGACGAAAATTTTTTCTAGTCCACCAAACGCTGCCTAAGAAAAATACCGCTAACTCTCCATTGACGCACGGCGAAACGTTTAACCTCGGGAACACGTCATCGAACCAACAACACCGATCGTACTATGTTAACCAACCATACTAAAACTCACCGTACCGCAACCCGATATCAGCACTGGTGACGAAATCATGCACGAACCAACCATATCCAACCCGTATAATTTTACCTAATACTCCCAAACACCCGAGTTTCAAATTTTTTGCTCACTATAATCCTCGTTCCTTTTTACTAACTGCGTTGGTGGTTCGTCATCAAAATCACATGTCGACTTACCTACCTCTCCCATACATGCATTCCCCAGTCAAGGCTAGTAAGAGCCTTCTTTTTTGAGAAGATTCCCCCACTGTTGAAGTTTTGGTACCACAACCAACACACTCGAGGGCGAGCAAAGGACGACAAACCCAATGGGTTTCGAACATTGGTCGATATGCATGATGAACACACGAGGAGGAACTGGTGTTGTGTAATAGTTGATTCTATGTTTTTGAAAATAGTTCGACGGGTAAACGATAGATATACCGCGAGTTTTTGAAATGAGATTTTGAAAGACTTGGAGAGTAAAGCAGGGCAGTACGGTAAAAGGACGTATAATATCGTTAACGAGAAATGAAAGTTGATACGCCTTCAAGTGCGTCAATTTGTTGGAGTGTACAATAACATATTGGGTATGTTAGTCAAGAGTCGAGCCGACGACGAGGATTACATAAATAGGGAACTTGAGGAATATTAAGTTGAGTTTGGGACAAGGTTTAAATATCGTCATTATTGGAATGTTTTAAAAGGTAGACAGGAGTTTTAGTGGCGAAGTTGTGAGATTTTTTAAAAAATCTCTATGCGGCGGCAAGAGGTCAGCGGCAGTAGCAAAGTTTGGAGGCGCTAACATAAATTAAAATGTTGGCGATTAAGCACACGAAGTTTAACAACCAATCGGCAGTGATAGAGCGAAAGCTACAAACTAGAAAGCGAACAAAGCATCAGGCTCCTCAAGTCCAAATGACGAAGAATTAACAAGGAATATCGTATCTTAAAACGCTTAAAATATCATTAAAATACCCCAAAATATGTTTGTGTTTGTTCATTGTGTATTTTAGGTACGGATATCATGAAATCAATAAAAGATCACAAGAATCAAGCAAAAACAAACACGGGAAACAAATCCGCACAAAGAACCGGACCCGAGAAAGGAATTTCCAAAAATACCCTTGAAGTTTGAAGATTTGGCAAGTTTGGTCCCTCAATTTTGAAGACTTGTCACAAATGACCCTCCACTATTCATTTGTATAAGAAATACCCTTGAAGATTGAATACATGTCAAAAGAAGTCCTTGGAATTTGGTCAAAATGCAAGTTTGGTCCTTGTGATAACTTTATCAAAACATTTGGTGGCAAAAGTGTGAAACTAAAAACTTGTTTAACAAAGGAAATACAAGTTTGGCTGATTAAACATGAATTGACAAGTTTATGGGAACTTGAGGACCATTTCTGCCTAGACAACCAAAGTCCTCTCACCCTATCACCTCTTGCCACCTCACCCACTATCACCCATCCTCCAACCACACGTCTCCACCTCACCCTCCCACAGCCAACTCGCCATTCCACTTAATTTGTTTGTTAATAGATTTTTAAAAATCTGTTTAATAAATGATTAAGGTGGGAAACACCTTTTTAAAACATCAACCCAAATCAAACACCCTTGTTCACATATCCCTCTAATCACGAACCCTAATCCCTAAACTTTTAATTAACCAAAATTAGAAGTCCAAGTCATCCAGATCCTTGATTTATGTTAACCTCATCTAAACCCACATCCTAAAAACCCTGCTACATCAACCATGTGGCACCCCATGTGTCCTATGGGGACCTCCCCTGCCCATCACTTTCGTCCCAACCCCAATACCCTGGCAACATCAACAGCTCACAAGTATTCCTTGGTCCCAAAGGTGTTTGATCAACGTCCAAGATCAAAATGCAAGCTGTCTCATCACATCTGGCCAGTTGACTGATTTTCAAGAACAAGACCCAAGGGCAACAGTGGCATTTCATGTTTAGGATTTTAGATATTCTAGATTGTTCTATCTTCCTGTATAAATAGAGGATGTATGTGTCCCTATTTCTTGTTCCAGTTTTTTTGTAGATTATTAATTGATTAATAAAAATGAAATTTTAAAGATTGTGTAAAATACTGAGTTCCAGTTTTATTATTTTGTTAGTTTAAATTTACATTCTTGGCAAGATAGTTTAAGTTACCAAAGGCTTTTATTTTTGTTTAAAAAATATTTTGGCAAAGATTTTTTAGACCCAAATGTTTGGATCATTAAACAAGAGGAAGTGAAAGTGGATTCTTGTTTAGTGATTTCAAACATTTGTTATTTTCTTTTGTTGTTTGGAAAAATCAGATTTCAAGTTCTATTTCAAGGATTTAAGAAAAAGGTGGTATTTCTGCTTTTCATTTATTGACGTTTACCGTTCATAAAATCCTTGATAAACTTACTGACAATAAGCTTATCAAGGAGCTTTTGAACTTGTTTGTTCCCTGTTGTTTGTGTTGTGCAGGATACAAGTCAAATCAAGTCCTCATTACATATCTCATTTTTCAGTCATTTTTTTTAAGATATTTGCATACCCTCTCGGTCTGCTGTAGACCAAGCAACGAGGGCTCTCTACACTCTTCCCATAAGTTCACACTCCCACTCTTTGAAGGCCTCAGCTAACCAAAGGTTTGGCTTGAACCCAATAAGTAGGAATTAGAGTTTTATGAGATTTGTGATTTTTGTGGTTAAGTTGTTCGAATGCTAGTTATTAGTTGGTTTATGTTTATTTATGTTCCTTATGCATGTTAGAGTGAGTAGAGATCTATTTGGAAGTGATTTGCACGCTATATCTTTGTTAAAGTTGGTTTTTATAATTTTAAGAGGTGTTTGGGAGTAGGTTTTAAGACTAGTCTTTGACAAATATTAGGCTTAAAATCTGCTTAAACAGCCTCAAGTAGTAGTAATAGGAGTATATCAGTTGTTGGTTTCAAGTTTGGTATATTAGAAATAGTTTTCATGTCAAAAATGTAGGTAAAATAGCATAAAAATTCAGTAGGTCTGTTTTAGAGGTAATTCTTGTTCTTTGGATCTAAAATCTTGGATATCAGTTAAGTATATGGTAATCTAGGTTTTGGAACTAGTTAAGAGTAGTTTGGTTGTGTGGTGTGTGAGATTTGGCTTGTTGAAATTCGGCCTAGTGGTCAATTGCACCAGACCAAACCACCAGACCACTCTCTTTATATCAGAAACTACTTGTGCATCTTTGAGTGATTTGTGGTGTTGTACCTGTTTATTTTCTTGTTAAATTTGACTCCCTACACTCAACTGAGTGTAGGGGTGCCTTTTTGTACCACAAACACCAACAAACAAGCAAAACGAGCTCTTATTTTCATTCAATTAATTTCTCTTTGTGTCCGAGAACGATCCATTTTATTTTGTTTTTTTAGTATTACCTGATATCGGTCAACACTTGTTCTAACAAAGTGTTATAAATCTAGATCTGTGCACGTTTTGAACCTGTTTAAGCTTTTATTTTGTTGGATTTAAATTTTGTTTTGTGTTTTTGGGATAGTAAGTTACCAGTTATTCAGTTTTATAAAAAGAAAAGAAAAAAAAGTTTTTAAAAATTTTGGTGTGGCCAGGAATCGAACCTGCGCCACCAATGCCAACACACAACACACTCACCACTACGTCCTAAGGACTTTACTGATAAGTTTCCCTAGGGCTATTTGATAAGATGTGTTTGTTTTTAGCTTATATATTTAAGTTGAACACTGATAAGCCAGTTTTCAGCATATTGGTTAAGCATTTTTAGCTTTTTATATTTTTCTTATGTTTTTCACATAGTTTAGGACTTTTAGAAACAAAAAGTATATTTAACCCGTTATTAATTAATTTTTTTATCAGTTATTTTGTTTTAGATTTTATAAATTAGATAAAAATAGGAAAAAGTGTTTTTAAATTTTAGAAAAATAGTTTTAAGTTTTAATTAATATATTTGAGGTTTACATGTAGAAAAGTTTTAATTTTCACTCTTTTTCAATTTTTTTTAATTTTGGGTTTTTTATTAAAATTTTAAAATTAATACAAAATAATTAAAAAGTTTTTGTAATTTTTGTTTTCATTTTTGTTTTATTCACATTTTTCTTAGCTTAAATTAAAATTTTAGTGAATTTTAGTGAACTTCCATTTTTTGCCGCGTTTTACGATTTTGCGTTTTTCACGTTGTAGGGTAATTTTTAGCATACATCGTCTTTATTTTTCTCTCTTTCACAATCCAAAAACAAAACTAATCTAAACTTTGATTTTATATAATTGGCATACACAACATACACCTCCGCCGAGAACGAACTCGCACTTATTCGGTTTTGCGTTTTTCCTAAAACGTGAGATTTAATACTTGCCCTTTACGCGTTTTTCCTAAAACGTGTACGATTTTACCTACATCAAATTTTGGCACCGCTGCCGAGGAGGTATGTACCCTTATATATATCGTGTTTGTGTGAGTAGTGCGTTTTTGCTTTTCAATTTTTGGAAAGCGTATATATATCGTACATACTCATTTTTCTTATTTTTCCTTAATATATTATAATATCCAAATAAATCGTGTTTAGTTTTCCTAAACTAAACACAAAACAATCATTTGCTATATTGTAGATATATTGGTTTTCGTTTTCTTTGTGAATATTATTAATATATTGTACTACGTATCACAATAAATATACAATATCTCCAAAAGCGTGAAAACGCAACCCTAATTGGGATTTCATCACTCAATTATTTTATTCGAAACTAAAGCAAAAGTTTAAAGGCAAAATAGATAAATACTTTCGTGAGGCTTAATTTTGATTAACACAAACTATAAGGTGGGTATAAGGCGGTTGTATTTCACGACCTAAGGGGAAAAGGCTCTTAAGTGCTTAGCGCCGCCTCGTTTCCCCCGCTTGCTTGTGTGTGTTTTGAGAAAGAGGGCTAATCGAGGGTTTGCCGCCCAAGTATTATCTACATATATTATATTTTCTTGTGTTTCAAAGATTAAACCCTCTTGAACGTTTTGGTGTTCCACCAACGTTCTAAAGTCATCGAAGGTGTTCACTCCACGTGATCGTTTTCATTCCCTGAGGCTCCTTTAATCGAGAAATTAATTCTTGGAGAGATTTGTAGATTTGAGTCTACGTAATACAACAAAATCCAAAAAAAAATTAAAAAACAATCAAAAACCAAAAAAAATTGAAAAAACGAAAAACCCCAAAAAGAATCTTCTTTGCTACCCCCATTCTATGCTTAGTGCATGCGTACTCGATCGAAGGATTATTCTAATTCTAGCGATGCTTCGAATCGACGCAATCGAAATCGAAGGAATCGACGACATAGACGAGAATTAGAAACCGACGTTCCTAATATCGTTGTTGAAGAGACCGTGGACGAGATGGCCGACGATCGTTCGATGATGGAATTGCTCCAAGCGCCCACCGAGGGTTATGGAGACGCGATCGTAATTCCCGCTATCTATGCGGAGAATTTTGAGATTAAGAGCGAAATGCTTTCGTTGATACAAGCTACGAAGTTTCGAGGTCGTGAGGCGGATAATCCTCACGATCACATTCGGAATTTTGATTGTCTTTTGGCCACGAGCAAGTTTAAGAACGTCGACACCGATGTAGTCAAGCTTATGCTTTTTCCGTACTCGCTCGATGGTGCCGCCAAGGATTGGTACGAGAAAGATCCACCTAATTCGATAATTACGTGGAAGGATCTCGTTTCCATGTACGTTAATCATTTTTTCCCACCGTCTAAGACGACGTTTTTCAAAAACGAGATTACGAGATTTGAGCAAAAACCGAATGAATCTTTTAGGGACGCGTGGGATCGTTTTAAGGAATTGCTTAGGCAGTGTCCTCACAATGGATTTTCCGAGTTGCACCAAATCGATACGTTTTACAACGGTCTTAGTTTTCAAGAACAAGATTCGTTGAATTCCGCCGCCGGTGGCAACTTTTTGTGTAAGACTCCGAAAGATGCATTAATGATTATCGAGAATAGATCATAGGTTTACCAAATCCACGACGCACCGAGTGTTGCCAATGTCGCCAATGTTAGTAATTCTAATCGCGACATTGAGAGGGTTGATGCGAAAGTCGACAAGTTGACGAATGTGTTTACGTCATTCTTAATCGAGATGCAAAAGAAAGACGCTCCCGCTACGGTAAAAGCGGTTGAGGCATCGTGTACGTTATGTGGTGGACCTCATAATTATTATGAGTGTGCGGCTACGGATGGCCAAACTTCGAGTTTAAACGCGTTAAACAATAATTTTCAAATCAAAATCAAAATAACGTCGGTCCATCGCAACAAACGAACAACAACAATCAAGGCAATAATTTTCAAAACCGTAACAATTTTCAAGGAAATAATCAACAAGGGAATTTTCAAAATCAAGGTTATAATCAAGGTCAAAATTTGAATTGGCAAAATCGAGATTTTAACAACAACAATCAAAACCGTAATTTTAACAATGGGCAAAATTCAAATTTTTCGAACAACGCTAATCAAGGGAACAATTTTCAAGGGAACCAAAACCAAGCTTTCAATCAAAACTTTAATGGCTCAAATGATTTTCAAAATTACGTTAAATCAAATGACGCTAATATGAACACGGCCAAATTGATATTAAAAAGATGTTTTCGGCTATTATGAACAAGGCCTCGGGTGCGTCATCGAGTTCGTTACCTAGTGACACCGTTGCTAATCCGAAGGAAAAATATAAAGTCGCCTCGTCTCGTGAGGACAGTCGTGTGATTACCCCTACCCTTGATGGATTTCGAGTTGTTCCTTCCTCTCAAACCTCGAGTTCTAAGACGCCTTCTTGTTCTAAAGTCGATGGAGTGAATGTGGCGACCAAGGAAAAGAGTGCACACCCTCGTGTACCTCAAATTCCATCCACGATTAAAAAACAGAGATTTATCGACCTCACCAAAGTAACCCTTGAAGAAACTTGTGCTTCGATCCTTCTTAAAAAACCCAAAAGGCAAATGCAGAGAAAGGAAGAGGATCTAGGCCAAATTTCTATTACCTTGTGATTTTTCCGAGATTGAGGGATGTTTAGCCCGTGCCGATTTAGGTGCTAGCATCAATCTCATGCCTCGTTCTCTTTGGAAATTGATGAGATTGCCTTCACTTACCCCCACGAACATGACTATCGAGCTAGCAAATTGTACGCCTTTAATACCAATTGGAATAGCTGAGGATGTCTATGTTAGAGTTGGAAAGTTTGTTTTTCCCACAGATTTCGTCATATCCGATTACGAGTGTGACCCTAAATATCCCACTATTTTAGGCCGACCATTTTTATCATCGGCTCGAACCGTAATCGACGTCAACGAGGGGAGACTCACTATGAGATATGGGGATGAACGAATGGACTTTTTCGCAAATAAATCCCAAGTTAATGATCATGATAAAACCGAGGTTTCAAAACGCGATATTTCAAATTCTAATGATTTCAAAATGTTAACTTTAGCGGAAAATATGAGGCTTGACGCATGTTTTGAAAGAATTAAAATGAACGGTTTTAAGGATGATTATTTTAATGATAAAGAATACGTGTACCTAATTCAAAAGGGTATTCGTAGATTTATGGATTAAATTACTTTGGGATGTATTTGGCGAAACAAGTGAACAACCAATTCCGAAGGGTGACGTTAGTGCCATCACGACAATGACCAAAATGGACTCGTCTTCACCACCTTCGGAGGACCAGTCTTTGAGGCTTCAACTTCTAACTCCATCGAAGTGCCTCCATTCCCTAGCCCAACACCCGTTGAGGCTAAATGTTTCATCGACATCGATCCTCTCGTCATTGAAAAGTCACCTAAGCATAGCCCTAGGGCTTGTAAGACCATGGTTGTGAGTGCTCACATCGACTTATTCTTTGATGATGACGATGGCGATTTTGCCAAGATTAATCACGTGCTTCAAAATCCACATGCCATTTTTCAGGATTCTCCCAAAAAGTCCTCTTCACATGTGAAGTACGACGATTACGAGTTCGATCCCGAGATTGAGGAAATTATCGAACGAGATCTAGTTCTTTTGCCTCCACTGCTACCTACAAGTGAGGTAGATCTTTCCAAGATCGAGGATGAAATTAAAGAGTTGGAACGTCTTATTTTCGATGACGAACCAACTCACGTGACCAAAAATCCCATTCTCGAGGAGTTACCTAATCAATACTCCTCAAATGAGAATGACGTGTATCACATTCATGAGGAGTTACCTAATCAACACTCCTCCCCTATGAATGATGATTTTGTGCTTGATCGTGATCTCTTCGAGAGAATTTCAAATATCATTAATGAGGATTATGAAGAACTTTGGTTCGATAAGCCTATTTACGATGAAGAAATCGATGAGATTCACGGTCATGAGGATGACGATTATGTTGACTCCGAGGGGGCGGTGTTCTTTGTTGATCGACGTTTTGAGAACTTATACAATCCACCACCCCCTAACTGCGACTTAAATGTGAGGATTTTTAGTGTGACCAATTTTGAATTAGAAACGCCAAATATTTTCGACATCATCAAATCGGGTTTTCATAAAGAGTTTTTAAACGATAAAAAAGGAAAAGATTTTAAAATGGATTTAAAAGATTTTAAAATGGATTTAAAAGATTTTTCTACATGTTTAACTCCGTCATCACCGCGTTGTATGAGTGCTACCACCTCGTCTACTCCTTTTGACGAGTGTATGTGTGGATTTAGTGTGGGGGAATCCCCTTATGTTCCCTCACATTTCTCCACCGAGGACGAGATATTCGATCCCGGAATTGCTTGTAAAGGGAAATCTCGGTCTTCCATCGATGCAATAAATGGAAAACTTATCTATTTGCTTGGTGTGAGTCTACCTCGAGTAGCTCATTGTTTTAGTGCCCCACCCATTGTCCCACCTTTCTATTCATTCTCATCTATTTTCTTTGACCCTCTCGGGTGTTTGGTTGGAGTAGCGTTGTTTCGTCTTTCTTTCGAAAACGATGACGCTATCTTTGACCCCGGTATACGTGTATCGGGTTTTTAAAGTACTCCACGTACTTTTGGGCATTGTTGATCATGTAAGCCCCACCAAAAATGACCATACCAAGATTATCCCTAAATGATCATATTTATGGGGATTCGAGTCGAGCTTTTGACTCGGTTATCATAAACAAGGTGCCTCGTGGGGGATTCTCATGCTTATCCTTATATATATTATCGTCTCTCTAATTAGTTAACGAGGGGACTTGTGCTCTTCCTACCTTTTCTCCGTGGTTGTTTGTGATTGTGATTCATTAGGCTCACCGTCATCATTGGAGCCTCTCATGTTCGTTTTACGGATCACTCGAGCTTCGATCGTTGCCTTTGCAGATTCCGATATCCGATGATATCCTTTTATGTTCTAACGTTGATCTTATTAGCATAATTCATAAACGGCTTTTAGGTTATTCGTTTTACCCTTTCCATGCTCGAGATTAAGCATTCAAATTTCGTCTCTAGTATGGGGGTGTTTCACCCCTAGACTCGAAACATTGAGGACGATGTTTAGTTTTAGTATGGGGGGAGGGGTGAGTAGATACTTCACCTTGCTCACGTCACCACGCAATCCAATATTCATCTTTTTTGTTATCGTTTTGTCGCAAAATAAGGCTAAAAATGGCCAAATTTTAAATTTTTTCTTGTTTTTCGTAAGTGTTTAAGACACGAATGTAGGTTTCCCGATGGTGAGAGTAAGAGTAATTTTTGACTCAACCGTACGTGTTGAGCACTTAGCTTCGATTCCTTAACTTTTTAGGCTAAGTCTCTTAAATGAGGACGAGAAATGATAGAGTTATTTATAAGTTAAGTAATCTTTCACGATCTCATGTGTAGTAATTATTAGCTTATTCTCCCCACGCTTTTGTTTAAATAAATGCAATAAGTAAGGTCGTACGATTTAAAAGGTTACTTAGCTTCTAGACCAAGATCGTTTAAAAGTTGCTCGTGTTCGAATAGAGTTCATAGCCAAGGCATAACTTATTGAAGCGGGATGCGAAGATTGGCAAGTTCCAAAAAGGCCCTAAGATGATGTGAAGTATCATTATTCCAAAATCAATATAAAGGATCGAGACACACGACGAAAAGCAATATACTCCCCTAAAGATCATGGAGAAGTCTATCCAAAAATACCCTAACAAGGTATGAGGATAAATATATTCAAGTCCTAAAAGGAGGCGGATCGTTGTATATCAAAATCTCAAATAAGGATTGAAGAAAAATGATGAAGTCGTGGTCCAAGTTTGAACAAATTCCATATATGAAGAGAAGACCATTATTTCAAGAACGTCTTTCAAGATTTGAAGTATGAAGTACATGCCAAATATCAGTCCGAGAAAGGTCTCAAATCATGAAATGAGTTATGCCAAGATATGAACTTAAGCAGATTACGAGAAGCCGTTTTAGAAGATCGTGTCATTTAGCTAACTATCAATTAAATCGTGCTACTTTATTTTTGGCCTTAATAAAATATCAAAATAAGTCAAAAATGTATCCTCGTGATCATTAAGACAAAAATAAAATATAAGAGATACCAATTAGGAATAAGGGAGTCTAAGTACGTAATTAACACTCATGAGTAATGATTGTGTTGCTAACTTATAATGACAATGATCTTGTTACACGCTTAGCATGGAATCGAGTGAAAATCGAGGATGACGAACTTATCTCTATGAGGCATTCACGTGTTCTTATTCTTTGACCCTAAAAGTCACTTAATCGTGATGAAAATAATACATTATGTCTAAAACACGTGTAGTAGTTTGTTTAAGTTTACGTTTTCAATAAATGTCACATAAAAATGAAATTTTTTGATACTTAATTCTAGCATTGCGTGGGGACACGACAATGGTTTAGTATGGGGGAGTGATGAGACTGTAATTATACATAGTCTCATCGTCTAAATCGGGCTTAAAACACTTAAAATATCATTTAAATACCCAAAAATATGCCTGTGTTTGTTCATTGTGAATTTTAGGTACGGATATCATGAAATCAACAAAAGATCACAAGAATCAAGCAAAACGAACACGGGAAACGAATCTGCACAAAGAACCGGACCCGAGAAAGGAATTTCCAAAAATACCCTTGAAGTTTGAATATTTGGCAAGTTTGGTCCCTCAATTTTGAAAAATTGTCACAAATGACCATACACTATTCATTTGTACAAGAAATACCCTTGAAGATTGAAGACATGTCAAAAGAAGTCCTTGGAATTTGGTCAAAATGCAAGTTTGGTCCTTGTGATAACTTTATCAAAACATTTGGTGGTAAAAGTGTGAAACTAAAAACTTGTTTAACAAAGGAAATACAAGTTTGGTTGATTAAACATGAATTGACAAGTTTATGGGAACTTGAGGACCATTTTTGCCTAGACAACCAAAGTCCTCTCACCCTATCACCTCTTGCCACCTCACCCACTATCACCCATCTTCCAACCACACGTCTCCACCTCACCCTCCCACAGCCAACTCACCATTCCACTTAATTTGTTTGTTAATAGATTTTTAAAAATATTTTTAATAAATAATTAAGGTGGGAAACACCTTTTTAAAACATCAACCCAAATAAAACACCCCTGTTCACACATCCCTCTAATCACTAACCCTAATCCCTAAACTTTTAATTAACCAAAATTTAAGTCCAAGTCATCCAGATCCTTGATTTATGTTAACCACATCTAAACCCACATCCTAAAAACCCTGCCACGTCAACCATGTGGCACCCTCATGTGTCCTGTGGGGACCTCCCCTTCCCATCACTTTCGACCCAGGCCCAATACCCTGACAACATCAACAACTCATAAGTATTCCTTGGTCCCAAAGGTGTTTGATCAATGTCCAAGATCAAAATGCAAGCTGTCTCATCACATGTGGCCAGTTGACTAATTTTCAAGAACAAGACCCAAGGGCAGCAATGGCATTTCATGTTTAGGGTTTTAGATAGTCTAGATTGTTCTATCTTTTTGTATAAATAGAGGACGTATGTGTCCCTATTTCTTGTTCTAGTTTTTTTGTAAATTTTTAATTAATTAATGAAAATGAAATTTTAACGATTGTGCAAAAAACTAAGTTCCAAATTTACTGTTTTGTTAGTTTAAATTTACATCTTTGCAAGATAGTTTAAGTTGCCAAAGGCTTTTATTTTTGTTCAAACAATATTTTGGCAAGGATTTTTTAGACCCAAATGTTTGGATCATTAAACAAGAGGAAGTGAAAGTGGATTCTTGTTTAGTGATTTCAAACATTTGTTATTTTCTTTTGTTGTTTGGAAAAATCAGATTTCAAGTTCTATTTCAAGGATTTAAGAAAAAGGTGGTATTTCTATTTTTCATTTATTGATGTTTACTGTTCATAAAATCCTTGATAAGCTTACTGACAATGACCTTATCAAGGAGCTTTTGAACTTGTTTGTTCCCTGTTGTTTGTGTTGTGCTGGATACAAGTCATAACAAGTCCTCATTACATATCTCATTTTTCAGTCATTTTTTTAAAGATATTTGCATACCCTCTTGGTCTGTTGTAGACCAAGGAACGAGGGCTCTCTACACTCTTCCCATAAGTTCATACTCCAACTCTTTGAAGGCCTCAGCTAACCAAAGGTTTTGCTTGAACCCAATAAGTAGGAATTTGAGTTTTATGTGATTTGTGAATTTTGTGATTTTTGTGGTTAAGTTGTTTGAATGCTAGTTATTAGTTGGTTTATGTTTATTTATGTTCCTTATGCATGTTAGAGTGAGTAGATATCCATTTGGAAGTGATTTGCACGCTATATCTTTGTTAAAGTTGGTTTTTAGAAATTTAGGAGGTGTTTGGGAGTAGGTTTTAAGACTAGTCATTGACAAATTTTAGGCTTAAAATCTGCTTAAACAGGCTTAAGTAGTAGTAATAGGACTATATATCAGTTGTTGGTTTCAAGTTTGGTATGTTAGAAATAGTTTTCATGTCAAAAATTTGGGTAAAATAGAATAAAAATTCAGTAGGTCTGTATTAGAGGTGATTCTTGTTCTTTGGATCTAAAGTCTTGGATATCAATTAAGTATATGGTAATCTAGGTTTTGGAACTAGTTAAGAGTTGTTTGGTTGTGTGTTGCGTGAGATTTGACTTGTTGAAATTCGACTTAGTGGTCAATTTCACCAGACCAAACCACCAGACCACTCTCTTTATATCAGTAACTGCTTGTGCATCTTTGAGTGATTTGTGGTGTTGTACCTGTTTATTTTCTTGTTAAATTTGACTCCCTACACTCAACTGAGTGAAAGGGTGCCTTTGTGTACCACAAACACCAACAAACAAGCAAAACGAGCTCTTATTTTCATTTAGTTAATTTCTTTTTGTGTCCGAGAACGATCCATTTTATTTTGTTTTTTTAGTATTACCTGATATCGGTCAACACTTGTTCTAACAAAGTGTTATAAATCCAGGTATGTGCACGTTTTGATCCTGTTTAAGCTTTTATTTTGTTGGATTTAAATTTTGTTTTGTGTTTTTGGGAGAGTAAGTTACCAGTTATTCAGTTTTATAAAAAGAAAAGAAAAAAAAGATTTTAAAAATTTGGGCGTGGCCAGGACTTAAACCTGCGCCACCACTGCCAACACACAACACACTCACCATTGCGCCCTAGGGACTTTACTGATAAGTTTCCCTAGGGCTATTTGATAAGGTGTGTTTGTTTTTAGCTTATATATTTAAGTTGAACACTGATATGCCAATTTTCAGCTTATTGGTTAAGCATTTTTAGGGTTTTACATTTTTCTTATGTTTTTCACATAGTTTAGGACTTTTAGAAACAAAAAGTAGATTTTTCCCGTTATTAATTAATTTTTTATCATTTATTTTGTTTTAGATTTTATAAATTAGATAAAAAAAATAGGAAAAAGTGTTTTTAAATTTTAGAAAAATAATTTTTAAGTTTTAATTAATATATTTGAGGTTTACATGTAGAAAAGTTTTAATATTCACTCTTTTTCAACTTTATTTAATTTTGGGTTTTTTATTAAACTTTAAAAATTAATATAAAATAATTAAAAAGTTTTTGATGTATATAAAGTTGAGTCCCATTATTTCTAGAAGTTGTATTGGATGCAATTATTGAACATCAATTACCTCTTGAATATCATCACCTCTAGCAGATCAACTGATGCGGTGGTTGTATGTCTTGGTGGATTCTAACTTTTAGAAAATTAATTATTTATTTATAAACATGGGTATTTAATTTTCTATAAAGAAAGTATTATCGAAAATACTAAATTATTGAACTTTGTTTATTTGTATACGACAACGAGCAATGCCCAAACCAAACAAAACAATTCAGCTTTCAGGTCGTTGCTTGAGAAGCAGCAACTTACTGGTCCTAACTTCAATCAGTGGTTATGCGCGCTTAAACTAATTGTGCGTGTGGAGAAAATATAGGATGTGTATGACAATCCTTTGCCTGACCATCCTGGTGCCACTGCTACTAATGAACAATTAGTATAATGGAATGCTCTTTATGATCGTCATAATGAAGTTGCTTGTTTAATGCTTGGAACTATGACTCCATCGCCTTATCAGCAATTTGAACATAAAAGTCCTAAGGACATGATAAATGAGCTCCAAAAGATGTATGGACAGCCTCCCGGTGTCTAACTACAAGAGTTAGTACACACTTTCCATTCATGCAAGCACGAAGAGGGTCAATCCGTTAACGATTATGTTCTATTGATGAAAAGCTATTTGGATCATTTGACAACTCTCAACTATGTTCTTCCAGAAGCTGTCTCTCTCAACTTGATTCCCAATTCACTTTCAAGTGATTTTGAGGGCTTTGTGCAAAACTACAATATGCAAATCATGGGAAGACAATTAGTGAAGTTCATTCTTTGCTTATTAAATTTGAGAAATGTGGGTTTGCTATTATAGATCCGGTGGTCTAGGTGGGTGGTGGAAAGTGGTGGCTGCCATGGTGGAGAGAGAGATAGAGGGTTGTGTGTGAAAGAAAGAAAAATGTATTAAACACAAATGAAAACACAAGAAACAACCCCTCCTTGGAAGCCTTGGAGGGGTATATATAGTCACACACCACACCTAAACTATACAACATTTCCTAGTCTAGTCTATGCGTGTGTGACTATGATAAATAATGAGAATTATTAAATGTCGTCACATAAAGTGAATTTCCAACAATCTTCCCCCATGGGACGACGTGTAGAATTCCTTACAAAATTCTTCCTAACAAGTACATAATGATTAAGAACAAAAGCTTCCATGAAGCGTCCAATGCTGATGATGTCTTCTAAGGCCTTTGACGTCAAGTGTTCACTTCAGAGTGACTCATCTTCTTATTAACTTGTAGTAGAAATACTGTAATGGCATGAGCTAAGTAATCCATATACTTCTGGTTAGGGAGAAACTTCTAAATTAACTTCCCCCTAATTCATGCCACATAAACTTGATGTAGAAGCTTTTAATAGCTTCCCCCTAAACCGACAATCCTCATAAGCAATTTCAAAGCTTTCAATAAAGCTTAGAATGATTAAGCGCACAACAGAATTTAACAAGCAAACCCCGTCATATGAAATGATAATGTTGCTATGAGTGATTGAAAGTTAGGGGCACACCAAGTAGATCAACAACGTCTCTTCTCACGCTTGAATAATTCTTCTGAATTTTTCTTCCCCCTGAGAGTTCAAGTTATGCATACTAGAAAGAATCAAGACATTTCTTCCCCCACGTAGTTGAAGAAGGTAAACCAATCCCATGTATGAAGCTCAAATACTGAAGTAGACACTTAATCCCATTCATGAAGTTGACATCATAACACCAGAGTCAATTAAGTCCCGGAAATGCACATATCTTCTTCTGGAGATGCACCAAAGTCAATTAAGTCCCGGAAGTGCATATCTCTCCATATAGGATAATGATGATGAATAATTACAACCTCAAAAAAATTAAACATCAAACAATAGTGTACTGTTAGAGATTGATAACGCCACGAGTTAAAACACTGATTTTCTCTGCGGTTATGACAATTGTCTTCCCGGAATGTCTTCAAATCAAAAGAAGGTATGAAGTTCATCACGTGTACTCGTTGTGCGTTTAATATGTCTTCTTCTTCCCCCTTGATGGTTTCGAAACTCGGAACCAGCAATAAATCATACGCACATGTACCTGAAATCTCGTGAGAATAATAAATAAGCTGAATTATATATTATGTGAGAATCAGCTGCGGATCTCCATGGCTATCTTTACCAATTCCCTTGTAGGCAATTTGAAGTGACCACTGATAGAATGAATCAGATATACCAAACGTGAAACTGAATAAAAATCCTTCGATCTTGTGACTTACGCTTGCACTATTGTTGAATGAAGAACGGTGGAGAAATCTCTAAGTACCCAATACCTTGCCGAAAGAAGTATATAAGCACAACACCTATTGAAATTATCCGCATTGACTATGCGTGTGACACTGAGTACAACAATGTAGCTCCTTTAAGTGATAGTTATCCAAGTCATCAACCAACCACCCCGAACCCGGAAACCAGATAAACAAGTCTTCATTCTAAGATTAAGCACGAGCAAGTTATCTTTCAATGATAAAATAAGTACACGCCTTCGAAAAATCCGTCTTCAACTTTACATAATTAATACCCAATCAAAAAATTCGTAGTCACTAAAAATATCACCAATTTTTCTTGGTCTCGTCTCAAAATAAATTTTCTCACTTAGTCACGTTACTTTGTCCCGTCACTTTATCCAGTTATATCCAACATCACTTATTATAATAAAATTTGCCTAAACTTCTGTTAGCACAAAGTTTATAAAGAATATTTGTACAAAAGTAAGTAATATGCTCATCAAATTTTTGTTATAACAATTTTCCCAAACCATCATTACACGTATCCATCATGTGAGTGTAAAGCGTGTAATACACAAACACAACCCACGATAACCCATTTTGTCTCGTTATCAAAGATGATTGGCCCATTTGATGCAATGAACGGTTAACCAAATTGAGGCCCATAGAATTGTGTTTAGATTGATTTAAATCACACAACCCATCTTGACACAGTCCAATCCCAACCCGGTTTACAAACTATATCCGAACCAAATAGTTAGAGTATTAAAGTCAAACCCTAAAGATTAGGTAACCATAATCCTCTTTCTTCAGCCGACACATTCATCTCCATCTCTCTACCAAATATCACCTAAAACTCTCCGCCCCGAAATCCTCCAACCTCCATCACAGATAAAAACTCATCAACTCCTTTAATCTCATCTAATTTCAAACCACAAACCCAGCTACCAAAACTCAATCTCCTTCAATCTTCAAACATCTCATTATCTCAAACTATTTAACCATACGAATTAACTTCTGACAGCCACGAAGAATCGAGCATCGTTGTCCAATAACAACATCAAGGTCCATTTTAGGATCTTAGGTTGGGTGAAAGGTTAATTGCATGTCGTTTTTTTGTGTCAAATCGAACCAAAGACAGGATTTAACAGTTTCGTACACCTTTCTTATTTTTCGAATAATAAATGGGTAAAACCCAATATTAGATCTATGATGATATAAATTCGTGGTTATAGATCTTAAAGATCTCGGTTTACATGACCAATCACGAAAATTAATCTGAGATTGTAGTGATTTCTGTTAAGTTCGAGTCTAGAAACGATGAGGATTTAGATGACGAAGGGATAGTAGGTTGAGTCGGGTTGTTGATAGAGATAGATGTAGGTTGTTGAGATGTTGGCATGGGTCTCGGAATGTTTTTCCTTTGGCATGATTTGGGTATGTATTAAACTGGTCAAGGTTTTGTTTTTCGGGTTTTGGTATAGTTCATAGTCATATATATTTCCTGAGACATCGCAATGTTTTGTGTCACTACATCCCATCGGAATATCTTCAAATCCACCGGAATATGAAGAAGTCCCATCGGAATATGAGTAAGTCCCATCGGAATATGAATAAATCCGTCGGAATATATCCGTCAGAATATATCCGTCGGAATATATCCGTCAGAATATATCCGTCGGAATATATCCGTCGGAATATATCCGTCGGAATGTATCCGTCGGAATGTATCCATCGGAATGTATTCGTCGGAATGCATCCATCTGAAATCTTATCCATAGTACCTTTTCCGTTTTTTCTGGATCTAAGTTTTTCTGGGTTAAAATCTTCATCTTCAAGAAAATACAAGAAAAAACCAGTCAAACGTGTAAACCAGATCTTAAAAAATCAAGATCTAGTAAACACAGATCTCGAAAACGTGGACACCAGATCAGAATAAAATAATGGATTGACTTTTGACCCAAAACCATAGACTGATGAAATCGAGGGATAAAGATTACACTATGAAAAGAGTATGATAATCGTAGACAAATGACAAAAAAGAAAACACCATGACAAATAGATTAACAGATCTGACCAAAAAAAATTTAGACCACCAAAATCGGACAATAAAAAACGCGCCTCGATCCAAGGATTGAACCGTGGCTCTGATGCCAATTGTGGGTTTGCTATTATAGATCCGGTGGTCTAGGTGGGTGGTGGAAAATGGTGGCTGCCATGGTGGAGAGAGAGATGGAAGGTTGTGTGTAAAAGAAAGAAAAATGTATTAAACACAAATGAAAACACAAGCAACAACCCCTCCTTGGAAGCCTTGGAGGGGTATATATATTCACACACCACACCTAAACTATACAACGTTTCCTAGTCTAGTCTATGCGTGTGTGACTATGATAAATAATAGGAATTCTTAAATGTCGTCACATAAAGTGAATTTCTAACAAGAAAGGAATTAAGAAGAATAAGAAGTCAAATGTTGCATCTTCTTCTACACCACAATAGATGGTGATTGAAGGTGGTAAGATCTAGAAGTACAAACGGCAAGGAGGTAAGGATAAAGGTAAAGGTAAGGATAAGGGTCCTAAAAATTCTTATCCTCCTAAACCTAAAAAGCCTCAACCTTATAAGAGAGAGCATGCGGCAAAAAATTCCATATGTCACCACTGCAAAGAGGTTAGACATTAGAAGAGGAATTGTCCTATTTATCTAGCTGAGTTGATGAAAAATAATAAACAAGTTGGATCGTCCACTTCTTCAGGTATTTATACCGTTGAATTATTTGCCTGTTCTGAAAATTCCTGGGTGTATGACACTGGTTGTGGTACTAATATTTGTAACACAAAACAGGGACTTAGAGGAGCAAAGAAGCTGAAGCAAGGTGCTGTCTACTTGTATGTTTGAAACGGTGTACGTGGTGAAGTAGAAGCTATTGGAAGTTTTAACTTAGTTTTACCTAATGGTTTAATTATTGTTTTGAATGATTGTTATTATTCACCTACTATAACTAGAGGTGTTGTTTCAGTTTCTTGTTTGCATGATAAAGTATTTATTCATAAATTTACAGATTCTGGTATGATCGTTTCTTTTAATGATATGATTTATTTTCATTGTATCTGTGTTATTGGTATTTATGAAATCGATATGCATGATCCTATTTTGAAAATTATGAATTCAGTGTATTCGATTAGCAATAAGAAATCTAAAGCAAGTTTAGATTCGACTTATCTTTGGGATTGTCGACTTGCTCATATTAGCAAGAAGCGAATTGAAAAGATGCAACATGATGGACTTTTAAACTCAACGGATAGTGAACCGTTTGATCAATGCGTTTCTTGTATATCGGGCAAGATGACAAGGAAATCCTTTCCACATAAAATGGAAAAGGTGAAAGATCTAATTGGATTAATCCATACCGATGTATGTGGTCCACTTAGACATGTGTCAAAGCAAGATGCTACATACTTCATTACTTTTACTGATGATTATAGTCGTTATGGTTATGTTTATTTACTTAAACATAAACATGAAGTCTTTGAAACATTCAAGGTATTCAAGAATGAAGTAGAAAATCAACTCGGGAAGACTATTAAAGCCATTCGATCGGTTCGTGGCGGTGAATACATTAGTCAAGAATTTAAAGATTATCGAAAGGCTAGTGGAATTGTCCAACAGCTGACTCCTCCTTATACGCCACAACACAATGGTGTTTTTGAGAGGAGAAATCGGACTTTGCTAAATATGATTCGATCAATGACGAGTCTTTCTACTTTGCCACTATACTTTTGGGATTATGCTCTGGAGACCGATGTACGTATTCTCCATATGGTTCCAACCAAGAAGGTTGACAAGACTCCATATGAACTATGACATGGAAAAGCTCCTAACTTGTCTTACTTAAAGGTCTAGGGTTGTGAGGCACATGTGAAACGCCACACGCTTGAAAAGATTCAATCAAGATCAGTTAAGTGTGTCTTCATAGGTTACCCTAAGGAAACTATGGGTTACTATTTCTACTACCCACCTGGAAACAAAATAGTTGTTGACAGGTATGCAGCTTTCTCTTTGAAAAGAATCTCATAGTTCAAAAAGAGAGTGGGAGGATTGTAGAACTAGATGATGAAGATATTTTACCTTCTTAAACTATTAGCGAACAATCCAATTGAGGAAGAAAGTCTTGCACCTGATGTAACTAAAAAAGAGGATGTTGTTCCCATTCATAAGTCAAAAAGAACAATCAAAGCACCTGAACGACTATGTCTAAATGTAGAAGTCGAGGAACATAGTTTAGGAGATCTTAATGAACCCACTAACTATAGAGATGCAATATTGGATTCTGAATCTGATAAGTGGATTGTTGCTATGAATGTGGAAATGCAATCTATAGAAGATAATCAAGTCTGGAGACTTGTAGATTTACCACCCAATGCGAAGGTCGTGAAGGGTAAGTGTAATTACAAGAAAAAGACAGACATAGATGGCATTGTACACACCTATAAAGCTCGATTTGTAGCAAAAGGATTTACACAAACTTAAGGTGTTGACTATGAGGAAACCTTTTCTCCAGTTGCAGATTTGAGAGCTATTAGGATTCTCATACCTATAGCAGCGTACTATGACTATGAGATTTGGCAAATGGATGTAAAAAGCGTGTTCTTAAATGGTTTCTTAGAAGAAGAAATCCATATGGAACAAGCGGAAGGTTTTGTTGATCCTAAGTATCCTAGAAAATTATGTAGGCTTCAAAGATCCATTTATGGACTTAAGCAAGCATCAAGAAGCTAGAATAAAAGATTTGATAAAGAAATCAAAAAGTTTGGATTTGATCAAAATCTTAATGAGCCTTGTGTATATCAAAAAGCTAGTGGGAGTAATGTTTTTTTCCTAATATTATATGTTGATGAGATAATCATTATGGGAAATAATATTCCAAGTTTACAAGAGGTAAAGACCTATATTGGGAAAGGGTTTTCTATGAAAGATTTAGGGGAAGCGACATTTATTCTTGAAATCAAAAGCTATAGAGATAGATCGAAGCGGTTAATTGGACTAAGTCAAAATGCATATCTTGATAAGATCTTGAAGAAGTATAGAATGGATAATTCCAAGCTTGGTCTCATTCTTATGCAAGTGCAATGTGACTTAAATAAAACACAATGTCCTACTACATCTAAAGAGATGAAGCATATGCAGAATGTTCCTTATGCTTCGGCTGTAGGATCTATTATGTATGTTGTGAGGTGCACAAGACCTGATGTTGCGTTTGTGCAAAATATTACAAGCCGATTTCAGCAAAATCCAGGTGAGAGTCACTAGACTGTCGTGAAAAATATTCTTAAGTATTTAAGACATACTAAGGACGCGTTTTTGGTTTATAATGGAACTTCGGAAACTACTGAGCTACAAGCTAATTGTTATTGTGATGTTGGATTTGAAACCGATAGAGATGACACTAAATCTCAAATTGGGTATGTTTTCGTTTTGAACGGAGGCGCGGTAGTATGGAAGAGGTCCAAACAAAGTTCTAGTGCACAGTCTGCCACAGAAGCTGAACATATTGTTGCTTCTGAAGCTACAAAGGAAGCTGTTTAGATGAGCAAGTTTATTGGAGAACTTGGCGTAGTTCCAACCAGTGAAGAACCAATAAAGATGCATTGTGACAATTCAAGTGCAATCATCATAGCTAACGAACTGGGAGTTTAGAGAGGCTCCAGACACTACCAAAGGAGATATCACTATGTTCGAGAATGTATCGAATTAGGTGAAATTGATCTAGTTAAAGTTTATACATATAATAATCTAGCAGATCCTTTTACGAAGGCTTTACCTGGCAAAAAGCTTACTCAACATGTTAGGAGCATGGGACTTCGTTCTGCTAGTAGTTTCATGTAATCTGTTTTAGTATTTCGATAAAGGATATTGTTAAACAATATTTATTTATAAATTGAAGTATTGGATATGTTCGTTTTTTAAAAATATTTATTGGTCCTATTTTGCATGTTCAAATCCTTGAATAATATGTTATTTTAAATTGTTTGTGTCGATTAATTATATGGGAATATAATTAAATTAAGACATATATGAGAGATGGTAATATTCGTAGTATATGCAAGAACGGTTCACCAACTCATACAATATTCAAAAGTTGTATATTGGACATCTCTTACTAACAAGTCAATCACTTTATGGATCGGCGTCTTTAAGTGAAACTTGTAAATAGCAGGTCTTATTTATGTGGATGGTACTTTTTGCTATAGTTCTAACGCTATCCTAAACAAGGTAGTAATGAAGACTATAATCATTTGTATCTTGAAACATGTAAGAGGCACGTGTAGTCAAGATAGAATTCGTTTATTCGACTAGGTTTGAAGAATAATGCTACTGGGCCCCTCGTTAATTAATTAGATGTTTGTATGGCCATACCCAATGATAATCTAGATTTTTCTCGATTAGATTGGTAATCTATTTGAATTATGTAATACGAGAAATAGAATAGTTAAAATGGAACTACTTTGATCCATATCCATTCTTAACACAACATTTGAGAAACAAAGGGATTGTAAAGGTTTAAGTCATTTAAATGTACTTTATGGAAAACTACACTCGAGAGTTTTCGGGAGCATTGGCATGTTGCTAGACGCTAACCAATGTTATTATTTTATTATCACATGTCCAAGTAGGAGCTGTTGGATTATGTACACGTAATAATAATATGTCCGGTAGTCATCTCGAGCATAAGGAGACGCACAGATTAATACGTAAAACAATTATACGTTAATATATTATGCGTAATTATTAATTAGTGATAAGCTATGACGAACGTTAATTAATTAGTTAGTTAACGGTATTTACAAATGATAGTTAAACGTTAACTATAAATATTTTGTATGTAAAACAGTTAAAAGGCAATTTGTATAAAAGAAAATTTGTAGTATATAATATATGAATTGTCATTGTAGCAGGACATAAACCAACGATCAGAAAAGAAAGCGATAGAGACTTTTGGTTTTGTTTTTTTATGCGATCAACTAGTATTCTAATTGTTAGTATTATATTTATTTGTTTTATGAAAATAAAATATTGGTTAGCTTATCACAACTTATTATTAGTATATTTAATTGTTTGCTAGAAGGTATTGTATGCGTACTCTTAGAGAGATCATTGTTTGATCTTTATTGGGGTTTTCGTTCATATTGGTTATTCGATAAAGGTGATTTAATCCATCACTAAAAGGTACGCATTTCTTTATCATTTATTTTAATTACTTATCTATACGTGATCCTATATTTCGCTGCGTACTTGTGTTATTAATGTGTTAATATAGTTAAGAGTTTTTATAAATTCTAACACTTATAATAGATTCTATATTTTCTTTAAAAAGCCTTGAGATCCATAGATTATTCTTGCGTAAAAGTTAAAAGAATTGAAATTTTGTTTATGCTCTAATTAATTCACAAAAGATGTGAACGACTCATATGCTAATTATAATATACGTTAGAAGTTTTAAGTCTAAATGGGTCGTTATCCAAAAAAATTTATCAATGTGCCAAAAAAAACTTATTTCCTTACTGCTATATATAGGGAAAAAGACCAAAATGGTCAAAATCTACCATCTTCATTCACAACATGGTCATGGCGCAAGACTTGTTGGAGATTAATCTCATTAATCTTTGACATAATGAATAACAACTTGTCATTCTCTTGTCAGGCTGCAAAAAGTCGATACATGAAGAAAACAAACAGGAAGAAAGAAAATAACAGGCCCAGGAAGATATTTGTGAAGCCTGTACATATAATTGGTTTGGGCCGCATGCCAACAAATCCTAGTTTTAGATAACAGTTATATAACGATTATAGATATTAGATAGGTCGATTATTTATAGAAACGGTACCATTCACACCGTTTCATACATTATATATAGATTACGATTTCTGCATTTACAATTCAACCTTATTCATATTTATATCAGATTAGTTAAGGTTCAAACCCCAATTCTCTGTTCTTATTTTATGATGATATGATGATGTTCATGATGTTGCTTTAATCAATTCCGATCTTGGAGATATATGAAGATTCAATTCTAATAATTGGTATCAGAGCGGAGGGATCACGCAACACTACAATTCATGGTTCATTCATCAATCAAGATTCTTTAAACCGGCGTTTTAAAAAAGACGCAATCAATTAAAGGAGAAGAGATCAGTAAGTGCTATTTTCGCTTGGATAGCCATGGCACCAAGAGTCCCCATATATTGCTGATCGAAGAAGATATATGGCTTATAAGGATGTTTATTACATCATTATATGGAACAACCATAAGCACCAGATTACCACAAAGGTAAAGAAAGAAGACAAAGGTCTTAGTCCTTTAATTGGACTTGTGCGAGAATTGGCCGTTCAAGAAAGATAAGCATATTTGGAAGATGAAAAAGACTGCAGAAAAAATTACAATCTGCATACTAAGGAATGATGAAGATCAGGAAGAATTGAGGAACAAGAAGACACAAAGATTAATTAGATTAAGGGGGAATGTTGGAGATTAGTCTCATTAATCATTGACATAATGAATAACAACCTGTTATTCTCTTCTCAGGCTGCAAAAAGTCGACACAGGAAGAAAACAAACAGGAAAAAAGAAAAGAACAGGCCCAGGAAGACATTTATGAAGCCTGTACATATTATTGGTTTGGGCCGCAGGCCAACAAACCCTAGTTTTAGACAACAATTATATAACGGCTATAGATATTAGATAGGTCGATTACTTTTATAGAAACGATACCATTCACACCGTTTCATACATTATATATAGATTAGGATTTCTATATTTACAATTCAACCTTATTCATATTTATGTCAGATTAGTTAAGGTTCAAACCCTAATCTGCTGTTCTTATTTTATGATGATATGATGATGTTCATGATGTTGCTTTGATCAATTTCGATCCTGGAGATATATGAAGATTAAGTTTTAATAAGACTTTGACAAATTTAGTCATACACAAATGCACAATTGCTAACTCCACTAAATCCCTGCCATGTATCTTATGCCAAGTGATCAACTGACGGCGCTCAACCACTAAGTGATCAACTTTGTAAGTACATTTAAAAAAATAATATTCTCTTTTGATATCCGTTCTCAAATTTTAACTTTTACCCCTTCAAAACTATCAAACTTAACAAATTTAACCTTAAACACAAAAGTAAATCTAACTAAAGGAGGTGATGATGTTGCACAATCAAAAGCATCCCGTTTAGTTTGTTGTGTTATGCTATACCGATTGTATGAGGTTGTATGGGTGGTTTTTTGAAACATAAACACTCGGAAAGCCACAGAAAGTGAGGGCAGATTTCTAGTTCTACTTGTAGGTACGATCTCCCAAGTTCTCGACCTTTGCTTCAAGAATAAAAGGGAGTACCTTTTGCAACTTTCAATAAAAAAAATACACTGCAAAGTTGAGCACTTGATAGTTGAACACCGTCGGTTGATCACTTGCTGATCAACACTTGTCACAATTTGTGTGGTAGTGACCATATTTGTCAAAATTTTGAGCCTTGATCAAACATTGATTTATAAGTGATCAACTTGAACATTTTGTTTTTTCCCCGTAGCTTCTGTAGGATGTAAAGGTGCTTGCTGACTTGAAAGAATGACGTAACAGAGAAAAGAAACTGAAGCATGCGATCCCATAGAAGTTGAAAAGACACTGGCATATATATGCACAGTTAAGTGGGATCTATATATCTATATATAAAGGTGCGATTTATTCAAGTAAAGGTGACATGACTTCTTAATTACTCAGTTTTTATTATTCTCTTCATTTAATTTGCTATCCTATCCTATATAACGCTACTGGTTTCTTCTTTTTGGTTTGACTATTAGATCGACTACTTATGGGTCATACAAACTAGCCAAGGAGGCAATTCAACATTAAAGCGTTTATAAAGTTTGCCTTAACTTGCAACAAGAGACTAACTAGTAATTAAGCAGTCACAATACCTGTGTCGACAACTCTACTTGTATCTTCTTAAGACCATTGAGTGTGTGTGAAACATATTTCATGGAATTGAATCAAACCGGGTCCAGCGTTGTGCTCAATTATTTGGAGACCAGAGTTCCAAAGGAAACAAGGACACTATGCTCGTCACGCTCGAAAACTTGATCCATACATTTTTAACGACTCATTAAAAAAATGAAAATCAAAGGTCTATTTACTGATTTTGTTGTGTAGCAACACTTATTTCAGTCATATCAACATTGTGGTTCCTGCCTTCCGGATATAGGGAGATTTGTAATAAAACATGTTCAATTAACATCTGATTATGCACCACGATAACCATGGTTTGATTAAACTCTAATTTGGTTATGTACCCACGATATTGCCGATTTGGAGATATGGGAAGCGAATAGTTATGCATGCATGCACCATGTATTAGAGTTAAATATCTCACGAGTTGGCTTTAAGTAACGATACAGAAGATAGCCCAAACATTACCGGCCCAACCCACCCAACTTATGATGCCAAATACCAACAAGGCGCATACAAGATGTAACCAAAAACAATGGATGAATCAAATGAGGTTATATCCATGTAACTGGAGATAACAATGGATCGGATATAGATCTGAAGAGGTCTCAAGGCCATCTCGTTGTTTTTTATGGCCATGTGTCACAAGTGAAAATGAGAGTGGTTACATGATATATTCAACTAATGACCGTCGTGAAAATCATTTTTAATTATCTTAGGTTTGACGGAGTGATGGTGACTTCTCGTCGTGAGTGATAAACTTATTCAAGCCACCCCCAAACAAAAAACACGCGCGCGAATTAGGGTTATACTGATAGCATCTTCACCTCGGTGGGATATCATTTATGTCTGTGTTTATATTATTCGACTGTTCTCAAACGGTCATATCTTTAAAAAAAATCAATCTAAAATTATTCTTATAAATTATACTACAACCTATCATTTTTCATCACACTTTCAATTATCAGACACCTAAATCTCTACTATATTTCTTTCAAAATATGTCTCAAAAAACACTTCAAAACACAAAACGTCGTCAACGAACCCGCAACCCGAACTCCTCGTCAGCACCTGAGGGGCGGTTTAATCTTGAAAGCCTATCTTCAAACGTAAACCTTACGTCCACAAGCGTTCTCTGTACACAACCCTTACCAAAACCTACCATACCGTAATCCGACACCGGATACGTATCAAAACCAAGCTTACCGACAACTTCAACCAAACGCGTACCCCTTTACCCAATACTCAACAAACGCGTTTCACGATATGGCATCGAACTCGGGTTCGTTTCCATTTACGAACCCCGACTACATCTCACAAATCCAAGTTGGAACGTAGTTACTACGTGACACTTGTGTAATCCTCATTCCAATATAATCTAAGTATGATTTCTATTCACTCTTTTCCATTCGATATTATATACTTGCTTGCTATGTTAGGCTAAGTAATTTGTTTTTTTTGTAGAAGGGATTATGAGCATCCCCGGTAAAATAGTAGGCTAAGTAATTTGTAACTACATGGGTATGTAAATATGACTAGTGATGATGCTATGATATGATCTTTATTAAATTGATTTCAAGCTAATGTCGAAGAACCACATTATTGTCTAAGTTTATCGGCTTGTTTTATCAAATTAGATTTGTTACGGTAACTTGGGGTCCGAAAGGGTCAAGTTGTTATAACGAGTTTTTAAGAACTTGTCTATTGTTTTTGAATCTTTGGTTGGAGAGATCCAACTAGATAATTTGATAAAACATTGAACTTGTGGTAACTTGTTTAAGATTATGAGAGATCATTTGCTAATAAGACATAAGTCTTGAATCAAGCTAAATAAGTTGAAAACACCATTTTGACGAAAATTTTTTATTACTCTTTACCTACCTTATCATATCTCGATTATTATTATCATCATCAGAAGTTATATGAGCTATCCCATTAGTAGTCTGATGAGACTGCAATTATACATTGTGTCATCGTTCAAATCGGGCTTAAAATATACAAAATATCATAAAATTGTGCAAAAACCCTTTGTATTTGTTCATTGTGTGATTTTAGGTTCGAATATCGTGAATTCAACAAAAGATCAAAAGAAACAAGTAAAAACGAACACGGGAAACGAAGTTGCACAAAGAACCAGACCCGAGTAATGATTTTCCTAAAAATTCCTTGAAGTTTTGAAGATTGTCAAGATTGGTCCCTTACGAATTGAAGACTTGTCACTTTTGACCATTGTAAAACTCAAATATTACAAGACTGGTCCTTAAGTTTTAAGATTATACATTTATGGCCTTTGAAGAATGCCAAAGTTGCAAGATTAGTCCTTGTTCAAAGTTTTATGGAAGACAAGGACCAATTTGGCATTTCCCCAAAGTACTATACAAAGGGAAAGTGTGTATAAGCTGTTGTAAACTTGATATACCAAAACTTTACAAGTCAAGGGGTAATTTCTGCACTAAATGAAACCCATACCCATATTATACCTGTCCCAAGCCCACTATTAACCCAAAACCCACCTAACTAAACCCATTACCTACTCCTACCTGATCCAACACCCAATACACGTCACCCCGGTTTTTTATATTAATAAAAATTTGAAAAATTATTAATTAATGTAAAAAACGCTTAACACCTACTGTTTGTCTAAACTTGATCAAACCACGCAGTTCTATCTCCTTAAATCCTAAAATCATGAAACCTTCATTACACAAAATCAACACACCAAGTTATCCAGATCCGTAATTAACACCAACCTTAACCCATCCCCACTCCTTAAAACCACTCCTCATCAACAGTGGTCCCCACCACGAGTTCCCCTGCCCCTTGTATGTGCATATTTAGCAAAATTAGAATCAAGACAGATGATCAATGGTCCAACTTGATTTCTCTCTTCCAAAGTTAACAACCAACGCCCAAGATTGAAGCAATACATCTGGCATCTCTTTAGCAAGCACATGGGCAATGTTAACCCATTTTTAAATTTTCTTCAAGAGGGCAGATTATGAAATTAGCATAGCTAGGGTTTACCTTTTTTCTGCATTCTAGAATTTTCCTCTTTCTTGTATAAATACTAGTCGTGTGTGACTAGTATCATTGTTCCAACATTTTGTAAGATTTTTAAATATTAATGACAATATTTTGATTTTATAAAAAATAGCTGAGTTCCACATTTACTATTTTTTAGTGTAATTGATTTACTTCTTCAGCAAAGTTTAGTGTAATTGTTTTATCAAAATTATTTTTGTTCAAACATTTTTTGGCAAATCTAAGTTTTGAGACCCAAGTTTCAAAGGTTGTTAGTTAGGCTTGATTGACAACCAAACCTAAACAAGATCCTTGATGACTTATTAAGATTTCATTTTGGATACCTTTTTTTTATTTTGCAAGTTTGTTTTTTTAGTGATTATCAAAAGTTGGTTTTCAAAAGTCCTTTGTTTTTCTATTCTTCTCACCTTCACTGTTTCAAAAGCTCAAGCTAAGCTGACTTGAAAAATCAGGTTAGCTTGAACTTTTTGAAGCTTGTAGTTTGTAATTGTATGGTGTGCAGGTACAAGGTCCAAGGGTTGAGACTGTTGTGGTCTGCCCTTTGTTTCTCTTTGCACAAACAGCCAACATAATCCCTTTCATAAGCTCAAATACACAGGTATAGCTAAGTAGGAGATGGCATTCAGCCATTGAGAGGTTTGGATGTAAATCCCTCAAGGTAAACAGGCTTGAACCCTCTATCTTGGAAATTTGGGGTTTTTGATGATTTTGTGAAAAATCTATGTTTAGCTGATTTGGTGTGTTTTTTGTGTTTGAATGATGTTCTATTGTTGTTTGATGCATGTTAGTTTAGATTGATAAGTTTCTAGTTGAGTTGTATGCAAATATCCTTTGAAAATCTTAGTTTTCCGAAATTAAGGTGTGTTTAGGACAGTGTGTTTAGGGGGTGGGGTGACAACACCAGCTGACCATTTATGCCTGCACCCTTTTGGTTTGGTTAAGTTTAGTGTGTTAGTTTTGGTTAGCTAAGTGTTAATTATAAGTTGCATGTTTTGGTAAGAAACTGTCAAAAACATAAACAGTGGGCTTAGGGTTTAAATTCTTGAGTTCATTGCTTGAAATTTGTTATGTTGTTAGTTCATAGGCCTAGTTAAGTTTGTGGATCATTTTCTAGGTGTTATTTCAGTTAGTTTGCAAGATTTGGTATCCTAAAACTCACGTAAGTGCACACTATATCAACAAAAATACTTTATGCCTACTATTTTTATTCAATCTTACCTGTGGCTGTTAGGTGCTTGATTTGTGTATGGATCTGCTTGCTTTGTGTTTATATTAACTCCCCACAAGCCAAAGCTTTTGGGGGTGCCATTTGTTACAAGAAAAACCACCTAACGCGCCTAAATATAAAGCTCAAAAAAGCTCCAAAACTGTACGTGAAGAATACAATGTCAGTGGGAACACTTTTTCCCACTGACTTCACAAATTCCTTCCCACCGTTAGTTATAAGCCAACAGTGAGCTTATTTAGCTTTTTCTTAGCTTATGTCACTTCTTTTTTCATTTTTCAACTTTAGAGTATTTTATATTTTTAGAAAAAAGTTTCATATTTTTCTCATTTTTATTTTATTTTTTATCATTATTTTAATCTAAAAATAGTTTTTAGGCATTTAAAAATAGATAATTAGTTTTAAAAATTTTTGAAAAATACTTTTTAATATTAGAATAATATAATTGAGGTTTACATTTAATAAAATCTTTGTTTGGACTTTTGTTGATTACTTTTAATTTTAGGGCTTTAATTAGCATTTAAAATTAAATAATAATTTAATAAAAATATTTCAAGAAGTTTTATTGAATTTTTATCCTTATTTATATTATTTAGGATTTAATTGTAATTTTTATTAATTTTTTAGTTAAAGTTTTATGTTTGTCGCGTTTTTCGATTTTACGTTTTATTCGTCGTAGTTTAATTTTAGCGTAACCGTCATTTACTTTTCTCTCTTTCTTCCAAAAACGAACGAATCCAAACAATGTGTTTTTTAATACTGGCACACAACAACTAACACCCCCTTCGAGAACGAACTTACATAGTCGAGTTTCGCGTTTTCCTAAACGTGTCACTTAATACTTACCACATTTACACGTTTTTCTTAAGACGTGTATTTACGTACAATCATAATCATACTTGTTATCATATTTCAAAATCATTTCAAAACCTTGATATGAGCTTAAATACTCATATCATTTATATCAATAAACCATTAATAAGTGCATGAAATGTTTAAATATTGCCTTGTATATGCATGTTTTGTTTGTTTCGTGTGTGTAGGTACCAAGTTCACGAAAACCGGCAAAAACGACACAGAGTTTGAAGAAAAGTTCAACAAAGCCAATATCGAGCTCGTTTTTAGCGGATTTGATATTTATGAAGGATTTTGGGTCAAGTGGGACCCACACAAGCTTATTGGGCCTGAAAGCCCATATATGGAGTAATTGAGTTACTATCTTGCAAAGCCCAAGTTACAAGCCCAAGTTACAAGCCCAAGAAATAAATAAATGGGGCAGATTGAGTTACTTTGGGCCCAAGCCCAAAGTTTAATAAACATAAACGGATGAATGAAGAGTGTTTATGGGCTTTTAAGTCCATGTGCTAGTACAAAGGAAAGTTAAAAAACTTTCTCCCCTTTTTCTCAGTCAAACATACCAAACGTAACCCACACAACACATTTGTTTATTACTTTCGATACTCTCAATGTTACCCCTCATCTTCCTCATTCACCCTATACCAAATAAACCAGTCCTATACACAACTATTCACCAAACCCTAACACTGGATAAAGAATTGGGGCTTTTAATGAATTAAGGCGCGTGATAACACACACGCCCTTAATTGATCTTTCCCCTTTATCGGAGCTTGGAGATGGAAGCATTTAGTTGACGTGGCAACCTGTGATTGGCTGTAACAGCGCAGCACCCCCACTCCACCAATAAGAGAGAGACAAATCAGCCTCAACTAGCACAAGAAGCACAACGGATTGCCACGTTGGCAATCCGTGTGACTATGGACTCATATCCACCTTTGGATCAAAAGAGAAAAGAAAGAGGGTATAGAGATGATAAATCAAGGGCTAAGATTCGTTCTTCATCAACCACCCCAAACCCATCGTCAGGCTATAAATACCCCTTCATTTTACTGTATTTTCATCCCTTTCTTTCTTTTTATTGTTATAATGTTAATTTAGATATAGGAATTTGTATCTTTACTTTTAAAAGTACTGTAATGATTTTATGAATTAATAAAAGTCATTTTGAGTTTCATCTATTCTTGAGTTTTCATTACTGTTAAAGTTTACTGTAGTTTTACTTTATCTAAATTAAATTGATCATTATATAAGTGGTTATTTAATTAAGCTGAAATCGTAGCTATAATTAAATAACTGATAAAAGTTAGATTGGGGAAAGTTTAACCCACTGTTAAACTTAAAAAGCATTGCTGGTTCGAGAATAAGGTGATGATTTGGTGGTTCGAGTCGTCTTAGTCTAAGTCCGCTCAGCGCGTGACTTCTTCTCAACGGGTTTTTCCAATTAATGGTTAAGCTCGATTTTACTTTTTATGATTTTTTTTAGTTTATATGCCTTTAATCTGTTTAGATACACGTTTGAGGTTAGGTTTTCATATTATTATGAGTTATTGGATCTGCTTTATTTGCGTAAACTGTTATGTTGATTAGATCTGTTTATTGATGCGAGTGACTGTAATCTACACTCTTTGTGTTGTGTTATTGTTTTGGTATTTGTTTGATGTTCTTTAGGATCTTATCATGAGCTGATTTAATCTGTTTAAAAATAGGTTGTAGTGGTTGATTAAGTTGTTAAGTTTTATATTAGTAATCGAGTAGTAGTTAATTCTATCAGTAATTATCTTCTCATAATTGCCATGTGATATTGCTGATATAATGGTTTTAGTACTGAGATCTTCGAGTATGATAATTTCTGCATAAAACTGATCTTGTCGTAGTTTGGAACTGATTTTGGAATAAGTTTGTTTTGTGAAATAGCTTTGTTTCTTTTCTTTAAACAAGTAAGTTTAATTGCTGTAAGTTTTAATTTGATTAATGATAAATTGAAATTCAAATCTGTGCTAATGTTAACTGAACTTGGTTCACCAACGTGTTTAATTGAATCTGTCTTTGGTAATTTTAGTCTATTACTTTTTCCTAAAGGTAATTTTCTAATTTACCCTATAACGTATCTTAATTATCACATATACTATCCACGACACATCAAAAATTTTGGCGCTGCTGCCGGGGATCTTGTGTACGATTCGTTTCGTGGAGATTTGTTGATCGTTGATTTGAAGACCCTTTCCGTCCTCAGAAAGTTTTGTTATTTTTCTATTATTATAGTATGTATCGTTTTTCGTGTTTTTTGTGATTACTAAATTGTATTACGTAGAACAATAAATTTACCTACTTCCAAATAAGACCTTAGTTGGGATTTCATCACCTAGCTATTGTATTCGAATCCAAAACAAAAAAAAGGCAAAATAGATAAATACCAATAAAAAGTTTGAACTCGATTTATATAAACTATAAGTTGGGTATAAGGCGACGTGCTATAAAAGGCCGTCTAAGGAAAAAGGTTTTTAAGTGCTTTGTGCCACCTCGTTTCCCCGCTTGCTTGTGCGTATATTGAGAGGGACGACCGATTATTGGTTTGCCAACTCAAGTAGTATTAAATTTTATTTTTGTAGTTTACTTATTGATTCTCGAGACGTTTAGGTTTTCACTTATCGTTTTAAAGTCGACCGAGGGTAATTTACTTCCATAGTAGTTATCCTTATTCCTTGTTTTTTATCGATCATTTTTTATTGAGCAATACCAAATAAAAATACCAAAAATAATCTTCTTCTTGTCTAATTTCTTTTCTTCAATCCTCTAAAATTCTCGTCATTTTGGTTTATGCAATTACGTTCTTCTCGACTTGTGATTGATTTTAATAGGCTTGAAAATATTCCTCGTAGAAATAGAAATCGTCAACAACGAATAGTGGAACCCGAGCTTCCACCTATTGTTGTAGAGATGGCCGATAACCGAACAATGGAGGAATTGCTCTGTGCACCCACCGAAGGGTATGGGGAAGCAATTGTTGTGCCGGCTATTTTGGCGAATCATTTTGAGATTAAGACGGCTCTTTTATCGCTCATTCGTGCCGACCAATTTCGTGGCAATGAGACCGATAACCCGCATTCTCACATTCGGAATTTTCTTCGAATTACCTTGACTCTCAAGTTTAGAGATGTGCCGAATGACGTGATTAAGCTTATGCTTTTTCCGTACTCGCTCGAGGGTAACGCTAAGATTTGGTATGAGAAAGAACCACCGGGTTCGATTTTGACATGGGATGATTTAGTGTCTCAGTTCATGAATTATTTCTTTCCACCATCCAAAACAACACACTTTAAGAACGAGATCACTAGATTTGAACAAAAAGTGCATGAATCGTTTGGGGTTGCTTGGGAAAGGTTTAAAGATATGTTAAGACAATGTCCACACCACGGTTTCTCGGAATTGCATCAAATAAATACTTTTTATAACGGGCTTAATATAATTGAACAATATTCTTTAAATGCCGCCGCGGGTGGTAATCTTTTAAGAAAAACTCTGAGAGACGTGTAGGGTATAATTGAGAATAAATCTAGAGTGCAATATTCACGAAACACACCGGTTGTTTCCAATGTGAATTCATCTAATACCGAGATTGCTAGATTGGACTCTAAGATTGATAATGGATTTGCTACATTGTTGAATGAGATTAGGAAGAATCCTCATGGATCAATTAATATGATTGAAAATTTTTGTGTATCATGTGGTGGAGCACATCCTAATTATGCTTGTTCAACCACGGGGTTTGATCAAGCTAGTGCTTTTGCCGCGACGGGAACTTATGGCTCCAACGGTCAAGTTCCTCGTTAAAATCATGTTGCTCCACCGGGTTTTCCACCGGTTCAATGTAGGTACAACAATGGAAACAATGAGCATAATTTTAACCGTGGTAACCAAGGGAATTACAATCAAGAAAATGGGTTTAATGTTAATCAAAACAATCAAGGTTTTCACAATAACCAAAATGATTTGGCAAGCTACATTAAAACGAATGAGGCAAATTTGAAAGCTTTTCAAAATAATATATAAGGACAAATGGCAACTTTGAAAAATGAGTTTCAAAATACGCTTAAGGGGCAAAATAACAAGATTGAGCTTAACCAACAAATAATTGAACAAAGATTAGAGCAAATTCAAAATCGTTTGCAACAAAGTATGGAACAAAATCAAAACAAATTGCTTTCGATGTTTGAATCTTTTATGAGTAAACCCTCCTCTTCTTCGGGTTGCTTACCTAGTAATACCATTCCTAACCCGAGGGGAGAGCTTAAGGCTATCACCACTTATGATGATGATAATGTAGAAAGAGTGATTGAGAAACTTTATGTTCCACCTAAAGAAACTTTTGTTAAAGTCATCAAGGCTACTTTAAATGTGATTAGTACCTCGGATTTCTTTGATTTCTTTCCTAAGAAACATAATGATCCGGGTCAATTCTTGATACCTTGAGTTTTTGATGAGCTTGGGGAATACAAAGCTCTAGCTGATCTAGGAGCTAGTATTAACGTAATGCCCTTAGCCATTTGGAAGACTCTTGACTATGAACGACTTAGGCCCACTCGAATGATCATTGCTCGCTAATGGTACCACCACCCATCCGGTTGGTATAGCGGAAAATGTCCTTGTTAAAGTGGGGGAGTTCATTTACCTAGTCGATTTTGAAATAATTGATTATGAGCCAAATCCTCGTGTGCCTATCATTTTAGGACGACCATTTTTGTACACGGCTGATGTTGTAGTTGATATGGGGAAAAAGGAGATTAAATTGTGGTATGGGGATAAACATATGACTTTCAAACCGGAAAAAATTCCAAGATTGGTTTCTAAGAAAGTGGAAAGTCTGAAACTTGATAAACCTATTGAAAGTGACACAAACAAGGAATCTCTCTTTTACAAAGGTGATTTGCCAACGATGGAACCCTCATTTTGTGAAGAAGAAAAGTTAATTTTAAAGAAAGATTCTTATCTTGTTGAATCGTGTTGTAAATTATCTCGTCTCCACTCGAGGATGATAGTTCTAAGATTGAAAAGGAAATTGATGACTACCTTAGTGCACCATTTGATCCTAGTGAGTTTAAGAATGAGAATTTTGATCCCGAGAGTGATATTGCTTTAATTGAAAAATCATTGAAAATGGACTCATTTTCACTCTCTTCGAAGGATCAAATTGATGATCCTAAGGCACAATCTTCATTTGAAGAGCCTTTGATTCCTAACTTCACACCGAGTGATGTTAGTGACTATTCATTCGATTAGTTCGCCGATGAACTTGTTGATCCACTTCCACGGGTAAGTAATGACGTTACCGATTTCAAAATCGAGCGTGACTCTCGTGTTTTACCTACCATTCTCGAGGAATTCACCGATGAATTTCCTTCTAATGAGAATGATGATCTTGTATCCAAGTGTGATACACTTGATACTTTGTCGGATATTTCATGTGATGATAAGATTGATGACACTTTTGTGACCTACTCAAATCCTCTCTTTGAAGCTTCAATGAACAATAATCCATTTTTTCAAGAGGATTTTGAGAGCATCATACTTCCTACATCTCACAACCTTTGTGATGATGAGCTTCTCTTGAAGGAGGTTGATGAGTTTTTTTATATAGACATTCCTTCGGAATTTGAGGAAGAGTCTAATTTCGGTGATGAAGATTTTTGGTTTGGTCACCCGATTTATGATGATGATAATGTTGACCCGGAGGGAGAAATTACCTTTACTCCAATTATCCTTCCCACCCGCTTTGATCTTAATGTGCGGGTTTTTCATGCGACTCATTTTGAGTACCATGATCCCTTTGTTCACATTCATAAGAGTGATAAGGTCAACAAAGTCATGCAAGTTGATACCACTAGTGTTGAGACCTTTATACCACCTTTACCATATGCTTTATATGATTTTGGATTAGCATGGGGGGACGACACCGTGTTGTCTATTCCTTTCTCTCCCGAGGACGAGGTATTCGACCCCGGAATCATTGATTTAGGGAAATCTCGGCCTTTCACCAATGTAATAATTGAAAGACTTTTCAATCATCTTGGTGCGAGGTTTATCTCGGGGAGCATGCTATATCCATATCATGATTTGTGACTACCATCTCTTTTTAGATATTTATGTTGGAGTTTTATCCTTTCATTTGTCATCCGACAACGAGGATGAGATCTTTGACCCCGGCATCGTGCTTTATGTTGGATTTTATTCCATTATGCCGGTTTTCACCATTTTCCCTAAGGACCAGTGAATGCGGGGATTGAGTCGAGCTCATGACTCGGTTAACAAAAACGAGGTGCCTAGTGGGGGATTCCCATACATTCTATCTTCTTTCTATTTTCTAACATTAATAAGGCTTGATCTTTCAAGCTCGTGCTCGTGTTTTGTTGTGTTGTGAATCTTAGGTATGACCCTAATCATTGAAGACTCTCGTGTTCGGTTTTTGCCGGTCCACTTGATCTTCCAATCTTTGATTGCCAAAAAGGGGCACACTCTTTATCCTTTGATTTTTATCGACTAACGTTTTATCTTGAGGCATAATTAATAAACGACTTATAGATTTGCGTGCTCTTTCCATGTTAGGATTTTGCATTTGACTCTTCGTATTTTAGCAAGGGGTGTTACTCTTGAGCTAAGAAACATTGAGGACAATGTTTGGTTTTAGCATGGGGGAGTCAAACGATATAATCGGTTGCATTTGCTTTTGTCGTGTCTAAACGTAATTTTTTTCTCGTTTTTCATAAAATTTTTAAAATTCTAGTGTTATTTTTAAGTTTTAATAAATAAACTAAGTGCTTTTGACACAAATGTAGGCTTTCCTTTGGTGAAAATAAAAATAGTTTTTGACTCGACTCGGTTTTTACCTTAGCTTTTCCTTAACGTGTTTAAATTAAGTTTTGCTAGGCTTTTATATAGGGAGCTTTAAAACGCGAAAGTCTTAATTCATACGGGTTAAGAACAAGAACTTTTCGCAAGTTCCTATAATTGATCCTAGAAAGTCGTTTATCAAGGGAACTTTAAAACGCAAATTCTAAAACTTGAAAGAGTTTAAGAAGATGCAAGATCCTATAAATGGCTTGAAAACCCAAACTTTGATTTAATAGGCTAAGTATCCATTGATTTCACATTTTTGGAATTTTACAATATGGAGAACAAGAGATGATAGAGTTTAATCATAAGTTTCTAAGGTTAATTCTTCTTTGTGTAAGTATTTTTGTGTTTGATTTAATCTCCTCGTATTTATTTTCCACGCTTGAATAATAATTGCTTAATAAATGAAGTTTTTAGCGGTTTAGGCTTGATATCTTAACTCGTAACTCCTTCTTTTTCCTCCCTTGTAATTAAAGTGAGAACACATTAAGGGTGTCAGCGTCATGGACTTTTGATCATGGGATTGCGGAAATTTGGCTTACTATAAATATCATATTAATAAAGAAGAATAAATAAAAACATGTTCTCTAGGAGCCTTCGGGTGGGAGTCATGTAGCACTAACCTTGTCATTAGAGCCTTAGGGTGTATGAAAGGGGACGTTTTTAATAAAAATTGCTTCATCATCATGAGCCATAAGGTGGGATGGTGAATGTCAATTCCCTTATTTTTGTCCAAGGAGCCTTCGGGTGTGGATTTTAAATAAGGAGCACAACTGCATCTTAAAGAGCCACAAGGTGTTATGATGTGATTGTTGCTAACTCCATTAATAAATTCATAATTAACTTTGGAGGTTTTTATTGTTGCTTTTAAGTAATCCTATTAGCCAAATTTCGGGTCCGGGGATTTATCCCTCAAATCGTGTTAAGTTATCCTTGATGTGGGCTTTCTTTAGAGACAACGGTTTTTGAAGTCGAGGTTAGGTTTTGAGTGTTGAGTTTACATCGTTTTTGCCTTCATTTTTGGACTAATAAATATCAAATAAAGTAAAATGAGCCTTTGGGTGAATGACAAATAAAATCTAGAGATACAACTAGGAATAATAGGAGATTGAGTTTAACATAAATTACTTGTATGAGTTGGTTTAATTTTGGGGCTTATGATTGACAATGATCTTGTTTTTACACTTGGCATGGAAAAGTGAAAAGTCGGGGACGATGAATCTATTTAAGTTTTATGATCCTAAAAGTTATTTTTCAAATAATGAAAGCAATACATTATGTCTTTGCAAAATAAACTTTCAAAAAGTTGAATAATGGTGTAGTTAGAGTTTTATTTTATCATTGCGTGAGGACACGACAATTGCTTAGCAAGGGGGAGTTTGATATGAGCTTAAATACTCATATCATTTATATCAATAAACCATTAATAAGTGCATGAAATGTTTAGATATTGTCTTGTATATGCATGTTTTGTTTGTTTCGTGTGTGTAGGTACCAAGTTCACGAAAACTGGCGAAAACGACACAGAGTTTGAAGAGAAGTTCAACAAAGCCAATATCGAGCTCGTTTTTAGCGGATTTGATATTTATGAAGGATTTTGGGTCAAATGGGACCCACACAAGCTTATTGGGCCTGAAAGCCCATATATGGAGTAATTAAGTTACTATCTTGCAAAGCCCAAGTTACAAGCCCAAGTTACAAGCCCAAGAAACAAATAAATGGGGCGGATTGAGTTACTTTGGGCCCAAGCCCAAAGTTTAATAAACATAAACGGATGAATGAAGAGTGTTTATGGGCTTTTAAGTCCATGTTCTAGTACAAACGAAAGTTAAAAAAAATTCTCACCTTTTTCTCAGTCAAACATACCAAACGTAACCCACACAACACACTTGTTTATTACTTTCGATACCCTCAATGTTACCCCTCATCTTCCTCATTCACCCTATACCAAATAAACCAGTCCTATACACAACTATTCACCAAACCCTAACCCTCGATAACGAATTGGGGCTTTTAATGAATTAAGGCGCGTGATAGCACACGCGCCCTTTATTAATCTTTCCCCTTTATCGGAGCTTGGAGATGGAAGCATTTAGTTGACGTGACAGCCTGTGATTGGCTGTAACAGCGCATCACCCCCACTCCACCAATAAGAGAGAGACAAATCAGCCTCAACTAGCACAAGAAGCACAACGGATTTCCACGTTGGCAATCCATGTGACTACATATCCACCTTTGGATCAAAACAGAAAAGAAAGAGGGTATAGAGATGTTAAATCGAGGGTTAAGATTCGTTCTTCATCAACCATCCCAAACCCCTCGTCAGGCTATAAATACCCCTTCATTTTACTGTATTTTCATCCCTTTCTTTCTTTTTTACTGTTATAATGTTAATTTAGATATAGGAATTTGTATCTTTACTTTTAAAAGTACTGTAATGATTTTATGAATTAATAAAAGTCATTTTGAGTTTCATCTATTCTTGAGTTTTCATTACTGTTAAAGTTTACTGTAGTTTTACTTTATCTAAATTAAATTGATCACTATATAAGTGGTTATTTAAATAAGCTGAAATCATAGCTATAATTGAATAATTGATAAAAGTTAGATTGGGGAAAGTTTAACCCACTGTTAAACTTAAAAAGCATTGTTGGTTCGAGAATAAGGTGATGATTTGGTGGTTCAAGTCGTCTTAGTCTAAGTCCGCTCAGCGCGCGACTTCTTCTCAACGGGTTTCTCCAGTTAATGGTTAAGCTCGATTTTACTTTTTATGATTTTTTTTTAGTTTATATGCCTTTAATCTATTTAGATACACGTTTGAGGTTAGGTTTTCATATTATTATGAGTTATTGGATATGCTTTATTTGTGTAAACTGTTATGTTGATTAGATCTGTTTATTGATGCGAGTGACTGTAATCTACACTCTTTGTGTTGCATTATTGTTTTGGTATTTGTTTGATGTTCGTTAGGATCTTATCATGAGCTGATTTAATCTGTTTAAAAATAGGTTGTTGTAAAACCCGCATGCTTTTACCATGAATAGTACCCTTAAGATCGTACGTACTAGATTAAAACTTTCCTTTTATAGTATGATTACGTTCACGTGTTAGAATTTTACATATTACGTACGTGTTAGAACACGATAAGTATTTATTACGTACGAACACACAATAATTATTTAAACAATAATTAATCACGAACATGCGATCATGAAATCATGAAAGTAATTTAATCACGAGCTAATATTAATTACGTATATATATATTTATTACGAACACGAATAAATATATTAAGTCACGGTTAATATTTAACGAGAACACATAAAACACGAACACGACTAAACACGAACAAACACTAGAATAAATAGACTCGAGAAAAGGTACGGGTACCCCATGTGGGGCCCCCTTACCCGCGGCTCCACCAAAGAAGGATGGGCCAAGCCCATCAAATTTTACTAAGAAAGGGGTTAAGGTAAATTTTCTAGTCATTTTCACTTTACAGTAAAAACATCAAAAACCCTAAAAAGAGTTTTTCTCCTTCCTTCTTGCTCTCTATTGGCCGCCGCATATAACAACAAGAAAGGGGGTGTTCGTTTGATTTTGATCTTGATTTTTGTGCAAGCGTTCGTGTGTCTTCATCCTCGTTTGATCCACGCATTCGGTATACCTTTTTAATCCTCTTTCTTTTTGTTTTGATTTAATAAATTAAATAAGAACATGATGTTTTTAAAAAGCTAATTAAAAACATAAATCAAACATATAAATGGTTATGGGGTAAATCAAACGGAGGATTCAGGGGTATTTGTTGTGGCCGGCGCCTAAACCGAACCCCAAGGGGGTCTCGGCTTGGCATATGGACCACCACCGAGACCTCAAGGTCTCGGTTTGGTGGTGTGGGTCCCACGGCAGCAGCAAACAAGGGAGAACCCCGAAGTGGTTCGGGGTATGGTGTTGATTTCGAGTCCGGTTCATGGTTTCTAGTCACGATCCGGTTCATGGTTTATGTTAAGGTTATGTTTTTAATAATCATATGTTATAAATTAAATTAATAAAATATGACATGATTAATTTAGTAAACATGACTTAGGTATAATTTAATTATTAAATCATGGATTTTTAACCTAAGTATTTATATTTTCTAGACTTTATAATTAATTAATTATTAAAAACCATGGTAATAATTAATTAATTAACATGACTTAGGTTATATTATTAATAATTAATAATACATGTTTTTACCTAAGTATTTAATTTTATTTAATTAAAAACATGATATATTTAATTAAATACTTTTAACCTATAGTTTATTTAAATTACATGTAATAATTAATAAACTATACCTTATATCATTATGACTTAGAAAAATAATCAGAAAACACTTAAGCTTATATACTTAGCTTATTTAACCAGCTTATATCTAATTATGGAAACTTTCTATTTTTAGAAAGTTTTTTAATTAAGGCAGCTAATCTATTTATGGAAACTTTCTATTTTTAGAAACTTATCTATTTTAAGCAGTAATTCTATTTCTGGAAACTTTCTATTTTTGGAAACTTTCTATTTTTGGAAACTTTCTATTTTTGGAAACTTTCTATTTTTGGAAACTTTCTATTTTTGGTAACTTCCTATTTTTGGAAACTTTCTATTTTAGGAAACCTGCTATTTTTAGAAAATTACTTATTATTACACAGTAAGTATAATAATACATGAAATACAAGTAATACTTAATCAGAATAGACAGAATATAAGATAAACACAGTTTAAAGCCTAAAACAGTAAAGCATGACATGAACGTATAAAATAAGCTAAGACATGACATAAAACCAGTTACGTATTTAGTAATCAGATACTTATACACGTATGCATTTATGTAGCATTAGTGATACCGATGTAGGACTCTCCTCAGTTCGTCTTCTTCGTTTACTGGACATAAGGTACGGATTCCCGTCCTTTCAGTATGGACATTCTTTCCTTATTAGGATTCACCGTATGCAGCCAACTGTTTTCCCGTAGTATAAGTTTATATGTTTGATTTGCTTATGTTTAATTTAGAATACCTATAGCCATATACATGCATGACCAGTTTCACCTAGTTATGGAGGTACCATAACCATAACATTAGAGACCCTGGTGTTATGACTTCCCCACGGCGGAGTGATTGCTCGTGGCGTCCCTTCAGTTTTTGGCCATATTATTATATTTATCATGTGGGGCGTATGGGTGCATCCTAGTTACATGTTTTCAAGCAGATTACTCAGTGTGAATGTGGTGTGTGCCTTGCATCCTTCACAAGGAGCTGATCCCTCCTACCCAAACCAGTATATTAAATTAGAGGCAGCCCCTCTAATTTGCATGATGAGGTCACCCCTCCAAGTATTCATGCACGATGGATTTTCATGACCTATATTGGCTAATGGTAGAATATGTTAAACAGTTTTTATAAGATAAACATAAGGCTTTTCAAACTATAAATCCAGTTTTACCAAGACTTAACCAGGTTATTCGGGACTTAGTTTCTTCCGCTATTATATGCTTATATGCTTGTACTATTCATGCTTTATTGTACATCCGTGCACTGAGCGTATTGCTCAGCCGTTTTCCTTTTTCTATGTTCCCGAAACGGCAGGTACTCAGGGACGCTCGTAGACTTTAAGCGTACGTGCATATGGACTGGAAGCTTTCTAGCCTTTCTTTACTTTATACATTATCTTTACTTTGATACTCTTGCTATGGACATTGTTTAGTCCTTTCATTTACAGTACTTATGTTTGTGTGTGATGAGCTTTACTTTTGGACTACCGATGTTTGATTTCGGTATTTTCCTTTTAATGGTCATGTAATGTTTAGACATTTATCCTTGTATGCTTTGATGACACGCCATAATTACGTGTGACATTCCATTATCAAAATAGGGTGTTACAATTATGGTATCAGAGCCAAGGTTTCGACCTGTAGGCTCTCAAAATATGACCTGTGATTAGTGGGTAGTCACTATGGTCTTCCTAGAACTGACAGTCGTTTTTCATGCATTCATCATTTTTATGCATACATATATATGTCATTGTCGCAGGTTTATGACTAAGTAATGGTTGGTACAGGACTGGCCCTATTTAGTCGCATGTGTTTTATCGAAACTTTTAAATTTGGGACCGACCCATAGGCGTCCCCTCGCCATGTCTTTTATTTTGGGTGAACTGACCATAGGCGTTCAATCTCGAGCATACAAAAGTTTTCATAAAACTGCATCATGCATTCATACACAAATTTTCTTGCATAAAATTTTTCTCTGGATTTATTGGTATAAATTTTTTTCATGTATATATATTTTATGTTTTGATCTGTTAATCATATGTTTTATGTTATACTGTTAGATGGTTCTCACACGTGAACAGGAAAAACTTAATGCTGCAATCCAAGCTGCAATGCAAGCTTTGCTTCCTCAACTGAGGAACGACATCAGGGTTGAGGTTCAAGCTGCCAACAATCAGCAGCATAACCAAGCACCTCCTCCTCCTCCTCCAGTGACATTGGCAGTATGGCTGGAGAGATTCAACAAGCTCCGTCCTCGAGCTTTTGAGAAAACAGATAGCCCTAGTGATGCTGAAATCTGGTTGGCTCACATCAAGAAGATTTTCAATGCTATGGGTTGTGACCCCGCGTTCAAGGAGAGGTTGGCATGCTACCGGTTCGAAGGCGATGTGTTAAATTGGTGGTTAGCGTTGATGCAGTTTGAGGGAGGTGACGAGTGGTTGGCTGGTTTGACATGGGCTCAGTTCAAGGATAGGGTGATGGAGCAGTTCTTTCCCAAGGCTGAGCAAGACAAGCTCAAGAGGGAGTACCATGGGATCCGACAGAGAGCTGGGGAGAATAGCAATGAGTTTATGCAGCGCTTTCTTCGCTTAGCTGGTTTCCTTGGTGCAGCAGCAGGTACTCCGGAAGAGCAGGCACACCACTTTAGGTGGGCTCTTCGCACATCGGTCGCAAACAATCTGGTGTGTGCTACGTTCACCACTGTAGCACAAGTGGCCGATGCGGCACGTAAGCTGGAGATGCTGTAGGAGAGAGATGAGTTCGGGGAAGCAGAGAGACCCGATAAGAGGTAAACATTCGTATTCAAGCGGTGACCAATCCGTATTCTTTCCATATATGTCAATTATTCATCTCTTTAAATTGTATCTTCCAGGCAGAAAACTGGGGACCGGTCTCAGCCGGCTACTCAGCAGCAGCCTCATCAGCCCAAGGGAAACGGTTAGACTAACGACCGTTCTGCTACGGATAAGCGTGGCGGTAATGATAATTACCGTAACAACGCTGGACACTCCAACGGCAGCAGGTCCTAATACTTACGCATTTTCTTATGATTTCATGTGATAACTCATATTCCGACACTCTAGCAAATCTTCTACCAGGAACCATGGAAACGGTAGGGACCAGAACCAGAGGGGTTCCCAGCCTAGCCATCCAGCTATCACTGGTATTCAATCTTACGATTATCCGCATTGTCCTTTGTACCCTATTATCATGTCTTATGTAAAATGTTTTATCAGGTCCTCAGCCAGCCAGAGCACCATCTGGAGGATATACTCATCCTCTTTGCTCTACTTGCCACCGTAGGCACCCAGGGCCATGTCGTCGTAACACTGACGCATGCTTCAAGTGTGGTCTTCCTGGCCATATCCTGAAGGATTGCCATAAGGGCGAGATGGAGGGCACATCGGGACATGCTGATACCAAGCCGCCTCCTACTATTGGGTGTGTCTACACAACATCTCGAGACAAGGCCAACAAATCTTGTGTATGGTCAAGCTGCGTGTGTTCTTTTCGATACGGGTGCTACTCACTCGGTCATTTCTACTGCTTATGCTAAGAACATTAGGATGCTTCCCATGCCACTAGAGAATAGACTTACTATTTCCACGCCTTTGAGGGACTCTGTATTAATCACCCATGTATACAAGAGTCTTCCCCTAGAATTTGACGATAAGGTTCGTCCTGTTGACGTACTTCCGCTGGACATGAATGACTTCGACATGATTTTGGGCATGGATTGGCTATCCAAGCATCATGCTAGCATAGACTGCCATTCATATCGAGTTATCTTCGGTGATGTTAATGCACCAGAGTACATTCATAACGGGTTCGTACCCGGACGGTCTGTACAAATCATATCTACCCTACAAGCGCGTGCACTATTGTCACATGGCTGCGAGGTTATCTAGCTACATTTTACGACATGGCTGCTGAATCTCCATCAATTCAGGATCAACCAATAGTGTCGGAATTCGAAGATGTATTTCCAGTAGAACTTTCGGGCATACCACCTGCACGAGAAGTGGAATTCAATATCGAGCTTATTCCAGGAGCTGAACCAATCTCCAAGGCTCCTTATCGCATGGCTCCCATAGAGATGAAGGAGCTGAAGAATCAACTGCAAGAACTTCTAGAACAAGGTTTCATTCGACCGAGCGCATCTCCATGGGGCGCACCGGTCTTATTTGTTAAGAAGAAGGACGACAGTATGCGTCTTTGCATAGACTATCGCGAGCTCAACAAGATTACTATCCAGAATAGGTATCCACTGTCGTGTATAGACGATCTGTTTGACCAACTCCAAGGGGCCAAACAATTCTCCAAGATTGATCTTAGGCCAGGCTATCATCATCTACGGGTTAAGGAGCAGGACATCGCCAAGACTGCTATTCGTACCCGCTATGGCCACTACGAGTTTGTAGTTATGCCATTCGGCCTGACAAATGCTCCAACAGTGTTCATGGACTTGATGAACAAAATCTTCCATGAATTTCTGGACAAGTTCGTCATTGTCTTCATCGATGACATCCTGATTTTCTCAAAGTCCAAGGAGGAACACGAAGACCATCTTCGTACAGAACTACAGATTATTCGCCAGAAGCAGCTGTATGCTAAATTCTCCAAGTGTGGGTTCTGGTTAGACAAGGTGGCATTCTTAGGTCACATTGTATCAGCAGAAGGAATCACTATGGATCCAACGATGGTTGAGGCCATTACTAAGTGGCCGAGGCCGACATCAGCAACGGAAGTCCACAGTTTCTTAGGCTTAGCTGGCTATTACCGTAGGTTCGTGGAGAACTTTTCCCGCTTAGCACTACCATTGACCAAACTGATGCAGAAAGGGGAGAAATTCATCTGGACTGAAGAACGAGAGAAGAGCTTTGAAGACCTGAAGCAGAACCTAGTATCTGCACCTATTCTTACTCTCCCATCTGGTACGGGTGGATTTCAAATCTACAGTGATGCATCGGGGAAGGGACTTGGCTGTGTTCTCATGCAACATGGGAAAGTGATCACGTACGCTTCACGGCAGCTTAAGCCTTATGAAGAAAATTACCCCACGCATGACTTGGAACTTGCTGCAGTCGTGTTTGCATTGAAGATATGGAGGCATTACTTATATGGAGAATCATGTGACATTTTCACGGACCACAAGAGCTTGAAGTATATCTTCACTCAACGTGAATTGAACATGAGACAGAGGAGATGGTTAGAGCTGTTAAAGGATTATGACATTAATCTACAGTATCATCCCAGAAAGGTAAATGTAGTAGCAGATGCTCTTTGCAGGAAGTCCGGAATGATCAACGGCATTAAAATTGAGGAGGAAATCATAAGAGACTTGGAGCGACTAGACATCGAGATCATGGTACGTGGACAACACGGTTACTGGGCTAATCTTAGAGTTGAACCCGAGTTACTCTCTAAGATCAAGGAAGCTCAGAAAGATGATGGAGAAATCTGGGCGATAGTACAGAATTTGGAGAAACAGACGGAATTCAGAGTAGATGCAGATGGTATCATATGGCAGGGCACGAGACTTTGTGTTCTTGATGACCAAGCACTCCGGGAAGCCTTGTTAGCTGAAGCTCATAGCTCCCCATTATCTATACATCCTGGTTCGACTAAGATGTACCATGACATCAAGCAGTACTTTTGGTGGAGTGGTATGAAACAGGATGTGGCCACTTACGTCTCCAAATGTCTTACCTGCCAGCAGGTTAAGATCGAGCATCAGCGATCTAGCGGTCTCCTTCAACCGTTAGATATTCCAGAGTAGAAGTGGGACAAAATCACCATGGATTTTGTTACTGGTCTTCCGCCTACCAAGAGGAAGCACGATGCAGTTTGGGTTATCGTAGATTGACTTACCAAATCAGCTCATTTCTTACCGATCTGCAAGGAAGATCCAGTAAGTAAACTCGCCGATACGTATAGAAGAGAGATCATGAGACTCCACGGTGCCCCATCCAGCATCGTCTCAGACAGAGATCCTCGTTTCACTTCACAATTTTGGAAGAGTCTGCAGAAAGCTTGGGGTACACAACTTATGCTTATCACGGCTTTTCATCCTCAAACGGACGGACAGTCGGAGCGAACGATTTAGACATTGGAAGACATGTTGAGGTCATGTGCGTTGGAACGGACGGGTGATTGGGATGATTATATCTGTTTGGTGGAGTTTGCATACAACAACAGTTGGCACGCAAGTATCAAGTGTGCTCCTTTCGAGATGTTGTATGGCAGAAAGTGTCGCGCCCCAATCTGCTGGGATCAGGTTGGCGAGCGAACACTTGAAGGACCAGAAATCATAGAGATGACCAATGAAAGGATCGCAGTAGCTAAGTAGAAACTTCAGGAAGCACGATCACGTCAGAAGAGTTACGCCGATAAGCATCGTAGGGACATACATTTTAACGTAGAAGATCACGTCTTCCTTAAGGTTTCACCGGCACGTGGTGTTAGACGCTTCGGGATTAAAGGGAAGCTCAGTCCTCGTTTCATCGGATCGTTTGATATCATTGAACGAGTCGGTGAAGTATCTTACCGTTTAGCGTTACCTCGACAGCTTTCGCATGTACATAATGTGTTTCATGTGTCCTTACTCAGAGGGTACCAGTATCATCCCCTTCACATGGTTCAGTATCCACTGGAACAGATACGTGAAGATCTCACTTTCATAGAAGAACCCTAACGAGTTCTTGACAGACAAGAACGAGTCATGAGAAGGAAGACGATTCCATTCGTCAAAATCCTTTGGAGGGATCTTAAGGAGCGGGAAGCCACTTGGGAAACAGAGGAGTCTATCCGGGCTTCTTACCCTCATTTCATATTTTAAATTCGGGTATGTTCTTCTTTTCCAGTTTACTTTATCAATAATTCGGGGACGGATTTTTCTTTTTAAGGGGGAAGAGTTGTAAAACCCGCATGCTTTTACCATGAATAGTACCCTTAAGATCGTACGTACTAGATTAAAACTTTCCTTTTATAGTATGATTACGTTCACGTTTTAGAATTTTACGTATTACGTACGTGTTAGAACACGATAAGTATTTATTACGTACGAACACACAATAATTATTTAAACAATAATTAATCACGAACATGCGATCATGAAATCATGAACGTAATTTAATCACGAGCTAATATTAATTACGTATATATATTTATTACGAACACGAACAAATATATTAAGTCACGGTTAATATTTAACGAGAACACATAAAACACGAACACGACTAAACACGAACGAACACTAGAATAAATAGACTCGAGAAAATGTACGGGTACCCCGTGTGGGACACCCTTACCCGCGGCTACACCAAAGAAGGATGGGCCAAGCCCATCAAATTTTACTAAGAAAGGGGTTAAGGTAAATTTTCTAGTCATTTTAACTTTACAGTAAAAACATCAAAAACCCTAAAAAGAGTTTTTCTCCTTCCTTCTTGCTCTCTCTTGGCCGCCGCATATAACAACAAGAACGGGGGTGTTCGTTTGATTTTGATCTTGATTTTTGTGCAAGTGTTCGTGTGTGTTCATCCTCGTTTGATCCACGCATTCGGTATACCTTTTTAATCCTTTTTCTTTTTGTTTTGATTTAATAAATTAAATAAGAACATGATGTTTTTAAAAAGCTAATTAAAAACATAAATCAAACATGTAAATGGTTATGGGGTAAATCAAACGGAGGATTCAGGGGTGTTTGTTGTGGCCGGCGCCTAAACCGAACCCCAAGAGGGTCTCGGCTTGGCATAAGGACCACCACCGAGACCTCAAGGTCTCGGTTTGGTGGTGTGGGTCCCACGGCAGCAGCAAACAGGGGAGAACCCCGAAGTGGTTCAGGGTATGGTGTTGATTTCGAGTCCGGTTCATGGTTTCTAGTCACGATCCGGTTCATTGTTTATGTTAAGGTTATGTTTTTAATAATCATATGTTATAAATTAAATTAATAAATATGACATGATTAATTTAATAAACATCACTTAGGTTATAATTTAATTATTAAATCATGGATTTTTAACCTAAGTATTTATATTTTCTAGACTTTATAATTAATTAATTATTAAAAACCATGGTAATAATTAATTAATTAACATGACTTAGGTTATATTATTAATAATTAATAATACATGTTTTAAACTAAGTATTTAATTTTATTTAATTCAAAACATGATATATTTAATTAAATACTTTTAACCTATAGTCTTTTTTAAATTACATGTAATAATTAATAAACTATACCTTAGATCATTATGACTTAGAAAAATAATCAAAAAACACTTAAGCTTATATACTTAGCTTATTTAACCAGCTTATATCTAATTATGGAAACTTTCTATTTTTAGAAACTTATTTAATTAAGGCAGCTAATCTATTTATGGAAACTTTCTATTTTTAGAGACTTATCTATTTTAAGTAGTAATTCTATTTCTGGAAACTTTCTATTTTCGGAAACTTTCTATTTTTGGAAACTTTCTATTTTTGGAAACTTTCTATTTTTTGAAACTTTCTATTTTTGGAAACTTTCTATTTTTGGAAACTTTCTATTTTTGGTAACTTTCTACTTTTGGAAACTTTCTAGTTTACGAAACCTGCTATTTTTAGAAAGTTACTTATTATTACACAGTAAGTATAATAATACATGAAATACAAGTAATACTTAATCAGAATAGACAGAATATAAGATAAACACAGTTTAAAGCCTAAAACAGTAAAACATGACATGAACGTATAAAATAAGCTAAGACATGACATAAAACCAGTTACGTATTTAGTAATCAGACACTTATACACGTATGTATTTTTGTAGCATTAGTGATACCGAAGTAGGACTCTCCTCAGTTCGTCTTCTTCGTTCACTGGACATAAGGTACGGATTCCCGTCCTTTCAGTATGGACATTCTTTCCTTATTAGGATTCCCCGTATGCAGCCAACTGTTTTCCCGTAGTATAAGTTTATATGTTTGATTTGCTTATGTTTAATTTAGAATACCTATATCCATATACATGCATGACCAATTTCAACTAGTTATGGACCATAACCATAACATTAGAGGCACTGGTGTTATGACTTCCCCACGGCGGAGTGATTGCTCGTGGCGTCCCTTTAGTTTTTGGCCATATTATTATATTTATCATGTGGGGTGTATGGGTGCATCCTAGTTACATGTTTTCAAGCAGATTACTCAGTGTGAATGTGGTGTGTGCCTTGCATCCTTCACAAAGAGCTGATCCCTCCTACCCAAACCAGTATATTAAATTAGAGGCAGCCCCTCTAATTTGCATGATGAGGTCACCCCTCCAAGTATTCATGCACGGTGGATTTTCATGACCTATATTGGCTAATGGTAGAATATGTTAAACAGTTTTTATAAGATAAACATAAGGCTTTTCAAACTATAAAACCAGTTTTACCAAGACTTAACCAGGTTATTCGGGACTTAGTTTCTTTCGCTGTTATATGCTTATATGCTTGTACTATTCATGCTTTATTGTACATCCGTGAACTGAGCGAATTGCTCACTCGTTTTCCTTTTTCTATGTTCCCATAATGGCAGGTACTCAGGGACGCTCGTAGACTTTAAGCGTACGTGCATATGGACTGGAAGCTTTCTAGCCTTTCTTTACTTTATGCATTATCTTTACTTTGATACTCTTGCTATTGACATTGTTTAGTCCTTTCATTTACAGTACTTATGTTTGTGTGTGATGAGCTTTACTTTTGGACTACCGATGTTTGATTCCGGTATTTTCCTTTTAATGTTCATGTAATGTTTAGACATTTATCCTTGTATGCTTTGATGACACGCCATAATTACGTGTGACATTCCATTATCAAAATGGGGTGTTACAGTTGTAGTGGTTGATTAAGTGGTTAAGTTTTATATTAGTAATCGAGTAGTAGTTAATTTTATCAGTAATTATCTTCTCATAATTGCCATGTGATATTGTTGATATAATGGTTTTAGTACTAAGATCTTCGAGTATGATAATTTTTGCATAAAACTGATCTTGTCGTAGTTTGGAACTGATTTTGGAAAAAGTTTGTTTTGTGAAATAGCTTTGTTTCTTTTCTTTAAACAAGTAAGTTTAATTGCTGTAAGTTTTAATTTGATAAATGATAAACTGAAATTCAAATATGTGCTAATGTTAACTGAACTTGGTTCACCAACGTGTTTAATTGAATCCGTCTTTGGTAATTTTAGTCTATTACTTTTTCCTAAAGGTAATTTTCTAATTTACCCTATAACGTATCTTATTTATCACATATACTATCCACGACACATCAAACCTTTATCTTTGATTACTACTTTGGTTGTCAAAACGAAACTAAGTCCGTGCGAACGATATAGGCTTACCACCGCAAAATATACTATACACGAAAGGGTATATTTGCCCGTGCTTGTGTTTTATTCCCTCATTTGGTTAATCCTTTTTATATAAATTTAAGACTTGTAGAACACGCAACATGAATTTTAACCGTTTTAAGCCCGTTTACGAGAAATAAAGATATGTATTTTAACACATATCATAGGTATTTATCTCATCTATTTGCAAATTCAATCACACAGGCTATCAACATGTCCTCCAAAGTTTGAATAGTCCTTTCATTTTAGCCATCAGTCTGCAGATGATAAACAATACTTATGTCCAATTGTGTACGTAGAGCTTGTTCCAAAGATTGCCAAAATCTCGAGGTAATGACTATCACAATCAGAGATGATTGATACGGACACACCATTCCTTGAGACTATTTCTCTCAGACACAGTCTCATCAATGTCTCCATCTTATCGGTTTCATTTATTGGAAAGAAATAAGCCGAATTGGTAAGTCGATCGACTATGACCCAAATCGTATCATAACCTCTGACTGTTTTAGGAAGCTTGGTGATGAAATCCGTATTTAGCCTCTCATACTTCCACTCAGGTAGGTCGGTTGAACTAATAAACCGGATGGTTTCATATGTTCATCCTTTACCTTAGCTCATGTCAAACATCTAACACCCCCAATTTACATTGCACAGCAAAAATACACAAGTGGGTGCTAGACATAAGCATCATCACACAAGGTATATTGAACGACTCAAAAAAGAGACGTTTACACATAAAATACAAAAAAGATTTTCATAATAGGTCTAAAACATAAATTTCATCCCATAATTGTACTAAAACGACACCAGAGTAAAGTGTTTAGTCCCCATGGATCTCAACCAACCATCAACACAAGTTCAGTACAGTACAGAAACATATGACAAATTGTTCAACATTAAAAGGATAGAAATAGTTTTTAGACCAACATCCTTCCAAAATCCAAGCCACAACCTCCACAGCAAAGCTCCATTCTCCATCACTTCCTATTACCTGAAACACATGCTAAAACGAGTCAACAATAATGTTGAGCGAGTCTATAGGTTTATCAAATCAGATTTCAACACAAGAAGAAAATTAATCATAATCATTTATAGAATTGTCGTACACATAATCTATATTCAAGGCAATAATTATAATAAACGTTGTATTTAAGCTCATGACACCGACCCCTTAACCAAATAGTCACCCACGCCAAATGCCGACATGACTAGAATAAAACCATCGCCCCTCTAGGGTATCAGTTGCTAGAATACCACATTCTTATTCCCGTAAATTATCCTTCCCATAGGTTACTCAGCGTAATGCCCTGGTCTCAGATAGGGTGGTCAACCCAATAGTACTATCATTAGAATAAGTGGCTATTCCCGACTCACAACATCAAGTCAGAAGATAGTTAACGGCTCATGAATTTAGGGTCTTTAGCAACAAGGTACTCAATACAATGTAAACAACTTGGGCAACATTCGGGTCCAACAATTACTCATGACTTGTGTTCATTTATTTTTAAATAGCATGTATCCCCCTCGCGGGTAATAAAACATTTAGTAGTTAGCATGAAAAGCGAGGCTACAGACTCACCTTAGTATAAGAGATCTAGCGAGATGATCGTCGATGATAATGGATGCATTTCAAACACGAGAACCGCTACCTATCAAATAAGGCGCGTTCATTATTAATGACTCGTGAAATAAATCATACATAACAACATCAAACTCAAACTCATAAAATTACGATAAACTCGAGAGAAAACAATACAAATAACTCTATTACACTCTTCTACATATTTACTTCACCATTTTACACTTTTAACAAAGTTCGCCGACACATACTATATGTACTAGCTTATTTACCCATTTTAAACTTGTCAAACGTTTATGAAACGACTCGATAAACTAACTTACTATATATAGAAAGTTCTCCTACAAGTTTATCAAATGAATTTACTTTTAAAGTCCTTTACCCGACTCATCTTCAAACTACAAAATCCGGACAGATTTACGTTAAAATTTCATACAACCGTTTTAACTTCTTTAAACGACTCCGTTTACAAAACCGACACTCGAGTTTTAAAGTAAACTCACCCTCTAAGGTTTACACTTCATTATCAGTAGGTTACTCATTTCAAAACCTCAATTTATAGTCCCCGAGATTCGATCCAAATATCGACAACAACTATATGTAGTGCCGATACTCGTCTCCCGGTACACGAATAATCAAAACATCATAACTTCGCGCTCGTTTAGAGCTAGAAGCTCTACTTTATATCAAATCGAAGCTAATCAAATTATCTACAACCCTAAGCTATAAGTTAAGCCATTATCAAAACATAAAAATCCCGAAATTACAGTTTACTTACTGTTATAAAATGCCTATCAAAATCTTGTACAAAATCACATTTTTGACCAAAACTAACCATGGAAATGTTCATCCTAATATCCTAACACTAACATATATTAATCATAACACTAGAATCATCATAAAAATCAAAACCTTCAAATCAAAATCAAGTCTTTAACAAGATTTTTAGCAAGAACACCATGGATCATCATAAAAATGCCATGCATGATCATAGCTTTCACCTACCAACTTGAAAAAAATAAAAACTCTTGCATGTGTAAAATTCTTACACCAAAATGATCCTTGTGCAATTCTAAGATTGGGTCTTGTTTTGGGTTAGCTCAAATCATTGTGAAAATGGAGCAAAATTTGATCAAATGGGTGTTTTGGGTGGGTTGAGGGTCACGGCTAAACAAGAGAGAAAGAGAGAGAGAAGTGAAAATTTTTGTGAGTGGGATTATGATGTGTGTGTGTGTAATTTTTAAGTTTATATATAGTGGTTGAGGGACCAATGTTGTAATTTTGCAATAGTTGTGGCTAAAAATGAAAATAGTTAGCTAAAAAGCGGGAAATAACTATTAGTCAATTTTGAAAATATTTACGGGGTTCGGGTTTCATAAAGATACTTTTAAAAATTTAAAACGTACCTCAAATATAATAATATCGACTCCTGACTCGACTTAACACGTCATTTAAAATAAAACATCAAAAATGACAAAAATCGAACAACCGACAATAAGACGTAAAATATTTGGCATCCATCGACATCACGTTTGCTAATACTCCTTATACTTATTAAATATAAAATATAAACCTTCCAACATCGGTTTAAACTTAAACCTCCAAAAATAAATATCGTTCAAACTCATCCAAAAATTTCAAAAATAATCGTAAAATTAGATTAAGCAATGACCTCGGTTTTGGGTTATCACATCCCCTCCTTCTTAAAAGAAGCGACGTCCGCAGCGCTTAATCCTTCCTAAACAAATGAGGATACTTGTCCTTAAAGAAATCCTCACGTTCCCAGGTAAACTCTGGTCCACGTCTAGAGTTCCATCTCACATTCACAATCGGAATCCTACTATGCCTCAACTTCTTAACTTTCCTATCCATAATATTTATAGGTTCCTCTATAAAATGCAACTTATCATCAAGTTGAATTTCCTCCAATGGAATCACCACATCCCTTTCAGCTAAACACTTCTTCAGATTAGATGCATGAAAAGTATTATGAATATCCTTAAGCTCATCAGGCAATTCTAATTTTTAAGCAACCAATCCAATCCTTTGGATAACCTTAAATGGTCCAATATATCTCTGGCTCAACTTTCCTTTCTTTCCAAAACGAATTACTCCTTTCCACAAAGATACCTTCAACATAACCATGTCTCCTACTTCAAATTCCAATGGTTTCCTTCGGTTATCAGCATAACTCTTTTGTCTACTTCTGGCGGATAACAAACGCTCTTAATTTGCACAATCTTTTCAGTCGTCTCAAATATCATTTCAGGCCCAGTCAGTTGACTCTCTCCTACCTCACTCCAACACACTAGAGATCTACACTTACGTCCATACAAAGCTTCAATGGAGCGGCTTTAATACTAGCATGATAACTGTTATTGTACGAAAATTCAACCAATGGCAAATGCTTATCCAACCATTTCCAAAATCAATCACACATGCACGAAGCATGTCCTCTAACGTTTGAATCGTTCTCTCACTTTGTCCATCAGTTTCCGGATTATATGTTGTACTTAAACATAACTCCGTTCCCATCGCTTTCTGCAAAGACTTCCAAAATTCCGAAGTAAACCTACTATCACGATCAGAAATTATCGACAAAGGCACACCATGTCGACAAACAATCTCCTTCACATACACTAATGTTAACCTTTCCATACTATCCGTCTTCTTCATTGGTAAAAAGTGAGCAGACTTAGTCAATCTATCTACAATTACCCATATCATATCACAACCACTTGCAGTCCTTGGCAAACCTATCATAAAATCTATAGTAATCTTCTCCCATTTCCACTCAGGAATCTCAGGTTGCACTAATAATCCAGACGGTTTCTTATGTTCAGCCTTCACTTTCGCACAAGTTAAACACTTATTAACATACTGTGCTATATCTGCCTTCATATTCGGCCACCAATAAACTTTCTTAAGATCTTGATACATCTTGTCCGATCCAGGATGTATTGAATACTTCGACTTATGAGATTCATTCATCACCAAGTCTCGCACTCCAAAAGAACCTTTCTCGAACGAACACAATGGTAACCAAATCCTATTCTCAAAATACCTCAATCCATTTGACCTTACTTCAAACAATGGTTTCAACATTCTACCTAAATTTTCTGCCTCAATATTTTCTTCCTTCAAACCATTAGCTTGGGCTTTCAATATCGCTTCTGTCAAATCAACACTTTCCATCATTGTCAAATCTCTAACTCTTATAGACTTATCTCTTTCCTTTCTACTAAGTGCATCAGCTACCACATTCGCTTTACCAGGATGGTAACGAATCTCGCAGTCATAATCACTCAGCAACTCAACCCATCTCCTTTTCCTCATATTCAATTCCTTTTGATCCAAAATATATTGCAAACTCTTATGATCAGTAAAAACCACACACTTGGTTCCATACAAGTAGTGTCTCCACAGCTTCAAAGCAAAAATCACAGCCCCAAGTTCTAAATCATGCATAGTGTAATTCTCTTTATGCTTCCTCGATTGTCTCGATGCATATACTATTACTTTCTCCCTTTGCATCAACACAACCCGAAATCCTTTATGAGACGCGTCACAGTACACTACAAAATCATCAAATCATTCTGGCAAAGAAAATATAGGCGCAGAACACAACTTATCCTTCAACCTACTAAATGCAGATTCCTCTTCCAATCCCCATTCAAACACTCGATTATTTTCCGTAAGCTTGGTCAACGGCTTAGCAATTAGCGAAAACTTCTCGATAAACCTTCTATAATACCCAACTAAACTGAGAAATTGGTGAACTTCAGTCGGCGTGGCACTGACCAATCCTTAATTGCCTCAATCTTAGCAGGATCCACACGAACACCTTCACTATCAATCAAGTGCCCCAGAAATTGCACTGATTTCAACCAAAATTCACACTTAGAAAACTTCGCATACAGCTTCTCTTTCTTCAATAATTCTAAAATTATCCTCAAATGCTTCTCATGTTCTTCTTCACTCTTGGAGTAAATGAGAATATCATCAATGAATACGATAACAAACTCATCCAAATATGGCTTGCATACACGATTCATCAGATCCATGAATACAACAGGCGCATTCGTTAACCCAAAAGGCATCACTTGAAATTCAAAATGTCCATATCGAGTACAGAAAGCTGTTATAGGAATATCTTTTTCCCTAACTCTCAGTTGATGATACCCAGACCTCAAATCGATCTTCGAGTATTCAATAGACCCTTGCAACTGATCAAACAAATCATCAATCCTCGGCAATGGATACCGATTCTTGACAGTCAATTTGTTAAGCTCTCGATAATCAATACACATTCTAAAAGACCCATCTTTCTTCCTAACAAACAAAACAGGAGCACCCCATGGCGACAAACTCGGTCTAATAAATCCCTTATCCATCAATGCCTTCAATTGATCAGATAATTCTTTCATCTCAGATGGTGCTAAACGATACGGTGTACGAGCAACAGGCACAGCTCCCGACACTAAATCAATACGAAACGCCACTTCACGACGCGGCGGTAATCCTGGAAAATCTTCAGGGAAAACCTCAGGATATTCTCTAATTATAGGCACATCCTCCAATTTCCTCTCATTCACACCATCATTACTTATCTGTGCAAGAAAAACATCACAACCTGCTTCTATATACCTCATCATCATCAAACAAGAAACAACTCTCAAACGAGAAGTACATTCTTCACCTTTCATAGTCAATACCCTATTCCTCAGCGGTATCTGAACTAATCTTTCTCCACAAACAATCACTGCATCATTACCAACTAACCAGTCCATTCCAACAATCACGTCAAAAGATCCTAATTCTATAGACATCAAATCAATACTAAACACATAATTACCTAACTTCAAGGAACAACCTTTCAGTATAGAACTAGTGCTTACAACCTTACCATCAGCTAACTCCACCTTATAACTAGTTTTCAATCTCACTGGTTCTCTATCTAATAGCTGACTGAATCTAACATCTACGAAACTTCTATCGGATCCAGAATCAAATAACACACTAGCATAACAAGCATCAAGTAAGAACGTACCAGTCACCACATTCGGCCCTTGAGGTTTGTCAGCATCTCCCACGACATACGATGGGGCGGCAGTCCCATCAGCACCAGCAGCAACATTGCCTCCCTGTCGTATGCCAACCCTCGGACAGTTCCCTTGCTTATGCCCACGGCCTCCACATCCAGAACAATTAACTACCTTAACAGCATTGGCTCCAGTGGCCACACCCTTGTTTCTACAATCTGCTATCTTATGTCCGGCCTTCCCACACTTGTTGCAAGCAGGTGGACAATTCCCTACATGATACAGATTACATCGACCACACTACGGATTCACCTTGTTATCTTGATTTCCAGTGGCAGCACGAACACCATCATTCCTCCTTAAATTATATTGCTGATTCCTATTTGGTCCTTGGTTAATGTTATTATGATGACCACCACGATTCTGCCCTTGGTTTGAGTGTCCAGCTTCCTACTTTTTCTTATTCCCCTCAGCAAGACTATCCTTTCGATCATGCAGCTTTACATCCATTAAAGCATGAGCCATCTGAACAACTTCATCAAATGACTTGGGTTTCGACGAAGTAGTCTCTCCCTTGATATTACTTGATAAACCTCTGATATACTGCTTCATCTTCTTACGATCATCAGCAAAAGCATCAAGACACAACAAACATAGATCAGAAAATCTCCTTGTATAAGCTACAATATCATTGTTCCTCAGCACCAAATGCCTCAAATCATCCTCCAACTGGCCTAACTCTTCCTCAAGACAAAACTTAGCAGTTAACAGTCCCTTGGTCACAGTCCATGTTCTAGCATTCGCTTCAACCAATCCCACAGTAGCTACCTGACTATTCCACCAGCTTAATGCATCATCCTGTGAAGTAGCTGCACCACCTTACTAGCTTCTGAACATCCACTGATTTCAAAAGTACTTTCAATCTTTTCAATCCACCTCCTTAATTCCAAAGCACCACCAGTACCACGAAATTGGGTAGGTCCACATTTCATGAAACTAGCATAAGAACATTCCTTCTGAATCTGCTAAACAGCAGCATTACCTCCAACTTGTCCCACAGCATTTCCTCCCACTTGTTCATTAGTATTACCTCCAACCGGATTTGCAACATTCCGTCCATCCTGACCACCAGCATTCCTATTCTTAGCTTCTTGGTTCCTCGCAGCACGTTCGGCTTCCAGTGCTCTAGCGATAGCTTGCTCAATCATGGTATTAACAGTAGCAGTCGTCAACTTAGGCGGCATGTTTTAGGAAACTAACCAAACAAAAATTTAGTAAAGTCAGAAAAATGCCTCCCAACTCCTTCCTTCCTTCCTGTGATGACACAGAAGAAAAAGAACAAGTAAGTATTCATATCAAGATAAGAAGGATTTCTCAATCAAGATGTAACATGGATACTACATGCACCAACAACACAGTTCACAATGAATCATTAACCAATTCACAAAGGAACTAATAAGACAAATCATAGGTCATGAAGGTAATTTGGATTGCGTTGGAAAATTTCCACAAAATTGTGACAAGTAATGTCACTAAAACCCTTCATCACGTCAAACTTAAAGTTATTAAGTTTCATCACAAACTACAGTACCAGTCTACATAAGTTCTATTACAACAAGGCTAATAAAAACAACATAAAAGAACTAAACATCAGATCCTTGCAGCTTCTTGTACATCGGCTCATCATCACTGCTGCTATCATCTTCCTCAGAATCTTCCTCCACTTTTTCCTTTCCCTTTCGACTTCCTCCTTCACTTGGCTTCACCAACACCTGAGCTTCAGTCTGACTTGGCACATCACGAATCACTACACCTCGACTAGGAAAAGATCTCATAGGCAAACCCCACGCATTCAACCTTGCATTCCTTTCTTGCTCCTTACGTAACCTTTCAACTTGCCCACTCAAATTCAACACCATTGATCTTAACCTAACAACTTCATCCATTTCCCTTGCTCTAACAAACTCTGATCTCCTCACACTACTAACGAACCTGTCAAACCTCTTCTCATTCTGCTCAAACCTTCTAATCACACGGGTTTCAACCAAATACCTTTCAAATAAAGACCTATCAAACTTCTTGAGAAACTAGAAAATATCATCATAAGACCTAGGACCTGGACAATAAACCTTAGATATGTCATCATGAATAGATCGAGCACTAGCAGCACTCGACTCAATAGGAACATCGCCCCTAGCAAACACCATCCCAGGCAAACTACTCATATAAGCATCACAAGTAGGCGTCGTAGAACGAACAACAGGTCGCTGACAGTCCAGAACAGTCTGTGGTACAACATTAACCCTTGGAACATAACTACTTTGTATCAGTGATGACGTATAGTCCCCAGCCGGGTCATGGACCCGGCCCATGGGTACTACCCGTATCCGGCCCATCACAGATGGGTGGAATAATGTCAGTCAGGCTTACGGGCTTGGATGAACAGTAACCGCACGCATGTGTGCGGCCCACGGCCCGGTACGGCCGACACGACCGACATAGGGTTAGACAGAATAATATTCTGTCTAGGAATATCTTTATCCCAATAAGAGAGGATATTCACTACCAGAATTAGAAGATAACAATCATTCTAATTCTGGTGCTTATCTCTTCCTTGGGGCCGAAGGATCAGTGAAAGCCCACTAGGGTTTCACTGCCTATAAAAGGAACCCCCAAGGGTTCCACAGAGGTATTACGACTTGTACTCTAAACTCACATAAACCTTAAACCGATTACTTACTCTCACGCCGGAGTCTAATCGTGGGAAACATTCCCACGGTAAGCCTAACGCGTGCTGTTTAGTGTGCAGGATCCCAACCAAACGATTCACTTGGTGCAGGAGCCGGAGCCCAGCCAACCCGAATTGAGCCTAATTCGGGTCTAGCAAGGATCAACCAACTTTTGCATCAACAAGTTGGCGCCATCCGTGGGACCCATTACACTAAGCTAGAATAAAAACCTTATTCTGAATTTCCAATGACGAAGGGGCATCCGCCAGCTAACCTCAGGAACGTGAATCCTGGGAACCGGAAGTCCCAAGGGGAAGGGATTCTCATTCCCAACCAATCACCTAGCCGCCTAGCAGGCGGGCCGGGTAACCGTAGCGTTTTTCAGCCCGCAGGGGTGACGAGCACGATCTCGGTGACACCCCCGCCTACCTCAACCCTGGACAACCCTGATCCGGGGAGTGCGCCAAACCCTCCTAACAAGGAACCACGCAGACCCTTGACGGAGGAAGAAGTGGAAGTCCTACCACTCAGTGAGGAGGATCTTACTCGAGTTCTCACGCAGAACTTCGAAAGGATCGTCCCAGGGATCGCATCCAGGCTGAATCTGGGGAGGAACCTCCAAGCCAGACTCAACTTTGGTGACAGTGGACCAACCACCCCCTCCTAAAACCGGAGAAAAAGAAGAACTCGGCCTCAGGAGCAGGGAACCTTTGAGGAAAACCCTCAACCCCGGAATGTGTTTGAGCGCATAGGAGATCGCCTTATACAGGAATTAACGCAGTCACAAGAAGGAGAAAGGTCGGATGGCTCACCCGAGCGGCCAGATCGAGAGCTGACCAGAACCACACGCCGCCCGAGTGTGTGGGACAGAATGAACACTGGGAAAAAGGCTCCTGGCTCATCCCAAAAAAGTGGCCCCTATGCAAAGAATGGGGCACCGCCGCCGTCCCCGGATCCGTCCGGAGAGGATTCAGATGACCATCCGCCTAAGCGTCGCCAACCTAGGCGCACCCCTCCACCACCACCAAACAATGATGGGTATTATGATAGTCCTTATTATCGAGACGCGGAAGCGGAGGATCTTTCGCGTCCATGGTGTGAACCATGGGATGACCCTAGGCTTACCCGGCCATGGGCGGATCCCAGGGAAGATCCATTCACCCTCCGCATAAGGAACTATTCTGAGGACACCAAGCGTCGCATGCCGGCGTGTATCAAGACTTATGATGGGTCCGGTGATCCGGTAGATCACCTTAAAATATTTGATACACAGGCTAAAATTGAGCGATGGCCCATGCCCATATGGTGCCAAATGTTCAATTCAACCTTGATCGGAAATGCCCGCGACTGGTTTGAAGCACTCCCTCCACGGAGCATTGATAGTTTCACGGAACTACGCACGGCCTTTGAGAATAATTATACTCAAAGGAAGAAGTATAATAGAGACCCGGTCTCATTGGCAACCGTCAAGCAACGGCCGGGGGAGTCCACAGAAGCCTTCACTGAGCGCTTCAATGATGAGTGCACACGCACAAGAACCATGCCAGAGCTCCTGAAAATCTCTGACTACATGCACGCCATAGCAGACAGAGAACTGATCAGGCGCCTCAATGACAAGCGTCCAGAGAGATATGATGACCTCATGGAAAGGGTCAGAAATTTCATAGAGGGAGAAACAGCTGTTGCCGCGGCCTACCCATCCCGAGGAAATGGGTACCGGTCAAATGACCAGTCCCGAAGACAGTCGGGAGGTCAAGGTAATCAGAGCAATAACAAGGGCTCAGACTATAAGAGCCAAAGCAAAGGCGGACGGTCAGACGATAAGTTCACCCCCCTAAAGATTTCCTACCGGGAGATCTTGCTGACTGAAGGGGCGAACTTTCCAAGGCCTCCCCCAATGACCACTCCCCCGGAACGTCGGCAGGGAAGTCGCTTCTGCGAGTTCCATAACGACAAAGGACACGGCACGGAGGAGTGTATCCAGCTCAAGAAGCATATTGAGTCGCTGATCAAATCAGGCAAACTCAAGCACCTAGTTAAGGATTGGAAGGACGGAAAAGACAGCAACAAGAAGTATGATAAGAAGGATCCCCAAAAGGACAAGCCTTCGACCATATACATGATCCAATCCAGACAGCGCCGTACGAGGCAGAAAGTTGGCCAAAAATTTTCACGCGGCAGGGAAATCTCATTCCCTCCCATCACAGCAAGCGATGTGATTGATGCGCCTCTCACTATTGAGATAAGCATTGGAACACACAATGTTCGTCGCATGTATGTGGATGGAGGATCGTCAGCAGAGGTACTGTATGAACACTGTTTTGTGCAGTTATGCCCAGAAATAAGAAGCCAATTAGTACCGGCCACGTCGCCGCTTACTGGCTTTAGTGGAGACACTATCTGGCCGATAGGGCAATTGCGTTTGCTTGTCACCATTGGGAACGAGGAGCATTCCACTACGACATGGATGAACTTCATGGTGATACGCTCACACTCTCCCTATAATGGGATCATAGGCAGACCAGGCATTTTGGCTATCCGGGCAGTACCCTCTACGGCGCATGGAATGATAAAATTCCCCGTTGAGGGGGGAATCGTTACTATTACAACACAGTCATACCAACATCCGAGTGTCATACCGTGACAACACCGGCTCCACCTGTCCCACCCAAGGATGGATCACCACCTCCCAATTGGAAGGTAGCAATTCACCCTGACTATCCGGAACAGGAGGTATCCATAGGAGGGGCGCTCTCGGATAGCGGCAAAAGGGCCATGTGCTCTCTCTTGAGTGCAAACCTAGACATATTCGCATGGGAGCCAAAGCATATGACAGGCGTGCCACGCGCGATAGCAGAACATAAGCTCCAGATCCACCAAGGGTACCAACCCGTTAAGCAAAAGAAGCGCGGCCAGGCGCCCGAGCGCAGCCAAGTGATACTGGAGGAAGTACGCAAACTAGTGGACGCAGGCATCATGCGCGAGGTATACTACCACGAGTGGTTATCTAATCCGGTCATGGTCAAGAAACATGACGGAAGTTGGCGCATGTGTGTGGATTTCACGGATCTAAACAAGGCCTGCCCACAGGACTGTTACCCGTTACCAGAAATCGACTAGAAGGTGGAGTCCTTGTGTGGATATCCTTTCAAATGCTTTTTGGATGCATATAAAGGGTATCACCAAATCCAGATGGCGGAGGAGGATGCAGAAAAAACGGCGTTCCATACGAGCCAGGGCGTATATTGCTATACGAAAATGCCGTTTGGACTGAAGAACACCGGCGCTACATATCAGCGGTTGGTGGATAAAGCTTTTGAATCGCAAATAGGACGCAACCTAGAAGTCTATGTTGATGACTTGGTGATAAAAAGTCACACGGAGGAGGCACTTCTCCGGGATGTCCAGGAGACATTCGACACGCTGAGAAAAATTAACATGAAGTTAAATCCAAAGAAATGTACGTTTGGAGCGACTGAGGGAATGTTCCTGGGATATTTGATTGACCCAAATGGCATCAAACCTTTTCCAGAGAAGACGGATGCAGTGATACGATTACCGTCCCCTCAGACACGGAAGGAGGTGCAGTCCCTGAATGGGAAATTAGCCGGACTGAATAGATTCCTATCTAAATCCGCAGAGAAGTCATTACCTCTATTTAAGACACTCAAGAAGTGTATTAGAAAGGGAGACTTCCGCTGGACGAAGGAAGCCGAGGAAGCTTTCGGCCAACTCAAGCAGCATCTCGCATCTCTCCCTATGCTAGTAGCTCCCCGGCCAAAGGAGGAACTCATTATGTATCTCTCAGCTACTCATGGCGCAATAAGCGCGGTACTTATGACGGATAGAGATACAATACAAACTCCGGTCTACTTTATAAGTAGAACACTACAAGGGGCGGAATTGAATTATTCGTCCATGGAAAAATTGGTGTTAGCACTAGTATTTGCTACAAAGCGGTTGCGCCGGTACTTTCAGGCGCACCCAATTGTGGTGATTACGGATCAGCCAATCAAGCAGGTTATTTCTAGACCGGACGTGGCAGGGAGGCTAGAGAAATGGAGCATCCTATTGGGAGGGCATAATATATCTTACAGACCAAGGACGGCTGTTAAAGGCCAGATCTTGGCAGATTTCCTGATCGAGAAGCCGGATGAGGAAGAACCAATCATTAAGCAAGACGAGATCCCAACGGAACCTTGGGTACTATTCACGGACGGATCCTCATGTACAGACGGGTCCGGGGCAGGTCTCATCCTCACGAATCCAGAAGGAATGGAATTCACATACGCCCTCCGTTTTGAGTTCACGGCCACCAACAACGAAGCGGAATATGAAGCATTAATTACGGGTTTAAAAATCGCCGCTAGAATGGGAGTCCGCAACCTTGAGGCCTACGTGGACTCACGGCTTGTCGCGAACCATATTCTAGGTGGGTATGTGGCTAAGGAGGACAACATGGTCAGGTACTTGGAAAAAGTCAAGTCGTTAATCGCGACTTTCAGTAAGTTTTCCATCAAGCAGGTGCCAAGGGGCGAGAACAAGAAAGCGGACGCTCTTAGCAAGATCGCATCCACGAGCTTCACCCACTTGTCTAAACAGGTTTTGGTGGAAATACTCAAGGAGAAATCTATCACGGAAGGGGAGGTAGCTGCTATAGTTGAGGAGGAGGGACCTACGTGGATGACCCCAATCATCAACTATTTGACTAATGAAACCCTTCCAGACGAGGAAAAAGCAGCAAGACGCATTAAAAGGAAGTCACAACATTTTGAACTCCGAGAAGGCATCCTTTACAAGCGCTCTTTCTTGCAGCCGTGGCTGCGGTGTGTTAGACCACGCCAGGCGGCTTACGTCATCAGTGACATACATGAAGGGTTGTGCGACATGCATGCAGGCCCACGATCCGTGGTAGCTAGAGCCTTACGAACAGGTTATTACTGGCCCACCATGCACAGGGACGCGCGCGACATGATTCGCAAGTGCAACGATTGCCAAGTGCATAGGCCAGTTCCGCGACACCCGCAGCAAGAGCTTACACCTATCACGTCCCCATGGCCATTTTACAAGTGGGGAATTGACATTGCAGGACCATTTCCTGTAGCTGCGGGGGGGGGGGGGGGGGGTTAAATTCTTGATTGTTGCAATGGACTACTTCACACGATGGATAGAAGCCAAGGCAGTCAAGTCTATCACAGGTAAGCAGGTCAAGAAGTTTGTGTGGGAACACATTGTGTGCCGTTATGGTCTACCAGGAGAAATCATCTCGGACAACGACAAGCAGTTCACGGAGAACCCATTCAAAGATTGGTGTGCATCATTGAACATCAAACGGCGCTTCGCGTCCGTTAAGCATCCACAAACGAACGGCCTTGTCGAACGAGCAAATAGGAGCTTGGGGAATGGAATCAAGGCGCGTCTGGATGAACGAAAGGGCAAATGGGTCGATGAGTTATCACACGTGCTATGGGCGCATAGAACCATGATCAAAACAGCCAACGGAGATACTCCATTTGCATTGGCTTACGGCACTGAAGCCGTTATACCAGCAGAAATAGGGATGCCTACCATCCGCACGGCGGAGGTTAATGACGTCACAAACGATGAACAACTGCGAATCAACCTGGATCTGTTGGAAGAAAAAAGGGAAATAGCAGCCATCAATGAGGCTAAGTCCAAGGCTAAGATGAAGGCTTATTATGACGCCAAGGTCAAGGGTGTTTCTTTTCGACCGGGAGACTACGTCTATCGTGCTAACGAAGCGAGTCGAGTGGAGAATACAGGAAAACTGGGCCCTAAATGGGAAGGACCGTATGAAGTCACTGAAACCTTGGGACGAGGCGCGTACAAGTTACTTGACATGGATGGCCGCGACCTAGAGCGCACATGGAACATCTCCAATCTCAAAAGGTGCTATCTTTGAAACCTACGGCTTCCGCATGGGTACTTCGCTATAGGCGGTCTTAATAAAGAACCATGCGGGTTAGTTGTTTTGTTGGTTTTTCTTATGTTTGTTTAGTTTCTTTTCTTGTTTTTTAGGACTTGTCGTCATTATTCAAACAAAAGTGTAAACGTTCTAATAAAATGCCGTGGTGCCTAGCTAGCTCCACGGCCTGTTTCGTGCAAATCATTTTCCTTTCTTTGTTAGATCTTTGTTAGACGTATGAATTTTACTTGTATTATAATATGCCATGTTTCATTCGTATGCATTCTTTCAAATTACCGTACATGTACTATACGCCTCCAGGCGGGGTAAGAGGATTAAGCGAACCTACTAATTCAACTTGCCGCGTAAGAGGGATGCAACCCCAGCCGTACGGATCATGTATCCTTACTAGACACCTTACTCACAAGACGTTGGGGTAAGTTTCATATGCTATAGCCACACGGTGCTCCGCATAGCAAAGACGCACGTCGCATGTCTAGTAAATTATAGACTTGTATGTATTTTCTTTCTTTGTGTGTAAGACGTGATATATCATGCAGTATTGGGCTACAATATTTCAACACAAGTAAAAATACACAGGTTTCCAAAAATATCAAAATTGCCGTGGTTACTCACGGACTTATATACAAAACACAAATATTGTTAGCCGTGTACATGCACGGACGAATAGAAACAATACATATTCATAGATTACAAAACCAAAGTGACTGAAAGGGATCATGAAGAAGGAGCATCCTAAATAGAGGGGAGAAACTTACCCATTTCTGCTTGCTCTTCGATCAGACACGACAACCATTCATCACTTTCTCCCCGCTTCTGGGCTTGAGCCGCAGTTCTTTCCAGCACCACACCTAAGGGTTCTTCGTCAAGCACGACCCTGGTTACGTCCTCGTATATGGGAAGGGTCAGGTGGCTGGGGGATGGAGTGAAGGCATCATGAGCGGATGGATTAGGACTGAGCCGTGCCATGATTTCCATATTTGACGCATCTTTGGTGGCCTCCAGTTCGTCCAGGAAGGGGTAGTGCAGATCTCGCATTGCGGCCATAGAGGCAGTCATCTTGCTAGCAGCTTCAGGCTTAAAGAAGGCATGATTGGCGACATCCTCTCCCTTCGTGATCAACTCAGCGGCCTCAACCATTCCCTCGTGCCGTCCATGGTCAATGCCATCAGACACAAGGTTCACGAATTGTTGCACAAATTCCGGGGCCTCTAATACCTTCGTGACGGCCAGGCGTGCTCCGTGCCCAACCATCCACCTACGGCCGGCAATGGCTGTTAGCAGTTGGGGGCATAATACATGGTCACGCTCGGCAGTAAGGGCATCAATCATCAACTCTTTTTGGGCAAATGCCTCTTTCAGTTCGTGGATGACTGCCCTCTCATCAGCAAGGTCTTTTTGTAGTTTTTCCATGTTTTGGACGGCCAGGTGCGCGTCCTCTAGTTTCTGGTTAAGCACTTCTACTTGGCTGGAGTACGAGTGGGCAGAAGCTTCCGCCGTGGCTACCTATAAGGAAAAAACGTGTTAGCACATTCATTTTTTAAATATGGGTGGCGCGGCACGGATATGTACCTTGGTGGTTGCAGCATCTAGTTGAGACTCAAGGTTGGATACTTGTTGGTCGTATTCACTCACGCGGGCTGATTGTTTTTTAATGGTCGCCTCGGCATTGACCAATTGGGATTGGAGGTCAGCAATCTGAGCCTCATTCTCTTCAATCATTTTCTCCCTCCGTCCGACTTTCCTCTTGAGAGAGTCAACATGCCCGAGCGCGGCTTCAAACCTAACCCTCATCGAGGTTCCCATCGCCATTTGGTGTACCAGAGTACCATTGTACTCATCTGCCAAGTCTGCATGACTGAGCGAGTTTACCTCTTGCACCAAGCCCGGTGGTATGCAGTTGTTGAGATACTCCCGGCACTCATCAGCGTTCCTCAGTCGTGACGCCGTAGTAATATTCCATACTGGGTTGAAAGGTTGAGGGGCGCCGGACGTGGGGAAGTCTTGAGAGGCTATGGGTGAACCGTCTTCAAATACTGGGCCGGACCTTGTGGGGGCCGTGGGGTTTTCTTCCATTGCTTTTCCTTTCCCCTTATCCACTTGGGTGTCAGAAGGAGGCGCGGCACCAGCCTGGTTGTCCCTGCGAAACAAGTATTACGAAATATCTTAAGTACTGCTTACAAGAAAACTTGTCATTCTTACATATTAAGATGGGTTCTTACATATTGCTTCTTGCTACTTCGGAGGCGGTTGGGGCAATTTGAGTGACGGGATCGACATGAGCGGCCCGGTTAGCCTCGGAACCCTGGGTAGCACTCCCGACAGATTAATACAAGGGGTGGTCTTCTCGAAGTCTCTTGGCGGGAGCATTGTGCTCGCCAATCTCGACTGAGGCAGTCCCTCTCGCACGGTTGCCTCTTTTCCGGGTACGCCTGGCGACGGGCTGCGTTATTAGTTCATCGATCTCCTCCTCGGCTTCCTCTTCCTCCTCTTCTTCCAGGTTGATATGTTGTTGCACTTCATCATCATCATCGCCCATCAGTCGGCGAATGCTGGAGGTGGTTCGTTCAATATTGTCCCCCTGTTGTTCCCTATGTGGTGAGGAGGGCCCGACCCCTCCTTCATTCATCTGATTGTCACCATCGCCGTTGTCTCCATGCTCCTCGTCAGAATGGGGATCAGGCACGGCTTCCAAGGCAACCGTCACGGGTCGGGTGTGCTCGAGAAGGGGTTGTTCATTTTCACGGAGAGGACGGAGACCTTCCGGCACAAGCCTTGGATCGCCCTGGCGCAACAGTCCAAAAAAGTTCATTTCTGTCCAGCACAAAACAACATATGTTAGTTATTACTCAAACACATGTATACATTTTTTTTGGCGTACGGATGATTAGCCTACCTTCGCCCTGCCTTCTCCAAAAAACGGGATACCTATTGGAAGGACCAAAGTAATTGCGGCTAATTCCTAGCAAGCATAGGAATGATTCGGGTAGGTTTCTGTGGAATCCAGTCCTATTTAGATCTAAATCTTGGGAGTGACGAGGATTGTATGTACTTGTATGTGGCTTGGGGTCGTGCGGAATCCTAGTTGTAATGATATAATCACCCGGCCTGTAGAATATTGATAATCAATGAATCTATGAAGGGGTTTGTTGATTTCTAGAGAGAGAAAGTTAGAGAGAGAAAGTGAGAGAAACTATGTGAATTTTATTAATATGGAATCAAAGAAATGACAACAACCAACCCCTTTCCTTAGTGGAAAGGGGTATTTATAGTCCAAGCTAAACATTGGGCTTGGGCCGGTCCATGACAAGCCCATGGACCGGTTCTTACTTAAGTTAATAAGCAAATAATAACTAATTACTAACTACGAGCTATTACAACATAAATCATATTGTGGAGTGACCGATACTTCTAATATACGTTAAAACGTATTTCTAACAATCTCCCCCTAAGGGAGGTCACTCCACGTTACAAAGTTCTAAACCTAGCATACTATACTAAGTCTTCGTTCTTTAGCTCGTAGTCTTTTCTTCTTTTCTTTCTTTTGTTGTGAATATGTTGATTTGATCTTTTTGGCTTTGACTTGAGAGCATTGTTCTTTGGCCTTTCACGTGCGATCTTTGCCTTTCTTGTGAACTTTGCCTCCTCGTGACTTCATGTTCCACACACTTACGTCTTTTTGTTGGATTCTTGAAAGCTTCAGAGTTTGGTACAGCGGAAGACTTCATCTTGTACTTTCTTGAATTTTTGTTGCAAAAGACATAAGCATGTGGGAACGACTTTTACAGGTACACCGCAACACCACCGTCTTCACTGGTACACAGCAACGCCACCGTCTTCAACAGGTACTCAGCAACGCCACCGTCTTTAGCAGGTACACAGCAACGACACGAATAAAATGGCTTTGAACATTTTATTCTAATTCGGTAGCATTTTACCTCCGGTCGGTGAAGACCGTTGGACGATATTAGATATCGTACCCGTGACGGATAGTTTCAATTAAGTAACTTCCTGACAGGATTTCGCGGGTAAACCCGTTCTCTTTATTCGACCGTCCAAAGCTGACTGCGAACATAAAGAGTGAATCACTTGGATAAATTATCCTTGTGATTAAAAGCCGTCAATTCATGAAACCTGGAACAAGTGAATTTCAATTAAGATTTTCACCATCGTTGCTTTCCAGTTGTCACGAGCTCGATTCATAAAGAATCTTGCACGTTACCTACCAAGTGCTGTTTGATGTTGACACTAGAAGGATTTCCACTCGTCACTGTGGTCAATAAAGAGTCACTCTGAGTGTTCTGGCAAGATCATATGATAATGCGAAGAGGCCTGGAACGAGTTTAAGTTCAATTAAGAATTAAACCACTGTTACCTTCCAGTTTTTCACAAGATTGGTTCTAAAAGAACCGCACGTGTAACCTACCATGAGCTTGTTTGATGTTGGCTCAAGCAGGATTTCCATCTTCATTGTAATACTTACGTATTACTCGGATGTTCTGGCAATATTACAAGAATATTGCGTAGGACTCATGAAAATCTCTTACTTTTCACAGTGTGTGAGAAAGCAAGGAATAAATGGAAAGTGTCCTAATGAGACTTTTGATGATCTCTTGGCTCTAGACTCGATTGTGCGTTTTGATTTAGTGAGCGATGGCTGGAGAGGAGTGCCACCTTTTCAATACCAGTTTATTCGGAGTGAATAAACCAATAGATAACGTGTTGATCTCCGTGTGATTAAAACAAATACCTTTTGAGAGATATTTGAGTTAGCTGGGGAAGGGTTGTGCATTGCATCACTGGGTCCATGATGTCTTTCTTCAATACCGAGAATCATTAACAAAAATGACCTCAATAGCATATGTATTGACCCGGTTTCTGCCTAAAGTTGTAAGGAGGGCTTCTTTCTTTACACCCTTTATCTTTACATTTCTTTTTCATTCTTCAACCCCTTCAATGCTTACCAATACGTCATCACTAGCACCTTGTTGTGATTGTTCCAGTGCTAGCTTAAGTACTTGGTCGGCATTCAGCTACGTTCACATTCTTTCTCCATCTTTCCTAGGACTTCTAATTCTATCTAGGGAATTGTCCTTGGGAAGATTCCATCGGCTCTGATGAATCATTGGACTAAACCTATTCCTACCACCCTTTTGTCACCACATCCGTCGTGAATTAAGCGTGTTTTGGGAAGGAATTGCCACCATGAAAAATCATTGAAAATCACCTAAAGTACTTGTGATATTGAAATCAAAAGTTTTGTACCTTAGGTGTTTTGTTCATCAAAAACGCTCCCCCTTAACACGTGCTTTACACATATTAAGTTGGATAATCTTTAAGTCTTTTTCATCTTTTTAGCCAAGTATCACTTACGTCTCCTTAATCCCATTTTCTCCCCTTATCCAAAATGTTAACCATTAATATTTGGGATATTGAATGGATTAACCGGTCTTTGGGTAAAAATGAAATCGATGTTTTGGCCATAGAACAAGTTATTGCTCCCCCTTAAGTTAATAAGGGATAGTTGTAGTGCTTTGGTATGACATATTTTGAAAGATTTAGAATCTCGTGAGAAATTCTTGAAAAATTATCATACCTTAACACTACACCAAGCCATTCAAGCACATTATTCACAAATTTACATATTCACAATTGAAAACCAATATAAAGTGACCTGAGGTGTACGACCCATCAGATGGATCGTTGCAGTAGCTTGTGGTGCACTAAATACGGTCTTCCACCCACGAATCTTTCCAAGCTCCTCATCAATCTACGTTCACGGAGCTTTTGATCGATCTTTTTGATCACATACTTTGCCATCTGCCGGTAACCCGGATGCCAATCCTCCGTCATCTCTGGCAAAGTCCCACCCGAGTTCAGATGCTCCAACTTATCTCTGACTTGTATAAGAGTTCCATCACTATACTTGTGAAGCTCACCCACCCTCATAAACTTCATCAAACCTCGACTGTTCAAGTAGAAAATGCCGGAATTCGGGACAGAAATGCCGGTATAAGGACATCTTTCTACGTGTTGAGGTAGCACTTGATTCACAGGACGGGTTAAATTGAGCCTCCTCTGATAGCTTTCGACTCCCAACTGAAGATCCTCAACTCGTGACTTGATGACAACGCTTCGTGTGAACATACGAAGTGTTGTATTCAAAGCAATCAGGTCTTCACGAGGAATGTGAGTAAGTTGATCTCGGGTCATCAGAAGCAGCATATCTTCAATATCCTCAAGGCGAATGATGGAAAAGTCTCCTTGCTGGATTTTGTATTCCCTGTCATCCTCCTTTTTCAAGCGAATCTCCGTCACATGATAGTAGCCGTTCTTAGCTTCAGTTTTCATTCCTAAGATGCTGGAGATACGGATGTCAGATCTAACATTGCTTCCAGACTTGACCAAGCAGCAACCCCTGTACGCCCTTCGGACTCGTTCGTCCCAATGAGATGCACCTATGACAGCATACATATCATAATTACGATTCATTTTTGGGACCCAGAGTCGATTTACCTTTTCCTCGATATAGGGTATTGTCCCCCAGTTGGCAGCTTTCAGCAATGTCAGGGAGGTTGCGTACTTTGATGATCCCTTCAGTAGATACTCAAGATCGTTGGTGACGAAGAAGTCAAGAGCAATCTGATTATCTTGAGCAGGATCCATTGGAGGTGGAGCTCTTTCTGATTCATGAAGTCCTGGCCTTTGAACGGTTTTCAAAGCCTTTATGATCTCATCGGCATAATACTCGAACTCCATTCGGGGTAATCGGGTTTTGGCACGCAGTCTCTTATCTTTCATCGCTTTCTTGACCAAGGATGGAGTAACCGAAGTCTTATACTCATGAGCAAGAAATGCACATAAGTCGATCGGACTTCGGATACGCAGATATAGCACATCTTTGTCAGCATCTGTGATCGGATCATATTGTGCTGCTGCCGTGATCCAAGCTTGTGGTGGTGCAGACTCGTCTATCTCCAACGTGTCTTCCCAGGCACGAATGCTTGGTTCAGGAACCGTAGATTGTTGTGCTTGTTGTAGAGGAGTGGAAGTGCGAACATCTACTGGTTCAGTTTCAGGCATTTCAGCAGTGTCTTGAACTGGAGAGTGTTGTGCAGCTTCGGGTTCCGTCACTGATTCTGCAATCACAGGAGGAACAACAGCAGAACTAATGGGGTTAGTGGTAATAGGTACAGATACAGCAATAGAGATACCAGGAACCGATGACGCTGTAGTGGCATTCACATCGTGGCGCCACTTCGTTCTTCGTGATTCCGAGGATATCGATTTGTCCTTCTGTGCTGCATCTTTTGTGGACTTGGTTCCAGTCTGAGTAGCAGTCTTCTTGGAGCTGGTAACCTTGTCTCCCTTTTTAGGTTGTTCACCCCCATTATCATCCTGATTGTCATCCCCGTTACTACCCCTAGCACTCTCCTGATTCTCATCACCACCATCATCGCCATCATCATCATCCTCATCCTCGTCATCATCCTCATCATCCTCATCATCATCACCACCTTCATTATCGTCTTTCTCCTTTTCACCTTCTTCTTCTTCTTCTTCCTCTTCTTCACCCGTACCCTCTTCTTCACTCTCTTCCCTTTCTTCCTCAGGTAAGATGTGATATGGTACCACACTTCCAAACATTTTGAATAATCTATCATCCTCCAGGGATTTATATAGAGCCCGTTGAATCCTCGACTTGTTATACGACCCAAGTTCCACCATTCGAGCCTTAAGGATCTTCTTCAATTCAAAATCCGTCAGGTCATAAGCAATCTTATAGGCGGCTTCTGAAGGGTTGGAGGATTTGACCATCAAGTTGTCAGCAGCAAGTGTCTTCAACTCGTCACGAAGCTTAGGCATTAAGGATTCAACGGATTCTTGCACTCTTTCTTTCACAGATGCTTCAAGTGCTTCTTTTTGTTCCTTATATTTATCCCTCATTGCTTGAAGTCTGGTAATGCGTGCAGCATGCTTATCAGCCTCAGCCTGCTTAACTCGAGCAAGTTCCTCTGCATGAGCTTTACGTGTAGCTTCCATGTCTGCAGAGAACTTGGCAATCAACTCTTCTTGAGCTTTCTGAGATACTTCTTCCCTTTGAGCTCGTCTTTTCAACTCTTGGCGAAGTTCATCCATTTCGCGTTTGTGATTGTCAAGCATTTCGGCCATCACTAATGCAGCCATTGCAGATGTTGCAGAGCTGCTCTGGGTTGACTGAATAGGCTCGGTTGTTACTGCTGTACTAAGGATGGGGATTGTGGGTGGTGGAAGAAATGGTGTGGAAGCCGGTCGGGTTGGTCGGGTTGTTAAGGGTTGGATTGGTGGTGGTAGAGTTGCCAAAGGTTGAGTTGTCACCATGATCATAGGAGCAACAGGTTCCTTTTCCACACTTGTTGAAATAGGGATTGATGGCTCCTTCGAGGTGGAATAGTTTTCTGGTGACCCAAACTCATCAACATCATGCGGTTCCTCGTACTCATCCTCGATATCTACCCTCGCACCTGAACCACTACCGCCTGTATCTTTCCTACTCCTTTTAATAGCAATCTTCATCATTTGTTGCTCGGATTTATCAAGAGTAGGATCAACAATATCTGCTTCATCACGTAGACGCATCAAATCCTTACCCTTTCCTTTCTTACCCTCTGTCTTCTTCTTCTTGGGTTCGGGTTCAGGTAACGCAGCTGGTTGTTTGCGTTTACCTTTACTCTTAACCGTTGTGGAAGAGTCTTCTCCAGTTTGAAGGTTTGCTTTCAGCATCTGGATTTCTAACTGTAGTAGCTTGTAATCTGCAGAACCTTTGATTTTTTCAGATAAGAGGTAATCAGGAACAGGACCAGGAATCACACCAATAGACGGTCCTTCATGCCTCAGATCTACAGTATCATCAGCTTCTTCGGTGTGATAGCGACCTCCTGCACGCCTATCAATAGTAGCATCAAGCTTCATAAAATAATTTATGATAAGCTTAATAAACCGAGGATAAGGAAAGAAGTTTGTCTTCAGCTTCTTGTTGTGGAAGAGTTGAAAGGTGAATTCTTCCCATATTAACAAAGCATAATCTGAGTTTGCAGCTTTGTACATGCCATAGAAGAGATTCATTATCGGACTGCGCAAAGCATCATGGCCACTCGTTTTTGGTGTAAGGCATTTACTGAGAATACCCATCAAAGCTCTCCAGGGTTGTCCTACCTTAGCAGTAGTAAACTCAGATGCAACTCGTATTTCCGGACATCCAAGTGCGTCAAATAACTCCGCGAGTTCATCTTTATTAGGATCCCTTGAGAAAGACATGCCCTTGGGTGTATCTCGTATCCCAAGAATCTTACGGAAGTCTGAAACGGTGAGTGTCTGCTGCTTGTTGTCGATGGTGAAGGTGATCTTGTTCGAAGTGATTTCCTTGGTTGCCCAAAATTCAAACATATACTCATAAGGCACCGAGGCTGTGTTCCTAAGGGCGTTCTTGAAATGAGAGTTATCAAGGATGGCTATGGCGACCTTAAAACCATGGTGAGTGGATTTAGAAACTTGCTTCAGCCTATAGTTGTTGGGTATAAACTTAAGGGTTCGAGCTTTAGCAATATCGGCTTCCCTAGATTCTTGGATAGCTTGTACTGTTGGATTAGTCATTTTATCTGCTTAAGATAAGACATGAAAGGTTGATGCACAAAAACAGATAGATATATATCATTCTTACTTCTAAGCATAACACATTTCATAAGATAAAACAACAAGTACATAGATAGCATGCAAACAATAACAATCAAACAACTCATCCGGAACTTTTCCTCATTCGGAACATTTTCATCCGGAACATTCTTCATTCGGAACTTCTCCTCATTCGGAACTTCTTCATCCGGAAGTTCTTCATCCGGAACTTCCTTCATCCGGAAGTTCTTTCATTCGGAACTTCCTCATTCGGAAGTTCTTCGTTCGGAACTTCCTTCATCCGGAAGTTCTTCATTCGGAACTTCCTTCATCCGGAAGTTCTTCATTCGGAACTTCCTTCATCCGGAAGTTCTTCATTCGGAACTTCCTTCATCCGGAAGTTCTTCATTCGGAACTTCCTTCATTCGGAAGTTCTTCATTCGGAACTTCCTTCATTCGGAAGTTCTTCATTCGGAACTTCCTTCATTCGGAAGTTCTTCATTCGGAACTTCCTTCATTCGGAAGTTCTTCATTCGGAACTTCCTCATTCGGAAGTCCTTCATTCGGAACTTCCTCATTCGGAAGTTTTTCAGAAGAAATCCTTCATTCGGAAGTTTTCAGCCACGTTCATCCGGAACTTTTACAAACTCAACTCAGATGATTAATTTAGCGCGTTTGTGAGTTTCTAAGGCAAACTAAGGCAATATAAACATCATTTAGTCTATTCCGAGCAAAACCCACCATAAATCCCTTGTTAATTAACCCTAATTAATGAATACCTCTAAATCGGATAAATGTTAATTATCTGGATCAATTACATGGATATAAATGTTTAATATAGATGTTATGTACCTTAATTTAGCAGATGAACAGGATCAAGATGAATTAAGCAAGAGATTTGATTGTTTGGATCGTGTGTGTGTGTTTATGCAACAATGGCGGCAAAAGATCAAATAAACAGTGAAAGGAAATAAGTGAGGGGCGGGGTGTTTGATTTTTGACTTAGGTCAATTTTGACTAGTTTCAATAAATCACACTTTTAGTCCCTACATTTTCTAAACTTTTCCTTTTTGTTTCTAATTTTTTCATTTCACCTAACCCTTGTTTCACTTACACATAACTTAACAAACACAATCTATTAGCATATCCTCAAAATCTAAAAGCCATGCCTATCACTTAGAACGAACACAAGTCGTTTTCTAAAGCAAAACCACTCAATTACCATGTAGCCCTTAATTTTCACAATCACTTTTGAAAAGCAATTTTAATGACAAAGATGATTTTAACTATTTTCTCCCCCTTAAACGATGACCCGTTTTCTATTTAAAGAGCTGTAGTCATTGTTTAAAGAGTCAAATAGTGATGAAAGCATTTCCAATTTCTCTTGAAAAATTTTGATTCGTGGTTTTAATAAGATTTCTCTTATTTTAACAAATTAATGCACTGAGACGTACACAAATTCGTGTTAGACCAAGTTATAAAGTAAACTTGATCCCTTTGCATGATTTGGCTTGTAAATCACGCCCGAGAAAATTAATTCCCGTTCTGAGCCAACGTTTTCCAAGGAAATACGTGACTTTAATATGAAAACCGGGTTGCAGTCTGAAATAACTACAAGCCATAATGGGCATGTTTTAAAAATGTACAACTTTTATACGGACTCTATTTATGGCACCGTGTCAATATTGATCGACATTTCTAAGGCCGTAAATATTACCGTACTAAAAGACATGCCCGTTTGAAACGAAAAATATTTTTGGTTGTTCTTGATTTTATAATTTTTATGGTTTTTCTAGGTTTTATATTTTTTATGGTTTTTCTTGGTTTTATATTTTTTATGGTTTTTGATGGTTTTATATTTTTGTATTTTCTTTTTGTGGTTTATATATTTACTATAATATACATGATCACAACCAAAGGATACTCTGAATAGTTTACCACGACTATTCAGCTGATTCTTCTGCCAACTCTTTGAGTGTCGCTGGAGTGAATGATTTCATGCCAAGCTTGTCGATCAAAAACTCGATTCGTCCTCGATCTAAGGCTTTAGTGAACATATCCGCCAGCTGGTACTCAGTAGTGACAAAATACAGCTCGATCACTCCGTTCTCCACCTGCTCCTTGATGAAATGGTAGCGAATGTCTATGTGCTTGGCCCGGGAGTGTTGAACATAGTTGCAGCAAAGGGCAATGGCGCTCTTGTTGTCACAATACATCGGGATTTTGTTAAATCCGAGACCGTAGTCAGTTAATTGTGATCTCATCCAAAGGACTTGAGCACAACAACCGGACATGGCGATGTATTCAGCCTCCGTGCTTGATATTGCAGCGCTTTTCTGCCTTTTTGAAGACCAACTGATCAATCTATCTCCTAGGAGTTGCACAGATCCAGAAGTGCTACGCCTCGTATCTTGACATCCAGCATGATCGGCATCTGCGTATGATATTAAAGCAATCGAGGAATCTTTCGGATACCATAGACCACGATGAAGTGTTCCTTTTAGATACCGAAAGATCCTTTTCACAACATGTAAGTGCTTTTCGGTAGGCCGAGCCTGATACCGGGCACACATGCATACAGCAAATTGCAAATCAGGCCTGCTAGCAGTCAGATAGAGAAGGGTGCCAATCATTCCACGGTAAAGTTTCGGATCAACAATAATCCCATCCCTATCTTCATCTAACTTGGATTTCTCCACCATTGGAGTGTCTACGGGGTCACAATTCTCAAAGTTATATTTCTTAAGTGATTCTAGAGCATATTTGGATTGATTTATAAAAATGCCTCTGGGATTCTGAGAAATCTGTAATCCTAAGAAAAATGAGATTTTTCCCATCATCGACATCTGAAAGCGTGTGGACATTATCTTCTCAAATTGTTTAGACAATTCTATGTTAGTGGCAGCAAAAATTATATCATCAACATAAATTTGTACCAGAAGCATGTCGTTGCCGTCTTTGAGAGTGAATAGAGTGGGGTCCACTTTGCCTTTGGAGAAGCCTTCCGACATGAGATATGTTGACAGGAGATCATACCACGCGCGTGGAGCTTGTTTCAACCCATAGAGAGCCTTCTTAAGCTTGTACACATGGTTAGGAGACTCCGTGCTGACGAACCCATCCGGTTGACTAACATAAACTTCTTCCCTTAGTTCACCGTTCAAAAATGCCGTCTTCACATCCATTTGATAGACGATCATGTTCATATGAGCAGCAAACGCAAGGAATAGTCTAATCGCCTCCAATCTAGCCACAGGAGCAAAAGATTCCTCAAAGTCTATACCCAAGGCTTGTTTATATCCTCTAGCGACCAATCTTGCTTTATTCTTTAATACCGAACCCATCTCATCAAGTTTAACCTTATAAACCCATAACAAAGTAAGGATGTTAACCTTGTCAGGGCGAGGAACCAATTCCCATACTTCAAGTCGTTTGAATTCATTGAGTTCCTCCTGCATAGCTTCGATCCAAGATGATTGGGTCATAGCCTGCTGCCAATTTTTGGGTTCAACTTCAGAGAGAAATGCATCAAAGTAACAATATAGTGCACTCTCTTGTAGTTGATGGCGTGTAGAGACTGGTCGATCTAGATCTCCAATAACATTCCTAATTGGGTGATCTTTTGTCCATTTAGTGCTATGGTTTTCAATCCTAGGTGGTCTGGAGTGAACAATAGATGGAGCTTCTTCTGAGGTAGACGCGGCTGAAGGGTTTTCAGGTATCGCTACACCAAAGAAAGGAAGCTCTTGCAAGTGAGCATATTCCAGGTCGTGATCAGTAGAATCCTCTTCTACATCATTAGGCACAAGTAGGGGTGATGATTCAGGTGTAGTTTGTGAATTACTTGGTGAAGGTGCATCAGGTTCAACTTGAATTGTAGATGCATTAGATAAAGGTTCATTAACTTGAGCAACCACTTCAGGTATTGGAGCAATTACTACAGGTACTGGAACTTCATCAGTCGGGGGATCGAAGAATTCATCAAACAACGGTTGAAACAGTTTATCCCACTCGGGCCTTGATGGTGGTAAAAATGATGTAGAAGTAGGATTGTTGGGAACTAATCCGGAACTTATAGCACCGGGTCCCATCTCATGAAGCGCGGGTTCAGAGCTGTGTTGCTCAGAAGCCATCGCTGTCAGCTCGTCGAAATCTGCGTCCATAGTTTCTACAATCTTGCCAAGACGACGGTTATAGATTCGGTATGCTCTTTTGGACGGTGAGTAACCAATGAAAGTACCTATATCGGCTTTTGGTTGAAGCTTACCCAAGTTCTCACTATTGATGTTTGGATAACACAGAGCACCAAACACATGGAAAAATGAAACATCGGGTTTGCGGTCATGTAGAAGCTCATAAGGTGTTTTTCCATGGCGTTTCCGAATGATAGAACGGTTTTGGGTAAAACATGCAGTAGAAATAGCCTCTGCCCACAAGAACAATGGAGCGTTCGCATAAATAAGCATGGTCCTAGCAGCTTCCATAAGTGTGCGATTTCGTCTTTCAACGACACCGTTTTGTTGTGGAGTGCGTGCAGCGGATGTTTCATGTGATATACCAACTCCTTCATAATAATCACGAAGAGTCTGGTTGACGAACTCTGTACCATTGTCTGTACGGATACGGCGGACAGTGGTATTCAAACGTACCTGGATGAACTTCAGAAAAGTAATGATAGCCTTCGGTGCTTCATCCTTTGTACGTAAAAATCTAACCCATGTAAACCTTGAGAAATCATCCACAATTACCAGAATGAATTTCTTACCGCTCACACTTTCAGTTCTCATCGGTCCACAAAGATCCATATGCAAAAGATGAAGTTTTTCTTGATTAGTGTCTTCAGCTTTGGGTTTGTAAGATTTCTTGGTGCTTTTCCCCCTTGAACACGCGGAACATAAATGATCCTTGTGAAATTTAAGCTTGGGAAGACCACGAACTAACTCGTTTTTAGCCAGATGATTAATAGCATCAAAATTAAGATGAGATAATCTGCGATGCCATAACCATGACTTGGTCTTAGAAGCTTTAGAGAGAAGACATACTGGAGAAGCGGCCATCATGTCTTGTAAGGACAAAGTGTAAAGATTTGCACCACGAGATCCCTTCAACAAATCTTTTCCTTCCAAGTTGCGGATGAAACAAGTGTGTTGTCGAAAAGCAACCTCAAGGTTGGAATCACAAAACTGTCCTACTGAGAATAAGTTATGACCAAGACCTTCAACATAGTATACCCTAGAAATCGTCACGTTTCCAATCTGATATTCACCATATCCCATAATCTTTGCTATATGATCATTCCCAAATTTAACCGTACCAAGAAACTTGCTGACGAAATTTCGGAGCATCGAGCGATTTCCGGTCATATGTTTTGAACAACCGGAGTCCAAATACCACAGGATGATTTGGACCACCTGAAAATATCACCACACAAAGACAATGTAGAGGTATCGGAATCTGAGTGTTCCTTGTTATTAGCAGGTACAGATTTAATAATCTTAGATTTGCTAACTCTAGGTTTCTTAGATTTCCTAGCCTTTTTCTTCTTAATTAGTGGTGTAGATTCTAATTGGCTCAAATCCTGAGGTATTTCTACACTGATAGGCACTAAAGTGGGGGCTGACCTAATTAAAGGGCGCTGTTTCCTTACTTGAGTGCGAGTGTTCCTAACTAAAGGACGCTCAGACCTAACCTCAATGGATGCATTCCTAGTTAAAGGGCACATTTTACCATCGAGAGTAAAGGTCCTACCAGTGGGACGCCATTGCCAGCCAACTTGGGCACGAGTTCTACCCGTTGGCTTCCATTCAAGACCATTCTTAATAGCATTCATTTCATTAACGTGATCAATCAGACACAAATCATGACGCTGGGAAAACATACATTCATTACAATTCCAACAATTTAAATCAGAATTCACGAATGGTTTAGGCTGCTGCACAGGCGCAGAGCTTTTAGTCTTAACATGATTCGTTTTATTTAAAACTGAACTAGCATTCCTATTGTGGACTTCTACTTTCTTCTTTGTGGCACTACTAGTGGAGGGCTTGATCTTAGCTTTCTTGAGTGGCGATCCTTTAGCCTTAGTAGTCTCTTTTAATCCTGTAGAAGGCAAATTGGGAACATTAGCAGCAGATTTTAAAGGTGTCTTACTTGATTGTGCCAATGACGGTTTCGCTCCTGGAGTCTTATTAAATGGAGTGACAACAATGGGCCTATTGTTAAGTAGTGCAGAACCTGGTGTACCTATGTATTGCAAATAAGCCAAGCAATATTGAACTCGCTTAACATATTCATGAGCCGAATAATAGTCGCTACTTAAGGGATCTAAGGCATAAAGATCGTCTACAATATCCCTAAGAAGATCGACATGCTTAATGGCATTCCTCATATAATCATCATAGGTAAGCTGGTTTCTCTTATGAAGCGGATTCTTATAAAGCACTACTTTCTTGGTTGTTGGAGCACTAGTGGACGGTGCAGAGTCGGTAGCTAAGTTATCAACAACTTCTTGTCGGGTGAGAAGAAGTGTCTCCTTTAACTCAGCCAAAACCATATTTTTGTCTATGAGCAGGATGTTCAAGTCAGAGATTTCTTCGCACTTTTGGTTCAGTTGTTCAACATAATATTGTTGCTGTGTCGCATTAAAAGCGAATCGATCTTCTAGTGAACCATAAAGAGCGGATAGTCCCTGCCTTGTCCGATCCATCTCCCCTAGAACAGTTGATAGTCTAATTTCTAAGACCTGGTTTTTAGACTCTGCGGCCTCTAGTTCCATTCTTAATGTTTCCTTTGATGATATCTCTCTCTTCAATCTCATGATTTCTTCCTCTAATGTCTTAACAATTGCAATCATCTTGTCACTTGTCTCAACACCGTTTTCACAAACATTTGATATCAAAAGATTTTCATTTTGAGCTTGTTGTTTTAATTCTAAAGATATACAATGTTGTTCTAGTTGATTAAAGCGTTGAGAAAGTAAATTATAAGAATCTTGTAGCTTTAAAAACTCAGCGTTAGATTCGTGACAAGAATGATTATCTACCTCATTTACAGTTTCAGCAACATTTACAGAAATATCACAAACATCATCACAAATATCCTCACAAATATTCACAGCATCACAATTCATCATAGCGGATGTAAGCTCATTCGAATATTTAACATTTACAATAGTAAGCACATCACACGAGATTACTTCGGACAAGAATCGGTCATATTCGGTTGAAATCTTTTCCTTTTCAATTAGTTGCAGTTCGTAAGCGGTGTCCATTTCATAAAACACTTTTTGAACTTCACCAATTTCAAACTGAAGATTTTCCTTAAGAGATGCAAAACTTCTTTTTAGACTTTCGACAAACGGATTGATCTCAGTTTTAAACACCTCGTTCATGTGTTCGAAAGCCCATTCTCCGGCATTTAAGCCATTTGAAGTCGTACATTCCAAGATGACCTTGTCAAAGTTAGTAAAGTATCGGTTAATCTCTTGCAAGTTTAACCATACAGTGCTAACAGGTGGAAGATTCTTTGGAATTTCCTTAGGACCTTCCATGTTGACAAGTGTAGGAAATGTACTAGGGCTTTCTTCCTCTATCATGTAGGTTGGTGCTGTAATGAGATCTTTGTCCATATGGAAGCGAACTCTAAAATCAGTTTTAGCAAGCTCCTTATTCATTTTAAAATAATCACAATCGGGATATTTTGCTGAATTGTATGACCGATCCTCATCAACTAGAACCTTACTTGTTCGATCATTGGGAAAAACGATCGGGTCTAAAGCCAATCCTAATTGAGTTGCATTATAAAGTCTAGGACTATGTCTTAAAGCTTGTTTTGCATATCGTGGATTAGGGGGAAGGCCTTTTAGACGTGATAAGTTAAACTCTTTAAACGAAGCATCAAATAAGTGAACTAGTTGTGAAGCAGCGTATTGTCTTAACAGCAAGTAGTCTAGACTTCTAATCTTATTAGTAGCATTAATCTCCATTTCAGTCTTCTTAGATTCGAGTAATTCAAAATCAGTTTGAAGTTTTTGAAAATTAGTGACCACTAACTCCTTTTCTCTAAGTTCACTAGACAAATTTGCTCTTAAGTTTTCGATTTCTTGCAAGTGACCCATTTGTTTGTTTCTAAAGTGATCATATTCGAGATTTGTGAGAACACTAGACGAAGGCACTAATTCCAAAGTTTGTACTTTCTCATTGCTTAAGGCAAGCTCATCAGACAAATTCTTATTCTTAGCTAAGGTTTCTAAGAGTGCAGCATTCATTTGGCTAAGTAGTGTAGCAGGAACCATGACCAAATCTTGTTGAGCAGGAGTAGGCGTATGCGAACTGGGTCCCGGTTGTGATTCACTCAAAGTCTGGGAACTCACATTGATATTGCTATCATTGTTTGTCTCCTCATTTGAAAGACTCACCACCGAAGATTCATTCGAATCAGCACTCTCTTGCCCAACTTGATGTGGTTGAATACTAGCATCAGTGGCATTATCAGTGTTATTAATAAGTACCTCAGATTTCTTATCTGGCCCTAAGCTGGAAAAAGTTGCCATGAAAGCAGCCTTTGCAGTTTGAAAGTCATCACAGTCGGAATCATACGCATCAAGATCATCGGCTTGGTAAGCTGCATTCTGCGTCGTGACAACGTCTTGTTCAGCAATCCCTGGGTCAGCAAGAAATGCAAGCTCCTCTTCATCAAGTTCCCTTCCTTGCGCCTGAGCATTTACCAGATAGATCTTTTCTGCAAACCACTGTCCATCCCTTCTCCTCTTGGGTTTCTTACAATCCCTGGACATATGACCCTCTTCCTTGCAATTGTAGCATGTAATCATTCTCAACTTGCCTGTATTAGTCCGTGGAGGGTTGTTGACCATTGGAGCAGGAGCAGGATTGGCGGTGCGAACATTGGTTGATGTGGAAGTTCTCCCCTGATATGGCTGAATGGGCTGAACCATTACTCTGCCATTCTCAATTGTAGCTTGTTGGCGAGAATTGGATGAATTCCTCAACTGATTGTTGGTAGGAGCTGATCCTCTGAATCCTCGTTTGCTTAAAGTTCTTGTGAGGTAAGCAGACATAGTAGTTAGCACTTCAACTGGGTCAGCTCCTTGTTGGAATACAGGAACTGGGACTTCCTCATCATCACAATAAAGTGCTTGATCTGGATAAGCTGCATAATCAGTAGAAGGAATACTCATTTGATCAGGGTAGCTTGTTGGATATGCTGCATTCTCTTGATAAGAAGAATAAGATGGCTGAGCATAAGGTGCAACATTTGCTGGATGAAGTTGTGAAGCATACTGTGGTGAAGGTGCATTGAACCGATATTGTTGCTGATGTGAGGTGGGTGGTTGTGGTAGAATCGAGTATTGGGGAAAGGCTGGTGTCATGTAAGGTGATTGATGATAAGCTTGATGTCCCAAGATATAGGGTGTGTTGTTGTGAGACAAGCTTGGTTGATTCGCCATCAAAGCTAAGGAATCTGGGTGCATACCACGAGGAGAACGGTGCATAATCACATGCTTCTCATGTTGCTGAAGGAAGGCATAGATTTGATCTAAGTTGCACTTATGCAAATCCCGGGTTAACTTCACATCGGTAATATACTCACCCCATTCAGCTTGAGGTAGAGTATTCAAGAATTTGGTGTTAACCTGAAATGGTGCAATCACAAGATTGTATACATTCAGATCATTCATGAGTGTGGTGAATCTGAAGTAATAATCGTGGAGTGTTTCCCCTGGGTTGTAGGTGAATCTATCAAACAAATCATACAGCTGACACTCCCTTTCTTGTTTGGTGAGAGACGTGCCTTGTAGCAACACCTTAAGACGTTCCCATAGATCCTTTGCCACCGTATACTGACTCACCATCCTATAGATGTCATGGGGAAGAGCTTGGAGAATTGTTTGAAGAGCTTTTTCATCTGCATCTGCAACAAGTTGTTGAGCTGGAGTGAGTTCTTCAAATTCTCGTGGTCTAGTCACGTTATCAACCGTAATGGTACCATAGTCGAGTGGACCATTCAAAATCGATTTGACCATAAGTCTTCCGTATGTCGGTTTCCCCTTTAGATATTGCATCATTCGACCTTGCCATGCCTCAAACACCTCTTTAATGAGCATCGGTGGACGGCTATCAGTTCCCGTTATGATTGATATATCCGTAAGAGATGTCATCTGAGGCATTACTGAATTTGGATTCATTTTGTTTTTCTTCAAAGAAACAGAGATTATCGGTTGATCGAGCAGTGAAGTAAAGCTTGTGAATTGTGTTGTGTTTTTGTTGTAAGAAACCAAGATTAAATCCTCTAAAAAATCGTCGAAAAAACAAGCAAAATAACCCTTGATTCGGAACTTTTTGTTGATTCGGAAGTTTGATTCGGAAGATTACCTTGATTCGGAACTTTTTGTTGATTCGGAAGATTACCTTGATTCGGAACTTTTGGGTTGATCCGGAACTTCTTGGTTCGGAAGTTCTTGATCCGGAACTTTGGCTTGATCCGGAACTTCTTGACTCGGAAGTTCTTGGTTCGGAACTTTGGCTTGATCCGGAACTTCTTGACTCGGAAGTTCTTGGTTCGGAACTTTGGCTTGATCCGGAACTTCTTGACTCGGAAGTTCTTGGTTTGGAAGTTTCTTGATCCGGAACTTCTTGACTCGGAAGTTTCTTGATCCGGAAGTTTTGCTGAATGAACAGAAACCCCTTACGATGAACAGTCGAACAGTAAAAGTTAAGATTAAGCCCAAATTTTGACCAAATTACCCAAAAAGTTTTGTGCTTTCGACTAAAATAAGTAACAACTAATACTTATCCACTAATCCCAATCACAAAAACACCAAAAACACCAAGAATCAAGATGATTTTTCTTAAAGAACACTAATACAATCAAAAACTAAAAAACCACACAAATCACCACCTTAAATCACCCCATAGCTCTGATACCAAATGTAGAATATTGATAATCAATGAATCTATGAAGGGGTTTGTTGATTTCTAGAGAGAGAAAGTTAGAGAGAGAAAGTGAGAGAAACTATGTGAATTTTATTAATATGGAATCAAAGAAATGACAACAACCAACCCCTTTCCTTAGTGGAAAGGGGTATTTATAGTCCAAGCTAAACATTGGGCTTGGGCCGGTCCATGACAAGCCCATGGACCGGTTCTTACTTAAGTTAATAAGCAAATAATAACTAATTACTAACTACGAGCTATTACAACATAAATCATATTGTGGAGTGACCGATACTTCTAATATACGTTAAAACGTATTTCTAACACGGCCATACCACTGCGTCAATGAAAAAGTAGTGATCATACCAATTTTTCAGTGAATCCATTGGTTTGTTGTGTGATTGGGGACTGTTGGAGGCTCGTTTCTTGAAAGATACCCAACCGTTCACTAAGTTGGGGGTATAAAACAACCTAAATAACTCTACGGTTGGGGGGATTCTCCTAGCACGACAAAGAATCTCGAATTGGCTAATCTTACAGGCACCTATGCAGTGGAGCTGACTAATGTGTACATCATAATATCCTAGCAGATCTACGAGAAAGTGGGTGAAAGGGATGCGGTAATTAGCCGCATCAAACAGGCGAGTATACAGGCCTATCTTACCCGCTGGAGCCTCAGTTATGAGGTCTCCGGCGCCAGGAAGTGAGGGGTGTAGGTTGGTAGGGATGAAATAATTTGTACAAAAATGGTTTAATTGGTCTTGGGTCATGACATTTAGCACGGATCCAATGATAGGGCTGTTTCTATGAGCCATTACTAAAAAAGAGTGTAAGGACGTGGTCTGACCAACTGCAGTAGGTGGAATCCCATCATCTAAATACTCATAAGGCTCCTCATCGTCACTAGCACCAAAGTTATCTACTTCCTCACCGTCCAATACATTAGTCATATCAATCCATCCATCCTCCTGAGGTAAACCAGCCATTTTCTACAATTATAAGGGTTCAAGGATACTTAAGGTCATTGTTAAATAAAATAAAAATTAGTATGCAATGCTTATCCAAATGTTATACTGATAGGTGTGAAAACACCCATCCTTTTACCACTTATTTCTTGCTAAAACGAGACCAAAACGCGTATTTAGTATCATTTGTTTGGAATTATGCGTGGTTTTTGTGTTTATTGTGTTTTCAGAGTAAACCGGATGAATATTGAAGAAAACATGGGATTGCACGGGTTTTATCGAGGAAAAAGACTCAAGACGAAGTCTATTGTCCAAGAGATGCAAATGATTTGAAGTCAATGGGCCTATTTGAAGATTTATCGAAGGAAAGGACCAAAGATGGAAGATTTACATATGTCGAAAGAACTCACGTCTATTAAACGAAGAAATTAAAAGACGAGTTGAATTTAATCGTCGACAAATCCCGAATCAGAATCGAAAACGTCCACTTTTCTGAAAAGACGAGAAGACAAGAAGAACGGGAGAAAGCCCACTCACCAACCAAAGACAAGGACTATATAAAGGACATCCCTTCACACATTTTAGGCAGCTTTTATATTTCTTTCTTTTTCCTTCTTGTTCGTAGGAGACACCAACACCATTAGGGTGTTTGGTGATTTTTATTGTTCTTGAATCTTTGATATTGTAATTGTTTAATATTTCCTTTTGTCTACTTTACATTAATCTATCAATATAAATCTTCCATTTAATCTTTTTCATCTTCATCTTTTTGATTAAAAGTTTTATGTTCTTATTTGGTTGATTTGATCTTCAAAAGTTATTGGGTTTTGTGTTTTTATTGTTGGGATTTGATGTTTATGGTTAGTAAATGATTAGTGTTTAGTTTGGTTTAAATCTTTTGGTTAAATTTGGCTTGTTTTGATTGAATTCATATTCCCCTGTTCTTGCTGTTCTTCATCATTCCCAGATTCCACATCAAGCTCCTTCATCCGGAATATCCAATATTCCGAATCAGTGTCCTTCATCCGGAATAACCATTATTCCGAGTAAAGCTTTTCATCCGGAATAATAAATTATTCCGGATCAACCACATTATTCCGAACCAACCTTCTTTCCAATTATTCCGCATCAACCAATTATTCCGCATCAACCCTTTATTCCGCATGAGCTATTTATTCCGCATCAACCGCTTATTCCGCATAAGCTATTTATTCCGCATGAAGCACTTATTCCGTATGAACTAGTTATTCCACATGAGCAATTTATCCGCATGAGCCTATTATTCCGCATGAGTAAGACATTTCGCATGAAGGTTTCCAGTTTTATTTATTCCGAATGAACATCTTTTTCAGCATTTCTTATTTTAAGTTCTCTGAGTCTTTAAGTTACATTTTTAATTGCTTTCATTTGTTGTTTAATTTTGAACTGATCTTTATTTCTTGATTTTGATTTGTCAATTGTTTTAGCTTATTTTCACGACTTTGCTCTTTATTCCTTTTCCGTAGCTTAGAAAACCAAATCCCCTTTTTGTAACCAAGAACAATCATTCCACTTTGAGCCGTGATCAATTCGAGAAGATTCCAAGAATTTAATATTGAACCCCAATGAAATACGATGTATCATATACGTAATCCATGCTATGCAACACAATGCAAATGATGTTTATGCAATGCTCGCAAAAAAATAAATATGATACTGACAAGCACTCAGCGTACTTTTAATAATTCCAATAAAGTATCATAGTATTTACTTAATAAATACTCGGGATATCATTTCAGTTATAAGGGATACATCTATAATACAAAACAAAACTAAAAGTGATCTTACCGGAGCGTTGCAGAGGAGTTGTGTGCTTTTGAAGAATAAATAATTTCGACACCAAAGTTATATTTTAGGACAATTTTCAAAATCGAACCAGTTCTCTATAACTTGTAGCTCTGATACCAATCTCTAACACCCCCAATTTACATTACGCAGCGGAAATACACAATTGGGTGCTAGACACAAGCATCATCGCACAAGGTATATTGAACGACTCAAAATAGAGACGTTTACACATAAAATACAAACAAGATTTTCATAATAGGTCTAAAACATAAATTTCATCCTATAATTGTACTAAAACGACACCAGAGTAAAGCGTTTAATCCCCATGGATCTCGACCAACCATCAACACAAGTTTAGTACAGTACACAAACATATGACAACTTGTTCAACATTAAAAGGATAGAAATAGTTTTTAGACCAACATCCTTCCAAAAGCCAAGCCACAACCTCCACAGCAAAGCTCCATTCTCCATCACTTCCTATTACCTGAAACACATGCTAAAACGAGTCAACAATAATGTTGAGCGAGTCTATAGGTTTATCAAATCACATTTCAACACAAGAAGAAAATCAATCATAATCATTTATAGAATTGTCGTACACACAATCTATATTCAAGGAAATAATAATAATAAACATTATATTTAAGCTCCCCCTTAACCAAATAGTCACGCATGCCAAATGCCGGCATGACTAGAATAAAACCATTGCCCCTCTAGGGTATCAGTTGTTAGAATACCACATTCTTATTCTCGTAAATTATCCTTCCCAGAGGTTACTCAGCGTAATGCCCTGGTCTCAGATAGGGTGGTCAACCCAATAGTACTATCATTAGAATAAGCGGCTATTCCCGACTCACAACATCAAGTCAGAAGATAGTTAACGGCTCATGAATTTAGGGTCTTTAGCAACAAGGTACTCATACAATGTAAACAACTTAGGCAACATTCGGGTCCAACAATTACTCATGACTTGTGTTCATTTATTTTCAAATAGCATGTATCCCCCTCGCGGGTAATAAAACATTTAGTAGCTAGCATGAAAAGCGAGGCTACAGACTCACCTTATTATAAGAGATCTAGCGAGATGATCGTCGATGATAATGGATGCCTTTCAAACACGAGAACCGCTACCTATCAAATAAGGCGCGTTCATTAATAATGACTCGAGAAATAAATCATACATAACAACATCAAACTCAAACTCATAAAATCACGATAAACTCGAGAGAAAACAATACAAATAACTCTATTACACTTTTCTACATATTTACTTAACCATTTTACACTTTTAACAAAGTCCGGCGGCACATACTATATGTACTAGCTTATTTACCCATTTTAAACTTGTCATACGTTTATGAAACGACTCGATAAACTAACTTACTATATTAGAAAGTCCTCCTACAAGTTTAACAAATGAATTTACTTTTAAAGTCCTTTACCCGACTCATCTTCAAACTACAAAATCCGGACAGATTTACGTTAAAATTTCATACAACCGTTTTAACTTCTTTAAACGACTCCGTTTACAAAACCGACACTCGGGCTTTAAAGTAAACTCACCGGATAAGGTTTACACTTCATTATCAGTAGGTTACTCATTTCAAAACTTCAATTTATAGTCCCCGAGATTCGATCCAAATATCGACAACAACTATATGTAGTGCCGATACTCGTCTCCCGGTACACGAATAATCAAAACATCATAACTTCGCGCTCGTTTGTAGCTAGAAGCTCTACTTTATATCAAATAGAAGCTAATAAAGTTATATACAAGCCTATGCTATAAGTTAAGCCATTATCAAAACATAAAAATCCCGAAATTACAGTTTACTTACTGTTATAAAATGCCTATCAAAATCTTGTACAAAATCATATTTTTGACCAAAACCAACCATGGAACTATTCATCCCAATATCATAACACTAACATATATCAATCATAACACTAGAATTATCATAAAAATCAAAACCTTCAAATCAAAATCAAGTTTTTAACAAGATTTTTAGCAAGAACACCATGGATCATCATAAAAATGCCATGCATGATCATAGCTTTCACCTACCAACTTAAAAAAAAATAAAAACTCTTGCATGTGTAAAATTCTTACACCTAAATGATCCTTGTGAAATTCTAAGATTGGGTCTTGTTTTAGTTTAGCTCAAATCATTGTGAAAATGGAGCAAAATTTGATCAAATGGGTGTTTTGGGTGGGTTGAGGGTCACGGCTAAACAAGAGAGAAAGAGAGAGAGAAGTGAAAATTTTTGTGAGTGGGATTATGATGTGTGTGTGTATTTTTTAAGTTTATATATAGTGGTTGAGGGACCAATGTTATAATTTTGTAATAGTTGTGGCTAAAAATGAAAATAGTTAGCTAAAAAGCGAGAAATAACTATTAGTCAATTTTGAAAATATTTACGGGGCTCGGGTTTCATAAAGATACTTTTAAAAATTTAAAACTTACCTCAAATATAATAATATCGAATCCCGACTCGACTTAACACGTCATTTAAAATAAAACATCAAAAATGACAAAAATCGAACAACCGACAATAAGACGTAAAATATTTGGCATCCATCGATATCACGCTTGCTAATACTCCTTATACTTATTAAATATAAAATATAAACCTTCCAACATCGGTTTAAACTTAAACCTCCAAAAATAAATATCGTTCAAACTCATCCAAAAATTTCAAAAATAATTGTAAAATAAGATTAAGCAATGACCTCGGTTTTGGGTTATCACAAAACATTTGCTAACATATGTGCCAATGTAAGCCTTAATGTATTTCCACCAATATAGAAATTTTATGTCGTGGTACATTATGTCATATCATAGGTGAATGGAGTACTTTGATGTATGTGACTCGTGCAAAATCAAAGATTGTACATCACCGCTTACATCCTACTTCATTATCATGCCGCTTAAATCCTCGGCTTCAAAGTTTTTAGCTTTCATAGATTCTTGTTGTGACATATAGATTTGAGACGGAATATCCAAACCAATAGTCATAACTAACGCTCTTACTTTTAGTGGTTTGATTCTCTCCTTTTGGCTTAAAGCATCAGCTACGACGTTTGCTTTTCCCGGGTTATAACGGATCTCACAATCTTAATCATTAACAAATTCTAACCACCGTCGTTATCTCATGTTAAGCTCTTTCTGGTTCAAAATGTGTTGCAGCTTTTGTGGTTAGTATATACCACACATTTCGTTCCAAACAAGTAATGTCTCCAAATGTTTAGGGAAACACTGCTGAATCTAATTCTAAATCATGAGTTGTGTAATTCTTCTCATGAGTCTTTACTTGTGTTGAAGCATATGAAATAACCTTCATCCTTTGCATTAAAACAACTCCTAATCCTTTGATGGATGCATCACACTATACCAGAAAGTGTATGATGCCTTCTCGTAATGCTAGAATATGTTTATCACATAGCTTATGCGTTAACAGTTAGAAAGCTATCTCCTGCTCCTGTTCGCAATCATACTTCATGTTCTTTTGAGTCAATTTTTTCATCGGCTTTGATATCTTAGAAAATCCCTCAATGAATCTTCTAGAATAGCCAACAAGACCTAAAAATCGACGTATTTCAGAAGGATTGGTAAGAGACGTCCAATTCTTAACCTCTATAATCTTTGCGAGATCAACGTGAGTTCCACTACTATCAACTACATGTCCATGGAAGTTAACCGTGTCGAACCAAAATTCACACTTCAAAAACTTGGCGTATGATAAGAGCATAATCTCTTATCTCATTTTCTTGGATAACGTGCTCAAAACGGTCTAATAATCATAAAATGTGCCCAAAATACATGTATTTGTTGTTTGTGCATTTGTAGGTACGGATATCAAGAAAAATGATCAAGTCAAGACAAAACGAGCACAGGATTAGAAGAAAAGCACAAAGCGGAAGCCGAAATACCAAGAAACGAAGTTTGGAAACCCTTAATCCCAAATTACCAAAACAACCTTGAACTTTCACCCAGAATACCATTTAAACCCTCCACTTTCCCAAAAGTTCATAAATAACCCTCCAATATTCTTAAAATTCCAAATGGTCCCTCATCCATCAAAAAATGACCAAATAAGTCCTTTTAAAATCATTTTCCTTTCACTAAAAACCAAAAGGGCCAAACTGTCATTTAAAGATAGTTTATTTATAAAGAGTAAATCATTTTCGGAAAGATAGAGGGACTAGAAGTATCAATAAGAAAAGATGAGGCTGGTCAAAAAGAAAAATAAAAGTAAAAAAGGCGCCAGTTACTGTGTATCATCCCTTCCAAACGTTCTTTTTACCAGACAATGTAAAATGGGGGTTTTCACTTTTCTAGGTAATAATGATATTAATTCATTCACAAGCACAATTGCTCATCCAATGAAGGAATCCCACGTGGAAGAATGTAAGAGCAAGAAGAAAATTGGTCCCCTCCCACTCATGCCACGCTGGCAATCCGAACCCACAAGAGAGAAATCACAATCAACCTCATATTTGTGATAATTCCTTTGATATAAAAGCACAAAAGGCTACAAAAAGAATGTCACGGTGTTAATCCATCCGTGGAAAGAGAAATTCACATGTACTAGAAAGGTTTTAATGGTTTGCTTAAAGTTTGGAAGGCATAGGCTCAAAATTTAGCTTACTCATATTGCAAAAATTTGGTTTCAAAAAGGGTAAACATACCAGCAGGTGGCTTATGTCCAATTTGAGGTTTTAGATGCTGAAGTTTATCACACAAGTAGCTTTATAGGCCCTCTAAATCTGTTTTGAGGTTTGGTGTTTTGGAAGTGCTTATTGGAGAAGCTGTGATAAGCCAAAATTGCCCATATTTGCACTTAGAAGCATACTTACTGTGTAAAACTCGCACGCTTTTACCATGAACAGTACATATATAATCATACGTACATGATTAGAACTTTCCTTATTTAGCACGTTTACGTTTCACGAATAGGAATTACAAGTATTACGTACGTGTTATTACACGATAAGTATTTATTACGTATTAAGACACGATAATTATTATCAACAATAATTATTATCACGGACATGAAAATCACGAACGTAATTAATAACGAACCTAATATTATGTATTTACGTATATTTATTACGATTACGTATAAATATATTTAACGACACGAACGATCAATAATTAAATCACGTAAACACGATACAAGAACACGTAAATAAATAGAACATGGAAAAACAACGGGTTTCCCCTTGTGGGCCCCACATAGCCGCGACATAGAACAAGGAGTGGGCCAAGCCCACTTAAAAGTTTAACTAAAAGGAAAAGAAGGGAGTAGATTTTCATAATACAAAATATTAGAAAATCACAAAAACCCTGCTCCTCCTTCTCCTTTTAGCCACCGCATATACAACACCAAGAAGGGATGTTTGGTTTATTTTGGTAGATCCAATTATTGCTAGATCGTTCGTGTTAGTTAGTTCCTTGTTATCCATGAATCGGTAATTTCTTAAACCTTTTCTTTTTAATTGTTTATTAGATCTAAACATATGAAATCATGAGGTTATTAAAAACAAATTAATAAACATGTAGATCTAATCATGGGGTATTAAAAACATATGGTTTAAGGGGTGTTTGGTTCGGCTAATGGTAGAACAGAGAGCAAGGCTCTCGGTGGTTGTGTGATCACCACCAACCGAGACCACAAGGTCTTGGTTTTGTTTGGGTTGCGCGGCCGCAAGTGAAGGATCGTATTTTTCTAAGGATTTAGCATTGTTGATTATCTATTGAGATCGATGGAGAATGGAGAACTTAGAGAGAGAAAGAAGAGAGAGAAAGGAGAGAATTAAGAAGAAAGATGAAATGTGATTATGAAAGTGTTCAACAACCCCTCCTAACATGCTAGGAGGGGGTTTATATAGCCCACCCTACATGTGGGCTATATGGGCTATACCTTAATACATTAGATCACGAGCCCAATACTTGTATCTATATTTGGAGTGACCGATCCTTTCTAAATACGTAAAAACGTATTTCCAACAATCTCCCCCAAAGGGAGGTCACTCCAAGTTACAATGTCCTAAATAGTCTATAGCTCGTGATCTATGCTAATAATGATGTGACCGAGACTTTCCTTGGAAAAAACGTATTTCCAAAATCTCCCCCAAAGGGAGGTCACACCATTTTACAAAATCTTAAACCTAGCATACTATGCTTGAGTCTTCGATCTTGTTCTTGTGAATATGCTGATGAGATCTTTGACTTTAGTCTTGAGCATGTTATCTTGCCTTGACCTTGTGCATTCATCACTTGTGATATTTGCCTCCTTGTGACTTCATGTTCCACATACTTATACCTTCGTAATTCTTGAAAGCTTCAGAGTTTGATACAGCGGAAGACTTGACTTTTAGACTTTTTGAATTTGATGAAGTATTAAGTGCATATAGTATTAGCATGTGGTGACGACTTCTTCTGGATTGTACACCGCAATGCCACCTTCTTGTTACGCTGCATAAGACAGTTAGCAACAAAACATATACAGGGATGAAATGGCTTTGAACATTTCATTCTAAATCGGTAGCATCTTACCTCCGGTCGGTGAAGACCGTTGGACGATATTAACTATCGTACTTGTGTCAGGTAGTTTCAATTAAGAACCTCCTTGACAAGATTTCGCGGGTAAACCCGTTCTCTTTATTCGACCGTCCAAAGCTGACTGCGAACATAAAGAGTGAATCATTTGGATAATAATATCCGCATGATTTGAAGCCGTCAATTCATGTTCCTGGAACAAGTGAAGTTCAATTAAGAACCGCACCATCGTTACTTTCCAGTTGTCACGAGCTTGATTCGTATAGAATCTTGCAAGTTACCTACCAAGTGCTGTTTGAGGTTAACACTAGAAGGATTTCCACTCATCACTGTGAACACTAGGTATCACTCTGAGTGTTCTGGCAAGATCACTAAGATATTGCGTAGAGACCTGGAACGTGTTTAAATTCATTTAAGAATTAAACCACTGTTGCTTTCCAGTTATCACAAGTTTGATTCATAAAGAATCGCACAAGTCACCTACCATGAGCTTTTTGATATTCGCTCAAGAAGGATTTCCATCTTTATTGTAAATACTTTCGTATTACTCGGATGTTCAGGCAAGATCATGAAGATTTTGCGTAGGACTCTTAAGATCTTTCTTACTTTTTCACAGTGTGTGAAGAAGCAAGGAAATATGAAAGTGTGTCCTAATGAGATATTTGATGATCTCAAATGGCTCTAGACTCGATCGTGCATTTTGGATTTTAGTGATCGGAGGCTGGAGAGGAGTGCCACCATTTCAATACCAATTTATTCGCAGTGAATAAATCAATAGATAATGCGTTGTCTCCGTGTGATTAAAACAAATATCTTTTGAGAGATATCTGAGTTAGCTGGGATGGGTTGTGCATTGCATCACTGGGTCCATGATGTCTATCTTCAATATCAAGAATCATTAAAAATAATCTCAATAGCATATGTATTGACCCGGTTTCTGCCTAATTTGTAAGGAGGGCTTCTTTCTTTACACCCTCTATCTTTACAATTCTTTTTCATTCTTCAACCCCTTCAATGCTTACGAATACATCATCACTAGCACCTTGTTGTGATTGTTCCAGTGCTAACTTAAGTACTTGGTCGGCATTCAGCTACGTTCACAATCTTTCTCCATCTTTCCTAAAGACTACTATTTCTAGCTATAGAATGTCCTTGGGAAGATTTCTCCGGTTCTAGAGGAATCATTGGACTTTAACCTATCCTACCATCCTTATTTCACCACAATCTTCACCGTCATGAATAGAGATGTTTTGGGTAAGTGTATGTCACCATGAAATCCATTTTGAAGTGCAAATCCATTTTGCTCCCCCTTAACATATGCCACGATATCCGAAAACATTTCGCACATGTAGGGATGAGCTAGCACGTTAAGTCAAACCATTTGTGATTAATCATTTCTGTTGGAAATTCACTTTATGTGACGACATTTAAGAATTCCCATTAGTTATCATAGTCACACACGCAGGGACTAGATTAGGTAACTTTGTATAGTTTATCGTGTGTGACTATAAATACCCCTCCTAGGCTTCCAAGGAGGGGTTGTTGCTTGTGTCATTTCATTGTTTTAATACATTTATATTTTCACACACAACCTTACTTTCTCTCTCCAAATACAACAATGACAGCCAATACCCTTTACCACCATGTTAGACCACCGGATCTATAAAATAGCAAACCTACATTTGGCATCAGAGCCTCGGTTCAATTCCTTGGATCGTCGTGTTGTGTTTATGGTTATTGATTTGGTGGTTTTTAGTATTTTCTGGTCCCGATCTAATTATTTTTTTGTCTCAAATCTGTCAAAATTTTTGTCACGGTGGTTTTCAGTCACAGCTGGTATTCTTATCAACATCTAGTTTCACGGTTTCATATCCAGTATCATTAGTCCACGGTTTCATAGTCACAGTTTTGGTATCATCATTTTTTGTCAAAGTTTGTGTTTATTCATGGTCAAAGTTTAGCTATGATCTGGTAGTGCCATTTTTTTAGGGGTTTCTTAGTTTCTTTTCTTGAAGATGCTAAAAACCCATAAAAACCAGATCTAAAAAACTAGATCTTGAGAAACCTAGATCCAAAAACCCAGAAAAACTAGATCTTGAAAAATCAGATCCACAAATCCAGATAAAGGTACACCTTCGTGAATCTTAATTTATGAGTGCAAATGGGTTTCTACTTATTCGTATGGATTTATCCGTATAGACGTTTATTCCGGATAGACGTTTATTCCGGATAGACGTTTATTCCGGATAGACGTTTATTCCGGATAGACGTTTATTCTGGATAGACGTTTATTCCGGATAGACGTTTATTCCGGATAGAAGTTTATTCCGGATAGACGTTTATTCCGGATAGACCACTTATTCTCGATGAAACAAAATCAACATTGAACCAATTTAACTCACTGAGTCTTGCAACACAAAGCACTCCCACCTTTTAACTCCCAATCAACACCATAACTAACCTAAACCCTTCGTCTCCTAATCCCATCTCATCTAAGACTCGAACTCAACCAGAAAACTTAGAAATCATCATAGATACCAATGTTTAATATTCGAAAACTGAAAACAAAGATCTATAACATGTTCGTTATCATCTGTTTTCGTCTCGATTTCAACACACAAAACAAATCATCAGTGGTCATGCATGTAAAGGATTTCACCCTTTCACTTGATCTTCGAAAATTAAAAATGGATCTATAACAAGTTTGTTACACTCCATCTTTTTTTCGAGTTGACACAAGAAACGAATCCAAAAAACCAACAACCAACTCGAGATCCTTTAAGATCCAACATCACGAAATGAATATCATCACATATTTCATATTGGGTTTTACCCATTTATTATTCGAACAATAAGAAAGGTGTTTAGAAAAATTGTTAAAACCTGTCTTTGGTTCGATTTGACACACAAAACGACATGCAATCACATTTTCACCTACCTGAGATCTCTATAATTAAGATCTTGAAGCCTTGATACTGCGTTTCATCGTGAAGACGTGTAGGGTTCGATTGGCATCGGGTGACTTCTATCAAAAGATGGTTTCTTTTGATTGTGGTTCTAATTAATATGGGATGACTAGATGATTCGAATGATGATTAGATTGAGGTGCTTGGTTTATGCGATTGGGATTCGTTTGTAGAAGATGGCGGTTAGATGATTTCCGTTTGTGATCTTTTGATAGATCAAGATGATGTTTGATGAGATGTGATGAGATTGGAATTAGACGGAGGTTGAGATGGTGGCTGGGAGGATTTGGAGATTATTTAGATGAGAGAGAAGGAGATGGGGGCGGAGGATTTGGGATGAGAGGAGATTAGGGTTAAATGTGAGAATGATTAGGGTTTGACATTAATATACCCTACTGAGTTGGATGGACCGGGTTTACACATTGCAACATGGGCCAGGCTATGTTTAATTTGGGCTGGGCTGTGAAGAAATTTAAGTGACGGACTGGTGTAATTTTTAGTGCTAAATTCGGTTTCATATAACAAACTTGACAATTGTTATTTTAATTTTGCACAAGTTTTTTATAAATTTTGTGTTAAAAGATTAAATTTATTCAATGTTTGTTATATTTAGTCATTTTTGTACTCCGGGATGATAATATGACGTGACAATGAAAAGTGACAAGATTTAAAGACAAGTATCGAGACAACGTGACAAATTTATTTAACGAGACCAAGAAATTTGGCGATTTTTTAGTGGCTACGGATTTGACTGATCGGGTATAAATTATGTGAAGTTGGAGACGGATTTTTCGAAGGCGTGAACTTGTTTTATCTTTCAAAGATAACTTGCTCGTGCTTAATCTTAGAATGAAGACTTGTTTATCTGGTTTCCGGGTTCGGGGTGGTTGGTTGATGACTCGGATAACTATCACTTAAAGGGGTTACATTGTTGTACTCAATGTCACGCGCTTCATCGACGTAGATAATTTCAAGAGGTGTTGTGCTTATAGACTTCTTCAGTGATGCATTGAGTACTTAGAGATATCTCCACCGTTCTTCATTCAACAATTGTGTAAGCTTAAGTCACAAGATCGAAGGATTCTTATTCAGTTTCACGTTTGCTGTATCTGGTTCATTCAATCAGTGGTCACTTCAAATTGCTTTCACGTGGGTTGGTAAAGGTGGCCATGGAGAGTTTATGAGAAGAGATTTTCGATCAACAGCTGATTCTCACAAAAATATATAATTCTTCTTATTTATTATTCTCACGAGATTTCAGGTTCATGTGCGTACGATTTGTTGATGGTTCCGAGTTTCGAAACCATCAAGGGGGAAGAAGAAGACACATTGAACGCACAACGAGTACACATGATGAACTTCATACCTTCTTTTGATTTGAAGACATTCCGGGATGACATTTGTCATAGCCGCAGAGAAAATCAGTGTTTTAACTCGTGGCGTTATCAATCGCTAAACAGTACACTACTGATTCGAGGTTTAATTGTTTGATTGTTGCAATTATTCATCATCATTATCCTATATGCACTCCCGGGACTTAATTGACTCTGGTGCATCTCCGGAAGAAGATATGTGCATTTCCGGGACTTAATTGACTCTGGTGTTACGATGTCAACTTCATGAATGGGATAAAGTGTCCACTTCAGTATTTGAGCTTCATACTTGGGATTGGTTTATTTTCTTCAACTATGTGGGGGAAGAAATGTCTTGATTCTTTCTAGTATGCATAACTTGAACTCTCAGGGGGAAGAAAAAATTCAGAAGAATTATTCAAGCGTGAGAAGAAGTTGTTGATCTACTTGGTGTGCCCCTTACTTTCAATCCCTCATAGCAATATTATCATGTTATATGATGGGGTTTGCTTTTTAAATTCCGTTGTGCGCTTAATCATTCTAAGCTTTTTTGAAAGCTTTGAAGTTGCTTACGAGGATTGTTGGTTTAGGGGGAAGCTATTTAAAAGCTTCTACATCAAGAAGATGTGGCATGAATTAGGGGGAAGTTAATTCAAAAGCTTCTCCTTAACCAGAAGTGTATGGGTTACTTAGCTCGTGCCGTTACAGTATTTCTACTACAAGTTACTACAAAGATGAGTCGTTTTGAAGTGAAGACTTGAAGTCAAAGGCCTCAGAAGACATCATCAGCATTGGACGCTTCGTTGAAGTGTTTGTTCTATCATTATGTACTTGTTAGGAAAAATATTGTAAGGAATTCTACACGTCGTCCCATGGGGGAAGATTGTTGGAAATTCACTTTATGTGACGACATTTAAGAATTCCCATTAGTTATCATAGTCACACACGCAGGGACTAGATTAGGTCACTTTGTATAGTTTATCGTGTGTGACTATAAATACCCCTCCTAGGCTTCCAAGAAAGGGTTGTTGCTTGTGTCATTTCATTGTTTTAATACATTTATATTTTCACACACAGCCTTACTTTCTCTCTCCAAACTCAACAAAGGCTGCCAATACCCTTTACCACCATGTTAGACCACCGGATCTATAAAATAGGAAACCTACAATTTCCCATATTAGATCACATTTTCTCCCCCATATTAAAAATATTAACCCAATCGATGTTTTTAATATCAATTGATTTAATAGCATTTTAAGAAAATTTGGGAAGAAAAATGCAAAGCCATATATCTTCATGAATTACACAAGCTCCCCTTCAAATTAATGAGGGACTACTTGAGACGTAAATTAAATACCTTTTAAATACAAGTGTAAGGTATTTATCACGTGCAAAGATCATATATGATAATGAATTCACAAGATTAGCAATTTACGAGGTAGGACCTAAATGATGGAGAACATCATATGAAAGATTCACATGGTTCTTGTTCACGAATGTTGGTCACCTCGTCACGTCTGAAGTTATCTCTTGACCCCATGTGTATGATTGATATCGTTGTCTTGACACCAATATGTGAACTTGGCACTCTCGGCATCAAGGATTCTGAATGCTGGACAATTGCTCCCCCTCAATTGTTGACCCGTGTTCTATTGAAAGAGCTGTAGTCACCGTATGAGTAGTCGCATCGTCGAGTATGTAGATATCAATTGTAAGTTGCTACGGTTGGTGGAGATGATAACTTCATAAAAACAAGACTTCTCTTGTTTTAACAAATGAATGCACTGAATCGTACATAAATTCGTGTTAGATTGTGTTATAACGTAAACACAATCCCTTACATGGTTATAAAGTAAACCATGCCCGAGAAAATTAATTCCCGTTGTTGAGTCAAAGCTTTCCGGTGAAATGCCTGACTTGAGTATGAAAAGCGGGTTACTATCTGAAATAATAGTAAACCATTTTGAGCATGTTTTAAAACATTTGAACTTCTGCTCGAACTTTATTTACAACCCCGTGTCATTATTGAATGACATTTCTAGTATCGTAAATATTATCGATTCCAGAAGACATGCTCTTTTTATCAAAACATTTTTTGAACACACAATTTTGAAAGATTTAGAAAACCTTTTTGAGAAATTCTCGAAAAATTGTGTTCAATGTTTTGAAAACCAATTACTTGAGCTTAAGATGTTGAATATCTTACGAAACGAGCTCAAGTCCGAGAAGTTGTAAACTTCCCGTTGTTAAGGATAAGTTTATCATCGGCGATAAACTTTCCTTTTAACTGAAGAACGGGTCCTAAGCTGACATTTACTTATAAATCGTTTTCATGAGCTTGAAAACTTTGACTGTTTTAACGGAAAGCTCATGACCGAGAAAGGTTAATTTCTCTTTATGAGGAAAAGTTCTCTTATTTAAAAGATACACTTTCCTTTCAGAGCTTAAAACTTCGAATGTTTTAATACAAGCTCATGACTGAGAAAGGTGAATTTCTCGTTAAGAGGATAAGTTATCATAAAAGATAATCTTTCCTTTATTTTAAGTTCGAGTTACAGTCTGACATTTAACTGTAAGTCATTGTGCATGAGCTTAAAAACTTCGAATCTTTTTAATATTAGCTCATGCCCGAGAAAAATTAATTTCTCGTTGTAAGGATAAGTTTATCATCGGCGATAAACTTTCCTTTCTTTGAGGATCGGGTCATCGTCTAATATTTAACCATGAACCATTTTTAGACGAGCTTAAAACCATTGAATAGTTTTAAAGTAAGCTCGTGTCCGAGAAAATTTAATTTCTCGTTTTTGAGGATAAGTTTATCATCAGCAATAAACTTTCCTTTTTTTGAAAAACGGGTCATCATCTGATATTTAATGAAGAGCCTTATACACGAGCTTAAAACCTTTGAATGGTTTTAGGATAAGCTCGTGTCCAAGAAAACTTAAGTTCTTGTTAAGAGGGTAAGTTATCGTTGCGTAGATAAACTTCCCTGTCTCTGAAGTCCGGGTCATCGTCTGTCATTTAACGAGGAGCCAATATGCATGAGCTTAAAAACTTGGAATGTTTTTGATATAAGCTCATGCCCGAGAAAAATGAATTTCTCGTTGTTAGGATAAGTTTATCATTGACGAGATAAACTTCCCTTTCTCTGAAGTTCGGGTCACAGATTGTGATTTGACTGTGAGCCATGATGCATGAGCTTAAAAACTTGGAATGTTTTTTATATAAGCTCATGCCCGAGAAAAATGAATTTCTCGTTGTTAGGATAAGTTTATCATCGGCGATAAACTTTCCTTTCTTTGATGAACGAGTTACAGTATGTGATATGACTATAAGTCCTGTGTTAAGCTTAACCATGAATCCCCTGAGACACTTGTTTCTCCGATATCTGCTTCTTCAGTAACCAAACTCTGAGAGTGTCCTTAGTTGAACGGTATACAATGACTGGACCGCTTCGTTCTTTTGGAATATCAACTTTGGTACCTGCATTCTCATTAGGAGTTTGTATACTTTGACCTGGGTTAGCGATATCTATCTTAGAAGCATGTGGGGGTTCATAGTTTTCTTTTCTTGTGCCAGAGGTGGCCTGAGGGGATGATTCACTTGTCTTAGTTGGCAAACGTTTCCTTTTATAGAAAACCTTAAGTTTAGGCTTAAGTGAAGTATCATCTTTATCTGTTTCCTCCCTAGTAGACTTAGTAGAATCGGAGACTATCCTAGTTAAAGGGCACTCGTTTTCTACAAGAGTGAAAGTTCTACCAGTGGGGCGCCACATTTTACCAATGGGTTTGATTTTAGCAACCCACTGGGATTTAAGTCTAGCACGGGAGTTCACCTCATTAAGCAATTTTTTGATACAGGAATCATGATTGGCTCTAAAGACACATTTCCGACATGTTTTACAAGTAGCATATTTAATGTCCGAGTAATTCCTAGATGATTGATCGATGCTCCTAGGAGATGACATGCTACGGTGAGCAGTGTTGGGTAATCTAGAAGGCATCTGACTAGGTTTGACATTGCTATCTCTTACATGTGTCTTTTGCTTAGCTTCCCTAAGATCAGATTTATGGCAAACGTCATTTGAACTAGTTCTAGACGTGGTCTTGGTATTTTTAAGGAAACTAGAGGCAATCATGTGATTAGGTCTTGCCAAAGCTGTTTTGATCACATTGGGCCTAGTTGCTGGAGTGACTGGTCTAGGAAAATGAACCAAATCAACTTGGGAGGCAAACCGCGGTCTCGAGGATTGTGGTCACTCGGATCTAAATGCAGTAGGTTGTCTGACGAACTGATTTGTAGGCGGTTTCCCCAAGATTGATGGTTTTTCAAGCTTAGTGTCCACACTAGGTCCTCTACTTTTCCTTAACTCGTTTTTCAACGCGGCTATAGCAAAGACCTTTTCCTGTACTTGAGCCTTTAATGTCTCATTCTCTTTAAGCACTCTATCTTGGGATGCCAATTTAGACTCTAGTAACTGAATTTGTTTCAAAAGATTATCCTTTTCAGCTTTAGAATCTAAAACTTTTTGATCCAATTTTCTTTCAAGAACAACGTTTGACTTTTCAAGTTTTTCAAAATATGTTTCAAATTTGTCCGTTTTCTTAGAAAATTCAAGTTTGGCATCCTCAAGATCTTTTGATTGTTGAGCTACAATCGTTTCGAGCTCTCTAATCTTAGAATCAGAAGCAGTCAATGAAGCAGTCAAAAGACAATTATCATGATGTTTAGCATTTTGAACACTTTCTCCCCCATTATGACTCACAGCGGATGAATCAGAAGTGGTATTTCTATCACTCTTTTCCATCCCATGTTTGTCATAATTAGGTTCAGAATGCTCAATATGCGGCATGGCATCAGCATATACATCATAAACAACATTACATTGTACCATGTTTGCAGGCTCTTCGTCATAAACGGGTAAGGTGTCATCAAAAGAGATCTCGTGAACATTCCCTGACGTGCCACTGGTATCATGTTGTCCTCCTGATTCCGTGTTCTTGGCATTGTTAGGCTCCAAGTTTTCAACCGTATGACCAGTTTCCTCTTGCATCGAAGAGTCTTGCACTCCATTATCATACCCTTGCTGAAGTCGAGATCTTTTATAAATCGAAGACGAGACCGATGTCATGAGTTTCAAAATTGTATCACGGAAAACTCGAAGATCGGTATGTGTATCTCGAAGAAACGATTGGCAAATCACTGAACTTTCAGACTTGCTGATATTGACTTAGAGGAAAGGCGTGAGTTGTGTCACAAGAGTCTGATATGCAAGTGCCGATGCAGAGTGATTAAAGATTTCATTGTTAAGTTGCTCGGCGAGTTGGCTCAAAGTGGTGAATATTAAGTCGATGAATATATGACGATCTTGACCAAAGATTGTCATAAATTCGCTCCCTCCTTGAAGCCGTGAAAGATTAACTAGATGATACTGAAGCATTCGAAATGAAGTTATACCACTTTCTCTAGCGTTGGCTTGCACTTGATGTAGTTCTCCCTTGTTCGATGTCGAATTCAAGAAATCCATTGAAAATCGATGAACAATTACGTTAAGGATTACTGATTGATGAAAAATCCGTCGACAATTTCAAATAATAATACCCGATGAAAAATCCGTCAGCAAAATAAACCTTGGCACTTTATCACGTTGTCACGACTATAACTTAATATCATAAAAATTTTTCAAAATAAAAATTTGAATAAAAATAAAAATATCAATTGATTATCAAAATTAAAAAATTAATATCCAAAATAAAAATTAATATTCAAAATAACTTAACTAAAATTCAACTTTTAAAATATATAAAATATAAGAAATATATAAAGAAAAATAAAAAAAAAACATTCGTTTTAAAAAGCTGAAAGTTTTGATTTATCAAATTGAAAAAAATATCCCCACGTGGCCAATACCCCTAAAACGTGGCAGATGATCAGTCTTTGTTATCTTTGTTTTCTCCGTCCCACTTAATATAAAACAACTCAATCTAACAATATCAAACCTGCTTGCATCTAATCCTAATATTTCACCCTAATTCACCCTAATTTTTTCCTTCGCCTTATTTCACCCTAGTTTTACTCAACCAAATCGCAGCCACCAATCAAAAAAAAAATACGCAATGCCACCTTCTTCTTTCGATAACCAGCCAACAAGTCAACACCACAGACTAGATCTTCTGTTTAGTCTTCATACTGATTAAGAATGTCATCCCGGAATATCTTCAAGATCTTTAATTAGGTCTCGGGTAGGTTCTTCTTTTCTTTATTTTAATTTTGGTTTGAGTCTGGATTAGAGTCAGTGTGAGTAGGTCGAGTTGTGTACGTTTGGGTTTGGTTCGTTGGTTGAGTCGATGAGACGAGAGAATCTTGTCGAGGCTAGTTGTGGCTCTCGGTGTGGAGTCGAGAGTGGACGTGTCAGGTTATCTGTAGAGTCGAGGGAGGGTTGGAGTTGAGAGTGATTGGGTGTTTGTTGGTCTTTTGGTCTGTTGAGTCGAATTTGTAAAAGTGTGAGTATGGGAGTCTAGGGTGGGTAAGTATGGGAGTCTGATGAGGTGGGTGAGAGGTGGGGGGTAAACGTTGAGTGTGAGTGTGTGTGAGTGTGTGTAGGCCTGTGTTGAGTGCTAGTATGAGTGGAGTGATGATTTGACCGAGAGATGTTTTTGTGACAGTCGAGAGAAGAGTGATTCGAGAGTCTGTTTAGTTTGGTGTAAGAGTCGAGAGTGGTTTTGAGTGGTTCGGGAGTGTGAGGGTTCTGTTATTCGTCGAGGTTGTGTAGAGAGATGTTGGTCGAGACAGGTTTTGGAAACGGGGGTGGGTGGTTGTGTGGATTTCAGAGTCTTGTTTGTGTTGAGTCAAATCTTGGTTTTTGTATTCGGGACAACAGTGATGAGTGGGTCGAGGTACAAAGTGATTTTGAGTCAGTTTATTGTCAGTCTAGAGTCGAGTGGTCTGAGTCGAGGGTTTTGTGGTCTAAAAATGATTTAAGTCCAAGCTAATTTTAAACAACATCACTTTCATCGAAATATACAAACTCCATCGCAATATTCATAATACTCACCATCGCAATATTTATCATTTTCATCGCAATATCAAAAACTAAGTCCATCGCAATGTCAACAAAAATCCATCGCAATACTCAAATTATTTTCCATCGGAATGTGTATAAAAATTTGGCAGAGTTTCGACTCACTTTGCCTTAAACCCGTCGCAATCACGATCGCAAAGTACGATCGGAATATGCGTCGGAATAAGGGAATCTGAAAAAGTGATCGCAAAGTAGAACCCTAGGGTTATTGCGATCGAGATTTACAAACCTGGATGTATTCCGATGGAGTATAGATCGTAATGTATAAACCAGTTTGAGACAAAAGTGATGTACGGATAAAGCTGATGTAGTACAGTAGACAATACTTGAAAAAATTGACAAAAGTTGATAAATAAAAAAAATGAAAAAAATCAAGAGGAGATCGAGACCAAAGAAAAAACAAGAAGATTTGATAGAAGTTAATAATAACAGAACTTGGATATCATATATAAAAAAAATATCACAATAAAACTTGATGGACAAGAATTTGTGACAAAAATAGTATAATAAAAACAGTAAGATAACACATTAATAGACGGATCAACCAAATGTGAAAGATGAAAAGATGAAAAGAAAAAAATGTGAAAGATGAAAAGATTTACCACCAAATCAAAAGATAAAAACACGTAAATCCTAAGAATCAACCATGCTCTTGATACCAATTGAAGGATCGTATTTTTCTAAGGATTTAGCATTGTTGGATTATCTATTGAGATTGATGGAGAATGGAGAACTTAGAGAGAGAAAGAAGAGAGAGAAAGGAGAGAATTAAGAAGAAAGATAAAATGTGATTATGAAAGTGTTCAACAACCCCTCCTAACATGCTAGGAGGGGGGTTTATATAGCCCAACCTACATGTGGGCTATATGGGCTATACCTTAATACATTAGATCACGAGCCCAATACTTGTATCTATATTTGGAGTGACCGATCCTTTCTAAATACGTAAAAACGTATTTCCAACAGCAAGGAACCAAGGGACCCCGACGCATGTCAGGGTTAGCCTTGGTGGTCATGGGGGTCTCGGCTGAAAACCACAAGCACCACCGGCTTAAGCCGGTGGCGGTTTGCCGTGGTTAAGGGTTGTAAATCCGGTTCAAGGGGTTCACGGACCGGTTCATGACATGTTTAGACTTAAAACATGGGTTAGGTTCATGATTTATTTTACAAGTAAATTATTTATTTTACAAGTAAATTATTTATTTTTACAAGTTAAATAATTACAAGATTTAATTAAATTAATTTAACATGCTATGTAATTAATTTAATTTGGTCATGACTTAGGTTAATTATTAGTAATAATAATACATTATTTTAACCTAAGTATTTTATAATTTAATTTTAGACTAAAGTAATTAACTAATTATTAAAACATGACATAATTAAATAATTTCCATGACTTAGGTTATATTAATAATGAATATTAATACATGTTTTAACCTAAGTATTATTTACACTTTATTTAATTAAATCATGTTATATTTAATTAAATCTTATAACCTATAGTTTATTTAAATTACATGTAACAATTAATAAACTATATTATATATCACATGACTTAGAATATTAATCAGTAAAACTTAAGCTTATATTATTAGCTTAATAATTCAGCTTAATTCTAATTATGGAAACTTTCTATTTTTAGAAACTTATTTAATTAAGGCAGCTAATCTATTTATGGAAACTTTCTATTTTTAGAAACTTATTTATTTAAGGCAGCTATCTATTTTTGGAAACTTTCTATTTTTGAAAACTTTCTATTTTTGGAAACTTTCTATTTTAGGAAACCTGCTTATTTTAGAAAGTTACTTATTATTACACAACAAGTATAATAATACAAGAAATACAAGTAATACTTAATCAGAATAGACAGAATACATGATAAACACAACATAATGATAAAATCAACAAACATGACATGAACATATAAAACAAGCTAAGGCATGATATAAAACCAATTACGTACTCAGTAATCAGAATACTTATATATGTATATTATTTATGTAGCATTAGTGATATCGAAGTAGGACTCTCTTCCGTTCGTCTTCTTTGTTCACTAGACTTAAGGTACGTATTCTCCGTCCTTTCAGTATGGACATTCTTTCCTTATTAGAATTTCCCCGTATGCAGTCAACTGTTTTCCCAGTATATGTTTTATATGTTTTGATTGCTTATGTTTAATTAAATGCCCAAGCCATATGCCTGCATGACCAGTTTCACCTAGTTATGGAGGTACCATAACTATAACACTGGAGGTACCAGTGTTATGACTTCACCACGGCGGAGTGATAGTTCGTGGCGTCCCTTTCAGCTTTTGGCCATATTATTATGTTATGATGTGGGGCGTATGGGTGCATCCTAGGTTACATGTTTTCAACAGATTATTCAGGTGAATGTGGTGTGTGCCTTGCATCCTTCACAAGGAGCTGATCCCTCCTACCCAAAAACTTATATTAATTAGAGGCAGTCCCTCTAATTGCATGACGAGGTCACCCCTCCAAGTATTCATGCACGTTGATATTTCATGACTTATATTGGCTAATGGTAAACATGTTAAACAATTTTTATAAGATAAACATAAGGCTTTTCAAACTATAAAACCAGTTTTACTAAGTAATGTCAGGTTATCCAGGACATAGTCTTTTCCGCTGCTATATGTTTATATGCTTATGTTATTCATTATATGCTTGTATATCCGTGCACTGAGCGTTATGCTCAGCCGTTTTCCTTTCATGTTCCCAAAATGGCAGGTACTCAAGGACGCTCGTAGTCTTTAAGCGTACGTGCATATGGACTGGAAGCTTCCTAACCTTCATTACTTTATGCATTTCTTCATACTTTGATAATCATTTCCATGGACATTGTTTAGTCCTTTTCATTTACAGTACTTATGTTTGTTTGTGATGAGCTTTACTTTTGGGATACCGATGTTTGTTTCCGGTATTTTCTTTATGGTCATGTAATATTTTATACATTTATCCTTGTATGCTTTGATGACACACCATAATCACGCGTGACATTCCATTTACCAAAATGGGGGTGTTACATACTGTTCCATTGATTCAATCTTATGCATCATAGTTTGATTTCAATTTTAACTGTTTAATTGTCATTGATGTCTTGTTCTTTGCTTATATATGTTATAAAAAGCTTTTCCAATCAACTGTTGGTGAGTTTATTCCAAAAGCCAAAAAGAGAAAAAAAATAAAGAGAAAATAGCAGCAAAGGAGGTTCTAGCTCCAGACATGAGACAACCAACAAACGTAACACTTAACTCTACAACCATCTGCTCTCTTGGCCTATTTGTTTACACGTGCTTTTATTTCTTTTTTATACTCTCTTATATATTGTTTATAGCAGCCTATAAGCTGCTTGATATAGCTTATGTCCATGTTCTTATTAAAATAGACGTACAACAATAACAAATTTTGTCTCATAGTCGTTTTTCTCAGCGTTTCTTCCTTGTCCCAAGTTTTAAAGTCTTTTGGTTAGCTTTTTAATAGATTTCGAAGTTATTTTTATTTTGCAAATAGTGCTTATTAGGTTATGTAAGCTTATGTAGTGATCTTATTACGTTTTTATTTCTTCCTACATTCTTTTTATCTTATTTTCAGCTAGTGTGTCGAATTTTAAGTCATATGGTCAAGTATTTTTATAAGTCGACTAAGTTATCCTTTTTGAAAATGTTTTTTTAGCTTATTGGCTAAACCTTTTTCATATTTTTTTCTATAGTTTTATAATCTTAAAAAAATAGTCCTCGTAAAGTTTTATCTTTTCTAGTTAAGTCATTCTCTTATTGGGATTTTGTGGCCCAATAACGTGTTTCGTTCGAAATTTGTACATTTAAGCTTTTTAGCCCATTTGTATTTCTAAAATAGTATTTATTGTTATTTTTAAGTTTAATAAGTTTATTTTTAGTTAATTTTTCAAATATGTCAAGACACGTTTTTCAAGATGTAATCCATATCAAGGCAATATCATATCATAGAGTCATCTCTCTCTCTCTCTCTCTCTCTCTCTCTCTCTCTCTCTCTCTCTCTCTCTCTCTCTCTCTCTCTCTCTCTCTCTCTCTCTCTCTCTCTCTCTCTCTCTCTCTCTCTCTCTCTCTCATAAGCTCTCACAAACTCCATGTGTGTTGTGTTGGTTCTTTTGTGAACCTGGTACTTGGATTAGTACATACAAATGTTGTAAGGTTAGAAGCTGTGTTGGTTCTACTTATGTGTAAGCACCCAGAGGTCATATCCATTGTGCAAGGACCCAGTGTGTAGCTTAGTACCGGATAAAGTATAAGCGATGTAGAAGGGACTTGTTGTACCCGTGTAAAAGAACACGACATCATAGCTTTGGTGTCGGAAAATATTGTAAGCTAAGTGTAAAGGTTTCTCCACTGGTATAAAAGAGGTTGTTGATTAGTGAAGTCGAACTCTCGAGTAGGTGACTCGGGGAGCGGTTGTAAGGCAAGGAAGGAGTACTTGTAGCCGAATCACTATAAATCATTGCGTCGGTTTGCATTTACTTTTCTTTACTACGTTATCCTTATTGCTTACTTGTGTTTCACACAATATGGTACTTGACTCATATAGTCCTTGACTATATACAACACTTCTCATACTATGTCCCTATTAATGGACATTTGTTACAAAAAAATTTGAAATCGTATCCATCCCCCCTCTACGTTTTCCACAAGTTGGTTAGTTCTTAGGTTTATTTAAATCATACGTAATTTGAAAACAATTCATCGTTTTACGAATCATGAGATTTATCCACATGTGACAATATAACACATAAAAGGTCCTATAAAGACATTTATTATTGTCTAAGCTCATGACACCGACGCGTTAACGTCTAACCGATAATGAATGCCTTGCAGGTGTCTTAACCCGGGACACCCGTATCACTTCAAATGAAACGGTTTCCGCTAGACTAACGTCAACCTTTGACGGATAGGAGTGTCAACTCCGATAGATGTATGCATAACCTTTGTGCTTACAACTAATCAGCGGTTCATGATAAATGAGCATTTTCAACTTGGGTTAACTCGAGACTTAGACCAATCAATAACTAGTAATCATACTCACATAAAATCAAGCAACGTTCTCACCCCAAAAATATTAAAACAAGTAAAACATGAGGCTAGAATCTCACCTTATTAGTATTTGATGAAAACCATAGATCAGGTACGGAAAATAATGTAGAACTCTACTTGTAACCTAAGAAAAATGATGCACATTTTAACTACATGTAATATGAGTATATTATGCATGTATAAACCCGTACATGGTTCTAGAACTGGTGTTTAGGGGTTCTTAGGTGTATTAACCAAGGCTAAATGGGTGGTGTAAGGAGGTGCTTTGGTGCTCGACAGAAATGGATGAATCAATCTTAACACTTGCTACCTATTTATATACTTACTTAAATCCTATCTCCTTATCATCTAGAAGGTTGGAAATCTTGAAAGAGTGGCTTAGAAAAATGTAGAACAATGGAAGAGATAGAACAGTAGTTTTTTTGGAGTATTTTTAGGGATAATAGGGTCGTTGTTTGCATAATGTAGGTATGGGTTAATCACTATTGCTACAGGGCTTGGTAGGGATAGGTATGGGTCAATCACTATTGATACAGGACTTGGAATAATTAAATTTTGGTAAGAATCTAAGTAGTATTGGTTAACTAAGTATTCTTATAATATCTAGCATTATAAGAATCAGCCTAAGGGTTTATGTGGGCTTATACGACAGAAACTAGGAGACTAACGGGTAATTATGGCCTAATTTGGTTAAGGTGTAACGGGTTGGGTTAATCCTAAGTTAAAAGGGTTTTTAAAAATACATACGATTTTAAGCTATAACATTTAAGGTGTTTACAGAGTTTGTACAATATTTTACGAGGTTTACGGGAATATTGAAAAATGATAATTTCTAAAGTAGCGTTCTCGTGAAAATAATGTTTGATAATAAAATAATGAATAAGATAGGATTACCTCGTAAAATATTCTAAAATTAGTAAAATAATTTAAAATAATAATGTTATAATTTATAGACTCTAATTATGATTATATATATAATATAATAAGATATCATGATTTTGTAAACCTTAAGATAACCTCATAATAAAATAATAATAATTATTATTATTTACCTAACGGTTTAAAGAAAAGCTAATTTTTTGAGTTGTCATAGTAGCTTTGTGAATTGTTATAACTCGCTTTACTTATTGGCTTGCGGCACATAATGACTCACTTTGATTCGCTTTTTAGCTCGCTTCATGTTTCAACTCGCTGTATTTTTTGGAAAACTATAATGTGTGTATGAAAGCAATTTTGTTGATATCAAACTATATGACTATATAAGAATCATTTTCTTAATTAGAAAAGCATGATTGTCCCTACTTATTGTAATAATTCATGCTTTTAGAATAAACTACCAACATTACACTGCTTAGCATATTAATATATTTTCTAAATTAAGACAATTAGGGTAAAATCAAACATCTTTGTTTGCATGTAATTTTAATGTATAGATAAAATTTAATAATTAATAAAATTAAAATTAGATACTCATATATTTCAAAAGATTTAAAAATGTCTTAAGTACATGGGTAAAGTAAACTTTTCGAGTATAGGATAGCTTAGTGTTAGCCTCAAAATATTAAGTTGAACAAGAATGAGTCGGTCATAGGTTTATTAGGTATCGGTCAAAGAAACGTAATATGTAATAGGTTAATCGAGAATCACGGGCTTGACATTAGCTTATAGGCCATATTTTAGGTTATATAGTTCATTATTTAAGCTCGGCCTATCAACACATAGTCCATATGGCCACATGTAGGTAAAGACTATATATAAATCTCTTAGCATGTTAGGAGAGGGTTGGTTATCTCATTTGTTTATTTCTCTTAATCTAATATTCTTCCATTTTCTCTACTCATCCTTTTTTACTTTCTCTCTCTAAACTTCATCTCTTTTCTTTCTCTTTTCTATATATTTTCTACTAAATCAACCTTGGCGAAGTGATTAATATATGGGATAACACTTAAGCATGTCCAAATTGTTACAAGAAATATGGAAAAAAATTTCAAGAATCTTTACAATATGTAATGGTGAATATGATTGTCACCATAGAATATCTACACTCGTCTTTAAAATAGTTTCTCAAACATTATTAATAACGAAAGATAAAACGAAGCAAGACTCTTTTAAAAATTAACACATATTGCAATTAATGGTTAACTAACACAACATGTATATGTACTTATAACCACATTGAATCCTTTTGGCCTTTGGACGAAGTGTTTGGCAATTCGTTAATCAAAATTTGGATGAAGCGTGCATGAGTATGAACTCCTACCGACCGAGGCAGTCGACATAAGAAATGTACATAAACGTTATTATACTTTTTTCTTTATCACTTCACTATACAGTTTTCACAAGTACAACATCGAATCATTATAAACATATGCTTCAATATAAATCATAACAACAAACTCTTTCGACATGTATTAGTTGCAATAATCAATCAGGCAATCAACTAGTTTCTACAAGTAAAAATAATATCAATTTCATAAGTATGCATAGATCACGATTCATAGCACAAGCCTTACGTAAGCTACTCCAAAACTAAACGACTATCCAACATCACAAACATATCGAACTCAGTAACTCTTGACACTCTTATGTGTAAGAAATGTACTAGAATCAATTATGAATGTGTTATAAGCAACATGAAATGAAAATTAAAATTCCAACCACAAGTTAAGCACCAATTCAATAAAAATTTGCTTGATTAATAAACCAAATCCCTAAGCTTCTAAATTGACCAAGTGGTTGTCCCTTCTATTATGAAAATAACCAAGCAAAGTGTCAAGTACTAAAAATTTAGAGTTTTTGGTAACAAGGTTTCAATGTAAAACCCGCATAAAATATATGTAGACATTAATTACATGAAAATAAGGATTAATTAAAAACTTTTTATATTAATTAATGCACGACAAGTATTGCGTATATTATTTACTTAATAACAAGTATTTACCTATAATAAATAAAGCACGACAAGAACTAACATGAACATAAAACACGAACATACGTCATGAATATTAATACACGAGAAAAAATAAAACACAAAAACGAAATACTATATAAAAAGGGGTGTTTGGCCGGCCTAATGAGAAAAGAAACAAGAAGGGCCCATGGCCCGACCCGTTAAACAATTTACTTGTAACAAAAATTCCCAGGGAATTTACTTTTCACCTTTACAAAAATTAAAAGAAACCCTAGCCTCTCTCTCTCTCTTGGCCGCCGGATTTTGCAAGAAAAAGGGGGAAAGAAAAGCTTGTTGATTTATGATTAATTAGGGGTTCGTGTTCGGGGCATTCATCTATGATGAATCATATTCTATATCCTTCAATTTTAATCTTTCTTTTATTATTATTTTCTTAATCATGAAACCATATATTAAATGTAAGAACACATGACATGATAAATTAAAAACATGAAAAATAATTGGTTTTTGGTTTGGTGTGGCATGGAAACCGAGAGCCACAACTCTCGGTGAGGGTTTTATTCGGCCAGCTGAGCCCCTAAAGGGGTCTTGGTGGCTGTTTGTTTGGGTCAGCCGCAACACCACAAATCTCAACAGTGGGGTGCTTGGCTTATTAGTGGCAACCGAGAGCTTATAGCTCTTAGAGGTTTTTGTTGCGCCGTAGTGGGAACCGGCTTCTGCCGGTGGGAATCACCACACGGCCGGTGGCAGAAAGCCACGAATGGTGGCAGAAAACCACAGCCTGGTGGCTGTGGTGGTGATGTTTTGACAACCGAGACATGGGGTCTTGGTGGGGCCTTGATTCGGGCTCGGGTAAACCGAAACACACCAAGGGTGTGTTTGGTTATAAACTTTGTTCATTTTATTTTGGGCTAATTAATTAATACTAATTTAATTAGTTATATTAAAATAAATTTTGTTATAATTAATTAAATTAATCATGAACTTAGGATATAATGGTTTTATAATTATTCATGAAATTATCATGATACTTTTAGTTAAATTAATGTTGAACTTATAATAATTATTTATTTAATTATTCATGATATTAAATATGGCATCCATTTACTTTAATTAATTAAATACTTAGCTTATTTTAATTAATTACATGTTTAACCATGCTTTAATTAAATTATTATTTTACTTTAATTTAATTATACAATTATCAAGTTATGGTAAAGTTTTATTAATATAAAATCATGTTATATTATAAATTAATAATCACTTATAAATCATGTATTATGTTGGGAATTATTGTAATGTACCAAGTACCGTTAGTACAAGTACAAGTACTGTTAGTGTTAGCAAGTACCGTTAGTGTTAACGCGGTATATGTCTAGTACCGTTAGAATTAACGTAAGCACTACTAAGTGGATTAGGACGAATATATCTTTATTAAAGATATGTCATATTTATAGTTAGAGTATATCTTATGTGATATACTTAATAGTTTAAAATATTGATAATATATCGTGTGTGATATACTTATCATAATAAAATATTCTAGGGTTCCTTACACTATAAAAGGAACATAGGTACGATGAGTTTATTATACCTCATTGAAAAGTCGATTAATAAAAGATCGAATAACTAGAGTAATTATGTTCTTCTTTGCTTTATAAGTTAGATTCGCATAACTTATTTGGTTGAGTAAGAGTTCTCAAGTGCTCTAGTTTGATTACAAGTTATTGTACACATTCTTAACAGAATATAGATTCATTCAAAGGGATCAATAAGTGGTATCAGAGCTTGTTGAGAAACTTTGAATTAGAAGAACAAAACCTAAATCTCCACTCACATAAATCCAAACAAATGTCTCAAACCGGTGAACATCCTCACTTGGAAGAAATTCCAATACCTAATCTCATACCACAGGGACAACCTCAAATTGTGCATCATGTGCTTGTTACTCCACCTACACAAGGTACACAAACTATAGATGTTGTAGTTACTCAAAAAACTGCACCTTCCGCCCATACTCTTTCTGTTGTAAAACTCCATGTTCTCAAAAGTCATAACTATGAGACATGGGCAATGCAGATGGAACACTACTTGAATCACATAGATCATACTCTATGGGAGGTTATCAAGAATGGGAACACTCCTAAGAAGTTTTATTGGTTACTTGATGGTACATGTTATGCTTTGCCTGTTGTCACTGCTGAAGAGGTACAAGCAGAGATCAGAGAAAGAAAGGCTAGAACTGCTTTAGCTATGGCACTTTCAGAAGACATTCTACCTAGCTTTCATCACTTTAAGGATGCAAAGGCTATGTGGGAAACTATTAAGCTTAGATTTGGAGTCAATGACAAGTCTAAGAAGATGAAAAAGATTGTTTTGAAACATGAATTTGATAACTTCTCAGTTTCCAGTATAGAAGGAATCCATAGTGGTTATAGAAGGTTTAGTAAATTGCTTATTCAATTAGCAGTTCATAGACTAGTAATTCCTCATGAAGAAGCCAATCTAAAATTCTTAATAAGTGTTCCACAAGAGTGGAAAGTGATGGTTATGCACTACATCACAAGAGATGATTTGGATGTAACTCCTTTTGATCATCTTTATAACAATCTTAGAGTTTATGAGATGGATGTTAAAGGCATTGAAGTAACCAAAGCAACGACACCAAAGTATAACTTGGCTTTTGTGTCAGAAGGAAGCAGCGGTACATACTCTCAAGGTACCGCTGGTGGATCAAGTAGCGGTACTTACTTCCAAAATACCGTTGGAAGACTAACTAGCAGTACTTTTTCTCAAAGTACTGAAGGCGGTCCATCAATGTCTCAGAATCCACAGGGAAGTTCCTCATCGCTGTTTAGTGACAATGATGCCTTCTTATTCTTTGCTGGACAAGACAACAGACCAAGGTTGAATCTCAATGACTTATTCCAAATGGATGATGTTGACAATGAAGAGATGGATCTCAAATGGCAAGCTGCTATGGTCCTTGTTATATCCAATAGACTCTACAAAAGGACTAGAAGGAAGATGAATGTTGATCATAATGAAGCATTAGGGTATGACAAATACAAAGTTGAATGCTTCAACTATGGAAGGAATAGACACTTTGCAAAGGAGTGCAATAGGGAAAAGGCTGAAGGAAGCAGTCAGAAGTCCAAGAACAGGTATAGAACCATTACAAGAGTCACTGAATGCTTTCCAAAAGGAGATAGAAGAAGTCTCAAATGAACTATAGCATTGGTTATAGTAGATGTAATGGTTAACTAGACTGAAGAAGAAGAAGAAGAGCATGGTTTGATGGCTCTCTCATGAAGATACTGAGGTACATCTCTGTTCTAAAGATTGTGTTCTTAAGTTTAGTAGTCTAAAAATAGAACTTGATGAATAATATCAAAAAGTAAACACATGCATTGTAGAAGTAAATGCTTTTAAATAAGGTGTTGCTAAGTTAGAAATAAATATAGTTTTGTATAAAAAGGGTCAGCAAAACTATGAAGAGAAAATTAGGATTTCAACTCTTCAAATGAGAGAAAAATATGTTGCTATTAAAGCTTTTGAAAAACAACTTATGAAAATAACAGCAGAAAACGAAGTTTTAAAAGTTAGTCTTTTTAATGAAAGATAAGTGATTAATCAATGGAAACAATCCTCAAAAGGAATGGATAAGCTGATTAATTCACAAATGGGGTATAATGATAAAACAGGCCTAGGTTATTTAGAGGACCAACCTGGGATAACTCTAACTGACAAGGACTTATCAAAGGGGATTTTTGATAGTTCTAATGAGTCAGTTGATACTCCTGAAAATGAGAGGTATGCTGAAGGAATGAAGGCAGTTCCTCCACCTTTATCAAGAATTTTCATGCCCCCCAATAATGATATAGGCATAGAGTTAGATGAGTCAAAAGCTGGTGTTGATAATAGGTCTAATGATTCAGAGTCAAACTCTAGTACCTTGACCCAAGATAACCCTGTTGTGACAAAAAAATATTATTTATCCACCTTTGATGAGCACCTTTGTGCTTGAAGGACATGTACCTATAACTAGTTCTGCTCCTGATCAGGTGAAATATCCTAGTAAGGTATTGGATAGCAGTACAAAACATCATGGTAATACCAAGAGGGTGGGCTAGGTTTTAAGAACACTTAGATCTTCTTTGAGAACAAAAGGATGTTATGTATGTGGTAGTCTAAGTCACTTTATAAAAGATTATACTTTATATGAAGATAAAATTGCTAAACAAAAGGCTGCACAAAAGGTCACAAAGAAAGGTTGAGAAAAATGCACAGGTAAAAAGGAAAATGGAACCTAAAGATGACAAACCTAAGTTTGATCATGCTAAGAGGGTAAATAAGCTTAATAAGATCAATAAGGTCAGTCACACTCTCACAACCAAGGACTTTGTTCCAAAAGCAGTACTTATGAAACTACTTTTAAAGTCTAGTAAGTCAAGCACTGGCAAGCCTAGAACTACAAGTACTGCTAGACCAAAAGCAAATATTGTTGGTCAAAAATTAAACAAACTAGTTTCCCACAAGTCTTCTAGGAGTTTATTCGAGATTGTCAAATCACCTAGAAGTAAGTCTCATAACAAACAAGTGCAAGTGTGGGTTCCTAAAGGACAAACATCATATGTTCAACCTAGTACTGCTAAAACAGTACTTAAGTCAAAGAAGTCTAGGTATATAGAGTCACCTTATGTTTTTGACTATATAACTGGAACCATGAAATATAAGAGTGTGTGTAGTCTTACTGGAAAAACTACTTATCAAACTCTTAAGTATGTAGGTCCCACAAGATCCGAGCCAAATGTGGCTTGGGTCCCTGTTAAAAACTAATGAGTTTCGTGTATGTACAGGGGCATCTAATTGATGAATTGAAAGACAAAGGTATTGTAGATAGTGGATGATCAAGGAACATGACATGGAAACGAGATTTCCTTACTGAATTGAAGAATTCAGAGGTGTACCAGTAGCCTTTGGTGGAAGTAAAGGCAGGATTACTGGAAAAGGGAAAATCAACATAGGAAAATTGGAGTTTGAAGATGTGTTCTTTGTTAAAAAATTGAATGAGTTCAATCTCTTCTATGTATCACAGATGTGTGATAAAAAGAACAAGGTGATTTTTATAGATACAGACTGCTTGGTACTCTCCAAAGACTTCGAGATGCCAAAGGAATCTCAAGTACTGCTTAAGGTACCCAGGCAAGAAAACATGTACACCTTTAATCTTTATACTATTACTCCAACAGGTGGTATTACATGTTTGTTAGCTAAAGCTTCTAATGGTGAGTCTAATTTATGGCATAGGAGGTTAGGTCATGTGAATTTTAAAAACGTAAATAAATTGGTTAATGGAAATTTGGTTAGAGGGTTACCTAACAAATCTTTTCAAAATGATCTCACATATACTGCTTGTCAAAAGCGTATGCAACATAGAACCTCTTGTAAGACCAAGAATATCAATTCAGTGACTATACTTTTGCAACTCTTACATATGGATTTGTTTGGTCCAGTGTCTGCTAGGAGTATTAGTCACAAGACCTTTTGCCTAGTTATAACTGATGATTTTAGTAGATTCAGTTGGGTTTTCTTTTAGCACATAAGAATGAAACCAGTGAATTACTTAAGCACTTTGTCACTTTAGTTGAAAAACAGTTCACTAAACAAGTCATGATCATTAGGACAGATAATGGGACAGAATTTGAGAATGCTAAATTGATGAATTGTGTATGTCTAAAGGTATTAAGAGATAATTTAGTAATCCTAGGACTCCACAACAAGAGGGATTAGCTAAAAGGAAAAATAGGACACTAATTGAGGCTGCTAGGACTATGTTAGCTAATTCTCTTTTGCCAAACACCTTTTGGGAAGAAGCAATCAATACAGCATGTTATGTGCTAAATAGAGTATTCGTAACCAAGCCTCAAAATAAAACACCTTATGAACTTTTAACTGGTGTTAAGCCAACCATAAGTCATTTAAAACCTTTTGGGTGTCATGTGTCTATTTTGAATACTCTTGATCAATTGGGGAAATTTGATGGAAAATTTGATTCAAGATATCTTGTAGGATATTCTTTGCAAAGTAAAGCATATAGGGTTTATAATTTGGCATCTAGAAAAGTTGAAGAAAATGCCCATGTCAATATCTTAGAGAATAGGCCCAATGTCCCAGGAATAGGTTATGCTTGGATGTTTGATTTGGATTATCTAACTAACTCCATGGATTACTATTCTATGCAAAAGGATTGTCAAACTAACAATGCAGGTAAAGAGACTAGCACAACAACTTTAGGTACTCAGGAAAGACCTTCTTCATTAGACTCTCAAGATGATGATGTTCATATCTATGTACCAAGTATGCCTATTGTATCTCCTATAGTTTCCATCCCCCAACAGAAGCAACCAATGCTACCAAATGATGCTCAAGCCTCACATGATGAACTTTAGAGGCTTATGGTTCAAGAAAAGAATGCTAGAGCAAGTGCTAAGAATTCAAGAGAAGAACCCTTGGAATCACAACACTCAACAGTACATATTTAACCTAGCGGTACTTCATCTGCATGTACTACTAAGCCAAGTTCTGCAAAGTCTGTTGATTCATTATAAGATGTTCTTCAAGAAATGGACAATGAAGATGCTTATGCTAGTCCAAAGGAAGGAATCTTCTCAAAAGCTTCCTATGATGAGCAGGGTGTAGTAACTGATTTCAATAACTTGGAAACTGACATACCAGTCAGTTCTATTCCCACTCATAAAGTCAATAACAACCATCCTTCAGATCAAATCATTAGAGACCCAATGTATGTTGTGCAAACCAGAAGACAGATTCAAGCTAGTACTGAAACTCATGCACTTGTGAGTTATGTCAAACAACAGTAAAGAACAAATCATAAGGATAATCAGTATTGTTTGTTTGTTTGTTTCGTATCACAAGTAGAGCCCAAGAAGATTTCTCAAGCTCTTGATGAAGAAAGTTGGGTAGATGCCATGCAAGAAGAGTTAATGTAATTTGAGCTACAAAAGGTTTGGATTCTTGTGGATCTCCCTTCTGGAAAAAGAGTTATTGGTACTAGGTGGGTTTTAAGGAATAAAAAGGATGAAAGAGGTGTTATTGTGAGGAACAAGGCTAGGCTTGTTGCTCAAGGCTATAGACATGAAGAAGGGATAGACTATGATGAGGTTTTTGCACCAGTGGCAAGAATAAGCCATTAGGTTATTTTTGGCCTTTGCATCATATATGGGTTTTATAATCTATCAAATGGATGTGAAAAGTGCTTTTCTTTACGGTACTATCACTGAGGAGGTATGTGACAATCCGTCAATTTATGGTCGATATTTTATTCTCAATATTTATTTGAAAACATTATTTTAATGTTACAATATGAACTCACTTATTTTTGGGAAGAAATTTGGATTTACGTCTTGAAGTAGCATCGACTACGTCTAAACCGGAGGATTCTGCGTTACGTGCTTACGTTTACATACACCGTCTTTGGTGACAGTCCGACATTTCAGAAAATAAATTTTTCCGTGAATATTATTTTGGAGTTTTAAATTTGTGTTGGTTCATAAACTCACAAATTTACGAGAAGAGACTAGGACTTACGATTTTATTTTAACGTCCTTTACGACTAAACCGGAAACCTTAGGATTACGTATTTACGTTTTCGAACTCCGTTTTTGATGAAACAATTTTTATTAGATTCGTTTTGTGCCGTTGATTCATAATTTATAAAAACGTTTTTCGTAAAACGACCCGAGGGCACGCAAATCGAGGAAACTAGAATCGAGGAATACCCGTAAATTAGTGGGATGGGACAAGTTTTACACTTGCCCACCCCACTATGTGTGTGGCGTCCAACCAAAGCCAACACACCATAAGGTGTCATTTATTTAACTTGTTATTTAACAAGTGTAAGCAAAGCTTACACTTTAAGCTTTCCATACATCAAAACAACTAGCTAATACCACTACTCCCATTTCCATACATGCAAACAACACACACTTTCTCTCTTCTTCTCCATATGTGCCGTCCACTTTACCACCATAAACACCCCATTCATACAAAATTCAACCACAAATCCTATGTTATTTACATATATGTTGATGCCCTTTTGAAGCCCTATTGATTGGTGCAAGTTATAACATCCAAGGAGGAGTTTCTATGGAGTCAAGGGCAGATTATCATCAAGGTGTTCATGAAGAATGGTGGTCTTGAAGATGGTCTTGGCTATGCACAAGTTTCTCCATCAAAATCCATGTTTTGATCAACCTACATCATCATGGTGGTATAAAGATTGTCCTCCTCATCTTCTTGTTATTTTGATTATGCAATCATGTATTTTATTTCCTATTGTATATGTATATGATGATAAAAGTATTGTGTGGGGATTTGGTGTTGATAAACATGATTAAAAAGGTGAAAAACTATAAAGAACAAGGCTAAAATCTTGCTTAAAAATGTTGGCTGTATAAAAAAGTAAAGAAACATGTCATGAACTGATAAAATGATGAAGTAGAATTAATATACAGTAAGCTATGGGTCTTGTACACATGTGAGAGTTGGCCATGCAATGGAATCATTGTAATGAGTAAGATATGATCAAAACAAGTTTAAGATACAAATCTGAGTTCACTGTTTTGGACGATTTTTAGAAAATACTTAGAGGATGATTCAACAGTAGCTATAGTAGAGTTAAATGGAGCACATATCATGTAGTTTATGTTATTAAAATTTGAGCTTCTATCTCCATATAGAACTCTAGATATGGCAGTTTTGGTGAATATGAAAATAAAAATCAGATTTTGAGAATTAATGTTTATTATTATTATATAAGCACTCAAAATTATATTGTATAAAATGTAAAATAAAAACCCACTAACTTATGGATTTTATTTATATAAATATGTAAAAGGTTAAATAAGTGTATAAATTATAAAAATGGTAGTGGAATAATACTTATAAGTTATAAAACTATAAACACGATTTTTACGACTCTTTCGGCTATTACCGTAAAATTAACGTTTTTGCTAAATAAAACTTAGACGGTTGGACCCGTCTAATGTAAACTTTATAAAACTCATATACTGATATATAAACATATATAACAAGTAAAAACCGATAAAACCCAAACTATAGGACATACGGACATTAACGAGCTAAGTAAACATATTGGACTAATAATTGGACTAAATAAGTTAAACTCTTATAAAAAGAACTTATTGGGCTTAACCCATTTGGGCCCAACTTGTAAAGTTTAAATACTGATAATATAAGTATAAAATTGATTAAAACAATTTAAAGAATTATAATAAGTTTATTGGACCTAAAACACGTAAATAGGTAAAACTAGTAAACTAGTATAAAAGTTATCGACACATAACACTAAAATGAGTAAACGAGAATATGTAAACCCACTTGATCATCATATATATATAATCATCATATGTATACATAGTTGTTATTTTTATAAAGTCATTGGACATGATCTAAGACGAGTATTATTTGTCTAGGTTTCCGTGATTGAAGCACGTGCCGTACGTCCGAATTGCCGATAACCCGCCTTCCCGCATCAACGTGAGTTCATAGCCTCGCACTCTTTTAAATGTTTTTATAAATTTTTTTATAAACCCGCGAGGGAGATAACATGTTAGTTTTTATAAAATAGGACACTGATACAAGGCTTTTGACACCCCGTATAAAAGTTAAAGTTCTTTGTCGTGTGTCTAATCGAATTGATCTAGGTTCTCTATGTGACTCAGTTTTATTTTGGTGGAACAAAAATGTGTCGTTGTAGTTTTTAAAATTAAAAGTGCGAAACTTTAAAGTAAAAGTGCAATTAAAGTAAATCTAAGTCTAATTAAAATAATGGGCAAGTATTTAAAAGCGAGACGAGAAATTAAAAGACACTTAAAGTAAATGACGCAAACTTAAATCTAACTGAGGCAATCTTAAAACGCAACTAAAACTTAAACTAAGGCAAGGCTAAAATTTAACTAAGGCAAATAAACTTAAAGTGCAATTAAAATAAAGGCGGGAAAAATAAAGCTTGAAAATAGAAGACTGAAATTTAAAAGGAAAGACTAAAAAAAACCTTACAGAACCCTTGATTCGGAAGTTCAAAACTTCCGAATAAACTGGCTTGATCCGGAACTTAGACCTTGATTTGGAACTTTTAAGTTCCGAATGAAACACTCTTGACTCGAAACTTATTGACCCGGAACTTGGTTCGGAAGATCTGGCTGATTCGGAACTTGTCCTTCGTCCGGAACTTTTAAGTTGATCCGGAACTTTTGAGTTCCGAATGAATCTTCTTGATCCGGAACTTTTTGAGTTCCGAATGAAGTCTATTGATCCGGAACTTTTCGAGTTCCAAATGAACAATACTTGAGTATGAAGTATTGATCCGGAAGTTTTCGTCCGGAACTTTGAATGTTCCGGATGAAGCCCCTTGAGTCGGAACTCTGAATGTTCGGGATGAAATCCACTGGTTCGGAACTTTGAAAGTTCCGAATTAGCAGCTTTTCTTGTTTTGGCTCGGAACTCTACTGGGAATACAGAAACACAAACAAACACTCCCGAAGAACAAGGGATCACAGAAACAAGTAATATATCACAAATTAAACAAAATCAAACAATCAATTTAATTAAGCTAATAACGAAACATCAATTAATCATAAACAAACAGTTTAAATCAACAAACAAACAAATTTAACCACAATAATCAAAAACCACTTGATCAAAATAAGAACATGAACATGAACACAACATAAACATAAAAATCAAAGATTAAGAAAGGTAGATGAGAGATTAACAAGGTAAAATAAAGATTGACAAAAATTAAATGAAAACTTACTTGAAATTAAAGGAATTTAATGTGCAAGACAAGGTAATTAAATTGACAAGTATTTAAATGTGCAAATAAATGTGGAAGAGCTAATTTGTCAAGTTAGCCAACAAGAAAAATGATTATCTAGTCCTAACTATATATAGGGGAGGATTAGGAAGCTTCCTCCCCTCTTTCTTTTTCTCTTAATTACAAGCTTAAGTCCTTCCTTCTTTAATCTTCATTAATTGCATGCTTAGTCATTTTCTTCTAATCTTCTTTAAACTTGGACTTAAAGGACTTTTGGCTTCGGGATTTCTTTGAACTCGTCTTTAAATTCTTCAATAAAATAGACTTGAATTCTTCGGCTTTTGATAAACTTCCGTCTTTTGACTTTTTCTTCGATAAATCTTCAGAATTGGGCTTGGACTTCCGTTCATTTTGCACTCTTGACTTCTTGACTTCGTCTTTCATCTTTTTCTTCAATAAAAGTCCGTAAATGCCCGTGAATGTCCGTGTTTTCTCCACTTTTCACCTTTTCATACTAAATCACAACAAAAACACAAACCACGCATAATTCCGACATAAAAGACATAAAATACACATTTTGGTCCGGTTATTATTGTAATTAAGTGGTAGAAAAGATGGGTGTTTACACACCTATCAAATCCCCTACACTTGACCATTGCAATGTTCTCATGCAATGAATTAGTTACAAAGCACGTTTACACTTTTCATCATAATCAATCCATAGTGGCCTTTATTAAAGAGATAGAAAATTAAAAACATTCAGAATAAAGAAATCAAAAGCATACCTTGGTTTTGAAAATGTTATGAATAATCATCATCCTCAAGTTTTCACTTTCTCCAAACCAAGCTTAAAAACGAGATCATTGTTATTATAAGTTAGTAAACTATTACGAACTCATGTGGGCCAATTACTCACTTAGACTCCCTTATTCCTAGGTGTATCTCTTATATTTTATTATTGTCTTGAATGATCACGAGGATGCATTTTTGACTTATTTCGATAGTTATTAAGTCTGAAAATAAAGTGAACGATTTAATCAATAGTTAGCTAAAGGACAAAATCTTTTAAAACTGCTTCTCGGGACCTCATAAAGTTCATATCTTGGCATAACTCATTTCGCGATTTGAGACCTTTCTCGGACCGATATTTGGCAACGACTTCATACTTCAAACCTTGAGAGACGTTCATGAAATTATGGTCTTCTCTTCATAATGGAATTTCTTCATTTGAAGTTTTGAGAGATTCATACTTGGACCACGACTTCTTCATTTTTCTCCAATCTTTATTTGGACTTTGATATACAACGATCCGCCTCCTTTTATGACTTGGATCTATTTATCCTCATACCTTGTTAGGGTCTTTTCGGATACACTTCTCCATGACTTTTGGGGAGTATTTGCTTTTCGTCGTGTGTCTCGATCCTTCATATTGATTTTCGATAAATGATTCTTCACATCACTTTGGATCTTTAGCAACAAAATATAGCCCTCATGCCTTGTTAGGGCCTTTTCGGACTCGCCAATCTTCGCATCCCGCTTCAATAAGTTATGCCTTGGCTATGAACTCTAATCCATACCGAGCAACTTTTAAACGATCTTGGGCTAGAAGCTAAGTATCTTTTCAAATCGTACAACCTTATTTATTAGTAGATAAATTATTAGCAAGCGATGGGAGAATAGGCTTATAATTAACTCACATAAATTCACGAAAGAATACCGAACTTATAATTGGCTCTATCATTTCTCGTTCTCCACAGTTTAAAATCTCAAGGAATGAGACTCGTGGATACTTAGCCTATTAAATCAAAGTTTTGGGTTTTCGAGTCGCCTATAGGATCTTGCAAATTCTTAGACTTTTTCAAGTTTAGAAATCGCGTTCTAAAGTTCCCTTGATAAACGACTCTCTAGGATCAATTATAGGAACTTGCGAAAAGTTCTTGTTCTTAACCCGTGAGAGTTAAGACTTTCGCGTTTTATAGCTCCCTATATAAAAGCCTAGCAAAACTTGACTTAAACATGTTAAGGATACTAGCTAGAGTAACTTAGATAAGTAACTCGGGTTGAGTCAAAAGATTCACAACGTTTGAAAATTAAAACCACTTAATAAACATTTATTCTAATAAGAAAGAAAATAACTATACGAAGGTAAAAACTAATAGGCCAAAATAGATCAAAATTTTTGAAAAATGTCGAAAAATTGATTTTCCAGTTAAAATGAGGACAAATACAAGGAAAAGGCCACTTAACTTCGATAGAAGTCCCCCCTACACTTAAGATAAACATTGCCCTCAATGTTTAAGCATGTGGGAGTAAACTCCCCTACACTTGGGACATTGTGCACTTTGTTTAAATCTCGCTAAGGAAAAGACAACTAAAGAGATTCCTATTTTAATATTGAGAGAATATAAAATAGTGAATCGAAAAGAGTTTAGGATAGAACCGGGATAATGGAATACGGAATCACGGGTCGTCAAGAATCATCAAGAGTGGATCATTGAAGCTCGAATCCCTGATTAAGAAGTGAGGAGAGGAAAATAGCAAACCAACGGGTCTCCCCTACACTTATGATTAAGAAAGCGAAAAGATAGATGCATGGGTTGCCTCCCAAGAAGCGCTTGATTTTTGTTAACCGAGTCATTAGCCTGACTCGACCTTGATCATCAACGGAAGAAGCATGAAACATATCCACCAGGATCAAAGACATAGTTTTCGGCCATCAAATAGCACAAGCTTAAGGCGAACAAGGCAAGCCAAAGAAAAGTAGGCAAGGTTCCCTTAAGCAGTGATGGAGCACGGTGGAAGCAAGTATGGTGAAGTGGTGCGAGCATGTCTTCAATAATTCCAAAGATTTTTCTTTTTATTTCATTAGGTGGATACTGAGTTGGCTTAAAAATTTCAGTACCGGGGTCGAACACCTTTTCCTTTAAGGGAAAATAGCACTCAGGCTCAGCAGAGTGTGAAGAAGATCCGCAAAGAAGCACAACCTCGTCCTCAGAAGGGGGACAAAGAGGTGTTAACTCATACGTGCTGCGGATTTCGGTGTCGACTGGTTTCTTCTCCTTAGAAAGAATGTGCTTCAAGTCCAAAGTAGGATCAAGACGATATTCTTCAAAGTCATAAGGAGGAGCATCACTCTCATGAGGGAAGTAAGTGTTGAGAAATTCAGAGAAATCTTCCTCAAATGAGTAATCGTCCAAAGTAGGATCGAGTGATGGCGGAGAATCTTCATCATGTGAAGAATCGCTCGAAAGAGTATCAGCCTCATCGAAATCATCATACGTGGGCAGCCCGGGATACTCGGAAGTACAATCATCAAAATCATCCGAATCTGAGCTAGAATCATTATCATAAGCATCAAAGACCGGTGGAGAATCATAAATGGGAGAAGGTTCCAAAGTGGACCGAGAATTATCCACATCATCGTCAAAGAGTGGGTTATCGATGGAAGAATCGAATAGAGGATTGTCATAGACGGTAAAGTCATCGAGCACATTAATCATATTCACTGATTCTCGTCCATAGTATTTGCCTGTAAGCTTCCCAATTTTGAAAATTTGTGAGTCATTCCCGACTCTTAAGATTAACTCACCTTCGGCAACATCCACTAAAGCACGTCCGGTTCTCAAGAATGGCCGACCAAGTATTAAAGGAATACGAGGGTCCATTTCATAATCAACTATGACAAAATCGACCGGGAAAGTAAATGCGCCAACTTTAATGAACACGTCTTCGGCTATACCAATAGGGTAAGCGAGAGTGAGATTTGCAAGTTCAAGAGTCATCTTTGTTGGAGTGAGGTCGGGCAATGATAGTGTTTTCCAAACACTCAGTAGCATCAAATTAATACTAGCCCCGAGATCAGCAAGGGCAGTAAATTCTTCAGTTTTGTTGAACACGCAAGGCAACACAAAACGACCGGGATCTCCAAGTTTTTCCGGAAGTTCTTTAAGAATAACTGCAGAGCAGTTTTCATTTAAGCGTGTGTTGGCGAGTTCAATCAGCTTCTCCTTCTTGCTAAGCAATTCCTTGAATGCTTTGACAAATTTCGGCATGTGTACAAGTGCTTCAACAAGGCTAATGTTGATGGTCATTTGAGATAGCATATTCACATATTTCGACACTTGGCAGTCATTCTCGGTTAGCTCGTTGGTCTTGCCTAAGCGAAAAGGGTATGGGATGTTGGGTTTATAGGTGGAAGGTGAAGGTGTAGTTGGTAAAGGTTGAGATGTTGAAGGATCCTTCCGAGATACATCGTCATGACGAGGCGGAGACGGTAATGGTGCACTAATACTAGGTGTAGGAGGAGTAGGGATACATGGTGGTGGAGGAGGTGTAGATGATGGGGGTGGGATTGGTGGTCCTACGATGGTGACTCCACTACGAGTAGTAATAGCACTCACATTGGCTCGCGGATTGGTGACGGTGTTTGAAGGTAGAGAACTTGAAGAAGAAGGTTGAGCGGTGGGCAAGAAACTAGCCAATAGATTCTTTAATTCATTCGTTTGAGTGCTGAAGGAGGATTGAATATTATCGCGAACCTTGGACCTGATCTCATTTCCTTGATTCGTGATATCTCCTCTAAGATTGATAATTTGGCTTTGCAGATTCTTGATTTGCTCACCTTGGGTTCTCATTGTGGCTTCAACATCGGTGTTTATGGGTGGGGTTTGTTGAGCGGGTGGGTGATAAGGATTAGAAGCTCTTGGTGGGATTTGGTTGCTTTTATTATAGTTGTTGGCGGGGTTTTGGTTTTGAGGAGAAAAACCGGGTGAAAGGTAATTGTTGGATCGGTAGCTCAGCAAATTTCTATCCCCTTGTTGTCGAGCTTGGTAATTTTCCGGTGAATAATTACCATAAGCAGCATACACATTTTCCGGATTTCCTTGAGTTAAAGGACAATCGGTGTATGAGTGAGGACCGCCACATGTTTCACAAGGATTAGCAACCGCTTTAACTTGTTGTTGTTGTTGGTTTGAAGCGAGAAGCGTAATACTTTTGCTCATTTCAGTCATCATGCGGGTGAGTTCGGTCATATCAGGGTTTGCTGAGGTGGAAGAAACATTGACTCTCGGGTTATTCCTTGAAGAAGCAGAGGAATCCCAGTTTTTATGATGAGTAGTCATGTTCTCAATAAGCTCTCTACACTCCTCGGGTCTCCTTTTCATGAATGTGCCACCGGCGACTGCATTGATCGTATCATGATCTCGAAAAGTCAATCCGTTGTAGAAAGTATCAATTAAGGTCACAGGGAGCATGTTGTGGTTTGGAAATCTATCGATCAAGACATTATATCTCTCCCAAGCATCAAAAAGAGATTCATCAGGGTCTTGCATGAAACCGCTGATTTGATTGCGAAGGCTTGTGACCATGGATGGTGGAAAGTAGCGCGACAAAAAGCGTTGAGTCATGTCATCCCAAGTGTGAATTGAATTCTTCGAGAGACGATCAAACCATTTCTCGGCATGATGTAATAAAGTATGTGGAAAGAGTTGTAGGCGAAGTTCATCCATTGTGGCACCAGCCAACTTCATGCTTTGAGTGATTGTAATGAACTTGTCGAGGTGTTTGTTGGCATCATCATCAGGCAATCCACGGAATGGGTTTGTTTGTACTTGCTGAATCATGTGGTGCTTCAACGAAAACTCAGGAGCGTTGATTTGCATCGGCGCAATCGGTCCTCCTCGTCCAAACATTGTAGGTTGACAAAGCTCCTCCATGGTCCGAAGATCGGGCTGTGGAAGAACATTGTTGTTATTATTAGGGTGCGGTGGATTATTGTTGTTGTTAACACCTGCCATACTGAAATCTTCTTGAGTCTCGGGCTCTTGATAATTAGAAGATCTAGTACGCATACACCTGAAAATGCAAAAGAAAACAAAACCAAACGCAAAGACAATATATATATACACAATAAAGATAAAATCTTTTTGGATTTTTGAAAATTTTAATTTTTATGATTTTTTGAGTTTTTTATGCAAGAAAATAACGCTCACAAGTGAACGGATCCCAAAAAGCAACGCGTCTCTCACAGAAAACCGTTAATCTTTACGAAAAGAGCCGGCAGCGGCGCCATTTGATACAAGGCTTTTGACACCCCGTATAAAAGTTAAAGTTTTTTGTCGTGTGTCTAATCGAATTGATCTAGGTTCTCTATGTGACTCAATTTTATTTTGGTGGAACAAAAATGTGTCGTTGTAGTTTTTAAAATTAAAAGTGTGAAACTTTAAAGTAAAAGTGCTATTAAAGTAAACCTAAGTCTAATTAAAATAATGGGCAAGTATTTAAAAGCGAGACGAGAAATTAAAAGACACTTAAAGTAAATGACGCAAACTTAAATCTAACTGAGGCAATCTTAAAACGCAACTAAAACTTAAACTAAGGCAAGGCTAAAATTTAACTAAGGCAAATAAACTTAAAGTGCAATTAAAATAAAGGCGGGAAAAATAAAGCTTGAAAATAAAAGACTGAAATTTAAAAGGAAAGACTAAAAAAAAACCTTACAGAACCCTTGATTCGGAAGTTCAAAACTTCCGAATAAACTGGCTTGATCCGGAACTTAGACCTTGATTCGGAACTTTTAAGTTCCGAATGAAACACTCTTGACTCGGAACTTATTGACCCGAAACTTGGTTCGGAAGATCTGGCTGATTCGGAACTTGGGTTTCGTCCGGAACTTTTAAGTTGATCCGGAACTTTTGAGTTCCGAATGAATCTTCTTGATCCGGAACTTTTTGAGTTCCGAATGAAGTCTATTGATCCGGAACTTTTCGAGTTCCGAATGAACAATGCTTGAGTATGAAGTACTGATCCGGAAGTTTTCTTCCGGAACTTTGAATGATCCGGATGAAGCCCCTTGAATCGGAACTCTGAATCTTCGGGATGAAACCCACTGGTTCGGAACTTTGAAAGTTCCGAATTAGCAGCTTTTCTTGTTTTGGCTCGGAACTCTCCTGGGAATACAGAAACACAAACAAACACTCCCGAAGAACAAGGGATCACAGAAACAAGTAATATATCACAGATTAAACAAAATCAAACAATCAATTTAATTAAGCTAATAACGAAACATCAATTAATCATAAACAAACAGTTTCAATCAACAAACAAACAAATTTAACCACAATAATCAAAAACCACTTGATCAAAATAAGAACATGAACATGAACACAACATAAACATAAAAATCAAAGATTAAGAAAGGTAGATGAGAGATTAACAAGATAAAATAAAGATTGACAAGAATTAAATGGAAACTTACTTGAAATTAAAGGAATTTAATGTGCAAGACAAGGTAATTAAATTGACAAGTATTTAAATGTGCAAATAAATGTGGAAGAGCTAATTTGTCAAGTTAGCCAACAAGAAAAATGATTATCTAGTCCTAACTATATATAGGGGAGGATTAGGAAGCTTCCTCCCCTCTTTCCTTTTCTCTTAATTACAAGCTTAAGTCCTTCCTTCTTTAACCTTCATTAATTGCATGCTTAGTCCTTTTCTTCTAATCTTCTTTAAACTTGGACTTAAAGGACTTTTGGCTTCGGGATTTCTTTGAACTCGTCTTTAAATTCTTCAATAAAATAGACTTGAATTCTTCGGCTTTTGATAAACTTCCGTCTTTTGACTTTTTCTTCGATAAATCTTCAGAATTGGTCTTGGACTTCCGTTCTTTTTGCACTCTTGACTTCTTGACTTCGTCTTTCATCTTTTTCTTCAATAAAAGTCCGTAAATGCCCGTGAATGTCCGTGTTTTCTCCACTTTTCACATTTTCGTCCTAAATCACAACAAAAACACAAACCACGCATAATTCTGACATAAAAGACATAAAATACACATTTTGGTCCGGTTATTATTGTAATTAAGTGGTAGAAAAGATGGGTGTTTACACACCTATCAGACACCATTTGTCCCGATTGTTTGTTTATTGATTTGGACCCGAATGATTGAATGACCAGATTGTATGACCCGATAAATGATTAAAGGACCCGATAGATGAAATTAAATGGATTATTAAAGTTAGGTTATGTCACTAAAAGTCCCATTAGCATGAATTGTGAACTACCGGGATTTGGTAGACGCTTATGCATATAATAGTACTATTTGGGGACGATCACCCCAGTTCACGCCTTGACGGTTGATCCCCGTCGTGCCACATTGATTGGTAAGCGAATTTATGTATGAGAAGATTTCCATAGCGTGACCTTTGTGACGTCACGCTACTTTAGATGGGCAAATTGAGTATCGGGTTAGCTACCCGTTGTTCGTTTAGTAAGGTAACAATGTCATGCGGCTTATAATAATCCAAACTAACGAAATACTACTAGACGCACCGAATTACGATGTATTGCTTGACTAGCAATACAAGGTCATACTATTGATATTATGTTCGTGTTTTGGTTTTCATAACCATATTCATATAACGGTTTTTATTTTCATACAACGTCATAAGACGTATTGTATGATGTTTTTACGAAATTGGCTCGTATAATGATTTTTAATGCAAACGGCTATATTATGATTTTGATGAAGATTTGTATAAAATGAATTTGGCTATTTTATGGCCTATTACAATGATTTGTAAAAAATGATTTTCAATAATAATTTTATACTGATATTATATTGATGGACTTTATTAAACTCTATGAATTCACTCGGCGTTATCGCTGACCTTTTCTTTTAACATGTTTTATCTCAGGTACTTGAAGGTAATTCTCGGGAAGACGACAAGAATTCATGGCCCGCACTTAAACAATATTTTCCATTCAAATAGTTTGTAAAACTTTGTATGAAATATAATGACTTGATACCTATGTAAATTTGATATTTATGAATGGAAATGCTTTATTAATAAACGACGCGATTTTTATGCGTTGTCTATGATGTGAGTAATGTGCTATCCCGTAACACCAACGAGTCTTCCGCTGTAATGAGTTGTATAAATTTGGGGGTGTTACAGTTTGGTACCAGAGCTCTCGTTATAGAGAACGAAAGATTTTTAAAACTAAGGTTTTGAATAAAACTTTTCAAAATCCTTTAACTATAAACATTTTTCTAAAAATGTCTAAAAATCTTTTGACTATAACGGTGCCGAAGAATTCCCGAGTTACCGACAAGGCCAGACTGAGAAGTGTTATTTTAATATATATATAACTTGGATTATATATATATATTTATGATGTAATTTGATTGATTGTTTGATGGTTATTTCGATATTTATACGAGGTATTTATACGACGTAGATTGTCACAAGAAACCCTAAATCCCCTAGTAAATTAATCGAAGCTATTCTCGTAGGAATTCTAGCTATCATAAGATCTAAACCAAGTTGTAGATATTTATGATCCCAAAAAATGGTTGATACTCGTAGAAATGTAGATATTAGTTGATTGTGATATTGAAAAAGAATTGGCAAGATTAAATCTGATATCGATGTCATGACGATCTTTCCTTATAGAGTGAAGTTTGACAAAAAGTTATCACCTGGAAAGATGTCATCTGATTCGTTGTCATCCAATTCTTAAATTTGAAATCGAAAGGGTGAATGTTGCACTTGAGGCTGTCAATGGAACCATTACCCAAAAGCCTCATGCCACTAATACCTTTCTGAGAAGTCTAGTTGAATGATCAAGTCATTTCATACTAGTGACTCATTTGATAACTATTGTGGTAAGAGCTATAGGATTGAAATTAAGTGTTGATCATATCGAGCTTTTATTGCCCTATTAAGGTGTAAGAATAAGGATGAAAGTATTGGAGAATGAGGTAGGATATCGAATTGAGTAGAAAATTTGTTGAAACTTGAATAAAGTAAAATTTAACCCGTATGGAATATGAGATTGTTAATAGAAGTCGTTAAGTTTTGTGATTGAATTATAAGGTTTTGATTGATTGTTGATCCGTGTTAAGTGTTGTTCCTAGGCCATTGTCCACTAATGAGGATGTCCAGTGTCCAAGAAATAAATTGAAGAAATCTTCTTAATTGGGACCGATGGATCTTCCGGGACATGTGGAACACCTAATGACTCTTGTAGACTAGTATTCATTGTGGTATCTTTTAAAAATAATCCCTAACTTAACTGTGACAACAGTTGGTAGGATGAGTTCTTGGAATTGTATGACATAGTGACACGTAATGTGTTACGGTACAATTTAGACTTGTTTGTGATTAATGAAAAGACTACCTTTGATTGCTAAATTCTACATGTATCGATGATATCTATCTTTTCTTGCTTCTTCCTAATGCTCGCATTAGTGATGCAACCATTGAACAAGTACTCGTCTCAAATTGAGTTACGTTGTGGATTATTCTCTTTTGAGTGCCATCGAGGTCATGAACCTCATGATTATTTGGCAAAGCTCATTTCCTATTATATTTTAGTTAGTTCTTGGCGAACAAGCTTTCATCACTCTTTTGCAGATCACTGATTGTTTTTATAAGATAAAACAGTATCCCTTGATAAAAGATTGGATTTTCATCACTATATGGATTATTTAAAGTGAGATTTATAAGAGATTGTTATCGAAACGAAGTTGTTTATAAAACACCTTGGAAAACCTAATTGTTTTCATAACAAAGAAAATCTTTGTAAATTTATTTTTGATTCTTATTTAAGAATTAAGCATGAAAATGATTTTACTATAAACATGGATGATAAAATTTTGACGAACTGAGTATTGCATCGTTAATATTGAAATTATATATAGTTGCGCGCCTACATACAATTTGGAATGGACCATGCAAGACTGATTAGTAGTCACCATAAAACTAATGAATAAACACTACATTTTCTTTGAAGATTGTGAAAGAATAAATTTTATGAGATCTGCAAGAAGTGAAAAATAAGGACATATTGATAGGGACGCCTACATATGTGCCCGTACTATCTATTCTTCTGAGTCGATTTTACTCATCTGTGGAGTTTGTCTTATTTGACAATTTATATTCCCTTCTTGTCCAATACTCCCGTAGTGAGATTCTTAGGAAAAGTATTTGATTACCAAGTGTTGAGACCCGACTGGATGTATCGACGTTCTTATCATTTCTTATGATTTGATTTCATTTGAATGACCTGGATAACGATCCGAGGAGCTTTCGAATGCGTACTCAAATTATAAAAACATGGGATATATTCATATTCATTAAATGTTTTCGTCTGTATCTGATTTGAAATTCTCTTGCATAGATTATGCGTTGACCTTACTCTTTTTATAGTAGTTGTGTCTCCATATATCCTTGAACTTGTGAAGGATTATGAGTTATTATTAGTCTTTTGAGAAGTTCACATCTTATCGACGACAATGCAACTGGAAAGTTGATAGTGCCCGTAGAATGGATTGATTGATTATGACATGACGACATTGTCTTAATTGATGGGAACTCGAGTAGAATTCCCCTAAATGATAAGATGTTGATTATCAAAAACAATCTAAATAATTCTTGGTGGATGACCATATCCTGCATTTAGACTTGAAATTATACCATGAATGGTTGTAAATTAGTCATAGATATTATAATCTAGAAAGAACCTAATATGAATTTATTAAAAGATGTTTCTGTTATCGGAAACTCTAGGAGGTATTTATTGGTGAATTACCTAGACTTTCGCCATTAAGGCAAGTTGAATTTGGTATTGATTATATTTCTGGTGCTGCACCTGTGGCTTGTGCACTGTACGTCAGCACCATCTAAATTAAAGGAATTACCGTACAACTGAGAGAGTTGTCGGGGAAAGATTTTATTATACCAAGCCTGTCATCATGAAGAGCTATGGTGTTATCATTCCTTATATTTATAGATTACTGTGAACTGAGTAAATTGACAATTGAAAGCGATATGGAAGATTTGTTCGATCATTTACAAGGTTTTTGATCCTCAGCATGGTTATCATCAACTTCGCATCTGCGAAAAAGATTATCTATTCCAATCACTACATCCGGTACTTGTAATGAACGTTATGAGTTTCACGTGATGTCGTTTGGATTGACCAATGCACATGTAGCATTCATAAATTTGGTGAATCACGTGTGTAGGCTGTAAATTGATAAATTCATGCTCGTGATCATTAAGTACCATTTGTTTGTTTATAAGAATAAGAAGGAGTTAATAATCATTTTTAAATTGACCTGAATTGGCCAAACAATTAAAACCTGTACCTTGAATAATTAACATGAGATTAAAGACTTAATCCTTTACATAAAATGACCATTGGATTAATGACGGTAAGATATATGCATATAGACTCTTCAAAAATTAAGAGCCCTTTTAAGACTTTGGATTTTACCAAAAAAAAATGGAAATATGTTTTGACAGATATTTTATCAAAGGATTATTCCCTTATACACAAACCATTTAACTAAACTTCTTTTTAGGGGTAAATATTTGTGTATACTTCTAGACAACCTAAGAAGAATTTAGGAAACTATATAACTTATTACTTGAAGTTGAAACGACAATTTTTGCTTTTCAACTAAGAAAAATTTGACCAAAATATAAACAAAGGTTTTTCGAACATTTACGAATCTTATTAAATATTTTCGATAAATCAACAAAAATATTGTTAATTAAATTCAAATTTATTTTGAACATTTTATATAATTGGTCGAACTAAGAAATTTAAAAAATTTTACGTTTACGTTTCATAAAAATTAAATAATTATTGTTAATTCACATGTAATAATTATCGACGCTTTAAACGTCGGATTGAGTAAAACAGATAAAAAAAATGATAGTTGAGAAGAAACTAAAACTCAGAAAATGTGAAGAAATAATTTTGGAATAAATATGGACATGATAATTATATCATCAGGAAAGTGAACGAAATTACTGACACATTAGGTATAAAAGATAAAGAACCAATTAGGACATGTTCCTTAATAATGAAGGTGCAAAATAAATTGCCGACCAATTTAAAATATAACCGATGCTTATAAAAAGGATTATATAGATAATAAAAGGGGTTCGCGGATAATGTGAACCATTAAAATTGATAGCGTTAAATGTTTTAAAGACCACTTATGGTTGCCTAAATATGAAGGATTGTGAAATATAGTTATGTTGGAATTTGTAAGTATAAGTATTCTATTTATGTCATTTATGACTAAAAGTATCTTTGTCTGAAGAAGTTGTACTGATGGCAATTATGAAGGCAGAGATCGCCTCATACATTAGTAAACGTATAACTATTGCAAAAGTCATCATCTGAATTTGATTCGATTTGGGTCATCGTCGACAGACTGACCAAATCTGCTAATATCATTCCCGTTAATGATAAATGCAAAAGAGTTATGTAAACATAGTGTGCCTGTATCGAACATCTATATCAAGATCCTCGCTTCGCATCGAATTTCTAGAGATTTGCTCAGAAGTCATTGAGAACGAACCTTGATGAGAGTACTATTTACCACCCCAATCGAAGGGACGAGGTAAAGTAACGATACAAAGTAATATAAGTGCTATTTTATGCTTGAATGAATGACCTTTGGTAATAAATCGTATAATCGCTTTCCTTTGGAAGGATTACCATTGATAATTATCGTATTAGGATCGAGATCGAATCTTGTTAGGATCTAAATATTAGAGCATCTGTAAGTAAGAGTTGAGATAAAGACACCCGACATACACCCATTGTGAGTTGGACATGTCTTTTAGGTTTAAGGTTTCCTATGATGGCGAACCTAACCTTACAAAATACCCGACCCGCGAGATCTGAAATGATTGTTGAAATTAGGATTTGATTATTGACAGCCGGTAGTGGGCAAGAGGTTATGTGAATATGAAATGTAGATCTTGAAGTGCCAAATGGGTAGCGAAGTTATGCCACAATTTTTAACCTTGGAAAAAAAAATGAATTCATGATCTGACAAATCATAGGATATAAGTCCCCGTTGCATGAGACCATTGAGATGATGTAAAAGTTGGGATTGAAAGGCATATAAGATGGATCTACCCTAGGACTTCAAGAACTGCGTGAATTATGTTTCGTAAATCGAACTTGATGGAATATCTATCAAGTGAAAATCTGATTGTTCTTAGTAAAGCTTAGATCGGCGAAAAGTTGCATTCATCAGAAACCCGTGAACATCATGGATAGAGAAAGTAAGTCAACATTTAGCCTGATCTTATTCCCGTAGTTATGTTTGATGAAACTCGCGTATTATAATGGATTACACTTGTGAGAAAAGACCGAATGTGGAGGAAATACCCACATGGCTTTAACTCCATAAGAAGCGAGTAGTAAGGTAAGATGATCTTTGAGGACAAAGATCCTGTTTAGGGGTAAATGATGTGACAATCCGTCAATTTATGGTCGATATTTTATTCTCAATATTTATTTGAAAATATTATTTTAATGTTACAATATGAACTCACTTATTTTTGGGAAGAAATTTGGATTTACGTCTTGAAGTAGCATCGACTACGTCTAAACCGGAGGATTCTGTGTTACGTGCTTACGTTTACATACACCGTCTTTGGTGACAGTCCGACATTTCAGAAAATAAATTTGTCCGTGAATATTATTTTGGAGTTTTAAATTTGTGTTGGTTCATAAACTCACAAATTTACGAGAAGAGACTAGGACTTACGATTTTATTTTAACGTCCTTTACGACTAAACCGGAAACCTTAGGATTAAGTATTTACGTTTTCGAACTCCGTTTTTGATGAAACAATTTTTATTAGATTCGTTTTGTGCCGTTGATTCATAATTTATAAAAACGTTTTTCGTAAAACGACCCGAGGGCACGCAAATCGAGAAAACTAGAATCGAGGAAAACCCGTAAATTAGTCGGATGGGACAAGTTTTACACTTGCCCACCCCACTATGTGTGTGGCGTCCAACCAAAGCCAACACACTATAAGGTGTCATTTATTTAACTTGTTATTTAACAAGTGTAAGCAAAGCTTACACTTTAAGCTTTCCATACATCAAAACAACTAGCTAATACCACTACTCCTATTTCCGTACATGCAAACAACACACACTTTCTCTCTTCTTCTCCATATGTGCCGTCCACTTTACTACCATAAACACCCCATTCATACAAAATTCAACCACAAATCCTATGTTATTTACATATATGTTGATGCCCTTTTGAAGCCCTATTGATTGGTGCAAGTTATAACATCCAAGGAGGAGTTTCTATGGAGTCAAGGGCTGATTATCATCAAGGTGTTCATGAAGAATGGTGGTCTTGAAGATGGTCTTGGCTATGCACAAATTTCTCCATCAAAATCCATGTTTTGATCAACCTACATCATCATGGTGGTATAAAGATTGTCCTCCTCATCTTCTTGTTATTTTGATTATGTAATCATGTAATTTATTTCCTATTGTATATGTATATGATGATTATATGATGATAAAAGTATTGTGTGGGGATTTGGTGTTGATAAACATGATTAAAAAGGTGAAAAACTATAAAGAACAAGGCTAAAATCTTGCTTAAAAATGTTGGCTGTATAAAACAGTAAAGAAACATGTCATGAACTGATAAAATGATGAAGTATAATTAATATACAGTAAGCTATGGGTCTTGTACACATGTGAGAGTTGGCCATGCAATGGAATCATTGTAATGAGTAAGATATGATCAAAACAAGTTTAAGATACAAATCTGAGTTCACTGTTTTGGACGATTTTTAGAAAATACTTAGAGGATGATTCAACAGTAGCTATAGAAGAGTTAAATGGAGCACATATCATGTAGTTTATGTGATTAAAATTTGAGCTTCTATCTCCATATAGAACTCTTGATATGGTAGTTTTGGTGAAGATGAAAATAAAAATCAGATTTTGAGAATTAATGTTTATTATTGTTATATAAGCACTCAAAATTATATTGTATAAAATGTAAAATAAAAACCCACTAACTTATGGATTTTATTTATATAAATATGTAAAAGGTTAAATAAGTGTATAAGTTATAAAAATGGTAGTGGAATAATACTTATAAGTTATAAAACTATAAACACGATTTTTACGACTCTTTCGGCTATTACCGTAAAATTAACGTTTTTGCTAAATAAAACTTAGACGGTTGGAACCCTCTAATGTAAACTTTATAAAACTCATATACTGATATATAAACATATATAACAAGTAAAAACCGATAAAACCCGAACTATAGGACATACGGACATTAACGAGCTAAGTAAACATATTGGACTAATAATTGGATTAAATAAGTTAAACTCTTATAAAAAGAACTTATTGGGCTTAACCCATTTGGGCCCAACTTGTAAAGTTTAAATACTGATAATATAAGTATAAAATGGATTAAAACAAGTTAAAGAACTTATAATAAGTTTATTGGACCTAAAACACGTAAATAGGTAAAACTAGTAAACTAGTATAAAAGTTATCGACACATAACACTAAAATGAGTAAACGAGAATATGTAAACCCACTTGATCATCATATATATATAATCATCATATGTATACATAATTGTTAATAAAGTCATTGGACATGATCTAAGACGAGTATTATTTGTCTAGGTTTCCCTGATTGAAGCACGTGCCGTACGTCCGAATTGCTGATAACCCGCCTTCCCGCATCAACGTGAGTTCATAGCCTCGCACTCTTTTAAATGTTTTTATAAATGTTTTATAAACCCGCGAGGGAGATAACATGTTAGTTTTTATAAAATAGGACACCATTTGCCCCGATTGTTTGTTTATTGATTTGGACCCGAATGATTGAATGACCAGATTGTATGACCCGATAAATGATTAAAGGACCCGATAGATGAAATTAAATGGATTATTAAAGTTAGGTTATGTCACTAAAAGTCCCATTAGCATGAATTGTGAACTACCGGGATTTGGTAGGCGCTTATGCATATAATAGTACTATTTGGAGACGATCACCCCAGTTCGCGCCTTGACAGTTGATCCCCGTCGTGCCACATTGATTGGTAAGCGAATTTATGTATGAGAAGATTTCCATAGCGTGACCTTTGTGACGACACGCTACTTTAGATGGGCAAATTGAGTATCGGGTTAGCTACCCGTTGTTGGTTTAGTAAGGTAACAATGTCATGCGGCTTATAATAATCCAAACTAACGAAATACTACTAGACGCACCGAATTACGATGTATTGCCTGACTAGCAATACAAGGTCATACTATTGATATTATGTTCGTGTTTTGGTTTTCATAACTATATTCATATAACGGTTTTTATTTTCATACAACGTCATAAGACGTATTGTATGATGTTTTTACGACATTGGCTCGTATAATGATTTTTAAGGCAAACGCCTACATTATGATTTTGATGAAGATTTGTATAAAATAAATTTGGCTATTTTATGGCCTATTACAATGATTTGTACAAAATGATTTTCAATAATAATTTTATACTGATATTATATTGATGGACTTTATTAAACTCTATGAATTCACTCGGCGTTATCGCTGACCTTTTCTTTTAACATGTTTTATCTCAGGTACTTGAAGGTAATTCTCGGGAAGACAACAAGAATTCATGGCCCGCACTTAAACAATATTTTCCATTCAAATAGTTTGTAAAACTTTGTATGAAATATAATGACTTGGGACCTATGTAAATTTGATATTTATGAATGGAAATGCTTTATTAATAAACGACGCGATTTTTATGCGTTGTCTATGATGTGAGTAATGTGCTATCCCGTAACACCAACGAGTCTTCAGCTGTATTGAGTTGTATAAATTTGGGGGTGTTACAAGGTATATGTCTCACAACCTCCAGGTTTTGTAGATCCTAAACTCCCCAACAGAGTCTACAAAGTTATTAAAGCTCTTTATGGTCTACATCAAGCTCCAAGGGCTTGGTATGCAAATTTATCCAGTTTCCTCTTGGAACATGGATATAGGAGAGGGACTATTGACAAAACTCTTTTCATCAAGGAAAATGCTAAGGATATTATCTTAGTTCAGGTATATGTTGATGACATTATTTTTGGCTCAACCAAAAAGTCATGGTGTGAAAAGTTTGAAGCTTTAATGAAATGCAGATTTCAGATGAGTTCTATGGGAGAACTTACTTTCTTTTTAGGACTTCAAGTCAAACAAAGGAAGGATGGAATATTTATCAGCCAAGATAAATATGTTTCTGAAATCTTAAAGAAATTTTCAAGTATGGATACAAGGAGTACAGGCACACCTTTTGAAGCCAAGAAGTCCCTGACAAAAGATGAATATGGTGAAGATGTTGATATTCATTTATATAGATCAATGATTGGTTCATTGATGTATCTTACTACTTCAAGGCCGGATATTATGTTTGCTGTATGTACTTGTTCAAGGTTTCAAGTCAATCCAAAGGTTTCACACTTACATGCTGTGAAAAGGATTTTAAGTATCTTAAAGGTCAACCTAATTTTAGATTATGGTATCCTAGAGACTCTACTTTTGATTTGGAAGCTTAATTACATAGTGATTCTGCTAGAGCCAACCATGATAGGAAATCCACAACAGGAGGTTGTCAATTCCTAGGTAGAAGACTCATATCATGGCAGTGTAAGAAGCAATCCATTGTTGCTACTTCTACAACTGAAGCTGAATATGTAGTTGCTCCTCATTGTTGTGGACAAGTACTTTGGATTCAAAATCAATTGCTAGATTATGGTTTCAACTTTATGAACACCAAAATCTACACTGATAATGAAAGTACAATCTGCATTGTCAAGAATCCAGTATTTCACTCCAAAATCAAGCATATTGAAATAAGACATCACTTTATAAGAGATGCTTATGAAAAAAGCTTATTCAGGTTATAAAGATCCATACATATAACAATGTAGCTGATTTATTAGCCAAGGCATTTGACATAAAGAGATTTGAGTTCTTGGTAACACATATTGGTATGCTCAACCAATAACTGCTGCATATGTTAAGGGGAGGTAACAGTTGAACAATTTTTATGCTAACTGTTACTATATAGTGTTTTTTTGTTTTTGATGTGATTACAAGTTATTAGATTTAGATAAAAGAGGTTACAATGATAGTGGATGCATGTACTGGTCTTATCTTTGAGGTACCATTTTGGAACCAAGTACCGCTAGGAAAATTTGAAGTACCGTGTATGTTCAATGTAAAATTGGTGGTTTCTTCGCGCTTGGGTTTGTTATTCATATAAATACTAACCCCAATTACACAATTGATTCACGTAATCTTTTATTTTTATACCTCGAGTCTATAACCTTCTCCCTAAACTTCGATCATCAAAAATACTAATGGCTGCTCTACAAGTGATCTCTAAGCACAACCAGGTTGCTAATCTTAATCAGAATGATGATTCTCTTGGTTTTCATGAGGTTCTTAACTTTCTATCTCAAAGTCACGTACGTTTTGCACTTACTGTAAGTCTTGTTGTCTATATTCCTCTTGTTACATAATTTTGGAATACTGCTGTCATAGGTACACGTCATAATCAACCTTGTATAAGGGCTAGGATTAATCATAGGAATATATATGTGACCGAAGTACTTCTTAGGGCTAGTTTAAGACTTAATGATGCAAATGGAACTAGTACGTTGACCAATACTGAGATACATGATGGCCTTGCAGCCATGGGATATGAGGGTGGCAGGGAAAGTCTTACTTTCTTTAATGGTTTATTTTCACAACAATGGAAATTACTTTTTCATGCAATAGTTCATTGTTTAAGTTCAAAAAGTACATCTTTTGATCAAATTCCTGCTGCTTTGGCATCAACTGGTATTTGTTTAGCAAACAATAGAATTTTTAACTTTTCAAGGTTAATTTTTGAAGGCATGACTAGGAATTTGGAAGGGTCTAAAATTTTTTTAATGGGTATCCCAGATTTATTCAGGCTTTAGTCCAAGACCAAATCCCAAACCTACCAGACTTAACAGATACATGGGATGTTCCCTCTTTCACAAAGAGAACTTTTTCTTTCTTGATAATGAATGGTAGCTCTTTTTCAGGGACAGTAACACCATTATTTGCTAATATGTTAGCCCACCTAGCTAATAAAAAAGGTGAGGAACCTAGCTCAGTTAGTGCTTCTTAGCCAACTCCTTCTAACCAGAGTCCCCAACCATCTGAAGATTTACAATCTTCTTCTCGTCATGATGGTATATGTTGGGAATAAATACACAAGAGGAGTTCCCCTGCTATGACAAGTAAGTTCCCGCTGCTAGTGTTTTCCCCCTGTTGGATTAATGAAGACAGTGGGATCAGTTCCCACTACTAGAAGTCAAAGACCCTGCTGCATGGATAAACATGGAAGAGATATTGACGCGTTTCTGTTACTACTCCAGAATACCTTCTTAGTTTGTTTAGTAGTCATCTTTTACAAGGGTCCTTATGCTATAAAAGGACTCATTAGTTTTTGTGTTTAATATAACTTTCCTGTCATTTCATTTCACGCTTTAAGGTTGTGTAACCCTGATTGTTCCGAACAAAGCAAATATTCAGGATAGGTGACATATTCCGGATAAAGCTTTTATTCCGGATCAAGCCAAGCATTCCGGGTCAGTGGTGTTTATTCGGAATAATTTATTATTCCGAGTGAAGGTGCTCATTCGGAACATTCCGAATCAAGACAGCATTCCGAACCAAGGAAATCATTCCGAACGAAGGTTGTTTATTCGGAATATTAAATATTCCGGATCAAGTGACATTCCGAACGAAGTTGGTTACTTTTGAACATTCCGAATCAAGGTGTGTTCATTCGGAACATTCCGAACGAAGGGTTTGAGGATTTATTCCGGATCAAAAAAACATTCCGAACCAAGCTTTATATTCCGAACCAAGTGAACATTCCGAATCAAGGCTTATATTCCGAAGTGAAGAATTTATTCCAGATAAGTGACATATTCCGAATAAAGAATTTATTCCGGATCAAGGTTTTATTCCGGGTGAACATTTTATTCCGGATCAAGGGTTTTGGTAAATATTCCGAGTGAAGAAGAATTATTCTGGACGAAGGTGACATTCCGAACGAATGATTATTCCGAACGAAGGTCTATTCCAGATGAGCTGTTTTCAGGTTATTTTAAGTTTCTGTTTTTAAGTTTTAATTTTTAAGTTTTACTTTTCTCGCCTTTTTTCTTAGTCGCACTTTAAGTTTACTTGCCTTATATTTATTTTAAGCCTTGCCTTAGTTTAAATTTTAGTTGCGTTTTAAGTTTGCCTTTAGGTTAATTTTAAGTTTGCGTTATTTACGTTAATTTCCTTTTACTTTTCGTCTCATTTATTTTAAATTTGATTTAGATTTATTTTACCTGCTCTTTACTTTAAAGTTTTGCACTTTTTAATATACTACAACGACACAAAATTTGTTTCCACCAAAGACAACTGAGTCGCATAGTTAACCAGTTATCAATTCGATTAGACCAACACAACGAACTTTAATTTTTATACGGGCAAAAGCCCAGTTATCAAATGGCGCCATGGAATGTTTTGTTGATCCGGAATAAATCCTCAAACCCTTCGTTCGGAATGTTCCGAATGAACACACCTTGATTCGGAATGTTCAAAAGTAACCACCTTCGTTCGGAATGTCACTTGATCCGGAATATTTAATATTCCGAATAAACAACCTTCGCTCCGAATGATTTCCTTGATTCGGAATGATGTCTTGATTCGGAATGTTCCGAATGAGCACCTTCACTCGGAATAATAAATTATTCCGAATAAACACCACTGACCCGGAATGTTTGGCTTGATCCGGAATAAAAGCTTTATCCGGAATATGTCACCTATCCTGAATATTTGCTTTGTTCGGAACAATCACAACACCACCTTGATTCGGAAAAAATGCTTGATTCGGAATACCTGGGCAAACACAGTAACAGCGAAGAACAAGGAGAACAAAAAGTAATACGGATCTAAACCAATCTAATCAAAATCATCCAAAATATTAAATCAAACTAACAAAATAACATCTACTAATCATAAACAAACAATCCAAAACAATCAAACTAACAATACTAATCAAAATAATCAAAACCCACTTAAATCAAATCAATAAAACATCAAAAACATAAACATGAACATAAGCATAAAGATTAAAGATTAACAAGAAAGGAAGATAAGAGATGAACAATAAAAGTAAAGATTGACAATAATTAAAAGGAAACTTACTTGAAATTAAAGGTATTTAAGGTGCAAGACAATTAATTAAATGACATGTAATTAAATGACAAGTAAGTAAATGGTGGAAGACTAATTTTCACACTTAGCCAACAAAATGAAATGTAAATCCTAATGATCTATTTATAGGAGGATTAGGAAGGTGCTTAGGAAGCTTCCTCCCCTCTTTCTTCTTTCTTTAATTGCATGATTAAGTCCTTTTCTTCTTAATTCTTTGACTTTAACGACTTTGTCTCGGGATTTCTTTAAACTCGTCTTGTAATTCTTCACTAAATTAGACTTGAGTTCTTCGGCTTTTAGTAAACTTCCGTCTTTTGACTTTTTCTTCGATAAATCTTCAAGAATTGGTCTTGGACTTCCGTTCTTTTTGCACTCTTAATTTCTTGACTTCGTCTTTTGTCTTTTTCTTCGATAAAAGCCCGTGAATGCCCGTGTTTTCTCCCCTTTTCACATTTTCGTCCTAAATCACAACAAAAACACAAACCACACATAATTCCGACATTTACGACATAAAATATACGTTTGGCTTGGTTATTATTGTACTTAATTGGTAAAAAGGATGGGTGTTTACACACCTATCAAATCCCCTACACTTGACCATTGCAATGTCCTCATACAATGCATTAGTTACAAAGCACGATTATATTTTCTATCATAATCAATCCATACTGGCCTTTATTAAAGATAGAAAATTATAAACATTCAAAGTAAAGAAATCAAGAACATACCTTCGGGTTTGGGAAATGTCATGAATGATCATCATCCTCAAGTTTTCACTTTCTCCAAACCAAGCTTAAAAACGAGATCATTGTTATTATAAGTTAGCAAACTAACACGAACTCATGTGGGCCAATTATTTACTTAGACTCCCTTATTCCTAGGTGTATCTCTTATATTTTATTGTTGTCTTGAATGATCACGAGGATGCATTGTTGACTTATTTCGATAGTTATTTAGGCTGAAAATAAAGTGGGATGATTTAATCAATAGTTAGGTAAAGGACAAAATCTTTTAAAACTGCTTCTCGGGACCTCATAAAGTTCATATCTTGGCATAACTCGCTTCGCGATTTGAGACCTTTCTCGGACCGATATTTGGCAACGACTTCATACTTCAAACCTTGAGAGACGTTCATGAAATAATGGTCTTCTCTTCATAATAGGAATTTCTTCACTTGAAGTTTTGAGAGATTCTACATATTTGGACCACGACTTCTTCATTTTTCTCCAATCTTTATTTGGGACTTTAATATACAACGATCCGCCTCCTTTTAGGACTTGGATCTATTTATCCTCTGTTCGAAATACGTTTTTCAAAGGAAATTCTCGGTCACATCATTATTAGCATAGATCACGAGCTATAGACTATTTAGGACATTGTAACTTGGAGTGACCTCCCTTTGGGGGAGATTGTTGGAAATACGTTTTTACGTATTTAGAAAGGATCGGTCACTCCAATGATATTGGGCTCGTGATCCAATATAGCCCATATAGCCCACATGTAGGGTGGGCTATATAAACCCCCCTCCTAGCATGTTAGGAGGGGTTGTTGTTGAACACATTCATTCCATTCAAGATTCCATCTTTCTTTACTTCTCTCCTTTCTCTCTCTTCTTTCTCTCTCTAAGTTTCTTCCATTTCTTCCATCATTCAATAGATAATCCATACAATGCTAAATCCTTAGAAAACATCAATCCTTCAATTGGTATCAAGAGCTTGGTTGCATCTTAGGATTTGCGTGTCTTGTTCTAATGATTTGGTAAATTTTATTTTCTTTTCTATCTTTTTTGTTTTTCTTTTTCTGATTCTCTTTTTTTTGTTATATAATTCTTTCTTATCCCCAAAAATCTCATTTTTATTGTTTTTTTTATCAACACAAGTTTTATTTTTTTGTCTTTATCTGTCACAACAATCACAGCACAGTCACGACACATCAAAATTTTAAGTCACAAGTTTTTATTTTTATTGTTTTTTAACAACAGTCACAAGTTTTTTTATGTGTTTTTGTCTAAAAAGTCAAAACAATCTCAGTCAACTTTTTGTATCCATTTGTATCATTGTTTTGGATGTACATCCGTCGGATAAGGGTTTATCATTCCGATTCTCTTTCCGACACCTTTTCCGACGGTTTCAAGCTGCCTTATTCCGATACTTTGACATATCGATCGTAATAACCAAGTGGTTCTACTTTGTGATCAAATTTTTCCGGCACCTTATTCCGACGTGATTGCGATAGCACTTTGCGATCGTGGATTGCGACGGTTTTTAAGGGATATTGAGACGAAACTCTGCCAAAAATTTTTCATCTATATTGCGATGGAATGAAAATATTGCGATAGAATCTTTCACATTGCGATGGGTTGTAATTTTTGTGTATTGCGATGGAAGTGAGTTTTATAAGATATTCCGATGAGTTTTTAGATATTGCGATGAGAAATATTTTGGATATTGCGATAGAGTTGGTTTGAATGTTGCGATGAGAACTATACATATTGCGATGGTGAGATGTGTGAGTATTGCGATTGAAGGGTTGTATATTGCGATGGCTATTTAAATTAGACACTAGACCTGACTTGACCCCGACCATACACCGACTCACACCAACTCTCGACCAACAACACCGACTCACATAAAAGACTCGACCACAACACAACACCCTCAAACCATACCCACCTTCGAAATTGGACTCAAATAGGACTCGAAACAGGACTCACACAGCCTCGACTCATGACTTCGACTCACGACTCTCGACTTCGACTCACGACTCTCACAACACTCGATACATTTTAAATCAACAACAGTCTTGACTCCAAAACAGATTTGACCACATCCTACACCAATATCAACTCAACCTACACAAAACTCTCAAGACTCATACAAACAAACAGACTCAAAACTAAGTCTTAACCCTCACATTACGACTCGATTCAAAATCAAACCCACATCACTCCTAAAACATTTTAGACTCGAAACCATTAACATACCTAAACTCACACCCTCGACTCATCAGACACACAAGACTAGACAAAGACTCAAACCCACATGACTTCAAAACTCGATCTCAGTTTCCCTCAAAAACTCTCATCGATCATAACCAAAAAATAAGACATAAGTAAGTACACCTTACCTGGACCTTGTATACAAGACCTTGTGAGCAGAAACAACCTTGTGAGATTTGACATTCGTGGGTTTTGTTTCATTTTTTTTTAGCATTTATTTAGTGGGTTTGAGATTAAGACACAAAGGTTAATAGATTGGTAAGAAATTGTTTATCCATGAGAGAGAGTAACAGAAAATGGGGGCGGAAGTTTTGATGAGATGCGTGTTGTTTGAGAGTAAATAGAAGAAAGAGGCGGAGTTTTTGAGATAAATGAAGTGAGTTTAATGTTTAGGTTAAATGTTTGGTTGAGATTAGAGTAAACGTTTTTCCCTTTTATATATTACCACTTGCACACAATTTTCAACAAGTTAGTGGTATACACGTTTCATGATCGTTTGATAAACTGCCACGTCTCTTTGGCACGATTTCATACCAGTTATACTTGTTTAATAACCAAGATTATTTGGTTTAAATTTTTGAGATTTTAAACACGTTTCATTTTAAGAAAATGTTTACTTTTCATATATCAGATTTTCTTCTTTCAATTTAAGTTAGGTAAATTTTTTTTAGTTTAGTTAATTTTGTCAACTGATATATTTGGATTTGGTCCATCGTGTTGAGCCGGGTATTTCGAAAGAACCAAAGAGGTAAAATATTTGACGGCCCGATCATTATATTTACCGTAATTTAGATTTATTTGTTGACGGGTTTCATTTGAATTGGTCTCCGGTTTATTTTATCATCGTTTTGAGCCGACAACAATATCCGCATCATTTTTCGTCGACTTTCAATGGATTTTTCGAACTCAACATCGAACGAGAGAGAATTCCATCAAGTGCAAGCCAACGCTAGAGAAAGTGGTATAACTTCATTTCGAATGCTTCAGTATCATCTAGTTAATCTTTCACGGCTTCAAGGAGGGAGCGAATTTATGAAAATCTTTGGTCAAGATCGTCATATATTCATCGACTCAATATTCACCACTTTGAGCCAACTCGCCGAGCAACTTAACAATGAAAAATTTAATCAATCTGCATCGGCACTTGCATATCAGACTCTTTTGACACAACTCACGCCTTTCCTCCAAGTCAATATCATCAAGTCTGAAAGTTCAGTGATTTGCCAATCGTTTCTTCGAGATACACATACCGAGCTTCGAGTTTTCCGTGATACAATTTTGAAACTCATGACATCGGTCTCGTCTTCGATTTATGAAAGATCTCGACTTCAGCAAGGGTATGATAATGGAGTGCAAGACTATTCGATGCAAGAGGAAACTGGTCATACGATTGAAACTTGGAGCCTAACAATGCCAAGAACACGGAATCAGGAGGACAACATGATACTAGTGGCACGTCAGGGAATGTTCACGAGATCTCTTTTGATGACACCTTACCCGTTTATGACGAAGAGCCTGCAAACATGGTACAATGTAATGTTGTTTATGATGTATATGCTGATGCCATGCCGCATATTGAGCATTCTAAACCTAATTATGACAAACATGGGATGGAAAAGGGTGATAGAAATACCACTTCTGATTCATCCGATGTGAGTCATAATGGGGAGAAAGTGTTCAAAATGCTAAGCATCATGATAATTGTATTATAACTGCTTCATTGACTGCTTCTGATTCCAAGATTAGAGAGCTCGAAACGATTGTAGCTCAACAATCAAAAGATCTTGAGGATGCCAAACTTGAATTTTCTAAGAAAACGGACAAATTTGAAACATATTTTGAAAAACTTGAAAAGTCAAACGTTGTTCTTGAAAGAAAATTGGATCAAAAAGTTTTAGATTCTAAAGCTGAAAAGGATAATCTTTTGAAACAAATTCAGTTCCTAGAGTCTAAATTGGCATCCCAAGATAGAGTGCTTAAAGAGAATGAGACATTAAAGGCTCAAGTACAGGAAAAGGTCTTTGCTATAGCCGCGTTGAAAAACGAGTTAAGGAAAAGTAGAGGACCTAGTGTGGACACTAAGCTTGAAAAACCATCAATGTTGGGGAAACCGCCTACAAATCAGTTCGTCAGACAACCGACTGTCAGACAACCTACTGCATTTAGATCCGAGCGACCACAATCCTCGAGACCGCGGTTTGCCTCCCAAGTTGATTTGGTTCACTTTTCTAGACCAGTCACTCCACCATCTAGGCCCAATGTGACTAAAACAGCTTTGGCAAGACCTAATCACATGATTGCCTCTAGTTTCCCTAAAAATACCAAGACCACGTCTAGAACTAGTTCAAATGACGTTTGCCATAAATCTGATCTTAGGGAAGCTAAGCAAAAGACACATGTAAGAGATAGCAATGTCAAACCTAGTCAGATGCCTTCTAGATTACCCAACACTGCTCACCGTAGCATGTCATCTCCTAGGAGCATCGATCAATCATCTAGGATTTACTCGGACATTAAATATGCTACTTGTAAAACATGTAGGAAATGTGTCTTTAGAGCCAATCATGATTCCTGTATCAAAAAATTGCTTAATGAGGTGAACTCCCGTGCTAGACTTAAATCCCAGTGGGTTGCTAAAATCAAACCCATTGGTAAAATGTGGCGCCCCACTGGTAGAACTTTCACTCTTGTAGGAAACGAGTGCCCTTTAACTAGGATAGTCTCCGATTCTACTAAGTCTACTAGGGAGGAAACTGATAAAGATGATACTTCACTTAAGCCTGAACTTAAGGTTTTCTATAAACGGAAACGTTTGCCAATTAAGACAAGTGAATCATCCACTCAGGTCGCCTCTGGCACAAGAAAAGCCAACCATGAACCCCCATGTGCTTCTAAAATAGATATCGCTAACCCATGCAATAGTATACAAACTCCTAATGAGAATGCAGGTACCAAAGTTGATGTTCCAAAAGAACGAAGCGGTCTAATCATTGTATACCGTTCAACTAAGGATACTCTTAGAGTTTGGTTGCTGAAGAAGCAGATATCGGAGAAACTAGTGTCTTAGGGAATTCATGGTTAAGCTTATCAACAAAGGACTTACAGTCACATCACAGACTGTAACTCGTTCATCAAAGAAAGGAAAGTTTATCGCCGATGATAAACTTATCCTAACAACGAGAAATTAATTTTTCTCGGGCATGAGCTTATATTAAAACATTCCAAGTTTTTAAGCTCATGCACAATGGCTCACATTCAAATTACAGTCTGTGACCCGATCTTCAAAGAAAGGGAAGTTTATCTCGTCAACGATAACTTACCCTCAAACTGAGAAATTAATTTTTCTCGGACACGAGCTAAATTTAAAACAATTCAAAAGTTTTAAGCTCGTGTAATTGGCTCCTCGTTAAATGACAGACGATGACCCGGACTTCAGAGACAGGGAAGTTTATCTACGCAACGATAACCTACCCTCAAAACGAGAAATTAAGTTTTCTCGGACACGAGCTTATCCTAAAACCATTCAAAGGTTTTAAGCTCGTGTATAAGGCTCTTCATTAAATATCAGATGATGACCCGATCTTCAAATAAAGGAAAGTTTATCGCCGATGATAAAATTATCCTCAAAAACAAGAAATTAAATTTTCTCGGACACGAGCTTACTTTAAAACTATTCAACGGTTTTAAGCTCGTGTAAAATGGTTCATTGTTAAATGTCAGACATTGACTCGTTCTTCAAAGGTAGGAAAGTTTATCACCGATGATAAACTTATCCTTACAACGAGAAATGAATTTTTCTCGGGCATGAGCTAATGTTAAAAACATTCGAAGTTTTTTAAGCTCATGCACAATGATTGACAGTTAAATGTCAGACTGTAACTAGAACTTAAAATAAAGGAAAGATTATCTTTTATGATAACTTATCCTCTTAACGAGAAATTCACCTTTCTCTGTCATGAGCTTGTATTAAAACATTCGAAGTTTTAAGCTCAGAAAGGAAAGTGTATCTTTTAAATAAGAGAACTTTTCCTCATAACGAGAAATTACCTTTCTCGGTCATGAGCTTTCCGTTAAAACAGTCGAAGTTTTCAAGCTCATGAAAACGATTTCTAAGTAAATGTCAGCTTAGGACTCGTTCTTCAGTTAAAGGGAAAGTTTATCGCCGATGATAAACTTATCCTTAACAACGGGAAGTTTACAACTTCTCGGACTTAAGCTCGTTTCGTAAGATATTCAACATCTTAAGCTCAAGTAATTGGTTTTCAAAACTTTGAACACAATTTTTCGAGAATTTCTCAAAAGGTTTTTTCTAAATCTTTCAAAATTGTGTGTTCAAAAATATTTTGATAAAAAGAGCATGTCTTCTGGAATCGATAATATTTACGAACCTAGAAATGTCATTCGATAATGACACGGGGTTGTAAATAAAGTTCGAGCAGAAGTTCAAATGTTTTAAAACATGCTCAAAATGGTTTGCTATTATTTTAGATAGTAACCCGCTTTTCATAATCAAGTCAAGCTTTTCACCGGAAAGCTTTGACTCAACAACGGGAATTAATTTTTTCGGGCATGGTTTACTTTATAACCATGTAAGGGATTGTGTTTACGTAATAACACAATCTAACACGAATATATGTACGATTCAGTGCATTTATTTGTTAAAACAAGAGAAGTCTTGTTTTTATGAAGTTATCATCTCCACCAACCGTTGCAACTTACAATTGATATCTACATACTCGACGATGCGACTACTCAAACGGCGACTACAGCTCTTTGAATAGAACACGGGTCAACAATTGAGGGGGAGCAATTGTTCAGCATTCAGAATCCTTGACGCCGAAAGTGCCAAGTTCACTTGTTGGTGTCAAGACAACGATATCAATCGTACACATGGAGTCAAGAGATAACTTCAGACGTGACGAGGTGACCAACATTCGTGAACAAGAACCATGTGAATCTTTTATATGATGTTCTTCATCATTCAGGTCCAACCTCGTAAATTGCTAATCTTGTGAATACATTATCAAATATGATCTTTGCACGTGATAAATACCTTACACTTGTGTTTAAAAGGTATTTCATTCACGGTTCAAGTACACCCTCATTAATTTGAGGGGGAGCTTGTGTAATTCATGAAGATTATTGGATTTGCATTTTTCTTCCCAAACTTTCATAAAATGCTATTAAATCAATTGATATTAAAAACATCGGTTGGGTTAAAAATTTAAAATGGGGAGAAAATGTGATTTAATATGGGAAATGATTAATCACAAATGGTTTGACTTAACGTGCTAGCTCATCTCGACATGTGCGAAATGTTTTCGGATATCGTGGCATATGTTAAGGGGGAGCAAAATGGATTTGCACTTCGAAATGGATTTCATGGTGACATACACTTACTCAGAACATCTCTATTCACGACGGTGAAGATTGTGGTGACATAAGGATGGTAGGATAGGTTAAAGTTCAATGATTTCTCTAGAACCGGATGAATCTTCCCAAGGACATTCCATAGCTAGAAATAGTAGTCCTTAGGAAAGATGGAGAAAGATTGTGAACGTAGCTGAATGCCGACCAAGTACTTAAGTTATCACTAGAACAATCACAACAAGGTGCTAGTGATGACGTATTGGTAAGCATTGAAGGGGTTGAAGAATGAAAAAGAATTGTAAAGATAAAGGGTGTAAAGAAAGAAGCCCTCCTTAGAACTTAGGCAGAAACCGGGTCAATACATTTGCTATTGAGATCATTTTTAATGATTCTTGATATTGAAGATAGACATCATGGACCCAGTGATGCAATGCACAACCCATCCCAGCTAACTCAGATATCTCTCAAAAGATATTTGTTTTAATCACACGGAGATAACGCATTATCTATTGATTTATTCACTCCGAATAAATTGGTATTGAAATGGTGGCACTCCTCTCCAGCCTACGATCACTAAAAATCCAAAATGCACGATTGAGTCTAGAGCCATTTGAGATCATCAAATATCTCATTAGGACACACTTTCATATTTCCTTGCTTCTTCACATACTATGAAAAGTAAGAAAGATCTTAAGAGTCCTACGCAAAATCTTCATGATCTTGCCTGAACATCCGAGTAATACGAAAGTATTTACAATGAAGATGGAAATCCTTCTTGAGAGAATATCAAAAAGCTCATGGTAGGTGACTTGTGCGATTCTTTATGAATCAAACTTGTGATAACTGGAAAGCAACAGAGGTTTAATTCTTAAATGAATTTAAACACGTTCCAGGCCTGTACGCAATATCTTAGTGATCTTGCCAGAACACTCAGAGTGATACCTTAGTGTTCAAAGTGATGAGTGGAAATCCTTCTAGTGTTAACCTCAAACAGCACTTGGTAGGTAACTTGAAAGATTCTATACGAATCAAGCTCGTGAAAACTGGAAAGCAACGATGGTGCGGTTCTTAATTGAATTTCACTTGTTCCAGGAACATGAATTGACGGCTTCAAATCATGCGGATATTATTATCCAAATGATTCACTCTTTACGTTCGCAGTCAGCTTTGGACGGTCGAGTAAAGAGAACGGGTTTACCCGCGAAATCTTGTCAAGGAGGTTCTTTATTGAAACTACCTGCCACAAGTACGATATTTAATATCGTCCAACGGTCTTCACCGGCCGGAGGTAAAATGCTACCGAATTAGAATGAAATGTTCAAGGCCATTTCATCCGTGTATATGGTTTGTTGCTAACTGTCTTATGCAGCGTAACAAGAAGGTGACATTGCGGTGTACAATCCAGAAGAAGTCGTCACCACATGCTTATACTGCACACACTCAGTACTTCAACGAATTCAAGAAAGTCTGAAGGTCAAGTCTTCCGCTGTATCAAACTCTGAATCTTTCAAGAATTATAAAGGTATAAGTATGTGGAACATGAAGTCACGAAGAGGCGAATATCACAAGTGATGAATGCACAAGATCAAGGCAAGGAAACATGCTCAAGGCTGAAGTCAAAGATCACATCAAGCATATTCACAAGAACAATATCGAAGACTCAAGCATAGTATGCTAGGTTTAAGATTTTGTAAAATGGTGTGACCTCCCTTTGGGGGAGATTGTTGGAAATACGTTTTTCTAAGGAAAGTCTCGGTCACATCATTATTAGCATAGATCACGAGCTATAGACTATTTAGGACATTGTAACTTGGAGTGACCTCCCTTTGGGGGAGATTGTTGGAAATACGTTTTTACGTATTTAGAAAGGATCGGTCACTCCAATGATATTGGGCTCGTGATCCAATATAGCCCATATAGCCCACATGTAGGGTGGGCTATATAAACCCCCTCCTAGCATGTTAGGAGGGGTTATTGTTGAACACATTCATTCCATTCAACATTCCATCTTTCTTTCCTTCTCTCCTTTCTCTCGCTTCTTTCTCTCTCTAAGTTTCTTCCATTTCTTCCATCATTCAATAGATAATCCATACAATGCTAAATCCTTAGACAACATCGATCCTTCATCCTCATACCTTGTTAGGGCCTTTTTAGATAGACTTCTCCATGATCTTTACGGGAGTATTTTCTTTTCGTCGTGTGTCTCGATCCTTCATATTGATTTTTGATAAATGATTCTTCACATCACTTGGGATCTTTAGCAACAAAATGTAGCCCTCATGCCTTGTTAGGGCCTTTTCGGACTCGCCAATCTTCGCATCCAGCTTCAATAAGTTATGCCTTGGCTATGAACTCTAATCCATACCGAGCAACTTTTAAACGATCTCGGGATAGAAGTTAAGTAACTTTTCAAATCGTACAACCTTATTTATTGCAGATAAATTTATTAGCAAGCGATGGGAGAATAGGCTTATAATTAACTCACATAAATTCACGAAAGAATACCAAACTTATAATTGACTCTATCATCTCTCGTTCTCCACAATTTAAAATCTCAAGGAATGAGACTCGTGGATGCTTAGCCTATTAAATCAAAGTTTTGGGTTTTCGAGTCATCTATAGGATCTTGCAAATTCTTAGACTTTTTCAAGTTTAGAAATCGTATTTTAAAGTTCCCTTGATAAACGACTCTCTAGGATCAATTATAGGAACTTGCGAAAAGTTCTTGTTCTTAACCCGTGAGAGTTAAGACTTTCGCGTTTTATAGCTCCCTATATAAAAGCCTAGCAAAACTTGACTTAAACACGTTAAGGATACTAGCTAGAGTAAACTAAGATAAGTAAACTCGGGTTGAGTCAAAAGATTCACAACATTTGAAAATTAAAACCACTTTATTAAAAATTTATTCTAACAAAGAAATAAAATAACTATATAAAGGGAGAAACTAATAGGCCAAAATAGATCAAAAATTTTGAAAAATGTCGAAAAATTGATTTTCCGGTTAAAATGAGGAAAAATACAAGGAAAAGGCCACTTAACTTCGATAGAAGTCCCCCCTACACTTAATATAAACATTGTCCTAAATGTTTAAGCATGTGGGAATAAACTCCCCTACACTTAGGACATTGTGCACGTTGTTTAAATTTCGCTAAGGAAAAGACAACTAACGAGATTCCTATTTTAATATTGGAAAATATAAAATAGTGAATCGAAAAGAGTTTAGGATAGAACCGAGAAGATGGGAATCACGAAATCACGGGTCATCAAAAATCATCAAGAGTGGATCTTTGAGCGCTCGAATCCCTGAATATGAGAAGAGAGGAAATAGCAAACACCAACGGGTCTCCCCTACACTTAGGATAAAGATAGCTAAAAGATAGATACTTGGGTTGCCTCCCAAGAAGCGCTTGATTTTTGTTCACCGAGTCCTAAGCCTGACTCGACCTAGATTAGCATAGGAAGAAGCATGAAACATATCCACTGGGATCAAATACATAGTTTTCGTCCATCAAATAGCACAAGCTTAAGGCGAACAAGGAAAGCCAAAGAAGAGTAGGCAAGGTTCCCTTAAGCAAAGATGGAGCACGGTGGGAGCAAGGGTGAAGAGGTGCAAGCATATCTTCATAAGTTCCAAAGATTTTTCCTTTTATTTCATCAGATGGATACTGAGATGGCTGAAGAATAACGATATCGGGGTCGAACACCTTTTCCTTTAGGGGAAAATAGCACTCAGGCTTAGCAGAATTTGAAGATGATCCGCTAAGAAGATGCACAACCTCGTCCTCAGAAGGTGGACAAAGAGGTGTCAAAACATACGTGTTGCGGATGGTGGTGTCGTCTGGTTGCTTCTCCTTTGAAATAATTTTCTTCAAATCCGAAGAAGGATCAAGACCATAATCATCAAAGTCTAAAGGAGGGGCATCACTCTCATGAGGGAAGTAAGTATTGAGGAAAGTAGAGAAATCTTCCTCAAATGAGTAGTCATCCAAAGTAGGATTAAGCATGGTTGGCGGAGGATCTTCATCATGAGAAGAATCACTCGAAAGAGTATCGGCCTCATCAAAATCATCATAGGTGGGCATGTCGGGATACTCAGAAGTGAAATCATCATAATCATCTCCATCGAAGCTAGAATCATCATCATAAGCATCATAGATCGGTGGAGAATCATATATGGGTGAAGGTTCCAAATTGGAGAGAGAATCATCCACATCATCTTGAAACAGTGGATTATCAATGCACGAATCGAATAGAGGATTGTTATAGACGACAAAATCATCAAGCACATTAATCATATTCGCTGATTCTCTTCCATAGGATTTGCTTGTAAGCTTGCCCATTTCAAAAACTTGGGCATCATCCCCTACTCTTAAGATGAGCTCACATTTATCCATATCTATTAAATCTCTACCGGTTCTCAAAAATGGGCGTCCAAGTATTAACGAAATACAAGGGTCCATTACATAATCAACAACGACGAAGTCGACCGGAAAAGTGAATGTGCCAACTTTAATGAACACATCTTCGGCAATACCAACGGGGTAAGCGAGAGTGCGATTGGCTAGCTCAAGAGTCATTTTGGTGGGTGTAAGGTCGGGCAATGATAACTTTTTCCAAACACTTAAAGGCATCGAATTAATACTGGCCCCAAGATCGGCTAAGGCAGTAAATTTGTCGGTTTGGTTAAAAGTACAAGGTAGCACAAAACAACCGGGATCTCCAAGTTTCTCTGGAAGTTCTTTAAGAAGGACGACAGAACAATTTTCATTCAATCGAGTATTAACAAACTCGGCCATCTTCTCCTTCTTGCTAAGCAATTCTTAAACATCTTGACAAATTGTGGCATTTGAGCAAGAGCTTCAACAAGGGTAAAGGTGATTTTCATGCCGGAAATCTTTTCCAAAAAGTTAGCGACTTGAAGGTCATTCTTAGTCAAAATTCTAGCCTTGTTGAGTCGAGAAGGGTAAGGAATGCTGGGGTTGGGTGGTGGAGGTGTAAAAGGTAAAGGTTGAGATGTTGAAGGGTTCTTCTTAGGTACTTCGTCATGACGAGGCGGGGACGGTAATGGTGTACTAATACTAGGTGTGGGAGTAGTAGGGATAAATGGTGGTGGAGGAGGTGTAGCTGATGGGGGTGGGATAGGTGGTCCTACTATAGTAACTCCACTACGGGTAGTAATAGCACTCACATTCGCTCGCGGATTGGTGACGGTGTTTGAAGGTAGAGAACTCGAAGTAGAGATTGAGTGGTTGGTAAGAAACTAGCCAGCATATTCTTCAAATCATTCGTTTGATTGCTGAAGGAGGATTGTATATTATCTCGAAGCTCGGATCTAATGTCATTCCCTTGCTTAGTGATATCCCCTTTCAAAACGATAATTTGGCTCTATAGATTCTTGATTTGCTCTCCTTGTGTTCTCATCAATGCTTCAACATCTTGGTTCATGGGTGGGGTTTGTTGAGCGGGTGGGTGATAAGGATTAGAAGCTCGAGGTGGGATTTGGTTGCTTCTAGTGTAATTGTTGTTGGGGTTTTGGTTTTGAGGAGAAAAACCGGGTGAAAGGTAGTTGTTTGACCGGTAACTTAGCAAATTTCGATCCCCTTGAGGTCGGGCTTGGTAATTTTCCGGTGAATAATTACCATAAGCCGCATACACGTTTTCCGGATTTCCTTGAGTAAAAGGACAATCAGTGTATGAGTGAGGACCGCCGCATGTTTCACAAGAAGGTGCTACCGCTTTAACTTGTTGTTGGTTTGTAGCGAGAAGCAAGATATTTTTGTTCATTTCGGCCATCATGCAGGTGAATTCGGTCATGTCGGGGTTTGCTGAAGTAGAAGAAACATTGAATCTCGGGTTGTTCTTTTAAGAAGCGGAGGAATCCTAGTTTTTGTGATGAGTAGTCATGTTCTCAATAAGCTCTCTACACTCCTCGGGTCTTCTTTTCATAAATGTGCCACCGGCGGCTGCATTAATCGTATCACGATCACGAAAAGTCAAACCGTTGTAGAAAGTATCAATTAAGGTTACTGGGAGCATGTTGTGGTTTGGACAACGATCGATCAAAACATTATATCTTTCCCAAGCATCAAAGAGAGATTCATCGGGTTCTTGCATGAAACCGCTGATTTGATTGCGAAGGCTCGTGACCATGGATGGTGGAAAGTAGCGCGACAAAAAGCGTTGAGTCATGTCATCCCAAGTATGAATGGAATTCTTCAGGAGACGATCAAACCATTTCTCGGCGTGGTGTGATAAAGTATGTGGAAAGAGTTGAAGGCGAAGAACATCCATTGTGGCACCGGGCAACTTCATGCTTTGGGTGATAGTAATGAATTTTTCGAGGTGTTTGTTGGCATCATCATCAGGCATTCCGCGGAATGGATTAGTTTGCGCTTGCTGGATCATATGATGCTTCAACAAAAACTCCGGAGCCGTGATTTGCATTGGCGCAATCGGTCCTCCTCATCCAAACATGGTGGGTTGACAAAGCTCCTCCATTGTCCGAAGATCGGGCTGTGGAATAACATTGTTGTTGTTATTTTTGAGGTGCGGTGGATTATTGTTGTTGTTCACACCTGCCATAGCTAAATCTTTACGAGTCTCGGGCTCTTGATAATTTGAAGATCTAGTACGCATACACCTACAAAGGCAAAAGAAAAGATACCAAACACAAAGAGAATATATATACACTATAAAGAACATAAAATCTTTTTGGATTTTTGAAAATTTTAAGCACGAAAAATAACGCTCACAAGTGAACGGATCCCAAAAAGCAACGCGTCTCTCATAGAAAACCGTTAATTTTTACGAAAAGAGCCGGCAGCGGCGCCATTTGATAACTGGGCTTTTGCCTGTATAAAAATTAAAGTTCGTTGTGTTGGTCTAATCGAATTGATAACTGGTTAACTATGCGACTCAGTTGTCTTTGGTGGAAACAAATGTTGTGTCGTTGTAGTATATTAAAAAGTGCAAAACTTTAAAGTAAAGAGCAGGTAAAATAAATCTAAATCTAATTTAAAATAAATGACGGGAAATTTAAAGCGTGACGAAAAATAAAAGGCAATTAACTTAAATAACGCAAACTTAAAATTAACCTAAAGGCAAACTTAAAACGCAACTAAAACTTAAACTAAGGCAAGGCTTAAAATAAATCTAAGGAAAGTAAACTTAAAGTGCGACTAAGTAAAAAGGCGAGAAAAGTAAAACTTAAAAATTAAAACTTAAAAACAGAAACTTAAAATAACCTGAAAACAGCTCATCCGGAATAAACTTTCGTTCGGAATAATCATTCGTTCGGAATGTCACCTTCGTCCGGAATAATTCTTCTTCACTCGAAATGTTTTGTTGATCCGGAATAAATCCTCAAACCCTTCGTTCGGAATGTTCCGAATGAACACACCTTGATTCGGAATGTTCAAAAGTAACCACCTTCGTTCGGAATGTCCCTTGATCCGGAATATTTAATATTTCGAATAAACAACCTTCGTTCGGAATGATTTCTTTGGTTCGGAATGCTGTCTTGGTTCGGAATGTTCCGAATGAGCACCTTCACTCGGAATAATAAATTATTCCGAATAAACACCACTGACCCGGAATGTTTGGCTTGATCCGGAATAAAAGCTTTATCCGGAACATGTCACCTATCCTGAATATTTGCTTTGTTCGGAACAATCACACCACCACCTTGATTCGGAACAAATGCTTGATTCGGAATACTTGGGTAAACACAGTAACAACGAAGAACAAGGAGAACAAAAAGTAATACTGATCTAAACCAATCTAATCAAAATCATCCAAAAGATTAAATCAAACTAACCAAATAACATCTACTAATCATAAACAAACAATCCAAAACAATCAAACTAACAATACTAATCAAAATAATCAAAACCCACTTAAATCAAATCAATAAAACATCAAAAACATAAACATGAACATAAGCATAAAGATTAAAGATTAACAAGAAAGGAAGATAAGAGATGAACAATAAAAGTAAAGGTTGACAATAATTAAAAGGAAACTTACTTGAAATTACAGGTATTTAAGGTGCAAGACAATTAATTAAATGACATGTAATTAAATGACAAGTAAGTAAATGGTGGAAGACTAATTGTCACACTTAGCCAACAAAATGAAATGTAAATCCTAATGATCTATTTATAGGAGGATTAGGGAGGTGCTTAGGAAGCTTCCTCCTCTCTTTCTTCTTTCTTTAATTGCATGATTAAGTCCTTGTCTTCTTAATTCTGTGATTTTAACGACTTTGTCTTGGGATTTCTTTAAACTCGTCTTGTAATTCTTCACTAAATTAGACTTGAGTTCTTCGACTTTTAGTAAACTTCCGTCTTTTGACTTTTTCTTCGATAAATCTTCAAGAATTGGTCTTGGACTTCTGTTCTTTTTGCACTCTTGATTTCTTGACTTCGTCTTTTGTCTTTTTCTTCGATAAAAGCCCGTGAATGCCCGTGTTTTCTCCCCTTTTCACATTTTCGTCCTAAATCAAAACAAAAACACAAACCACGCATAATTCTGACATTTACGACATAAAATATACGTTTTGGCTTGGTTATTATTGTACTTAAGTGGTAAAAAGGATGGGTGTTTACACACCTATCAAACCCTAATACCATCTTGGGTATTCATATATTCTTAATATATTAAAGCTTAACATTTGGTTCACTACTTGTTCTTGTGCTAAACATTACTTTATGCATCTTGTTTAGTTACTTTGTGATAAGCAAAGTTTCTCTAAGTGATTATTTGAGTTTACTCTTCCCATCACTACCCTTAAACAAGCTAAGGTTTAAGATCTGAGTTTGGGATCAACAAGTGATATCAGAGCTTGTTGAGAAACTTTGATTAAACCAAGAACAACACAAACCTCACACCCATAACCAATCATTTCTATTGACTCTCTTTCATCCTCAAACAACAATGCACTCATACTTCCAATTTTGGATCCTGAAATCCTTAAAATATGGGAATTCAGGATTCAACAATATCTCAAAATGGAAAACTATGCTCTATGGGAAGTCATAGAGTTTGGTGATCAATTCACCAAAACAGTAGAAATAGCAGATGATGGTAAGAACAAAGATAAGGAAGATGGTGAAAGCTCCAAAGGTGGTGCAAAGAAGGCCAAATCTGCTGTTGTTTTAGACAAAGAGATTCAAGCAAGAAGGTATGATGTAAGAGCTCATAGCTCCTTACTATTAGCCTTACATGATAGACATAAGTTATGGTTTAGGAAGCATAAGACTGCTAAGGAACTTTGGGAAAACGTTTGGAGGAAATGAAGCGACCAAGAAGAAAAAAAATCAAATGATAGACCAATTTGCTTCATTTAAAGCAAAAGGTGATGAAACAATTGGCTCTACCTATAATAGGCTTCAAGATCTTATTGCACAATTGGAGTTCTTTGACATAGAAGTTTCAAGAGAGCAAGTCAATTCCAGATTCCTCAATAGCCTTCAGAAAGAATGGTTTGTTTACAAATCCATTTGGCAAAACATGGATGACACTGATGACAAAAACATTGATGATATCTACAAAAACATGAAGGTTTTTGAGCCAGTTGTCAATGAAATGAAAGCTTCAGGAACCATTCCTACAAATTCAAGTGGACTTGCTGATCCACCTGCTAACATGGCTTATATTTCATAAAACAGTGGAAACTCCAAAAGCAGTGGAATTAAAGTTTCCCCTGCTATACATTCCACTATTTCAAGCTCAGGACAACCAAATAGAGAAGAAATACCCGCTACATTCAGTGTAACACTTTCAAATTTCATATCGGTACATCGAAAGAGTCTTTAGAGTTTACGGGATAGCACAATAACTCCAATCATAGACAACACATAAAAATGGTTGTACAAGGTTTAACATACATTCATTCGAAATAAAAGTTTCAAGTGTACAACAGGTCCCAAAATTATACAGGTCATTAAGTTTACAAAACATAGATCGAATGAACAATTTTATTATTATGTGGGCCATCAGAGTCGATCTCTATCCGAATTACTTCAAGCACCTGAGATAAAAACATGTAAAAATCAGATCAGCGAATGCTGAGTGAATTCATAGAGTTTAATAAAACCGTTATATAAAACAATCATTGAAATCAGAACACAAGTATAATATTAGAAGTAAGTCCTCGTATTGCTAGTCAGACAATATATAAAGCAAAGCATACATCTTAAACCGTCCATGAGACCGTAGCCTCAATATTACCATTATAGGTAACATTATTATCGTTATTGGATTGAGTTGTTGCATTAGATTGCATTGGATTATTATTAGCCGCATGACATTGTTACCTTACTATCACAAACAACTGGCCGCGAACCCGACAAACAATTTGCCCATCTAAGTTAGCGTGTCGTCACAAAAATCACGCTATGGAAATCTTCTCATACATAAATTCGGTTACCAATCAATGTGGTACGACGGGGATCAACCGTCAGGGCGCGAACTGGGGTGATCTTCCCCAAATAGTACTATCATATGCATAAGCGTCTACCAAATCCCGGTAGTTCACAATTCATGCTAATGGTACTTTAAGTGACATAACCTAACTACTAATAATCCTTTTTATCTCGTTTATTGGGTCATAGCATCATTCGGGTCCATATCATTTAGCATACCATCGGGACTACTTGTGTTCTATTTTTATCAAAAACTAGCATGTTATCTCCCTCGCGGGTTTACAAATCATTTTATAAAACATTTAAAAGAGTACGAGGCTATGAACTCACGTTGATTATGAAAGGCGGTTTATCGGCGACGGGCGTGCTTCGATCACGGAAACCTATATAAATAATAATCGGTCTTATACTTTTGTCCAATGACGTTATAAAATAATAGCTATGTATACATATGATTATTTTATAAATATGATGATGATCAAGTGGGTTTGTACATCTTTATTCATTCATTATAGTGTTATGTGTTGGTAAATTTTTATACTAGTTTCACTAGTTTATTTTGTTTACATGTTTAGGCCCAATAAGCCCATTATAAGCCCATTACCTTATATAGTCCATTTTACACTTTTAACATCAGTCCTATACTTTCATGTTGGGCCCAAGTGGGTTAAGCCCAATGAGTAAGTCCATTAGTGTTTAGCCAAATTAGTTGGATTAATAGTCCAATAAGGCTAATTTGGCCCGTTAATGTCTATATGTTATAAAGATCGGTTTTTACTTGTAATATGTACTTATATATCAGTATATGAGTTATAAAAAGTTTACATTAGACGGGTCCGACCATCTAAGTTTTATTTGACGAAAAGGTTAATTTTACGGTTTTAGCCGAAAAGACGTAAAAATCATGTTTATAGTTTTATAACTTATAAAACTTATCAAATTGCCATTTTTATAAAATGTCTCATTTATTTATTAATGTACATACTTATATAAATGTAATATATAAGTTAGTGGGTTTTAAGTTTACATTTTATATTATATTTACTTGAGTGCTAATATTATACTATATACTTTTATTTCACAAATCTGATTTTTTACTTTCACTTTCACTATTTTTACCATATCTTGAGTTCTACAAGGAGATAGAAGCTCATTTTTGGATGACATAAACTTCATATTATGTTCTACAATTAACTTAGCTTTAGATACTGCTCAATCTAACTCTAAGTGTCCCTAACAGTCCACATAAAACAGACTATTTAGATTGGTACTTTAATTTTGTTTTGATCATATCTCACTCATTATAATGATTCCATTGCATGGCTAATAAGTGTGTAAACACTTATCCTTTTGCCACTAAAATCAATGAAAAACAAGACCTAATCATGTGTTTAATATCGTAAAAGTCGGAATTATGCGTGGTTTTGTGTTTTTGTGTGAAATAGGTACAAAAGATAAAAAGGAAAGAAAACACAGGATTTCACGGTCAATTGTTGAAGAAAAGTCCAAGAAAGAGACAAAGACAAAGTCAAAGAACCAAAAGTGTACTGAAGATCACGAAAACCGGCATAATCAACACGGGTTTAAAGGAAAGATCAAGGAAGCCGAAATCGAGCTTGTTTTAGTGGATTTAACTTAAAGGAGGATAATTGGGCCTTGTGGGTCCCCCATTTGGGTTAATGGGCTCAAAAGCCCATTTGAAGAACATGTATTACTTGCTAATGGGTTAAAAGCCCATCAAGGCCCAAGATTGGATAAACAATTGGACGGATGTGTGTGTATTTGGACCAAAGCCCATTTAACTTAAAAACAATGAGACGGGATGGAGACTTATATGATTTTATTGGGTCAAAGCCCAATGATACACAAATGAAACGAATGGAGTTAATATAAAAATGGAAAGTTTTTCACTTTGTCTTGGTCAAACCGTATACCTCACACACACATTTATCCTTTCGATGAAAACTAAGTTTTCATCTCTGTCAAACACATTACCAGTCACCAACATTTACCCCAACCCTAAAAATAACCAAAAATTGCGGCTTTTGCCTAGATAAGGCGCGTGAGTGTACACGCGTTTTAATTAATTGCAATCTTTTCGGGATGAAGATGATGGAGGAGTATGCAGTGACGTGGCCCCATTCCCCTATTTTGATTGGTCTAAACACCTCACCACAACCCATCCTCCAATCAAATTAGGCCACCTCAGATTCGAAGAAGCACAACCCCTTGACACGTTGGCAATCCGTGTACAAGGGGTGTCATGACAACCGTAGATCAAAAGAATGAAAGAGAAAAGATGCGTTAGACGATCAGGATTAAAAAGCTGCTCAACAATCCTTCCTCAGCAAGTTTTAGGGTTTGCCTATAAAACCTCATTATTGTAATTTTTATTGGTGTGCCATTTTTTATTTTTATTTTTATTATGCAAAATAGTTTTTAGGTTAAATTGTATTTTCAATTTTCTCAGTATTGTAATGATCTTTTATTATTAATGAAAGTTATTTAAGTTTGAATAAATTTGTGTCTTATTTTTTTTTCTGATTAAAGTTCTTATAATTGCTATTTATCTTAAATCTGTTTATTATAATAATTAGAATATTATTTAAGCAAGTTTAATGATAGCTTGATTTAGATAATATAAAATAAATTTGGGTTGATAAATTTCCCCCACTGGGAAGTTCTATATAAAAATCTGGTTCGAGTGGTGTTGATGTTTAATGGTGATGTTTAAAGGCGTTCTCGTCTCGGTTCATTAAGGAGGCTCATCACCTTCCTTCTGCTCAAAGGATTCGTCATCAAGTTTTATTTCTTTTTATTTATAAGTTTTAGATTTATTAGTTTATTTATGTGTTTAATGTTTAGTAATTTTACTATGTTTGATTTAGTTGAGTATTTTGATTAATCTGTTTTATGAAGTTTATATGCTTGAGTGATTTTAAAGTTTCTAATATCTGTGTTTAAGTCTGATTTTGGTTATAGTACTTTGTTCTGATAGATAATAGGTTTGGTTGGCGGAATCTGCTTTTGATTTAGCTGATTTGTGTTTGTGTTTGAGTTTTGTTAAACTTAATAGGTTTTTTTTCTGATTTTTTTTTGTGTTTGAGTTTTGCATAAGTTTGAGTTTGTTATCTGATATTATGTTCTTAAATCTGCTTTTGCTTTTATTGGGTTGGATATCTGATTTTGGTTTTGAATCTGCTAGTTTTGCTAGGATAGTTGTATAAAGTTGATTTACTAAGTTTAGATTTACTTATTAGGACTTATTTGGTTATTTGATTTTATTAAGTTATTATTGTTTTGAGTTTAGATTTGCTTATTTTCTGTTTAGGTTTTATGTGCTTATTTGGTTTTGTTGATTTGTTTATCTACATAAGCCTTCAGATTCATTTAATCTGATTGTTCTTTACTGATTTCTATCAGTTCCAAAAAAAATAATAAACAAAAATCGTCCACTCAGGGACTCGAACCCGAGACCTTCTGTTCACTGCCCCAACGTGTTAACCATCTCACCTAGTTACTTATTTTGTTATAATCTTAGCTTTCCTCACTAATATAGGTAATCAATTAGCTGTCAGTTTTATTAAATTAGTTTAATTATAAGTTTTTGTTTAATTAATTTTAATTAAAAGTTTTTTTTATAAGTTTACTTTTATAAAGTTTCAGAAAAATAAAAAAACAAAATAAAAATTATTTTTAGATATTTTTAATTGTTATTTAAAATTAGTTTCAAGATAAATTAGATTTTAATTAAATTAGATTTTTATAAAAAAGTTTTTAAAAAGTAGAATTTGTTTAGTTTAAAAGTAAAGTTAATTATTTTTTAGAATAAAATTAATAGTTTTTAAATTAGTTTTAATAAAGATTTTAATAGAGTAAAGCATTTTCTTTTTTTGATTAAATTTTAGTTTTAATAGTTTTGTTAAATAGATTTAATTAGATTTAAAAATAGTTTTAAATTAGTTTAATTGTTTAATTAAGATTTAAATAGTTTAAAAGTATTTTCTTTTTAAATAGATTTAAGTTTTGTTTAAATTTAAAATAGTTTTTTAAGTTGTTTTAAATAGTTTTATTTTAAATAGTCTAAATTAGTCTATAATTTTAAATAGATTTTAGTTTTTAATACTAAACAATGTTTAATTTACCAAGAACAATTAATCTTACGTATAAATTGGATATCAATTCGAGTGAGTCGAGGAACGAAAAAAAGACATTAAAAGAATTGCAAAATTCATACATTAATGGCCAACTCTCACATGTGTACAAGTCTTAATACTTACTGTATATCAATTTATCTATGCTATTTTATCAGTTTAACATATGGTTCTTTACTGTTTTTATATAGCCTACTAATTTAAATAAGATTTACTACTTTTACATGTAGTTTTCCATCTTTTTATCCAAGTTTATCAACACATGATCCCCACACTATATTTTTATCATCATATATCATCATATACATATACATTAGGAAGGAAAATACATTTTACATTTACAAAAATAACAATGAAAATAGGAAGAATGATCTTGTTTACCAACCAAGATTATAACTTGTCTTTTGATGACAACACCTTGAGGTACACCAAAACTATCTTCAAGATCATCAATCACCAAGAACTTTTGTTGAAAAATCAGCCCTAGGACACAAGCAAATCACCTCCTTGGATGTTAAAATGACCACCAATCAACAAAGCTTCAAGGTTTTTCCATCATATGTGTGAATAACACAAGATTATATGGTTAAAATTGATCAAATGGGGGTGTTTGTTGATGATTTTGGACGACAAGGGTAGAGAGAGAAGGAGAGAGTATGTGGTGGTTTGCATGTGATGGAATTAGGAAGTGGTTTGAGAGAAATGGTTTTGATGTGTTTAGTTAACTAGACAAGTGTACAACTTGTTACTACAAGTTGACACCTAAGGTTGTTGGTGGAGCTAGTTTAGCCGTCCCATGAGTGGGGTGAGGAAAAACTTGTTTTGTCTCATTCCACTAATTTATGGGTACTCCTCGATTCTAATTTCCTTGATTTGCGTGTCCGCGGGTCGTTTTACGAAAAACGTTTTTATAAATTATGAATCAACGGCACAAAACGAATCTAATAAAAATTGTCTCATCAAAAACGGAGTTCAAAAACGTAAATACGTAATCATAGGGTTTCCGGTTTAGTCGTAAAGGACGTTCAATTATGCACGTAAGCCCAAATTTAAATCCGTAAATTGTGAGTTCATCATCCAACATAAAAATAAGTTTTAAAATAATATACGAGAAAATAATTTACTACCTAAAAATGTTAGAATGTCACAGCTTTTCCTCCTAAAAGGGATCAACGTTCTCGTGATCCATTTCATTTTGATGTCCGTTTCTTATTGAAATCGAAGAGGTGCAGATATTTCTTCCACATTTCATCCTCTCGTTCCCAAGTAAATTCCGATCCATGCTTTGAATTCCATCGGATCTTGACAATAGGTATCCGACTTTGTTTCAGTTGCTTTACCTCACGATCCATAACCTCTACGGGTTCTTCGATAAAATGCAACTTCTCATCAATTCGGACCTTATCCAACGAAATTTTCTCATCACTCACTGCTAAACATTTCTTCAGATTAGATACATGGAATATGTTGTGAACACCATGAAGTTCTTTGGGTAACTCTAGTTTGTAAGCCACCGGACCTACTCTAGATAAAATCTTAAAGGGTCCAATATAGCGGGGATTCAATTTCCATCGCTTTCCAAATCTTATGACGCCTTTCCATGGCGATACTTTCAACATTACTCGGTCACCCACTTCAAACTCCATCGGTTTCCGCCGCACATCCGCGTAACTTTTTTGTCTACTATGGAAAGTCAACAACCTATTCTTAATCTGAACTATCATCTCCGTAGTCTCCCAGATCAATTCTGGTCCCGTGAGCTGGGTATCCCCAACTTCACTCCAACATACAGGAGATCTACACTTCCTACCATACAAAGCTTCAAACGGTGCAACCTTAATACTAACATGATAACTATTGTTATATGAAAACTCTGCTAACGGAAAATGTTTATCCCAATTCTTACCCAAATCTATCACACAAGCTCTCAACATATCTTTTAGTGTTTGTATCGTTCTTCCACTCTGCCCATCAGTCTAGGGGTGATAAGCAGTGCTCATGTCGAGATTCGTTCCCAAAGATCTTTGGAGAGATTTCCAAAAATTCGATGTGAATCTAGGATCTCATCTAAAATGATCGATACATGCACTCCATGCTTGCATACAACATTCTCAAGATAAATAAGAGTCAGCTTCTCTAGTGAGAACTGCTCTTTAACCGGAAAGTGTGCTGATTTGGTCAGTCTGTCGACAATAACCCAAATCGAGTTATTTCCAGATGATGTTCTAGGAAGCTTAGTGATAAATTCCATCGTAATTCGCTCCCACTTCCATTCAGGAATCTTTGGTTGTTGAAGTAGTCCTGATGGCTTTTGATGTTCAGCTTTGACTATAGCACAAGTAAACCATTAAAGAACATACATAGCAATATCAGCTTTCATATTCGGCCACCAGTACAACTTCTTCAAATCATGCTACACTTTATCAGATCCAGGATGAATGGAATATTTAGATTTATAGGATTCTAACATAATCAAGTCTCTTAAGCCTCCAAACTTAGGTATCCACATACGACCTCTTAAGCATTTCACTCCATCAGCTCTAACCTCTAAAGGATCTCCTTCACCTCGAAACCCTTCATTAACAAAATTTTCTTTCTTAGAGGCTTCTATTTGCGCATTTCTAATCTGGTCAGGCAAATTATTGTGCACAGTCAAGACTAGAGAACGTACCCTGATAGGTTCTCTATCTTTTCTGCTCAATGCATCGGCAACAACATTTGCTTTTCCCGGGTGATATTTTATATCACAATCGTAATCACTTGACAGCTCTATCCATCTTCGTTGCCTCATGTTCAATTCCTTTTGATCGAGAATATACTGTAGGCTTTTGTGATCGGTGAATATCGTACACTTGGTGCCATACAGGTAATGTCTTCACAACCTAAGAGCAAAGACAACAGCTCCTAACTCAAGATCATGAGTAGTATAATTCTCCTCATTCTTCCTTAATTGCCTAGAAGCATAAGCTATTACTTTTTCTGACTGCATCAAAACAACTCCATAACCTCTAAGAGATGCATCACAATATACTACAAAATCTTCACTACCGTCGGGTAATGATAGAATTGGCGCACTACATAAATTTTGCTTTAATATCTAAAATGCTCCATCTTCTTCACTTCCCCAAACGAAAGGTTTATTCTTCTGGGTAAGCTTAGTCAAGGGTTTAGCTATTAAAGAATTTTTTTTAATGAATCGCCTATAATAGGCAGCCAATCCTAAGAACTGTCGCACTTCCGTTGGCGTTGTCGGTGCAGACCAATTCTTAATGGCTTCAACCTTTACAGGATCAACATGAATTCCATCTTTGTTAATCACATGACCAAGAAATTGCATAGAATCTAACCAAAAATCACATTTCGAAAACTTAGTATACAACCTTTCATCTTTTAACAAACTCAAGATAATCCTTAAATGTTCTCTATGTTCATCTTCATTCTTAGAATAGATTAGAATATCGTCAATAAACACGATCACAAATTTGTCCAAGTAGGGTTTGCACACTCGGTTCATTAGATCCATGAAGACCGCAGTTGCGTTAGTTAACCCAAATGGCATTACTTGAAATTCATAGGGTCCATAACGAGTTCTAAATGCAGTTATAGGAATATCTTCTTCACGGACACGAAGTTGGTGATATCCAGACCGCAAATCTATTCTAGAATACACACTAGATCCTTGTAGTTGATCAAATAAATCATCAATCCTTTGTAAAGGATATCGATTTTTAATCGTCAACTTATTCAGTTCCCTATAATCAATGCACATACGGAAAGATCCATCCTTCAAATGCTCGACAAGCCGCTACATTAGCGGCGCATAAACTATGTGCGTCAACCAAGTTTGTTCAGTGGTCGTAACGTAATTAGTTAGTGGGGAAAAAGAGGGCCGGGATTCAAAAGAATTAGGCGAAGTGTTTGTTCCTGAACGACGGAAGTGGAAAGACACTACAAATAAGATTGGAGCTCCCCAAGGCGACGATCTCGGTCGAATAAAACCTTTATCAGACAGCTCTTTGAGTTATTCAGATAATTCCTTTAATTCATAAGGTGCTAATCGGTAAGGCGCACGTGCCACCGGTGTAGCACCAGGAATTAAATCGATTCAAAACTCAACTTGCCTTATCGGTGGAAGTCCGAGTAAATCTTTAGGAAATACCTCAGGAAATTCACAATAATAGGTAACATCTTCTAATCGTTTCTCCTTAGACTCATTCCCGGTTACTTGAGCTAAGAATAACTCGCAACCATTCCTGATGTACTTCTGGACTTTAATACATGAAACGATTTTCAAACGGGATTCACCTCGATTACCATCAATTACTAAGAGGAATCTTAACCTTCTTTTCTCCACATAAAATAGTAGCATCATTCAACAATAACCAATCCATACCAATGATAATATCAAAACTACCTAGTTCTATCAACATCAAATCAATCGGAAAGGAATAGTTTAAGAGATTTAGAGAGCATCCTTCTAATAGCTTATTAGTTTTCACTAATTTACCATCAGCCAATTCCACCTCGTAACTAGTATTTATCTCAACGGGTCCAATGTCAATAAGGGCACTAAATTTAGTGGATACAAAGCTCCTATCAGCACCCGAATCAAATAGCGCAACAACATAATGATTGTTGAGTAAAAACGTACCAGTAATGACATTCGGATCCTCTTTCTTCACCTTGATTGTTCCAAGTTGATAAGCACCACCCTGGGGGTTTCTTCCAGGTATAATCGCTTTCAACTTAGAGCAATCCGATTTCTTATGACCTTCTTCATTACAATTGAAGCAAATGATTCCCTTCTTACACCTTTCAACTTTATGTCCAACCTTTCCGCAATTTCGGCACTTCCAGCAGTCGCCAGCATGCCTCTTGTTGCCACACTTAGGACATTTTTCATCATTGCGCGGTGTATTGTTGGTAAGAGCAGTTGCATTCCCTTTTCTGTGGTTCTGACGGCGATTGAAATTCTTCCTATTATCACCTCTATCACCACGATCGCCATCACCCTTTCTTTTCTCACCAGTGTGTGCTTCATCTTCCCTATCCTGAATTATCTGCCCAATGAGTTGGTAAGCCATTCGAACAGCATCATCAATGGTCAGTGGTTTTGATGATGTCACGCCCCCCCCCCCCCCAGATGTTCTTGGTCAACCCTTTAATATATTTCTCCATTCGGATCTCTTCGGGTTCCACCAATCGAGGACACAGCAAGGCCAACTCGTGGAATCGATTTGTGTAGCTATCGATGTCCACACCTTTCATTCTCAGATGAATCAACTCTTGTTCTAACCTAATGATCACACTACGGGGACAAAATTCCAAAGTCATCCACTTCTTAATTTCAGCTCAAGGAGTAGCATTAGCAACATCAATACCCATGAAAGCAATTCTCCCGTTCCACCAATTCAACGCACGACCTTTAAGAGTAGCCATAGCAAAATTCACCTTATCTTCCTCCTTACACTTACTAATCCGAAACACCGACTCAATCTTCTCAATCCACTGGCTTAATCCTACAGCACCTTCAGTTCCATTAAAAGGTAGAGGTTCACACTTCATGAATGTCACATAAGTACAAGCACCGATTTCAGGTGCATTAGTTCCAAGTCCTCCTACATTTCCTCCAGCATTAGCATTCACATTATTAGCATTCACATTCACATTAGTACCACCAATTCCACTACCGCCAGCTCCACTACTGCCAGCTTCCATTTCTAGCATTTGCCATAAATTCAGTCATAGATGCGGTAACTTGCTCCGCAATAATCCTACGTACATCATCCTCAGTCACAGCTTTCTTGGGCGGCATGGTTCTTATAATTTCACAATTTCAAAGTATTAAGCATTCATCCAACAAGGGATTCATATAAGATGGATTGAATTCATAATCAAAATACAAATAAGGCACAATATGGAATTCAAGACAAGATACACATTTCATTGGATTTGAAACAAACGCATTGTCTTAATTTGCATCCCATATCAAAGTTTCTAGCACTATACATGCCCAAAATTCGTGCCAGATCTACTAACTAATAAGTCGGTTCAGTCAAAGTTACAAAAGATACAAAATATACAAAGGTCACTACTAAAAGATAGACTGGTCTACTAAGAACCGCCAGATGGTCCATCATCCATCATTTTCTATATCTTCATCGGACGATCACAAGACACATCTTCAGCTAGGCGCTTATGGATCACTCCTTTCTCGACCATCTCAGTATAAAACCTACTGTTCCACCCAACAGATATGTTCAACTCTTTCTCAGCTTTCTCACGCATCGCACGAGCTACACTCAACTTAATCTCCATAGTATTCACCTTTTTCTTCATTTCAGCATACTCATCACTTTCTAACACAGATAACCTCCTAAAAGCCTCATTCAAACCACGCTCTACATCAGTCAAATCCAAGTTAAGCAATTCCCGCTCTTTTTTACCAACCTTAGTCTTCGAATCCAAATAAGAAACATGAGTCTAAACAACACCTAATCCAACCTCTGTCATACTACCCTGAGCACGGGAAGCATCTAAATCACGTCTCAAGGCCCAAGGTGCAGGACCATCAATATGAGTAGCCTCTCGAACCCTAGACGACTCTCCTATCACATGTCTACGGGTAGAAAGCCCATCAGTACCATCAGGTGCATCATCATCCTCATCATCCTCTGATTTAGAATCAGATTCAGACGATTCAGAAAATTCATCTCTAAGTAGCTCAATCTCAGAATCAGACCAATAAACTAGAGGGGGTAAGGGCTCACCCTCCGGTACATCATAAGGGTAATAAGCTCACCCTCATCATCATCATCAACCTCATCATCTATACCTATCTCCTCTTCTACATCCTCGTCGTCATCCTCATTATCTACATTATCTATCCCAATCTCATCATCATTTTCAATACCAACATTATCATTATCATTCTCTAAAACATCAACCTGAGGGGCAATCTGATCTCCTAGTCCTATCTCGGGCTCGGGATCCTTAAATGGTTCCTCCTCATCATCATCCATATCCTCATTTACATCATAATCCACTAAGTCTAAATAAGGGTTATCATCTACATTAGGTTCGGGAATAGCATGGTTCTCTACAGGAATATTAGGGTCAGCCATGACAATCTGCATTTTATATATATCTCGTATTAGCATAAAATAATTATTAAACAGTTACATACTGAAACCACGATATATACATATATATAAATTAAATTATGTATATCAAAATATATATCTTCTCAATAAGGCTTGTTGGTAACGTCGGAGATCTTTGGCACCGTTATAGTCAAAAGATTTTTCAAATATTTTCTCAAAAAGTTTATAGTTAAAATATTTTGAAAAGTTTGTTCAAAACCTTGATTTTTAAAATCTTTCGTTCTCTATAACGAGAGCTCTGGTACCAAAATGTAGCACTCTCAAATTTCATATCGGTACAGCGGAAGAGTCTTTAGAGTGTTACGGGATAGTACAGTAACTCCAATAATAGACAACACATAAAAATTGTTGTACAAGGTTTAACATACATTCATTCGAAATAAAAGTTTCAAGTGTGGAAACCTTGGTTTCCGGATCTTTGAAGCTACTAGGAATGCATCATGTTCATATGATTAAATAATCAAAGCGGAATAAGAACATAACACATTAACAAGGTGTTTAGGCACGAATAACATGAATTAAAACACAATTGGATTGCCCATTATATTAATAACGAACAACCACTAGGTGTGTGTACATTGAATCCCACACCTAGTCGACACACACTTTAGGTTTACATTGTATATGAATTGATAAATAAAACCTAAGACGCTTGGTTCCTTTTATAATGTAAGGATTAGGGTTTACAAGAGATAAGAATGAATAAACAAGTAAATCTTCTATTTAAATAAACTTATGCAGAATATCTTTGCATGTTTATCTAAATAGAAGCTTCCATAAGCTTCTTTGTCTACGTTTTGTCAATGCTTGAATTGCATGTGACAATGCTTAGATTGCACATGACAACTCTTGAGCTAACAACGCCTAATTTACTCTTATCAACGCTTGATTAACTCTTGACAACGCTTGGACAATATCTTCATGTTTTCTTCATTTTTGAGTTTCTGCCACATCAACTTTTTGACCCAACAATCTTTCCCTAGTTGATAGTGGCAAAACTCTATGTGTATCTCTTGTAAGTTGTACATGATCTTCAAATTGCTTCCCCTCAAGTGTAGCATGTATTTCTTCCCCTTTTTGTCACATCAACAGGAAAGTAAATAATGTATGCAATCTTTGAAGATTCTTAATAAGTGTGAAAACACTTATCCTTTTACCACTTATTTCCAGTAATAACAAGATCAAAACGTGTGATTTATGTCGTAAAAGTCGGAATTATGCGTGGTTTGTGTTTTTATTGTGTTTTAGGACCAAAATATGAAAAAGGAAGAAAACACGGGCTTTCACGGGCTTTTATCGAAGAAAACGGGAAAAGACGAAGTCAAAAGATCAAGAGTGCTTAAAGAACGGATGTCCAAGACCTATTCTGGAGATTTATCGAAGAACAAGTCTGAAGACGGAAGTTTAATGAAGTCGAAGAACTTAAGTCTAATAGAAGAAGAAAATTAAAAGACAAGTTCAAATCCCGAGACTACAAAGACTAAGAATTAAAATCGAGTCGAGAAGAAAAAGAAAGAAGAAAGCACCACACATGCCTCCCACTTCCCTATAAATACCCTCCTAATCACATTAGGAGGGGGTTAGCTAGTTTTTATTTTTCAAGTTTCTTTCTAGTTTTTAGAGAGAGAAAGTCTTAAACTTTCTCTCACTAAATTTCATCTTTTTCTTAATCTTTCAAGATTAAACACTTTGTATTGCTTACTTTCATTAATCAAGTTCCATTTTAAGCTTTTTAATCCTTATTCTCATTCTACACTTCTTGATTTATTTACCTTTGATCCGATTTACATTCTTCATGCTTATGATTTGATGTTTTCGTGAGTAAAGGATTGTTCTTTTTGGTTTACACACAAGCTACTTCGTCTAAGCCATAAGCTCGTAATGCTTATTGGCTTATTTCGAGTCATAGCTTATTGATCTTCGGTTTTCCATCAAAGTTTTTAGTTATTTTAAAAGCCTTTTTCATAAAGTCCTTGATTTTATATCTTAAAAAGTTGTCGAATTTTAGCTTAATAAGTTGTTTAAGGTTTGAGTCGAATAGCTTATCAATTGTGCTTATTGCATTTTTCTTAGATTTCCACCAATTTCGGAACTGGTACCATCCATCGCAATCTTAGGGTTTGTATGCTTATTCCGACGGTTTACTACACATTCCGATAGCTTTGGTTTTTGATCGCAATAACCCATTAGGGTTTTACTTTGCGATCGGTTTGATTTTCCCCTTATTCCGATCTGGGTTGCGATCGCTTATTGCGATCGCATATTCCGACGGGTCTTAAGGCCTTGGTTAAGACGAAGTGCTGCCCATTTTTCGATAGCATCATTCCGATAGATATACATTGCGACAGTAGCACTTTACATCATTCCGATCTGAATCATTGCGATAGTGGCTTTCCGATAGATGGTCATTGCGATAGTATTGATCTTGACTATTCCGATGGTTAATGTTAGTTATATTCCGATGGTTGCAATTTTGGTGTATTCCGATGGACATGAATTGTTTTATTACGATTGATTAAGTTTTTAAGTTTTTAAGTTTTTTTCAAAGTTTAAAGTCTCAAGAATTTTCTTAATTAACTTCTATTTTAATTTTGTCCAAGTTTCAAATTTACTCAACGACACTTTAATTACTTGCTAGTAGTATAAAACAAACAAACCAAATCATTCTCTTGATTCACCAAAAGACAATTGAGTCGCACTTTAGATCGGTTTTCAATTCGAAAAGATTCGGAACTATAACGAACTTTGATACTTTGGTTGCAAAAAGCTAAGTATTAAATGGCGCCGCTGCCGGCTCTTTTCGTTAAGATAAACGGTTTCTAGTGAGAGACGCATTGAATTTTGGGATCCGTTCTTTGAACGTTATTTTCATTGCTATAAAAGTTTCCAAAAATCCATAAAAAAAAATAAAACTCTTCAAAAATACAAAAACATTAAAAAACCTATAAAAACCAAAAAGATTATATAGATATTCTTTGTGTATATTTTTCTTCTGCAGGTGCATGCGTACTAGATCCTCCAACTATTCTGAGCCCGAGACTCGTGAAGATTTAGATATGGCTGGTGTTAACAACAACAATAATCACCCACCTCAAAACCATTTGAATAACAACAACAACAACAACAATGTCCTTCTACCTGATTTACGAACCATGGAGGAATTGTGCCAACCCACCATGAACGGACGCGGAGGCCCGATTGCGCCAATGCACGTCACGGCTCAGGAGTTTTCGTTGAAGCATCACATGATACAACAAGTGCAAACGAACCCATTTCGTGGAATTCCGGATGATGATGCCAACAAACACCTCGACAAATTCATTACCATTACCCAAAGCATGAAGTGCCCCGGTGTTTCTATGGATGACCTTCGCCTTCAACTTTTTCCACACTCACTTTCTCACCATGCCGAGAAATGGTTTGACCGTCTTCCTAAGAATTCTATTCATACGTGGAACGACATGACTCAATGCTTTTTATCGCGCTACTTTCCCCCATCCATGGTCACTAGCCTTCGTAACCAAATCAGTGGATTTATGCAAGAGAATGATGAATCGCTTTTCGATGCTTGGGAACGTTACAATGATTTGATCGACCGCTGTCCTAATCACAATATGCTCCCCGTCACTCTCATTGACACCTTTTACAATGGTCTCACCTTTCGTGATCGTGACACGATCAATGCCGCCGCCGGTGGTACTTTTATGAAAAGGAGACCGGAAGAGTGTCGAGAGTTGATTGAAAACATGACTACTCACCACAAGAATTGGGATTCATCCGCATCCTCAAGATCTAATCAGAGAGTCAATGTTTCATCTACTTCTTCCACCACCAACTCGTCTGTTTTGGAACGTGCTCTTCTTGATATCAACAAAAGTCTCCAAATTTTGACTTCTAACCAAACTCAACAAGCTAAAGCCGTTGTTATCTCTTGTGACACATGTGGTGGTCCTCATTCCTACAATGAGTGTCCTTCTACTCACGGCAATTATTCTGAAGACGTTAACGCAGCATATGGTACTTATCCTACGGGCGGTTATCAAGCTCGCCCTCAAGGAGACCGTAACTTGCTAAGTTATCGCTCCAACAATTATCTTGCTCCTCCCGGTTTCCCTCCTGCAAACCAAAACCAACAACAAAGCTTTAACCGGAACAATCAATCCCAACCTCGTGCTCAAAATCAATATCAATCCCAAAGAAACCCATACCCAACTCAAGGAAATTCTCAAGCTCCACCTCTCAATTAACCGATGGCCGTAAGTCAAGACGTCGAGACGTTCATGAAGACTAATCGTGAGATGGTGACGAATCTTCAGAGTCAATTTGTCAACTTGAAGAATGACATGGTGAAACAAGGGAGCGATATTCGAGCCGAGCTAAGGAACGACATGGCCAAACACAGCAATGATATTAATGCCAACATGCAAAACTCTTTCAACAATCAAGCTCTTCACCTTCGTGATATGATTGGTTCGCTCATCCAAAGTAATCAACCCTCTTCTTCGGGTACTCTTCCGAGTAATACCGTTGCGAATCCAAGAGGGGAGATGAAAGCAATCACCACTCGTAGTGGAAAAGGTTATATGGAACCCGAGCTTCCTACACCTCCACCCGTGATTGTGAACAAGGAAAAAGAGCAACTTTCCCCACCTTCTTCACCTTCTATCCCCATTTCCCCACCACCCGTGGTTGTGAGTGATCCTATTCCCTTAAAGCCTTCTTCTTCATCCAATATACCTTATCCTTCAAGGTTGAGGAAAGAGAAGCAAAAGAGCAAGGATGATATTCAGGTTTCAAACTTTCTTAAAATGTTTAAACAACTGAATTTTAACATCTCCTTTGCCGAGGCTCTCGCTCACATGCCCAAATACGCTAAGATGTTTAAAGATCTTCTAAGTGATAAAGAGAAACTCCTTGACATTGCTCAGACCCACCTTAATGAGAATTGCTCCGCAGTGCTCTTAAGGAAATTGCCCACCAAACTTGGTGATCCGGGTCGCTTCTTGATTCCTTGCAACTTCCCGGGAGTAGAGAATTGCATGGCCCTAGCCGATCTAGGTGCCAGTATAAACTTAATGCCTTTAAGTGTTTGGAAGCAATTATCCCTCCCCGAGCTAGTCCCCACCAAAATGACTTTGGAATTAGCCAACCGCACGGTTGCTTATCCAGTGGGGATAGCCGAAGATGTCTTTGTTGGCGTCGACAAATTCACCTTCCCGGCGGATTTTGTTGTCGTTGATTACGAAATGGATCCCCGTGTTCCATTAATCGTCGGACGTCCATTTCTGAGGACCGGTCGCACTCTCATTGATGTAGCCGCAGGCGAAATAATCATGAGAGTTGGTGATGATCAAATTGTGTTCAACATGGGTAAGATTTCTAAGCAACCTTATTCGTATGAGAGCGTTAATGCTATTGATGTTCTCGATGAGGCTTGTGAAGAACATTTTCATGATGCTTGCAAAAGTATTCTTTCTTCCCTACCCAATGTTGAGACCTTTGCCTCAATTGCTCCAGCATTGACTCCTTTTGGAGAAAGTGACTTGGATGACTTCGAAGCTAGCTTGGGTCATCTCGATATTAAGTATGATAATTTGTCCACCAATTGGGATGAAGATATTCGTACTATTGAGAGACTTCTCAATGAGGACCCGTTGTCTCCCCCTGCTCCTAAAGAGGTGACTAATGATGATCTATCCTTAGTTTCACCATCTTGAGGATCCTCCTACTCTCGAGCTTAAGGACCTACCGCCTCATCTTGAGTACGTTTTTCTGGAAGACGACGAAAGCTACCGGTCATCATCGCAAAGGATCTGAAAGAAGACGAAAAAGCCCAACTTGTCGCTGTGTTGAAGAAGCATAAAAGTGCTATCGCTTGGAAAATCTCCGACATCCGTGGAATTGATCCTCACTTTTGCACACATAAAATTCTCATGGAGGACGACTTTAAGCCCACAATTCAAAATCAACGAAGGGTGAATCCTAAAATCCATGAAGTCATCAAAAAAGAGGTTATCAAACTTCTTGATGCGGGTATGATTTACCCTATTTCGGATTCACCGTGGGTTAGTCCAGTCCATTGTGTGCCGAAGAAAGCCGGAATCACCGTTGTGCCCAATGCAAACAACGAGTTAATTCCTACCCGTCTCGTTACTGGGTGGAGAGTTTGTATAGACTACCGCAAACTCAACGATGCCACGAGAAAGGATCATTTCCCTCTACCTTTTATGGACCAAATGCTTGAACGCTTAGCTGGTAATGAATATTACTGCTTTCTTGATGGTTTCTCGGGTTATTTTCAAATACCCATCGATCCCCAAGATCAAGAGAAGACAACATTCACTTGTCCCTATGGCACCTTTGCTTATAAACGAATGCCTTTTGGCTTATGCAATGCCCCCGGGACTTTCCAAAGGTGCATGTTGGCTATCTTCCATGACATGGTTGAGCAAACCATGGAAGTCTTCATGGATGATTTCTCGGTCTTCGGGGATTCCTTCTCTGCTTGCCTTGCCAATTTGGAACGTATGCTTAAGCGGTGCGAAGACACTCGCCTTGTTCTGAATTGGGAAAAATGCCATTTTATGGTCAAAGAAGGCATTGTGCTAGGACACAAAATCTCTAAAGCCGGTCTTGAAGTCGACCGTGCTAAAGTTGATGTCATAGCCAAATTACCTCCACCTTCAACCGTGAAGGGTGTGAGAAGCTTTCTGGGTCATGCGGGCTTCTATCGTAGATTCATTCAGGATTTCTCTAAAATCGCTCGCCCGATGACCCACCTCTTGGAAAAAGATACTCCTTTTATCTTTTCTAAAGAGTGTCTCGAAGCCTTCAATCTTCTCAAGGATAAGCTAACTAAAACACCGGTCTTGGTTACCCCAAATTGGGAGCTGCCTTTTGAATTAATGTGCGATGCTAGCGACTTTGCTATTGGTGCAGTTCTAGGCCAAAGAGTGAATAAACACTTCCAACCAATCCACTATGCTAGCAAAACAATGACGGGGGCTCAATTGCATTATACGACAACCGAAAAAGAGCTTTTAGCTGTTGTCTATGCTTTTGAAAAATTTCGCCCCTATCTTGTTTTATCCACCACCATCGTATACACGGACCATTCCGCGTTGAAGTACTTGATGACTAAGAACGATTCTAAGCCAAGACTTCTTCGCTGGGTTTTGCTCCTTCAAGAATTCAACATTGAAATTCGTGACAAGAAGGGAGCCGAAAACCTGGCCGCGGACCATCTGAGCAGACTTGAGGATCCATATCAGGGGGACCATCCGAACAAAGAGATCAATGACTCTTTTCCCCTTGAGACCTTAATGTCTATAAATCTCAATCTTGATGACACCCCGTGGTTTGTGGACATTGCAAACTACTTAGCGGGTGGTATTCTCATCCAAGGGTTAACATCCCAACAAAAGAAGAAGTTCTTGAATGATGTTAAGACTTACTTTTGGGATGACCCTTATCTATTCAAACAGTGTGCTGATCTGATTATTCGTCGATGTGTTGACGGACCGGCAGCTTTTGACATCCTCCAAGCTTGCCACAAAGGACCCACCGGTGGTCACTTTGGTCCCAACTACACCGCTAAGAAAGTGTTTGATTCTGGATTCTACTGGCCCACCATTTATCGTGATGCTCACGAAATGGTTAAGCATTGTGATGTTTGCCAACGTCAAGGCAAGATCACACATAAGGATGAGATGCCTCAAAATTTCATACAGGAATGTGAAATCTTTGATGTTTGGGGCATCGACTTTATGGGGCCATTTCCATCATCCAAAGGGAACAAGTACATCCTCGTCGCCGTCGACTACGTCTCTAAATGGGTTGAAGCTAAGGCTCTTCCTACAAATGACGCGAGGGTGGTTGTGAACTTTTTGAAGCAGCTTTTCGCTCGATTTGGCGTTCCTCGTGCTATCATCAGTGACCGCGGGACTCATTTTTGCAACGATCAATTTGCACGAGTCATGGCAAAGTATGGTGTTAATCACCGTCTTTCCACCGCCTATCATCCCCAAACAAATGGGCAAGCCGAAATTTCCAATCGTGGCTTGAAGAGAATTTTGGAGCGTACTGTGGGAGAGCATCGTGCCGCGTGGGCCGATAAGTTAGATGATGCTCTGTGGGCTTTCCGTACTGCCTACAAGACCCCGATCGGTTGTACACCTTATCGTCTTGTGTACGGAAAAGCCTGCCACCTACCCATCGAGCTGGAACATAAGGCGCACTGGGCCTTGAAGTGGACTAACTTCGACATCATCAAAGCCGGTGATCATCGCAAGGTTCAACTCAACGAGCTAAATGAACTGAGGAATGAAGCTTATGAGAACTCGCTGATCTACAAGGAGAAGACGAAGATGGTCCACGATGCTAAAATCAAGAACCGAGAGTTCCACGTTGGTGATCAAGTCTTACTCTTTAACTCTCGGTTGAAGATCTTCTCTGGCAAGTTGAAGAGCCGCTGGTCTGGTCCATTCACCGTCGCCAAAGTCTTTCCGTATGGGACCATTGAGCTTTCTCAGCCGAATGGGCCTAATTTCAAGGTGAATGGCCAGCGTTTGAAGCTGTACTTTGGTGAGGACATCTCTCAGGAGATGATTCCATCCCTTACCACGTTCCCCATGAACTAAAATTGGGTCGAGTCAGGCTCATGACTCGGTGAACAAAAACAAGCGCTTCTCGGGAGGCAACCCGTGTTCTATCCTTTACTGCTTTCATAATAAGTGTAGGGGGAGCCCCGCATATGTTTGTTGTCTTGTTTCTTGTGCTGTGCAGGGATTTAAGCTTCAGAGAGCATCTTGATGACTTTTGACGAACCGTGATACCGTGTTTCCCATCTTCCCGGTTCTATCCTAAACTCTTGTGATTCACTATTTCATATTCTATAGGTTCACATTGAATTCACTTTAGTTGTCCTTTCCTTAGCAAGATTTAAACAAAGTGCACAATGTCCTAAGTGTAGGGGAGTTTACTCCCACATGCTTAAACATTGAGGACAATGTCTATATTAAGTGTAGGGGGACTTCTATCGAAGTTAAGTGGTCTTTTCCTTGTATTTGTCCTCATTTTAACCGGAAAATTTGATTTTTCGACATTTTTCAAAATTTTTAATCTATTTTGGCCTAGTTGTATAGTTGTATTTGCCTTTGTTATGTTTCCTTTGCTAGAATAAATTTTTAATAAAGTGGTTTTAGATTTTTCTTAGTCGTGAACATTTTGACTCAACCCGAGTTTACTTGCCTAAGTTTACTCTAGCTAGTATCCTTAACATGTTTAAGTCAAGTTTTGCTAGGCTTTTATATAGGGAGCTATAAAACGCGAAAGTCTTAACTCTCACGGGTTAAGAACAAGAACTTTTCGCAAGTTCCTATAATTGATCCTAGAGAGTCGTTTATCAAGGGAACTTTAAAATGCGATTTCTAAACTTGAAAAAGTCTAAGAATTTGCAAGATCCTATAGGCGACTCGAAAACCCAAAACTTTGATTTAATAGGCTAAGCATCCACGAGTCTCACTCCTTGAGATTTTAAACTGTGGAGAACGAGAGATGATAGAGTCAATTATAAGTTCGGTATTCTTTCGTGAAGTTATGTGAGTTAATTATGAGCCTATTCTCCCTCCGCTTGTTAATAAATTAATCTGCTAATAAATAAGGTTGTACGATTTAAAAGGTTACTTAGCTTCTAGCCCCAGATCGTTTAAAAGTTGCTCGGTAATGACGAGAGTTCATAGCCAAGGCATAACTTATGAAGCGGGGCGCGAAGATTGGCGAGTCCGAAAAGGCCCTAACAAGGCATGAGGGCTACATTTTGTTGCTAAAGATCCAAAAGTGATGTGAAGAATCATTTATCGAAAATCAATATGAAGGATCGAGACACACGACGAAAAGCAAGAACTCCCCAAAAGTCATGGAGAAGTCTATCCGAAAAGACCCTAACAAGGTATGAGGATAAATAGATCCAATCCCTAAAAGGAGGCGGATCGTTGTATATCAAAGTCCAAAATAAAGATTGGAGAAAAATGAAGAAGTCGTGGTCCAAAGATGAAGAATCTCTCAAAAACTTCAAGTGAAGAAAATCCTATTATGAAGAGAAGACCATAATTTCAAGAACGTCTCTCGAAGATTCGAAGTATGAAGTCGCTGCCAAATATCGGCCCGAGAAAGGTCTCAAATCGCGAACCAAGTTATGCCAAGATATGAACTTTCTGATATCCCGAGAAGCAGTTTTAAAAGATTTGGTCCTTTAGCTAACTATTGATTAAATCGTTCACCTTATTTTCGGACTAAATAACTATCGAAATAAGTCAAACAATGCATCCTCGTGATCATTAAAGACAAAAATAAAATATAAGAGATACACCTAGGAATAAGGGAGTCTAAGTGAATAATTGGCCCACATGAGTTCGTGATAGTTTGCTAACTTATAATAACAATGATCTCGTTTTTAAGCTTGGTATGGGGAACGTGAAACTTGAGGATGATAAACATTCATGGCTGCCAAAACCAATGTAAGTTTTTAATTTCTTTACTTGTTTCTATCTTTTCATCTTTAGTATTTAATAAAGGCCAAGGTAGGTTATTTATGATGGGAAATGTAAACCGTGCTTAATATTAATGCATTGCATGAGGGCATTGCAATTGTCAAGTGTAGGGGATTTAATAAGTGTGAAAACACTTATCCTTTTACCACTTATTTCCAGTAATAACAAGACCAAAACGTGTGATTTATGTCGTAAAAGTCGGAATTATGCGTGGTTTGTGTTTTTATTGTGTTTTAGGACCAAAATATGAAAAAGGAAGAAAACACGGGCTTTCACGGGCTTTTATCGAAGAAAACGGGAAAAGACGAAGTCAAAAGATCAAGAGTGCTTAAAGAACGGATGTCCAAGACCTATTCTGGAGATTTATCGAAGAACAAGTCTGAAGACGGAAGTTTAATGAAGTCGAACAACTTAAGTCTAATAGAAGAAGAAAATTAAAAGACAAGTTCAAATCCCGAGACTACAAAGACGAAGAATTAAAATCGAGTCGAGAAGAAAAAGAAAGAAGAAAGCACCACACATGCCTCCCACTTCCCTATAAATACCCTCCTAATCACATTAGGAGGGGGTTAGCTAGTTTTTATTTTTCAAGTTTCTTTCTAGTTTTTAGAGAGAGAAAGTCTTAAACTTTCTCTCACTAAATTTCATCTTTTTCTTAATCTTTCAAGATTAAACACTTTGTATTGCTTACTTTCATTAATCAAGTTCCATTTTAAGCTTTTTAATCCTTATTCTCATTCTACACTTCTTGATTTATTTACCTTTGATCCGATTTACATTCTTCATGCTTATGATTTGATGTTTTCGTGAGTAAAGGATTGTTCTTTTTGGTTTACACACAAGCTACTTCGTCTAAGCCATAAGCTCGTAATGCTTATTGGCTTATTTCGAGTCATAGCTTATTGATCTTCGGTTTTCCATCAAAGTTTTTGGTTATTTTAAAAGCCTTTTTCATAAAGTCCTTGATTTTATATCTTAAAAAGTTGTCGAATTTTAGCTTAATAAGTTGTTTAAGGTTTGAGTCGAATAGCTTATCAATTGTGCTTATTGCATTTTTCTTAGATTTCCACCAATTTCGGAATTGGTACCATCCATCGCAATCTTAGGGTTTGTATGCTTATTCCGACGGTTTACTACACATTCCGATAGCTTTGGTTTTTGATCGCAATAACCCATTAGGGTTTTACTTTGCGATCGGTTTGATTTTCCCCTTATTCCGATCTGGGTTGCGATCGCTTATTGCGATCGCATATTCCGACGGGTCTTAAGGCCTTGGTTAAGACGAAGTGCTGCCCATTTTTCGATAGCATCATTCCGATAGATATACATTGCGACAGTAGCACTTTACATCATTCCGATCTGAATCATTGCGATAGTGGCTTTCCGATAGATGGTCATTGCGATAGTATTGATCTTGACTATTCCGATGGTTAATGTTAGTTATATTCCGATGGTTGCAATTTTGGTGTATTCCGATGGACATGAATTGTTTTATTACGATTGATTAAGTTTTTAAGTTTTTAAGTTTTTTTCAAAGTTTAAAGTCTCAAGAATTTTCTTAATTAACTTCTATTTTAATTTTGTCCAAGTTTCAAATTTACTCAACGACACTTTAATTACTTGCTAGTAGTTTAAAACAAACAAACCAAATCATTCTCTTGATTCACCAAAAGACAATTGAGTCGCACTTTAGATCGGTTTTCAATTCGAAAAGATTCGGAACTATAACGAACTTTGATACTTTGGTTGCAAAAAGCTAAGTATTAATTCTCCATATGTAGGCTCTGTGTAATGATCTTGAAGAACAATTAATATAATATTTTTGATGTAGAAGTAGAATAACCCAACCTTGTGTTCCATGTCTTGTTTTATCCACGTGATGAAGAACTTATAGAGGAAATATAAGTAGACCTCGATCCCTTGTCAATATTCTCATCCTTTGTGAGACACTGAGCACGATAATGTAACTCCTTCAAGTGTTATGACAAGTCTTCGTCACCAAACATTTAAAGCATGAACAAGTTATCTTTAAAGTCTATGACTGGGAGTGCATGACTTTAAGATATGATAGAACACAAACTTGCAAAAATCTTCTTCAATCATCAAACTTACCAGAAGAATTCTTCCCCTTAAGCTAACACTTCTTCATGACGAAACTTATTCTTCATATCATATGTAAAAGCTTTTGGATGGATAACTCTTTTACAAGGCTACCTCGATTACATAATCAAATCCAATAAATTACCTCACGAATGGTTGTCAACTCGCATTAAAACCATTAATTCCTTTTAAAAATATCCGAGCCATAAATATCAACATGATATTCTATATTAAAACGGAGATTCCATGTACCTTTGTGTGTATAATCCTCCTTTTTGTGTTCTTAAAACGTACCAATTTTCTCAAACATCAGCAATCAGTGTGTTACCCGAGATCCTCCTCTGTCCAATATCCTTTCATGTGTATTGTCCGATATCGGACAACACGTATCAGCGTTTGAACAACCATATCTCGGACAACACTGTCAACGCTGTCAGCGTTGACTTATTCCATCAGCGTCAAAATCCTTCTTGTCAGCGTCAATTTAACCCTTTGTCAGCGTCAATAATCTGCTGACGTCATCTAGGGCTTGTATTCCATAAGAACAGTAAAGTAATATCTTCCATGTGATGATTTTCTTGTATCTTGTCCATAAATAACTCATATCTTCTCCATAATATACGTATGAAGAATAAATGAGTATCCCTATAAATCAGGCCATCACACGTCTTTAATCCAGACTGTTTTGCAAAAATCATTCTCGTGAATAATTAACTTCCAAAAGAAAAACTGATCTTTTACGTCCCTTTTAGAAGCCGATTTTTAGGGAGTCCCACGTATATCCAGCACACATCTAAAAGTTACACAACAACTCCTGAATTGTAGGAAGTCCCACGTAAACTTGATCTGCATTGTATTCTGCCAATCACATCTTTTGAACCGTGTGAACACAACAATATTTCCACCAATTATAGGATTAGAACCGTGTGAACACAAGTATCCTTCACCAATTAAAAACGAAGGGCTTATATCTAGATTTAGCCCCACGTGAGCAATCATGGACGAGCAAACACTTGATCTAAGCCCAAAATATGTATATACCTTTTTCTCCTTTGGCCGTGTGAACGCAGGTTTCTCAACCAATCATATGCATAGAGTCGTGTGAACACAACTCTGAATGTGACGTCACTAGTCTTTAGGCTTTGATCGTGTGAATCGTACTTACTCTTTGTGAATATCCCATGTGAACAGATCATAAACGAATACAAGCAGAACACACCTTTTTCTCCTCCAGTCTTAATAGCCAATACATAAACAGGAGTAGTATTGATCTTGAATCTAGGGTTTACTCAAAAACCCTAACAGCAAACATCACAAAACCAATGGATCTAGGGTTTCGGATGAAATCCTAACACTTTAACTCCTTCATTAGCCACAAAACTCCTTCTTTTCTGTTTAAAAATCGATTCTAGGGTTTAATATAAACCCTAATTCATTATTTTATGTGAAACAGAAAATCTGAAAATCACTCATCAGCCAACTTTGACGCCTAATAACTTTTTCCTGGGGATAAAACTCGACAATCCCTCCGGTGGATGTTTAGATTTATGTATGTAGAACAAACATATAAAATTTCGTGACGATCCAACGGTTCAATCAAAAGTTATGACCTTCTGAATACTGCTGCGCACACAAAAACGTCCAGAAAAACCCTAGACGGATTTTTCTTCTTTTCACCATACACGAACACCTAGTTGGTCCTAGCATCACGAGCCATGAGGCTCTGATACCAATTGTGGAAACCTTGGTTTCCGGATCTTTGAAGCTACTAGGAATGCATCATGTTCATATGATTAAATAATCAAAGCGGAATAAGAACATAACACATTAACAAGGTGTTTAGGCACGAATAACATGAATTAAAACACAATTGGATTGCCCATTATATTAATAACGAATAACCACTAGGTGTGTGTACATTGAATCCCACACCTAGTCGACACACACTTTAGGTTTACATTGTATATGAATTGATAAATAAAACCTAAGACCCTTGGTTCCTTTTATAATGTAAGGATTAGGGTTTACAAGAGATAAGAATGAATAAACAAGTAAATCTTCTATTTAAATAAACTTATGCAGAATATCTTTGCATGTTTATCTAAATAGAAGCTTCCATAAGCTTCTTTGTCTACGTTTTGTCAATGCTTGAATTGCATGTGACAATGCTTAGATTGCACATGACAACTCTTGAGCTAACAACGCCTAATTTACTCTTATCAACGCTTGATTAACTCTTGACAACGTTTGGACAATATCTTCATGTTTTCTTCATTTTTGAGTTTCTGCCACATCAACTTTTTGACCCAACATCAAGTGTACAACAGGTACCAAATTATACAGGTCATTAAGCTTACAAAACATAGATCGAATGAACAATTTTATTATTATGTGGGCCATCAGAGTCGATCTCCATCGGAATTACCTTCAAGCACCTGAGATAAAAACATGCAAAAATCATATCAGCGAATGCCGAGTGAATTCGTAGAGTTTAATAAAACTGTTATATAAAACAATCATTGAAATTAGAACACAAGTATAATATCAGAAGTAAGTCCTCGTATTGCTAGTCAGGCAATATATAAAGCAAAGCATACATCTTAAACCGTCCATGAGACCGTAGCCTCAATATTACCATTATAGGTAACATTATTATCGTTATTGGATTGAGTTGTTGCATTCGATTGCATTGGATTATTATTAGCCGCATGAAATTGTTACCTTACTATCACAAACAACGGGCCGCGAACCCGACAAACAATTTGCCCATCTAAGTTAGCGTGTCATCACAAAAATCACGCTATGGAAATCTTCTCATACATAAATTCGCTTACCAATCAATGTGGTACGACGGGGATCAACCGTCAAGGCGCGAACTGGGGTGATCTTCCCCAAATAGTACTATCATATGCATAAGCGTCTACCAAATCCCGGTAGTTCACAATTCATGCTAATGGGACTTTAAGTGACATAACCTAACTACTAATAATCCTTTTTATCTCGTTTATTGGGTCATAGCATCATTCGGGTCCATATCATTTAGCATACCATCGGGACTACTTGTATTCTATTTTTATCTAAAACTAGCATGTTATTTCCCTCGCGGGTTTACAAATCATTTTATAAAACATTTAAAAGAGTGCGAGGCTATGAACTCACGTTGATTATGAAAGGCGGTTTATCGGCGACGGGCGTGCTTCGATCACGGAAACCTATATAAATAATACTCGGTCTTATACTTTTGTCCAATGACGTTATAAAAATAATAGCTATATATACATATGATGATTTTATAAATATGATGATGATCAAGTGGGTTTGTACATCTTTATTCATTCATTATAGTGTTATGTGTTGGTAAATTTTTATACTAATCTCACTAGTTTATTTTGTTTACATGTTTAGGCCCAATAAGCCCATTATAAGCCCATTACCTTATTTTAGTCCATTTTACACTTTTAACATCAGTCCTATACTTAAATGATGGGCCCAAGTGGGTTAAGCCCAATGAGTAAGTCCTTTAGTGTTTAGCCAAATTAGTTGGATTAATAGTCCAATAAGGCTAATTTGACTCGTTAATGTCTATATATTATAAAGCTCGGGTTTTATCGGTTTTAAATTTTAATATGTACTTATATATAAGTATATGAGTTATAAAAATTTTACATTAGACGGGTCCGACCATCTAAGTTTTAATTGACGAAAACGTTAATTTTACGATTTTAGCCGAAAAGACGTAAAAATCATGTTTATAGTTTTATAACTTATAAAGCTTATCAAATTGCCATTTTTATAAAATGTCTCATTTATTTATTAATGTACATACTTATATAAATGTAATATATAAGTTAGTGGGTTTTAAGTTTATATTTTATATTGTATTTACTTGAGTGCTAATATTATACTATATACTTTTATTTCACAAATCTGATTTTTACTTTCACTTTCACCATTTTTACCATATCTTGAGTTCTACAAGGAGATAGAAGCTCATTTTTGGATGACATAAACTTCATATTATGTGCTAAATTAACTTAGCTTTAGCTACAGCTCAATCTATCTCTAAGTGTCCCTAATAGTCCACACAAAACAGACTATTCAGATTGGTACTTTAATTTTGTTTTGATCATATCTCACTCATTATAATGATTCCATTGCATGGCCAACTCTTACATGTGTACAAGTCTTAATACTTAGTGTATATCTATGCCTTTAACATATGGTTCTTTACTGTTTTTATACATCCTAATAATTTAAGTAAGATTTACTACTTTTACATGTAGTTTTCCATCTTTTTATCCAAGTTTATCAACACATGATCCCCAAACAATATTTTTATCATCATATATCATCATATACATATACATTAGGAAGAAAAATACATTTTAAATTTACAAAAATAACAATGAAAATGGGAAGAATGATCTTGTTTACCAACCAAGATTATAACTTGTCTTTTGATGACAACACCTTGAGGTACACCAAAACTATCTTCAAGATCATCAATCACCAAGAACTCTTGTTGAAAAATCAGCCCTAGGACACAAGAAAATCACCTCCTTGGATGTTTCAATGATCACCAATCAACAAAGCTTCAAGGATTTTCCATCATATGTGTGAATAACACAAGATTCTATGGTTAAAATTGATCAAATGGGGGTGTTTGTTGATGATTTTGGACGGCAAGGGTAGAGAGAGAAGGAGAGAGTATGTGGTGGTGTGTATGTGATGGAATGAGGAAGTGGTTTGAGAGAAATGGTTTTGATGTGTTTAGTTAACTTGCAAAGTTAACTAGACAAGTGTACAACTTGTTACTACAAGTTGACACCTAAGGGTGTTGGTGGAGCTAGTTTAGCCGTCCCATGAGTGGGGTGAGGCAAAACTTGTTTTGTCTCATCCCACTAATTTACGGGTACTCCTCAATTCTAGTTTCCTCGATTTGCGTGCCCTCGGGTCGTTTTACGAAAAACATTTTTATTAATTATGAATCAACGGCACAAAACGAATCTAATAAAAATTGTCTCATCAAAAACGGAGTTTAAAAACGTAAATACGTAATCCTACGGTTTCCGGTTTAGTCGTAAAGGACGTTAAATTATGCGCGTAAGCCCAAATTTAAATTCGTAAATTGTGAGTTCATCATCCAACATAAAAATAAATTTTAAAATAATATACGAGAAAATAATTTACTACTTGAAAATGTTAGAATGTCACATTCGGCCTTGACACTGCCTGTGCATTCATTACATCACAAGGACCTCATGGTTCCACAGTGTTGCATGATGATTTAACTCAAATCAGTAAGCACATCTTGGAGTAAATGGACATCAAATGGAATATGGCTCTGCTTAGTATGAGAGCCAACAGATTCTATAAAAATATGGGAAAAAAATTTCCATTAATCCTTCTGATGTAGCTGGATTTGATAAATCAAAGGTGGAGTGCTAAAACTGTGGGAAGTAAGGTCACTTTGCTAGGTAATGCAGATCTCCAAATAATGGTATCAGCTATAGGAAGGAAAGCAGGAATGAGGATTCTGATGCCAAGGCTATGGTAGCCATGCAAGGAATAGATGGAGTTAGATGGGATTGGAGCTCTATGACAGAAAGTGTTGAAAGGAATCAAGCTCTAGTTGTTGAGGAGACAGAGAAAGAATTTGCTCTTATGGCCATGTCTACTTCTAGCTCAGACAATGAGGTATATGATGACTCTTACTGTACCAAAGGATGTAGGAAAAATATTGAGTCATTGTTGGAAATACGTTTTTACGTATTTAGTAAGATTCGGTCACTCCAACAATATATTAAGTAGTAGCTCGTAGTCTAGATATCTTTATTAAACAAACAAAGTCAAGCCTAGCCTACAACATGTGTAGGCCGGCCCAAACGTGTAAGCCCAAGCCCATTACAAGGCTTGGGTATATAAACCCTCTCCTTTGATGGAGAGGGTGTGTGTTCCTCATTTTTACACATAGTGAAAAAGTGTTTTTCTTTCACTTTCTCTCTCTAAGTGTGTGTGTTCTCACCATCTCTCTATCTCTTTCTCTCTCTAAAACATAAGCAAGATTTACATTTCTACAAATGGTATCAAGAGCCATGGGATGATTGTATTGTTCATGTGTTTGTGTTCTTGATTATCTCGCCATTTTTGATCCATTTTCACACGTCCAATTTTTTTTTTTTTGTTTTTTATGGTTTTTTCTTGATTCAAATCTTCTACATAGTTGTGGTAGAGATTTTGTATAGTTACTTTGGCTAAAAACACAAAATTTTTGGGTGTTTTGATGAGACTGCTTTTATACATAGTCTCATCTTCCAAATAGGGCTTAAAATGCATTAAATATCATCAAAATACCCAAATATATGCTTGTGTTTGTTGCTTGTGTATTTTAGGTACGGATATTGAGATAATGACAAAAGATCACAAGAATCATGCAAAAACGAACACGGGAAACGAAGCCGCACAATGAACCAAGCCCTAGTGAAGACTTTCCCAAGATCAACCCTTGAAGATTTGAAGAATTATGAAGAAGGGTCCTCCAATTATGAAGAATTGACACTTTATACCCTTGTATCCTCATAATTACAAGTTTGGTCCCTAAAGTTTGTCAAAATTACAAAAAGGACCCTTAACTTTGAAGAATTGGCAAGTTTAGCCCCTCAACAAAGCTAAATTGTCAACCAATATCATCCACAAAGTCAAATATATCATGAAGTCCTTCAAAGTACAAGAAATGACAAGTTTGGTCCTTTGAATAATCCAAAATTACAAAAAGGACCCTCAACTTTCAACATTTGGCAAAAATGGTCCCTCAATCATCAAGACTTGGCAATTTCAGTCCTCCAAATTATCAATATTGCAAGTTTAGACCATTATCATTGAAGAAAATACCAATTCAGCCCTTGAAGAATTCAAATATGGCAAGAATTACCCCTGATTTCACTTTGCAAAAGTTTTTGGGCCAAAAGTGTAAAAAGGCAAAAGTTGACAAGGAAGAAAGTAGGCGTTGATAGAGTTTGGAAGGGATTTGACAAGTTTTTGAAACATGGGGGTGTTAAACTGGCCAGACAACATTGTAACCTAGACCACTCACCAGCTGCCACGTGCCCCACTATCTCTTTTCAACCAATGGCAGCTCACCTTTCCTCCATGTCACAATCCCACTCAGCTGAATTAAGATTAAATTAATCTTGGCGCCATTAACACTTATTTAAACTTAATCCAACACAAAAACAAATCAAACCATGTGTTCATCAGCTCAAGAACACAATTAGGCATTCCTTAATCATTATGAATTAAAGGCTAATTCTTTCCAGAATAATGATTAAGGGTCCTATAATCACAACCCAACCTTAATATGTGCCACCTCATCAACCAAGGGTGCACATGAAAGGTGCCCTGCTACACACTTTTGGGAAACTGCCAAAACCTTGCCAGAGAATCAACTATCCAGATACAAGCTTACTTTTTAAGCTTTGTTTGAGCCCTTGGATCAAATTTCAACAGCTATCTTCTTCATATACGTCCAAGAATCAGTCACATGAAGCATATGATTTCAAATTCAAGAGGGCAATTTTGGAACTTCAACCATTAGGGTTTTTAGTTTTTAGCTCTAACTTAGCTCATTGTAAGGCTATATAAAGCCACTTAGGCCTTCATTTTTCAGCTGCTTTTGGTTTTTCCTTTGTTCAAACACTTGTAAATCCTTTTTCAGATTAATGAATTTGAGTTAAGTGCTTTGAAGAAAGACCAAGTGCCATCTTTATTCTGCTTGTTTATGTTCTTAGTTTACTGCTTTTGAAGTTTAAAACCTGTTTTCAAAGAGGAGTGTGCACAAGTTTGCATATTTTCCTCATTTTCTTGATATTTTGCTAAGTCTTGTTCCAATCTTGGAATTCTTGGGCTATAGGGCTGATCATAGCATCCTAACTGAGTTGGTTAAGGTGTGGTGAGGCTTATAACTTGGGGATAATCAAGTGTGGGGTAACAAGTTTGCATCAATCAAGATTTTTCCAAGTTTCTGATTTTTCATGTTATTGTGCTTAACCCTTGTTCAATCTTAGCAGGCTTTTGTGGAAGCTTGTGCTTGTTCTTGCTAGCACATAAGCTCAAAATTCGTGAGTGTGGATGTACATCCATGAGGTTTGCATATTTAATCTCCAAATCTGCTTAAATTGTGATTTTTGGTGATATTTGTATGAAACTGTTGTTCTTGTGAATTTTGTGGCTTGTTCTTGCTTGAATCTGTTTATTAGACTTGTTTTAGTGTTAATTGATGCTTGGTTGGCCTGAAATCTTGTTTTACTTTTGAAAATCTTGATTTGAAAAAGTTAAAGGGGTGTTTGGGTCTACTGGTTTATGCTTGTAATATGTTTATGTGTTAAGGGAAAGTGTTGTTTATGCTTTGTATCTGCTATACCTTTGTTTTAGAGTGTTTTGCTGCAAGTTTTGGGGTTTGAACACTTGAATTGATCAATCTACTATATAGACCTTGTTTCTGCTTGTTTTGACCTAGGATTTTGGGAACACTTAGTGTGTATGCATGCTTAGGGATAAAAGTGGTTTAAACAAAGTTAACATAACCTGTTTGAAAGATTTGAGGTGTTGAAATTGGCTTGTGTGTCAAATACATCAGCAAAAGTAGAAAACTGCATGTGTAGTGTTCATCAGTAACTTTCATTGCTTGAATCTTGCTTAATTCTTTGAACCAGTGCATGAAACCTGTTTAGACTTGCTTATTGGAGTTTATTATAGCTTTTGTGTGCATTTGGTTGAATTTGGCTGGCTGAATTGTGCTTAAACCGCTCTTGAATGCTAAACTGCTCATTGTTCATATCTGTGCAATGTCTGGTGATTAATTGATTAAACTGTATCAATTGGGTGTTTGTGATTGTGTTAATTTGATTGTTATTGACTTCTTTTGATCCAAAGATCAATTGGGTGCCTTTGTGAAATCTGAATCCAAGAAAAAGTCACTAAAGACAAAAAGTCAAAATAGTCAAGCAGTGGAAAAAGTTTCCACTGCTCAACATCCAAAACTAGCCCCTGCTAGTGCAATTTTGTCATCAGCTTATCAAAAAGCTATTCTAGCTTATTCTGACTTGCAACAACTTATTTTTTGTAATAGATCTTCATTATTTGACCCATTTAAGTGAACTGGAGCTCATGAGACTTTGACTTTGACTTTTCACTAGAAAACCAACTTATTTGACTTTTAAGATAAGTGCTTATTTGATTTTCCAGCTTATTGAGTGTGCTTATTTGAAAGGTCTTTGGTTTTTAAGCTTAGTTTTGTCAAAAGAAACATTTTGCAACTTGAATCAGCTTCTGAGGTGGTCTAGATCATAAAAACGACTATTTTGTCATTTTGTGAATAAGTTGTTGACTTGTTTCTGGCTTATTAAGTGGTCTTATTTGAAATTTCTTTTTGCAAAAGTCTTTGTTAGGTCAAAAGAAGGTTGTGTGTTAAATTTTAGCTTATGGCAACATCTTATGGCTTAATGGGCCAAAAAGCCCATTAAGAATAAGCTGCTTATTATAAGTTAGCTTATTTCACATTTTCAGCTTTTGGGCCTTTGGGAAAAGTTGTTTAAAATCAAATTTTAAGTCAACCTGTGCTTTTTGAGCTTAATTTGAACAATTTTTCTTATTGGGCCTTAATTGAGCCCAATAAGGGACTGTTTTGGGTTTGGCCCCTTTTCTAGGCCCAATAGGGGTATTTAGGTAATTTCACTTTCATTTCTGAGTTATTTAGGTTAATATAAGCTAGTTTGCAAGTTTTTAGAATTTTTTATTATTTTTGGATTTTTAATATTATTTTAATATTATTTTATTATTAAAAATTAAAAGTCTGATTTTCTAGGTTTTTATATTTCTCCTAGGTTCTAAGTACTTAATTAGGATTTTTTCAACTTTCCAAATATTTTCTAGGTCTTTTAATTATTTTCTATAATTAATTTAAGATTTAATTGATTTTAGGAGTTTTTAATTGTTTAAAAATAGATTTAATTGGTTTTAAAATTTTGAAAAATAGTTTTTAGGTTAATTAGAGTATTTTTGAGGTTTACAAACTTGAAAATCTTGTTTAGGGCTTTTTAATAATTAATTTTGATTTTTAGGGCTTTAATTAGCATTAAAAAAGTCATTATCTAATTAATTAAAGGATTTTGGCAAGTTTGGATTTTTTGTAAACTCTTAGAATATTATTAGGGATTTTTGGTAATTTTTAGAAATTTTTAGGTTAAGATTTTAATTTTGGTGGTTTTTACGACTTCACGTGTACGCCTTTTTAGACTTAGTTTAATCCGTCTTCATAACCGTCATTCTCTTCTAATCCCTTTTCTATTTTTTCTTTCTCAAATATAATCACAAATTAATCCATATCATTACACACATAACACACTAGCCTCCTTGAGAACGAACTCAATTGGGTCATTCACACACGGTTTTCCTAAATCGTCGTGCTCACTTGCCCTATTTATTGCTTCCTTTTCCTAAAGGTGTAGCAAAACCTCAACATCATTTTGGCGCCGCTGCCGGGGAGGCGTGTTGTGTTTTGATTTGAAATTGTTGTTTTTATACTAACCATAATTAGTATTTGTATTAGTAGCACTCTACTAATACGTATTATCGTTTTTCGGTTTTTGTGTGAATATTATTACTATATTGTATACGTAGAACAATAAATACACAAGTACTCCAAATACGTGAGAGATCACAACCTTGACTTGGGAGGTCATTACCCAATCATTGTATTCGAATCTCAAACCAAAGAAAAAGGCAAAAATAGATAATTACTTTCGTGAAGCTTAATCTTGAAAATACAAACTATAAGGTGGGTATAAGGCGGATATTATAAAATATATCCTAAGGAAAAAGGCTCTTAAGTGCTTCGCGCCGCCTCGTTTCCCCGCTTGCTTGTGAGTATTTGATTGTGAGAGTGAATCGAGGGTTTTGCCGCCCAAAGTATTACTAAGTATCATATATATTTTCTTGGTTTCTATTGATTAAACCCTCTTGAACGATTTGGTGTTCCACCATCGTTCTAAAGTCATCGAAGGCGTTCACTCCACGTGTTCGTTTTCATTCCTTTAGGCTTCGTTAATCAATAGATTTGATTAGTGAGGAGATTTGTGGACTTTTTGTCTACTTAATACATTTCACCAAGCTCCAAAAAGGTTAATACAATCAAAAACCACAAAAAAAATTGAAAAAATACAAAACACCAAAAAGAATCTTCTTTGCTCATCCCCTCGTTGTACGTGACGTTTATGCTAACTCGAAATCAAGCAAGACGTGCACGTAAACGAAAGAACAAAACTCCCACTCCCAACAATTCTAGTGAGGAGTCTCCTATTGACGAACCCATTGTAAGAGAAGCACCAACCATGGCGAATCGAACTATGATGGAGTTACTTCAAGCACCCACCGAGGGTTATGGAGAGGCTATTGTGATTCCCGCTATCCTTGCGGAGAATTTTGAGGTTAAGACGGGTTTGTTGTCCATGATTCAAAACAACAAATTCCGTGGTGATGAGAAGGACAATCCTCACAACCATATCCGCCAATTCAATCGTCTTACCGCTACTTGCAAGTTTAAGGATGTCTCTAACGACTCGATTAAGATGATGCTTTTTCCGTATTCCTTAGCGGGGCCCGCAAAAATTTGGTTAGAGAAAGAGCCACCCAATTCTATATTGACGTGGAAGGATCTCGTGTCTAAGTTTGTGAACCAATTTTTTCCGCCCTCTAAGACTACGCACTTGAAAAACGAGATTTCAAAGTTTTCACAAGAATTTAATGAAAGTTTTTCAACGGCTTGGAATAGGTTTAAGGAAATGTTACATGAATGTCCTCATCACGGTTTTTCCGATTTGCATCAAATTGACACGTTTTACAATGGACTTAATGATCATGAAAGGGATTATTTGAATGCCGCCGCGGGTGGTAATTTTTTGTGTAAAACGGTTGAGGAAGCTTTGGTGATAATTGAAAATAGATCTAAGGTGTATAGTCCTCGTAGCACGTCTGGTGTTCGTAAGGCTTCGTCTTCGGCTTCACCTTCTTTTTCTAATACCATCGATGCTTGCCAAATTGAGGCAAACTTGGAAAACAAGATTTTTGATAAGTTGAAAGGACTTTTGATTGAGTTTAAAGTTGGTGAACCAATTGCTCCCGCTAAGGCTAAAGCGGTTGAGGTTTCTTGCATGTATTGTGGTGGAGGTCATGATTTCTCCGAGTGCATTACCAACGGCGGTAACACTTCGAGTGCCTTTGCGGCCACGGGAAATTACAACCAAAACGGTCAAGTTTCCCGCTCTAATCAAATGACTCCACCGGGTTTTGGAACAAATCAAAATGCTAACAACTATCGCAACAATCAAGTTGGTTTTAAGAACAATTACAACAAGGGAAACTATGGGAATCAAGGGGATAATAATCAAGTTTCAAACAAAAATGATTTTCAAAATAACAACAAAAGTTTGCAAACATTGAAAGATCTTCCAAGTGAGTTTGTTGAATATGCTAGTGGTAATGATGCTAGGTTTGACAACATACAAAGAGAAATCATTAGCCTAAGATCCGAGTTTAAAAACGACTTGAAGAAAGAGTTGAAAAATGAGTTAGCCAATGAACTTAAAATCCACACCAACAAGATGGAAGGAAATGTCACTAGGTTGCAACAAAACCAACAAAAAATGGAACAAGGGAAACATGAGATTAAACAAGAGATGCTTAAGGCCGAGAAAAGGCAAACCGAAGCCGTATTAAGGCAATCTAATTTTGAAGATAAAATCTCGTCTATGTTTGAGGCAATAATGTGTAAACCGTCGTCAAGTGGTCTTCCTAGCAACACCATATCCAACCCTAAGGGTGAGATGAAAGTGATTACCACACGTAGTGGTAAGACACTTAAGGAGCCGATTCCTCAAACAATTGCTCCTACGGAGGAAGCAATTGAGGAAGAACCCGAGGTGGTGGTCCAAAAGGAGCATGTCCCAATCCCACGAAGTACCGCTCATACCACACCTACGGTTGACCCATTACCATCATTGGAACCCGAGATTCCAAAGGCTATGCCTACTATGCCTAAACCCACACCACCTTTGCCCTATCCATCGAGACTTAGGAAGGAGAAACGTCAAGAGCGCGACAATTACCAATTTGAGCTTTTTATGAAAATGTTTCGTGATTTGCACCTTAATGTGAGTTTCGCCGATGCTTTGGTCATGATGCCTCGATTTGCCGCTAACTTTAAGAGTATGTTGAACAACAAGGAGAAATTGCACCAATTGTCTAGTTGTTCGTCGGTTTATCTTAATCGCATACCTCAAAAAGTCGGTGATCCTGGTAAATATTTGATCCCTTGTGCAATCCAAGACATGGAAGAATGCTTCGCCTTGGCCGATCTTGGTGCTAGCATTAACTTGATGCCACTTGCAATCTTCAAGTCGCTCAATCTTCCTAATCTTACTCCTTCACTAATGTCTATCGAGTTGGCCGACCATTCCACAATTCCCGCATGTGGCTTGGCGGAAGACGTTTTTGTGAAAGTGGGGAAGTTCTACTATCCCGTAGACTTCATTGTTGTTGATATCCCCACGGATCCTCAAGTTCCTCTCATTTTAGGTCGTTCGTTTTTAGATACGTCTATGGCTTTGATCGATGTGCATGCTAGAAAGATCACCTTACGTTTCAACGACGAGGAACTTGTTATAAACGCAACTCAAAACTCTCAAATTTCTCATGTTTATTCCGTTGCAACCATAAACCTCGTTGATATGATTGACGTGGTTTGCGAGGAATTTTCACAAGAAGTTATAGGTTTTGGTGATGAAGAAACTAGTGGCAATCCCACTATGTTGGATCCAATTCTTGATAATTCGACACCAACCTTCACTCCATTTGAAGGTGGTGGTTTTACGTTGGAAGAATGCAATGTTCCACGTACTTGTGACGAAGACCTCGACAACGATGAGGACTTCTCGATTATCAAGGATTTTCTTAACGATTTCCCATTTCCTCCGCCCGAGGAGGTTATGAGTATCGAGCCCAAATCTTCACTTGAGGAACCACCTATTCTCGAGTTGAAAGATTTACCTCCTCACCTCGAATATGTCTATTTGGAGGAGGACGACAAGTTGCCGGTTATTATTGCGAAGGAACTTTTGAATGATGAAAAAACCGCACTTGTCGATGTTCTAAAGGCTCACAAAGGGGCGATTGCGTGGAAGTTATCCGACATTAAGGGGATCGATCCCAAGTTTTGTACCCACAAAATCTTAATGGAGGAAGATTTCAAGCCAACAATCCAAAGTCAAAGGAGGGTGAACCCCAAAATTCACGACGTCATCAAAAAGGAGGTCCTTAAACTCCTTGACGCGGGAATGATTTACCCTATTTCCGATAGCCCTTGGGTGAGTCCTATCCATTGTGTCCCTAAAAAGGGAGGGATGACCGTTGTGCCAAACGATGCCAACGAGTTGATTCCCACTAGACTCGTGACCGGATGGAGAGTGTGCATCGACTATCGTAAGTTGAATGAAGCCACTCGAAAAGACCATTTTCCCTTGCCCTTCATGGACCAAATGTTGGAGCGTCTTGCGGGAAACGATTTCTATTGCTTTTTAGATGGTTTTTCCGGTTACTTCCAAATTCCCATCGATCCTCGTGATCAAGAAAAAACTACGTTTACGTGTCCATATGGAACGTTTGCCTATCGTAGAATGCCATTCGGACTTTGCAATGCACCGGGAACTTTTCAACGATGCATGATGGCTATTTTTCATGATATGATCGAGAAGACGATGGAAGTCTTCATGGATGACTTTTCCGTGTTTGGTGATTCCTTTACTTCGTGTTTGTCGAACCTTGAGAGAATGTTAAAACGTTGTGAGGAAACCAACCTTGTGCTCAATTGGGAAAAGTGTCATTTTATGGTTAAGAGTGGAATCGTCTTAGGGCACAAGGTCTCGAAAGCGGGGATTGAGGTAGATCAAGCTAAGGTAGACGTCATCGCCAAATTACCTCATCCCAAAACCATCAAGGGAGTTAGGAGTTTCCTAGGCCACGCGGGCTTTTATCGACGATTCATCAAGGATTTCTCGAAGATTTCTCGACCCATTACACATCTTCTTGAAAAAGAGGCACGTTTTGTCTTTGACGAAGATTGTGTACGAGCCTTTGAGATCCTTAAGAGGAAACTTACCGAAGCTCCCATTCTTGTTGCTCCAAATTGGAACCTCCCCTTTGAGCTAATGTGTGATGCTAGTGATTACGCTATAGGGGCCGTTTTGGGGCAACGTCATGATAAGCACTTCTTGCCTATTCACTATGCTAGCAAGACGATGACCGAGGCTCAACTTAAATACACTACAACGGAAAAGGAGTTCCTTGCCGTGGTGTATGCATTTGAGAAATTCCGACCTTATCTCGTCTTGACGAAATGCATAGTGTATACGGACCATTCGGCTATCAAGTATCTCATGGCTAAACAAGATGCAAAGTCGAGATTACTTCGTTGGATTCTCCTCCTTCAAGAATTTGATCACAAAATCGTTGACAAAAAAGGAGCCGAGAATCTAGCGGCCGATCATCTCTCTCGTTTGGAAGATCCTCACCAAAGTGTTTACGAGCCTAAGGAAATCACCGAAACATTTCCGCTCGAGACACTCGGCGTAGTGAATTCTAAGCTTGATTCTTCTACCCCATGGTTTGCGGATTTTGCAAATTACCATGCGGGTAACTTCATCGTTAAGGGTATGACGACTCAAGAAAAACGAAAATTCTTTCGTGACGTCAAGTTCTACTTTTGGAACGACCCTTACTTGTTTCGAACTTGTGCGGATCAAATCATCCGACATTGTGTTTTTGGCACCGAAGCTTCTAACATCCTTAGAGCTTGCCATGAGGGACCCACGGGTGGTCACCACGATGTTAATCTCACGGCTAAGAAGGTGTTTGATGCCGGCTTCTTTTGGCCTACTATTTACCGAGATCCACAAATTCTTGTGAAGTCTTGTGATGCATGCCAACGACAAGGAAAAGCCTCACAAAAAGATGAAATGCCACAAAATATCATTCAAGTATGTGAGATCTTTGACGTTTGGGGTATAGACTTTATGGGGCCGTTCCCATCATCTCGTGGTAATAAGTACATCCTTGTTGTGGTTGACTACCTATCTAAGTGGGTGGAGGCAAAGGCCTTGCCCACTAATGATGCTCGTGTGGTAGTTAAGTTCTTGAAAAGCTTGTTTGCTAGGTTTGGAACCCCTCGTGCGATCATAAGCGATCGTGGAACCCATTTTTGTAATGACCAATTCGAAAGGGTCTTAAGAAAATATGGAGTTACACATCGTCTTTCTACGGCTTATCACCCACAAACGAGTGGGCAAGTCGAGGTTTCAAACCGAGCATTGAAGAGGATCTTGGAGAGATCCGTAGGAGAAAACCGACAATCTTGGTCGGATAAGTTAGATGATGCTCTATGGGCCTTTAGGACCGCTCATAAGACACCCATTAGGTGCACTCCCTATAAGCTTGTGTATGGAAAGAATTGTCATTTGCCTATCGAGTTAGAACACAAGGCTTATTGGGCCCTAAAGCATTGTAATGATGATATGGAGACCGCGGGAAAACACCGGAAAATGCAATTAAATGAATTGGATGAATTGAGGGATATTGCTTATGAAAATTCATTGACTTACAAAGAGAAAACTAAAAAGTTGCATGATTCAAAAATTAAAAACCGGGTTTTTAACATTGGGGATCAAGTTTTACTTTTTAATTCAAGATTGAAAATCTTTTCCGGTAAATTGAAATCCCGTTGGTCCGGTCCATTCACCGTGACTCAAGTGTTTCCTTATGGGACCATCGAGCTAGCTCAAGATGATGGTTCTAACTTCAAGGTGAATGGACATAGGTTGAAGCACTACTTTGGCGGGGAAGTTCCATCCTTGAACTACCTCGACCAAGTCACCTTCCCCAATGATAATTAGTATTGAGGGGATCGAGTCGAGCTCATGACTCGGTAATCAAAAACGAGGAGCCTCGTGGGGGAGTCCCATGCTTATCCTATGTACATATTATCGCTTTCATAGTCTAATGTAGCTTACGTGTGGGGATTTGTGCCCTTCCAACCTTTGTTCCGTGGTTGTTTGTGATATGTGGTTTTTAGATCATGATCTTCACGATTGGAGCCTCTCGTGCTCGTTTTATAGGAGCACTCGATCGTTTGCTTTGGAGATATTTCTCAATATCCATGATATATCCTTTGATTTTCTAACCTTAGGTTTTTAGCACACTTAATAAACGGCTATTACTTATTGGTTACACCCTTTCCATGCTAGATTAGGCATTCGACTACGTCTCTAGTATGGGGGTGTTTGCACCCCTAGAATCGAAACATTGAGGACAATGTTTAACTTTAGTATGGGGGGGTGAATAGATACTTGCCTTGCCAAACCTTCACGCTTTCCAAAGTTTATCGTTTTGTTTATCATTTTTGTTGCAAAATAAGGCTAAAAATGGCCAAATTTTAATTTTTTTCTCATACTTTATAAGTGTTTATAGACACGAATGTAGATTTTCCGATGGCGAGAATAAGAGTAATTTTTGACTCGACCGTGCGTGTTGAGCACTTAGCTTTGATTCCTTAACTACACATTAGGCTAAGTCTCTTAAATGAGGACGAGAAATGATAGAGTTAATTATAAGTTACTATGCTAAACGTAGAGTACTCGTATTCTTTCAAAAACTCATGTGTTCTCGTTGTTTGCTTATTCTCCCTTCGCATGTAAATATTTTTTTGCTTAATAAATATTGATTTAGCGGTTTAGTTAGGATTGTTGGGTTTCTAGTCTTTTCTAGTAGCTTCCGTGTAATTAAATTGGGAAGACATTAAGGTATCGCCAGCGTCACGGTTTTGAAGTATTGGCACCCTAATAATCGAAAGCTTCACCCAATAATAAGATTTCAAGTGCTCACCTAAATCAAGCAAAAAATTTGAAGCCCCACAAGGCCTAAAATCAATGCAAAATTGAAAGTGAATCAAGCCTTAATCTTCGAAGCTTTAAAGATCCAAAATTCGCCTTTGCGTGAGGATATACGTCTTTGGCTAATAAAACCACCGATGAGGCGGATAATAAAAGGCAAGGCAAGACCGAAGTCATAATAAAAGCTTCATGGCGAAGTTGAATAAAAGATGGAGGTAAACCAAAGATAATAAGGCCCTTCCGTTAGGGGGCGTATAAAATTCTTGGTAATAAGTCTCATGTTCAAAACCGTTATAAAACCGTGTTTATCGATTCTTCTTGTCAACTTAATTTTTTAACATCGTTGTCTATTAGGAGGGGTTATTAAATTGATGGTCTTAGTTACACCGTTAGGACTCTATTTTTAGACCTAAATCTCTATTATCGCATAAGTCAAACAATGTATCCTCGTGAAACATTCAAGACAAAATAAAATATAAGAGATACAACTTAGGAATAATGGGAGGATAAGTACGTGATTAGGGCATATGAGTAGTGTTAGCATTACTAACTTATAATGACAATGATCTCGTTCCACGCTTAGCATGGAATTAGGGTGAAAATCGAGGACGATGAAATTATTTCTAACGAAGCATTCACGTGTTCTTGTTCTATGAACCTAAACGTCCCATTTTGCGATGAAAATCATACATTATGTCTTTAACACTAGTAGTAGTAATAGTAGTAATATAGCTAGTTTATCATTCAATAAAGTGAATAAAATTAAATTTTGGAGATGCTTTGATACTTTGTTCTAGCATTGCGTGAGGGCACGGCAATGGTTTAGTATGGGGGAGTGATGAGACTGCTTTTATACATAGTCTCATCTTCCAAATAGGGCTTAAAATGCATTAAATATCATCAAAATACCCAAATATATGCTTGTGTTTGTTGCTTGTGTATTTTAGGTACGGATATTGAGATAATGACAAAAGATCACAAGAATCATGCAAAAACGAACACGGGAAACGAAGCCGCACAATGAACCAAGCCCTAGTGAAGACTTTCCCAAGATCAACCCTTGAAGATTTGAAGAATTATGAAGAAGGGTCCTCCAATTATGAAGAATTGACACTTTATACCCTTGTATCCTCATAATTACAAGTTTGGTCCCTAAAGTTTGTCAAAATTACAAAAAGGACCCTAAACTTTAAAGAATTGGCAAGTTTAGCCCCTCAACAAAGCTAAATTGTCAACCAATATCATCCACAAAGTCAAATATATCATGAAGTCCTTCAAAGTACAAGAAATGACAAGTTTGGTCCTTTGAAAAATCCAAAATTACAAAAAGGACCCTCAACTTTCAACATTTGGCAAAAATGGTCCCTCAATCATCAAGACTTGGCAATTTCAGTCCTCCAAATTATCAATATTGCAAGTTTAGACCATTATCATTGAAGAAAATACCAATTCAGCCCTTGAAGAATTCAAATATGGCAAGAATTACCCCTGATTTCACTTTGCAAAAGTTTTTGGGCCAAAAGTGTAAAAAGGCAAAAGTTGACAAGGAAGAAAGTAGGCGTTGATAGAGTTTGGAAGGGATTTGACAAGTGTTTGAAACATGGGGGTGTTAAACTGGCCAGACAACATTGTAACCTAGACCACTCACCAGCTGCCACGTGCCCCACTATCTCTTTTCAACCAATGGCAGCTCACCTTTCCTCCATGTCACAATCCCACTCAGCTGAATTAAGATTAAATTAATCTTGGCGCCATTAACACTTATTTAAACTTAATCCAACACAAAAACAAATCAAACCATGTGTTCATCAGCTCAAGAACACAATTAGGCATTCCTTAATCATTATGAATTAAAGGCTAATTCTTTCCAGAATAATGATTAAGGGTCCTATAATCACAACCCAACCTTAATATGTGCCACCTCATCAACCAAGGGTGCACATGAAAGGTGCCCTGCTACACACTTTTGGGAAACTACCAAAACCTTGCCAGAGAATCAACCATCCAGATACAAGCTTACTTTTTAAGCTTTGTTTGAGCCCTTGGATCAAATTTCAACAGCTATCTTCTTCATATACGTCCAAGAATCAGTCACATGAAGCATATGATTTCAAATTCAAGAGGGCAATTTTGGAACTTCAACCATTAGGGTTTTTAGTTTTTAGCTCTAACTTAGCTCATTGTAAGGCTATATAAAGCCACTTAGGCCTTCATTTTTCAGCTGCTTTTGGTTTTTCCTTTGTTCAAACACTTGTAAATCCTTTTTCAGATTAATGAATTTGAGTTAAGTGCTTTGAAGAAAGACCAAGTGCCATCTTTATTCTGCTTGTTTATGTTCTTAGTTTACTGCTTTTGAAGTTTAAAACCTGTTTTCAAAGAGGAGTGTGCACAAGTTTGCATATTTTCCTCATTTTCTTGATATTTTGCTAAGTCTTGTTCCAATCTTGGAATTCTTGGGCTATAGGGCTGATCATAGCATCCTAACTGAGTTGGTTAAGGTGTGGTGAGGCTTATAACTTGGGGATAATCAAGTGTGGGGTAACAAGTTTGCATCAATCAAGATTTTTCCAAGTTTCTGATTTTTCATGTTATTGTGCTTAACCCTTGTTCAATCTTAGCAGGCTTTTGTGGAAGCTTGTGCTTGTTCTTGCTAGCACATAAGCTCAAAATTCGTGGGTGTGGATGTACATCCATGAGGTTTGCATACTTAATCTCCAAATCTGCTTAAATTGTGATTTTTGGTGATATTTGTATGAAACTGTTGTTCTTGTGAATTTTGTGGCTTGTTCTTGCTTGAATCTGTTTATTAGACTTGTTTTAGTGTTAATTGATGCTTGGTTGGCCTGAAATCTTGTTTTGCTTTTGAAAATCTTGATTTGAAAAAGTTAAAGGGGTGTTTGGGTCTACTGGTTTATGCTTGTAATCTGTTTATGTGTTAAGGGAAAGTGTTGTTTATGCTTTGTATCTGCTATACCTTTGTTTGAGAGTGTTTTGCTGCAAGTTTTGGGGTTTGAACACTTGAATTGATCAATCTGCTATATAGACCTTGTTTCTGCTTGTTTTGACCTAGGATTTTGGGAACACTTAGTGTGTATGCATGCTTAGGGATAAAAGTGGTTTAAACAAAGTTAACATAACCTGTTTGAAAGATTTGAGGTGTTGAAATTGGCTTGTGTGTCAAATACATCAGCAAAAGTAGAAAACTACATGTGTAGTGTTCATCAGTAACTTTCATTGCTTGAATCTTGCTTAATTCTTTGAACCAGTGCATGAAACCTGTTTAGACTTGCTTATTGGAGTTTATTATAGCTTTTGTGTGCATTTGGTTGAATTTGGCTGGCTGAATTGTGCTTAAACTGCTCTTGAATGCTAAACTGCTCATTGTTCATATCTGTGCAATGTCTGGTGATTAATTGATTAAACTGTATCAATTGGGTGTTTGTGATTGTGTTAATTTGATTGTTATTGACTCCTTTTGATCCAAAGATCAATTGGGTGCCTTTGTGAAATCTGAATCCAAGAAAAAGTCACTAAAGACAAAAAGTCAAAATAGTCAAGCAGTGGAAAAACTTTCCACTGCTCAACATCCAAAACTAGGCCCTGCTAGTGCAATTTTGTCATCAGCTTATCAAAAAGCTATTCTAGCTTATTCTGACTTGCAACAACTTATTTTTTGTAATAGATCTTCATTATTTGACCCATTTAAGTGAACTGGAGCTCATGAGACTTTGACTTTGACTTTTCACTAGAAAACCAACTTGTTTGACTTTTAAGATAAGTGCTTATTTGATTTTCCAGCTTATTGAGTGTGCTTATTTGAAAGGTCTTTGGTTTTTAAGCTTAGTTTTGTCAAAAGAAACATTTTGCAACTTGAATCAGCTTCTGAGGTGGTCTAGATCATAAAAACGACTATTTTGTCGTTTTGTGAATAAGTTGTTGACTTGTTTCTGGCTTATTAAGTGGTCTTATTTGAAATTTCTTTTTGCAAAAGTCTTTGTTAGGTCAAAAGAAGGTTGTGTGTTAAATTTTAGCTTATGGCAACATCTTATGGCTTAATGGGCCAAAAAGCCCATTAAGAATAAGCTGCTTATTATAAGTTAGCTTATTTCACATTTTCAGCTTTTGGGCCTTTGGGAAAAGTTGTTTAAAATCAAATTTTGAGTCAACCTGTGCTTTTTGAGCTTAATTTGAACAATTTTTCTTATTGGGCCTTAATTGAGCCCAATAAGGGACTGTTTTGGGTTTGGCCCATTTTCTAGGCCCAATAGGGGTATTTAGGTAATTTTACTTTCATTTCTGAGTTATTTAGGTTAAATTAAGCTTGTTTGCAAGTTTTTAGAATTTTTTATAATTTTTGGATTTTTAATATTATTTTAATATTATTTTATTATTAAAAATTAAAAGTCTGATTTTCTAGGTTTTTATATTTTTCCTAGGTTCTAAATACTTAATTAGGATTTTTGCAACTTTCCAAATATTTTCTAGGTCTTTTAATTATTTTCTATAATTAATTTAAGATTTAATTGATTTTAGGAGTTTTTAATTGTTTAAAAATAGTTTTAATTGGTTTTAAAATTTTGAAAAATAGTTTTTAGGTTAATTAGAGTTGTTTTGAGGTTTATAAACTTGAAAATCTTGTTTAGGGCTTTTTAATAATTATTTTTGATTTTTAGGGCTTTAATTAGCATTAAAAAGTAATTATCTAATTAATTAAAGGATTTTGGCAAGTTTGGATTTTTTGTAAACTCTTAGAATATTATTAGGGATTTTTGGTAATTTTTAGAACTTTTTAGGTTAAGATTTTAATTTTGGTGGTTTTTACGACTTCACGTGTACGCCTTTTTAGACTTAGTTTAATCCGTCTTCATAACCGTCATTCTCTTCTAATCCCTTTTCTATTTTTTCTTTCTCAAATATAATCACAAATTAATCCATATCATTACACACATAACACACTAGCCTCCTTGAGAACGAACTCAATTGGGTCATTCACACACGGTTTTCCTAAATCGTCGTGCTCACTTGCCCTATTTATTGCTTCCTTTTCCTAAAGGTGTAGCAAAACCTCAACATCATGTTTTGATCATTTTTTGGCTTAAAATCACGAATTGGTTGAGTTTTGTCCGAGAAAAGTGGGAATTATTCCGATCAGGTCATCGAAAAGGGGTTTATAGGACATTCCGATCAGTATAATCGGAATAGGGTTTAGGGATTCCGATTTTGGTACTTTCCGATTAGGTATTCCGATCAAGGTATTCCGATTTGGTATTCAGATTTGATATTCCGATTTGGTATTCAGATTTGATATTCCGATTTGTGCATTCCTATAAGGACATTCCGATTTGATATTCCGATCAAGGTATTCCGATCAGGGTATTCCGATCAGCATTCAGATAATCACATTCCGATCAGCATTCAGATAATCACATTCCGATCAGCATTCCTATAAAGTATTCCGATAGGACATTCCGATCAGCATTCAGATCACTATTCCGATCAACATTCCGATAATCACAAATTTTTCCATAAAAAATTTCGATCGTGTGTAATTTGGACTTGGAATTTTTGGTTTATCGAGGACATATTTTAGAGTATTTTAACATTGTTTCTCGACTTCAACTCACAACAACAAACACATTTACTTTCTTTCATTGATCGATCAACGTTTGTAAATCTTCACTTATTGAAATGGAGTACACATCTCTTACGGATAAGTCCATCCTCTCGGGTACGGATAATCGTCCACCAATGTTGGTGAAGACTATGTATGAGGAATGGGCTTCCCGAATGGAACTTTATATGTTGAACAAGGAGAATGGACATCTCATTTGGGCGTTGGTGCTCAATGGACCATTAGATTATGGTACAGTGACGGAAGATACAACTACTCGTCCTCGCACAACGGGTGAACTGACTGGAGATATGAAGATTCAAGACAAATGTGATAAGTATGCTACAAACATCATTGTAGGTTTACTATTCGGTGGTCTAATATGGTGGTAAAGGGTATTGGCAGCCATTGTTGAGTTTAGAGAGAGAAAGTAAGGTTGTGTGTGAAAATATAAAATGTATTAAACAATGAAATGACACAAGCAACAACCCAACCTTGGAAGCCTAGGAGGGGTATTTATAGTCACACACGGTAAACTATACAAAGTTATCTAATCTAGTCCCTGCGTGTGTGACTATGATAACTAATGGGAATTCTTAAATGTCGTCACATAAAGTGAATTTCCAATAATCTTCCCCCATGGGACGACGTGTAGAATTCCTTACAATATTTTTCCTAACAAGTACATAATGATAGAACAAACACTTCAACGAAGCGTCCAATGCTGATGATGTCTTCTAAGGCCTTTGACTTCAAGTCTTCACTTCAAAACGACTCATCTTTGCAGTAACTTGTAGTAGAAATACTGTAACAGCACGAGCTAAGTAACCCATACACTCCTGGTTAAGGAGAAGCTTCTGAATTAACTTCCCCCTAATTCATGCCACATCTTCTTGATGTAGAAGCTTTTAAATAGCTTCCCCCTAAACCGACAATCCTCGTAAGCAACTTCAAAGCTTTCAAAAAAGTTTAGAATGATTAATTACACAGCGGAATTTAAAAAGCAAACCCCATCATATAACATGATAATATTGCTATGAGGGATTGAAAGTAAGGGGCACACCAAGTAGATCAACAACTTCTTCTCACGCTTGAATAATTCTTCTGAATTTTTCTTCCCCCTGAGAGTTCAAGTTATGCATTCTAGAAAGAATCAAGACATTTCTTCCCCCACATAGTTGAAGAAAATAAACCAATCCCAAGTATGAAGCTCAAATACTGAAGTGGACACTTTATCCCATTCATGAAGTTGACATCGTAACACCAGAGTCAATTAAGTCCCGGAAATGCACATATATTCTTCCGGAGATGCACCAGAGTCAATTAAGTCCCGGGAGTGCATATAGGATAATGATGATGAATAATTGCAACAATCAAACAATTAAACATCGAAAAGTGTATCGTTTAGAGATTGATAACGCCACGAGTTAAAACACTGATTTTCTCTGCGGCTATGAAAAATGTCATCCCGAAATGTCTTCAAATCAAAAGAAGATATGAAGTTCATCACGTGTACTCGTTGTGTGTTCAATGTGTCTTCTTCTTCCCCCTTGATGGTTTCGAAAATCGGAACCATTAACAAATCGTACGCACATATACCTGAAATCTCGTGAGAATAATAAATAAGCTGAATTACATAGTTTGTGAGAATCAGCTGTTGATCAAAAAACTCTTCTCATAAACTCTCCATGGCCACCTTTACCAACCCACGTGAAAGCAATTTGAAGTGACAACTGATTGAATGAACCAGATACATCAAACGTGAAACTGAATAAGAATCCTTCGATCTTGTGACTTAAGCTTGCACTATTGTGGAATGAAGAACGGTGGAGAAATCACTAAGTACTCAATGCATCACTGAAGAAGTCTATAAGCACAACACCTCTTGAAATTATCCACGTCGACTAAGTGCGTGACACTGAGTACAACAAAGTAACCCCTTTAAGTGATAGTTATCCGAGTCATCAACCATCCACCCCGAACCCGGAAACTAGATAAACAAGTCTTCATTTTAAGATTAAGCACGAGCAAGTTATCTTTGAAAGATAAAATAAGTTCACGCCTTTGAAAAATCCGTCATCAACTTCACATAATTTATACCCAATCAAACGAGTCCGTAGCCACTAACAAATCACCAATTTTTCTTGGTCTCGTCAAATTAAATTTTATCACTTGGTCATGTCTTTTTGTCTCGTCACATTGTCACGTCACTTTGTCTGTTATCAAACCCTGATTATTACCCAAATATAACTTTGAGAACATAATACAAAATTTTAACTTAAATGATACATTAAAGTAAAAAAAAATGTATTAAATGTCTCATACACTAACATAAAACGTCGGCAGTAGTAGCAAATTGTCAAACCAATTTGACATACTGTGTGAGTCCCAAACACATATCAACCGTCCATGTGCCCAAACACAAATGTCACCAATTTGTTGTCCATCTAGCCATACGTGGCACTACAGACCCGGCCCATAACTTAGGGTATAAAACACTCTTACAACCCAAATTTGACTCACAAATCAAACCCTTATCTCGTTTATCAAAACTTCCCCCTACACACTTCATCGTTTCCTCCGCCCCCATTATCACTCACCTCGTAACATCCGCCCCCCACAAATCCTTCTTTCTCCCATCTTACACAGCCACAAAATAAACACTCATCTAATCTAATCTTTCACCCAATCTTCTAGACATCTCCGCCCAAAAGATCATCCAACTTCCATCGCAGATAAGAGATCATCAACTCTTTAAATCCAATCTAAGTACCAACACACAATCTCGTTCAATCTTCAAACATCTCATCATCTCAGAAACCAAATCTCATCTCACCTGATCTTAAGCTCAAACCATACTATCTCCCTAAATAGTTCAATCATACGAGTCTACAATCTATTAAACCACAAGACATAATCATTTATCATGGCCAATCAAAGTCAGTTTATGTGTGTGCTTAAACATACGAAGTCATGGCGACACAACAAAGATTAGGCTTCAAGATCAGTTAAGATCTCGGGTAGGTTTGACTCTGATTTAATTTCGTGTTTTACCAAACAAAATAAAGATTGAATATTTAAACGAAAGAGAGTTAAGACTAAAACATACATGTTTTAGATCTTTCTAAAAACTTTCGAATATTAATTAGAAGCAAAGCTTCTGATAGTACAATAACGAAATGTCTCGGGTAGGATTAGTAGATATGAGTATCGATTGCATGTCGGTTTGATTCTCATAAAACTAAACAATTAAGGTTTGTAACATGATTGTTATGAAGCTTTAATTATTTTCGAATAGTAAAGATGATAAGAACCATTTACAGATCTGTGATGAAGTGAGTTTTCTCGTGTAGATCTTAACAGATCTTGCTATGCATGTGAGAAAAAAATTCTGAGATCCATATATATTTGTTGTAGTGATCGAATTCGAGTCATGATGATTTGTAGATGGGTTAGGTGTCGATGGGTGTAGGTATAGATATGGTGTTTGAGGAGTTAAAAGGTTGGAAGTGAGTCAGACTCAGTGAGTTAACTGGGTCAACTCGGTAATTACCGAGTTGACTCGGTTGTTGGTTTTGTTTGATTCGGAATAAACGTCTATCCGGAATAAACGTCTATCCGGAATAAACGTCTATCCGGAATAAACGTCTATCCGGAATAAACGTTTAGACGGAATAAACGTTTATACGGAATAAACGTCTATTCGGAATAAACTTCTATCCAGAATAGCATTCACTCGAAAAATTCTTCATACGGAAAGAAAATGGTTGGTTTTGTGATGAGTCGGTTGTGCCAGTTGGTTTTGGTGTCTTTGTTTTCAGAGTCTTGTGGATCTGGTTTTTGTAGATCTGGGTTTTTGTGGATCTGATTTTTCAAGATCTATCTTAACAGTTGGAATCACGAACACCAGCAGATCTAAAAAAAATTAAAGTGATAGAACTTTGACCAGATTTGACCTTTGGACTGAAACCCATGAACACCAGATTTGGGACAGAGATGTTGAGACCATGGACAGATAAACATGACTAACATGACCTAAGGACAGAAACATGAAAAATCGTGACAAAAGTTTAAAGAAAATTATCAGATCTGACCAAGTAAAAAATTTTTGACCACCAAAATCGATAACAATAACATGACGATCCAAGGAATTGAACCGAGGCTCTGATGCCAAATGTAGGTTTGCTATTCGGTGGTCTAATATGGTGGTAAAGGGTATTGGCAGCCATTGTTGAGTTTAGAGAGAGAAAGTAAGGTTGTGTGTGAAAATATAAAATGTATTAAACAATGAAATGACACAAGCAACAACCCAACCTTGGAAGCCTAGGAGGGGTATTTATAGTCACACACGGTAAACTATACAAAGTTACCTAATCTAGTCCCTGCGTGTGTGACTATGATAACTAATGGGAATTTTTAAATGTCGTCACATAAAGTGAATTTCCAACAATCATTCTCCAAGCCCTTCCTCCAGATGTCTACAAACTCGTCAGCAAACATAAAGTTGCCAAAGAGTTATGGGATAGAATTCGTGTTCTCATGCAAGGCACCTCGTTAACTAAACAAGAACGAGAGTGTAAGCTTTATGATACTTTTGATAAGTTTGCCTATGTGCCAGGGGAGACTCTCAATGATTACTATCTGAGATTTACCCTATTGTTGAATGAGCTCAATATTATGGCATGACAATTCCTACCTTTCAATTGAACACCAAGTATTTGAACACTCTTCCTGCAGAATGGAAAAAATACGTGACGGATGTTAAATTGGCTAAGGACTTCCATAACACCAATGTGGATCAACTTCAAGCTTTTCTTCAACAACACGAATGCCATGTGATCGAGGCTCGGTTGTCTACACCTCAAGTTCATGATCCACTTTCAATGTATGCTTCTCAACAAAACATGGCTTATACTTATCAACAACCATCATACTTGCAGCAATCACCACCACACACCTATCAGCAACCATCTTATCAACCACCAATGATGCCACAGCAAGCATTTCAACAAGGTGTTCATCAACAATCTTTTCCGCAACAACCATCATATCAGACATCACCATCACAAGCCAACACTTCTCCATTGGGCTATACTCCTCAGCAAGGATATTTTCCAATTGAAGCACAACCAGCACAAGCTTTCTACTCTAATGAACTTCCACCAATCCAAGCACCGGTCTTTACTCCAAATGATACGCCAGCTGATGTTCTAAACCATCTCACAGCCTACTTGTCAAAACTTGTTGCAACTAGAGGATTTCCACCAACAAACAATCAGCTCCGCACCTCATCAAATCCTCGACAACAAGCCACTGTTCAAGATGGTCAAGTGATGGTGAAACCAATTCAGGGAAGGCAAAATTCATATGGACCTCCTACAAGGACTAGGAACAATCAAGCTGTGAATTCTCAAGCTAGTGGAAATGGGAGTCCTATTGGTCCTAAGAAGGTTGTGACTTGCTACAATTGCCGAGGACAAGGTCATATGGCTAGGGAATGCACTCAGCCGAAAAGGAGGAGGGATGATGCATGGTTTCGTGAGAAGATGTATTTGGTTGATGCTCAGTGTAAGGGGAAGATTTTGGATTCAGAGGAGTTAGCATTTCTTGCAGACCCAGGGGCAGCAGATACTGAAGGCATTGCAGTCGTTTCTAATTCTAATGCAGCTTATCAAGCAGATGATCTTGACGCATATGATTCGGATTGTGATGACATTCACTCTGCCCAAGCTGCTCTCGTTGCTAATCTCTCTCACTACGGTTCTGATTTCGTTAGTGAGGTACCAACCACATCTAATAATATTGATGATAACCAACATCAAGTTGGGTATGAAAAAGACAACCTCGAACAGCATTCGGGAACTAGTAACTCAAATGATGTGGTACCCAATCCTACACATTTGAGTGAACCTCAACCAAATACTATGACGGGTATGGAATCTTATGCTCAACATGATTTGGTCATGGTGCCTAAACATATTATTGATCAAATGCATATGGCCCTCAGACAATCCGTAGATACCAATTCCACCCTAACTGCTGAGCTTGCGTTGCATAAAGAAAAGGTCAAAACTTTTGAAATGGTCCCTCAAGCAGAGAAAATAACATGTTCTGAATTTGACCAATTTCGTTTTGAAAAGATTGAACACTTGAAAGAAATAGAATCATTAAAAGCTAATCTTTCTAATGAATTAAAAGAAAAGGAGTCGGTTGTCAATGATTTTTAGAAACTTAAAATGGATTTCGAAACTCTCGAGTCTAAAAAGGTTGAATCAGAAATTAATGCTACCAAACTTCTTAAATTCAAGGAACAATAGCTTTTAAAACAATATGCTTCCACAGAAAAGGTTCATCTTTTAACTAAATCATTTAAAGAACTCGAACTTAAATGTCTTCAAGATTTACCACCTAATCCCGGTTATGCAAAACAAACTCAGGAATATATTCCCCGTCTTTATGATATGACCATAATTGGCAAATCGAAAGAAGCACCTTTTGTTCGTAGTACTGAGGAGACACAATCACTTGCGGATGAAACTCATTCTAAAATGCTTTCAAAATTCCATACAATTGATTATGATCAACATAACAAAGATCAATTTTCGAAACAGACACGCATTCGCTTACAAAAGGAATTAGCAGAATTGACAGTTCTTGTGCCCCAAAGTTTGTCAAATGAAAACCTTCCTAGTACGTCTCCTACACTTGTTAAAACGGATTTAACGAAGTTAATTCCACCGGTAAGTAAGGCGTCCGTTAACTTAAATGCGGTACACCAACACTTAGCCGATTTTGACAAGGTCATTTTGGAACGTACGACGGCTTCGGCCATAACGGAAGGTGAATGGAACTTTGAGCACACTAGAGCTGCGTTCCGAAACGAAATTGTTCCGTTTGTAGACAATGTTAAATCTTGTCTTAGTAATCTTGATCAAGATCTGCTTTTGGAAATAGAAGAAGTTAGACGTGTTTTCAATGAAATGGATAATGCCTTTGAAAACAGTTTACTTGAAATAGAACGGGTTTCACTCCAAAATGATCTACTTCTGAAGCAAGTGATGTCTCATGATATAGTTTCTGTCTGTGTGAATAAAAGTGTTGATAATGATTCTATTATGCATAATGTTGAATCTGTGGATAATGTGGTAGATAGTACTTGTCACGAATCGGACGCTGAATTTTTAAAGCTTCAAGACTCATATTATTCGCTTTCAAAACGTTTTGATGAGATTCAAACACATTGTATTTCGCTTAAATGCAAGCAACAATTTATTCAAGAAATCTTTGAAACGCCATTCGAAGGTGTTAACATCGATGACGCAAACTTTGAAAAGAATTTTCGATTGAATTTACAATCAAAACAGCGTCAGCCAAGTGACAAGGTTGCTCAATCTTTGCCGATAGACATAGAGAAATCTAAGGAGCTTAACTGTGTGAACGTACTTGAGGCCGCTGAGAATTTTAAACTTGATCTAGATAATCGATTTTCCATGATTTTGTCCAAAGTTGATAACTTAAAATAGAAAAATACACGACTTTTCGATTCTGTAAAGCCCGCATATGCTAATACCATTGCACAGAATCAATCATTGATTGAACAATTGAATCGAAAGTCGGTGGAAATATTTGATTTGAGGGAACAAATTTGTGATAAAAATCTGGTCTTGGCTGAGTTAAAGGAAACACTTCGTACTCCAAAAGGTAAGAATGTTGTGGATAACGCAGCCACTGTCTCATCATCGTCCTCTAGTGCAATCAAAAGGAACCTTATAGCTGTCACACCACTTAACAAGGGCCCTAGGACTAAACCATCTCAAACTTTGGTCACTAAAGATAAGGCGGAATCAAAACCAGCTTCTAATATTCCCGTGTTGCCTTCTACAGGAGTAAGCACCACTACTAAGGCTCAAATATCTAAGCTTAAAAGAAACAAGAAGAATGATAGGATCTTGCCCCCATCTAGTAGTCAAGTGAAGAAGAAAGTAGAAGCCCATCCTAGGAATGTTATTTCTGTTTTGAATAAAAAGAATCATGTAGCTAAACCTAAAGGCCCCGCGGTTGTGCAACGTTCTAAGCCTAGTGTGAATTCTAATTTGAAATGTTGGAATTGCAATGAATGTATGTTTTCTAGTCGTCATGATTCTTGCCTTATTGACCATGTGAATGAGATGTATGCCCAAAAAAATGGATTAGAATGAAAAACGACTGGGAAAGTGTTAACCCAAGTTGGTTGGATGTGGCGCCCCACTGGTAGAACTTTCACTATAGTAGGAAATACATGCCCTTTGACTAGGATCACTCCCACTAAAGCGAAGAAAGTGTGCCCTTTAACTAGGAGTACCAAGGCTACCAAAACACAAGCGTGTCCTTTAACTAGGAACACCAACACTACCGTAGGAACTAAGTGCCCTTTAAATAGGTCTACTCCCACTATAGTGCTCGCGAATAATCCAAAACCTAAGAAAGTTGGAACAGTAAAACCTGTTAGTGCTAAAACTCACATTAGAAAACGCAGGAAATCTAAGGGTCACAAAAATGTCAGCAATTCTGATAATATTTTATCTGTATCTGCTAACACTCCGGAACCAATAGTTTCCAATGCATTGTCTACTGTTGTTGTTGAAAACAGGTGGTCCAAATTGTTCTCTAGTATTTGGACTCTGGTTGCTCCAAGCATATGACCGGAGATCGCTCTCAGCTCAGAAATTTCGTCAGCAAGTTTCTTGGTACGGTTCGATTTGGAAATGATCATATTGCAAAGATAATGGGTTATGGTGAATATCATATTGGGAATGTTATAATTTCGAGAGTGTATTGTGTGGAAGGTCTCGGTCACAACTTATTTTCTGTGGGTTAATTTTGTGATGCAAACCTAGAAGTTGCTTTTCGAGACCATACCTGCTTCATTCGTAATTTGGAAGGGGTTGATTTATTGAAAGGTACTCGAGGGAATAATTTGTATACTTTGTCTCTACAAGACATGATGGCCGCTTCTCCCGTATGTCTTCTCTCCAAAGCATCGAAGACTAAGTCATAGTTATGGCATCGACGGTTATCTCATCTTAACTTTGACGCTATTAATCACTTTGCGAAAAACGAACTTTTTCGTGGTCTTCCTAAACTATCATTTCACAAGGATCATTTGTGTTCCGCGTGTACAATGGGGAAAAGCACTAAGAAATCATACAAACCCAAGACGGAAGACACCAACAAAGAGAAACTTTATCTTTTGCATATGGATCTTTGTGGGCCAATGCGTGTTGAAAGTCTTAGTGGCAAAAAGTACATCCTCGTCATTGTCGATGATTACTCTCGGTTTACATGGGTGAAATTTCTTAAAGCAAAAAATGAGGCACCTAAATTCATCATCGGATTTCTCAAGATGATGCAAGTGCGTCTCAACACTACTGTCCGACGCATTCGTACAGATAATGGAACCGAATTTGTTAATCAAATCTTGCGTGATTATTATGAAGAAGTTGGCATATCTCATGAAACATCCGTTGCACGCACTCCATAACAAAACGGTGTCGTTGAAAGGCGAAATCGCACACTTATGGAAGCTGCTCGAACGATGATAATTTACGCAAAGGCTCCATTGTTTTTATGGGCAGAAGCAGTATCTACAGCAGTGTACACCCAAAACCGGTCACTAATTCGTAAACGCCATGGTAAAACACCTTATGAGCTTCTCCATGGAAAAGTACCAGATTTATCATATCTTCATGTATTTGGTTCTCTTTGCTATCCAAATAATGATGGTGACAATTTGGGAAAACTTCAACCAAAGGCTGATATTGGTATTTTCATTGGTTACGTCCCCACAAAGAAGGCATACCGAATCTACAACCGTAACTCTCGCAAGATCCTCGAAACTATGAATGTTGATTTTGATGAGCTGACAGCAATGGCTTCTGAGCAAAGCAGCTCTGAACCCGCACTTCATGAAATGGGGCCCAATAACATTAGTTCTGGTCTTGTCCCAAACAACCCTACTTCATCATCATTTACACCACCTTCTAGGACTGAATGGGATACGTTGTTTCAACCTTTCTTTGATGAATTCTTTACTCCTCCAAGTATTGTTGCTCTAGAACCTGAGGTAATAGCTCCGGTAACCGAAGTTGTCTCTCCAGCAACCATTACACAATCAGACACATCTGCACCTACAATTGGTCAAGATATACCTACAACAAGTAATTCTCAACCAACACCTGTTTCAACTACCCATGTCATGCCTATTGATGATGAAGAGGATGATGATGATCACGATTTGGAATTCGCTCAAATGCGTGAACTTCCATTCTTTGGTGTACCTATTCTCGACCCTAATCAAGTCGGCTCGTCCACCTCAGAGGAAGCTCCTTCTACGGTTTACTCCAATCCACGGATTCGTGAACATGACAGCAAGTGGACAAAGGATCATCCTATAGATTCTATTATTGGTGACCCTAATCGTCCGGTATCCACACGAAGTCAGTTACAAGAAAGTGCAATATTTTGTCACTTTGATGCTTTTCTCACTGAAGTTGAACCTAAGACATGGCAACAAGCTTTTACTCAATCATGTTGGATAGAAGCTATGCAAGAAGAACTTAATGAATTTATACGTCTTGAAGTATGGGAACTTGTCCCATGCCCGGATCAAGTTCAGTTACTCACTTTGAAATGGGTTTACAAGGTGAAACTCGATGAGTTAGGCGGAATATTGAAGAACAAAGCTCGACTAGTAGCTCGTGGATACAAGCAATTATTGGGCATCGACTTTATGGAATCCTTTGCACCTGTTGCCCGTTTGGAAGCTATTAGACTATTCCTCGCTTATGCAGCCCACACGAATATGATCGTCTATCAGATGGATGTGAAGACGGCATTTCTTAATGGTGAACTCAAGGAAGATGTCTATGTTCAACAACCGGATGGTTTTGTGAATCCTAATTATCCTAATCATGTGTACAAGCTTAGGAAGGCTCTCTATGGGTTGAAGCAAGCTCCACGCGCATGGTATGATCTACTGTCACAATTCCTCATTTCGCAAGGCTTCGTTAAAGGCAAGGTGGATCCCACGCTGTTCATACAGAATCGAGGTAAAGATATGATCATGGTACAAATATATGTTGATGATATTATATTTGCAGCCTCGACCCAAACCTTATCGGATGAGTTTGGGACACTCATGTCTTCCAAGTTTAAGATGTCAATGATGGGCAAGGTATCATTCTTCTTAGGTCTTCAGATATCTTAGAGTCCTAGAGGCATCTTTATCAATAAATCCAAGTATACCCTTGAATCACTTAAGAAATATGAGATGGAATCTTGCGACCCCGTGGATACTCTAATGGTGGAACGAACTAAGCTTGATGCAGATCCACATGGAGTTGCCGTTGATCCGACACTATATCGTGGAATGATCGGTACTCTTCTGTATATCACAGCCAGTAGACCTGATCTTCAGTTTGCTATATGTATGTGTGCTAGGTATCAAACTAGGCCTACTGAGTTACACTTAGCTACTGTTAAAAGGATCTTTCGATATCTTAAAGGAACCATTAATCGGGGACTTTGGTATTCGAAGGACTCTTCTATTGCACTAATGGCATATGCAGATGCGGATCACGCGGGTTGTCAAGATACAAGGCGTAGCACGAGTGGAACTTTGCAACTACTAGGAGATCGACTAATCAGTTGAGCATCGATAAGGCAGAAAGCGCTGCAATTTAAAGTACGGAAGCAGAATACATAGCTATGTCCGGTTGTTGTGCTCAAATTCTTTGGATGAGATCGCAATTAACTGACTATGGTCTAGGTTTCAACAAAATTCCGATGTACTGCGACAACAAGAGTGCAATTGCCTTATGCTGCAACAATGTTCAATTCTCCCGGTCGAAGCATATCGACATTCGCTACCATTTCATCAAGGAGCAAGTGGAAAATGGAGTAATAGAACTTTACTTTGTCCGATCTGAGTATCAATTGGCGGATATTTTCACGAAGGCTTTAGATCGCGCTCGAATTGAATTTTTGGCCGACAAGCTAGGAATGAGAACCTTCTTGCCTGAGACTCTAAAGGAACTAGCAGATGAAGTGAAAGAATATTCTTGGTAAACTATTCTCCGTATCCTTGGTGATCATTTGTATATATTGTTTATATTTTTATCCACAAAAGCAAAATACAAAAATATAAAGCCATATAAAAACCATAAAAATTGAAAAATTCATAAAAATCCAAAAATATTTTTACTTTGTTTTTCAAAGGCATGTCTTTTGATACGATAATATTTACGGCCTTAGAAATGTTGATTAATATCGACACGACGCCATAAATAGAGTTCGTACAAAAGTTGTAAATATTTCATAAAACATGCCTATATGGCTTGTAGTTATTTCAGACTGCAACCCGGTTTTCACATTAAAGTCAAGTATTTCTTATGAAAGCTTTGGCTAACAACGAGAATTAATTTTCTCGGGCAAGGTTTACTTTAAAACCTTGTAAGGGATCAAGTTTACTTTATAACTTGGTCTAACACAAATCTATGTAGGCCTCAGTGCATTTATTTGTTAAAACAAGAGAAGTCTTGTTTTTATGAAGTTATCATCTTTACAACCATAGCAAATCTACAATTATATCTACATCCTCGACGATGCGACTACTCAACCGACGACTACAGCTCTTTCAGTAGAACACGGGTCAACAATTGAGGGGGAGCAATTGTCAAGCATTCAGAATCTTCGATGCCGAAAGTGCCAAGTTCACAAGTTGGTGTCAAGACAACAATACCAATCATACATGTGGTGTCAAGAGACGACTTCAGACGTGACGAGACGACCAACATATACTGACAAGAACCATTTGATCTTATCATATGATGTTCTCATCAATCAGGTCCAACCTTGTCAATTCTTTTTAATATAGTGAATATGTGATCATGCTACAAATCGATATCATATCTCATACATTTGGTATCATGAAGATAAAATGGACTTGCATTTTTCTTCCCAAAACCTTTGTTAAAACTTCATTAAATCAATTGATATTAAAAACATCGATTGGGTTAATATTTTTAATATGGGGGAGAAAATGTGATTTAATATGGGAAATTATCAAAAATGGTTTGACTTAACGTGCTGGCTCATCCCGACATGTGCGAAATGTTTTCGAATATCGTGGCATATGTTAAGGGGGAGCAAAATGGATTTGCTATATCAAAATGGATTTCATGGTGACATATACTTACCCAAAACCCATTTATCTCACGATGATGAAGATTGTGGTGACATAAGGATGGTAGGATAGGTTAAGTCCTATGATTCATCCAAAACCGGAGGAATCTTCCCAAGGACATTCCATAGCTAGAAATAGTCGTCCTTAGGAAAGTTGGAGAAAGATTGTGAACGTAGCTGAATGCCGACCAAGTACTTAAGTTAGCACTGGAACAATCAGAACAAGGTGCTAGTTATGACGTATTGGTAAGCATTGAAGGGGTTGAAGAATGAAAAAGAATTGTAAAGATAAAGGGTGTAAAGAAAGAAGCCCTCCTTACAACCTTAGGCAGAAACCGGGTCAATAAATATGCTATTGAGATCATTTTAATGATTCTCGATATTGAAGACAGACATCATGGACCCAGTGATGCAATGCACAACCCATCCCAGCTAACTCAGATATCTCTCAAAAGGTATTTGTTTTAATCACACGGAGACAACACATTATCTATTGATTTATTCACTCCAAATAAATTGGTATTGAAAAGGTGGCATTCCTCTCCAGCCTCCGATCACTAAAATCCAAAATGCACGATCGAGTCTAGAGCCATTTGAGATCATCAAATATCTCATTAGGACACACTTTCATATTTCCTTGCTTCTTCACACACTGTGAAAAGTAAGAAAGATTTTAAGAGTCCTACGCAAAATCTTCATGATCTTGCCTAAACATCCGAGTTATACGAAAGTATTTAAAATGAAGATGGAAATCCTTCTTGAGCGAATATCAAAAAGCTCATGGTAGGTGACTTGTGCGATTCTTTATGAATCAAACTTGTGATAACTGGAAAGCAACAGCTGTTTAATTCTTAACTGAATTTAAACACGTTCCAGGCCTCTACGCAATATCTTAGTGATCTTTCCAGAACACTCAGAGTGATACCTTAGTGTTCACAGTGATGAGTGGAAATCCTTCTAGTGTTAACCTCAAACAGCACTTGGTAGGTAACTTGCAAGATTCTGTACGAATCAAGCTCGTGACAACTTGAAAGCAACGATGGTGCGGTTCTTAATTGAATTTCACTTGTTCCAGGAACATGAATTGACGGCTTCAAATCATGCGGATATTATTATCCAAATGATTCACTCTTTATGTTCGCACTCAGCTTTGGACGGTCGAATAAAGAGAACGGGTTTACCCACGAAATCCTGTCAGGAAGTTACTTAATTAAACTATCCGTCACGGGTACGATATCTAATATCGTCCAACGGTCTTCACCGACCGGAAGTAAAATGCTACCGAATTAGAATGAAATGTTCAAAGCCATTTCGTTCGTGTCTACTTATGCTGCGGCATTTGAAGACGGTGGCGTTGCGGGGTCCAAGAAGAAGTCGTCCCCGCATGCTTATACTTTATGCACTTAATACCTCATCAAATTCAAGAAAGCCTAAAAGTTAAGTCTTCCGCTGTATCGAACTCTGAAGCTTTCAAGAATTACGAAGGTATAAGTATGTGGGACATGGTGTCACGAAGAGGCGAAGATCACAAGTGATGGATGCACGAGATCAAGGCAAGAGATTGATGCTAAAGATTGATATCAAAGATCATATCAGCATGTTCACCAGAAAAGAAAAATAAAAGAAAGACGAAGACTACGAGCTCAAGACAAGCATAGTATGCTAGGTTTATTTCATTATTGTAACTCGGGTAACGCCCTTGTTTGGAGTGACCTCCCTTAGGGGGAGATTGTTGGAAATATGTTTTTACGTATTTAGGAAGATTCGGTCACTCCGACAATATATTAAGTAGTAGCTCGTAGTCTAGATATCTTTATTAAACAAACAAAGTCAAGCCTAGCCTACAACATGTGTAGGCCGGCCCAAACGTGTAAGCCCAAGCCCATTACAAGGCTTGGGTATATAAACCCTCTCCTTTGATGGAGAGGGTGTGTGTTCCTCATTTTTACACATAGTGAAAAAGTGTTTTTCTTTCACTTTCTCTCTCTAAGTGTGTGTGTTCTCACCATCTCTCTATCTCTTTCTCTCTCTAAAACATAAGCAAGATTTACATTTCTACAATTAAATGACTAGATCATAAAGCTAAATGTTGATCATATAAACTTTGAAAACAATCTAGACAACTATAAACGTGATTTAGAACAACTAGATTAGAGAATTAGAGAATATCAACAAAGAGAGAATCAATATAGAGATCACATTGGAATTCTAGAAAGAGATGCTAGAGAGAAAGATGCCAGTGTTCAGATATTGACTGATGAAGTTGAAATATTTAGAGCAAATCAAGAAAAAGATAAGTTAACTATTGAAAAGTTTGGAAAAGCTGCTAAAGATTTAACTAAGGCTGCTAAAATAGGACAATCCCCTAAAGACAAAACTGGTTTAGGTGTCAAGAACCAACATGCTAAAATTCCACCACCCTCTACTAACATACATGGTGCTAGTCCAATGAAAGACCTTACATGGACTGGAATTCCTTGTTTTGCAAAATAGGAGGATGTGGTTTTTGATCCTAATTTCTATGGGTTAGGTAATCAGAAACAAGAAGAACCATTGGTCAAAACCAGTAAAATAAGAGATTTTAATAAGGAACATGCTGCTTTGAAACAGTGGAAAATATATAACCCTATTCTTTTCTCTAGAGAAGGTTTGTTTGGTAGTGACACTAATTCCAAAACTACTTTGTCTGGAACCAGCAGTAAATCAGGGTCTGAAACTAGTAGGCTAAATTGTGGAATCCCAGATCTTGAAACCAGTAGTCCAAAACCTTTCAAGACCACTACTAAATATGCAGAGATATATAGACCTGTTTATAAAAGAAATGTGGTTAGAGGAAATCAAAGAAACTGGAATAATCAAAAGTCTCTTCAACTAGGCAAGGACTTTGTGAAAAACACCAAACCTTGTTTCACCTGTGGCGGTTTTGATCACATATACCAAGACTGTAAGGTAACAATAGGGATGATGGTTGCAAATCACTTGAAGAAAATACAACCACAAGCTATTTTGTTAAATGAAGGGGAAAAACCTTTTTCCCCTTCTAAATATATTCCCCGTGGCTATGAGAAATAAGGCAACTAACAAGTATGTTGCACCTGCTTTAAGAAAGAAAATTGAAGCATACCCCAAATCTAGCTCAAATATGACCAGACCAACATCTCATAGGACATATACATCTGGCCATAGACGTTACCAACGAACCTATAGAGGACAGAACAAGCAATGGGTTTCCCCTGCTAAGCCTAGGGTTTCCCATGCTAAGCACAGGGTTTCCCCTGTTGGCAAAGTATTTGCCTCTGGTAACATGGGAACATTGAGAAAAGCAGTGAAAGCCTCAGCTCGTTGGGTTTTGACCCCAAAAAAGGGTACTCAACCCAATGATTTATCTCTAGCCTTTGACAAATACTCTTATATTGATACACGAGGTAGACCTAAGTCAGTCATGGCTTGGGTCCCCAAAAGGAACTAAAAATTTGATCTCTTTTGCAGGTGACAAAGCAAACAAAGAATGACAAAGCATACTGGGATAATGGTTGCTCAAGGAGCATGACTGGTCACAAAGCATATCTGTTAAACTTTGTTCCCCTACATGATAATGATGGTGTATCATTTGGAGATGGGCATGGGACAATTACTGGGAAAGGGACCATTGTCACAAATGGAATGACATTTGACAATGTCTATCTGGTGAAAGAATTGAAGTACAATCTTTTCAGTGTGTCTCAAATGACAGATAACAAAAACTTTTTTCTTTTCACTGATACTGAGTGCTTGGTGTTAGGAAAGGAGTTTGTTTTACCACCCAACACTCCTATTGTGTTAAGAACTCCAAGACAGAAGAATATGTACACCATTGATTTGAAGGATATTTCCCTTTAAGACAATGAGAACTGTTTCATTACCAAAGCCTGAGTTGATGAATGCAAGAAAAAATGGCACAGAAGATTAGGTCATCTGAACTTTAAAAATATGAACAAATTGGTTAAACTCAATCTTGTTCATGGTCTACCTTCAAATACTTTTAGTAATGATCATACATGTGTTGCTTGTTTGAAGGGAAAGCAACATAGAGCCTCTTACAAATCAAAAATCGCTCAGTCTAACACCAAACCAATGGAGTTGCTACACATGGATCTTTTTAGTCCTACATCTGTGCCAAGTATGAGAAAGAAATGGTACCGCTTAGTGGTCACCGATGACTTCTCAAGGTTCACATAGACCTTCTTTCTGTTTGAAAAGAGTGACACAACAGGGGTACTCAAAGACTTCATTACTCAGATTGAACTTCAAAAGAGTATGAAGGTGGTGACAATTAGGTCTGATAATGGTGGAGAGTTTAGGAACAAAGAGCTGGACACTTTCTGTACCAGCAAAGGGATACAAAGGGAATACAGCATAGCCAAAACACCACAACAAAATGGAGTTGTAGAGAGGAGTAATAAAACACTTATAGAATTTGCAAGGACCATGCTATTTGATTCCAAACTTCCAGTAATATTTTGGGCTAAAGTTGTTGGCACTGCTTGCTATGTTCAAAACAGGGCCCTAGTGGTAAAGACTCACAATAAGACTCCTTATCAGCAATTCAACGGAAGACCTCCTTGAATTGACTTTTTCAGACCATTTGGGTGTCATGTAGTTATACTCAACACACTTGATCATTTGGGAAAGTTCAATGAAAAGGGGGATGATGGATACTTTGTTGGGTATTCACTAACAAGTAAGGGATACAGGGTCTTGAACAAAAAGACAAGCAAGGTGACATAGAACATACATGTGAATTTTCTGGAGGATAAACCTAAAGACACACAAATAGGTCCCAATTGGTTCTTTGATATTGATTTACTTTCTAAATCTATAAATTATGTGCATGTTGCTTTGGAGTATACTAACATTTCAGGTACAAAAGAACCAACTGCTTTGGAGAGTCCACCTTTAAGGTACATGACTGTACCTTCAGTGTTCACTAATGATGATGGTGCCAAAAAGAATGATGAAGAAGAAAACCTCACTCAAAAGAATGAACAACCCATCAATCCCTCTGCCAAGCACAGTCATGAAAGTAGTAGAATGTCTGAAAGCAGTGGAATCTTGCATTCCCCTACTGGTCCAAACATTCCCCCTGCTGTTGAAGAAACAATGATTGATGATGATGATGATGCAGAAAGAGAAACCCTATTCAGTTCTACATCTTCTCCAATCTCTATGCCAAATAGTGGAAACAAAATCATTAGGCATGGAGGTCCAAGTTATTTAGAGCTGCACTCAGCTCACCAACATCCATCTCTCAGCCATGCAATATCATTTGGAAGTTCCTTTGAAGAGTTCTTTCCCAATCAGGATAGTCCTATAGAACCTGATCTGGGAAATTATGAAACATATGTCCTTATGAATATGCAACCCATCTATAGAATCAATAAAGATCATCCACAGTCTCAAATTATAGGTGATCTTGAAACTCCCATGCAAACAAGATATCAAGCAAAAGTGCATAGCTTCATTGCCAATATAACAATGAAGTTTAATCATGAAAATATGCAATGTTGTCTTTTTGCTGCCTTTTGTCACAAGAAGAGCCAAAGAAGATATTTCAAAGCTTCGAATGATGAAAGCTGGGAAGAGACTATACAAGAAGAGTTATTGCAGTTTGATATTTAAGAGGTTTAGATTTTGGTAGACTGTCCAAAATGGGCAAGACCTATTGGAACAAAGTGGGTGCTCATAAACAAGAAGGATGAGAGAGGGATAGTGGTCATAAACAAAGCCAAGTAGCTCAGGGGTACACACAGGAGGAAGGCATTGACTATGATTAGGTATTTGCTCCAGTTGCTAGAATTGAAGCCATCAGATTATTTATGGAATATGCTTCTATTATGGATTTTATGGTATACCAAATGGATGTTAAGAGTGCGTTTTTATATGGCACCATTGATGAGGAGGTGTATGTTATGAAACCTCCACGTTTTGAAGATCCAGAACATCCAGACAAGGTTTACAAGGTGAAAAAGGCAATTTATGGGGTTCATCAAGCCCTTATGGCCTGGTATGGGACTCTATCCAAGTATCTCTTGGATAATAACTTCAACTAGGGAAAGATTGATCAAACCCTCTTTATCAAGAAAAAAAAGGTGACTTTCTGTTGGTACAAGTATATGTGGATGACATCATTTTTGGATCCATAAATTCCTTGCTTAGCAAATAGTTTGCCAAATTGATGCAAGACAAATTCCAAATGAGTGCAATGGGAGAACTCAACTTTTTCTTGTGGTTAGAAGTTCAGCAGAGGAAAGATGGGATCTTTATCTCTCAAGATAAATATGTTGCTGAAATTGTGAAAAAGTTTGGATTAATTGAAGGAAAGAAAGTCTCTACTCCCATGGATAAAGAGCATCCTTGGGGAAAAGAAGGCCAAGGAAAGCCTATTGATATCAGAACATATAGATCCATGATTGGATCTCTCATGTATCTTACAGCTTCAAGACCTGACATCATGTTTGATGTGTGTCTTTATGCAAGACACCAAGTGACACCAATGGAGTGTCATCTGTTTGTTGTGAAGAGAATCTTTAGATATCTCAAGTGTCACCCTACTTTAGGACTTTGGTATCCTAAGAAGTCACCCTTTAAGCTAGTGTCCTACTCAGACAGTGACTATGCTGGTGACAACAATGATAGAAAGTCTACAACAGGTGGATGTCAATTTTTGGGGAGCAGGCTTATATCTTGGCAGTGCAAAAAGCAAACAATTTTGGCAACTTCCACAAGTAAAGCTGAATATGTGGTAGTTGCTGCATGTTGTGGACAAGTCTTATGGATCGAGAATCAATTGCTTGGCTATGGGTACAATTTTCTTAAAACCAAGATTTTCATTGACAATAACAGTACAATCTGCATTATCAAAAATCCTGTTTTACACACTAAAACTAAACATATTGAAATCAAACATCATTTCATTAGAGATTGTTTTGAAAAAGGTTTAATTGTCCCTGAATCCTACAGAACTTAATGTTGCTGATCTTTTGACAAAACCTTTTGACATAGGGAGATTTCAGTACTTGGTAACAAGTATTGGGATGGCTTATCCCTAAACATGATGTCTATAAGTTCTTGTGTATATTCAGGATTGTATCACTGTTTGTTATTGTAGAATTGCTAGTCTATTTTTCCATCATTTTATTGCCACTGTTTTTGAAAAATGTTTCCCCTGTTTGGGTTATTTCCCTTGCTTAGGATATTTCCCCTACTTGGGTTGTTTCCCCTGTCTGGCTTGTTCTTTTTATAAGTGTTCTATATGTGGTTTTAGACTAACAATACGGGAATCATCTTGAATCTTGGTGTGCCTTGCTGATGGATTTGGTATGTACTCTATGTTTCAGGGGAGGATTAGGTCAAACCTTTAGGACTCAGGGTATCCTTAGGATACTCATGTATGATACTATATCATACCCACCAGTGAGTGAGGGCTTGGGACTATGAAAACTTGCTACAATGATTGTTGGAGTTCTGAGACCTTGAGGAACTGTAATGTGCATCTAATTTTTCTCCTTGATCAGCTTGCTGGTCAACAAGGAATATTTAGGTGCATGTTGCCAAGACTGCTGACCATAGGTATTGGCATGGTTGGGAAGGAGTCCTGGGTATGACTAATCTTTTTGGATGACCTGGTTTTTGGGTAAACTTATGTATTAACTCTATTTTTGGGGAAGTTGGTGACTGGAGGACACTTGAGTTCTTGTGTATCATGTGTAATACCACGTACATATGGGCAGTGCTATTTACCTTCTTCTTATTTAATATGAGTTTTTACCCTTAGGAAAGTTTCCCCTACTATGGAATTATTTTCCCATGCTTATACAAATCTCCCTGATTGTTTAAGGTTCACCTATTTGACCGTTGACCAATATGACCGTTACCCCTGCTTATAGTCGTTGGGCCTGTTGATAACTTTTTTAGTTAGGGAATATTTTAAAATATTTAGAAGATATTTAAGGCGATTCTTCGCTGATTGGTTTCCTATTTTAATTATTTCTAATCTTTTTATTCAAATTGAAAATTTGGTCCAATCAAAATTCTTCTTATTCTCTTTTATAAATTCAATTCCCCTAACCAGCAAGATTAAGTCTCTCATACGATCAATTCCCACCTAACCTTTCATCTAAACCTTCATTAAATCAAGAGAATTCAAATGGCTCTCAAAATTGCTGAATATCACAACCAGGTTGCCTGTTGGTCCCTTGTAATTCATTATTACTTATCAACCTTAAGTAATAACTCCTTAGCAAGACTCAAGTGTGTTGTTTTAACAATTAATAAGAACTAAGAACAATTAAAACAGCAATACCAATATAACTTTTCAACGTATAGACTTTTATTAGAATCAAATAAAGAATCTATAACCCATTTTGTTTGCGGAAGAACAAAGTGGTTGAATGACAATGGGTGGTGATCTCCTCTACTTAAACTTATAACCAAAGTTAATAGTCTAAGCTCCAATCTAAACGTTCATATGCTTATTGGCTCGTTTAGTTGGCATTGAGAGAGAAGGTTTTTCCAGAGTTTCTACTCTTGTTTTTGTTAACCTTTTCTCTCTCAATATGCACTCCTTATATAGGCAGTGCAAAACTAGGGTTTGCATTTTGCATGTTCCCATGCATAGGTTTATCCAGTGGGTGGTTGATGCCCATGTTGGATAAAAAGTACAAAGTACTTAATAAACTATTCCAGAAAAGATAAAGGTTGTACTTATAGCTAACTATACAAGCAACCTACTTTCACTTAAAGTAATCTTTTTCCGCCTAATGCAAACCATCATAATACTGAAGTGTCTTCACCATTCTAGAGGAGATCGACATCACTCAGTTTGGTATTATCAAACCAAACTGAACTAAAAGCTCTTCTTCAGTACTTGTTCTTCAGCAACTAGACCGCCTTGTGTTTGAAGCAAATACTCTTTTGTCTTCTAAGTTAACTGGAAGAGGAAAGCTGAACATCCTTCAGCAACATAGTCTTTAGTAGGAACTTTGTTCCTCTGGTCATGCTTCAGCAGACTGGCCTTACTGTTGAACATGAAACACTTAGGGGGATTTTATATTCAAATCCTAGAGTTGCTTCAGGGTCAGTAAATACTGACCCAACAATCTCCCCCTATTTGGATATACAAATAGCCTAAGTCTAATGTCAATAGTAAGTGAGCATAACAACTTCTTCTTACTTGCAATGAACAATGAATTACTTATAAACATCAGATAATCATTTATTCATAAACATTACAAATTACAACAAAAACAATACAAATGATTATTCAATCTTCCTTAGGCCTAAGTTCTTCAATGATGGGAGTTTGAATTAATGGATCAGAGTTTCTGTGGTCCAGTATAGCAAGCAAGCACATGCTGAAGGTTCTTGCAGCATTAGTACGTCCTGGACCACCATGTTGAGAGTAAAAGATCCTTTGAACATTCGAAATAAGTTCATTGTTCATTTCATCAAGGTTACTAATGCCAACAAATTCTTGACGTTCACGATGGTTGAACATTATCATTCCCAATTCTGGTACGTCTAGTACATGGCCAGGGAAATGATTTTGAAACTGAACAAAGCCATTGTATTTCTTTGTGGTGACAAAAATATCACCCACACCAGGTTTGATCAGATTTTCCCTTTTGTTCAGCTCTGGTATAGGATCTTGATCCTCCAGAGAAACTTCAGTGCTGATATTGAGAACCTCACCCATTTTTTCATGGTTTCTTATGCGGACTTCATCCCATCTCTTGGATTTTCTTTTCTCAATTTTCTCACTCATTTCGATCCATTCAGTGTAAGAAAGCTCCTTCCCTTGGAATTTTTCTAAGATATCATCAGTCCCATCGCCCTAATAGAATTTGAGATGAATATCACCTCTGCTAGTCAGCATATCAACATTGGTGATTGGTGAGAGATTTCTTCTGTTCAGTCTAGTTATACAAAAATTTTCATATAATATCTTCTTTTTGAAAAGGCTTTCAACTTCAGATTTCCTAAATTGTTCATACAAGCTCAGCTTCAGAAATCTTAGTTTTTCTTCTTGCTAGAGCTTGTACAATTTATCAAGTTCTTCTTGAGTTGCCACCCCAGCTTTGATCAGTTGATCATTTAGTGTAAAATCTCCTTTGTTCTTGGGTTTAAAGGGAGGTGTACCACTATCAGTTGTATCTTTACTTGTGGTTAGTCCATCCACATGACTGTCCTTGGCTGAAGACTCCCCCTTAGCCTTAGCTGGACTCTTCTCAGCAAATGGTGACTCATAAACAACAGGTTGTTTCTGAGCCTTCTTTTGAGCATGTTTTCGGAATAGTTGCTGGATGGTGATTTTCTCCCCCTCGGCAGAAGACTACCCCGCAACTTCTGATGACCCACCAGCAGGGAAGAGACTACAAATATGATCAAGAGTAGAGGATACCTTGGTCAGCATTGCTGGAACATTTTTAAGGGCATTCAGCTTCTGTTGAACCTATTCAGATAAGGTCAACTTTTGTTTCTCCAGCAACGCCACCCGATCCTTTATCTTAGACACAAAGTCACACAAATCATTTACTTGGCCATGCGTTGGTGTGAACTCTGGTGGAAACTTCATGGTAGCACTATTGAGGGAGTACATATGAGATGACATTTCTTGCTTAAGGGAAGTGGTGGTGGCCACATCTTTAACTAATGGATTTAGAGCAGCAAGAATGACATCCTTGATTTGATCAGCAATAGGAGGAATTGGTCTTGCTTTAAGAGTTATGATTTCAGCATCCGCAAGCACCTTTTCCTTCTTCAGTTTAGCCACCTATGATTGAAGAATTAACACTTGATTTTTCAATTCTTTTACCTGTTCAGATCTGGGGGATGGTGGCTTTGGTGTTACTTCAGCAGTATCATCTTCAGCTTCACTATCATCAAGATTGACTGGAACTCTTTCATTGAACCCAAACTCTCTTTCCAAGTAATCTGAAGATATACTGAACATATAAGTAGGCAAGTGTACCACCTTCGAGCCAGTGGTAAGAGGCACTCCCTTGTTGGTCTTTTCAGTATCACCTCTAGTGTGAAGGTCAGTTTCTACTCCTTCACCACCAGGTTTGGTTTTACCTGATGGATCCTGAGAAAAAGTCCATGATGAGTTAAGATCAATGAATATGTTGTTGGTTCCTTTAGTTGGACCTGTTGTGGGAGTGCTACATCACTAGAAACAGATAGTCCAGGGTCAGCATCAGCTGTTATATTTGCTGACGCCTCATGCCTTGATGCTGACTCAGAGTGACAAGTGATAGAGATTGGTTATGAAATTGGAAGTGTATTCAGATTTAAATTACTTACCAATACTGACTCAACACTACTGAGCTGAGGGTGCACTCCATCTTTACCCTTATCTCCTAAAGAGGTTGAGATAAGGGTTTCCTTATGGGCCTCTTTATGCATGTCACCTCTAGTAGAGACTGAAGGTGACGGCTTGTTAGGTTCTTGTCCTTGGCCGAGGACTTATGTTTATTCAAAGCTTGGCCTTTGAGATCATCAACAACCTTCTTTGATGAAGACTGTGTGAGGGCTCTCCTCTTTTTGGACTCACTTCTAACCTTCTCAGTATTAATAGACGTTTTCTTCTGGCATGGTCCAAAATTAGCTCCGGGCTTTTTGCCCTTCAGATCCCCTTCTCCAGTTGGAGGAGTGTCTTGTGGAGCTTTGTACACTACTAGAGCATCTAGTGAGCATATTTCCAGCATGGGTTGTGTAAGAGGAGGACAATGGTGCTGACTGGAATGTTACAGCGTGTAAGATGAAAGGGTCGAAAAACCAGTTTATCTCCATGGATTTTAGAAAAGTCATCACGAAGATGGTCCAAATAGGAGAGATATAAATCTGGTGTAAATAAAATTTTTCTCCCTAGTCTTTTTCTCCAGCTTTCCATGGAGATCTTCAAAGATAAGCCTTCTAAAAAAAGCTTTTATTCCCTTGGCTAGACAGTATAAAACTATAGCATCCTTTTGGTTTATCTGGTCAAGGCCTCCAGTTCCCCCCCCCCCCAAACACTCAATGAGAATAGTCATTAGCAATTTCCACTTTCGTGGCAAACAACTCCTTTTTAAACCCCCCTTCTCAATGATCTCTTCAGTATACCCAATTTCTTAAAAAAAAAATTTAACAATAGAAAAATCATCAGGTATAGCTTCATAGTCACTAGGGTTTTCTAAATAGTTTAGACCCCAAACCCTTCTAAATAATTTTAAACCAAATTTACCATGAAACCCAGCAGTAGTAGAATCAAACACAACTGATTTCTTGTTGTGAGAAGCTTCTGCTGTGAACCAAAACTCTTTTAAAACATTTTGGAACATCATTCGAAGATCCTTAAACAATGCATCTCGTAAAACACTTTCGGATAAGTAAGTCATTACTTGATCCCCAAGAACTGACTTTATGGCATCTGGTTTGATTAGGGTGATGTTGTTGGGCTTGAAGATGATGTCTTCAATGGGAAAGGTGACATGAGTGGATGGGTTACGAGTGATTTCTGTAACATTTTTGGAAGAAGATTCTGCCATTGTGGTGTTTTGTGTGTTTTTTAGAGAGAAAGAGTTTGTGTGTATTTTTTAATGAAAAGATTTGTAAGCGTGGAATGAAATCTAAATGCAAGGGATTATATAAAAACTTTAGACTTATTTGTGAAAAAAAATTAAAACCATTTAAAAAAGTTATAAATATTTTAGGGTTTCTTTTGAACATTTGGCACAAACTCTCTCATTAATGTTCTGCAATAAGGTATGATTTTATGTTGCTTTGAACGGTGAAACGCCTCATGTGTCAGGAAGTTGTTGACTGTGGATGTGGACGTTTGAAATTTTCTTAATTAACAAATGACACCTTTTGAAAGAATGCTTGTTTTATTTACAAGAAAATTCAATGCCATTTAATATTTTCGACTCATGATTGATATGTTTTAAAAGCTATTGCTCAGATATGCTGAAGCTGATGGCAATACTTGTGAGCTTCAGTGCGTCAGATGAGGCAACAAAACCCTATATACATGTTCACATAAATGAACAAGACATATGACATTGCACGCTCTTCTACTCAGGCCTAGCTACTCATTTGTATTAAAACTTTGTTCAGATTTTGCTGAAGAAAAACTTTGATGACTGGTGATTATTTGTTCCGCTTCAGTGACTCAGATAAGGCGACAAAACAACATATACACAATCACATATTATGAGATAGACACATGATATTGCACACTCCTTTACTCAGACACTACTACTTAGCATTAATCAAAATAGTTTAGAATATGTTGAACCTTTAAGCTTCGTCAGTGAATGCTGAAGGTTCAGGTTTTGTATCGTCAATGTTCAGCATACCAAGCTCCATTATCAATCTTTTGAAAGTTGGTTCATCCAGTGGTTTGGTGAAGATATCAGCCAGTTAGTACTGAGTGGGGATGAAATGTAATTCAATGTCCCCTTTCACAATGTGATCTCTGATAAAGTGATATCTGATATCAATGTGTTTTGTTCTTGAGTGAAGGATTGGATTGTTGGATATTGCAATAGCACTAGTGTTATCACAAAAGATTGGTACCTTTTCATATTCTATGTCATAATCAGCCAGTTGGATTTTCATCCAAAGAACATTGGCACAACATCCAGCAGCTGCCACATATTCAGCTTCTGCTGAAGACATGGCAACTGTTTGTTGCTTTTTATCACTCCAACACATAAGTTTGCCACCTAGAAATTGGCAAGCACTAGAAGTGCCTTTTTTGTCCATATTGCATCCAGCATAGTTAGAGTCTGAATACCCTATTAGATCAAACCCTGAGGATTTGGGGTACCAAAAACCTAGACTTGGTGTACCTTTTAGGTATCTGAAGATTCTGTTTACAGTAGTAAGGTGTGATTCCTTTGGGTCTGCTTGGTATCTTACACAAAGGCATGTAGAGAATTAAATGTCGGGTCTGCTTGCAATTAAATACATGAGTGACCCAATCATACCTCTATATTGAGTCTTATTGACAGATTGTCCATTGAGATCAGGTCCTCATTGGTGTTTTTACTGAAGCACAATTGATATCATACTTCTTCAGCAGATCCTTGACATATTTTTTTTTATTGATGGAGATGCCTTGGTCAGATTGTTTAATCTGATGACCAAGGAAGTATGTGAGTTCTCCCATCATACTCATCTCAAACTTGCTGGTCATAAGCTTGGCAAATTGTTTGCAAAGTTTCAAGCTTGTTGAACCAAAGATGATGTCATCCACATAAATTTGTACCAGAATGGTGTCAGTTTTAGATTTATAGATAAATAAGGTGCTATCTATTTTTCCTCTGTCAAATTTATGTTTAATGAGAAATGTTGAGAGAGTTTCATACCATGCCCTTGGGGCTTGCTTTAGTCCATACAAAGCTTTGTAAAGCTTGTAGACCTGATTTAGTTATTTACTACTCTCAAAGCCAGGAGGCTGTGTAACATAAACTTATTCTTTTATGTCACCGTTGAGGAATGCACTTTTGACATCAATTTGGTATATGGTGAAGTTCCTGTAAGTGGCATAAGCAAGGAACATACGTATGGCTTCCATACGTGTAATTGGAGCAAAGGTCTCATCAAAATCAACACCAGGATCTTGATTGAATCTTTGGGCCACCAGCCTAGCTTTGTTTTTGGTCACCACATTGGTTTCATCTCTTTTGAGTTTGCAAACCCATTTGGTGCCAGTGGTTGATTTACCATATGGAAGAGGAACCAATTTCCAAACTTTATTTCTTTCAAATTGATTTAGTTCCTCTTGCATGGCATCCACCCATCCAGGGTGAGTGAGTGCTTCAAAAATATTTGTAGGTTTAATTTATGAAAGAAAGTTAGCATAGAGGCATTCTCTAGGTGAAGCAGCACTTAGTTTCTTTGCCATAGATCTAGTGACTCTACCTTCACCAAGATTGTCTATTGTGTTCACCAGCAGTATGTGACTATTATTAGTCCAAGAATTTTATGGAGCTGGAGAATAAGCACTGGTATCATGATTAGAGCTAGAGCTTGGAAGTCCAAGACATGGACTTGGACTTGGATTATCTCTAGTGTCTACTGAAGGATATTCAATAGACAAAGCTCCAATCAATGGAGGGCTTCCTTCTTGGTCAGAAGCAACATATCCAAGACCCAATTCCCTAGAGATAGATGGGGAATTTTGAGCAGGAGGCTAAAATTGTTCATCAGCAGCATCATTTGATTGATCAAGTGTGTGAGTATGATGATCATCTTGAGACTGACCATTTTGATCATTTGTGTTATCTTGTTGATCATTTTGATCATTTTGAAACTAATCATTTTGATCATTTGATTGACACCCTTCAGTATTTGATAATGAAGGTTTTCCTTTTGTAGGACTTGTCATATCTTCAAATAGATCAATATGAGGAACTGAATTGCTAGTTTGATATCTATGAGAGGGCTCATAGTGTTGAAATTCATCAGATGGATAGTTGTGAGATTCATGAATATGAAGTTCATCATCTGATGGATTTGTAAATTTGAGAGCTTCAGAACTTTCATTGAAAGTGATGTGGTAAGTTTCTTCAATATATTGTCTTCTTGTGTTGACGACTCTGTATGCCTTAGATACTAGTGAGTATCCAAGGAAGTAACCATCATCAGATTTTTTTCATCAAACTTACCAAGGTGATTCGTGTGATTGTGAATGAATATTGTACACCCAAACACATGTAAAAATGAGATGTTTGGAATTCTCCCCCTGAAGACTTAATATGGGGTCTTCATGTGTCTCTTCACAATGATGGATCTATTTTGAGTGTAACAAGCAGTGGCTACAACATCAGTCCAAAAATGCTTAGAGAGAGTTGATCCAGCAAGCATTGTTCTTGCTTCTTCAATCAAATTTATGTTCCTTCTTTCAGCCACACCATTTTGTTCAGGTGTGTAAGGTGATGAGAAATTTTGTGAAATTCCTTTGTCATCACAGAACTTGATTAGAGTGAGATTTCTGAATTCAGTGCCATTGTCAGTTCTAAGTTGTTTGACATGTGTGTCATTTTGATTTTCAACTCTTTTGATAAAAAAACATAATGGCATCTAGTGAATGGCTTTTCTTTGTCAGAAAAAAATACCCAGGTGTACCTAGAGTACTCATCTACAATGACCAGTGTATATTTTTCATGAAAAATGGCCCTAGGTGATACTGGGCCAAATAAGTCCATGTGAAGCAAGTGAAGACTTTCTTTGATGGAGAAAGTTTGCTTTGTTTTGAAACTGGCCCTATGGTGCTTCCCTTTTTCACATACTGAGCATGGTTTGTCTTTGGAATAGACAAGTGAAGGAAGACCAATAACAAGATTTTGTTTTGCCAGCAGAGTTATTGTTTTGAAATTTAGATGTGAGAGCCTCTTATGCCAAAGCCAGTTAGTAATGTTGGAAGCTCTAGCAAAGAAACATGTCTCCTGAGTAGAGTTTATGTTCATGACATATACATCGTTGACTCTGGGAGCAATCATCACAATTTCATGATTGGAGTTGAAGATTGTACCTTTTTGTCATCAAATAGCACTAGATACTTTGCATCACAAATTTGACTGATGCTGATGAGGTTGTGCTTCAATCCATTGACGTATGCTACCCTTGTGAAAACTATACCATTGCATCTCACTGAACCAAAGCCTTTAGTAGTAGCTGATGAGTTATCACCAAAAACAACTTTACGACCTTGTTCCTCTTTATACTTGTGCAGATGACTTTTGGTGCCAGTCATGTGCCTTGAGCAGCCACTATCCAGATACCAAATAGGCTTCCTGAGATCACACTACACAAGTTAAGGAAATGGTCAATTTTGTTTTGAAACCCACCTTTGATGGGTGGGTGTTTTAGATCTAGAAGGTGTTTTAGATCTGAATGATCCTTTTGATGAGGATGAATAAGATTGCTAAGAATAAGAAGGAGAGGTTTGAACAGTATTTTCTTTCTTAGCCTGAAGGGCTTCACCTGTTCTGAACCACTCTATATGGTTGTGATCAGATGTAGTGTGAACATTACTTCCACAAGTTTCACAACATTTGCCAGTAGAGTTTGGGTTCCTAGATTTGATGCCCCTTCTGAGAGAGATTACACGATTATGTCCATGAGTGTCATGGTCATAACTTCCACAAATGTTGCAAACAGGATAGTAGTGACAGTCACCTGAGTGATGATTGCCCATACCAAAATGAATGCATGGTGGGAAAGGCATTGTTCGCCTAGAATGAGATGCTTCAGTATTGTGAGCATAAGCACTAGTTTTAGCAAGCATATATTGAGTATGTTCACAAGTGCGATGGTCAGTCCTCTCACATTTAGTACAATATATTACTTTTAGGTAAGTTTCAGTGAGATGGTCGTTTAAACCACATATATCACAAGCTCTTTTAAAATTGTATCTTGTACTTATAATGTGGAGAGTTAGAAGGTTCATCTCTGAATCGAGTAGGTGTTTGTTGTTGCCTGAGTTATAATTTGAGATCATTGATCTCTTGCATGACAAGAGACATTCTATTATCTTCCTTGAATCTAGCATTCTTCAGTTTATTTGTTAAAACTAAAGAGGTAGTTCCCTTATGTGAACCTTCAGCAGGAGTTGAAGAGTTTTTTGAAGTGTCAATTTTGATATGTTTGGGAGACCTACCTTTGTGTGTTGTGTGAGACTTGATGATTGACTGGATTGATTTTGGTCAAGTAGAGGGTTCTGCACCAGCCAACTTCTCCAAAAGAGGTAGTGGGGTACTTACTTCATTCTCTAAATCATCATCTGAGTCATCTTCAGTCACTGAAGATTCAACAGGTGCTGATGTGTTAGCATCTGCTTGCAACTCATGAAGAAGGATACGTCTAGTGTCATGATTTGGTAAATTCTCTTCACCTGACCTTACAACATCAGGGATCGAGCTACCATCCTCATTTGAGGATTTGACAAAGACAATATCATTTAAGTTGGTTCTGGAGGATCCTTCAGCACCAAGCATTTTCCTCTTTTGAGTAAGAATTTGTTCATTGATGCATTGATTTACCCTATCAGAGTTTCTAAGCCAAGATTTAAGAATATCTTTTGCTTCTCTTAGTTCAACTCTTAAGGAGTTATTTTCATCTAGAATCTCTTTGTTCAATTGTTGAAAAGTAAGTACATCAAGTTTAGCCTCTTTTAGCTCTATTAGCTTACTTTCAAAATCATCAAGTTTAAGAACAAGTTTATGATATTTTTCAAGCAAGTTGTTTCTTTGTTCTTCAAAAAATTTTAGATCAATACACAGGTAATCAAAGACAAATTTGATGTCATCCTTATCTTCTAAATCAATAAGAGTTTGTACCTTTTTTATTGTGATATTAACCCATTCACCATTTCGAGCATTCTCTCTGGTAACAACATTGGAGTTAGAGCCTTCATCATCAGCAAGTGCCATCAGCACTTTCGCATTAACCAATTCACATCATCTGAGGAAACATCTTCTTCATCTCATTCATAAGCTTCAACAATGAGCCCTTTGTTCTTATCTTGCATAGGAGCCTTGGAGGACGAGCTTTTAGTGCTCATGAGAGCCACTATAACCTTGATTTCTCTATATTTTGCCTCAAAGTCTTATGTTGGTCGAAGTTCAGCCCTGTTTTGCTGAAAGGAAGTAGAAGCAATTTGTTTCTGTTGAAATGATTACTGACCAGATGGTCTTGATTGAGCTGGTGAGGAATAAGAAGGAATGGATGTTTTGGAATAACAATCCCTAGCAAAGTGACCAATCTTCCCACATTTGTAGCATTCAGTGCCAATTGAAGCTTTTGTGGTGCTGGAGAACTTGCCTCCTTTCTTAAAGAACCTTCTATACTTGGCCAAAAGTGCTCTTTCATAAAATTCCTCTTTGAGGTCATTCAGATATTCCTCACTAATTCTTGCGTCCTCTTCATCATCAGGACTATCTTGGTAATCTTGGATGACATCGTCACTGAAGAAGGCTGTAGACAAGGGTGTAGCAATAGTTAATGCTTTACTCTTTCTTGAGCCTTCATAAATCCTATCAACTAGGTTTTCTTCATATTTTAGTTTCCCAAAAAGAGAGGCCAGATCACAATCTTTAATGTGATTAGCATTTCTCAAGCTTTGGCATAAACTGAGCCACTTCTTTGGCAATGAATTAACAAAAAATTGTGTTGATTTCAATTTTTGAAAGCTCAACACCATCATTCACTAGTTCATTCATCAGCGCTTTGTATATGGTGAATGTTTGTGTGAGGGTTTCCCCTTCTTTGTGTTTGAAGGTGTTGTATTAAAGCTTTAAATCCACTATCTTGTTTCTTTGACATCAGAGGGTCCCTCATGATATAGAATAAGGTCCTCCCATATACATTTAGCTGTTTTGCAATTCACAACAGAATTCATTTGGTCATCTGGAAGTACGGACATGATGAGACTTTTGAGACGCTGGTCTAGGTTACCAGCTTTTCTCTCATCAGCAGTCCATTGTACTACAAGTTTTATTGTTCTTCCCAACTATAGGAACAAATGGACCATTTTCAATGATTCCAAGGAATTAAGGTTCGACTCCAACCATGTGGACAAGTAACCTTTTCTTCCAATTGGTGATATTAGCTACCTCTAGGACAGGAGCAGCATTGAGTTGTCCACCCCTATACTCTAGGGTTTGTGGTATAACTTGAGCCATCTTGGATCTTGATTTAAAAACTTTAAATGAGCATTTTAATGAAAAATAAGAGGTTTGCTAATCAAACCGCTCAAATACCACTTGTTGGTCCCTTGTAATTCGTTATTACTTATCAACCTTAAGTAATAACTCCTTAGCAAGACTCAAGTGTGTTGTTTTAACAATTAATAAGAACTAAAAACAATTAAAACAACAATACCAATATAACTTTTCAACGTATAGACTTTTATTAGAATCAAATAAAGAATCTATAATCCACTTTGTTTACGGAAGAACAAAGTGGTTGATTGACAATGGGAGGTGATCTCCTCTACTTAAACTTATAACCAAAGTTAATAGTCTAAGCTCCAATCTAAACGGTCATATGCTTCTTGGCTATATGGTTTAGTTGGTATTGAGAGAGAAGGTTTTTCTAGAGTTTCTACTCTTGTTTTTGTTGACCTTTTCTCTCTTAATATGCACTCCTTACATAGGCAGTGCAAAACTAGGGTTTGCATTTTGCATGTTCCTATGCATAGGTTTATCCAGTGGGTGGTTGATGCCAACAGTACAAAGTACTTAATAAACTATTCTAGAAAAGATAAAGGTTGTACTTATAGCTAACTATACAAGCAACCTACTTTGACTTAAAGTAATATTTTCCCGCCTAATGCAAACCATCAGAATACTGAAGTGTCTTTATCATCTAGAGGAGATCGACATTATTCAGTTTGGTATTCTCAAACCAAACTGAACTGAAAGCTCTTCTTCAGTACTTGTTCTTCAGCAACTAGACCTCTTAGTATTTGAAGCAAAGACTCCTTTGTCTTATAAGTTAACTGGAAGAGGAAAGCTGAACATCCTTCAGCAATATAGTCTTTTGTAGGAACTTTGTTCCTCTGGTCATGCTTCAGGAGACTGGCTTTACTGCTGAACATGAAACACTTAAGGGGATTTTATATTCAAATCCTAGAGTTGCTTCAGAGTCAGTAAATACTGACCCAACATTGCCATTCTATCTACTGATCATCCAGCGTTTGGTGAGGTTGTGCCTTATCTACGGGCAAGTTACTTTAGGTTAGCCCTTGTTCTTAATCCTCGCATCTATACCTCACACATTCAACAATTTTGGTCAATTGTCATGACTGAAATAGTGGATGGAGAGATTAGAATCAAGAGCCTAGTTGATGGTCACCCCTAAGTAGTCACACTTGCCTCCATTCGAGAGAAGCTTGTCTTGGATGATGAGGATGGGGTGATCACCATACTTGAGGCTGAAATATTTGACAAACTTTCCAATTTGGGATATAACATAGCAGATAATCAAAAACTGAAATTTTCTAAAGGCCAGTTTGCACCCCATTAGAAATTTTTGATCCATACCATTTTACAATGCTTAAGCTCTAAAACCACTGCTTTTAATGAATATGACAACAAAGTTGCCACTGCTGTGGTCTGTTTGGCTACAGGAAGGAAATTTTGTTTTCCTCAAATGATTTTTCAGAATATGATTAAAAATGTGAAAATCAGTGGAAAATTTTGTATGTATCCTAGGTTTGTAGAGCTTTTGATTGATATGCACCACCATGGTCCTATTAAACACAAACACTACTTCACTGCCACATCCCATTCTCCTAAATTGTTCAACACACTTTTTTTTTGCCGTGCAGTACCCCTCACATAGACCATGCTAAATTTAATTCGAAGTGAAGCTGCTAAAAGACCCACAACAGCTTAATCCCCACTTTGAGATTCCCCTGCTGATGATTCCCCTAATAATGTTCTTCCTACTGTTGATCAATCTTTTGAAAGAAGAACAAAACATAGATCTACTAGGTCTCCCTTGCCTAGTGTATCTTCACCTATAGCAGAAGGGAAGCCTCCATAGGGAAGCCTCATTGAGTGAGCAGGACAGTAACACCATAGATAAGTCCTCTCACCCACTCCATGATACCTTCTTGGGAGAGCAATCTCCCATTAGGGTTGACAGCAGTCTGCAACCTTTATCTATCATTGAATTAACGGTTATGTGCATCAGCTTGCAAAAGCAAAATGCACAATTGATACAAACAGTCACAAAGAAAGGCCTGATGATCTCCAATCTAGAGTCCAGGATTGCTACACTTGAGGGGAGGAGACGTCCTAAGTTGGTGATTTATACTGATGAAGATGCTTCCAAAGGGGAGGAAGTACATACAGAATCAACTGAGTAGTTTGAATATCCAGGACCACAGAAACTTCAACCACAAGCAATGGGAAGTGGTGAGAAAGGAAGTGACAAGGGAAGTGCCACAAAGGATGACATTGCTGAGACTCTACTCAATCTTGGTAAAACAGATGTTCCCCTTGTTACTACTAATCCCCCTGCAGGTTTATATTTTATCCCTGCTAGTGTTGTTACCCCTGCTAGAACTTCAATTACATTTACAAGGAAAAAAAGACAACCAACACAGAAAGGAGTTGTCATTGGATAGACTGCACCAAAGGCTTCACCAACAGTTGATCCAAAGGATAAGGGGAAGGGGATTATGGTAGAACAACCAAAGAAGAAACAACGGTTTAGAACAGCTGAGGAGCATAGAGCCATAGCAGAGAGTGATGCTATTCTTGTTCAACAAATGGTAGAGGAAGAACTAAGAGAAGAGATGGAAAGGAAAAGAAAAATAGAAGAAGAGGAAAATTTAGATGTCTCTAAATTGAGTTTTTCGGATGATGAGCATATAAATACAAACACTATTGAAGTTGAAAGGGAGATTTAGATTATGCTTAAAGAGTTAGATCCTACAGTTCTATTGATTACAAAATTTCTTGTAAAGTGGGAAGAATGGAAGCTCTTAGAATCATTTGAGTTCAGATACAATATGGTCCACATGACTCATAAATATCAAAGGGATCACAAGGAACTCAGGGATATGCAGATAAAGAGAGACAAATATCTAAATTCTAAAGCTGGAAGGAAGGAGCAATATAAGGTCATGTTAAAAACAAAATGTATAAAGACTCTGACTTTACAGGCATGTCCTTTGCAGAAATAGAAAGGGAGGCTATTCCAGTGATTAAGCAAAATAGTGTAGAGGACTTTTTGGGAATGGGCTCAACAAAAGAAGCTGAGTATATAAAAAGGAGAGATGAGATGATGAAGAAAGACAGAGAAGGTAAGAAAAGAAAGGCTAATGAGGTAGCGGGTGAAATTGCTACAACAAGTGGATCCTCAACAGTAGTGGAAACTTCATCCCCCCAAGTGGTGTTAGAAAGACAAAGAGCTGCAAAAAGAATGAAAAGAATGGAAAGACTTGGGGTATTCACAATAGAAGATCATTGGTTAACAAATGCTGAGATAGATAAATGTTTGGTATTAGAAGAGTCAGATGACTTTGTGTAACACCCCCAATTTCGGGTCATAGCACTTCTTGTTTTCAGGAATCACTGGTCTATCAGCATCACCAGCTCCAGCACCAGCATTGCCAGCTCCCATAGCGCCAGTTCCAGTAGCGCCAGTTCCAGTAGCGCCAGTTCCAGCAGCGCCAGTTCCAGTGTTGCCAACTCCAGTATCGCCAGCTCCACCCGATCCACTAGCTCCACCGGATCCACTAGCTCCACCGGATCCACCAGCTCCACCAGATCCGCCAGATCCTCCAGCTCTATTATTCAAGTTTGCCATAAATGCATTCATAGATATCTGAAATTGATCAGCTACTATAGCACGTAACTGAGTCTCAGTCAACTGTTTTGGCGGCATAATCCTGTCACACAATTCACATCAAAATGAGTATTCATTCAACTCTTGTGATAACAAAACATGAATAACACAGAATAAGAATAGATAGATGAAAAGAAACAAGAATGGATGATAGAACGAAGAATAGAATTTAGACAAGGAACGAAGATTCACGAGGAATGAGTCAAAAGACAGGGATTTCTATTGTGACAATCAGCGTCGTTTGTAAATCACGTATTAATATTATAATAATCAAATAATAAACATTTATAAATAAACAAATGTAATCCATTATGCTTTAAGCATAAATAATAATTAAATAAGTATAACATATATATATACTTTTCTTATTCTCGTCCATTGGCAACTTGGAGGTTTCGCTTGCAGATGTTATAGTCAAAAGATTTCAAAATTTTATTTTTGGAAAATCTTTTCGTTCTCTATAACTTGAGCTCTGATGCCAATCTGTAAGACCCCCAATTTCGGGTCATAGCAGCGGTAGGGTCATTGGGTGTTACTATCATGGTTCAACCTCAATATCATAGAAAACGCCTCAAAATGAGTCGTTTTAACAAAACATACATCCATTCATTTGTTTAAAAATAAAACAGTTCACACACGGTCCCAAATAGTTTTAAGTTTACACAACCAACCAAACAATAAAAGTTTCTTAGAATGGACATAGTTTAGTAAAGCGGGCCAAAACATTTTAATTTAGCAAGCTGCATGAAACCGCCTTCCTTGAGTGCCTTCTTCATGGACCTGAGATAAAACATGCTATAAAGTCAACAAAAATGTTGAGTGAATCTATAGAGTTTAAATTAAATAAATGAACACAAGTATTCTGAATAAACCTTCCGTAGTTGACAATCATGTGGATCAGACATAATTATCGTTGTTATTTCATAAGTCTCGTGAAATTGAACGTTAACATATATTATTTCAGCCCAACACACCTAGCCAAGTGCGTATATTTCTCTTATACAATTGCATCCGATGTTTCATTACTGGTGCATCACAACACCACGCGATAGCTAGTCGCGACCGGACTGGGTGTCACCCCGATAGATCTATCCATAGTATTAGCGTTCCTTTCGATTAACAATTCACGATTCATGGGTCTTTTAAGGCTAAACAAACTTGTATAACAACTTTCATCTAAGCATACAATCGGGTCCTTTGTGTTCAATTTTAAAGAAAGAGGGTTTACCACAACTTCTCGTTGTACCCTTCATTTATAATAATGTTTTTCCAATAATAAGGGTTTCCACAACTTCTCGTCGTACCCCTTTTATTTTAATAAAACAAGCATGTTATCCCCCTCGCGGGTTTTATAAAACAAGTAAACGTGTTAAAGCGAGGCTATAGACTCACCTTGGTACGATAGTAGAAATGTGACGATCGCCGACGATTTGTGATGCCCGTTAAACACGAAGACCGCAACCTACCAAATAAGGTGCGTTCGTTAATAAACGACTCAAGTATATTTAATACTTAAATAATATGAAAGTCAATTTCAAATGACCATGAAAATCCCGAAAAATTAAGAAAAATATAAGTGTACTTCTATACCCTTTTATTCAACACTTATTCTTTTAAACACTTACACCCTCGACATTGACCCGTCATAAGACGCCAAGTCAACGCAAGTCAAACCATCATTTTACTTCCCTCGGACCAGTAACTAAGTCATTTATATAATGACTTAACACTCGAGTAAGTCACCATGTCCAATAGTGAATACTCAACTCACGCCATACAAGTATTGAACTACGTGTCCAAAATACCACTCAGCATATACACTCCAAATGTACACACCAATCTAACCTATCTAGACATGTCCGATTTCGACGAAACTTGGTTACAAACTCACACATAATATGAATAAGACTCAGTTTAAATTTCATTCAAAAATATTACTTCAAAGACCTTCTGCCCGACACACCTTCGTGTTATAAAAACCGGACAATTTTACGCCTTTGACTTGTAAAACCATTTTGACTTATCTAAACAATTCCGTTTGCAAAACTGACACTCGGGTTTGAAAATAGACTCATGACCTGAGGTTTATCAACTTACAACAGCCCTTGAACATTTTTAAAACTCATTTCATAGTCCCCGAGATTCGTTCCAAATATCGGCAACAATTTTCGGATTGTGCCGATACCCGTCTCCCGGTACACAAATACTAAAAGTAGCATAACTTTTCGCTCGTAATGAGTTAGAAGCTCTACCTTAGCTCAAATCGAAGCTAACAAAATTATCTACGACCCTATCTTATTGGTTTACCAAGTTTATCACAGTAACAACTTCAAAAACGGCCTTAAAGTTACTGCCTAAAATAGACTATCTAAAAATCATACCAAAACACATTTTCAACCCATTCCAACAATTCCTATGGTCCTAATATGATCCTAATATCATACTAACACATCTAACTAACCCATAACACCCTCAAATATGATCTCACAAAAATTAAATAATTTAAAATCTTACATGCAACAAAAACCCACTATGAATATTATATTATTAACACCATATATAAACATAAAAATGGATCAAACATCAAGTTCTTCACCAAAAATTGAAAATAAAATTTTAGTGGATGCATGTGGAAGAAATTTATACCAATATGAAGTTTATCAAATTTCCAAGGTGGGTCTTTTCTTAGTTTCTTTAGATTCAAGGTAGAAAATCAAAATCAAAGGGTTGTGGGATGGTGGTGGTGGACGGTTTAGAGAGGAAAGAAAGAGAGACGAGATAAATTTTTATTTAAATGAATTTTTAATTAAGAAATGTGTAGTGGAAATTTAATATATAGTGAGGTAGTGGGGTAGATTTTGTCATTTAGGCATAGTTTTGGTCCAAAAATGCAAGTAAATAGTTTACAAGGTAGAAAATGTAAATTGTAAATTTTGAAAAATATTTACGGGGCTCGGGTTTCGTAAAAATACTTTTCGAAAGTTAAAACGCTTCAAAATATAAAATCAAAGCTTCGACACGACTTAAAACGCAATTAAATCGAAAACGTCGAAAATATGCAATATCGAGACAATCGATAATAAAACGTAAATTTTTGGGCATCCGTCGGTATCGCGATCACTAATAGTTATCGTCATTCGTTAAAACGTAAAATATGAGAAATAAAGATTAAATATAAGAAAATCATTTCCATGATTATTTGAGAATATAATATCGATACCTAACATATTCCTTGTCGGTTTTCATCTAATCGACATTCTTACGCTAGTTTCAAGTCATAACCTTCTCGGTTAGTCGATAATTTAAAATTCACATTAAAGCAAACACGTAATACGTAATAGTCGAGATTAAAATAACGACCTGAAATTGACGGGTTGTCACATTCGATAGTAGAAATGTGACGATCGCCGACGATTTGTGATGCCCGTTAAACACGAAGACCGCAACCTACCAAATAAGGTGCGTTCGTTAATAAACGACTCAAGTATATTTAATACTTAAATAATATGAAATTCAATTTCAAATGACCATGAAAATCCCGAAAAATTAAGAAAAATATAAGTGTACTTCTATACCCTTTTATTCAACACTTATTCTTTTAAACACTTACACCCTCGACATTGACCCGTCATAAGACGCCAAGTCAACGCAAGTCAAACCATCATTTTACTTCCCTCGGACCAGTAACTAAGTCATTTATATAATGACTTAACACTCGAGTAAGTCACCATGTCCAATAGTGAATACTCAACTCACGCCATACAAGTATTGAACTACGTGTCCAAAATATCACTCAGCATATACACTCCAAATGTACACACCAATCTAACCTATCTAGACATGTCCGATTTCGACGAAACTTGGTTACAAACTCACACATAATATGAATAAGACTCGGTTTAAATTTCATTCAAAAATATTACTTCAAAGACCTTCTGCCCGACACACCTTCGTGCTACAAAAACCGGACAGTTTTACGCCTTTGACTTGTAAAACCATTTTGACTTATCTAAACAATTCCGTTTGCAAAACTGACACTCGGGTTTGAAAATAGACTCATGACCTGAGGTTTATCAACTTACAACAGCCCTTGAACATTTTTAAAACTCATTTTATAGTCCCCGAGATTCGTTCCAAATATCGGCAACAATTTTCGGATTGTGCCGATACCCGTCTCCCGGTACACAAATACTAAAAGTAGCATAACTTTTCGCTCGTAATGAGTTAGAAGCTCTACCTTAGCTCAAATCGAAGCTAACAAAATTATCTACGACCCTATCTTATTGGTTTACCAAGTTTATCACAGTAACAATTTCAAAAACGGCCTTAAAGTTACTGCCTAAAATAGACTATCTAAAAATCATACCAAAACACATTTTCAACCTATTCCAACAATTCCTATGGTCCTAATATGATCCTAATATCATACTAACACATCTAACTAACCCATAACACCCTCAAATATGATCTCACAAAAATTAAATAATTAAAAATCTTACATGCAACAAAAACCCACTATGAATATTATATTATTAACCACTCAAGGGTGGCCTAGTGGCAAAAGGATTTGTGACTATCACTCCAAAGTGTGTGAGGTCTCAAGTTCAATTCCCACTAGGTGCAAACAACCTTGAAGTGGCCACGCCAACCTCCTGAAAAGGGAGGGCTTTACCTGGTTTGAGTCTGTGTGGCGGTGGGCTCAAACCCCGTGGATTAGTCGGCCAATGAGTCGGAAATCACGGTTACCAAAAAAAAAAAAAAAAAAAAATATTATATTATTAACACCATATATAAACATAAAAATGGATCAAACATCAAGTTCTTCACCAAAAATTGAAAATAAAATTTTAGTGGATGCATGTGGAAGAAATTTATACCAATATGAAGCTTATCAAATTTCCAAGGTGGGTCTATAGCCTCGCTTTAACACGTTTACTTGTTTTATAAAACCCGCGAGGGGGATAACATGCTTGTTTTATTAAAATAAAAGGGGTACGACGAGAAGTTGTGGAAACCCTTATTATTGGAAAAACATTATTATAAATGAAGGGTACAACGAGAAGTTGTGGTAAACCCTCTTTCTTTAAAATTGAACACAAAGGACCCGATTGTATGCTTAGATGAAAGTTGTTATACAAGTTTGTTTAGCCTTAAAAGACCCATGAATCGTGAATTGTTAATCGAAAGGAACGCTAATACTATGGATAGATCTATCGGGGTGACACCCAGTCCGGTCGCGACTAGCTATCGCGTGGTGTTGTGATGCACCAGTAATGAAACATCGGATGCAATTGTATAAGAGAAATATACGCACTTGGCTAGGTGTGTTGGGCTGAAATAATATATGTTAACGTTAAATTTCACGAGACTTATGAAATAACAACGATAATTATGTCTGATCCACATGATTGTCAACTACGGAAGGTTTATTCAGAATACTTGTGTTCATTTATTTAATTTAAACTCTATAGATTCACTCAACATTTTTGTTGACTTTATAGCATGTTTTATCTCAGGTCCATGAAGAAGGCACTCAAGGAAGGCGGTTTCACGCAGCTTGCTAAATTAAAATGTTTTGGCCCGCTTTACTAAACTATGTCCATTCTAAGAAACTTTTATTGTTTGGTTGGTTGTGTAAACTTAAAACTATTTGGGACCGTGTGTGAACTGTTTTATTTTTAAACAAATGAATGGATGTATGTTTTGTTAAAACGATTCATTTTGAGGCGTTTTCTATGATATTGAGGTTGAACCATGATAGTAACACCCAATGACCCTACCGCTGCTATGACCTGAAATTGGGGGTGTTACACTTTGTACCAGAACCTTTGAGAATGAAATTTCCTATTGTGAAGTATGAAGTTTTTTCAGAGAAAGGGATGAGCTAGTGGAAGCTGACCAGAAATGATGGCACTGCTCAAACCTTTCAAGAGTTGAGTAGGATGTTCCAGACTCTGGATAGAGAGCATCTGGATGATTTATGAAGGGTTTTGAAAGTAAAATTTGGAAAGAATCCTCCTACTCCTGATTCTCCTGTTGAAAAAGATTAGGTATTGTGGGAGAGTATGAAGAGGACGTTTGAGACAGAGGAGGGTGATTGGGCATTTAAGTTTCAAGGAGGTGCTACCATTAGACATTGGAGGTGTTACATCCTTTGGTATTTATGAGTTGGTTATGAAAGGCTTTATTTCCTATCTACTTTGTAACAGGTTTTACCCATTGACTCAAGAGACTTTGAAGAAGATGACAAAGGCCAAACTGCTGGTGGATTGCAAGAATCATGTTCCATATGAGTTTTTCAGATTCATCCATAGTCAAATCCTACCTGAGAATTTTTAAGCATCCTCATCACTAGCAGTATTTATTTAGAAACTTGTATTTTGGTGAAAGCACAAGTTTAGGGGAGGATTGTTGGGAATAAATACACCTGACGAGCTCCCCCTGCTATGACAAGTAAGTTCCCGCTTCTAGTGTTTTTCCCCATGCTGGATTAATGAAGACAGTGGGATCAGTTCCCACTGCTTGAAGTCAAAGAACCTGCTGCATGGATAAACTTGGAAGAGATATTGACGCGTTTCCGTTACTACTCCAGAATACCTTCCTAGTTTGTTTAGTAGTTATCTTGTACAAGGGTCCTTATGCTATAAATGGAATCATTAGATTTTGTGTTTAATATAACTTTCCTGCCATTTCATTTCATGCTTTAAGGTTATGTAATCCTAATACCATCTTGGGTATTTATATATTCTTAATATATTAAAGCTTAACGTTTAGTTCACTACTTGTTCTTGTGCTAAACATTACTTTCTGCATCTTGTTTAGTTACTTTGTGATAAGCAAAGTTTCTCTAAGTTATTATTTGAGTTTACTCTTGCCATCACTACCCTTAAACAAGCTAAGGTTTAAGATCTAAGTTTGGGATCAACAATAATCAACCTAACTGTAATGAGATGATCCATACACCTGCTGCTTCAATTACCGCTAGTGGTTCTCCACAAGAAACATCAACAGAGGTGGTGGATGTTTCAAATTTAACTACTTTTCCACAAGCTTGTCCAAATAGGTATAAGTTTTGCAAAAGGAAAAGCTTGAACAGGATAAGAAAATTGCAACAGCAGAGGCAAATCTGACAAAGCTAAGGAATAAAGTTTCTCCTTGGATGAGGCACCACAAGGTAATTCAACAAGCTAATCTTAGGAAGCAAAAGCTCAGACACTTCAGTTAGAAGAAACTGAATGCAACCAAACAGGGGAGGAATGATGAAGAACAAAGACTTTCTTTCTAATATTCAAGAAAAGCTCTCTGGAAATGACATCAATTTTGAAGCTGGTGATGGCATTGACAATTATGTGGATAACACAAGTTTGGAGCACACAAATATGGAGCTTCAACATGAGGAACCACAACCATCTGCTGATGAAGAAATTTGTGGTAACTCAGCCACAACCTTAATCACCAAAACTACAAGCAAATTGGAGTAGTTTTTATGAGAAGCTAGAGGAAATAAATATTATGTTTCCTGTGTCTACAACTCCACCACAAAGACAATTTTGGTTTCATGAGAAACAACCTTTCCAAGTACTATCAAGATCAAGGATAAATGTTGAATCAGACAAGACTGAGGAGTTAGATATTGAGAAGACAGCTTCTAAAGGAGAAAAAGTATCTGGAGATACTTTGGTGATGGAAGAAAGAAGTGTGTCTATAACTGGTGAAGTAAATACTGCTGAAGAACCAAGTACTGCTCAGCCAAGTCAAGTATTGTTGGTGAAAACAATTCACTACCATCTTCTGAAGAAAGCCAAACTCCATCTTTTGGAGAAGATGAGACATTAGCACAAGTGTTGCTTGATCTCAAAGAAAAGAGCTCAGCTGAAAAATCAAGGCTAGCAGAAGAAGAAAAGAAGACACAACAAGCAAATCTTGCCAGTCAAAGTCAAGACAAAGGTAAGAGAGTACAAGCTTCACAACCCACTACAAAAGGTATTGTGATTCAGCAACAACCTAATGAAGATGAAGAAAGAAGATCTTCAAGGTTATTGAAGAAATTACCTAAGATTAATCCAAAGGATAAGGGCAAAAAGAAATTGCAATCTGAGTTTGAAGGTGAAAGTGATTCAGATGATGATATCAGCAAAGTCATGAATAAATTTCATCAAATGGAACATGATGAAGAGGTAGCTCTTAGACTACAAGCACAAATGCGTGAAGAAGAGTTACAAGAAGAACTTGCAGCCAAGCAACAATTGCTTGAAGCTCATAGAGTACAGCAAGAATGGAACATAGAAAAATATGATAGAATTCACGCTGAACTAAAGGCAAGTAAACTTCTAGCATAATCCTTAATAGCTAAAGAGAGGGATGCTTATGATGAGGAATAAAAGGATAAATTAATTGATGATTTGGTAAGGGAGCAACAAAGATTCTTTGCTGAAAAGAGAAGAAGAGAAAGAGTTAAGCCTCCAACTACTATGCAAATCAGGAATCAGATGATGTCCTATCTTAAGAAGGTTAAGAATTTCACTCATGAACAATTAGTCAGGAAAAGTTTTGATGAGATAAATACTTTCTATGAGCAACACAGAAGTAGCAAGTTGAACTTTGTTGAGATTGGATCTAAGAAAGATAAAAAGGACATTGAAGATGGAAAAAAACATTTACAAAAACAAAGGCAATTTGGAAGTACCCCCAGACTTGATGCAAGTACTGCTGGACAGAAAGAAGCATCTCCACCTGTCAAGACTACATATGCTAGGAAGAATAAAAAGGTGAAGGAAGTTTCAAAGGAAGCAAAGACTTCTCAAAGGATGGATGAGGGAAATGCAGCTCAAAGTGTTGAAGGGACTTAAAATGTACAAGCAGTACATACTCAGTCAACAATACTTGAAGAAATGGTACATACTGACTTGAAGGAAGGATCCCTTTAAAATGAAGGAACCTCCAAAGGTATTAAGAGAAAAAGATCAACCAGGAAAAGCAAGAAGCTAAGAAAAAGGCAAAATCTATAGATCACGATAGTGATGATGATGAGAGCTGCAGAAAGCACTTAAAGATAGTAAAATTTGAAGACCAATGTATTGATACAGAGATTTTTGGAAAGAAATCATCAATCATAAGGTGGACAGGTGCTATGAAACAAGGATTAGAAGTTCATAGAATAACCAGAACATATGGTACATTTAGGATGTTCAGGTTATTAGAAGTCATTCTTCATATCCTTGACAGACAAGACATTCAAGACCTTAATAGATTTGTTCAAGAAGGAAGTGAAGGTCAAGAAGAAACATCACTATTGGGAAAGGAATTGAAGTTTATGTATGAACCACATAACTGTGATCAACAAATGTTGAAGGATTTAGAGAATCAGGTTCCTACTTACTAGAGATATTATAGACCATGTGGTATACATACACTGGATATAGATGATGTGACATAATATATGCTTCAAGAGAAAAGATATCCTTTTGGAAGAAGATTGTTAGAAATAATGTTGGAACAACAATTAGAGATTTCAGAGGATTTTAATGGTGCTTTTGAGTTGATTAGGATGATCAAACAGCAACTCAAGGATATGGAGAAAGAAGAAGAAGCTGAGAAGGAGCCTTAAGTGTTTGACTCTTAGTCATACTTCACAAATGGTTCTCAGTTCACAATGTCTAATAAACATAAGAATTGGCTAGTCCATAAACAAACGGTTTGTGGTAAAGACTTCTCAAATCTGTTGATAGTTGGTAGTTTGCTAAAAACTACATGGTCATTAACTCACCATACTTGGAAGTGAAGAGTTAGCTAGTCCTAGGGCAAACGGTACTAGGTAAAGACTCTATCAAATCCGTTAATGGTTGATAGTTTACCAAAAATTGTAGGGTTAACAGTACACCTTATTCTTTATGAATAAAGTATTGGCTATTCCAGAGTGTATGGCTAACTGGTAAAGAATAAATCAAATCCATTGATAGCTGATGATTTGCTAAAAATCATGATGCCAATATAGATTGGTTTGTTATTCACTGTTTTATTTCAGGTGAGAAGACATAAGCAGGACTGTTGATTCATAGGTGCTTTATATTCTGAAGACTCCTATTTGATGATTACAAAAAGGGGAAGAAGACATATGTGGTGTATGTTTAAAATTCAAGAAAGTCGCTAATAAACTTAGGAAGACTGTTGTGATAAAAGCTTAAAGATACAAGAGTTCTATATATGAAGACAACATAGTTGCTGCAAAGAATGTTCAAAAGACACAGAAGATCATAATTTGAAGATGATATTCATGAAGTTTTGAAGATTATCATATCAGAAGAAGATCTGCATAAAGTGTTTGGATACATTCAGTTGGTATATAAGTACAAGATTACCCAGTTCAATCCCAATTTGAAGTGAAGTTTGAAGACATGTATTCTTATACATTCAACACACAGAGAAACAAGAAGACAACTAGTTATCATTCTTGTTTAGGGGAGGATTGTTGGTAATCATTGTAAAGTAAAAAGTACTGTTAGTACAAGTACAAGTACTGTTAGTGTTACCAAGTATCGTTAGTGTTAACACGGTATATGTCAAGTACCGTTAGAGTTAATGTAAGTACTGCTAAGTGGATTAGGACGAGTATATCTTTAGTAAAGATATGTCATATGTAACACCCCCAAATTTATACAACTCAATACAGCGAAAGAATCGTTGGTGTTACGGGATAGCACATTACTCACATCATAGACAACGCATAAAAATCGCGTCGTTTATTAATAAAGCATTTCCATTCATAAATATAAAAGTTACATCGGTCCCAAGTCATTATATTTAATACAGGTTTTACAAATCATTTGAATGGAAATAAGTATTTAGGTGCGGGCCATGAATTCTTGTTGTCTTCCCGAGAATTACCTTCAAGTACCTGAGATAAAACATGTTAAAAGAAAAGGTCAGCGATAACGCCGAGTGAATTCATAGAGTTTAATAAAATCCATCAATATAATATCAATATAAAATTATTACCAATAATCATTTCGTACAAACCATTGTAATAGGCCATGAAATAGCCAAAATCATTTTATACAAATCTTTATCAAAATCATAATATAGGCATTTGCCTTAAAAATCATTATACGAATCATTGTCGTTAAAAACACCATACAATACGTTTTGCAACGTTGTATAGATTAAATAAAAACCATTATACCGTTATATGAATATGGTTATAAAAACCAAAACACAAACATAATATCAATAGTATGACCCTGTATTGCTAGTCAGGCAATACGTCGTAATTCTGAGCGTCTAGTAGTATTTCGTTAGTTTGGATTATTATAAGCCGCATGACATTGTTACCTTACTAAACCAACAACGGGTAGCTAACCCGATACTCAATTTGCCCATCTAAAGTAGCGTGTCGTCACAAAGGTCACGCTATGGAAATCTTCTCATACATAAATTCGCTTACCAATCAATGTGGCACGACGGGGATCAACCGTCAAGGCGCGAACTGGGGTGATCGTCCCCAAATAGTACTATTAAATGCATAAGCGTCTACCAAATCCCGGTAGTTCACAATTCATGCTAATGGGACTTTTAGTGACATAACCTAACTTTAATAATCTATTTTATTGCATCTATCGGGTCCTTTAATCATTTATCGGGTCATACAATCGGGTCATACAATCAGTCGGGTCCAAATCAATAAACAATCAATCGGGACAAATGGTGTCCTATTTTATAAAATCTAACATGTTATCTCCCTCGCGGGTTTATAAAACATTTATAAAAACATTTAAAAGAGTGCGAGGCTATGAACTCACGTTGATGTGGGAAGGCGGGTTATCGGCAATTCGGACGTACGGTACGTGCTTCAATCACGGAAACCTATATAAATAATAATCGGTCTTAGACGTTTGTCCAATGAATTTATAAAAATAACAATTATGTATACATATGATGATTATATATATATGATGATCAAGTGGGTTTACATATTCTCGTTTACTTATTTTTGTGTTATGTGTCGATAACTTGTATACTAGTTTACTAGTTTTACCTATTTACACGTTTTAAGTCCAATAAGCTTATTATAAGTTTTTTAACTTGTTTTAATCCAATTTATATTTATATTATCAGTATTTAAACTTTACAAGTTGGGCCCAAATGGGTTAAGCCCAATAAGTTCTTTTTATAAGTGTTTAACCTATTTAGTCCAATTATTAGTCCAATATGTTTACTTAGCTCGTTAATGTCCGTATGTCCTATAGTTCGAGTTTTATCGGTTTTTACTTGTTATACATGTTTATATATCAGTATATAAGTTTTATAAAGTTTACATTAGACGGGTCCAACCGTCTAAGTTTTATTTAACAAAAACGTTAATTTTACGGTAATAGCCGAAAAAGTCGTAAAAATCAAGTTTATAGTTTTATAACTTATAAAACTTAACAAGTTACTATTTTTATAAAATGTCCACTTATTTACCATTGTAAATATTTATATAAATGTATTATATAAGTTAGTGGGTTTTAATTTATATTTTATACTATTAAATTTTGAGTGCTTATATAATAGTATTATACTTTAATTTCAAAAATCTGATTTTTATCTTCACTTTCACCAAAACTGCTATATCTAGAGTTCTATATGGAGATAGAAGCTCAAATTTTTATCACATAAACTACATGATATGTGATCCATTTAACTCTTCTATAGCTACTGTTGAATCAACTTCTAAGTATTTTCTAAAAATCGTCCAAAACAGTGAACTCAGATTTGTACCTTAAACTTGTTTTGATCATATCTCACTCATTACAATGATTCCATTGCATGGCCAACTCTCACATGTGTAAAAGACCCATAGCTTACTGTATATTAGTTCTACTTCATCATTTTATCAGTTTATGACATGTTTCTTTACTGTTTTATACAGCCAACATTTTTAAGCAAGATTTTAGCCTTGTTTCTTATAATTTTTCACCTTTTTAAGCATGTTTATCAACACCAAATCCCCACACAATATTTTTATCATCATATAACCATCATATACATATACAATAGGAAATAAAATACATGTTTACATAATCAAAATAACAAGAAGATGAGGAGGACAATCTTTATACCACCATGATGATGTAGGTTGTGATCAAAACATGGATTTTGATGGAGAAACTTGTGATGCACCAAGACCATCTTCAAGACCACCATGATTCATGAACTCCTTGTGTAAAATCAGCCCTAATACTCTATAGAAACTCCTCTTTGGATGTTATAACTTGCACCAATCTTCATCTTTTTGAATGGAGATTAACATATGTAAGTTATAACATATGTTTGTGGTTAAAATTGATCAAGTGAAGGTGTTTTGGAGGTGTAGATGGGACGGCCAAAATGGCTTAGAGCGAGAGAGTGTGTGTTTTGCATGTGTGAAATGAAGCTAATGGTAATGGTGGAGTGGTTTAGCTAGTTTTTGTGGGTGGAAAGCTTCATTGTGAAGCTAAGTTAGACAAGTGTTGTTAACTTGTTAATGTTTTGACAAATAAGGTGTAAGTGGCTTAATATGGCCGGTTTTGATGGGGGTGGGGCAAGTGTCCCACTTGTCTCATCCGCATTTATTTACGGGTACTCCTTGATTCTAATTTACTCGATTTGCGTACCCTCTGGTTGTTTTACGAAAAATGTTTTTATAAATTATGAATCAACGTCACAAAACAAATCCAATAAAAATTGTCTCATCAAAAACGGAGTTCGAAAACGTAAATACGTAATCCTAAGGTTTCCGGTTTAGTCGTAAAGGACGTTAAAATAAAATTGTATGTCCTAATCTCTTCTCGTAAATTTGTGAGTTTATGAACTAACACAAATTTAAAACTCCAAAACAATATTCACGGATAAATTTATTTTCTGAAATGTCGGACTGTCACCAAAGACGGTGTATGTAAACGTAAGTACGTAACGTAGAATCCTCCGGTTTAAACGTAGTCGATGCTACTTCAAGACGTAAATCCAAATTTCTTCCCAAAAATAAGTGAGTTCATATTGTAACATCAAAATAATGTTTTCAAATAAATATTGAGAATAAAATATCAACCATAAATTGACGGATTGTCACAGCATTTACCCCTAAACAGGATCTTTGTCCTCAAAGATCATCTTACCTTACTACTCGCTTCTTATAGAGTTAAAGCCATGTGGGTATTTCCTCCACATTCGGTCTTTTCTCACAAGTGTAATTCATTACAATACGCGAGTTTTTTTCAAGCATAACTACGGGAATAAGATCAGGCTAAATGTTGACTTATTTTCTCTATCCATGATGTTCACGGGTTTCTGATGAATGCAACTTTTCGCCGATCTAAACATTACTATGGAACAATCAGATTTTCACTTGATAGATATTCCATCAAGTTCGATATACGAATCATAATTCACGCAGTTCTTGAAGTCCTAGGGTAGATCCAGCTTATATGCCTTTCAATCCCAACTTTTACATCATCTCAATGGTCCCATACAACGGGGACTTATATCCCATGATTTGTCAGATCATGAATTCATTTTTCCAAGGTTAAAAATTGTGGCATAACTTCGCTACCCATTTGGCACTTCAAGATCTACATTTCATATTCACATAACCTCTTGCCCACTACCGGCTATCAATAATCAGATCCTAATTTCAACAATCATTTCAGATCTCGCGGGTCGGGTATTTTACAAGGTTAGGTTCGCCATCATAGGAAACCTTAAACCTAAAAGACATGTCCAACTCACAATGGATGTATGTCGGGTGTCTTCATCTCAACTCCTGCTTACAGATGCTCTAATATTTGGATCCTAACAAGATTCGATCTTAATCCTAACACGATGGTTATCAATGATAATCTTTCCAAAGGAAAACGATTATACGGTCTATTACCAAAGGTCAATCATTCAAACATAAAACAGCACTTATATTATTTTGTATCGTTACTTTACCTCGTCCCTTCGATTTGAGGTGGTACATAGTACTCTCATCAAGGTTCGTTCTCAATGATTCCTGAGCGAATCTCTAGAAATTCGATGCGAAGCGAGGATCTTGATGGAGATGATCGATACAGCACACCATGTTTACACAACTCTTTTGCATTTATCATTAACGGGAATGATATTAGCCGATTTGGTCAGTCTGTCGACGATGACCCAAATCGAACCAAATTCAGATGATGACCTTTGCAATAGCTAGACGTTTACTAATGTATGAGGCGATGTCTGCCTTCATAATTGCCATCAGTACAACTTCTTCAGACAAAGATACTTTTAGCAATAAATGACGTAAATAGAATACTTATACTTACAAATTTCAACATAGCTATATCTTACAATCCTCTATATTTAGACAATCACAAGTGGTCTTTAAAATATTTAGCGCTATCGGCTTCTCATTTTTAATGGTTCACATTAGCCGCGAACCACTTTTATTATCTATATTATCCTTTTTACAAACATTGTTCATATTTAAATTGTTTGGCAAATTTTATTTTGCACGTTCATTATTAAGAAATATATCCTAATGGATTCTTTATCTTTATACATAATGCGTCGATATCTAAATTCACCTTTCCTGATGATATAATTATCATGTCCACAATTCACTCAGATATTCTTTCTTCATGTTTTCTAAGTTTTAATTTCTTCTCAACTATCATTTTTATCCGTTTTACTCAATCTGACGTCTAAAGCGTCGATAATTATTACAACAAATTAAATATTAAATATTCAATTTTTATGAAACGTAAACGTAAAGATTTTAAATTTATTAGTCCGTTTAATTATATGAAAATGTTGAAAATAAATTTTAAATTTAATTAACACAATTTTTGTTGATTTATCGAAAATATTTAGTATGATTCGTAAATGTTCGAAAAACCTTTGTTTATACTTTGGTCAAAGTTTTCTTAGTTTGTAAGGCAAAATTGTCGTTTCCAATTTTTAAGTCATGGTTTAAATGGTTTCCTCCATCCCTCTTAGGTTATCTTGAGGTATATACAAACATTTACCCCTAAACAGAAGTTTAGTTAAATGGTTTGTGAAGGGAATAATCCCTTAAAAATCCTTTGTTAAAAACATTTGTCAAAACATATTTCCATTTTCTTTTTGGTAAAACCCAAAGTCTTAAAAGGGCTCTTAATTTGAAGAGTCAGTATAGATTCCATTAGTTATTAATCACATAGTCAAATAATGTAAAGGTTTAAGTCTTTAATCACATATCAATTATTCAAGGTTCAGGTTTTCACTGTTCGGCCAATTCAGGGCAGTCTATAAATAATTATTAACTCATTCTTATTCTTATAAACAAACATATAGTCCTTAATGATCACGAGCATGAATTTATCAAATTACAGCCTACACACGTGATTCACCAAATTTATGAATACTACGTGTGTATTAGTCAATCCAAACGACATCATGTGGAACTCATAATGTTCATTACAAGCACCGGATGTAGTGATTGGAATAGATAATCTCTTTCGCAGATGCGAAGTTGATAATAACCATGTCGTGGATCAAATCTTTAGAACATACGCAAGAACCTTGTAAATGATCGAACAAATCTTCCATTTCGAGTTATGGACATCGTTTTCGATTGTCAATTTACTCAATTCACAGCAATCTATAAATATAAGGAATGATAACACCATAGCTCTTCAGGATGACAGGCTTGGTATAATAAAATCTTTCTCCGACAACTCTCTTAGTTGTACGGTAATTCCTTTAATTCAGAAGGTGCTGACGTACAGTGCACATGTCACAGGTGCAGCACCGGGAATATAATCAATACCAATTTCAACTCTCCTTAATGGCAAAAGTCTAGGTAATTCATCAACAAATGCTTCCTAAAGTTTTAGATAACGAATACATCTTTTAATACATTCACTTTTTAAGTTCTTTCTAGATTATTATATTTATAACTAATTCACAACCATTCACGGTATAACTTCAAGTCTAATTGCAGGATAAAATCATCCATCAAGAATTATTTAGATCACTTTTGATAATCAACATCTTATCATTTAGGGGAATTCTGTTCGAGTTCCCATCAATTAAGACAATGTCGTCATGTCATAATCAATCAATCCATTCTACCGACATTATCAACTTTTCAGTTTCATTGCCGTCGATAAGATGTGAACTTCTCAAAAGACTAATAATAACTCATAATCCTTCACAATTCAAGGATATCAGGAGACACAACTAACCTTAAAAGAGTAAGGTCAACGCATAATCTATGCGGGAGAATTTCAAATCAGATACAGACGAAAACATTAACGAATATGAATATATCCCATGTTTTCATTAATTTGAGTACGCATTCGAAAGCTCCTCGGATCATTACCCAGGTCATTCAAATGAAATCTTAATCAAAAGAAATGATAGGAACATCGATACATCCAGTCGGGTATCAATACTCGGTAATCAGATACTTTTCCTAAAAATCTCACTACGGGAGAATTGGACAAGAAAGAATTGTCAATTGTCAAATAAGACAATTTCTACAGATGAGTAAATTCGACTCAGAAGGATAGATGCTACAGGCACATATGTAGGTGTCCCCAACACTATGTCCCTATTTTTCACTTCTTGCAGATCTCATAAAATTTAATCTTTCACGATCTTCAAAGAAAATGTAGTGTTTATTCATTAGTTTTATGGTGACTACTAATCAGTCTTGCATGGTCCATTCCAAATTGTATAAGGCGCGCAACTATATACAATTTCAAGATTAACGATGCAATACTCAGTTCGTCAAAATTTTATCTTTATGTTTATAATAAAAACATTTTCATGCTTAATTCTTAAATAAGAATCAGAAATTAATTTACAAAGATTTCCTTTGTTATGAAAACAATTAAGTTTTCAAAAGTGTTTTATAAACAACTTCATTTCGATAACAATCACTTATAAATCTCACTTTGAATAATCCTTATAGTGATGAAAATTAAATTTTCTCAAAGGATACCGTTTTAACTTTATAAAAACAATGTGTGATCTGCAAAGGAGTGATGAAGAGTGGTTCACCAAGAACTAACTACGATATGATAGGAAATGAGCTTAGCAAAATAATCATGAGGTTCATGACCTCGATGGCACTCAAAAAGAATAATCCACAACGTAACTCAATTTAAGATGAGTACTTGTTCAATGGTTGCATCACTAATGCGAACATTAGGATGAAGCAATAAAAGATAGATAACATCGATACATGTAGGATTTAGCAATCAAATGTAGTCTTTTCATTAATCACAAACAAGTCAAATTGTACCGTAACACATTATGTGTCACTATGTCATACAATTTACATAACTCATCCTACCAACTGATATCTCAGTTAAGTTAGGGATTTTTAAAAGATACCACAATGAATACTAATCTACAAGAGTCATTAGGTGTTCCACATGTCCCAAAAGATCCATCGGTCTCAATTCAGAAGAAGATTTCTTAAATTTATTTCTTGGACACTGGGCATCCTTGTTAGTGGATAATGGTCTAGGAGCAATCCTTAACACCAACTACCAATCAATCAAAACCTTATAATTCAAACACAGAACTTAACGACTTCCTCTTTACAATCTCATATTCCATATAAGTTAAATTTTACTTTATTCAAGTTTCAACCAATTTTATACTCAATGCGATATCCTACATCATATTCCAATACCTTCAATCTTATTCTTAGACCTTAATAGGGCAATAAAAGCTCGATATGAATCAACACTTAATTTCCAATCCTATAGCTCTTTCAACAACAATTATCAAATGAGTCACTAGTATGAGATGACTCATACATTCAATTAGACTTCTCGGAAAGGTATTAGTGGCATGAGACTTTTGGGTAATGGTTCCAATGAAAGTCTCAAGTGCAAGATTCACCCTTTCGATTTCAAATTTAAGAATTGGATGACAACGAATCAGATGACATCTTTCCAGGTGATAACGTTTTGTCAAATTCCACTCTATAAGGAAAGATCGTCATGACATCGATATCAGTTTTAATCTCGCCAATTCTTTTTCAATACCACAATCAACTAATGTCTACATTTCTATGAATATCAACCATTTGTTGGGATCATAAATATCCACAACTTGGTTTAGATCTAGGATAGCTAGAATTCCTACGAGAATAGCTTCGATTAATTTACTAGGGGATTTAGGGTTCCTTGTGACAATCTACGTCGTATAAATACCTCGTATAAATATCAAAATAATCATGTAATAAAATTACAACATATATACATATATATATATATATATATATATATATATATATATATATATATATATATATATATATATATATATATATATATATATATATATATATATATATATATATATATATATATATATATATATATATATATATATATATATATATATATATATCCAAGTTATATATATATATTAAAATAACACTTCTCATTCTGGCCTTGTCGGTAACTCGGGAATTCTTCGGCACCGTTATAGTCAAAAGATTTTTAGACATTTTTAGAAAAATGTTTATAGTTAAAAGATTTTGAAATGTTTTCTTCAAAACCTTTGTTTTAAAAATCTTTCGTTCTCTATAACGAGAGCTCTGATGCCAAACTGTAACACCCCCAAATTTATACAACTCAATACAGCGGAAGACTCGTTGGTGTTACGGGATAGCACATTACTCACATCATAGACAACGCATAAAAATCGCGTCGTTTATTAATAAAGCATTTCCATTCATAAATATCAAAGTTACATCGGTCCCAAGTCATTATATTTAATACAGGTTTTACAAAGCATTTGAATGGAAATAAGTATTTAGGTGCGGGCCATGAATTCTTGTTGTCTTCCCGAGAATTACCTTCAAGTACCTGAGATAAAACATGTTAAAAGAAAAGGTCAGCGATAACGCCGAGTGAATTCATAGAGTTTAATAAAATCCATCAATATAATATCAATATAAAATTATTACCAAAAATCATTTCGTACAAACCATTGTAATAGGCCATGAAATAGCCAAAATCATTTTATACAAATCTTTATCAAAATCATAATATAGGCATTTGCCTTAAAAATCATTATACGAATCATTGTCGTTAAAAACACCATACAATACGTTTTGCAACGTTGTATAGATTAAATAAAAACCGTTATACCGTTATATGAATATGGTTATAAAAACCAAAACACAAACATAATATCAAAGTATGACCCTGTATTGCTAGTCAGGCAATACGTCGTAATTCTGAGCGTCTAGTAGTATTTCGTTAGTTTGGATTATTATAAGCCGCATGACATTGTTACCTTACTAAACCAACAACGGGTAGCTAACCCGATACTCAATTTGCCCATCTAAAGTAGCGTGTCGTCACAAAGGTCACGCTATGGAAATCTTCTCATACATAAATTCGCTTACCAATCAATGTGGCACGACGGGGATCAACCGTCAAGGCGCGAACTGGGGTGATTGTCCCCAAATAGTACTATTAAATACATAAGCGTCTACCAAATCCCGGTAGTTCACAATTCATGCTAATGGGACTTTTAGTGACATAACCTAACTTTAATAATCCATTTTATTGCATCTATCGGGTCCTTTAATCATTTATCGGGTCATACAATCGGGTCATACAATCAGTCGGGTCCAAATCAATAAACAATCAATCGGGACAAATGGTGTCCTATTTTATAAAATCTAACATGTTATCTCCCTCGCGGGTTTATAAAACATTTATAAAAACATTTAAAAGAGTGCGAGGCTATGAACTCACGTTGATGTGGGAAGGCGGGTTATCGGCAATTCGGACGTACGGTACGTGATTCAATCACGGAAACCTATATAAATAATAATCGGTCTTAGACGTTTGTCCAATGACTTTATTAAAATAACAATTATGTATACATATGATGATTATATATATGATGATCAAGTGGGTTTACATATTCTCGTTTACTTATTTTTGTGTTATGTGTCGATAACTTGTATACTAGTTTACTAGTTTTACCTATTTACACGTTTTAAGTCCAATAAGCTTATTATAAGTTTTTTAACTTGTTTTAATCCAATTTATATTTATATTATCAGTATTTAAACTTTACAAGTTGGGCCCAAATGGGTTAAGCCCAATAAGTTCTTTTTATAAGTGTTTAACCTATTTAGTCCAATTATTAGTCCAATATGTTTACTTAGCTCGTTAATGTCCGTATGTCCTATAGTTCGGGTTTTATCGGTTTTTACTTGTTATACATGTTTATATATCAGCATATAAGTTTTATAAAGTTTACATTAGACGGGTCCAACCGTCTAAGTTTTATTTATCAAAAACGTTAATTTTACGGTAATAGCCGAAAAAGTCGTAAAAATCAAGTTTATAGTTTTATAACTTATAAAACTTAACAAGTTACCATTTTTATAAAATGTCCACTTATTTACCATTGTACATATTTATATAAATGTATTATATAAGTTAGTGGGTTTTAATTTATATTGTATACTATTAAATTTTGAGTGCTTATATAATAGTATTATACTTTAATTTCAAAAATCTGATTTTTATCTTCACTTTCACCAAAACTGTCATATCTAGAGTTCTATATGGAGATAGAAGCTCAACTTTTTATCACATAAACTACATGATATGTGATCCATTTAACTCTTCTATAGCTACTGTTGAATCATTTTCTAAGTATTTTCTAAAAATCGACCAAAACAGTGAACTCAGATTTGTACCTTAACCTTGTTTTGATCATATCTCACTCATTACAATGATTCCATTGCATGGCCAACTCTCACATGTGTACAAGACCCATAGCTTACTGTATATTAGTTCTACTTCATCATTTTATCAGTTCATGACATGTTTCTTTACTGTTTTATACAGCCAACATTTTTAAGCAAGATTTTAGCCTTGTTTCTTATAATTTTTCACCTTTTTAAGCATGTTTATCAACACCAAATCCCCACACAATATTTTTATCATCATATAACCATCATATACATATACAATAGGAAATAAAATACATGTTTACATAATCAAAATAAAAAGAAGATGAGGAGGACAATCTTTATACCACCATGATGATGTAGGTTGTGATCAAAACATGGATTTTAATGAAGAAACTTGTGATGCACCAAGACCATCTTCAAGAACACCATGCTTCATGAACTCCTTGTAGAAAATCAGCCCTAATACTCTATAGAAACTCCTCCTTGGATGTTATAACTTTCACCAATCTTCATCTTTTTGAATGGAGATTAACATATGTAAGTTATAACATATGTTTGTGGTTAAAATTGATCAAGTGAAGGTGTTTTGGAGGTGTAGATGGGACGGCCAAAATGTCTTAGAGAGAGAGTGTGTGTTTTGCATGTGTGAAATGAAGCTAATGGTAATGGTGGAGTGGTTTAGCTAGTTTTGGTGGGTGGAAAGCTTCATTGTGAAGCTAAGTTAGACAAGTGTTGTTAACTTGTTAATGTTTTGACACCTAAGGTGTAAGTGGCTTAATATGGCCGGTTTTGATGGGGGTGGGGCAAGTGTTCCACTTGTCTCATCCCCATTTATTTACGGGTACTCCTCGATTCTAGTTTCCTCAATTTGCGTGCCCTCTGGTCGTTTTACGAAAAATGTTTTTATAAATTATTAATCAACGTCACAAAACAAATCCAATAAAAATTGTCTCATAAAAAACGGAGTTCGAAAACGTAAATACGTAATCCTAAGGTTTCCGGTTGAGTCGTAAAGGACGTTAAAATAAAATCGCAAGTCCTAATCTCTTCTCGTAAATTTGTGAGTTTATGAACTAACACAAATTTAAATATTATTAATTAATAATTATTATGTTAGACTATATTATTCATTTATTAATAAACTTTACTATTATGACATTTAATTAATCATGACTTGTAAAATAGATTCACTAAGCTTAAGCTTATATCATATGCTTATTAATCAAGCTTATTACTATTTATGGAAACTTTCTATTTTTGAAATTTACGAATTATGGAAACTTTCTATTTTTGGAAACTTACTATTTTTGGAAAGTTGCTATATATAGAAACCTGCTATTTTTGGAAAGTTACTATATATAGAAACCTGCTTTTTTTAAAAAAAAGTTACTTATTATGAAATATCAAGTATAATAACACATGAAACATGAAATACATTAATCAAGAACACATGAAACACTAAGAAATACATGATAAAACATGAAACAGTAAAACAAGTTAAGAACAAGTAAAACAAGTCAAGAACAAGTAAAACAAGTCAAGAATAAGTAAAATAAACTAAGAATTAGTAAGTTATACATGAACAGACAACTCATTCACATCATTTATTATGTAGTACTCGTGAAGTTGGAGTAGTATCTTCGGACATTCATCTTTCATCGTTACTGGACATAAGGTACGGATATTCCGTACTTCAGTAAGGACATTCTCTTTTTAGGCATGATTAGGATTCCACGTTTGCTTCCATCTGTTTTCTCTAGTAGTTTACATGTCATAAAACTTATCAATAATTACCATGCTATCATTTTAAATTGCTTGAGCTATATACATGCATGACCATGTCCACCTAGTTATGGAGGTACCATAACCATAACACTTGAGGCACCGGTGTTATGACTCTTCCGCGAACAGAGTGATTTCTCGTGGCGTCTAATTTAGTTATTAGGCCATTATAATCATGTTGATAGGTGTGAAAACACCCATCCTTTTACCACTTCACTATAATAATAACCAAGCAAAAACGTGTATTTTATGTCGTAAATGTCGGAATTATGTGTGGTTTGTGTTTTTGTTGTGATTTAGGACCAAAATGTGAAAAGGGAAGAAAACACGGGCTTTCACGGGCTTTTATCAAAGAAAAAGACAAAAGACGAAGTCAAAAGATCAAGAGTGCAAAAATAACGGAAGTCCAAGACCTATTCTAAAGATTTATCGAAGAAAAAGTCTAAAGACGGAAGTTTAATGAAGTCGAAGAACTCAAGTCTAATAAATGAAGAAAATTATAAGACGAGTTAAATTTATATCGACAAATCCCAAGACGACGTCGAGAAAGACAAAGAATTTAAATCGAGACGAGAAGAAAGAAAGAAGAGAGCATCAACAGGTACTCCTCCTATAAATACCCTCCTAATGTGTCATTAGGAGGGGGTTAGATAATTTTTAGTTAGTTTTAATTTTGTAAGGTAATTAGGAGTAGATTAATATACTTTCTCTCTCTAGCTTTTCTTAATGTTTTTCTAGCTTTTTCGTTAATAATGTAATTTGAATCTTTAATCATCTTAATTTCAAGCTTTTTCAATTAATCATTCTCATTCTTCCTTTCTTAATCTTTTTAATCTTGTTTAATTTTGATAATCTTGTAGTTTGTTAATCATGTTCTTTGATTGATTGATGTTTGTGTTTGATTGTGCTTATTGATCTTTTAGTGTTTGATTTTTATAGCTTACAGTGTTTTAGTGCTTATTGTGTTAATTTTCTTATTTCTAATTAAGTGCTTATTAGTTTATTTTTATAAAAAGTTGTTTCTAAAATATTTTTATTGTTTAGTGTTTTTAAATTTTTTTAAATTTTAGCTTAATTGCTTTTTCTTAAACTTGTTTTGATTAAAGTTTTAGGTAATTGCTTATTTGATTTTAGCTTATTTTTAGTTTTACTTGATTTTCTATATATTCCGAACTGGTAAACCCTAACATTCCGAATTAGGTTAGAAATTCAATTTCCCGAATTAGGTTAAGTATTCAGTTATTCCAAACTGCATGCATTTCTTGTTTTCCCGAATTAGGTCTTTCTTTGGTTTCCCGAATTGTGTATCAAATTGATTATTCCGAACTAGAGTTGGAACCCTGATTCCGAATTAGCTTCTTTCTGTGGATTCCGAACTACATCCTAAACAAGGTTTATTCCGAGTTAGGTTAGGATTGAGGATTCCGAACTAGCTTCTGCTCAAGTATTCCGAATTAGCTTCTTTCTCTAGATTCCGAACTACATTTTGCATTTGCATTCCGAGTTAGATCAAAACGCATTATTCCGAATTAGATCCCCATCCTGGATTCCGAACTAGATTGTATATGTTGGATTCTGAATTACATCAAGAATTTTATATTCCGAATTAGGTTAATCATTTAGTATTCCGAGTTAGGTCAAGAGTTTGGATTCCGAATTGTGACAGATTTTGGGATTCTGACTTTTGTTTTGTTTATTTCTTGTTTAGTTTTAAATTTTAATTCTCCCGCCATTTTCTCGAGCATTATTTTTAATTGTTTTAACTTAGATTTTATTTTAAAGTTTTCATTTTTATTAAGTTTTCAAAGTCTACTTTTTAAGTTTAATTTTTCATCAAATATTTTCAAGTTCTAATTTTAGTTTAAATTTTTAAGCTTCCACTTTTACTTAACTACATTTACATTTGCTTTTACATTTTCATTTACATCTACATTTTCATTTTACTTTAGTTTAAAATAGATAATCACACCACTTTATTTTTCCACCAAGAACGACTGAGTCGCACTTTCAACTAGTAATCAATTCGAAAAGACTGGAACAACGAATTTTCATACTTGGAAAAACGCAGTTATAAAATGGCGCCGTTGCCGGCTCTTTTCGTGAAGATTAACGGTTTTTGTGAGAGATGCGTTGGATTTTGGGATCCGTTCACTCGTGAACGTTATTTTTCTTGATCAAAAATTTTCAAAAATCCAAAAAAATAGAAAAACATAAAAAACCAAAAATATTTCTTGTCTATCTTTCTTTTCCTTTTGTAGGTGTGTATGCGTACCCGTGCTCGTAAGAAGAAAGCAATTCAAGCCGAAGTCGAAACTCAACCTATTGTCGCCATGGACAATCGACCAATGATCGAGCTTTTGCAATCGCACGTAGAGGGCAACACCGATGCTATTGTCATACCCGAGATTGGAGCCAACAACTTTGAGCTCAAATCCGGCTTCATACAAATGGTCTTTGCTCAACCATTCTTGGGGTGTACACTTGATGATCCTCACGACCATATCAAAAGGTTCCTTCAACTCACTAATACGGTCAAGTATAATGGGGTTTCACAAGAGGTAATTCGCTTACAACTTTTTCCTTTCTCCTTAGAAGGACAAGCCCGACATTGGCTTGCAAAGGAACCGCCACAAAGTATTCTTACGTGGTCGGATTTAGAGACCAAATTCATCAACTATATTTTCCCACCCTCACGTACTACCGCTTTGCGGAATGAGAGACATTTAGTGAATCTTGGGACCGTTTTAAGGAACTTTTAAGAAAGTGTCCACAACATGGTTTCACAAAAGTGCATCAAATTAATACTTTTCACAATGGTTTAAGCATGAATGACCAAGATTCACTAAATAGTGCCTCGGGGGGTAACATTTTGGTTAAGTCTTCTGATGCCGTGTGGGATATTATTGAGAATAAGTCTAGAGTGCAAACCAAGAGAGTTCGGGCTAATGTGGCTAGTGCTAGTACTAGTGACACCGACAAGAGACTTGATAAGCTTACTACGATTGTTGAAGCACTTGCTTTACAAGCCGTTAACAATGCCAAAAACAACAATGCTTTTAATATAACTTGTGAAACTTGTGGTGGGCCACACTCTTGTGCTAATTGTGATAAAGCTTATGATCAATCTCACGGGGAAGTGTATGCTTACAACAATACCCAGAGAGTTCATTTCAAGCCTAATGTCGATGTTAATCACTTGTCTTACAACTCGACAAATTACTTGGCTCCACCCGGTTTTTAGCAAAGACCACCCCCACCCAACCATAACAACCAAGGGCCACCAAGAGCAAATGTTCCACAAAATGACAATGTGAGGGGCTCAAATGCAAATCAGGGAATTTACCACATGCAAAATCAAAAATTTGCAAACCAAGGTTTTAATCCTCAAGGTTTTCCACCTTATAACCAATACCCAAACCAAGGTTTTCAACAACAAGGGTTCAATTTACCTCATCCACCAATGACTTGGTCTTGCAAAAATTGAATGAACTTGAGAAAATAATGCAAGTAATGCAAGAATCTACTAGACAAATGCAAGAGTCTACGGATAGGAAATTCATTCAAATGTTATAAATCCTTCGTCCCCAAGGTGCTCTTCCTTCTACCACCGAAACAAACCCTAGAGCTAATGTGAGTGCTATTACTACATGAAGTAGATCAACTCTAGTAGGACCTTCTACCCCTCTTCCCGTTACTCCATCTACACCTCCTCCACCTCCATTTATTCCTCCTACTACCACACCTAGTACTAGTTCTCCATTACCGTCTCCACCTCTTACGGAAGAAGTAGCTAATAAAAACCCTTCACCAACCCCACCTACCACCTCTAAACCTTCTACTTCTCAACCCTCAACATCTCAACCGTTACTTGCTACACCTACACCACCTAAACCCGACATCCCTTATCCTTCTCGGTTAGACAAGTGAAAATTGCTCACAAAAGAGGATTCTTAAGTTACTTCCTATTTAAAGATGATCTCTCAAATGAATTTCAACATTAGTCTCGTTGAAGCACTTGTCCAAATGCCGAAATTCGTCAAAGCATTCAAGGAATTTCTTAACAAGAAGGAAAATATGGTTGAGTTTGTCAACACACGCTTAAATGAAAATTGTTCTGCAGTCATTCTCAAAGAACTTCCAGAAAAACTTGGAGATCCTTGTTGTTTTGTGTTGCCTTGCGTTTTTAACAAAGTTGAAGAATTTACTGCCTTAGCCGATCTCGGGGCAAGTATTAATTTGATGCCATTAAGTGTTTGGAAAAAGCTATCATTACCCGACCTCACACCAACAAAGATGACTCTTGAGCTAGCAAATCGATCTCTCGCTTACCCCGTTGGTATTGCCAAAGATGTGTTTATTAAAGTTGGTACCTTCACTTTTCCGGTCGATTTTGTTGTTGTCGACTATGAAATGGACCCTTGTATTCCGTTAATGCTTGGATGGCCATTCTTGAGGACCGGAAAAACTTTAATTGATGTTTCCGAATGTGAACTTATTCTAAGGGTTAGGAATGATGCTCAAGTCTTTAAGATGGGGAAAATTACAAGTAAATCAAATGGAAAAGAATCAGTGAAAATGATTAATGTGCTTCAAGAAGAGCTTACTGCTACTTTGGAAAGTATAAAGCTTGATGATTTTGTTGTATATGATAATCCTCTTTTTGAGTCTTGCCATGATAATCCACTTTTCCAACACGATGTGGATGATTTTGATGATTCTATCTCCAATTTGGACCCCCCCCACCAATTTATGATTCTCCACCAATCTATGATAACTATGATGATGATTCTAGTTCCGATGGGGATGATTATGCTGCTTTTGAGTATAAAGACATACCAACATATGATGATTTTGATGATGTTGATACTCTCTCGAGTGATTCTTCAAATGATGAACTTGCTCCTACTTTTGATGAAGATCCTCCACCAAACACTCTTGATACTTTGGATAATTACTCATTTGAGGAAGATTTTGCCACTTTCCTTATACATACTTCCCCAATGAGAATGATTCTCCTCCTTTGGACTTTGATGATGCTTTTTATCCTCCTTCGGATATGAAGAAACCCGTTTCAAAGGAGAAGAAACCAGAAGACACCACCATCCGTAGTACTTATGTTTTGACACCTCTCTATCCACCTTCTGAGGATGATATTGTGCGATTTATGAGCGGATCTTCTTCAAATTCTACTGAGCCTGAGTGTTATTTTCCCCTAAAGGAAAAGGTGCTCGATCCTGGTATTGCAATTTTTAAGCCATCTCAGTATCCATCTGATGAAATAAAGGAAAGATTTTTGGAACTTGTGGAGATATGCTTGCACTTCATCCTACTTTCTACCACCGTGCTCAATCTTTGCTTAAGAGAACCTTGCCTACTCTTCTTTGGCTTGCCTTGTTCGCCTTAAGCTTGTGCTACTTGATGGATGAAAACCATGTCTTTGATCCCGGTGGATATTTTTCAAGGTTCTTACCATGCTAATCAAGGTCGAGTCAGGCTCACGACTCGGTTAACAAAAACAAGCGCTTCACGGGAGGCAACCCGGAGTATCTATCCTTTTATTCCGTTTTTATAATAAGTGTAGGGGGAGACCCTAGTATGTGTTTGTCGTTTTCTTTCTTATCATGTCCAGGTATTCGAGCTCTAAAAGATCCATCCTTGATGACTTTTGACGACCCGTGATTCCGTGTTCCCGCCTTCCCGGTTCTATCCTAAACTCTTTTGATTAACTATTTTATATTCTTCAATATTAAAATAGGTATCACTTTAGTTGTCTCTTCCTTAGCAAGATTTAAACAAAGTGCACAATGTCCTAAGTGTAGGGGAGTTTAATCCCACATGCTTAAACATTGAGGACAATGTTTATATTAAGTGTAGGGGGACTTCTATCGAAGTTAAGTGGGCTTTTCATTGTATTTGTCCTCATTTTAACCGGAAAATTGATTTTTCGACATTTTTCAAAATTTTTGATCTATTTTGGCCTTGTAGTTTTTCCTTTGTTATAGTTATTTTCTTTGTTAGAATAAATTTTAATAAAGTGGTTTTAATTTTTAAACGTTGTGAATCTTTTGACTCAACCCGAGTTTACTTATCCAAGTTTACTCTAGTTAGTATCCTTAACGTGTTTAAGTCAAGTTTAGCTAGGATTTTATTTAGGGAACTTTAAAACGCGAAAGTCTTAACTCTTACGGGTTAAGAACAAGAACTTTTCGCAAGTTCCTATAATTGATCCTAGAAAGTCGTTTATCAAGGGAACTTTAAAACGCAAATTTTAAACTTGAAAAAGTCTAAGAAGATGCAAGATCCTATAGATGACTTGAAAACCCAAAACTTTGATTTAATTTGCTAAGCATCCACGAGTCTCATTCCTTGAGATTTTAAATTATGGAGAACGAGAGATGATAGAGTCAATTATAATTTTGGTATTCTTACATGAATTTATGTGAGTTGATTATGATCTTTTTCTCCCATCGCTTGTTTATAAATTTAATTGCAATAAGTAAGGTTGTAAGATTTGAAAAGTTACTTAGCTTCTAGCCCAAGATCGTTTAAAAGTTGCTCGGTATTAATTAGAGTTCATAGCCAAGGCATAACTTATTGATGCGGGATGCGAAGATTGGCGAGTCCGAAAAGGTCCTACCAACACATGAGGGCTACTTTTTGTTGCTAAAGATCCAAAAGTGATGTGAAGAATCATTTATCAAAAATCAATATGAAGGATCGAGACACACGACGAAAAGCAAATACTCCCCTAAAGATCATGGAGAAGTCTATCCGAAATGACCCTAACAAGGTATGAGGACAAATAGATCCAAGTCCTAAAAGGAGGCGGGTAGTTGTGTATCAAAATCCCAAATAAAGATTGGAGAAAAAATAAAGAAGTCGTGGTCCAAATATGAAGAATCTCTTAAAAAATTCAAGTGAAGAAATTCCTATTATGAAGAGAAGACCATTATTTCATGAACGTCTCCCAAGATTTGAAGTATGAAGTCAATGCCAAATATCGATCCGAGAAAGGTCTCAAATCGTGAAGCAAGTTATGCCAAGATATGAACTTTATGAGGTCCCGAGAAGCAGTTTTAAAAGATTTTGTCCTTTAGCTAACTATGGATTAAATCGTCCTACTTTATTTTCGGCCTAAATAAACTATCGCAATAAGTCAATAATGCATCCTCGTGATCATTCAAGACAACAATAAAATATAAGAGATACACCTAGGAATAAGGGAGTCTAAGTAAATAATTAGCCCACATGAGTTTGTGATAGTTTGCTAACTTATAATAACAATCATCTCGATTTTAAGCTTGGTATAGGGAACGTGAAACTTGAGGGTGATGAACATTCATGACATTTCCAAAACCCTAATGTAAGTCTTCTATCTCTTTACTTGTTTTCTTCCTTTGAATATTTTACAATTTTCTATGTCTTGTGTTTTATAAAGGCCAAGGTGGATTGATTATGATGGAAAATGTAAAACTTGCTTTGTAACTAATGCATTGCATGAAGGCATTGCAATGGTCAAGTGTAGGGGATTTGATAGGTGTGAAAACACCCATCCTTTTACCACTTAACTATAATAATAACCAAGCCAAAACGTGTATTTTATGTCGTCAATGTCAGAATTATGCGTGGTTTGTGTTTTTGTTGTAATTCAGGACCAAAATGTGAAAAGGGAAGAAAACACGGGCTTTCACGGGCTTTTGTCGAAGAAAAAGACAAAAGACGAAGTCAAAAGATCAAGAGTGCAAAAAGAACGGAAGTCCAAGACTTATACTGAAGATTTATCGAAGAAAAAGTCTATAGATGGAAGTTTAATGAAGTCGAAGAACTCAAGTCTAATTGTTGAAAATTCACTTTATGTGATGACATTTAAGAATTCCCATTAGTTATTGTGACAACCGTGGTTTTGAGGTTCGTCACTTGGTCTTACTTTTAGGTTATTTTATATGTGACTACTTGATTTTTTGTGCTTACGTGTTTATTTTGTGTGAACGAGGTTGGTGTGATTATCGTTTATGAGTATAGAGTACTCATAAGTAAATCGAGGAACGGTTAATTCATGTTCATGAGATCACAATTAGTGACTATGAAATGAAATGGTGATATTTTGGTGGTTACGTATACGTATAAGTATTATAGTAATAGTGTATTTTTTTTAGGATTTACGGTTTAGCATTTAGAGGTCTCGGAAGAGGTAATTAGTCATATGAATATTTTTCGGGATGGTTTTAAGTCATTTAGGACTTAAATATAAAGTTTATTTCAAAATTCGAGATTTTTTATAAAAGTGTATATTTTACGACTTTTACGGTAAAACGCGTAAATTTGACTAGTTTTACGGTTTTTAGGTTTTGGGAGCTTTAGGAGCTGAAATAAATTAAGGTAAATTAATGTAATATTATTAATACATATATTAATAAAAAAATAAATAAATAACGAATTTTGAGGGGTATGGGCGGTTTAAAAAAAAAAGAAAGAAAAAGGAAAACAAGAAAAAAAGGAAACAAGTGTTATACTTGGACAAGGATTGTTTTGCTATATAAGAAACCCCCACACTTATACCAAACGAATTATATTCATTCCCTGGAGTTTATAGTCGACTTATAGAAGAGAAAAATTAGGGTTCTTCATAAAATTAGGGTTTTCTCATCTTCCATTAATTTAAAGGTAAATCTTCAAAACCCTTTTCATATTAAATTGTTTTTATGTTTAATTAATCATTCTTATGATAGATTAGGGTTAGGTTTTATATAAAATCAGTAAATTAATGATGTTATAATCATAATATGATGATCATATAATCTAGGACTTGTATTAGATGGGGTTATGGGTAATTAATTAGTTCAACTTGTTTAAACCCGTTTTTAAAAACTGGGCAGATTTTGAGTCAATTGTTTTGATCATATCGGGAGATCTATAAACTCTTATTTTACGATCCAAGTACCCCTGGAAAGATATTTGAAGTGGCTTTCCAATGCAAGAAACGAGAACTAAATTGGAGGTCGGGAGTTGGGTCAAAAACAGGTTACAACAGTCGGAGGTCAAAACAGTTTTGAATTCAGCCTGTTTTCTTTTTAAGTTTTGGGTTGTTTGGGGTACGTAGGGTTGCATTGGGATCTTCTCACGAACGTGAGAGATGGTTTATATATTGTAGTAAGTATCTGCACTTGGGCTAAGGTTGTGGTTTAGGGTAAGACCCCTTATTTGTAACAAACTTTTAGTATGTTTAAAATCAGGAAATCTAGAATGACAAAAGTATATATATATATATATATATATATATATATATATATATATATATATATATATATATATATATATATATATATATATATATATATATATATATATATATATATATATATATATATATATATATATATATATATATATCGGGGCCTTAACAGTATCTTTAAGGTTAGGGCAAGTGGGAGGTATTAGCTAACATATGTAAGGGTATGAATATTCCTTTTACAGAAACCATGGGTATATTTAAGTGGACGTTTGACTTAAAGTTTTGAGACCTAAAACTGGGACTGTTTTGTGTAAAATTATGAACGGGATAGCTATTAAACTTAACCAAGTTAGGAACTTGTTGAGGAAGGGTAATGGGGTGATTAGAACTTAACAATGAGGTAATTATATGGGAATAGGCTAGATGTCCATCATAGGTTGATGAGCCATCTTGGTGGTTGGTTCGGGTATTGATTGTGTGTTTTTGGTTTGTTAGCTCGTTGCTAAGTGCGAGGACTTGTGAAGATGCAATCAGGTGAGTTTCATAGTCCCATGTTTACAATTGATTTTGACTTCCAGATGGGATGGAAGAGACACTGTGTTGAGTTATTTATAAATTGTTGCTGTGAATGTTTTTATGGTTGTGATGGACTTGTGTGTACATTATGTGATTAACTGCTATGTGATTCTTGATTGTGTATGATTTGGATCGGGGGACACGTGCCGTCTCAGTTCTTGTGGTTTGACAAGGTAGTGGCATTGTGGTTTGACAAGGTAGTGGCCTTGTGGTTTGACAAGGTAGTGTCCTTGTTGTTTGGCAAGGTAGGAGCCTTGGATTTTGGTTTGGTATGATTAATCTTGAATGTTAGTTGTTAATGCATATTTGTAACACATTGTCCATATGTTCTTTTGTTGATGGTGGTTATTCACAGCTTATAACTGTTTTGGCGTTGGAGTCTAAACCTATGACTCTCACCAACTTTATGTTGACGTGTTTTAGTGTCTCTTTCAGGTGAGAATGTGGTTAAGCTTGAGGATAGAAGTGGCTAGACTTGGATGCCTTAGGATTGCATATAGAAGGAGATCCCCGTTCCTTCTTAGTTTACCTTTATGTTTTTTTTGAATTAGTGATACTGTTGGCACCTATATGTTTGTTTTGTTTATGTTTATTGTTTAACTTGGGTAAGTGGTAGGACTGTTACCTACTTACCTAGACTCCTGCATTGTTGAGATATTGTCATGACATTTGTGTCGCCATTTATGACATTATATTTGCATTTTAGTCTTCTCTATAGAGACACCATTTGTTGTGATGATATCCATACGTCACGCCCTATATTCGGCCATTGGTGGGGTGTGACAGAATGGTATCAGAGCCAATGGTTATAGAGAATTAGGTTGCCTAGTCACGTAGCCTAGTCTATAGCTTAAGGGTCCCTGCATATAGGCGTCATAGGAGTATGTGTGCATTTTATTATAATTGATGTGTTTGAATGTTATTTATTGTGATGTTTTAACTGGTATGAATTGAACCATAGTAAATTCATACTTAGCCACATGTTATTTGCTTTTCGAGTTGTGAGTAGTGCGGGTTTAACCATGATCGTCCACGCTAGTCATTGTCGTATTTTACTTATAATGTACATTATAGTACATAATTTGGTACATAGTAGTTTCTATCTTTTGTTGGGTTATTTTATGTACCTGAGGGGTATTATTTTCTTTTGATATTTAAGTCATGTTCCCTAAGAATCATGTGGTGGTTCGAGTTATTAGGAGTAGGTGAATATAAAGGACCTTATGCTATTTCCACTCTTATAGGCGACATGACTTATAACTGATTATGTTTTCGTTTTAGATTTAGTCTAGGCTGTTTTAGCTAGACTATGGATTTCTGTATTCCAAGAGTTTTATTATGTTATTTTATAGATGGAGTTTTGGACCTTATTGGTTATGTGGTTATGAGCTTATGTGAGTAGATAGATTTATGTGTTATATGTTGTATTGATTCTTATAAGTGTCATCATAGGAGGGAGTGCATTGGGGAAAGGGTAATTGTATAAGTATGGTGGCCAACATAGTTATACAAGTACCACAACTTCAATGGGTTCTCAAGTATGATTGCATGAAAGAGGATTAGTACATGCTTTTATATGGTGAGATGTAGATATTGGGTATACATATAATATATGGGTTTATGTAACGGCTGCCTACGATATGGCTATTTTTATTAGTGTGTTATATGTTTTGGGTTATAGTTGTGTTGTGTGATTTTGGGGTCACACGATATGGTTTGGTTTTGGAGGTGGGTTTTATGCTTTGTTGTGGCACGGTGAGATGGTGATTACTCGTGTGGAAAAACGAGTGTATGACGTGATTGGTTGATCCGACATGTATGGTAACGAGTATGTTTTGGGTGATTTAATAGGTATATATATGCGGATGTATATATACTACTATGTGTTAAGTTATGGTATATGGTCGTTCACTAGTTATTATAACTTGAACGTACCTTGTGTTTGTTCGTGTTTTATGGTGCTGGAGTTGATGGAGTTTCAACAACGTTTCGATTTTTTTTTTGAACTGTGTCTTGTAGCGTATTCTTTGAGTTCATATTTCACGTGTACGTTTTAAAATTTTTTCTGGGTTTTAAGTCCGTTGAAAAAATGGAGATTTCTTTTGGGATAATGAAATCTTTTGGGTTGAGTCTTACATTTCTTTTGGTTGGTATATGGAAAAAGGGGGGACTTGGAAATCTACTATAGAGTTAGATAGTTGGTTGTATTCGGTAAAATAAGGGTAAGGTGTTGGAGTCATGTTTGAAACAAGATGTAACATAAGTTTTTTTTTTTATCAACACTTATTTATTTCAAATTCTAAAAGACTTTCTTTAAAATAAAGCGAAGTAAAATTTTTTTCTACTTACATAGTTTATATAATCGGATTTAACCGATTCATGGCATTTATAGTTATTGATACAAGGTTAAAAGGAGTTTATGAATATTTCACATACAATTATATCTTTCATTGAAAAGGATTGCATTGATCACTAAGTCTATTCTTTAGTTTTTAAAACAACTAGCATAAAATTGTTTTGGTCATAACTTGTTCGTTTTTAGAGCTTTTTCAGTGATTCAAAAGCCAAAAACTATGTACTCGGAACATACTTTTCAAATATTCAGAATGTATAGTCATGGGAGGTCAGTGAACTGGTCGGAATTGTTGTACAAGTGTCGGGTTCAAGGTTGAGTTTGAATAGTAGTTTTATTTTTTTATGATTTGGGATGCACGGGATACCTAGTCTTTGAGTTGAGTTTTGAGATCGTCTAGAAGGTTGTTTGTAGATGGTTTGAGTCACATAGATGTGGGGAGGTAAGGAAAAAAAATTTTAAAAAAAAATATATATATATATATTCTTTTGGAAAGTCGATCTTTGCACGGTTTAAATAATATATGGTGGGGCGTAATATGTTTTGGTTTCCATTGGGTGTTTCTTGGATTATTTTTTGTTGTCATGGGTCATTTGGAAATTGATACATGTTTTGGGTTTGAGTTTTCTGTGGAGTCTCGTGGTTTTTTTATTTGTTTCAATTGGTGCACGTGAAATGTCGTTAGTTAGCCGTGGGTTTAATTCGTCGATCGTATCTGGTGTATTCAGGATGTAGTTTTGGTTTTGTAGGGTTTAGGAGCGTTGAGGTAGAACCATGAATAGAGCAAGTAGGAGAAGTGAGAGGAGTTGTAGTTAGTGTCATCCAAGGCAAATCGTTGATGGAGTGAATTAAGAACAAGAGCTGTTAGAAATTGCAAGGAAATTATTCGTATTGCCGCTAAGAGAGGGTGTGAGGAGGACATAGTTGAAATTGCTAAGGATATTGTATGAACGCTTTGGGTTTACGGTTATGCATTTGGCTTCGCCAAAGCACTAGCGGTTTTCATGGAGTCAATGAATCGAGTGTGCATGAACGTCTATAAACGAGTTGTCATCGGGAGCATCGACGACATCTTGATCTACTCAAATCTTAGAAGGAGGATGAGGCGAATTATGTGTTGGTTTTGGAGTTGTTAGTAAAGGGAATGAAACGTGAGATTTTCAAGTGTGAGTTTTAGGATTTAGTTGGCCAGTACTAGTAGTCAGAGATGATGGCATATCGTGGAACCAGCAAGGGGCGAAGTGAAGAAGGACGAGGAAGCATTTTGGAGGCTGAAGAGGTGGATTGGATGATGAGCAGATCTTGGCATTATCGGAAGGACGGGATGAATTCGCGAAGCATGACGATACGTGGAGCAGGGATTTGGACGCGTACGAGGACGACAAAGAAAGGCGATCGCTTAGACGTTGTAGGAACTGAAGATTTGGAAGAACTGGATAGACTTAGTTAGTGGAGCTGGACTGTTATATCTGCCTAGAATGCTAGAGGCATTTGGTGTACGAGACGTGGAGAATGAGCTATACGGATCATGAACGTCTCCAACACACATTCAATCATCTTGATTGAACATTTGGCAAAGGTGATGGGTGGAGTTAATTGATGAAAGAAAATTGCAAGGCCAAGTACCATCTGGGAAAGGCAAGCATGGTCGATGAGACATAGAATAAGAAGGATGAGGTGAAGCTGAGACGAACTTGAACTATAGGGATGGTGTATTAGAGTGGTTTGGATGAAGGATGTGGGTTGCACGAGTTGAGTTGTCTAAAGCAGTGAACGCGTCAACATTTATGTTGCGTGGCTTGGACAATCGTAAGGAGGAAAGGGACGTAGACTATACTTCCTACATGGATAGGAGTAGTTTAGAAAGGGCGATGTAAGGACGAAGTTGGTGGAAGGGATACATAATGCGGTGGGGGATTAAGTACGATGAGAGTTGGGTGATAGTCGATAGACTGACTAATTCATCACCTATTTCAAGAGGAATGAGAAGTCACGTAGTTGGGAAGTTGGAAGAATTAATGGATATGTGAAAGACCGTCATAGGTCACTTTATAAGAAAATTGGAATTTAAATTAGTTTGGGATACGGACTGAAGGGAGTTGATGAACATAATTGGACATGGGTGATTGATTTAGAGGTAGTTTGGAAACTCGTTAGCGATGGCTGAGTTTTCATATAATGATAGTTATCGTACTAGAAGTCGATAAATGCAATTTGAGGCACGATATGAAAGGATAGGGTGAGTTGTCCTCATTGTGGACTAGAATTGGTAAAAGAGGCTACTAATGTGGTAATGGTGTTTGTGGACATAATGAGAGCAACAAGGGATGCTATGTAGAAAAGGAGGAAACCACTAGATTTAGTGACAAAGTTATGTATGGAGTTTCACCCATAGTAACGGGTGGTATGATTTGGAAAGATGCAAGTGTTGATGTAGAGTTTTGTAGGTCCATTTATGATCTTTGGGAAGATCAGACCATTAGCTTATGAGCATAGAATTACCTGGAGGAAAGGAGTTGTATACATGATACATTTCATGTATTGGGGTTGGTAAATGTTGTTTGAGGATGCATATTTGCATTGTCCGGTTATTCGAGTTTTGTGCTAATAAGGGTCTTTGTTTTATCGAAGAGTCATTTGCGAGATTTATTGACTGTGAGGTCAAGAGTTTGGCAATGAGTTTAATTATTTTTGGTTTGTACATGTGGTATCTTGAAACTTGAACTGAATTTCACGTGGAAATGAGAGGAGTTCATTTAGAACAAGTATCCTCGTGTGATTTGTTGTCTGTGTGTTGATCCTAAGGAGTAAATCTCGGGACGAGATTTCTATTAGGAGGGAGTGATGTGACAACCGTGGTTTTGAGGTTCGTCACTTGGTCTTATTTTTAGGTTATTTTATGTGTGACTACTTGATTTTTTGTGCTTACGTGTTTATTTTGTGTGAACGAGGTTGGTGTGATTATCGTTTATGAGTATAGAGTACTCATAAGTAAATCGAGGAACGATTAATTCATGTTCATGAGATCACAATTAGTGACTATGAAATGAAATGGTGATATTTTGGTGGTTACGTATACGTATAAGTATTATAGTAATAGTGTATTTTTTTTAGGATTTACGGTTTAGCATTTAGAGGTCTCGGAAGAGGTAATTAGTCATATGAGTATTTTTCGGGATGGTTTTAAGTCATTTAGGACTTAAATATAAAGTTTATTTCAAAATTCGAGATTTTTTATAAAAGTGTATATTTTACGACTTTTACGGTAAAACGCGTAAATTTGACTAGTTTTACGGTTTTGAGGTTTTGGGAGCTTTAGGAGCTGAAATAAATTAAGGTAAATTAAGGTAATATTATTAATACATATAATAATAATAAAAATAAATAAAAAACGAATTTTGAGGGGTATGGTCGGTTTAAAAAAAAAGAAAGAAAAAGGAAAAAAAGGAAAAAGGGAAACAAGTGTTATACTTGGACAAGGATTGTTTTGCTATATAAGAAACCCCCACACTTATACCAAACGAATTATATTCATTCCCTGGAGTTTATAGTCGACTTATAGAAGAGAAAAATTAGGGTTCTTCATAAAATTAGGGTTTTCTCATCTTCCATTAATTTAAAGGTAAATCTTCAAAACCCTTTTCATAATAAATTATTTTTATGTTTAATTAATCATTCTTATGATGGATTAGGGTTAGGTTTTATATAAAATCAGTAAATTAATGATGTTATAATCATAATATGATGATCATATAATCTAGGTCTTGTATTAGATGGGGTTATGGGTAATTAATTAGTTCAACTTGTTTAAACCCGTTTTTAAAAACTGGGCAGATTTTGAGTCAATTGTTTTGATCATATCGGGAGTTCTATAAACTCTTATTTTACGATCCAAGTACCCCTGGAAAGATATTTAAAGTGGCTTTCCGATGAAAAAACGAGAACTAAATTGGAGGTCGGGAAGTGGGTCAAAAACAGGTTACAACAGTCGGAGGTCAAAACAGTTTTGAATTCAGCCTGTTTTCTTTTTAGGTTTTGGGTTGTTTGGGGTACTTAGGGTTGCATTGGGATCTTCTCACGAACGTGAGAGATGGTTTATATATTGTAGTAAGTATCTGCACTTGGGATAAGGTTGTGGTTTAGGGTAAGACCCCTTAATTGTAACAAACATTTAGTATGTTTAAAATCAGGAAATCTGGAATGACAAAAGTATATATATATATATATATATCGGGGCCTTAACAGTAGCTTTAATGTTAGGTCAAGTGGGAGGTATTAGCTAACATATGTAAGGGTATGAATATTCCTGTTACAGAAACCATGGGTATATTTAAGTGGACGTTTGACTTAAAGTTTTGAGACCTAAAACTGGGACTGTTTTGTGTAAAATTATGAACGGGATAGCTATTAAACTTAACCAAGTTAGGGACTTGTTAAAGAAGGGTAATGGGGTGATTATAACTTAACAATGAGGTAATTATATGGGAATAGGCTAGATGTCCATCATAGGTTGATGAGCCATCTTGGTGGTTGGTTCGGGTATTGATTGTGTGTTTTTGGTTTGGTAGCTCGTTGCTAAGTGCGATGACTTGTGAAGAAGCAATCAGGTGAGTTTCATAGTCCCATGTTTACAATTGATTTTGACTTCCAGATGGGATGGAAGAGACACTGTGTTGAGTTATTTATAAATTGTTGTTGTGAATGTTTTTATGGTTGTGATGGACTTGTGTGTACATTATGTGATTAACTGCTATGTGATTCTTGATTGTGTATGATTTGGATCAGGGGACACGTGCCGTCTCAGTTCTTGTGGTTTGACAAGGTAGTGGCCTTGTGGTTTGACAAGGTAGTGGCCTTGTGGTTTGACAAGGTAGTGGCCTTGTTGTTTGGCAAGGTAGGAGCCTTGGATTTTGGTTTGGTATGATTAATCTTGAATGTTAGTTGTTAATGCATATTTGTAACACATTGTCCATATGTTCTTTTGTTGATGGTGGTTATTCACAGCTTATAACTGTTTTGGCGTTGGAGTCTAAACCTATGACTCTCACCAACTTTATGTTGACGTGTTTTAGTGTCTCTTTCAGGTGAGAATGTGGTTAAGCTTGAGGATAGAAGTGGCTAGACTTGGATGCCTTAGGATTGCATATAGAAGGAGATCCCCGTTCCTTCTTAGTTTACCTTTATGTTTTTTTTGAATTAGTGATACTGTTGGCACCTATATGTTTGTTTTGTTTATGTTTATTGTTTGTCTTGGGTAAGTGGTAGGACTGTTACCTACTTACCTAGACTCCTGCATTGTTGAGATATTGTCATGACATTTGTGTCGCCATTTATGACATTATATTTGCATTTTAGTCTTCTCTATAGAGACACCATTTGTTGTGATGATATCCATACGTCGCGCCCCATATTCCGCCATTGGTGGGGTGTGACAGTTATCATAGTCACACACGCATAGACTAGACTAGAAAACGCTGTATAGTTTAAGCGTCGTGTGTGACTATATATACCCCTCCAAGGCTTCCAAGGAGGAGTGTTGCTTGTGTTTATTTTTCATTTTATTACATTTTCCTTTCTTTCTCTTTACACACACAACCACTCTCTCACTAGACTTCAACAATGGCTACCACTACCATTTACCACCCTACTAGACCACCGGATTACTAAATAGCAAACCCACAATTGGCATCAGAGCTTTGGTTCAATCCTTGGATCCTTAGTGTTTTTTGTTATTAATTTCGGTGGTCAATATTTTTTTTAGTCTCGAATCTGTTAAAATCTTTTTGTCACGATGGTCAAAAAAAAATTTGTCACTGTTTTTATCCGCTTCATTGTCACAAGATCCAAGTTATCTGTGAATAGTTCATTGGTCCACGTTTCATTTTCTTTCATGGCCAAAGTTAGTTCAGATCTGGTATTTCTATTGTTTCTGGGTTTCTTTATTAATTTTATGCAGATAGATAAGATCCAGAAAACACAGATCCGGATTTCAAGGAAAAAGTACAATGGATAACATTCCGACGGGTACATTCCGATGGGTACATTCTGACGGGTTCATTCCGACGGGTTCATTCCGATGCATTCATTCTGATGGGACTTCTCCTTATTCCGATGGGACTTAATGATATTCCGATGGAATGCATTCATTCCGATGGGACTTAATGATATTCCGATGGGACTTCTCCTTATTGACTCAAACATTGCGATGGCATTATCTTTTTAAAATATTGCGACGCAGTTTATTATAAACATTGCAACAAGACTCAATAATCATTGTGACCAAAATGAATATTTTTAGCTCTAGACCTATTGTTGCCAAGACCAAAACTGTTACAACAATTAGCCAACACAACTCATAAACCAAATCCAACAACAATCTATCCTAATCCCATCGACTCCTATATCCCATCTCCATATATCTAAAACTCAAGACTCTACAAACATAAATCATCTCAGATTCGTTCAACACGTTTTTAGATCTTTAGATCTTAAAGTGTTTGAACATATATCATCACAGAATCGTGTTTGGTCTTTTAAACCAATTTTTTTAGTATACGAAATTAAATAAAGCTTTATAACAAACTTGTTATAAACTTTATTTTTTTCGATTCATTCAATCAAAACCAACATGCAACCTTTATAACCTACCCGAGACCAAACTGATTGATCTTGAAGATATTTCTTGATCAGATTTGTGCCTATTATCAAGACAAGACGGGTTTAGGGTTCGAATTAAAAGCTTCGACCTTGATTAATGGACTATCTTTGGTGTAGATTCGCATGTTTAAGAGATGGGATTGATGTTATTTGTTGGTGAGATGACATTAGATGCAGATTATGTGAGGAGTTTAGATGGAGTTTTTTGTTAACTGAGTTTGAGTTAGAAAGAGAGTGAGATGGGGCGGATGTTACGAGGGTTGGAGTCAGCAGAGTTTGGGGGGTGGATTAAATAAGGTGATAGGATTAGGTTAAGAGATTTGATGAAGGAAGAAAGAGGAGATGGGGGGCGGTGATACCAAAGTTATTTGTTTAGGAGAGATGTGGCTGCAAATGTGTATGAGATTAGGGTTGGAGGTTAATATACCTAATTTTTAGGTATCTACCTTATTGGATCGGGTATTTTCAGTTTTGATGGGCTGCAAATATTGGGCTGTGTGTTTTATAATGGACGAAAATGTGTGTTGCTATGGACCAAAGATATATGTGGGCCGGATGATACTTTGAGCATTTGACATGGGACGAAAAAAATAGTCTCATTAGTTGTAATGATAAACTTTAATTTTTAAATTTTATGATTTACATGAATTTAATGTTTAATTTTTCGGGACTCCGTCGAGACAACGTGACGAGACAAAAAATGACGAGACAAATGTGACAAAATTTATTTGACGAGACCAAGAAAAATTTGGCGATTTTTTAGTGGCTACGGACTTGTTTGATCGGGTATTAATTTTTATTTGAAGTTGGAGACGAATTTATCGAAGGCGTGATCTTATTTTATCTTCAAAGATAACTTGCTTGTGCTTAATCTTAGAATGAAGACTTGTTTATCTAGTTTCCGGGTACGCGGTGGTTGGTTGATGACTCGGATAACTATCACTTAAAGGGGTTACATTGTTGTACTCAGTGTCACGCGCTTAGTCGACGTGGATAATTCCAAGAGGTGTTGTGCTTATAGACTTCTTTAGTGATGCATTGGGTACTTAGAGATTTATCCACCGTTCCTCATTCAACAATTGTGCAAGCTTAAGTCACAAGATCGAGGGATTTTTATTCAGCTTCATGTTTGATGTATCTGGTTCATTCTATCAGTGGTCACTTCAAATTGCCTACAAGGGGGTTGGTAAAAGATGGTCATGGAGAGTTTATGAGTAGAGAATTTCGATCAGCAGCTGATTCTCACAAAATATGTAATTCATCTTATTTATTATTCTCACGAGATTTCAGGTATATGTGCATACGATTTATTGCTGGTTCCGAGTTTCGAAACCATCAAGGGGGAAGAAGAAGAAGACACATTAAACGCTCAACGAGTACACGTGATGAACTTCATACCTTCTTTTTAATTTGAAGACATTCCGGGAAGACATTTGTCATAACCACAGAGAAAATCGGTGTTTTAACTCGTGACGTTATCAATGTCTCAACGGTACACTACTTATTCGATGTTTAATTGTTTTGTTGTTGCAATTATTCATCATCATTATCCTATATGGAGAGATATGCACTTCCGGGACATAATTGACTCTGGTGCATCTCCGGAAGAAGATATGTGCATTTCCGGGACTTAATTGACTTTGGTGTTAAGATGTCAACTTCATGAATGGGATAAAGTTTCTACTTCAATATTTGAGCTTCATATTTGGGATTGGTTTATTTTCTTCAACTATGTGGGGGAAGAAATGTCTTGATTCTTTCTAGTATGCATAACTTGAACTCTCAGGGGGAAGAAAAATTCAGAAGAATCATTCAAGCGTGAGAAGAGTCGTTGTTGATCTACTTGGTGTGCCCCAAACATTCAATCCCTCATATCAACATTATCATTTTAAATGATGGGGTTTGCTTTCAAATTCTGTTGTGCGCTTAATCATTCTAAGTTTTATTTAAAACTTTGAAACTGCTTATGAGGATTGTCGGTTTGGGGGGAAGCTATTTAAAAGCTTCTACATCAAGTTTATGTGGCATGAATTAGGGGGAAGTTAATTAAGAAGCTTCTCCTTAACCAGAAGTATATGGATTACTTAGCTCGTGCCGTTACAGTATTTCTACTACAAGTTACTTAAAAGATGAGTCGTTTTAAAGTGAAGACTTGAAGTCAAAGGCCTCAGAAGACATCATCAGCATTGGACGCTTCATGGAAGCTTTTGTTCTTAATCATTATGTACTTGTTAGGAAAAATATTGTAAGGAATTCTACACGTCGTCCCATGGGGGAAGATTGTTGGAAATTTACTTTATGTGACGACATTTAAGAATTCCCATTAGTTATCATAGTCACACACGCATAGACTAGACTAGAAAACGCTTTATAGTTTAAGTGTCGTGTGTGACTATATATACCCCTCCAAGTCTTCCAAGGAGGAGTGTTGCTTGTGTTTCTTTTTCATTTTATTACATTTTCCTTTCTTTCTCTTTACACACACAACCACTCTCTCTCTAAACTTCAACAATGGCTACCATTACCATTTACCACCCTACTAGACCACCGGATTACTAAATAGCAAACCCACACTAATAAATGAAGAAAATTATAAGACGAGCTAAATTTATATCGACAAATCCCAAGACGACGTCGAGAAAGACAAAGAATTTAAATCGAGTCGAGACGAGAAGAAAGAAAGAAGAGTGCATCAACATGAACTCCTCCTATAAATACCCTCCTAATGTGTCATTAGGAGGGGGTTAGATAATTTTTAGTTAGTTTTAATTTTGTAAGGTAATTAGGAGTAGATTAATATACTTTCTCTCTCTAGCTTTTCTTAATGTTTTTCAAGCTTTTTCATTAATCTTGTAATTTGAATCTTTAATCATCTTAATTTCAAGCTTTTTCAATTAATCATTCTCATTCTTCCTTTCTTAATCTTTTTAATCTTGTTTAATTTTGATAATCATGTAGTTTGTTAATCATGTTCTTTGATTGATTGATGTTTGTGTTTGATTGTGCTTATTGATCTTTTAGTGTTTGATTTTTATAGCTTATAGTGTTTTAGTGCTTATTGTGTTAATCTTCTTATTTTTAATTAAGTGCTTATTAGCTTATTTTTATAAAAAGTTGTTTTTAAAATATTTTTATTATTTAGCGTTTTTAAAAGTTTTTAAATTTTAGCTTAATTTCTTTTTCTTAAACTTGTTTTGGTTAAAGTTTTAGGTAATTGCTTATTTGATTTTAGCTTATTTTTAGTTTTACTTGATTTTTCTATATATTCCGAACTGGTAAACCCTAAAATTCCGAATTAGGTTAGAAATTCAGTTTCCCGAATTAGGTTAAGTATTCAGTTATTCCGAACTACATGCATTTCTTGTTTTCCCGAATTAGGTCTTTCTTTGGTTTCCCGAATTGTGTATCAAATTGATTATTCCGAACTAGAGTTGGAACCCTGATTCTGAATTAGCTTCTTTCTGTGGATTCCGAACTACATCCTAAACAAGGTGTATTCCGAGTTAGGTTAGGATTGAGGATTTCGAACTAGCTTCTGCTCAAGTATTCCGAATTAGCTTCTTTCTCAAGATTCCGAACTACATTCTTCATTTGCATTCCGAGTTAGATCAAAACACATTATTCCGAATTAGATCCCCATCCTGGATTCCGAACTAGATTGCATATGTTGGATTCCGAATTACATCAGAATTTTATATTCCGAATTAGGTTAATCTTTTAGTATTCTGAGTTAGGTCAAGAGTTTGGATTCCGAATTGTGACAGATTTTGGGATTCTGACTTTTGTTTTTTTTATTTCTTGTTTAGTCTTAAATTTTAATTCTCCCACCATTTTTCTCGAGCATTATTTTTAATTGTTTTAACTTAGATTTTATTTTAAGTTTTCATTTTTATTAAGTTTTCAAAGTCTACTTTTTAAGTTTAATTTTTCGTCAAATATTTTCAAGTTCTAATTTTAGTTTAAAATTTTAAGCTTCCACTTTTACATAACGACATTTACATTTGCTTTTACATTTTCATTTACATCTACATTTTCATTTTACTTTAGTTTAAAATAGATAATCACACCACTTTATTTTTCCACCAAGAACGACTGAGTCGCACTTTCAACTAGTAATCAATTCGAAAAGACTGGAACAACAAATTTTCATACTTGACAAAATCTCTTGTATTACATGTGAGGCGTATGGGTGCATCCTAATATGTGTTTTGCAGGTTTACAAGATGACTGTGGTGTGTGCTCTACATCCGTCACATTAGAGCTGATCCCTCCCCTAGACTAATATAATTAGAGGTCACCCCTCTAATTGCATGACAAGGTCACCCCTCTATGTATTCATGTACGTTGATACCTTTCATGACCTATATAAGCTATTTAGCATTTAAACTACATTTTTATAAATAAACATAAGACTTTTCAGATATAAACCAGTTTATAAAACATGTTCCAGGTTTTTCGAAACTTACACATATTCTGCTACAATTCATATTTTACTTATGTTTGAGTTATTCTTATCATGTCATTATATCCGTCCACTGAGTGTATTGCTCAGCCGTATTTTCTTTCCATGTCCAATACGACAGGTACACATGGACAAACTTGAGCAACTGAGAGTACGTGCATAGGATGGAAGCTACCCTAGACTTCTTTTCCTTTTGCATTTCATATACATATGCTTGCTTGGACATTGTTTAGTCCTTTTCTATATTCTTTACTTTATGCATGTGTGAGCTTATGTTTAGGGACCGATGTTTGATTCCGGCTTTCCTTTATGGTCATTTATGTTTTTAAGACATTTAATTTGCATGCTTTGATGACACGCCATAATTATCATCTAATGGTCTACTTATCAAAGTGGGGTGTTACAATTATGGTATCAGAGCCCAAGGTTTTGACCTGTAGGCTCTAAAACTTTGACCTGTGACTAGTGGGTAGTCATCAGGAACTTCCTAAACTGGCGTTTGTTGTCTTTCATGTTTTCCTGCATTTTGTTGTTCAGTTTTCTTTAAGTTTTTGACTAAGTAAATGGTTGATACAGGATCGGCCATACTAAGTCACATGTGGTTTTTTTGAATTTTGTTTTGTGGGTTGAACCATAGTCTTCCACACTTGCTTATGTCAGATTTCGTCGGCTATGTCTTCATAAATTTTCCATGTATCTCTTATGCTTATTCCATGTTTCTAACCTATTAATCATATATCTCCTTCGAAATTTTCAGATGGTTCTCACACGTAATGAGCAGGAAATTGCTGCAGCTGTCTAAGGAGCTCTACAGACTTTGCTTCCCCAAAACCGCAATGAGATTCAGGCAAAATTTCAAGCTGGACCACAAAATGGAAATAACCCACCTCCTCCTCTACCAGTCACACTCCACACATGGCTGTAACGTTTCAACAAACAGAAGCCTCGATCATTCGAGAAGGCAGTCATTCCGTCAGATGCTAAGAACTGGATCTCGCATATGGAGAAGATCTTTGACGCCATGGGTTGCGATGGGGTTTACAAGGCGAGGTTGGCATGCTACAAGTTTGAGGGTGATGCGATAGCATGGTGGACGGCTTACAAGGAATATAACGGAGGTGAGGCATGGCTTACCACATTGACATGGGTGCAGTTCAAGGAGTTGTTCTACAATCAGTTCTTCCCTAGAGCTGAGCAAGAAAGACTGAAGAGGGATTATCATGCTATCCGTCAGAAGTCATGTGAAAACATCACATAATTCATGCAACGTTTCCTCAGGCTAGCTGGTTTTCTGGGTGCAACTGCTGGCACAGCAGAAGATCAAGCGAAGCATTTCTGTTGGGCTTTTCGCACCTCAATTATTGATCGTCTGCTGTGTGCTACATTCACCAATGTGGCACAAGTTGCTGATGCAGCACGTAGTTTGGAGATTCTTCAAGAGAGGGATGAGTATGAGGAGTCGGATCGACCTGAGAAGAGACAGAAGGGTGGAGACCGGTCCCAACCGGCTACTTAGCAGAACAAATACAAGGGACACGGTCAGACTAACGACCGTTATGGATCAGACAAGCGTGGCCGTAGTGATAACTACCGTAACAATACTAACTACTTCAACATAAGCAGGTCCCTTAAATTTCAACTCTTCCATGATAAGCTGATGTGTAACATTAATTCTAACATTTCAGCATTTTAACAGGAACTCTATGAACGAGCGTGACTAGGACAACAAAGGTCATCAGCCTAACCATTCAGCTCAATCTGGTATTATGACCTAAAATTTCAGTGTAGTCATGTTTATGTTCTAATAATCATGTCTCACGCATATCTTTTGAATCATGCTCTTAGTTAGCGAGGGTACCCACTAGAGGGTATACCCATCCTTTCTGCACCACCTGCGGACGAAGTCATCCTAGACCATGTCGTCGTGCTACCGGTGTCTGCTTCAAGTGTGGGCAAGCAGGTCATCTCATGAAAGACTGCAAGAAAGGGTAAACTGTTGGTACATAGGGACATGCCCCTCAGAAACCAGCAGTTGCCGCTCGTGTGTTCACCACTACTAGGGACCATGCCAACAAGTCTTCAAGTACCATTACTGGCATCTTATTTATGTACGGACATACTGCCTGCATTTTTGTTTGATACGGGTGCGACCCATTCAGTTATATCCACTACTTATGTTGCTCGTATTAATAAGACACCTACACCACTTGTTAATGTGTTAGATATATCCACGCCCATGAGAGACTCTGTTTGCATTACCCATGTGTACAGAGATCTTCCCTTAGAATTTGATGACAAGATTCGTCCTGTTGACGCCCTTCCTTTGGACATGTGCAAATTTGATATGATTTTAGGCATGGGCTAGTTAGCAAAACACCACACTACGATTGATTCCCGTACATATCGAGTCATATTCGATGATGTTCAAACTCTTGAATACATTCATAATGGTTTCATACCAGGAAAGTCTGTATAAATCATTTCTGCCTTACAAGCACGTGCCTTATTAGCTCATGGCTGCGAAGGTTTCTTGGCTACTATTCATGACGCTGCTATTGAAGCTCCATCTATTCATGATCAGCCGATTGTTTCAGAACTCCCAGATGTGTTTCCAGAAGAACTTCCGGGTATACCACCTATTTGTGAAGTGGAGTTTGGCATTGAGCTTATTCAAGGAGCTGAACCAATCTCCAAGTCTCCTTATCGCATGGATCTCATTAAGCTTAAGGAGTTGAAAGAACAGATGCAGGAGTTACTAGAGCGATGTTTTATTCGCCCGAGTGTATCACCATGAGGTGCACCAATGATTTTCGTTAAGAAGATGACGGCAGCATGCGACTGTGCATTGACTACCGTGAGCTGAATAAGATCACAATCTGAAACCGTTATCCATTGCCACGTATAGATGATTTATTTGACCTACTGCAAGGTGCCAAGCACTTTTCTAAGATTGATCTACGATCAGGTTACCATCAGCTGTGAGTGAAGGAGAAGAATATTTTTAAGACTGCTTTTCGCACACGTTATGGTCACTATGAGTTCGTAGTCATGCCATTCGGACTCACAAACGTTCCAGCGTTATTCATGGATTTTGATGAACTGCGTTTTTCATGAAATCTTGGACAAAATCGTCATTGTATTCAGCGATGACATTCTGATCTTCTCGAAATCTAAGGAAGAACACGAGGAGCATCTTCGCACGGTGAGTCATGTGACATCTTCACTGATCACAAAAGCCTCAAATACGTATTCACTCAGCGAGAACTAAACATGAGAGAGAGACAGTGGTTAGAGCTACTAAAGGATTACGACACCAATATTCAGTACCATCCAGGTAAAGCTAATGTGGTGGTTGATGCCTTAAGCAGGAAGTCAGGCATGATTGTTGGCATCAAGGTTGAAGAGGAGATTATTCATGATCTAGAGCTTTAGACATTGAGATTTTTGTGCGTGGACAACATGGTTACTGGGCTAATCTAAGAGTGGAGCCAGATTTAATCTCTCGGATCAAGGCAGCTCAGAAGGACGACGGTGAGATATGGAAGATTATTCAGAATATCGATCAGTAGACAGAGTTCCGTATAAGATGACGATGGCATTGTATGGCAGGGTACCAAGTTATATGTTCCAAACGATCTTACACTCAGAGAGGACTTATTAACTGAGGCTCACAGCTCTCCATTTTCAATTTATCCAGGTTCTACCAAAATGTATCATGACCTCAAGCAGCATTTTTGGTGGAGCGGCATGAAATAAGATGTTGCTACTTTCGTTTCTAAATGTTTGACCTGCCAGTAGGTTAAGATAGAACATCAGCGAGCTAGTGGTTTACTGCAACCATTAGAAATTCTCGAATGGAAGTGTGAAAAGATCTCCATGGAATTTGTTACCGGACTACCGCAAACACAGAAGAAGCATGACGCTATTTGGGTCGTTGTCGATCGTTTGACCAAATCTGCACAGTTCCTTCTAATCCGCAAGGATTACCCAGTTAGTAGATTGGCAAAAATATTCCAGCGGGAGGTCGGGCGACTACATGGTACTCCATCAGATATCATATCAGACAGAGATCCACAATTTACATCTCGTTTCAGGAGAGGTTTGCAGAAAGATTGAGGCACCAGACTCAAGCTTAGTAGAGCTTTCCATCCTCAGACCGACGATCAGTCAGAACGTACTATTCAGACTTTAGAATACATGTCACGTGCTTGTGCGTTAGAGTGGACAAGAAATTAGGATGACAACATATGTTTGGTTGAGTTTGCTTACAACAACAGTTGGCACGCAAGTATCAAGTGTGCATCATTCAAGATGTTGTACGGAAGGAAGTGTCGTGCTCTAATCTGTTGGGATCAGGTTGGTGAACGAATCATTGAAGGTCCAGAGATGATCGAGGTGACCAATAAGAAAGTCGCCATTGCCAAGGCAAAGCTTCAGGAAGCCCGTGCTCATCAGAAGAGTTGTGCTGACAAACATCACAGATCAATAGAATTTCAGCTTGGTGATCATGTTTTCTTGAAGCTATCACCAGCACGTGGAGTCAAGCGTTTTGGTATTAAGGGCAAGCTCAGTCCTCGTTTCATCAGACCGTTCGAGATCCTCGAACGTGTGGGTGAGGTATCGTATCGTTTAGCGTTACCTCCTCAGCTATCTCATGTTCACAATGTGTTCCACGTGTCCTAACTCAGAGGCTACAATTATCATCATCTACACATTGTCACGTATCCACTTGATCAGATTCGTGAGGATCTATCCAGTGTTGAGAAACCCGAGGCGGTTCTTGATCTTCAAGATCAGGTCATGAGGAAAAAGACTATTCCATTTGTCAAGATCCTTTTGAGGGACCATCCCGAGCGGGAAGCCACTTGGGAAACGGAGGAGTCTATCCGGACTTCGTATCCTCATTTTCGTTTATGATTCGGGTATGTCCTTTTCGGCTTATCGTTTCTCTAATTAGAGGATGACTTATTCTTTTTAGAGGGAAATAGTTGTAAAACTCGCATAAAATACACGAAGACATTAATTACACGAAAATACGGATTAATTAAAAAATTATATTAATTAATGCACGACAAGTATTACGCATATAATTTACTTCATAACAAGTATTTACGTGAAATAACTAAAGCACGGCAAGAATTAACGAACATATGTTATGTATTAATACACGAGAATAAATAAAACACGAAAACGAAATACTATATAAAAAGGGGTGTTTGGTCGGCATAAAGAGAAAAGAAACAAGAAGGGACCATGGCCCGGCCCGTTAAGCAATTTACTTGTAACAAAACATTCGTAGGGAATTTACTTTTCACTTTTACAAAAATTAAAAGAACCCCTAGCCTCTCTCTCTCTGTCTCTTGGCCGTCAGATTTTGCAAGGAAAAAGGGGATAGAAAAGCTTGTTGATTTGTGATTAATTTGGGGTTCGTGTTCGGGGCATTCATCTTTGATTAATCATATCTGGTATCCCTAAATTTTAATCTTTCTTCTATTATTATATTCATAATCATGAAACCATTTATTAAATGTAATAACACATGACATGATAAATTAAAAACATGAAAATTAATTAGCTTTTGGTTTGGTGTGGCACGGAAACTAAGAGCCACAGCTCTCGGTGGGGGTTTTATTCGGCCAGCCGAGCCCCTAATGAGGTCTTGGTGGCTGTTTGTTTGGGTCAGTCGCAACACCACAAACCCCAACAGTGGGTTGTTTGGCTTATCAATGGAAACCGAGAGCTTATAGCTCTCGGTGGATTTTGTTGTGCTGCAGTGGGAACCGGCTTCTGTCGGTGGGAACCACCCCACGACCGGTGGCATAAAACCACAGCCCGGTGGCTGTGCTGGTGATGTTTTGGCAGCCGAGACATAGGGTCTCGGTGGGGCCTTGATTCGGGCTCGGGTAAAACAAAACACACACCAAGGGTGTGTTTGGTTATAAACTTTGTTCATTTAATTTTGGGCTAATTAATTAATATTAATTAAATTAGTTATATTAAAATAATTCATGTTATAATTAATTAAATTAATCATGGACATAAGATCTTATTATTGGGAATAAAATGAGCCAAGACACTCAGACGCTGACAAGAGTAAATTAGACGCTGATAAGAAGAAATCAAGCGCTGACAGATCAAGCATTGACAAGAGATATTCAAGCGCTGACAAGAAGAAGTCCAACCACTGATAGGAGAACATAGTCAACACGTTTATTATTTGAAGAAAAGATATACTCAATATTGTATTTTCTATATTTATCTTTTCCTAGAATAGTTGATAGGTTATCCATTGTACACGACTCCTTATGTTATAAAAGGAGGTCGTAGGGTTTGTAGTTTATAAACATTATTCAGTATTCGACTTTCATTGTACTCAAGTTTGATTATCAATCAAAAGTGAAAGTTTGATTTATTTGGTTTACTTGTTCTTTAATCTAAGTGTTAATTCCGCATAACACTTGGATTGTTCATATAACAACAAAGTTTCTCTATGTGTTAAACTTGATTCAATCTCGTTAACACAAAGCTAATCGATCTAAGCTTGGGATCAACAAGTGGTATCAGAGCTTGTTGAGGAACTTTGATCTAGAAGAACAGTAAACCCTAAAACCACCAAAACCCTAAAACCAGAAAAGATGTCTGCTACAGAATCTTCTTCCTCATCAAACCATAACCTAAAAATCCCCATGCTCGACCCTGATAACTTTGAACAATGGAAGTTCAATTTTGAACAATACCTTCAAATTCATGATCACACTCTCTGGGAAAATTATTGAATATGGAAATCAATTCGATAAAGCAGCTAAGATTGTTACTGCTATTGCAGCAAGGTCTACCACTGGTTCTACTGTTGAAGAGCGTAGAGAAAGACCTGAGGATGGAAGAGCTGTCTCAACTGCTGATATAGCCAAAAGAAGGAATGACATGAAGACCTTAAGCATTCTCAAACTCTCTCTGGGTCCAAACAATCAGCATAAGTATAGAAGCTTTGATTCTGCCAAAGAACTTTAGGCAGCTCTTCAATTCTACTATGGTGGTAATGATGACACTACCAAAGAAAAGAAGAATCAACTCTTGCATGAATATGCTATATTTAAAGCTCTTCCCAATGAGAAGCTAAGTAAGGTAAGAAGCAGGCTTCTAGATATCACTAGCAAGTTGACCTTTATGGGAACATAATATGATGATGAAGACATCATTACTACTTTCCTTAAGAGTCTTGGTGAGGCATGGAAAATTAAAGCTAGGTCTATAATTGCTACCAATGCCCATAGGAGTTCTACTTTTGATGACATCTACAATAAGCTAAAGATTGTAGAGAATGAAATCTTATTGGATCATAGAAGCAAGTCGACATCTGGAAACATGGCTTTCATCTCACATAGTGAAGCTCAAGTCAAAAAGAAAGAGTCATATGTGCATCCTATTACTGGATCACCTTATGTCAGTGGTGGATCAACCTTTGTCAGTGCCTCGCATTCAGACGCTGACACATACAATGTTGACTCACCAAGGCTTAAACTTGTTGGTATTGATTTGGATACATTATGTGCATACATTGATGCATTGCCCAATGGTTCCTTAATTACATATAAGGATCTTGAGCAAATCATGATGAGAATTTGGAAGAGATGGATATTAAATGGAATATGGCACTTGCAAGCATAAGGCCCAACAGATGTAATATGAGATTTAGAAAGAAGATGACCTTCAATGCTAAAGACACTACTAGATTTAATAAATCTAAGGTTGAGTGTTACAACTGCCATAGGATGGGTCACTTTATGAGGGAATGCAGATCTCCAAGAAGATCTGATGCTGGAAAGGCTTCAAGCCAAGTCGTCAAGGTTGAAGAGACAAAGGCTATGGTTGCCATGCAAGACATTGATGGTGTTGGATGAGACTAGAGATTTTTGGCAAAGGATGTGGAAGAAAATAAAGCTTTGATTGCTTAGAAGGAAGAAGAAGAGCATGTTCACTTTGCTCTTATGGCACATTCCTCGTCTTCATCAGATAATGAGGTATATGATGATGCTTACTGTAGTAAAGGCTGTCTTTTAAACACTGAAAAGCTTAACAAAGAAATCTTAAAGTTAAAATCAGATGTTTTTGATGAAAAATACAAGCTATCAAATTATCAAATGGCACTTGTTCAAACTGAAAAGACTGTAGAGGAATATAAGAAAATGGAATTTGACCTAAAAGATCAAATTAACGTTTTGTCTTATGATCTTAAAGTTAGTGTCGAACTTAGGGACACTCTGATGAGATCCAGAGAAGAAGTTCAACTTAAGTTAGATGAGGCTATTAAGGATAAAGAAAATGTAGGGATTAAAATTAAAAATTTTGATAAAGCCAGCCAAACCCGAGAAAAATGTGTTAGTGAACAAAGAAACCCTAAGGATATGTCTGGGATTGGGATGAATGAATATGTTGTTGTTCCTTTACCTACTGGGAACTTTTATGGTGTTCAGAGAAAGGATCTCTCTTGGACTGGTATTCCAGAACTCCAAGAAGAGGAATTTATTCCTCCACCTAGAGTGCTCACCCCAGTTGAGGAATATCAACAAAGGTGACTGACCTTGAGAAATGGAAAGCAGACAACCCTTTTCTCTTTGTTAAGGGTGGAATGCTTAATGAGAGTCCTTTAGAGCCTACACCCATAACTGTGACCAACCCTACCACTGGAAAACCTATTGACCTTGGCTCATCTGTTAAGAGAAAACCTAGTGTTAAATATGCTAAAATGTATAGAAAACCTAGGTCACCACAAAGCCAATGTAAAACCCGCATGCTTTTACCATGCATAGTACCCTTAGGATCGTACGTACTAGATTAAAACTTTACTAATATAGCATGATTACGATTACGTGTTAGGAGTTTACGTATTACGTACGTGTTAGAACACGATAAGTATTTACTATGCACGATCATGTAATAATTATTTGACGATAATTAATCACGAACATGCGATCATGAAATCATGAACGTAATTAAAACACGAACAAGTATTAATTATGTATATATATTTATTACGAGCGTAATTAAATATATTAGATCACGGTATTTATGTAACGAGAACATTTAAAACACGAACACAAATAATCACAAACGTTTAACTTAATAACGAGACACGGAAAAAGGTACGGGTACCCCAAGTGGGGTCCCTACCCGCGGCAACAAGAGGCAAATGGGCCAAGCCCATTTGTCAAATTTACTAAAGGGGGTTATTATTTTCTACACTACTCATTTTCTCATTCACAGAAGATTTTAGAAAAACCCTAAAACCTCCTCTTCCTTGTCTTTTGTGCCGCCACCCTACAACCACCATAAGAGGTGATTTTTGATCTTGGATCTTGAAGTTTTAGTGATTGATCGTGTTGGTTCTTCGTCCTCTTTCCACGAATTCGGTAAAACCTTTTTGAACCTTTTCTTTTGATTTAATCTTTTTATAAATCAAGAACATGTGTTGTTTTTATAAAAACATACTCCCTCCGTCCCAAAATTATTGTCACCAGACAAGAATTACATAGTTTAAGAAAACTACATTTATTACAGCTTTCTCTCTCTTACTTTTTAGCATAATGACAGTTTTACCCTTACTTAATTAATTAATTCTTCTTTAAAATTTGTAATAATAATTTCAAGTAAGGATAATATAGTAACTTTATCAAATTTTCCTATCTATTTTTAGTATTGGACAATAATTTTGGGACAATTTAAAATAGAAAGATGGACAATAATTCTGGGACGGAGGGAGTAATAATTAATCATGGATCTAACATGTTTTGGTGTTAAATAAAATCAAAAGGGTGTTTTTAAGGGGTGTTTGTTTTGGCCGCAGGCTTCACCGAACCCAAAAGGGGTTTCGGTTTGCCAAGCCGACCACCACCAAGACCATATGGTCTTGGTTGGTGCGTGTGGGTCCCACGGCAGCAGTAAAACAAGGGGTACCCCGAGTTGGTTCGGGGTACGGTGTCGATTTCATGTCCGGTTCATGCTTTTTAGTCTAGATCCGGTTCATGGTGTATGTTTAGTTTTTTTTATGTTTATGATCTTATGTTAAAATTAAATTAATAAAATGATGTGATTAATTTAATAACATGACTTAGGTTATTTAATTATTAATGATCATGAAATTATTTTAACCTAAGTATTTATATATTTAAGACTTATAATTAATTAATTATTTTAAAATCATGGATATAATTAATGAATTAACATGACTTAGGTTATATTATTAATATATAATAATACATATTTTAACCTAAGTATTTAACTTATTTAATTAAAACATGTTATACTTTAATTAAATATTTTAACCTATAGTTTAACTTAATTACATGAAATAATTATTAAACTATACACTATATCATTTGACTTAGAAAATAATCATGAAAACACTTAGGCTTATATACTTAGCTTATTTAACCAACTTATTTCTAATTATGGAAACTTTCTATTTTTAGAAACTTAATTAAATAAGGCAGTTAATCTATTTATGGAAACCTTCTATTTTTAGAAACTTATTTATTTCAGGCAGCTAATCTATTAATGGAAACTTATTTAAGTAAGGCAGCTAATCTATTTATGGAAACCTTCTATTTTTAGAAACTTATCTATTTTAAGCAGTAAATCTATTTTTGGAAACTTTCTGTTTTTGGAAACTTTCTAATTTTGGAAACTTTCTATTTTTGGAAACTTTCTATTTTTGGAAACTTTCTATTTTTAGTACCTTTCTATTTTTGGAAACTTTCTATTTTTGGAAACTTTCTATTTTTGGAAACTTTCTATTTTTGGAAACTTTCTATTTTAAGAAACCTGCTATTTTTGGAAAGTTACTTATTATTTCACAGTAAGTATAATAACACATGAAATACCAGAAATACTTAATCAAATTAAATAGAATATAAGATAAAACATAATTTAAGGCCTTTAAACAGTAAAACATTGTAAGAACACATAAAATAAGCTAAGACATGACATAAAACCAGCTACGTATTTAGTAAGCAGATACTTATTCATGTATGTATTTATGTAGCACTTGTGATTCGGAAGTAGGATTCCTCTCAGTTCGTCTTTCTCGTTCACTGGACATAAGGTACGGATTCCCGTCCTTTCAGTATGGACATTCTTTCCTTATTAGGATTCCGCGTATGCAACCAACTGTTTTCCCGTAGTATAAGTTATGTGTTTGATTACTTATGTTTAATTAAGATTACCTATATCCATATACATGCATGACTAGTTTCACCTAGTTATGGAGGTACCATAACCATAACATTAGAGGCACTGATGTTATGACTTCACCACGGCGCAGTGATTGCTCGTGGCGTCCCTTCAGCTTTTGGCCATTTATATTATATTTATCATGTGAGGCGTATGGGTGCATCCTAGTTACATGTTTTTATTCAGGATTTCATGGTGAATGTGGTGTGTGCCTTGCATCCTTCACAAGGAGCTGATCCCTCCTACCCAAAAACCAGTATATTAAATTAGAGGCAGCCCCTCTAATTTGCATGATGAGGTCACCCCTCCAAGTATTCATGCACGGTGGATTTTCATGACCTATATTGGCTAATGGTAAAATATGACAAACAGTTTTTATAAGATAAACATAAGACTTTCAAACTATAAAACCAGTTTTATTAAGACTTAACCAGGTTACTCGGGACTTAGTTTTTCTTCCGTTGTTATTATGTTATATGCTTATCCTATTCATGCTTTATTGTACATCCGTGCACTGAGCGTATTTGCTCAGCCGTTTTCCTTTTCTATGTTCCCAAAACGGCAGGTACTCAGGGACGCTCGTAGACACTAAGAGTACGTGCATATGGACTGGAAGCTGTCTAGCCTTCTTTACATTATGCATTTCCTTTCTTATGATACTTATGCTTTGGACATTGTTTAGTCCTTTCTTTTATTATACTATGTTTTTGTGTGATGAGCTTTACTTTTGGACTACCGATGTTTGATTCCGGTATTTTCCTTTTATGGTCAAGTAATGTTTAGACATTTTTCCTTGTATGCTTTTATGACACGCCATAATTGCTGTGATATTTCCATTTCCAAAATGGGGTGTTACAATTATGGTATCAGAGCTAAGGCTTCGACCTGTAGGCTCTCAAATATGACCTGTGATTAGTGGGTAGTCACTACGGTCTTCCTAGAACTGACAGTTGTTTTCATGCATTCATCATTTTTAAGCATACATATACATGTTATTGTTGCAGGGTTTTTGACTAAGTAATGGTTGGTACAGGACTGGCCCTATTTAGTCGCATGTGTTTTATCGAAAATTTTAGATTTAGGACCGACCCATAGGCGTCCCCTCGCTATGTCTTTTGTTTTGGGTGAACTGACCAGAGGCGTTCACTCTCGAGCATACAAAAGTTTTCATAAAACTGCATCATGCATTCATACACAAATTTCTTGCATGAAATTTTTCTCGTGAAATTTTAGTATAAATTTTTTCATGTATATATAGACTTTATGTTTTGATCTGTTTAGTCATACGTTTTATGTCATACTGTCAGATGGCAAACGCAGACAATATTTGCAGCTGCTGATGCAGAGATGCAAGACGCTCTTCTTCATAACAACGGTTATCCTCCCCCGCCTAACATCTTTCCTATGGAAGGAAGGAATCGGCTCATGAGGGAATACTATAGCCTCAGACAGCGACCTGACGAAGACAGCAATGACTTCATGCAGCATTTCCTTCGCTATGCTGGTGTCCTGAGAACAGCTGCCGGCACCGCTGAAGAACAAGCATTACATTTTCGTTGGGCTCTTAATCCAAGGATCGCAAATAACTTATCAGGTGCTCCGTTGGATACGGAAGCACAAGTAGCCGATGCAGCACGTAGACTGTAGATGCTACAAGAGGGAGATGAGTTCGGGGAAGATGGAAGACCCGACAAGAGGTAAAAATTCGTATTCAAGCGGTGACCAATCCGTATACTTTCCATATGTCAATTATTCATCTCTTAAATGTATCTTCTAGGCAGAAAATTGGGGACCGGTCTCAGCCGGCTACTCAGCAGCAGCCTCATCAGCCCAAGGGAAACGGTCAGACTAACGACCGTTCTGCTACGGATAGGCGTGGCGGTAATGAAATTACCGTAACAACGCTGGGCACTCCAACAGCAGCAGGTCCTAATACTTACGCAATTCCTTATGTTTTATGTTATAACTCATATTCTGACACTTAGCAAAACTTCTAGCAGGAACCATGGAAACGGTAGGGACCAGAACCAGAGAGGTTCGCAGCCTAGCCGTCCGGCTATCACTGGTATTCAATCTTATGATTATCCGCTTTGTCCTTTGTACCCGATTACCATGTCTTATGTAAAATGTTTTATTAGGTTCCCAGCCAGCTAGAGCACCTGCTGGAGGATACACTCATCCTCTTTGCTCTACTTGCCACCGTAGGCACCCAGGACCATGTCGCCGTAATATTGATGCGTGCTTCAAGTGTGGTCTTCCTGGCCATATTATGAAGGATTGCCGTAAGGGCGAGATGGAGGGTACATCGGGACATGCTGATACCAAGCCGCCTCCTACTACCGGGCGTGTCTACACGACATCTCGAGACCAGGCCAACAAGTCTACAGGTACCAGCACTGGAATCTTGTATATGTATGGTCAAGCTGCATGTGTTCTTTTCGATACGGGTGCTACTCACTCGTTTATTTCTACTGCTTATGCTAAGAACATTAGGATGCCTCCCTTGCCATTAGAAAATAGGCTTACTATTTCCACGCCTTTGAGAGACTCTGTATTAATCACCCATGTATACAAGAGTCTTCCCCTAGAATTTGATGATAAGGTTCGACCTGTCGATGCAATTCCGCTGGACATGAATGACTTCGACATGATTTTGGGCATGGATTGGCTATCCAAGTATCATGCTACCATAGACTGCCATTCATATCGAGTTATCTTCGGTGATGTCAATGCACCAGAGTACATTCATAATGGGTTCATACCCGGACGGTCTATACAAGTCATATCCACCCTGCAAGCGCGTGCACTACTTTCACATGGCTGCGAGGGTTATCTAGCTACGGTTCACGACATGGATGCTGAGTCTCCATCGATTCAGGATCAACCTATTGTGTCGGAATTCCAAGATGTGTTTCCAGCAGAACTTTCGGGCATACCACCTGCACGAGAAGTGGAATTCAGTATCGAGCTGGTTCCAGGAGCTGAACCAATCTCTAAGGCTCCTTATCACATGGCTCCCATAGAGCTGAAGGATCTGAAGGATCAACTGCAAGAACTTCTTGAACGAGGTTTCATTCGACCGAGCGCATCTCCATGGGGCGCACTGGTCTTGTTTGTTAAGAAGAAGGACGGCAGTATGCGTCTTTGCATAGACTATCACGAGCTCAATAAGATTACCATTCGGAATAGGTATCCACTGCCACGCATCGACGATCTGTTTGACCAACTCCAAGGGGCCAAACACTTCTCCAAGATTGATCTTAGGTCAGGCTATCATCAGCTACGGGTCAAGGAGCAGGACATCGCTAAGACTGCCTTTCGTACCCGCTATGGCCACTACGAGTTTGTAGTTATGCCATTTGGCCTGACAAATGCTCCAGCAGTGTTCATGGATTTGATGAACAGAATCTTCCATGAATTTCTGGATAAGTTCATCATTGTTTTCATCGATGACATCTTGATTTTCTCAAAGTCCAAGGAGGAACACGAAGACCATCTTCGTACAGTACTACAAATTCTTTGCCAGAAGCAGCTGTATGCTAAATTCTCCAAGTGTGAGTTCTGGTTAGACAAGGTGGCATTCTTAGGTCACATTGTATCAGCAGAAGGAATCACTATGGATCCAGCGAAGGTTGAGGCCATTACTAAGTGGCCAAGGCCGACATCAGCGACGGAAGTCCGCAGTTTCTTAGGCTTAGCTGGCTACTACCGTAGGTTCGTGGAGAACTTTTCCCGCCTAGCACTACCATTGACCAAACTGATGCGGAAAGGGGAGAAATTCGTCTGGACTGAAGATCGAGAGAAGAGCTTTGAAGACCTGAAGCAGAAGCTATTATCTGCACCTATTCTTACTCTACCATCTGGTACGGGTAGATTTCAAATCTACAGCGATGCATTGGGGAAGGGACTTGGCTGTGTTCTCATGCAACATGGGAAAGTGATCGCGTACGCTTCACGGCAGCTTAAGCCTTATGAAGAAAATTACCCCACGCACGACCTGGAACTTGCTGCAGTCGTGTTTGCATTGAAGATATGGAGGCACTACTTATATGGAGAATCATGTGACATTTTCACGGACCACAAGAGCTTGAAGTATATCTTCACTCAGCGTGAATTGAACATGAGGCAGAGGAGATGGTTAGAGTTGTTGAAGGATTATGACATTAATCTACAGTATCATCCCGGAAAGGCAAATATAGTAGCAGATGCCCTTAGCAGGAAGTCCGGAATGATCAACGACATTAAAATCGAAGAGGAAATCATCAGAGACTTGGAGCGACTAGACATCGAGATCATGGTACGCGGACAGCACGGTTACTGGGCTAATCTTAGAGTGGAACCAGAGTTGCTATCTAAGATCAAGGAAGCTCAGAAGGATGACGGAGAAATCTGGGCGATAGTACAAAATTTGGAGAAGCAGACAGAATTCAGAGTAGATGCAGATGGTATCGTATGGCAGGGTACTAGACTTTGTGTTCCTGATGACCAAGAACTCCGGGAAGCCTTGTTAGCTGAAGCTCATAGCTCCCCATTCTCGATACATCCTGGTTCGAATAAGATGTACCATGACATCAAACAGTACTTTTGGTGGAGTGGTATGAAACAGGATGTGGCCACTTACGTCTCCAAATGTCTTACCTGCGAGCAGCTTAAGATCGAGCATCAGCGATCTGGCGGTCTCCTTCAACCGTTAGATATTCCAGAGTGGAAGTGGGACAAAATCACCATGGATTTTGTTACCGGTCTTCCGCCTACCAAGAGGAAGCACGATGCAATTTGGGTTATCGTTGATCGACTTACCAAATCAGCCCATTTCTTACCGATCCGCAAGGAAGATTCGGTAGGTAAACTCGCAGATACGTACAAACGAGAGATCATGAGACTCCACGGTGCACCATCCAGCATCATCTTAGACAGAGATCCTCGATTCAATTCGCGCTTTTGGAAAAGTCTGCAGAAAGCTTGGGGTACACAACTTAAGCTTAGCACGGCTTTTCATACTCAAACGGACGGACAGTCAGAGCGAACCATTCAGACATTGGAAGATATGTTGAGGTCATGTGCGTTGGAATGGACGGGTGATTGGGACGAATACATCTGTTTGGTGGAGTTTGCATACAACAACAGTTGGCACGCAAGCATCAAGTGTGCTCCATTTGAGATGTTGTATGGCAGAAAGTGTCGCGCCCCAATCTGCTGGGATCAGGTTGGCGAGCGAACACTCGAAGGACCAGAAATCATAGAGATGACCAATGAGAAGATCGCAGTAGCTAAGCAGAAAATTCAGGAGGCACGGTCACGTCAGAAGAGTTACGCCGATAAACATCGTAGGGATATACACTTTAACGTAGGAGATCACGTCTTCCTTAAGGTTTCGCCGGCACGTGGTGTTAGACGCTTCAGGATTAAAGGGAAGCTCGGTCCTCGTTTCATCGGACCGTTTGATATCATTGAACGAGTCGGTGAAGTATCTTACCGATTGGCGTTACCTCCGCAGCTTTCACATGTACACAATGTGTTTCATGTGTCCTTACTCAGAGGGTACCAGTATCATCCCCTTCACATGGTTCAGTATCCACTGGAACAGATACGTGAAGATCTTGCTTTTATAGAAGAACCCGAACGAGTTCTTGACAGACAAGAACGAGTCATGAGAAAGAAGACGATTCCATTCGTCAAAATTTCTATGGAGGGATCATACCGAGCGGGAAGCCACTTGGGAAACAGACGAGTCTATCCGGGCTTCTTACCCTCATTTCATATTTTGAATTCGGGTATGTTCTTCTTTTCCAGTTTACTTTATCTATAATTCGGGGACGAATTATTCTTTTTAGGGGGGAAGAGTTGTAAAACCCGCATGCTTTTACCATGCATAGTACCCTTAGGATCGTACGTACTAGATTAAAACTTTCCTAATATAGCATGATTACGATTACGTGTTAGGAGTTTACGTATTACGTACGTGTTAGAACATGATAAGTATTTACTGTGAACGATCATGTAATAATTATTTGACGATAATTAATCACGAACATGCGATCATGAAATCATGAACGTAACTAAAACACGAACTAGTATTAATTACGTATATATATTTATTACGAGTGTAATTAAATATATTAGATCACGGTATTTACGTAACGAGAACATTTAAAACACGAACACAAATAATCACAAACGTTTAACTTAATAACGAGACACGAAAAAAGGTACGGGTACCCCAAGTGGGGTCCCTACCCGCGGCAACAAGAGGCAAATGGGCCAAGCCCATTTGTCAAATTTACTAAAGGGGGTTATTATTTTCTACACTACTCATTTTCTCATTCACAGAAGATTTTAGAAAAACCCTAAAACCTCCTCTTCCTTGTCTTTTGTGCCACCACCCTAAAACCACCATAAGAGGTGATTTTTGATCTTGGATCTTGAAGTTTTAGTGATTGATCGTGTTGGTTCTTCGTCCTCTTGATCCACGAATTCGGTAAAACCTTTTTGAACCTTTTCTTTTGATTTAATCTTTTTATAAATCAAGAACATGTGTTGTTTTTATAAAAACATAATAATTAATCACGGATCTAACATGTTTTGGTGTTAAATAAAATCAAAAGGGTGTTTTTAAGGGGTGTTTGTTTTGGCCGCAGGCTTCACCGAACCCAAAAGGGGTTTCGGTTTGCCAAGCCGACCACCACCAAGACCATATGGTCTTGGTTGGTGTGTGTGGGTCCCACGGAAGCAGTAAAACAAGGGGTACCCCGAGTTGGTTCGGGGTACGGTGTCGATTTCATGTCCGGTTCATGCTTTTTAGTCTAGATCCGGTTCATGGTGTATGTTTAGTTTTTTTTTATGATTAGTCTAGATCCGGTTAATAAAATAATGTGATTAATTTAATAACATGACTTGGGTTATTTAATTATTAATGATCATGAAATTATTTTAACCTAAGTATTTATATATTTAAGACTTATAATTAATTAATTATTTTAAAACCATGGATATAATTAATTAATTAGCATGACTTAGGTTATATTATTAATATATAATAATACATATTGTAACCTAAGTATTTAACTTATTTAATTAAAACGTGTTATACTTTAATTAAATATTTTAACCTATAGTTTAATTTAATTACATGAAATAATTATTAAACTATACACTATATCATTTGACTTAGAAAATAATCATGAAAACACTTAAGCTTATATACTTAGCTTATTTAACCAGCTTATTTCTAATTATGGAAACTTTCTATTTTTAGAAACTTAATTAAATAAGGCAGCTAATCTATTTATGGAAACCTTCTATCTGTAGAAACTTATTTATTTCAGGCAGCTAATCTATTTATGGAAACTTATTTAAGTAAGGCAGCTAATCTATTTATGAAAACTTTCTATTTTTAGAAACTTATCTATTTTAAGCAGTAAATCTATTTTTGGAAACTTTCTATTTTTGGAAACTTTCTATTTTTGGAAACTTTCTAGTTTTGGTAACTTTCTATTTTTGGAAACTTTCTATTTATGGAAACTTTCTATTTTTGGAAAGTTTCTATTTTCGGAAACTTTCTATTTTAGGTAACCTGCTATTTTTGGAAAGTTACTTATTATTTCACAGTAAGTATAATAACACATGAAATACCAGAAATACTTAATCAGATTAAACACAATATAAGATAAAACACAATTTAAGGCCTTTAAACAGTAAAACATGGTAAGAACACATAAAATAAGCTAAGACATGACATAAAACCAGCTACGTATTTAGTAAGCAGATACTTATTCATGTATGTACTTATGTAGCACTAGTGATTCGGAAGTAGGATTCCTCTCAGTTCGTCTTTCTCGTTCACTAGACATAAGGTACGGATTCCCGTCCTTTCAGTATGGACATTCTTTCCTTATTAGGATTCCCCGTATGCAGCCAACTGTTTTCCCGTAGTATAAGTTATGTGTTTGATTGCTTATGTTTAATTAAGATTACCTATAGCCATATACATGCATGACCAGTTTCACCTAGTTATGGAGGTACCATAACCATAACATTAGAGGCACTGATGTTATGACTTCACCACGGCGGAGTGATTGCTCGTGGCGTCCCTTCAGCTTTTGGCCATTTATATTATATTTATCATGTGGGGCGTATGGGTGCATCCTAGTTACATGTTTTTATTCAGGATTTCATGGTGAATGTGGTGTGTGCCTTGCATCCTTCACAAGGAGCTGATCCCTCCTACCTAAAAACCAGTATATTAAATTAGAGGCAGCCCCTCTAATTTGCATGATGAGGTCACCCCTCCAAGTATTCATGCACGGTGGATTTTCATGACCTATATTGGCTAATGGTAAAATATGACAAACAGTTTTTATAAGATAAACATAAGACTTTCAAACTATAAAACCAGTTTTATTAAGACTTAACCAGGTTACTCGGGACTTAGTTTTTCTTCCGCTGTTATTATGTTATATGCTTATCCTATTCATGCTTTATTGTACATCCATGCACTGAGCGTATTTGCTCAGCCGTTTTCCTTTTCTATGTTCCCAAAACGGCAGGTACTCAGGGACGCTCGTAGACACTAAGAGTACGTGCATATGGACTGGAAGCTGTCTAGCCTTCTTTACATTATGCATTTCCTTTCTTATGATACTTATGATTTGGACATTGTTTAGTCCTTTCTTTTATTATACTATGTTTGTGTGTGATGAGCTTTACTTTTGGACTACCGATGTTTGATTCCGGTATTTTCCTTTTATGGTCAAGTAATGTTTAGACATTTTTCCTTGTATGCTTTGATGACACGCCATAATTGCTGTGATATTTCCATTTCCAAAATGGGGTGTTACAGCCAAGCTAGTGTTAATGGGACAGGGTTCTTTCAATCTAGACCTAAGGTTATGTCTAGAAAAGCTTGTTATACATGTGGGAGTTTTTCTCACTTGGCCTATAAAGGTGTCAGTGCCTCAAAAGTCAACACTGACAATAGGTCAACCATGGTCAAACCCAAACCTTATGTCCAACCAAGTCCACAAGTTACTAGACCATCTCCCTTCTTTACTAAAGGGACAAATACTCATGGACAAAGGCCCTTTCAAAAGACCAACACCTGGTCTAACAGACAATGGATTCCTGTAGCAAACCCTAATTTGGGCGCTGACAAGTACAAATTCAGCGCTGACAAGAACAAATTTAACGCTGACAGGAAAATTTCCAATGCTGGCAACTCTAGGTATGGTATGAAAATGCCACAACAAGCTGGTGTTGGTTCTTGTGTTAGACCAAGTAATAATAGGTACTTACAGCCTAAGGGAAAGGGGTCTAAAGCTTCATCTAGTTTGACTTGGAGACCTAAACAAGACCAAAACCCTAATTCTGATAGGATTTCTACGACCTGTAACAGGTTTCATTATATTTCAAAGGTCATTACTAAACCAATTGGGGTAAACTGGGTTTTTAGGCCACAAAGGGATGAACTAGGGGTTGTTATAAGGACGAAACATGCTCTTGTTGAACAACCAAATGAATCCAAGTCTACTCAGGCTTGGGTTCCCAAAGAAAACTAATTTGTTTTCTTTATGTGCAGGGCATTCAAAAGCAGATCAATGATCATGGATATTGGGACAATGGATGCTCTAGGCATATGACGGGGAAGGAAGATTACATGACTAACTTTACCCCAATTAAAGATGGTGACAAAGTGTACTTTGGAGGAGGATATGGCACTATTTCAGGCAAAGGCACTCTTATCACCAATAATTTATGTTTTGATAATGTTTTCTGGTAAAAGAACTTGACTATAATTTGTTTAGTGTGTCACAAGTGTGTGATAACAAAAATAAGGTTCTTTTCACTGATATTGAATGCTTGGTGTTAAACAGAGACTATAAGATGCCTGATGAGAAGTTTATTAATTATAGAACACCTAGGCATAAGGATATTTATAATGTTAATCTTAATGGAATTAGGATGAACAACAATTTGTCATGTCTTTATGCTAAAGCTTCAGTAGATGAAAGTAATCTAAGGCACAGAAGGTTAGGGCACATAAACTTTAAGAATATTGATGAGACTGCAATTATACATAGTCTCATCGTCCAAATCGGGATTAAAATGCTTAAAATATCATTAAAATACCCCAAAATATGCTTGTGTTTGTTCATTGTGTATTTTAGGTACGGATATCGAGAAAAAGACAAAAGATCACAAGAAACAAGTAAAAACGAACATGGGAAACGAAGCCGCACAAAGAACCAGACCCTAATGATGATTTTCTAAAAATACCCTTGAAGATTTGAAGATTAGCAAGTTTGATCCCTCATCTTTAAAGATTTGTCACAAATGACCCTCCAAGACTCAATTTGTACAAGTTAGGTCGCTCATGTTTGAAGACATTGCATAACAAGTCCTTGAAGAAAGCTCATATTACATATCAAGTCCTTATTCAAAGAATATAAAGTATTTGTGCCATCTTTGACAAGATCATGAAAGATAATACAAAGGGAATTTGCAAAAACACTGGCAAGACTTTATATGAAGATTTTTGTGAAGCCTAAGGGGGATTTCTGCCAAGTTTAACAACCCAAACCCACCAAAATCCATTTACCCAACCCAAACCCACCAAATACCCAATCTATTACCCATCAAAGCCCAACCTTTTATTACCCAGTTTTTAGAACTGGCCCAAAAGATTAAAACGTGTTTTATATAACTAAAACAAGAGGGTACAAAAATGTCTTATTCCCAGTTTAGATCAAAACTCACATCTGTTTCCCCATAAACCCTAAATCTGATCCTAGGTAATCAACCAACTAACCAAAGGGGAATCTTAAATTAACTCTGAGGTTTCATTATTCAACCAACACCCGACATACCCACATGGGCAGATACCTTCCAGCTCACCTCCATGGACCATCACCATCACCCTTTGTCACGAGTTGCAAATGAAGACAAGGGAGCATAGAGATTGGACGGCCTAGATCTCATTACTTGCTCCCCACAACAACATAGAAGGTTGAGATCAAATTTGAAGCTGCAATATCACATGGCACCATCAGATTCATCTAGAACAAGGCATCTCATTGGCATATTCCGAGAATCAAAAGGGGTATTTTCGGATTATCATGTATCTAGGGTTTTAGATTTCTTCTTTTTACTTCTAGAATGTGTAGCCATCTATATAAGGCGTAGGTATCCCATCTTTTGTTTTTGTTCCAATTTTATTTTCCTCTCTTTGTAATTTGATACAAATTGGAGTAATAGAAATTGAGTTCCTTTTATTTTAATTGCAATTTATTTTTATGCACTTTTTAATTCTCAGTCATATTTAATTTTAAAGGTTGTTTCAAGTTTCGGTTTGAGTTTTAAAATTTTTCAAGGTTAAGTTTTGTGAAAAGTTTTTGGAAGAAAGAAAGTAAGAAGAAATCAGTGGGCATATGATTATTGTTACTGTTTATGATGTTTGTTGATTCTTAGCAGGTTTATGGAAAGCTTGTGGTTGTTTGGCTACCACATGAGCTCAAAATTCCAAGGCATGGATGTATGCCTTGGAGGTTTGTCTCCTTTTTCTTAATTTTTCGTCTAAAAATTTGCGTGACTGTGATTTTGTGATTATGTTGTTAAAATCTGAAAGTTTACTTGCTAAACTGTGCTTTTTAGTTGTGTTTACCTTTGTCTCATTTATAACCTTTGTGGTTTATGGCTTTACGAAACAAAATCTGTGAAAACTCTGCATATTAGACTTATATAAGGGTGTTTGGGACAACTTGGGTATTGGGTGAATTGAAACCATAATCCCTTGTTTAGCTCTGCACGTTTTTAATAGGTTTGGTTCTGTGGATTTTGACCATTAGTTCATCTTTTAGCTTAAAAATCTTGTTTTGCAACTTATTGTAAAAATCTGCCTAGTTTTCAAAGTTTCTTAGATTTGTGGTACTCTGAGTTCTCCTTGCTTAGGAATTGGGATATTTCATGTTGTGTTTATGTGGTCTCATAATCTATGTGATGTTTTTCTTATTTAGTTGAGATTTGGGGTATTTTTCTGTCATAAAATTTGTCAAACGCAGTCCTAGATGAGTCATTGTATGTATGATACTTTATTGTATTCATGTTTGATTTGTACACCGTCTTTGAGCAAGTTTCTATAAGCTTTTCTTAAGCCACTGTTTGATAGCAAGTACGGGGCATAAGCCCACTATTCGCTTATTTGTTCTTAGTAGTCCGAGTTATTAGTGTGGAGCGAAATCTTGATTGTGGATTGTGTTTGGGTCGTAAGTAACTGTTAGTTGCAGTAGGATCGTGGTTAGGCTGGTTGAGTAATATACAGCCTTTTGATGCTTAGCAAGTCACACTAGAGTTACTTTAGGTTACTGCTAGTTGACTTCATTCCTAAGAACAACCAACTCGCTGCCTATTTGTGCCTTTAAATGCTAGTGGTGTGCTGTTTGCTATGATATAAATGAGCTGTGGGTGATCTTGCCGTAACCTTGTTGCATATAGTCTACAAGATTTCATCAGCTAGGAGATCGAATTAGTCAGTGTTAATTAATTGATTGTATTAGATTTGCCTGTTCCGTGGCTTATTTTGTGGTTACATTGTGCATTCTGAATGCTATTCTGCCAAGTGTGGCATGATTCGGGTTTTCTTTGTTAGTGTATTTTGTGTTTGTGTTTGTTATTAGTGCATACACCAAATCCCACAAGCATTACGCTTGTGGGGTGTCTTGTGATTCCAACACCAAAAACAGCAACCAAAAGGAACTCAACAAACAAAGAAAAGGGTGTTGGTCTGTGTGATTTCCTGCATAACTGTGTGCTTGAGGTGAATTTGGTTTGCTCATACGCTATTATTCTAGCCACTGTCTAAAGTAAGGAACGTGTTTGATTGCGGTTTTGAGTCACTATTGTAGCCATAGGACCCACAACACCTAGTTCTGTATGCATTTAGGAGCTTACTGATCTTGCTTTATTTGGTGGTTGCATTGTGTTATATGCTTGTGTAACGCATTTGTGGTGTAATTATATTCGTGACTTGATTCGTTGTTTTGCGTTTGAGTTGTTAGCCTGTGTTTGGTGCCCCACTATCCTTAACCATAAGATACAGACCCCCCCCCCCCCTTAGCAGATTTTTGTATGCAGTTCAGATTAAGCTTGCTGTTGTGATCTCTGTGGCGTGTTGTGTGTTTTGGTAGTGTTTGTGTGTTGTGTTTTGACTCCCACAAGCTCATTGGCTTGTGGGGTGCCTTGCGAGCTCAGCAACAGCCAACACTCCCATACCGAGCTCTCCTAAAATTCCCCAAGTTCCAAGTAACAATAGCAAAAGTGAAAAGTTAATGTCTGTGTGGTTTGAGTGCATAATTTTGTGCTTAATCCGAATTAAGTGGAATTAAGTTTGTGTTTTTGTGGTTTCTAGTCACTGTGTAACTAGTTTGAAACAAGAAAAAGAAAAAAATAATAAGTTAAAAAATTGGGTACTTGAGGGACTCGAACCCTCGCCATTTCCTCTCCCAACGACTTAACTATACTCAGCTTAACCATACGCGCCCTAGGGACTTTATTGTTAAGTCTTTCCCTAGGGTGGTATTTAAGGGGTGTTTAGTTTATAGCTTATTATCACATTCGAACCTTAATAAGCTGCTAGCAGCTTATTAGGTTAGCTTTTTTGTACGTTTCCATTTTTCTTCTAATCTATTTTCAGTCTAGAATTTTTAGAAAATAGAATACAAATTTTATCTTCATTATTTAATTTTTTAGGATTATTTTTAGATTTAAATTTTGAAAAGTCATTAAAAATAGTAAAAAGTGTTTTAAATTTTTAGAAAAATATTTTTTAGGTTTTAATTAATATGTTTTAGGTTTACAAAACAAAAAGTTTTCATTTTCACTTTTTATGCATTTTATTTATTTTTGAGTTTTTTTATTAAACTTTAAAATTTAATATAAAATAATTAAAAAGGTTTTGGAAATTGTAGTTTTCATTTTTGTTCTAATTAAATATTTCTTAACTTAAGTTTAAATTTTGGTGATTTTTAGAATAGTTTCGATTTTTGTCGAGTTTAAACGTTTTCGCCTTTTTCGCATCGCAGGATAATTTTTAGCGTAACCCGTCTTGTTTTTCCTTCTTTTCTTATCCAAAAACGACACTACCCCAAACCTTTGATTACATATTTTGGCACATTAATCCACACACCTCCTCGAGAACGAACCCGCATTTGTTCGGTTTCGCGTTTTTCCTAAAACGTGCAACTTAATACTTGCCCATTATACGCTCTTTTTCCTAAAAGACGTGTTTCTACGACTATCAAAATGGCGCCGCTGCCGGGGAGGTGTTTTTAGTGTGCCATTATTAGTATCGTGTTTTTGTGAGTGGTGCGTTTTTGCTTTTCACATTTTGAAAAGCGTGAATATCGTACATACTCATTTTTGTTATTTTTCCTTATTATATTATAGTATCCAAATAAATTGTGTTTAGTTTTCCTAAATTAAACACACAACATCATTTTACTATATTGTAGATATATTGGGTTTCGTTTTTATTGTGAATATTATTAATATATTGTATTTACGTAGAACAATAAAAATACAAATACTCCAAATACGTGAGAAATCACAACCTTGATTCTTCATCACTCGATCATTGTATTCGAATCCAAAGCAAAAGTAAAAGGGCAAAATAGATAAATACTTTCGTGAGGCTTAATTTCAATTAACACAAACTATAAGGTGGGTATAAGGCGGTTGTATTTCACGACCTAAGGGAAAAAGGCTCTTAAGTGCTTAGCGCCGCCTCGTTTCCCCCGCTTGCTTGTGCGTGTTTTGAGAAAAAGGGCTAATCGAGGGTTTGCCAACCAAAGTATTATCTAAGTATATATATTTGCTTGTTTTCAAGATTAAACCCTCTTGAACGTTTTGGTGTTCCACCAACGTTCTAAAGTCATCGAAGGCGTTCACTCCACGTGATCGTTTTCATTCCTTGAGGCTCTTTTAATCGAGAAAATTGATTCGAGGAGAGATTTGTAGATTTTTGTCTACGAAATACATTCAAAATACCAAAAAAATTAAAAAAAACAATCAAAAGCACAAAAATAGTCTTCTACTTTCCCTCTAATTTCATAATTCTCTTCTTTCACCCTCTATAACGTTTAATTCTCGTAACACCGTTCTCGTTGCATCATGTCGAATGATAGTGGATATTATTCGTGTCCATATTGTGGAGGTCCGCCCGATGGTGCCAATTGTTTTAATTGTAAGGTTATTGGAGGTCGAGAGGGTTATATCTATAACTCCGCTCCACGTGGTCTTGGTGACAATTTTCAATCTTACGACCAAGATCACCCATCGTCTTCGTTCTACTCGTCACATGATTCGTCTTTTAATTGTGATCAAAATCAAAATGATGAGATGAATCAAAACGCTTTTTATGACTATGTGAGACGTAATAATGCAAACTTAACGATGATTCAAGAACAAGTTGCGAATCTTAAGGAACATCACGAAAAACAATTGGAAACTCAAAAGGAATTTTACTTAAAAGAAATGGCCTCCCTGAGAACCGAGTTGGAAAACGAATATGATGCCGCTTTTAAAGAACAAGAACGTTTATCTGACCAAGTTGTCGAGAGATGGGATAAAATTGTTGACAAAGTTGTGGAGGCTTACACTATTAAGCAAAATGAACTTCTTTCAACGATTGAGACCTTAGAGAAAAAAGTAGCTTCATACGAGTCGAGTTCTTCATCGAACGTCACCAATCCTAATCTCGAGGGAGAGGTTCAAGTTATTTCGACTCCTAAGACTCGTACGTCTCGTATTGATCCCAATCTCTCGAATTTTAGAGTCGTGCAACCTTCGTCGTCTTGCAAAAACGTTGAGGAAACAAAAACGTCATCCAACGAAGTTTTGAAAAATGTTTTTGAAAGTAAACCAAAGGAAAAACTCGTAGGATACTTGGGATATTTAAATCTTGTACCTTCTAAACCTAATTTTTCTAATGAGGATGAAATTATTGAGGATTTTCTAAATCAATATACACTTAATTTTGACAAAGAAATTCCACTAAATGATTTTGAAAAAGAAAAATGTGAAAAGGTTTTTAAGGAAAGAACTGAACCCTCGTTTTTACAAGATGAACGAAAATTAATTCCGAAGGGACGTGTTAGTAGTTTAGCTAAAATGTTTGAAAACCCACGTTCGATCCCTTCGAAGGACAAAGTTGAAACCGTCAAGGCAAAATCGTCACGAGACGAGCCTTTTACTCCTAATCCCACACCGAGTGAGATTTTGGATTTATCGTGTGAGAAGTCCGCCGATGGCCTTGCTCATACGTTTTTCGATGTTGAGGTCGTAACGACAAAGGCAAAATCTTCAATAGAAGAGCCTTCTATTCCTAGTTTCACGACGGTTGGAGCTAGCGACTCGACTATCGATAAATTGATTTCCAAACCTCTTCCACGAGGAAGAGAAGACGTTTTTGATCCCGATGGAGACTTTTCCGAGATCAAACGTATTCTTGATGACCCACCTTCGATTTTCGAGTTTGATGAGGACCGTTGCGTTAGCCCGGAGGGGGATGTTTTATTAGTCGATTCACATTTCAAAAATTCAAATCCTCCTCCCGCCTTCAAGATAAATGTGAAAATTTTAAGTGTGCCTAGAATTGTTTTGGAAACACCAAATATTTTCAATTTAATCAACTTGGGTTTTCGTAACAAAGAGTTAAATAATGAAAAAGGAAAAGATTTTACAATTGATTTGAAAATTTTTCCAAAGTTAACTCCGTCATCACCTCGTTTAATTGAACTTGCTACAAACGCGTCTACTTCTTTTGACGACGTTTTGTGTGGATCTAGTATGGGGGAAGCCCCATTTGTTCTCTCACACTTCTCCATCGAGGACGAGATTTTTGACCCCGGTATCACGTTTAAGATAAAATCTCGGTCTTTTACCAAAGTAGTCACTAGAATTTCTTTCTACACTTACGGTGAGAGTTTACCTCGAGTAACTCGATTTTTATGCCCAACCATTGTCCCACCCTTCTCTTCTTATGCTATTTTCTTGTGTCCCTTTGGGACGTTGTTACTTGAAGTTGTGTTGTTTCGTTTATCATCCGAAAACGAGGATACGATCTCCGATCCTGGTATAAAGGCTTTGCCTTTATTCACGGTTGCTTTTGGGCCTTGATTACATGTAAGTCCCACCAAAAATGACCGAACCAAGATAATTCCTAAATGATCACATTTATGGGGATTCGAGTCGAGCTTTTGACTCGGTTATCAAAAACAAGGTGCCTCGTCGGGGAGACCCATGCTTATCCATGTACATATTATTGCTTTTTTAGTTAACCTAATGAGGGGGTTTGTGCCCTTCCAACCCTTGTTCCGTGGTTGTTCGTGATTGTGATTCATTAGGTACATCGACATCATTGAAGCCTCTCATGTTCGTTTTACGTAGCACTCGAGCTTCGATCGTTGCCTTTGGAGATTCCGATATCCGATGATATCCTTTTATGTTCTAACGTTTATCTTATTAGCATAATTCATAAACGGCTTTTAGGTTATTCGTTTTACCCTTTCCATGCTCGAGATTAAGCATGCGACTTCGTCTCTAGTATGGGGGTGTTTACACCCCTAGACTCGAAACATTGAGGACAATGTTTAGTTTTAGTATGGGGGGGTGAGTAGATACTTCACCTTGCTTACGTCAACACGCAATCCAAATTTTCATCTTTTTGTTATCATTTTGTTGCAAATAAGGCCAAAAATGGCCTAATTTTTAAATTTTTCTAGTTTTTCATAAATGTTTAAGACACGAATGTAGGTTTTCCGATGATGAGAATAAGAGTAATTTTTGACTCGACCGTGCGTGTTGAGCACTTAGCTTCGATTCCTTAACTTTTTAGGCTAAGTCTCTTAAATGAGGACGAGAAATGATAGAGTTATTTATAAGTCTCGTAATCGTCACGATCTCATGTGTAGTAATTATTAGCTTATTCTCCCCACGCGTTTGCATAATAAATTATTAATAAATATTGATTTGGCGGTTTAGTCACTATTGTTGGTTTCTAATTTGTTTTAGTAGCTTCCATGTAATTAAATTAGGAAAACATAAAGGTATCGCCAGCGTCACGGTTTTGAAGTATTGGCACCCGAATAATCAAAAGCTTCACCCAATAATAAGATTTCAAGTGCTCACCTAAATTAAGCAAAAAAATTGAAGCCCCACAAGGCCTAAAATCTATGCAAAATTGAAAGTGAATCAAGCCTTAATCTTTGAAGCTTTAAAGATCCAAAATTCGCTTTAGCGTGAGGATATACGTCTTTGGCTAATAAAACCACCGATGAGGCGGATAATAAAAGGCAAGGCAAGACCGAAGTCATAATAAAAGCTTCATGGCGAAGTTGAATAAAAGATGGAGGTAAACCAATGATAATAAGGCCCTTCCGTTAGGGAGCGTATAAAAGTCTTGGTAATAAGTCTCATGTTCAAAACCGTTATAAAACCGTGTTTATCGATCCTTCTTGTTGACTTAATTTTTTGACATCGTTGTCTATTAGGATGAATTATTAATTTAATGATTTTGGTTATACGTTAAAACTCTATTTTTAGACTTAATCTCTATTCACGCATAAGTCAATGATGTATCCTCGTGATCATTAAGACAAAATAAAATATAAGAGATACCAATTAGGAATAAGGGAGTCTAGGTTCGTAATTAACACTCACGAGATATGATTGTGTGACTAACTTATAATAACAATGATCTCGTTACACGCTTAGCATGGAATTGGGTGAAAATCGAGGACGACGAAATTATTTCTAACGAAGCATTCACGTGTTCTTGTTCTATGATCCCAAAAGTCACTTAATCATGATGAAAACAATACATTATGTCTAAAACACGTGTAGTAGTTTATTTAAGTTTATGTCTTCAATAAATGTCATCATAAAATGAATATTGGAGGTGCTACGATACTTAATTCTAGCATTGCGTGAGGGCACGGCAATGGTTTAGTATGGTGGAGTGATGAGACTGCAATTATACATAGTCTCATCGTCCAAATCGGGCTTGAAATGCTTAAAATATCATTAAAATACCCCAAAATATGCTTGTGTTTGTTCATTGTGTATTTTAGGTACGGATATCAAGAAAAAGACAAAAGATCACAAGAAATAAGTAAAAACGAACATGGGAAACGAAGCCGCACAAAGAACCAGACCCTAATGATGATTTTCCAAAAATACCCTTGAAGATTTGAAGATTAGCAAGTTTGATCCATCATCTTTAAAGATTTGTCACAAATGACCCTCCAAGACTCAATTTGTACAAGTTAGGTCGCTCATGTTTGAAGACATTGCATAACAAGTCCTTGAAGAAAGCTCATATTACATATCAAGTCCTTATTCAAAGAATATAAAGTATTTGTGCCATCTTTGACAAGATCATGAAAGATAATACAAAGGGAATTTGCAAAAACACTGGCAAGACTTTATATGAAGATTTTTGTGAAGCCTAAGGGGGATTTCTGCCAAGTTTAACAACCCAAACCCACCAAAATCCATTTACCCAACCCAAACCCACCAAATACCCAATCTATTACCCATCAAAGCCCAACCATTTATTACCCGGTTTTTAGAACTGGCCTAAAAGATTAAAACGTGTTTTATATAACTAAAACAAGCAGGTAAAAAAATGTCTTATTCCCAGTTTAGATCAAAACTCACATCTGTTTCCCCATAAACCCTAAATCTGATCCTAGGTAATCAACCAACTAACCAAAGGGGAATCTTAAATTAACTCTGAGGTTTCATTATTCAACCAACACCCGACATACCCACATGGGCAGATACCTTCCAGCTCACCTCCATGGACCATCACCATCACCCTTTGTCACGAGTTGCAAATGAAGACAAGGGAGCACAGAGATTGGACGGCCTAGATCTCATTACTTGCTCCCCACAACAACATAGAAGGCTGAGATCAAATTTGAAGCTGCAATATCACATGGAACCATCAGATTCATCTAGAACAAGGCATCTCATTGGCATATTCCGAGAATCAAAAGGGGTATTTTCGGATTATCATGTATCTAGGGTTTTAGATTTCTTCTTTTTACTTCTAGAATGTGTAGCCATCTATATAAGGCGTAGGTATCCCATCTTTTGTTTTTGTTCCAATTTTATTTTCCTCTCTTTGTAATTTGATACAAATTGGAGTAATAGAAATTGAGTTCCTTTTATTTTAATTGCAATTTATTTTTTATGCACTTTTTAATTTTCAGTCATATTTAATTTTAAAGGTTGTTTCAAGTTTCGGTTTGAGTTTTAAAATTTTTCAAGGTTAAGTTTTGTGAAAAGTTTTTGGAAGAAAGAAAGTAAGAAGAAATCAGTGGGCATATGATTATTGTTACTGTTTATGATGTTTGTTGATTCTTAGCAGGTTTATGGAAAGCTTGTGGTTGTTTGGCTACCACATGAGCTCAAAATTCCAAGGCATGGATGTATGCCTTAGAGGTTTGTCTCCTTTTTCTTAATTTTCGTCTAAAAATTTGCGTGACTGTGATTTTGTGATTATGTTGTTAAAATCTGAAAGTTTACTTGCTAAACTGTGCTTTTTAGTTGTGTTTACCTTTGTCTCATTTATAACCTTTGTGGTTTATGGCTTTACGAAACAAAATCTGTGAAAAATCTGCATATTAGACTTATATAAGGGTGTTTGGGACAACTTGGGTATTGGGTGAATTGAAACCATAATCCCTTGTTTAGCTCTGCACGTTTTTAATAGGTTTGGTTCTGTGGATTTTGACCATTAGTTCATCTTTTAGCTTAAAAATCTTGTTTTGCAACTTATTGTAAAAATCTACCTAGTTTTCCAAGTTTCTTAGATTTGTGGTACTCTGAGTTCTCCTTGCTTAGGAATTGGGATATTTCATGTTGTGTTTATGTGGTCTCATAATCTATGTGATGTTTTTCTTATTTAGTTGAGATTTGGGGTATTTTTCTGTCATAAAATTTGTCAAACGCAGTCCTAGATGAGTCATTGTATGTATGATACTTTATTGTATTCATGTTTGATTTGTACACCGTCTTTGAGCAAGTTTCTATAAGCTTTTCTTAAGCCACTGTTTGATAGCAAGTACGGGGCATAAGCCCACTATTCGCTTATTTGTTCTTAGTAGTCCGAGTTATTAGTGTGGAGCGAAATCTTGATTGTGGATTGTGTTTGGGTCGTAAGTAACTGTTAGTTGCAGTAGGATCGTGGTTAGGCTGGTTGAGTAATATACAGCCTTTTGATGCTTAGCAAGTCACACTAGAGTTACTTTAGGTTACTGCTAGTTGACTTCATTCCTAAGAACAACCAACTCGCTGCCTATTTGTGCCTTTAAATGCTAGTGGTGTGCTGTTTGCTATGATATAAATGAGCTGTGGGTGATCTTGCCGTAACCTTGTTGCATATAGTCTACAAGATTTCATCAGCTAGGAGATCGAATTAGTCAGTGTTAATTAATTGATTGTATTAGATTTGCCTGTTCCGTGGCTTATTTTATGGTTACATTGTGCATTCTGAATGCTATTCTGCCAAGTGTGGCATGATTCTGGTTTTCTTTGTTAGTGTATTTTGTGTTTGTGTTTGTTATTAGTGCATACACCAAATCCCACAAGCATTACGCTTGTGGGGTGTCTTGTGATTCCAACACCAAAAACAGCAACCAAAAGGAACTCAACAAACAAAGAAAAGGGTGTTGGTCTGTGTGATTTCCTGCATAACTGTGTGCTTGAGGTGAATTTGGTTTGCTCATACGCTATTATTCTAGCCACTGTCTAAAGTAAGGAACGTGTTTGATTGCGGTTTTGAGTCACTATTGTAGCCATAGGACCCACAACACCTAGTTCTGTATGCATTTAGGATCTTACTGATCTTGCTTTATTTGGTGGTTGCATTGTGTTATATGCTTGTGTAACGCATTTGTGGTGTAATTATATTCGTGACTTGATTCGTTGTTTTGCGTTTGAGTTGTTAGCCTGTGTTTGGTGCCCCACTATCCTTAACCATAAGATACAGACCCCCCCCCCTTAGCAGATTTTTGTATGCAGTTCAGATTAAGCTTGCTGTTGTGATCTCTGTGGCGTGTTGTGTGTTTTGGTAGTGTTTGTGTGTTGTGTTTTGACTCCCACAAGCTCATTGGCTTGTGGGGTGCCTTGCGAGCTCAGCAACAGCCAACACTCCCATACCGAGCTCTCCCAAAATTCCCCAAGTTCCAAGTAACAATAGCAAAAGTGAAAAGTTAATGTCTGTGTGGTTTGAGTGCATAATTTTGTGCTTAATACGTATTAAGTGGAATTAAGTTTGTATTTTTGTGGTTTCTAGTCACTGTGTAACTAGTTTAAAACAAGAAAAAGAAAAAAATAATAAGTTAAAAAATTGGGTACTTGAGGGACTCGAACCCTCGCCATTTCCTCTCCCAATGACTTAACTACACTCAGCTTAACCATAGGCGCCCTAGGGACTTTATTGTTAAGTCCTTCCCTAGGGTGGTATTTAAGGGGTGTTTAGTTTATAGCTTATTATCACATTCGAACCTTAATAAGCTGCTAGCAGCTTATTAGGTTAGCTTTTTTGTACGTTTCCATTTTTCTTCTAATCTATTTTCAGTCTAGAATTTTTAGAAAATAGAATACAAATTTTATCTTCATTATTTAATTTTTTAGGATTATTTTTAGATTTAAATTTTGAAAAGTCATTAAAAATAGTAAAAAGTGTTTTAAATTTTTAGAAAAATATTTTTTAGGTTTTAATTAATATGTTTTAGGTTTACAAAACAAAAAGTTTTCATTTTCACTTTTTATGCATTTTATTTATTTTTGAGTTTTTTTATTAAACTTTAAAATTTAATATAAAATAATTAAAAAGGTTTTGGAAATTGTAGTTTTCATTTTTGTTCTAATTAAATATTTCTTAACTTAAGTTTAAATTTTGGTGATTTTTAGAATAGTTTCGATTTTTGTCGAGTTTAAACGTTTTCGCCTTTTTCGCATCGCAGGATAATTTTTAGCGTAACCCGTCTTGTTTTTCCTTCTTTTCTTATCCAAAAACGACACTACCCCAAACCTTTGATTACATATTTTGGCACATTAATCCACACACCTCCTCGAGAACGAACCCGCATTTGTTCGGTTTCGCGTTTTTCCTAAAACGTGCAACTTAATACTTGCCCATTATACGCTCTTTTTCCTAAAAGACGTGTTTCTACGACTATCAAAATGGCGCCGCTGCCGGGGAGGTGTTTTTAGTGTGCCATTATTAGTATCGTGTTTTTGTGAGTGGTGCGTTTTTGCTTTTCACATTTTGAAAAGCGTGAATATCGTACATACTCATTTTTGTTATTTTTCCTTATTATATTATAGTATCCAAATAAATTGTGTTTAGTTTTCCTAAATTAAACACACAACATCATTTTACTATATTGTAGATATATTGGGTTTCGTTTTTATTGTGAATATTATTAATATATTGTATTTACGTAGAACAATAAAAATACAAATACTCCAAATACGTGAGAAATCACAACCTTGATTCTTCATCACTCGATCATTGTATTCGAATCCAAAGCAAAAGTAAAAGGGCAAAATAGATAAATACTTTCGTGAGGCTTAATTTCAATTAACACAAACTATAAGGTGGGTATAAGGCGGTTGTATTTCACGACCTAAGGGAAAAAGGCTCTTAAGTGCTTAGCGCCGCCTCGTTTCCCCCGCTTGCTTGTGCGTGTTTTGAGAAAAAGGGCTAATCGAGGGTTTGCCAACCAAAGTATTATCTAAGTATATATATTTGCTTGTTTTCAAGATTAAACCCTCTTGAACGTTTTGGTGTTCCACCAACGTTCTAAAGTCATCGAAGGCGTTCACTCCACGTGATCGTTTTCATTCCTTGAGGCTCTTTTAATCGAGAAAATTGATTCGAGGAGAGATTTGTAGATTTTTGTCTACGAAATACATTCAAAATACCAAAAAAATTAAAAAAAACAATCAAAAGCACAAAAATAGTCTTCTACTTTCCCTCTAATTTCATAATTCTCTTCTTTCACCCTCTATAACGTTTAATTCTCGTAACACCGTTCTCGTTGCATCATGTCGAATGATAGTGGATATTATTCGTGTCCATATTGTGGAGGTCCGCCCGATGGTGCCAATTGTTTTAATTGTAAGGTTATTGGAGGTCGAGAGGGTTATATCTATAACTCCGCTCCACGTGGTCTTGGTGACAATTTTCAATCTTACGACCAAGATCACCCATCGTCTTCGTTCTACTCGTCACATGATTCGTCTTTTAATTGTGATCAAAATCAAAATGATGAGATGAATCAAAACGCTTTTTATGACTATGTGAGACGTAATAATGCAAACTTAACGATGATTCAAGAACAAGTTGCGAATCTTAAGGAACATCACGAAAAACAATTGGAAACTCAAAAGGAATTTTACTTAAAAGAAATGGCCTCCCTGAGAACCGAGTTGGAAAACGAATATGATGCCGCTTTTAAAGAACAAGAACGTTTATCTGACCAAGTTGTCGAGAGATGGGATAAAATTGTTGACAAAGTTGTGGAGGCTTACACTATTAAGCAAAATGAACTTCTTTCAACGATTGAGACCTTAGAGAAAAAAGTAGCTTCATACGAGTCGAGTTCTTCATCGAACGTCACCAATCCTAATCTCGAGGGAGAGGTTCAAGTTATTTCGACTCCTAAGACTCGTACGTCTCGTATTGATCCCAATCTCTCGAATTTTAGAGTCGTGCAACCTTCGTCGTCTTGCAAAAACGTTGAGGAAACAAAAACGTCATCCAACGAAGTTTTGAAAAATGTTTTTGAAAGTAAACCAAAGGAAAAACTCGTAGGATACTTGGGATATTTAAATCTTGTACCTTCTAAACCTAATTTTTCTAATGAGGATGAAATTATTGAGGATTTTCTAAATCAATATACACTTAATTTTGACAAAGAAATTCCACTAAATGATTTTGAAAAAGAAAAATGTGAAAAGGTTTTTAAGGAAAGAACTGAACCCTCGTTTTTACAAGATGAACGAAAATTAATTCCGAAGGGACGTGTTAGTAGTTTAGCTAAAATGTTTGAAAACCCACGTTCGATCCCTTCGAAGGACAAAGTTGAAACCGTCAAGGCAAAATCGTCACGAGACGAGCCTTTTACTCCTAATCCCACACCGAGTGAGATTTTGGATTTATCGTGTGAGAAGTCCGCCGATGGCCTTGCTCATACGTTTTTCGATGTTGAGGTCGTAACGACAAAGGCAAAATCTTCAATAGAAGAGCCTTCTATTCCTAGTTTCACGACGGTTGGAGCTAGCGACTCGACTATCGATAAATTGATTTCCAAACCTCTTCCACGAGGAAGAGAAGACGTTTTTGATCCCGATGGAGACTTTTCCGAGATCAAACGTATTCTTGATGACCCACCTTCGATTTTCGAGTTTGATGAGGACCGTTGCGTTAGCCCGGAGGGGGATGTTTTATTAGTCGATTCACATTTCAAAAATTCAAATCCTCCTCCCGCCTTCAAGATAAATGTGAAAATTTTAAGTGTGCCTAGAATTGTTTTGGAAACACCAAATATTTTCAATTTAATCAACTTGGGTTTTCGTAACAAAGAGTTAAATAATGAAAAAGGAAAAGATTTTACAATTGATTTGAAAATTTTTCCAAAGTTAACTCCGTCATCACCTCGTTTAATTGAACTTGCTACAAACGCGTCTACTTCTTTTGACGACGTTTTGTGTGGATCTAGTATGGGGGAAGCCCCATTTGTTCTCTCACACTTCTCCATCGAGGACGAGATTTTTGACCCCGGTATCACGTTTAAGATAAAATCTCGGTCTTTTACCAAAGTAGTCACTAGAATTTCTTTCTACAAAGTTTTCATTTTCACTTTTTATGCATTTTATTTATTTTTGAGTTTTTTTATTAAACTTTAAAATTTAATATAAAATAATTAAAAAGGTTTTGGAAATTGTAGTTTTCATTTTTGTTCTATTTAAATATTTCTTAACTTAAGTTTAAATTTTGGTGATTTTTAGAATAGTTTTGATTTTTGTCGAGTTTAAACGTTTTCGCGTTTTTCGCATCGTAGGATAATTTTTAGCGTAACCCGTCTTGTTTTTCCTTCTTTTCTTATCCAAAAACGACACTACCCCAAACCTTTGATTACATATTTTGGTACATTAATCCACATACCTCCTCGAGAACGAACCCGCATTTGTTCGGTTTCGCGTTTTTCCTAAAACGTGCAACTTAATACTTGCCCATTATACGCTCTTTTTCCTAAAAGACGTGTTTCTACGACTATCAAATATCAATAGACTTGTGAGACATGATTTAGTTGATGGTATGCCCTCAAAAGCTTTCCACAATGATCATTCTTGTGTTGCATGTCTTAAAGGCAAACAACACAAAGTCTCATTTAAGTCTCAACTTGTGCATTCTAGTTTTAAAACACTTCACTTGCTACATATAGACTTATTGGCCCAACTAATATAGAAAGTTTGAATGGTAAATCTTACTATTTTGTTATAACTGATGATTTTTCTAGATTTACTTGGACTTTCTTTTTGGCCTTAAAAAGTGATACTACCACAGTTTTGATTAACTTTATTACCCACATTTAAAAGAAAACAGGGAATGAGGTTAAAATACTTGTGATAATGGTAGTGAGTTTAGAAACAAATTGTTAGATGCCATCTGTGTTAATAAAGGGATTACTAGGCAGTTTAGCATAGCTAGAACTCCACAACAGAATGGTGTGGCTGAAAGAAAGAATAGAACACTCATAGAAGCAGCTAGGACAATGTTGGCTGATGTTAAGTTTCCCATTGCTTTTTGGGCTGAGGCTGTGAATACAGCCTATTATGTTCAGAATAGTGCATTGGTCAACAAAATCCATAATAAGACACCTTATGAAGTATTTTGGAATAGGAAACCCAACATAGGTTTTCTTAAACCCTTTGGATGTCATGTAGTGATTTTAGATACTAGTGATGCCTTATGAAAGTTTAGTGCAAAAGGTGATGAAGGCTACTTTATGGGTTATTCAGTGCAGAGCAAAGGATATAGGGTTTACAATAAAAAAGAAAAACGTATTGTTGAAAAAGTACATGTTAAGTTTTTAGAAAGTAAACCTAGTGATCCTGAGAGTGGACCAGATTGGTTCTTTCATTTAGAACCTTTATCTAGAACCTTGAATTATATGCTTGTTACTAATCCAGACATTGTGAAAAAGGATTCAAATGTTGTGGAAGAACCTATTGGTGAAAGTACAGGTAAACATGTTGCTAAGGAAGATGGATCACGTGCAATCAAGTCAGACCCCATACTTGAGTATGTTACCATTACTATATGGACTGATGGATTTGCACAAGCTGCTACTGCTGTTGAAAAGGAGGAAGTAGGGCCACAAGAAAGGCCAGTTGATGAAAGCATGCATGAATCTTCAAGCGCTGACAAAGGCAAATCAGACACTGACAGGTTAAATTCAGATGATGATAGCTCAAATGCTGACAACCCGCTTGGACATTTATTCTCTTCCAATACTTTTTAACAAGGTGAACCTTCCATACTTCATCAAGAGGTTCATTCAAGTGAGGATGGAAGTGGATATGAAGATGATATTGGCAACATGGAAACTGAAATAGAAGACAACACACTACTTGGATGAGGAACACTTACATCTACTGTCAAAATCCATACTCCTTCCCTAATCATTGGTGATGTTTTGTCTCCTGTTCAAACAAGAAGGTCTCATCACACTCAAGGAGGTTTCATTGCTAATATCCACAAGAAGGTTGATACCCCTCTTGTACAGGCATGTTTGTTTGCTTATTTTCTGCCACAACAGGAACCCAAGAAGATTTTTGATGCTCTCAAAGAACCAAGTTGGGTGGAAGCAATGCAGGATAAGCTTCACTAGTTTGCCATTCAAGATGTGTGAGAGCTAGTGAATTGTCCAAGGTATGTTAGACCTATTGGGACACGTTGGGTTCTTAGAAACAAGAAAGATGAAAGATGTATTGTGGTCATAAACAAGGCATGTTTAGTTGCTCAAGGCTATACACAAGAAGAGGGAATAGACTATGAAAAGGTTTTTGCACGTGTTGCAAGGATTGAAGCAATAAGGATTTTCCTAGCCTATGCTTCTTGCATGGGTTTCACAGTTTATCAATTGGATGTGAAGAGTGCTTTTCTATATGGCACAATTGAAGAGGAGGTTTATGTAATGGAACTTCCTGGTTTTGAAGATCCAGAACATCCAGACAAAGTGTATAGAGTCAAGAAAGCAATGTATGGACTTCATCAAGCCCCAAGAGCATGGTATGGAACATTGTTCACCTATCTGGTGGAAAATGGATTTAAGAGCGGCACCATAGACCAGACCTTATTTACCAAGAAGATTGGAAAGGATTTTCTGCTTGTTTAGGTCTATGTGGATGACACTATCTTTGGTTCATCAAATCCAAAGATGAGTGAAGACTTTTCTAAGCTCATGACAGACAAATTCAAGATGAGTGCAATGGGAGAGATGAACTTCTTTCTAGGTTTACAAGTCCAACAGAAATAAGATGGTATCTTTATCTCTCAAGACAAGTATGTAGCAGAAATCTTGAAGAAGTATGGTTTTTCTCCACATGAAAAACGGGCTAGCAGACCCATGGATAAGGAACACCCTTGGGGAAATACTGGAGATGGAAAAGAAGTGGATGTCAGGCATTATAGATCAATGATTGGGTCATTGATGTATCTTACAGCTTCTAGACCTGACATCATGTTTGATGTGTGTGCATGTGCACGCCATTAGGTGACTCCCAAAGAGTGTCATCTTCATGCTGTCAAAAGGATCTTTAGATACCTTAGGTGTTATCCCACCTTGGGATTATGGTATCCAAAGGGTTCTTCATTGGAGCTTATTGGCTATTCAGACAGTGACTATGGAGGTGATAAGTTTGATAGGAAATCCACAACTAGTGGATGCCAATTTCTTGGGAGCAGATTGATATCTTGGCAATGCAAGAAACAAACAGTGGTGGCCAACTCTACAATTGAAGCAGAATATGTTGCTGCAGCTGCTTGTTGTGGACAAGTTCTATGGATACAAAACCAGCTGTTGGATTATGGGTATAATTTTATGCATACCAAGATATTTGTAGATAATAACAGTACATTATGCATTATTAAGAATCCTGTACATCACTCTAAAACAAAACACATAGAAATTAGACATCATTTTATAAGAGGTTGTTTTGAAAAAGGTTTAATACATCCAGATAGGGTAAACACAGAAGAAAATGTGGCTGATCTTTTAACTAAACCTTTTGATGTTGGGAGGTTCCAGTACTTGATAACAAGTATTGGAATGATCAATCTCACCTAAATGTGCTTTTGAAATCATTGTATAGTTTGAACATGATATGTACTGTTATTAGTCTTTGTACAAGATTAGGTTTTCCATTTCTAACGCTGACAATGGTTATTTTAACGCTGATAAGTGTTAAAATAGACGCTGACAGCAATATGTTAGTTTTGTGGTTTTTGATCTAATCATGCAGGCAATTTGAGCATTGTACAAATGGATACAAAGTTGCTTATGGATCTTTTGGCTGCTAGGAATGTGTTCAAGTTTATGGATGATGGTTGGAATGTTTACATTCCTATCCTGACATAAATTTTTATTTCATACTTTTTATTTGGAAACTTTGTATATCCTAGGTTAAGGGGAGGTTTAGGAAACCTTTAGGATTTTTTGGTATTCTTAGAATACTCTTATCACAATTCTAGATTGTGTCCACTGGTGAGTACGAGTTAGTTTTCTAAATCATGAGGCACTGTAGCATGCAAAGTTGATATACTATGCACGCTACCCCTTTTTGGCCTAGAATTGGATTTGGTCGGTTGGAAGCCTTGGGAACGTTTTTATTGGGCTTACCTGGGAAGTTACAAAGGGTTTATATGAGGTAACTTCATTGTTAAGAACTTTGGTTAGCAAGGGACACTTGAGAAAAATTATGTCTATCTTGCTTAAGCAAGTGTGCATAATTGGACAGTGCTTGCCATCCTATAGTCATTTTCAGTATGCGAGTTATCTTCACTAGGGTAAACTACTTTGTTAAGGTCCTTTTCATTTTTAATTATTTTTATTTTTGGAAGCTGACATTTTTCTTTCCAAACGCTGATAAGACCAATTTGAACGCTGACATGGCAAATTTCCAACACTGACAAGAATATAGCCGTTAGACGTTGATGTTTAATTTGACCGTTGACAAACATTGGGTCCTACCCAGTTGTTATTTTTGACGAAAATATGGGCCGTAATTTTAGGAGTTGGTAACTTTTAATTAATGTATAAGATAAGTTATATATTTTTCAAGATTTTAATTATTACTTTTTGAAAATAACTGCCTCATATTTTAACCAATCGTATGTTTTCATCTCTCCTATAAATTTGGCTAATTTCTTTCAAACAGGGTAACTGCTATTCTTGTCTCACTAAAAGTTCTCAAACCTTCATATCTCCGTAACTTTTATATCCCAGTTTTCTTGCATCAATCTTCATGGCACCAAAGTTTAAACCTGCTTTATTAGAATTGGGGTTTAGAAGCCAACACAACATGGTGGCATATTTGGAAGCTGATAATACTCTGTTTCCTCAATATACTCAGATGGTTGGGTATTTGAATGCGTCCCCATTAAGGTATGCACTTTCACATACTCCTCTTGTCCATATCACACACATTAAACAGTTTTGGAACATTGTTAGTTCCTCAACAATTAATGGAGTGATTACACTGACTGCTACTGTCCATGGGGTTCCATGGGTGGTTACTAAAGCTTTGGTTCGCCAAGCTTTGCATCTTAATGATGTTGATGGTATAACCACCCTTCCCCTTGCAGAGCTAGAGCAAGGACTTCAAGCTTTGGGGTATAATTTGCCCCTAGTGGGCCATTTAAATAAGTATACAAAACAACAATTTCCCCCTGCTTGGAAGTACCTTATACATGTCATCCTTCAATGTTTGAGTCCCAAATGTTCCTTACACAATGAAATCAACCATTCGATTGGGAGTGTCATTGTGTGTCTTGCAACTGGGCAAAATTTTAATTTTTTGATTTTTGATGGCATGTGTCATAATAAGAGTAACAAGATGACTCTTGCTTACCCTAGGTTTTTACAAATAGTTTTTGACTTACAAGGATACTGCAATAGGGATCATGAAAACTTTTATATGATCCATGTTCAAAAGAAAACCATTTTTGGTAATATGAACACTGAACCGTACAGAGACCTACCTCTCACCCAAGCCACGCTTGCTGCCATTGAGGCAGCAACAAACCCACAACCTCAACCAGACCCATTGCCTGAACAACCTCCATCACCCCAGCATATGGGTATTGACCTACAACCATCCGACGCTGACACTCAAAATGTCGGCGTTGACACTACCATTCCAAACGCTGACACCCTTTTACCACAAACCCAAACACCCCCTTACACCCAAACAGACCCTCAATCCACTTCCTCTTCTACACCCCCGGATTATAGGTTGGAAAAACGCCAAAGGACTGCTGGAGTGTTCTCCTCTAGTGGTCCTAGACATGTAGCAGAGAGAACCACCACCACAAGTGTGGTTGGTGACATGGGTGGGGCTGGGACTATTGACTCTGGCTTAGAAGCAGGTCAAGGTAGTCCCAACATAATTAAGACCCCATCCATGCCACATGAATCTATTTTGGGAGGTCAAATTCCCATCCTAGAGGAAGGCAGATTGGCACCTTATACTCTTTTTGTAAAACCTGCATGCTTTTACCATGAACAGTACATATATAATCGTACGTACATGATTAGAACTTTCCTTTTATAGCATGTTTACATTTCACGAATAAGAATTACAAGTATTACGTACGTGTTATTACACGGTAAGTATTTAATACGTATTAAGACACGATAATTATTATCAACAATAATTATAATCACGAACATAAAATCATGAACGTAAATAATCACGAACCTATTATATGTAATTACGTATATTTATTACGATTACGTATAAATATATTTTACGATACAAACGATTAATAAATAAATCACGTAAACACGACACGAGAACACGTAATATATCAGAACACGGGAAAACAACGGGTTTCCCCTTTGGGGGCCCACATACCCACGGCAAGGAGACAAAAAGGAAGGGGCCAAGCCCACTTTTGTTTTAACTAAAATAAGAAAAGGAGGAAACATATTATTCATTTACAGAAGAATTAGAAAAAAACACAAAACCCTAGCCTCCTTTTTCCTTCTCCTTGGTCGCCGCATATAAAAAACACCAAGGGTGTGTTTGCTGATTTTGGTAGATCCAATTCTTGCAAGATCGTTCGTGTTATTAATTTCCTTTTGATCCACGAATCGGTAATTGCTTAAACCTTTTCTTTTTTAATTATTTATTAGATCTAGAATACATGAAATCATGAGTTTATTAAAAACTATTAATTAAGAACATGTTAATTATTTAGATCTAATCATGGGGTTAAAACATGTGGTTTAAGGGGGTGTTTGGTTTGGCTGACGTGTAGAACCGAGAGCCAAGCTCTCGGTGGTTGTGTGTTCACCACCAACCGAGACCTCAAAGTCTCGGTTTGGTTTGGGTGTCTCGGCTGCAAGAAACCAAGGGACCCCGACCCATGTTGGGTTGGCCTTGGTGGTCATGGGGGTCTCGGCTGAAAAGCAAGGGCACCACCGGCTTAAGCCGGTGGTGGTTTGAGTAAACCGTGGCAACCGGTCAACCCGGTTCGCCATAATTAAGGGTTTGTAGATCCGGTTCAAGGGGTTTCACGGACCGGTTCACGACATGTTTAGATTTAAAACACGGGTTTCGGTTCATGATTTATTTTACAAGTTAATTATTTATTTTTACAAGTTAAATAGTTACAAGATCTAATTAAATTAATTTAACATGTTATGTAATTAATTTAATTTAGACATGACTTAGGTTAATTATTATTAATAATAATACATTATTTTAACCTAAGTATTTTATGATTTAATTTTAGACTAAAGTAATTAACTAATTTCTAAAACATGGCATATAATTAATTAATTTCCATGACTTAAGTTATATTAATAATAAATATTAATACATGTTTTAACCTAAGTATTATTTACACTTTAATTTAATTAAATCATGCTATATTTAATTAAATCTTATAACATATAGTTTATTTAATTTACATGTATTAATTAATAAACTATACTATAAATCACATGACTTAGAATATTAATCAGTATAACTTAAGATTATATTATTAGCTTAATAATCCAGCTTATTTCTAAATATGGAAACTTTCTATTTTTAGAAACTTATGTATTTTAAGCAGTGAATCTATTTATGGAAACTTTCTATTTTTAGAAACTTGTTTATTTTAGGCAGCTATTCTATTTTGGAAACTTTCTATTTTTGTAAACTTTCTATTTTTGGAAACTTTCTATTTTTGGAAACCTGCTATTTTTAGAAAGTTACTTATTATTACACAACAAGTATAATAATACAAGAAATACAAGTAATACTTAATCAGAATAGACATAATACATGATAAACACAGCATAACGATAAAAATCAGTAAAACATGACATGAACATATAAAACAAGCTAAGACATGATGTAAAACCAGTTATGTACTCAGTAATCAGAATACTTATACACGTATATTATTTATGTAGCATTAGTGGTATCGAAGTAGGACTGTCTTCCGTTTGTCTTCTTCGTTCACTGGACACAAGGTACGGATTCTCCGTCCTTTCAGTATGGACATTCTTTCCTTATTAGGATTTCCCCGTATGCAGCCAACTATTTTCCCAATATATGTTTTATATGTTTTGATTTGCTTATGTTTAATTAAATGCATAAGCCATATACATGCATGACCAGTTTCACCTAGTTATGGAGGTACCATAACCATAACACTGGAGGCACCAGTGTTATGACTTCACCACGACGGAGTGATAGCTCGTGGAGTCCCTTCAGCTTTTGGCTATATTATTATGTTATCATGTGGGGCGTATGGGTGCATCCTAGGTTACATGTTTTTAGTAGATTATTCAGGTGAATGTGGCGTGTGCCTTGCATCCTTCACAAGGAGCTGATCCCTCCTACCCAAAACTTATATTAATTAGAGGCAGCCCCTCTAATTGTATGACGAGGTCACCCCTCCAAGTATTCATGCATGTTGATATTTCATTACCTATATTGGCTTAATGGTTAACATGTTCGACAGTTTTTATAAGATAAATATAAGGTTTTTCAAACTATAAAACCAGTTTTACTAAGTTATACCAGGTTTTCCAGGACTTATACATTTCCGCTGTTATTAGTCTTATTTATGTTTCAGTTATTCATATTATGTCGTATATCCGTGCACTAAGTGTTATGCTCAGCCGTTACTTTCTTTCCATGTCCCAAAACGGCAGGTACTTAAAGTTAGACTGGAGCATTTGGAGGACACGCATAGGATGGGAGCAACCTTAGACTTCTTCTCCTCATGCCTTCATATATTTATGCTTGTTTAGTCTTCCTTTTGTTCATTTACTTTATTTATGTTTTGGGCTTATATTTGGGTACCGATGTTTGATTCCGGTTACCCCTTTGGTCATGTATGTTTATGACATATTACCTTGCATGCTTTGGTGACACGTCATAATCACGCGTGACATTCCATTTACCAAAATAGGATGTTACAATTATGGTATTATAGCCAATTCTTCGACCTGTAGGCTCTAAAACTTGACCTGTGACTAGTGGGTAGTCACCAGGAGCTTCCTAAGCCAACGCTTGTTCTTCCACGTATTGATGTGTTCAGCGCAATGTTGTTTTAACCATGATGTTTTCAGCACCTTGATGTTTTAACCTTGATGTTTTCATCGACATTGTTTTAATAATATGGATGGACAACCGTCATTCATATTTAGTTAAGTGTCATTGTTTCATGCATGATGTTCCTCGTGAATTGTGACTATGTGGGCTGAACCCCAGTAGTTCATAATTAGTCACATAAAATTTTTTCTGTTAAGTTTTGACAGCTGAGTTTCATTCATTTATTTCATGTATCATTGTCACAGGAATTATGACTAAGTAATGGTTGGTACAGGACTGGCCTTATTTAGTCGCATGTGCTTTTATCGAAACTTTTAACTTTGGGACCGACCCATAGGCGTCCCCTCGCCATGTCTTTTGTTTTGGGTGAACTGACCATTGGCGTTTACCCTCGCGCATATAAAGGTTTTTATAAACTGCACCATGTATTCATGCATTGTTTTCATGCATAAAATTTTTCTCATGATTTATTGGCATAAATTTTTTTCATGTCCCCTCATAAGTTACTATGTTTTTATGTCTAGTATGTTTTTATATTGTCACGGTTAACTTTAGTTTCATGCTGATTATGTTATACACTCCTTCATATTCTTTTGTTTCATGTTTCTTCATGATGATTTCGTCTTCATGTGATTTTGTGTTACGTCTCTTTGTTGTTTATGCTTTCATGCAAGACACGGTTGAAATTCATTTAAATCCTGTTTTCATGATAGTCATGGTTGGTTTTCATTAATCATGCTTTCAGGAAAATCATCGTTGAATTTCATTTAACCACACAGTAGCGTTTCTCTATGCAACCAGAATGAGGTATATACTGGCATTGCCAGGTTATCATGATGGTCTTTCTAACCGTTTAACCAATTATTTTTCCTTTAAAAATCATGTCAGATGATCGACCCCATACCGATCATTTCATGTGTATTCCATGTGTACTCCATGTACAGTATCCCATGTTCGTATTCCACTTGCTGATACTCTACAAATTTCTGATGTCGCTCATAGCTTGGAGATGTTACTAAGGGTTGATGTTGCGGATTTTAGAGACACTACGAGATGTTGATGTTGTTCACAACCTGGAGACTTTACCAAACGAAGACAAAGGCGTTAGACTAAAGCGATCGGACGAGAAGATGTTGCACCACCAGATGATTTCCATAAATCATTGTCCCAAGTTCTTAGTTACATGTCACATGTCATTCAGTTGTCGTTTTAGTCATATGACTGCGAACCGGTACCAGTCAGCCACTCAGCTGAATAGTTACATGAATCACAGTCATGAGAATGACCGTTATTGAAATGACAGACAGGACGATAGTAACCACTACTATGACAACAACTATCCTAGAAATCGCAACCGAAGCTCCGGCCACGGACGTGATCAGAAATACAAAGGATCAGTAGTCCAACCGATCCGCCAATTTTGGCATAATAACCTAATATTTGTAGTTCTATTTGTTTCACATCTCGAGATACATGTCAAGACATCTGTCAAGACACATGTCTCACGTATACTTTCTAAAGACACATGTCAAGACACCAGTCAAGACACATGTCATGCTTATATTTTCTCAAGACACGAGTCACGACTCACGTCAGTCTTCTAAAATAGTAAGGAATTCAGGGCACCCTTCAAGGGGTATATCTATTTTATTATGCCATGTATTAATCTGGCCACAAGAACTTCAGTACCAACACTGGCGTTTATTTCACACTTGGACACGCAGAGTTCGTTCTGTGTGAGACAGGAAAAACACATTCTGCATGATCTATCACGTTTACTTCATGACACTCTCGTTTCTTGATTTCATATTTCATATAGCCACGACCATAAAGGACGCCATTCGTATCACCCATGTGTACGAAGGTTTCCCTTCAGTGAAATAATAAGATCAAATCTTCTAACGCATTTCCTCGGACATATACGAGTTGAATTTAACCCTAATTATGGACTACGAACAGCACACCCTGCTACGATTCATGATTATGTACAGTAATGTTTAGGCTCCTGAATACATTCAGCATGGTTTTCCGTCAGGAAAATCTGTACAAATTATCTATGCTTCCCAAGCACGTGCTTTGTTAGCCATGACTGCTAAAATTTTCTAGCTGTCAGTTAAGATATGACCACTAAAGTTCCTTTCATGCATAACCAGTCGATTATACCTAAATCTTCCCATACATTCCAGAAGAACCTTCAAGGAGAAGGACGGTAGCATGAGATTATGTGTCGACTACCGTCGATTTAAAACAAATCACCATTCATAATCGTTATTCTCCTCCACGTATTGGCAACATGTCCAATCGACGTTAGTGTGTTAATCAATTTTCCAAGAACGAACTCATGATCATGATGCCAACAGTTACGAGTGAAAGAGCGGGACATGTCCATGGCTGCTATTCGTACACGACTCGGTCATGCTAGATTCATGATCTTGTATTAGTCTCATTAATGTTCCAACAGCATTATGGACTTAATAAGTTGAGTTTCCATGAACTCATAAACAAATTCATCAGTGCTTTCATCGAGGACAACCTGATTTTTTCTAAGTCTAGGGAAGAGCGGGAAGACCATTTTTGCACTATGTTGCAAATTTTACGACAAGAGAAATTTCACCCTGAAATTTTCCAATATATATTCTGGTTGATTACAGTGACACGCTGAATTGCATGGATGCTCACGGTTAATCTTACCATGACTTAGCTTATTCATAAAGGTGAGAACCCTACACTACGTTAGGTGTTCCAAGAAAATCCTACGCTAAGAAAGGTCTAATTTCAGAGACTCGGAGTTTCGTAAACTTCTATGTATCAAGTTTCTACGAAGCAAGATACAACTAGTTCATATCTAAGTACCTGACATACCAACAGGCTAAGATAGAACACCAATAGACTAGGATGTTTTTCCATCATCAGAAATTGTGAACAGAAATGGGACAATATCTCAATGGATTTTGGTTACCAGATTAACGCAAACTCAGAAGAAGCAGGATGCTATCTGGGTTATTACCAACAGTTTGATCAAGTCTGTAGAATCCTTACATCCGCAAGGATTTCAAGAACCAACAGATAGATCTGACATGTTTCAGCCAAGGCGCATCCGATCACTTGGTAATCCCTCAACTATCGGGCCAGACAAAGGTTCGCATTTGTGCTCCTTATTTACGTTCACGTCCTTATTCTAATTTCACGACTTGCTTTCACACTCACGTTCATGACACTATTCACGTTCATGATCGTATCTTGGTTTACGATTTTATGTTCATCTTCGTTCTGGGAAGTTTTGCAAGAACTTGAGAGACCAGACTCAAGTTTAGTATAACTCCCTATCCTCAGATAGACGTTTCACGTCATATTCGACGTCTCACCTTGTAGCGTTTGGTGTACCGCAGTTGTATTCCATGTTCACGATATGTTTCACATGTCATGTTCATTCCACGTCCCTTATGTCACGTTCACGATATGTTACACGTATCATTGATCACGATATGTTTGCTTATACTACACTCACCATGTCTCCACGTATCACGTTCAAAATTTTTCATGTATCACGTTCAAAAAATTTCACGTATTACGTTTCAATATGTCTCGCGCATCGTTGCTAATTATCAGTTAGGTTAGATTATTTTGCATCATAATGTTTCAGTTACCCTTGCACGTTAACTCTTATTTCCTTGATCGAATTCAGGTGATCTATCTTACGTAGATGACAATGAACTCTTCGTGTTTTCAAGTCAAGGTCAGGAGGACCAAGATTTATCATTGTGTCAAGATCTTGAGAAGGAACCGTTCCAAGAGGGAAGCCACTTGGAAACGGACAAGTTAATCCGGACTTCTTATCCGTTTTTCTCTTATCAGTTAGATATGTCCTTTCAGTCACGTCATGTTCCATGTCCTTTCAAGACATGTCACGTTCTACGTTCCTTCTACCATGTCAACGCATGTCCTTTTATCTTACTTACCCTCTCAGTTTGATTCGGGTATGTTCCTCTTTCAGCTTACCTTATCTATAATTCAGGGACGAATTATTCTTTTAAGGGGGGAGAGTTGTAAAACCCGTATGCTTTTACCATGAACAGTACATATATAATCGTACGTACATGATTAGAACTTTCCTTTTATAGCACGTTTACGTTTCACGAATAAGAATTACAAGTATTACGTACGTGTTATTACACGATAAGTATTTAATACGTATTAAGACACGATAATTATTATCAACAATAATTATAATCACGAACATGAAATCATGAACGTAAATAATCACGAACCTATTATATGTATTTACGTATATTTGTTACGATTACGTATAAATATATTTTACGACACGAACGATTAATAAATAAATCACGTAAACACGACACGAGAACACGTAATATATTAGAACACGGGAAAACAACGAGTTTCCACTTTGGGGGCCCACATACCCACGGCAAGGAGACAAAAAGGAAGGGGCCAAGCCCACTTTTGTTTTAACTAAAATAAGAAAAGGAGAAAACATATTTTTCATTTACAGAAGAATTAGAAAAAACACAAAACCCTAGCCTCCTTTTTCCTTCTCCTTGGCCGCCGCATATAAACACCACCAAGGGTGTGTTTGTTGATTTTGGTAGATCCAATTCTTGCAAGATCGTTTGGGTTATTAATTTCCTTTTGATCCACGAATCGGTAATACCTTAAACCTTTTCTTCTTTTTAATTATTTATTAGATCTAGAATACATGAAATCATGAGTTTATTAAAAACTATTAATTAAGAACATGTTAATTATTTAGATCTAATAATGGGGTTAAAAACATGTGGTTTAAGGGGGTGTTTGATTCGGCGACGTGTAGAACCGAGAGCCAAGCTCTTGGTGGTTGTGTGATCACCACCAACCAAGACCTCAAAGTCTCGGTTTGGTTTGGGTGTCTCGGCCGCAAGAAACCAAGGGACCCCGACCCATGTCGGGGTTGGCCTTGGTGGTCATGGGGGTCTCGGCTGAAAAACAAGAGCACCACCGGCTTAAGCCGGTGGCGGTTTGACTAAACCGTGGCAACCGGTCAACCTGGTTCGCCACAATTAAGGGTTTGTAGATCCGGTTCAAGGGGTTTCACGACCCAGTTCATGACATGTTTAGATTTAAAACACGGGTTTTGGTTCATGATTTATTTTACAAGTTAATTATTTATTTTTAACAAGTTAAATAATTACAAGATTTTATTAAATTAATTTAACATGTTATGTAATTAATTTAATTTAGACATGACTTAGGTTAATTATTATTAATAATAATACATGATTCTAACCTAAGTATTTTATGATTTAATTTTAGACTAAAGTAATTAATTAATTATTAAAACATGTCATATAATTAATTAATTTCCATGACTTAGGTTATATTAATAATAAATATTAATACATGTTTTAACCTAAGTATTATTTACACTTTATTTTAATTAAATCATGCTATATTTAATTAAATCTTATAACATATAGTTTATTTAATTTACATGTACTAATTAATAAACTATACTATAAATCACATGACTTAGAATATTAATCAGTAAAACTTAAACTTATATTATTAGCTTAATAATCCAGCTTATTTCTAAATATGGAAACTTTCTATTTTTAGAAACTTATCTATTTTAAGAAGTGGATCTATTTATGGAAACTTTCTATTTTTAGAAACTTATTTATTTTAGGCAACTATTCTATTTTTGGAAACTTTCTATTTTTGGAAACTTTCTATTTTTGGAAACTTTCTATTTTTGGAAACCTGCTATTTTTAGAAAGTTACTTATTATTACACAACAAGTATAATAATACAAGAAATACAAGTAATACTTAATCAGAATAGACATAATACATGATAAACACAACATAACGATAAAATCAATAAAACCTGACATGAACATATAAAACAAGCTAAGACATGATGTAAAACTAGTTATGTACTCAGTAATCAGAATACTTATACACGTATATTATTTATGTAGCATTAGTGGTATCGAAGTAGGACTCTCTTCCGTTCGTCTTCTTCGTTCACTGGACACAAGGTACGGATTCTCCGTCCTTTCAGTATGGACATTCTTTCCTTATTAGGATTTCCCCGTATGCAGCCAACTATTTTCCCAATATATGTTTTATATGTTTTTATTTGCTTATGTTTAATTAAATGCCTAAGCTATATGCATGCATGACCAGTTTCACCTAGTTATGGAGGTACCATAACCATAACACTGGAGGCACCAGTGTTATGACTTCACCACGATAGAGTGATAGCTGTTGGCGTCCCTTCAGCTTTTGGCCATATTATTATGTTATCATGTTGGGCGTATGGGTGCATCCTTGGTTACATGTTTTCAGCAAATTATTCAGGTGAATGTGGTGTGTGCCTTGCATCCTTCACAAGGAGCTGATCCCTCCTACCCAAAACTTATATTAATTAGAGGCAACCCCTCTAATTGCATGACGAGGTCACCCCTCCAAGTATTCATGCACGTTGATATTTCATGACCTATATTGGCTTAATGGTTAACATGTTAGACAGTTTTTATAAGATAAACATAATGCTTTTCAAACTATAAAACTAGTTTTACTAAGTTATACCAGGTTTTCTAGGACTTACACATTTCCGTTGTTATTAGTCTTATTTATGTTTCAGTTATTCATACTATGTCGTATATCCGTGCACTAAGTGTTATGTTCAGTCGTTACTTTCTTTCCATGTCCCAAAACGGCCGGTACTTAAAGTTAGACTGGAGCATTTGGAGGACACGCATAGGATGGGAGCTACCTTAGACTTCTTCTCCTCATGACTTCATATATTTATGCTTGTTTAGTCTTCCTTTTGTTCATTTACTTTATTTATGTTTTGGTCTTATATTTGGGAACCGATGTTTGATTCCGGTTACCCCTTTGGTCATGTATGTTTATGACATATTACCTTGCATGCTTTGATGACACGCCATAATCACACGTGACATTCCATTTACCAAAATGGGGTGTTACACTTTTGGAATTGACGGTGGTTTGCATTAGCTTGCAAAAGCAAAATGCAGACCTTGTACAAGTTTTCATAGGTCAGGGTCTTGAACTAAAGCAATTGACGGAGAGACTAGTTGTTTTGGAGACTGCCCAATTTAGGAGGAGGCAGGCAAGATTCCTTTCATCAGGGGAGGATTCTTAGAAAGGGGAGGAAGATGCACCAACAGAACCTTTTCAATTTGTCTGACAAGGGCTCACAGGAAGAAGAAGGTGGTTCTTTTGGTACTAAACAGGTGGAAATTGCTGAAGCTTTGACTTGTTTAAAGGAGAAACCTGTTATTGATGTCTCATTGATCGCTCTAAAGAAGCTATCATTTGTAGAGATGATGGAACAGGTTACAAAGTCAGACGCTGATGTTCAAACTTTGAGCACTGACAAGAGCAAAGAAGGCGTTGACAAATCTACAGGTATGATTGGTGTATCCCAACCACCAGTTATCATTAGGGAGGTTACAACACATGTACTGACAACTACTTTACCAGCTATTGGAACAAAAGACAAGGGTAAAGTAGTTTTAGTGGAAGTTGAGGTGCCAAAGAATGCAGCCCAGATACAATTTGATCGAGCTTTGGCTGCACAACTGCAAGAACAAGATTGGGCTACCACAGAGAAAGATAAAGATGGTAGTGATGATGATGAGAGCTCTGGATCTAGTGTAAGTATTATAGAGGATCCAGAAAGGTTGGAGTATGGTGAAGATGAGTTAGCCAAGGAGAGGCTAAGAGAGTTAAAGGGCAAAGTGGATTTTGATATGCCTGAAGTAAGAGAGATGTACTTTGCATGGGAGAATAAGACAATAGAGAATCCAGAGATGTCCATCACTGGACAAATTTGGGGGTTGGAGATCGTGTTGAGAGTTCAGGAGGATTGTAAGGTGATATTGAAGCACAAGGCTAGCAAGGTGCTTTCTGAACTCAAGAGAGATAGAAGAGAGTTGTACTACATGTTGCTCAAGTGTCATCAAGGTGGATGGACCTTTGATAGATTGAGAAGACTCTCTTTTACAGAATTGGAACATCATGCTTATCCAATTTTTGTGAGGAAAATACTATGAGGCTTCTCTCAGATGAAATGAGAGAAGAGATTGAAGAGAATTTGCAGACCCAGAGGGCTTCAATTGCACCAAGACCAGTGAAGAAGGGAATTCCCATTGAATTCCCAGCTCTTGATCAATTGAATCCTAGTGAAGCAGTAATCAGAAAAAGCATTAAGCTTTCACCATTGGAGGCTTCACATGTTGCAGAAGTATTACCCTCGGATTTCAAAAACCCAATAGTTCACTATGAAGAAGATGCAAGTGGGTTCTGGATGATCACCAGATATGGCAAGAAGGTATATACTTTTACTTCTTTAATCTCATTATTTGCAAGCCTGGATAGAGAAGACTTGGTAGACCTTTGGAACTTGTTGAAGGCCAAGTATGAGGCTGAAGCACCTACTTCAGTCAATGGAATAAAGATCTGGACATCCTTCAAAAGGATGATTCAACCAGATGAAGCAGATCCAATATGGTTGGATCTGGATGATAACAGTAGACTACAATGGCATCTACATGCAACAGCTGGTGTTTACCATTTAAGCACTATAAAGTTTTCAGAATATCTTCTTGTGGATGCTCAATATCCTATGTCCAAGGAAGTTTTGAAGAAGATGGTGTCTACACAGCTGGAAATGGATTATACTAGTGATGTTGGCAAAGACTTAATTAGATTTATTTATTATCTAATTAAAAAGTAATTTGTATTTGTAAGAATCCTCCTTGTACTTAATTTTTATTCAGAAACTTGATTACTAGAGTATATCTCAAGTTTAGGGGAGGATTGTTGGGAATAAAATGAGCCAAGACACTCAGACGCTTACAAGAGTAAATTGGACGCTGATAAGAAGAAATCAAGCGCTGACAGATCAAGCATTGACAAGAGATACTCAAGCGCTGACAAGAAGAAGTCCAACCACTGATAGGAGAATTTAGTCAACACGTTTATTATTTGAAGAAAAGATATACTCAATATTGTATTTTATATATTTATCTTTTCCTAGAATAGTTGATGGGTTATCCATTGTACATGACTCCTTATGTTATAAAAGGAGGTCGTAGGGTGTATAGTTTATACACATTATTCAGTATTCGACTTTCATTGTACTCAAGTTCGATTATCATCGAAAGTGAAAGTTTGGTTTATTTGTTTTATTTGTTCTTTAATCTAAGTGTTAATTCCGCTTAACACTTGGATTGTTCATATAACAACAAAGTTTCTCTACGTGTTAAACTTGATTCAATCTCGTTAACACAAAGCTAATTGATCTAAGTTTGGGATCAACACTAATGGTTTGATAAATTATTCATGAAATTATCATGGTACTTTTAGTTAAATTAATGTTTAACTTATAATAATTAATTTATTTAATTATTCATGATATTAAACATGGCATCTATTTAACTTAATTAAATACTTAGCTTATTTTAATTAATTACATATTAACCATGGTTTAATTAAATTAATATTTTACTTTAATTTAATTAAACAATTATCAAGTTATGGTAAAGTTTTATTAATATAAAATCATGTTATATTATTAATTAATAATCACTTATAAATCATGTATTATAATATTAATTAATAATTATTATGTTAGACTAAAGTATTTATTTATTAATAAACTTTACTATTATGACATTTAATTAATCGTGACTTATAAATTATATTCATTAAGCTTTAGCTTATATCATATGCTTATTAATCAAACTTATTACTATTTATAGAAACATACTATTTATGGAAACTTTCTATTTTTGAAAACTTACTAATTATGGAAACTTTCTATTTTTGAAAACTTACTATTTATGGAAACTTACTATTTTTGGAAAGTTACTATATATAGAAACCTACTATTTTTAGAAAGTTACTATATATAGAAACTTGCTATTTTTTAGAAAGTTACTTATATGAAATATCAAGTATAATAACACACGAAACATGAAATACATTAATCAAGAACACATGAAACACTAAGAAATACATGATAAAACATGAAACAGTAAAACAAGTTAAGAACAAGTAAAATAAGTCAAGAACAAGTTAAACAAGTCAAGAATAAGTAAAATAAACTAAGAATCAGTAAGTTATACATGAACATACAACTCATTCACGTCCTTTATTATGTAGCACTCGTGAAGTCAGGTAGTATCTTTCGCCTTTCATCTTTCATCGTTACTGGACATAAGGTACGGATATTCCGTCCTTCAATAAGGATATTCTCTTTTTAGGCATGATTAGGATTCCCTTTTTGCTACCATCTATTTTCCCTAGTAGTTTACATGTCATAAAACTTTTCAGTAATTACCATGTTATCATTTTAAATTACCTGAGCTATATACATGCATGACCATGTCCACCTAGTTATGGAGGTACCATAACCATAACACTTGAGGCACCGGTGTTATGACTCTTCCGCGACGAGAGTGATTTCTCGTTGTGTCCCTTTCAGTTATTTGGTCATTAATATTATTATCATGTGGGGCGTATGGGTGCATCCTATTACATGTTTTGCAGGTTTACAAGGTGACTGTGGTGTGTGCTCTACATCCATCACATTGGAGCTGATCCCTCCACTCAGATTAATATAATTAGAGGTCACACCTCTAACTGCATGACGAGGTCACCCCTCTATGTATTCATGCACGTTGATACCTTTCATGACCTATATGAGCTCTTTGGCATTTAAACTACATTTTTATAAATAAACATAAGACTTTTCAGATATAAACCATTTTATAAAACATATTCCAGATTTTCCACGACTTACACATATTCCGCTGCAATTCATACTTTACTTATGTTTTAGTTATTATTATCATGTCATTATGTCCATCCACTGAGCGTATTGCTCAGCCGTATTTTCTTTCCATGTCCCATACGGCAGGTACACAGGGACGAACTTGAGCAACTGAGAGTACGTGCATAGGATGGAAGCTACCCTAGACTTCTTTTCCTTTTGCATTTCATATACTGATGCTTGTTTGGACATTGTGTAGTCCTTTTCTACATTATTTACTTTATACATGTGTGATCTTATGTTTGGGGGCCGATGTTTGATTCCGATTTTCCTTTATGGTCATTTATGTTTTAAGAGGGTGTTTGTTTTAGCTTATATAGTGGGCTTATAAGCTTATTAGCTTATATAAGCTTATAAGCCAAAACCAAGTGTTTGGTTAAGCTTATATAAGTTGGCTTATAAGCTTATATAAGGAGGTTTTGGTAAGCCAAGAATTTGTGGCTTATGTAAGGTTAATTGGGCTTATATAAAAATATTACCTAAAAAGACTTTTATACCCTTATTTAATAATTACTATCATTTTTATTTTTATGTATTTTTTTGTCATTTTACTATATTAGTTATATAAGGTAAACCAAACACTTAACAAAGGCTTATAATCTTATTATATAAAATCCATAATTTGCTTATATAATATAAGCCTAAGCCCACTTATAAGCTTAACCAAACACCCCCTAAGACATTACCTTGCATACTTTGATGACACGCCATAATTATCATGTAACATTTACTTATCAAAGTGAGGTGTTACATTAAAAGAAATAAATTAAATAGATTTGGTGTGAATATATAACCCTCAAAGTATGATGCACTTAGGTTCTAGAAAATGATGCATGGTACTCTAGAAACAGTGTGTAGGGTTGTTGTAATTCGTTGCTATGAGGGGTGTTAACGGTGTAAGGTTTATCAAAAGATTATGGGCTAAACACCCTTTGTGTGACCTAGTTATAGTTAATTTTGTTATGACAACGAGTTTGTAATCCGCGTGTTGGCGAAAAGTGCAAGGGACTAACTCTGTAATGGCCCGCTAACCCCAAGGACTATTTCTGTAAATTATTCTTGATTTTTACGGAAATAATCCTTAGGTTTGCGTTCCGTTGAACTATTCGTCATTAAGGAATAACTTTGACCTAAATAGTTTTTTATAATATAAAAGTTTTGAAAAATAACGATCGTCAAGAACTTAACAATCGTTAAGTACATAACGATCTTTAATTCACAATCATTAGTCACTAACTTTTCAACATACCTATAACATGAAGGACCAATTACATAAACATTTCTTTTGATTTTAAAGTTTAAAAAAACCCTCAACTGTCGTTAAGTACCTAATGACCGGTAAGTAGCGGTCGTTAGTTACTATTCATTTCACTATTCATGTCGACGTGACGTCTCCTGATTGGGGGTGTCTTTAGAAAGATTACCAACAACAATCCCGCTTATTGTATGTTTAAGATAATTATGTTATGGCGTTTAATTGGTGCTTACTAATCTAACTATTTGTGTTCGTTGCAGATCCTTATGTCTATATGATTAGCCCATAATCTAACTATTTTTGTTCATTAGCGCCACATTAGGTGTCTCTCTCCTCTCACATAACTCGTTAAAACTCACCATGTAACCGTAGTAGGCATCATAACTCACCGTTTATTAAAATACTCATTTTATAGAAAATATAACCCACTAAATATCCACACATACTTACAAACTAAATAAAATACCTTAAACTAAAAAGAGAGGGCCCATAATATAACTCACCAGTGGCGAGTCACTCACCAACCTCTCTCCTAAAACAACTAACTCACCCGTAAGTTTTGACAACCAGAATAACAACTCAAGGTGAATTTTGCATTCACCGTGTGAGTTTTACGTTATTATTTTTACTTTAAAATCGCTATCTAGGCTTCAAAAATGACTTTTAAAGTTTTCTGACTTGAATGTTATAATTGGGAAGTTTATTAGGAGTCAAAACTAGCTTGACAACTAAGTGCTTTATGGAACTAGCATAGGTTATACATATGTTATTTGCAGCGATAACTGAGTAATTTATGTATGAAATTCGGTTTCCATGTCTATCTCGCTATAATATTTCATACCCATATCCATGGTGACCGATTTTTCATTGATGGAGCAGACCAAGTCCAATATGTTTGATCCCTTTGAATGGATCTATATTCTGCTAAAAACTAGTATAATAGTTTGTAATCAAACTAGAACACTTTGAGAACTCTTACTCAACCAAATAAGTTATGTGGAATCTAACTTATAAAGCAAAGGAGAACAGAATTACTTTTAACTATTCGATTCTCTATTAATCGACTTTTAATGAGGTACTTACAATGTCATCGTACCTATGTTCCTTTTATAGAGTAAGGAACCCTAGAAACTTTAGAATATTCTATAAAGATAAGTATATCACACATGATATCTTATCATATTCTAAACTATTAAGTATATCACATAAGATATACTCTAACTATAACTATGACATATCTTTTACAAAGATATATTCGTCCTAATCAATATAGCAGTACTTGTACTTACACTAACAGTACTTACTATGTACCGCGTTAACACTAACGGTCCTTGCCAACACAAACAGTACTTATACTTATACTAACGGTACTTGATACTTTACAAATAATTCCCAACAATCCTCCCCTAAACAAGAATGATAACTTGTTTTCCTCTTGTTTCTCTTTGTACTGAATGTATTAAAATACATGTCTTTAGTCTTCTCTTCAAACTTGGATTGACCTTGGTAATCTTGTATTTGTATCCAACTGAATGTAGCCAAACACTTTATGCAGATCTTCTTCTGATAAGATAATCTTCAAGTCTCATGAATATCATCTTTGTCTTCAAATTATGATCTTCTTGTGTCTTGTAAACATTCATTTTCTTTTGTAGCAACAATATTTGTCTTCTTGAGTTAAATCTATGAACTCTGGATCATGAACTATTTTTCTTAATTTGATGAGACAAAACCTTCTGAGTATTCTTTCTTCAACTTATTTCTGAAGTCAATACTCCTGTGCTTGCATCTTCATTCCTGAAATAAAACAGTTAATAACAAAAACCAATATATATTGGCATCATGATTTTTAGCAAATCATCAGCTATCAACGGATTTGATTTATTCTTTACAAGTTAGCCGTACACTCTGGAATAGCCAATACTTTATTCATAAAGAATAAGGTGTATTGATAACCTTACAATATTTGTCAACCATCAGCGGATTTGATAATGTCTTTACCTAGTACCGTTTGTCTAGGACTAGCCAACTCTTTGTCTCGAAACATGGTGAGTTAGAACCATATAGTTTTTAGCAAACTACCAACTATCAACGGATTTGAGAAGTCTTTACCACAAACCGTTTGCTTATGGACTAGCCAGTTCTTATGTGTGTTAGACATGGTGAACTGAGAACCATTTGTGAAGTGTGACTGAAAGTCAAACACTTAAGTCTCTTTCTTAGCTTCTTCTTCTTGCTCCAAATCCTTGATTTGTTGTTTAACCATTCTGATCAACTCCAAAGCACCTTCAGATTCTTCTGAAACTTCTAATTGTTGTTCTAACATCCTTTCCAACAATCTTCTTCCAAAAGGGTATCTTTTCTCTTGAAGCATGTAATAGGTTATATCATATATATCCAAAGTATGTATGCCACATGATCTATAATATCTCCAGTAAGTAGGAACCTGATTCTCTAAGTCTTCCAATATTTGTTGATCATTATTGTAAGGCTCATACATAAACTTTAATTCATTTCTCAATTGTGTGACTTCTGCTTGACCTTCACTTCCACCTTGAACAAATCTATTCAGGTCTTGAATGTCTTGTTTGTCAAGGATATATAGAATCTCTTCTAGTAATCTGAACATCCTAAATGTTCCATCTGATCTAGTGATTCCATGAATTTCTAATCCTTGTTTCATAGCAGTTGTCCATCTTATGATATCTGACTTCTTTCCAAAGATTTCTGTGTCAATACACTGTTCTTCAAAGTTGACTATCTTCAAGTGCTTTTTGCAGCTTTCATCATCATCACTATCTTGATCAATAGACTTCACCTTTTCTTAGCTTCTTGCTTTTTCTTGGTTGATCTCTTTCTTCTTTCCTTTTCTTTTGGAGATTTTGTCTTGATCTGACGCATCAGAATCTTTCTCCAAATCAGTATGTACCATTCCTTCAAGTACTGTTGATTGTGTATGTACTGCTTGTACATATTTATTCTCTTTTTCAACACCATGAGCTGCATTTCCCTCATCCATTCCTTGATTAATCTCTGCTTTTTTTGAAACTTATGTCACCCTTTTCTTCTTTCTAGCATATGTAGTCTTGATAGGTGGAGATGCTTCTTTCTGTCCAGCAGTACTTGCATCAAGTCTGGGGGTACTTCCAAATTGTCTTTGTTGTTGGAGATGCTTCTTGACATCTCCAATATCTTTCTTATCTTTTTCAGATACAATCTTAACAAAATTCATTTTGCTCCTCTTGTGTTGTTCATACAAAGCCTTTACTTTATCAAAGGTCTTTCTGACTAATTGAGCATGGGTAAAATGCTTAACTTTCTTGAGATATGACATCATCTGATTTCTGATTTGCATAGTGGTTGGTGTGACAACCCTAGATATTGGATTTGTCATTTTTGACTGTTTGACTTTGATTATGTGCTTAGTGTGTGTTTACGTGCAATATGTTTATATTTGAGCCTTGGATTGGATGTTAGTCATCGTTCGTGTATTGCATGGTACATTATATAATGTTATGATGGGGTTAGTTCATGCTCATTAGTTCACTTGGATGTAACTATGATAGAATATGGTGTTATTTTATGTTTTTACGTATACGTATAAGTATTATAGTAAATCGTATTTTTACGATTTAGGGTTTAGCGTTTAGAGGTATCGGATGAGGTATTTAGTCACGGGAATAATTTACGGGATGAATTTAATTTATTTAGGACTTAGTTACAAAGTTTATTTTATATTTTAAGAATTTTCATAAAACTGTATAAATTATGTATTTTACATATATTACGGTAATCTCGTAAAATTGACTAGTTAAAAAGTTTAGGTGTAATTAATTAATTAAGGGATTAATAGAAAATATAATTGAGGAAATAATAATTAAAAAACAAATTTAATAATAAAATAAATAAATAAATTATTTTTGATAAAAAAATTATAAAGGACGGTGGAGAAAGAAAATAAAATAAAAAAAGGAATATGGAAAGTGTATTTGGGTTTGGGCTAGGAGTCTTGTTAAATCTTATATAAATATAGACAACATATTGTTTTTCTACAGCTTTTTTTGGGTCGACACATCTACAAGATTTAGGGTTTCATAAAAATTTCCTTGATTCAAGGTAAGTGATCAATTAAAACCTTACTTTAATTCATGTTTTATTAATTAATCATATTTACAATGTTAATTAACCATCATTGAGATGATTAGGGTTTTATTAATTTTCTGGAAAATATAATAATTAAGATCCATTAATGATTTAGGGTTCTTGTTTAATAATTTAGGGGTAATTAATGATGTTTAGAGGGTTAGTGCATAAAGGCGCAAAACAGTCTGGTTTTTTGGGTTGTCTTGTATCGACTGTTCTGGGCAGTAGGGAGCACCTTTGGTCGAGTTTATTTTTTTAAAGATAAGTTCAGAGAGTCTACTTTTCAAAAATTTAAGGTTGGTAGAAAACAGAGTTCGGGAAGGTCGTCAAACAATTTTTACAAAAACAGTGTGTTGCTCAGGAATAAATTTGGATTTCAGGAATTTAAGTCAAAACCTAACCAAACGAATGAGATAGCCAAATATTTTTGATTTGGGAACTCTTTATAATATATATGAAAGTACTGTAGGTTTTCAATAAAATTTATGTTGTTTAGGTCGGGCTTTTGGTGTCAAACATTTAGCATGTATAAAAAATCAGCTTTATGAATATGACTCTTGGCGTAGAGACTAAACGAAAGGGTTAAATGTGTAAGTAGAAAGTAAAATTGGTTTTTGGATTTCTTAGATCATAGAACAACATAACTCCAGTAGGGGAGGAGTCAAGGTTGGTGATAAGTTCACTTCATGTGATCGTTTAGTGACTAGTAAACCGTATCGGGGAAAAACTGGATTTTTATGTATAGAATAGCTTGTAGTGGGAGAACTAGATAGTGGGGATTGGGGGATTAGATTCATCTCCTTGATTGTTACTTAACTTGGGTGTTAAGAACTGAGCTAAGGGTGTCGTTTATGATTTTATAGGTTTGTAGGAGTGCTAGCTTGATGTGCTATCAGGTGAGTTTATAGTCCCATTTTCATTGAGTTTTTAAAAATGTTTTCTTCTAGTATGGGATGGAGATGACACTTGTGGTGTTCTTAAAATGTTTTGGTACTATAGTTTTATAAATGTTTGGACATAGATGTGTTATTGTGTGACATGCGTGCTTATGTGTTTCGTTATGTGTTTTGATATGTGAATCTTGATTGAGTTATGTTTTGGTATTGTACATAGATGTATGGGCGTCTATGGGACCAGTTGTGATGTGTGTGGAGCGTGGGGCACGATCCGTCTTGAGTATTTGTGCATCGTCTCTTCGGAGGCAAGATATCTCGACGGGTATGGTTCATCTTCCACTAGTGGTGTGGGAAAGATCCGGATAGTGTGGTGCATTGTTCTTGTGTGTGTGACGGGATACTTCTTGATTGTTATAGTGTGGTGCATTGTTCTTGTGTGTGTGACGGGATACTTCTTGATTGTAATAGTGTGGTGCATTGTTCTTGTGTGTGTGACAGGATACTTCTTGATTGTTATAGTGTGATGCATTGTTCTTATTATGTGTTCTTGACTGATATAATTGTGCTTTGTTTGTAGTTATATGTAACATGATTATCACATTATGGTCCATTGCTTTAACTTGTTTTCTTCAACTTATTTACAGCGGTTGACAAGGTTTCTTAAGATGTTTTGATAACTTTAAACCTATGTTCTCACCAACTTTATGTTGACAGATTTTAGTGTCATTTTAAGGTCGGATAGTTGAGAAGCATGATGTTAGAAGTCGCTAGAGTCTAGAGGCTGCTAGGACTACATTAGGAGGAATTCCTTTCCTCTTAGTCTTTATTTAATGTTTGAATAAGTGATACTTTGTAGACACCTATATGTTTGATGTTTGTTTATTTGTTTGTCTTTGGCAAGAGGTAGGCATGTTACTTACTTACCTAGACGCTTGCATTGTTTGTGATATTGTCATGACATTGTGTCACCTTTTTATGACATTACTATTTCATTTACTTATCTCTATAGAGACGCTATTGTTGTGATGATATCCATATGTCGCGCCCTATATTCCGCCATGGTGGGGTGTGACAGAATGGTATCAGAGCCAATGGTTATAGAGAATTTGGTTGCCTAGTCGCGTAACCTAGTTTATAGCTTAAGGGTCCCTGCATATAGGCGTTATAGGGGTATGTGTGCATTTTATAATAATTGATGTGTTTGGATGTTATTTTTGCGATATTTGTTAAGTTATGAACTACTATAGTTCATACTTAGCTACATGTTATTTTCTTTACGAGTTTTGACTAGTGCGGGTTGAACCATAGTCGTATATGCTAGCCATTGTTGGATTTCGTATAATTATGCTTTCATGTTCTTTATACATTTTGAATTTTGTCTACGCTAGTTCAGCTGGATTACGAGTTTATGTGTTTCATGCATTGGTTGTGTTATTTTAATAGATGGAATTTTGGACCTTATGTTATGTTGAGGATTATGTGCTTATGTGAGTTGTAGATCTATGTGCTTATTTGAGTTGGTAGACTGATGTGTTATGTGTAGTATTATTTCTTATAAGTGTCATCATAGGAGGGAGTGCATTAGTGAAAGGGGACTGGTATAAGTATGGTGGCCAACATAGTTATACAAGTACCACGACATCAATGGATTCCTAAGTATGGTTGCATGAAACATGGTTAATACATGCTTGTATAGTATATGTTGGATGTCTTGTATGTACGCCTATGCCTATATATGTATATATCCCTTCTACTTATTGGTTGTATTCTTAGGATGGTTTGCTAGTTTTTTCTCTTTGGGATGTTCAACTTCTGTAGTAGCGCATTTATCGAGTCCTCATTTCACGTGTTTGTTTGTACGGTACTTTTGGTGTAGAGGCTATTGAGAGGGTAGAGATTTCTTTTGGAATAACGATATCTTTTGTTTTGAGCCTTACATGGTAAAAAAAAAACTTGCAAATAGTAAAATAAAAATAGTTGTTGGTAGTCGATAAAATGAGGGTAAAGTGTCGAAAACGTGTTTAAAATAAGGTGGAATATAATTTTTTTAACATATAAGCATGGCTTGTTTATTTTAAATTTTTTGGTTTTGATCACCTAAAGTTATTGTTCTTTAGTTCGAATTTTTGTTCTTATTAAATTAAATATGTTAAAATCATGTATTTAATCATTTGATGGGTGAGAGTTTTAACTTTCTAGAATTAAAATAAATTAGGGCTTGAATTTGGTAATTAATAAGGGGTTTTAGGGTTTAAAATCGTTTTTGGGTATAAATCGGAGTAGGCAGAAACTGTCGCTAAACTGTCAAATTCTGTCGCTAAACTGTCAGAAACTATCGCTAATGCCTAGGCAGGTTTAAAGCAAAAATCGTTTTGGTCATAACTTGTTCGTTTTTAAAGCTTTTTGGGTGATTCAAAAGCCTAAAATTATGTACTCGGAACGTACTTTTCAAATATTCAGAATGTTTAGCAAATGAAGGTCAGTATCTAAGTCTAATTAATTGTACAAGTGTCGAGTTTAAGGTTAATTTTCGGACAACATGGTTTAAACTCGTGTTTTGGGTATTTTGGGTTAATGAACACTTCGAGAGTTAACATAGAAATGATTTGGGATGGAATTTGAGAGTTCTTTAGACCTTATAATATGTGGTTATATTTTATGAGTTTTGATTTATGATATTTATGAGTAAGACTGAAATCGGGGGGACAGTTTTAAACCCGTCGAGTTATGTGACGGCTCCTAACTTGGTTTAAAGAAAGTTCTTATTTGATGAGTTGCGAGATTTAGTTAAGTTGGTTACATAACTTTATGGTTTTAGTAAGTTTCCTCGCGGATGGTTAAGGCTCATGTGTTGTTGGTTGAGATTATTTTAGTATAAACTGAGTTCACGTTTGAACGTGAAGGTTTTATCAGAGATATGTATCCTCGTTTGTTTGCTGAGAATAAGTTTAAGGTTGGGAGTAAACCTCTGGACGAGATTTCTATTAGGAGGGAGTGATGTGACAATCCTAGATATTAGATTTGTCACTTTTGACTGTTTGACTTTGATTATGTGCTTAGTGTGCGTTTACGTGCAATATGTTTATATTTGAGCCTTGGATTGGATGTTAGTCATCGTTCGTGTATTACGTGGTACATTATATAATGTTATGATGGGGTTAGTTCATGCTCATTAGTTCACTTGGATGTAACTATGATATAATATGGTGTTATTTTATGTTTTTACGTATACGTATAAGTATTATAGTAAATCGTATTTTTATGATTTAGGGTTTAGCGTTTAGAGGTCTCGGATGAGGTATTTAATCACGGGAATAATTTACGGGATGGTTTTAAGTCATCTAGGACTTAGTTATAAAGTTTATTTCATATTTTAAGAATTTTCATAAAACTGTATAAATTATGTATTTTACGTATTTTACGGTAATCGCGTAAAATTGACTAGTTAAAAGATTTAGGTGTAATTAATTAATCATAAAAAAAATATAATTGAGGAAAGATTTATTAAAAAACAAATTTAATAATAAAATAAATAAAAAATTATTTTTGGTAAAAAATTTATAAAGGACGATGGAGAAAGAAAAAGAAAAAAAAAGGAATATGGAAAGTGTATTTGGGTTTGGGCTAAGAGTCTTGTTAAGTCTTATATAAATACAGACAACATATTATTTTTCTACAGCTTTTTTTGGGTTGACACATCTACAAGATTTAGGGTTCCGTAAAAATTTCCTTGATTCAAGGTAAGTGATCAATTAAAACCATAATTTAATTCATGTTTTATTAATAAATCATGTTTACAATGTTAATTAACCATCATTGAGATGATTAGGATTTTATTAATTTTCTGGAAAATATAGTAATTAAGATCAATCGACTGTTCCGAGCAGTTGGTAGCACCGTTGGTCGAGTTTCTTTTTTTTTAAATTAAGTTCAGAGAGTCTACTTTTCAAAAATGTAAGGTTGGTAGAAAATGGAGTTAGGGAAGGTCGTCAAACAAGTTTTACAAAAGCAGTGCGCTGTTTAGGAATAAATTTGGATTTCGGGAATTTGAGTCAAAACCTAACTAAACGAATGAGATAGCCAAATATTTTTGATTCGAAAACTCTTTATAACATATATGAAAGTACTGGAGGTTTTCAATAGAATTTATGTTGTTTAGGTCGGGCTTTTGGTGTCAAACATTTAGCATGTATAGAAAATCAGCTTTATGAAAACGATTCTTGGCGTAGAGACTAAACAAAAAGGTTAAATGTGTAAGTAGAAAGTAAAATTGGTTTTTGGAGTTCTTAGATCATAGAACAACATAACTCCATTAGGGGAGGAGTCAAGTTTGGTGATAAGTTCACTTCATGTGATCGTTTAGTGACTAGTAAACCGTACCGGGGAAAAACTGGATTTTTACGTATAGAATAGCTTGTAGTGGGAGAACTAGATAGTGGGGATTGGGGGATTAGATTCATATCCTTGATTGTTGCTCATCTTGGGTGTTAAGAACTAATGTGACAATCCGTCAATTTATGATTGATATTTTATTCTCAATATTTATTTGAAAACATTATTTTAATGTTACAATATGAACTCACTTATTTTTGGGAAGTACTTTGGATTTACGTCTTGAAGTAGTGTCGACTACGTCTAAACCGGAGGATTCTACGTTACGTGCTTACGTTTACATACACCGTCTTTGGTGACAATCCGACATTTCAGAAAACAAATTTATCCGTGAATATGATTTTGGAGTTTTAAATTTGTGTTGGTTCATAAACTCACAAATTTACGAGAAAAGATTAGGACTTACGATTTTATTTTAACGTCCTTTACGACTAAATCGGAAACCCTAGGATTACGTATTTACGTTTTCGAACTCCGTTTTTGATGAAACAATTTTTATTAGATTCGTTTTGTGCCGTTGATTCATAATTTATAAAAAACGTTTTTCGTAAAACGACCCGAGGGCACGCAAATCGAGGAAACTAGAATCGAGGAGTACCCGTAATTAAATGGGGATGAGACAAGTGGGACACTTGCCCCACCCCCACAAACCAACGGCTAAAACTAGCTACACAACACCCTTTGAGGTGTCAACTTGTAAAGTATACACTAACACTTGTCATAGTAGCTTAGCTTGTAAGCTTACACTACACCTAAACTAGCAAAACCATCAACCATTACCATTTCTCTCATTTTCCACCATGCAAACAACTACACATTTCTCTCATCCTCTCAATTGTGTCGTCCCATATCTCACCCTAAACATCCATTTTGATCAAAAATTAACCATGAATTCATATGTTATCTCTACATATGATGAAGCTCTTTTGAAACCCTATTGATTGGTGGTGATTATAAAATCCAAGGAGGATTTTCCATGGAGTATTAGGGCTGATTTTCCACAAGGTGTTCATGAAGAATGGTGGTCTTGAAGATGATCATGGTTATCCACAAGTTTCTCCATCAAAATCCATGTCCAAATCACAACCTACATCAACTTGGTGGTATAAAGATTGTCCTCCTCATCCTCTTGTTATTTTTGATTATGTAATCTTGTATTTCTTTTACTTATTTATATGTATATGATAATGAATGATGATTAAAAATATTGTGTGGGGATTTGGTGTTGATAAACATGCTTAAAAAGATGAAAAACTATAAGAAACAAGGTTAAAATCTTGCTTAATTTAGATGGTTGTATAAAACAGTAAAGAATCATATGGTAAACTGGTAAAATGAATTGAATATATTGATATACAGTAAGCTATGGGTCTTTTACACATGTGAGAGTTGGCCATGCAATGGAATCATTGTAATGAGTGAGATATGGTCAAAACAAGTTTAAAGTACAAATCTGAGTTCACTGTTTTGGACGATTTTTAGAAAATACTTAGAGGCTGATTCAACAGTAGCTATAAGCGAGTTAAATGGAGCACATATCATGTAGTTTATGTCATAAAAATTTTAGCTTCTATCTCCATATAGAACTTTAGATATGGCAGTTTTGGTGAAGATGAAAATAAAAATCAGATTTTGGAAATTAAAGTATAATAGTATTATATAAGCACTCAAAATTATATAGTATAAAATGTGAATAAAAACCCACTAACTCATATAATACATTTATATAAATATGTACAATGGTAAATAAGTGGAAATTTTATAAAAATAGTAACTTGTAAAGTTTTATAAGTTATAAAACTATAAACATGATTTTTACGACTTTTTCGGCTATCACCGTAAAATTAACGTTTTTGCTAAATAAAAATTAGACGGTTGGACCCGTCTAATGTAAACTTTATAAAACTCATATACTGATATATAAACATATATAACAAGTAAAAACCGATAAAACCCGAACTATATAACATACGGACATTAACGGACCACGTTAACGTTATTGGACTAATAATACAACAAAATGGACTAAAACACTTATAAACTTATTTATTGGGCTTAACCCATTTAGGCCTAACTTGTAAAGTGTAGATACTGATAATATAAGTATAACATGGATTAGTACAAGTTAAAGAACTTATAATAAGTTTAATGAACCTAAAACTCGTAAATAGGTAAAACTAGTAAACTAGTATAAAAGTTATCGACACATAACACTAAAATGAGTAAACGAGAATATGTAAACCCACTTGATCATCATATATATATAATCATCATATGTATACATAATTGTTACTTTTATAAAGTCATTGGACATGAGTCTAATACGAGTATTAATTGTCTAGGTTTCTGTGATTGAAGCACGTACCGTACGTCCGAATTGCCGATAACCCGCCTTCCCACATCAACGTGAGTTCATAGCCTCGCACTCTTTTAAATGTTTTTATGAAATGTTTTATAAACCCGCGAGGGAGATAACATGTTAGTTTTTATAAAATAGGACACCATTTGTCCCGATTGTTTGTTTATTGATTTGGACCCGAATGATTGTATGACCCGATTGTATGACCCGATAAATGATTAAAGGACCTGATAGATGAAATTAAATGGATTATTAGAGTTATGTTATGTCACTAAAAGTCCCATTAGCATGAATTGTGAACTACCGGGATTTGGTAGAAGCTTATGCATTTAATAGTACTATTTGGGGACGATCACCCCAGTTCGCGCCTTGACGATTGATCCCCGTCGTGACACATTGATTGGTAAGCGAATTTATGTATGAGAAGATTTCCATAGCGTGACCTTTATGACGACACGCTACTTTAGATGGGCAAATTGAGTATCGGGTTAGCTACCCGTTGTTGGTTTAGTAAGGTAACAATGTCATGCGGCTTATAATGATCCAATTACCGAAATACTAATAGACGCACCGAATTACGATGTATTTCCTGACTAGCAATACAGGGTCATACTATTGATATTATGTTCGTGTTTTGGTTTTCATAACCATATTCATATAACGGTTTTTATTTTCATACAACGTCATAAGACGTATTGTATGATGTTTTTACGACATGGCTCGTATAATGATTTTTTTTAAGGCAAATGCCTATATTATGATTTTCGACAAGGATTTGTATAAAAATGACTTTGGCTATTTTATGGCCTATTACAAAGATTTGTACAAAATGATTTTTAGTAATAATTTTATACTGATATTATATTGATGGATTATATTAAACTCTATGAATTCACTCGGCGTTATCGCTGACCTTTTCTTTTAACATGTCTTATCTCAGGTACTTGAAGGTAATTCTCGGGAAGACGACAAGAATTCATGGCCCGCACTTAAATTATAATTTCCATTCAAATGTTTGTAAAATTTGTATTAAATACAATGACTTGGGACCTATGTAACTTTGATATTTATGAATGGAAATGCTTTATTAATAAACGACGCGATTTTTATACGTTGTCTATGATGTGAGTAATGTGCTATCCCGTAACACCAACTAGTCTTTCGCTGTATTGAGTTGTATAAATTTGGGGGTGTTACAGTTTGGTACCAGAGCTCTCGTTATAGAGAACGAAAGATTTTTAAAAACCAAGGTTTTGAATAAAACATTTCAAAATCTTTTAACTATAAACATTTTTCTAAAAGTGTCTAAAAATCTTTTGACTATAACGGTGCCTAAGAATTCCCGAGTTACCGACAAGGCCAGACTGAGAAGTGTTATTTTAATATATATATATATATATATAACTTGGATTATATATATGATGTAATTTGATTACATGATTGTTTGATGATTATTTTTAATACTTATACGAGGTATTTATACGACGTAGATTGTCACAAGGAACCCTAACTCCCCCAGAAAATCAATCGAAGCTATTTCCGTAGGAATTCTAGCTATCTTAGATCTAAACCAAGTTGTGGATATTTATGATCCCAACAAATGGTTGATATTCGTAGAAATGTAGATATTAGTTGATTGTGATATTGAAAAAGAATTGGCGAGATTAAATCAGATATCGATGTCATGGCGCTTTCCTTATAGAGTGGAGTTTGACAAAACGTTACCACCTATAAAGATGTCATCTGATTCGTTGTCATCCAATTCTTAAATTGACATCGAAAGGGTGAATGTTGCACTTGAGGCTGTCATTGGAACCATTACCCAAAAGCCTCATGCCACTAATACCTTTCCGAGAAGTCTAATTGAATGAATGAGTCATCTAATACTAGTGACTCATTTGATAATTGTTGTTGTAAGAGCTATAGGATTGGAAATTAAGTGTGGTTCATATCGAACTTTTATTGCCCTATTAAGGTTTATGAATAAGATTGAAGGTATTGGAAAATGAGGTAGGATATCAAATTGAGTATAAAAGTGGGTGAAATTTGAATAAAGTAAAATTTAACCCGTATGGAATATGAGATTGTTAAGAGGAAGTTGTTAAGATCTGTGATTGAATTATAAGATTTTTAAATGATTGTTAGTTTGTGTTAAGGGTTGTTCCTAGGCCATTGTCCACTAATGAGGATGCCCAGTGTCCAACAAATAAATGGAAGAAATCTTCTTCTGAATTGGGACCAATGGATCTTCCGGGACAAATGGGACACCTAATGACTCTTGTAGATTAGTATTCATTGTGGTATCTTTTAAAAATAATCCCTAACTTAACTGAGACATCAGTTGGTAGGATGAGTTCATGGAATTGTATGACATAGTGACACATAATGTGTTACGGTACAATTTTGACTTGTTTGTGATTAACGAAAACACTACCTTTGATTGCTAAATTCAACATATATCGATGTTATCTATCCTTTATTGCTTCATCCTAGTGTTCGCATTAGTGATGCAACCATTGAACAAGTACTCATTTTGATTTGAGTTATGTTGTAGATTATCCTCTTGAGTGCCATCGAGATCATGAACCTCATGATTAATTGGCTAGGCTCATTTCCTATTATATTGAAGTTAGTTCTTGATGAACAACTCTTCACCACTCCTTTGCAGATCACACATTGTTTTTATAAGTTAAAACAGTATCCATTGAGAAAAATTGAATTTCCATTACTATAAGGATTAATCAAATTAAGATTTATAAGTGATTGTTATCGAAATAAAGTTGTTTATAAAACATCTTGGAAAACTTAATTGTTTCCATAACAAAGAAAATTTTGTAAATTTATTCTTGATTCTTATTTAAGAATTAAGCATGAAAGTGCTTTTATTATAAACATGATGATAAAATTTTGATGAACTGAGTATTGCATCGTTAATCTTGAAATTGTATATAGTTGCACGCCTACATACAATTTGGAATGGACCATGCAAGACTGATTAGTAGTCACCATAAAACTAATGAATAAACACTACATTTTCTTTGAAGATTGTGAAAGATTAAATTTTATGAGATCTGTAAGAAGTGAAAAATAGGGACATAGTGTTAGGGACACCTACATATGTGCCTGTAGCATCTATTCTTCTAAGTGGAATTTACTCATCTGTGGAAATTGTCTTATTTGACAATTGACAATTCTTTCTTGTCCAATTCTCTCGTAGTGAGATTCTTAGGAAAAGTATCTGATTACCGAGTGTTGATACCCGACTGGATGTATCGACGTTCCTATCATTCCTCATGATTTGATTTCATTTGAATGACCTGGGTAACGATCCGAGGAGCTTTCGAATGCGTACTCAAATTATGAAAACATGGGATATATTCATATTCATTAAATGTTTTCGTCTGTATCTGATTTGAAATTCTCTCGCGTAGATTATGCGTTGACCTTACTCTTTAGATGTTAGTTGTGTCTCCATATATCCTCGAACTTGTGAAGGATTATGAGTTATTATTAGTCTTTTGAGAAGTTCACATCTTATCGACGATAATGAAACTGGAAAGTTAATAGTACCAGTAGAATGGATTGATTGATTATGACATGACGACATTGTCTTAATTTATGGGAACTCGAATTGAATTCCCCTAAATGATAAGATGTTGATTATCAAAAGTGATCTAAATAATTCTTGATGGATGACCATATCCTGGATTTAGACTTGAAATTATACCATGAATGGTTGTGAATTAGTCATAGATATTACAATCTAGAAAGAACCCAATATGAATTTATTAAAAGATGTTTCTGTTATCTGAAACTTTAGGAGGTATTTGTTGATAAATTAACTAGACTTTTGCCATTAAGGCAAGTTGAATTTGGTATTGATTATATTCCCGGTGCTGCACCTGTGGCATGTGCACTGTACGTCAGCACCATCTGAATTAAAGGAATTACCATACAACTGACAGAGTTGTCGGAGAAAGATTTTATTCTACCGAGCTCGTCATCATGAAGAGCTATGGTGTTATCATTCCTTATGTTTATAGATTACTGTGAACTGAGTAAATTGAAAGTCGAAAACGATATCCATAACTCGAAATGGAAGATTTGTTTGATCATTTACAAGGTTCTAGCGTATGTTTTAAAGATTTGATCCATGGCATGGTTATCATCAACTTCGCATCTGCGAAAAAGGATTATGTATTCCAATCACTACATCCGGTACTTGTAATGGACATTATGAGTTTCACGTGATGTCGTTTGGATTGACCAATGCACATGTAGCCTTCATAAATTTGGTGAATCACGTGTGTAGGCTGTAATTTGATAAATTCATGCTTGTGATCATTAAGGACCATTTATTTGTTTATTTATAAGAATAAGAATGAGTTAATAATTATTTATAGATTGCCCTGAATTGGTCGAACAAAAAAAACATGTACCTTGAATAATTAACACGTGATTAAAAGAGTTAATCCTTTACATTATTTGATCATGTGAGTAATAGATAATGGAATATATTGACTCTTTAAAAATTAAGAGCCCTTTTTAAGACTTTGGATTTTACCAAAAAGAAAATAGAAATATGTTTTAACAAATGTTTTAACAAAGGATTTTAAAGGATTATTCCCTTATAACCAAAACATTTAACTAAACTCCTGTTTAGGGGTAAATGTTTTTGTATACTTCTAGACATCTTAAGAAGAATTGAGGAAACCATTTAAAACATGACTTGAAATTTGAAACGATAATTTTCGCTTTTCAACTAAGAAAATTTTGACCAAAGTATAACTAAAGGTTTTTCGAACATTTACGAATCCTATTAATTTTTTTCGATAAATCAACAAGAATCGTGTTAATTAAATTTAAAATTATTTTGAACATTTTTATATAATTGGATGGACTAAGAAATTTAAAATCTTTACTTTTACATAAAAATCGAATATTTAATATTTAATTAGTTGTAATAATTATCGACGCTTTAAAACGTCAGATTAGGCAAAACTGATAAAAATGATAGTTGAGACGAAACTAATACTTAGAAAATATAAAGAAAGAATTTTGAATAAATACGGTTCTGATATTTATTTCATCAGGAAAGTGAACGTAATTACTGACGCATTATGTAGAAAAGATAAAGAACCAATTAGGACATGTTCCTTAATAATGAAAGTGCAAGACAAATTGCCGAACAATTTAAAAAATAGCCGATGATTGTAAAAAGGATAATATAGATAATAAAAAGTGGTTTGTGGCTAATGTGAACCATTAGAATTGAGAAGCCAATAGCGTTGAATGTTTTAAAGGCCACTTGTGGTTGTCTAAATATGGAGATTGTGAGATATAGTTATGTTGGAATTTGTAAGTGTAAGTATTCTATTTATGTCATTTCTGACTAAAAGTATCTTTATCAGAAGAAGTTGTACTGATGGCAAATTATGAAGGCGAACATCGCCTCATACATTAGTAAACGTCTAGCTATTTCAAAGGTCATCATCTGAATCTGATTCGATTTGGGTTATCGTCGACAGACTGACCAAATCTGCTAATATCATTCCCGTTAATGATAAATGCAAAAGAGTTATGTAAACATAGTGTGCCTGTATCGAACATCTTTATCAAGATCCTCGCTTCGCATCGAATTTCTAGAGATTTGCTCAGAAATCATTGAGAACGAACCTTGATGAGAGTACTATGTACCACCCCAATCGAAGGGACGAGGTAAAGTAACGATACAAAGTAATATAAGTGCTGTTTTATGTTTGAATGATTGACCTTTGGTAATAAACCGTATAATCGTTTTCCTTTGGAAAGATTATCATTGATAATCATCATATTAGGATCGAGATCGAATCTTGTTAGGATCTAAATATTAGAGCATCTGTGAGCAGGAGTTGAGATAAAGACACCCGACATACACCCATTGTGAGTTGGACATGTCTTTTAGGTTTAAGGTTTCCTATGATGGCGAACCTAACCTTACAAAATACCCGACCCGCGAGATCTGAAATGATTGTTGAAATTAGGATCTGATTATTGACTGCCGGTAGTGGGCAAGAGGTTATGTGAATACGAAATGTAGATCTTGAAGTGCCAGATGGGTAGCGAAGTTATGCCAAAAATTTTAAACCTTGGAAAAATGAATTAATGATCTGACAAATCATGGGATATAAGTCCCCGTTGTATGGGACCATTGAGATGATTTAAAAGATTGGTTTGAAAGGCATATAAGCTGGATCTACCCTAGGACTTCAAGAACTGTGTGAATTATGTTTCGTAAATCGAACTTGATAAAATGTCTATAAAGTGAGAATCTAATTGTTTCTTAGTATAGTTTAGATCGGCGAAAAGTTGCATTCATCAAAAACCTGTGAACATCATGGATAGAGAAAGTAAGTCAACATTAAGCCTGATCTTATTCCCGTAGTTATGTTTGATGAAACTCGCGTATTGTAATGAATTACACTTGTGAGAAAAGACCGAATGTGGAGGAAATACCCACATGGCTTTAACTCTATAAGAAGCGATTAGTAAGATGATCTTTGAGGACAAAGATCCTGTTTAGGGGTAAATGCTGTGACAATCCGTCAATTTATGATTGATATTTGATTCTTAATATTTATTTGAAAACATTATTTTAATGTTACAATATGAACTCACTTATTTTTTGGAAGTACTTTGGATTTACGTCTTGAAGTAGCGTCGACTACGTCTAAACCGGAGGATTCTACGTTACGTGCTTACGTTTACATACACCGTCTTTAGTGCCAGTCCGACATTTCAGAAAATAAATTTATCCTTGAATATTATTTTGGAGTTTTAAATTTGTGTTGGTTCATAAACTTACAAATTTACGAGAAAAGATTAGGACTTACGATTTTATTTTAACGTCTTTTACGACTAAATCGGAAACCCTAGGATTACGTATTTACGTTTTCGAACTCCGTTTTTGATGAAACAATTTTTATTAGATTCGTTTTGTGCCGTTGATTCATAATTTATAAAAACGTTTTTCGTAAAACGACCCGAGGGCACGCAAATCGAGGAAACTAGAATCGAGGAGTACCCGTAATTAAATGGGGATGAGACAAGTGGGACACTTGCCCCACCCTCACAAACCAACGGCTAAAACTAGCTACACAACACCCTTTGAGGTGTCAACTTGTAAAGTATACACTAACACTTGTCATAGTAGCTTAGCTTGTAAGCTTACACTACACCTAAACTAGCAAAACCATCAACCATTACCATTTCTCTCATTTTCCACCATGCAAACAACTACACATTTCTCTCATTTACCTTGAATCCATGAAAACGCAAACACATCCCATCTTGGAAATTCAATTGTGCATTTAATGGTATAATTTTTATACACATGCAAGAACTTTTATTTTTTTGATATGGTCCATGCTTGTTTGATCTATTTTTTTTGTGTGAGAGTGTTGTTAGTAGTATTATATTTGATTTTTAAGTATTGCATGTTTATAATTTTGAGTGGGTAAATTTTTGTATGATCATCCAAGGGTGTTATGAGTTATTTAAGTTGTTTAAAATGATAGTAGGATGATTTTAGGCATATGAGATTGATTAAAATGGGTTGAAAATTTGATTTAACATGATTTTTAAAGTGGTGATTTAGATCAGTAGGTTCAAGCCCAATTTTGGGTACCTTACTGTTTGAAAATGAATAAACTAATTAGATGATGTTGTATATAATTCTTTTAGCTTCGATTTGATATAAGATAGAGCTTCTAGCTCCAAACGAGCGCGAAGTTATGATGATTTGATTATTCGTGTACCGGGAGACGAGTATCGACACAATCCGAAGTTGTTGTCGATATTTGGATCGAGTCTCGGGGACTATAGAGTGAGTTGTGGAAATGGTCAAGGACTGATGTTTGGTTCTAAACTTAGGGTTGTGAGTCTATTTTCAAACCCAAGTGTCGGATTTGTAAACGGGATTCTTTAGAATGGTCAAAATGGTTGTATGAGTCGGTGACGTAAAACTGTCCGGTTTTTGTAGTTCAAAGATGTGTCGGGCAGTGAACTTTAAAAGTAAAATCTTTTGATGAGCTTTTAACAGGTCTTTCTATATATAGTAAGTGACATCTCTTATTAGTATCATAAGTATTTGACGTGTTTAAGTGGGGTAAATGAGCTCGTACATTTGGTATGTACCGGCAGATTTTTATCAAGTGTATAAACTAATAGAGTAAACATATAAAAGGAAGTAAAAGTATCACTTGTATTGTTTTCATTTTGGGTTGGTTGTGCTTTTATGATTTTGAGTTTGATGTTATTAAGTATGGATTTTACTCGAGTTTATTATTGATGAACGCGCCTTATTTGATAGGTTGCGGTTTTTGTGTTTATCGGGCATCAACTATCGTCGAAGGTCGTCTTGCTACTGCTATTACTCAAGGTGAGTCTATAGCCTCACTTTTTAATATGTTGTAAATGATTTTAACCCGTGAGGGGGATACATGTTATCTGAAAGTAAAATGAACACAAGTCATGAGTAATTGTTGGACCTGAATGTTGCCTTTGTTGCCTTGTTTGATTTGAATTGTATAAGTACCTAAATTGCAAAAGTCCCTAAACTCATGAGCCGTTAACTATCTTATGACTTGATGTTGTGAGTTGGGAATAGCCGCTTATTCTAATGATAGTACTATTGGGCTGACGACCCTATCTGAGACCAGGGCATTACGCTGAGTAACCTCTGGGAAGGATAATTTTACGAGAATGAGAATTGGTATTCTTGCAATTGATACCCTAGTAGGGGCACTGGAATTCATCTAGTCATGCCGGCTTTAGGCGTGGGTGACTAAGTTAAGGGGTCGGTGTCATGAGCTTAATACAATTCAATAGCTATTGCTATTGCTATATACCAGAATGCCTGATCAATAGATTGTGACGACAATTCTATTAAATGATTATGATTGATTTTTCTCTTGTGTTCAAATGATGATTTGTAAAACCTATAGACTCGCTCAACCGTTTTGTTGATGATTTTAAGCATGTATTTCAGGTGATTGAAGTTGATGAATTGCGGAGCTTGCTGGAGAAGGATTGTGGATTGCTTTTGTGGTGATTGGTCTAAAACGGATTTCTTTCTCTTTTGTCATAAAAATATTATTGTATGGTCATGTACTTGGATAAATTGTTTATTTAGTGTATAAAATCTTTGGGGGATAATATTTGTCTTTTTTTAGTATCGTTTTGTCTCTCGGTCTAATCGAATTGATTGCACGTTTTTAAGCTCGACTTAATTGTTTTTGGTTATAAAATCTTTTGTTTGAAATTTATGTCTAATTGGCACAAAGCATATAAAAAAGGTAAAAATAGTATTTATACTACGTATACATACTAACTAAAACACATTGCACTTACCATAATTAAATGCACAAAATAACAAATATGCAACATACAAATACAAAATGAAAATACAAATTTAAAACTAAAATATGAACAATTTTTATAAGACTCAAAATATAAAAGTTTTGAAAACAATCTTTATAAAAGTAAAAAGGTAAACTCTACAAAGTAAAATCCATTTTATTAAAAGTACAAATGCTAAAATTGAACTTATACTAGTTGTAATGCAAACACAGCCCACATTATAATCCTAAATGCAAATTGGTTTAAATTTTTACCATCCAATATGAAAAAATAGCCCATAAGTTCTCAAAGCCCAACACTAAACTAACGAGTCAACAAAAGTGCTAACAGCTTATGCTGTAAACGAAATGAAAAGGAATAAAAGAATAGTTGGACCCCAATTAATCAAACAATACAGTAAGTGCAAGTAAAAATACGAAGCAAGGGAATCAATGTATTGTAGATACAAAACTCCAAAGTTTATTGTTTTTGACTCATTTTTTTTCTATTGACTTTACCAAATTCAGTTCACAACTTGTTTAAAAATTGAAAGACAGATTCTAAATTTTAAGTGCAGTTCAGAAAAAAAACAACTATATCAAACATTATCAGTTAAGCTAATAAAGCAAGAGTAACAGCGTACTTCCAAACACTAGATCATCTCGAATATCAGTGATTCACTCTACGATAGGACTGTTATCAAACTACAAGAATTAAACATATTTTGAACTAATTCATCTACTCATTTGTAACTAAAATGTCATCACCTAAATCAAATTGCAACAAGATTACACTAAAGGTTTCGCAGAAAATGAAACGTGCTTAACCAAGAAATAACAAGGCCTCCGTTGTGGGAGAAGCGGAGCGCTGAGCTCGCTTAAAACCAACCACACCGAAAACGAGATGACGATGATATGCTATGTGTTGTACAAGGAACTGAACTTTAACGCCATGGATCTGCTACGATTCCTGCAAACTATCTGTTAATGCAAGTGATGCCTAAAAATATTATTAGTGTTAACTAATCTTTCTTAGTTTTGATCACAACAAACCATACAACACATTTAGTGTAAAACACAAAATGAATTATTTAACTAACACTATCATCAAGGTAATAATCATATCACTAACCTTTCTTAATCATACTTAGTGATCATCAAAATGATTATCCTTAAAACTCACTTTTGTTAATATGACAAAAGACTTTTTAATAAACTTTCTTTTTTAGAAAATGTTTTATTAAAATGGAAAATGAAAATTTGAAAATAGCATATTCCAAATGCTGTTAGAATATCCTTTGAAGGTTTCAAATACCTCAGATATTCCCACCCCACTAAAAGACAAAAAACGGAGCGTAGTCTAGTGGCGGTACCTTAAGTACCTACGCGGTTCCTTAGCGATATGGAACCGCGGGGTGAGATAAGGTACCGCGCACAGCTAGCCGTTATAGATCCGTTATACTTTGTCTCCTTTAAATAGTGGGTCAAATCTCATTTTCCAGTAAGCCTCTTGGACGTTTTTCTCAGCCCTCTTTCTATTTTCTATAGCATAATCATTAGTAAATGATCACTTAAATTGTTAAGGATGTTTACATATGATTATCCTCCTGATCCCCTCCTTTACCTTGTCCAATGAGAAGATCACTTACTCACTAGTGTTGTGATAAAGATGAATCTATGAGCTAGTCATATTCATCATGATACCCTTTTTGTTTTAGGTCAATCTAATGTATTTATGAATACTTGGACTAGTTGTGTTCATCCAAGTTATTTGTGGATACTTGGATTTGTTGTGTACATCCATTGCATATGTGTTTGCTTGGATTTGTGTTGTGTAAATCCAAGATACATGTGTGTACTTGGATAAGTCTAGTTAAGTTGTAATAGATTTGATTAGGAGTTCTCACTAAACTATAAAGTGATGTGGTTGTGTCTTGTGAGTTCTCACTAAACTATAAAGTGACTAGTAGTTGTGTTGTGTGAAGTTCTCATTTAGCTTCAAAGTGAAGAGTCGTGAAGATTGGTTCTAGCTTTCGATTAGAACTCGACATCTAGCCTTGTGTCGTAAAATGGTGAAGTAGGCAACGTCGTGAAGATTGGTTCTACCTTAAGATTAGAACCCGACATCTAGCCTTGTGTCGTTAAATTGTGAAGTAGGCAACGTTGTGTAGATTGGTCCTAGCTAAATATTAGGTCTCGACATTTAGCTTAGTGTCGGAAAATAATGTAAGCAACGATGTAAGGTTTTCTCCGCCGAGAAGGGAGTTGGTGGATATAGTAGAAATCTCGAGTAGGTGTACTCGAGGAGTGGAGTAGAAACGAGGATAGAGCCTCGTTGTCGAACCACTATAAATCTTGGTGTCTTCCCACTAGGTTGTCTCCTTCCTTACTCTTTACTTATTTCATTATCATTACACTTACCTATTATCTTTGCTAGTGCATTTGAATTGAACCTAATCATTATGCAACTTAGCCTCAAGTAAAAGATAGTTTTGATACAAACCAAATTGAAAGTAATTTTAATTTGGTCACCAATCGAAGAGAAACTATTCAACCCCCCTTCTAGTTTCTACAATATCAACAAAACAAATGCAAACCAAACAAAACTTCGAATCTAAATCCTACACAAACTAATCTATAACAAACGTTAGGCCATTTAACTATTCCTGAACAGAACTGAACAAATGGCTCACAATTTGAGTCCTAAACTGATTATTAACTTAACCAAATCAAAAACCAGTCAATAGAAACTCTAAAACTTATCACGATCATCTATATCCTAGCTGAACTCAAATAAACATACTGGCAGAAGTGAACTACTGAACATCTAATCTCTGTGACGAACTATAACAGCTTATGACCAATCTTACAGCCAAAACATGATCGAATACTTGCAGACTTAATTCTAACAATGCAACTTGAGTAAAAGTCTGAACGAATTGAAATCGATCTACAATAAAACCAGAAAAGAAACTTCCTTGAAGGACTGCTTTTAAACTGTAAATACCAAACTAACAATCGATCTCAAGCTGCTTATCACGAACTCAGAAACCATTCAGAACCTCGAAATCCATAAGCTACTGAACAGCTTAGGAAATACTACTATCAGATCGACTATTGAGGACGAAACTCGGTCAAAATCCAATTAACTCGATTAAACGCAAAATCTCACTCAAACTCTAAATTCAGTTAGAATATGAATTACTGTAAGTAAAATCAATACTGAAAAATGAGCTTTTTTGAAAGATTTAGAAACTTAAGACATTTAAGCTCAAAAGAGCTTATAATAGAACAGAAACTGAATAAGAACAAAGGAAGAAGTTTTAAGTTGAATATAAGCTGAAAAATAAGAACTCAACTGCTAATAAGATTGAAAGTTCAAAAAGCTTGACTAACACGATTATATGAAAAGCTTGAATGCACACTATCCAAAATCAAACACAAACCTCTTAAAACTAAAGAAACAAAATTCATAACAGTAAAGAGAAAAAGAGATTTGTGAAAATGTAAACTTTCACTAATGAGGAATTAGTTACAACGATTTTAACAGAAATCTTAACCGGATCACTATGGATAGTAACTGACTATTTGAACTAATCCTAACTAACTAATTTCCTAACTATTTGTTTGTGTAATCTACACCTAAGCTAACCATCTCCAAATGAGGTCTTCATCTTGTATTTATAGGCATTTGAAGAGAAGGAGTCTTGTGTATAGTTGAAGTTCGTTTTCTCAGTTCTTAACAAATTGAAAGTCCTAACAAGATCGAGTTTTTAATTGTTTTTGGTTGGTAAAGTATTTGGATATTGTATAGCTAATTCAGACAAATCCTTGCTAAAATGAAAAATACAGTCTACTTATACGTAAAACAAAGTGCACAAACCAAGTATTTATTCAATTAAAATGCTCAAATGAAAATTCTACAAAATATAAGGACAAAAAATGTAAATTTAATGAAAAATAAATGCCAAATATACAAAGTCAAAAAGTCTAGGGACTATATATGCAAAAACAGTAACCAAATGGACTAAAAGTGAAAATTTATCTAACAAAGTAACCAACTTTTAACTAAATTGAAAACTGACTAACCACTTTTTAACAAACTTGAAACTCTAGGGACTTAACTTTTGCAAAACCTAATTAAATGGAAGTTTAGCCTGAAATAGAAACTGTTTAATCCTCAAGGGACTAAAAGGCAATTTTCAAAACTTTTAAACCAAAAACGGGTTAAGGAACAAAATAAGCTCGTTTGAGCTTGTTTCTTGACCAAATAAGCTCAAACCACTTTCAAAAGTCTTAAAATTGAAATTAATCTAGACTTGTGAAAGGAAATAAGCTGAAACTGGCTAGAACTCTAATAAGCAATTTCAAATAAGCTCAAAATAAGCTATCTAATAAGCTACACATGCACAACTTGATTTTATTGAAGAAACTTGTAAAACAGCTCACAAGAATAATGGGAAATCTAGTTTCACAGAAAATGATCCAGTAATAAGCTCTAAAACTGAAAATAAGCTAAAATGAGCTTATGTTGACTTTTGTTGACCAAAATTCCCAAATTCTGAAAATCTCAAAACTTATCAAGGAACACTTTTTGGATTGATTTGTGAAAGAAAATTAGTAAGTTTCTGAATTGGATAAGCCAATATGAGAAATCAGTCCACCTATTTATCACAGGGAATGACAAATGCTCAAGTGCTTATTTAAATGCTTATTTCTTACTCAAATCAAGATACTGTATAATTTCCTTGAATAAGCTAAAAGTTCAGATGTTAAGTGAGAGATGAGAACTGGTTTCATACAATTTCATCAAGAAACAAAGTAATGCTAAGTGATTGAAATCAAGGACTTTTCTGAATACTCTTTTACAAAGACATACCCAGACTTTTTTTGTGCCAATTGCCTTTTTGACTTAAGAAATGAGTTGAAAACTACTAAACCTGATTTATTATGACTGAATGACTTGAAATGAACTAAAATGAACCAATTACTAACAATTGAAAACAACTTGCAAGCTAATCCCAAACACTACTTTACTGAACTCTAACAAACTTTTATGAAAGAATTTTAAGCAATTGGCTAGACTGAGTAAAAGGAAATATCAGACTAAGTTTTATAACTAGAATGAAGTGCAAATTACCCAAAATCAAACAGTTTAACAAGCTAGAACTCAATATGATCAAATAAGCTGAAATGACTGATAAAGCTGAAAACATGACAAGAATAAGGCTAATGAGCAAGTATTAAGCTACAATTAAGCTACTCAAACTCTAAAATCAGATCAAATACTAGCTAAACACATTTGATCATGCAGTCAATTTCATTTACACTAGGAATTGAGCATATGATGAGATGGCATTTATACATGATCTCATCGTTCTTTTCGGGCTTTAAATGCATAAAAATGTCATAAAATACCATATATATGCTTGTGTTTGTTTACTTGTGTATTTTAGGTATGGATATCGTGAAAAAGACAAAAGATCACAAGAATCAAGGAAAAACGGACACGAGAAACGAAGACGTACAATGAACCGGGCCCTAATCATGTAATTCTCAACAAAAACCCTTGAAGATTTGAAGACATACAAGATTGATCCTCCAAGAATGAAGAAATGACACTTAAAACCCTTGTATATTAATAATTACAAGTTTGGTCCCTTAAGTTTGTCAAAATTACAAAAAGGTCCTTCAACTTTGAAGAAATGACAAGATTGGTCCCTCAACAAAATCAATTTGTCATATATGGTCCCTCATGAAGATTAAGAAGCAAAGAAGACCTTTGAAGATCAATAAAGTCCAAGATCAGTCCCTAAATTATCCAAGAATGGCAAAAATGATCCTTGATAACCTTTGTGTGAAGTTTGGTGCCAAAAGTGACAATTGGTGAAAGATATTAACAAAGGAATCAAGTTTTCATAGGCTGAAAACATGTTTTGCCAAAAATACCAAAAGATAAGGACCAAAGTTGCACACTTTGAAACATTTAAACAAAAAACGCGCCTAACAAAACACTTTCCCCCAAAATCGGATTGAACAAGTTACTGTTTATCTTTTACACCTCCAGTTTTTACCCAACTTAAACAAGGGTTAAAATCCAATTACTCTTGCACATGAGTAATTCACACGCGCAGAAACAAAACCCACACCTAAAAACCCCAATCCCACCACTGTGGACCCTACCCCCAATTCCCCATTCCACCAATCAGCATACACCTTGGTCCCCAAGCATCATGACGTGTCCAAAATCAACAGTGGAGGTTATTTGCTTACTCACAACGCAAAAACAAACGTCCAGGATTCAATTTGACAGCTCACCACTCAAACACGTCTAAGGGCATTTTGGAGATTTTCTAGTGATTAGGGTTTTGTTTTTAGGATTCTAGAATAGTCTATGAGTAGTATAAAAGGAGATGAGCCTGTTCATCATTCCTTGTTCCAGTTTTCAAGCTTTGCACTTGTAATTCCTTTTTTATGAAATAAAAGTTTGGTGTTTGAGAAAATCAAGTGTAATTCCTTTTTATTCTTTTAAAAAGTTGTGTGTTGTGTAAAAGCTTGATTCTGAGTTCCACTTTTAATTTGGTTAAATAATTTTGAGTTTCAAAATTATTTAAAGGTTTTTGAAAATTTGAATTTCTTTGAAGGAATTTGTTTCAAGAATCTGTGTTAAGAGGTTCATTAGAATTGGTAATAGAGAGTTTTTGAAACGTGTTAAGAAGGATTAAAAGTTTTTGGAAAAGTTTAAGAAAGGAGAAAGTAAAAACAGAATAATCATAGTTGTGCTTGTTCTTGTTATTTCTTTTTGATTTTCTTAACAGGGTTTGAAGGTGTGTTGTTGTTAAAGGATCAGCACCAACCCCAGTTGGTATTGGAGGTGGATTTACATCCACTAGGGCCCTGGATGTAGGGTCCTGAGGTAATCACTATTTTCCCTTTTTGAATTTCAGAAAAGTGAAAGCCTATATGATCTTGTATGATTGTTTGATATTTGTTGTTTAAGCTGATTGAATTAAGTTCTTGAGTGATGTTATGTATATTTTGAAGGTTTGGAATCAGTTTGGTTGCTTTTGAAAGTGTTTTGGTTTGTTTAAAACGTTTTCAAAAGTTTTTAAGGGGTGTTTGGATCTATGTTTAAGCAGGGTACAAATCATTGATTGTGTTTCAAATCATGTTAGATAGATTTAAAAAAGGTTAAGATAGGTTAGTAGTTAGATGGTAGTTAGTATAGAACAGATTGGAAGCAAGTGTGTGTGTTTTAAAAGGAATATAGCATAGAAATTTGCAGGGTTCATTTTTAGCTTATTTTGTGAGATTTTTGGTGCTTGGATTTTGCTAGCCATTAGATCATAGGGAGTTCTAAGATTTCTATTAGCTTGTATGCAAGTTGGTGAGTGTGTGTGCCAAGTTTGAGCCTTTGATAGTCACATTTGTGCAATCTGTTAGCTTAATTAACCACCAGACCTTAGAAATTGCATCAGCAACATGCATTTGCCTGTGTGAGCATTTTTGTGTAGTTTTTGGTGTGCTAGTTGATTGTTAATTGTTAGCTCTTGACTCCTTGTGCTTCAATAAGCACAAGGGTGCCCCCTGTCCACAATATCAACTCCAAGTAAGCCCACAGCCAAGACCTCTTGGTGTTTAATCTTTTGTGAAAAAAGCAAACAAAAAGCAAACCTGCTTGTGTTTCAATTTTGAAATTGCTTACGTTTTGGAATCATAACCTGTTGAATCTAACTAAAAAAGAAGTTGGTTTGTGGAATTAAGCTTATTAGAGGTCATTATTTGGTTTGGAAAAAGTAAAAAATAAAAAAGAAATTTTTATAAAAAGCATCACCCGTAACGGGCTCGAACCCTAGACCTCTCGCTGGAGGGTTAAGAGTTCTACCGCTAATCTAGATGTGCTTTTTACGTTAGACTCTCATTTCAATAGATATTTAACACGTTTTTCATTTCTAGCTTAAATAAAAAGCCGTGAGCAAATAAGCTCATTTGAGCTTATTGGTTTAACATTTTTGGCTTATTTGATTTTTCCTAGGATCTTTGTAGTATTTAAGACTTTTCTAGCCTAGTTTCATTTTTTTCCATTATTTGTTTATTTTCTAGCATTTATTTATTATCCGTTTTTATAAAATCATTAAAAAATAGAAAAAAGAGTTTTTATTTTTAGGAAAAATAATTTTTAGCTTTTAAAATAATATTTTGAGGTTTACAGCTTATTAGGTTTTTAATTTGGCTTATTTTTAATTTTATAAGATTTTAGGATTTTTAAGCAACTTTAAAAATTAATATAAAATTAATTAAGAGGTTTTAGAAACTTTAATTTACATTTTCTTCTTAGTTAGAATATTTAGGATTTTTGAGAATTTTTTAGAATTTATTTGAGAACTTTTTATTTTTAGGAATATTTTAATATTATTTTATTCATTAAATTTCAAAGTTTTATTTTTATTTCTTTTCCATTTTTCCTAGGTTCTTTATCATTAATTAGGACTTTTCCCATTTTTAGAATAATTTTATAGCTTTTAGATTTATTTTTATAATTATTTTAAGTTTAATAAGTTTTTAATTAGTCTAAATCATTTTTAGAGTTTTAAAAATAGTTTTTATAGCTTTTGATTTTTAGAAAATTACTTTTTAGTCTTATAATAATATAAGTTTAGTATTAGTTCAATAAAATCATATTTTGGACATTTTTATTAGTTGTATTTAATTTTAGGGCTTTAATTAGCATTTAAAATTAAATATTTAATTAATAAAAGGTTTTAAAATATCTTTGTTGGATTTTTATCTTCATTTATATTATTTAAGACTTGTTTTTAGCCTTTTAATCTTTTATTGATTTTGTTTTTGGTTTTAGTAAAAAATTTTTAATTTTGGTAGTTTTTCACGACTTTACGTTTACGTCTTTTACGTCGTAGTGTAATTTTAACGTAACCGTCTTTTCATCTTCTCATCCCCATTCTTCTCAATATTAATCTCAAATAAATACAAGTTAATTCACAACACATATACCTCCTTGGGAAACGAACTTTCTCTCTTTTTAAGTGATTGGGTCATTAACACTTGATTTTTCTTAAAGTCATTTGTTCGATACTTACCGCTATTTACGCTCTTTTCCTAAAGAGTAGTAAAACACTACAATCATTTTTGGCGCCGCTGCCGGGGAGGTGTGTCGTGTTTTAATTTGGAAGCTTTTGTTTTTGATATTATCCATAATAAGTATTTGTGTTAAGTGGAACTCCCTTAACACGTATTATCGGTGTACAAATATTATTAATATATTGTATTAAGTATCACAATCAAAATACAATATCTCCAAAAGTGTGAAAACACAACCTTAATTGGGATTTGATCTCCTAATTATTGTATTCGAATCTCAAACAAAAAGAAAAGGCAAAAATAGATAAATACTTTCGTGAAGCTCGATTTTGAAAAATACAAACTATAAGGTGGGTATAAGGCGGGTATTATAAAATATACCCTAAGGAAAAAGGCTCTTAAGTGCTTCGCGCCGCCTCGTTTCCCCGCTTGCTTGTGAGTATTTTGATATTGAAGGCTAATCGAGGGTTTTGCCGCCCAAAGTATTAATACGTATACTATATTTGCTTGGTTTTCTTTGTGATTAAACCCTCTTGAACAATTTGGTTTTCACCAAAGTTCTAAAGTCATTCGAAGGCGTTCACTCCACGTGATCGTTTTCATTCCTTTGAGGCTTCTTTAATCAAGAGTTTGATTCAAGGAGAGATTTTGTAGATTGTTGTCTACGAAGATACACCAAAATCCAAAAAAATTAAATATCATCAAAAACACAAAAAAATTGAAAATTCACAAAACAACCAAAAAGAATCTTCTTTGCTCACCTCCCATTCTTCGTGAAGTTTATGATCACTCGTAATCAAGCAAAACGAGCTCGTAAACGTCTTCAAAAGCAAGCAAATCAAGGATCGTTGATTGTTGAAGAACCTCCAATTGTTGAACCTATTGTAGAACAAGAAGCTATCATGGCTAATCGTACTATGATGGAGTTGCTACAAGCACCCACCGAGGGTTTTGGAGAGGCTATTGTGATTCCCGCCATCCTTGCGGAGAATTTCGAGATTAAGACGGGTTTAATGTCGATGTTGCAAGCAAACAAGTTTAGAGGTCACGAGAAAGACAACCCGCATTACCACATTAGGAATTTCAACCGTCTCACCGCTACTAGCAAATTTAAGGATGTTCCACATGACGCCATTAAGATGATGTTGTTTCCATACTCGTTGGATGGACCCGCAAAAATTTGGCTCGAGAAAGAACCGCCAAATTCGATTTTGACATGGGCCGATCTCGTTTCTAAGTTTGTGAACAAGTTTTTTCCACCATCTAAAACAACACACTTAAAAAATGAGATTTCACGATTTGTGCAACGTAATAATGAAAGTTTTTCAATGGCATGGGAACGCTTTAAAGAGATGTTACATGAATGTCCTCACCATGATTTTTCGGAATTGCATCAAGTGGATACTTTTTATAATGGGCTTAATGATCATGAACGAGATTATTTGAACGCCGCCGCGGGTGGTAATTTTTTGTGCAAGACGACAAATGAGGCTTTACAAATCATTGAAAATCGATCTAAGGTTTATAGCCCTCGTAACACACCGAGTGTTGCCAATATGGGTTCGTCATCTTCGTCACAATCGTCTCGTAGCATTAACGCCTTACATGATGAAGCTAATGAGGAAAATCGGTTTTTTGATAGAATTGCTAATCTACTGTCCCATTGGAAGGCTCAAGAAGCTTCCAATTCCGCTTCGGTTAAAGCGGTTGCTAAGAGTTGTTTATCTTGTGGGGGAGCTCATGATCTTTCCGAGTGCATTACCGCGGATGGTAACACTTCGAGTGCTTATGTAGCAACGGGAACTTATAACCAAAACGGCCAAGGTTCCCGCCAAAATCAAGCTCCACCCAACCAAAATGTTAATAATTATCGAAACAACAACCAAGGTAATTACCAAGGCAACACACGCAATTACAACAAAGGGAATTATCAAAGTGGGAATGGACAAATCTCTAATCAAAATCAAAACCGTGATTTTCAAAACACTACACAAGGTTTTCAAAATGCTCACACTAAAAATTTGCAAGGAGAATTTTTGGATTATGCAAAAGCAAATGATGCTAAATTTGATAATATGCAACGTGAGATGATTAGCTTAAGGTCCGAGTTGAAAAACGAGCTTAAAAATGAACTTGCTAATGAACTAAAAACTCATGCAAACAAAATGGAAGGAAATGTCCAACGTCTTCAACAAAACCAACAAAAGATGGAATTAGGACAACATGAGATTAAGCAAGAGTTATTAAAAGCGGATGCTAGGCAATCAAAATTTGAGGACCGAATGGCTAAGATGTTTGAAGCTATCATGTGTAAGCCCTCTTCTTCGGGTGGTCTTCCTAGTGATACCATTAACAACCCGAGGGGAGAATTGAAGGTTGTTGCTACACGAAGTGGTAAAACTTTCAAGGAACCAATCTCTCGTCCAAGTACTTCTACGGAGAAGGAAATCGAGAAAGAACCCGAGGTGATGGTCGAAAAGGAGCATATTACAATCCCACGAAGTACCGCTCATACCACACCTACGGTTGAACCAATACCAATTGTGGAACCCGAGTTTCCAAGGCCGTTGCCTAATGACCAACCCATACCACCTTTACCCTACCCTTCAAGAAGAAACAAAGAGAAGGCACAAGAACGGAACAATTATCAATTTGAGCTATTTATGAAAATGTTTCGTGATTTGCATTTCAACATAAGTTTTGCCGATGCTTTAATCATGATGCCTCGATTTGCCGCAAACTTCAAAAGTATGCTAAACAACAAAGAAAAGTTACAACAATCGTCTAGTTGTTCATCGGTTTTTCTTAGCCGCATACCACAAAAAGTCGGTGATCCCGGTAAATTTTTGATTCCGTGTGCAATACAAGATATGGAGGAATGCTACGCCTTGGCCGATCTTGGCGCTAGTATTAATTTAATGCCTCTCGAGATTTTCAAATCGCTTTCGCTTCCGGCTCTTACTCCTTCGAACATGTCTATCGAGATGGCCGATCATTCTACGATTTTAGCATGTGGAGTAGCCGAGGACGTTTTCGTTAAAGTCGGAAAGTTTTACTATCCCGTTGACTTTATCGTTGTAGACATTCCCATCGATCGAAAAGTTCCTCTCATTTTGGGTCGTTCATTTTTGGATACATCAAGAGCACTTATCGATGTTCATGCTCGAAAAATCACCCTTCGTTTCAATGAAGAAGAACTTGTCATCAATGCAACACAAAACTCCAATCTTTCTCATGTCTATTCTATTGCAACTTTAAACCATGGTGACTCGACCAATGTCATTTGCAAAGAATTTTCACCAAGAGTTTTAGGAAATGTCGCCAAAAACAATTTACCATTTCCTCCGCCGGTGGAGGTTATGAGTATAAAGCCTACAAAGAAGAAACCGTCAACACTTGAATCGAAAAATCCTTCACCTCACCTCGAACATTCATTCTTGAAAAGTGTTGATAAGTTGCCGGTTTCTACGAAAGATCTTTCGGATGATGAATATGTAGACCCCAATGGGGAGGTTTTCTTCGTCGATAAACGTTTTGAGAACTTGCCACCACCAAAACCAAAACGGTTTCAAAATGTGAGAATTTTTAGTGTAACTAACATCGTCTTAGAAACACCGAATATTTTCGACATAATCAAAAAGGGTTTTCATAAGGAGAGTTTAAAAGATAACAAAGGAAAAGATCTTAAATGTGATTTAATTGATTTTTCTACAAATCTAACTCCGTCATCACCACGTGATTTGAGTGCTACAAGCTCGTCTACTCCTTTTGACGATGTTTTGTGTGGTTCTAGTATGGGGGAAGCCCCTTATGTTCCCTCATCCTTGTCCACCGAGGACGAGATATTCGATCCCGGAATTTCATGTAAAGGGAAATCTCGGTCTTCCACCGATGCAATAAATGGAAGTTATATCTATTTGCTTGGTGCGAGTCTACCTCGAGTAGCTCAAACGTTTGTCTTACCAATTGTCTCACCCTTCTACTTCTCATCTATTTTCTTCAAACTCTTTGAGTTTATGGCACATGTTGAAGTGGCGTTAAATTGTTTTTCCAATGGAAACGAGAACGCCATCTTCGACCCCGGTATTTTGCATCACCTAAGGACTTAGTCCTTTATACCGGTTGCTTTTTGGGCCTTGTTTATCATGTAAGCCCCACCAAAAATTGACCACACCATGAATTTCCCTAAATGTTCACATTTTGAGGGGATCGAGTCGAGCTCATGACTCGGTAATCAAAAACGAGGTGCCTCGTGGGGGAGATCCCATGCTTATCTTTTATATTCACTAATAAGGGGACTTGTGCCCTTCCAACTCGTTGTCTCGTGGTTGTTTGTGATTGTGTTATCTAGATCATCATCATCATCTACGATTGAAGACTCTCGTGTTCGTTTACGTGAGCCTCCATCGTTCGTTTGAAGAAGTTTTTCACGATTCCATGACATATCCTTTTATGTTCTAACCTTAGGTTTTTAGCACACTTCATAAACGGCTATTACTTATTGGTTACACCCTTTCCATGCTAGATTAGGCATTCGACTACGTCTCTATTATGGGGGTGTTTGCACCCCTAGACTCAAAACATTGAGGACAATGTTTAACTTTAGTATGGGGGGGTGAATAGATACTTGCCTTGCCAAACCTTCACGCTTTCCAAAGTTTATCGTTTTGTTATCATTTTCTTGCTAAATAAGGCTAAAAATGGCCAAATTTTAAAAATTTTCTTAGTTTTCATAAGTGTTTTTAAGACACGAATGTATATTTTCCGATGGGTAGAATAAGAGTTAATTTTTGACTTGATGGGCATTTGGAGCCATTTACATTCCTTAACCCGCTCAATTCAAGTTTTGCTAGACTTTTATATAGGGAGCTTTAAAACGCGAAAGTCTTAATTCATTCGGGTTAAGAACAAGAACTTTTCGCAAGTTCCTATAATTGATTCTAGAAAGTCACTTATCAAGTGAACTATAAAACGCATTCTCTAAACTTGAAAAAGTCGTGCAAGATCCTATAGGTGGCTTGAAAACCCAAAACTTTGATTTGATATAGTCTTAATGAAAGCTAATCCAAATTTGGCTTAATTTTGACTTGCATGGCTAAGTATTCACGAGTCTCTTTAATTAGAGGTCTTTATATAGTGAAGAACGAGAAATGATAGAGTTAGACAAGTGATCATGCTAAACGTAGAACATGAAAATGTTCTTTCAAAAACTCATATGTTTTTAATTGTGGCTTTTTCTTCCCATAAGATCAATGCATTAGGAATAAAACATAATTGCAATAAGTAAGGTCGTACGATTTGAAAAGTTACTTAGCCTCTAGCGCAAGATCGTTTAAAAGTTGCTCGGGGTTGAATAGAGTTCATAGCCAAGGCATAACTTATTGAAGCGGGACGCGAAGATTGGCGATCATCCAAAAAGGCCCTAACAAGGCATGAGGAGCTCTATTTTTGCTAAAGATCCAAAGATGATGTGAAATATCATTATTCCAAAATCAATATGAAGGATCGAGACACACGACGAGAAGCAATTACTCCCCTAAAGAATGGAGAAAGTCTATCCAAAAAGACCCTAACAAGGTATGAGGATAAATATATCCAAGTCCGAAAAGGAGGCGGATCGTTGTATATCAAAATCCAAAGTAAAGATTGAAGAAAAATGATGAAGTCGTGGTCCTATATGAAGAATCTCTCAAAAACGTCAAGTGAAAAAATTCCAATTATATGAAGAGAAGACCATAATTTCAAGAACGTCTTCCCAAGATTTGAAGTATGAAGTACATGCCAAATATCGGTCCGAGAAAGGTCTCAAATCGTGAAACGAGTTATGCCAAGATATGAACTTAAGGAGATACACGAGAAGCCGTTTTAAAAGATTTTGTCCTTCGGCTAACTATTGATCAAATCGTGCTACTTTGCTTTCGGACTAATAATTACTCAAATAAGTCAATATGAATCACTTGTGATCCATGACAAATAGATAAAAAATGCTAGTAACCCATTTCCTTTTATAATAACTAGGATTGCAGGGAGAAAAAGTATTACACAATTTGGACGTATGAGTAGTGTTAGCATTGTGACTTGTACCAACAATGATCTTGTTTTTGCACTTAGCATGGAATGTATGACAATCAAGGATGACGAAGTTTACTCTAAGGGACATTAACTTGTTTCTATTCTTTGACCCTAAAAGTCACCTTTTGGTGATGAAAATCATACATTATGTCTTTACACATTCTCGTAGTATGTTGCAAGTCTTTTACTCTTCAATAAAGGTTAATAAAATTGAACTTTGGTAATGCTTAGATACTTTATTCTAGCATTGCGTGAGGGCACGGCAATGGCTTAGTATGGGGGAGTGATGAGATGGCATTTATACATGATCTCATCGTTCTTTTCGGGCTTTAAATGCATAAAAATGTCATAAAATACCATATATATGCTTGTGTTTGTTTACTTGTGTATTTTAGGTATGGATATCGTGAAAAAGACAAAAGATCACAAGAATCAAGGAAAAACGGACACGAGAAACGAAGACGTACAATGAACCGGGCCCTAATCATGTAATTCTCAACAAAAACCCTTGAAGATTTGAAGACATACAAGATTGATCCTCCAAGAATGAAGAAATGACACTTAAAACCCTTGTATATTAATAATTACAAGTTTGGTCCCTTAAGTTTGTCAAAATTACAAAAAGGTCCTTCAACTTTGAAGAAATGACAAGATTGGTCCCTCAACAAAATCAATTTGTCATTTATGGTCCCTCATGAAGATTAAGAAGCAAAGAAGACCTTTGAAGATCAATAAAGTCCAAGATCAGTCCCTGAATTATCCAAGAATGGCAAAAATGATCCTTGATAACCTTTGTGTGAAGTTTGGTGCCAAAAGTGACAATTGGTGAAAGATATTAACAAAGGAATCAAGTTTTCATAGGCTGAAAACATGTTTTGCCAAAAATACCAAAAGATAAGGACCAAAGTTGCACACTTTGAAACATTTAAACAAAAAACGCGCCTAACAAAACACTTTCCCCCAAAATCGGATTGAACAAGTTACTGTTTATCTTTTACACCTCCAGTTTTTACCCAACTTAAACAAGGGTTAAAATCCAATTACTCTTGCACATGAGTAATTCACACGCGCAGAAACAAAACCCACACCTAAAAACCCCAATCCCACCACTGTGGACCCTACCCCCAATTCCCCATTCCACCAATCAGCATACACCTTGGTCCCCAAGCATCATGACGTGTCCAAAATCAACAGTGGAGGTTATTTGCTTACTCACAACGCAAAAACAAACGTCCAGGATTCAATTTGACAGCTCACCACTCAAACACGTCTAAGGGCATTTTGGAGATTTTCTAGTGATTAGGGTTTTGTTTTTAGGATTCTAGAATAGTCTATGAGTAGTATAAAAGGAGATGAGCCTGTTCATCATTCCTTGTTCCAGTTTTCAAGCTTTGCACTTGTAATTCCTTTTTTATGAAATAAAAGTTTGGTGTTTGAGAAAATCAAGTGTAATTCCTTTTTATTCTTTTAAAAAGTTGTGTGTTGTGTAAAAGCTTGATTCTGAGTTCCACTTTTAATTTGGTTAAGTAATTTTGAGTTTCAAAATTATTTAAAGGTTTTTGAAAATTTGAATTTCTTTGAAGGAATTTGTTTCAAGAATCTGTGTTAAGAGGTTCATTAGAATTGGTAATAGAGAGTTTTTGAAACGTGTTAAGAAGGATTAAAAGTTTTTGGAAAAGTTTAAGAAAGGAGAAAGTAAAAACAGAATAATCATAGTTGTGCTTGTTCTTGTTATTTCTTTTTGATTTTCTTAACAGGGTTTGAAGGTGTGTTGCTGTTAAAGGATCAGCACCAACCCCAGTTGGTATTGGAGGTGGATTTACATCCACTAGGGCCCTGGATGTAGGGTCCTGAGGTAATCACTATTTTCCCTTTTTGAATTTCAGAAAAGTGAAAGCCTATATGATCTTGTATGATTGTTTGATATTTGTTGTTTAAGCTGATTGAATTGAGTTCTTGAGTGATGTTATGTATATTTTGAAGGTTTGGAATCAGTTTGGTTGCTTTTGAAAGTGTTTTGGTTTGTTTAAAACGTTTTCAAAAGTTTTTAAGGGGTGTTTGGATCTATGTTTAAGCAGGGTACAAATCATTGATTGTGTTTCAAATCATGTTAGATAGATTTAAAAAAGGTTAAGATAGGTTAGTAGTTAGATGGTAGTTGGTATAGAACAGATTGGAAGCAAGTGTGTGTGTTTTAAAAGGAATATAGCATAGAAATTTGCAGGGTTCATTTTTAGCTTATTTTGTGAGATTTTTGGTGCTTGGATTTTGCTAGCCATTAGATCATAGGGAGTTCTAAGATTTCTATTAGCTTGTATGCAAGTTGGTGAGTGTGTGTGCCAAGTTTGAGCCTTTGATAGTCACATTTGTGCAATCTGTTAGCTTAATTAACCACCAGACCTTAGAAATTGCATCAGCAACATGCATTTGCCTGTGTGAGCATTTTTGTGTAGTTTTTGGTGTGCTAGTTGATTGTTAATTGTTAGCTCTTGACTCCTTGTGCTTCAATAAGCACAAGGGTGCCCCCTATCCACAATATCAACTCCAAGTAAGCCCACAGCCAAGACCTCTTGGTGTTTAATCTTTTGTGAAAAAAGCAAACAAAAAGCAAACCTGCTTGTGTTTCAATTTTGAAATTGCTTACGTTTTGGAATCATAACCTGTTGAATCTAACTAAAAAAGAAGTTGGTTTGTGGAATTAAGCTTATTATAGGTCATTATTTGGTTTGGAAAAAGTAAAAAATAAAAAAAAAAAATTATAAAAAGCATCACCCGTAACGGGCTCGAACCCTAGACCTCTCGCTGGAGGGTTAAGAGTTCTACCGCTAATCTAGATGTGCTTTTTACGTTAGACTCTCATTTCAATAGATATTTAACACGTTTTTCATTTCTAGCTTAAATAAAAAGCCGTGAGCAAATAAGCTCATTTGAGCTTATTGGTTTAACGTTTTTGGCTTATTTGATTTTTCCTAGGATCTTTGTAGTATTTAAGACTTTTCTAGCCTAGTTTCATTTTTTTTCCATTATTTGTTTATTTTCTAGCATTTATTTATTATCCGTTTTTATAAAATCATTAAAAAATAGAAAAAAGAGTTTTTATTTTTAGGAAAAATAATTTTTAGCTTTTAAAATAATATTTTGAGGTTTACAGCTTATTAGGTTTTTAATTTGGCTTATTTTTAATTTTATAAGATTTTAGGATTTTTAAGCAACTTTAAAAATTAATATAAAATTAATTAAGAGGTTTTAGAAACTTTAATTTACATTTTCTTCTTAGTTAGAATATTTAGGATTTTTGAGAATTTTTTAGAATTTATTTGAGAACTTTTTATTTTTAGGAATATTTTAATATTATTTTATTCATTAAATTTCAAAGTTTTATTTTTATTTCTTTTCCATTTTTCCTAGGTTCCTTATCATTAATTAGGACTTTTCCCATTTTTAGAATAATTTTATAGCTTTTAGATTTATTTTTATAATTATTTTAAGTTTAATAAGTTTTTAATTAGTCTAAATCATTTTTAGAGTTTTAAAAATAGTTTTAATAGCTTTTAATTTTTAGAAAATTACTTTTTAGTCTTATAATAATATAAGTTTAGTATTAGTTCAATAAAATCATATTTTGGACATTTTTATTAGTTGTATTTAATTTTAGGGCTTTAATTAGCATTTAAAATTAAATATTTAATTAATAAAAGGTTTTAAAATATCTTTGTTGGATTTTTATCTTCATTTATATTATTTAAGACTTGTTTTTAGCCTTTTAATCTTTTATTGATTTTGTTTTTGGTTTTAGTAAAAAAATTTTAATTTTGGTAGTTTTTCACGACTTTACGTTTACGTCTTTTACGTCGTAGTGTAATTTTAACGTAACCGTCTTTTCATCTTCTCATCCCCATTCTTCTCAATATTAATCTCAAATAAATACAAGTTAATTCACAACACATATACCTCCTTGGGAAACGAACTTTCTCTCTTTTTAAGTGATTGGGTCATTAACACTTGATTTTTCTTAAAGTCATTTGTTCGATACTTACCGCTATTTACGCTCTTTTCCTAAAGAGTAGTAAAACACTACAATCAGCATACAGTCAACTTTTTAGTGGAACAAAAATAGTAAAATTTACACCTTAGCAATTGAAGCCTCCATTGTAGGAGAAGGCAGGCGCTGAGCCTCCTTTAATCTGCTAAGAGAATACTAAAACACCACTAATCACCACCATTTACCATCTACAATCATCTACAACCATTATCATCATCATATCAACTACAACAGCTACTCAACTCTGCAACTATGGCTTCTGAATGGAAAGAACAGCTTCAGTCTTCAAATTAGCTTCCAGTGATCAAGTTATGATCACTAAAAACAACAGATATCAATAGAGATTGAACAGTAGAACAGAACAGTAAGAAGATTGAAGGAATTTGGGAATTTTATTGAATTGTAATGGAAAAGTTGTTACAAGATTGTTATAACTACCTAACAGACTCTCAAGTGTGTGTGAAGCACTTGAGAGTTGTTGCTATCTATCTTTCTAACAGGAATGAGAGAAAGAAATTAAGTGTGTGTGTTTTCATACTTAAGCTACGTATCTACAAATGAGAACTCCTATGCCTATTTATAGAATGGAAATGTGAAGTAGTTGGGGTTGGTGACGTGTAAGAGCCAATCAATTGCTTCCACATGGACAATTCTGCTTGATTGAATTTTGCAGGTGAAGAACACTTTTGGGGATTTTTGATTGAAATGATTTCATGTTAATTGAGTTGTTGGTTGTATTCGTCTCTTGATTTTGATCAACTTTGATGTTTATATCATCTTCTGAAATGCATTCTAGCTCAATCTCGATCCTGGCAATTTTGTTTGTAGAAGATGACACGTGGCAGGTTGTGATTTGTCTTTACTAGCTCACACGGATTGCTATCCAAATTGGATAAAAGAATTATTGAGTGGCATAATATTATTGGTGGAGAACTGGTGAGTGGAGGACACTGTTGAGATTTGATTACTGGCGGCTGTGAGTGGCCAGGTGTCAATGATTTGGCAATCCTGGTGAACCCTTTCTTGCATTCTGATTGGTTGTTTACTCCTTCACACAGATTAAGCACAAACTACTTTCCAAAGTTGGCAGAAAAGGTCTTTGTACTTGGCAGTTTGGTATTTTAAGCTAGAATCTTTATTCCTTTGGCAATTTCAGTCCTTCCACTTGCAAACTTGATCAAATAGCTCCTTTTGCTGAGTTGACTTGAAGGTTGACCTTGTTTGACTTTAATCTTGACTTTGACAATTTTGCACTTTAGCCCCTCAACTTTGTAAAGTTGTCAAGATAGGTCCTTGCACTTCAAAGTCTTGTCACTTTTGATCCTTCTTTGTCTTTTTCATCCAATTAAGCTTAATTTTCTTCTTGTTTGCTTGAAATTGTATCCTTCTTACCTATTTGAGCACAAACAAATAATATACCACATAATACTGCTTTTATAGCACAAAAGTTAGATAATTTCCTTGTGTTTTAGGGTGTTTTGTTGATTAATTGATATGAGTTTTTGCTCATATCAAATCCCCTACATTTGAACATTGTCATGTCCTCATGCAATGCTATATTTTAAAGCACAAGTTTACATTTTCCTCATAATTAATCCACCTTGGCCATTATGGAATGTATCTACACTACTCTACACTATATGATGCATGATTTTGATTTTTTAACAATGCAATGAACAAAATACAATTCTATTTATATCTTTTTGGTTTTTCTTGAAATGGTTTGATGGAAATAACTCATAAAGAATTCAATGACTTTGATTAGGGCTTGGGTACCATGGAAATTTATCACCCTCAAGTTTCACTTTCCCCATACCAAGCTTAAAAATAGAATCATTGTATTCACAAGTAAAAAGTGCATCAACTCATTCATGACAATTAAATGTGGAACCGGTTATTAATTGAGCAAACTGATTTTGGGCAAATTTGTCATTATTTAAAGCGTGAAATATAAGAAATGTAAAATCCAAAAATAAGGAAGCATGGTTTTAATCCTAAGTAATCCTCTCATCCATTACTTGAAAAACCGCTCACAATTAATATAAATCCGTTTCAAGAGTAATAAGTCATTCGCCTTATGTATAAAATCCTCATGTCATGCTTTCATAAGTAGCTACACACTCGCTAAAGAAAGAAAAATAAAACTCATGCAATAATTTACATCCGCCGCCTTTTTGAGACTTTGGATCTTCAACCCCGCAACCCGTCAAGGTAATATTGGATTGGAGCAATCTATTGAATCCCCGCAACCCGTCAAGGTAATATTGGAATCCAATAGTCACTATAATTAACACCACACTGCCCCTCTTGGGAGTCTTGTATAATTATTATTTTTCTTTTCTTTTTCTTTTTTTTTTCTTTTTTTTTTCTAGCCACTCATTTTTTTGATAAGCCGCTCTTATTTTTCTTTACTCCTCACAAAGAAAGTAGAAAAGAATAAAAGGAAAAACACCCTCTAAATATTAAGCATGACATAAGTCTAATACACATAAAACGTTCTAACTTAGAATCTTAAGACGTACTTATATCAACCATGAATGATTAGTCAAAAATGCATAAGAGATTACAAACCAATTAAAACCGTTCTTGATTATTTATTAACATATATACATGCGAAGAAATTAGAGGTAAAGAAGAGAATGGTTTAACCACAAGTAATTATCTGAAGTTTATCTAGCCCTTTTATACTTGCTTCAACTCTATCATTTCCCATTCTCCACAAGTTTAAAATCTCAAATAATGAGATTGGTGGATGCTTAGCCTAATAGACCAATGAAGGACTACATGGTTAAGGATACTAGCTAGAGGATGCTAAGATAAGCAAACTCGGGTTAAGTCAAAATATCCATGGTGGGCCTAATATGTCAAAGAATTCTAAATTTGTTAAACCATGTCCTTATTATATTTTTCTTTCTTTTTTAATTTTTCATAAAGAACAAAAGAAGAAATATATACAATGCAAATGTGTTATGCAAATGAAAAATGATTGATGCAAAAATTATGAATGCATATTTTTGGTGGCCAAAGTAGATCAAAAATTTGAAAAATGTTTGAAAAATTAATTTTCCAAGTTATCATGAAGATCAATGACAAGTTCTAGGTAAGGTCACTTCGATAGAAGACCCCCATACACTTAAGCTAAACATTGTCCTCAATGTTTAAGAGCATGGAAGTATAAAAACTTCCCCTACACTTATGACAATGAATAGACTTTGCTTAACCCAGGTTAAGGAAAGGTCAACTATTGGTGAATTCATGTTTAAGCACAAGGTGTCAATGAAAGATCACAATAGTAACGAAGTGAATCGGATACAAGGGCCTCCTCCATAATCTCTGTTAGAAATATGTTTTTACGTATATAAGAAGTATCGGTCACTCCACAATATTATTAATGTTGTAATAGCTCGTAGTTAACAAATAGTCATTAGTTGCTTATTAAGTTAAGTAAGAACCGGTCCATGGGCTTGTCATGGACCGGCCCAAGCCCATTGTAAGCTTGGAGTATAAATACCCCTTTCCACCATGGAAAGGGGTTGGTTGTTGTCATTTTCTAGTTTCTATTTATTGAAATAACACATAGTTTCTCTCACTTTCTCTCTCTAACTTTCTCTCTCTAGAAATCAACAAACCCCTTCATAGATTCATAGGTTATCAATATTCTACATTTGGTATCAAGAGCTATGGGGTGATTTAAGGTAGTGATTTGTGTGGTTTTTTAGTTTTTGATTGTATTAGTGTTCTTTAAGAAAAACCATCTTGATTCTTGGTGTTTTTGGTGTTTTTGTGATTGGGATTAGTGGATAAGTATTAGTTTTTACTTATTATTGTAGAAATCACAAAACTTTTTGGGTTATTTGGTCAAAATCTGGGTTTAATCTTCATTTTTAGTGGTCGACTGTTCATCGAACAAGGTTTCCGATTAACCCAGCAGAAGTTCCGGATCAAGAAGTTCCGGATCAAGAAGTTCCGGATCAAGAAGTTCCGGATCAAGAAAGTTCCGAACCAAGGAAACTTCCGAATCAAGAAGTTCCGGATCAAGAAGTTCCGGATCAAGAAACTTCCGAATCAAGAAGTTCCGAATCAAGAAGTTCCAAATCAAGAAGTTCCGGATCAAGAAGTTCCGGATCAAGAAAGTTCCGAACCAAGGAAACTTCCGAACCAAAAAGTTCCGGATCAAGCCAAAAAGTTCCGAACCAAGAACTTCCGAACCAAGAAGTTCCGGATCAAGCCAAAGTTCCGAACCAAGAACTTCCGAATCAAGAAGTTCCGGATCAAGCCAAAAGTTCCGAATCAAGGTAATTCCAAGCCAAATCTTCCGAATCAAACTTCCGAATCAACAAAAGTTCCGAATCAAGGGTTATTTTGCTTGTTTTTTCGACGATTTTTAGAGGATTTAATCTTGGTTTCTTATAACAAAAACGCAACACAATTCACAAGCTTTACTTCACTGCTCGATCAACCGATAATCTTTGTCTCTTTGAAGTTAACAAAATGAATCCGAATTCAGTAATGCCTCAGATGACATCACTTACGGATATTTCGGTAATTACGGGAACGGATAATCGCCCGCCAATGCTCATCAAAGAAGTTTTTAAAGCTAGGCAAGGCCGGATGATGTCTTATCTTAAGGGAAAACCGGTTTATGGGAGGCTTATGGTTAAGTCAATTTTAAATGGTCCACTTGACTATGGTACCATAGTGGTCAACAATGTGACTCGACCAAGAGAATTTGAAGAACTTACACCAGCCCAACAACTTGTTGCCGATGCAGACGAGAAAGCTCTTCAAACAATTCTCCAAGCCCTTCCCCATGACATCTATAGGATGGTGAGTCAGTATACGGTGGCAAAGGATTTATGGGAACGTCTTAAGGTGTTGCTACAAGGCACGTCTCTCACCAAACAGGAAAGGGAATGTCAGTTGTATGACCTGTTTGACAGATTCACTTACAACCCAGGGGAAACGCTTCATGATTATTACTTCAGATTCACCACACTCATGAACGATCTGAATGTATACAATCTGGTGATTGCTCCATTCCAGGTTAACACCAAATTCTTGAATACTTTACCTCAAGCTGAATGGGGTGAGTATATTACCGATGTTAAGTTAACCAGGGATCTACATAAGTGCAATTTGGATCAACTATATGCTTTTCTTCAGCAACATGAGAAACATGTGATCATGCACCGTTCTCCACGAGGTATGTACCATGATTCATTAGCTTTGATGGCGAATCAACCAAGCTTGTCTCACAACAACACTCCTTATATTTTGGGACATCAAGCCTATCATCCATCACCTTACATGACACCAGCCTTTCACCAATACTCGATTCTACCACAACCACCCACCTCACATCAGCAACAATATCGGTTCAGTGCACCTTCATCACAATATGCTACACAACCTCACCCAGCTAGTATTGCACCTTATGCTCAATCTTCATATTCATCTTATCAAGAGAATGCAGCATATCCAACATGCTACCCTGATCAAATGAGTATTCCTTCTAGTGATTATGCAGCTCAAGATCAAGCAATGTACTGTGATGATGAGGAAGTCCCCGTTCCTGTATTTAAACAAGGTGCTGATCCAGTTGAAGTGTTAACCACTATGTCTGCCTATCTCACAAGGACTTTAAGCAAACGAGGATTTAGGGGATCAGCTCCTACCAACAATCACTTGAGGAATTCATCCAATTCTCGCCAACAAGCTACAATTGAGAATGGCAGGGTAATGGTTCAGCCTATTCAACCATATCAGGGGAGACCTACCACATCAACTACCAATGCTCGCACGGTCAATCAGGCACCAATGGTCAATCCTGCTCCACGGGCTAATTCCACGGGCAAGTTGCGAATGATTACATGCTACAACTGCAAGGAAGAGGGTCATATGTCCAGGGATTGTAAGAAACCCAAGAGGAGAAGGGATGGACAATGGTTTGCAGAAAAGATCTATCTGGTGAATGCTCAAGCACAAGGAAGGGAACTTGATGAAGAGGAGCTTGCATTTCTTGCTGATCCAGGGATTGTTGAACAAGACACGGTCACCACACAGAATGCAGCATACCAAGCAGATGATCTCGATGCGTATGACTCAGACTGTGATGACTTTCAATCTGCAAAGGCTGCTCTCATGGCAACTATCTCCAGCTTAGGGCCAGAAAAGAGATCTGAGGTACTTATTAATACCACCGATAATACCACTGATGCTAGTATTCAACCACATCAAGTTGTGCAAGAGAGTGCTGATTCGAATGAATCTTCGGTGGTGAGTCTTTCAAACGAAGAGACAAACAATGATAGCAATATCAATGTAAGTCCCCAGACTTTGAGTGAATCACAACCGGGACCCATTTCGCATACGCCTACTCCTGCTCAACAAGATTTGGTCATGGTTCCTGCTACATTACTTAGCCAAATGAATGCTGCACTCTTAGAAACCTTAGCTAAGAATAAGAATTTGTCTGATGAGCTTGCCTTAAGCAATGAGAAAGTTCAAACCTTGGAATTAGTGCCTTCGTCTAGTGTTCTAACTAATCCCGAATATGATCATTTTAGAAACAAACAAATAGATCACTTGCAAGAAATTGAAAATTTAAGAGCAAATCTGACTAATGAACTTAAAGAAAAGGAGTTAGTGGTCACTAATTTTCAAAAACTTCAAACGGATTTTGAATCACTAGAGTCTAAGAAGAATGAAATGGAGATTAATGCCACTAATAAGATTAGAAGTCTAGATTACTTGCTGCTAAGACAATACGCTGCTTCTCAACTAGTGCACTTATTTGATGCTTCGTTTAGAGAGTTTAACTTATCACGTCTAAAAGGCCTTCCCCCTAATCCACGGTATGCAAAACAAGCTTTAAGACATAGTCCTAGACTTTATAATGCAACTCAATTAGGATTGGCTTTAGACCCGATTGTTTTTCCCGATGACCGAACAAGTAAGGATCTATTTGATGAGGATCGGTCATACAATTCTACAAAATATCCCGAGTGTGATTATTTTAAATTGAATAAGGAGCTTGCAAAAACGGATTTTAGAATTCGCTTCCATATGGACAAAGATCTCATAACAGCACCGACCTACATACTAGATGAAGAAAACCCTAGTACATTTCCTACACTTGTCAATATGGAAGGTCCTAAGGAAATTCCAAAGGATCTTCCACCGGTTAGCACTGTATGGTTAAACTTGCAAGAGATTAATCAATACTTTACTAATTTTGACAAGGTCATTTTGGATTGTACGACTTCAAATGGCTTAAATGCCGGAGAATGGGCTTTCGAACATATGAACGAGGTGTGTAAAAATGAGATCAATCCGTTTGTCGAAAGTCTAAAAGGAACTTTTGCATCTCTTAAGGAAAATCTTGTGTTTGAAATTGGTGAAGTTCAAAAAGTGTTTTATGAAATGGACACCGCTTACGAACTACAACTAATTGAAAAAGAAAAGATTTTAACCGAATATGACCGATTCTTGTCTGCAGTAATCTCGTGTGATGTGCTTACTACTGTAAATGTTAATTATTCGAATGAGCTTACATCCGCTATGATTAATTGTGATGATGTGCATATATGTGATGATGTTTGTGATCTTTCTGTAAATGTTGCTGATACTGTAAATGAGGTAGATAATCATTCTTGTCACGAATCTAACGCTGAGTTTTTAAAGCTACAAGATTCTTACAATTTACTTTCAAAACGCTTTAATCAACTAGAACAACATTGTATATCTTTAGAATTAAAACAACAAACTCAAAATGAGGATCTTTTGATATCAAATGGTTGTGAAAACGGTGTTGAGACGAGTGACAAGATGATTGCAATTGTTAAGACATTAGAGGAAGAAATCATGAGATTGAAGAGAGAGGTATCATCAAAGGAAACATTAAAATTGGAACTAGAGGCTGCAGAGTCTAAAAACCAAGTCTTAGAAATTAGACTTTCGTCTGTTCTAGGGGAGATGGATCGGACAAGACAGGGATTATCCGCTCTTTATGGTTCACTAGAAGAACGCTTCGCTTTTAATGCGGCACAGCAACAATCTTATGTTGAACAACTGAACCAAAAGTGCGAAGAAATCTCTGATTTGAACATCCTGCTCATAGACAAAAATATGGTTTTGGCTGAGTTAAAGGAGACACTTCTTCTCACCCGACAAGAAGTTGTTGATAACTTAGCTACCGACTCTGCACCGTCCACTAGTGCTCCAACAACTAAGTCAGTAGTGCTTTATAAGAATCCGCTTCACAAGAGAAACCCGGTTACCTATGATGATTATATGAGGAATGCCATTAAGCATGTCGATCTTCTTAGGGATATTTTAGACGATCTTTATACCTTAGATTCCTCAAGTAGCGACTATTATTCGGCTCATGAATATATTAAGCGAGTTCAATATTGCTTAGCATATTTGTAATACATAGGTACACCAGGTTCTGCACTACTTAATAATAGGCCCATTGCTGTCACTCCATTTAATAAGACTCCAGGAGCGAAACCGTCATTGGCACAATCAAGTAAGACACCTTTAAAATTTGTTGCTAATGTTCCCACTTTGCCTTCTACAGGATTAAAAGAGACTACTAAGGCTAAAGGATCGCCACTCAAGAAAGCTAAGATCAAGCCCTCCACTAGTAGTGCCACAAAGAAGAAAGTAGAAGTTCACAATAGGAATGCTAGGTCAGTTTTAAATAAAAAGAATCATGTTAAGACTAAAAGCTCTGCGCCTGTGCAGCAGCCTAAACCATTCGTGAATTCTGATTTGAATTGTTGGAATTGTAATGAATGTATGTTTTCCCAACGTCATGATTTGTGTCTGATTGATCACGTTAATGAAATGAATGCTATTAAGAATGGTCTTGAATGGAAGCCAACGGGTAGAACTCGTGCCCAAGTTGGCTGGCAATGGCGTCCCACTGGTAGGACCTTTACATTAGATGGAAAAATGTGCCCTTTAACTAGGAATGCATCCATTGAGGTTAGGTCTGAGCGTCCTTTAGTTAGGAACACTCGCACTCAAGTATGGAAACAGCGCCCTTTATTTAGGTCAGCCCCCACTATAGTGCCTAACAGTGAAGAAATACCTCAGGATTTAAGCCAACTAGAATCTACACCACCTATTAAGAAAAGGAAGGCTAGGAAATCTAAGAAACCTAGAGTTAGCAAATCTAAGATTATTAAATCTATACCTGCTAATAACAAGGAACACTCAGATTCCGATACCTCTACATTGTCTTCGTGTGGTGATATTTTCAGGTGGTCCAAATCATCCTGTGGTATTTGGACTCCGGTTGTTCAAAACATATGACCGGAAATCGCTCGATGCTCCGAAATTTCGTCAGCAAGTTTCTTGGTACGGTTAAATTCGGGAATGATCATATAGCAAAGATTATGGGGTATGGTGAATATCAGATTGGAAACGTGACGATTTCAAGGGTATACTATGTAGAAGGTCTTGGTCATAATTTATTCTCAGTAGGACAGTTTTGTGATTCCAACCTTGAGGTTGCTTTTCGACAACACACTTGTTTCATCCGCAACTTGGAAGGAAAAGATTTGTTGAAGGGATCTCGTGGTGCAAATCTCTATACCTTGTCCTTACAAGACATGATGGCCGCCTCTCCAGTATGTCTTCTCTCTAAAGCATCTAAGACCAAGTCATGGTTATGGCATCGCAGATTATCTCATCTTAACTTTGATGCTATTAATCATCTGGCTAAAAACGATTTAGTTCGTGGTCTTCCAAAGCTTAAATTTCACAAGGACCATTTATGTTCCGCGTGTTCAAGGGGGAAAAGTACCAAGAAATCTTACAAGCCCAAAGCTGAAGACACCAATCAAGAAAAACTTCATCTTTTGCATATGGATCTTTGTGGGCCGATGAGAACTGAAAGTGTGAGCGGTAAGAAATTCATTCTGGTAATTGTGGATGATTTCTCCAGGTTTACATGGGTTAGATTTCTACGTACAAAGGATGAAGCACCGAAGGCTATCATCAATTTTCTGAAATTCATTCAGGTACGTTTGAATACCACTGTCCACCGTATTCGTACAGACAATGGTAAAGAGTTCGTCAACCAGACTCTTCGTGATTATTATGAAGGAGTTGGTATATCACATGAAACATCCGCTGCACGCACTCCACAACAAAACGGTGTCGTTGAAAGACGGAATCGTACACTTATGGAAGCTGTTAGGACCATGCTTATTTATGCGAACGCTCCATTGTTCTTGTGGGCAGAGGCTATTTCTACTGCATGTTTCACCCAAAACCGTTCTATCCTTCGGAAACGCCATGGAAAAACACCTTATGAGCTTTTACATGACCGTAAACCCGATGTTTCATTTTTCCATGTGTTTGGTGCTCTTTGTTATCCAAACATCAATAGTGAGAACTTGGGTAAGCTTCAACCGAAAGCCGATATAGGTATTTTCATTGGTTACTCACCGTCCAAAAGAGCATACCGAATCTATAACCGTCGTCTTGGCAAGATTGTAGAAACTATGGACGCAGATTTCGATGAGCTGACAGCGATGGCTTCTGAGCAACACAGCTCTGAACCCGCGCTTCATGAGATGGGAACCGGTGCTATTAGTTCCGGATTAGTTCCCAATAATCCTACTTCTACATCATTTTTACCACCATCAAGGCCCGAGTGGGATAAACTGTTTCAACCGTTGTTTGATGAATTCTTCGATCCCCCGACTGATGAAGTTCCAGCACCTGTAGTAATTGCTCCAATACCTGAAGTGGTTGCTCAAGCTAATGAACCTTTATCTAATGCATCTACAATTCACATTGAACCGGATGCACCTTCACCAAGTGATTCTCAAACTACACCTGAATCATCACCCCTACTTGTGCCTAATGATGTGGAAGAGGATTCTATTGATCACGACTTGGAATATGCTCACTTGCAAGAGCTTCCTTTCCTTGGTGTAGCGATCCCTGAAAACCCTTCAGCCGCGTCTACCTCAGAAGAAGCTCCTTCTATTGTTCACTCCAGACCACCTAGGATTGAAAACCATAGCACTAAATGGACAAAAGATCACCCAATTAGGAATGTTATTGGAGATCTAGATCGACCAGTCTCTACACGCCATCAATTACAAGAGAGTGCACTTTATTGCTACTTTGATGCATTTCTCTCTGAAGTTGAACCTAAAAATTGGCAGCAGGCTATGACCCAATCATCTTGGATTGAAGCTATGCAGGAGGAACTAAATGAATTTCAACGACTTGAAGTATGGGAATTGGTTCCTCTCCCTGACAAGGTTAACATCCTTACTTTGTTATGGGTTTATAAGGTTAAACTTGATGAGATGGGTGCGGTATTGAAGAATAAGGCTAGATTGGTCGCTAGAGGATATAAACAAGCCTTGGGTATAGACTTTGAAGAATCTTTTGCTCCTGTGGCTAGATTGGGGCCTATTAGACTATTCCTTGCGTATGCTGCTCATATGAACATGATCGTCTATCAAATGGATGTGAAGACGGCATTTTTGAACGGTGAACTACGGGAAGAAGTCTATGTTAGTCAGCCGGATGGGTTCGTCAGTACGGAGTTTCCTAATCATGTGTACAAGCTTAAGAAGGCTCTCTACGGGTTGAAACAAGCTCCACGCGCGTGGTATGATCTCCTGTCAACATATCTCATTTCGGAAGGCTTCTCCAAAGGCAAGGTGGACCCTACTCTATTCACTCTCAAGGAAGGCAACGACATGATTCTGGTACAAATTTATGTTGATGATATAATATTTGCTGCCACTAACATAGAATTGTCAAATCGATTTGAGAAGATAATGTCCACACGCTTTCAGATGTCGATGATGGGAAAAATTTCATTTTTCTTAGGATTACAGATTTCTCAGAATCCCAGAGGCATCTTTATTAATCAGTCCAAATATGCTCTAGAATCTCTTAAGAAATATAACTTTGAAAATTGTGACCCCGTGGACACTCCAATGGTGGAGAAATCCAAGTTAGATGAAGATAGGAATGGGACTATTGTCGATCCAAAACTTTACCGTGGGATGATCGGCACCCTTCTATATCTGACTGCTAGCAGGCCTGATTTGCAATTTGCTGTATGCATGTGTGCCCGGTATCAGGCTCGGCCTACCGAAAAGCACCTACATGTTGTGAAAAGGATCTTTCGGTATCTAAAAGGAACACTTCATCGTGGTCTATGGTATCCAAAAGATTCCTCTATTGCTTTAATATCATACGCAGATGCCGATCATGCTGGATGTCAAGACACGAGGCGTAGCACTTCTGGATCTGTGCAACTCCTTGGAGATAGATTGATCAGTTGGTCTTCAAAAAGGCAGAAAAGCGCTGCAATATCAAGCACGGAGGCTGAATACATCGCCATGTCCGGTTGTTGTGCTCAAGTCCTTTGGATGAGATCACAATTAACTGACTACGGTTTGGGATTCAACAAAATCCCGATGTATTGTGACAACAAGAGCGCCATTGCCCTTTGCTGCAACTATGTTCAACACTCCCGGGCCAAGCACATAGACATTCGCTACCATTTCATTAAGGAGCAGGTGGAGAACGGAGTGATCGAGCTATATTTTGTCACTACTGAGTACCAGCTGGCGGATATGTTCACCAAAGCCTTAGATCGAGGACGAATCGAGTTTTTGATCGACAAGCTTGGCATGAAATCATTCACTCCAGCGACTCTCAAAGAGTTGGCAGAAGAATCAGCTGAATAGTCGTGGTAAACTATTCAGAGTATCCTTTTGTTCGTGATCATGTATATTATCGTAAATATATAAACCACAAAAGAAAAATACAAAAATATAAAACCAACAAAAATCATAAAAAATATAAAACCTAGAAAAACCATAAAAATTATAAAATCAAGAAAAACCAAAAATATTTTTCGTTTTTAAAACGGGCATGTCTTTTAGTACGGTAATATTTACGGCCTTAGAAATGTCGATTAATATTGACACGGTGCCATAAATAGAGTCCGTATAAAAGTTGTACATTTTTTTAAAAAACATGCCCATTATGGCTTGTAGTTATTTCAGACTGCAACCCGGTTTTCATATTAAAGTCACGTATTTCCTTGGAAAACGTTGGCTCAGAACGGGAATTAATTTTCTCGGGCGTGATTTACAAGCCAAATCATGCAAAGGGATCAAGTTTACTTTACAACTTGGTCTAACACGAATTTGTGTACGTCTCAGTGAATTAATTTGTTAAAATAAGAGAAATCTTATTGACACCACGAATCAAACTTTTTCAAGATATAAATTGGAAATGCTTTCATCAATATTTGACTCTTTAAACAATGACTACAGCTCTTTCAATAGAAAACGGGTCATCGTTTAAGGGGGAGAAAATATTAAAATCATCTTCGTCATTAAATTGATTTTTCAAAAGTGATTGTGAAAATTAATGGCTAAATGGTAATTGAGTGGTTTTACTTAAGAAAACGACTTGTGTTCGTTCTAAGTGATAGGCATTGCGTTTAGATCTTGGAGATATGTTAATTAGATGCGATACTTAAGTTGTGTGAGATTGTCAAGTTTAGTTTAAACTAAGCAAAATTAAGTGGACTAAGTTTATCAATGGAAAGGTAAAATGAAATGAAAAGTTGTAAACAAAAAGGAAAAGAATAGATAAATAGAGGGACTTAAAGTGTTATTTGTTGAAACTTGTCAAATTTTTGACCTAAGTCAAAACATGCACCCCCGCCCCTTCATTCACTGTTTCTGCTTTTGCACTTTGCCGCCATTGTTGAATAAACACACACAAGAACTTAAATCACGCGTTTAATCCATCCAATTCCATTCATTCGATTAATAAGGTAATTTCATCAATATTTTAACTTCTAATCCACCTTACTTATCATGTAATTCTGTTAACAGTGCTCAATTAATCAGTTTAATCCACTTAGGGTTTATGATTAAATTAGGGTTAATTAACTAGGGATTTGTGGTGGGTTTTGTGCGGATTAGTATGATATGATGTTTAAATGCTTTAGATTGCCTTAGAAACTCACAAACGCGTTTAGAATTAATCTTCTTAGACTGTGTTTCTATGTTCCGGATGAACAAGGATAAGAACTTCCGAATGAAGGACATTTTGAACAAAACTTCCGAATGAAGGAATTTTTTTCTGAAAAACTTCCGAATGAGGAAGTTCCGAATGAAGGACTTCCGAATGAAGGAAGTTCCGAATGAAGGACTTCCGAATGAAGGAAGTTCCGAATGAAGAACTTCCGAATGAAGGAAGTTCCGAATGAAGAACTTCCGAATGAAGGAAGTTCCGAATGAAAAACTTCCGGATGAAGGAAGTTCCGAATGAAGAACTTCCGGATGAAGGAAGTTCCGAATGAAGAACTTCTGGATGAAGGAAGTTCCGAATGAAGAACTTCCGGATGAAGGAAGTTCCGAATGAAGAACTTCCGGATGAAGGAAGTTCCGAATGAAGAACTTCCGGATGAAGGAAGTTCCGAATGAAGGAATGTTCCGAATGAGGAAGTTCCGAATGAAGGAATGTTCCGGATGAAGAAGTTCCGAATGAGGAAAAGTTCCGGATGAAGAGTTGTTTGATTATTATTGTTTGCATGTTATATGTACTTGTTGTATTATGTTATGAAATGTGTTATGCTTAGAAGTAAGAATGATATATATCTATATGTTTTTGTGCATCAACCTTTCATGTCTTATCTTAAGCAGATACAATGACTAATCCAACAGTACAAGCAATCCAAGAATCTAGAGAAGCCGATATTGCTAAAGCACGAACCCTTAAGTTTATACCCAACAACTACCGGCTGAAGCAAATCTCAAAATCCACTCACCATGGATTTAAAGTAGCCATTGCGATCCTTGATCAATCCCATTTTAAGAATGCTTTGAGAAGTAGTGCCTCGGTGCCTTATGAGTATATGTATGAATTTTGGGCTACCAAGGAAATCACTTCAAACAAGATCACCTTCACCATCGACAACAAGCAGCGGACACTCACAGTTTCAGACTTCCGTAAGATTCTTGGTATACGGGATACACCCAAAGGCATGTCATTCTCGAGGGATCCTACTAAAGAGGAACTCGTGGAGTTATTTGACGCTCTTGGATGTCCGGAAATACGAGTTGCGTCTGAGTTTACCACTGCTAAAGTAGGACAACCTTGGAGAGCATTGATGGGTATTCTCAGTAGATGTCTTACACCAAAAATAAGTGGCCATGATGCTTTGCGCAGTCCTATAATAAACCTCTTCTATGGCATGTACAAAGCTGCAAATTCAGATTATGCTTTGTTGATATGGGAAGAATTCACCTTTCAACTCTTCTATAACAAGAAGCTGAAGACAAACTTCTTTCCTTATCCTCGGTTTATCAAGCTTATCATTAATTATTTTATGAAGAATGATGCTACTATTGATAGGCGTGCAGCAAGTCGCTATCACACTGAAGAAGCTGATGATACTGTAGATCTGAGGCATGAAGGACCGTCTATTGGTGTGATTCCGGGTCCTATTCCTGATTACCTTCTGTCTGAGAAAATCAAAGGTTCTGCCGATTACAAGCTACTGCAGATAGAAATCAAGAAGCTGAAAGCAAACCTTCAGACTGGAGAAGACTCGTCTACAACGGTTAAGAGTAAAGGTAAACGCAAACAACCAGCTGCGTTACCTGAACCCGAAACCAAGAAGAAGAAGACAGAGGGTAAGAAGGGAAAGGGTAAGGCTGATGAGATGCGTTTACGTGATGAAGAAGATCTTGTTGATCCTGCTCTTGACAAGACAGAGAGAAAAATGCTGAAGATAGCAATTCAAAGGAGTAGGAAAGATACTGGCGGTAGTGGTTCAGGTGCAAGGGTAGATGTAGAGGATGAGTACGTGGAACCAGATAATGTTGATGAGTTTGGGTCACCTGAACATTATTCCACTTCGAAGGAGCCATCAATCCCTATTTCAGCAAGTGTGGAAAAGGAGTCTGTTGCTCCTACGATCATGGTGTCAACTCAACCCTTAGCAACTCAACCTCCACCCATACAACCCTTACCAACCAGACCGGCTTCAACACCATTTCTTCCACCACCTACAATTCCCATCCTTAGTACCGCAGTAACAACCGAGCCTCTTCAATCAACCCAGAGCAGCTCTGCAACATCTACAATGGCTGCATTGGTGATGGCCGAACTGTTGGATAAACATGTGGATACTCACAAACGAGAAATGGATGAACTTCGCCAAGAGTTACAAAGACGAGCTCAAAGTGAAGAAACATCTAGGAGAGCCCAAGAGGAGATGATTGCTAGGTTCACTGCAGATATGGAGTCAACTCGAAAAGCACATGCAGAAGAACTAGCTCGGGTTAAGCAGGCTGAGGCTGATAAGCATGCTGCACGTATCACCAAACTTCAAGCGATGAGGGATAAATACAAAGAGCAAAAAGAAGCACTTGAAGCCTCTGTGGAAGAAAGAGTGCAAGAATCTGTTGAATCCATTATGCCTAAACTGCGTGATGAGTTGAAGACGCTAGCAGCTGATAACTTGATGATCAAGTCATCCAATCCTTCAGAATCCGCCTACAAGATTGCTTATGAATTGACGGATTTTGAATTGAAGAAGATCCTTAAGGCTCGTATGGTGGAACTTGGATCATTTGATAAGTCTAGGATTCAACGGGCTCTATACAAATCCCTGAATGACGCTATCATGGAGGATGATAGGTTATTCAAAACATTTGGAAGTGTGGTACCTTATCACATTCTACCTGAAGAAGAAAGGGAAGAAAGTGAGCAGGAAGAGGGTACTGGTGAAGAGGAAGAGGAAGAAGAAGGAGAAGAAGAGGAAAAGGATGACGATGATGGTGATGATGAGGATAAGGATGAGGATGAGAATGATGATGACGATGATGATGATGATGATGATGGCAATGATGGTGGTGATGGGAATGAGGAGAGTGCTAGGGGTAGTAACGGGGATGACAATCAGGATGATGATGGCGGTGAACAGCCTAAAGAGGGAGACAAGGTTACCAGCTCCAAGAAAACTGCTAAGACTGGAACCAAGTCCAAGAAAGATGCAGCACAGAAGGACAAATCAACATCATCGGAATCAAGACGAACTAAGTGGCGCCACGATGTGAATGCCACTACAGCGTCATCGGTTCCCGGTACCTCTATTGCTGTATCTTTACCTATTACCACTAACCCCATTAGATCTGTTGTTGTTACTCCTGTGATTGCAGAATCAGTAACGGAACCCGAAGCTGCACAACACTCACCAGTTCACGACACTGCCGAAATGCCTGAAACTGAACCAACAGATGTTCGCACTTCTACTCCTCAACAAACACAACAATCTACGGTTCCTGAACCAAGCACACGAGACTGGGCAGACACGTTGGAGATAGACGAGACTGCACCACCACAGGCTTGGATCACGGCAGCAGCACAATATGCTCCGATCACAGACGCTGACAAAGATGTGTTGTATCTCCGTATCCGAAGTCCGATTGACTTATGTGCATTTTTTGCTCATGAGTATAAGACTTCGGTTACTCCATCCTTGGTGAAGAAAGCGCTGAAAGATAAGAGACTTCGTGCCAAAACCCGGTTAACCCGAATGGAGTTCAAGTATTATGCCGATGAGATCCTGAAGGCTCTGAATACCGTTCAACGGCCAGGACTTCATGAATCAGAAAGAGCTCCACCTCCAATGGATCCTTCTCAAGATAATCAGATTGCTCTTGACTTCTTCGTCACCAATGATCTTGTGTATCTACTGAAGGGGTCATCAAAGTACGCAACCTCCCTGACCTTGCTGAAAGCTGCCAACTGGGGGACAATACCCTTTATCAAGGAAAAGGTAAAACGACTCTGGGTCCCAAAGATTAATCGTAATTATGATATGTATGCTGTCATAGGTGCATCTCATTGGGACGAACGAGTCCGAAGGGCGTACAGGGGTTGCTGCCTAGTCAATTCTGGAAGTATCGTTAGATCCGATATCCGCATCTCCAGCATTTTAGGGTTGCAAACTGAAGCCAAGAACGGCTATTATCATGTGACGGAGATTCGCTTGAAAAGGGAGGATGACAGGGAATACAAAATCCAGCAGGGAGATTTTTCCATCATTCGCCTTGAGGATATCGAAGATATGTTGCTTCTGATGACCCGAGATCAACTCACACATATTCCTCGTGAAGACCTCATTGCTTTGAATACAGCACTTCGTATGTTCACACGAAGCGTTGTCATCAAGTCACGAGTTGAAGATCTTCAGTTGGGAGTCGAAAGCTATCAAAGGAAGCTTAACCTAACCCGTCCAGTGAATCAAGTGCTACCTCAACATGTAGAAAGATGTCCCTATACCGGCATTTCTGTCCCGAATTACGGCATTTTCTACTTGAACAGTCGAGGTTTGATGAAGTTTATGAGGGTGGGTGAGCTCCATAAGTACAGTGATGGGACTCTTCTACAAGTCAGAGGAAAGTTGGAGCATCTGAACTCGGGTGGGACTTTGCCAGAGATGACGGAGGATTGGCATCCGGGTTACCGGCAGATGGCGAAGTACGTGATCAAGAAGATTGATCAAAAGCTCCGTGAACGTAGATTGATGAGGAGCTTGGAAAGGTTCGTTGGTGGAAGACCATATCTAGTGCACCATAAGCTACTGCAACGATCCATCTAATGGGTCGTACATTTCAGGTCCACTTTATATTGGTTTTCAATTGTGAATATGTATATTTGTGAATAATGTGCTTTAATGGCTTGATGTAGTGTTAAGGTATGATAATTTTTCAAGAATTTCTCACGAGATTCTAAATCTTTCAAAATATATCATACTAAAGCACTACAACTATCCCTTATTAACTTAAGGGGGAGCAATAACTTGTTCTATGGCCAAACATCGATTTCATTTTTTACCCAAAGACCGGTTAATCCATTCAATATCCCAAATATTAATGGTTAACATTTTGGATAAGGGGAGAAAATGGGATTAAGGAGACGTAAGTGATACTTGGCTAAAAGATGAAAAAGACTTAACGATTATCCAACTTAATATGTGTAAAGCACGTGTTAAGGGGGAGCGTTTTTGATGAACAAAACACCTAAGGTACAAAACTTTTGATTTCAATATCACAAGTACTTTAGGTGATTTTCAATGATTTTTCATGGTGGCAATTCCTTCCCAAAACACGCTTAATTCACGACGAATGTGGTGTCAAAAGGGTGGTAGGAATAGGTTTAGTCCAATGATTCATCAGAGCCGATGGAATCTTCCCAAGGACAATTCCCTAGATAGAATTAGAAGTCCTAGGAAAGATGGAGAAAGAATGTGAACGTAGCTGAATGCCGACCAAGTACTTAAGCTAGCACTGGAACAATCACAACAAGGTGCTAGTGATGATGTATTGGTAAGCATTGAAGGGGTTGAAGAATGAAAAAGAATTGTAAAGATAAAGGGTGTAAAGAAAGAAGCCCTCCTTACAACTTTAGGCAGAAACCGGGTCAATACATATGCTATTGAGGTCATTTTTGCTAATGATTCTCGGTATTGAAGAAAGACATCATGGACCCAGTGATGCAATGCACAACCCTTCCCAGCTAACTCAAATATCTCTCAAAAGGTATTTGTTTTAATCACACGGAGATCAACACGTTATCTATTGGTTTATTCACTCCGAATAGACTGGTATTGAAAAGGTGGCACTCCTCTCCAGCCATCGCTCAAATCAAAACGCACAATCGAGTCTAGAGCCAAGAGATCATCAAAAGTCTCATTAGGACACTTTCCATTTATTCCTTGCTTTCTCACACACTGTGAAAAGTAAGAGATTTTCATGAGTCCTACGCAATATTCTTGTAATATTACCAGAACATCCGAGTAATACGTAAGTATTACAATGAAGATGGAAATCCTGCTTGAGCCAACATCAAACAAGCTCATGGTAGGTTACACGTGCGGTTCTTCTAGAACCAATCTTGTGAAAAACTGGAAGGTAACAGTGGTTTAATTCTTAATTGAACTTAAACTCGTTCCAGGCCTCTTCGCATTATCATATGATCTTGCCAGAACACTCAGAGTGACTCTTTATTGATCACAGTGACGAGTGGAAATCCTTCTAGTGTCAACATCAAACAGCACTTGGTAGGTGACGTGCAAGATTCTTTATGAATTGAGCTCGTGACAACTGGAAAGCAACGATGGTGAAAATCTTAAATGAAATTCATTTGTTCCAGGTTTCATGAATTGACGGCTTCAAATCACAAGGATAATTTATCCAAGTGATTCACTCTTTATGTTCGCAGTCAGCTTTGGACGGTCGAATAAAGAGAACGGGTTTACCCGCGAAATCCTGTCAGGAAGTTACTTAATTGAAACTATCCGTCACGGGTACGATATCTAATATCGTCCAACGGTCTTCACCGACCGGAGGTAAAATGCTACCGAATTAGAATAAAATGTTCAAAGCCATTTTATTCGTGTCATTGCTGTGTACCTGTTAAAGACGGTGGCGTTGCTGTGTACCTGTTGAAGACGGTGGCGTTGCTGTGTACCAGTGAAGACGGTGGTGTTGCGGTGTACCTGTAGAAGTCGTTCCCACATGCTTATGTTTTTCTGCATCAAAGTTTAGCAAAAATTCAAGAAAGTACAAGATAAAGTCTTCCGCTGTACCAAACTCTGAAACTTTCGAGAATTCAACAAAAAGACATAAGTGTGTGGAACATGGAGTCACGAGAAGGCAAATTCACAAGAGAGGCAAAGATCGCACGTGAAAGGCCAAAGAACAATGCTCTCAAGCCAAAGCCAAAAGGATCAAACCAACATATTCACAACAAAAGAAAGAAAAGAAGAAAAGACTACGAGCTAAAGAATGAAGACTTAGTATAGTATGCTTGGTTTAGAACTTTGTAAACGTGGAGTGACCTCCCTTAGGGGGAGATTGTTAGAAATACGTTTTTACGTATATAAGAAGTATCGGTCACTCCACAATATTATTAATGTTGTAATAGCTCGTAGTTAACAAATAGTCATTAGTTGCTTATTAAGTTAAGTAAGAACCGGTCCATGGGCTTGTCATGGACCGGCCCAAGCCCATTGTAAGCTTGGAGTATAAATACCCCGTTCCACCATGGAAAGGGGTTGGTTGTTGTCATTTTCTAGTTTCTATTTATTGAAATAACACATAGTTTCTCTCACTTTCTCTCTCTAACTTTCTCTCTCTAGAAATCAACAAACCCCTTCATAGATTCATAGGTTATCAATATTCTACAAGCTCCAAAGCATGAAATGAGTGAGCAACCCTACAAACAACATGAGGACAAAAGAAGGTCTCCCCTACACTTATCTCCAATTCTATACCCTTATTGCTAACCTAAAACACTCTAAACCTAGTTATACAATGCTTGAGTTAAGGAGTCTCTAGCTCGACTCGTCCCACAATGAATTAATTCATGAGGAAAATGGGGATCTCTTGGACCATTTCAACGGAAATGTCCTCCCTAAAATAATGTTTCACACGGTGACCATTCACTTTAAAGTTTGGACCATCGGGTTGTGACAACTCAATAGTTTCATATGGAAACACTTGGGCAATAGTGAATGGACCGGACCATCTCGACTTAAGCTTGCCCGCAAAAAGTTTCAACCTTGAGTTAAAGAGGAGAACCGGCTCTCCAACTTTAAACTCACGGTTCTTGATCTTAGCATCATGCAATTTCTTAGTCTTTTCCTTGTAAAGCAAAGAATTTTCATAGGCATTGGCTCTCAATTCATCCATCTCATTAAGTTGATCCTTCCTATGTGAACCGGCTTGGTTTAAATCAAAGTTAGCCCTCTTGAGAGCCCAAGATGCCTTATGTTCTAATTCAAATGGGAGGTGGCACGCTTTTCCATAGACAAGCCTATAAGGGGTACAACCAATTGGTGTCTTGAAAGCCGTCCTAAAAGCCCACAAAGTATCATCGAGCTTATCCGACCAAGAAGCTCGATGCTCTCCCACCGTTCTCTCTAAAATTCTCTTTAAACCACGATTTGTGACCTCGGTTTGACCATTGGTTTGAGGGTGATACGCGGTAGAAAGTCTATGATTATTTCCATATTTCTTCATAACTCTCGTGAATTGATCATTACAAAAGTGCGTACCACGATCACTTATGATGGCCCGAGGTACACCAAATCTAGCAAACAATTGCTTTAAGAACTTCACAACAACTCGAGCATCATTGGTAGGTAAGGCTTTAGCCTCCACCCATTTAGACACATAATCCACCGCCACAAGTATATACTTGTTTCCCTTAGAAGATGGCAAAGGTCCCATGAAATCTATGCCCCATACATCAAAAATCTCACACTCTTGAATAAAATTTTGTGGCATCTCATCACGTTGCGTAATTTTTCCTTGTCTTTGACACACATCACAAAATTTCACCATTTCTTGGGCATCTTTGTAAATGGAAGGCCAATAGTAACCCGAATCAAAGACTTTCTTAGCGGTATAGTTGGGCTCAAAATGTCCACCCGTAGGTCCTTTATGACATGCTTCTAAGATCTTAAATGCCTCGGGCCCATCTACACACCGTCTAATGATTTGGTTCGCACAATGCCTAAAAAGATAAGGATCATCCCAAAAGTAGTACTTAACTTCCTTAAGAAATTTCTTCTTTTGTTGGTAAGTAAGACCCTCAATAAGCACATTCACCACAAGATAGTTTGCTATATCCGCAAACCAAGGTGTGGCATCCTCTTGGGAAGAGATAGACATGAGCTCCTCTAATGGAAAGGATTCATTGATTTCTTGATTAGGAAAATCTCCTTGAAAAGGATGCTCAAGTCTACTCAAGTGATCCGCCACTAAATTCTCGGCCCCTTTCTTATCACGAATTTCTATCTTAAACTCTTGAAGCAACAAAACCCATCTCAAAAGCCTAGGCTTAGCATCTTGTTTTGTCATGAGATACTTGAGAGCAGAATGATCCGTATACACTATGGTTTTGGATAGCACAAGGTATGGTCTAAATTTCTCAAAAGCATAGACTATAGTAAGAAACTCTTTTTCCGTGGTAGTATAATGAAGTTGTGCACCGGTCATGGTTTTACTCGCATAGTGTATAGGTTGAAAATGCTTATTCACTCTTTGTCCTAAGACGGCCCCCACCGCATAATCACTAGCGTCACACATAAGCTCAAAAGGTAATTCCCAATTTGGAGAAACCAAAACGGGAGCCTTTGTCAATTTCTCCTTAAAAGTCTCAAAAGATTCCAAACAATCTTGGTTAAAAATGAAAGGAGCCTCTTTTTCTAAGAGGTGAGTCATCGGTCTAGCTATCTTAGAAAAATCTTGTATAAAGCGCCTATAAAACCCCGCATGACCTAAGAAACTCCTTACACCTTTAACCGAAGTGGGTGGGGGAAGCTTAGCAATCACATCAATTTTAGCTCGATCCACTTCTAATCCCTTGTTGGATATTTTGTGTCCTAAAATAATTCCCTCTTTTACCATAAAGTGACATTTCTCCCAATTAAGCACTAAACGTGTTTCCTCACAACGCTTGAGCATTCTTTCTAGATTGGTGAGACATAAGGTAAATGAATTTCCAAAGACGGAAAAATCATCCATAAAAACCTCCATTGTTTGCTCTATCATATCATGGAAAATCGCCATCATGCACCGTTAAAACGTCCCCGGTGCATTACATAAGCCAAAAGGCATCCTCTTGTAAGCAAATGTACCGTAGGGACAAGTGAATGTGGTCTTTTCTTGATCCTTAGGGTCAATGGGTATTTGGAAATAACCCTAAAAGCCATCAAGAAAGCAATAGTACTCATTTCCCGCTAAGCATTCAAGCATTTGGTCCATAAAAGGTAATGGGAAATGGCCATTCCTAGTAGCCTCATTGAGCTTCCTATAGTCAATACAAACTCTCCAACCGGTAACAAGTCTCGTAGGAATAAGCTCATTGTTCTCATTAGGCACTACGGTGATTCCACCCTTTTTTGGAACACAATGTACCGGGCTAACCCATGGAGAGTCATAAATGGGGTAAATCATGCCTGCATCAAGGAGTTTAATCACTTCCTTCTTAATGACCTCATGGATTTTTTGGTTAACCCTTCGTTGACTTTGAATGGCGGGTTTGTAATCATCGTCCATAAGGATTTTGTGTGTACAAAAATGTGGATCAATTCCCCTTATGTTGGATATTTTCCATGCTAAGGCTTTCTTGTGTCTCTTAAGGACTTCAATGAGTTTTTCCTTCTCATCCTCTTTCAACTCTTTAGCAATGATCACGGGTAATTGGTCTTTGCCCTCTAAGAAAGCATACTCTAAGTAAGATGGAAGGTCCTTAAGTTCAATTGGAGGTGGACTCTCTATGGAAGGTTTTACTATGGAAGGATCCTCATTGGTAACTTCTTGTGGAGTAGGAGAAGGAATAGGGTCCTCATTGAGCAACTTTTGGATAGTAAGAATATCTTCTTCCCAATTAATGGGAGAAACATCATCACCAAGAAAGTTAGACTCAAATTCCTCCAAGAGGAAATCACTCTCTCCAAAAGGTGTTAAGGAAGGAGCAATTGAGGCCACGGTTTCAACATGAGGCATTTCCTCACTAGTACTCTTGCAAGCATCATGAAAGTGTTCATCACACACCTCATCTAGCACATCAATTATGTTAATAGTCTCACACGATCTAGACTCCTTAACCTCTTTCCAATCACAAACTTTGCCTAGCTTAAACACTACTTTCTCATCCTCTACTCTCATAATTAGTTCTCCCTTCGCCACATCAATCAAAGTACGACCCGTTCTCAAAAATGGTCTACCAACAATCAAAGGAACTCTAGGATCCATGTCATAATCAACCACTACAAAGTCGGCCGGAAATGTAAACTTATCCACACCTACAAAAACATCCTCCGCGATACCTACGGGGTAAGCTATGGTTCGGTTGGCTAACTCAAGGGTCATCCTAGTGGGAGTGAGCTCGGGAAGAGAGAGTTTTTTCCAAACCGATAAAGGCATGAGGTTTATGCTTGCCCCTAGATCCGCCAAAGCCATGCAATTTTCCACACCGGGAAAATTACAAGGTATCAAGAAACGCCCCGGATCTCCAAGTTTTGTTGGTAAGGTTTTAAGTAGCACGGCGGAACAATTTTCATTAAGGGATGTGTTGGGCAAATCAACCAATTTTTCCTTGTTGGAGAGTAAATCCTTAAACATCCTAGTAAACTTTGGCATATAAGCAAGAGCTTCCACAAAGGATATGTTGATGTTGAGTTGCTTGAACATCCTTAAGAAATTTGAGACTTGGATGTCATCCTTGTTCTTTAACTTGTCCTTTTTCAACCTTGAAGGATATGGAAGAGTGGGTTTAGGTGTAGGTGTTGTAGTGGAAGATTTGTCTTTGATAGCTTCTTCATTGGGAGTTGTGGAAGGTAGAGGAGAAGTAGGAATAGGTTGAGAAGGTGTGTTTGATTGAATGTGAGCATTTTGAGGTGGTGAAGTAGATGTAGAAGGCTTGTCACATGTAGGAACAAAAGTGGGTGTAACAATAGGAGGCTTAAGAGGTGAAGGATCCTTTGTTGTCTTTCCACTTCTTGTTGTAACAGCATTAACATTTGCCCTTGGATTTGTTTGTGTGTTAGATGGTAAAGCTCCTTGTGGTCTTTGATTATACATAATTTGGTTGTGAAGAAGAGCAAATTTCTTGTTATTTTCCTCTTGAGCATCTTTCATTTGTTTCTCATAAGAAGTAAGCTTTTGAAGGATCAAATCCATGGGGTTAGGTTGCACATTCCCTTGATAAAAACTTTGTTGTGGATAAGGTGGAGGTGCATTAAATCCTTGATTTGGTGGATAAAAGTTATTTCCTTGATGTTGAAAATGATTGGGTGCCTTGTAGTTATTCCCTTGGTAATGTGGTCTTTGGCCTTGATTCCGTTGTAACAATTGAGGAGGATTTTGTTGAGGTTGGGTGGGTGGTTGGGGTGGGAATCCCGGTGGAGTAAGGTAATTTTGGGACTTGTAAGAAAGGTTATTGGGATTGATATTTAGCTTGAAGTGTTCACGATGTTCCTCTTGGTAAGCATAACATTCCCCTTGATAACCTTGCACCTTATCACATTGTTCATAGGAATGGGGACCTCCACAAGTCTCACATGAAAGGGTAATGGCATGCACATCATTTGTAGAATTGTTCAATGAAAGGCTCTTAATAGCTTGGATCAATTCTTGATGTGCCTTAAAACTCATCTCATGATCCTTATCTATCTTTTGAATGATCTCTTGGTGATACTTGAGGAATTGGTTATCACAAGGTGTTTGAGAATTGTTTTGGATAACATGAACCCTTTCTTCAAATTGAGTGTTTGTTTGTACCATTGCTTTGGTCTCAATAATATCCCAAGCCTCTTGAATGGATTTAAGAAGAACATTTCCTCCCGCGGAAGCATTGAGTGAGTCTTGGTGATGAGGTTTAAGGCCATTGTAGAAAGTATTGATTTGGTGAACTTCATCCAATCCATGGTTAGGGCATCTCCTCAATAACTCTCTAAACTCCTCCCAAGCATCACTAAAGGTTTGACTAGGTTTTTGTTGAAAGCCTATAATTAAGTTCCTCAAAGCCGTGGTCTTAGATGAGGGAAAGAACTTGTTCAAGAACTAACTGGAGATGCTAAGATACAAGACAAGTGTGATAAACAAGCTACAAATATCATTCTCCAAGCCCTTCCTCCAGATGTCTACAAACTCGTCAGTAAACATAAAGTTTCCAAATAGTTATAGGATAGAATTCGTGTTCTAATGCAAGGCACCTCGTTAACTAAACAAGAACGAGAGTGTAAGATTTATGATACTTTTGATAAGTTTGTCTATGTGCCAGGGGAGACTCTCAATGATTACTATCTGAGATTTACCCTATTGTTAAATGAGCTTAATATCTATGGCATGGCAATTCCTACGTTTCAATTGAACACCAAGTATTTGAACACTCTTCCTTCAGAATGGAAAAAGTACGTGACGGATGTTAAATTGGCTAAGGACTTGAATAACACCAATGTGGATCAACTTCAAGCTTTTCTTCAACAACACGAATGCCATGTGATCGAGGCTCGGTTGTCTACACCTCAAGTTCATGATCCACTTGCCATGTATGCTTCTCAACAAAACATGGCTTATACTTATCAACAACCATCATACTTGCAGCAGCCACCACCACACACCTATCAGCAACCACAACAACCATCTTATCAACCACTAATGATGCCACATCAATCATTTCAACAAAGTTTTCATCAACAATCTTTTCTATAGAAACCACCACATCAGACATCACCATCACAAGCCAACACTTCTCCAATGGGCTATACTCCTCATCAAGGATATTTTCCAATTAAAGCACAACCAGCACATACCTTTTACTCCAATGAACTTCCACCAATCCAAGCACCGGTCTTTACTCCAAATGATACGCCAGCTGATGTTCTAAACCATCTCACTGCCTACTTGTCAAAACTTTTTGCAACTAGAGGATTTCCACCAACAAACAATCAGCTTCGCGCCTCTTCAAATCCTCGACAACAAGCCACTGTTCAAGATGGTCAAGTGACGGTGCAACCTATTTAGGGAAGGCAAACTTCATATGGACCTCCTACAAGGACTGTGAATGCTCAAGCTATGAATTCTCAAGCTAATGGAAATGGAAGCCCTCTTGGTCCTCAAAAGGTTGTGACTTGCTACAATTGCCGAGGACAAGGTCATATGGCTAGGGAATGTACTCAGCCAAAAAGAAGAAGGGATGCAACATGGTTTCGTGAGAAGATGTATTTGGTTGATGCTCAGTCTAAGGGAAAGATTTTGGATTCTGAAGAGTTAGCATTTCTTGCAGACCCATGGGCAGCAGATAATGAAGGCATTGCAGTCGTTTCCACTTCTAATGCAGCTTATCAAGCAGATGATCTTGACGCATATGATTCGGATTGTGATGACATTCACTCTGCCCAAGTTGCTCTCGTTGCTAATCTCTCTCACTATGGTTCTGATGTCGCCAGTGAGGTACCAACCACATCTAATAATATTGATGATAACCAACATCAAGTTGGGCATGAAAATGATAACCTCGAACAGCATTCGGGAACTAGTAACTCAAATGATGTGGTATCCAATCCTACAAATTTGAGTGAACCTCAACCAAATGCTATGACACGTATGGAATATTATGCTCAACATGATTTGGTCATGGTGCCTAAACATATTATTGATCAAATGCATATGAATTAACCAACTTACTCAATCCTTTAGAGGATTTTTGCCATTGATTAATCACTTCCCTTTCATTAAAAAAAATTGGCTTTTAAAACTTCATTTTCTGTTGTTACTTTCACAAGTTGTTTTTTAAAATCTTTAATTTCCACATCTTTTTCCCTCATTTGAAGACTTAAAATTCTAATTTTCTCTTCATAGTTTTGTTGACCCTTTCTATACAAAACTATATTTTCCTCTAACTTAGCAACACCTTGTTTAAAAGCATTTGCTTCTACAGTACATGTGTTTACTTTTTGATACTATTCATCAAGTTCTACTTTTAGACTATTAAATTTTAGAACACAGTCTTTAGAACAAGGGTGTACCTCAGTATCTTCATGAGAGAGAGCCATCAGACCAAGCTCTTCTTCTTCTTCCTCTTCAGCCCAGTTAACCACTCCATCTACAGTCAGCAATGCTTTGGTTCTTTTGGGACTTCTGTTATCTCCTTTTGGAAAGCTTTCAGAGACTCTTGGACTGGTTCTATAGCTGTTCTTGGACTTCTGACTGCTTCTTTCAGCCTTATCTCTATTGCATTCTCTGGCAAAGTGTCCATTCCTTCCACAGTTATAGCATTCAACTTTGGATTTATCATATCCTAATAGTTCATTAGGATCAACAGTCATCTTCTTTCCAGTCTTTTTGAAGAATCTATTGGATCTTACTGAGATCATAGCAGCTTGCCATTTGAGATCCATCTCTTCAACATCAGCATCATCCATTTGGAACAAGTCATTGAGGGTTAACCTTGGTCTGTTGTCTTATCCAGCAAAGAATGAGAAGGCATCATTGTCACTAAACAATGGTGAGGATCTTCTTGTGAATTCTGAGATGTAATTGGACTGCCTTGAGTACCTTGAGAGTAAGTACTACTTGTTAGTCCTCCAGCGGTATTTTGGAAGTAAGTACCGCTACTTGATCCACTAGCGGTATTTTGGAAGTAAGTACCGATGCTTGATCCACCAGCGGTATTTTGAGAGTAAAGACCGATGTTTCCTTCTGAAACAAAAGCCATGTTAGACTTTGTTGTTGCTGGTGCTGCTTTGGTCACTTCAATGCCTTTAACATACATCTCATACACTCTAATATTGTTATAGAGATGATCAAAAGGAGTTGTATCAAGATCATCCCTGGTGATGAAGTGCATAGCCATTGCTTTCCATTCTTGTGGAACACTTCTTAAGAATTTTAGATTGGCTTCTTCATTAGGAATTATTAGTCCAGAAACTGCTAATTGAATGAGCAATTTACTGAGCCTTCCCTAACAACTATGGATTCCTTCAGTACTTGAAATTGAGAAGTTATCAAATTCTTGTTTCAAAACAATCTTCTTCATCTTCTTAGACTTGTCATTGCCTCCGAATCTAAGTTTGATGGCATCCTACATAGCCTTTGCATCCTTGTAGTGATGAAAGCTAGGTAGAATATCTTCTGAAAGTGCCATAGCCAAAGCAGTTCTTGCCTTTCTTTCTCTGATCTCTGCTTGTACCTGTTCAGCAATGACAGCAGGTAAAGCATAACATGTACCATCAGGTAACCAATGCAACTTCTTAGGAGTATTCCCATTCTTGATAACCTGCCACAAAGTATGATCTGTGTGGTTCAAGTAATGTTCCATCTGCATTGCCCATGTCTCATAGTTATCACTTTTGAGAACAGGGAACTTGACAGCAAAGAGAGTATGGGAAGGAGGTGTAGTTTTAGAAGTAACTACAGCATCTACGGCTTGTACACCTTGTGGAGGTACAGGATGCACAACTTGAGGTTGTCCATGTGGTATGGGATCAGGATCTAAAATATCTTCCAAGTGAGAGTCATCACCGGGTTGAGACATTGATTTTGGTGTGAGTGGGGATTTAGGGTTACGTTCTTCTTATTTAGAGTTTCTCAACAAGCTCTGATACCACTTGTTGATCCCTTTGAATGGATCTATATCCTGCTAAGAATTAGTATAATAGTTTGTAATCAAACTAGAACACTTTGAGAACTCTTACTCAACCAAATAAGTTATGTGGAATCTAACTTATAAAGCAAAGAAGAACATAATTACTTTTAACTATTCGATTCTCTATTAATCGACTTTTAATGAGGTACTTACAATATCATCGTACCTATGTTCATTTTATAGAGTAAGGAACCCTACAAACTTTAAAATATTCTATAAAGATAAGTATATCATACATGATATCTTATCAATATTCTAAACTATTAAGTATATCACATAAGATATACTCTAACTATAACTATGACATATCTTTTACAAAGATATATTCGTCCTAATCAATATAGCAGTACTTGTACTTACACTGACAGTACTTACTATGTACCGCGTTAACACTAATGGTACTTGCCAACATAAACAGTACTTATACTTATACTAACGATACTTGATATTTTACAAATAATTCCCAGCACAATAGATCTAATGATCATTGTCATTCGTAGTTAATCCTTCTAAGAGCGATAGCTTTCATGGCTAGCCTTTTCTCCTCGTTTTGGCCACAACAGCAGCCACGTCCGCTTGACACTCCCACCTCAAAATACCCTGATGTAGGGTTTTTATACTTCTTTTAAGAAAAAGGAATATATGCGGCAAGTATTAAGTCAACGCATTTAGGAAAACGTGAAGACCGATATTGCAAGTTCGTTCTCGGCGGAGGTGTATAATTTTCTGCCAATAATATAAACCAAGTTTGGATTAGTAACGTTTTTTAGGGTGAAAAGAGATAAAATAAAAAGACGAGTTAAGCTAAATTTAAGCTACGTAAAATAAAACGTAAAATCGTAAAATACGACGAAAAATAAAAGTTGTCTAAAAATCCCAAAAAATTAATTTAAACTTCTAAAAATATATCTAGGGTTTACAAATCAAGAAAAATTGTTGAAACTTTTTTTATTTAATTAATATTTAGTTTTTAAATGCTAATTAAAGCCCAAAAAATTAAATAAATCAATAAAATGTCTAAACCAGTATTTTATAACTTGTAAACCTAATATACACTTAAAAACTCTAGAAAATATTTTTCCAAAATTTTCACTAATTAAATCTATTTTTAAATCACTAAACAATTTTTTAACTAAAATAATAATAAAAATAAAATAATAAAGAGAAAAATCTAAAATCATTTTCTAAAAGTCTGTTTTACCTAAAAGAACAAAGAAAAAATAAAATACTGAAAAGATCTAAAATAAGCTGATTAAGTCCTTAAAACTAAGTTGTAAAAAAATAAGCAAAAGGTACTGTTCCTTGATGTCCGAGAACCCCACTAGATAGCGTCCACAATGATGTCCGATATCTAGCAACAAAGAGTTGTGCCAATCTCAGATGTAATCTTGCTGTAGGAATTATGGATGGCCCGTTTTGGGATTTTTGGGGTTTTGCTGGGCCACAAAGGCACCCCTACAACCAGTGGGTTGTAAGGAGTCAATCAAACAACAAAAACAAAAAACAAACACAAATTATCACACAAAATCAACAAGAATAGGTAGAAAAGGAGAAAAAATTGCACAAAGGTATGATATGGGCTGAATGGTTTTAATAGTGAGTTGAAACAGCTAGAATGAGCTACCAACACCCAACCTAACCTAAATACCAGCTATTCTAAACCTATATTACCCTATAAACTAAGTATGAGCCAAATTACAAACACCAACTCACAACAATTAACCCCTAAATCACTGCTGGTATGTTTGTCTGACTAAGAAAAGAAGTTTGTTGGTTTGTTTTGCTATTTGACCAATTTCAAAGTGACTAAAGTTGTAACAAGGTTTACCAAATTCAAAATTAACACTTAAAAATCCTAATCTAGCCTATTATCCAACTGATAACCAATAATTAAACCCTAAATCACATCAAACACACCCACTACGCATAGACAGTGAAATGATGATGATGTTTGTTGCTATATTTGGCACAATTTGAGTTTTACGCTACAATACCTAGCAAGTAACCATCAAACACACCACAAATCCTACAAGTACCCCTAAACTAACATGGCAATCAGCTATTTACCAAGTTACAAACTCTAATTTAAATAAGCAAAGCTCAAAATGGACCTACTAGTTTATATGTAGTTTTTAACCAAAACCTTGAAAACTTGTTTCACCACTAAACTAGTTAAACCATTACATGAATATGACCTAATTGCACCTAAACAAGATTGTCGAAGCCACTTAGATCTTGCAATGTTATCACCACATGCATTTAATAAGCAGATCCAAACACCCCTTTAAATACTCAAAACCAAAGTTTTGAAAGATTTTCAAAGCTTTATACTAACTTAGAGCCCTTAAACAATAAGAATATGCAGAAAAACATAAATTAACATGGAGTTAATGATAAACTAGCACCATTATCAGCATTTGAACATATCACTTAGCACTCAAAAATTTTAAAAAACAAGAGAGTTCAAAGAGAACCTGCTTTTGGCCTTGTTCATGCCAAAACACATCTCTTGATGTCACTAGCTCAATCGTACAAGGATTTTGGCACTAGAGTGGGATGTTGATAGCTTACAATGGTGCAAGGCCCATTTGATGAACTACAACAGTTTACCAAGAAGGGGCACAGATGATGAGGAAGATGCCTATGACTTAGTACATGCACACCATAACAAAACAAACAGAACAAGAACAAGTAACACACGTACTTCAAGAACTCTTGTCAGAAGCTCTTGAAGGGGCTTAAGCTATAGTAACCAATCAAGTAAAAGACAAAAAAGAGAAGAAAGGACAATTCACTCAAAACCTTGGAAGAAAACTTAAAGCAATGATGTTATAGGTAACCAACAAATAATATAATAACTTTTTTAAACTAAATACACTTGATTAGGTGTCAATCATTCAAGTGTATGAGCTAACAAATGTTGGATCCAAAACAATTTTTAACAAGAGTTTGAACAAAAAAAAATTGTGAAAATTCTAAACTAATTTTTGTAATAAAGTAAAGTGATTACACTAAGAAAACATGTAAATGGAACTCAGCTTGGAAGATAAAGATTTTTAACAAATTCTAACTATTTTTCATTAGAAAGAACTTTTACAAACAAGCTGGAACAAAGATTCACCCACAGGTCGGGTGGCCTTTTATACAAATCAAAAGAACTGTCTAGAATGAGGGTATATTAGACAAACCCTAACACTGAAAATCCTAAACTGCCCTTGGATTCAAATTTCGAAAAATTAGTCAATTGTGACCATGTGAAGATGCCATGTTGTATAGCTGTTTTGAAGAGATCTCATACGTCCTAAATGTCTTTGGGAGCATGAAATAAACAAGGCTCGTTGATCCTCTACACAAATTTGTCTTGGAGCTCAACTATGGGTCAGGGGAGGCTACGTGGGAACTCTTGGGTGATGGGGAGACCGTTTTTGGGGTTGGAATAGGTTAAGAACATGATCAATTATGAATCTGGTTCGATTCGCGACCTAATTTAAAAGATTAAGGTTTTGGGTGGATTAGGGTTTGTGGGATTAAGTTGGGGATTATTGGGGCTTGATGTGAATAGTGGTCGTTTCCCACTCAAATTAATAATAAAAAACATGTTTTAAAAGTTGATTAATATTAATTTTGGTGTAAGTGGGAAGTGACGTGGGGTTTGGGGTGATGTGGGTGGAGGGATCTGACGTGGAGAGTGGTGTTATGTGGAAAGTGATGTTGGGCCAGTTTTGTAAACGGGTTGGTCGAGTTTAAGGGGTATGTTTGTGTTTAGTTTGGGCTTGTTGTTGGTTTTGGGTTAAGTTTGGTATTCTTGTTAGATAAGTTTGGTAAGGTGGAAATTTCAGCCCCTCCATTAATAGCAGTTTAGATTAGAGTATTGCATTCATGGTCCTTGGCAATTAACACCGTTGTCCTTTGGATCTTGTACAGTTATTCCTTTGGATCTTGCATAGTTAGTACTTGTGAGAATAAAAGGATCTAATATGTAACTTCTTCAAACATGAGGGTTGTTCGTGACATGTCTTGATAGTTTGAGGATTAATCTTGTATAAAATGATTCTCGGAGGGTCATTTGTGACAAGTCTTTAATCTTGGAGGACCAAACTTGACAATCTTCAAACTTCAAGGACTTCTTTGGAAAATTCAACATTCGGGTTCGGTTCTTTGTGCGGCTTCGTTTCCCATTGTCACACCCCACCATGGCGGAATATGGGGCGCGACATAATGGATATCATCACAACATGGCGTGTCTATAGAGATAACTATATGAAATAAGAAATGTCATAAAAATGGTGACACGAAAGTCATGACAATATCTCAACAAATGCAGGAGTCTAGGTAAGTAGGTAACAGTCCTACCTCTTACCCAAGACAAACAAATAACATAACCAAAACAAACATATGTGTGCCACAGTATCACTTACTAAATGAACAAATAAAACTAATAAGGAAACGGGGATCTCCTTCTAAATGCATTCCTACGCTCTCCAAATCCTAGCCACTTATGTTCTCATGCTTAACCATAGTATCACCTGAAAGAGACACTAAAACACGTCAACATAAAATTGGTGAGAGTCATAGGTTTAGACTCAAACGCCAAAATCATACCAAAAGCTGTGAGTAACAACCAAAAGTTAAAAAGAAATGGACAGTGTGATACTAACATGCATTAACAAACTAACATTCAAGATTTTAACTAATCAAACCAAAACCAAGGCTCCCAGCCATACCAAACCTCATACTCCCATAGGCATCCAAACACATATGAACCAATCCCCAAGGTCATGCCTTGTCAACACCCCCTTGGTACCAAGTCAAAACATAAACAATCAAGAATTATCTAGCAGTTAATCACATAAGTATGCACACATAAGTCCATTACCAACGCCAAACATTCACAGCATAATTTATAAATAACATAACAGTGTCTCTTTCATCCCATCTGGAAGTCATAAACATTAGAAAACATGGGACTATGAAACTCACCTGATTGAGCTTCTCCAAAAGTCCTCGCACTAGCAAAAAGCTAACAAACCAAAAATACATAATCAAAACATGAACCAATCACTAAGATGGCTCATCAACCTATGATGGACATCTAGCCTACTCCCATATATGAAACTCATTAATATGCTCTAAACACCCCATTACCCTTCCCTAACAAGCCCTTAACTTGTTTAAGTTTGATAACCATCCCGTTCATATTTTATACAAAACAGTCCCAATTTTTAGGTCTCAAAACTATAAGTCAAACGCCCACCTAAACATACCCATGCTCTCTGTAAAGGTAATATTTATTCCCTTAAATATGTTAGCTAACACCTCCCATTTTCTCCAACCTTAAAGCTACTGTTAAGGCCCCGATATATATATATATATACTTTTGTCATTCCAGATTTACTGATTTTAAACATACAAAAAGTTTGTTACAATTAGGAGGTCTTACCCTAAACCATAACCTTATCCCCAATGCATATACTTACTACAATATATAAACCATCTCTCATGTTCGTTAGAAGATCCCAATGCAACCCTAAGTACCCCAAACAATCCAAAACTTAAAAAGCAAACAGGCTGACTTCAAAACTGTTTTGACCTCCGACTGTTGTAACCTGTTTTTGACCCACGTCCAGACCTCCAATTTAGTTCTAGTTTCTTGCATTGGAAAGCCACTTCAATTACCTTTTCATGGATACTTGGATCGTAAAATAAGAGTTTTTAGAACTCCCAATATGATCAAAACAATTGACTCAAAATTCTGCCCAGTTTTTAAAAACGGGTTTAATCAAATTAACCTAATTAATTACTCATAACCCCATTAAATACACGCCCTAGCTTATGTAATCGTCATATTATCCTTAATATTACATTAATTTACTGTTTTTACATTAAACCCTAACCTAATTCCATCATAATATGATTAAAGAAAACATTAAACATTTTAATTGAAAAAGGGTTATGAAGGTTTACCTTTAAATCAATGGAAGATGAAAAAAAAACTATGAACCCTAGAAACACCCCTTATGCCGTCGACTTCAAATCCAGGAGAAAATAATATGGCTTTTGTTTTTAAATTAAGACATTATATAGGGTATGGGTGAACCCAAGTCCAACCCATAGCCCACTTACCTTTTTCTTTTCTTTTTACCTTTCTTTTAGTCGGCCAAACCGACCCTTAATATATATATTTTTATTTTTTATTTCTTTTTATTGTTTAATAATACATTACTAGTATTACCTTAATTTACCTTAATTTATTTCAGCTCCTAAAGCTTCTAAAACCTCAAAACCGTAAAACTAGTCAAATTTACGCGTTTACCGAAAAAACGTAAAATATACACTTTTATAAAAAATCTCAAATTTTGAAATAAACTTTATAAATAAGTCCTAAATGACTTAAAACCATCCCGAAAAATATTCATATGACTAATTACCTCATACGAGACCTCTAAATGCTAAACCGTAAATCCTAAAAAAAATATAATTACTATAATACTTATACGTATACGTAAACATTAGAATATCACCATTTCATTTCATAGTCACTAATTGTAAGCTCATGAACATGAACTAACCGTTCCTTGATTTACTTATGAGTAATCTATACTCATAAACGATAACCACACCAACCTCGTTCACACAAAATAAACATGTAAACACACAAATCAAGTAGTCACACATAAAATTACCTAAAAATAGGACCAAGTGACGAAACTCAAAACCACGGTTGTCACATCACTCCATCCTAATAGAAATCTCGTCCCGAGATTTACTTCTTAGGATCGTCATTAAAAAACAGCTGAGGATACTTATTCCTCATAAACTCTTCTCGTTCCCACGTGAACTCTGGTCCACATTTCGAATTCCACCTAACCTTAACTAACGGTATCTTACTTCTTTTCAATGTTTTAACTTCACGGTCCATAATCTCTATCGGCTCTTCAATAAAACGAAGACTCGCATCTATACTAATATCATCCACCGATACTTGCAAGTCAGTTCTTGCTAAGCATTTCCTCAAGTTTAAGACATGAAACACATCATGTACACTACTCAGCTCTTCCGGTAATCTCAACCTATACGCCACTAGCCCAATCCTTTCAAGGATTTCAAATGGACCCACAAATCTAGGCGCTAACTTCCCTTTCTTCCCGAACCGCATCACCTCTTTCCATGGTGAAACCTTTAGCATAACCTTGTCCCCAACCTCAAATTCCAACGGCTTACGCCTCTTGTCCGCATAGCTCTTTTGTCGATCTCTAGCCGCCTTTAATTTCTCCTTAAGCACAATTATCGCATCCGTAGTCTCCTGTACCATCTTCGGTCCAATTAGTTGACTACTTCCTACTTTAGCCCATAGCAACGGTGATCTACACTTCCTACCATAATGTGCTTCAAACGGTGCACACTCTATACTAGCATGGTAACTATTATTGTACGAAAATTCTGCCAACGCCAGATGATTCTCCCAATTCCTTCAAAGTCTATCACACACGCCCTCAACATATCCTTTAGCGTTTGTATAGTCCTTTCACTCTGTCCATCCGTCTGCGGATGATAAGTTGTGCTCATATCTAGCCTCGTACCCAAGGCTTTCTGTAATAGCCCCCAAAACCTAGACGTAAACCTGCTATCCCTATCTGATATGATCGACACCGGCACCCCATGTTTTGCCACCACATGTTCCATGTATTTCTTGGCAAACCGTTCCATCTTATCATCCTCCTTCATTGCCACAAAATGGGCAGACTTAGTCAGTCTGTCCACTATTACCGAAATCATGTCATTACCACTGTTAGACCTTGGTAGTTTTGTAATGAAGTCCATGGCAATATTCTCCCACTTCCACTTAGGAACCTCTGGTTGTTGCAGTAATCCTGATGGTCTTTGATGTTCAGCCTTCACCTTGGCGCAAGTCAAACACTCACTAACGTACAAAGCTACATCTTTCTTCATTCCTGGCCACTAATACATATCCCTCATGTCCCGATACATCTTATCAGCTCCTGGGTGTATCGAATACCTCGACTTATGAGCTTCATCCAGTATAACCTTCCTTGTATCGCCAAACAACGGAACCCAGATTCTATCCAATTAATACTTGCAACCATCTCCTCTTTATTCCATGTACTGATCCATAGTATGTAGATTTTCTTCAACCAGCCTCTCCTCCTTAACGGCCTCTACTTGTGTTGCTCGAATTCTATCTCTAAGGGTTGTCTGAATAGTTATGCTCATTGCCCTTACTCTTTTAGGTTTTAGCCTTTCCTTCCTACTTAGAGCATCCGCCACCACATTGGCCTTTCCAGGGTGATACTTAATCTCACAATCATAATCACTAAATAACTCCAACCACCGCGTCTGCCTCATGTTCAAATCTTTCTGATCAAAGATGTGCTGCAAGCTTTTGTGATCCGTATAGATCATACTTTTTGTCCCATACAAGTAATGTCTCCATATCTTAAGAGCAAAGACTACAGCTCCTAGTTCCAAGTCGTGTGTGGTGTAATTCTTCTCATGGTTTTTCAATTGTCGTGATGCATAAGCTATGACCTTATCTCGCTGCATAAGAACACATCCTAACCCCTGGTTGGACGCATCACAATAAACCACAAAATCTTCCACCCCTTCTGGTAAGGACAAGATCGGTGCATTACACAACCTATCCTTTAGTGTCTGAAACTCCTGCTCTTGCTCTTCGCCCCATTCATACTTCTGATTATTTTGGGTCAACAATGTCAAAGGCTTTGATATTCTTGAGAAATTCTCTATAAATCTTCTGTAATATCCTGCCAAGCCTAAGAATGACCTTATTTCTGACGGTGTAGTAGGTGCCTTCCAATCCTTCACGGCTTCAATCTTCTTTGGGTCTACATGTATGACATCATTGTCGATTACATGCCCTAGAAATTGTACTTCTTGCAGCCAAAATTCACACTTGGAGAACTTTCCATAAAGTTTCTCCTTCCTGAGCAGTTCCAATATCGACCTTAAATGTTGGTTGTGCTCCTCCTCCGTCTTAGAGTAGATAAATATGTCATCAATGAATACTATGACAAAATTATCCAGATATGGCTTGCACACTCGGTTCATTAGGTCCATGAATACTGCTGGCGCGTTTGTCAATCCAAATGGCATAACGGTGAATTCAAAATGTCCATACCTTGTTCTGAACGCGGTATTTTGTATGTCCTCCTCACAGGCCCTTAGTTGGTGATAACCGGACCTAAGGTCAATTTTTGAGAAGTATCTTGCTCCTTGCAGCTGATCAAATAAATCGTCAATCCTTGGGAGAGGATAACGGTTCTTAATGGTCAGCTTGTTCAGCTCTCGATAATCGATACACATCCGGAATGATCCATCCTTCTTCTTAACGAATAACACCGGCGCTCCCCATGGAAAAGAACTTGGTCGAATGAAACCCTTATCTTGCAACTCCTTGAGTTGCTCGGCTAATTCTTGCAGCTGTGACGGTGCTAGACGATATGGTGACTTTGCTACGGGTGTTGCCTCGGGTACTAAGTTAATCTTAAACTCTACTTGTCTCACCGGTGGTAACCCCATCAAGTCATCCGGGAATATATCGATGAACTCTCTTACTACTCGAATCTTATTGATTTGTGGCTCATCATCCTTGGCATTCATAAGGGACCTGGTCTTCTTCTCCTTCCTTTCTCCGTACACGTATAACACCTTATTATCACCTATGGGGATCTTAACAATCTTTTCATGACACATTAGCTCAGCCCTATGCTTCGATAACCAATCCATCCCAATAATCACATCGAAGCTCCCATGTCCTAGAGGGATTAAATCTATGGTGAACTTAAATTCTCCCAACTCTAATTTGCAGTTTAAAAATATCTCATCTACTTCTTCTTGCTTACCACTAGCTATCTCAATCACATATCCTGGTTTCGCTACACTAGGGTTCATATTTAACAAAGGCACGAATTGAGAAGACACAAAACTAAAATCTGCCCCAGAGTCAAAAAGAATCGTAGCGAGGTGATTGTTAACAGAAAACGTACCCGTCACTACATTCGGGTCCTGAACCGCTTCTACTGCATTTGCAAGGTAAAACCTGCCTCCATTCCGATTTCCCTTATTCTGATTTCCTTCGTTCCTGTTCCAGTTACAATTCCCAGTGTTTACATTGTTGCGGTTGGCATTGTTCCAGTTTCCACCGCCTTGGTTTCCTCGATTCCCTTCCAAAGCTAGCTGGCCTCTGCCCTGCTTGGTTGCTCCCACCAATCTAGGACACTCCATCTTAAAATGCTCGGGTTGTCCACACTCAAAGCAGTTTCCCCCGGTGACATTCATCCTCACAGACTGGATTGGTGTTGCGTTCATGTTAGGTGCTTCATAGTTCCTAGCAAAGTGTCCTGGTTTTTGGCAATTGAAGCATATCTGGCATGGTGTACCTCTTGGATGGAACCTAGAGCAGGTTCGATAAGCTGCATTGTTGTTTTTTGGATTTCCAGACCTTTGAGGTACTCTCATGGCAAAATTTCTTCCATCTTTTGCCTTCTTAACATTTTTCCAGTTGGTGTCAGGCGATTTCGCGGCTTCTGGCTCCTTTCTTTTATCCCCCGCCTTTACCAAGGTTCCACTAGATACCGCCTCCTCAACAAGTATTCCTGCTGTAAGTATAGCTTGCTGTATCGTGTTAGGTTGAGTAGCCTTGATCATTCCCCTAATCTGAGTAGGCAATCCAGCAATGTATTGCTTGATTTTGTTTGCCTCAGGGGTAACCAAATGGGGAACCAACTTTGCCAATTCATGGAAGCGATCCGTGTAATCTACATGAGCCGCTCCAACCATAGCATGTCCCTAAAACTCATTTTCCAGCTTCTCCATCTCATTGCTTGGACAAAACTCCGTAGTCATAAGAGCCTTAAAATCGGCCCAAGCCATAGCATTTGCAGCAACTCTCCCTCTTGCTTGAACTTGAGTTTTCCACCAAGTTAAAGCCTTCCCTACCAGTGAACCAGTTACATACATGACCCTTTGATTGGGTAAACAACCACTCATCTGAATCACATTTTCCATCTTCTCAATCTATTGGGTAAGTACTACCGCGCCACCCTTCCCATCAAACTCTTTTGTACCACAAGAAGTGAATGCCTTATAGCTACAACCATTGTTTCCACCTCCTCCTTGACCATTGTTGTTGTTGTTGTTGTTCAGGTTATTAGTCACCTGCTGAACAATGGTTGGTATTATGTTGGCCATTTGAGCAGCAATCAAAGCAGCCAAATCAGGATTTCCGTCACCACCACTTCCCCAGCACCATTTCGCGTATTCACCATGCTATAGTAAAAACATGACACCCGTTAACAACTACCAAATACTCCATATAATATACTTACCACCATACACACGCCTAACATAACCATACGTACTACCAACATATACTATACAAGCATGTATCAACTCCCTTTCATGCAATCATACTTGAAAGTCCAGTGGTGTTGTGGCACATATATAATTATGTAGGCCTCCATAATTATATATGTTCCCTTTCACCAATGTACTCCCTCCTATGATGACACTTATAAGAAATTCATACTACACATAACACATAATTCCATCAACTCACAAGAAAATAACCACACAAAAAAAATAAGATCCAAAACTCCATTTATTAAAATAACAAAGTCAAATACTTGAAACATCCCCAAATCCATGGTCTAGCTAAACTAGCATAGACATAATCCAAACAAAAACATAAATAATTCTAAGGCATGCCGCCCATAAGAGTCGGAAAAGATTTAAAACAAATAACTATTGGATGTAGTGGATTCGGTATCGGATTCTTTTCCTTCATTATTGTTACTATTTGGGTAAACTGGTCTAGTCTTGACAGTCCTCAATAGTACTTCCTTATTCCCTTCCTTAGCCGTTATTGTTAGGACAGTCTTATAGACCCACACATTGTTCACTTTCACCTTAGACATGCGTTCTATCGCCTCACATGGATCCCACTCCTCTGGAATTCTCCTCCTATAGTTTGTACGTCTGTGGCATCCTAACCTCGTAATTCCTGTGGCTTGCACCACCACTACTTGGCTCTTAAGGGGCATGACTTAAATATCAGAAGAAAATATCACTCATCAGATACATAGTATAACATAACAAAAATCAGATGCTATCATGCACCAAATTATATACTATAACATACATTTCTAGCAAAGTACAAAAATGACTAGCGTGGACGATGGTAGTTAAACTCGCACTAGTCAAAACCCGAAAAGGAAAATAATATGTGGCCAAGTATGAGCCATATTAGTTCATAGCTTAACAACATCGCAGAATAACATCCAAACACATCAATTATAGAATGCACGCATACTCCTATGACGCCTATATGCAGGGACCCTTAAGCTATAGACTAGGCTACGCGACTAGGCAACCTAATTCTCTATAAACATTGTCTCTGATACCATTATGTCACACCTCACCATGGTGGAATATGGGGCGCGACGTAATGGATATCATCACAACATGGCGTGTCTATAGAGATAACAATATGAAATAAGAAAGGGAAATCATTTAAAAATGTAGTAAACTTACCGCTTTTTATGGTTGTGTGTACTAAACTATTTTTTTTCTCATTGTGTGTATTAAACTTTTAAATTTGTATCATTGTGTGTATTTTGTAACCATTTTACCCCTACTTTTCTCAAATTTTGAAGGATAAAATGGTCATTTTATAAGGCAAAATCGTCTCAAAATACACATAATGATCGAAATTAAAAAGTTTAATACACGCAATGAGAAAAAAAATATTCTAGTACACACAACCATAAAAAGTGGTCAGTTTACTACATTTTTAAGTGATTTTCCCAAATAAGAAATGTCATAAAAATGGTGACACGAAAGTCATGACAATATCTCAACAAATGCAGGAGTCTAGGTAAGTAGGTAACAGTCCTACCTCTTACCCAAGACAAACAAATAACATAACCAAAACAAACATATGTGTGCCACAGTATCACTTATTAAATGAACAAATAAAACTAAGAAGGAAACGGGGATCTCCTTCTAAATGCATTCCTACGCTCTCCAAATCCTAGCCATTTATGTTCTCATGCTTAACCATAGTATCACCTGAAAGAGACACTAAAACACGTCAACATAAAGTTGGTGAGAGTCATAAGTTTAGACTCAAACGCCAAAATCATACCAAAAGCTGTGAGTAACAACCAAAAGTTAAAAAGAAATAGACAATGTGATACTAACATGCATTAACAAACTAACATTCAAGATTTTGACTAATCAAACCAAAACCAAGGCTCCCAACCATACCAAACCTCATACTCCCATAGACATCCAAACACCTATGAACCAATCCCCAAGGCCCTACCTTATCAACACCCCCTTGGTACCAAGTCAAAACATAAACAATCAAGAATTATCTAGCAGTTAATCACATAAGTATGCACACATAAGTCCATGACCAACGCCAAACATTCACAGCATAATTTATAAATAACATAACAGTGTCTCTTCCATCCCATCTGGAAGTCATAAACATTAGAAAACATGGGACTATGAAACTCACCTGATTGAGCTTCTCCAAAAGTCCTCGCACTAGCAAAAAGCTAACAAACCAAAAATACATAATCAAAACATGAACCAATCACTAAGATGGCTCATCAACCTATGATGGACATCTAGACTACTCCCATATATGACACTCATTAATATGCTCTAAACACCCCATTACCCTTCTCTAACAAGCCCTTAACTTGTTTAAGTTTGATAACCATCCCGTTCATATTTTACACAAAACAGTCCTAATTTTTAGGTCTCAAAACTATAAGTCAAACGCCCACCTAAACATACCCATGCTCTCTGTAAATGGAATATTTATGCCCTTACATATGTTAGCTAACACCTCCCATTTGCTCTAACCTTAAAGCTACTGCTAAGGCCCTGATATATATATACATACTTTTATCATTCTAGATTTACTGATTTTAAACATACAAAAAGTTTGTTACAATTAAGGGGTCTTACCCTAAACCATAACCTTAGCCCCAATGCAAATACTTACTACAATATATACACCATCTCTCATGTTCGTTATAAGATCCCAATGCAACCCTAAGTACCCCAAACAACCCAAAACTTAAAAAGAAAACAGGTTGACTTCAAAACTGTTTTGACCTCCGACTGTTGTAACCTGTTTTAGACCCACTTCCCGACCTCCTATTTAGTTCTAATTTCTTGCATTAGAAAGCCACTTCATTTACCTTTTCAGGAATACTTGTATCGTAAAATAAGAGTTTGTAGAACTCCCAATATGATTAAAACAATTGACTCAAAATTCTGCCCAGTTTTTAAAAACGGGTTTAATCAAATTAACCTATTTAATTACCTATAACCCCATTAAATACAAGCCCTAGTTTATGTAATCATCATATTATCATTAATATAACATTAATTTACTGTTTTTAAGTTAAACCCTAACCTAATTCCATCATAAGATGATTAAAGAAAACATTAAACAATTTAATTGAAAAAGGGTTATGAAGGTTTACCTTTAAATCAATGGAAGATGAAAATAAAACTATGAACCCTAGAAACACCCCTTATGCCGTCGACTTCAACTCCAGGAGAAAATAATATGGCTTTTGTTTTTTAATTAAGACATTATATAGGGTATGGGTGAACCCAAGTCCAACCCATAGCCCACTTACCTTTTCCTTTTCTTTTTTCCTTTCTTTTAGTCGGCCAAACCGACCCTTAATATATATTTTTTTATTTTTTTTTCTTTTTATTGTTTAATAATACATTACTAGTATTACCTTAATTTACCTTAATTTATTTCAGCTCCTAAAGCTTCCAAAACCTCAAAACCGTAAAACTAGTCAAATTTACGCGTTTACCGAAAAAAACATAAAATATACACTTTTATAAAAAAAATCTCAAATTTTGAAATAAACTTTATAACTAAGTCCTAAATGACTTAAAACCATCCCGAAAAATATTCATATGACTAATTACCTCATCCGAGACCTCTAAATGCTAAACCGTAAATCCTAAAAAAAAATATAATTACTATAATACTTATACGTATACGTAAACATTAGAATATCACCATTTCATTTCATAGTCACTAATTGTGAGCTCATGAACATGAACTAACCGTTCCTCGATTTACTTATGAGTAATCTATACTCATAAACGATAACCACACCAACCTCGTTCACACAAAATAAACATGTAAACACACAAATCAAGTAGTCACACATAAAATAACCTAAAAATAGGACCAAGTGACGAACCTCAAAACCACGGTTGTCACACCCATGTTCGTTTTTGCTTGATTCTTGTTCTCTTTTGTTGATTTCACGATATACGTACCTAAAATACAAAATTAACAAACACAAGCATATTTTATGGTATTTTATGACATTTTATACCATATTAAGCCCGATTTGGACGATGAGACTATGTATAAATGCAATCTCATCACCCCCCCCCCCTACTAAACTATTGTCGTGCCCTCACGGAATGCTAGAATAAGTATCATAGCACCTCCAAAATTCATTTTTATATGACATCTATTGAAACGTAAATTTTAATTAACTACTACTTGCGCTTTAGACATAATGTATTGTTTTCATCACGAGAACGTGACTTTTAGGGTCAAAGAATAAGAACACGTGAATGCCTCATAGAGACAATTTTGCCGGCCTCGATTATCACCCAATTCCATGCTAAGCGTGAAACAAGATCATTGTCATTATCAGTTAGTAATGCTAAAACTACTCATATGCTCTAATCACGTACTTAAACTCCCTTATTCCTAAGGTGTATCTCTTATATTTTATTTTTGTCTGAATGATCACGAGGATACATTTTTTACTTATACGTGAATAGAGATTAGGTCCAAAAAGGAGTCAAAACGGTGTAATCAAAATCATTGAATTAATAATTTCTCCTAATAGACAACGATGTCAAAAAATTAAGTCAACAAAAATGATCGATAAACATGGTTTTACAACGATATTGAACATGAGACTTATTACCAATTTGTATTGGTTTACCGTCACCTTTTATTTAACTTCTCCATGAAGTGTTTATTATGGCTTTGGTTTTGCCCTTTTCTTTTATTTAACCTCGTCGTGAGGTGTTTATTATGACTTGAAGTATATCCTCACGCTAAGGCGAATTTTGGATCTTTAAGGCTTCAAGATTTAAGACATTTACTTTCAATTTTCGCATAGATTTTTCGGCCTTGTGAGTTCGAATTAGGTGAAGAGGAAATTAAAAATTATTATTGGGGAAGCCTCTGATTATCCGGGTGCCAATACTTTAAAACCGTGACGCGGGAAAATCCTTAATGTTTTCCCAATTTAATTACATGGAAGCTACTAGAATCAATTAGAAACCAACAATAAAGACTAAACCGCAAAAAAACCTATTTATTAACAATTTAATTATAAAAGCGTGGGGAGAACAAGCAAATAATTAGGAGTTTAGGACACAAGAGTTTTTGAAAGAATACGAATACTCTACGTTTAACATAGTAACTTATAATTAACGCTATCGTTTCTCGTCCTCAATTTAATGAGAATTAGCCTAATATAGTTAAGGAATCGAAGGTAAGTGCTCAACACGCACGGTAGAGTAAAAAATTACTCTTATTCTCACAATCGGAATACCTACATTCGTGTCTTAAACACTTATGAAAAACAAGAAAAGTTTTAAAAATTGGCCATTTTTAGCCTTATTTTGCAACAAAAAGATTAAAAAAAAGATGAAAATTGGATTGCCTGGTGACGTAAGAAAGGTAAAGCATCTATTCACCCCCCATACTAAAACTAAACATTGTCCTCAATGTTTCGAGTCTAAGAGTGAAACACCCCCATACTAGAGACGAAAAGTTGAATGCTTAATCTCGAGCATGAAAAGGGTAAAACGAATAATCTATAGCCGTTTATGAATTATGCTAACAAGATAAACGTTAGAACGTAAAAGGATATCATCGGATATGGAATCTTCAAAGAAACGATCGAAGCTCGAGTGATACCTAAAATGAACACGAAGGCTTCAATGATGACAATGAACCTAATAAATCACAATCACAAACAACCACGAAACAATGGTTGGAAGAGCACAAATCTCCGCATTATACTATTAGAAAGAAAAAATATTTACAAGGATAAGCATGAGATTTCCCCTACGAGGCACCTCATTTTTTATAACCGAGTCTAGAGCTCGACTCGAATCCCCATAAATGTGATCATTTAGGGATTATCATGGTAAGGTCATTTTTGGTGGGGCTTACATGATAAACAAGGCCCAAAAGTACATGGAGTACTTAAAAATCCGATATACGTATACCGGGGTCAAAGATAGCGTCCTCGTTTTCGGAAGATAAACGAAATAATGCCACTCCAACGCAAACCCCAAAGGGGTAAAAGAAATAGAAAGAAGAATAAGGGTGGGTCAATGGGTGGGGCTAAACATTGAGCTACTCGAGGTAGACTCGTTGTGGAAACCTAAGTTTCCTCGATCTTTTAGCTACTAGGAACGATTCTCATTCACTTGTTTGAATCAAGGCGGAATAGAATGAAAACCGTTAACAAGGTGTTTAGGCACAAGAACACAAGATGAATTTCTCCCAACGATTGCTCATTATATTAATAATAAACAACCACTAGGCGTGTATACATTTAATCCCACGCCTAGTTGACACACGCTGGTTTACATTTTGTATGACTGATATATAAATAAAACCTAATACCCTTGGTTCCTTTTATAGTGTAAGGAATAGGGTTTACAAGAGATAAGAATGAATAAACATCTAGATATTCTATTTAGATAAACTATATTCTAAATATCGGTCCACAATATCTTGAATATATCCTCTAAATATAATTCCATCAGCGCTTGATGTTTGTCAGCGGCTAGAATACACGTGTCAGCGTGTCAGAACAAACGTCTTGATGTTTCTTCATTTTGAGTTTCACGTGTCAGCGTGTCTGTACATGGTTCATTGTTAAATGTCAGACAATGACCCGGACTTCAAATAAAGGGAAGTTCATATATGCAACGATAACTTATCCTCATTAACGAGAAATTAAATCATCTCGGACATGAGCTTACATTAAAACTATTCAAAAGTTTTAAGCTTGTGTAAATGGCGTATAATCACATTTTAGATTATGCTCCGAACTTCAAAGAAAGGAATGTTTATCGCCGATGATAAACTTATCCTTAAAACGAGAAATTAATTTTTCTCGAGCATGAGCTAATATTTAAAACATTCGAAGTGTTTAAGCTCATGCACAATGACTTACAGTTAAATATCAGACTGTAACTCGGACTTTAATTTTAGGAAAGCTTATCTTTAATGATAACTTATCCTCTTAACGGGAAATTCATTTTTCTCGGTCATGAGCTTGTATTAAGACATTCCAAGTTTTAAGCTCGGAAAAGAAAGTGTATCTTTTAAATAAGAGAACTTTTCCTCATAACGAGAAATTCATCTTTCTCGGTCATGAGCTTTATGTTAAAACATTCAAAAGTTTTTCAAGCTCATGAAAACGACTTCTAAGTAAATGTCAGCTTAGGACTCGTTCTTCAGTTAAAAGGAAAGTTTATCGCCGATGATAAACTTATCCTCACAACGGGAAGTTTACAACTTCTCGGACTTGAGCTCGTTTTGTAAGATATTCAACATCTAAAGCTCAAATAATTGGTTTTCAAAAAATTGAACACAATTTTTCGAGAATTTCTCAAAAGGTTTTTCTAAATCTTTCAAAATTGTGTGTTCAAAAATGTTTTGATAAAAAGAGCATGTCTTCTGGAATAGATAATATTTACGATACTAGAAATTTCATTCAATAATGACACGGGGTTGTAAATAAAGTTCGAGCAGAAGTTCAAATGTTTTAAAACATGCTCAAAATGGCTTGCTATTATTTTCGATAGTAACCCGCTTTTCATACTAAAGTCAAGCATTTCATCGGAAAGCTTTGACTCAACAACGGGAATTAATTTTCTCGGGCATGGTTTACTTTATAACCATGTAAGGGATTGTGTTTACGTAATAACACAATCTAACACGAATATGAAGATTGTGGTGACATAAGGATGGTAGGATAGGTTAAAGTCCAATGATTCCACTAGAACCGGAGGAATCTTTCCAAGGACATTTCATAGCAAGAAATAGTAGTCCTTAGGAAAGATGGAGAAATATTATGAACGTAGCTGAATGCCGACCAAATACTTAAGTTAGCACTGGAACAATCACAACAAGGTGCTAGTTATGACGTATTGGTAAGCATTGAAGGGGTTGAAGAATGAAAAAGAATTGTAAAGATAAAGGGTGTAAAGAAAGAAGCCCTCCTTACAACCTTAGGTAGAAACCGGGTCAATACATATGCAATTGAGATCATTTTTAATGATGCTTGATATTGAAGATAAGACATCATGGACCCAGTGATGCAATGCACAACCCATCCCAGCTAACTTAGATATCTCTCAAAAGATATTTGTTTTAATCACACGGAGACAACGCATTATCTATTGATTTATTCACTCCGAATAAATTGGTATTGAAATGGTGGCACTCCTCTCCAGCCTCCGATCACTAAAATCCAAAATGCACGATCGAGTCTAGAGCCATTTGAGATCATCAAATATCTCATTAGGACACACTTTCATAATTCCTTGCTTCTTCACACATTGTGAAAAGTAAGAAAGATCTTAAGAGTCCTACGCAAAATCTTCATGATCTTGCCTGAACATCCGAGTAATACGAAAAAGCTCATGGTAGGTGACTTGTGCGATTCTTTATGAATCAAGCTTGTGATAACTGGAAGCAACAGTGGTTTAATTCTTAACTGAACTTAAACACGTTCCAGGACTCTACGCAACATCTTAGTGGTCTTGCCAGAACACTCAGAGTGACACTCTATAGTATTCACAGTGATGAGTAGAAATCCTTCTAGTGTTAACATCAAACAGCACTTGGTAGGTAACTTGCAAAATTCTATATGAATCAAGGTCGTGACAACTGGAAATCAACGATGGTGCGATTCTTTAATGCATCAAACTTGTTCCAGGAATCAGATTTGACGGCTTCAAATCATGCGGATAATATTATCCAAATGATTCACTCTTTATGTTCGCAGTCAGCTTTGGACGGTCAAATAAAGAGAACGGGTTTACCCGCGAAATCTTGTCAAGGAGGTTCTTAAGTTAAACTACCCGCCATAAGTACGATATTTAATATCGTACAACGGTCTTCACCGGCCGGAGGTAAAATTCTATCGAATTAGAATGAAATGTTCAAGGCCATTTCATCCGTGTATATGTTTTGTTGCTAACTGTCTTATGCAGCGTAACAAGAAGGTGGCATTGCGGTGTATAATCCAGAAGAAGTCATCAACACATGCTTATACTGTATGCACTTAATACTTCAACAAATTCAAGAAAGTCAAAAATTTAAGTCTTCCGTTGTATCAAAGTCTAAAGCTTTCAAGAATTTATAAAAGTATAAGTATGTGGAACATGAAGTCACGAGGAGGCGAATATCACAAGTGATGAATGCACACGGTCAAGGCAAGGAACATGCTCAAGACTAAAGTCAAAGATATCATCTTCATATTCACAAGAACAAGATCGAAGACTCAAGCGTAGTATGCTAGGTTTAGAATTTTGTAAAATGGTATGACCTCCCTTAGGGGGAGATTGTTGGAAATACATTTTTCAAAAGAAAGTCTTGGTCACATCATTGTTAGCATAGATCACGAGCTATAGACTATTTAGGACATTGTAACTTGGAGTGACCTCCCTTAGTGGGAGATTATTGGAAATACGTTTTTACGTATTTAGAAAGGATCGGTCACTCCAACTATTTATACGTAGATTGGGCTCGTGATCCAATATGTAAAAAATATAGCCCATCAAGCCTACATGTAGGGTGGGCTATATATACCCCCTCCTAGCATGTTAGGAGGGGTTAGTCGTTGGTTGTTCATTTTTTACATAATAGACACATATTTTCTTTCCATCTTTCTCTCTCTAGTTTCTCTCTCTAGAAACAACAACCCTCTTGATAGGATCATAGATTATCATATTTCTACATAGTTGATGTTGGCAAAACTCTTTGTGTATCTCTTGTAAGTGGTACATCATCTTCAAATTGCTTCCCTCCCAAGTCTTGCATGTATATCTTCCCCTTTTTGTCACATCAAATAGGGAAGGAAACTATGTATGCAATCGAAGATTCTCCAAATGTAGGCTCTGTGTAACGACCTTGAAGAAAAATAAATACAATAATTTTGATGTAGAAGTAGAATAATCGAAACCTATGTTCCATGTCTTGTATTATCCACGTGACGTTGAACTTATACTGATAGGGAAATATAAGTAGACCTCGATCCTATTGTCAAAATCCTCATCCTATTATGAGACACTGGGCACGATAATGTAACTCCTTCAAGTGATAGCAAGGTATCTAATTGCTAGATTTGACAAGTATTCGTCACTAACCATTAAAGCACGAACAAGTTACCTTCAAACCAATGGGGTGCTATCCACACGATTTAAAGATATGATAAAACACAAACTTGCGAAAATCTACTTCAAGCATCAATTTTACCATAAGAATTTTTCCCCTTAATCATATACTTCTTCTAAGAAAAATATCTGAGCCATAAATATCAAAATGATATTCTGTATTAAAAACAGAGATTCCATGTACCTTTGTGTGTAACCTCCTCATTTTGTGTGCCAAAACCTATACAAATTTCCAAACAGCAGCATTTCCTTCTTTATTCGAGATCCTTCACTGTCCGATAACCTTACAATATATGTTATCCAATATCGGACAATACTTGTCAGCGGACAAAAACCAATATCTCTAACAACACTAAGTCTGTCAGTGCCTACGTCAGCGTCTGACTTATTCTTGTCAGCGGCTTGGCTCAACCACTGACACCATCTGAGGCTACTATCTCCAACAGCGGGGATCAAAATAAAATTCTCACTCTATGAAAATAGTATGTATATAATTGTACTATATACATCCAAAATAATCATACTATGCTCATATGAAGTGCTTTCTCATTCGTCCTTCGCAATCCCACGAACAATTCATCATATCCCACGTATAATTCCCATAATGAATGTTTCCAAGTGTACATCCACGTTTTTGTCCAAGAAACTAGGGATATCAAGATATTCATATAAATTCACGATCACACGTCTTTGACCTCATCAAATCAGCCATAAAGTACATCCAAAAAGGAAACAATATATTCTTATAGAAATTACATAATCTGTATATATCACATACCATAGGATTTGCTGAATTTTCATGAACGATAAAACCACCCCACGTCTACTTCATATATCTGCCTATCCGCACTTTAAGAAATTCAGACCAAAAATATTCATTCATAACAGCAACATCATATTCCAAAATCATAACAGATTTCATAATATACGTCTTAAATATACTAGCCACAAAAAACATCCAAAACCTGTTGTACGCAAGACGTTTGAGCCATAACATCAATACATGTGAACTTTGTATCCCAGTGTCCAAAACTAATGTCACGATCTGCTGTTATCTTTTCCTGTTCAGCAAATCACCTATAATAAACACGAGCAACAGTGTTTACTGAGTTCATGTGAACACCTGCTCTTGTTTTTGAAATTACAAACTACTGCCAAGGAATGAATAAAAACAACTCATGTGCCAAGTTCGTTTGCATCAATGAAACACTTGCTGCTCTAATAATATCAGATCTAGGGTTCTTCATAAACCCTAAAATAAAAACAATCACATCATCAATCTCGTCAATCCTAGTTTTTTTAGAACGAACACAAACCCTAGAACTTCTCATCAATACAAACGCAACACAACTGATCATATTTTCAGCTTCATAATCGAGCTAGCGTTCGAACAAAACCCTAGTTTAATGTTTATGCCAAAAACTGAAAACCTGAAAAACATCTCTCTGGAGTTAACTTCTACTGCATATAACATCTTCTTGGAGACAGATCTTTACAATCCCTCCGGTGAACGTCTATCCATATATGTGTAAAACACACATACCAAAATTCGTGGCGATCCAACGGTTCACGAAAAAGTTATGGCCTTTTTACTGTTTTAGCGCACATAAAACTACCAAAAAAACCCTACACGGATTTTTCTTCTTTCTCACCAACACGAACACCTTTTTGATCCTATCATCGAGAGACACGAGGCTCTGATACCAACGTGGAAACCTAAGTTTCCTCGATCTTTTAGCTACTAGGAACGATTCTCATTCAATTGTTTGAATCAAGGCGGAATAGAATGAAAATCGTTGACAAGGTGTTTAGGCACAAGAACACAAGATGAATTTCTCCCAACAATTGCTCATTATATTAATAATAAACAACCACTAGGCGTGTATACATTTAATCCCACGCCTAGTCGACGCACGCTTTAGGTTCACATTTTGTATGAATGATATATAAATAAAACCTAATACCCTTGGTTCCTTTTATAGTGTAAGGATTAGGGTTTACAAGAGATAAGAATGAATAAACATCTAAATATCCTATTTAGATAAACTATATTCTGAATATCGGTCCAGAATATCTTGAATATATCCTCTAAATATAAGTCCATCAACGCATGATGTTTGTCAGCGGCTAGAATACACGTGTCAGCGTCTAGCTTTCACGTGTCAGCGTGTCTAAACAAACGTCTTGATGTTTCTTCATTTTGAGTTTATGCCACATCAACTTTTAGACCAAAAACTCGCACCAAGCAAATAGATAATTTTACCATTTATGCATCGGTGGAAGACCGAGATTTCCCTAAAGTTGCGATTCCGGGATCGAATATCTCGTCCTCGGTAGAGAAATGTGAGGGAACATAAGGGGCTTCCCCCACACTAAAACCACACAAAGCATCGTCAAAAGGAGTAGACGAGCTTGTAGTACTCAAAACACGTAGTGATGACGGAGTTAAGGTAATAAAATCATTTAAATTAAATTCAAAATCTCTTCCTTTTTCATCTTTTTTAAACTCTATATGAAAACCCTATTTGATTATATCGAAAATATTAGGCGTTTCAAAATCAATATTAGTCACGCTAAAAATTCTCACATTTAAGTCGTGCGTGGGAGGGGGGTTATATAAATTCTCAAATCGATGATCAATAAAAAATTCACTCCCCTCGGGGTCTACATAAACGTCATCCTCAAGATCGTAAATCTCATCGATTTCTTCATCGTAGATAGGCTCGTCAAACCAAGGTTTGTCGTTCCCCTCATGAATGATTTTAGAAACTCTCTCGAAGAGATCACGATCAAGCACAAAACCATCATTCTTTTGTGGGGATTGTTGATAAGTTAAATCCTCACGAATGTGGTAAACGTCATTCTCGTTTTAGGAGCGTTGATTAGGTAAATCATCGAGAATGGGATTTTGGGTCATGTAAGTTGGTTCGTCATTAAAAATAAGACGTTCCAGCTCATCAAGTTCGGCCTCAAGATTGGTAAAATTAACCTCACTTGTAAGTGGAAGTGAAGGCATAAGAGCTAGCTCTCGGGATCAAATTCGAAATCATCATACTCACCATGTGAAGAGGTCTTTTTGGGAGAATCCTCAAAAATGGCAATGGGGTTACGAAGTATGTGATCGATTTCGGTAAAATCATCATCAAATAAAAAGCGATGTGAGCACTCACAACCATAGTCTTACAAGTCGATTGACTAAGCTTAGGTGACTCTTCAATGATGAGCGGATTGGTGTCGATAAAACATTTAGCCTCAATAGATATTGGGATATGAAACGGAGGCATTTCGATGGAGTTAGAAGTTGAAGCCTCAAAGACGTGGTCCTTCAAAGGTGGTGAAAACGAGTCCATTTTAGTCATTGTCGTGATGGAACTAACGTCTCCCTTCGGAATTTCTTGTTCGTTTGGTTCGTCGAATATATCCCAAAATGATCTTTCATTCATACATTTGCTTAAACCTTTTTCAAGTAAGTAAACATATTCTTTATCATTAAAATCTTCATCTCGAAAACCGTTCTTTTTAATTTTTTCAAAACATGTATCAAGCCTCATTTTTTCCGCTAAGGTAAACATTTTGAAATCATTTTTTAGAAACATGGTTTTGTTTTGATCATTTTGAACTTGGGATCTACTCACCAAAAATTCCATTTCATCTTCCCCATATTTTATAGTTAATTTCCCATTGTGAACGTCGATTACGGCTCGAGCCGTCGATCAAAAGGGTCGACCTAAAATAATGGGACATTTAGGATCACACTCATAATCGGAAATGACGAAGTCCGCGGGGAAAATAAACTTTCCAATTCCAACTGATGTTCGTTTTGCACGTCTTAAAATTTTTCAAGATATTACCACACACAAATGACTAGAAACACAAACACGGGCAGGGATACCCTATCATGTATAGCATAGCTTAACGGTAAAGTCCAGTTCGTTCCACGGGATTGATGCTAAATAATTATAAAACAATTACCTCTATAGTGTCACAAGTTCTAAAGATATACTTATCAAATGGTTTTAAAGGTGCGTTTGGTTAAGGTCACAAACATATGAAAGAGAGATATAAATGATGATTACAAGCACATAAACAATGTAAGACAACATGTCGATTACTAGTCGCACATGCAACATCTAATTAACATAACAAAAATCCGACTAAAGATTATGTTATATCAAAAGCATTAAGAATGGTTTATGTTTGATTTTGATAACTAAAATATTAGATGAGACTAAGCAAGAGTTTGTTATATGTTTTATTTCACTAATCGCGACAAAAGCGAATAACAAGGTTCATTTACTAGATGACATGAAATTCATCTATTCACATGAGTACTAGTCATGGTCATGAACAAATCCAACATATAGCAATAATCTTACTTAATAGCAAAAAATATAAGAGCATCTAAATCACACTTGTAATCAAGAACCCAGGGATAAAGTGCGCCGCACAAATCTGATTGTGTGTCGCACTTTGCCCCAGCAAAGCTAAAGTACGTATCTAATCATAAGGTTGTAAAAACCTTAACCAAGTACACAACACACTACTCCATAATAATAGTAAATAAGTTCATTTCAACAATATGCAATTCAAAGTAAAGAAATAACATAAAGGAAATGAGAATTATACCAAAAGTATTAATCAATGATTGCTCCAAAAAGGCTATAAGCTTTGTTCCAAACTTATTACAATCACAAGCAATATTCTGAGATCCTTGCTATAGCAGCAATGGTATGAACCAACTAAGGTTCACCTTACACTAGTAACAATGATCAAGGATTAGTTAAATCCTTGATTCTATAAGAACCCTAATATCAATGGAGTATATTGGAATGAGATGCCTTCATATGCATGGCCTTGGGTCTCTTTTATAACCACAAAATCGTAGCTAAAAAGTCCTGGTAGTATGTCAAAAGGTTTTTCCATAATAGCCATGCATAATGATACTTAATGGTGTAACTGCAGCAAATGTGCGCCGCACTTTGTCAAATGTGTGTCGCATTTCCATTTCGTAAATGTGCGCCGCACTTTCTCTTTTGTGTGCCGCACTTCTAGCAGTTCTCCAAAATCGTAGTTAACAGAATGTGCGCCACACTTTTCTGTTTGTGCACCGCACTTTGGCTCTTTTTCAGCATACTTTATTTTTCTTATTATTTCTTCATATCTTTGGTCCATAAGTTTATTCCTTCACTATAATCAAACAATATACGTTATTAGTAACATTTCAACACATAATTTATTTATTTTCGTAGCAAACAAGGACAAATGCATCATTACAAACATGTATAAATGAGGCATTATCAAATTCCCCATACTTAACTTCTTGCTTGTCCTCAAGTAAGGTAAAAATATATTTTAAAAAGGGTGTCGAAAGAAATAGATAAGGCCAATAATTGAAAGCAAAGATAACGCCACAAAACACCTCACGAAGTAGATATTTTGATTTCACACACTCTCTTTATATGGGTAAATTATCACTCTAAAAGCACGGTCATGAAAAGTAAATTACCATAAGCTTGTACAAGGAACTAAACTAAACTAATTTGGCGTAAGCACCAAGTAAAATATCAAAAGAGGTCTTTTTTAAAAACTTTTATTACCACCGCATGTTAAAGAGTAAATAACATATCATTTTCCACCATGTTTAATGTTTCTACACATTTGTACTTCACACTTGTAGGCTCTCTTTTTTCCTTTTTATTCTTTTTCTCTTTTTTTTTCTTTCGGGGTAATATGTCTTCTCCCATACTTATGATCTACCATCATCTCGCAACATGGTTTTCCTTAATATATTATCGTCTTAAAACATCGGCAAAAAAATTTCAATCTTTTCTCTTTTCTTTTGCCTCCTTATCATTTAAAATGCTTTTTATCATACAAGTATGATCCCACTAAGGTCTCGTAAAGATTACCAAGCACAAGTTCTAGAATTTAAACTAATCATTGGCATACTCAAAAATTTGATTCAAAGCGTAAGAATGCTTACGAATTTATAGGCTAAAAATCCTCACTATTGTGAATAAGATATTGTATAAGTAACGTTATCAATTCCGAGTCAAAATAGCTTTACAATCACAGGAATTATCAATCTTTCAACAAAAATCTTTTTTTATAAGTACATAACACAATTTTCAAAAATCCGCCAGAAAGTGTGGCGCACAATTTTGTAAGTGCGGCGTACTTTTTGTCACATAAAGTGTAAAAAAAATCAACTTAAAACGCTCTTATTTTCCGCTTATCACCCCCCATACTTATTATGAGAATTGTACCTAATGCTAAATATAAGGAAAAAGTAAAAATAAAGGAAAATAAGAATAATACTCCTCTTTTATTATGAGTCGCGAACGAAGCCGAAATCGTCAATCTTCGCCTTATTGTGCTTTGACTCGCTTATTTTTTGCAATTGAACACAAAATATATATGTGATAGGTGTGAAAACACCCATCCTTTTTACCACTTAATTACAATAATAACCGAGCCAAAACATGTATTTTATGTCTTTTATGTCGGAATTATGCGTGGTTTGTGTTTTTGTTGTGATTTAGAACGAAATTGTGAAAAATGGAGAAAACACGGCAATTACGGGCTTTTATTGAAGAAAAAGATGAAAGACGAAGTCAAGAAGTCAAGAGTGCAAAAAGAACGGAAGTCCAAGACCAACTCTGAAGATTTATCGAAGAAAAAGTCAAAAGACGGAAGTTTACCAAAAGCCGAAGAACTCGAGTCTTATTTATTGAAGAATTAAAAGACGAGTTTAAAGAATTCCCAAGCCATAAGTCATTAAAGTCCAAGATTAACAAAAGATTAAGAAGGGAATGACTTAATGGTGCAATTAAGAAGAAATGAAGGAGGGGAGGAAGCTTCCTCTAACCATCTCCATAATTCCCTATAAATAGCCTTCATATTCATTTCATTAGTTTTTGTTGGCTAACTTGACAAATTAGCTCTTCCACTTTTATTTTATGCATCTTTAATTACTTGTCATTTTAATACATGTTTTGCACTTTAATTATCCTGTTAATTTCCAAGTAAGTGATTTAATTTGCGTTCTTTAAATTCGTGTCTTTAGTCTTTCTTTATCATTTGATCAAGTTTATTTTTACCAATCTCATTCTACTCTTCTTCTTTTGATTCGGTTTGAATTTCAGATTAAGCAAGGTTTTGCTTAATCCATTGCTTATTTGATTAAAAAGTCTTGTCTTTTCTTTTTCCTTTTAGCTTCCATACGAAATAGCCATAAGTTTGACAATCTTATGTGCTTATTTGGTATTTAGCTTAATTGTTTTGAAAGTTTTCTTAAAAGTTTTACTTTTTAAAATCCATTTCATTAAGTTTCGTTTCTTTTTTTCTTTTAAGTTTTGAAAGTATTTAACTTCTTTTAGCTTATTTTCTTGTTTTGTTTCTATTCTATTCAAGTTCCTTGTTACTGCTTATTAGAATTAGCTTATTAAGATTTGAGCTTATTACGAATTTGCATTCCATCGGAAAAGAAGGGTTAACACACATTGCGACGGCTTGCTTTACCACATTCTGATAGTGACAGTTTTGGACAAGGGTTTTGCATTCCGATCCGGGATTGCGATAGGAGTAACATCACCCTCATTCCGATCTGGGGTTGCGAACGCACATTCCGACGGCTCTTGAGGTTTACTTAGTCGAAGTGCTGCCAAATTTTTCTTAGTATCATTCCGATCTGAATTACGATCTGACACATTGCGATCTGGACTGCTTTGCGATCTGAACATTATTCCGATCTGAAAAGGTGACATATTCCGATCTGGTGTTTTCAATCAACATTCCGATAGGGGGTGTGTGTTCATTCCGATGGTGAGTCTGATCGGAATATATTCTGATTGGGTGTTTGTTTGATGTTTTTGTCTTGTTTAATTTTTAAGTTAACATTTTAATACTTGTCAAGTTTAATTCCAGTTACGTTTTAATTTTAAGTCATTTAATTAATTTACTTTAAAAAGTTTAAATATTGTGACATTTACATTTAATTAGTTTAGATTTAATTAAGTGCCATTTACTTCTAGTCTCGCTCTTAAATTTCCGTCATTAATTGTTAAGTTAGATTATAAATTTACATTTAAGTCTTTGCACATTTAATATACTACAACGACAAATCTATTGTTCCCACCAAAGAACGACTGAGTCGCATAGTGAACCTAGATCAATTCGATTAGACCAACACTACGAACTTAATTTTTATACGGGGTGTCAAAAACTAGCTATTAATATGCAAACATATCTTACATACCAAATAAAAATAAAAATCCACAAAAGTATTAGTTTTGTCCTACGTGCCAACAAAGGCATATTACACAACCAAATAAATTGTTTTGAAATTGTTTCAAATTATGATTAGCACATAAGTCACAAACACAAGAGGCATCACATATCCTCTTCAATCTCGTCATTCCTTGGAGCATTGGATGGGTAGAAGTATGGTGGATAAGGTGGCGGTTGTTGGGTGTAGTAGAATGGCTCATGGTGATATCCCGGTGGTCCATAGGGTCCATTCATCGGAATGCTATATTGTTCTGCCATCCTCTCGAAAACTGGAGCGTATCTATCCATGCTATAACATTGTCGCTCCATCATAAACCCAAGTTGGTCTTGCCTAACCTCCATCCTTCCCATTCTATCACAAACATCTTGGAGTGTTGCACGAGGAGGTCGCGGCATGCTCATACGTGGTGCTCTCACCGGCGCGTCTTCTCGTAACAACCTTCCATCCGCTTCAATCAAATCTCTCAAAGTAATTTTGTCAATGGTATCACATATGATCGGTGTACTAAGATTACTCACAACTTGATCGGTTAAAAGTCTCATTCTTCGGGCTAACCTAGTCACAAATTGTTCACACACAATCATACTACCCGCTTGACTACCATGACCTTTCCTTTTCATCCATTTCGCAATTACCCAAGCTACGTTAGCATATTGTTCACGGTTCTTGTTCCTAAACATGCTCAACAAACACAAATCATTCTTTTGAACCTTATCGTATCTCGTGGTGCGTTGGCAAACCGCGTACGCAATCATCTTTTGGAGCACTTTCAAAAGTGGACTAGAAATCCTAGTGGTTGAGCTCCTAGACAAGCTCAAAGGATCCTCATCCGGACAAATTAATGCCCAAAAGTCATTAGCATTGAAGTTCCCATGCTCACGTTCTCCTTCTTGAAAATACACTTCAAATCCTTCCTTATCTCGCTCCTCTCTAGTGTACAATTCCAAGTACTTAACAAATTCTTTCAAAGTCAAAGAATGTCCTTTTCCACAAAGTCTAAAACTCATGATTTTCCTAGTCAATAGCTCATCATCAACAACATCTCCATCAAGATTGAATGTCGAGAAAAATTCAAGACAAAGCTCCGCATAAATCTTTTCCCTACAAGTAAAAGCACGAACCCAAGCATCGGATCGAAACAAAACTTCATTTCCTCCAGCTTCTATCACAACTATCGATAGCATCTTTCTAATTTGAGCTTCACAACCGAGCTCATTCAAAATTCCAAAATCCACAATGCTAGGTGCAAAAATTTGTTTCGGTGGTAGAAGACTAAGAGCATTGTTGTAAGCGATTTTAGCATCAGTTGTACATCTAGGCCAATTCAAGAATGGATGATTAGGGACCCCCATAAGTGCGGCACTTGCCAACTCGATAGGCTTTTGCCTCTTCCTTCGGCTAGATGAGCCTGTCTCATAGTTTCCAGAACCTGTGTTCTACAAAATTTATCACATAGACAAACATATATTAACATTAGATAAACATTAGGGGTCAACGGCAACCCTATGTTGGTGTTCTGAACATTCTGTTTGTTTTTCAGGCGAAAAATATGGCGCACTTCTGAGAAGTGCGGCGTACTTTGATAGGTGTGAAAACACCCATCCTTTTTACCACTTAATTACAATAATAACCGAGCCAAAACGTGTATTTTATGTCATTTATGTCGGAATTATGCGTGGTTTGTGTTTTTGTTGTGATTTAGGACGAAAAAGTGAAAAGTGGAGAAAACACAGAATTTCACGGGCTTTTATCGAAGAAAAAGACGAAAGACGAAGTCAAGAAGTCAAGAGTGCAAAAATAACGGAAGTCCAAGACCAATTCTGAAGATTTATCGAGGAAAAAGTCAAAAGACGGAAGTTTACTAAAAGCCGAAGAACTCAATTCTTATTTACGAAGAAATGTCGAGACGAGTTCAAAGAAATCCCGAGACAAAGTCATTAAGTCCAAGATTAACAAAAGATTAAGAAGAAAAGGACTTAAGTGTGCAATTAAGGAAAAGAGGAAAGAGGGAGGAAGCTTCCTAAGCTCCTCCCTAATCTCCCTATATATAGATTAGGATGTCTCCATTTCATGGTTGTTGGGTGGCTTGACAAACCACCACTTCCACCATTTTCATACCTTGTTATTTAATTTCTTCTTGTATTTGCACCTTTAATTTCTTACCTTTAATTCAAGTAAGTGTTCTTAATTTTGTTGTTTTAATCTTCTTTACCTTTGATCAAGCTTTCTATCTTTCATCTCCTTCTACCTTTCTTTATTTTAGTTGATTTTGGTGCAAATTACATTTGATCCGTGTTGTTCTTAATGTTTTCGTGCTTAAAAAGTTCATCTTTTTATAGTTTGATTTAAAAGTTTGCTTATTTTAAGTTTGATAAGTTGTTATTCATGCTTATTGAGTCCATTTTACTTTAGATTCGTTCAAGTTTTGGGTGTTAGCTTATCAAAATAGCTTATTGCCTTTGCTTGATTCTCGAATCCCATATAAATCGGAAAGGGTAAACCCCTTTCCGATCAAGCATTCCGACCAGCACCCTCTTTCCGATCACCAAATCGGAAAAGGGTTTTCAATATTCCGATTTGGCATGTTTTTACTCATTCCGATTATATGATTTTTTTGCTATATTCCGATTGGATTCGTTTCATAATATTCCGATTTGACTAGTTCCTTTAGTGTATTCCGATTGTGAGTTTGATGATATTCCGACGGTGGGAGTTGTTTACATTCCGATCAACAGATCGGAATATATTCCGATCTGGACCCTTTTGGACATTCCGATTAGTATTTCTTTATGCATTCCGATCAAGCTTTCCTTTTACTCATTCCGATTGGATATTCCGATCAAGGATTCCAATCAAGCTTGTTTTGCTTTATTTTGATATTTTGTTTTAGTAAAGTGACAATTTTTCTCGTTTTGTTTTTAGTCTATTTTAAGGTCGTTTCGCATTTTTATTTGATTGTCAATTTACTTCTCGTTAAGTTTTAATTTTATGTCATTTAATTTCTCGTCATTTACTTTTAAAGTTTTAAATATTACACCGTTTACGTTTCAACTAGTTTTAGTTTTAATTACTCGTCATTTATTTTTAAGTCTTGCACATTTATTTTACCACAACCAAAAATATTATTTTTACCGAAAACAACTGAGTCACACTTTAAACCGGAAATCAATTCGTTAAGATACCGAGAAAACGAACTTTTTCAACTAACAAAATCTCAGTTATTAAAATGGCGCCGCTGCCTGCTCTTTTCGTGAGGATTAACGGTTTTTTGTGAGAGACGCGTTGGCTTTTGGGATCCGTTCACTTGTGAACGTTATTTTTCGTGTCCAAAATTTTCAAAAATACCAAAAAAACATTTGAAAAATCATAAAAAGCATTTATTTTTCAAAGTTTTGCACCAAAAATATTCTTCTTGCTTATCTATTTTTCTTTATGGATTCTTATGTCCATTGCGTCGGGTGTGGGAGACGATTGTATGGGAACGACTCATGTCAATGGTGTACATGTGAGCGGTGCAGAAACGATATCAACAATACACAATTCATATACGGATTTTTGTCCTTAGTGCAACTTGACTAATTCGTCCTTTTTGAATCCACCTCCTGTTCCCCCGTGCATCTATTGTGGAAGTGATTCTCATTGGCATGTTTCGTGCCCGGTTCAATACCCGTATGGTCACGGGCAAGAACCGGGGTACAATTATGACAATGATAATAGCTATCCACAAGACGCACCCGATTTTTCTCCCGACCCATGTTGCCAAAATTGTGGGGGTCCTTACGATACCTATTATTGTCAACCAATGAATTATTATGAGCAAAATCCGTGTCCTCAGTTTTCTTCACCAATGGATTATTATGAACCCAACCCGGTTTCTAATTCTTCTCAACCGATGAACTACTATGAGCCACAACCATGCTATAATTCAGGTTTTCAACATTTTGAGCCCCCACAACACTCCATCGATCATCAAACCTATTGTGCATTTCCTCCTGAGCAAATGGCCTCATTTTTTGACCGCTTTCAAAAAGTTCAAGAAGCTTGCAACAAGATCATCGAAAAATATCAAGAGGATCAACGGCCTGAGCAAATATCGAATATCGAGACTTATACTCCTCCTTCGGTGTATCCATACTACTATGATGATGATGACGATGAGCCTACTATTTCTTGGAATGATCTTACTGCTCAATGTCCTAGTGCAATTGTCATCCCTTCTCTCACTATCCCAAAGGAGTCTAAAGATTGTGATACATTGAGTGAGCTTAGTGAGTTTGGTCTTGATAAATTGTTTGATGATGAGGTTTGTGACATACTGACTGCTATGGAGCTTGAGGACGATGTTGCTCTTACGGAAGAGGTCGATCCTAATGATGACGATTTTTCTCCAAGCTATGAGAATTTCACTTTAGAAATTTCTCAATCTCCTCCGGGAGATGCGGGCGATGACGATTTATTCTCTCCGGCTAACGAGAAGTTCACCGATGAACATGATCTTGTGGATGAGGTGGAAGACGTGCTTCTTTGCGATAGATTACGGAAAGTGCACCTTCTTATTGCTCAAATCGAAGCATTGACTTCTCCTCCTCTTTCCGAGTCTTTGCCTCCATCTATTCCTCCCGTTGAAGATAATGACCCATTGCTGGAAGAAATCAACATTCACTCCATACCACCATGTATTGATGACGATGACATGGAGGGGGATATTATTTTTAATAATTTGCTGCAAGAAGGTATTGTCCCAAGTCCCCCTCCCGAGCGCCTTTCATCCTCCCCTTTAGCCACTATTTTGGAGGATGAGTGCTTTGACCCGGGAGGTGACATTGATTATGCTATCATTGATACCATCACGGCTTTGCCGAATGCTCAACCTCCATTGTCTTTGGGGGAGGACAATGTGCTTACTTTACCCACCCCACCTCCCGTGGATCTTGAATTCACATACTTCTCGTATGTTGAAAGGACCTTTCTCCCATTCAAGACTTATCCCCCCGCCTCTCCTTTGTTGATGTCAACCGGGAACGAGGACAAGGTCTTTGATCCCGGTATTACATTCGAGGCTTCCCCATGGACCATTTAATTCGGGGACGAGTCAGGCTCGTGACTCGGTTAACAAAAACAAGCGCTTTTTGGGAGGCAACCCAATTATCTATCTATTTTTACCATAAGTGTAGGGGGAGCCCCATGGTGTTGCTTGCTTTCTTTCTTATCATGTGCAGGGATTAGAGCTTCAAAGACACACTCTTGATGACTTTTGACGAACCATGATTCCGTGTTCCCTTCTTCCCGGTTCTATCCTAAACTCTTTTCGATTCACTATTTTATATTTCTCAATATTAAAATAGGAATCTCTTTAGTTGTCTTTTCCTTAGCGAGATTTAAACAACGTGCACAATGTCCTAAGTGTAGGGGAGTTTACTCCCATATTCTTAAACATTGAGGACAATGTTTATATTCAGTGTAGGGGGGACTTCTATCGAATTTAAGTGGCCTTTTCCATGTATTTGTCCTCATTTTAACCGGAAAATCAATTTTTCGACATTTTTCAAAATTTTTGATCTATTTTGGCCTATTAGTTTTTCCCTTTGTATAGTTATTTTCTTTCTTTGCTAGAATAAAATTTTAATAAAGTGGTTTTAATTTTCGAACGTTGTAAATCTTTTGACTCAACCCGAGTTTACTTATCTAAGTTACTCTAGCTAGTATCCTTAACGTGTTTAAGTTAAGTTTTGCTAGGCTTTTATTTAGGGAGCTATAAAACGCGAAAGTCTTAACTCTCACGGGTTAAGAACAAGAAATTTTCGCAAGTTCCTATAATTGATCCTAGAGAGTCGTTTATCAAGGGAACTTTAAAATGAGATTTCTAAACTTGAAAAAGTCTAAGAATTTGCAAGATCCTATAGGCGACTCGAAAACCCAAAACTTCGATTTAATAGGCTAAGCATCCACGAGTCTCATTCCTTGAGATTTTAAACTGTGGAGGACGAGAGATGATAGAGTCAATTATAAGTTTGGTATTCTTTCGTGAGTTTATGTGAATTAATTATGAGCCTATTCTCCCATCGCTTGTTAATAAATTTATCTGCAATAAATAAGGTTGTACGATTTAAAAGGTTACTTAGCTTCTAGCCCAAGATCGTTTAAAAGTTGCTCGGTATGGATTAGAGTTCATAGCCAAGGCATAACTTATTTAAGCGGGATGCGAAGATTGGCGAGTCCGAAAAGGCCCTAACAAGGCATGAGGGCTACATTTTGTTGCTAAAGATCCAAAAGTGATGTGAAGAATCATTTATCGAAACTCAATATGAAGGATCGGACACACGACGAAAAGCAAATACTCCCCTAAAGATCATGGAGAAGTCTATCCAAAAAGGCCCTAACAAGGTATGAGGATAAATAGATCCAAGTCCTAAAAGGAGGCGGATCGTTGTATATCAAAGTCCAAAATAGAGATTGGAGAAAAATGAAGAAGTCGTGGTCTAAGTATGAATCTCTCAAAACTTCAAGTGAATAAATTCCTATTATGAAGAGAAGACCATTATTTCATGAACGTCTCTCAAGGTTTAAAGTATGAAGTCGCTGCCAAGTATCGGTCCGAGAAAGGTCTCAAATCGCGAAGCGAGTTATGCCAAGATATGAACTTTATGAGGTCCCGAGAAGCAGTTTTAAAAGATTTTGTCCTTTAGCTAACTATTGATTAAATCGTTCACTTTATTTTCGGCCTAATAAACTATCGAAATAAGTCAACAATGCATCCTCGTGATCATTCAAGACAACAATAAAATATAAGAGATACACCTAGGAATAAGGGAGTCTAAGTGAATAATTGGCCCACATGAGTTCGTGATAGTTTGCTAACTTATAATAACAATGATCTCGTTTTTAAGCTTGGTTTGGAGACAGTGAAAACTTGAGGATGATGATCATTCATGACATTTCCAAAACCCTAAGGTATGATTTTTATTTCTTTACTTGTTTTGTAATTTCCTATCTCTTTAATAAAGGCCAATATGGATTGATTATGATGAAAAGTGTAATCTTGCTTTGTAACTAATACATTGCATGAGGACATTGCAATGGTTAAGTGTAGGGGATTTGATAGGTGTGAAAACACCCATCCTTTTTACCACTTAATTACAATAATAACCGAGCCAAAACGTGTATTTTATGTCATTTATGTCGGAATTATGCGTGGTTTGTGTTTTTGTTGTGATTTAGGACGAAAAAGTGAAAAGTGGAGAAAACACGGAATTTCACGGGCTTTTATCGAAGAAAAAGACGAAAGACGAAGTCAAGAAGTCAAGAGTGCAAAAAGAACGGAAGTCCAAGACCAATTCTGAAGATTTATCGAGGAAAAAGTCAAAAGACGGAAGTTTACTAAAAGCCGAAGAACTCAAGTCTTATTTATGAAGAAATGTCGAGACGAGTTCAAAGAAATCCCGAGACAAAGTCATTAAGTCCAAGATTAACAAAAGATTAAGAAGAAAATGACTTAAGTGTGCAATTAAGGAAAAGAGGAAAGAGGGAGGAAGTTTCCTAAGCTCCTCCCTAATCTCCCTATATATAGATTAGGATGTCTCCATTTCATGGTTGTTGGGTGGCTTGACAAAACACCACTTCCACCATTTTCATACCTTGTTATTTAATTTCTTCTTGTATTTGCATCTTTAATTTCTTACCTTTAATTCAAGTAAGTGTTCTTAATTTTGTTGTTTTAATCTTCTTTACCTTTGATCAAGCTTTCTATCTTTCATCTCCTTCTACCTTTCTTTATTTTAGTTGATTTTGGTGCAAATTACATTTGATCCGTGTTGTTCTTAATGTTTTCGTGCTTAAAAAGTTCATCTTTTTATAGTTTGATTTAAAAGTTTGCTTATTTTAAGTTTGATAAGTTGTTATTCATGCTTATTGAGTCCATTTTACTTTAGATTCGTTCAAGTTTTGGGTGTTAGCTTATCAAAATAGCTTATTTCCTTTGCTTGATTCTCAAATCCCATATAAATCAGAAAGGGTAAACCCCTTTCCGATCAAGCATTCCGACCAGCACCCTCTTTCCGATCACCAAATCGGAAAAGGGTTTTCAATATTCCGATTTGACATGTTTTTACTCATTCCGATTATATGATTTTTTTGCTATATTCCGATTGGATTCGTTTCATAATATTCCGATTTGACTAGTTCCTTTAGTGTATTCCGATTGTGAGTTTGATGATATTCCGACGGTGGGAGTTGTTTACATTCCGATCAACAGATCGGAATATATTCCGATCTGGACACTTTTGGACATTCCGATTAGTATTTCTTTATGCATTCCGATCAAGCTTTCCTTTTACTCATTCCGATTGGATATTCCGATCAAGGATTCTAATCAAGCTTGTTTTGCTTTATTTTGATATTTTGTTTTAGTAAAAGTGACAATTTTTCTCGTTTTGTTTTTAGTCTATTTTAATGTCGTTTCGCATTTTTATTTGATTGTCAATTTACTTCTCGTTAAGTTTTAATTTTATGTCATTTAATTTCTCGTCATTTACTTTTAAAGTTTTAAATATTACACCGTTTACGTTTCAACTAGTTTTAGTTTTAATTACTCGTCATTTATTTTTAAGTCTTGCACATTTATTTTACCACAACCAAAAATATTATTTTTACCGAAAACAACTGAGTCACACTTTAAACCGGAAATCAATTCGTTAAGATACCGAGAAAACGAACTTTTTCAACTAACAAAATCTCAGTTATTATACTTTCTGGGAAAAATCCGCCAGAGTACGGCGTACTTTCTGAAAAGTGCGGCGCACATTCTGCATATATATGCACATGTCGGGGTTCTAATAATCTCAACCAAAAGCCGCAAACTAATGGTTCCAAATCAATAATAATGGCTAGAGTCGAACACTAAACCAATCCCAATTCATTCCAATCCTCGAAATTGCTCAATCTTAGGGTTTGATTTCAAAAATTCTCTTTTTTTATTATCAATTCCATCTAACAATCTAATCCTATACTAATCATTATCCCCATTTCTAATTACAAATCGAAATGTAATTCGATTATCAATCACTTAAGAACCCTAATAAAAAAAATTAATCAAAAATTAAACCCTAAATAAAATGAAATGTAAATGGATAAAAAAACTTACCCTAGACATGATCTCGAGTATGAATTGGAGTAAGAAACAAAAATATTTTTGGTGATGATTCGAAAATCGTCAGGTGTGTTTTGTTGTTTTTTTTAGTTTCAAATGAGATAAAAGGAAGTATATACAAAAAATCCGCCCAGAAGTGCGACGCACTTTGCAAAATGTGCGGCGCACATTCTGTGCTCACAGACCATGTTACTGTATTTTTCTTACTAGACACAAAATTTTCAAACAAAAACCTCCAATTCAATCGATCTCATAAAAGAAAGATAACAAGTCCTGATACGAAAACATTTCATTCATCTAAGACCATTTTAAAACTTCTAGGACTCTTAGATTTCACTTCGTTTTATTTTTTTATCTACATACAATCAAGAGTAAAAAATGCATAAAGTAACTAGGAGCCAATGGTGCACTCCTGATTCCTCCATTTCTTTAGTTGTAGCAGAAGTTTAGAGGTGACATGATATCACTCTCCGTGTAACGTCCTGAAACCTCTTTATTGGTGTCTTTTGTCTCTTACACTTTTTCGTACCTTTTTCCACACGGATCAATAATGACCATGGCAACATACCACTCACTATCTCCATCTTTAGCAATGTTTTCAAATTCTCGTTTGTTCCCCACTTGCCAATCTTTGTATTTCAATGAAACGGGAAGTGCTTCAAGCATTCCCACAATCTTCTTGTATACACATATGTCAAAGAAAGGGTTATGGTAGCTTATTTCACTTAGTGATTGCGTCAAAAAGTTCTTCCGGTTCCGTCCATGGTTGCAAATGTGGACCATAGATTGGCATACCGTTCTCATCTCTTTTCACGGTGTAGTGATTATCGTCCTCATCATCACTATCATCATGTTTCTTTGCTTTTCAATACATTATAGTTTTGATGGACAAACCCATCAAAGCTAGTCATAATAGCTTTTCCAACATCTATGTTTGCACCAATGGTGTGCAAAAATTTTCTTCCAACCACTAATCGAATATATCGATCAATAGGAATGTCGAGAAGCATGAAATCGGCTAGTAGTGTGGTTGTCCCCACTTGGCAAAGAACTCCAAGTAAACGTCCAAATCCCTCCGCATAGGAGTGATCAAGCATTTTGATACGATCAAACCTTTGTTTGACTATACCAACATCTAGCATTTTGAAGATTCCATAAGGCATAACATTAACATTTGAACCGGTATCAACCAAAGCATTATAAGTAGTTTTACCCTCCAACCTTATTGGTAGGATAAAGTACCCTGGATCTTTCTTTTTGTTAGCCTCAAAATATTGAGTCAAACAAGAATGTTCGGTCATAGGTTTTATTTTGTAATATTTATTAGAATGTTGTAATAGTTAGTTAAAATAATCGTGACATTACGGGCTTGATGGTTAGCTTAAAAGGCCTCTTTTAAGGTACTAAGCATTTTATTCAAGCCCAGCCCAAACTATATAGTCCATTAGAGAGCCCGTATGTGGGTGGACTATATAGGCACCCTCCTAGCATGTTAGGAGGGTGGATGATCTCATTATTCTAATCTAATATTCACCAAGTTAATCATCTCCTTCTCTCTACTTTCTCTCACTACTTTCTCTCTCTAAAATCCATCTATTCTTCTATCTTTATTTCTTGTCTAATCATATAATCAACTATGGTGAAGTGAATAAAATAGGGAACAACAGTTGGTATCAATCGCCATGGGGTGGATTTGTGATTGTTTGTTTGGTTTTATATTTGATTCGTATGATTTCTTCAATAATCATCTTAGAATTCAAATTTTTTTTAGTGTTTTTGGGTTATAAATCTTCATATATATCTTCTATATACATGTGGTAGGGATTTGGTATAATTTTTGTGGGTAAAAACGCGAAGTTTTTTGGTGTTTGGATCGATTTTTGGGTTAAAATCACGATGTTGGTTTATTTGATGCGAAGAACACGGAATGTTTTTCAACAGATTGATCTACTTCGGAATTACGGTTGATATTCCGAAGTAGTGACGAGGGTTTTAGTATTCCAAAGTGTAGGTTTCTAGTATTCCGAAGTTCACAAGATTTGGATTCCGAAGTGAGCTCGACGACTGCACTATTCCGAAGTACTCAAGTTTAATCATTCCGAAGTGAGTAAGTTTAAACAATATTCCGAAGTTCTCACAATAAGTACCCAACATAAAATATTCCGAAGTACCTAAGGAACGTCATTCCGAAGTACCCAAGAAGATTAATTCTGAAGTACCCAAGAAGCTTTATTCCGAAGTACTTAAGGAACGTCATTCCGAAGTACCCAAGAAGATTAATTCCGAAGTACCCAAGAAGCTTTATTCCGAAGTACCTTAGGAAACTTATTCCAAAGTTCCCAAGAAGCACTATTATGAAGTACTTAAGAAGAATCATTCCGAAGTTCACTTGCTTTTTAGGAAATTCCGAAGTTGGTTTTATTGGAATTCTGAAGTGGCTTGGGAAGTATATTGAGAAGAGATTTTGTTATCATTCTGAAGTTCACACTTTATATCCAGGTATTCCGAAGTTAACATTTTTTACACTTAAAAAATTTGGAAGATTCGTGTGTATTTTGTCTGTCTTGGAATTTTTTGGATTATTGAGAATATTTATAGGGGATTTTAACATCTTTTCTCACAACAACAATCACAACACATCTACTTAAGATCCTTTTTTACTTCATCGATTTCAAAGTTCTCGTCATGGATTCTACTCAAGAGTATCGTGTGACAAACAACAATATCATGGTGGTGGGTAACAAAGAAAGACCACCAATGCTTGTAACTGGTCGATATGCACAATGGCAATCACGATTCCTTCGATATCTTGACACTAAACCCAATGGTGATGTTCTTCGACGTTGCATCAAAGAAGGGCCTTATACTCCCACTACAATCACCGTTCCTGCAATTCCAACAAACGACTCGACACCCGGTTCTGATGAGTAAACAATTAAGGGAACATATGAGAACACTTCAAAAGAGAACCGTGCTTGGATTGATGCAGAGAAAGAAGCAATCTATTTGATTCTAAGTGGGATAGGGGATGATATTTACTCAACGGTTGATGCTTACTCTACTGCTAAAGAGATGTGGTTTGCCATTGAACGCTTGCAACAGGGTGAATCACTTAACAAGCAAGATGTCAAAACTAACTTGTTTTGGAACTTTGGTAAGTTTACTTCATTGGATGGGGAATCAATTGATTCATATTACTCAAGGTTCTACAAGATGATGAATGACATGACAAGAAACAATTTGCAAGTCTCCACCATGCAAGTCAATGTGCAATTTCTAAAGCAACTTCAACCTGAGTGGACACGATTTGTAACTTTGGTGAAACAACAAAGTAAGTTAGACGAGGTCAACTATCACACGCTTTTTGACATTTTGAAACAATTTAAAAATGAGGCAAATGAACTTCGTGCTGAAAGGATAACAAAGACTGCTAATCCACATGCTTTGGTGTCTACCACTCAACACACTCAAGATCATCGCTCTCGTGCTCCAAAGTCATACTCCACAACATCATCCTCACCAAGGTACTCCACTACATCCTCCTCACCAAGATACTCAACTTCATCTAAGTATTCTGCTCCCACACGATCACGAGACAAAGAACCAAGAGCACCATCACCATCACCTGAGCCATCATCTGAAGAGGAAAGTGATGAAGAACTAGCTCAGAAGGATAGGGAGATGAAGCAACAAATTGCTTTCATTATGAAGACCTACAAGAAAATCTTCAAACCCACCAACAACAATCTTTGAACACCATCAAATACAAGGAACCAATATGTTGAGAGTCCTCGAAGGTATGACACACGTCAACGTGATGAAACTCCTCCAAGGTATGATCGACGTAATCCAACACATGTTGAGGGTTCTGCACGGTATGATCGCTAAACTGCTAAGTATGATGCTTAGAGGATTGCTACTGCTGCTGGGAATAGGGAAACTGTTGGTACTCCAATGGTTCATCAAAGTGGGATTCAGTGCTTTAATTGTCAAGGCTATTGGCATATGGCAAAGGAATGTAGGAAGCCAAAACGGGTTAAGGACTCTGGCTATCATAAGGAAAAGATGCTGCTTTGAAAGAAGATGGAAGCTGGGGTTAAACTGTCGGCTGAGGAAGGAGCAATGCTTGATGATACTGATGATGAAGCCTCCGATCAAGAACTTGAAGCACATTACGCGTACATGGCAAATGTTGAAGAAGTTCTAAACGTCACTAAAGATGACAATGGTCCTATCTTTGACACTGAGCCAATCGATAAGGTACACACTGAAGTGGAATATAATTGTTTGGTAATACTCATGAGCATTGTGAGCTACCTGAAGCCGTTAATGACACATGTATGATGGAAAAGGTTGATAACAATACCACACCGATTCATCAGACATGTGCAATAATGAGTCTGAGGATGATCAACATGCAAATGAGAATGATGATGACGAGGAGCGTATTGCGCTTGCTAACTTAATTGCTTCTTTACAAAATATGTCCAAGAAACTAGAAAGAGTCAAAAGAAATTAAAGAAGGCAAACGCTACGCTCACTCAAAATTTTGAAGAATGCAAAGCTGCTCTAATTAAATCTAGTGAGACCATTGATAGCTATAGAGCTCAACTTCTTCAAAAGACCAATGAGGTTGAGGGGTACAAAGGGTGTTTAATTAATGTTAAAAAGGACGATTTTCAAGAGAAATATAACGAAACTCTTAAGCTTCTTGAACAAGAGAAACGTAATTATAACACCTTTTTGAGTACTGAACGTCACAAAACGTATCTTGCTTCAACCAAAGTCAATGAGCTAACTCAAGTAAATGGTTTTCTTCAAGAGGATAAAACTAAACTTATGAATGAAAAGAAAGCTGTTGTTGAAAAGATGGAAAAGGATTTCAAAGCTAAACAAGCGAAGGAAATCGACAAAATGGTGGAAATTGAAACTCAACTTGATTTTTACAAGAAAATTGTTTACAAAACAAATCAATCAATTCAAACCATGAGAATGTTGGCACCTCGTTCGTTCTTCAAAGATAGACCTACTTTTGCTAATCCTAAGTACCTTGAGCATGCTCAATCTGAGAATCAGCGCTTATATCTTGATGAGTCCCAATGGACCGATCTTGATTGTCTTGTTATTAGGCCCGATAGTGAAGAGACACACGATTTGGAAGAAGAGAGTAGACCAAAAGTTAATAACGAGTTTTTTAAACCATATAATTATGCTTATGAAAACAGTCGTTATGGTCTTTTCACACCGTAAACACAGAAAAATCGTGAGCAAATATTTTTCGAATGTGAATAAATAAGAATTAAATGGAGATAAGCTTTTGCCACTAAGAAAACTAATGTTTCAAAATTTATTGACTATTTGCCATATAAAGCTTCCGTAAGCAAGAGTAAGCAAGCACTTAGTATTCTCTGGAGTAATATTGAAAATTTCAAAAAGGTTGTTGATGATGACTAGAACAAACGTGAACTTTCGAAAGGAGACAAAGAAATTCCTCACGATATAACTTTGCTTGTGAAAAGTATCTTGATTCCGCTTGCGGAAAGAACGCAAAAACATATTTTGGATTTGAAACACTAATTAAGCAAGAAATGTTTGATGATTTGAAATATGTGGAATCTCTTGAACAAGAAGTTAACGACCATCAACCTGAAAGAGACGAGTTTTCTACAGCTTACAATCTTCTCTTACATGAATGTCTCTCAAAAGATATTGTGTGTGCTTATGTTACATCTTGTGCTAATATTGATGAATATTCTGATGTTGCATGCAAATATCTTGATCAAGTTAAAGAATGTGAACGTCTTGAAACCAAGATTTCGAATAAAGTTGACCAAAAAGAGTTTTTGTTACTTCAACATAGATATGATTATCTTCAAAAACATTGTCACTCACTTGAACTTGCTTTGCAAAAGAAAGTTGGCAGCTTTTCAAATGATACATCTTTAGAAGTAAAATTATCTGAGTCATGTCGATTATTAAACGAAAAAAGTCTTGATATTTCGGATTTGAAAGCTCAGTTACAAGAAAAAGAAATAGCAATAGCATAGTTGAAGAAACTCGTTGCTAAGATGGGTGGGAAAGTTATGGAACCTAGTGTTAGGCAACCTGTTGTTAGACAACCTAATGCATCTAGAGTGAATAGATCCTCTATCTTGGGAAAACCATCTGCTTTCTCAAATTCTTCGTTTGCAAAACCTGTGTTTGCCCCCAAGATGGATGGAAAGGAAAGGTTACCACATACTCAACCCATAAGGCATGATATAGCACCAAGCGTTAAGCACAATAATGTGATTCAACCAGGGATGTATAGAATGACCACTAAATCCACAAACAAAGTTAGACAATCGCCTCAGACTTCTAGAAACACTAATACTCGTGTGTCTTCTACTACAGGAGTAGTTTCCACTGCTAGTGTTAGCCGGCCTCAACTTAAGAGCACTCAAGTGAATGATAAGGTCTGGAAACACAAGAGTCAAGGGAAGATGAAGGAAGTAGAAGAACACCCTAGGAATTTGAATGTTTTTAAGAATAAAAAGTCTATAATCGCGTGTAATGACGATTTGAATGTCTTGAATGATTTAAATGCTATGAATGTGAAATTTGTTTGTGTCAGATGTGGAAAGTGTGCTAATGCTAATAATTCTATGTGTGCTATGAATAATGTCAAAGGCGTAGATACTAGAACTAAGAAGCAAGCTACGATGCCCATTAGTGCTAGTAGACCCAAACGCATAGTGAACAATTCTGGTGCAACCCACACTAAGAAAAGTAATGCATCAGACTCCACCACTAAGAACCCTAGAAGTAGAATTAAGGAATTATATGAGTCATCTAGCAAGTCTTGGAAATGGTGGTTTGCTAATCAATGTCCTCCAGGATATAAATGGATGCCTAAAGTTAGGACAGATAATGTGACAACGAGTGTTAGTATGCCTTTAAATATTGCTAAGGACACTAATGATTCTACAATCACAACTACTATGGTATCCAATTTAGCAAATGCTCCATCGTGTTCTAACTCTTCTGCAGGTGATACAAATAATTCTCTTCATACTGGACTCCGGATGCACGAAGCACATGACGGGGAATCTCAAGCTTCTAATTAACTTCGTGGAGAAGTTCCTGGGTACAGTCCGATTCGGAAATGAACAATTTGCACCGATCCTAGGATATGGAGATTTGGTTCAGGGGAATATTACGATCAAAAGGGTATACTACGTCGAAGGGCTCAATCACAATCTTTTCTCGGTTGGTCAATTCTATGATGCGGATTTGGAGGTTACGTTCAGAAAGAAGACATGTTTTGTTCGTGATTATGATGGAAATGACTTACTTATCGGTACACGGGGTACGGATCTTTACACAATTTCACTACAAGACACAACTTCATCAACTCCAATTTGCTTCATGGCTAAAGCTTCAACGACTCAGGCATGGTTATGGCATCAACGTTTATCTCATATTAATTTTGATACCATCAACTTGCTTTCCAAGAAAGATATTGTGAGAGGCCTTCCAAGTTTGAAATTCATCAAAGATCATCTTTGTTCTTCTTGTGAGCTTTGTAAAGCTAAACGAAGTAGCTTCAAAACAAAGACTACATGAAGCTCTAAAGGACGGTTAGATCTTCTCCATATGGATCTGTGTGGTCCCATGCGTGTTCATAGTATCAATGGAAAGAAATATATTCTGGTAATTGTCGATGATTACTCAAGGTACACATGGACTCACTTCTTGAGATCCAAGGATGAAACACCTGAAGTTCTCATCAGCTTCCTTAAACTGATACAACGTGGTCTTCAAGCTCAAGTTAAAGTGGTTCGTACTGACAGAGGTACAAAATTTTTGAATTCAAATCTGAGAAACTATTTTGAAGCCGAAGGAATTGAACATGAAACATCTATTGCTCGAACACCCGAACAAAATGGCGTTGTTGAAAAACGAAACCGTACTTTAGTTGAGGCTGCTTGAACATTATTATCCGCTTCAAAACTTCCACTATACTTTTGGGCCGAAGCCGTGTCAACCGCATGCTACACACAAAACTGCTCCTTAATTATCCCAAGACATGAAAAGACACCATATCACATAATTCATGATCGAAAACCTTCACTCAAACACATTCATTTTTTTGGATGTACTTGTTACATAATACGAGATGGTGAAAATTTGGATAAGATGAAAGAGAAAGGTGATGCATGTATTCTTGTGGGATATGCAACTCAGTCTAAGGGGTATAGAGTATACAACAAGAGAACAAAATTGATAATCGAGACTATTCACATCCGATTTGATGAATTACAAGAAATGGCACTTGAACAAAACAGTTTAAGTCCCGATCCACAACGACAAACGACTTCCGTTCACAACCGCACGAAACTCGGAACTCAAGACCACAGCAATGAACCGTCAAGTTCAAAGCTGGTTCAAGGAAATGTTCCTAGAGCAAATATGACAGTCAACACAACAATTGAAGAGTTGGAAATGTTATAAGGACCAATGTATGATGAATATTTCACGGGGGAGAAACAAGTTGTATCGACTTCTTCCGCTCTCACTCATGATAAGAATGATGATACCGATCATCGTCAACAAAAGGATACAACATCATCTACTTCAATACGGGTTGCTACAGATTTATCTCCTCGGAATATCACATCAACAACCGCTCCTACAACATCCACAACTACTGTCATTGCTCCAGAGAACACAAATCAAGCAGACAATGCATTATCTGACGAAGACGAATTTATCAACCCATTTGGTACACCGGTACACGAAACTGGAGAGTCTTCTACTCGCCATGTTGATCCGTCAAATATGCATACGTTCTATCAACGACATCCTTCAACACATCACTGGACCCGAAATCATCCTTTGGTTCAAGTAATTGGAAACCCTTTACAGCCCGTTCGTACAAGACACCGAAAAACATCAAAGAAGCTATGGCTGATCATGCTTGGATTGAATCGATGACGGATGAACTTCAACAATTTGAAAGACTTAAAGTCTGGGAACTTGTTGACAGACCTACGATGTAATACCATTAAATCTTCGATGGATCTGGAAAAACAAGATGGATGAAGAGCACACGATCATCAAGAATAAATCTAGGCTAGTGGCTAAAGGGTATGGACAGAAAGAGGGTATTGATTTTGAAGAATTATCTGCACCAGTAGCTCGTATGGAAGCGGTCAGGATTTTCCTTGCTTATGCTGCACATAAGGGACGCATTGTCTATCAAATGGACGTAAAGACGGCGTTTCTTAACGGTCCTTTGAAGGAAGAAGTCTATGTCACACAACCAGAAGGATTCGTCAATCCTCATTATCCTGACAAGGTGTATCGTCTCCACAAATCACTTTATGGACTCAAGCAAGCTTCAAGGGCGTGGTACGACGAGCTCTCGAAATTTCTGGTCTCCAAAGGTTTCTCAAAAGATTCCATTGATCTAACTTTGTTCACTTATAAATATGGGGATGACATTTTGCTTGTGCATATTTATGTTGATGACATTATTTTCGGGTCTACAAACCCAAAACTTTCAAAATGGTTTGAAAAAGTAATGCACAACAAATTTGAAATGTCTATGATGGGCGAACTAAAATTCTTTCTAGGAATTCAAGTTCACCAATCCCCAAGTGGTATCTTTATTAACCAAGCTAAGTATTGTCAAGAGATAATCAAAAAGCATGGTATGACATCATGTGACCCCGTTGGGACACCATTATCAACCACATCCCTAGATGCTGGTTTGGAGGGAGATGCCATAGATCAAACGAAATATCGTTCCATGATCGGCTCCCTCATGTACTTAACAGCAAGTCGACCAGATATATCACATGCTACGTGTTATTGTGCATGCTATCAAGCACGACCCACTGAAAAGCACCTCAAGGAGGTTAAACGGATCTTTCGGTACCTTAAGAATACCATTCACATGGGACTCTGGTATCCGAGGGAAACCGGTTTCTTTCTAACGGCCTATTTAGATTCTGATCATGCAGGGTGTCTTGATACACGCAAAAGTACTTCTGGTGGTGCACAATTTCTAGGTCAAGATAAGATCGTGGGATGGTCTTCCAAGAAGCAGGATTGCACATCATTGTCATCAGCCGAAGCGGAGTATGTGTCTTTATCTACGTGTTGTGCTCAAGTTCTTTGGATGAGAACACAACTCACGGATTATGGCTTCCACTTTGATAAAGTACCTATGTACTGTGACTCAAAGTCTGCCATAACCATCTCCTGCAATCCGGTCCAGCATTCCCGCACGAAGCACATTGATGTCAGATATCACTTCATTAAGGAACAAGTTGAAAAGGGTATTGTTGAATTATACTTTGTTGGAACTGATTACCAATTAGCTGACTTGTTTACAAAAGCTCTTTCGAAAGAGAGGTTTGCGTATCTTGTTAGGCAAATTGGTATGAGATGTTTGACTCCAGCAGAACTGGAGATTCTGGCAAAGAAGCCTGCTTGATTCATCTATCAAACATATACATGTAAATATTAATGAAAAAGCAAATACAAAAATTAAAAAATCTTTGAAAATCCAAAAATATTCTTCTCGACATGTCTTTCAGTATCGATAATATGGACGTACCTAGAAATGTCGCTCAATAACGACACGGGTGTGTACATAAAGCTCGAATGAAAGTTGTAAATATTTTTCAAAACATGGCATTTCTATCTTTTATAAAGGAAATTGTCTCTTTTGGACAATATTTCCAACAACGGATAGAGCAATCTATCTCGGATTGAGCTTGTCACAAAACATTCAACGTTTTTGAGCTCAACACAATGGCTTGTAATTACTTTTAGATTGCAACCCGGATCTAAATTCATGGGGGAGTGTACGCTTTTGTGCCCTTACCCTTAGCAAAAGAAGTTAAATCTTCTTACACTTGAGTGGATTCGTCAAGACATTCAAAGTCTATGAACTCAAGTTTATGCTTTAGAAAAACCTTTTCGGCAAAAAGAATTGATTTTTCAAAAAGCGTTGAACACAATTTTTTCAAGAATTTCTCAATGATATTCAAAATCTTTCAAAAATTGTGTGTTCAACAACTCCTATCCTTAAAAGTTTAATGTGGATCATATCCTCATAATGACAATTCCATTGGATCAATTTTTGAGGGTGAGTGTTCCAAATTCATGCTAGTTTGACACATTTTTCTCCCGAAAGTTTTTAAGACTATTTTTAACAATATATTTTAATCAAATTTGGTATCTCTAATATCAATAGATTTTATATATTAGAGATAGGGGAGAAAATGTGATTAAAATGTGATCTATGGACTCAAGCACTCATGGTTACGATCAAATACCTACAACATCTTTAATTCACGACATTATTGGTGTCAAAAGGGTGGTTAGGTTTAAGTCCTATGATCCAACCAGAACCGGAGGGATCTTCCCAGGGACAATCCAATAGATTACTAGAACTCCTTAGGAAAGATGGAGTAGAATGTGAACGAAGCTGAATGCCGACTAAGTACTGATGATAGCACTGGAACAATCACAACAAGGTGCTATTATTGATGTCTTGGTAAGCATTGAAGGGGTTGAAGAATGAAAAAGAAATGTAAGGATAAAGGGTGTAAAGAAATTAGCCCTCCATACAACTTAGGCAGCAACCGAGTCAACACATCATGAAGACAACACATCATGGACCCAATGATGTAATGCACAACCCTTCCCCAGCTGACTCAGGCTTCTCTCAAAAGAAGTTTGTTTTTAATTGTCATGGAGATCAACACGATTTCTTTTGACTTTGTCACTCCGAGATAGTTGATATTGAATAGGTGTCATCTGCTCCAGCCTCCGACTACTAAAAGTACACAAATCGAGTCTAGAGCCAATAGATCGATCAAATCTCGTTAGGACACACGGATGATGATCAAGAGAGTCCTACGCTATATCCTTGCGATATTGCTAGAACACTTAGAGTGATACTTCCTAGTATTCACAAAGATGAGTGGAAATCCTTCCAGTGTTAACATCAAACAGCACTGCGGTAGGTCATGTGTGAGATTCTTTATGAATTGAACATATGTAAAACTGGAAAGCAACAGTGGTTTGTTTCTTTATTGATTCAAACTCGTTTCAGGTTTCTACGCAATATCTTTATGGTCTTGCCAGAACATTCAGAGTGATATTTATCAATACTCACAGTGATGAACGGAAATCCTTCTAGCGTCAACCTCAAACAGCGCTACGGTAAGTAACTTGCGAGATTCTTATGAATCAAGCTTGTGTCAACTGGAAAGCAACAATGGTAAGATTCTTAATGAATCAAACTTGTTCCAGGAATTTGAATTGACGACTTTAATCAAGCGGATATTTATCCAATTGATTCACTCTTTACGTTCGCAGTCTTGCTTTGAGACGGTCGAGTAAAGAGAACGGCTAGTACAGTCGTGAAACCCTGTCAAGGAGGTTGTTAATTGAATCTACCTAATCACAGGTACAATATTTAATATCGTGTAACGGTCTTCACCGACCGGAGGTAAAACGCTACCGATTTAGGACGAATGTCAAAGCCATTCAGTCCGTGTCTATGTTTTGTCTCGAGAAGGTGGCATTACGGTGTACTCAGCAAAGTCAAAGATTCAAAACCACATACTCATGCCCAAAGACATATTCAACAATCAAGAAAGCTAAAGACTTCCGCAACTCTGATGATCAAAATCTTCCTTATCAATTAATGTAGAGGAATGACTCACTTCAAAGGAGATTATTAGCAAGCTTTCAAGATTATGCAATGTATCAGCATGTGGATAACGACACAAGATCGCAAGATGGCAAAGACATGTCAAGGATAATTTGAAGATCTCAAGATAAAAGACAAAGTCGAAAGACAACGATAGAGGCTCAAAGATCACAGCATGAAGGAACAAGACTACTATTACACGTTCAAGACTCATTTATGACGAAATTCATAATCTCCATTGATTTCCAAATGTCGAAGAGGAATGACCTCACATTGGGGGAGATTGTTAGCCTCAAAATATTGAGTCAAACAAGAATGTTCGATCATAGGTTTTATTTTGTAATATTTATTAGAACGTTGTAATAGTTAGTTAAAATAATCGTGACATTACGGGCTTGATGGTTAGCTTAAAAGGCCTCTTTTAAGGTACTAAGCATTTTATTCAAGCCCGGCCCAAACTATATAGTCCAATAGAGAGCCCGCGTGTGGGTGGACTATATAAGCACCCTCCTAGCATGTTAGGAGGGTGGATGATCTCATTATTCTAATCTAATATTCACCAAGTTAATCATCTCCTTCTCTCTACTTTCTCTCACTACTTTCTCTCTCTAAAATCCATATATTCTTCTATCTCTATTTCTTATCTAATCATATAATCAACCATGGTGAAGTGAATAAAATAGGGAACAACACTTTTCAAGCATTACCTTGTTCTCACGAAGCATTTGGATAGCTACATCTTCATAATCCGGTGTGAGTCCATCTTCAACTTTCAATTTGTCAAGCAAGACCCCATCAACAATCATTTTATATTTGTCACTATACTTCAAAGTTTCAATGATTGCTTGATTCATGTTCAAAAACATGACTCTTTCTTCTATGTCTTCTTGCAATTCCTCCATAGATAGCTCTTCTCTAGTCAAAGGCTTATTAATAGTGAGTGAAGGTCCTTCACCATTATAGCTTAACTTGTAAGCGTGGGCGGGTTTCTTGCCTTTGTTACTTTTCTTTTTCCCTGATAGGTGTGAAAACACCCATCCTTTTACCACTTAAATCGGGCTAAAACGAGACCAAAACACGTATTTAATATCATTTGTTTGGAATTATGCGTGGTTTTTGTGTTTATTGTGTTTTCAGAGTCAACCGGATGAATAATGAAGAAAACATGGGATTACACGGGTTTTATCGAGGAAAAAGACTCAAGACGAAGTCTATTGTCCAAGAGATGCAGAAGATTTAAAGTCATTATGCCTATTTGAAGATTTATCGAAGAATAGAGCCAAAGATGGAAGATTCATATATGTCGAAGAACTCGAGTCTATAAAACAATAGATTATAAGACGAGTTGGAATAATTCACCGACACTTCTCAAATCCAAGTCGGAAACGTTTTATTTAAAGACGCATGAAGACTTAAGAAGAAAGAAGAAGAAGAAGCCCAAATCAAAGCCCAATCAAAAGCCCATCAACACCATACACACGCCTATATAAAGCCTTCACCTCACAAATTTTCACACACTTAGTTTTAGCTAGTCTTTAGCTTTTCATTTTTTCTCTAGTTTTAGAGAGAGAAAGTTCCATACTTTCTCTCACTAAACTTTTCCTTTGTTTTTCATCTTTTAATTTAAGCTTTCTTGTACTTTTGATTTCATTAATCTTAATCAAGTTTATGCTTTTAAGTTCTTCAAGTTTTTCCTACTTTTCTTGATTTGTCAAAATCCTTGATCCGATTGTTGAAATCAATACGGTTTGGATTTGGATGTGTTCGTGAAGAGAGTTTGATCTTTTTAGTTTCTTTTGAAGCTCTACGTGAATAGGCCATAAGCTCTCCATGCTTATTGGTTTATTGCTTGTTAAAGCTTATTATTGTTTTCGGATTACTTCTTAATTCTAATCATTCACAAGTTTTGTTTACTAAGTTTAAAGTTTCTTGTTTTCAAAAGTGGTTAAATTTAAGTGTTTTGAGTTATTTAAGTTTCGGATTATATAGCTTATTGTAAGTGCTTATTGAACTTTTTGAGTTTCCACCATTTTCGAAAAATAGCTGCCTTTATTCCATCGCAATACAAGGGTTTTAACACATTCCGATGGATCTTCATTGCTTGGTATCGCAATAACCCAAAAAGGGGGTTTTACTTTGCGATAGGGTGTAAGTCCCCCTATTCCGATCTGGGATTGCGATCGCATATTGCGATCGCACATTCCGACGGGTTTAGGTCCATTTTCTAGTCGAAACTCTGGCCAATTTTTGTCTTCCATATTCCGATAGAACCAATATTCCGATCTGGGACATTCCGATAGCCTCATTCCGACAGCTTGATTTTAGAGTATTCCGATGGTGATTGTTAGAAACATTCCGATGAACTTTCACGTGAAATATTCCGATGGATCATTTTGATTGCATTCCGATAGTAGTAATTTTCAACATTCCGATAAGAACAAGTTTTTAAGCATTAATTCAATTAAGTTTTCAAAGTAATTTTCTAATCTTTCCTTTACATTTTCAAGCACTCAATTTTAACTTGTCAATTTAGTTAATCTTCCAAAGTTTTAAGTTACTCAACGTCATTTACATTTAATTGTTATTAGTTTAAAAATAGATAAACAAACCAACTCCTTTTTAGTAACCAAGAACAAATCATTCCACTTAAGGCCGAGATCAATTCGAGAGGATATCGAGAGTAAAATTAGAACATTGCAAAGGCAAATATCAAATGGCGCCGCTGCCGGCTCTTCTCGTTAAGATCAAAAGTTTTTTGTGAGAACTTGGATTTTGGGATCCGTTCCCCGTGAACGTTCTTTTTCATCAAAAATCTTCAAAAACAACTAAAAAATATAAAATTTTCAAAAAAACCTAAAAAGTAAAAAACATAAAAACCAAAAATATTTTTGCTTTGTTTTTCTTTGTTCGTTCTTTTGCAGGTGTATGCGCACTCGATCCACGTCTTATCAAGAGCCCGAGCCTCTCGATAACTTAGACATGGCTGGTGTACAAACCAACAATAACATACCACCTCCGAACAACAATAATAACAACAACAACCCGCCTTTCAACAACATGAATAACAACAACAATGAGCACCTTCCGGATAATCGCCCAATGATTGAATTGCTGCAAGCTCATGTCGATGGCAATACGGATCCAATTGTTATACCACCAATTGCCGCCAACAATTTCGAGCTAAAGTCAGGCTTTATCCAGATGGTCTCAGCTCAACCATTCTTGGGACGAACCATTGATGACCCACACGACCATATCAAGAGATTTCTACAACTCACCAACACGGTCAAGTTCAATGGAGTTCCACAGGAGGTTATAAGGTTACAACTTTTTCCCTTTTCTTTAGAGGGACAAGCCCGGCATTGGCTTGCGAAGGAACCGCCACAGAGTATTCTCTCGTGGACGGATTTGGAAACAAAGTTTATCAACTACTTTTTTCCACCCTCTCGTACTACCGCTTTGCGGAATGAGATTATAAACTTTGAACAAAAGTACGATGAGTCATTCAGTGAATCTTGGGATCGCTTTAAAGATCTTTTACGAAAATGCCCACAACATGGTTTTACCAAAGTGCATCAAATCAATACTTTTTACAATGGTTTAAGCATGAGTGACCAAGATTCACTGAATAGTGCCTCGGGGGGTAATCTATTGGCTAAGACTTCCAATGCTGCTTGGGACATCATTGAGAACAAATCTCGTGTGCAAACCAAGAGTGTTAGGACCAATGTTGCTAGTGCTAGCACTAATGACAGCGACAAGCGATTAGACAAAATCACCACGCTTCTTGAATCGCTTGTCACCCACACCGTCAGCAACAACAACAGCAACAACGCCAAAAACGCACAAGTGAACGTTGTCAGCCAACCTTGTGAGATATGCGGTGGTCCTCACTCTTACACAACTTGTACTGCCACCCAAGACTACCCCGCTGAGAATGTTAATGCAGCATATGGCACCTATACTCAACCTGCTTATCAAGCAAAACCTCAAGGTGACCGCAACCTGCTTAGCTACCGTTCCAACAACTATCTCTCACCACCTGGTTTTAATCCTAACAACCAAAACCAACAACAAAACCTCAACCGTACTCCTCAACAACAACAAACTCGTACACCATACATCCCTCCTCACAAGCAGCAACAACCACCGCAACGAAACACCCAAGTTTACCAGCAACCTGCTTATCAATCACCCGCATACACTGCTCCTTCAAACCAAACCCCCGCATCACATCAAGACATTGGAACCTACATGAGAACTAACGATGTGATCGTGGATAATCTCCAACAGGAAGTGCGCAACTTGAAAGCAGATCTGATGAAACAAGGGAATGATCTAAGAGCTGATATGAAGAACACTATGGATAGTCAAACGAATGACTTGCGGAACATGATGGCTAGTTTCTTCAACAGTAATCAACCCTCTTCTTCGGGTACTCTTCCGAGTAATACCGTTGCGAATCCAAGAGGGGAGATGAAAGCAATCACCACTCGCAGTGGTAAAGGTACCAAGGAACCCGAGCTTCCTATACCTCCACCGGTGGTTGTGACACGAGTCACTTGCTCCTATTCCTCACCCTTCTCCTTTCCCAATTTCTCCACCTCTTCCTTCTACCCCTCCTCCACCCAAGGATGTGAGTGATCCTATCATCCCAAAGCCTTCCTCTTCTTCCAATATACCTTATCCATCTAGGTTGAGGAAAGAGAAGCTCAAAAGCAAGGACGATATTCAGGTTTCTAACTTTCTTAAAATGTTTAAACAACTGAATTTCAATATCTCCTTCGCTGAGGCTCTCGCTCACATGCCTAAGTACGCGAAAATGTTTAAAGATCTTCTGAGCGACAAGGAAAAGCTTCTCGATCTCGCCAACACCCAACTTAATGAGAACTGCTCTGCAGTGCTCTTAAGGAAATTGCCAATCAAGCTTGGTGATCCGGGTCGTTTCCTTATCCCTTGCAATTTCCCGGGAGTAGAGAATTGCATGGCCCTAGCCGATCTAGGTGCCAGTATTAATCTCATGCCTCTAAGTGTTTGGAAGCAATTATCTCTCCCAGAGCTAGTCCCCACCAAAATGACTTTGGAATTAGCTAACCGTACGGTTGCTTATCCAGTGGGGATAGCCGAAGACGTCATTGTAGGAGTCGACAAATTCACCTTCCCTGCCGATTTTGTCGTCGTCGACTACGAGATGGACCCCCGTGTGCCACTCATTGTTGGACGTCCATTCTTGAGGACCGGTCGCACTCTCATTGATGTTGAAGCCGGTGAGCTTATCATGAGAGTGGGTGACGATAAAGTAGTCTTCAACATGGGAAAGTTATCTAAACAGCCTTATTCTTACGAGAATGTTAATTGTATTGACGTTCTTGATGAGGCTTGTGAAGAACACTTCAAGGATGCTTGTAAAAACATTCCTACATCTCTTCCCAATGTTGAGACCGTTTCCTCTATCGACTCATCACTATCTCTATTTGGAGAAAGTGATTTCCTTTGGAAAGATTTGGAAGCCACCTTGGAAGATGTGAAGCAAGACAATGACGATTCTACTGCCACCTGGGATGACGATCTCAGTTTCATTGCAAACCTCCTCAGAGAAGACAATCCTTCCCCTCCATCTCCCACAATTATTGCTATCGAGACTCCGACTTCGACTACGCCTCCCGTCGACAATCCTCCGGATTTGGAACTTAAGGAGTTGCCACACCATCTTGAGTATGTATTCCTTGAAGAGGAGAAGAAGTCGCCCGTCATCATTGCTAAGGATTTGAAGGATGAAGAGAAAGCCCGACTCATCGCTGTGCTTAAAGCTCATCAGAAGGCAATTGCTTGGAAAATTTCCGATATCCGCGGAATTGATCCGAACTTTTGTACTCATAAGATTCTCATGGAAGATGACTTCAAACCCACAATCCAGAACCAAAGAAGGGTTAATCCTAAAATTCATGACGTCATCAAACAAGAGGTTATCAAACTTCTAGATGCCGGCTTGATCTACCCTATTTCGGATTCGCCATGGGTAAGTCCCGTCCATTGTGTGCCCAAGAAGGGCGGAATAACCATTGTTCCCAATGAACACAACGAGTTGATTCCCACTCGTCTCGTTACTGGGTGGAGAGTTTGTATTGATTATCGCAAGCTCAATGATGCCACGAGAAAAGACCACTTTCCTCTTCCTTTCATGGATCAAATGCTCGAGCGTCTAGCTGGTAATGACTATTACTGCTTCTTAGACGGTTTCTCCGGGTATTTTCAAATTCCCATCGATCCCAAGGACCAAGAAAAGACCACATTCACTTGTCCCTATGGAACATTTGCTTACAAACGCATGCCTTTTGGTTTATGTAATGCTCCTGGGACATTCCAAAGGTGTATGATGGCTATATTCCATGACATGGTGGAAGACACTATGGAAGTATTCATGGATGATTTCTCAGTCTATGGCAATTCATTCTCTGCGTGCCTTGCCAATTTAGAACGTATGCTTAAGCGGTGTGAAGACACTCGCCTTGTTCTTAATTGGGAAAAATGCCATTTTATGGTAAAAGAGGGCATCGTGCTAGGACACAAAATCTCCAAAGCCGGTCTTGAAGTAGACCGTGCTAAAGTCGATGTTATCGATAAGTTGCCTCCACCTTCAACCGTGAAGGGTGTGAGAAGTTTTCTGGGTCATGCGGGCTTCTACCGACGATTTATCAAAGATTTTTCTCAAATCGCTCGCCCGATGACCCACCTCTTAGAGAAAGATACTCCTTTTATCTTCTCCAAAGAGTGCCTTGAAGCCTTCAACTCGCTTAAGGATAAGCTCACTAAGGCACCCGTCTTGGTTACCCCTAATTGGGAGCTTCCTTTTGAGTTGATGTGCGATGCTAGTGATTTTGCTATTGGAGCGGTTCTTGGACAAAGAGTGAACAAACACTTCCAACCGATCCATTACGCTAGCAAGACAATGACTGGGGCACAATTGCATTATACGACAACCGAAAAAGAGCTTTTAGCTGTTGTCTATGCTTTTGAAAAATTCCGCCCCTATCTTGTCCTTTCCACCACCATCGTGTATACCGATCATTCCGCGCTGAAGTACTTGTTGACAAAGCAAGATTCCAAACCAAGACTTCTTCGCTGGGTTTTGCTGCTCCAGGAATTTAAAATCGAAATTCGCGATAAAAAAGGAGCAGAAAACCTAGCCGCGGATCATCTCAGTAGACTTGAGGATCCTTACCAGGGGGCTCATCCGAACAAAGAAATCAACGATTCTTTTCCCCTGGAGACCTTAATGTCTATAAACTCGACTGCTGACGAAACCCCGTGGTTTGCAGACATTGCAAACTACTTGGCGGGTGGAATCCTCGTTGACGGGTTAACACCCCAGCTAAAGAAGAAGTTCTTCAAAGACATAAAGACTTACTTCTGGGATGACCCGTATCTTTTCAAACAATGTGCTGACTTGATTATTCGCCGATGTGTTGATGGACCGGCAGCTTTCGAAATCCTTGACGCTTGCCACAAAGGACCCACTGGTGGTCACTTTGGTCCCAACTACACCGCCAAAAAAGTGTTTGATTCAGGATTTTATTGGCCCTCCATTTATCGTGACGCTCACGATATGGTTAAAAAATGTGATGCTTGCCAGAAACAAGGCACGATCACACATAAAGACGAGATGCCTCAGAATTTCATTCAAGAGTGTGAAATCTTTGATGTTTGGGGTATCGACTTTATGGGGCCATTTCCTTCATCTAAAGGAAACAAATACATCCTTGTTGCCGTTGACTACGTCTCCAAGTGGGTTGAAGCCAAAGCTTTACCTACTAATGATGCAAGGGTGGTTTGTAACTTTTTGAAATCGCTGTTCGCTCGATTCGGCGTTCCTCGTGCTATTATCAGTGACCGCGGGACTCATTTTTGCAACGATCAATTTGCAAGAGTCATGGCCAAGTATGGTGTCACTCACCGTCTTTCCACCGCTTATCATCCCCAAACCAATGGGCAAGCCGAGATATCCAATCGTGGATTGAAGCGAATTTTGGAGCGTACTGTGGGAGAGCATCGTGCCGCGTGGGCCGATAAGTTAGATGATGCTCTGTGGGCTTTCCGTACTGCTTACAAGACCCCGATCGGTTGTACACCTTATCGTCTTGTGTACGGGAAAGCATGCCACCTTCCCATCGAGCTGGAGCATAAGGCGCACTGGGCCTTAAAGTGGGCTAACTTCGACATCAACAACGCTGGTGATCATCGTAAGATTCAACTTAACAAGCTCAATGAACTGAGAAATGAAGCTTATGAGAACTCGCTTATCTACAAAGAGAAGACGAAGATCCTCCATGACGCAAAAATCAAGAACCAAGAGTTCCATGTTGGTGATCAAGTCTTACTTTTCAACTCTCGGTTGAAGATCTTCTCTGGCAAGTTGAAGAGCCGCTGGTCTGGTCCATTCACCGTCGCCAACGTCTTTCCGTATGGGACCATTGAGCTTTCTCAGCCAAATGGGCCCAATTTCAAGGTGAATGGCCAGCGTCTGAAGCTGTACTTTGGTGAGGACATCTCTCAGGAGATGATTCCATCCCTCACCACGTTCCCCATGAACTAATTTTGGGTCGAGTCAGGCTCGTGACTCGGTTATCAAAAACAAGCGCTCCTCGGGAGGCAACCCGAGTATCTATCCTTTTACGTTTTAACCTCCTAAGTGTAGGGGGGCCTGCATAGGTGTTTGTATGTGTGTGGTGATGTGATTACAGGGATAAGTGCACTCTTGGAAACTTTGAAGAACCGTGCTCCCGTGTTATTCGAAATCCGGTTCTATCTCTCAACTATCGTGATTCAATTTTCTTCATACTCACATTTGAAATTGATCACTTTAGTCGTCTCTTCCTTAACTCGAGTTAACCAACGTGCACAATGTCATAAGTGTAGGGGAGACTTCTCCCACATGCTTAAACATTGAGGACAATGTTTATCTTAAGTGTAGGGGGGACTTCTATCGAAGATTTAAGTGGACTTTTTCATGAAAATGCCTTCATTTAACCGGAAAATCAACTTTTTCAACATTTTTCAAATTTTTAATTAACTTTGGCCATTTAGTTGTAATTTTTAAATTTTTATCGTTGCTTTCATATGTATATATCCCGCAATAAAGTCAAAAATATTAATAAAGTGGTGTAGCTAGTTTAGGAATCTTTGACATATTAGGCCCGTTGCGTTTATTTTGACTCAACCCGAATAGACTTATCCAAGTTTATTCTAGCTAGTATCCTTAACCATGTAGACCTTAATTGGTTTATTAGGCTAAGTGTCCACGAGTCTCATTACTTGAGATTTTAAACTGTGAAGGACGAGAAATGATAGAGTCAATTATAAGTCGGTATTCTTGCGCAAGCCCACTTGGTGTAATTATTTGCCTATTCTCCCATCACTTGCTAATAATTTATCTGCAAATAAGTAAGGTCGTACGATTTGAAAAGTTACTTAGCTTCTAGCCCAAGATCGTTTAGAAGTTGCTCGGTAATGATAAGAGTTCATAGCCAAGGCATAACTTATGAAGCGGGGCGCGAAGATTGGCGAGTCCGAAAAGGCCCTAACAAGGCATGAGGATTCAATTTTATTGCTGAAGATCCAAAGTGATGTGAAAAGCATTATTCCTAAAGTCAATATGAAGGATCAAGACTCACGACGAAAAGCAATCAACTCCCATAAAGATCATGGAGAAGTCTATCCGAAAAGACCCTAACAAGGTATGAGGATAAATAGATCCAAGTCCGAAAAGGAGGCGGATCGTTGTATCTCAAAATCCCAATTAGAGATTGAAGAAATAATCATGAAGTCGTGGTCAACAAAGTTGGAGTACCCCTCAAAAGTATCCAAGTGAAGAAACTCTATTATGATGAGAAGACCATTATCTCAAGAACGTCTCTCGAAGATATGAAGTATGAAGTACATGCCAAATATCGGCCCGAGAAAGGTCTCAAATCGTGAACCAAGTTATGCCAAGATATGAACTTTTTGATATCCCGAGAAGCAGTTTTAAGAGATTTTGTCCTTTAGCTAACTATTGATCAAATCGTCCTACTTTGCTTTCAGCCCTAAATAACTATCGAAATAAGTCTAAAAATGCATCTTCATGATCATTCTAAGACAAAAATAAAATACAAGAGATACACCTAGGAATAAGGGAGTCTAAGCATTTAATTAAGCCATGTGTGTAAGTGTTCGAATTGCTAACTTATAATAACAATGATCTCGTTTTTAAGCTTAGTTTGGGGAACGTGAAACTTGAGGGTGATAAATCTTCGCAGCACCGAAGCCCTAATGTAAGTCCTCGATCTCTTTGCAAGTTATTTCCATCCTTTTGTTTGCTTTAAAGTTTTAAATTTCTCCTAGTATTTTTATTTTCGTTTAATAAGGCCAAGGTTGATTGATTATGAGGAAAGTGTAAATGTGCTTTGTCACTAAGCATTGCATGAGGGCATGACAATGGTTAAGTGTAGGGGATTTGATAGGTGTGAAAACACCCATCCTTTTACCACTTAAATCGGGCTAAAACGAGACCAAAACACGTATTTAATATCATTTGTTTGGAATTATGCGTGGTTTTTGTGTTTATTGTGTTTTCAGAGTCAACCGGATGAATAATGAAGAAAACATGGGATTACACGGGTTTTATCGAGGAAAAAGACTCAAGACGAAGTCTATTGTCCAAGAGATGCAGAAGATTTAAAGTCATTATGCCTATTTGAAGATTTATCGAAGAATAGAGCCAAAGATGGAAGATTCATATATGTCGAAGAACTCGAGTCTATAAAACAATAGATTATAAGACGAGTTGGAATAATTCACCGACACTTCTCAAATCCAAGTCGGAAACGTTTTATTTAAAGACGCATGAAGACTTAAGAAGAAAGAAGAAGAAGAAGCCCAAATCAAAGCCCAATCAAAAGCCCATCAACACCATACACACGCCTATATAAAGCCTTCACCTCACAAATTTTCACACACTTAGTTTTAGCTAGTCTTTAGCTTTTCATTTTTTCTCTAGTTTTAGAGAGAGAAAGTTCCATACTTTCTCTCACTAAACTTTTCCTTTGTTTTTCATCTTTTAATTTAAGCTTTCTTGTACTTTTGATTTCATTAATCTTAATCAAGTTTATGCTTTTAAGTTCTTCAAGTTTTTCCTACTTTTCTTGATTTGTCAAAATCCTTGATCCGATTGTTGAAATCAATACGGTTTGGATTTGGATGTGTTCGTGAAGAGAGTTTGATCTTTTTAGTTTCTTTTGAAGCTCTACGTGAATAGGCCATAAGCTCTCCATGCTTATTGGTTTATTGCTTGTTAAAGCTTATTATTGTTTTCGGATTACTTCTTAATTCTAATCATTCACAAGTTTTGTTTACTAAGTTTAAAGTTTCTTGTTTTCAAAAGTGGTTAAATTTAAGTGTTTTGAGTTATTTAAGTTTCGGATTATATAGCTTATTGTAAGTGCTTATTGAACTTTTTGAGTTTCCACCATTTTCGGAAAATAGCTGCCTTTATTCCATCGCAATACAAGGGTTTTAACACATTCCGATGGATCTTCATTGCTTGGTATCGCAATAACCCAAAAAGGGGTTTTACTTTGCGATAGGGTGTAAGTCCCCCTATTCCGATCTGGGATTGCGATCGCATATTGCGATCGCACATTCCGACGGGTTTAGGTCCATTTTCTAGTCGAAACTCTGGCCAATTTTTGTCTTCCATATTCCGATAGAACCAATATTCCGATCTGGGACATTCCGATAGCCTCATTCCGACAGCTTGATTTTAGAGTATTCCGATGGTGATTGTTAGAAACATTCCGATGAACTTTCACGTGAAATATTCCGATGGATCATTTTGATTGCATTCCGATAGTAGTAATTTTCAACATTCCGATAAGAACAAGTTTTTAAGCATTAATTCAATTAAGTTTTCAAAGTAATTTTCTAATCTTTCCTTTACATTTTCAAGCACTCAATTTTAACTTGTCAATTTAGTTAATCTTCCAAAGTTTTAAGTTACTCAACGTCATTTACATTTAATTGTTATTAGTTTAAAAATAGATAAACAAACCAACTCCTTTTTAGTAACCAAGAACAAATCATTCCACTTAAGGCCGAGATCAATTCGAGAGGATATCGAGAGTAAAATTAGAACATTGCAAAGGCAAATATCATTCCCCATGCTACAAACAAATCTAGGAGCATCAATCTCCTCGGTTTCAATAGGTGCAAAATCGTCAAAGTTGAGGTTATCAAGTATTTCATCAGTTTCCCCAAAGTCTAAGCTTTCATGCACTTTTGGCCATAAAGTAAGTATGCCACAAGTGATGTCAAGTTGTGCATTAGCTTGCTTTAGGAAAGATCTCCCAAAGATTGCACAAGGTTCACAATCGTCCTCCTCCGGATTGACAAAGAAATCAACGAAAAATAATTCGTCTTTGATCATAACAACGAGCTTTTTATCTATCTCCTTGTCTCCATTTCGATGAGTTTTATAGGTCAAGCCAAGCTCAACTACAAATTCATTACTAATTAAGCTTCTTTCTAACTAAAAATCCACTTGCCCATCATAAGCAAATTTTCCTTCCACATGGGAAGGCATTAGGTATTTCTCACTAGGTGTCAAGTCCTCCATACGATAAAAAGTTAAGACCTTTTGAACCCAGCTATTGGCTGAGTCCTTACATTCTGATCCTATCCATTCTCCTTCTGATTCTATTTTGTCATCTAGGCTAATATGCTCATCCATTCCTAAGCATAGTCTACCAAGGCTAGTGTTCGGATCCATCTCAATCTTAAGACAATAACACATCAAAAGAAACATTAGTATGCCAGTGCCATAAAATCCGAACGATATTTCATACCCTAAATTTTTCAGGCAATTCGTTATTTTCAATGAATATTTCCATTTGAGATGTTACTAGCTTTTTCTGTTTCCTGTTTCTCTAGTTGTGCGGCGCACTTTTGCGCGATACAGAAAAGCCGGCGCACAATTTGAATGTGCGGCGCACTTTCTGTAAACAGAATAGTGTTCCTCTTTTCTTCTACTTGCAAACCAACTAATCCAAGTTTTCAAGTATGTAATATAACATTTTCTCATAAAGTGATCAAACAAAGATATCATAACCAATTTTGGCACATTTTCAACAAGTGTTTTAATAATATTGCTATTTTTTTGTTTTCGCTGATTTTTACATTTTTTTGTATTTTTGTTATGATTAGAAATTCAGAAAAATTACCAAAAATCATGATAAATACTAAACAAGTTATACCAAAGCAAATTATTCTACCAAAGAGCAAATAAAATAAAAAATAAAATTTTGAAATCAAATATTTTTGGTTTTTCTTAAGATTTAATATGAACAAACACAAAAGCTCAAAAAGCATAAGTACACACAAAGCAATTCTCATGTGTTCAGCAGTAAGTGTTGAGAGTAAAACGTTTTGGTGGTTTTTTGGGATTGTTTCTTCAAACATTTTGAAAATTCGTCACTAAATGTGCGGCGCACTTTTATGCTATTTTGTAAAAAACTTTTTCAGATTGCCAGAAATCTATACGGCATGTTTAGAAATTTTTGTTTACCAAGTATTTTAGAATGTTTTAAACCAATAACAAATCAATCCCCGGTAGAACCGCCAAAAACTTGATGTTCGTTTTGCAAGATATTACACACAAATGACTAGAAACACAAACACGGGCAAGTATACCCTATCATGTATAGAATAGCTTAATGGTAAAGTCCAGTTCATTCCACGGGATTGATGCTAAAGAATTATAAAACAATTACCTCTAGAGTGTCACAAGTTCTAAAGATATACTTATCAAATGGTTTTAAAGGTGTGTTTGGTTAAGGTCACAAACATATGAAAGATTGATAGCAATGATGATTACAAGCACATAAACAATGTAAGACAACATGCCAATTACTAGTCACACATGCAACATCTAATTAACATAACAAAAATCCGACTAAAGATCATGTTATATCAAAAGCATTAAGAATGGTTTATGTTTGATTTCGATAACTAAAATATTAGATGAGACTAAGCAAGAGTTTGTTATATGTTTTATTCCACTAATCGTGACAAAAGCGAATAACAAGGTTCATTTACTAGATGACATGAAATTCATCCATTCACATGAGTACTAGTCATGGTCATGAACAAATCCAACATATAACAATGATCTTACTTAATAGCATAAAATATAAGAGCATCTAAATCACACTTGTAATCAAGAACCCAGGGAGAAAGTGCGCCGCACAAATCTAATTGTGCGCCGCACTTTGCCCCAGCAAAGCTAAAGTACGTATCTAATCATAAGGTTTTAAAAACCTTAACCAAGTACACAACACACTACTCCATAATAACAGTAAATAAGTTCATTTCAACAATATGCATGTCAAAGTAAAGAAATAACATAAAGGAAATGAGAATTATACCAAAAGTATTAATCAATGATTGCTCCAAAAAAGGCTATAAGTTTTGTTCCAAACTTATTACAATCACAAGCAATATTTTGAGATCCTTGCTATATCAGCAATGGTATGAACTAACTAAGGTTCACCTTACACTAGTAACAATGATCAAGGATTAGTTAAATCCTTGATTCTATAAGAACCCTAATATCAATGGAGTATATTGGAATGAGATGCCTTCATATGCCTGGCCTTGGGTCTCTTTTATAACCACAAAATCGTAGCTAAAAATTCATGGGAGTATTTCAAAAGGTTTTTCCATAATAGCCATGCATAATGATACTTAATGGTGTAACAACAGCAAATGTGCGCCGCATTTCCATTTCGAAAATGTGCGTCGCACTTTCTCTTTTGTGCGCCGCACTTCTAGTAGTTCTCCAAAATCATAGTTAACAGAATGTGAGCCGCACGTTTCTGTTTGTGCGCCGCACTTTTCTGCTTGTGCGCCACACTTTGGCTCTTTTTCAGCATACTTTATTTTTCTTCTTATTTCTTCATATCTTTGGTCCATAAGTTTATTCCTTCACTATAATCAAACAATACACATTATTAGTAACATTTCAACACATAATTTATTTATTTTCATAGCAAACAAGGACAAATACATCATTACAAACATGTATAAATGAGGCGTTATCACCAACATAAATATCCTCGGCTATTCCAATTGGTTTTAATGGCGTACAATTTGCTAGCTCGATAGTCATGTTCGTGGGGGTAAGTCTTGGCAATTTCATCAATTTTCAAAGAGAATGAGGCATGAGATTGATGCTAGCCCCTAAATCGACAAGGGCTAAACATCTCTCAATCTCGGAAAAATCACAAGGTAATAGAAATTGGCCCGGATCCTCTTCATTTCTCGGCATATACCTTTTAGGTTTTTATAAGAAGGATCGAAGCACAAACTTCTTTAAGGTGAACCTTGTTAAGGTCGATAAAACTCTCTTTTTGAACCGTGAATAGAATTTGAGGTACACGAGGGTGTGCACTCTTTTCCTTCGTCACCACGTTCATTCCCTCGACTTTAGAACATGAAGGTGTTTTAGAAGTCGAGGGTTGAGATGAAGGCACAACTTTAAATCCACCAAGGTTAGGGGTAATCACACAACTTTTTCCAAGAGACGAGGCGACTTTAACGTGTTCCTTCAGATTTGTACGGTGTCACTTGGTAACGTACTCGAAGACGAACTCGATTGCTTGTTCATTATAGCCGAAAACATCCTTTTTATGTCGATTTCACCTTGGTCAATCTTGTTGTTTTGCCCTCTCAACGTGTTGGAAAATTCATTTTTCATTTCACCAATTTGCGTTTCAAATCTCTTGATATTAGCTCCTTTGATTTTACGTAATTTTGAAAATCATTTGAACTATTAGAATTATGATCAAAACCTTGGTTTTGATTGTTTCTTTGAAAATTCCCTTGATTACCGCTTAAAAAATTGTTACCTTGATTGTTGTTGTTTGAAAAATTCGAGTTTTGATTGTTGTTAAAATCTCGATTTTGCCAATTTAAATTACCACCTTGATAATTTCCTTGATTAAATCCTTGTTGATTATTTACTTGAAAATTGTTTCGATTTTGATTTTGAAAATTATTGCCTTGGTTACTATAATTCGCTTGTTGTGATGGACCGACGTTATTTTGATTTTGATTTGAAAAATTCCCATTTAACGCGTTTACACTCGACGTTTGGCCATCCGTAGCCGTACACTCATAATAATTTTATGGTCCACCACAAAACATACACGAAACCTCAACCGCTTTCACCATAGCGGGAGCGTCTTTCTTTTGTATCTCAATCAAGAACGACGTAAACGCATTCGTCATTTTATCGACTTTCACGTCAACCCTCTCAATATCGCGATTAGTAGAACTAACATTGGAGACATTGGAAACACTCGGTGTGCTACGGAGTTGAAAAACCTTAGATCTGTTTTTGATAATCATTAACGCGTCTTTCGGAGTTTTACACAAAAAATTGCCACCGGCGGCGGAGTTTAACGAATCTTGTTCGTTAAGATTAAGACCGATATAAAACGTATCGATTTGGTGCAACTCGAAAAATCCATGATGAGGACATTGCCTAAGAAAATCCTTAAAACGGTCCCATGTATCTCTAAACGACTCATTCGGCTTTTGTTCAAACCTCGTGATCTCGTTTTTTTAAAAACGTGGTCTTAGACGGCAAAAAAATGATTAACGAATTTGCAAACGAGATTCCACGTAATTATGGAATTAGGTGGCTCTTTCTCGTACCAATCCTTGGCGGCACCATCGAGCGAGTATGGAAAAAACATAAGCTTAATGACATCGGTTTCAACGTTCTTAAACTTGCTTGTGGCTAAAATACGATCAAAATTCCGAATGTGATCGTGAGGATTATTCGCCTCACGACCCTTAAACTTTGTCACTTGAATCAAAGATAGCATTCCGCTTTTTATCTCAAAATTCTCCGCTTTGATAGCGGGAACTACGATCACGTCTCCATAACCCTCGGTGGGTGCTTGGAGCAACTCCATCATTGTACGATTCTCGGCCATCTCGTCTCTAGTTTCGACAACGATATTAGCAACGTTCGTTTCTAAATTTCGTCTTCGTCGTCGATTCCTTCGATTGCAATTACGTCGATTCGATATATCGCTAGAATTCGAATAGTCCTTCGATCAAGTGCGCATGCACTAAACATAGAATGGGGGTAGCAAAGAATATTCTTTTTGGGCTTTTTACGTTTTTCAATTTTTTTAGTTTTTGGTTATTTTTTTAATTGTTGGTGTATTATGTAGAAATTAATCCACAAAAATTATCCAATAATCAAAGTCTTGATTAATGAATCCAAAGAGGAATGAAGGCAATTATGACAAGTAAAAACCTTCTTCGACTTTAAAATGTTGGCGGAACGCCAAAACGTTTCGAGGGTTCAATAATGTAAACTCACAAAAATAGATTAATAATACTTGAGTTGGCAAACCCTTAATTAATCATCACTAAATCGATGCGCACAAGTGAACGGAGAAAACGAGACGGACCGAAGAACTTAAGAGCCTTTTTTCCTTAGGTCGTAAAATACAACCGCCTTATACCCACCTTAGAGTATGTATCAACTGAGATTAAATCAACTAAGAGTATTTATCTATTTTGCCTTTGATTTTTGCTTGAATTCATACACTTAATAATGATTGGAACGCCCACTATTAAGGTGCGATTTCTCGTGTATTTGGATAACTATTGTTTATTAATTGTACTACGTAAATACAATATATTAGTCAAAAGAAAAACGAAAAACGAAAATTATAGAATGAAAAAGATTTGTGTGTTAATTGAGGAACAATATAACACAATTTATTTGGATATTTATTTATAGTAGAAAAAATGAAAACGAGTATGTACGATATTTACGCTTTCCAAAAATAAAAAGCAAAAACGCACTACTCACACAAACACGATATATATATGGCAACACACACCCAGGCAGCGGCACCAAAATTGATGTAGGGTTTTTATACTTCTTTTATGAAAAAGAAATATATGCGGCAAGTATTAAGTCAACGCGTTTAGGAAAATGTGAAGACCGATATTGCAAGTTCGTTCTCGGCGGAGGTGTATAAGTTTGTGCAATAATATAAAACCAAGTTTGGATTAGTAACGTTTTTTGGAGTGGAAAGAGATAAAATCAAAACACGAGCTATGCTAAATTTAAGCTACGACGTAAAATAAAACGTAAAATCATAAAATAGGACGAAAAATAAAAGTTGTCTAAAAATTCCCAAAAAATTAATTTAAACTTCTAAAATATATCTAGGGTTTACAAATCAAGAAAAATCGTTGAAACTTTTTTATTTAATTAATATTTAATTTTTAAATTCTAATTAAAGCCCTGAAAATTAAATAAATCAATAAAAAGTCCAAACCAATATTTTATAACTTGTAAACCTAAAATACACTTAAAACACTCTATAAAATATTTTCCCAAAATATTCACTAATTAAATCTATTTTTAAATCATAAAAAACAATTTTGTAATTAAAATAATAATAAAGAGAAAAATCTAAAATGTTTTTCTAAAAGTCTATTTTACCCGAAAGAACAAAGAAAAAATGGAAAATACTAAAAAGATCTAAAATAAGCTGATTAAGTCCTTAAAGTTAAGCTGTCAGAAAAAATAAGCAAAAGGTACTGTTCCTTGATGTCCGAGAACCCCACCAGACAACGTCCACAATGATGTCCGATATCTCGAAACAAAGAGTTGTGGAGATCTCGGATGTAATCTTGCTGTAGGAATTATGGATGGCCTATTTTGGGATTTTTGGAGTTTTGATGGGCCACAAAGGCACCCCTACAACCATTGGTTGTAGGGAGTCAATCAAACAACAAAAACAAAAAGCAAACACCAATTATCACACAGAATCAACAAGAATAGATAGAAAAAGGAGAAAAATTGTAGAAAGGTATGCTATGGGCTGAATGTCTTTAACAGTGAGTTTAAACAGCTAGAATGAGCTACCAACAACCAACCTAACCTAAATACCAGCTATTCTAGACTTATATTACCCTATAAACTAAGTATGATCCAAATTACAAACACCAACTTACAAAAAATAACCCCTAAATGACTACTGGTATGTATGGCTGACAGAGAAAAGAAGTTTGCTGGTTTGTTTTGCTATTTGACCAATTTCAAAGTGACCTAAGTTGTAACAAGGTTTACCAAATTCAAAATTAACACTTAAAAATCCTAATCTAACCTATTATCTAACTGATAACCAATAACTAAAACCTAAATCACATCAAACACACCCACTGTGCACACATAGTGAAATGATGATGATGTTTGCTGCTATGTTTGGCACAATTGGAGTTTTAGGCTACAATACCTAGCAAGTAACCATCAAACTCACCACAAATCCTACAAGTAGCCCTAAACTAACATGGCAATCAGCTATTTACCAAGTTACAAACTCCAATTCAAACAAACAAAGCTCAAAATGGACCTACTGGTTTCTATGCGGTTTTTAACCAAAACCTTGAAAACTTGTTTCACCATTACATGAATATGACCTAATTGCACCTAAAAAAATTGTCCAAACCACTTATATCTTGCAATGTTGTCACCACATGCATTTAATAAGCATATTCAAACACCCTTTTAAAAACTCAAAACCAAAATTTTCAAAGATTTTCAAAGCTTGATACTAACTTAGAGCCCTTAAACAATAAGAATATGCAGAAAAACATAAATTAACATGTAGTTAATGATAAACTAGCACCATTATCAGCATTTGAACATATCATTTAGCACTCAAAAATTTTGAAGAACAAGAGAGTTCAAAGAGAACCTGCTTTTGGACTTGTCCAGGCCAAAACACATCTTTTGATGCCACCAGCTCAATCCTACAGGGCTTTTGGCACTAGAGTGGGATGTTGATAGCTTACAATGGTGCAAGGCCCTTTCAATGAACTACAACAGTTCACCAAGAAGGGGTACATATGATGAGGAAGATGGCTATGACTTAGTACCTGCACACCACAACAAAACAAACAGAACAAGAACAAGTAACATAAGCACTTCAAGAGATCTTGTTAGAAGCTATTGAATGAGCTTAAGCTACAGTAACCAACTAAGTAAAAGACACTTGGAAGAAAAGACAATTCACTCAAAACCTTGGAAGAAAACTTAAAGCAGTGATTTTATAGGTAACCAACAAATAATATAACAACTTTTTTAAACTAAATACTCTTGATTAGGTGTGAATCATTAAAGTGTAAGAGCTAACAAAAGTTGGATCCAAAAACAATTTTGAACAAGAGTTTGAACAAAAATATTTTTGTGAAAATTCTAAACTAATTTTGGTAATAAAGTAAAGTGATTACACTACGAAAACATGTAAATGGAACTCACCTTGGAAGATAAAGATTTTTAACAATCTCTAACTATTTTTCATTAATAAGAACTTTTACAAACAATCTAGAACAAAGGTTCACCCACAGGTCGGGTGGCCTTTTATACAAATCAAAAGAACTACCTAGAATGAGGGTACATTAGACAAACCCTAACACTAAAAATCCTAAAATGCCCTTGGATTCAAATTTTGTAAAATAGTCAATTGTGACCATGTGAAGATGCCAGGTTGTACAGCTGTTTGGAAGAGATCATACGTCCAAAATGTCTTTGGGAGCACGAAATAAACAAGGCTCGTTGATCCTCTGCACAGATTTGTGTTGGAGCTCGACTATGGGTCAGGGAGGCCATGTGGGAACTCTTGGGTGATGGGGGGACCGTTTTTGGGGTTGGAATAGGTTAAGAACATGATCAATTATGAATCTGGATCGATTCGCGACCCAATTAAAAAGATTAAGGTTTTGGGTTGATTAGGGTTCGTGGGATTAAGTTGGGTATTATTGGGGCTTGATGTGAATAGTGGTCGTTTCCTACTCAAATTGATAATAAAACACATGTTTTAAAAGTTGATTAATATAAATTTTAGTGTAAGTGGGAAGTGACGTGGGGTTTGGGGTGACGTGGGTGGAGGAGAGTGGGTGGAGGGATCTGATGTGAGGGTGGTGTTACGTAGACAGTGATGTTGGGCCGGTTTTGTAAACGGGTTGGTCGGGTTTGAGGGGTATGTTTGGGTTTGGTTTGGGCTTGTTGTTGGTTTTGGGTTAAGTTTGGTATTCTAGTTAGATAAGTTTGGTAATGTGACAATTTCAGTCCCCCCCATTAACAGCAGTTTAGATTAGAGTATTGCATTCATGGTCCTTGGCAATTAACACCGTTAGTCCTTTGGATCTTGCACAGTTAGTCCTTTGGATCTTGCACAGTTAGTTCTTGTGAGAATAAAAGGATCTAATGTGTAACTTCTTCAAACATGAGGGTTGTTCTTGACATCTCTTGATACTTTGAAGATTAATCTTGTACAAAATGATTCTTGGAGGGTCATTTATGACAAGTCTTCAATCTTGGAGGACCAAACTTGACAATCTTGAAACTTCAAGGACTTCTTTAAAAAATTCAACATTCGGGTTCGGTTCTTTGTGCGGCTACGTTTCCCGTGTTCGTTTTTGCTTGATTCTTGTTCTCTTTTGTTGATTTCACGATATCCGTACCTAAAATACACAATGAACAAACACAAGCATATGTCATGGTATTTTATGACATTTTATATCATTTTAAGCCCGATTTGGACGATGAGACTATGTATAAATGCAGTCTCATCATACCCCTTCATTCATGTCACTCCCCATCTCTTCATTTTGACCCTACCACTACCCATTTAAACCAAAACTCTCCACTCTGTTGTATTTGGCTAAGTTTTCTGATGAAACACCAATTGGCGAGCTCACCTCGTGCGTTGATGAGCCTTTGGCGAGTTGTGGCAAATTCCGCCTAAGAGTGGCAAGCAAAAAAAATGCCACCACACCTTTTGCTCTAATATACATATGCATCATTCTCACATGTTATCTTACATTGACTTTAATCGACACTTATAATCTTTTAACTCATACGTACATTTGCATAGTTATAAGGAAAAAAATGTGACACTTTATTTTGAAAAACATCTTAAACATAAAATTTATGTGTTATTTACTTTTTTTAAAAGCCGTAACATCCTCTTAATAGATCAAAACTTTTAATTAGTTAGAGCTTTTGGGTTTCGAGTGTGTTTTTCTTTTCTTTTTTGTTCAAATTCAAATAAAGGTAGAAAGTAAAAACATCTAAATTCACCAATCATGGAATGAGCGTCTTGATCCCTCCAGTGGAGATAATAAAGCATTTAGACTTTTTTAATAAACAATATTATTTTACTAAGATTCAGACATTTTCGTCTCATATTCAAATTCGGATGCGCGAATAGAGTCCCTTAACAAACAAGCAACAACTTATTATCTTGTGTTATTACGTACATTATAAGCTATTTTGTTGCATAAATGATATAATTATTACTCACTCCATCTTATTTATATTGTTCACGTTTCCTTTAGAGATATTCTAAATTAATTGTCTATTATTAAAAATAAATAGAAAAATTTGATCATATTTACTATGTTACTATGATTTGAAATTATTATTATATAGTAAATAAAAATTGATATTAAATAATTAGAATTAAAATCGTTATTATGTTAAAAAAAATAATAAAAATACTACTTCCTGCGGCCCTAATTAAATTTTCACTTTTGACTTTTGGAGTTATTTTTTGTAAACTTTAACTTTAAATTATTTTACTCGTGTTATATAATACTTGATGAAAGTTATATTAATGAAAATATATTTAAAACTCAATCATTCGTATGATTTATATTAAGTATTATATAACACAAACAAAATAATTTAAGGTCAAATTTAAAACGATTGACTTTGAAAGTCAACATTGGACATTTATTTAGGGACGGAGGGAGTAATAAATATAATTTTTTTAAAATCGCATGCGAAGACAGGGAGTATAAATGAAGTAGATACAACTTTGTATTTATTTTTGAGAAGAGTTATCTTGGATACCTTGTATCCCTTGGATACAAGAGACCAATCCCTACCATTCATCCACCAAGATCAAGGACTGAGATTAATCTCACTTTTATTAATTAAAAACTCGGAGTGACATTTTGGTCTTTTTACATCTTACCCACCCTACCTCCCAAATACATCACCCCCATCTTTCTTCTTTCTCTTCTCGTATCGTAACAAATCAAACACACATACAAAAACACATCTTTAATCCATCACCCCTATCTAAATCACGAATTCGATCCATCTTCAATCTATTATATCATCATCATCTCCTTCGTATTAAACCATCTCCTTCTACAATTGATTACCATAAGGTAATATCATCATGATCTATATCTTTTTCAGCTTATTTGATGTAAATAAGCTTGTTTTAAGCTTATTTGACGTGAATTTATATACGAGTTTAGATTCTGATATGAATAAGATGGTAACTTTTTTTAGTTTATCAATTTATTATTTTTTAACTTATTTTAATGTGATTATAGATGTGTTAGCTTATATGATATGTTATAATTAAGCTTATTTGATATGTTACACTTAAGCTTAATGTAAATAAGCTTATTAGGAGAGTTATATGAATAAGCATATGAATTAGAATAGAGTTATGTGAATAAGCTTATAAATAAAGTTTGTTGAAGCTGTAGGATAAGCATAAGGTGATGTATGTGAATAAGCTTATTAGGAGAGTTGTGTTGAAATTGTAAGCTACAATGAACAAATGTATGATACCTCCATACATCATATATGATAAATATATCATATATGATATGTGGAGATATATGACAAGGAAATATATGATAGTATGATGATGTGCTTAAAAACAAATACAAGCAAGTATGTGATCTTCTTTGATAATCTGGTTGAAATTCAGCTTCTGTAATATATCATATTTGATAATCTGGTTGAAATAAAACCAAATCTATTTATATGTGTAGTGAGCTGTTTTCAATGCACTTTGAAGAACTCAATCATCCCAAGGTCAAGAAGTGGAACATCAGATTCCTGAATAAAATTACAAGATCATGTGCATGAAAATGACAAAGATGAGCGTCAAGTTTGCAACAAAATTTTTGATGACTGAGATAAACATCAATTGTTTTAAACATTTGAATAGTTTATATCTTTGTAATTTGTGTATGGTGATGTATTAGTTTAACTTTGTAATGCTACTCAATAATTATCTTATTTGTTGAATATAAAAATGGCGAAACATTTATAGATGTAATTTTTGGATAATATGGTTATTTTGTTAAAGTTTTTATCATATATGAAGCATAGTTTTATATTTTTCTGAGTATCATACATGATAATACTTGTAACTCTTTAATTCTGCCAGATATGATACTTATACGATACTCAAAAAAAAGTTTGACACATTAGAAAAGGACTTAATTTATGATTAAAACAAGGAATCTGCTAGACTCATGATTAAACACTTGTTAAAAAAATAAAAGAGTACTTTTTTGTGATTATCATATTTGATAATGCATTATCATATATGATACTCAAATAAAAAGTTTGACAAATTCAACAAAAGGTGTGCTGACTTCATGATTAAAACAAAGAGCCCTGCTGAATCAACGATCAAACATTTGTTATGATATAAAAAAGTGTTTTTTAAGAGCATATGATTGATGAGTAAACACTTATTCAAATAGAATGTAACCAATCATGATTAAAACACTAATTCATAATAAAAAAATAAAAAAAATAATAAAGTACTAAATTTAAATTTAAACCAAAACATTCTAATTATTGAAATTGTTATTCTTCATCTTCAATCAATTCTGTTTCATTTTAAGTCAAATATACTTTTCTCTTGTAAAACTTCCTCATCGGCCTCGACGATGACTTCATCTTATCAAATGTGTTCACACAGTCTGCATCTATAGAATTGAGGAAAGAACATATTAGCCACCATTGTATCAACAACTAAATTATATAGCAGACAATATAAAAATGCACAATAGGTCAAAAAGTGTAAAAAGTCATGTACAATATCAAAGGCTGATTTTTTCTTGTGGTTTGTTAGAAACATCATATTTGATACCTCATGTATCATATTTGATATGCTTATCATATATGATATATCATATATCTATCATATATGATAAATAAGATATCAAATATGATACATAAAGCTTAATTCAACTTACATCAACAACTTAATTAAAATGCTCACACTAACATAAGCTTATTCATAACATAAAACTAACAAATAATAAAGCTTATTAACATTAGCAAAATTGAACTACTTATAAAACCTAGTAATTTTTCAAAATAAACTAATAAGCTAGCTTGTAATTAAAAACATGAATTATAAGCTTATTTAAACTCTACTCTACTTCATAAGCTTATTCGTAGCTCTCGTCGAATTTATAAGCTTATTCATAACTCTCATCTAATTCATAAACTTATTTACATACCTCACATCTAATTCATACACTTATCCACATAACTCTCATCTCCTTTAACTCATAAGCTTATTAACTTAAATTAGCTTATTCTCATGAATCAACTTATTCACATTGATAAGCTTATTCACATAAATCACCTAATAGATCAACTTATGATTAAAAAGAATTAATTTTGATAATTCGTTCATAATAAGCTTAATAACGAAAAAGAAAATCAATAAAAAAGATACAAAATAAATATTACTAAAATAAAATTACTTAAAAGCTTATAAAATCCGTATGATGACAAATTAATAAACTTATTCATATTAGATAAGCTAAAAGTAAGAACAAATGTGATGGATTTAACCTGATGTTGATCACATGAAGAAAAGAGATGATCGATAAAAAATAAGATCATTGATTGATTAATTGTTTGATGATCAGATCTGATAAAAGTCATATTTTTTAATCGATGTAGATGAAGATAGAAAAATAAATACGATGAAAACATACGATATGTATGTATTATGAGCAAGTTACTACAAAAAATTTATTTATATACTTGATGAAAAATAATCAAAATACCTTTGCAGTTAATAAAGGGCGGCGGATATGAGTCCTAATATCATTTTTTTGGGTAAAAGCTACACATTACCAACGTACTTTTCAAAATGTACCGATTTTAAACACTTACTTTTTTATCGCCAGACTTTAACAACGAACTTGTTTGTTTTGTAACAATATTACTAATATGACCGGTTATGTTTCCATGTCACTATTTTTATTTTTTATTTTATTTCAAAAAATTACACATGTAATTGATTATTATAAGTTTAATTGCATAAATTCTTTATCTTCTTCATTTTAACTTTTACTGTTTCTTTTATTTTTTTCTTCACTTTAATGGCTTCAATATTAACATTTGTACACTTATTGTGTACATTTGACATGTTGGATTGTGTTTAAATCTCACGACTGAAGCCGTTAAAGTAAAAGCCTCGAACACCCTAACTTGTGTTAAAATTTGTCGTGTAATTTAAATTTATGGAACATAATACCCTGGCTTGTGTTTAAATCTGGGCTGGTGGCTTGTGGCTTGTGTTTAATCTGGGCTGGGCTGATGCAATTTTAATTCATGGAATATAACACCCATTTTCCAGAAATAACATGTCTTTGCTTTCTCCAGCGATAAACGAACATCTACCAAATCACTGCGACTATTCTCGACCACCTGCTCGATGAACACAAGTTCATTTCTAACAACCGATTTGTGTGATTCTTTTACTTTTTTTCAAGTGGGTTTGTACCATTGTTTGAGATTAGTGTAGATGATAAGTATATGATTGTGATTAATAAGATTGGTAATGTGATTAGGAAGACTATAGATTTTGGGTTTTAATGTTCTTGATGTTTTTGATGTTGTTCATGAAGATTAGAGATTTGAGTTTTGATTTCATTGATTGGTGGTACTTGAAGGTTGAGGTTGAAGATCATGATGGTGGGTGTTGTTTGATGAAGATGATAGTGGTTTAAGATGATGATATGATGGATGAAGATAATTAATATGTTTATATATATGGAAAACAAGTACTCGAGCTCTTAGTTTATAAAAATAGCTTAAAATAATTTCATAAATAAAATATAAAAATTAAATACCTGTAAATAACCGTGCCAGCGTGTCAGTTACAGGCTACCATATTGGTATAGTCGGAACAAAATTAAAAGATTTTTGTTAAAGCCTAGCGATAAAAAAAATAATTGTTTAAAGTCAATACATTTTAAAAAATACTTTGGAAATATGTAGCTTTTACCCTTCATTTATAATATACTCGTAACTTTTTAATCCATTTATTAATTATACGTTTAGTTACTAAAAACAAAAAACCAATCTCACTCACACACACACACTTGAAATCAAAACACTCTCATTTCAAACCTTCATCAAATCTCACTCAACTCCAAAAACACACACAGTTACTACTAATCAATGCCAATTTAATCACAGATCCAGCACCAATGGAAGACGAAAATGCATCACCATACATGATGACGTCATCGTCATCATCACTCAGGGGATCAGGATCAGGTACAGGCAGTCGCAGGAGAGCTACAGTGAGGACTAGCAGTTTCTTAGATGATGGCGGTGATGAGTTTATGAATATGCTGCACGGTTCGGATCCGGTTAAGCTTGAGCTTAATCGCTTGGAAAATGAACTTAGAGGTACTTACTTGCTTCTCATTCATTTCATTTCATTACTTTTTTTTATTTATTCATCGTTGACTTTGTTTGACTTTTTATGCGTGAGTAGATAAGGATCGAGAGCTCGGAGAGGCGCAAGCGGAGATTAAGGCGTTGAGGTATTCGGAGCGCTTGAGGGAGAAAGCTGTTGAAGAGGTTTTACGTTTTTTATTTATAGAATTATATCAAACTCTTTTGGTAATGTAGCTATAGGAGTGATTATAAGCTATGAAAAAGCGTAAGCGCGAAATGCTAATGACATAATTTGTTTCAAATCGATAATAATTATCTCCTAAAACTAGTTTTCTCCTTGGTTAAATTTAACAGCTGGCGGTAGCAATTAGCAATAGCAATCCTGTTTGTGTTGTAAAAGTGTTCGCTAACGTAGCGATATCAATTATTATAAAGTGTAAGTTAACGTAAAGGCTACACACTACACGATAAAACGCTAAATGCTCCTTGCTAAACAAGCTTTCAATTTATAAATGCTAACCGCTCCTACATGCTCTTAAAAGCTATAGTCCTTCAGGAAATTATAGTTTATCGAATCAAGTTTATCTATAAAAGGTTATATAAGATAAATAATAAGCTCTTTGAAATAAGCAGTTTCAACTTTGTTACCGGAAACTGCTTATAAAACTGGAAAATAATCGGAAAAAGTAAGAATCCGAAGTCCCAACACAGTATTAGTGTAATTTGTTGTGCTTAATACGTCTATTGGATGGTTGTTGTTTGTGATTGATTCTTGTGTAAGATACATGTGATTTTTGATGTTAGTGTTTTGTATTGAATAAAAGCATGCAAAGTCGTTATTGGTTGTTTCGAATTTTCTGTTCCCCAGATGAGTTAGAATTAGAACATGCACTTATTAATTGTTATTGTTTTTCGTTGGATTATATGATTATGGTTATAGTTTACGTGAGGTACATGAAGAATCAAATTATTGTTAGTGTAATTGGTTGTCGTAATATACGAACTATTGGATTGCCGTGATTGACTTTTGTGAAAAGAAACATGTGTTTCTTTATGTTATTGTTTGCATTGTGCAAAAGCATGCAAAGTTGTTATCAGTCATTACTCAACGTGTTGCCATTTCTTATGTTGATGAGTTAGACATTGAACATGTTCCGGTCCCGATCTTTTTCTACTTTTGTATTAGTTTGCTAATTTTGATCTAAGTTGCATATATATAAGTATGGAAACGTCTTAACTTGCATCAAGTTATTGTTAGTGTAATTGGTTGTCGTAATATACGAACTATTGGATTGCTGTGATTGACTTTTGTGAAAAGACACATGTGTTTCTTTATGTTATTGTTTGCATTGTGCAAAAGCATACAAAGTTGTTATCAGTCATTACTCAACGTGTTGCCATTTCTTATGTTAATGAGTTAGACATTGAACATGTTCCGGTCCCGGTATTTTTCTACTTTTGTATTAGTTTGCTAATTTTGATCTAAGTTGCATATATATAAGTATGGAAACGTCTTAACTTGCATCCTTCTCTGAGTTTGCACCGATAGTGGTATTAGGTGGGGGGAAGTTTTACAAACGTTACTTATGAACTAAGTCACTTACTAACCCTTTTACAATGGTCTATTTTCTTTATTGGGTAATACTTGAATCCTTATTTGATATATTGTAGATTGCCCTGTTTGTGCTCTTGAGCTGCCAACCTTTCATTTAAGTGGATAGTGCTTATCAATCTTTTTGTTTAATTAAGATTTGTATTGTGTGTGATACAGTATGATGTTTGTACGCTAGATTATGATTTTAATTAAAGTAATTCATCCCGCGTAATTTGAACTATTGGATACGCTCTGTTTGTAATTGATTCTTCCATGACGCACATGTGTTTTTCTGATGTCAATGTTCTATATTGAATAAAACAAGACAAAGTCGTTATCGGGTAGTTCTCAACATTCTCCTTTTCTTCTGTCATTGAATAAGACATAGAACATGTTCTTGTCACGTCCTAGTTTCTTAATTTGTGTTAGTTTGCTGATTTAGATGTAGGATATCTCTTTAGATATGGCCACTTTAGTAAATCATTTCCTTTTCGGAGTTCGTGACAATCAGGATATGATATGGGATAGTTACACATTTACTTATTAGCCGCCTATTTTGGTTACGTATAAATTAACTCTTGTACAAGAATATAACGCCCTTTAAAATGTGATTTCTCATACCGAGTTTATAATTTAGGTGTTAGTCCTTTGTTAAAGTTGTATACGTACCTGGGGTAAATTTTGACAAGTTTATCTTTACTTTTTGTGTGTTTACCCATAGCTAACTGAAGAATTGTCGAAGGTGGATGAGAAGCTGAAATTGACAGAGTCTCTTCTAGACAGCAAAGTATTAACCGATTCGCTTACATCCTCTCCATTGTATTTTCATTATGTACATCACAAGGTGAAATGAGTCATGATGCATACTTGTTTGGTTGTGTAGACTCTTGAGGTCAAGAAAATCAACGATGAAAAGAAAGCATCTATGGCAGCTCAATTTGCAGCAGAAGCCACTCTGCGTAGAGTTCATGCTGCTCAAAAAGATGATGATATGCCACCAATTGAAGCTATCCTTGCGCCTTTGGAGGCTGAGCTCAAGCTCGCTCGACAAGAGGTACAAGTTCTTCCTTTTGGCTTGAAACAGATAATCTCAATAAGTTTAGACACTTCATGCTGACTTTTTTTTCTTTCAGATTGCAAAACTACAAGATGATAACAAAGCCCTAGATAGATTGACCAAGTCAAAAGAGGCTGCTTTACTTGAAGCTGAGAGGACCGTCCAGGTTGCGTTGGCAAAGGCATCTATGGTGGATGATCTGCAGAACAAGAACCAGGAGCTGATGAAGCAAATAGAAATTTGCCAGGTAGGTTGTTGCTGAACTTCTGATACTCTCTTTTTGAGTTCTCTTAGGCCTTTAATTGGTATACATATCTTTTCTAAATACATATCCAATGTGTCCACTGGTACTCATTATCAGGAGGAAAATAAAATTATGGATAAGATGCATCGACAGAAGGTTGCTGAGGTTGAAAAGCTTACACAAACTGTACGTGAGCTTGAAGAAGCTGTTCTTGCTGGCGGTGCTGCTGCCAATGCAGTGAGGGATTACCAACGAAAAGTCCAAGAAATGAATGTAGGGAATAAATGACAATTTATCCTCACAACTGACTAATGCTACACATATTCTTTTATCCAGCATAGCTAATATGTTGATTTTCAACATATAGGAGGAACGAAAAACTCTGGACAGGGAGCTAGCTCGTGCAAAAGTTACAGCGAATAGAGTAGCGACAGTTGTAGCTAACGAGTGGAAAGATGCTAATGATAAAGTCATGCCAGTAAAACAATGGCTCGAGGAAAGAAGATTCTTGCAGGTCTAACATATTTGCTGGCGTTGGGATATGGAATCAACAGTTCCACGAATTTATGTTTCTTTGAAGTTTTTTTTTTCTTTTCATTTCTGACTTTTCAGTGTCTAGGTTTGACTTTGGTACTCTTCTGTTAATAGGGTGAGATGCAGCAATTGCGGGATAAGCTAGCTATAACGGAACGTGCTGCAAGATCTGAAGCGCAGTTAAAAGTAAATTTCTGTTGATGGGCATTTCTTAGATGTGTCAAGATGGGTGGGTTGTGCGGGTTGGGTAACGGGCCAAATCGGTTTTGGGTTGAAATTGGATATTTTGGTCTTGTTCAAAATATGAACGTGGCTTGACACACAACACACGCATTTTTTGTCGTACATATTTTTTAAAGAAAATTTTTTAATGCTTGATTATGATTAAGAACATTGTTACAATATCGACATGTTTTCCACATTTTTGATTTATAGGATTTAGGAGGTGTATGCATTAGAAAAAATTTAGGCAACTATCATCCCATTTTGACCCTTTTAGGGAATTCCTGTTTTAGCTGGATTTCCTGATTTGTTTTATTCGACCCATTGAAGGGTAAAAAATGCCACATGCAGCATTTCTTTAGCAGTATCTATATTATTTGATAGCTAACATTTATTATATTTCCTTCTTTTTAGGAAAAGTTTCAGTTGCGACTTAGAGTACTGGAAGACACTTTAAGGTCACCTAACCCCCTCAACCGTATTGGCTCTTCAGATGGAAAAAGCATGAGCAATGGTCCTTCACGCCGCCAATCTTTAGGTGGAGCTGACAACTTTGCCAAGTTGCCATCCAATGGGTTTTTGCATAAAAGATCGCCATCTTTTCAGATGAGATCTTCACTTTCTGCTGGTTCCAGCTCTATATTAAAACATGCAAAAGGTACATCAAAGTCATTTGATGGTGGTACAAGATCATTCGACAGGAGTAAACTTAGTTCAAACGGATCCAACAGTCCGACCTTTAATCCTGTGCAATCCCGTGAGGAAATTCTAATAAAAAATCCAGATGATAAATCGAGTGAACTCCCGGGCGTCGAAACTGAAGATACCGTACCGGGATTGTTATATGATTTGCTGCAAAAAGAGGTGATTTCTTTGAGGAAAGCTGGACATGAGAAAGATCAAAGCCTTAAAGACAAAGATGATGCCATTGAGGTTGATATTTATTTTATTTTTTCTATGCTATTAGCCTATTATTTTTTCATAAATTATTCTGATCTTAAAATTGCTTTCAGATGCTAGCTAAGAAAGTAGACACGTTAACCAAAGCAATGGAGGTTGAGGCGAAAAAGATGAGAAGGGAGGTAGCTGCAATGGAGAAAGAGGTAGCTGCTATGCGTGTCGACAAAGAACAAGAAAACCGGGCGAAACGGTTTGGTAGTTCTAAGGGTTCAATGAATAGCTCCCAGATAAATCCAGCCAGGTATACATCATTTGTCAGTTAATTTCTTATCTGCATTTATATTGCGAATTTGCTACCACAAATGGACCAAGAAATTGACTATTCTGGATTTTCTATTTTCTTCTTATGACGTATATATGTATATATATTTTTAAAACTACCCAAAGTTTCCTTCACTAATTAAGTTTAGTGTAGTATAGGAAATTAAGATACTTGATCAATGTATTTATCTATGGTAGTCCTTTATATTACACTATCCTTATGACAGTAACTCTTTCTTCAAGTCAGTGGAAAAGATTAAACCATGGATGGTAGGGGTCTCCATAATTTGGGTTTGACCCACAAAAACCAAAAACCTAACCGAACTGAACCCGAACTAGAACCAAACCGAAAATAGAATTCGGGTTTTGGGTCATAACCGAACCGAACTACAAATATGGTTTTCGGGTTGGATATGGGTTTAGCAATCGGACCCGAGAACCGAACCGAAAACCGAAATTATACAAATATATATATATTTTATATATTTATATATATAAAATAGTTATTAAAATTTAATTTAATCCTAATATATATATATAAATTAGTTATTAAAATATAATACTAAAATAAAAAAGTAACTTTTATACTTGAAATATTTTTTTTTACTAAATATATATATAATTACATATTTTTTTAGAAAAAATCGGATAATTCGGGTCAACCCAAAAACCAAACCGAATTTAAATTCGGTTTTCGGTTCGGTTCGGTTCGTTTTTTGGGTTGACCCAGGGAAAAAAATTAACCGAATAACCCGAACCGAATAAACCGAACAACCCGAGAACCGAACGGAAAGACAAGACACCCCTAATCGATGGTATATATGGCGGGGTTGTGTCCGGTATCTGGTTGGATATCGGTCCAGGTCGAAATCTGTTTTTAAATGGGCCATACAGCTAAACATGTCATGGGCGGGTTCAGTTATTGAGCAAAAATTCCCAGTCCCCTTGGTTAATGCAAAAATATGTGTACATTATAAAAGCTTATTGCCTCACGAGATTGAACTTTCTCGTAACTGTTGACAACTCACTTCCACTTCCACTTCCCATGCCTCATCTATAAACCCTTAGTTTATAGGGTTTTACATTTATAAGGAAATTATAAATAGAGGAATTCTGATCCTTCTAGGCCCCGCCTCGGCCGATTACTAGCTAGGCGGTGGTCAACCGTCCGACTTGTGTCTAACATTTTTTGCAACCATTATTTTGAAAGCTTATTGCCTAGCGAGCTTGAAGTTTCACATAATTGTTGACAACCCACTTCCCCTTCCCATCCCGTCTAACTTCAAAACCCTTAGTTTATTAGGTTCTGTGATTGTGAGGTGGTCGGAATAGGTAGTGGGATGTGTAACGGTTATGAGAAAGTGAAGCAAGTGAGGTAGCAATAAACCTTTAGTAAGTTAGAAACATAATTTTGGACAAAGTAGTGGGATGAGTAAAATATTGGGGCTTAATAGCTTAACCTATCAACTGTTGATCCATTTAAAGTGCCCACTTACCACTTCAATCTAAAGCGATATCGAACCTACCCATTTGTGCCACCCCTAAAATATGCAGAGAAGAGGAACATTGTTATCAACTTTTAGGGGGTTACCCAGTAGCTTAGTATCATGTTTTATCTTAACTTTTATATTAAGTAATTAGGTTTACACACTTTTACAAAGCCAAAGAATTAGAAATTTGTTTCTTAATCTGCTCAAACTTGAAAGTTTTGGCACGTGAGGTAAGATAAGGTTATGGATGGCCAGTTTAGAAAGTGTACCAAATTGCTTAAAAAGCTTCTTTTGGTTTTTGGTCTCGTATCAAGGTGCCTTTATTATTTTATAGGCAAAGAAAATATAACATACCATAGTCACATGGATCGCCAAACCCTTAGCGATTTCCGATCTGGTACAATCGTTCTCAATTGCGGTACGATTGCGATCTGGATCGCCGGGGATCGTGATCTGGATCGCCAAATCCGCGTACCGCTCAACGGCGGTTAACGATTTGATTTGTTTGGTTTTTCCGGTGAAGTGTTGTTATGAAGAAGGGAGAAGGGTGAAAGCTGGGGAGATGTAATATTAGGTATTTAGGTCACAGTACATAATTTGTTTTTATTTGTTCTGTGTTGGCCTAACTAATAGTTTGTTCAAATGGGCCTTAATTTGAACAATTATTAATTTTTTTTTAATTTTTTATGGTAATTAGCATTGGGCTGTCTTTCTCAACTATTTTAATGTATTACAAATTTACAACATTTATATAAAATATATAACTAAAATTACTAAATATAATGATAAATTTATAAAAGTTTGTAAATTTAATATATATAAACCTATTAAAATTTATATAAATGTAAGTATAATATGGTACATCCTACCAAATTGGGTACATCGTACCAAATTATATGGTACATCGAACCAAAGGGAACCGGGGCGTACCGGAATGAGCCTACCCCCCTTCGTACCGAATTTTAAAGACCCGCGAACCGCGTACCCGTTTTGTGTTCCCGTACCGAAGCGTACCGCGTTCCATGTGAGTATGTAACTTACATTAATACTTCAGATGTGTTTAAGAAACATGAATAATAACATGAACATTGATATCTAATAGTGATTGATTGTCTCGGCTCTTGACATTGGCTTTTTGCTGTATGGCCGTATCTCCATGAGTTAGAGCATAACCAATCATTTGTCATGATCTTTGCAGGAATGTGGTACGCAGTGGGTCGACAAGAAGCACCCAATAACATTACAAAACATACACTAGGCTCCTGTTCTTCAACTATCTTTTTTACCTTTTTACTATATTACCATTATTATGGTGGATATGAACTTGTAACTAGCATACAACACACCTGATATCTTCCGGGTACTGTGAAGATGAAAAATGAAACAGAAGTTGGAGCAAGAACCGTTTGTTGGCTGGGTGCTGAATTTGGTATGCATTCTTACTCATTTGTAGAAATCGGTAGAAAAACAAGTGGTGGGACATCAAAGCCGAGCTAACCTTTCGGCAGTCGGCTGTGTGGTTGTATAGGTAGCTTTGGTATGGTTCAAAATGGGTCGTGTTGACCTGTAGTTTGCAGTCCAATATTTGTTACATGCAGCAGCTGCAACTTACTGTATTTTCATCGGGTTGTTAATATAGTTGTAATCAGATGAAGAAAGGAAAAAGCGAGTTTGAGCTGTAGTATTTCTATGATTGTTGGTTGTATTCTTATTATTCTTATAGTTTTTTTATTTTAGCAGTTATAAAGCTTAAAATACAATTGGTATAACTTCCTTATGGATTATTTACTTTGTGGTGTTGATATTGAGTTAGTTATAATTTTGAGGTTTTTAGGTTTACTCTCAGTCTTATAATTCAAAGCGTACAAGAAAGCTAGGACCAGGGAATACAAGGTGTGTTGTAGGCTGACTCGTAAGTAAGGGTGGAAACGGGCTGAGCCGAGCTCGTCAGAGCTCAAGCTTGGCTCGTTTAAGTTTTACAAAATTCGAGCTTCGAGCTTGGCTCGTTTCGAGCCTTATTATTTAGGCTCGGGCTCGACTTGTGGTATTATAGACAGGCTCGGCTCATTTATACGATTTGACAATGAAAAAATACAACTTGGTTCAAGCTCGGCTCGCAATATATTTAAATTAGGCTCGTTAATAAGTTTGTTATTAAGCTCGTTAATAAGCTTGTATATAAAATATTAGAGGGTGTTTGTTTTAGCTTATATAGTGGGCTTATTAGCTTATATAAGCTTATAAGCCAAAACCAAGTGTTTGGTTAAGCTTATATAAGTGGGCTTATAAGCTTATATAAGGAGGTTTTGGTAAGCCAAGAATTTGTGGCTTATGTAAGGTTAATTGGGCTTATATAAAAATATTATCTAAAAAGACTTTTATACCCTTGTTTAATAATTACTATTCTTTTTATTTTTATGTATTTTTTTGTCATTTTACCATATTAGTTATATAAGCTAAACCAAACACTTAAGAAAAGCTTATAAGCTTATTATATAAAAGCCATAATTTGCTTATATAATATAAGCCTAAGCCCCCACTTATAAGCTTAACCAAACACCCTCTTAGGCTCGTTTAAGCTCGCGAGCTCAAACGAGCTTTGTACGTAAAGCTCGGGTTCAAGCTCGTTTAATAAATGAGCTGCAACTTAGGCTCGAGCTCGAACTCGAGCTTGTTTAGGCTCGGCTCGTTCGAGCTTTTTACTGATCTGATCTCGAGTTTTTTACGAGCAACTCGACTCGTTCTTACCCCTACTCGTAAGTTAAAAAAAGGTTAATGAGTTAGTTAAAGGGACACTGGTTTTCTTTTTTAGTAGTGTTGGGGTTTACTTCGTTCCAACAGGGTAAAGATAATCAAACCTAGTTACGTACCAAAATAATGGTTACCGGATATCTCTTGAAGTCGTGTAATCACTTTCCAAAGAAGATTATTCGACCCTATGTCTGGGTTAACACGAATACCTCCTTTTGGATAAAACCAAGAGTTAGTTCTTTATTTAGGCACAAATCAAGAATTCTGTGCGTGTAAGTGTTTCTTGTTTCTGTGTATTTCATCATGCAAATATGATCACTATTTATAGTAATCCCATTCCTAAGAATGTAACTCTTGGTCAAAGGAATAATGAGTATTAATCGGCCAATTAATCTCATTATTTCCCACATGACTACATAGTGGTTACATGAATAATGGTCATCAAGTCAAACTTAAACCCCTTATGAAACAGTCAAAGAGGTTACAAAGATAACCCACAACTGATGACTTAGCCGCTGACAAGGCAAAGTCAGCCGCTGACAAGGCAAAGTCAGCGCTGACAAGGCAAAACTAGCCTCTGACTGGAATCATCAGCAACCACTATATTGAGTCCAGGGTGGCCAAAGACTTAATGAGTGTACACTTCGTACCTCCAAACCCATTTACAAGTATGACCATATCCCACAATTATACTAAATTTCCAACAATCCTCCCCAATTTAGTACAATTCCTTTTGCATGAAAATCAACTTTAACAAAACCAGTGCATAAATAAAAATATCCCGAGGATTGAATTTTCATCGTAGTACATCACTTCAAATATTCGAGAATTAGGGTGTTCTAAGAATTGAACCCTTCAACTACTTTAAATACCTGAAGATAAAATACCCACAAGTTTTCAAACACTTAAAACGCTCCTGACACCATACAAGCCATGTGTCCATATCCAATTCATAAATGTTGTAAGAGTCAAAGTCCATGCTCCTTGAGGCGGCGAAACCTCAACATTTACATAGGTGGTTCCTCTTTAGTTCATGCTCCTGCTTAATCATTTTTTCAAAGAAATTTACCATTAAGAAGTTTATAACTTCATCCTCCTTTCAGCAGGTACAACCGTACAAGCACATCTTTGGGATGATATGTAAAACATGTGCTTCAGTCATCTGAATGTTCAGCTTTCCACCTTGAACTCAACTCCCAAGTTTCCTTAGGAGAGAGTTGGGTGTCCTAGCATTCAGTGACTAGTTTGGACTTTAAACCAATCCCTTTAGCAGACTTTATAACCAAGTCTCTAGCCAATCCCTTCGTTAAGTGATCAACTAAGTTTTGTTGAGACCTCACAAACTCTATTGAAATCACCCCATTCATGATTAACTCACGAATCATGCTATGTCTAACACCTAAGTGTCTTGACTTACCATTGTACATTTGGCTATGAGCCTTAGCTAATGTAGCTGCACTATCACAACGGATAGATATGGGTGCCATAGGTTTGACCCACAATGGAATCTCAAGAAGCAAGTTTTCAATCATTCAGCCTTTTTGCCAGCAGCTGCTAGAGCCACAAACTCAGATTCCATTGTTGAACCAGTAATGCAAGTTTGTTTCTTGGATGCCCAAGAAATTGCACCACCACCAAGAAGGAATACCCAGCCACTTGTGGATGAATTATCCTCAGTACTGCTGATCCAACTTGCATCAGTGTAACCTTCCAACACTGAAGGATATCTAGTATATGACAAACAATAATCCATTGTTCCTTTCAAATACTTCAGTACCCTCTGAATTGCTTGCCAATGCTGAGTACTAGGATTACTAGTGTACCTACTCAGTTTACCCACATCAAATGCAATGTCAGGCCTAGTACTAGTCATGGCATACATCAAGCAACCAATCACCCTAGAATACTCAAGTTGGGAGACAGCGTGACCATTGTTAGGCATTAGTTTCTCACTTGTATCCATAGGTGTACTCACTGGGGTAAAATCAAAGTGATTGAATTTCTTCAAGACCTTCTCAATATAATGAGACTGAGAAATTACAATACCATCACTTTCATGTTTACTCCTTATGCCAAGGATAACATTAGCCTTCCCCATGTCTTTCATAGAGAACCTTGATGACAAAAAATCTTTGGTTAAATCAACCTGAACTTGGTCAATACCAAAGATTAACATGTCATCAACATATAGACAAATGATAACCATTAGACAAAACCATTTCTTAAAACTTTTGATGCCATTGCTTAGGTGCCTGTTTGAGTCCATATAAGGACTTAATCAGTTTACACACCTTACCTTCATCACCAGGCATGATGAAACCTTGAGGTTGGTTCATATAAACCTCCTCATCCAGATCACCATTCAAGAATGCTGTCTTCACATCCATCTGATGAATAATCAGATTATGAATACTTGCCAAGGCAATCAACATTCTTATGGTACTTATGCGTGCTACAGGATCATAAGTATCAAAGTAGTCTATCCCTGACTTTTGTCTAAAGCCTTGAATGACTAACCTTGCCTTGAACTTTTCAATAGTTCCATCTACCTTCATCTTTCTTTTGAAGATCCATTTGCATCCAAGTGGATTGCAACTTGGAGGTAGATCAACCAACACCCAAGTGTTGTTGCCGATGATGGAATCCATCTCATCATTGATTGCTTCTTTCCAGAAAGCAACATCCTGGGACTTCATTGCTTCATCAAATGTTTTGGGATCATCCTCAACATTAAAGCAATAGGAGTATTGATCAGAGACCTCATCCCTTGTACCTTCAACTAAGTATAGTTGAAATTCAGGCCCAAAATTCTTTGGAGTCCTATGCCTTGTGCTCCTTCTAAGCTCAGGCTCAGGTTGCTGAACCACAACCTCATCAGTGACCCTTTGAGGTTCCACTGAAGCACTAATGTCCTCAGCTCTAGTAGGAGTCCTAAGGCTTGGTCTAGGGACTGATGAGAACCTAGTCTCATCAAAGTTAGCATCCCTTGATTCAATGATTGAGTTTATTGAAACTGAATCATTATGTTCAATAACATAGAACCTATAAGCCTTGGAATGCTCAACATATCCAACAAAGATGCATTCAATGCCTCTTTCACCCAAGGTTTTCACCTTTGGATCAGGGAGTCTTACAACAACCCTACAACCCCAAACTTTGAGATAGTTCAAGTTTGGTTTCCTTTTAGTCCGGAGTTCATAAGGGGTAATCTTGTTCCTTTTATTAGAAACCCTATTTAATAAATAGCAAGTTGTTAACATAGCTTATCCCCAAAACCCTTGACTCAGTCCTGAGTAGGACAACATGGAGTTAACCATCTCTTTTAGTACTCTATTTTTCCTTTCTGATATACCATTTAGTTGTGGGGTATAGGGGTAGTTGTTTCATGGATTATTCCAACAGACTGAAAGTACAAAGTATCTATGTACTCACCTCCCCTACCAGTCCTAAATCTTTTGATTTTGACTCCTTTTTGTAATTCAACTTCAATTTTAAATACTTTAAATTTATCTAATGCTTAATCCTTAGTATGCAACAAATAAACATAGTAAAACCTAGAAGCATCATCAATACATGTTACCAAGTAATTCTTATTCCCTAATGAGGAGTAGCATGCAAATCACATAGGTCACTATGGATTAGCTCCAAACTGTAGTTTCACGTTTTACATCCTGAAATGGTTTCTTAGTAATTTTAATCAGTATGCAAGTTTGACTCTTTCTAGTGTCCATGTAAAAACCTGGGATGAACCCATCCTTAGACATATCTTGTATCCTTTTATAGTGGACATGGCCTAGCCTAACATGCCATAGTGATGAATCATTCAGTTTAGTGGTGGTCATTAGGACAGAATCAACATTCATATTAGAATCAACATTAAGCCTAAACATTTGATTACACAAATAGCCAAAACCAATAAATACACCATGTTAGATAAAATAAATTTATTAGATTCATTCACTTGTTTATAACCACAATTATTTAAAACACTACTAGAAACCAAGTTCTTCCTAATATTAGGAACATGCAAAACATTAAACAAAGAAACAATATTCCTAAAACTAAACTTAAGATGTACACAACCACGTCCATGCACTAGGGCTGTTGACTCATTTCCTATGTGAAGAATAGATCCATCATTCATTGACTCATAAGTCTTGAACCAACATCTATCTTTACACACATAATCAGTTGCTCCAGAGTCAACCCACCACGCAACATCATCATCCTTTTGTGCCTGATCCATTGGCTTTGCTGCCAATACCAACACCTTTGCAATCCCTTTTGAAGTGTCCAGGTTTCCCACACTTCCAACAAGCCACTGATGACTTTTTGTTAGGATTAGCTTTGGTGTTATCTTGATGCTTACGTTTGCCCTTGTTGTCATTGTACCTGGTGGAGTTGTTATGCTCCACCATATTGACAACTGATGAACCAACAACATTGTTGCTTTTTGGCTTGTCACTATCATGCACCCTGAGGGATTCCTCAATGCGCAAATGATTGTCCAACTCAACAAGAGTTAACTCCTTCTTCTTATGTTTTAATGTGTGCTTGAAATCTTTCCAAGAAGGAGGTAGTTTGCCAATGACACAAGAGACCTGAATGGTCTCATCCATGTTCATTTTATGTTGTGTAAATCTACCAAGTATTCTAAGAAGTTCGTTGTATTGTTCCATGACTGGTCTTGAATCAGTCATTTTGTAATTTGTGAAATCTTTCACAAGGAACTTCTTACTTGATGCATCCTCAGCCATATATTTGGCTTCCAAGGAATCCCATAGGTCTTTAGCAGATTCAACATTTTGCTAAATATCAAACAAAGAATCAGACATACCATTGAGAATTATGCCTCGACACACATAATCATCATTCTCCCATTTGCTCCTTTTCCTCATGTCCTCCAAGGTAACATCATCACCACCATCATGAATGGAAGTTGTCAGCACGTACACCACGTTCATGGTAGAAAGAAGAAAGTGCATTTTCTTTTTCCATCTCCTAAAATCAACCCCTTTAAACTTGTCCAGTTTGGAGAAGTTAGCCACGATATGCTTCATTGCAGCCGCCATTGATTATCACAAAATAATCTTCTTTGATTGTTGGGGTTTACTTCGTTCCAACAGGGTAAAGATAATCAAACCTAGCTACGTAACAAAACAATGGTTATCAGATATCTCTTGAAGTCGTGTAATCACTTTCCAAAGAAGATTATTCAATCCTATGCTTGGGTTAACATGAATACCTCTTTGGGATAAAACCAAGAGTTAGTTCTTTATTTAGGCACAAATCAAGAACTCTGTGCGTGTAAGTGTTTCTTGTTTCTGTGTATTTCATCATGCAAATATGATCACTATTTATAGTGATCCCATTCCTAAGAATGTAAATCTTGGTCAAAGGAATAATGAGTATTAATCGGCCAATTAATCTCATTATTTCCCACATGACTATATAGTGGTTACATGACCAGAATAATGGTCATTAAGTCAAACTTAAACCCCTTATGAAACAGTCAAAGAGGTTACAAAGATAACCCACAACTGATGATTTAACCGCTGACAAAGCAAAGTCACCCGCTAACAAAGCAAAGTCAGGCGGTGACAAGGCAAAGTCAGCCGCTGACAAGGCAAAACTAGCCTCTGACAGGAATCATCAGCAACCACTCTATTGAGTTGAGGGTGGTCAGGGACTTAATGGGTGTACACTCCGTACCTCCAAACCCATTTACAAGTATGACCATATCCCACAATTATACTAAATTTCCAACAAGCAGTCCACATTCCTCTTCATTTTAATTTTTTTTTTTGCTTTTTTCCTATCTTAATTTTGTATCTTCCTATATTGCTTAAATTTTCATTTTTTTTGGGTATTTTCCTTAATTTTTAGGGCACTGTTTCACATTATAACTTCTATTTATTATAACATTTTCGTTTTTCTATTTGATTTTCTTTGTTTTCTTGTACAAAAGTTTAGATATATTATAATTTTTTAAATAATAATATTTTTTATATTAAAAATATTACATATTATATATAATTACAATTGATAATTTTTTTTATGTACAAAATCATTGTTACTTATGATACTTGAATTGCATTTGGTACTAAATTTTTATTGTGATTATTTATAAAATTAATATTTTATTATATCTCTTATTATAATTAACTTATTTGACTATGTATGATCATAAGAATATAAGACAGAACAAAAATAAATATGAACTTAGATATCACATCTAGGATTATTTTTTGGTTTATTGGTAGGATTTGAAGATTATCTTTTGGTTTATTGGTAGGATTTGAAGATTATCTTTTGGTTTATTGGTTGGATTTAGATTTTTAATAGTAAAAAAGAGATAGATTGTGAATCAAATTCTAAACTCACCACACAAGTTAGATATGTAAAAACAATTGTTTAAGATATGTATCATTCAAGCATTTAAAACCCATATCAACTAACCAAACACCCACAATCAATCCAATTCCCATTCCCCATTTACAAAACCCTCAACCAAACACACCTTTATTTTGGTATGTGTCAAAGATAAACTATTCATTTAAATTCTAACGAGTAATTTTTTTAAAGGTGATGATAAAGGACTTTTAAAGCTCATAGATACATGCGAATAGTATAGTTAAAATTAGAACTAGATGAATAGCGAGTATATGTGATTTCTCTGTTGCATGATTATTAAAGATTTTTGTAGCTTTAATATATATAATTACTTTTGTGTTTAGCTAGTTTCTTTTATGGTGAATTAAGGGGATATGTGAAGTTATTGCAACTCTCAAATATTTGGTTTAACGTAGTCGATGAGTTTGAGACAATAATTACACAGTTTAATAAAAATGTATTAATTACAGCTTTAATTTTTACAAAAGTAAAAAAATATAGTTTTACTTTTTCATAATTAATTAATTAATGAACTAAAAGTAATATAATAAACTTAAATAAACTCAACTATTATTTTTAGAAGTGGATAATAATTTTAAGACATATTAAAATGGAAAGATAAACAAGGACGGAGGTAATATCTCATTTGAATCATAAGTACCTTAAGCTTATCTTATTAGAGCATCTACAATGGGGTTAGTTTACACAAGACTTTTTACTATTTGAAAAACCTATTTATATCATTTGAACCATTGAAGTAAAGGCTTGTTAATGACTTTTTGATGAAAGATTTGTAGAATACCAAGTCTTTGACAAAAAAAACACAAAGCTATTACCATTAAATTGCTTATGCATTGATTATGGAACAAAGCATTCAATGCATCAAGTCATGAAAGACTTGAAGCATTGCTCATGCTCTTACATAAGATTAATTATTTTTATGGTGACTCTTAATATGATATTTTACGTTCAATCATGCATGCTATGTGCAGACAATATTAAAGGGTCACGTTAACTTTTAATTAGCTTTACTTGACGATGATTCAAATCGCATAGCGAGTCATTCAAAAATTTCAGAATTTATAGTTAAAAGATAAACAATATACATTGTATTTTGGATGGATGAGAATCTTGCATAACAATTTGGTATTACAACTTGTTAGGCAATTGTCACTCATGAGTGATGTTATCAAGACTAAAGTTTATCTATAAAAGGCAATGAAATTTGCCTTCATTTCATCCCATTCTCGTTTCTTTCTCTAGCATTCTTCAAGTGTATAAGTTAGAGAGTTTTTAGTTAGTTCCTATTAACAAGAGTGTCCTCCTGAAAAGGGAGAGCTTTACCTGGTTTGAGTATGTGTGGCGGTATGCTCAAATCACGTGGATTAGTCAGTTAATGAGTTGGAAATCACGGTTACAAAAAAAAGAGTGTCCTTGTAACTAGAGAATGTGTAACTCATAATTTGCTACATAGTGAAGTATCTTTTCTTACCCGTGGTTTTTACCTTATTGGAGTTTTCCACGTTAAATCTTTGTGTCATCTTTTATTGCATTTCTTATCTAAGTCGTGGGTTTGCTTAAGTCTGGTGTCACTTTTCTCAAAAAGTGGTATCTAGAGCCAAGGTTGGGTGTGTGTATAATTATTTCTCGTATATGTGGTTGCCAGTAATAAGTGGACCCTCCACATCAAAAGATAAATAAATTATACTCACTCAAAAGGTGTTCAAAACTATTATCAAATAATAGTCGTGTTAAAAAGTAGATTGTGATTGTAGCAATGGCGACAAAATTTGAAATCAAAAACTTCAATGGGAGTAATTTCTCATTGTGAAAATTAATGATGAAGGCTATCCTTAAAAAATATAAATGTTTAGCGGCCATTGATGAAAGGCCAGGTGAGGTCACGGATGACAGTAAATGGGACGAGATGGACGAAAATGCTATTGCAAATCTTCATATGGCATTAGCAGATGGAGTTTTGTCGAGCATTAGGAGAATAAAAGTGCGAAGGAGATTTGGGATCCTCTCGCTCGACTTTACGAGGCAAAGTCACTCCACAATAAGATTTTCCTTAAGAGGAAATTATATGCTCTACGCATGACGAAATCTACTTTAATGACAAAGCACGTCAGTAGTTTGAACACTCTATTTTCTCAACTCACTTCTCTAAGTTGTAAAATAGAGCCACATGAACGTGCTGAAATTCTACTTCAAAGTTTACCTGACTCGTATGACCAACTTATTATCACCTTAACCACTAATATGAGCAAATTCTCATATCAATAATATCACAAATCACCCTAAAACACATAGCAAATACCTAACTTTTACACATAAAAGTAGTATTATAGGGTATGTTTTGTGTTTGTGCTTGTTTAGGTAACAAAGATACAAATTTGGAGCAAACAAGTGAAATCAAGCCTTAAAGATGAAGAAAACACAAGAGAAGGATCAAAAGTGACAAGCCTTGCAAAGACAAAGGACCTATCTTGACAACATTCAAAAGATGAAGGACTAAAGTGCAATATTGAGAAAGTCAAGATTAAAGTCAAATCTGGTCAACATTCAAGTCAATAAGTCAAAGGGTGATTTATGAACAAGTTTGAAGTTTGAAGGATCAAAATTGCCAAAGAAATGAAGCTTGGGGGCTTAATTCCTATTCTACCTAACTACAAGGACTTAACTTGACAAATTTCACACTACTCTGGGGCTTGATCCGGTTCAACACGTGACAACCAATGAGAAGGAAGAAAAAGTGGCACACGGATTGCCACATCCATGCCACCTCACCCACTAATGCAGCCTTTCCATTAAATGCCCAATCACAACAGTGAGGCGCACTCACACTCCATCGGCCAATCATATTTCACTTTTTGGATAATGACCCGCAACACATATCTTCCACCAATAAAACAACGCCACGTGTCATATTCAAACTATCAAACGAACCCAGAACCGAGATCAAGCTACACTGCATTTCAAAGAAAGATATCAACGTGAAATTTGCTCATTTTCAAGAGAGGAACACAATGGTAGCAACCAATTAGCTTGAAACTTACTCAATCAAAACCCCCCAAATGGAGCTTTCCAACGGCTATGAGCAATTGAAAGATTTAAGCCACGTGGAAGGAATCTATTGGTTGCAACACGTCACCAGACACCAACTCACAAGATCCCAACCTCTATAAATACCCAATCAAGCTTTCATTTCATGTATGTAGTTAGTGTGTGTTTTTTCACACACTTGCAGAATTTCCTCTCTTTTCACTTCCAATTCAGTTAGAACTCCTCTTAAGTGACTGACAATCACTTAGGAGGTAGTTAGTTAGTTGTACCAGTCTTGTAATAGATTTTCCCACCTTTAATAAAATTCAAACCTTCACTATCCCTCAATTCTCATTCTCTTACATGCATTACAATAATCCTAGTGTTACTGTGTGTTTCTTTTGATCATCCATGATCACTGGAACTTGATTGATGATTTGAAGACTTGTAGCTGGTTCAGAATCGATTTGCAGTTCATTTTCAGTCCATTTGTAGCAGTGTAGCAGGGTAGATGATTGTAGCAGATTATGGTGATGAAATGATGGTGATTGGTTGTTAATTCATGGCGTTTTGTTGATCTGAATAAGCTCAGCGCTTATTACTCCATCAAAGGAGGCTTCACTAGCTAAAAGGAACTCATTCTTGTTTAAAATTCCACTTAACTGTCTTGCATGCTTAATACCTAGTGTAACTCTTAAATGCTGAACTGAGATTGTGCTAGCTTGATTGTAGTGTAAAATTGTTGTTTTGATTGCTTACTTGAAGTCTGTTAGCTTATAATTCAGTTTTCACTTGTTCAAATTGGTTTTAATCAGTCCAAGTTTCAGTATTTGCTCACTTCTAGTTCTTACAAGTAAACTAGTTGGATTTTTCTGTTAAACCAGTTCATTTCATCTATAGAACAAGTCTAGATAAGTTCCTTAATCTGTCATTCACTTGTGCTTAAAAAGCTTTTGAAAAAGTTCTTATCAGCTTTTGTAAGTGGTGTTTGGATTTAGATAATTGTGGTGATCGAGTTTGTAAAACATGTTGTTTAAAGTTCACTTATACTCAAGAAGTGAGTATAAGTATTTTTGGTAAGATTTTGTGGTCAAACTTGTTTTCAAACACGCAATTGGTACTTGAAAACGTTTGGGTCAAGTTTTGACAAAGGATTTCAGTAAAACTTGCAATCTTTGATTCCTCACCATTACTTTGTTTCTTGACGTTATTAGCTAAATCCTGTTTACACTTGTAGCTTAACATCCAAATTTTCACTGCTTATAAGGAAATTCTACAGTATTAGATTTTGAGTGAGCTTTCAGCTTATGAATAACACTTAGACCATTTGTTAGTTTCTGTAATAAATAGCTTACTGTTTTCCCATATCAGCAAATCTACTTCATTAATCAATTGATTTTCTTTCACAAAACCATTAACAAACTTGTCTTGAGTGAATCCTGAAATTTTCAGCTTTTTGATATTTTTGGTGAAACCTTGGTCAAATAAGCATTTTTGGCTTATTGAGAATTCCATCTTATTTTGTTGATGATTTTCAAAACTAAAAGACATTCCAAGCTTCTTTAGACTTGATTAATCAGTTTTTGCAAGAAAATCACATATTGGATGTCTGGATATGTTTTGAGCTTATTGTGATAAGCTAAATCGAGATTTAACAGCTTTTAGCAAAATTCCTTTTACCAGTCTAGCTTAAATTAGATTTTAAGCATTTTAGAAAAAACCAGAATCATTTTGGTTGGGAAATAAGCTCATTCTAGCTTATTCGAGTGCTATAGCCCGTTTTTGGAAAAGTTATTACTTTTATTGCACTTTGGTCCCCAACTTTTCCTAGACTTGTTAATTAGCTTTGAAAGTTCAATTTTTCTAGGGTTTGCATTACTTGGTCCCTGGAATTTGGTTTGTTTCAATTTTGGTTAGTTAGTTTTGAAGTTTGTTAGTTTGTTTGATTAGTTGGTTACATTTTTCATATTTGATCCCCTACACTTTTTGATTTTACATTTCTAGTCCCTATATTTCATTTTCTTTACATTTCAAGTACTCTTACATTTTATGCATTAAAAACTTGTACTTTGTGAATATTTTATGGTAATTGCACTTTGTTTTACGGTTAAGTAGATCTATAATATTTTCTAATTTTTACGTGATTGTTTGAATTAGACCTAGAATCCAAATAATCCTTTAACAACCAAAAACAATTTCAAACTTGATATTAGTGGGCCTTTCAATTTGTCTTGAGTCGAGAAAAAAACGAACCTGCAAATACTCAATATTAAATGGCGCCGCTGCCGGTTCATGACATTACAAGAGACTATTGATTGACAGTTTCGATTGGATTTTGGGATCTGTTCCCCGAGTGGACGTTATTTTTAAGTATCATAAATCCAAAAGATAAAAAAATATAAAAATATAAAAACTAAAAAAATAACAAAATCAATTCTTTTCCTAAAGAATTGAACCAAAAAAAAAATAAAAAAAATCCAAAAAGTAATCTTTTTCCTAAGAGATTACACCCAAAAATATATATTATATCGGTTTTCATCGTTTTTACCTACATATAGTATTTTCTTAAAAAACCCAATAAATACAAAAATATTTTTGATATATTATTATATGTAGATACGTATACGTATACGAACACTCAATACACATACTTCCATAAGTATTGCTTTTGCAATACACCGTGTTCGGGAGCGTTCCGGTCCTTGACACGTGTATCGATCAAATTTAATTAAAGTAAGAATAGATAAATAATTTAGGAAAGAATTCGAAGAATACAAAATACAAAGTGAATAGAAAGGCGACGCACTATAAAATGTCGTCTAAGGGTTAATAGTACTTAAGTGCTCCGCGCTACCTAACCCCCCGTTCACTAGTGAGTATTCTAAGAAGGAAAGCTTGATTGGGGGTCTTGCACCCAAGTATTACTTACATATACTATACTTTCTTGTGGATATTACTTACTGAACCTCAGAAATGATAATCCCTTCTTTTCCAAAGTCGAAAGAGAGCTTCTATCTCACTCCTTGATTTGAATTGCATGCTCACCCGAGGGCGTGCACAAATACCTTTTGGTGTACAACCCCTTCCTCCCAAAAGGAAGAAAAAGAGAAAGAGTAAGAACAACACCGTCCATCAAGACGGTTCCGAGAATCGTGCTTTGATCAACACACAAGAAGCCATGGCCGCCGTTGGCAATCGACCTTTGATGGAGCATGATAGGTGTGAAAACACCCATCCTTTTTACCACTTAATTACAATAATAACCGTTTCAAAACGTGTATTTTATGTCATTTATGTCGTAATTATGCGTGGTTTGTGTTTTTGTTGTGATTTAGGACGAAAAGGTGAAAAGCGTAGAAAACACGGCATTCACGGGCTTTTATCAAAGAAAAAGACGAAACATGAAGTCGAAAGATCAAGAGTGGAAAAAGAACGGAAGTCCAAGACCAATTCTAAAGATTTATCGAAGAAAAAGTCAAAAGACGGAAGTTTACCAAAAGCCGAAGAACTCGAGTCTTATTTATGAAGAAAATTCAAGACGAGTTCAAAGAAATCCCGAGACAAAGTCATTAAGTCCAAGATTAACAAAAGATAAAGAAGGGAAGGACTTAACTTTACAATTAAGGAAAAGAGGAAAGAGGGAGGAAGCTTCCTAAGCTCCTCCCTAATCTCCACTATAAATAACCATTAGCTACTTCATTTCTTGTTGTTGGGTGGTTTGACAAACCACCACTTCCACCATTTTTATTTCTTGTTAATTACTTTCTTGCTTTTTAATTTCATGTTATGCACTTTTAATTCAAGTAAGTCTTTTAATTTTTGAACCTTTTCTTTTAATCAAGTTCTTATTTTTAATCATCTTCTTCTACCTTTCTTATCTTGCTTATCTTTGATTCATGTTCATCTTTGATCTTATTTTCATCTTAATGCTTATTTGATTTAAAGGTTTCTTAAAAAGTTCATCTTTTTATGTTTTGATTTTAAAGCTTGTTTATTTTAAGTTTGATAAGTTGTTGTTAATGCTTATTAAGTCAATTTCGATTTAGATTCGTGCAAGTTTCAGTTTGAGCTTATTAACCATAGCTTATTGCTTTTGCTTAATTTTCGGATCAAAAAGTTAGATCGGAAAGGGTAAACCCCTTTCCAATCACGTATTCCAATCACCTTGATTGGAAAAGGGTTTTACATTCCAATCAGCATTCCAATCAACATTCCAATCAGCATTCCAATCAACATTCCAATCAGCATTCCAATCAACATTCCAATCAGCATTCCTTTCGCATTCCTTTTACATTCCAATTAGCATTCCTATTAGCATTCCAATCAACATTCCAATCAGCATTCCAATCAACATTCCAATCAGCATTCCAATCAACATTCCAATCAGCATTCCAATCAACATTCCAATCAGCATTCCTTTCGCATTCCTTTTACATTCCTATTAGCATTCCAATCAGCATTCCAATCAACATTCCAATCAACATTCCAATTAGCATTCCAATCAGCATTCCAATCAGCATTCCAATCAGCATTCCAATCAACATTCCAATCAGCATTCCAATCAACATTCCAATCAAATTTATCACAAAAAAAAATCCTGTTGCATCTCTCTCTTACTTCACAAATTTCAATCTATCTCTCAAATATCACCACAATGAAACACATATCAAATACTCTGTCCCTCTCTCTCCTCACCATGAAACAGCCCCCAAAACTCTTTGAGATCTCCGTCCCCTGTTACTTCTCTTCCCAGAGCACCCAATTAATCTAAACTTAATTAATCTAACCACCAATCTCACAACCTTTCTAAAAAAAAAATCAACACCCGATGCGATGAAATTGGCTTCAAGATCCTAAAATGGGGTCTCAGGTAGGTTTTCTAATTTTTTGATTTGTTGAGTCCTTCTATCTTCTGTAGCGTCATTCTGTCGAGTCTGGTGTGACCGAGGGTGTTTGTTTGAGGGTGTTTGTTTGAGTCTGCGAGATGTGGGTTTGTTGAGAGTTGAGAGTCGTGGTGAGATTGAGGGGATCTTAGGAGAAGTACAATTGACTGCATGTGAGTTTTCTTGTAATCTTTAGAGAAAATCAATAGATCGATGATGATGAGATTCTGGTTGAATAGATCACAACGATCTTCATTCTTCTGAGGAAGATAAAACCGAATCTTAAACTGAGATCTTGGTTTTGATGTTTGAGTTGGTTGTTGTTTCGATGGGTCTATGTAGCAGGAGAGTTGTTGTTGTTGAAAAGAGTGAGTCGGTTTGTGTTGAGAGTCTTGTGAGGGAGAGTGGTTTTGAGTCGAGAGGTGTGGGTGATGGTTGAGACGAGTGTGAGAGTATTCGGAAGGTGTGAGTTTTGGGTTTAGATGTCAGTCGAGAGTTGTGGGAGTCAGGATGTGTTGTTTGTGTCGAGGGAGAGTGTGAGGGGTGTCGAGAGGCTTGGTTTTGGTTTAAGGGTAAGAGGATGGTGTGTCGAGAGGGTCCGAGAGTGAGGGTGTTGAAGGTGTGTGTCGAGGGAGGGGAGTGAGTCGGAGTTGTTTTGAGTCTAGAGTGTGAGTTGTCAGTCGAGAGTCTAGATGTCGAGAGAGTTTTCGAGGGTGGGAAAACTTTTGATTTTGGTTTGTGGATAGATTCCCGTTATGTTTGAATAAACATGCTTCGTTCGGAAGAGTCATTCGTTCGGAAGAGTTCCGAATCGGAAGAGTTCCGAATCGGAAGAGTCACCTTGATTGGAAAAGGGTTTTACATTCCAATCAGCATTCCAATCAACATTCCAATCAGCATTCCAATCAACATTCCAATCAGCATTCCAATCAACATTCCAATCAGCATTCCTTTCGCATTCCTTTTACATTCCAATTAGCATTCCTATTAGCATTCCAATCAACATTCCAATCAGCATTCCAATCAACATTCCAATCAGCATTCCAATCAACATTCCAATCAGCATTCCAATCAACATTCCAATCAGCATTCCTTTCGCATTCCTTTTACATTCCTATTAGCATTCCAATCAGCATTCTAATCAACATTCCAATCAACATTCCAATTAGCATTCCAATCAGCATTCCAATCAGCATTCCAATCAGCATTCCAATCAACATTCCAATCAGCATTCCAATCAACATTCCAATCAGCATTCCAATCAACATTCCAATCAACATTCCAATCAACATTCCAATCAGCATTCCAATCAACATTCCAATCAGCATTCCAATCAATATTCCGATTAGCTTATTTTACAATATTCCGATCATGTACCATTCTACTATATTCCGATCAGAGCTCCTTTTAATATTCCGACCTGGCACCTTTCCGATGGGTACATTCCGATCGGGTGTATTCCGATTGGGAATTTTGTTTTGTTTTGATATTTTGTTTTAGTTAAAGTGTCAATTTTTCTTGTTTTATTTTTAGTTCATTTTTAATTCGTTTTGCATTTTTATTTAATTGTCAATTTACTTTTCGTTAAGTTTTAATTTTACGTCATTTAGTTTCACGTCATTTACTTTTAACGTTTTAAATATTACACCGTTTATGTTTCAACTAGTTTTAGTTTTGATTACTTGTCATTTATTTTTAAGTCTTGCACATTTATTTTACCACAACCAAAAATATTTGATTCACCAAGAACAACTAATCTCACACAATTAACCGGAAATCAATTCGAGAAGATACCGAGAAAACAAACAATTTCAACCAGTAAAAATCATTATATTAAAATGGCGCCGCTGCCGGCTCTTTTCGTGAGGATCTACGGTTTTTTGTGAGAGACGCGTTGGCTTTTGGGATCCGTTCACTTGTGAACGTTATTTTTTTTCGAGTAAAAAATTTTCAAAAAAAAAAATAAGAAGAATCCAAAAACATTTGAAAAATCTTAAAAAGCATTTCTTTTTCAAAGTTTTGCACCAAAAATATTTTTCTTGCTCATCTATTTTTCTTAATGGATTCTTATGTCTATTGCGTCGGGTGTGGGAGATGATTGTACGGGAACGACTCATGTCAATGGTGTACATGTGAGCGGTACGGTAACGATATCAACAATACACAATTCATATATGGATTTTGTCCTTTGTGCAACTTGACTAATTCGTCCTTTCTGAACCCATCCACTCTTTCCCTGTTCATCTATTATGGAAGCGATTCTCATTGGCATGTTTCGTGCCCGGTTCGATACCCGTATGATCACGGGCAAGAACCGGGGTACAATTAAGACAATGATAATAACTATCCACAAGACGCACCCACTCTTTCTCCTTACCCATTTTGCAACAACTGTGGGGGTCCTCACGATACCTATTATTGTCAACCAATGAATTATTATGAGCAAAATCCGTCTCCTCAGTTTTCGTCACCAATGGATTATTATGAACCAAACCCGGTTTCTAATTCTTCTCAACCGATGAACTACTATGAGCCACAACCATGCTATAATTCAGGTTTTCAACATTTTGAACCCCCACAACACCCCATCGATCATCCACCCTCCTTCGAACATTTGAGCCCCAACGAACAATGGGACACTCTTGTTAAGCAAAGTCAACAAATTCAAGAAGCTTGCAACAGGATCATCGAGATATGTCAAGAGGATCAACGACAGGGGCAAATATCGAATATCGAGACTTATACTCCTCCCCCGGTGTATCCATACTATTATGATGATGATGACGATGAGCCTACTATTTCTTGGAATGACCTTACGGCTCAATGTCCTAGTGCTATTGTCATCCCTCCTCTCAATATCCCAACCGTGTCCAAGGATTGTGATACATTGAGTAAGCTTAGTGATGTTGGTCTTGATAAAGTGTTTGATGACGAGGTTTGTGACATACCGGCTGCTATGGAGCTTGAGGACGACGCTGCTCTTACGGAAGAGGTTGATCCTAATGATGTCGATTTTTCTCCAAGCTATGAGAAATTCACTTTTGAAATTTCTCAATCTCCACCGGGAGATGTAGACGATGACGATTTATTCTCTCCGGTTTACGAGAAGTTCACCGATGAACATGATCTTGTGGATAAGGTGGAAGACGTGCTTCTTCGCGATAGATTACGGAAAGTGCACCTTCTTATTGCTCAAATCGAAGCGTTGACTTCTCCTCCTCTTTCCGCTTCTTTGCCTCCATCTATTCCTCCCGTTGAAGATAATGACCCATTGCTGGAAGAAATCGACATTCACTCCATACCACCAGGTAATGATGATGATGATTTGTGTTAGAAATACGTTTTAACGTATATTAGAAGTATCGGTCACTCCACAATATGATTTATGTTGTAATAGCTCGTAGTTAGTAATTAGTTATTATTTGCTTATTAACTTAAGTAAGAACCGGTCCATGGGCTTGTCATGGACCGGCCCAAGCCCAATGTTTAGCTTGGACTATAAATACCCCTTTCCACTAAGGAAAGGGGTTGGTTGTTATCATTTCTTAATTTGCACTTAATAAAATTCACATAGTTTCTCTCACTTTCTCTCTCTAACTTTCTCTCTCTAGAAATTAACAAACCCCTTCATAGATTCATTGATTATCAATATTCTACATTTGGTATCAAGAGCTATGGGGTGATTTAAGGTGGTGATTTGTGTGGTTTTTTAGTTTTTGATTGTATTAGTGTTCTTTAAGAAAAATCATCTTGATTCTTGGTGTTTTTGATGTTTTTGTGATTGGGATTAGTGGATAAGTATTAGTTGTTACTTATTTTAGTCGAAAGCACAAAACTTTTTGGGTTATTTGGTCAAAATCTGGGCTTAATCGTAAGTTTTACTGTTCTACTGTTCATCGGACAAAGTTTCTGTTCATTCAGCAAAACTTCCGGATCAAGGAGTTCCGGATCAAGAAGTTCCGGATCAAGGAGTTCCGAGTCAAGAAGTTCCGAATCAAGAAACTTCCGAACCAAGGAGTTCCGAGTCAAGAAGTTCCGAATCAAGAAACTTCCGAACCAAGAAGTTCCGAGTCAAGAAACTTCCGAACCAAGAACTTCCGAGTCAAGAAGTTCCGGATCAAGAAACTTCCGAACCAAGAAGTTCCGGATCAAGCCAAAGTTCCGAACCAAGAACTTCCGAGTCAAGAAGTTCCGGATCAAGCCAAAGTTCCGGATCAACAACTTCCGAACCAAGAAGTTCCGAATCAATCCAAAAAGTTCCGAATCAAGGTAATCTTCCGAATCAACAAAAAGTTCCGAATCAAGGTAATCTTCCGAATCAAACTTCCGAATCAACAAAAAGTTCCGAATCAAGGGTGATTTTGCTTGTTTTTTCGACGATTTTTTAGAGGATTTAATCTTGGTTTCATACAACAAAAACACAACACAATTCACAAGCTTTACTTCACTGCTCGATCAACCGATAATCTCTGTTTCTTTGAAGAAAAACAAAATGAATCCAAATTCAGTAATGCCTCAGATGACATCTCTTACGGATATATCAATCATAACGGGAACTGATAGCCGTCCACCGATGCTTATTAAAGAGGTGTTTGAGGCATGGCAAGGTCGAATGATGCAATATCTAAAGGGGAAACCGACATACGGAAGGCTTATGGTCAAATCGATTTTGAATGGTCCACTCGACTATGGTACCATTACGGTTGATAACGTGACTAGACCACGAGAATTTGAAGAACTTACTCCAGCTCAACAACTTGTTGCAGATGCAGATGAAAAAGCTCTTCAAACAATTCTCCAAGCTCTTCCCCATGACATCTATAGGATGGTGAGTCAGTATACGGTGGCAAAGGATCTATGGGAACGTCTTAAGGTGTTGCTACAAGGCACGTCTCTCACCAAACAAGAAAGGGAGTGTCAGCTGTATGATTTGTTTGATAGATTCACCTACAACCCAGGGGAAACACTCCACGATTATTACTTCAGATTCACCACACTCATGAATGATCTGAATGTATACAATCTTGTGATTGCACCATTCCAGGTTAACACCAAATTCTTGAATACTCTACCTCAAGCTGAATGGGGTGAGTATATTACCGATGTGAAGTTAACCCGGGATTTGCATAAGTGCAACTTAGATCAAATCTATGCCTTCCTTCAGCAGCATGAGAAGCATGTGATTATGCACCGTTCTCCTCGTGGTATGCACCCAGATTCTTTAGCATTGATGGCGAATCAACCAAGCTTGTCTCACAACAACACACCCTATATCTTGGGACATCAAGCTTATCATCAATCACCTTACATGACACCAGCCTTTCCCCAATACTCGATTCTACCACAACCACCCACCTCACATCAGCAACAATATCGGTTCAATGCACCCTCACCACAGTATGCTTCACAACCTCATCCAGCAAATGTTGCACATTATGCTCAGCCATCATATTCTTCTTATCAAGAGAATGCAGCATATCCAACAAGCTACCCTGATCAAATGAGTCTTCCTTATACTGATTATGCAGCTCATCCAGATCAAGCACTATATTGTGATGATGAGGAAGTCCCAGTTCCTGTATTCCAACAAGGAGCTGACCCAGTTGAAGTGCTAACTACTATGTCTGCTTACCTCACAAGAACTTTAAGCAAACGAGGATTCAGAGGATCATCTCCTACCAACAATCAGTTGAGGAATTCATCCAATTCTCGCCAACAAGCTACAATTGAGAATGGCAGGGTAATGGTTCAGCCAATTCAGCCATATCAGGGGAGAACTTCCACCTCAACCAATGTTCGTACCGCCAATCCTGCTCCTGCTCCAATGGTCAACAACCCTCCACGGGCTAATACAGGCAAGTTAAGAATGATCACATGCTACAATTGCAAGGAAGAGGGTCATATGTCCAGGGATTGTAAGAAACCCAAGAGGAGAAGGGATGGACAGTGGTTTGCAGAAAAGATCTATCTGGTAAATGCTCAGGCGCAAGGAAGGGAACTTGATGAAGAGGAGCTTGCATTTCTTGCTGACCTAGGGATTGCTGAACAAGACGTTGTCACTACGCAGAATGCAGCTTACCAAGCCGATGATCTTGATGCGTATGATTCCGACTGTGATGACTTTCAAACTGCAAAGGCTGCTTTCATGGCAACTTTTTCCAGCTTAGGGCCAGATAAGAAATCTGAGGTACTTATTAATAACACTGATAATGCCACTGATGCTAGTATTCAACCACATCAAGTTGGGCAAGAGAGTGCTGATTCGAATGAATCTTCGGTGGTGAGTCTTTCAAATGAGGAGACAAACAATGATAGCAATATCAATGTGAGTTCCCAGACTTTGAGTGAATCACAACCGGGACCCAGTTCGCATACGCCTACTCCTGCTCAACAAGATTTGGTCATGGTTCCTGCTACACTACTTAGCCAAATGAATGCTGCACTCTTAGAAACCTTAGCTAAGAATAAGAATTTGTCTGATGAGCTTGCCTTAAGCAATGAGAAAGTACAAACTTTGGAATTAGTGCCTTCGTCTAGTGTTCTCACAAATCTCGAATATGATCACTTTAGGAACAAACAAATGGGTCACTTGCAAGAAATCGAAAACTTAAGAGCAAATTTGTCTAGTGAACTTAGAGAAAAGGAGTTAGTGGTCACTAATTTTCAAAAACTTCAAACTGATTTTGAATTACTCGAATCTAAGAAGACTGAAATGGAGATTAATGCTACTAATAAGATTAGAAGTCTAGACTACTTGCTGTTAAGACAATACGCGGCTTCACAACTAGTTCACTTATTTGATGCTTCATTTAAAGAGTTTAACTTATCACGTCTAAAAGGCCTTCCCCCTAATCCACGATATGCAAAACAAGCTTTAAGACATAGTCCTAGACTTTATAATGCAACTCAATTAGGATTGGCTTTAGACCCGATCGTTTTTCCCAATGATCGAACAAGTAAGGTTCTAGTTGATGAGGATCGGTCATACAATTCAGCAAAATATCCCGATTGTGATTATTTTAAAATGAATAAGGAGCTTGCTAAAACTGATTTTAGAGTTCGCTTCCATATGGACAAAGATCTCATTACAGCACCAACCTACATGATAGAGGAAGAAAGCCCTAGTACATTTCCTACACTTGTCAACATGGAAGGTCCTAAGGAAATTCCAAAGAATCTTCCACCTGTTAGCACTGTATGGTTAAACTTGCAAGAGATTAACCGATACTTTACTAACTTTGACAAGGTCATCTTGGAATGTACGACTTCAAATGGCTTAAATGCCGGAGAATGGGCTTTCGAACACATGAACGAGGTGTTTAAAACTGAGATCAATCCGTTTGTCGAAAGTCTAAAAAGAAGTTTTGCATCTCTTAAGGAAAATCTTCAGTTTGAAATTGGTGAAGTTCAAAAAGTGTTTTATGAAATGGACACCGCTTACGAACTGCAACTAATTGAAAAGGAAAAGATTTCAACCGAATATGACCGATTCTTGTCCGAAGTAATCTCGTGTGATGTGCTTACTATTGTAAATGTTAAATATTCGAATGAGCTTACATCCACTATGATGAATTGTGATGCTGTGAATATTTGTGCGGATATTTGTGATGATGTTTGTGATATTTCTGTAAATGTTGCTGAAACTGTAAATGAGGTAGATAATCATTCTTGTCACGAATCTAACGCTGAGTTTTTAAAGCTACAAGATTCTTATAATTTACTTTCTCAACGCTTTAATCAACTAGAACAACATTGTATATCTTTAGAGTTAAAACAACAAGCTCAAAATGAAAATCTTTTGATATCAAATGTTTGTGAAAACGGTGTTGAGAATAGTGACAAGATGATTGCAATTGTTAAGACATTAGAGGAAGAAATCATGAGATTGAAGAGAGAGATATCATCAAAGGAAACATTAAGAATGGAACTAGAGGCCGCAGAGTCTAAAAACCAGGTCTTAGAAATTAGACTATCAACTGTTCTAGGGGAGATGGATCGGACAAGGCAGGGACTATCCGCTCTTTATGGTTCACTAGAAGATCGATTCGCTTTTAATGCGACACAGCAACAATATTATGTTGAACAACTGAACCAAAAGTGCGAAGAAATCTCTGACTTGAACATCCTGCTCATAGACAAAAATATGGTTTTGGCTGAGTTAAAGGAGACACTTCTTCTCACCCGACAAGAAGTTGTTGATAACTTAGCTACCGACTCTGCACCGTCCACTAGTGCTCCAACAACCAAGAAAGTAGTGCTTTATAAGAATCCGCTTCATAAGAGAAACCAGCTTACCTATGATGATTATATGAAGAATGCCATTAAGCATGTCGATCTTCTTAGGGATATTTTAGACGATCTTTATGCCTTAGATCCCTTAAGTAGCGACTATTATTCGGCTCATGAATATGTTAAGCGAGTTCAATATTGCTTGGCTTATTTGCAATACATAGGTACACCAGGTTCTGCACTACTTAACAATAGGCCCATTGCTGTCACTCCATTTAATAAGACTCCAGGAGCGAAACCGTCATTGGCACAATCAAGTAAGACACCTTTAAAATCTGCTGCTAATGTTCCCAATTTGCCTTCTACAGGATTAAAAGAGACTACTAAGGCTAAAGGATCGCCACTCAAGAAAGCTAAGATCAAGCCCGCCACTAGTAGTGCCACAAAGAAGAAAGTAGAAGTCCACAATAGGAATGCTAGTTCAGTTTTAAATAAAACGAATCATGTTAAGACTAAAAGCTCTGCGCCTGTGCAGCAGCCTAAACCATTCGTGAATTCTGATTTAAATTGTTGGAATTGTAATGAATGTATGTTTTCCCAGCGTCATGATTTGTGTCTGATTGATCACGTTAATGAAATGAATGCTATTAAGAATGGTCTTGAATGGAAGCCAACGGGTAGAACTCGTGCCCAAGTTGGCTGGCAATGGCGTCCCACTGGTAGGACCTTTATTCTCGATGGTAAAATGTGCCCTTTAACTAGGAATGCATCCATTGAGGTTAGGTCTAAGCGTCCTTTAGTTAGGAACACTTGCACTCAAGTAAGGAAACAGCGCCCTTTAATTAGGTCAGCCCCCACTATAGTGCCTATCAGTGTAGAAATACCTCAGGATTTGAGCCAATTAGAATCTACACCACCAATTAAGAAGAAAAAGGCTAGGAAATCTAAGAAACCTAGAGTTAGCAAATCTAAGATTATTAAATCTATACCTGCTAATAACAAGGAACACTCAGATTCCGATACCTCTACATTGTCTTTGTGTGGTGATATTTTCAGGTGGTCCAAATCATCCTGTGGTATTTGGACTCCGGTTGTTCAAAACATATGACCGGAAATCGCTCGATGCTCCGAAATTTCGTCAGCAAGTTTCTTGGTACGGTTAAATTTGGGAATGATCATATAGCAAAGATTATGGGGTATGGTGAATATCAGATTGGAAACGTGACGATTTCTAGGGTATACTATGTTGAAGGTCTTGGTCATAACTTATTCTCAGTAGGACAGTTTTGTGATTCCAACCTTGAGGTTGCTTTTCGACAACACACTTGTTTCATCCGCAACTTGGAAGGAAAAGATTTGTTGAAGGGATCTCGTGGTGCAAATCTTTACACTTTGTCCTTACAAGACATGATGGCCGCTTCTCCAGTATGTCTTCTCTCTAAAGCTTCTAAGACCAAGTCATGGTTATGGCATCGCAGATTATCTCATCTTAATTTTGATGCTATTAATCATCTGGCTAAAAACGAGTTAGTTCGTGGTCTTCCCAAGCTTAAATTTCACAAGGATCATTTATGTTCCGCGTGTTCAAGGGGGAAAAGCACCAAGAAATCTTACAAACCCAAAGCTGAAGACACTAATCAAGAAAAACTTCATCTTTTGCATATGGATCTTTGTGGACCGATGAGAACTGAAAGTGTGAGCGGTAAGAAATTCATTCTGGTAATTGTGGATGATTTCTCAAGGTTTACATGGGTTAGATTTTTACGTACAAAGGATGAAGCACCGAAGGCTATCATTACTTTTCTGAAGTTCATCCAGGTACGTTTGAATACCACTGTCCGCCGTATCCGTACAGACAATGGTACAGAGTTCGTCAACCAGACTCTTCGTGATTATTATGAAGGAGTTGGTATATCACATGAAACATCCGCTGCACGCACTCCACAACAAAACGGTGTCGTTGAAAGACGAAATCGCACACTTATGGAAGCTGCTAGGACCATGCTTATTTATGCGAACGCTCCATTGTTCTTGTGGGCAGAGGCTATTTCTACTGCATGTTTTACCCAAAACCGTTCTATCATTCGGAAACGCCATGGAAAAACACCTTATGAGCTTCTACATGACCGTAAACCCGATGTTTCATTTTTCCATGTGTTTGGTGCTCTGTGTTATCCAAACATCAATAGTGAGAACTTGGGTAAGCTTCAACCAAAAGCAGACATAGGTATTTTCATTGGTTACTCACCGTCCAAAAGAGCATACCGAATCTATAACCGTCGTCTTGGCAAGATTGTAGAAACTATGGACGCTGATTTCGACGAGCTGACAGCGATGGCTTCTGAGCAACACAGCTCTGAACCCGCGCTTCATGAGATGGGACCCGGTGCTATAAGTTCCGGATTAGCTCCCAACAATCCTACTTCTACATCATTTTTACCACCAACTAGGCCTGAGTGGGATAAACTGTTTAAACCGTTGTTTGATGAATTCTTCGATCCCCCGACTGATGAAGTTCCAGTACCTGTAGTAATTGCTCCAATACCTGAAGTGGTTGCTCAAGTTAATGAACCTTTATCTAATGCATCTACAATTCAAGTTGAACCTGATGCACCTTCACCAAGTGATTCACAAACTACACCTGAATCATCACCCCTACTTGTGCCTAATGATGTAGAAGAGGATACTACTGATCACGACTTGGAATATGCTCACTTGCAAGAGCTTCCTTTCTTTGGTGTAGCGATCCCTGAAAACCCTTCAGCCGCGTCTACCTCAGAAGAAGCTCCATCTATTGTTCACTCCAGACCACCTAGGATTGAAAACCATAGCACTAAATGGACAAAAGATCACCCAATTAGGAATGTTATTGGAGATCTAGATCGACCAGTCTCTACACGCCATCAACTACAAGAGAGTGCACTATATTGTTACTTTGATGCATTTCTCTCTGAAGTTGAACCCAAAAATTGGCAGCAGGCTATGACCCAATCATCTTGGATCGAAGCTATGCAGGAGGAACTCAATGAATTCAAACGACTTGAAGTATGGGAATTGGTTCCTCGCCCTGACAAGGTTAACATCCTTACTTTGTTATGGGTTTATAAGGTTAAACTTGATGAGATGGGTTCGGTATTAAAGAATAAAGCAAGATTGGTCGCTAGAGGATATAAACAAGCCTTGGGTATAGACTTTGAGGAATCTTTTGCTCCTGTGGCTAGATTGGAGGCGATTAGACTATTCCTTGCGTTTGCTGCTCATATGAACATGATCGTCTATCAAATGGATGTGAAGACGGCATTTTTGAACGGTGAACTAAGGGAAGAGGTTTATGTTAGTCAACCGGATGGGTTCGTGAGTACGGAGTCTCCTAACCATGTGTACAAGCTTAAGAAGGCTCTCTATGGGTTGAAACAAGCTCCACGCGCGTGGTATGATCTCCTGTCAACATATCTCATGTCGGAAGGCTTCTCCAAAGGCAAAGTGGACCCCACTCTTTTCACTCTCAAGGACGGCAACGACATGCTTCTGGTACAAATTTATGTTGATGATATAATTTTTGCTGCCACTAACATAGAATTGTCTAAACAATTTGAGAAGATAATGTCCACACGCTTTCAGATGTCGATGATGGGAAAAATCTCATTTTTCTTAGGATTACAGATTTCTCAGAATCCCAGAGGCATCTTTATAAATCAATCCAAATATGCTCTAGAATCTCTTAAGAAATATAACTTTGAGAATTGTGACCCCGTAGACACTCCAATGGTGGAGAAATCCAAGTTAGATGAAGATAGGGATGGGATTATTGTTGATCCGAAACTTTATCGTGGAATGATTGGCACCCTTCTCTATCTGACTGCTAGCAGGCCTGATTTGCAATTTGCTGTATGCATGTGTGCCCGGTATCAGGCTCGGCCTACCGAAAAGCACTTACATGTCGTTAAAAGGATCTTTCGGTATCTAAAAGGAACACTTCATCGTGGTCTATGGTATCCGAAAGATTCCTCGATTGCTTTAATATCATACGCAGATGCCGATCATGCTGGATGTCAAGATACGAGGCGTAGCACTTCTGGATCTGTGCAACTCCTAGGAGTTAGATTGATCAGTTGGTCTTCAAAAAGGCAGAAAAGCGCTGCAATATCAAGCACGGAGGCTGAATACATCGCCATGTCCGGTTGTTGTGCTCAAGTCCTTTGGATGAGATCACAATTAACTGACTACGGTCTTGGATTTAACAAAATCCCGATGTATTGTGATAACAAGAGCGCCATTGCCCTTTGCTGCAACTATGTTCAACACTCCCGGGCCAAGCACATAGACATTCGCTACCATTTCATCAAGGAGCAGGTGGAGAACGGAGTGATCGAGCTGTATTTTGTCACTACTGAGTATCAGCTGGCGGATATGTTCACCAAAGCCTTAGATCGAGGACGAATCGAGTTTTTGATCGACAAGCTTGGCATGAAATCATTCACTCCAGCGACTCTCAAAGAGTTGGCAGAAGAATCAGCTGAATAGTCGTGGTAAACTATTCAGAGTATCCTTTGGTTGTGATCATGTATATTATAGTAAATATATAAACCACAAAAAGAAAATACAAAAATATAAAACCAAGAAAAACCATAAAAAATATAAAACCTAGAAAAACCATAAAAATTATAAAATCAAGAAAAACCAAAAATATTTTTCGTTTCAAACGGGCATGTCTTTTAGTACGGTAATATTTACGGCCTTAGAAATGTCGATCAATATTGACACGGTGCCATAAATAGAGTCCGTATAAAAGTTGTACATTTTTTAAAACATGCCCATTATGGCTTGTAGTTATTTCAGACTGCAACCCGGTTTTCACATTAAAGTCACGTATTTCCTTGGAAAACGTTGGCTCAGAACGGGAATTAATTTTCTCGGGCGTGATTTACAAGCCAAATCATGCAAAGGGATCAAGTTTACTTTATAACTTGGTCTGACACGAATTGGTGTACGTCTCAGTGCATTAATTTGTTAAAAATAAGAGAAATCTTATTAAAACCACGAATCAATATTTTTCAAGAGAAATTGGAAATGCTTTCATCACTATTTGACTCTTTAAACAATGACTACAGCTCTTTAAATAGAAAACGGGTCATCGTTTAAGGGGGAGAAAATAGTAAAATCATCTTCGTCATTAAAATTGATCTTCAAAAGTGATTGTGAAAATTAAGGGCTTCATGGTAATTGAGTGGTTTTGCTTTAGAAAACGACTTGTGTTCGTTCTAAGTGATAGGCATGGCTTTTAGATTTTGAGGATATGCTAATAGATTGTGTTTGTTAAGTTAAGTGTAAGTGAAACAAGGGTTAGGTGAAATGGAAAAATTAGAAACAAAAAGGAAAAGTTTAGAAAATGTAGGGACTAAAAGTGTGATTTATTGAAACTAGTCAAAATTGACCTAAGTCAAAAATCAAACACCCCGCCCCTCACTTATTTCCTTTCACTGTTTATTTGATCTTTTGCCGCCATTGTTGCATAAACACACACACACGATCCAAACAATCAAATCTCTTGCTTAAATCCATCTTGATCCTGTTCATCTGCTAAATTAAGGTAAATTCATCAATATGCTAACTTCTAATCTACATTTCTTATCATATAATTCGGTTAAACATGCTCATTTAATCAGATTAATCCATTTAGGGCGTATGATTAAATTAGGGTTTATTAACTAAGGATTTGTGGTGGGTTTTATGCGGATTTGTATGCTATGATGTTTAAATGCCTTAGTTTGCCTTAGAAACTCACAAACGCGCTAGATTAATCATCTGAGTTTAGTTTGTAAAAGTTCCGGATGAACGTGGCTTAAAACTTCCGAATGAAGGATTTCTTCTGAAAAAACTTCCGAATGAGGAAGTTCCGAATGAAGGACTTCCGAATGAGGAAGTTCCGAATGAAGAACTTCCGAATGAGGAAGTTCCGAATGAAGAACTTCCGAATGAAGGAAGTTCCGAATGAAGAACTTCCGAATGAAGGAAGTTCCGAATGAAGAACTTCCGAATGAAGGAAGTTCCGAATGAAGAACTTCCGAATGAAGGAAGTTCCGAATGAAGAACTTCCGGATGAAGGAAGTTCCGAATGAAGAACTTCCGAATGAAGGAAGTTCCGAATGAAGGAATGTTCCGGATGAAGGAAGTTCCGAATGAAGAACTTCCGGATGAAGGAAGTTCCGAATGAAGAACTTCCGGATGAAGGAAGTTCCGAATGAAGAACTTCCGGATGAAGGAAGTTCCGAATGAAGAACTTCCGGATGAAGAAGTTCCGAATGAGGAGAAGTTCCGAATGAGGAAAAGTTCCGAATGAAGAATGTTCCGAATGAAAATGTTCCGAATGAGGAAAAGTTCCGGATGAGTTGTTTGATTGTTATTGTTTGCATGCTATCTATGTACTTGTTGTTTTATCTTATGAAATGTGTTATGCTTAGAAGTAAGAATGATATATATCTATCTGTTTTTGTGCATCAACCTTTCATGTCTTATCTTAAGCAGATAAAATGACTAATCCAACAGTACAAGCTATCCAAGAATCTAGGGAAGCCGATATTGCTAAAGCTCGAACCCTTAAGTTTATACCCAACAACTACAGGCTAAAGCAAGTTTCTAAATCCACTCACCATGGTTTTAAGGTCGCCATAGCCATTCTTGATAACTCCCATTTCAAGAACGCCCTTAGGAGTACAGCCTCGGTGCCTTATGAGTATATGTTTGAATTTTGGGCAACCAAGGATTTCACTTCGAACAAGATCACCTTCACCATCGACAACAAGCAGCAGACACTCACCGTTTCAGACTTCCGTAAGATGCTTGGTATACGGGATACACCCAAGGGCATGTCTTTCTCAAGGGATCCTACTAAAGATGAACTCGCGGAGTTATTTGATGCACTTGGATGTCCGGAAATACGAGTTGCATCTGAGTTTACAACTGCTAAGGTGGGACAACCTTGGAGAGCGTTGATGGGTATTCTCAGTAAATGTCTTACACCAAAGACGAGTGGCCATGATGCTTTGCGCAGTCCGATAATGAACCTCTTCTATGGCATGTACAAAGCTGCGAATTCAGATTATGCTTTGTTGATATGGGAAGAATTCACCTTTCAACTCTTCCACAACAAGAAGCTGAAGACAAACTTCTTTCCTTATCCTCGGTTTATTAAGCTCATCATAAATTACTTTATGAAGCTTGATGCTACTATTGATAGGCGTGCAGGAGGTCGCTATCACACTGAAGAAGCTGATGATACTGTAGATCTGAGGCATGAAGGACCGTCTACTGGTGTGATTCCTGGTCCTGTTCCTGATTACCTTCTATCTGAGAAAATCAAAGGTTCTGCTGATTACAAGCTACTGCAGCTAGAAATCCAAAGGCTAAAAGCAAACCTTCAAACTGGAGAAGACTCATCGACAACGGTTAAGAGTAAAGGCAAACGCAAACAACCAGCTGCGTTACCTGAACCCGAACCAAAGAAGAAGAAGTCAGAGGGTAAGAAAGGAAAGGGTAAGGATTTGATGCGTCTACGTGATGAAGAAAATATTGTTGATCCTACTCTTGACAAATCCGAGCAACAAATGATGAAGATTGCTATTAAAAGGAGTAGGAAAGATACAGGCGGTAGTGGTTCAGGTGCGAGGGTAGATATCGAGGATGAGTACGAGGAACCGCATGATGTTGATGAGTTTGGGTCACCTGAAAACTATTCCACTTCGAAGGAGCCATCAATCCCTATTTCAACAAGTGTGGAAAAGGAACCTGTTGCTCCTATGATCATGGTGACAACTCAACCTTTGGCAACTCTACCACCACCAATCCAACCCTTAACAACCCGACCAACCCGACCGGCTTCCACACCATTTCTTCCACCACCCACAATCCCCATCCTTAGTACAGCAGTAACAACCGAGCCTATTCAGTCAACCCAGAGCAGTTCTGCAACATCTGCAATGGCTGCATTAGTGATGGCCGAAATGCTTGATAATCACAAACGCGAAATGGATGAACTTCGCCAAGAGTTGCAAAGACGAGCTCAAAGGGAAGAAACATCTCAGAAAGCTCAAGAAGAGTTGGTTGCCAAGTTCTCTGCAGACATGGAAGCTACACGTAAAGCTCATGCAGAGGAACTTGCTCGAGTTAAGCAGGCTGAGGCTGATAAGCATGCTGCACGCATTACCAGACTTCAAGCAATGAGGGATAAATATAAGGAACAAAAAGAAGCACTTGAAGCATCTGTGAAAGAAAGAGTGCAAGAATCCGTTGAATCCTTAATGCCTAAGCTTCGTGACGAGTTGAAGACACTTGCTGCTGACAACTTGATGGTCAAATCCTCCAACCCTTCAGAAGCCGCCTATAAGATTGCTTATGACCTGACGGATTTTGAATTGAAGAAGATCCTTAAGGCTCGAATGGTGGAACTTGGGTCGTATAACAAGTCGAGGATTCAACGGGCTCTATATAAATCCCTGAATGATGCTATCATGGAGGATGATAGATTATTCAAAATGTTTGGAAGTGTGGTACCATATCACATCTTACCTGAGGAAGAAAGGGAAGAGAGTGAAGAAGAGGGTACGGGTGAAGAAGAGGAAGAAGAAGAAGAAGAAGGTGAAAAGGAGAAAGACGATGATGAAGGTGGTGATGATGATGAAGATGATGAGGATGATGACGAGGATGAGGATGATGATGATGGCGATGATGGTGGTGATGAGAATCAGGAGAGTGCTAGGGGTAGTAACGGGGATGACAATCAGGATAGTAATGGGGGTGAACAACCGAAAAAGGGAGACAAGGTTACCAGCTCCAAGAAGACTGCTACTCAGACTGGAACCAAGTCCACAAAAGATGCAGCACAGAAGGACAAATCGATATCCTCGGAATCACGAAGAACGAAGTGGCGCCACGATGTGAATGCCACTACAGCGTCATCGGTTCCTGGTATCTCTATCGCTGTATCTGTACCTATTACCACTAACCCCATTAGTTCTGCTGTTGTTCCTCCTGTGATTGCAGAATCAGTGACAGAACCCGAAGCTGCACAACACTCTCCAGTTCAAGACACTGCTGAAATGCCTGAAACTGAACCAGTAGATGTTCGCACTTCCACTCCTCTACAACAAGCACAACAACCTACGGTTCCTGAACCAAGCATTCGTGCCTGGGAAGACACGTTGGAGATAGACGAGTCTGCACCACCACAAGCTTGGATCACGGCAGCAGCTCAATATGATCCGATCACAGATGCTGACAAAGATGTGCTATATCTGCGTATCCGAAGTCCGATTGACTTATGTGCATTTCTTGCTCATGAGTATAAGACTTCGGTTACTCCATCCTTAGTCAAGAAAGCGATGAAAGATAAGAGACTGCGTGCCAAAACCCGATTACCCCGAATGGAGTTCGAGTATTATGCCGATGAGATCATAAAGGCTTTGAAAACCGTTCAAAGGCCAGGACTTCATGAATCAGAAAGAGCTCCACCTCCAATGGATCCTGCTCAAGATAATCAGATTGCTCTTGACTTCTTCGTCACCAACGATCTTGAGTATCTACTGAAGGGATCATCAAAGTATGCAACATCCCTGACTTTGCTGAAAGCTGCCAACTGGGGGACAATACCCTTCATCGAGGAAAAGGTAAATCGACTCTGGGTCCCAAAAATGAATCGTAATTATGATATGTATGCTGTCATAGGTGCATCTCATTGGGACGAACGAGTCCGAAGGGCGTACAGGGGTTGCTGCTTGGTCAAGTCTGGAAGCAATGTTAGATCCGACATCCGTATCTCCAGCATCTTAGGAATGAAAACTGAAGCCAAGAACGGCTACTATCATGTGACGGAGATTCGCTTGAAAAGGGAGGATGACAGGGAATACAAAATCCAGCAAGGAGATTTTTCCATCATTCGCCTTGAGGATATTGAAGATATGCTGCTTCTGATGACCCGAGATCAACTTACTCACATTCCTCGTGAAGACCTGATTGCTTTGAATACAGCACTTCGTATGTTCACACGAAGCGTTGTCATCAAGTCACGAGTTGAGGATCTTCAGTTGGGAGTCGAAAGCTATCAGAGGAGGCTCAATTTAACCCGTCCTGTGAATCAAGTGCTACCTCAACATGTAGAAAGATGTCCTTATACCGGTATTTCTGTCCCGAATTCCGGCATTTTCTACTTGAACAGTCGAGGTTTGATGAAGTTTATGAGGGTGGGTGAGCTTCACAAGTATAGTGATGGAACTCTTATACAAGTCAGAGATAAGTTGGAGCATCTGAACTCGGGTGGGACTTTGCCAGAGATGACGGAGGATTGGCATCCGGGTTACCGGCAGATGGCAAAGTATGTGATCAAAAAGATCGATCAAAAGCTCCGTGAACGTAGGTTGATGAGGAGCTTGGAAAGATTCGTGGGTGGAAGACCGTATTTAGTGCACCACAAGCTACTGCAACGATCCATCTGATGGGTCGTACATCTCAGGTCACTTTATATTGGTTTTCAATTGTGAATATGTAAATTTGTGAATAATGTGCTTGAATGGCTTGGTGTAGTGTTAAGGTATGATAATTTTTCAAGAATTTCTCACGAGATTCTAAATCTTTCAAAATATGTCATACCAAAGCACTACAACTATCCCTTATTAACTTAAGGGGGAGCAATAACTTGTTCTATGGCCAAAACATCGATTTCATTTTTACCCAAAGACCGGTTAATCCATTCAATATCCCAAATATTAATGGTTAACATTTTGGATAAGGGGAGAAAATGGGATTAAGGAGACGTAAGTGATACTTGGCCAAAAGATGAAAAAGACTTAAAGATTATCCAACTTAATATGTGTAAAGCACGTGTTAAGGGGGAGCGTTTTTGATGAACAAAACACCTAAGGTACAAAACTTTTGATTTCAATATCACAAGTACTTTAGGTGATTTTCAATGATTTTTCATGGTGGCAATTCCTTCCCAAAACACGCTTAATTCACGACGGATGTGGTGACAAAAGGGTGGTAGGAATAGGTTTAGTCCAATGATTCATCAGAGCCGATGGAATCTTCCCAAGGACAATTCCCTAGATAGAATTAGAAGTCCTAGGAAAGATGGAGAAAGAATGTGAACGTAGCTGAATGCCGACCAAGTACTTAAGCTAGCACTGGAACAATCACAACAAGGTGCTAGTGATGACGTATTGGTAAGCATTGAAGGGGTTGAAGAATGAAAAAGAAATGTAAAGATAAAGGGTGTAAAGAAAGAAGCCCTCCTTACAACTTTAGGCAGAAACCGGGTCAATACATATGCTATTGAGGTCATTTTTGCTAATGATTCTCGGTATTGAAGAAAGACATCATGGACCCAGTGATGCAATGCACAACCCTTCCCCAGCTAACTCAAATATCTCTCAAAAGGTATTTGTTTTAATCACACGGAGATCAACACGTTATCTATTGGTTTATTCACTCCGAATAAACTGGTATTGAAAAGGTGGCACTCCTCTCCAGCCATCGCTCACTAAATCAAAACGCACAATCGAGTCTAGAGCCAAGAGATCATCAAAAGTCTCATTAGGACACTTTCCATTTATTCCTTGCTTTCTCACACACTGTGAAAAGTAAGAGATTTTCATGAGTCCTACGCAGTATTCCTGTAATATTGCCAGAACATCCGAGTAATACGCAAGTATTACAATGAAGATGGAAATCCTGCTTGAGCCAACATCAAACAAGCTCATGGTAGGTTACACGTGCGGTTCTTTTAGAACCAATCTTGTGAAAAACTGGAAGGTAACAGTGGTTTAATTCTTAATTGAACTTAAACTCGTTCCAGGCCTCTTCGCATTATCATATGATCTTGCCAGAACACTCAGAGTGACTCTTTATTGACCACAGTGACGAGTGGAAATCCTTCTAGTGTCAACATCAAACAGCACTTGGTAGGTAACGTGCAAGATTCTTTATGAATCGAGCTCGTGACAACTGGAAAGCAACGATGGTGAAAATCTTAATTGAAATTCACTTGTTCCAGGTTTCATGAATTGACGGCTTTTAATCACAAGGATAATTTATCCAAGTGATTCACTCTTTATTTTCGCAGTCAGCTTTGGACGGTCGAATAAAGAGAACGGGTTTACCCGCGAAATTCTGTCAGGAAGTTACTTAACTGAAACTATCCGTCACGGGTACGATATCTAATATCGTCCAACGGTCTTCACCGACCGGAGGTAAAATGCTACCGAATTAGAATAAAATGTTCAAAGCCATTTTATTCGTGTCATTGCTGTGTACCTGCTAAAGACGGTGGCGTTGCTGAGTACCTGTTGAAGACGATGGCGTTGTTGTGTACCAGTGAAGACGGTGGTGTTGCGGTGTACCTGTAAAAGTCGTTCCCACATGCTTATATCTTTTGCAACAAAAATTCAAGAAAGTACAAGATGAAGTCTTCCGCTGTACCAAACTCTGAAGCTTTCAAGAATCCAACAAAAAGACGTAAGTGTGTGGAACATGAAGTCACGAGGAGGCAAAGTTCACAAGAAAGGCAAAGATCGCACGTGAAAGGCCAAAGAACAATGCTCTCAAGTCAAAGCCAAAAAGATCAAACCAACATATTCACAACAAAAGAAAGAAAAGAAGAAAAGACTACGAGCTAAAGAACGAAGACTTAGTATAGTATGCTAGGTTTAGAACTTTGTAACGTGGAGTGACCTCCCTTAGGGGGAGATTGTTAGAAATACGTTTTAACGTATATTAGAAGTATCGGTCACTCCACAATATGATTTATGTTGTAATAGCTCGTAGTTAGTAATTAGTTATTATTTGCTTATTAACTTAAGTAAGAACCGGTCCATGGGCTTGTCATGGACCGGCCCAAGCCCAATGTTTAGCTTGGACTATAAATACCCCTTTCCACTAAGGAAAGGGGTTGGTTGTTATCATTTCTTAATTTGCACTTAATAAAATTCACATAGTTTCTCTCACTTTCTCTCTCTAACTTTCTCTCTCTAGAAATTAACAAACCCCTTCATAGATTCATTGATTATCAATATTCTACAATTTGGAGGGGGACATTGTTTTTGATAATTTGCTGCAGGAAGACATTGTCCCAAGTCCCCCTCCCGAGCACCTTTCATCCTCCCCTTTAGCCACTATCACGGAGGATGAGTGCTTTGACCCGGGAGGTGACATTGATTATGCTATCATTGATAACATCACAGCTTTGCCGAATGCTCAGCCTCCATTGTCTTTGGGGGATGACAATGTGCTTACTATACCCAACCCACCTCCCGTGGATCTTGAATTCACATACTTCTCGTATATTGAAAGGGTTTTTCTCCCATTCAAGACTTATCCCCCTGCCTCTCCTTTGTTGATGTCAACCGGGAACGAGGACAAGGTCTTTGATCCCGGTATTGCATTCGAGGCTTCCCCATGGACCATTTAATTCAGGGACGAGTCAGGCTCGTGACTCGGTTAATATAAACAAGCGCTTTTTGGGAGGCAACCCAATTATCTATCTATCTTTACCATAAGTGTAGGGGGGAGCCCCGTGGTGTTTCTTGTTCTATTTCTTATCATGTGCAGGGATTAGAGCTTTAAAGACACACTCTTGATGACTTTTGACGAACCGTGATTCCGTGTTCCCTTCTTCCCAGTTCTATCCTAAACTCTTTTCGATTCACTATTTTATATTTCTCAATATTAAAATAGGAATCTCTTTAGTTGTCTCTTTCTTAGCGAGATTTAAACAACGTGCACAATGTCCTAAGTGTAGGAGAGTTTACTTCCACATGCTTAAACATTGTGGACAATGTTTATCTTAAGTGTAGGGGGGACTTCTATCGAAGTTAAGTGGCCTTTTCCTTGTATTTGTCCTCATTTTAACCGGAAAATCAATTTTTCGACATTTTTTAAAATTTTTAATCTATTTTGGCCTAGTTGTATAGTTGTATTTTCCTTTGTTATAGTTATTTTCTTTCCTTATTAGAATAAATTTCAATAAAGTGGTTTTAATTTTCAAACGTTGTGAATCTTTTGACCCCGAGTTTACTTATCTAAGTTTACTCTAGCTAGTATCCTCAACGTGTTTAAGTCAAGTTTTGCTAGGCTTTTATATAGGGAACTATAAAACACGAAAGTCTTAACTCTCACGAGGTAAGAACAAGAACTTTTCGCAAGTTCCTATAACTGATCCTAGAGAGTCGTTTATCAAGGGAACTTTAAAACGCGCCTTGAAAAAGTCTAAGAGTTTGCAAGATCCTATAGGCGACTCGAAAACCCAAAACTTTGATTTAATAGGCTAAGCATCCACGAGTCTCATTACTTGAGATTTTAAACTGTGGAGAACGAGAGATGATAGAGCCAATTATAAGTTTGGTATTCTTTCGTGAATTTATGTGAGTTAATTATAAGCCTATTCTCCCATCGCTTGTTAATAAATTTATCTGCAATAAATAAGGTTGTACGATTTGAAAAGTTACTTAGCTTCTAGCCCAAGATCGTTTAAAAGTTGCTCGGTATTAATTAGAGTTCATAGCCAAGGCATAACTTATTGAAGCGGGATGCGAAGATTGGCGAGTCCGAAAAGGCCCTAACAAGGCATGAGGGCTACATTTTGTTGCTAAAGATCCAAAAGTGATGTGAAGAATCATTTATCGAAAATCAATATGAAGGATCGAGACACACGACGAAAAGCAAATACTCCCTTAAAGATCATGGAGAAGTCTATCCAAAAAGACACTGACAAGGTATGAGGATAAATAGATCCAAGTCCTAAAAGGAGGCGGATCGTTGTATATCAAAGTCCAAAGTAAAGATTGGAGAAAAATGAAGAAGTCGTGGTCCAAATATGAAGAATCTCTCAAAACTTCAAGTGAAGAAATTCCTATTATGAAGAGAAGACCATTATTTCATGAACGTCTCTCAAGGTTTGAAGTATGAAGTCGCTGCCAAATATCGGTCCGAGAAAGGTCTCAAATCGCGAAGCGAGTTATGCCAAGATATGAACTTTATGAGGTCCCGAGAAGCAGTTTTAAAAGATTTTGTCCTTTAGCTAACTATTGATTAAATCGTTCACTTTATTTTCAGCCTAATAAACTATCGAAATAAGTCAACAATGCATCCTCGTGATCATTCAAGACAACAATAAAATATAAGAGATACCCCTAGGAATAAGGGAGTCTAAGTGAATAATTGGCCCACATGAGTTCGCGTTAGTTTACTAACTTATAATAACAATGATCTCGTTTTTAAGCTTGGTTTGGAGAAAGTGAAAACTTGAGGATGATGATCATTCACGACATTTCCAAAACCCAAGGTATGTTTTTAATTTCTTTACTTTGAATGTTTATAATTTTCTATCTCTTTAATAAAGGCCAACGTGGATTGATTGTGATGAAAAATGTAAAAGTGCTTTGTAACTAATGCATTGCATGAGGACATTGCAATGGTTAAGTGTAGGGGATTTGATAGGTGTGAAAACACCCATCCTTTTTACCACTTAATTACAATAATAACCGAGCCAAAACGTGTATTTTATGTCATTTATGTCGGAATTATGCGTGGTTTGTGTTTTTGTTGTGATTTAGGACGAAAAGGTGAAAAGTGGTGAAAACACGGCATTCACGGGCTTTTATCGAAGAAAAAGACGAAAGATGAAGTCGAAAGATCAAGAGTGGAAAAAGAACGGAAGTCCAAGACCAATTCTGAAGATTTATCGAAGAAAAAGTCAAAAGACGGAAGTTTACCAAAAGCCGAAGAACTCGAGTCTTATTTATGAAGAAAATTCAAGACGAGTTCAAAGAAATCCCGAGACAAAGTCATTAAGTCCAAGATTAACAAAAGATAAAGAAGGGAAGGACTTAACTTTGCAATTAAGGAAAAGAGGAAAGAGGGAGGAAGCTTCCTAAGCTCCTCCCTAATCTCCACTATAAATAACCATTAGCTACTTCATTTCTTGTTGTTGGGTGGTTTGACAAACCACCACTGCCACCATTTTTATTTCTTGTTAATTACTTTCTTGCTTTTTAATTTCATGTTATGCACTTTTAATTCAAGTAAGTCTTTTAATTTTTGAACCTTTTCTTTTAATCAAGTTCTTATTTTTAATCATCTTCTTCTACCTTTCTTATCTTGCTTATCTTTGATTCATGTTCATCTTTGATCTTATTTTCATCTTAATGCTTATTTGATTTAAAGGTTTCTTAAAAAGTTCATCTTTTTATGTTTTGATTTTAAAGCTTGTTTATTTTAAGTTTGATAAGTTGTTGTTCATGCTTATTAAGTCAATTTCGATTTAGATTCGTGCAAGTTTCAGTTTGAGCTTATTAACCATAGCTTATTGCTTTTGCTTAATTTTCGGATCAAAAAGTTAGATCGGAAAGGGTAAACCCCTTTCCAATCACGTATTCCAATCACCTTGATTGGAAAAGGGTTTTACATTCCAATCAGCATTCCAATCAACATTCCAATCAGCATTCCAATCAACATTCCAATCAGCATTCCAATCAACATTCCAATCAGCATTCCTTTCGCATTCCTTTTACATTCCAATTAGCATTCCTATTAGGATTCCAATCAGCATTCCAATCAGCATTCCAATCAACATTCCAATCAGCATTCCAATCAACATTCCAATCAACATTCCAATCAACATTCCAATCAGCATTCCTTTCGCATTCCTTTTACATTCCTATTAGCATTCCAATCAGCATTCCAATCAAAATTCCAATCAACATTCCAATTAGCATTCCAATCAGCATTCCAATCAGCATTCCAATCAGCATTCCAATCAACATTCCAATCAGCATTCCAATCAACATTCTAATCAAATTTATCACAAAAAAAAATCCTGTTGCATCTCTCTCTTACTTCACAAATTTCAATCTATCTCTCAAATATCACCACAATGAAACACATATCAAATACTCCGTCCCTCTCTCTCCTCACCATGAAACAGCCCCCAAAACTCTTTGAGATCTCCGTCCCCTGTTACTTCTCTTCCCAGAGCACCCAATTAATCTAAACCTAATTAATCTAACCACCAATCTCACAACCTTTCTAAAAAAAAAATCAACACCCGATGCGATGAAATTGGCTTCAAGATCCTAAAATGGGGTCTCAGGTAGGTTTTCTAATTTTTTGATTTGTTGAGTCCTTCTATCTTCTGTAGCGTCATTCTGTCGAGTCTGGTGTGACCGAGGGTGTTTGTTTGAGGGTGTTTGTTTGAGTCTGCGAGATGTGGGTTTGTTGAGAGTTGAGAGTCGTGGTGAGATTGAGGGGATCTTAGGAGAAGTACAATTGACTGCATGTGAGTTTTCTTGTAATCTTTAGAGAAAATCAATAGATCGATGATGATGAGATTCTGGTTGAATAGATCACAACGATCTTCATTCTTCTGAGGAAGATAAAACCGAATCTTAAACTGAGATCTTGGTTTTGATGTTTGAGTTGGTTGTTGTTTCGATGGGTCTATGTAGCAGGAGATTTGTTGTTGTTGAAAAGAGTGAGTCGGTTTGTGTTGAGAGTCTTGTGAGGGAGAGTGGTTTTGAGTCGAGAGGTGTGGGTGATGGTTGAGACGAGTGTGAGAGTATTCGGAAGGTGTGAGTTTTGGGTTTAGATGCCAGTCGAGAGTTGTGGGAGTCGGGATGTGTTGTTTGTGTCGAGGGAGAGTGTGAGGGGTGTCGAGAAGCTTGGTTTTGGTTTAAGGGTGAGAGGATGGTGTGTCGAGAGGGTCCGAGAGTGAGGGTGTTGAAGGTGTGTGTCGAGGGAGGGGAGTGAGTCGGAGTTGTTTTGAGTCTAGAGTGTGAGTTGTCAGTCGAGAGTCTAGATGTCGAGAGAGTTTTCGAGGGTGGGAAAACTTTTGATTTTGGTTTGTGGATAGAGTCCCGTTATGTTTGAATAAACATGCTTCGTTCGGAAGAGTCATTCGTTCGGAAGAGTTCCGAATCGGAAGATTTTGATTCGGAAGATTTCGAATCGGAAGATTTTGATTCGGAAGATTTTGATTCGGAAGATTTTGATTCGGAAGATTTTGATTCGGAAGATTTCGAATCGGAAGATTTCGTTCAGAAGTTTCTTCGTCCGGAACTTTTTCGTCCGGAACTTTTCGTCCGGAACTTTGAGTTTGATTCGGAACTTCTGGGTTTGATTCGGAACTTTAGGATCAGAAGAAACAGGTTCGAAACTTGATGAAACTGAGAGACGATGAATTGGACAGAAAAATGATATTGGACAGTTTGACAGTTGACCAACCCCAAAAAAAATGATAAAACTGATAATATATATAAAAAAATTAAAAATGGTTATATAAAAAATAGATTATAGAAAACCCAGTAAAAAAAACAGTTGGACCAAAAAAAAACTGGACAATAAAATAAATAAAAAAATTCTAAAATTGATAAAAAATTTCGAAATCGATAAACTTGATAGATTAAAAACAATAACAAAATACCAACTTTTTATGGAAAATGATGATTAACAAATTTGTGATTTTAATATAAAATAAGTAAATCAAACTTTTTATAGAAATTTGTGATTAAATTTGTGATTAAAAACAATAAAAATACAAACTTTTTATGTAAAAAATACAAACTTTTTAATGAAAAATACAAACTTTTTATGATCTAAAGCATAAAAACACAAACTTTATATATAAAAAATACAAACTTTTTAATATAAAAGCATGATTAAATCAAAAACCCACCAAAATCAAAAAGAAATAAAAGTAAGAATAAACCAATCAAACCTTGGCTCTTGATACCAATTGAAGGTCTACGAAATTAATGGCCTATTCTACATGATGATTTGATGGATTAAGATGGTTGATTTAGATGATAAATATAAAGTAGATGAAGAAAGGGGATGAGGGATTAGAGAGAGAAAGGAGAGAAGGGAGAGAAGAAGTTAGAGAGAGAAAGTTAAGATGGAAATGATTTGTGAAATGAATAATCAACAACCCATCCTAACATGCTAGGAGGGGATATATATAGCCCACCCTACATGTGGGCTATATGGACTATACATAAAGTAAATGGATCACGAGCCCATTACATAATTATCGTTGGAGCGACCGATCCTTCATAAATACGTAAAACGTATTTCCAACACATTCCAATCAACATTCCAATCAGCATTCCAATCAACATTCCAATCAGCATTCCAATCAACATTCCAATCAGCATTCCAATCAACATTCCAATCAGCATTCCAATCAACATTCCAATCAGCATTCCAATCAATATTCCAATTAGCTTATTTTACAATATTCAGATCATGTACCATTCTCCTATATTCCGATCAGAGCTCCTTTTAATATTCCGACCTGGCACCTTTCCGATGGGTACATTCCGATCGGGTGTATTCCGATTGGGAATTTTGTTTTGTTTTGATATTTTGTTTTAGTTAAAGTGTCAATTTTTCTTGTTTTATTTTTAGTTCATTTTTAATTCGTTTTGCATTTTTATTTAATTGTCAATTTACTTTTCGTTAAGTTTTAATTTTACGTCATTTAATTTCACGTCATTTACTTTTAACGTTTTAAATATTACACCGTTTATGTTTCAACTAATTTTAGTTTTAATTACTTGTCATTTATTTTTATGTCTTGCACATTTATTTTACCACAACCAAAAATATTTGATTCACCAAGAACAACTAATCTCACACAATTAACCGGAAATCAATTCGAGAAGATACCGAGAAAACGAACAATTTCAACCAGTAAAAATCATTATATTAGAGCACCTCCAATCAAATGTGCAAGGATATGCCGATGCTATTGTTATACCCGAGATACCCGCAAACACCTTTGAGCTCAAGACATCCATGATTACCTTGGTTTCAAACACACCATTTTTCGGGAGACCTAATGATGATCCACATGATCATATCAAGAAGTTTTTATCCCTTTGCAATACCCTTAAGTACAATGGAGTTCCCCATGATGCCATTAAGTTGATCCTAGTTCCATTCTCCTTAGAGAGCAATGCTAAGTATTGGCTAGATAAACAACCACCTAAGAGCATTACCACTTGGGATGAATTTACTAAGAAGTTTTTGAACAAGTTCTTTCCTCTATCTAAGACCACGGCTTTGAGAAACCTAATTATTGGATTTCAACAAAAACATAATCAAACCTTTAGTGATGATTGGGAAGAGTACAAGGAGTTATTGAAAAAATTACCTAATCATGGATTCAATGAAATTCACCAAATCAATACCTTCTACAATGGATTAAGACCACATCATCAAGATTCCCTCAACTTCTCCGCGGGTGGGGACATTCTTTCTAAATCCATACAATAGGCATGGGACATTATTCAGACTAAATCCATGGTGCAAACGAATACCCAAAATGATGAAAGAGTCCATGTTGTGAAAGATAGTACTCACACATCCTTTGATAATCAAATCCTGAAGAGTCACCAAGAGATACTTAAAACAATGGAAACAAATCAAGAGATGAATCTAAAGACAAATCAAGACATTTCCCAAGCCCTTAAGAACCTTTACTTGAACAAATTTTCTAATGATGTGAATACCATTGCTACTTCATGTGAGACTTGTGGAGGTCCTCATTCTTACCTACAATGTGACAAGGTTCAAAATTACCGAGGTGAATGTTATGCTTATCAAGATGAACATAGAGAGCACTTCAAACCTAACATCAACCCAAACAATCTCTCTTACAAGTCAAATAACTACCTTGCTCTACCCGGCTTTTCACCCCATCCACCCACCCAAAAGCAACCCAACCCTCCTCAATTCCTTCAAAGAAATCAAGGGCCTAGGCCAAATTACCAAGGAAACAACTATAGAGCACCCAACAACTTTCAACATCAAGGAAATAACTTTCATACAAACACTCAAGGATTTAACCAACCACCTCCACCCTTTCAAAGTCAAGGATACCATCAAGGTTATAATCAAGGATATCAGCAAAATGATACCTTTGAGCTACTTCAAAAGATGAACCAAGAAAACGAAAGAAGAATTCGTGAAAGTGAAAAGAGGACACAAGATCAAATGAGAGCCATGAATGTGGAGACTACCAAGAGGATTTTGATGATGATTAATCAAACACCACAAGGAGCTCTACCTTCAAACACATAAACAAATCCAAGAGCTAATGTCAATGCTATCACAACAAGAAGTGGAAAGACAAGTAATGATCCTTCACCTCCTATACCCACTTTGGTTAAACCTTCTATGTTTCCACCTTGTGATAAGCCTTCAACATCAAACTCACCACCTTCAAGCTCTACAGTTTCAACACCTACACCTTCTCATCCTACACCCACTACTCCTTTACCTTCTACACCTTCCAATGAAGAAACCAACAAAGAGAACCCTTCCACAACAACAACTACTCAACCTACACCAAAACCAAGCCTTCCTTACCCATCAAGATTGAGAAAAGAGAAACTTAAAATAAGGATGATATTCAAGTGTCAAACTTTTTGAGGATGTTCAAGCAACTTAACATTAACATATCCTTTGCGGAAGCTCTTGCTTATATGCCAAAGTTTGCTAAAATGTTCAAAGATCTCCTCTCCAATAAGGAAAAGCTGGTGGATTTGCCTAATACATCACTTAATGAGAATTGCTCTGCCGTGTTGCTCAAAACCTTACCTACAAAACTTGGAGATCTGGGGCGGTTTTTGATCCCTTGTAATTTTCTCGGGGTGGAAAATTGCATGGAACTAGCGGATCTTGGAGCAAGCATTAATCTCATGCCTTTATCGGTTTGGCAAAAACTCTCTCTTCCCGAGCTCACTCCTACTAGGATGACCCTTGAGTTAGCTAACCGTACCATAGCTTATCCGGTAGGCATTACGGAGGATGTGTTTGTAGGGGTTGATAAGTTTACCTTTCCCGCTGATTTTGTAGTGGTTGATTATGATATGGACCCGAGAGTTCCTCTTATTGTTGGTAGACCATTTTTAAGGACGGGTCGTACTCTTAGAGACGTGGCGGAAGGAGAACTAATTATGAGAGTTGAGGATGAGAAAGTGTTGTTTAAGCTAGGAAAAGTAACTAAGAAGTCTCAAGGTTGTGAAAAAATTAACATAGTGGATGTTCTTGATGAGGTGTGTGATGAGAATTTTCATGAAGCTTGTAAGAATGATAGTGAAAACATGCCTCATGTAGAGACCGTTGCCTCAATTGCTCCCTCCTTAACATCATTTGGAGAGAGTGATTTCCTCTTGGAGGAATTTGAGTCCAACTTCCTTGGTAATGATGATTCTCCCATCAATTGGGAAGAAGACATTCTCACTATCCAAAAGTTGCTCAATGAGGATCCCATTCCTTCACCTATTTCCCAAGAAGTTACCATTGATGAACCATCCATAGTGAAACCTTCCATTATGAGTCCACCTTCCCTTGAACTTAAGGATCTTCCATCACACCTTGAATATGCTTTCTTAGAGGGAAAAGAACAATTACCCGTGATCATAGCAAAAGACTTAAAAGATAATGAGAAGGAAAAACTCATAGAGGTGCTTAAGAAACATAAGCAAGCCATATCATGGAAAATATCTGATATAAGGGGAATTGATCCAAATTTTTATACACACAAAATCCTTATAGAGGATGATTACAAACCCGCCATTCAAAGACAAAGAAGGGTTAACCCTAAAATCCATGAGGTCATTAAAAAGGAAGTTATCAAACTCCTTGATGCGGGCATGATTTACCCCATTTCCGACTCTTCATGGGTTAGCCCGGTACATTGTGTTCCTAAGAAGGGTGGAATCACCGTAGTACCTAATGAGAACAATGAACTTATTCCTACTAGACTTTTCACGGGTTGGAGAGTTTTGTTAATGCAATAATGACTAAAAACGTTACTTGCATTTTTCGGTCTCACGTAGTTTTGATTACGACAATATGTAAAAACAAGCATTTACGAAAACAACGGAAAACGAATTCTTGAGTTCAAGTATTTTTCATTTTACCCATTTTCACTTAAGGTATGGATAAACATGTACTAACCTTAATCAAGTGATCAAGTGATTTAATCTTTTCTTAAAACTCACTTTTTATTAAATGTGACAAGTTTTTATTAAACTTTATTTTTAAGAAAATATTTTATTAAATTAATTATTTGAAATTTGAAAATGGCATATTCTTATTCTGTTAAGAATATCCTTTCAGGATATTTTATACCCAGATAAGACCTTTACCACTAAAGGACAAAAAGGAGCGGAGTCTAGTCCGGCGGTACCTTAGCGCCTAGGCGGTACCTTATCGATAAGGTACCGCGGGCTGTGATAAGGTACCGCGGGCAGAACTAGCCGTTGGCTCCTTTGTCCTTTAAATAGTTGGCCATTCTCAGCTTTTCACCTTACCTCTTTTGCACATTCATTTCCAGATTCAAACCCCTTCTTTAATCACTCAAATCTTTGATCATTTGTTTGATTATTACTTGTTTAAGAAGTGAATCTTGTTCTTCCATCTCTTCCTCTCCAAGTGCAAAGAGAAGAACACTATCCTAGTGAAGTGTTGAGTCCACCACCAAAGATCCATTGAAGATCAATTTTTATATATTTGTAGTTGTGTCATAGTTGTGAAGATCCAAGTAGTTGTGTCTATTTGGAAGTTGTGTATGTACTAAGTATAGTTGTGTAGATTAGTCCTAGCTACGATTAGGGCTCGACTTTTAGCTTAGAGTCGGAAATTGGTTAAGCGACGTGTACGGTTTTCTCCACCATAAGGAGCTTGTTGTGTAGTGAACTCTCGAGTAAGGAGTACTCGAGGAGTGGAGTAGGAACGAGGAGTGAGCTTCGTTGCCGAACCACCACAAATCCTTGGTGTTCGGTTTGATCTTTCTTTACCCTTAACTCTTTACATTCCTTATTACTTTTTGCATATACATGTGTTAATATTAGATTAGCTACACTATTATTCTTTATTCTTTGTGGATATATTTTTGTTAGTATTAGTTTAGCTACACTATCATTGTTCATATTTGTGCATAAGAAGATTTCACATATTTTCTCAAGCCTAAGTTTTTTGAAAAAGGATTTTTGGAAACCATATTTTAACAAGTAAATTTTAAGAAACTATTCAACCCCCCTTCTAGTTTCTACAATTGGTATCAGAGCGGGTTGCTCTAGAATTTTTAAAGTATATTGTATTTTAAAACTTGAATCGATCTATGGATTCCAACAAGTACCTAGAAGGGCAATCTATGCAAAGACCACTACTTTTTGAAACCGATAGTTTCATTTATTGGAAAAATAGATTTGAAACTTATGTGAAATCAAAAGATTTAGATCTTTGGCATGTTATTACCAATGGTGATTTTTTACCCTTTCAATTTAATGAAGTTTCTAAAACAAAAGAATTAGTCACTTTTGACAAAGCTAATGATGATACTAAAAAGAAACTTTCAAAAAATAATGAGGCTAAAATGGTGATTTATAATGCTTTGCCTAAGAAAGAGTATGAAAGAATTTTTATGTGTGAAACCGCTAAAGATATTTGGAACACTCTTTTAGTAACCCACCAAGGTAATAGCCAAGTCAAAGAAAGTAAAATCGATCTTCTTGTCCAACAATATGAACAATTTGTCATCTTAGAAGATGAAACTATTGATAGTGCATTTGCTAGGTTTAACACCATTATTACTAGTCTAAAAGCACTTGATGAAGGTTTTTCTAGCAAGAACAATGTTAGGAAGTTTCTAAGGGCCTTACATCCAAAGTGGAGAGCAAAAGTCACGGCTATTAAAGAGTCGAAAGATCTCTCAACTTTATCACTCGATGAACTCATAGGAAACTTGAAGGTTCATGAGATGATAATTTTGAAGGACTCGGAATTAGTAAAAACCAAGAGTGAAAGGAAATCTCTTGCACTTAAAGCCAAGAAGGCACAAAGTGACCATGATAGTTCCTCGGAAAGTGATGACGAGGAGTATGCATTGGCGGTGAGAGATTTCAAGAAGTTCTTCAAGAGACGAGGTCAACACGTTAGGCAACCAAACTATGACAAGAAACCATTGTCAAAGAATCGGTTTGTCAAGAACGAAAAAGGTGATAGGAGTTTCTTTAGATGTGGTGATCCAAATCACTTCATTGGTGATTCTCCAAAGCCCGCTCGTGATAAGAACCACACGGCATTCGTTAGTGGTGCTTGGAGCGATGGCGGTGAAGATGTGACAACCCCAAAGAGGAGAAATGTCTTATGGCTCACACTTCTAAAGAGGTACATTCCGAAACCGAATAGTATAGCAATGATAGTTCCACTTTAGATGATATTGAATTTGAAGGCAAATATGATAGCTTACACAAACTTAGTCTTAAATTCATAGAAAAGAATAAAACCTTAAAATCAAGCAAAAATAAGCTTGAAAATGAGATCAATGAACTTAGGGAGAAATTGGCTAAACTTGAGAAAAACAAAGAGGTTGATTTAGGTTGCTTAAGTTGTGAGAAACTTAGATTAGAGAATGATGATCTCAAGAGCACCTCCATTAAATTGGAAAAGTTCATGAAAGGTACTAGTGCTCTTGATGATATGTTAAACAAACAAGTTCATTCTAAGGAAAAACTTGGTCTAGGTTTTAACTCAAATGAAGCCTCAACTAGTGAACCAAAACAAGTCAGGTTTTCACAGAAAACACCTTCTGGACGCGGTTCCACATTGTATGGCACGGTTCCTTATCACTATGGAACCGCGGCCATAGATAAGGTACCGCGGCCAGAAGCTGATTTTTGTGAAAACTCTGAACTTTCTGAAAAATCTAAGTTAAATGAAAAACCAAAGCATCTTACTGTTAATAAGGTTCAATTACCCATACTTGACGACAATGCTATTAGTAAGTTCTATAAGCCGTTAAGTAAACCTCTCATGGGAAATAGAAGTTTATCTAGACTATCTTCTACTCCACCTAGAGTACGGAATGAGTCTAAGCCTAGAAGTAGAACGACAACGCCTACAAGAGATAATCAAAACAACTCACGAACTAGAAGTAAAACTCCAACACCTAGAAAAAATAATAATAACTCTAAAACTAGATCAAACACACCTAGGAGAAGTAATAAACAACAAAATGGTTACATGAATTACTACCCTCCTCCATTTTGTTCTCCATGGGGAATCCTCACCTCATTCATTCATCCCAACCAAATGCAAGGGATGTTTGGAACTAACAATTTTGGACCCATGAGATATTGGGGACCAAATGTTTGATCTTGTGTATTGTTACCTAGATATGCTTGGGAATTAATTTGGAGCCCGATGAGTGGATTAAGGATAGTGGATGTTCTAAACACATGATGGGTAATCGAAGTTTGTTCTCGCATTACAAAGCATATGATGGAGGTAACGTCACATTCGCTAGTAGTCTACGTGGTAATATCATTGGCAAAGGTACGGTTTCTCTTGACTCCATGACCATTGAAAATGTTGAGCACGTAGATAACTTAGGTTTTAACCTTTTAAGTATAGGTCAAATTTGTGATAATAAGTGTAAGGTCATCTTTTCGGAACATGACAGTGAAATCGTAAAAGATGGAAAAGTCATTGGAAAATGTGTTAGAAAGCATGGGCTTTATGTCATGAAGGTTAATAAGAAGTCAAAAGACAACATATGTCTTGCGACTATAGATGATAGTTCTACTCTTTGGCATAGGAGATTAGGTCACGCTAATATGCGTTTAATTCAATCTTTAGTCTCTAAGGAGTTGGTAAGACACCTCCCCAAGATTAAGTTTGATAGTCACTTTTGTGATGCTTGAAAAGTTGGAAAGCAAGTTCACTCAAATCACAAACCCAAGAATTTGGTTTCGACCTCTCGGTGCTTAGAGCTCCTACATATGGATCTCTTTGGACCTTCCGCCATACGGAGTTATGGAGGTAACCTTTATACCCTAGTTATAGTTGACGACTATTCTAGATTCACTTGGACTAGATTTTTGGCATCTAAGAATGAAGCTTTCGATCACTTCGAAATCTTTAGTCGGAGAATTCAAAATCAACTAGGATGTTTAATTGTTTCTATTAGGACGGATCATGGTAGGGAATTTGATAATGAAGTGCAATTTGGTGCCTTTTGTGAAGCTCATGGTATTACCCATAACTTCTCGGCTCCTCGCACTCCACAATCAAATGGGGTAGTTGAAAGGAAGAATAGGACTCTCCAAGAGATGAGTAGGACGATGTTAAACGAGCAATCGTTGCCTCAAAAGTTTTGGTGCAATGCCGTAGATACATCGACTTATATTCTCAACCGAATTCTTATTCGACCTTTCCTAGGAAAGACCCCCTATGAGATTCTTAAAGGTAAGAAACCCTCATTAGAATACTTTAGGGTGTTTGGAAGCAAGTGCTTTATCCTCAACACCAAAGACTACCTTACCAAGTTTGACCCAAAGTCTTACGAAGGTATCCTTTTAGGTTATTCCCAAACTAGTAAGGCATACATAGTCCTAAATAGAACCTCAGGGGTTATTGAAGAATCACTCAATGTAACCTTTGATGAAACCCCTCCTTCACCCAAGACCCACCATTGGTTGATGATGACTTGGATGAATTAGAAGTAGTTAAAGCCAAAGAGGTTAGAAAAATAGGAGTTGAAGACCTTAGTGTTGAAAAGGAAGTAAACATTAAGGAGTCTAGGGATCATACTCTCATTAATGTCATTGGTGACTTAAATCAAAGGACCCTAAGATCTCAAGTCCAAAACCAAAGCAACTTCTTTTGTTTTGTCTCCTTGATTGAACCTAAGAATGTTAAAGAAGCCTTGACGGATGAGAGTTGGGTCATTGCGATGCAAGAAGAATTGAATCAATTCGTTGCCAACGATGTTTGGGAACTTGTTCCTCCACCTAGAAGTTCTACCATTATAGGAACCAAATGGGTATTTAGGAATAAGCTAGATGAGAATGGTGTTGTGTCTCGTAACAAGGCTAGACTTATAGCTCAAGGCTATAATCAACAAGAAGGGATTGATTATGACGAGACATATGCACCGATAGCTAGATTAGAATCAATTAGAATCCTTTTAGCCTACGCTTGTGCCTTAGATATTAAGCTTCAACAAATGGATGTAAAGAGTGCATTTCTTAACGGTTTGATCAATGAGGAGGTATATGTGGCTCAACCTCCCGGCTTCATTGATTTTGAGAAACCGGACCATGTTTACAAGCTTAAGAAAGCACTTTATGGACTCAAACAAGCACCCAAAGCTTGGTATGATAGACTTAAAGCGTTTCTTGTTAAACATGAGTATACCATGGATATGGTAGACAATACACTCTTTACAAAGAAGAAAGGTCCTCACCTCATAATCGTACAAATATATGTTGATGACATTATATTTGGCTCAACTTGTCAAGAATTGTGTGATGACTTTGCCAAAATCATGCATGATGAGTTTGAAATGAGTATGATGGGAGAACTTAACTTCTTTTTAGGACTCCAAATTAAACAAATGGACGATGGTATTTTCTTTAGTCAATCTAAGTACGCTAAAGAAATGCTAAAGAAATTTGGATTAGAAGAATCTAGACCAATGAAGACCCCTATGGCCTCGGATACTAAACTCACCGTAGATGATGATTGTGAGTCGGTATACAACACCAAATATAGAGGTATGATTGGTAGTTTGTTTTACCTAACGGCAAGTCGACAGGATATCATGTTTAGTGTTTGCCTTTGTGCTCGCTTCCAAGAGGCTCCCAAAACCTCTCACCTTGAAGCGGTTAAGCGTATCTTCCGATACATTAAAGGCACTATACATTTAGGATTATGGTATCCTAAAGGGACCGACGTAGAAACCATTGTCTACGCGGACTCGGATCATGCGGGAGACTATGTGGACCGGAAAAGCACTAGTGGAGTTTGTACCTTCATGGGTTGTTGTTTAACTTCTTGGTTCTCTAAGAAACAAACCGCTCTTGCGATATCCACCACGGAAGCCGAGTATGTGAGTGCCGGTAAAGCATGCCAACAAGCTCTATGGATGAAGCAAGCGCTTGTTGATTACGGGATTTCTCTTGATGATGTTCCCATCATGTGCGATAATAAAGGCGCTATAGACCTAAGCAAGAATACCGTGCAACATTCGCGAACCAAACACATAGAAATTAAACACCATTTCCTTAGAGATAATGTTCAAAAGGGGAACATTACTATCGAAAAGGTGCCCTCCGAGGACAACTTAGCCGATATCTTCACTAAGCCACTTAAGAGGGAACCTTTTTATTACTTGCGTCTAGGTCTAGGATTAATGGAACATCTTCCTTAAATTCTTTTCTTCTTGTGTGTTTTCTCCTACCACCTTGAGTCCTTGAGTCTTTTAAGATTCTTTTGAAAAATCTTCTCATCTTCTCTTCAAAACTCTCAAAGTCTCTTTCGAAAACGGTTGAGAAACTCGTTTAACATTGTTAATTCAATCTAAAAACGATTTTTCATAGATTCTCGCTATTAATATAGAGCTTACATAATTCATATGTATGATTCTCTCAAACATAGCAAGAACAAGATTGAATCATGGAGGATCATTGTGTCATAAGGTCTTGTCTTACACACCTCCTACATTGATTTTTTTTTTTGTATTTTAGTCAAATCTCTATTTGGTAAGTTTGCATATACTTTTCTTGTCTATCTTAGCTTTTAAGCACATCCCTATGATAAGTTAGACTAGAAAAATAAGATTTGCTGAAAAATCCTTCTCCAAACACCAAACCCTGCTTCTGCAGGCGGTTCCATAAGTGAGCCGCGGTACCTTATTGATAAGGTACCGCCACCATAGATAAGGAACCGCCTACAGTGGCCTTCCTTTTCGGGTTTTTGTCTGAAACTCCAGATTTGCTCCAACCTTTTTGAGAATCTTTGTTTCAAACCCTTTGACCACCCCAAAAATACCCTAAGCCTTCCCTATTTAAACCATAAGCATTTTGCATTCTTCACATCCAAAATGTCTTTTTCTCCAAATGAAAGCCTTGAATCTCCTCCATTTTCTCCAATTGCTTTCAATCCAAACCCACCCAAGAACACTCTTAATCACATTTCTCCTACCAAGAATGTTGATTGTGGAACTTCCTTCCTTCCACCACCACCCTTTAGTGTTCTTCCTCCTTCTCATGATAATGTCATGCATCATGGAACATATTGTCATTGTTGTCAATATCAACATCTTGCTATGGCACACATCCATGAGGAGTTGAGCTACATTAAGAGTCTCTTAATCAAGCCTCCTCTTCATTTTGATTATGAGATCTCCAACAAGCCACCACCACCACCCTCCGCTATTACCTTGTCTTTCATATAAGCATTGGTTGCTTATCCTCAAGACACCAAATTCAAGCAAATCTTAGAATTCTAGAATAACTAGGATTAGATTTATGCTTTTGGCTTGTTTACTTTTTTTTTTTTTTCATACTTCCTTGTATGATGTTTCTTTAGTAACCTATCTTGGATCTTTGTCATTGTGTTTTCTTCTCTTTTAAATTTTTTTGTGACCTATTGCTATATAATGTTGGTTGTTTCTTTTGTTCAACTAACCCTTCTATGTAGCTTGTCATCATATCTCGATTCCCCGGTGCCCCAAGCTAGGGGGAGTAAGCACCAAGGGGGAGTCTTTGTAAAGTCCGTTTCTTCAACACCGGCTTACGCAACCTTTTTGCTTCGACAAAGGGGGAGAAATGAATAAACTCGTCTTCGAAAATCTTGTTTTTTTGTCTGATTGAGTTTATGTATTGTCGGAATCAAAAAGGGGGAGATTGTTAATGCAATAATGACTAAAAACGTTACTTGCATTTTTCGGTCTCGCTTAGTTTTGATTACGACAATATGTAAAAACAAGCATTTACGAAAACAACGAAAAACGAATTCTTGAGTTCAAGTATTTTTCATTTTACCCATTTTCACTTAAGGTATGGATAAACAAGTACTAACCTTAATCAAGTGATCAAGTGATTTAATCTTTTCTTAAAACTCACTTTTTATTAAATGTGACAAGTTTTTATTAAACTTTATTTTTAAGAAAATATTTTATTAAATTAATTATTTGAAATTTAAAAATGGCATATTCTTATTCTGTTAAGAATATCCTTTCAAGATATTTTTATACCCAGATAAGACCTCCACCACTAAAGGACAAAAAGGAGCGGAGTCTAGTCTGGCGGTACCTTAGCGCCTAGGCGGTACCTTATCGATAAGGTACCGCGGGCTGTGATAAGGTACCGCGGGCAGAACTAGCCGTTGGCTCCTTTGTCCTTTAAATAGTTGGTCATTCTCAGCTTTTCACCTTACCTCTTTTGCACATTCATTTCCAGATTCAAACCCCTTCTTTAATCACTCAAATCTTTGATCATTTGTTTGATTATTACTTGTTTAAGAAGTGAATCTTGTTCTTCCATCTCTTCCTCTCCAAGTGCAAAGAGAAGAACACTATCCTAGTGAAGTGTTGAGTCCACCACCAAACATCCATTGAAGATCAATTTTTATATACTTGTAGTTGTGTCATAGTTGTGAAGATCCAAGTAGTTGTGTCTATTTGGAAGTTGTGTATATACTAAGTATAGTTGTGTAGATTGGTCCTAGCTACGATTAGGGCTCGACTTTTAGCTTAGATTCGGAAATTGGTTAAGCGACGTGTACGGTTTTCTCCACCATAAGGAGCTTGTTGTGTAGTGAACTCTCGAGTAAGGAGTACTCGAGGAGTGGAGTAGGAACGAGGAGTGAGCTTCGTTGCCGAACCTCTATAAATCCTTGGTGTTCGGTTTGATCTTTCTTTACCCTTAACTCTTTACATTCCTTATTACTTTTTGCATATACATGTGTTAATATTAGATTAGCTACACTATTATTCTTTATTCTTTGTGGATATATTTTTTTTAGTATTAGTTTAGCTACACTATCATTGTTCATATTTGTGCATAAGAAGATTTCACATATTTCCTCAAGCCTAAGTTTTTTGAAAAAGGATTTTTGGAAACCATATTTTAACAAGTAAATTTTAAGAAACTATTCAACCCCCCTTCTAGTTTCTACAAGTTTGTATCGATTATAGGAAGCTCAATGATGCTACTAGGAAAGATCATTTTCCATTTCCTTTTATGGACCAAATGCTTGAACGCTTAGCGGGAAATGAGTACTATTGCTTTTTAGATGGATTCTCGGGTTATTTCCAAATACCTATTGATCCAAAGGATCAAGAAAAGACCACATTCACTTGTCCCTATGGTACATTTGCTTACAAGAGAATGTATTTTGGTTTATGCAATGCACCGGGCACATTCCAAAGGTGTATGATGGCAATCTTTCATGACATGATTGAACACACTATGGAAGTTTTCATGGATCATTTCTCGGTCTTTGGAGATTCATTCACTTCTTGTCTCTCCCATTTGGAACGTATGCTTAAGAGGTGTGAAGAAACACGTCTTGTTCTTAATTGGGAGAAGTGTCATTTCATGGTCAAAGAGGGGATAGTTTTGGGACATAAGATATCCAATAAAGGTTTAGAAGTGGATCGAGGTAAAATTGATGTTATTGCTAAACTTCCCCCACCTACCACGGTGAAACGAGTTAGGAGTTTTTTGGGTTATGCGGGTTTCTATAGACGTTTTATACAAGATTTTTCTAAGATTGCAAGATCGATGACCCACCTCTTGGAAAAAGAGGCTCCTTTCATTTTTACCCAAGAGTGTTTAGACTCTTTTGAGATACTTAAGGAAAAGTTGACTAAGGCTCCCGTTTTGGTTTCTCCAAATTGGGATTTTCCTTTTGAGCTCATGTGTGACGCTAGTGATTATGCCGTGGGGGCCGTGTTAGGACAAAGAGTGAATAAGCATTTTCAACCTATACACTATGCTAGTAAAACAATGACGGGTGCTCAACTTCATTATACCACCACGGAAAAAGAGTTACTTGCTATAGTTTATGCCTTTGAGAAATTTAGACCCTATCATGTGCTTTTGAAGACCATAGTCTAACGGATCATTCCGCTCTCAAGTACCTCATGACAAAGCAAGATGCTAAGCCTATACTTTTGAGATGGGTTTTATTGCTACAAGAGTTTTCCATTGAGATACGTGATAAGAAAGGAGCCGAGAATTTAGCGGCGGATCACTTGAGTAGACTTGAGCATCCTTTTCAAGGTGAATTGCCTCATAAGGAAATTAATGAATCCTTTCCATTAGAGGAGCTCATGTCTATCTCTTCAAAGAGGATTCCACCCCTTGGTTTGTGGATATTGCAAACTATCTTGTGGGGGATGTGCTAATAGAGGGTCTCACTTCACAACAAAAGAAGAAATTTCTTAAGGAAGTAAAATACTACTTTTGGGATGACCCTTACCTCTTTAGGCAATGTGCGGACCAAATCATTAGACGGTGTGTAGATGGGCCCGGAGAATTTAAGATCTTAGAATCTTGTCATCAAGGACCTACGGGTGGCCATTTTGGGCCCAACTACACCGCCAAGAAAGTCTTTGATTCGGGTTTCTATTGGCCTTCAATATACAAAGATGCCCAAGAGATGGTGAAATTTTGTGATGTATGTCAAAGACAAGGAAAAATTAATCAACGAGATGAGATGCCACAAAAATTCATACAAGAGTGTGAGATTTTTGATGTATGGGGAATAGATTTCATGGGACCTTTTCCATCATCTAAGGGAAATAAGTATATACTCGTAGCCGTGGACTATGTTTCAAAGTGGTTTGAGGCCAAAGCCTTGCCTACTAATGATGCTCGAGTTGTAGTGAAATTCTTGAAGCAATTATTTGCTAGATTTGGTGTACCTCGGGCTATCATAAGTGATCTTGGGACTCATTTTTGTAATGATCAATTTACAAGAGTCATGAAGAAGTATGGTGTTAACCATAGACTTTCTACCGCGTATCACCCTCAAACCAATGGGCAAACCGAGGTCACAAATCGTGGTTTAAAGAGAATTTTGGAGAGAACGGTGGGAGAGCATCGAGCTTATTGGTCGGATAAGCTTGATGATGCTTTGTGGACTTTTAGGACGGCTTTTAAGGCACCAATTGGTTGTACTCCATATAGGCTTGTCTATGGAAAAGCATGCCACCTCCCATCCGATTTAGAGCATAAGGCTTCATGGGCTCTTAAATGGGCAAAGTTTGATTTAAACCAAGCCGGTTCACATAGGAAATACCAACTCAATGAGATGGATGAATTGAGAGCCAATTCTTATGAGAACTCGTTGATTTACAAGGAAAAGACTAAGCAATTGCATGATGCTAAGATCAAGAACCGTGATTTCAAAGTTGGAGAGCCGGTTCTCCTCTTTAACTCAAGATTGAAACTCTTTGTGGGAAAGCTTAAGTCAAGATGGCCCGGTCCATTCACTATTGCTCAAGTATTTCCATATAGGACTATTGAGTTGTCACAACCAAATGGCCCAAATTTCAGAGTGAATGGTCATCGTGTTAAGCATTACTTTGGGGAGTACATTTCCGTGGAAATGGTCCAAGAGATCCCCATTTTGCCTATGAATTAATTCATTGTGGGAAGAGTCGAGCTAGAGACTCCATAAATCAAGCTTGAATAACTAGGCTTAGAGTTTTTAGACTTAGAGTGTGGTAGGATAGAAATAAGGGTATAAACTTGAGGATAAGTGTAGGGGGAGACCTTCCTTTTGTCTTCATGTTGTTTGTAGGGTTGCTCTCTCTCATCGCATGCATTGGAGCTTATGGAGGAGGCCCTTATATCCGGTTCACTTTGTTACTATTGTGATTTTTCATAACCACATTGTGATTAAAAATGAATTCACTATAGTTATTCTTTCCTTAACTTGAGTTAAACAAAGTACGGAATGTCATAAGTGTAGGAGAATTTACTCCAATGCTCTTAAACATTGAGGACAATGTTTATCTTAAGTGTAGGGGGGGTCTTCTATCGAAGTGACCTTACCTAGAACTTTGTCATTGACCTTCATGATAACTTGGAAATTAATTTTTCAACTATTTTTCAGATTGTTGATCTACTTTGGCCACCAAAAATATGCATTCATAATTTTTGCATCAATCATTTTTCATTTGCATAACACATTTGCATTGTATATATTTCTTCTTTTATTTTTCATCAAAAATATATAAAAAGAAAAAAATATATAATAAAGGACATGGTTTAACAAATTTAGACTTCTTTGACATATTAGGCCCGCCATGGATATTTTGACTCAACCCGAGTTTGCTTGTCTAAGCATTCTCTAGCTAGTAGCCTTAACCATGTAGACCTTTATTGGTTTATTAGGCTAAGCATCCACTAGTCTCATTATTTGAGATTTTTAACTGTGGAGAACAAGAGATGAAGAGTTTGAAATAAGTGTTAAGGTCTAGATAGACCTCATATTCATTAATTGTGGCTTTTATATCCCCTTTCGTAACCTTTAATTTCTTGTCAACGCATGTATATATGTTAATAAATAATCAAGAACGGTTTTAATCGGTTTGTAGTCTCTTATGCATTTTTGACTAATCATTCGTGGTTGGTATAAGTACGTCTTAAGATTCTAAGTCAGGACGTTTTATGTGTACTAGACTTATGTCATACTTAATCCTTGGCGGGTGTTTTTCCTTTTATTCTTTTCAACTTTCTTTGTGAGGAATAAAGAAAAATAAGAGCGGCTTATGAAAAAAATGAGTGGCTAGAAAAAAAAGAGAAAAAGAAAAAAAATAATTATACAAGACTCCCAAGAGGGGCAGTGAAGTGTTAATTATAGTAACTATTGAATTCCAGTATTACTCTCACAAGGGTTGCGGGGATTTAATAGTTGCTCCAGTCTAATATTACCCTGACGGGTTGCGGGATTGAAGATCCAAAGTCCCAAAAAGGCGGCGGATATAAATTATTACGTGAGTTTTGTTTTTCTTTCCTTAGCGAATGTGTAGCTACTTATTAATGCATGACATAAGGATCTTACACATAAGGCGAATGACTTATTATTCTTGAGTCGGACTTATATTAATTGTGGGCGGTTTTTCGAGTAATGGATGAGATGATTACTTAGGATTAAAGCCGTGCTTCCTTATTTTGAGATTTTACATTTCTTATATTTCACGCATTAAATAATGACAAATTTGCTCTCAAGTAATTTGCTCAAATAATAACCGGTCTTAGAGGAATAATAAGTGGGGGTATGAGAGTAACACAATTAATCTATATGAATAAGTTGACGCACTTTCACTTGTGGACAACAATGATCTTGTTTTTAAGCTTGGTTTGAGGAAAGTGAAACTTGAGGGTGATAAGTGTTCATGGTACCAAAAGCCCTAATCAAAGTCAATGATTTTTTATGAGTTATTTCCATCAAATCATTTCAAGAAAATCCAAAAATATATAAATAGGATTATTTTCCTTTGCATTGCATTGTATAAAATCAAAATCATGCATCATATAGTGTAGAGTAGTGTAAAAGCATTTCATATTGGCCAAGGTAGGTTAATTATGAGAAAAGTGTAAACTGGTGCTTTAAAATGTGGCATTGCATGAGGTCATGGCAATGATCAAGTGTAGGGGATTTGATATGAGCAAATTCTCATATCAATAACATCACAAATCAACCTAAAACACATAGCAAATACCTAACTTTTATACATAAAAGCAGTATTATGGGGTATGTTTTGTGTTTGTGCTTGTTTAGGTAACAAAGATACAAATTTGGAGCAAACAAGTGAAATCAAGCCTTAAAGATGAAGAAAAGACAAGAGAAGGATCAAAAGTGACAAGCCTTGCAAAGATAAAGGACCTATCTTGACACATTCAAAAGATGAAGGACTAAAGTGCAATATTGAGAAAGTCAAGATTAAATTCAAATATGGTCAACATTCAAGTCAGCAAGTCAAAGGGTGATTTATGAACAAGTTTGAAGTTTGAAGGATCAAAATTGCCAAAGAAATGAAGCTTGGGGGCTTAATTCCTATTCTGCCTAACTACAAGGGATTAACTTGACAAATTTCACACTACTTTGGGGCTTGATCCGGTTCAACATGTGATAGCCATTGAGAAGGAAGAAAAAGTGGCACACGGATTGCCACATCCATGCCACCTCACCCACTACTATAACCTTTCCTTTAAATGCCAATCACAACAGTGAGGCGCACTCACACTCCATCAGCCATTCATATTTCACTTTTCTGATAATGATACGCAACACATATCTTCCACCAATAAAACAACGCCACGTGTCATGTTCAAACTATCAAACGAACCCAGAACTGAGATCAAGCTACACTGTATTTCAAAGAAAGATATCAACATGAAAGTTGCTCATTTTCAAGAGAGGAACACAATGGTAGCAACCAATTAGCTTGAAATTTACTCAATCAAAAACCCTCAAATGGAGCTTTCCAACGGCTATGAGCAATTGAAAGATTTAAGCCACGTGGAAGGAATCTATTGGTTGCAACACGTCACCAGATTCCAACTCACAAGATCCCAACCTCTATAAATACCCAGTCAAGCTTTCATTTCATGTATGTAGTTAGTGTATGTTTTTTCACACACTTGTAGAATTTCCTCTCTTTTCACTTCCAATTCAGTTAGAACTCCTCTTAAGTGACTGATAGTCACTTAAGAGGTAGTTAGATATTTGTAAAAGTCTTGTAACAGATTTTCCCACCATTAATGAAATTCAAACCTTCACTATCCCTCAATTTTCATTCTCTTACTTGCATTACTATAATTCTAGTGTTACTGTGTGTTTCTTTTGATCATCCATGATCAATGGAACTTGATTGATGATTTGAAGACTTTTAGCTGATTCAGAATCGATTTGCAGTCCATTTTCAGTCCATTTGTAGCAGTGTAGCAGGGTAGATGATTGTAGCAGATTATGGTGATGAAATGATGGTGATTGGTTGTTAATTCATGGCGTTTTGTTGATCTGAATAAGCTCAGCGCTTATTACTCCATCAAAGGAGGCTTCACTAGCTAAAAGGAACTCATTCTTGTTTAAAATTACACTTAACTATGTTGCATGCTTAATACCTAGTGTAACTCTTAAATGCTGAACTGAGATTGTGCTAGCTTGATTGTAGTGTAAAATTGTTTTTGGATTGCTTACTTGAAGTCTGTTAGCTTATAATTCAGTTTTCACTTGTTCAAATTGGTTTTAATCAGTCCAAGTTTTAGTATTTGCTCACTTCTAGTTCTTACAAGTAAACTAGTTGGATTTTTCTCTTAAACCAGTTTATTTCATCTATAGAACAAGTCTAGATAAGTGACTTAATCTGTCATTCACTTGTGCTTAAAAAGATTTTGAAAAAGTTCGTATCAACTTTTGTAAGTGGTGTTTGGATTTAGATAATTGTGGTGATCAAGTTTGGAAAACCTGTTGTTTAAAGTTCACTTATACTCAAGAAGTGAGTATAAGTCTTTTTGGAAAGATTTTGTGGTCAAACTTGTTTTCAAACAGGCAATTGGTACTTGAAAAAGTTTGGGTCAAGTTTTGATAAAGGATTTTAGTAAAACTTGCAATCTTTGATTCCTCACCATTACTTTGTTTCTTGACGTTTTTAGCTAAATCTTGTTTACACTTGTAGCTTAACATCCAAATTTTCACTACTTATAAAGAAATTCTATAGTATTAGATTTTGAGTGAGCTTTTAGCTTATAAATAAGCACTTAGACCATTTGTTAGTTTCTGTAATAAATAGCTTACTGTTTTCAAATATCAGCAAATCTACTTCATTAATCAATTGATTTTCTTTCACAAAATCATTAGCAAACATGTCTTGAGTGAATCCAAAGATTTTCAGCTTTTTGATATTTTTGGTCAAACCTTGGTAAAATAAGCATTTTTGGCTTATTGAGGATTCCAGCTTATTCTGTTGATGAATTTCAAAACTAAAAGACATTCCAAGCTTCTTTAGACTTGATTAATCAGTTTTTGCAAGAAAACCACATATTGGATGTTTGGATTCGTTTTGAGCTTATTGTGAGCTTATTGTGATAAGCTAAATCGAGATTTAACAGCTTTTAGCAAAATTCCTTTTACCAGTCTAGCTTAAATTGGATTTCAAGAATTTTAGAAAAAACCCGAATCATTTCGGTTGGGAATTAAGCTCATTCTAGCTTATTCGAGTGCTATAGCCCGTTTTTGGAAAAGTTAATACTTTTTTTGCACTTTGGTCCCTAGCTTTTCCTAGACTTGTTAATTAGCTTTGAAAGTTTAATTTTTCTAGGGTTTGCATTACTTGGTCCCTGGAATTTAGTTTGTTACAATTTTGGTTAGTTAGTTTTGAATTTTGTTAGTTTGTTTGATTAGTTGGTTACATTTTTCATATTTGATCCCTAGACTTTCTGATTTTACATTTCTAGTCCCTATATTTCGTTTTCTTTACATTTCAAGTACTCTTACATTTTATGCATTAAAAACTTGTACTTTGTGAATATTTTGTGGTAATTGCACTTTGTTTTACGGTTAAGTAGATCTATAATATTTTCCAATTTTTACGTGATTGTTTGAATTAGACCTAGAATCCAAATAATCCTTTAACAACAAAAAAAATTTCAAACTTGATATTAGTAGGCCTTTTAATTTGTCTTGAGTCGAGAAAAAAACGAACTTTCAAATACTTAATATTAACCACTAATGTACTTTCGGACTATCTAGTCTTCGTTGATGTTGCAGTCGCGGTTCTGGAAGAACAAAATAGGCATAACAATAGGGAAGACCGGTAGACCAATTCAAGACAGGTGGAGGATTTGGTGGTGACAAGAGGTAGGTAAACGGAACATGGCTCTAGTAGGAGTCATGGTAAATCTAAAACAAGGAGGAAGAAGAATGGTTTAAAGTGCTTCAAATACGGGAAGCCGGGTTACTTCAAGAAAGATTTTAGGGGTTTTAATACCTCTAATCCTCAAGGAAATGTCGTTAGCACTTCAGAAGATAGTAACACCCTTTGTTGTTAAGAAGCAGTTGCAAATGAAGGAAGAAAGAGATTTGTAGATGTATGGTTATTTGATACGGGAGCTACTTTTCATATGACCGCAAGAAGAGAATGGTTTCATCAATATAAACCAATCTCTGGAGGCGGATCTGTGTACAGTTGCAATGATCATGAACTAAAGATCATTGGAATTGGAAGTATCATGGTGAAGATGCATGATGGTACAATTCATACTATTCGGGATGTGCGACACGTGGAGGGCTTGAAAAAGAACTTATTGTCCCTTGGACAATTGGATGATCTTGGTTGCAGGTGGAAATACAAAACAAGGTCATGAAAGTCATAAAAGGCGCGCTTGTACTTATGATAGGAGAAAAGGTGGCTGCAAACTTATACCAGCTAAAGGGAGACATAATAAAGTAAGGAGAAGCATCGGTTGCTTCATATAGTCGAAGTCATAGAGTTGTAGTAACATGGCATAAGAAGCTTGGACATATGTCTGAACAAGGAATGAAGATTCTTGTTGAAAGAAAGCTACTTCCTGGCCTCACAAAGGTTTCTTTACCTTTCTGTGACCATTATGTTATCAGCAAGAAACATCGTTTAAGGTTCAAAACATCAAATTCTAGAAGTGATATAGTTATGGAATTGGTTCATTGTGGCAAGCACCGGTTCAATCCATGGGAGGAGCAAAGTATTGTGTATCCTTTATTGATGACTATTCTAAGAGATGTTGGGTGTACCCAATCAAGAAAAAGTCTGATGTATTTTAAGTTTTCAAGTTTACAAAGTGAGGGTTGAACTTAATTCTAGAAAGAAGATCAAGTGTTTGAGGACGGATAATGGAGGTGAATGCAGTGCTGATGAATTTGATACTTTATGCAGGCAAGAAGGAATCAAAAGACAGTTCACAATAGCATACACTCCTCAACAGAATGAAGTGGCGGAGCGGATGAACATAACCTTGTTAGAAAGACCAAGGGCGATGTTGGCAACTACAAACTTGGGAAAATCATTCTGGGGGAAGCAGTTAATATTGCATGTTATGTGATAAATCGTTCGCCTTCAACTGCAATTGCGTTGAAGATATCGATCAAGATGTGGACGGGAAAGCCGGTCAAGTATTCAGACCTTCATATATTTGGAACTCCTGTGTACGTGATAATGTTGCAAAACAAGGTCTACAAGCCCGATTAATCTCTGATTAATCGCTACAAGGCCATCAACCTTGCCGATTAATGTAAAGGCGATTAATGGCGGTTAATTGTGATCAATGACGGTGTCAAAGGAGGTCAAACTTGCTAAAAACTTGCAAATCTTGCTAAAATACCAAAAACACGCTATAAACTTGTCTTTATCCCTTATAGTAACTATTTATATTATGAAAAGATGGATTCTAAGAATAGTAATGCCTAAAATACCAAAAACTTGTTAGAATTACCCAAACCTTGCGGAAATACTCAAAATTTGGTAAAAATCCTAATTCGATTAATCACCGATTAAACCCGCCTAGAGCGATTACAAGCTATAGGGTGGTCGACCGACCAGCTAGCGGGTGATGTACAATTCTCAAGAAACTACAAAGTTGGATCCAAAATCCAAAAAGTGTTGGGGTATGCTGACGGAGTAAAGGGGTATCGGTTGTGGGACCCTACTGCCCATAAAGTAGTCCTCAGCGTCTTTACATAAGATAAAATTCAAGATAATGAAGAAAGTGATACCAATACAAGAGAAACTACATTAGTAAAGATGAAAAATCAATTTCAGTCGAGTGATTCTTCTGAAGCTGTAACAGAGAACGAAGAAGAAGAGACAATCGAGCTCAAGCTCCAGCTAATCGTACTTTTAATCGGGTAAGAAAACATCCGATGTGGCACTCAGATTATGTAATGGAGAATAATGGTGCATATTGTCTTCTTACAAAGGAAGGAGAGCCATCGAATCCTCAAGAAACACTAGATAATCCAGATGCATCGTTCTGGAAGAAAGCAATGCAAGAAGAAATTGAAGCTCTTCATAAGAACAAAATATGGGAATTGGTGTCACTACCGAGAGGTAGAAAACCGACTGGAAACAAATGCGTGTATAAGATCAAGAGAAACGGTGATGATCAGGTGGAGAGTGTTGGGTCAACTAGATGTGGATCTTGCAGCCTGTTAAGGATGGTGAATGACTTCTGTAATCACAAGTCTATTCACAGAGAGACTCAAGATGAATCACACAGTATAAGTGCGGAATACAAATACTATGAACAAGAAGAAACAGAATAACTATAATGACTTGATCCTTTACTAAGGATTTCTAATATTAATATAAACTAGAACAATGTTTGATCAAGGTGTCTATAACCCTTCTGCCTAAGGTTCCTTTTATACTACAAGGAAACCCTAATACATCAATAAACCAAAACGTGTAAAGCTGATATGCATATCCTTTCCTAACATATCTCATGCATATCCTAACAAACTACTCAAAATAATAAAGTTTGACTTTCTAAAGACCAGGAGCATGTGTTGCTCCTACTACTACTAGGACCAGGAGGAACTACATACCTCCTAGCATACCTATTACAAATGACTATTCCAAATGTCCTAATATTCCTCCCCTAAACTTGAATTTGACCTGTTGAGTGCAAGTTTCTTGGTAGATCTTGCAAAACAGCTTGAGGATTGAAACAACAAAACAAACAGCAGCATCATAACCATCAGCATAAACAACATAAAGACTGTTGCAACAAATAACACCTAGAAGCTTCTTGAAAGCTTGAAACAAATCTGCATCTTGTTGAATCTTCACAGCAACATGAGTAGATTTTATGAGCCTTTACCAAGTAGTTGCTCGCTCTTGGGCTAGCCAGTCTTTATGGTGTGTTAATGCAAGTGATGCCTAAAAACATTATTAGTGTTAACCAATCTTTCTTAGTTTTGATCACAACAAACTATACAACACATTTAGTATAAAACACAAAACGAATTATTTAACTAACACTATCATCAAGGTAATAATCATATCACTAACCTTTCTTAATCATACTTAGTGATCATCAAAATGATTATCCTTAAAACTCACTTTTGTTAATATGACAAAAGACTTTTTAATAAACTTTCTTTTTTAGAAAATGTTTTATTAAAATGGAAAATGAAAATTTGAAAATAGCATATTCCATATGCTATTAGAATATCCTTTGAAGGCTTCAAATACCTCAGATATTCCTACCCCACTAAAAGACAAAAAACAGAGCGTACTCTAGGGGCGGAACCTTAAGTAGCTAGGCGGTTCCTTAGCGATATGGAACCGCCGGGCTAGATAAGGTATGTGACAATCCGTCAATTTATGGTTGATATTTTATTCTCAATTATTATTTGAAAATATTATTTTAATGTTATATTATGAACTCACTCATTTATGGGAAGAAATTTGGATTTTACGTCTTGAAGTAGCATCGACTACGTCTAAACCGGAGGATTCTACGTTACGTGCTTACGTTTACATACACCGTTTTGGTGACAGTCCGACATTTCAGAAAATAAATTTATCCGTGAATATTATTTTGGGATTTTAAATTTGAGTTAGTTCATAAACTCACAAATTTACGAGAAGAGATTAGGACTTACGTGAATAATTTAACGTCCTTTACGACTAAACCGGAAACCTTAGGATTACGTATTTACATTTTTGAACTCCGTTTTTTATGAGTCAATTTTTATTAGATTCGTTTTGTGCTGTTGATTCATAATTTATAAAAACGTTTTTCGTAAAACGACCCGAGGGCACGCAAATCGAGGAAACTAGAATCGAGGAATACCCGTAAATTAGTGGGATGAGACAAAACAAGTTTTGCCCCAACCCACTAATATGGAACACTTAGCCACTAACACCCTTAGGTGTCAAAAAGCTTCACAAGAAAGCTACTACACTTGTCATGTAAAGCTTAACTTGTAAGCTACACATAACAAAACAACCACCTCAAACCATTTCCTCCTAAACACATACATGCAAACCACTCTCATCCTCCCTTTTTCTCTCTAAATTTCGTCCAAGAACCACCCCTAAACACCCTCATTTGATCAAATTTAACCATGAAATCATATGTTATTCACACATATGATGAAGCCCTTTTCAAGCTCTATTGATTGATGGTGATTTTAACATCCAAGGAGAAGATTTGGTGATGTCCAAGGGCTGATTTCTACATGAAGTTTACAAGTATTGGTGGCCTTGAAGATTGGTGTTGATCTACCACAAGTTTTGCCATCAAAAATCCAAGCCTTAATCATAAACTACACAACCTTGGTGGTATAGAGATTGTTCTTCCTATCCTCTTGTTATTTTGATTATGTAATCTTGTATTTTCTTTATTTATGTATATGTATATGATGATTAATGATGATTAAAAATATTATGTGGGGATTTGGTGTTGATAGATTTGATAAATATGGTTAAAAAGATGGAAAAACCACATGTAAAAATGGTTAAATCTTGCTTAATAAGATGGCTGTATAAAAACAGTAAGTAACCAAGTTATAAACTGATATATAAGCACTCAAACTAATATAGTATAAAATGTGAATTAAAACCCACTAACTTATAAATTTCATTAATATAAATATGTATAAGGTTAAATAAATGGACACTTTATAAAAATGATAGTTGAATAAGATTTATAAGTTATAAAAACTATAAACATGATTTTTACGTCTTTTCGGCTAAAACCGAAAGATTAACGTTTTTGTTAGATAAAACTTAGACGGTTGGAACCGTCTAATGTAAACTTTTATAAACTCACATACTAATGTATAAACATATATAACAAGTAAAAACTGATAAAACCCGAGCTTTACAACATATAGACATTAACGGGCCAAAGTAGCCTTATTGGACTATAAACCCGACTAGTTAGTAAAACACTTGTAAATTTACTTATTGGGCTTAACCCACTTGGGCCCAACATATAAAGTATAGTACTGATAATAAAGTATAAAATGGATTAATACAAGTTAATGAACTTATAATAGGCTTATTGGACCTAAAACACGTAAATAGGTAAAACTAGTAAACTAGTAAAAAGTTACCAATACATAAACACTAAAACGAGTAAATGAGAATATGTAAACCCACTTGATCATCATATATATAAAATCATCATATGTATACATAATTGTTATTTTATAAATTCATTGGAAAAGAGTCTAAGATAAGTATTATTTGTCTAGGTTTCCGTGATTGAAGCACGTACCGTACATCCAAATCGCCGATAACCGCCTTCCCACACCAACGTGAGTTCATAGCCTCGCACTCTTTTTAAATGTTTTTATGAAATGTTTGATAAACCCGCGAGGAAGATAACATGTTAGTTTTTATGAAATAGGACACTAGTTGTCCCAATTGTTTGTTTATTGATTTGGACCCGAATGATTGTATGACCCGATGAATAATTATATGACCCGATAGATGAAATGAAATGGATTATTAAAGTTAGGTTATGTCACTAAAAGTCCCATTAGCATGAATTGTGAACTACCGGGATTTGGTAGACGCTTGTGCATATAATAGTACTATTTGGAGACGATCACCCCAGTTCGCGCCTTGACGGTTGATCCCCATCGTGCCACATTGATTGGGAAGCGAATTTATGTATGAGAAGATTTCTATAGCGTGACCTTTGTGACGACACGCTAATTTAGATGGGAAAATTGAGTTTCGGGCTAGCTACCCGTTGTTTGTTGTAGTAAGGTAACAATGTCATGCGGCTTATAATAATCCAAAAATAATGAAATACTGCTATACGCACCGAATTACGAAATATTGCCTGACTAGCAATACGGGGTCATATTATTGATATTATGTTTGTGTTTTGGTTTTACATAACCATATTCATATAACGGTTTTTATTTAACTCTACACGACGTTATAAAACGTATTGTATGATATTTTTACGACATTGGTTCATATAATGGTTTTGAAGGCGAAAGCCTATATTGTGATTTTGACAAGGATTTGCATAAAATGTTTTTGGCCTATTTTATGGCCTATTACAAAGATTTGTAAAAAATGATTTTCGGTAATAATTATATACCGATGATATATTAATGGTTTTATTAAACTCTATGAATTCACTCGGCGTTATCGCTGACCTTTTCTTTTAACATGTTTTGTCTCAGGTACTTGAAGGTAATTCTCGGGAGGACAACAAGAATTCATGGCCCGCACTTAAATAACAATTTCCATTCAAATCTTTTGTAAAACTTGTATGAAATAATATGACTTGGGACCTATGTAAACTTGATATTTATGAATGAAAATGCTTTATTATTAAACGACGCGATTTTTAAGCGTTGTCTATGATGTGAGTAATGTGCTATCCCGTAACACCAACGAGTCTTCCGCTGTATTGAATTGTATAAATTTGGGGGTGTTACAGTTTGGTACCAGAGCTCTCGTTATAGAGAACGAAAGATTTTTAAAACCAAGGTTTTGAATAAAACATTTCAAAATCTTTTAACTATAAACATTTTTCTAAAAATGTCTAAAAATCTTTTGACTATAACGGTGCCGAAGAATTCCCGAGTTACCGACAAGGCCAGACTGAGAAGTGTTATTTTAATATATATAACTTGGATTATATATATACATATATATATGATGTAATTTGATTACATGATTGTTTGATGATTATTTTAATATTTATACGAGGTATTTATACGACGTAGATTGTCACAAGGAAACCTAAATCCCCTAGTAAATTAATCGAAGCTATTCTCGTAGGAATTCTAGCTATCCAAGATCTAAACCAAGTTGTGGATATTTATGATCCCAACAAATGGTTGATATTCGTAGAAATATAGATAGTAGTTGATTAAACTGATATCGATGTCATGACGATCTTTCCTTATAGAGTGGAGTTTGACAAAACGTTACCATCTGGAAAGGTGTCATCTGATTCGTTGTCACCCAATTCTTAAATTGAAATCGAAAGGGTGAATGTTGCACTTGAGGCTGTCATTGGAACCATTACCCAAAAGCCTCATGCCACTAGTACCTTTCCGAGAAGTCAAATTGAATGTGTGAGGCATTCCATACTAATGACTCATTTGATAACCATTGTTGTAAGAGCTATAGGATTGGAAATTAAGTGTTGTTCATATCGAGCTTTTATTGCTCTTTTAAGGTTTATGAATGAAGTTGAAAGTATTGGAGAATGAGGTAGGATATCGCATTGAGTATAAGTTGATTGAAACTTGAATAAAGTAAAATTTAACTCGTATGGAATATGAGATTGTTAAGAGGAAGTCGTTAAGTCCTGTGATTGAATTATAAGGTTTTGAATGATTATAGGTTCGTGTTAAGGGTTGTTCCTAGGCCATTGTCCAATGACGAGGATGCCCAATGTCCAATAAATAAATTGAAGAAATCTTCTTCTGAATTGGGACCGATGGATCTTTCGGGACATGTGGAACACCTAATGACTCTTGTAGATTAGTATTCATTGTGGTATGTTTTAAAAATAATCCCTAACTTAACTGAGACATCAGTTGGTACGATGAGTTCTTGGAATTGTATGACATAGTGACGCGTAATGTGTTACGGTACAATTTAGACTTGTTTGTGATTAATGAAAAGACTACATTTGATTGCTAAATTCTACATGTATTGATGTTATCTATCCTTTATTGCTTCATTCTAATGATCGCATTAGTGATCCAACCATTAAACAAGTACTCATCTCGGTTTGAGTTGCGTTGTAGATTCTTTTCTCTGTATTCCTGAGTGCCATCAAGGTCATGAACCTCATGATTATTTGGCTAAGCTCATCTCCTATCATGTTGTAGTTAGTTCTTGGTGAAAAACTTTTCATCACTCTTTTGCAGATTACTCATCGTTTTTATAAGATAAAACAGTATCCCTCGAGAAAAATTGAAATTTCATCACTATAAGGATTATTCAAAGTAAGATTTATAAGTGATTGTTATCGAAATGAAGTTGTTTATAAAACACCTTGGAAAACTTAATTGTTTTCAAACAAAGAAAATCTTTGTAAATTTATTTTTGATTCTTATTTGAGAATTAAGCATGAAAATGTTTTTATTATAAACATGATGATAAAATTTTGACGAACTGAGTATTGCATCGTTAATCTTGAAATTATATATAGTTGCGCGCCTACATACAATTTGGAATGGACCATGCAAGGCTGATTAGTAGTCACCATAAAATTGATTGATAAACACTACATTTTCTTTGAAGATTGTGAAAGATTAAATTTTATGAGATCTGCAAGAAGTGAAAATAGGGACATAGTGTTAGGGGCACCTACATATGTGCCCGTACCATTTATTCTTTTGAGTCAAATTTACTCATCTGTGGAAATTGTCTTAATTGACAATTGATATTCCCTCTTTGTCCAATTCTCCCGTGGTGAGATTCTTTGGAAAAGTATCTGATTAACGAGTGTTGATACCCGACTGCATGTATCGACGTTCCTATCATTTCTTTTGATTAGATTTCATTTGAATGACCTGGGTAACGATCCGAGGAGCTTTCGAATGCGTACTCAAATTATGAAAACATGGGATATATTCATATTCGTTAAATATTTTCGTTTGTATCTGATTTGAAATTCTTTCGCGTAGATTATGCGTTGACCCTACTCTTTTAATGGTAGTTGTGTCTCCATATATCCTTGAACTTGTGAAGGATTATGAGTTATTATTAGTCTTTTGAGAAGTTCACTTCTTATCGACGACAATAAAACTGAAAAGCTGATAGTGCCGGTAGAATGGATTGATTGATTATGACATGACGACATTGTCTTAAGTGATGGGAACTCGAGTAGAAATCCCCTAAAAGATAAGATGTTGATTATCAAAAGTGATCTAAGTAATTCTTGATGGATGACCATATCTTGCATTTAGACTTGAAATTTTACCATGAATGGTTGTGAACTAGTCATAGATATTGTAATCTAGGAGAACTTAAAAGTAAATTTATTAAAAGATGTTTCCGTTATCTAAAACTTTAGGAAGTATTTGTTGGTGAATTACCTAGACTTTCGCCATTAAGGCAAGTTGAATTTGGTATTGATTATATTCTCGGTGCTGCACCTGTGGCGTGTGCACTGTACGTCAGCCACATCTGAATTAAAAGAATTACCCTACAACTGAGAGATTTGTCGGAGAAAACTTTTATTCTACCAAGATCGTCATTATGAAGAGCTATGGTATTATCATTCCTTATATTTATTAATTACCGTGAACTAAGTAAATTGACGATTAAAATCTATATCCACTACCCAAGATGATGGATTGTTCGATCATTTACAAGGTTCTAGCATATATTCAGGAATTTGATCCACGGCATGGTTATCATCAATTTCGCGTCCGCGAAAAAGATTATCTATTCCAATCACTACATTCAGAACTTGTAATGAATATTATGAGTTTCATGATTATGTCGTTTGGATTGACTAATGCACATGTAGCATCCATAAATTGGGTGAATCACGTGTGTAGGCTGTAAATTGATAAATTCATTCTGGCGATCATTAAGGACTATCTGTTTGTTTATAAGAATAAGAATGAGTTAATAATTAGTTATAGACTGCCCTAAATTGGCCGAACAATGAAACTTGTACCTTGAGTATTTAACATGTGATTAAAGACTTAATCCTTTACATTATTTGACCGTGTGATTAATAAGATAATGGAATATATTGACTCTTCAAAAATTTAGAGCCCTTTTAAGACTTTGGGTTTTACCAAAAAGAAAGTGCAAATGTGTTTTGACAAATGTTTTATCGAAAAGAACTTTTGAGGGATTATTCCCTTATACTCAGAACATTTAACTAAACTCCTGTTTAGGGGTAAATGTTCGTGTATACCTCAAGACGACCTAAGAAGGATTGAGGAAACCATTTAAACCATGACTTGAAATTTGAAATGACACTTTTGCTTTTCAACTAAAGAAAACTTTGACCAAAGTATAACCAAAGACTTTTCGAACATTTACGAATCTCATTAATTATTTCCGATAAATCAATAAAAATTGTGTTAATTAAATTCAAATTTATTTTGAACATTTTTATATAATTGGTCGAACTAAGAAATTTAAAATTTTTACGTTTACGTTTCATAAAAATTTAATAATTATTATTTAATTAATCGTAATAATTATCCACGCTTTAGACGTCGGATTGAGTAAAACAGATAAAAATAATAGTTGAGACGAAACTAAAACTTAGAAAATATGAAGAATGGTGAACGTAATTACTGACACATTATGTAGAAAATATAAAGAACCAATTATGATGTGTTCCTTAGTAATAACGGTGCAAAATAAATTGCCGAGAAATTTAAAATATAGCCGATGCTTGTAAAAAGGATAATATAGATAATAAAAAGGGGTTTGCGGCTAATGTGAACCATTAGAATTGAGAAGCCGATAACGTTAAATGCTTTTAAAGACCACTTGTGGTTGCCTAAATATGGAGATTTTGAGATTTAGTCATATTAGAATCTCATAAGTTTAAGTATTCTATTCATGTCATTTCTGACTAAATGTATCTTTATCTGAAGAAGTTGTACTGATGGCAAATTATGAAGGCAGACATCGCCTCATACATTAGTAAACGTCTAACTATTACAATGGTCATCATCTAAATTTGATTCGATTTGGGTCATCGTCGACAAACTGACCAAATCTGCTAATAACATTCCTGTTAATGATAGATTCTTGATGAAGAAATTGACTCTTTTGTATTTAAAGGAGTTGCGTAAACATTGTGTGCCTGTATCGATCATCTCTATCAAGATCATCGCTTCGCATAGAATTTCTAGAGATTTGCTCAGAAGTCATTGAGAACGAATCTTGATGAGAGTACTGTTTGCCACCCCAATCAAAGGGACGAGGTAAAGTAACGATACAAAATGCTAGAAGTGTTGTTTTATGTTTGAATGGTTGACCTTTGGTAATGAACCATATAATCGTTTTCCTTTGGAGAGATTATCGTTGATAATTATCGTATTAGGATCGAGATCGAAACTTGTAAGGATCTAAATATTAGAGCATCTGTAAGCAGGAGTTGGGAGGAAGACACCCGACATACACCTATTGTGTATTAGACATGTCTTTTAGGTTTAAGGTTTCCTATGATGACGAACCTAACCTTACAAAATACTCGACCCGCGAGACCTGAAATGATTGTTGAAATTAGGATCTGATTATTAACTACCAGTAATGGGCAGGAGGTTATGTGAGTATGAAATGTAGTTCTCGAAGTGCCAGATGGGTAGCGAAGTTATGCCAAAAATTTTAACTATGGAAAAATGAATTGATGATCTGAAAGATCACGGGATATAAGTCCCCGTTTTATGGGACCATTGAGATGATGAAAAAGATTGGTTTGAAAGGCATATAAGCTGGATCTACCCAAGGACTTCAAGAGTTGCGTGAATTATGTATCGTATATCGAACTTGATAAAATGCCTATCAAGTGAAAATCTGACTATTCCTTAATGAAGTTTAGATCGGCGAAAAGTTGCATTCATCAGAAACCCGTGAACATCATGGATAGAGAAAGTAAGTCAACAATAAGCCTGATCTTATTCCCGTAGTTATGTTTGATGAAACTCGCGTATTGTAATGGATTACACTTGTGAGAAAAGACCGAATGTGGAGGAAATACCCACATAGCTTTAACTCTATAAGAAGCGAGTAGTAAGATGATCTTTGAGGACAAAGATCCTGTTTAGGGGTAAATGTTGTGACAATCCATCAATTTATGGTTGATATTTTATTCTCAATTATTATTTGAAAATATTATTTTAATGTTATATTATGAACTCACTCATTTATGGGAAGAAATTTGGATTTTACGTCTTGAAGTAGCATCGACTACGTCTAAACCGGAGGATTCTACGTTACGTGCTTACGTTTACATACACCGTTTTGGTGACAGTCCGACATTTCAGAAAATAAATTTATCCGTGAATATTATTTTGGGATTTTAAATTTGAGTTAGTTCATAAACTCACAAATTTACGAGAAGAGATTAGGACTTACGTGAATAATTTAACGTCCTTTACGACTAAACCGGAAACCTTAGGATTACGTATTTACGTTTTTGAACTCCGTTTTTATGAGTCAATTTTTATTAGATTCGTTTTGTGTTGTTGATTCATAATTTATAAAAACGTTTTACGTAAAACGACCCGAGGGCACGCAAATCGAGGAAACTAGAATCGAGGAATACCCGTAAATTAGTGGGATGAGACATAACAAGTTTTGCCCCAACCCACTAATATGGAACACTTAGCCACTAACACCCTTAGGTGTCAAAAAGCTTCACAAGAAAGCTACTACACTTGTCATGTAAAGCTTAACTTGTAAGCTACACATAACAAAACAACCACCTCAAACCATTTCCTCCTAAACACATACATGCAAACCACTCTCATCCTCCCTTTTTCTCTCGAAATTTCGTCCAAGAACCACCCCTAAACACCCTCATTTGATCAAATTTAACCATGAAATCATATGTTATTCACACATATGATGAAGCCCTTTTCAAGCTCTATTGATTGGTGGTGATTTTAACATCCAAGGAGAAGATTTGGTGATGTCCAAGGGCTGATTTCTACATGAAGTTTACAAGTATTGGTGGCCTTGAAGATTGGTGTTGATCTACCACAAGTTTTGCCATCAAAAATCCAAGCCTTAATCATAAACTACACAACCTTGGTGGTATAGAGATTGTTCTTCCTATCCTCTTGTTATTTTGATTATGTAATCTTGTATTTTCTTTATTTATGTATATGTATATGATGATTAATGATGATTAAAAATATTATGTGGGGATTTGGTGTTGATAGATTTGATAAATATGGTTAAAAAGATGGAAAAACCACATGTAAAAATGGTTAAATCTTGCTTAATAAGATGGCTGTATAAAAACAGTAAGTAACCAAGTTATAAACTGATAAAATTGCATGGTGGAATCCATTTACAGTAAGTGTTAGATGTCATACACATGTGAGAGTTGGCCATGCAATGGAATCATCAAAATGAGTGAGATATGATCAAAACAAGATGAGTGTACCAATCTGAATAGTCTGTATTATAGGGACTGTTAAGGATAGTTAGACATGGAATAAGCAGTAGCTATAACTAACTTATTTGTAGCACATAATATGAAGTTTATGCCATCCAAAAATGAGCTTCTATCTCCTTATAGAACTCAAGATATGATAAAAATGGTGAAGATGAAACTAAAAATTAGATTTTGAAGAATTAATGTTTAATAGTATTATATAAGCACTCAAACTAATATAGTATAAAATGTGAATTAAAACCCACTAACTTATAAATTTCATTAATATAAATATGTATAAGGTTAAATAAATGGACACTTTATAAAAATGATAGTTGAATAAGATTTATAAGTTATAAAAACTATAAACATGATTTTTACGTCTTTTCGGCTAAAACCGAAAGATTAACGTTTTTGTTAGATAAAACTTAGACGGTTGGAACCGTCTAATGTAAACTTTTATAAACTCACATACTGATGTATAAACATATATAACAAGTAAAAACTGATAAAACTCGAGCTTTACAACATATAGACATTAACGGGCCAAAGTAGCCTTATTGGACTATAAACCCGACTAGTTAGTAAAACACTTATAAATTTACTTATTGGGCTTAACCCACTTGGGCCCAACATATAAAGTATAGTACTGATAATAAAGTATAAAATGGATTAATACAAGTTAATGAACTTATAATAGGCTTATTGGACCTAAAACACGTAAATAGGTAAAACTAGTAAACTAGTAAAAAGTTACCAATACATAAACACTAAAACGAGTAAATGAGAATATGTAAACCCACTTGATCATCATATATATAAAATCATCATATGTATACATAATTGTTATTTTATAAATTCATTGGACAAGAGTCTAAGATAAGTATTATTTGTCTAGGTTTCCGTGATTGAAGCACGTACCGTACATCCAAATCGCCGATAACCGCCTTCCCACACCAACGTGAGTTCATAGCCTCGCACTCTTTTTAAATGTTTTTATGAAATGTTTGATAAACCCGCGAGGAAGATAACATGTTAGTTTTTATGAAATAGGACACTAGTTGTCCCAATTGTTTGTTTATTGATTTGGACCCGAATGATTGTATGACCCGATGAATAATTATATGACCCGATAGATGAAATGAAATGGATTATTAAAGTTAGGTTATGTCACTAAAAGTCCCATTAGCATGAATTGTGAACTACCGGGATTTGGTAGACGCTTGTGCATATAATAGTACTATTTGGGGACGATCACCCCAGTTCGCGCCTTGACGGTTGATCCCCGTCGTGCCACATTGATTGGTAAGCGAATTTATGTATGAGAAGATTTCCATAGCGTGATCTTTTTGACGACACGCTAATTTAGATGGGCAAATTGAGTTTCGGGCTAGCTACCCGTTGTTTGTTGTAGTAAGGTAACAATGTCATGCGGCTTATAATAATCCAAAAATAACGAAATACTGCTATACGCACCGAATTACGATATATTGCCTGACTAGCAATACGGGGTCATATTATTGATATTATGTTTTTGTTTTGGTTTTACATAACCATATTCATATAACGGTTTTTATTAAACACTACACGGCGTTATAAAACGTATTGTATGATATTTTTACGACATTGGTTCATATAATGGTTTTGAAGGCGAAAGCCTATATTGTGATTTTGACAAGGATTTGCATAAAATGTTTTTGGCCTATTTTATGGCCTATTACAAAGATTTGTACAAAATGATTTTCGGTAATAATTATATACCGATGATATATTAATGGTTTTATTAAACTCTATGAATTCACTCGGCGTTATCGCTGACCTTTTCTTTTAACATGTTTTGTCTCAGGTACTTGAAGGTAATTCTCGGGAAGACAACAAGAATTCATGGCCCGCACTTAAATAACAATTTCCATTCAAATCTTTTGTAAAACTTGTATGAAATAATATGACTTGGGACCTATGTAAACTTGATATTTATGAATGAAAATGCTTTATTATTAAACGACGCGATTTTTAAGCGTTGTCTATGATGTGAGTAATGTGCTATCCCGTAACACCAACGAGTCTTCCGCTGTATTGAATTGTATAAATTTGGGGGTGTTACAAGGTACCGCGCCCAGATAGCCGTTATATATCCGTTATACTTTGTCTCCTTTAAATAGTGGGTCAAATCTCATTTTCCAACAAGCCTCTTGGACGTTTTTCTCAGCCCCCTTTCTCTTTTCTATAGCATAATCATTAGTAAATTATCACTTAAAGTGTTAAGGATGTTTACATATGATTATCCTCTTGATCCCCTCCTTTACCTTGTCCAATGAGAAGACAACTCACTCACTAGTGTTGTGATAAAGATGAATCTATGAGCTAGTCATATTCATCATGATACCCTTTTTGTTTTATGTCAATCCATTGTATTTATGAATACTTGGACTAGTTGTGTTCATCCAAGGTATTTGTGAATACTTGGATTTGTTGTGTACATCCATTGCATATGTGTTTGCTTGGATTTGTGTTGTGTAAATCCAAGCTACATGTGTGTACTTGGATAAGTCTAGTTGAGTTGTAATAGATTTGATTAGTAGTTCTCACTAAACTATGAAGTGATGTGGTTGTGTCTTGTGAGTTCTCACTAAACTTGAAAGTGATTAGTAGTTGTGTTGTGTGAAGTTCTCACTTAGCTTCAAAGTGAAGAGTAGTGAAGATTGGTTCTAGCTTTGGATTAGAACTTGACATCTAGCCTTGTGTCGTAAAATGGTGAAGTAGGCAACGTCGTGAAGATTGGTTCTACCTTAAGATTAGAACTCGACATCTAGCCTTGTGTCGTTAAATTGTGAAGTAGGCAACGTTGTGTAGATTGGTCCTAGCTAAAGATTAGGTCTCTACATTTAGCTTAGTGTCGGAAAATAATGTAAGCGACGATGTAAGGTTTTCTCCGCCAAGAAGGGAGCTTGTGGATATAGTGGTAATCTCGAGTAGGTGTACTCGAGGAGTGGAGTAGAAACGAGGATAGAGCCTCGTTGTCGAACCACTATAAATCTTGGTGTCTTCCCACTAGGTTGTCTCCTTCCTTACTATTTACTTATTTCATTATCATTACACTCACCTATTATCTTTGCTAGTGCATTTGAATTGAACCTAATCATTATGCAACTTAGCTTCAAGCAAAAGATATTTTGATCAAACCATATTGAAAGTAATTTTAATTTGGTTGCCAATCGAAGAGAAACTATTCAACCCCCCCCCCCCCCTTCTAGTTTCTATAATTGGTATCAGAGCGATGGTCACTCAAGATCTTTGAAGTATATTTTACTTTGAAACTTGGATCGATCCATTGTCTCCTCAAATTAGAAGGTCAAGTTGTACTAAAGTTTCTATTTGGTCAAAACTATTTTGTTTTTGAAAAATAGGTTTTTTAATTGATAATATTGCAATCCACTTAAGATTAGTAGTCTTTATGCATTTTAGATCTACTCTTGAAATGTATCTACTAGTTTGCATCTTGCTTTGTGTAGGTACTCATGAAGATCAATCACTTAATTGGTTGTGGATTGAGTTACTTGCACTTGTAGAAGACTCATGTTCATTGATCTTTAACATCTTTGAATGATGATACCAAGATGATTGGGAATGATACTAGTCCTTGAAGACTTAGTACTCATCATAGTCATTGTTGGGCATAGCTTTGATTCCTTGATGGATTGCTCTTTGTGGCCAAGGTACGCTTTCGTCCTTCCACACGCCCTTTGATCATTCTTTTGATCATTACTTGACTATGTGCTTGTTCTTGGCATCCTTGCCTTGACATTTGTTTGTGGTTTGTGTTTCTTTTCTTTTATCCTCTCAAACCTTCATTGCTTGGATACTTGACTCACTATGGTGATGTAGAGTGAGTTAGTAGTAGCTTAAAGTATCAAGCATGATTTCCATGGTTTGCACCCATACGGTTAGTAGGCCCTTTGTGGGAGAGAAAGTGAATTAATACCTTGCTCATATTTTGGTTTAGACTAAGACTATTATTGAAAATGACCTTAGTCTATACTTGAATAATTGCTTTGTGTTTATTCATTACCAAAGCCGTTTAACGTTTCGCCGGAAAGGCACGTCTTAAACCACTATATATGACACAAGCTATTCGTTACCACTACTTGAAGATTGTCATTAATCCCTTGAGCATTGGTCCTAGTCTTGATTCACTTCCCTTGACTTCTCTCCACTTTGTCGTTTTGCTACGAGTAGTCGTTTGTCCGTTTCGGTTCTTTTCGATCTTGATTCAACTCGTAATCCTTCATTAAAACATATTGCCTAGTGCTTTGATGACCCAAAGTTATTCTAAAAGGTTCATGATATATTTTTAAGTATCTTAGAAAAACTTGGTTTTTAAAATTTGGCGTTTTTCATTGATAAAAACCTGCCTCTATAGGCGGTTCTTTATCTAGGCGGCTCAAACCCGCGGTTCCTTATCAATAAGGTACCGCGGCCAGTAAAGTTTGTCAGAGCGCCAGTTTGATTATTTTATTCTTTTTCAAACCACTATCTCTCTCTCCCAAAAACACACAGCCGACGGTTTACCCTTTTCCCACCATTGTTGAAGCTTCCAAAACCTTCAATCACTCAAATTAATTGATTCCAAGTTGTGGGTTTCACTCATCCTTCATCTAACATCAATTAATTATAAGTATTTTCTTTCAATTTCATCTATTTTGTTATAGGGTTCATCCTTTCATAATTGGGGATTTTTAAAATTGAAATTGAATTAAAACCTTAATAGGAATGTGGGTTGACATGGTTATTTTATTATGATTCCTTAGGTTCATATTCATTAAGATTTCACTAAAACCCACTTGTAGAACAAATCCGAATTTTGTCTAAATGATTTTGGTCAAAAGATGGATTTGAGATGAACCCATGAACAAATAGGTAATGACATTGTTAATGCTTACCTAAAAACTTTGTTTTGAAAAACCAATGTTCTAGTCCATTGTTGATCCAACATAGTTCATATGTTCTTGGTAAATAATGGAATAGCTACATTGTGAGCATGAGAATGATACGGATTCAATCCTTTGTTTGTCAAGAAATTGATATAACACATTCTCATATTTTTTATCTTTGATTTTATTTTTCATATGAGTGATTGGAGAAATATTTTCTTGTGTTTATTTAGGTACTAATCATGCCTTCTCAATATCAAAAGGATCATCAATACACTAGACAATACATGCCAAACCTTTCCTAAACCTATGCTTCCCCCCAACTTCAAAACGCTTTTCAATCCCTTTCTACTCGTTGTTTCCATGAGGGTAGAGTCGTTGACAAGGAAATAACGGGTTATGACTATATCCAATCTATGTTTGAGCTTTCGGGGTTTGATTGCTTGCTCAACATATAAGAGGATATTTACCCCTTATTCCTTCTTGAATTCTTTAGCACCTACTCCATGTTTGAATACAATGGAGAAATTTTCATTCATTTCGTGTTGAATGATCAATTGATTCAATACTCCCTCGAAAACTTTGGTGAAATTCTTGGTGTGCCATATGAAGGCACTTGTCGTTTTACGGATAAATGGAGACTTGATGCTCTCTTGGAATCCTACGATAAACCTCCAAATGACCTCACCGAAATTGATCTAGAGTTCATCCTTGACATCATTTCGAAAGAGCGTGATGGAAACGTTGTGAGAAGCCTTCATTCAAATGTACGAAATGTGAATCGATATGAAGTGCTCTCTAGCGACCTTAAGGATTTTATGGTCCAATGGGCAAATATCCTTAGGGAGAATGTCTTTTGTCTTGGTGGAAACCGAGATCATATCTCGGCTTGTATGGTGCATATGTTGAGTTGCGTCTTTACATCCACCAAGTACAATTTGGCATTCTATATCGCTCGAGGAATAAATTATGCCCTTTCAAAGCCCAAAACAAACCTTCCCTATGCTATGCTTCTTACTCGCCTTTTTAAAAGGGTTGCTCATGATTTTCCCCACCTCGATCTTTCTCGCTTCTACCCGGTTCATCGGGTTATGTTGCCTATTCAAGATGCATATGCAAGAAAGACACGAAGTGATCGAGGATCGCGAAAATCCGATCATCAAGAGATGGATGATGAGGACATGGACATGCCAACAAGTGATAGTGATGGCATAGGTACTAGTTCTCACTTCAACTCTTCGAGTAATTCCCACCCATCCTCAAACTCATTCGTAGATGGACTTGAAGACTTAGCTCCCCCCACCTCATTACTCCTCTAGTGAAGTACCGGAAGATCTTAACATGGAGCATCTCTACCGTGAAAATCTTAGGACTAGAGGTGAATTGCATGAACATCGGGTTGAGTCAAGGAAGGGATTCAAGTATTTGGGGAATATGATCAAGGGATTGGGCAAGAAGAGAAGGTGAAAGCTTTGAAGTTTTTCAAAGAATACATGTTGGTAAACATGTAATGTTGAACAATTTTTTTATTATCTTGGATGTGTATTAACTTATGCTACATGTTTGGATTGTTATTTATTTTGATCCTAAATATTGTTTATGCCATTATGTTTATGATTTACATAGCTTTGTGCATGCCTTATGATAGTTAGCTTCTTAGATTTTGGTCAGTAGTTAACTTTGGCTTGTGAATCCTTTGGTAAAAATCTGGGTTAACCAAAATTTGGGATGGGAAATTTTTGAAAGACCTCTGGTCGCGGTTCCATATCGACCCGCGGATCCTTATCGATAAGGAACCGCCGGTCCTAGATAAGGAACCGCCGCCACTGTGTCCGACAGAATCTTTTGCTTTACACTGTTTTCTTAAATCTGTGTAAACTTTGCATGATGTTTTGCAAAAACCTGCATATTTCCTAAACTAGGTTACCTAAATTCATTATTCACCTAAAATGATTTTAACCTATTACTAGTTTGGATCATCCCCTCACCCATTTAAACCCACCTTGTTAGTCATGTTCTTCACACATCAAAACATCCTTCCCTAACCCTTAAACCACCCTTGTCAACCATGGTTTCTACAAAAACCTCAAACACCCCAAGGAAAACACTTAAGATTAGGATTAAGGTACCCAATCCTAACTACTCACCCTTTCACACACCCAAAAAAGATGGTTCCAATCCTCATTTCCTCATCACCTTCATCACCCCTTGCACCATGCAAGACAACATCCACCCATGGTACTAACCACTCCATTGGTTCTACCTCCTCTTCATTCAACTCAAGAATAATTGAGCTCTCTTCACCCTTTACTCCAAGTGCACCCTTGGATGTGACCACACAACCCCAACCAATCCAAAGCATTCTTTTTGTGAATGACTTTGATGACACCTTGGTGACTTCACCATTTACCCCTCCTAACTCACCCATTTCACCAACCTTGGAGAACATACCTCCACACTCACCCATTTCTCCTTTGGGTAACATGCCTCCACTCTCACCCACATCACCCTTAGAGAACATGCCTCCTTCACCTCCACCAAACTCAAACATTCCAATTTTGGGTGTCCCACTTTCCCTCCCTTTGGGTGATCCTTACTATGGGTTTCAAGAGACTCATGGTCCTAATTGTCCATGTTGCCTCTACAACCACTACATCATCCATAAGCTTAGGATGGAGATGTTTGGACTACATAGGAGGTTGAAAGAGTTCTTGCTTACCTTTTTCTCCATGCCTCCTCCTAGGAGATGAATGATGAGTTTTATTAATAAGTTTTTTAACAAAACCAAGCCAAAGAAGACTACTCATCTAGATCTAGTATTAAGCTAACTTTGTATTAGTTAGTTGTTCTTCTATTTCATTTGTCATTGTACTTTCTTCCTTCGTGAGCTTTTCATGAAGTTAGTTAATGGATTTAGCTTTATGTGTTCCTATTCTTATGTGCACATTAATCAACTTTAATTTGAAATTAAAATTGAACCTAAATCTATCACAACCTCTAAAAACTTGACTAAAATTGGTTCAAAATGATATCCAAATATTTTGTCACCTTTTGTCAAGACATTCTTTGTGAATGTGTTGCTTTTATGCAACCCTAGCATAATTTAGTGCTAATAGAGGTAAAATTCCAAGATTTGCAATTTTTTGAAAAAGTCTTAATTTTTATCAAAACCCTGGAAAAACTTGGTTTCTAGTCCACTGCACGCGGATCCTTAAAGTCCCGCGGTTCCTTAAGTGGTAAGGAACCGCCGGTCCCTATAAGGTACCGCGGACAGTAAATGACTTTTGACATGTTTTTTGGTCAAATTTCTTTAAACCCTATACCCTGTCAAGATTCCTTGTTTGCTCAATTTGACTAAACATTCCTTGACACTTCATATTTTGTATTCAAATTCTTACCTTGATTACATTTTACTTATACCCCAACCTTGAGATTTCATTCTCACACCTTCCCAACCTTGAGAATTCATTCTCACACAACCTTGAGATTTCATTCTCACACCTTCCCAACCTTGAGATTTCATTCTCACACCCTCACAATGCCTAACTCCTCCATTCCTAACCTTGACATTTCTTTGTCACAACCCCACTCACCCAAAGCTTCCTCATCTAAGCTTTCAAAGAAACCGAAAATCTCGGTTCGACCTATTTGGGTTAAGAAGAATGAACCATCTTCCTCCAAACCACCCAAAAACCCTACCTTCTCTCCAATCAAGTATTGGAATGAGACTTATACCATTAACCCCATCACCGGAGCAAAAGAAAATGTTCCCCCACCACCTTAATCCTTCAACACCCCTCAACTCAATGACCTTTCAACCTTCCCAAACCTCACAAGGCATTGTGAAAACATTTCCTACCCCATTACCCCACCACCACCAAACCCTAGGTTTGATGCCCTACCCCCATCGAACGATTTTGTGTTGCATCATGGATCCTCGTGTGCTTGTTGTCGATTTCAACAAATTGAACTTGCTCATGTATATGAGAAGTTAAATTTCCTTGAATTCCTCCTCACTCGACCTCCTATCCAAGTTTTCGTTTCGGTGGACAAAACTTCGAATGATGCATCGTCGTCTTATTTTTCCAACTAAAGGACTAACTACTCTTAGAGTATTTATTACTTTAGTTGTTTTAGAGTCTTTTATTTTTTTTAGCAATCTTGGAAAATTATCACTATTAGAATAGCTTATGCTTAGTGGTTTATTTTTCATATTTTTTTGCTTTAGATACTCATATTGTGTGTATGACTATCTACCTTGTTATGTCTTTTCTTTTATGTAACCTTTGTGTTGTTTGTGTGTTATTTCCTTAGTTCTCTTTTGAGTTGATCATGGTTAATTTTTACAATTGCTTATGGGTGATTCCATCAATTCTAAACTTTAACCCATTGACAAGTTTATCATCTTCATTGGATTGAAGCTTGATTTTGTCAATTACCTTTTTGGACATACTTAGCAAAATACTTGCTTCTAATTTGAGATTTCTTCTCTCTCTCCTTCTCAAGTTACTTAGTAGGTAGTGATCATATATACATTGGTGTTTCTTTTCTTTCTACTAACCTTTGTGTAGCATGTCACCTTAGCTCACATACTTGGTACCCCAAGCAAGGGGGAGAAACCACCAAGGGGGAGCTACTAGCAAAGTCCGATTTTCTTCAAAAGACTTGTGCTAACCTTTTTGCTACGACAAAGGGGGAGAAATGATAGTGATAAACTCCCTTAATAATTCGATATTTTGTGTTTCTACGTAAATGAGTTTATCGTTTGTCGTAATCAAAAAGGGGGAGATTGTTAATGCAAGTGATGCCTAAAAACATTATTAGTGTTAACTAATCTTTCTTAGTTTTGATCACAACAAACTATACAACACATTTAGTGTAAAACACAAAACGAATTATTTAACTAACACTATCATCAAGGTAATAATCGTATCACTAAACTTTCTTAATCATACTTAGTGATCATCAAAATGATTATCCTTAAAACTCACTTTTGTTAATATGACAAAAGACTTTTTAATAAACTTTCTTTTTTAGAAAATGTTTTATTAAAATGGAAAATGAAAATTTGAAAATAGCATATTCCATATGCTATTAGAATATCCTTTGAAGGCTTCAAATACCTCAGATATTCCTACCCCACTAAAAGACAAAAAACGGAGCGTACTCTAGGGGCGGAACCTTAAGTAGCTAGGCGGTTCCTTAGCGATATGCAACCACCGGGCTAGATAAGGTACCGCGCCCAGATAGCCGTTATATATCCGTTATACTTTGTCTCCTTTAAATAGTGGGTCAAATCTCATTTTCCAACAAGCCTCTTGGACGTTTTTCTCAGCCCCCTTTCTCTTTTCTATAGCATAATCATTAGTAAATGATCACTTAAAGTGTTAAGGATGTTTACATATGATTATCCTCTTGATCCCCTCCTTTACCTTGTCCAATGAGAAGATCACTCACTCACTGGTGTTGTGATAAAGATGAATCTATGAGCTAGTCATATTCATCATGATACCCTTTTTGTTTTATGTCAATCCATTGTATTTATGAATACTTGGACTAGTTGTGTTCATCCAAGTTATTTGTGAATACTTGGATTAGTTGTGTACATCCAATGCATATGTGTTTGCTTGGATTTGTGTTGTGTAAATCCAAGCTACATGTGTGTACTTTGATAAGTCTAGTTGAGTTGTAATAGACTTGATTAGTAGTTCTCACTAAACTATAAAGTGATGTGGTTATGTCTTGTGAGTTCTCACTAAACTTGAAAGTGATTAGTAGTTGTGTTGTGTGAAGTTCTCACTTAGCTTCAAAGTGAAGAGTCGTGAAGATTGGTTCTAGCTTTGGATTAGAACTCGACATCTAGCCTTGTGTCGTAAAATGGTGAAGTAGGCAACGTCGTGAAGATTGGTTCTACCTTAAGATTAGAACTCGACATCTAGCCTTGTGCCGTTAAATTATGAAGTAGGAAACGTTTTGTAGATTGGTCCTAGCTAAAGATTAGGTCTCGACATTTAGCTTAGTGTCGGAAAATAATGTAAGCGACGATGTAAGGTTTTCTCCGCCAAGAAGGGAGCTTGTGGATATAGTGGAAATCTCGAGTAGGTGTACTCGAGGAGTGGAGTAGAAACGAGGATAGAGCCTCGTTGTTGAACCACTATAAATCTTGGTGTCTTCCCACTAGGTTGTCTCCTTCCTTACTCTTTACTTATTCCATTATCATTACACTTACCTATTATCTTTTCTAGTGCATTTGAATTGAACCTAATCATTATGCAACTTAGCTTCAAGCAAAAGATAGTTTTGATACAAACCAAATTGAAAGTAATTTTAATTTGGTTGCTAATCGAAGAGAAACTATTCAACCCCCCCCCCCCCCCCCCTTCTAGTTTCTACATGGTGGAATAAGCATCACCCTGGGAGACCAGAACCCAGCCAAACTCTTAGAACGTGAATCAATGGTGAGTGGGGGTACCCTGATGATTTTGGGCAAATCATCACAACCGTCAACGGATTTGATATGTCTTTACCAGAAGCCGTACTCTTCCGGACTCGCCAACTCTTAGCAATTAAGCATCGGTGAGCTGAAAACCCTATAGCTTTAAGCAAGCTATTACAACTATCAACAGATTTGATATAGATATTTACCAGGAGCCGTACCCCGTGGACTAGCCCACTTTTCAGTCTAAGACCATGGCAAGTGAAAACCATCCAGTTTTGGGTAACCTGGCAACCATCAACGGATTTGACTATCACACCAGAGCCGTACCCTCATGGTGAATCAACTCTTTCTTGTCTGTGAAACATGGTGAGTTGAACACCATTTGTTGTGTGGACCAAGTCCAACACCAGAAGTAACTCTCAGAAACAGCCCAAGTGTGAAACAGTCAAGTGAAAAACAATGTTATGATGGAAAAGTATAAGCAGATATTATATTATGTACAAGTTTGAAATTCCATCATATGTTTAAAGTATAAGCATATATTATACAAAAAGTATTTCTTTTTTAACTATAATGTGAGTCACCAATCACTGTACAGACTGGTGAAAAGAATGTTAGTATAACACAAGAATAAAAGAACCATACCAATCACATACCAGAAGCTGCAAGTTTGTCCGCATGCATCCGGGCTTGAATACCTTCCACCAAGGTAGTAGCCATGGCAGACTCATTCCCAGACAGAGCATTAGATATCAGCAGATGACAATCCAGCATAGCCTCCATTGTAGCAATCGTCAATGGATACTCCATATCCGTAAGCATAAACACTAAAGCACCAGTCTCAAGCTCCAACACATGTACCCCACAACCAGCATAAAGTTTCCACCTCTTGATCACCTATCGAGGTTGATCTTTCCACACACCAGAATGAGGAGCATCGGGAGGGGAATCTAGCATAAGCTTCAAATCACCCCAGATATTCAAACCAGGCCAGTTGGGCAACTCACTCGGAGATTGAGGAATCTCAGCATCCACCAAACCATATAACGACATAAGATCACGACGGTCCACCCATGTCAAAATGTTTTGCAGTCCCGAGACATAGCGAACATAACCATCACTGGTTGTAATCTTATGAGGTGAAAGTACCACTAACAATAGGGGATGACCGAACCTCCCTAGCGACAATCCAAACCTTACCCATGTGTAACTCTGTCTCACTATCCGAAGCAGTATCAATGAGATTTGCAGGATCTCGCTTCTCAAACGGAACAGACTTACCACGTCGAGCCTTCTTCTTTCTAATAGAGCGACGAGGTGAAGGAACACTAGAAGAAGATTTAACCTTGACCTTCCCAGCAGAAGTAGCATCAGCAGTACTAGACTCAAAGTCTTTACTAACCATAGGATCAAATTTTGTTGCACCAGCGGATGAGGTAGGTAGTGGTTCAGTCACCGGTGTTGATGTTTGCTCCACAACAGGAGTAGCAGGGGTAGTAGTAGTGGTAGGAGTGGTAGTAGCGTCATTGGTGGTGGTGGTATGAACCTGAGATGGAGTGGGATGAACAGCCGAAGGTGTGGTAGTAGGAACAACAGTAGAAGTAGCAGCAACAGATGGAACACCAGAAGTATCCTTAGGAACACCAGACGAAGAAGTATGAGCAACAACAGGCTGAGAAGTGTGAACAACACTTGGAGGAGGGCGATAAATAAAGCGTTCAGGGACCGGTGTGTTTTGACGCTTGATCATCTTCTGGTACAAATCTTTAAGCTCATCAAAGGACAGTCCCCTAACCCGTTCCCAAGTCCATCCAGCATGAACGTAAGTAGCCGACTGATTCTTGACATAGTGCTACATCAGCTTCCTCTCCTCTGTTCTCGACATAGGTCTGTTACGGTGCTTCTCATGAAGCTGAGCAGCAAGAGAAAACTGTTGTTTTTTCATCAAAGCCATCGCCCGTGGAATACAATTGTGTTGATTGACATCAGCTCCCAACACATCTGTAAGCTGCGAGTAATCAGAAGTAACAATGGTGAGCACTCTCATCCAGTCATTGTCATCCCAATGCATGGCATCATGCCTCAACTGCTCACGCCTCTGCTGTTGAAGGGCTTCATCCTTAGCCCTAGCTTTTTGATCAATTTCCTCTTGCAATCGTTGTGCAGCCTCTTCCCCTAACCTGTCTTCCTCAATTTGTCTGCGAGTACGCTTCCTTGGAGGAGAGGGTGCATCTGTCATAGGAGCTTTGCCCTTGGGATCATGAGATGGACCAGCAGATGGATCATCAGAAGGACCAGTAGAAGCATCCATTGGCTTGTGATCAGCAGGTTTAGGAATTGATGAAGGACTCGGAGGAGCAGGTAAATCATCATTCATCATATCAGAAAAAGCAGCCCTGGCTAACAAAGTCAGTCCATCCTCCTCAATATCCTCATCAGAATCAGAAAGCACAAGTTTCTTCTTTTGGCGCCTTTGTTGGGACTCCAATGCTTTAATCTTGTTCGCCAATGGAAGGACAAAGTCTCGGGTGAGCTTGCGGTGCTGATTTAGATCATTCTCCAACGAAACAACCCTCGCGTAATACCTGTGCATAAGAGCTAGCAAAGAAGTTAGTGTAACAGGTTCCTCAGCTTCCTGACCAAGAGGACTTGGTCTAGGAGAAGCATCATTGGGACCAGAAGCAACAAATGGGTCATCATCATAAGCATGAGAGCTATATGGCTTCTCAGCAGAATGCGGAGCTGGACTAGAAGGGGGAGTATCAACAAATGGGGACTTATGTGGCAGAGAAGAGGGGGCAGCCTTTGAAGTGGATGGCATTTCTACCACCACTTCTTTAGCTGGCTCCTCCACCTCCACATGAGGCACACCAGTAGCATGATGCTCCTCCTCCATAGGATCATCTCCCAAAGGAAGTTCCTCATCGGCTTCATTAGCCAGAGGAATCAAATTAGGATCCCCTTGGGCAAGGCCCAACATAGCATCAGAAAGAGGCCTCCAAATACCCTTAAAACCAAGTGCCATATTCGAATACACCTTTGAACTAAGCTTTGGGGTCTCATATTCCTCCCTATTTATAGGTAGGCACATAAGAACCTGCTGTAAGAACCTAGGGTACATTAAAAACTTCTTCCTAGAGCCAGTACTACTAAGGTTGCAAATCATTCCATCAAACAAGTAACGAGAAAAATTAAACACACGACCCTATGCAATGCAAATCACCCAGTAGCCAATGGGATGGGAAATGCATCCCAACTCCCAGACTTTAGACTCAAGCAATGAATCAAGAAGTGAACCAGAAGCTTCCATTGGGGGGAAAACCTATTTTTCTGGAAGTTAAACTTCCCCCCATGATTATAACCAAGAGCATCCATCCCATCCAATACCTCTGAATTGGGGATAGAGATAATGCCACCTTCATCCTGAAGATGAAGAGCAGACCTAATGGATGCCTCAGACACCACATATGAGCGTCCATCTATGGTAGCATGAAGCTCTAGTGGGCGTCCCAAAACATCCACAAGGTGGGCAGTTGCCCAGAACTGACGAATAACACTATCATATACACTGGGGCAGACCGTAAAAGCATACCTGAGGTTGGAAGCCTCAATAAATTCGATGATGTCTGTGAACTCTGCTCGTTTAGGACCTTCGCCTAGATAGGCCACCTTGTTATGATCGGGTTCGTATTGGAGAGCAGCCATTGTTGATGATTGAAGTGATGGAAGATGATTGATTGAAGAGGGAAAGAGTAGGAGCGTATGTGTGTGTTTATGGTTGGGATGAATGAGTCAAGTGAGGGATTTGACCATAAATAATGGTTATGTAACTGTTCATTGACCCCTAATTATGGGGGTTGCCCTTTCAAAATTAACTAATTAATGCAAGAGTAACCACTTGCCCCTTAACCAATATTTGCAAATCTCAGTTACCAAAGATAAATAAAAAGATATGTACCAGAAGTAACTCGCGTTGACTGAATGTCAAAACGCGTAAAAGTCAACACTAGGAGCACAAAGTGGTCAATGAAAGTCAACGAAGTGAACAGTGACCCAAACCAATACTAGAAGCCAACCATGAATGAAATTGAAGGGGTTGTACCCACCAGGAGCTGAATACAACCACTAGGAGTAACCAAAAACTTCCACTAGAAGTAGCACACATCGCAAATACCCATGAAAACTGATGTTAGAAACTACCATATGTTAGACTGTGCAATGAAATATGTACACTAAGCCTCCCCTCAATTCTAGGCTTCAAGGATTGACCATTCCAATGTGAACCACCAAGTGATTGAACCGCGGACCATCAAAGGCTTTAGTCAATAAATCAGCAACATTATCATCCGTATGTACTTTAAGAACCTGCATCAGCTTCTTCTCATTGGCATCCCTTATAAAGTGGTGCCTAATCTCAATATGTTTTGTTTGTTGATGAAAAACAGGATTCTTCACAATGCAGATAATGATTTGATTGTCAATCAAAATTTTGGTATTCATGAAGTTGAACCCATAATCCAGTATCTGATTTTGTATCCACAAGACTTGTCAACAACAACTAGTAGTAGCTACGTATTCAGCTTCTATTGAAGAAGTAGCTACTATTGTCTGTTTCTTACATTGCCATGAGATAAGTCTTCAACCCAAAAACTGACAACCACCAGTAGTAGACTTCCTGTCATTATTAGCACCTGCATAGTCACTATCACTATAGGCTTCAAGAACAAAAGGTGATTCTCTAGGATACCACAAGCCTAGCTTGGGTTGAGCTTTGATGTACTTGAAAATTTTCTTGACTGCATTCAAGTTAGAAACGGTTGGAGCCACCTGATGTCTAGAGCAAGCACTTACTATAAACATAATATCCGGACGTGATGCAGTCAAATACATGAGTGAGCCAATCATTCACCTGTACATGTGAACATTTATCGGAGGATCTGGCTCATTCGTGAGTTTGACTTTAGTGACTTCATAAGGTGTTGCTGCTGGTCTAAGAGGTTCCACATCAAACTTCTGAAGAATATCATGAACATACTTGTCTTGACTTATGAAGATACCATCCGACTGTTGCTTGACTTGAAGACCAAGGAAAAATGTAAGTTCTCTCGTGGCACTCATCTGGAATTCGCCTTTCATTAGTTGTTCAAACTCATCACACCATTCCTTCTTAGTAGAACCCAAGATAATATCGTCCACATACACTTGAACTAGGATGATGTCCTTGGTGTTTCTTTTAAGAAATAGGGTTTGTCAATAGTGCCTCTTTTGTAACCGTGTTTCAACAAGAAAGTGGAGAGACGCTCATAATAAGCTCTAGGAGCCTGATGAAGTCCATATAGAGCTTTGACCACCTTGTAAACTTTCTTGGGATGAAGTGGATCCACAAAGCCTTTAGGTTGAGTGACATAAACTTCCTCATCAATCTTGCCATAGAGAAATGCACTCTTGACATCCATCTGAAAAACCATAAAGCCAACATAAGAAGCAAAAGCCAAAAACAAACGAATGGCCTCAATCCTAGCAACAGGAGCAAAGACTTCAGTATAGTCAATGCCTTCAAGTTGTGTGTGACATTGTGCAATCAACCTAGCCTTATTTCTAACCATAATACCCCTCGCATCTTTCTTGTTATTGAGAATCCATTTGGTACCAATTGTTGTCTTTCCATCTGGTAAGTCAACTAGGATCCAAACATTCTGAAACAAGAACTGCTACATCTCCTCCTGCATAGCCTCCACCCAACTTTGATCCTCAAGAGCATGAGAGACTGATCTAGGTTCCACCTGTGAAAGAAAACAAGCAAACAAACAATGAAGAAAGTCCGTGTGATTATTACGCTTTTAGTCCTCAATATAGCTCACAAGAGCATGATGATCAGACGTTGCTTTCTTATGCATGCGACGAGTCTTGACAGTAGAACCGGGATCTCCAATGATTTGAGTAGTAGGATGGTCTTTATGCATCTGCTGAACAGGATTAGAAGCTACATCCACTTCTGGTGCCAAGTTATTAAGATCCCCAACAATGTCATCGTCATATGAAGCAGAGTCGAAAATACCATCTATTGGTTGCTTATGAATATCATCCAGCTTAGTAGAAGACTTCTTTTGATATTTTCCCAGGTCAGAAGGACCAGAGAATCTAGTTGAGGAAGTAGGATCACTAACCGGACTACCAATAGGTGTTAAACTTTCACTAGGAGTAACATTAGGAGCTCTAGGAGTAACTTGGACAGCAGGGGTACTCAAAGGAAACTCAAAGCCTCCTTAAGCAGCTGCTGTAGTAGCATCTTGTTGTTGCTTGAGCAATGTGTCAAGAGCTCCTTGTGAGTCCATAATTTCTGATGGAGAAGCATCACTAGGAGTAGCATTGGTATTTGGAGAGACTGTGGTGGAATAGGATGGAACAACAAAAATATCATCCTCCTCGTCTAAGTCCGAAAAACTAGAATGAGCAGCTACACTAGAAGTAGCAAACACTTGTGGACCTGCATCTTGGTTAGTTTTGAAACGAAAATATCCCAATGAGTCACTAAGATAATCAAGATCAAAATACCATTCAGGACCTTTGCCTTGGATGTTTGTCTTCTCCTCAAAGTACCTGAGATTAATAGTTTCTATGATACGCTTAGCATGGAGATTATAGACACGATAAGCCCGAGAGTGAGCTGAATATCCCACTATGTATCCTTCATCTGCCTTGTAAAACCCGCATGCTTTTACCATGAATAGTACCCATTAGATCGTACATACTAGATTAAAACCTTCCTTTTATAGCATGTTTACGTTCACGAAATAGAATTTTACGTATTACGTACGTGTTAGAACACGATAAGTATTTATTACGCACGAACACGCAATAATTATTTAAACAATAATTAATCACGAACATGCGATCATGAAATCATGAACGTAATTAAATCACGAACTATTATTAATTACGTATATATATTTATTACGAGCGTAAATAAATATATTAGGTCACGGTAATTATTTAACGAGAACACATTAAACGCGAACACAAATAATCACGAACGAGTAATTAATCAACGAGACACGGTAAACGGTACGGGTACCCCATGTGGGGCCCCTACCCGCGGCTACAAGGGAAAGATGGGCCAAGCCCATCTCAATTTTTACTAAGGAGGGTAAAAGGAAAAACCACTACTCATTTTTCACTTTTACAGAAGAATTTTACAAAACTGGTGATATAACCCAAGGTCTTCCAAAAGTGCCTAAAAGGCTCTTCCTTCTCCTTTTTTTTTTCTTTTGGCCGCCACCCATAAACACACCAAAGGAGGTGTTTATTTGATCTTTGATCTTGGATTTGGTGCTAGTGTTCGCGTTTGTTCATCCTTGTTTAGATCCACGCATTCGGTAATTCTTTCAAACCCTTTTCTTTTGATTTGATCTTTTAAATAATTAAGAATATGATGTGTTTTTTTAAAAAACCTAATTAAAACATAGATCTAACATGAAATTAGTTTTGGAATAAATCAAAAAGGGTGTTTTAGGGGTGTTTGTTTTTGGTCGGCGCCTAAACCGAACCCGAGGGGTCTCGGTTTGGCTACACGACCACCACCGAGACCATATGGTCCCGGTTGGTTGGTGTGGGTCCCACGGAAGCAACAAGACAAGGGGAACCCCGAAGTGGTTCGGGGTATGGTGTCGATTTCATGTCCGGTTCATGGTCCTTAGTCAAGATCCGGTTCACGGTGTATGTTAAGATTATTATGTTTATAATCATATGTTAAAATTAAATTAATAAACATGACATGATTAATTTAATAACATGACTTAGGTTATATTAACTATTAAACACATGAAATTATTAACCTAAGTATTTTATATTTTTAGACTTATAATTAATTAATTATTTAAAAACCATGGTTATAATTAATTAATTAACATGACTTAGGTTATATTATTAATAAATAATAATACATGTTTTAACCTAAGTATTTAACTTTATTTAATTAAAAACATGATATACTTTAATTAAATATTTTAACCTATAGTTTATTTTAATTACATGAAATAATTAATAAATTATACATTATATCATATGACTTAGAAAATAATCATGAAAACACTTAGGCTTATATACTTAGCTTATTTAACCAGCTTATACCTAATTATGGAACCTTCTATTTTTAGAAACTTATTTAAATAAGGCAGCTAATCTATTTATGGAAACTTTCTATTTTTAGAAATTTATTTATTTCAGGCAGCTAATCTATTTATGGAAACTTATTTAAATAAGGCAGCTAATCTATTTATGGAAACTTTCTATTTTTAGAAGCTCATCTATTTTAAGTAGTAATTCTATTTTTGGAAACTTTCTATTTTTGGAAACTTTCTATTTTTTGAAACTTTCTATTTTTGGAAACTTTCTATTTTTGGTAACTTTCTATTTTAGGAAACCTGCTATTTTTGGAAAGTTACTTATTATTAAACAGTAAGTATAATAATACATGAAATACCAGAAATACTTAATCAGAGTAAACAGAATATAAGATAAACACAGTTTAAGGCTTTAAACAGTGAAACATGATATGAACATATAAAATAAGCTAAGACATGATATAAAACCAGTTACGTATTTAGTAGTCAGATACTTATTCACGTATGTATTTATGTAGCATTAGTGATACGGAAGTAGGATTCCTCTCAGTTCATCTTCTTCGTTCACTGGACATAAGGTACGGATTCCCGTCCTTTCAGTATGGACATTCTTTCCTTATTAGGATTCCCCGTATGCAGCCAAATGTTTTCCCGTAGTATAAATTATGTGTTTGATTTTCTTATGTTAATTTAGAATACCTATAGCCATATACATGCATGACCAGTTTCACCTAGTTATGGAGGTACCATAACCATAACATTAGAGGCACTGATGTTATGACTTCACCACGGCGGAGTGATTGCTCGTGGCGTCCCTTCAGCTTTTGGCCATATTATTATATTTATCATGTGGGGCGTATGGGTGCATCCTAGTTACATGTTTCAGTCAGGATTTCATGGTGAATGTGGTGTGTGCCTTGCATCCTTCACAAGGAGCTGATCCCTCCTACCCAGAACCAGTATATTAAATTAGAGGCAGCCCCTCTATGTTGCATGATGAGGTCACCCCTCCAAGTATTCATGCACGGTGGATTTTCATGACCTATATTGGCTAATGGTAAAATTAGGTTAAACAGTTTTCACCTCAAACTATAAAACCAGTTTTATGAACATGTTCCAGGTTTTCTAGGACTTATAAATTTCCGCTGCTATCAAGTCTTTACTATGTTTTAGTCATTTATTCTATGTCTATATCCGTGCACTGAGCGTTTTGCTCAGCCGTTACTTTCCTTTCCATGTCCCAAAACGGCAGGTACTCAAGGACTGACTAGAGCATTTGGAGGACGCGCATAGGATGGGAGCTACCTTAGATTCCTTCTCTTCTTACCTTCATATTTATGCTTATTTAGTATTCCTTTTTGTTCATTTACTTTATTTATGCTTTGGACTTATGTTTGGGAACCGATGTTTGATTCCGGTTATCCCTATGGTCATGTAATGTTTTATACATTTATCCTTGTATGCTTTGATGACACGCCATAATTACGCGTGACATTACATTTATCAAAATAGGGTGTTACAATTATGGTATCAGAGCCAAGGCTTCGACCTGTAGGCTCTAAAACTTGACCTGTGACTAGTGGGTAGTCACCAGGAGCTTCCTAAGCCAACGTTTGTTATACCACGTATTGATGTTTTCAGCGCATTTTTGTTTTAACCATGATGTTTTCAGCACCTTGAGGTTTTAACCTTGATGTTTTCATCGATATTGTTTTACTAATATGGATGGACAACCGTCATTCATATTTAGTTATGTGTCATTGTTTCATGCATAATGTTCCTCGTGAACTGTGGCTATGTGGACTGAACCCAGGTAGTTCATAATTAGTCACATAAAATTTTTTTCTGATAAGTTTTGACAGATGAGTTTCATTTATTTATGTTTCATGTATCATTGTTGCAGGGATTATGACTAAGTAATGGTTGGTACAGGACTGGCCCTATTTAGTCGCATGTGCTTTTATCGAAACTTTTAACTTTGGGACCGACCCATAGGCGTCCCCTCGCACATATAAAGGTTTTTATAAACTACATTACGCATTCATGCATTGTTTTTTTCATGCATAAAATTTTTCTCATGATTTATTGGCATAAATTTTTTTTATTTTTTTTGTCCCCTCATAAGTTACTATGTTTTTATGTCAAGTATGTTTTCATACTGTCATGGTTAAACTCAGTTTCATGCTGATTATGTTATACACTCCTCCATGTTAAATCGTTTCGTGTTTCTTCATGATAATTTCGTCTTCATGTGGATTACGTCTTACGCCTCATTTGTTATTATGCCTTCATGCAAGACATAGTTGGATTCATTGAATTCTGCTTTCATGATAGTCATGGTTGGTTTTCATTGATCATGTTGTCAGGCAAATCATCGTTGAATTTGGTGTAACCACACTTTAACGTTTCTCGATACAACCAGAATGATGTCTATGATAATACTGCCAGGTTATCATGATGGTTTTTCCTAACCGTCTAACCAATACACCTTCCTTAAATCATGACAAATGATCGACCCCATACCGATCATTTCATGTGCATTCCGTGTGTACTACATGTATCGTATTCCATGTGTATTTCACATACCTTAATCCATGTGTATTTCACTTGCAATACTTCACGAGTATTCACTAGTTGATTCTAAATCATCTCAGGCGTATGTTCAAATGCTGATATTCTACAAGGTTGCTGATACCGCTCATAACTTGGAGATGTTACTAAAGGTTGATGCTACTGACGTTCGGAGACGCTACGAGATGTGGATGCTGTTCACAACCTGTAGATCCTACAAGACGAAGACAAAGGCGTCAGAGCAAAGCAATTGGACGAGAAGATGCTTCACCATCAGACGATTTCCATCAATCATTGTCCCTAATCTTAGTTACATGTCACACGTCATTCGGCTGTCATTTCAGCCATATGAGTGCAAAACGGTACGAGCCGGCCACTCAGCTGAATAGTTACATGAATCACGGTCATGAGAATGACCGTTATGGAACTGACAAACAGGATGATAGTAACCACTACTATGACAGAAACTATCATAGAAATCACAACCGAGGCTCTGGCCGCGGACGTGATCAGACATACAAAGGACCAGTAGTCCAACCGATCCGCCAAGTCTGGCATAATAACCTAATATTGTGGTTCTAGTTATTTCACATCTCGTGACACATGTCAAGACATCAGTCAAGACACATGTCTCACGTATACTTCCTGAAGACACATGTCAAGACACCAGTCAAGACATATGTCATGCTTATAGTTCCAAGACACGAGTCAAGACACATGACTCACGTCCAACTATGGAACATTTCTAAGAAATTCAGGGTACCCTCCAAGGGTATATCCATTTTGTTGTGCCATGTATTAATCAGGCCACAAGAATTTCAATACCATTATCGGCGCATCAGTGAGAACTGTCGCGTTGCTGATGTCACTTTTATTTCTTTCACCATATTTCATATGATTCATGACCATGAAGGACGCCTTTCGTATTCCCACGTATACGAAGGTTTTCCTTCAGCTTAATGATGAGATCCAAGCTGCTAACGCATTTCCTCGGACAGACACGAGATGAATTTTATCCTAGTTATGGACTATGAACAGCACACCATGCTACGATTCATAATTATGTACAGTAATGTTCAGGCTCCTGAATACATTCAGCTTGATTTTTCCATCAGGAAAATCTGTACAAATTATCTATGCTTTCCAAGCACGTGCTTTGTTAGCCATGATTGCTAAAACTTTCTAGCTGTCAGTAAGACACGACTACTGAAGTCCTTTTACGCATAACCAACGGATTATTCCAAAATTGTCCCTTACACTCCAGAAGAACCTTCAAGGAGAAGGACGGTAACATAAGATTATGTGTCGACTACCGTCGATTTTTAAACAAATCACCATTCATGACCGTTATTCTCCTCCACGTATTGACAACATGTCCAATCGACCTTATAGTGTTAATCACTTTTCCAAGATTGAACTCATGATCATGCTGCCAACAGTGACGAGGGAAAGAGCAGGACATGTCCATGACTGCTATTCGTACACGACTCGGTCATGCTAGATTTATGATTTTGAATTAGTCTCATCAATGCTCCAACGGCATTATAAGAATGAGTTGCCATGAACTCATAGCAAATTCATCAGTGTTTTCATTGAGGATAACCTGATTTCCTCTAAACCTAGAGAAGAACAGGAAGACCATATATGCACTATGTTGCAAATTCTATGACAAGAGAAATTTTACCCTGGAAATTTTTTTCAATATCAATTCTGTTTGATTACAGTGACACGCTGAATCGCATGGGTTTCTACGGTTAATCTTACCATGACTCAGCTTATGCGTAAAGGAGAGAACCCTACACTACATTAGGTGTTCTAGAAAATCCTACGCTAGGAGAAGTCTAGATTCAGAGACTCAGAGTTTCGCAAACTCCTAGGTATCAAGTTCTACGAAGCAAGATACAGTTACGTTCATATCTAGGTACCTGACATACCAACAGGTCAAGATAGGACACCAACAAACTAGGATGTTTTCATCATCTGAAATTGTGAATTTAAATGGGACAAGATCTCCATGGATTTTGGTTACAAGATTTACGCAAACTCAGAAGAAACATGATGCTATCTGGGTCATCGCAAACAGTTTGATCAAGTCTGCAGAATCCTTACATACGTAAGGATTTCAGAACCAACAGGTTGATCGGACATGTTCCAGCCAAGGCTCATCCGATCACTTGGCAATTTCTCAGTTATCGGGTCAGACAAATATTCGTAATTGTGCCCCTTATTTACTTCACGTCCTTGTCCTAATTTCACGGCTTGCTTTCGCGCTCGCGTTCATGACACTATTAACGTTCATGATGGCATCTCGGCTTACGATTTTATGTTGTTTTTCTCATTCTGGGAAGTTTTGTAAGAACTTGAGAGACCAGACCCAAGTTTAGTATAACTCCCTATCCTCAGATAGACGTTTCTCGTCATATTCTATGTCTCACCTTGTAGCGTTTGGCGTTACCACCATTATATTCTATGTTCACGATATGTTTCACATGTCATGTACATTCCACGTTCCTCATATTATGATCAAGATATATTACACGTATCATGGATCACGATATGTTTACTCATACTACACTCATCATATTTCCACGTATCACGTTCAAAAAATTTTCACGTATTACGTTCAAAAATTTTCACGTACTACGTTTCTTTATGTCTCGCGCATCGTTTCTAGTTATCAGTTAAGTCAGATTGTCTTGCATCGTAACGTTTTAGTTACCCTAGCACGTTAACTCTTATTTTCCTCGATCGAATTTAGGGTATCTACCTTCCGTTGATAACCAATAATTTCTTCGTATTCCAAGTCAAGATCAGGAGGACCAAGATTTATCATTAGTGTCAAGATCTTCTGAAGGAACCGTTCCAAGAGGGAGGCCACTTGGAAACGGATAAGTTCATCCGGACTTTTATCCGTTTTCTCTCATCAATTAGATATGTCCTTTCAGTCACGTCACGTTCCATGTCCTTTCAAGACATGTCACATTCCGCGTTCCTTCTACCATGTCACCTGTACGTTCATTAATCTTACATACCCTCTCAGTTTGATTCGGGTATGTTTCTCTTTCAGTTACGTTATCTATAATTCGGGGACGAATTATTCTTTTTAGGGGGGAAGAGTTGTAAAACCCGCATGCTTTTACCATGAATAGTACCCATTAGATCGTACGTACTAGATTAAAACCTTCCTTTTATAGCATGTTTACGTTCACGAAATAGAATTTTACGTATTACGTACGTGTTAGAACACGATAAGTATTTATTACGCACGAACACGCAATAATTATTTAAACAATAATTAATCACGAACATGCGATCATGAAATCATGAACGTAATTAAATCACGAACTATTATTAATTACGTATATATATTTATTACGAGCGTAAATAAATATATTAGGTCACGGTAATTATTTAACGAGAACACATTAAACGCGAACACAAATAATCACGAACGAGTAATTAATCAACGAGACACGGAAAACGGTACGGGTACCCCATGTGGGGCCCCTACCCGCGGCTACAAGGGAAAGATGGGCCAAGCCCATCTCAATTTTTACTAAGGAGGGTAAAAGGAAAAACCACTACTCATTTTTCACTTTTACAGAAGAATTTTACAAAACCTAAAAAGGCTCTTCCTTATCCTTTTTCTTTCTTTTGGCCGCCACCCATAAACACACCAAAGGAGGTGTTTATTTGATCTTTGATCTTGGATTTGGTGCTAGTGTTCGTGTTTGTTCATCCTTGTTTTGATCCATGCATTCGGTAATTCTTTCAAACCCTTTTCTTTTGATTTGATCTTTTAAATAATTAAGAACATGATGTGTTTTTTTTAAAACCTAATTAAAACATAGATCTAACATGAAATTGGTTTTGGAATAAATCAAAAAGGGTGTTTTAGGGGTGTTTGTTTTTGGCCGGCGCCTAAACCGAACCCGAGGGGGTCTCGGTTTGGCTACACGACCACCACCGAGACCATATGGTCCCGGTTAGTTGGTGTGGGTCCCACGGCAGCAACAAGACAAGGGGAACCCCGAAGTGGTTCGGGGTATGGTGTCGATTTCATGTCCGGTTCATGGTCCTTAGTCAAGATCTGGTTCACGGTGTATGTTAAGATTATTATGTTTATAATCATATGTTAAAATTAAATTAATAAACATGACATGATTAATTTAATAACATGACTTAGGTTATATTAATTATTAAAAACATGAAATTATTAACCTAAGTATTTTATATTTTTAGACTTATAATTAATTAATTATTTAAAAACCATGGTTATAATTAATTAATTAACATGACTTAGGTTATATTATTAATAAATAATAATACATGTTTTAACCTAAGTATTTAACTTTATTTAATTAATAACATGATATACTTTAATTAAATATTTTAACCTATAGTTTATTTTAATTACATGAAATAATTAATAAATTATACATTATATCATATGACTTAGAAAATAATCATGAAAACACTTAGGCTTATATACTTAGCTTATTTAACCAGCTTATACCTAATTATGGAACCGTTCTATTTTTAGAAACTTATTTAAATAAGCCAGCTAATCTATTTATGGAAACTTTCTATTTTTAGAAATTTATTTATTTCAGGCAGCTAATCTATTTATAGAAACTTATTTAAATAAGGCAGCTAATCTATTTATGAAAACTTTCTAATTTTAGAAACTTATCTATTTTAAGCAGTAATTCTATTTTGGAAACTTTCTATTTTTGGAAACTTTCTATTTTTGGAAACTTTCTATTTTTGGAAACTTTCTATTTTTGAAAACTTTCTATTTTTGGTAACTTTCTATTTTAGGAAACCTGCTATTTTTGGAAAGTTACTTATTATTACACAGTAAGTATAATAATACATGAAATACCAGAAATACTTAATCAGAGTAAACAGAATATAAGATAAACACAGTTTAAGGCTTTAAACAGTGAAACATGATATGAACATATAAAATAAGCTAAGACATGATATAAAACCAGTTACGTATTTAGTAGTCAGATACTTATTCACGTATGTATTTATGTAGAATTAGTGATACGGAAGTAGGATTCCTCTCGGTTCATCTTCTTCGTTCACTAGACATAAGGTACGGATTCTCGTCCTTTCAGTATGGACATTCTTTCCTTATTAGGATTCCCCGTATGCAGCCAAATGTTTTCCCGTAGTATAAGTTATGTGTTTGATTTGCTTATGTTTGATTTAGAATACCTATAGCCATATACATGCATGACCAGTTTCACCTAGTTATGGAGGTACCATAACCATAACATTAGAGGCACTGATGTTATAACTTCACCACGGCGGAGTGATTGCTCGGGGCGTCCCTTCAGCTTTTTGCCATATTATTATATTTATCATGTGGGGCGTATGGGTGCATCCTAGTTACATGTTTCAGTCAGGATTTCATGGTGAATGTGGTGTGTGCCTTGCATCCTTCACAAGGAGCTGATCCCTCCTACCCAGAACCAGTATATTAAATTAGAGGCAGCCCCTCTAATTTGCATGATGAGGTCACCCCTCCAAGTATTCATGCACGGTGGATTTTCATGACCTATATTGGCTAATGGTAAAATTATGTTAAACAGATTTCACCTCAAACTATAAAACCAGTTTTATGAACATGTTCCAGGTTTTCTAGGACTTATAAATTTCCGCTGCTATCAAGTCTTTACTATGTTTTAGTCATTTATTCTATGTCTATATCCGTGCACTGAGCGTTTTGCTCAGCCGTTACTTTCCTTTCCATGTCCCAAAACGGCAGGTACTCAAGGACTGACTGGAGCATTTGGAGGACACACATAGGATGGGAGCTACCTTAGATTCCTTCTCTTCTTGCCTTCATATTTATGCTTGTTTAGTCTTCCTTTTTGTTCATTTACTTTATTTATGTTTTGGACTTATGTTTGGGAACCGATGTTTGATTCCGGTTATCCCTATGGTCATGTAATGTTTTATACATTTATCCTTGTATGCTTTGATAACACGCCATAATTACGCGTGACATTCCATTTATCAAAATGGGGTGTTACATGCCTTGCCGTCAAATTTCCCCAAATAGTCACTAGTATTCAGAATGGTCACAGGACAACCAAATGGCTTCAAATGAGCAATGCTAGGTACTTTAGCAGTGAGTGGCTCATAGGGAGTCTTCTTATGTGGATTGGTAATTGAAACCCTATTTAACACATAACTTGCAGTATTGACAGCTTCTGTCCAGAACATAGTAGGAAGCTTGGAGTCTGCAAGCATGGTTCTCGCAGCTTCTATTAGAGTCCTGTTCTTCCTTTCTGCAACACCATTATGTTGAGGAGTCCTTGCAGCACTATAATCTCTTTTGATACCTTTGGAATTGCAAAGTGCTATGAGGTATGCATTTTTTAATTCTATTCCATTGTCACATTGGATACCTTTTACCTTCTTGGACAGCTGATTCTCAATGAGTGTAATGAAATCTTTGAGAATAGAGTAGGTCTTATTCTTGGCAGCCAGAAAGAAAACCCACATAAACCTGTTATACCCGTCAGTTACCACAAGACAGTATTGTTTGTGGTCAATGCTCCTAATGGAGGTAGGACCAAATAAATCCATGTGTAGTAGCTGGAATGGTTCAGTTATGAGACTGGGAGCAGTAATGGCCTTGAAGGATGCTTTGTGTTGTTTGCCTTTGCTGCATGCAAGGCAATTTATGTCATTTCTGAAAGTTTTGGGAGGTAAACTAGAGACCAAGTTCATATTTGCTAATTTATGAATGGTCTTGAAGTTTACATGTCCCATCCTTCTGTGCCATTTTGTGGCTTCATCTTTTGAGGCTTTAGCAACCAGACAAGCTAGTTAACCAGTAGGATTAACTTCATTCAGCTTGATACAATAGAGATTGTGTCTTCTAGGGATTCTGAGTAGAACTTGAGAGTCATCCGGGAGCTTAAAGTCTTTGGATAACACTAGTGCATCAGTATTCGTAAAGAGGACAAACTGCTTCTTGTCACAAATATGAGATACAGAGATCAAGTTGAAGTGTTGAAGTGCTTCCACATAGTAGACCTGCTCAAAGTTAAGGTTAGGTGTCTGTATAGTCCCTTTTCCAGAGATCCTTCCTTCACCACCTCCAAAGTAGACCTTTCCGCCTTGAAATGGTACAAAGTTAGATAGAAGTCCTTTATTCCCTGTCATGCTTCTAGAGCATCCACTATCAACTGTTCCTAGAGTAGGATCTTGGTATGGAGTAACCTACAACAACAAGAAAAATATATACAAATGTTAGTGTCTTAAGGGGACCCAGACCTTTTCAGGTTTGAGTCTGCCTTGTGGATATTTTGTAGATAGCCATCTAGATTGATGAGATCCACTGTTGTTCTTAGGTTGCCTATTCATCATATGGGTGTTATTGTTTGACCAAGAACAACCTGCCGAGGGCTTAACAGTAGTACCCAAATTTCCCAACCCAAAATACATTTGGTCTGAATTAAAAGCATAATTCTGATTAAAGTTCTGAAAATAGTTGCTGGTTTGTCTATTATGGGTATATCCATTGTTTCTCCAATGATCAGAAGCTAAAGGAGAGGTCATTCTAGAAGAAGAATAAGATTGGGCACATGGGTTTAGTCTTCTAGAAGAATATGGAGCAACTCCTGGTGGACCAGGAGCAGGATAAGCTTGATAAAAAGAAGGAGGTTGATCATAAAAATCACAATCTTTAATCAAATGAAATTTACTTCCACAAACAAAGCATGTTTTAAACGACCTTTTATTCAAATGACATTGTTTCATACTGCTAAATTTATTACACACAACTCTAGGAGTATCAACATTCCTAGGACTCAATAAACTAGAACTAGACAAAGTTGAAGTAGAAGCAACTCTCTCTTCACTCTTCCTAGCACTAGTAGCAGCAGGGTCATTTGTCTTGGAGCTTGTAGGTATTGAGTCTTCACTTGAACCACAGGATTCAGAGTCACTGGCTTTGTCACTGAAAGTACAAGAGACAAAGTCATTAGTATTAGTAGAGCTTTTTTGAGACTCATGCATCTGTGATACATCCAAGTCAGTATGCCTAGATATGGGCATAAAAGTTCCTGTAAGAGGTGGAGGGACATCATGCATTGTTGCAGCTGGTTGAAACCTATTGTAGCTAGGTTTTCCACCCTCCTCTTTGTCAGGATCAAAGACACTTGAAAAAGATAAATCAAACACATCTTCTGAATCAATATATTTATCAAATCCTAAACCTCTCTTAGTCCTACCAGACATGCTACTATCAATTAACTTTGAAAGATTCTTAGGTGCATTTTGCCATTTTTCAAATCTTAAAAGTATAACATCTAATTTTTCCTGCATGTCTTGCTTATCCTTGATACTGTCATCTTTACTTTTTCAGTGTATTTAAGCATATTGGTGGTGTTTTCTAAATCTATGTTTAGAATTCTAATTTTATCCTCATATTCTCGTTGAGTATCTTGAAGCCACCTCTTTTGTTGTTCCAATGTTTTTAAAGAATTCTTATATGCTTGAACATCTAAAAAATACTTATCATTTTGTTCATTTAATTCATTGTATTGAGACAACAGTTATGAATATTTATCATGACAACCACAAGGGAAATTTTTTACTTGAGGTGAGATGCCCATAAGAGCAAATTCTTCTGCTTCCTCGGCATCAGACAGATTCCCAGCAATCATTGCAAACACGTCAGTAGAAGGTTCAGCTGTTTTCAAGGTAGCATTCTGATGATCACTCCAGTTAACCATAGAGTCAACAAACACCAAAGCTTTCTTGTCATCCTTGACCTCCTGAATCCTAAAGGATGAATACCTGTTCTTCTCCTGGTCATTCTTGTTAGGGCATTCCCTAGCAAAGTGACCTTGCTGCTGGCAGTTATAGCATCTAACCTTGCTTCTATCAAACCTTGTTGGATCTCTTGGGTTATAGTTAAACTTTCGACCGGCTTTCTTCTCAAACTTGTGAACCCGGAGAGTGAGCATGGTCATCTGCCACTTGATATCCATTTCATCCAGGTCAACTTTATCAACCTGTTTGAAGTCATCAAAAGCAAGCTACTGTTGTGGATCAACATCAGCAACAAAAGAGTGAAGAACAGCTTCTACCATGCTACCAGACTTGGATTTTGGTTCAGAAGTAGAATTATGCTGAGTAGAAGTATGCTGAGAAGACACAGTATAGCTTGGGTGCTAGCATAAGACATGGGACTAGATCCCATGGAACTCACAAAAGCAGAGTTAGCAGGAGTAGGAAAAGAATCACTTGAGTATCCTCTCACATGAGGCTCAAAAGTTTTGTGCTTATAAAACAAATCATCAAAATTAAAATAGTCAAGGCCACATTTTGCTTTGAGAGAGATTACTACCTAATTCCATGAGTAAGGTAAGGCTCTAAGAAACCTGGCATTGATATCTCCATTGTCAGGTTTAGACCTGAGTTGATTCAACTGGCTAAGTATCTTTTGGAACCTATCATACCCTTGATGAATACCTTCAGTTTCAGAGATCTTGAATTCTGTGAATTCATCTCTCAGCATGGATCTGCGCATTTTCTTTGATTCCTCATTCTCTCCAAACCTTGCTTTTACTCCATTCCAAATCTCTCTAGCATCATCCAAGTGATAAAAGTCACCCATGTGATCATCAGGAAGAGACCGAAGCAAAATAGTTTTTGCCTTGATCTTCTTCTGAACAGCTGTAATTTCTTCATGAGTTTTAGGATCAAGAAGGATGATATTACCATTCTTTTCTCTTCCAGTAAACCTCTTACTGTTCCTATTCTGAATAATTTTCCAAAGGTCTAGATCAGTGTTGGTGATCCAGCATTCCATCTTTATTGCCCAGCTATCATACTTATCTTTCTTCAAAAGAGGAAATTTTCCATTTGTATTGGAAACCGTAGCAAAGATCTGCTGAGGTTGCTGTGTTTTAGGGGTGCTCTCTTCTCCTGTTTGAGTAGAACTAGAGGCAGACATGATTAAACAAAGATATTAGTAAAAAGAAAAATTGATTCTTCTTGTACAGAGGCTCTCCTAGGCTCTGATACCACTTGTTGGGTCCACTAGATGTGGATCTTGCAGCCTGTTAAGGATGGTGAACGACTTCTGTAATCACAAGTCTATTCACAGAGAGACTCTAGATGAATCACACAGTATAAGTGCGGAATACAAATACTATGAACAAGAAGAAACAGAATAACTATAATGACTTGATCCTTTACTAAGGATTTCTAATATTAATATAAACTAGAACAATGTTTGATCAAGGTGTCTATAACCCTTCTGCCTAAGGTTCCTTTTATACTACAAGGAAACCCTAATACATCAATAAACCAAAACATGTAAAACTGATATGCATATCCTTTCCTAACATATCTCATGCATATCCTAACAAACTACTCAAAATAATAAAGTTTGACTTTCTAAAGACCAGGAGCACGTGTTGCTCCTACTACTACTAGGACCAGGAGGAACTACATACCTCCTAGCATACCTATTACAAATGACTATTCCAAATGTCCTAACAGAGAGGTATCGTGCAAGACTGGTAGTAAAAGGATATGCTTAGAAAGAGGGAATCGACTTCAACGAAATATTTTCCTATGTGGTACGAATGACAACTGTTCGGGTGGTTGTAGCAATATGTGCTACGTATGATTTACATCTAGAGCAGCTAAATGTGAAAACTACATTTCTTCATGGAAATCTTGAAGAAGAAATTTATATGCTTCAACCAGAAGGTTTTAAGCAAAAAGGAAAAGAGAACTTGGTTTACAGGTTAAACAAATCTCTGTACGGTTTAAAGCAGGCGCCGTGGTGTTGGTACAAGAGATTTGATTCTTTCATTAGGAGCCTTGAATATAACATACTGTATGCAGACCCTCGTGCATATTTCAAGAGGTTTGGAAATGATGATTTTATCATTTTGTTGTTATATGTTGACAACATGTTGGTAGCAGGCCCTAACAAAGATCGTATCAGTCTACTGAAGGCTCAACTGGCTAGGGAATTCGACATGAAAGACTTGGGGACCCGCAAACAAGATTCTAGGGATGAAAATTCACCGAGATAGAGTTAGTAGGAAAGTTTGGCTGTCACAGAAAAGCTACGTGAAGAAAATCTTGCAAAGGTTTAACATGAAAGATTGTAAGCCAATATCAACCCCGTTTCCTACTAATGTCAAGTTATCCTCCAAGATGAGTCCTAGCAGTGAAGAAGAGAGGATTGAGATGTCTCGATTACCGTATGCATCAACAGTGGGAAGTTTAATGTTCGCAATGATATGTACAAGACCAGACATTACACATGCAACGGGAGTAGTGAGTCGCTACATGGCGGAACCTGGTAGAGAGCATTGGGAAGCTGTGAAGAGGATCTTTAGATATCTCAAAGGAACCTTGGATGTTGCATTATATTTTAGGGAATTGGATCTTATTGTCAAAAGATATGTTGATTCGGATTATGCATGTGATGTTGATGGAAGCAAATAAACCACCGGGTATGTATTCACGGTTTGTGGCGAAACAGTAAGCTGGGCTTCAAAACTGTAGTTAGTTGTGGCAATGTCAACAACAGAAGCAAAATATGTTGCAGCTGCTCAAGCCAACAAAGAAGCAGTATGGTTGAAGATGTTGTTGGAGGAGCTCGGGCACAAACAAGAGATAGTTACTCTATTTTGTGACAACCAGAGTGCCTTGTATCTTGCAAGGAATCCAACATTTCATTCAAAGACAAAGCATATATGAGTTCAATATCACTTCATTCGTGAGAAAGTTGAGGAAGGAACCGTAGATATGCGGAAAATTCATATTGATGATAATGTGGCAGACTATCTGACGAAAGCAATCAATGGTGACAAGTTTATATAGTGTCGATCCTCATACGGCCTAGCGGAAACGTAAGCGACATGGAAGTGCAAGGAAGGATAACAATTTGAAGATTGATTTTGCTTCAATCGAATTTTCAAGTGGGAGATTGTTAAAAGATAAGCAAGATACATTGTATCTTGGATGGATGAGAATATTGCATAACAACTTGGTATTGCAACTTGTTAGGCAATTGTCATGGGTGATGTCACCAAGACTAAAGTTTGCCTATAAAAGGCAATGAAACTTGCCTTCATTTCATCACATTCTCATTTCTTTCTCTAGCATTCTTCAAGTGTATAAGTTAAATAGTTTGTAGTTAGTTCCTAGTAACAAGAGTGTCCTTGTAACTAGAGAATGTGTAACTCCTAATTTGCTACATAGTGAAGTATCTTTCATTGCCCGTGGTTTTTACCCTATTGGGGGTTTTCACGTTAAATCTCAGTGTAAGCTTTTATTGCATTTCTTATTTAAGTCGTGAGTTTGCTTAAGTCCTGTGTCACTTTTCTCAACATCTATGACTACTGAAAAAAGAAATGTTTTGTTAAGAACCAAGTTTTTTTTCTGAACGGCGAGTTAGTAGTTAGTGATTCGAGCTTACAGTGACATCTAATTAGGCTGTATGCAAGCCTCGAACCTTCTCCTTAGGGAATAAACCTCACTCCTGCTTCTATTTAATTCGGACCCCTGAATGTTCTTGGTGAGACTCGAACTCGAGACCTTTTCAAAAATACCTCCCCAAGGTTATCCATGGTGGCCAACTGAGTTAGCTCAGTTGGTTTTTGTTAAGAACGAAGTTAAACTAAAAGATAAATCCCCACCTTCCATATACATTTTAATCCAATGAATGTGATTAAACACAAAACCTATTTTCACCTTCTTTTTTCAAACATTAATATCTCTTAAACCGTTAATCGTTATACGAAAAAAAATATAGCGTTAGGAAAAGCATTTAATTATCTTTCTATAGTTATGCTATATGAATTTCGACAAAAAAAAATTCTTCGTTTTTTTTTTACTTTTTTTTTATTATCGAAAATTATTATATATAATACTAATATCATATATGATGTAACACCGGTATCATATATGATATAACTTATCATATCTGATATAAACCAATATCATAAATAATTTAATAATACTTTATGATTTAAGACTGTTATAAAACACTATTATCATACATGATATAACTTATCATATACAATATAAACCAATATCATATATGATTTAATAATAATTTATGATTTAACTCTGTTATCATATATGATTGAAACATTATTATCATATATGATATTTTACGTAAATTTTAACAACAAAAAAAACGAATTTTTTTTAAAAGTATATCATAGTGCACATTGGTAAAAAGATAATTAAATGTCTCATCGCGATGATTTTTTTTAACACTTAACGGTTTAAATGATATTTAAATTATAAAAATAAGTTAATTAATTAAATACTTTTAATTTTATTCATTAGTTTGAGATAAAGATAAATGATAGAAATGCGTATTTTGTAAGATAAATATCTTATTTAAAATAACTCTTTTTTACCTTATTATCCAATTTGAGTTGGTGTAAGTGTAACGATCGTTCAATTCTCTTAGTCATTCAAAATGTCAAAATCTATGATTATCGAAAAAAGAGAAAGAAATGTAGTTTTGTTTAAGGACAAAGAAAGTTAAGTTAAAAGTAAATATTAAAAGATAGAAAAGCTACTATATAAATAAGGGTAAAAGCCATATAATACTATCGTACTTATCAAAATGTATTGAGTTTAAACATTTACAATTTAATCGTTAGACATTATCAACGAACTTGTTTGTTTTGTAACAATGTTACCAATATTACCGGCTATATTTCCATGTCATTAATTTATTTAATTCAACAATACACGTCAGTAATAAAATTCACTATGACCCATCTATATTTTTTACCCATCTTTACCCGACCTACTTCACCTTTACTAACACTGACCTCATGAGATCATTATCCTCAATCAACAATTTCTCAACCACTTATTTCTCTCCTGCACATCTTAGTAAGAAATATGTATCGCTATAAGGTAAACTTAATATATGTTGTCCACTATTTATATTGTCCATCTCTCGATCTCTTATAACTTGATAGTTGTAGAGACAAACTAAAAACAGTTCAACATGACATGATGATAAACAATTTTGACTTTAGCATCTTTGTAGAGACAAACTAAAACAGATCATTATTTATTAGTTAGAATGGCTTTCTGGTAAACCAGTATGTTACTCCGTACAATATAAAGTTACAAAATAAGCAATATTTAGTTGTGGGTTTTCTGGTAAATAAGTATGTCCCCACAAGTCATCACCTGCAGATGTATCAAATGGTAATAAACCATGTGGGTTTTGATATTTTTGATGTTATTGATGAAGATTATTTGTTTTGATATTTTTTATAGGTATATTTATTGATGTTGATGAAGATTGTAAATCTGAGTTTTAATTTTTGGTTATTGGTGATGATGAAGATGATAAATAAATAAAATGATGTATTTAGTAAACCTATAAAGTTAACAGTATGAATATCTGTGTAATGGAAATCAGACGTGAATTTATTTAAAAGAAAATTAAATAAATATGTGGATATTACCGTACCAGCGTGTTGGTAACAAGTCATGATATTGGTAATTTCGGAACAAATTTGAAAGTTTATTAGTAATGTCTAGTGATTAAATTGTAAGTGTTTAAAGTCAGTACATTTTGATAAGTACGATGGTATTATATGGCTTTTACCCTATAAATAATTTGCTCTGATGAACGAAGTTAATCTTTACTTTAAAAAGAAGTTTAGTTTGATTAAATATTGAAAAGTTGAGAGAAGCTATACAAATTTAGGACAACAATTCTTAAAGAAGTTCCATTTTTATTTACCGAAGAAAGTTTAGTTATCTAAATATGAGTCGAGTTATCATCAAATGTGAAGAAATTTTTAAAATAAGAAGGATAAGAAAAAATTATAACCGTATATTCGAGATGCATTTTTAAATCAGATGTATCTTATAATCTTAGAAGTATTATAATGCATCATAACGTGTTATATAACTTTTAATTTGATGCATATACGTATATTAGATTAGATGTATTTTATGATTTATATATATTTTTATTTTTCTGCACGTGTCAAAATTATAAAAATCAATTTGCACAATTTACACATCAAATTAACTTTCAAAACTCACGATGGTGCATTTACATGAATAGAAATGTATCTAATGCAAGTCGTTGCATCTCAAATGTGTGTTTTTAAGTTTTTCTCACCACTTTTTATTTTAAGTTTTTTCTCATTAGATCCTTAGTCTCTAAATATTAAATAAATATTTTATTTTTAAAAGAAAGCTTATTTGAGTAAATATCAAAAGGTTAAGAAGTTATACTAATTTAGAGCGTGTATTTTTCAACGAAGATCAATTTTCATTTCGTACATCATGTAAGAATAGCACATCTTAAACATAATACTAGTACTATTCTACAAACATGTTGTGCCTATACACCAGACTATCTAAATAAAGAACACTTTTTTTCTTCAATTTGATCTTTCTACGGCTAAATCTCAATTTGTGGACAGCTTTCGATGACTTCTTTATGAAAACATCTATGTGAGATTATAAAATTGAAATGATCTTATAAGAGAGAACAATGTGATGGCGAGTTAGGCTTTGTTTTGTCTATGTGGCAGGCTTGCCGTTTTACGCTGGTTTGCGCCGGTCTGCTTCATCATACTTTTTTTTTATTTCGTCGGTGATTCGCTGAGACACAACGAAAAAACGGTGAGAAGGAGAGAAAAAACTAGTTGTTGCAACGGCTAGCATTTCAAAAAAGAAAAAAAATTAATTAAATTTTGTACTATTATATATATCTTTTAATTTTTACATTTTTAACACACACACCTCTTCCTAATTTATTTATCAAACAAAAAAAATGCCTAACTTCTCAAATGACCAATTTCCATATCTCAACTTCACCGCTCTTCTTAACACATCGAATCCGAACCTTTCGTCATCCTTTACCCCCAAAACGTCATTGTCGCAAAACTCTATTTAATCTTCGGGTAAAAGTTATACGATACCATCGTACTTATTAAAATGTACCGACTTTAAACACTTACAATTTAATCGCTAGACATTACCAACGAACTTTCAAATTAATTATAGACTTTACCAATATAACCTTAAAATGACTGTATTACCTTTGTCTTCTTTACTATTTTATATTTCATAAAAAAATTCATATCTAAAATAGGTGGAAGAGGTGATAATGGTGGTGACTCCTCATTACTTTCTAAACCTTTTATTTTAATCTCACTTATAGTATACCATCATAATCCTTGTATATGTATACATTATACAAATTGGTCAAAAGAAAAAATTATACCATGTTGCAAATTTTGAGATCTTGAGTGTATATGCCAACTATCATTGCATGATTCGCATAGAGTTATTTACGGCAGAATCCCTTTACAAGGTTTCTTGTCCAATAGAGACCCTTTTAAAAATACTTTACGAAATCGACCCTGTTTTCTGCGCCTCATTTGAAGCGGATCAAATAATGCACACGTGTCAGCATCTAATTCAACCAAAAAAAATAAAAAAATAAAAAAAAGTTCTCCGCGCCTAAAAGCAAGCGGAGCAAAGTTTGTTTTATGAATTGTCAGGGTGTGCACATTTTTTCAAGGGTTATTTACTGCAGAGACCCTCTAGAGAGAGGGTTCTCTTGCAGAGACCCATTATAAATGGGTTTTCCAAATTGACCCTGTTCTCCGCGTCATTATTAGAGCGGATCATAATCCAAACACGTGTCACGCTCACATTAAAAAAAAAAAAAAAAAAAAAAGTTCTCCGCGTCCCAAATGGAGCGAAGCACATAAATGTTGGCAGAATTAAATAAGCTTAAAAGTTCGTCGCGCCTCATATGGAGCGGAGAACTTTAATGCTCCGGGTCCACCACTTTTTCTTTCTATTTATTTTCTTTCTTTCCTAAACATTTTTCTTTCTAAACTTTTATTTACATTTATTTGTTTTTCACTTAACATAAGTAATTAAAAGCTAATTTCTGGAGTGATTATATATATTTCAAACTTTTTTAACGATCTTTTTATATGATAGTTTCTGTTACTGCAGAGACCTTCTAGAGAGAGGGTTCTCTTGCAGAGACCCATTTTAAATGGGTTTTCCAAATCGCTGTTCTCCGCGTCATTATTAGAGCGGACCACAATCCAAACACGTGTCACGCTCACATTAAACCAACAAAAAAAAAAGTTCTCCGCGTCCCAAATGGAGCGGAGTACATAAATGTTGGCAGAATTAAATAAGCTTAAAAGTTCGCCGCACCTCATATGAAGCGGAGAACTTTAATACTCCGGGTCCACCACTTATTATTTCTATTTATTTTCTTTCTTTCCTAAACATTTTTCTTTCTAAACTTTTATTTACATTTATTTGTTTTTTCACTTAACATAAGTAATTAAAAGCTAATTTCTGGAGTGATTATATATATTTCAAATTTTTTTAACGATCTTTTTGTATGATGGTTTCTGTTCTTTACGAGGCGTGCTATCAAACGCATAAAATGAAGTATGGTTTCTGTTCTTTACGAGGAATAACTGGACGAACATGGCTTGGATACTCCCATTCATGTTGCTCTCCAACAAAATATATTGACTCTGCGTATGTAGCTTGATACTTTTCCTTTTTAAACCAGTCTGCTACAAAATGTACGCAGTCGGATAAACCCAAAAACTTGGTCACCACAATAACGTGACCACAAGGTATCCCTGAAACTTGCCATTTGCGACATTCACAAGTACCGTTCATCAGATTGACTTCACGATTATATTGGCCATCCGATACTTGAAACTGATTTTGATTCACACCGTAAACTTGCCAATTAGCGCTTTTTATTTTTCTTTTCATCACTTTATCCGCTGCCCAGTCAGTGATCTCATACTTCATATTCGCTGCAGCACAATGAACAAATTGTTCTTAGATTAATAAGTGATATTTTCACGCGTTTGATAGCACGCCTCGTAAAGAACAGAAACCATCATACAAAAACATCGTTTAAAAAGTTTGAAATATATATAATCACTCCAGAAATTAGCTTTCAATTACTTATGTTAAGTGAAAAAACAAATAAATGTAAATAAAAGTTTAGAAAGAAAAATGTTTAGGAAAGAAAGAAAATAAATAGAAAGAATAAGTGGTGGACCCGGAGCATTAAAGTTCTCCGCTCCATATGAGGCGCGACGAATTTTTAAGCTTATTTAATTCTACCAACATTTATGTGCTCCGCTCTATTTGGGACGCGGAGAACTTTTTTTTTTTTTGGTTGGTTTAATGTGAGCGTGACACGTGTTTGGATTGTGGTCCGCTCCAATAATGGCGCGGAGAACAGGGTCAATTTGGAAATCCCATTTAAAATGAGTCTCTGCAAGAGAACCCTCTCTATAAAGGGTCTCTGTAGTAAATAACTTTTTTTTCAAACGATAACTTTGTCTAGTGGGCCCCCATTTATTTTTTCACACTGAACAACCAAATTCAATTTTTTATAGAAATTTTCAATACTAACCCTTAATTTTATTTAATTACATGTTTTTTATATATATACAACTTTATTCTTTCGATATTTATCAAATATATATCGAATTCGTTAATGAAAATAATACCGTTAAGAAAGGCTCTAAATTACGAACAAAACGAGCCCAATATTGATATTCTTTTGACGTACGCATAATTTTATAAAAAATGTTAAAGTTTGATATACATATATATGTTTACGTTTTTATTCGTACGTTCACGTTTCATAGTTTTCTATGTAATATTTTCAAGTTATAATTTAACTTTTTATCTTTACATAATAAAAAGATGTGTTTATATAAAGCTAAATATTTTTGCTAAAGTTTTATCTATTATATATATATATATATCAAACCGTGATATTTTTTTTTATAAAGTTATGTGTACGTCAAAAGCATATCAATATTGAGTTTGTTTTGTGCGTAATTTAAAGCACTTCACAACGGTGTTGTTTTTATTATAAAACATAAAACTTTAGCAAAATATTTAACTTTATATAAACACACCTTTTTATTATGTAAAGATAAAAATTTAAATTATAACTTAGAAATATTACATAGAAAACTATGAAACGTGAACGTACGAAATAAAAAATGTAAACATATATATGTATATCAAACTTTAACATTTTTTTATAAAATTATGCGCACGTCGAAAGAGTATCAATATTGGGCTCGTTTTGTTCGTAATTTAGAGCCTTTCGCAACGGTATTATTTTCATTAACGAATTCGATATATATTTGATAAATATTGAAAGAATAAAGTTGTATATATAAAAAAACATGTAATTAAATAAAAATTAAGGGTTAGTATTGAAAATTTCTATAACAAATTGAATTTGGTTGTTCACTGTTGAAAAAATAAATGGGGGCCACTAAACAAAGTTATCAGTTGAAAAAAAGCGCAGACCCTGACAATTCATAAAACAAACCTTGCTCCGCTTGCTTTTAGGCGCGGAGAACTTTTATTTTATTTTATTTATTTATTTGGTTGAACTAGATGCTGACACGTGTGCATTATTTGCTCCGCTTCAAATGAGGCGCGGAGAACAGGGTCGATTTCGTAAAGTATTCTTAAAAGGGTCTCTGTTGGACAAGAAGCCTTGTAAAGGGCTTGTGCCATAAATAACTCATTCGCATATGTGGTGGCAGTGCAGTGGTTAGTTTGGATATACCAGCAATTGTTTTCAACTTTGGTGGGCTCATGATATCATGGGCATTGGTCGAACAAGTAGGTTCGATTTACATCTTTCAGCTTGTTAGTGTAACCGAATGATGGTGATATGTCATTTTTATAAAATTTGGCATTGATTCTTAAATGCAAGCACTTTAGTGTCAGTACCAACCGATATCGAGGATGCCTCTAACTCCGAGCCTGGTGGTTTTTCGTTGGTTCATTTTGACTTGAAGCAATCACAAGATAATAGAAAAGGGCCAAACATAAACTCGAGAGAGCCTCGAATGCAGCTGTCGAGAATAGTCCATGTTTTACAGCCTGATTTGTATGGGTATTCATCCTTTCGATAACAAAGCTTTGCACCAGTAATAGTTGTCCAACTGCTACAAAAGACATGAGCCTGTATAACCGAAATATACAGATAGTTAATCAATAGTCAAATTTACTACTGTATAAAGGTAAATCTTTTATTTTTTTTAATTTCAAACACAAATAAAACGCATGAATTTTGCAACTTCGAAACTGAGTATCAGGCTAAAATAATGCACCATCAAGATCATTTATGTTTGAGTAATCATGATATGCAAAAGAAACAGAGTGAGACAAATAGTGGCGATGTATGTAATTATTTTAAAGAAGACAAGGGTAATACAGTCATTTCAGGGTCATTTTGGTAAAGTCTTCAATCAATTTGAAAGTTCATTGGTAATGTCTAGCGATTAAATTGTAAGTGTTTAAAGTCGGTACATGTTAATAAGTACCATGGTATTGTATACCTTTTACCCTTAATCTTCTTCGCAATTTTCATCTGTCTTCTAATTCCCGTACCCTCCTTTTGCTCAAACCTATTTTCTCAAATGACATCCGAACAAATTTTCCAACAACAACAACGCGTGTTTTAAAACGCACAATTTAACAACAAATTCCAAAATGTCCAAAGTCAACAAGTGCCGGAAACACAATTCAAAGAACTAGAATCACAACACCACCAAAAGATCACCGTCGAAACAAAAAAAAATTCAAAAAAATTAAAAGTCGTTGATTTGTCTGCAGACAATGACGAAGAACCGTACAATTTGTGAAAGCTTTGACTCAGATTGTTATGCGTTGGGCACGTGATGAAGAGATACTATTGTGCAAGTGTTGGATTGGAGTGCCGGGGAACACTGACATTGAAAATGATCAAAACCTTAATTGTTTTTGGGGCAGATTCTTGCAGATTTTAACGAGTTTACAACTCACATACCTCGTACCAAAAATATAATTACGGGGAAACAAAGTCGCTCGAACCCTGACTCTCAAAATTTTAACGTGATTTACAAAGAAGTAAATCGTAAAAGTCGTATGAATGACGCGGATGTTTTGGAAGCTGCAAAAGACGAATATAGTTCTTTGTATAAGGGGAAAACGTCCGCTTACGAACAAGCGTGGAAGATCCTCAGACAACACCAAAAATGAGGGGCGGAAAGCGTTGATGTGGATGATCACACAGAAATATTTGGTCCCGATGCTTGTCCTCGACCCGCCAGAAAAAAGCTCGACCCGCCAAGAAAACCAAATCTGAAACAACTGAGAGCATTGGCAAAAGTGGCTCGAGGTCGATGAAGGACATGCTAAACGTTGCATTGCATCAAAAATGGGTCGCCAGTAAATCCGTGTACTAGGCAAAAAAGGCAAATGAATTGAAGATGATGGAGTTATCCGAGTTCCAGTTTCTCACGATTAATCCCGAGTCAATGCCCGAACCAAATAGGTCGTTTGTCCGAAAGAAACAAGAAGAAATAATGGCAAAATATTCAGAGCAAAATTGATTTCTCGTCGTTTTTTTATTTATTGTATGTTTTTAATTTTCGTATTTTTTAGGTTTCATATCGTATTTTTTATTTCGTATTGTTTTTTATTTATGTATATGTAATATTTATTTTAATGAAATAAATTTTATTTTGTGTAAAAATTAAAAGAAAAAAAATAGTGAATAAGACCAAAATAGGAGAGATTTGTCATGAGCAAGAATGTATTTTTGTTAATAGTTATTTTGATATGACGTGACGTTAATGTGTCAGCAGTAAAACCAAAGTGGTTCCTCCCCGCTACACCTTTTACCTCTAAAGTATCAAAGTGTTTACATGTTGCTTTCCACAATGATTTTCTTCTACGTTCGAACCAGAAGGTCATGTATACCACAGTTTACTGATAAAAGAGTTACAAACCATCCTCTTTACAGAAAACGTGAATACTTTAGAGTTCTTTGAACCTCGAATCCTCGATTACTGGTGAGGCTTTTTACACGATCTTAGCAGTCTCACTTGTTACGACGTCTAAGAACAGTCAAATTAACATGGTATCAAATACCACCCATTGTGTTGGTCAATTGACGAAAGACCTTGTTTGACCTTCAAAAAGTCAAATTGGTACAAATAATGCCCAATGAGATCATACAATGCTATGAAAACAAGAGATTATATTCTGGACAATAATGAACAACTGGAGGACTAAAACCAAGCACAAAGAGATATTATACTTACAATCGCTAAATCTTTTTAATACTGTTGATGGATGAGCTACAAATAGAACTTATTCAATAACAATCCTACCTACTATAGGCTTCCCGACCTCTAATACCTAGTATATAATAAGCACATTTCACAGTTCTCTTCTTTTTGAATGAACTTATCACATTCATGAATTGTTTCTGACGTAGATGAATCTTAACAAGCTTCTAACCCACAATTTCCGAGATGCAAATCATGATCTAAACCTGTTTCAGGTTAGCAAAAACCAACATGTTAGCATCGGATACTTCTCCTGTTAAAAACAGAAAGGCACCCGGAGCGTACGCTTTTGACTTTTTTATGTCAAACATACTGCTTTTAAGTTTGAAAAAAAAAGTTATTAATGATTCCACATTTTGTAAAATTCACATGTATCAGCTAATTGTATTTATTTAATGTAGCCGTTCAAAAAAAAGTATTTATTGCATGTAAAATGTGGTAACTGGCTTTTATCAAGATTTGAAACAATAAGCATAAATAATCTCTGTGATCTTAGAAAGTCAGATCTTAGTATCTTACCTATTCAGAGTAGACACTCATGAGATCATTTTGAGACATGCGATGATGCCTGATCTGGATTGCACCCGCTTTAGAATTATCGAAAAAATCAATATTTGGTTCTTGTTTGACTCGCCTTCCAGCATTATTATCCCCATTATTCAAGTTGCTTGATGGACTTTCAGTATCGTAAATAGCAAAGCGGCTTGGAATTGATGTCCCTTTACCCACAAACCCGAGATTCCTCAAAGGTCCCTGATCAAATACTTGAACAGATTCACCAAATGAGATTCGTTTCTCGCCTACATTATTACTACTTTGACCACCTGCCGTTATCGCATCTCTTTCGGATCTTTGACCAACACCATTTGATGAACCATCAGAATTGGGTAAAACACGACTATAGTCGATTACAGAACTTCTGCTATAACAATCTGCCTGATTTGCCGACATGCCATTATTTCCCCCCTGAAAAATTGCAGCAGATTGAACCGGGAGCACAAGACGAGAGGGCTGGACAGAAATCAATTGTTTCTGTAGCTGCTGACTTTGGCTTTGATTTTGCGACATGCCCATTAACATGTTATGACCATTTTGACCACCCAACTGACCGTAATTTCCAACCATGTTATTAGAATGCCATGGGCCTAATCCCGAATGAACATCCTCTATGATGGATTGGGGAATTTGTTTTGTAAAATTTGATGGGTTAGGCTGGCCATAAGGAATGACATGATCCACTGGCATGCGTTTAGATGGTTGCAATAGTGGTTGACGGTCGATTACTGGCAAGCCAACATTAGTAGTTGGCCGCCCTAAAAGCTCTGCATGAAGTGCCGCCAGTGTTTGAGGAGGAATTTGACCTGAAGCCGCCAATGCTTGAATCTCAAATCTTCCAAAAGGACCTAGTGTTTGAGTTTGTTGACTTTGTTCCATAGACCCGCAAAATGAATTAGGAACCCCTCCTTGTTGAGCCATACCACTTAATCTCCTCAAATACAATCTGAATTTCTGCATAGTTGATAACATATTGCAAATTAAAACAATAAATTATTACAAAAGTCACTTTATCTTTAGAAAATCCTAACGAACTCACCTGCAAATGACTTGCAACATTTTCTCGGGTCAAACCTGGAACATTCATCAACTCAAGAATTCTTTTTGGTACTGCCTCTGTAAAACAAAGAAACGAAACAATTAACCATAAATACATTTAGATTCGTTTTGTTTAAAAACAATATATGAGTTGCATTCTTATATAAAAGTTACTCTTTCAGTTGTCTCGTTACCAAAGACGGCTAGCCAAAAAATCATTACATTGGTTTCTCAACAATGTCATCTTTTTATATAAAAAATGTTAAATATATGTATTATAATGTTAAATTTATACCTAATGTTAGTCTTTTAAAAAAAATGTTTAATATTCAGGTCACAAAGTGACAGAAACAGGGTGCAAGACCATATCTAAATTACTCCGATATACAAATAAGAAGCAGAATGGCTAAAATGGTAAAACGTCGCAAATAATATAGTACTTCCCTACTTTCGCAAAAAAAAGACCACGAGAGCCAAAGTATTAAGCGGAAAGAAAAACATACTATCGATTCCAAGTTGATTCACGGCACCAACAAATTGCTGATGCAGCTCCACAGACCACACCACACGTGGCTTTTTTGATGAACCAGGCTCATCGGTTTCAAGTTCACCATCGTCTTCTTCTTTAATATTTCTCCTTTTCCTATGAGAAGCTATAATTCCGTCTCCACCTTCATTTACAGAGGAAGCATAATCAGTATCATCGCCACCTCGTTTTTGGCGGTCTTTGTCATCCACGCTTCCTGAATGTTCATGTTCTTTATTTTCATTCCATTTCTTCCTTATAACATGCTGCCAAATATTCTTTAGCTGTTCTTCCCGTATAGGTTTTATTAAGTAATCACAGGCCCCGTGTCTAATTCCTCTTAAGACAAGGTTTGTTCTTCCATCTGCTGAGATCACTGCAAATAATAAACCATATTTAGTTCATAGAAATTAGTGTTTAGATAAAAAGCGAAAAGAACTCACTTATAACAGGAAGGTCCATTTCCAAGCCAACGAGCTCGAGGAGTTTAAAGCCATCCATATCAGGCATATGTACGTCGCTTAGTACCACATCGAAATAACCTTTTCTTTCTCTTAGTAAATTCAAAGCAGCTGTAGCCTGGGAGCACGTTGTTACTGCAAAAAAGCAAGCATATGAGAATGTTTAGATTTTAGAGTGTCTATATGCATTATGGAGTATTTGATAAATACAATAAGAATAGGAAATCTATATGATTGCACATGTAAAATTTTGAAATATTTTGGATTGTGAAAGTGGGCACTTAAATCGAGACATTGCCAAAAGGAAGAGCTCTAGGGGCGCAATCAAACTTTGCGCACTATGGTCACGTTGGGTAATTGGTCAAAACGGTTAATTTTTTAGCCCACGTCAAAACAGGTTGGGTTGACCCACAACACTTATTGCCGACTTATCGTTTTCTATGTATAAAGGATACTTCATATTTGATCATAAAACGTGCTATCTTACTACCTAACTTTTGACCCCTTACTTTTTTTATCTAATTGTTTGATTTGACCCATTAAATACCTACACTACTGTAATTACTTGACACTATTAATAATGTTATTTTGGGTACTCTCATTTTCCACATCTGCATTACTATATATAGCAGTTTTCTTTAAGCGCCAATATATATGCCTCTCAAAAGAGTGCACCATTGTCATTTTGGAGATATCGTAATTACTTAATTATCGAAGCATACTCATACAACTCTAATCACATTTTCTTTAAAGATACTCCATATAATACGAATATACGATACCGGTCTCTCTCAAAACCGCGCAATTTATATCTAATTCGTTAATCAAATCAAGCATGACTATGGAAATATCTAATTATGGTAATATGACAAATTAACCATTAATTACATATAGTTGTATCTTAAATAATGCCACATACATCATAAACTTTACCATAACAACCTTAAACAATAAAAAACATAAACATAAACCTTACCATTATAAGCACATCTCCTAAGCATTTGTTCCAAAATCTTCAAACAAATAACATCATCATCAACAACAAGAACTCTTAACCCAACCGGAAACTGATCCGACACAACCGTATCCGACCCGGATCCGAAACTATTCCCAGCTGCCATGTTAATACTTCAACACACCACTAGAAGCAAAATTAAAGAAAACCCTTCAAGGGTTTTACAGTAAACATCATTCAGAACAAAACCCTTGAAGGAATTTGGATATAGTGGATCTATGAGAGAGAATTATGGAAAATGAGTTGGTAATGATTGGGGTTTTTGTGTGTGTGTGTGTAAACTGAAGGTGAAATGAGTGTGTGCGTGACTGTGTAAATTGAGAGGGGAATGTGTGAGTTTGGGAACAGTGAGTTTATTTATAAAAATGAAAGGATAATTATAAAGATAGGTTTATTATTTATTATAGTTGGAATGTGTAAATAATCCATTCAAGATGTGTCTGTCCTTATTGGCATATATTTTTATGTTAAAAAAAAGTGATAGAAATTGACTTGGTCATATGATAACTATACCATATGTTGGTTGTTTTTGTGTCTCACATCACATGTAATTGTTTTAATTTTACATGTGTTGTTCATAAATATAAAGTAAAAATAAATGTCATGACATGACCCAACTATTCTCTTTAGCTTTATGGTGTTCCAACTGTTAAGAAGCATAGAAAGTACTATTCTCTTTTTTTTCTTTCACTAAAGTCATCTTGATTGTGGCATAATTTTAGTTCCCAACCTTAGGCTGCTAGCAACGGACTCTCAGTCGACCAAAGGTGACCGAGTCGCAGTCGGTCGACACTGATGTGGCGATTGAGTCCCTTCGATCGATCGAGCTAAAACGTTCATCCCCGACTTATTTCAAAACAAAGAAAAGGAAAAGGAAAAAGGATAGAGCCGTTTGGTTTGATAATATATATTTTTTTTTAATTTAAAATTTAAACCTTTTATTCTTATAAATATTCGTTCATTTCTATCAATTTTTTCACACATAAACAATAACTATCCAACATGTCTATCAAGAGAACCCCAAAAACAAAACCCCGAGTTCCTCAACAAATTGTTCCCCATGTGACGCCGGATGAGGCTTTTCGATTATCCGGCGTGTCACCTAATTTCCGGTTTAGACCCGCCGGATTTGAATATCGTTCACCACAACCATCTCACCCAAACTATGCAAACCGTCCGTTCTATCCTCCATACCGTGATAACAATCAACAACCTTTCTTTGAATCTCCATCGGGTTTGTCTCGTCCTACTATGGATTCTTCCACTTCTTCGCATCTTAATCCGTCGTATTCTTCGATTAATCGTTTTGAGGTTGATGCTGATTTTGATGAATTGGTGTATATTCAAGACTACTTTGGCGGTCAAGGTGCGGGTCAGGGTCCTAGTCAAGATCACTCTATAAGAAAGGTTCGGGACGTAGGTCCTATCACGGGTCTTATCACGGTGCGGTTAACCTTGACAAAGACGAGGAAGAGATGTCACCCGTCAAACCTAAGAAGCGCTCTAAACGTGCTTCAAAAGCAAAGCAGGTTGTGTTGAATGAACCCCCAAAAGAATAGAAAACTGAGGAAGATGTCGCGTTGTGCAAAGGTTGGTGTGATGTTTCCGAGAATAGCAAGCAAGGAAATTGTTGGGCGAATTTATAACTATGGCCTAGTCTAGATTTGATTTAAATTAGACTAAGTATTATGTGTCATTGTAGAAGCGACAGAGACAATGATCAGCTGAAGGCAAAGCCTCAGATGGCACACCAAACACATTCATGTCAAAGACAACGTCTGAGAAGTTGAAGATTATCTGAAGTCATACTCACCAGCCATTATGGATTAGCTGGAATGTAGAAGGAATGTGATGGTGTTCGAGGACCTCTGAGGTGGCAATACTCAGAGGTCACTCCAGGCCCTTTGAAGACTTAGCAAGCAGAGACTTGCCTTATCCCTTGATAGTTTAGGCGAGAGAATCTGACAAAGTACTATGGGCGGGACAAAACGAAGATTCAAGATAAAGAAGCCTATTACGACCTAGTGGGAAAGTGAACAGTTGGCAGAACTGTTCACAAAAAGTTGGTTAAAGGCATGTCCAAGAATAGACATGCATTTAATGAAATGTACTGCTTCCACTCAGAATTTGACACGTACCAACTACCCCCACTAAGGTATCAATTTCGTACCACTATAAATAAGGATAGAAAAGAGCAGAAAAGCATCACTTGTAATATTGAATATCTTGTTTGTCTTTTCTCCTCTCTTGAACCTCTGGAGTCCAAGGCTGAGTTTCAACGACTCTTAGGTTCACTTGTAAACTTGAGTCTCGAATCAAGTTTACTTGTTCAAAGGGTTTAATCTTTCATTGTCATTCAACAAGTGTGATCGATAACACTTTGTAATACTTTGTTTGTAAGTAATAAAGAATTACGTGTTTGAAAAGTAAATCACTAAGTTTTATCTTGAATTCGAGTTATAGTATTACAATAGGCGTATTTTGGGACTTTCAATTGGTATCAGAGCGGTTTGATTTATAACCTTTTATAAACCGTTCTTGTTTTTAAAATCAAGATCCTAATATGCTTGATATTGTACCTCCTATTCCACCACCTTATGGCTAAACTAACCAACCGAATGTTGCAACAAATCCGCCTATGACATCAACTACTACCACACCCACATCAGTTGTGAGTGTGAGTACTAATGATGACGACCTACCTCAACTTCTTGATTTAGAGGTGGATCTCACATGTCTAATGTTCCTGCATTCGCTGAAGAAGATTTTTCTAGATGGAAAAGTGAATTTCTAATATACCTAGATGGCCTTGAACTGTTCCTTCTAGAAATTCTAGAAAATGGTCCTTATGTGCCTATGGATATCACCTCTACCCCTGAGAGACCCCTTAAGAAACCTCTTAAGCAATAAACTCCAGCGGATAGACGTTTGGTCAACCAGGACAAGAAATTAAAAAGTATCATAGTCTCATGTCTACCCAAAAACATAATGAAGTCCATCATTAAGTGCGCCTCTGCTAAAGAGATGTGGACTGAATTAGTTCTTGGGTATGAAGGACCAGAGGAAACTAAAGAGACAAAAATCAAAGCCCTTAGACTTAAGTTTAATGCCTTCAAAGCTTCGGAAAATGAAACAGTTAGTCAAACCTACACCACACTTAAGATTCTACTCAATGATCTTGGAAATAATGATGTAGTCATACCAAAAGCTGAAATTAATGCCACTTATGTCAAGAGTCTACCTAGGAAATGGTTAAGTTTAAACCAGACCCTTAGAGCTAACAATGCTATTAAGAATGACACGCATGCCTAACTTTTTGGTAGCTATAACTATGAGGAAGGATTAATTAATTCTATCTATAACTATGAAACTGATAGGTTTACCACTCAGATCACTGGATCAAAAGCGCTTGTTGTTAATCATTCTTTTCAGGACAACGACTCTGATGTAAAAGAAGAAACCAAAAGCAGTCAAGAGTAACTTGAAGAACTATATGCTGAGTTTCATGATAGAGCTCTCCTTGTTGATCAAAAGAGGTACTATAAAAGATCTAGTAGAGTTGGTGCTGCCAAAGCAGACAAGTCCAAAGTAATATGCTTTACTTGTGGAAAGCCTGGTCACTTTCAAAAGGACTGCTACTCCAACAAAACCTCATCCCCAAGCTATCCCTCTACCAGCAAGTTCAATGGAAAAAGCAAGTTCTCTCCATCTCCTTTCTAACAAGCCTCTCATTCATACTCAGAAGGAAAGAAGAACAAAAAAGTCAAGTACAAAGCCTTGAAAGATAAGCTAATGAAGCTAAATTAAAATGTTGATGAAGCAACCAAGAAAAAGGAAAGCAAAAAGACAGAGAAAGGGCTGATAGCTGCTTCATTTGATTGTGACGATGAACCTTTCACCACTGAAGATGAAACAACTACCACTGTGAGAGCCTTCATGGCTATTGCCGATGATGAACCAGCGGTTGGTAAAAGTGAATCTAGATCTGGTCAATGGGTTGATATCACCATGAAAAAAGGTACAAATATTTCTCACTATGACTGAAGGTCAGGACAGAGACCATGTCCTTGATTATACTCTGATTGACCTCCACTTTGTGGAAGAACAAAGAAAGAACCTGTTGAATAAACTTCATGCTTTAAAACATGAACTAAACTTAAGTCAATATGAAGTAACCAACCTTAAACCATTTGTTGGACACACATCTCAACTTCAAAATGAAGTGAGTCGACACTCATCTGACAATGAGTCTCTGACTGATGAATAGCGAATTAAAAAGGGTCCATGAAAAATGTGCTAAAGTTCAATTCACTGTTGAAGACATAGTCTCTAAGAGTACACCTGGAAATGTTGTCCAAGCCATTGGGGGAAGGGTAGATTTAATAATCACAAACCTGTGTCCAAACTAAAATTTGTACCTTCATAAGAACCATCTCTACTATCACCTATGTAATAGCGAATGAATCTAGAAGTAAACCAGAGGAACGAGAACCCTTACCTCCCCTACCTAAACTAACTAGAGCTAGTCCATCAGATTATATCTTAGGCCCCATTCCCACCACCAACACCTCTGGTGAATGTACAAAATCCGAATCTTTAGTCAAAGTTGTGGATGATAACGTATATTCCTTAGTCGGGTTGAACAACCCGACCCACGGGTACTCCCTTATCTATTACGCATGGATCACAAATAGACAGCGTTAAAGCCCACGAGGCCCATTAAAATGTTGTCGCACGCGGTTCTATCTCAACCGTGTCCTGACCACACGCGGACAGGATCAAACAGAATCATAATCCAAATCAGGTTATGATTCGCCTAAGTTAAGAAGATATACACCATCCTTGTTCATGCGATAAGGATCCGGTTATATTTGGTATTTATCTCTTGCTTAGGCCGTAAGAATAGGGAAGCCCAATTAGGGTTTCACCAGGTATAAAAGGAACCCCAGAGGTTTCACAAAGGTACCATATTCATAATACTTTAAACCCTCACTTATCTCTTAAACCGATTACTTACTCTCACGCTGGAGTCTAATCGTGGGACATACGCCTACGGTAAGCCTAACGGTTTTTGTTATTTAGTGTGCAAGGTCTTCAAACAAATTCACTTGGTACAAGAGACAGAGTCCACAAACACCCGACTTAAACCTAATTCGGGTCAAGCGCGGTCCATCCAACTTTTGTATCAACAAGTTGGTGCCATCCGTGGGAGCCTACACTAAACTCTAAACATGACAAAAGGCGACACGAGTTTGTTTCACCAAAAGGGGGGCGCCAAGAAAACACAGGTTCCTGAACCACCCGGCAACTCAGGCAAAGGAGGGGAGGGAGGTCACCGTAGGTGCCAATTCTCCCATTCGTACTCCCTATGCCCCGCATGACGGAGGAAACGTCGACTTCGAAGGAAGTCCCCGACGCGCTCCAAAAAGAGGCACCGTTGTACTCGAACACCGAGATGGTGCTGCAAACCGGGATAAAATCCCCTCCCAGTCCGAACGCCGACATGAATGATTATGTCGCAAAGAACTACGAGGCCTTAATCCCCCTCATGATTGCAAGAATGAAAAGCAATCCAGCGAATGACCTAAGGGACTGTCTGGACTTTGAAAAAGAGCTATGAGCTTCAAAGGGATTCGCCTCCAACAAGGAGCGTCGTCTGGAAAAGCGAAAGCAAAAGAGGGAAGAAAGACTAAGGGAGGAGGATATGCAAACCTCCCTAAGGCGGGTCACATACCCTAATTCACCTATCATCGATGACGCATCATCCTTGGATGTTTTAGATGATTCAAAAGAACGAAAAACTCTTGTTACTCCTATTAACGATAAACAGCGCACAAGCATTTAGGATATGTTTGGACCCATTCCAAAAAGTCAGGGATCTCTACCAGAACAATCCAAACAGTGACAAAGCACTCTCAAGCGACTAGGACCAAGGAAGAGAGATCTTTCCTCGGAAGCAAAAGAACAAGGGAGGAAAATGAGCAATAGAAGCAGAACTAGTAGGAGAGGTTCCCAAAGTGACAACTCATCGACCCTAGTTCTAGCGATCATCATCTAAGGCGTCGCAGAACAAGCTCCTCGTCTTCGGACTCTTCTGATTATGAAAGAAAGCATCGTAAAACATCGTGACAGCTAAGAAGGCACAGTGATGAGGAATGGTCCCTCTCGTGGCGTCGTGAAAAAGGAAACGCGTTCACGAAACGCATCGAGTCCCAGTCAAGAATCGAACATTGGCCCGAGCTCGTATGGTGACACGTGTTCAACTCCACGTTAGTAGGCAATGCATGAAATTGGTTCGACAAACTCCCACGAGAGAGCATTGGCAAAATTGAGGAACTATAGAAAGCCTTCTGTAGAAACTACATCCAACACAACAAGTGAGAAAAAAGCCCCGTCTCACTCGGAAGAGTCAAGCAAAGACAAGGCGAATCCCTAGAAGATTTCGTGGAGCGCTTGAAGACTGAGTGCAACCAAGTCAGGGAATACCCTAAAATCTTAAAAATTCCGGGCTTTGTAGCAGCCTAAAACTTTCGACGGAGTGATGTGAAGGGTCAAATCGTTTATCCAAGGAGAAGCGATCGCCGCCGATAGCAGACAAGCTACCTCTGGTTACAGGTTTCAAGATCGGCCCAAAAAGCAGCTGAATAATCAAGGTAGCAGCCGTAGCCTGGACTACCTAGGAACTCAGAAGCCGGGACAGGATAATAACAACAAATTCAATCCTTTGAGGATGACCTCAAGGGAGATATTTATGTCCGAATGTTCGAATTTCCCAAAACCTCCTCCGATGACCGGTCCGGTGGAAAAGCGCGACATCAGCAAATACAGTGAATACCACGATGACAAAGGTCATGGGACGGGCGAGTGTATACAGTTGAAGAAGCACATCGAGAGCCTAGTTAAGTTAGGAAAATTGAATCATCTCATAAGAGATTGGAGAAAAGGGGGAGATGCCAAAAAGAGTGATAGAAAGAAGGAGAAAGAAAAGCTGATAACCATCTAAATGGTGGAAACAGAAGAACGAGATCCAAGAAAAAGAACCAAGCACAAATTTTCATACGAGTCGGACATCTCGTTCCCTACCTTAACTGAAGCAAACTATAGAAAGGGACCTCTAGCGATGCAAATAAACCTGGGGAATCATGTTATCGATAAAATGTACGTCGACGGAGGATCTGTAGAAAACATCTTGTATGAACACTACTTCACACGACTACTAGAAAAAATAAAAGGTGAGCTGAAGCAAAACGCACCTTTACTCACAGAGTTTAACGGAGAAAAAACTCGACCATTGGGATAACTTCGTACATTCGTAATGGTAGGAAGTCGGGACCATTCAACAACGGTGTGGATGGATTTCATGGTAGTACGGTCACGATCATGGTACAGTGGCATTGTTGGTCAGCCAGGTATCCTTGCAATGCGTGTTGTACCATCTACGACGCATGACATGCTTATATTCCCTGTGGAGAATGAGGTGGTCACAATCCACAACACATATGAGTGCTAAGTAGCTGCCTACGCCTCTCTTGGAGGTAGGCAGCAGAAGAACGACACAAAGTTGCGTGTCAAAAATGGTATCTCGAGCCAGTTGCAAGCAATATTCAAAAATCAAAGCTCGATAGGGAGCTTAAACGGACAGATGGAAGTGGGCGCGCTCCGAAGAGGGCGCGAGACATCTCAATTCTCGTGGATCTTAGTATCAACAGGATTCATAAAGAAAGAAGGACTAGATGCAGATTTCATCCTTACGGACCAAGCCGGGATACAAATCACCTATGCCCTAGACTTCGGGTTTGCAGCCACGAGCAGTGAAGCTGATCACGAAGAATTAATGGCACGACTTAGGTTGTCATCGCGAATGGGCATTCAGGACCTGGTGGCGGAGGTATACTCTCCGTTGTTAGCAAATAGCGTAGGCAGGGAGTGTAAACCCAGGGGGAGAATTTGATCATGTATGCCCAAAAGGTGAGATTAGTGACCCATAAATTTAACAAATTTGCAATACGAGAGGTCTTAGGAGAGCATACTGAGACATCGGAAGCTATGGATTGCATCACATCCATTAACTAGGCAGATCCACCTAAGCAAGTATTAGTCAAGTTTATCGCACACAAGTCAGTAGGGAAGGAGGTACTAACCCCAGTCATAGAGGATGAAGGGATTACATGGATGACTCTGTTCATCAACCACTTAACCAACCGAACACTTACCTGAGGTAATAAGGGTGTCGGGCATATCTGGAGGAACATAAAAAAGTTTAGTATTCGGAACAAGATCCTATACAAACAATCAGCTTCCAAGAAGTGGCTGAAATATGTGGGACCGCAACAGTCTCGGAGCATCATGGAAGGCATACATAGCAAGTTGTGTCCAACCTTGTTGGAAATACGTTTTTAACATATATTAGAAGTATCGGTCACTCCAACAATATTATTAAATGTAATTAGCTCGTAGTTAGTTTATTGTATCAAAGTTAGTAACAAACCAACCTATGTGCTTGTTCATGGGATGAAGGCCCAAGCCCACATAGGCTTGGGTATATAAACCCATTTCCTTTATGGAAAGGGTGTTGGTTGTTCATTTCATTATTCAATAAAACACATATTTCTCTCATCTTTCTCTCTCTAGTTTCTCTCTCTAGAAACAACAACCCTCTTGATAGGATCATATATTATCATAGTTCTACAATTGGTATCAAAGAGCCAGGGGGTGATTTAAGGTATTGATTCATGTTGTTTTAGTTTTTGATTGTGTTAGTGGGTTTTTGGATAATCCATCTCAAATCTTGAAATTTTTTGTGATTTTATGGTTTAAACTTGTAAACAAATAATTCGGTTTACTTATTTTGGTAGAAATCACATCCACGGAAGTTAGGTCTCAGCGTCCTTTAAATAGGAACACTAGCACTAAAAAATGGAGAAAGTTCCCTTTAACTAGGTCTGCCCCCACTATTGTGCCTAGTAGTGAAGAAATACCTCAGGATCTTAGACAACTAGAATCTAAGCCGGCATCTCGGAAGAAAATTTGGAAGCCTAAGAATTCTTCTGTTAGCAAATCTAAGATAAATATATCTGTACCTGCTAACACAGAGGAACTACCAGATTCTGATACATCGTCTTTGTCTGGTGATATTTTCAGGTGGTCCAAATCATCCTCTAGTACTTGGACTCTGGATGCTCAAAGCATATGACCGGAGACCGCTCGATGCTCAGAAATTTCGTCAGCAAGTTTCTAGGAACGGTGAAATTCGGCAACGACCATATTGCGAAGATCATGGGTTATGGTGAATATCAAATTGGGAATGTTACGATTTCAAGGGTATATTACGTGGAGGGACTTGGTCACAACTTATTCTCAGTAGGACAGTTTTGCGATTCAAACCTTGAGGTTGCTTTTTGACAACATACTTGCTTCATTCGTGATCTTGCAGGAAATGATTTGTTAAAAGGTTCTCGAGGGGATAATCTCTACACACTGTCCATTCAAAACATGATGGCCGCCTCTCCTGTATGCCTTCTCTCCAAAGCATCTAAACCAAGTCATGGTTGTGGCATCGCCGGTTATCTCATCTTAAATTTGATGCTATTAACCATTTGGCTAAAAACGAGCTTGTTCGTGGTCTTCCAAAACTTAAGTTCGACAAGGATCATTTATGCTTCGCGTGTTCTTTGGGGAAAAGCACCAAGAAATCATACAAACCTAAAGCTGAAGATACCAACTAAGAACCACTGTATCTGATGCACATGGATCTTTGCGAGCTAATGCGTACGGCTAGTGTGAGTGGTCGAAAATTCATCCTCGTCATGGTGGATGATTATTCAAGATTTACATGGGTTAAGTTCTTAGCAACCAAGAATCAAGCACCAGCATATATTATTACTTTTCTTAAGATGATCCAGGTGCGTCTTAATGTTACTGTTCGCCGCATTCGAACTGATAATGGAACTGAGTTCGTTAATCAGACTCTACGAGACTATTATGAAGAGGTCGGTATTTCACATGAAACTTCAGTTGCTCGCACTCCATAACAAAACGGTGTCGTGGAAAGATGTAATGTTGATCCCAAACTTAGATCGATTCAGCTTGTGTAAACAAGATTAAATCAAGTTAAACATGTAGAGAAACTTTGTTGTGTATAAAAAAATTTAAGTATTATGCGGAATTAATACTCAAACAAGAACACACAAACAATATAAACCAAACTTTCACTTTGATTGATAAATCAAACTTGCATACAATGAAAGTGTTATGAGATATGTGGAAGAGGTGTGTGAAAGGGATATGTTTTATGTCTAACCCTAAGGCCTCCTTTTATAGGTTTAAGGAGCCTTGTACAAAAAGCTAAGATAAACTATTTTAGGAAGAGACATAAGATAAACATAACTTATTAACTAAATCTTTTTAAACATTAAGAATATATTCTGAATTCTTATCTTCATATTTTGTCCACCATCTTGAAGAACTCATCATTGGTAGATTTAGTCCTTGTCTTTGTCTTAAGATTCTTCTTGTCAACGCCTTGATAATTCTTATCAGCGTCTCATCTGTCAGCGCCTCGTTTACTCTTGTCAGCGTCCAATTTCCTCTTGTCAGCGTTCCAGTGACTTAGCTAATTTTATTCCCACAATCCTCCCCTAAACTTGATATCTACTCTAGTAATCAAGTTTCTGAATAAAATAAAACATACAGAGAGGATTCTTACAAACATACTTATCCCTGAATTTGAGTAATAATAAATCTCGAAAAGTCAATCACTCAAATCCCTTGTATAGTCAGCCTTCACTTGGTCTTAATCATCTTCAGTACCTGTAGAGTTTTTTGGATCTTTCTTTATTACTTTTGTCACTTAAATTCGATTGCTCCTCCCCTTTTTAAGACTCATCTCCAATATCAATATACAAGGACGGAAGCAAGAACGTCCTCCTTGCATCAGCTTCCAAAACAACAAGTCTATCAGTTCAAAACAGTGATCCTTGACAATTTGTACCAATTCTGTATTATGATTTTACAAGCTAATACATATTTTTGTCAATTCAATTAATGTCAAACGTTTCATACTATCCTCATCCACATTCGGGAAATGAATCCTCAATGTTGATTCATAGGACATATGGATGGACTTACTGATGATAAGACTGACTTGACCTGCATTAAAGTTAGTGCCAATAGTCTCAACCATCTCCATAACACTATACACCCTTGTGAAAGTGATCTCTGCTACTACTAGATGTCAATCACTAGGAAAAACATCTCAATGATCATTAGGCTTCCAGATATCCAAAAATTTGAAAAATGAAAAGGGTGATGAAACATTTTGGGACTATAAAAAGTTTATAAATGACACCAGCTAAGATGTCATAGCATAAAATGTACTTGAGAATGCATAAAACCTTAGTTAAAACACAAACAAAGGTAGTAATCCTAAGGAAATTAACTAGTCTCTAATAAGCAAGAGTGACAAACACTGTTCATGCATACACTTATGCAAAAGAATGATAGACACACATGAACTCTAGAGGCCTTTGTTCAAAAATGCCCCAAAGAGAAAGTTAACTCATATAAAACCTTTGCAACTCCCCAAGTAACCCAAACATATACCCAAAGTCTCCCAACCGACCAAACCCAAATCTTGGTCAAATGTCTTGGCAGCATGCATGCAAAATAAACTACGTGCATGCTACAGTGCCTCGAGGTTTAGAAATTCCAACAGTTTCATAAGGAAAGAGCCTTCATTATTTCTAACCCCCACTCACCAGTGGACACAATCTAGAATTGTGCAAGAGTGCTCTAAGAGTACCCAAAATCATAAAGGTTTACCTCCCCTTAACAGAAGCATATACTTCATTATATGTGCATAAGCAAAATTTTATTTCAAGATAGGAATGTAAACATTCCAACCATCATAAATAAAAGCTTGCAACTCTTTATCCATCCAAATGTAGCTCCACATTCCTGCATAGTTAGACAAAAACCACAAAAATACTCCAACAGAGGCTACCCTTTCCCATAATAATGAGTAGAGATAACATGCCAGTGGATAAAAATAATAACACTGGAAAGACCAACAATGCATGTTCCTTGAGCATCCACTATCCCAATATCCTTGATCATTAACCTGCTTTTGGATAGTCTGCTCAAAAAGAAAACAAAAGTTTTCTTTGGAGATCCAAGCCTTGTCAAACTTGGATCTATCTAGTTGTTCAACTAGAGTGGACTTATTCTTTACCACAAATCCCTGTTCATCCCTTTGGGACCTAATCACACAATTTGTTCCAATGAGTCTAGTAATGACCTTCTCAAGATATTTAAATCTATTGCAACTTATTGAAATACCATTAAAATTGGAGTTTTGCTCTTGTTTAGGTTTCCAAGTTAAGTGGGATGATGCTTCAGACCCTTGACCCTTATTAACCAAGTATCTTTGTTTATATGGTCTAAAAGAAGGTCTCATACCAAACTTGGAGCTGTCAGCGTTGCATTTGTTCTTGTCAGTTTTGAACTTGTTCCTGTCAGCGCTGATTTTTTTCTTGTCAGCGCTGAATTTGTTCTTGTCAGCGCCCAAATTAGGGTTTTCTACATGAACATACTGTCTGTTTGACCAAGTGTTGGTATTTTGAAAGGGCCTTTGTCCATGGGTATTAGCTGCCTTAGAGAAGAAAGGAGTTGGTCTAGTAGCCTTTGGTCTAGTGTGGACAAAAGGCCTATGGTTGACATTGGATAACCTATTGTCAGCGAATGAATTGTATCCACTGACACAACTATAGGCCAAATGTGAAAAGATCCCACATGAGTAACAAGCCTTTTTGGACACAAACTTAGGCTTAGATTGATAAAACCCTGTCCCATTAACACTTGCATGGCTTTTGAGTGACCTAGGTTTTCTATACATTTCAGCATATTTAACACTAGGTTGTTTCTTAATTGGGGATCCAAGATTAACAGCTTTTCCAGTGATGGGATTGGTCATAGTGATAGGTGTAGATACTACTGGACTCTTAATGGGTGTAGGCACAAATGGACTCTCACTAAGCATCCCACCCTTAACAAACAAAGTGGGGTTAGCCTTCTTCCACTCTTCTAGGTCAATAACCTTTTGTTGATATTCCTCAATTGGAGAAAGGACTCTAGGGGAGGAATAAATTCCTCTTCTTGGAGTTCTGGAATACCAGTCCAAGAGAGATCCTTTCTATGGACACCATAGAAGTTCCCAGCAGGTGGTGGAACGGCAACATATTCTTTCAACCCAATCCCAGACATATCCCTAGAGTCTCTTTGTTCACTTACACACTTTTCTAGGGTTTGGCTAGCTTTATCAAACTTTTGAATCTTAAGCCCTACATTATCTTTATCTTTAATGGCCTCATATAACTTAGCTTGTAAAACACCATTGGCTCTCTTCATGATGTTTCTAACCTCAACACTAGCATTTAAATCATGAGTTAAAATATTGATTTGATCTTTTAGGTCAAACTCCATTTTCTTGTACTCTTCTACAGTCTTGTCATTTTGAATAAGTGCCACTTGATAATTTGAAAGTCTAGCTTTTACGTCTAAAACATCTGATTTCAATTTTAAAACTTCTTTATTAAGTCTTTCAGTATTTAACCTACAAGAAGAGTCATCACATACCTCATTATCAGAACATGAAGAAGAATTGGAACTTGTGTAACTTGAAGTAGATGTGGCCGTAACTGAAAACATCATCAGATTATTCTTCACCTTCTTCCTTAGCCTGGTTCACCTCACGATATTGGATCTCGTTCTTCAAATAAAAGTTTCTCAACAAGCTCTGATACCACTTGTTGATCCCAAACTTAGATCGATTCAGCTTGTGTAAACGAGATTAAATCAACTTAAACACGTAGAGAAACTTTGTTATGTATAAAACAATTTAAGTACTATGCGGAATTAATCCTCAAACAAGAACACACAAACAGTATAAACAAACTTTCACTTTGATTGATAAATCAAACTTGCATACAATGAAAGTCTTATGAGATATGTGGAAGAGGTGTGTGAAAGGGATATGTTTTATGTCTAACCCTAAGGCCTCCTTTTATAGGTTTAAGGAGCCTTGTACAAAAAGCTAAGATAAACTATTTTAGGAAGAGACATAAGATAAACATAACTTATTGACTAAATCTTTTTAAACATTAAGAATATATTCCGAATTCTTATCTTCATATTTTATCCACCAGCTTGAAGAATTCATCATTGGCAGATTTAGTCCTTGTCTTTGTCTTAAGATTCTTCTTGTCAACGCCTTGATAATTCTTATCAGCGTCTCATCTGTTAGCGCCTCGTTTACTCTTGTCAGCGTCCAATTTCCTCTTGTCAGCGTTCCCGTGACTTAGCTAATTTTATTCCCAACACGTAACCGTACATTAATGGAAGCTTCTAGAACTATGTTGATTGCGAATGCTCCATTATTCTTATGGGCTGAAGCAGTGGCAACCGCATGTTATACCCAAAACCGCTCCATCATTCGTAAGCGCCATGGAAAAACTCCATATGAGCTACTTCATGGACACAAACCCGATATTTCCTTTCTTCATGTGTTTGGTGCACTGTGTTATCCAAATACTAATAGTGAGAATTTGGGCAAACTTCAACAGTAGGGATGGCACCCGTGGGTAATGGGTATGGGTATCTCAAACCCGTTACCCACCCATTTGGATTTTTTCACACCCATTACCCACCCGTTACCCACTAGTGGGTATAATTTTCTACCCATACCCATACCCGTGGGTATTTGTTACCCGCGGATAAACCCATAGGTTAATGCCATGAAAAAAAAATCACAGAACCTTATACGGAAAGTAACTATGAAAGTCCGTTTCAAGAAAGCCAATAAAACATAACTTTTATAAAACTACGAAACTAGAATAAGGTGAATAATTATTTAGATGTGTTAGAATACTGGTGGTGTGTCTTATACCTAGTAGAGTAATAAGATAATTGGAAGTGTAAAACAGTAGAAGCATATATGTATTAGTATGAATGAATTGATGTTTTGTAGCATAAGAAGAGACGAACTAGATTATCCATGTATATATATTTGATGAGTTGTTCTTTCAACTTCATTTTTTAGTCTTGAAAATTGCATAGTCTTTTTTAGTTTAATCTCTTTTCTTGATGGTGGTAGCTATTAAAATTTGCAAAAGTTTTATAAGTCAAAACTATATAAGTACAATTACTTAAGTGATATAATTTATTTTATTTTATTTTGAATGGGTTTATGATTATAAACATAATTATATTGATGGGTATACCCGCGGGTATATCAAATGGGTGTAATGGGTTTTCCCGTGATGGGTATCATGGGTTTACCCGTGACGGGTATACCATACCTCTCACCCACCCGTTACCCATCGATGGGTTTAACTTTTTACCTGCGACCCACCCGTGGGTAAAAAATAATGAGATTACCCACCCATTTACGTATGGGTACCCGTGGGGTATGGGTTTTTTCTCACCCATTGCCATCCCTATTCAACAGAAGGCTGATATTGAAATTTTCATTGGTTACTCACCCGCAAAGAAAGCTTACCATATTTATAACCGTCGTCTTGGCAAGATAGTAGAAACTTTGGATGCCGATTTTGATGAGCTGACAGCGATGGCTTCTGAGCAACGCAGCTCTGAACCCGCACTTCATGAGATGGGTACCGGTACTATCAGTTCCGGATTAACTCCCAACAATCCTTCTTCTCCATCATTTACACCACCTAAAAGGCCCGAGTGGGATGAGTTATTTAAACCTATGTTTGATGAATTCTTTGATCCTCCAAGTTATGATTCTCCAGCACCTGCAGCAGTAGCTCCGATTCCCGAAGTTGTTGCTCAAGATAATGGAAATCAATCCGATGCATCTACAATGACTATTGAACCAGATGCACCATCCCCCAACAATTCTCAAACTACACCCGAATTAACACCCCCACTCATTCCTAATGATGTTGAAAAGGATTACTATGATCACGATTTGGAAATTGCTCATCTACACGAGCTTCCATTCTTTGGTTCATAAATACCCGAAAACCCTAACGGTGCGTCTACCTCAGATGAAGCTCCTGCAATCGTTCACTTCGGACCACCATGAATTGAAAATCACAACACCAAATGGACAAAGGATCACCCAATCCGCAATATTATTGGTGACATCGATAGACCAGTCTTAACACGCCATCAACTACAAGAACATGCATTATACTGCTACTTTGATGCATTTCTTTCCGACATTAAACCTAAAACTTGGCAACAAGCAATGACACAATCATCTTGGATTAAAGCCATGCAAGAGGAACTTAATGAATTTGAACGCCTTGAAGTATGGGAATTAGTTCTTCTACCCGACAACGTTGACATCCTTACATTGTTATGGGTATATAAGGTTAAACTCGATGAGTTAGGTGGAGTGTTAAAGAACAAAGCTAGATTGGTTGCTCGAGGTTACAAACAAGCTTTGGGTATTGACTTTGAAGAATCATTTGCTCCTATTGCACGATTGGAGGCGATTAGACTATTCCTTTCTTATGTTGCTCACATGAATATGATCGTCTACCAAATGGATGTGAAGACGGCATTTCTTAATGGTGAATTAAGGGAAGACATCTACATAAGCCAGCCGAATGGATTCGTCAACTCGGAGTATCCTAATCACGTGTACAAGCTCAAGAAGGATCTTTATGGGTTGAAACAAGCTCCACACGCGTGGTACGATCTCCTATCGTCTTATCTCATCTCGGAAGGCTTCTCTAAAGGCAAAGTGGACCCTACATTGTTTATTCTCAAGGACGACAACGACATGATACTGGTACAAATTTGTGTTGATGATATAATTTTTGCTGCCACTAATCAAAGATTATCTGACCATTTTGAGAAAATCATATCCACACGCTTTAAGATGTCGATGATGGGATAATTTTCATTTTTCTTAGGGTTGCAAATTTCTCAAAATCCTAGAGGCATCTTCATTAATCAATCAAAATATGCTCTTGAATCGTTAAAAAAGTATCATTTTGAAAACCGTGACCCCGTGGATACTCCAATGGTGGAGAGATCTAAGTTAGATGAGGATAGGGATGGGATTGCTGTCGATCCTACACTTTATCGTGAAATGATTGGCACCCTTCTCTATCTGACTGCTAGCAGGCCTGATTTGCAATTTGCTATATGCATGTGTGCCCGGTATCAGGCTCGGCCTACCGAAAAGCACTTAGATGTTGTGAAAAGGATCTTTCGGTATCTTAAAGGAACACTTCATCGTGGTCTGTGGTATCCGAAGGATTCCTCTATTGCAATAATATCATATGCAGATGCGGATTATGTTGGGTGTCAAGATACTAGACGTAGCACTTCTGGCAGTGTGCAACTTCTTGGAGATAGACTGATTAGTTGGACATCCAAAAGGAAGAAAGCCGTTGCGATATCAAGTACAGAGGCTGAATACATTTCTATCTTTGGTTGTTGTGCTCAAGTTCTTTGGATGAGATCACAATTAACTGACTACGGTCTTGGATTCAACAAAATTCCGATGTACTGTGACAACAAAAGCGCCATTGCCCTTTGATAGGTGTGTAAACACCCATCCTTTTTACCACTTAATTACAATAATAACCGAGCCAAAACGTGTATTTTATGTCATTTATGTCAGAATTATGCGTGGTTTGTGTTTTTGTTGTAATTTAGGACAAAAAGGGAAAAGTGGAGAAAACAAGGGCATTCACGGGCTTTTATCAAAGAAAAAGACGAAAGATGAAGTCAAGAAGTCAAGAGTGCAAAAAGAACGGAAGTCCAAGACCAGTTCTGAAGATTTATCAAAGAAAAAGTCAAAAGACGGAAGTTTACTAAAAGCCGAAGAACTCAAGTCTTATTTATTGAAGAATTAAAAGACGAGTCCAAAGAAATCCCGAGCCAAAAGTCATTAAAGTTCAAGATTTAAGAAGATTAAAAGGGTTAAGGACTAATGGTGCAATTAACAAAAGATTAAGAAGAGAAGGACCTAAGCTTGCAATTAAGAAGAAATGAAGGAGGGGAGGAAGCTTCCTAAGCATTCCTTAACCTCCCCTATATATAGATTAGGATTTCATTAGTTAGTTTTTGTTGGGTGGCTTGACAAACCATTTCTTCCACTTTAAATTTATGCACATTTAATTTCATGTCCATTTACATTAATTATCTTGCACTTTTAATACTTTTAATTCCAAGTAAGTGTTTTTAATTTTGTTGCTTTAATCTTTGTTTACATTTGATCAAGTTTCTTTTATCATTCTCTTTCTACCTTTCTCTTGTTTTTGTTTGATTTAAAATTCGGTTTAAGCAAGTAATTGCTTAATCCTTTGCTTATTTGATTAAAAGTTTCGTCCTTACTTTTCCCTTTAAGTTTTCATACGAGATAAGCCATAAGCTTGACAATCTTATGTGCTTATTTGTTATTTAGCTTTAGTGTTTTCAAGTTTTTCTCAAAAGTTTTATCTTTAAATTCCATTTCCTTAAGTGTCGTCTTTTTAATTTCGAAAAGGTTTTAACTTTTTAGCTTATTAACTCGTCTTTTTTCATTACATTTTTGTTTTTGTTACTGCTTATTAGTCATAGCTTATTTGGATTTGAGCTTATTACGAATTTGTAACTCCATCGGAAAGTAAAGGATTTGCCACATTGCGACGGCTTGCTTTCTCCTCATTTCGATAGTGACAGTATTGGAAGAAGGGTTTCGGATTCCGACGACTTTGCGATCTGGTATCATCCCCCTCATTCCGATCTGGAATTGCGATCGCACATTGCGATCGCATATTCCGACGGCTCTTGAGGTTTGCCAAGACGAAGTGCTGCCCAAATTTCCCTAGCAACATTCCGATCTAGGATTCCGATCTGACACTTTGCGATCTGAACAAACATTCCGATAGGTTGCATCTTTTTACATTCCGATAGATTTACTCCCATATTCCGATCTGACATTCCGATGGGCATGGTGACAGCATTCCGATCAGACATTCCGATGGGTGTTGGTTTTGGATTATATTTTGCTTAGTTTTGTTTTTAAGTTACATTTTTAATACTTAGTTAATTTTAATTCTCGTCACGCTTTTAAATTCCCGTCATTTATTTTCTCGTTATTTACTTTTCATAGTTTTAATATTGCACCCTTTCTTTTAATTAGACTTAGATTTATTTTAACGCTTTTTAGTTTAACGTCCATTTACATTTACGTCTTTGCACTTTTTAATATACTACAACGACACACTTTTGTTTCACCAAAGAACGACTGAGTCACATATAGATAATCCATTTTTCAATTCGATTAGACCACTAGAACGATAATTTTCTTCCTAGGTAAAAGCCTAGTTATTAAATGGCGCCGCTGCCGGCTCTTTTCGTAAAGATTAACGGTTTTCTGTGAGAGACGCGTTGCTTTTTGGGATCCGTTCATTCGTGAGCGTTATTTTCTTGCTTAAAAAATTCAAAAAAACCAAAAAATTAAAAATTGTTAAAAATCCATAAAAATTAAAAATTTCAAAAATCCAAAAAGATTTTATTTTTATTGTGTATATATATTCTCTTTGCGTTTGGTATTGTTTTCTTTTGCCTTTATAGGTGTATGCGTACTAGATCTTCTAATTATCAAGAGCCCGAGACTCGAGAAGATTTAAGTATGTCAGGTGTTAACAACAACAATAATCCACCGCACCTCAACAATAATAACAACAATGTTCTTCCGCAACCCGATATTCAGACAATGGAGGAGCTTTGTCAACCTACCATGTTTGGACGAGGAGGACCGATTGCGCCGATGCAAATTACGGCTCCTGAGTTTTCGTTGAAGCACCACATGATCCAGCAAGTGCAAACAAATCCTTTTAGAGGAATGCCTGATGATGATGCCAACAAACACCTCGACAAGTTCTTTACAATCACCCAAAGCATGAAGTTGCCTGGTGTCACAATGGATGTTCTTCGCCTAAAACTCTTTCCACATACTTTATCACACCACGCCGAGAAATGGTTTGATCGTCTTCCAAAGAATTTTATTCACACTTGGGATGACATGACTCAACGCTTTTTGTCGCGCTACTTTCCACCATCCATGGTCACGAGCCTTCGCAATCAAATCAGCGGTTTCATGCAAGAACCCGATGAATCTCTCTTTGATGATTGGGAAAGATATAATGTCTTGATTGATCGTTGTCCAAACCACAACATGCTTCCAGTCACATTGATTGATACTTTCTACAACGGTTTGACTTTTCGAGATCGTGACACGATTAATGCAGCCGTCGGCGGCACATTTATGAAAAGGAGACCCGAGGAGTGTAGAGAGCTAATTGAAAACATGACTACTCATCATAAAAACTGGGATTCCTCCGCTTCTTCAAGGAACACCCCGAGAGTCAATGTTTCTTCCACTTCAGCAAGCCCCGACATGACCGAATTCACCCGCATGATGACCGAAATGAACAAAAGTATCTTGCTTCCCGCTTCAAACCAACAACAACAACAACAAGTTAAAGCGGTTTCACCTTCTTGTGAAACATGCGGCGGTCCTCACTCATACACCGATTGTCCTTCAACTCAAGGAAATCCGGAAAATGTGTATGCAGCTTATGGTAATTATTCACCGGAAAATTACCAAGCTCGACCTCAAGGGGATAGAAATTTGCTGAGTTACCGGTCAAACAACTACCTTTCCCCCGGTTTTTCTCCTCAAAACCAAAACCCCGCCAACAACTACAATAGAAGCAACCAAATCCCACCTCGAGCTTCTAATCCTTATCACCCACCCACTCAACAAGCCCCACCCATTAACCCCGATGTTGAAGCCATCATGAGAACCCAAGGTGAGCAAATCAATAATCTACAGAGCCAAATTATCAATCTGAAAGGAGATATTACCAAGCAAGGAAATGACCTTAGATCTGAGCTTCGCGATAATATCCAATCTTCCTTCAGCACTCAAACAAATGATTTGAAAAATATGCTTGCTAGTATCTTGCCCGCCGCTCAACCCTCTTCTTCGAGTTCTCTACCTTCAAACACCGTCACCAATCCGCGAGCGAATGTGAGTGCTATTACTACCCGTAGTGGAGTTACCATAGTAGGACCACCTATCCCACCACCATCATCTACACCTCCTCCACCACCATTTATCCCTACTCCTCCTACACCTAGTATTAGTACACCATTACCGTCTCTGCCTCGTCATGACGATGTACCTAGGAAGGACCCTTCAACATCTCAACCTTTATCACCTGCACCACCCAAACCCAATATCCCATATCCTTCTCGCTTAGGCAAGACCAACGAGCTAACTAAGAATGACTGTCAAGTGTCGAGCTATGTGAAGATGCTCTCTCAAATGAACATCAACATTAGCCTTGTTGAAGCACTTGTCCACATGCCGAAATTTGTGAAAGCATTCAAGGAATTGCTTAACAAGAAGGAGAAGTTGATTGAGCTCGCCAACACACGCTTAAATGAAAACTGTTCTGCAGTGATTCTTAAACAACTTCCGGAAAAGCTTGGAGATCCCGGTCGTTTTGTGTTGCCTTGCATCTTCAACAAAACTGAAGAATTTACTGCCCTAGCTGATCTCGGGGCCAGTATTAATCTTATGCCTTTGCGTGTTTGGAAAACACTATCATTACCCGACCTTACTCCAACAAAGATGACTCTTGAACTTGCAAATCGCACTCTGCTTACCCCGTTGGTATTGCCGAAGACGTGTTCATTAAAGTTGGCACATTTACTTTCCCGGTCGACTTTGTTGTTGTTGATTATGAAATGGACCCTCGTATTCCTTTAATACTTGGTCGGCCATTCTTGAGAACCGGACGAGCTTTAGTTGATGTGGCCGAAGGTGAGTTAATCTTAAGAGTCGGGAATGATTCACAAGTTTTTAAAATGGGAAAGCTTACAAGTAAATCCTTTGGAGGCCGAGAATCAGTGAATATGGATTAATGTGCTCGATGATTTTGTCATCTACAACAATCCTCTATTCGACTCTTGCATTGATAATCCACTTTTTCAAGATGATGTGGATGATGCTCTCTCCAATGTGGAACCTTCTCCCATTTATGATTCTCCACCGATCTTTGATGCTTATGATGATGATTCTAGCTCAGATTCGGATGATTATGATGATTGTACTTTCGAGTATCCCGACCTGCCTACATATGATGATTTTGATGAGGCCGATACTCTTTCGAGCGATTCTTCACATGATGAAGATCCTCCACCTACATCACTCGATCCTACTTTAGACGATTACTCATTTGAGGAAGACTTCTCTACGTTTCTCAACACTTACTTCCCTCATGAGAGTGATGCACCTCCTTTGGACTTTGAAGATTATCGTCTTGATCCTACTTTGGATTTGAAGAAAATACTTTCAAAGGAGAAGAAACCGGTCGACACCAATATCCGCAGCACATATGATTTAACACCTCTTTGTCCACCTTCTGAGGACGAGGTTATGCATCTTCTTCGCGGATCTTCTTCACATTCTGCTGAGCCGGAATGCTATTTTCCCTTAAAGGAAAAGGTGTTCGACCCCGGTATCGATATTCTGCAGCCATCTCAGTATCCACCTGATGAAATAAAAGGAAATATCTTTGGAACTTATGGAAATCTTCTTGCACCACTTCACCCTTGCTTCCACCGTGCTCCATCGCTGCATAAGGGAACCTTGCCTACTCTTCTTTGGCTTGCCTTGTTCGCCTTAAGCTTGTGCTATTTGATGGACGAAAACTATGTCTTTGATCCTGGTGGATATGTTTCATGCTGCTTCCTATGATGATCAAGGTCGAGTCAGGCTCACGACTCGGTTAACAAAAATCAAGCGCTTCTTGGGAGGCAACCCATGTATCTATCTTTTCGCTTTCTTTATCCTAAGTGTAGGGGAGACCCGTTGGTTTGCTATTTTCTCCCCTCTTCTTCTAATCAGGGATTCGAGCTCAATGATCCACTCTTGATGATTCTTGACGACCCGTGATTCCGTGTTCCCTTCTTCCCGGTTCTATCCTAAACTCTTTTCGATTCACTATTTTATATTTTCTCAATACTAAAATAGGAATCTCTTTAGTTGTCTCTTCCTTAGCGAGATTTAAACAAAGTGCACAATGTCCTAAGTGTAGGGGAGTTTACTCCCACATGCTTAAACATTGAGGACAATGTTTATATTAAGTGTAGGGGGGACTTCTATCAAAGTTAAGTGGCCTTTTCCTTGTATTTGTCCTCATTTTAATCGGAAAATCAATTTTTCGACATTTTTCAAAATTTTTGATCTATTTTGGCATATTAGTTTTTACCTTTGTATAGTTATTTTCTTTCTTTGCTAGAATAAACTTTAATAAAGTGGTTTTAATTTTCAAACGTTGTGAATCTTTTGACTCAACCCGAGTTTACTTATCTAAGTTACTCTAGCTAGTATCCTTAATGTGTTTAAATCAAGTTTTGCTAGGCTTTTATATAGGGAGCTATAAAACGCGAAAGTCTTAACTCTCACGGGTTAAGAACAAGAACTTTTCGCAAGTTCCTATAATTGATCCTAGAGAGTCGTTTATCAAGGGAACTTTAAAACGCGATTTCTAAACTTGAAAAAGTCTAAGAGTTTGCAAGATCCTATAGGCGACTCGAAAACCCAAAACTTTGATTTAATAGGTTAAGCATCCACGAGTCTCATTCCTTGAGATTTTAAACTGTGGAGAACGAGAGATGATAAGGTCAATTATAAGTTCGGTATTCTTTCATGAATTTATGTGAGTTAATTATGAGCCTATTCTCCCATCGCTTGCTAATAAATTTATCTGCAATAAATAAGGTTGTACGATTTGAAAAGTTACTTAGCTTCTAGCCCAAGATCGTTTAAAAGTTGCTCGGTATGGATTAGAGTTCATAGCCAAGGCATAACTTATTGAAGCGGGATGCGAAGATTGGCGAGTCCGAAAAGGCCCTAACAAGGCATGAGGGCTACATTTTGTTGCTAAAAATCCCAAGTGATGTGAAGAATCATTTATCGAAAATCAATATGAAGGATCGAGACACACGACGAAAAGCAAAAACTCCCCAAAAGTCATGGAGAAGTCTATCCGAAAAGACCCTAACAAGGTATGAGGATAAATTAAGCCAAGTCCAAAAGGGAGGCGGATCGTTGTATATCAAAGTCCAAAATAAAGATTGGAGAAAAATGAAGAAGTCGTGGTCCAAGTATAAAGAATCTCTCAAAATTTCAAGTGAAGAAATTCCAATTATGAAGAGAAGACCATTATTTCATGAACGTCTCTCAAGGTTTGAAGTATGAAATCGCTGCCAAATATCGGTCCGAGAAAGGTCTCAAATCGCGAAACCAGTTATGCCAAGATATGAACTTTATGAGGTCCCGAGAAGCAGTTTTAAAAGATTTTGTCCTTTAGCTAACTATTGATTAAATGTTCACTTTATTTTCGGACTAAATAACTATCGAAATAAGTCAACAATGCATCCTCGTGATCATTCAAGACAACAATAAAATATAAGAGATACCCCTAGGAATAAGGGAGTCTAAGTGAATAATTGGCCCACATGAGTTCGTGTTAGTCTACTAACTTATAATAACAATGATCTCGTTTTTAATCTTGGTTTGGAGAAAGTGAAATCTTGAGGATGATGATTATTCATAACTTTTCCAAAACCCAAGGTATGCTTTTGATTTCTTTACTTTGAATGTTTATAATTTTCTATCTCTTTAATAAAGGCCAACGTGGATTGATTATGATGAAAAATGTAAACGTGCTTTGTAACTAATGCATTGCATGAGGACATTGCAATGGTCAAGTGTAGGGGATTTGGTAGGACTTCCATCGAAGTTAAGTGGCCTTTTCCTTGTATTTGTCCTCATTTTAACCGGAAAATCAATTTTTCGACATTTTTCAAAATTTTTGATCTATTTTAGCCTATTAGTTTTTACCTTTGTATAGTTATTTTCTTTCTTTGCTAGAATAAACTTTAATAAAGTGGTTTTAATTTTCAAACGTTGTGAATCTTTTGACTCAACCCGAGTTTACTTATCTAAGTTACTCTAGCTAGTATCCTTAACGTGTTTAAATCAAGTTTTGCTAGGCTTTTATATAGGGAGCTATAAAACGCGAAAGTCTTAACTCTCACGGGTTAAGAATAAGAACTTTTCGCAAGTTCCTATAATTGATCCTAGAGAGTCGTTTATCAAGGGAACTTTAAAACGCGATTTCTAAACTTGAAAAAGTCTAAGAGTTTGCAAGATCCTATAGGCGACTCGAAAACCCAAAACTTTGATTTAATAGGCTAAGCATCCACGAGTCTCATTCCTTGAGATTTTAAACTGTGGAGAACGAGAGATGATAGAGTCAATTATAAGTTCGGTATTCTTTCATGAATTTATGTGAGTTAATTATGAGCCTATTCTCCCATCGCTTGCTAATAAATTTATCTGCAATAAATAAGGTTGTACGATTTGAAAAGTTACTTAGCTTCTAGCCCAAGATCGTTTAAAAGTTGCTCGGTATGGATTAGAGTTCATAGCCAAGGCATAACTTATTGAAGCGGGATGCGAAGATTGGCGAGTCCGAAAAGGCCCTAACAAGGCATGAGGGCTACATTTTGTTGCTAAAAATCCCAAGTGATGTGAAGAATCATTTATCGAAAATCAATATGAAGGATCGAGACACACGACGAAAAGCAAAAACTCCCCAAAAGTCATGGAGAAGTCTATCCGAAAAGACCCTAACAAGGTATGAGGATAACTTAAGCCAAGTCCAAAAGGGAGGCGGATCGTTGTATATCAAAGTCCAAAATAAAGATTGGAGAAAAATGAAGAAGTCGTGGTCCAAGTATAAAGAATCTCTCAAAATTTCAAGTGAAGAAATTCCAATTATGAAGAGAAGACCATTATTTCATGAACGTCTCTCAAGGTTTGAAGTATGAAGTCGCTGCCAAATATCGGCCCGAGAAAGGTCTCAAATCGCGAAGCGAGTTATGCCAAGATATGAACTTTATGAGGTCCCGAGAAGCAGTTTTAAAATATTTTGTCCTTTAGCTAACTATTGATTAAATCGTTCACTTTATTTTCGGACTAAATAACTATCGAAATAAGTCAACAATGCATCCTCGTGATCATTCAAGACAACAATAAAATATAAGAGATACCCCTAGGAATAAGGGAGTCTCAGTGAATAATTGGCCCACATGAGTTCGTGTTAGTCTACTAACTTATAATAACAATGATCTCGTTTTTAAGCTTGGTTTGGAGAAAGTGAAATCTTGAGGATGATGATTATTCATAACATTTCCAAAACCCAAGGTATGCTTTTGATTTCTTTACTTTGAATGTTTATAATTTTCTATCTCTTTAATAAAGGCCAACGTGGATTGATTATGATGAAAAATGTAAACGTGCTTTGTAACTAATGCATTGCATGAGGACATTGCAATGGTCAAGTGTAGGGGATTTGATAGGTGTGTAAACACCCATCCTTTTTACCACTTAATTACAATAATAACCGAGCCAAAACGTGTATTTTATGTCATTTAAGTCGGAATTATGCGTGGTTTGTGTTTTTGTTGTGATTTAGGACAAAAAGGGAAAAGTGGAGAAAACAAGGGCATTCACGGGCTTTTATCGAAGAAAAAGACGAAAGATGAAGTCAAGAAGTCAAGAGTGCAAAAAGAACGGAAGTCCAAGACCAATTCTGAAGATTTATCGAAGAAAAAGTCAAAAGACGGAAGTTTACTAAAAGCCGAAGAACTCAAGTCTTATTTATTGGAGAATTAAAAGACGAGTCCAAAGAAATCCCGAGCCAAAAGTCATTAAAGTTCAAGATTTAAGAAGATTAAAAGGGTTAAGGACTAATGGTGCAATTAACAAAAGATTAAGAAGAGAAGGACCTAAGCTTGCAATTAAGAAGAAATGAAGGAGGGGAGGAAGCTTCCTAAGCATTCCTTAACCTCCCCTATATATAGATTAGGATTTCATTAGTTAGTTTTTGTTGGGTGGCTTGACAAACCATTTCTTCCACTTTAAATTTATGCACATTTAATTTCATGTCCATTTACATTAATTGTCTTGCACTTTTAATACTTTTAATTCCAAGTAAGTGTTTTTAATTTTGTTGCTTTAATATTTGTTTACATTTGATCAAGTTTCTTTTATAATTCTCTTTCTACCTTTCTCTTGTTTTTGTTTGATTTAAAATTCGGTTTAAGCAAGTAATTGCTTAATCCTTTGCTTATTTGATTAAAAGTTTCGTCCTTACTTTTCCCTTTAAGTTTTCATACGAGATAAGCCATAAGCTTGACAATCTTATGTGCTTATTTGGTATTTAGCTTAAGTGTTTTCAAGTTTTTCTCAAAAGTTTTATCTTTAAATTCCATTTCCTTAAGTGTCGTCTTTTTAATTTCGAAAAGGTTTTAACTTTTTAGCTTATTAACTCGTCCTTTTTCATTACATTTTAGTTTTTGTTACTACTTATTAGTCATAGCTTATTTGGATTTGAGCTTATTACGAATTTGTAACTCCATCGGAAAGTAAAGGATTTGCCACATTGCGACAGCTTGCTTTCTCCTCATTCCGATAGTGACAGTATTGGAAGAAGGGTTTCGGATTCTGACGACTTTGCGATCTGGTATCATCCCCCTCATTCCGATCTGGGATTGCGATCGCACATTGCGATCGCATATTCCGACGGCTCTTGAGGTTTGCCAAGACGAAGTGCTGCCCAAATTTCCCTAGCAACATTCCGATCTAGGATTCTGATCTGACACTTTGCGATCTGAACAAACATTCCGATAGGTTGCATCTTTTTACATTCCGATAGATTTACTCCCATATTCCGATCTGACATTCCGATGGGCATGGTGACAGCATTCCGATCAGACATTCCGATGGGTGTTGGTTTTGGATTATATTTTGCTTAGTTTTGTTTTTAAGTTACATTTTTAATACTTAGTTAATTTTAATTCTCGTCACGCTTTTAAATTCCCGTCATTTATTTTCTCGTTATTTACTTTTCAAAGTTTTAATATTGCACCCTTTCTTTTAATTAGACTTAGATTTATTTTAACGCCTTTTAGTTTAACGTCCATTTACATTTACGTCTTTGCACTTTTTAATATACTAAAACGACACACTTTTGTTTCACCAAAGAACGACTGAGTCACACATAGATAATCTATTTTTCAATTCGATTAGACCACTAGAACGATAATTTTCTTACTAGGTAAAAGCCTAGTTATTACCCTTTGCTGCAACTACGTTCAACACTCCCGGGCGAAGCACATTAACATTCGCTACCATTTCATCAAAGAGCAAGTGGAAAATGGAGTGATCGAGCTATATTTTGTCAACACTGAGTATCAGGTGGCGGATATATTCACAAAAGCCATAGATCGAGGACCTATCAAGTTTTTGATCGAAAAGCTGGGCATGAAATCATTTTCACCGGCGACTCTTAAGGAGTTGGCAGAAGAATCTGCAGAGTAGTGGTAGTAAACTATTCTAGAGTATCCTTTTATCGTGATCATGTATATATCGTATATATATAAACCACAAAAAGAAAAATACAAAAATATAAACCTTACAAAAACCATAAAAAATATAAAATCAAGAAAATCCAAAAATAGTTTTCATTTTAAATCGGGCATGTCTTTTAGTATGGTAATATTTACGGACTTAGAAATGTCGATTAAAATTTACACGGCTCCATAAATAGAGTCCGTATAAAAGTTGTACATATTTTAAAACTTGCCCACATGGCTTGTAGTTATTTCTGACTGCAACCCGCTTTTCGCATTAAAGTCACGTATTTCCTACGAAGACGTTGGCTCACAACGGGAATTAATTTTCTCGGGTATGGTTTACTTTAAAACCATACAAGGGATCAAGTTTACTTTATAACTTGGTCTAACACAAATTTGTGTACGCTTCAGTGCACTTATTTTGTTAAAATAAGAGAAATCTTATTGCCACCACGAATCGTTCTTATATCAAGTTAAAACGGAAAAAGCTTTCATCGATATTTGATTCTTTGAACAACGACTACAGCTATTTAAATAGAAAACGGGTCATTTTTTAAGGGGGAGAAAATGTCAAATGGTCTTCTTCATCAAAATGGTCTCCAAAAGTCTTTCAAAAATGGTCTTCAAAAGTCTTTCAGAAAATTAATCGGTTAAATGCTTAATGTTGGATCATATTACGTATGTGCTTTGTGATTTTTCGTGATGTTTGTGATTTATGTGAATCGGATATGTTCATGGATTTGGTGATTAGTTGTGTGTGCGAAAAATAGTTAAAAGAATATTTAAGTGATAACGTTTGTTAAGTTTTTTATCTTAATAAACGTTTAACTAAATAGGGCACCAACTAAAAGAAAACAGACATAAAAAGGAGGACTAAAAGAGTAAAAAGGGAAAAAGGTTAATTTAACCTAAGTCAAATATATAAAACGCGCCCCCATTCTTTTCTTTATCTTTTTCGTTTCACTTTTTCACTCAACCAATAACACTAACACTTGCCGCCATTGTTAAAGTTTCATCTACCACGATCTTGATTTGTTTTTCATTCCAAACATCTAAGGTAAACATGATTCATTCATTTGTTCTTTCGATTAGTCGATCCCTAAATGTCAGATTAGGGTTTATGGATTTAATTGGATCAAATAGATGAATTGATAAGTGGGTTTTGCGTGGGATATGTATTAGAACATATATTGTTGTTTAGGTTGCCTTAAAAAACACAGAAATCGCTTAGGAAGAAAAACCCGTTTGTATTTGGTGATGAAAAGATTACCCGAAAAACATAAAATTAGGCTGAGTTTTTTTATCCGAAAATATCTTGTTTATCCGAAGAACTATGGTTTATCCGAAGAACTATTGTTTATCCGAAGATAAAGTTCTATCCAAAGATACCATTTTTTCAAAGATAACTAAGTATCCGAAGATAAATATTTATCCGAAGATGGTTTTTTTTATCCGAAGAAAAATTTTATCCGAAGATAATTCTTTATCCGAAGAAAAATCTTTATCCGAAAAAGAAGTTTTATCCGAAACTGCAACCTTATCCGAAGAAAACGTTTTATCCGAAGAAAAAAATTTATCCGAAGATAATTTTTTATCTGAAGATAAATTTTTATCCGAAGAAAATTTTTTATCCGAAGATAATTCTTTATCCGAAGTTTGCATCTTTATCCAAAATTTGTGCTTTTATCCGAAAAATTCTTTTTATCCGAAAACACAGGTCTTATCCGAAAAACACATGTTTATCCGAAAACTGGCATTTTATCCGAACATTCATGTCTTATCCGAATATGTGTATTTTATCCGAAAATGTCATTTTTCTGAAAATGGAGACTTTATCCGAAAATGTTGAATCATCCAAAGATGGTGAATAATCCAAAAAAAAGTTGATTTATCCGAAAATTGGGATTTATCCAAAAAAATGACCATTTTTAAAAATGTGTTTGTTTTTCTGAATGTGATTTTTATTCTGAATGTGTGAATGTCTTATCTAAATATGGGATTTCTTTTAGAATATGTTGTCAGAAAATTAGTCGTGTTTGATTGTATCTTTAGCTACTCGTGTATTCAAATGCTAGTTCACCATGATTGTTTGTTCACTATGGTATGATGTAATATGTTTGCCATGCTTAGGTATATATACATCATGATATATATATATATATTTGTGTATCAACCTTGTATGTTTTGTCTTAAGCAGAAAACATGTCTAACCCTCCCGAGCAACAAATCAAAGCTGATCAGGCACTTGTCTCCGCCAAGGCTCTAAAGTCTATACCAAACAACTATCAACTAAAAGAAGACAAAGAAGATTCTACCCCATCTCACTATGCATTCAAGGTAGCCACCGATATCCTTGACCGGACCCCTATAAATAAGGCTTTACGGGATACAGCTTCGGTACCAACTGATTATATGTATGAATTATGGGCTTCAAAGAAACGGCTATCAGACAGAAAGATCACATTCACCATCAACAAAAAGGAACATACTCTCACCATTCCTCACTTTCATCAAATATTCGGATTTCCAACTCCACCTAAAGGCCAAAGGTTTGCAGAAGACCCTGACAAGAAAGAAGTTGTTCAGATGTTTCATTCTCTTGGATACAGTGATTCTGAGTTACGAGTGGTGTCTCAATTTACCACAGCTAACTTGGGACAACCTTAAAAAGCATTCTTCGGTATACTCATTCGTTGTCTTACTGCTAAAACAAGTGGATATGACTCTCTGCGATTTTCAATTGCTTGTATCTTTTGGGGAATCTACAAGGGTAAGAATGTGAATTATACACAGTTACTATGGGAGGAATTTCACTATCAACTCTTCCAAATCACCAAGAAGAAGACTGGGTACCTTACTTTCCCACGATTCATCAAGCTCATCATTCATCGCTTCATGCAACAAGATGCTTCAATCGATAAACGTGAAGGAAGTTCTCACCATAATCCAGATGACGATGCCACTGTGGATTTAAGGCACGACGGACACATCAGTGTTTACTCAGGTACTCCCACTGCTATTCCTAATCACATGTTGACTGATGAAATCAAAGCAAGTGATGAATACAAGCAATTGTTGGATGAAATGGAAAATCAAAAGGGAAGAGTTGAGTTGGGAGATTTTTCTTCACCAAAACCCAAAGGCAAACGCAAACAAAGTGAACCATAAGAATAAACAGGTTCACCTAAGCCCAAAAGGAAGAAAAGTGTTGCTAAGTTTAGTGGGAAGCAGCTGATGCTTGAGGATGAAGATGAAGATACAAATGAAGAAGAACTTATTCGCAAAAATGAAAGGCGCAATATAAAGAAATCCATTATGCAAAGTAAGAAAGATACGAGGGGTAGTGGTTCTGGTGTGAAGGCAAAGGAAATCATACTACCTACTAATATTGATGAATTTGGGAATCCTGATGAATACATACCTATCCTTGAGAAATCTACGCAAGTTGATGACGATGTCGACATTCATGACGAACAACAAGCTCATGACGGATTGAAGGATATGGACATTGTCGGGTCTGCTGAGACGACAACATTTGTAAACACTGAACATCTCGTTACAAATGTTGAACCTACCAAAGCCACAAGTACTACAGTGACTCCACCAGTTATTACAGTGACTCCACCTTCCTCAACGCAACTTCCCTTAACTCTACCAAATCAACCTCTCTCAGCTTCAGTGTCAAGTACTGCAATGACCACTACACAACAAACACCGATAGCACCAATATCTTTGATTTCATCTTTACCGGCATTGTTCATGCTACAAGTGGAACAACACATAAAAGCACAACAAGAAGAGATGGTTCGAGTCGAAGAGGAGTTAGCTCGTCGACAGCAAAGTGAAGAATCTACAAGAAAAGCTCAAGAAAACGCAATTGCTAAATTCAAAGAAGAGTTAGAACTATCCCAAAAAGCACATGCAGAAGAACTAGCTCACGTCAAAGCAACTGAAGTCACCAAAAATGAAGCAACATTCACTCGTCTTCGAGAACTAAAAAAGAGGTACCAAGATGATAAAGATATTCTTGCTAAAGCTAATGAATCAATTGTTGACTCACTTGATGAAAAGGTTAAAGAATCAGTCAGCACAACACTTCCTGCCCTGCGAGACGAGTTGAAACAAATTGCTGCAAGAAATTTCATGATCAAGTCTTCTGACACTCATCAGTCAGATTTTCTTATTGCTCAAAGGCTCACGGACTATGAGTTAAAGAAACTCTTACATGCTCGGATGATTCAAGTCGGGTCCTACAACCAAACCAAAGCTCAAAAGAACCTTCACAAGGCTCTTAAAAAGGCTATGGATGAAGATACTGAGATATTCAAGAAACATGGTACTATAGTTCCTTACAATATCTTAAATGAAGAGAAAGAGGAAGACGAATCCGACAAGGATGATGATGATGACGATGGTGATAACGAAGAAGGTAGTTATGACGAAAGAGGAAGTGATGACGAAGGAGGTAGTGATGACGAAGGAGGTAGTAATAACGAAGGTGGTAGTGATAAAAACAGCGATGATGATGATAATGGTGATGGTGAAGGCGAAAATGGTGATGATAAAGAAGAAGGGCACGGTGATAAAGAGAAAAAGGATGGAGATAAGGAAGACAAGTCTGATAAAGACAAGTCCGATGATGCTGCCAAAGGTGAAAAATCTCACAAGGATGAAGTTACCAAAGATAAATCAACTCCAACAGCCAAGACACCTCTACCCCGACAAGGAAAACACACAAAGAAGTTTCATGATGTAGATGCTAATACAGCTTCATCATCTACTCCAACCACAACCGCTCATGCAACCACGTCTATCCCTGTCACATCTGCCCCAGTTACCGTTGCTTCGTTTACCACACCTTTAGTGCAACAACAACTGACAGAACCCGGTCAACCTGTACTAGATCTTCCAGTATCTGATCAAGTCCAAGACATACTAGATACTGAAGCCGTACCTGCTATTGATGTTCTTGTATCTACTCAAGTTCCTGATGTTCCAGAGTCAAGTGAACCATCATGGGTGGATACACTCGAGGAAGATGAAAATGCCTACACAAACTTGGTTTACAAACGCTGCTGCACTTCGTCCACTGACAAAGGCTGATGAAGCTGAATTTTCCTAATTCCGAAGCAATCCTATAGATTTTTCAAGATACTTGGAGTATAACTATGGGTCTAACATAACCCAAGCAATGGTTGTGCGAGGACTCAAAGATCCCACACTTCATGTTAAATCCAAGATCAACAACATGGAATACGAGTACAACGCTAATGAGCTTCTGAAAGCGATGAGAACTACTCAAAGGGACGGTCTTCATGCACAGGAAAAACCTCCTTTCACGACAGCAGAAGATGATGATCAAATCACACTAGACTTCTTTGTCAGCAATGATCTCGAATACTTGGTCAAGGGAGCAAACAAGTATGCGACCTCATTAACATTGCTAAAAGCTGCAAATTGGGATTCGATACCTTGGATAGAAGAAAAAGTCAATCGTCTCTGGGTACCACAAGTATATTCTGAATATAATCGCTATGTCGAATTGGGAGCTTCACATTGGGACGAGCGTGTGCGACATGCCTACAACTATGCATGTCTGCACAACTCAGGTCCTCAAGTCTTTTCTCTATTCCGAATCAGAAGCATCCAAGGAGTTAGGATTGAACCCAAAATTAACTATCACCACTTGACAGAGATTAGAATAAAAAGAGATGATGATAACATCTACACTATCCAGGAAGGAGATTTTCCACTTCTTCGTCTCGAAGATATTGAAGACATGTTGCTTCTGATAACTCACAACACGCTAAGACATTTGAACTCTGAAGAAATCATTGCCTTGAATTCAGCTCTTAGAATTTACACACGTCAAATTGTCATCAAGAAAAGAGTTGAAGATCTGCAACTTGGAGTAGAAAGTTATCAAAGGAAGCTAAATCTTTCAAAACCACGTACTCAAGTGTTGCCTAGGCATGCGACCAAATCTCCATACACCAGCACCACTGACCCGATTCCCGGCATTTTATACTTGAATGGCCGTGGACTAATGAAGTTCATGAGAATTCCAGAGATCAACAAATTCAGTGAGGGGACTCTCAACCATATCCGGGAAAAGTTGGTGCATCTCAACAAGAACAATACTCTTCCAGAGGTTACTGTAGACTGGCACCCGGGATTTCAGCAGAGTGCCAACTATGTGATCAAGAAAATTGATGAAAAACTAAGGGAAAGACGTCTTATGAGAAGTCTAGAATGATTCGTCGGTGGAAGACCATATGGAGCGCACCACAAGCTAATGGAACGATCCATTTATAATGGGTCGTACTATCTCAGGTCAACTCCATATTTTACTTGTGAATATGTAAATACTATGAATATTGTGCTTTTGTGGCTTGCTGTAGTGTGAAAGTATGATAATTTTTCAAGAATTTCTCACAAGATTCTAAATCTTTCAAAATATATCATACTCAAGCACCACAACTAACCCTCATCAACTTAAGGGGGAGCATTGATATGTTCTATGGCCAACAATTAATTTCATTTTGTTACCCAAAGACCGGTTAATCCATTGATATCCAAAATATTGATGGTTGACATTTTGGATAAGGGGAGAAAATGGGATTAAGGAGACTTGTTAACATATGCTGCTAAAAATGAAAAGAGCTTAATGAAAAATCCAACTTGATATGTGCTATGCATATGTTAAGGGGGAGCCTTTTGTTATCAAAAACACTGAAGGTACTAAAGACTTTTGATATTTATATCACAAGTACCTCAGTGATTTTAAGGAATTTTCATGAAGACGAATACTTACCCAAAACACACTTAACTCACGACGCATGCGGTGACAAAAAGGTGGTAGGATTAGGTGCTAGTCCAATGATTCTTCCAGAACCGAAGGAATCTTCCCAAGGACAATTTCATAGTTAGAAAATAGAAGTCCTTAGGAAAGATGGAGAATGGATTGTGAACGTAGCTGAATGCCGACCAAGTATTGATGCTAGCACTGGAACAATCACAACAAGGTGCTAGTGATGATGTATTGGTAAGCATTGAAGGGGTTGAAGAATGAAAAAGAAATGTAAAGATAAAGGGTGTAAAGAAAGAAGCCCTCCTTACAACTTAGGCAGAAACCAGGTCAACTCATCTTGAAGACAAAGTATCATGGACCCAGTGATGCGATGCACAACCCCTCCCAGCCAACTCAAATATCTCTCAAAAGATATTTGTTTTAATGTCACGGATTTCAACACGCTATCTATCGGTTTATTCACTCCGAATAAACTGATATTGAAAAGGTGGCAATCCTCTCCAGCCTCCGATCACTAAAACAAAATGCACCATTGAGTCTAGAGCCACGAGATCATCAAAAGTCTCATTAGGACACAATTTTAAAAACAAGAAATATTTTTATGAGTCCTACGCAATATTCTTGTAATATTGCCAAAACATCTGAGTGATACGAAAGTATTACAATGAAGATGGAAATGCTGCTTGAGCCAACATCAAACAAGCTCATGGTAGGTGACACGTGCGGTTCTTTAAGAACTAATCTTGTGATAACTAGAAAGAAACGATGGTTTGACTCTTAATTGAGATTAAACTTGTTCCACGGCCTCTACGCAAAATCCAAGTGATCTTTCCAGAACACTCAGAGTGGCACTCTTTAGTGTTCACAGTGAAGAGTGGAAATCCTTCCAGTGTCAACATCAAACAGCACTGCGGTAGGTGACAAGCAAGATTCTATTAGAATCAAGCTCGTGACAACTGGAAAGCAACGATGGTGAAAATCTTAATTGAAATTCACTTGTTCCAGGTTCATGAATTTATGGCTTCAATCATAAGGATATCTATTATCCAAGTGATTCACTCTTTATGTTCGCAGTCAGCTTTGGACGGTCGAATAAAGAGAACGGCTTTACCCACGAAATCTTGTCAAGGAGATCTTTAATTAGAGCTATTGGTCACAAGTACGATATTTATTATCGTCCAACGGTCTTCACCGACCGGAGGTAAAATGCTACCGAATCAGAATAGAATGTCAAAGCCATTTTATTCGTGTATTATTATGTTGCTGCATTTGAAGATGGTGGCGTTGCGGGGTACCAGATGAAGTCCTCCTCACATACTTATTCCTTCTGCATCAAATATTTCAGCAAAATTCAAGAAAGTATGACCTAAAAGTCTTCCGCTGTATCAACTCTGAAACTTTCAAGAATTCAACATGTCGATCCCAAACTTAGATCGATTTAGCTTGTGTAAACGAGATTAAATCAAGTTAAACACTTAGAGAAACTTTGTTGTATATGAAACAATTCAAGTATTATGCGGAATTAATACTTAAACAAGAACACACAAATAAGTTAAACCAAACTTTCACTTTGATTGATTAATCAAACTTGGATACAATGAAAGTGTAAAAATTATGAAAACTTATATTAAAACAAAACCTAAAGTCCTCCTTTTATAGATTAAGGAACCTTGTACAAGAGTCTACGTATCAACTATTCTTGGTAAAGATAAACATAAGAAATACATTGTCGATCATATCTTCACTAGAAACATACTAGAAACATAAAACGTGCAGACTAAGTCTTCTATCAGTGCTTGACTTCTTCTTATCAACGCTTGACTTATTCCTGTCAACGCTTGTCCTGTCAACGCTTGATTTCTTCTTATCAACGTCCAAATTGCTCTTGTCAGCGTCCAAGTATCTTGACTACATTTTATTCCCAACAATCCTCCCCTAAACTTGATATCTACTCTAGTAATCAAGTTTTGAATAAAAACTAAGAACTAGGAAGATTCTTACAAGTTGCATTATATTGGAAATAAATATATCTAATCAAATCTTTGGCCACGTCACTTGAGTAGTCAATTTCCAGCTGTGTTGTCATCATTTCTCCAAAACTTCCTTGGACATAGGATACTCAGCATCCACAAGAAGATACTCAGAAATCTTTGTAGTATTTAAATGATACAAACCAACTGCTGAATATAGACGCCATTGAAGTCCACTGATATCATCAAGATCCTTCCAAACTGGATCTTCTTCATCTGGTGCACACATCCACTTGAATGTTGACGAAATCTTTATTCCATTGACTGAAGTAGGTGCTTCAGTCTCATACTTGGCCTGCAGTAACCTCCAAAGGTCTGCCAACTCTTCCCTATCCAGGCTTGCAAACAAAGACATAAGAGTAGTAAAAGTATGTACCTCTTTCCCATATCTGCCAATCATCCAGAACCCACTTGCATCTTCTTCATAGCTAACTATAGGGTTTCTGTAATCATGAGGTAATACTTCCACCATATGTGAAACTTCCAAGGATGATAGCTTAATGCTCCTTCTAATAATAGCTTCACTAGGATTCATTCTATCCATATTTCCTAGGAACTCAAGTGGAACTACCTTCTTCTTAGGTCTTGGTGCGATTAAAGCCTGTTGAATCTGCATCTCTTTTGTAAGCTCTTCCTTTCTTTCATCTGAAAGAAGTCTGATAGTCTTCATCTCTTGCACTCTTGCCCAAATAGGATAAGCTTTATATTCCAATTCATGAAAGGACAATCCCTGCAACTTCTGAAGAGTCCAACCCCCTTGATGACATCTAAGCAACATATAATAAAGCTCCCTTCTATCCCTTTTAGATTATGAGAAAACTTTGCTGGCCTTATACTTTAGGATTACCTGACAATCCCTTTGAATCATGAGTAGAATCTCTAATCCCCAAATTTGATCTGACAAAGACATCTCTGGATTCTCCATGATCTTATTATCCCATGCAAAGTACATATGGGCAACTTCTGGCATATCATAATCCACCTTCATCTTCAACTCTGCAAGTTTTTCCCTTTCCAACACATCACCATATTCAAGTCTTTCTGGTTCTTCAATAATCATGACACTTGAATCTATGCTTTCATCGTTACTTCCTTCTTGTTCCTCAGAAGTAACCACAAATGGTGACTCAACAACCTTCTTCTTTTCTTGTTTCATAAGTTGTGCAGCCAACATCAAATCAAATTTTACTTGAGTTGCATCCCTGGGAACCTCTGTTTCTACCATAATTCCTTTACCCTTATCTAATATATCTATAATGGGTAAAGATGATGATGGTACCTGTGTAGACACTTATTTGATGATGACTGATGACTGGGATACATCAACCATATCTGCAGGTTTATCAATGTCCAAAACCTGTGTGTCAACTCCGGTCTTACTCCTATCAGCGTCAAAAATCTGCTTGTCAACACTCAACTTACTCTTGTCAGCGCTTCTTGTGAACTGCTCCATCATCTCAGTAAAAGATAAATTCAAATTTTTAGGAGTAACCAATGACACATAAGATAAATTCAAATTTGTAGGAGTAACCAATGACACATCAAAACCTGGTTGCCTCTTCAAATTTGTAAGAGCTTCAGCCACACCCAAAGATTCTCCATCATGTGAGCCTTTGCCACTCAAATTAATTGTCTCTGTAGCAGCTTCATGTGAGCCTTTGTCACTCAAATTAATTGGCTCTATAGTAGCTTCCTCCCTTTTGTAAGAATCCTCCCCTGATGAAAGGACTCTTGTCTACCTTCTCCTAGTCTCAGCAGCTTCGAAAACAACAATATTCTCTCTCAATTACTTGAGTTCAAGGCCTTGGGTAGAGACAGTATGTACAAGGTCTGCATTTTGCTTTTGCAAGCTAATACAGACAGCCGTCAATTCCAACATTGTATATGGTTTCAATCTGCCCTCCTCTAGAATGGGGATTTGACCTCCCAAAATAGAGTCATGGGGCATGGATGAGGTCTTAATGATGTTAGGACTGGCTTGGCTTGCATCTAAGCTAGTACCAATAGTCCTAGCCTCACCCATGGCACCATCCACACTTGTGGTGGTGGTTCTCTCTACAACATGGCTAGGACCACCAGAGGAGAACACTCCAATGGTCTTTTGCCGTTTTCCATCCTAAAGTCTGAGGTGAGGAAGATGATGTGGATTGGGTTTCAGTTTGAAGGTTAAGGGGTGTTTGGGTTTGTTGTAGAAAGGTGTCAACGTTTGGAATTGAAGTGTCAACGCCAACATTTAACGTGTCAGCGTTGAAGGGATCTTGGTCAAGTTCCATATGTTGGGGTGATGGTGATGGTTCAAGTAATGGGTCTGGTTGTGGTTCAAGTTGAGGTTGTGCTGCTGCAGTCACAGCAAGCATGGCTTGGGTAAGGGGTAGGTCTCTGTGTGGGGGTGAATTCATCTTTCCAAAAATAGCTTTCTTTTGCACAGGGATCTCATAAAAATCATCATGATCCCTGGTGCAATACCTTTGTTCATCAAAAATCATTTGTAAAAATCTTGGATAAGCCAGAGTCATCTTGCTACCCTTGTTTTTACACATGCCATCAAAAATCATTTTAGAAAAATTATATTTTTGCCCTGTAGCAATACACACAATGGCACTACCAATTGATCTGTTAATTTCATTATGTGTAGTACATTTGGGACTTAAACATTGAAGGATGACATGTATTAAGTATTTCCAAGCTGGGGGAAATTCCTGTTTTGAATATTTATTTAAAGTACCTTCTTCAGGGAAAGGATAACCCAAAGCTTGAAGTCCTTGTTCTATCTCACCAATGGGTAGAGTGGTTATACCATCTGCATCATTAAGATGCAAAGCCTGGCGAACCAAGGCTTCAGTAACCACCCATGGACGCCCATGGACAATAGCAGTTAATGTAGTCACATTATTAAGCGTTGAGGAACTAACAGTGTTCCAAAATTGTTTAATATGAGTGACATGGATAAGAGGAGCATGAGAAAGTGCATACCTTAAAGGGGATGCATTTAAATACTCCACCATCTTTAATGGGAGTGAAGTTTGTTAAGTAGTCTTCCTTCCCTGTCATATGCCTAGAGCATCCACTATCCCTTTAGCCATAATCATTAACCTGCTTTTGAATACCCTGCACATAAAGAAAACAAATTAGTTTTCTTTGGGAACCCAAGCCTGAGTAGACATTGATTCATTTGGTTGTTTAACAAGAACAGACTTAGTCCTGATGACAACCCCTTGTTCATCCCTTTTTGGATGAAACACCCAGTTAACCCCAATTGGTTTTGTTATGACCTTTGAAATATGATGAAATCTGTTACAGGTCATAGAAATCCCATCTGAATTAGGGTTTTGGTCTTGTTTAGGTCTCCATGTCAAGCTAGAAGAAGCTTAAGACCCCTTTCCCTTTGGTTGCAAATATTTACTTGGTCTAGCAACGTTCCTATCAGCGTTTAATTTGTTCTTGTCAACGCTGAGATTACCCTTATCAACGTTGAACCTAGGGTTTGCTACAGGAAACCATTGTCTGTTAGACCACGTATTGGTCTTCTGAAAAGGCCTTTGTCCATAAGTATTAGACCCTTTAGTGAAGAATGAGGCTGGTCTAATGACTTGTGGACTTTGCTGAACAAAAGGTTTGGGTTTTACCATGGTTGAATTTCTATCAGCGTTGACCTTTGAAGCATTGACACACTTATAAGCTAAATGTGAAAAACTTCCACAAGTATAACAGGCTTTTCTAGACATAACTCTAGGCCTAGATGAAAAGAAACCTGTTCCATTATCATTAACTTTACCTTTTGGTGACCTAGGTTTTCTACACATTTCTGCATATTTAATACTAGGTTTTCTATCAACATTTAAGCCAAGGTCAACAGTCGTGCCAGTAGTGGGGTGTTTCACTTTTATAGGTGTGGACTCATTTGGGCTGTCACTAAGCATGCCACCCTTAACAAACAAAGTAGGGTTGGCTTTCTTCCATTGGTCTAAATCTGTTAATTTCTGCTTATATTCCTCTACTGGGGAAAGAAATCTAGGTGGAGGAATAAATTCCTCTTCTTGGAGTTATGGAATACCAGTCCAAGACAGATCCTTTCTAAGGACACCATAGAAGTTCCCAGCAGGTGGTGGAACACCAGCATACTCTTTCATCCCAATCCCACTCCTATCCCCAGAATCCCTTTGTTCACTAACATATTTTTCTAGGGATTGAGAAGCTTTATCAAACTTTTGAATTTTAAGATCTACATTATCTTTATTTTTTATAGCCTCATCTAACTTAGCTTGTAAAACACCATTGGCTCTCTCCAAAATGTTTCTAACCTCAACAGTAGCATTTAAATCATGAGTTAAAATATTGATTTCATCTTTTAGGTCAAACTCCATTTTCTTATACTCAGCCGTAGTCTTTTCAGTTTGAGTAAGAGCAATTTGATAATTAGATAACTTGCATCTTTCATTAACAACATCTGTTGTCAATCTTAAAACTTCTTTGTTAAGTTTTTTAGTGTTTAGACGACAACCCTTACTACAAAATGCATCATCATATACCTCATTGTCTGATGAAGATGAAGAATGTGCCATGAGAGCATAGTGAACATGCTCCTCTTCTTCCTTTTCTACAACCAAATCCTTGTTCTCTTCCTCATCCTTGGCCAAATAGCTCCAATCCCAGCCAACACCATCAATTTCTTTCATAGCAACCATAGCTTTGGGATCCTGAACCTTGATGATTTGGCTTGAGGGTTTTCCAGCATCAGATCTTTTTGGAGATCTGCACTCTCTCATAAAGTGTCTCATTCGATGACAATTATAACACTCAACCTTGGATTTATCAAACCCAACAGTGTCCTTAGCATTAAAAGTCATCTTCTTCTTGAATCTTCCATTCTATCTATTTGCCCTTATGCTTGCAAGAGCCATATTCCACTTTATGTCCATCTCCTCCAAATGCTCATCACTAATTTGCTCAAGGTCCTCATATATAATCACTGAACCATTGGGCAATGAAGCAATGTATGCACACACAGTATCTAGATCAATACCAGCAGGTTTAACTCTTGGTGAGTCAACATTGTATGTGTCAGTGTTTGAATGTGAAGCGCTGACAAAGCTTGATCCAGCATTGACACAAGGTGATCCAGTAACGGGGTGCATGTATGACTCCCTTTGATCAAATTGACCTTCACTACGTGAGAAGAAGGCCATATTTCCATTGGTAGACTTGCTTCCTTGATCCAAAAGGATCTCACTCTCTACAAGCCTCAGTTTGTTGTAAACATCATCAAAGGTGGAATTTTTGCGAGTATTATTAGCAATCATGGACATTGCTTCAATCTTCCATGCATCACCAAGACTTTTAAGAAAAGTGGTGATGATATCAACATCATCATGCACTGTTCCCATAAATAACAACTTGCTTGTAATGTCAAGAAGTCTGCTTCTCACTCCACTTAGCTTTTCATTGGGTTGAGCTTTGAACACAGCATACTCATGCAAGAGTTGCTTCTTTTCTATTGTACAATATCATCATTACCACCATAAGCAACTTCAAGGGCTGCCCAAAGATCTTTTGCAGAATCATAGCCTCTATACTTGTGCTGATTGGATGGTCCCAAAGAGAGTTTGAGGATGCTTAGGGTTTTCACGTCATTCCTTCTCTTTGTTATGTCCTCAGCTGAGACAACTCTTCCATCTTTAGGTTTTTCTTTTCGATCCTCTTCAGTAGAACCTGGAGTTGATCTTGCTAAGATAGCAGCTACAATATTGCCAGCCTTATTGAATGTGTTTCCATATTCAATAATTTCCCATAGGGTGTGGTCATGGATTTGAAGATACTGCTCAAAGTTAAACTTCCACAGCTCAAAGTTGTCTGGGTCTAGCATGGGAATCTTGATGTTAGGGCTTGAGGAAGAGGAGGTTAACTCTGGAGTAGACATGTTGTTTTTAGGGTTTCTTGAAAATTAGGGTTTTTGGCGATTTAGGGTTTTTGTGTTCTTTAGATCAAAGTTTCTCAACAAGCTCTGATACCACTTGTTGATCCCAAACTTAGATCGATTTAGCTTGTGTAAACGAGATTAAATCAAGTTAAACACTTAGAGAAACTTTGTTGTATATGAAAAAATTCAAGTATCATGCGGAATTAATACTTAACCAAGAACACACAAACAAGTTAAACCAAACTTTCACTTTGATCGATTAATCGAACTTAGATACAATGAAAGTGTAAAACTTATGAAAACTTATATTAAAACAAAACCTAAAGGCCTCCTTTTATAGATTAAGGAACCTTGTACAAGAGTGTACGTATCAGCTATTCTTGGTAAAGATAAACATAAGAAATAAATTGTCGATCATATCTTTACTAGAAACATACTAGAAACATAAAACGTGTAGACTAAGTCTTCTATCAGTGCTTGACTTCTTCTTATCAACGCTTGACTTCTTCCTGTCAACGCTTGTCCTGTCAACGCTTGATTTCTTCTTATCAACGTCCAAATTGCTCTTGTCAGCGTCCAAGTGTCTTGACTATATTTTATTCCCAACACAACAAAGGATAGGTATGTGGGACACGAAGTCACAAAGAGGCAAACATCACAAGAAGGCAAACACTGCACATGAAGATGATCTCAAGTTACAAGACAAGTCAAAGCCAAAAGAACATGTTGCAAGCCAAAGCTCAAAGATTATTACAACATATTCACAAGCAAAAAAGAAAAAGAAGAAAAGAGAAACAACTACGAGCTCAAGGACGAAGACTTAGTATAGTATGCTAGGTTTAGAACTTTGTAAGTTGGAGTGACCTACCTTAGGGGGAGATTGTTGGAAATACATTTTTAACGTATATTAGAAGTATCGGTCACTCGAACAATATTATTAAATGTAATTAGCTCGTAGTTAGTTTATTGTATCAAAGTTAGTAACAAACCAACCCATGGGCTTGTCCATGGGTTGAAGGCCCAAGCCCACATAGGCTTGGGTATATAAACCCCTTTCCTTCATGGAAAGGGGTGTTGGTTGTTCATTTCATTATTCAATAAAACACATATTTCTCTCATCTTTCTCTCTCTAGTTTCTCTCTCTATAAACAACAACCCTCTTGATAGGATCATAGATTATCATAGTTCTACAAACCTAAACGGGCCCTAGACCTATGGTCAACGAGATCGTGTGTTCTAGGCATTACTGGCCAACCATGTACAAGGACTCGCGCGGCGTGTCACTAAGATGTCAAGGGTGCCAGAACCGCATGGAAAGGCCGAGACGTCAACACCAGGGATTGTTGAACGACGCATCGCGAGATGGGTCAGTCAGACAAGCAATTTTCTCTTCCCTCGCAAAAAGAGTGGGCTCCCTTACAGCAGTCATAGGCCTTTTCGCCCAACATATTACAACCGTATTGCTACCAGCGACTACGAGTCAAACAGTGAACCAATTTGGAGGAAGGGAAACTACGACAGGGACGTTCAAGGATGGACATGAAGCACCCGTTATGATAGAAAAACATGCGGAAGCAGGGTTGTTAAGCTCATTGCGGCAGTTTAGGAAAGGAGTGAACACGGAGTTCCAGCATGCTCCATTCAGCAAAGGAGAACCGGTATACCACATCGCAGAATCAGGCATCTGAATAGCCTATGGTCAACTGATTCGGGATGGGTAGGACCTTACAAAGTAATAGAGGTAACAAGCCAGGGCACATACAGGATATGCGACCAGGATGGTAGTGACTCAAGGCGTTTGTGGAAGGACTACGATATTCAAAAGTGCAACCCTTTGAGGTTCTAGGCTACGCATAGATACTTTTTTAGCTACAATCAGCTCTCAATAAACATCCATGTACTTTTTCTTTTCAATACCGCATTAGGTTTTACTTCGTTGTATTTCAAAAACTTACAAGCATTAATAAAATGTCGTGGTCCCTAGCTAGTTTCACGGCTCTTTATTTTTTCTCTTTATCATAATATTACTATCTATATACATGCTGTTGTAAATTCAGTATTCATATATGGCCCTCCGGTGTACATGTACTTTTCGTTTCCATGATAAATAAGAGGATTGAGTTAAACCTACTAATTAAACTTGTCACGTAAGAGGGGTGCAACCCCAATGGCTACAAATCAGGTATCCTTGCTAGACACCTTACTAGTCAAGACGTTGTAATAAGTAACACATTCCTCACATTTCATGACGGACTTGCAAAAGACATAGTGTGCACGTCTAGCAATATTTGTCAAAATTCAATGACATTGCTTATGGTAGTAGTGTCACGCCACACGTAATGAAATCTCACTCACCCATGAATTCACAGAGATACACTTCAGTGAATGTACTCACACTAGGCATGTGTATTCATAATCTTAAATACGGATGCGAAGCCTAAAAACTATAAGACATCAGGACACATCGTCTAAAGGGATATTTGTGAAGTGATATAAAACAACAAAAAGGCATAATTACATGACCACAGTATATACAAATACAAATTGAACATTATACAAGCAAGTTATAGAAGCTGGGCGGAAAAACCGTACTACAGATGCAATTTACAACAAGTCCTCGGCCGATCGAGATCTCCTTAGCCTGTATGCAAGGGGATTCGAGGAAGAGATAGTGTGTTTCCTTCCAAGCTTGTTTCATATCATTAAGGATGCGCACATCTCGAGCAGCAATGGTAGGGATGCTGACAGCTACATCATCAGATCAGCAGGGGTATGCTAGTCCTACACCAATTATCGCACCCCTCGCTTCAGTTCCTTTTTTCTTAGCAACATGCTTCCCGTGATGTTTAAGCACCTTTTCCAAAGGGACTTATTTTGTTGCTGTAGAAGAGCTTGAACCAATAGTATAAGAGGTGGGAACGGGTACTGTCAACTAGGAAATAGCAGGCTTAATGTGGAAATCGTACTCCTCCTCGACACCTTCTCTCTGGTGCCTCTCCAAAGTGAGCCCCTCCATTATCACGCTGATGGGTAAATCTTGATCTTGCTTAATTATATTCATTATCGGAAGATCGCATTCTTTCAAGCTTATGAGAGCGACATCCAATTTATCTTGTGCCCAGGGGTCGTATAAGGGTACTTCCTTCAGGCTTTTGTTCAGCAACCTTCCTCGGAAGTGCGCTTCATAGTTGCACTTTGACCTTCACCCATGGCAGCAACGATAACGTGTAGATTGGCTTCGTGAATGTTGGGGGATTCTAGTGCACCTTTCGCAGCTAGGTGGAGGTCGTGTCGGACTAACCAATGCTTTTTCGCGCGCACATCTGTCAGATGAGGATAGAGTTCCTCATCAAAGTCTGTACTCAGACTTTGCAATTTTTCGCCCTACTCGTTCAAATGTTGCTGGCACTTCGTGGGGAAATCAACATAGTTGGGTAAAAACAACTTCTCTTTACATTCCTCCAGTTGTTGTATCGCCCACTGGTTATCCGACTCCTGTTTTTCAAGTAGTCTGCGCTCTCGAGATAAGGAGTCCAATAGGGTGGTCTTCTCATCCTCTAGATACTGGATGGAGTTTGTATTCAATCCGGTTGTGTCCTCGGCAAGCACTAGTTTGACCTTTGCGCGGGCTAACTCTATGTTTTTCTCTTCTAGTACCCGAGCATGCTCTGTGGTCATAGTTTCGGACTGATGCGCTAACTCTAGGATCTTTTTCTTTAAATGCGACAGCAGCAGTACTTCACGAGTCGCGCTCAAAGTAACCTCTCTTATCAGTGACTCATCGGATAGAAGGTCTAGTGTCTGAGAGCGTCCTCGTGTGGGGGGGGGGGGGGTAAAGTCGTTTAAAAAATCTTCGCAGTCTTGGGTTCTACTTAAATCACAGGAAGATGGAGCTTGCTAGTAGGGAACAAACACATCCAATGAACCGACGTTCTTTTCAGACTATAAATTGGTCGCTGTGACGGGGAAGGTGACTTTTGAGGGGATGGCAATATTAGTTTCCATGCTTGGTTCCATGTTTACCTTACAAACACAATTGGCGCATAAACGAAGTTAGAATTCTCTTACCATCATATCGGGCAATGACATATGACGCAAGTACATAGGAAGGTAACTATACCTTTGTCTTTTACTTTTTTGGACAAGGCTTGATCAACGAGCATGATGAGCTGGAAAAGAAGGAAGGGTTTGTAGCCCTCATGCGTGGTGCCTTGGGTGCCTCGTCAGGGGGTGTGTCCATGGGTTGCTTGTAGAATTGAGATATAGTTGTTGTGTCCTTATCCTCATAATCGTCTACTAGGACCTTATCTCCAGATGATGATTTTTGCTTCTCACTCATGTCTTCGGCGTTTTCTAAAGAGGATGTTTTCGTATTTTCTGGGACGCTGCGAATAGGTGTCGCATTTACTACAACACTCCTATCAACTTCTGGTGGTGAATTTTCCTCTTGATGTAGTTGGGGCATGGTGCGTCTGCCCGTGGTTATCCTCAGTGGAAGTTCTTCCACTGTTCGGGGACAGGGTCGCATGGTCACCGCGTGCGGGTGTTCGTGTCTAACTAATTGAGACAAGCTCATTTATGCGACAAAAATTTGGGAAATAATTATGATTTATCTACATATAAACAGAATATGTTGAGATCATGATGCTTACCATGTCTGAATCGTCATAAAACTGAGGCAGGTGATCGTTGCGCATAAGAATATTGTGACTCAACCTTATGGCGTACAATAACACTTCAGGGTAATCTTTTATGGGGAGGCGACGAGCATTGATTTTTTAAGCGTCCTTCGCGCTGTAAGTTCTTGGCTCAGGACGTCCGTCTTTTATCATCGTTTCTTGGGTTATAAGTCATACTCAAATGGGAAGATCGCATATTTATCCAGAAGAATTTATTGGTCCAATTTTTTTAGGCATCAATTTTTGTTTCATAACATTGGAGATGTCTGGTCGTTTGGCAAATGATATCCAACCATTGACCTAGGAAGGGGGATAAAAGGCACATAAGAGATTTATTGTTGGATCTACGTCGCACAAGCAGCAGTTGACTTCAAAATTAGAGATTTGTGTTGCACCGATGCAATGAATTTCTGATATGTGAATGTTGCAAAAACTTAAGATGTCAACTAGGAATCCGGATAATGGTATGCGGTTGTTGGCAAACTCGAAGAATCTCGTGTACACTCCTACCTTTCCAGGGGGAAGATCCCTATGTGGGATTGCGGCTCTGGGATTTCTGGATGAAGGTTCTCGGGTATATGATATTTCGTGATGAATTCGGAGAGCTCATGGCTGGTGATGCGGCTAGTTATGTCGAACAATTGTTGCACCATTTTTTGTTTTTACGTACGAATGGTGGTTGTTTTTTTGGTAAGCAAATGGATGTTTTTTGAAGGTTTGTCAATGGTGAAAAAGTGATGAAATGGAAATGGAGGCTGTCGTTATTATAACTTTAGGTTTTACTGTTTCGATTTCAAGGGTGTTTGCCGCGTGTCGATCATTTATTTCATCCAACGGTGGAGTTGGATCATTAGGAATGACGTGTCTGGCACTTTTCCGATACCCAGAGTGAGTAGGTGCAGGTAGTTTATGACTATGCTGGTTATTGGCAGGAACATTTGAAATTTCTTTAATACTCTTCATGATATTCATTCTACCAAAGGTAATTTCGTAGTGCGGCTCAGCTGTTTATAGTCTAGTAGCCGTGGCATGCCGTGCGACTACTAGACTGGGGGGGGGGACATGATGACGTATAGTCCCTAGTCGGGCTGAACAGCCCGACCCACTGGTACTACCCGTATCCATTACGCATAGATCACAAACAGACGTAGCTAAAGCCCACGGGGCCCATTAAGCCGATGTCGCACGCAGTTCCATCTCAACCGTGTCCTGGCCGCACGCGGACATGATCAAACAGAATCATAATCCAAATCAAGTTATGATTCGCCTAAGTTAAGAAGATATACGCCATCCTTATTCATGCGATAAGGATCCGGTTATATTTGGTATTTATCTCTTGCTTAGGCCGCAAGAATAGGGAATCCCAATTAGGGTTTCACCAGGTATAAAAGGAACCATAGAGGTTCCACAAAGGTACGATATTAACAATACTCTAAACCCTCACATATCTCTTAAACCGACTACTTACTCTCACGCTGGATTCTAATCATAGGACATGCGCCCACGGTAAGCCTAACGATGTTTGTTATTTAGTGTGCAAGGTCTTCAAATAAATTCATTTGATGCAAGATCCGGAGTCCACAAACACCCGAATTAAGCCTAATCCGGGTCAAGCGCGATCCATCCAACTTTTGTATCAACAGTGGATAAGCCTTACAAAAAGATTTTTGTATCCAAGGAGCTTAAGGAGACCAAACCCATTCTTCCCTCAGAGGATCTTACCCTCACAAAGAAACTTCTTCTTACTCTAATGGAAGAGGTCAAAGGGTTGAAAGAGCAAATCAAACCTCTCTCAAACAGCTCCTCCTCTGGTTCCCATGGTGAAGGGACTAGTAGTAGTCAATCTAAATGAAGAAATGTGTTCAGAACTTGTAAATACTATGGGTTTAAAAATCATCTATCTGATAATTGCTTAAGGAAACCCAAATGTATTCCTTATGAGTCTACTGACCACGCCTCTAGTGAACATGAGGAGATCATAGCTGTCCAAAAGGCCAGACTCAAAATGAGATCTCAAACTCCTCACAAGTCATCTAGATGACCTGAGTACATACCTAAATTATCCCCCTAGAGACTCAGACCATCTCCTCCATGCAAATACTGTGGTTTCCATGATCACCACTCAGATGAGTGTGAACACTACCCAAGGTGTGACATCTGTGGTAGTATGGTTCATGAAACCAGAGATTACAACCAAAGAGGGGGAGACATAAACTTAAGAAGACCCAGAGTCGCTAATCAGCGACAGAATGGACCCACTGGAAAGTGGGTTCATCATTGAAACTAATTTGTTTCATTATGTCTGTGCATGAATATTTAAAGAAATTTTTATAGTATCTAGATAGTGGATGCTCCAGACACATGACAAGGGTGAAGCAATATCTGCACAGATATAAAAAAGAGTCTGGTCCCAAGGTAGTCTTTAGATATGACTCCTCAGGGGATACTGAAGGATATGGCTCAGTGGATTGTAAAGGAATCACCTTCACAAGGGCCGCTTATGTCAATGGGCTGAAGCATAACTTGATAAGCATCAGTCAACACTGTGATGCAGGTTTCAAGGTTTTGTTCCCCAAGATCCAAGGAACAATTTTCAAATCAAAATGATGATATTGTTCTCATTGCACCAAGAAGAAGGGATGTGTATGTTATTGACATGACATCATGCCCAGAGGGAAGCAACACCTGTCTCTTTGCCAAAGCATTTGAAAGTGAAAACTTGCTCTAGCACAAAGACTGTCCCGCCTTAACTTCAAGAACATCAACAAACTAGCAAAGAGTTATTTGGTTGTTGGACTTCCATCTCTTACATTTTCCAAAGACAGGCCTTGCTCGGCTTGTGAAAAATGAAAACACCACAGAGCTTCATTTAAAACAAAACAATCGTTCTCCATCAATAAATGCCTTCATCTGCTACACATGGACTTGTTTGGACCAGTTAAACCTCAGTCCCTAAATCACAACAAATACACCCTCGTCATTATAGATGAGTACTCTAGATTTACTTGGGTGTTCTTTCTTCAAAAGAAGAGTGACGCTGTTGATTGCATCATGTCCTTTAGAAGAGAAACTAAAAACTTCAATGACTGCAAGGTTAAGGCAATCAGAAGTGACAATGGCACTGAATTCAAAAATCATGCCAGGGAAGCCTTCTTTGATGAAAAGGGGATATCAAAGAACTTCTCTACCCCTAGAACTCCAGAACAAAACGGTGCCGCTGAAAGAAGGAACATAACTCTTTTAGAGGCAAGCAGAACTATGCTCAACGAATCTAGACTTCCTAAACAATTTTGGGGAGAGGCTGTATAAATGGCTTGCTATACACAAAATAGATCCATGATCGTGAAGAGACATGGAGAGACCTCTTACGAAGTCTACAGAAAGAGAGCCCCTGATGTCAGCTACTTTCATGTCTTTGGTTTGCACTGTCTTCATTCACAACTACAAGGATCACCTAGGAAAGTTTGATGAGAAGTCAGATGATGGATTCTTTTTGGGTTACTCTCCAACCTCCAGAGCATTCAGAGTGTTCGACATTCGTAGACAAGAGCTTGAAGAATCAATCCATGTGTTAGCCGTATTTAAAGTGATTGTCATATAATATATCGTTGCGAAGCTCGTGGAAAATGCTATTCAACGGTGTCGAGAGTTCTTAGTTGTTATTATTTATGTAACGAGAATTAGTCCCGAACACACAAATTAGGAAGGCCTCCTAAATATTTACTCTCTAGTATAAAAGGCCATTCCACCTCATTTGTGTGTGTGTGTTTTCCATTTTTGTTTCATCTTAGAGAGAGAATGGGTGTTTGTTTATCTCACTAGGAAAATCACCATATTTGTTTTCCTTTTTCCTTCCTTAATCTCATATTTCTTTTTTTAGTTTAATCTTTGTTTAATCTTCATCTACTTTATCATCTTTATTAGTTCTTCATCATCACCATAATCGTTCTATCTCTATTTCTTCCTAAATACATCACGTCTCATAAAGTTCAAGACTTTTAGTGTTTGGTTCGTGTGTAAAGGTCATACAAGTGGTATCAGACGCCAAGGGATTCGTGGTTAGCGTTTTTGTGTTTTTCATAGGCTTCAAATCCATTAAATGTTGCGAAAAAGTGCCAAAAACCGTGTCTTGTCCGAGATCCTATTTTTTAGGAACTATTCTGAAATTGTGCCATAATTTCGCAATTTTTTGAAAATTGCGGAATTGTATCTTCTGGAATATTGCGGAATTATATTCATTGCGGAATCATCCTTCATTGCGGAATCATCCTTCATTGCGGAATTATCCTTCATTTCGGAATTATCCCTGATTGCGGAATTGTTCACTTTTGTCATTATTGCGGAATTGTGTACGCTGACATATTGCGGAATTGTGCCCGTGGGAACATTGTGGAATTGTGCATGTTGGCATATTGCGGAATTGTACACATTGGAACATTGCGGAATTATTGATTTCGTAACTTTGCGGAATTATTGATTTCGTAAAATTGCGGAATCATTGCTTTTGAAACATTGTAGAATTATTGATTTTGTCACATTGCGGAATTATTGATTTTGAGACATTGTGGAATCATACAGTTTTTGATCGATGTATTGTTAGACTTAGCCAGTATCTAGACTAGTTTCAGACTATCGTTTACACGAAGATTAAAAAAAAGCGTTTTTTGGCGGGAAAACCCAAGTAAAATTTAATTCTTCCTAGACCATTTTTAAGCCATTTAAGCTTCAATTTCAAATTTTGGCAAAACGACAATTTTTTCGACCCAAAATTCGAATTTTTTTCGGTTTTAATTTTTGTCAAAATTTTTCAATTTTCAAATTTTTCCCTACTAGTTTTTGGCTATTTCTAACTCGAATTCAAAATTTGGCAATTTGCAAAATTTTCCGGTTTATTTTATATCGGACTGCGGTATTTTTTGTCGGACTGTAAAGTTTCGGCAAAATTTGATTTTTTCTGAGAATCCAAAACGCGCTTTCTACGAATTGAGATCCTGATTTACACACGACTTTTACGATGACGTCTCAACAAGATATTTATGATGCGGGTACTGAGAATCGTCCACCCATGCTTACCAAGGAGAACTACACTACATGGGCTAGTCGTCTCCTTCGTTATGCAAAATGTAAACCTCTGGGAAAGTTGATTGTCAACTCGATTCAAAAGGGTCCGTATGTTAGAAGAACAATTATTGTGCCTGGGGATCCTACGAATGCTAACCCAGTGGCTAACTCTAGTCATGAACAAACGGATGAAGAATTAACTGAAGCTGAATCCAAACAACTCGACGCTGATGATCAAGCAATTCAAGTCATTCTTATGGGACTTCCTGAAGATGTTTATGCAGTTGTCGATAGTTGTGAAACCGCACACGAGATGTGGCTTAAGATTTAGAAAATGATGAAGGGCAGTGAAATCGGTTTACAAGAAAAGGAAACTAAGTTGCTTCGTGAATGGGAGAAATTTACGTCTACTGAAGGGGAACAAATTGAACCTTACTATCATCGGTTTTCAACCCTCGTGAATCACCTTAGAAGAAACAAACATGAACCTGCTCAAATTGCTGCCAACATCAAATTTCTTGATCATCTTCCTTCTGAATGGTCACGATATGTCACACTTGTCAATCAAACAAAGGATCTTCATGTCGTGGACTACACTCAAGTATATGACTATTTGAAGATGAATCAAGATGAAACTAACGAAGTTAGGGCAGAAAGACGTGCCAAGACACAACATCCATTGGCTTTTATGGCAAACTCTCCAGCATCTATGTCATATCCCATGGTACCCTACCATCAACCCTCATCAAGTAACTTCATGCCACAACAACAACAACAACTCACCTCTTATGGATATCAACCTACTGCTGCTGTGAATTACTTACAACAACCCATTGCCTGTTTTGATGACATCACCGATCCTACTCATGTTATTAATAATGGTCTTGCCCTTCTTGCAAAGGCATTCAAATTCACCATTAACCCCACCAACAACAATCAGAGAATCTCCACGAACACTTGAAATAGGCATATTGCTCAACCTTTCATGAATGCGAATCAAGATCGCCAGTTGGTAATTGCTGGGAACACGGGGACTCAGTTTCAACAATATGGTCAGAATGCTGGGCAGACCGTTGGCAATGCAGAAAATCAGTATGGTCAAAACCGTGGTCAGAATCCGCATGCTCCGAATGCGGGTAATCAGAATTGATTAATAGTTGTACCAATGGTGGGTAATCAGATGGGAAACATTGTGGCTGTAAGGGCTGAGAATACTGGTACAGGAAATGGAAACAACAATCGTCAGGTTCAGTGCTACAACTGCAGGGGATTTGGTCATTATGCTCGAGATTCCACAGCCAAAAAGAAGAGGGATGCTGCTTATCTTCAGACTCGGCTTATCATAGCACAAAAGGAAGAGGCAGGGATTCCACTTCAAGCTGAGGAATTTGATCTTATGGCTTCTACTACAGAATATGACGAGGAAGAAGAGGTAAATGCCAACTACATCTTGATGGCTAACTTACAACAAGCATCGACCTCAGGAATGCATGTTGACCGAGCTCTCGTTTATGATTCAGATGGTCCCTCTGAGGTACATCCACGCTTTGATGATAATGATATATATAGTACGTCTTGTTAATGCAATAATGACTAAAAACGTTACTTGCATTTTTCGGTCTCGCTTGGTTTTGATTACGACAATATGTAAAAACAAGCATTTACGAAAACAACGAAAAACGAATTCTTGAGTTCAAGTATTTTTCATTTTACCCATTTTCACTTAAGGTATGGATAAACAAGTACTAACCTTAATCAAGTGATCAAGTGATTTAATCTTTTCTTAAAACTCACTTTTTATTAAATGTGACAAGTTTTTATTAAACTTTATTTTTAAGAAAATGTTTTATTAAATTAATTATTTGAAATTTGAAAATGGCATATTCTTATTCTGTTAAGAATATCCTTTCAGGATATTTTTTATACCCAGATAAGACCTCCACCACTAAAGGACAAAAAGGAGCGGAGTCTAGTCCGGCGGTACCTTAGCACCTAGGTGGTACCTTATCGATAAGGTACCGCGGGCAGATATAGCCGTTGGCTCCTTTATCCTTTAAATAGTGGACCATTCTCAGCTTTTCACCTCACCTCTTTTGCACATTTATTTCCAGATTCAAACCCCTTCTTTAATCACTCAAATCTTTGATCATTTGTTTGATTATTACTTGTTTAAGAAGTGAATCTTGTTCTTTCATCCCTTCCTCTCCAAGTGCAAAGAGAAGAACACTATCCTAGTGAAGTGTTGAGTCCACCACCAAAGATCCATTGAAGATCAAATTTTGTATACTTGTAGTTGTGTCATAGTTGTGAAGATCCAAGTAGTTTTGTCTATTTGGAAGTTGTGTATGTACTAAGTATAGTTGTGTAGATTGGTCCTAACTACGATTAGGGCTCGACTTTTAGCTTAGAGTCGGAAATTGGTTAAGCGACGTGTACGGTTTTCTCCACCATAAGGAGCTTGTTGTGTAGTGAACTCTCGAGTAAGGAGTACTCGAGGAGTGGAGTAGGAACGAGGAGTGAGCTTCGTTGCCGAACCACTATAAATCCTTGGTGTTCGGTTTGATCTTTCTTTACCCTTAACTCTTTACATTCTTTATTCTTTTTGCATATACATGTGTTAGTATTAGATTAGCTACACTATCATTCTTTATTCTTTGTGGATATATTTTTGTTAGTATTAGTTTAGCTACACTATCATTGTTCATATTGTGCATAAGAAGATTTCACATATTTCCTCAAGCCTAAGTTTTTGAAAAAGGATTTTTGTAAACCATATTTTAACAAGTAAATATAAGAAACTATTCAACCCCCCCCTTCTAGTTTCTACAATTGGTATCAGCGCGGGTTGCTCAAGAATTTTTAAAGTATATTGTATTTTAAAACTTGAATCGATCTATGGATTCCAACAAGTACCTAGAAGGGCAATCTATGCAAAGACCACAACTTTTTGAAACCGATAGTTTTATTTATTGGAAAAATAGATTTGAAACTTATGTGAACTCAAAAGATTTAGATCTTTGGCATGTTATTACCAATGGTGATTTTTTACCCTTTCAATTTAATGAAGTTTCTAAAACAAAAGATTTAGTCACTTTTGACAAAGCTAATGATGATACTAAAAAGAAACTTTCAAAAAATAATGAGGCTAAAATGGTGATTTATAATGCTTTGCCTAAGAAAGAGTATGAAAGAATTTTTATGTGTGAAACCGCTAAAGATATTTGGAACACTCTCTTAGTTACCTACCAAGGTAATAGCCAAGTCAAAGAAAGTAAAATCGATCTTCTTGTCTAACAATATGAACAATTTGTCATCTTAGAAGATGAAACTATTGATAGTGCATTTGCTAGGTTTAACACCATTATTACTAGTCTAAAAGCACTTGATGAAGGTTTTTCTAGCAAGAACAATGTTAGGAAGTTTCTAAGGGCCTTACATCCAAAGTGGAGAGCAAAAGTCACGGCTATTGAAGAGTCGAAAGATCTCTCAACTTTATCACTCGATGAACTCATAGGAAACTTGAAGGTTCATGAGATGATAATTTTGAAGGACTCGGAATTAGTAAAAACCAAGAGTGAAAGGAAATCTCTTGCACTTAAATCCAAGAAGGCACAAAGTGACCATGATAGTTCCTCGGAAAGTGATGACGAGGAGTATGCATTGGCGGTGAGAGATTTCAAGAAGTTCTTCAAGAGACGAGGTCAACACGTTAGGCAACCAAACTATGACAAGAAACCATTCTCAAAGAATCGGTTTGTCAAGAACGAAAAATGTGATAGGAATTGCTTTAGATGTGGTGATCCAAATCACTTCATTGGTGATTGTCCAAAGCCCGCTCGTGATAAGAACCACACGGCATTCGTTAGTGGCGCTTGGAGCGATAGCGGTGAAGATGACGATGACAACCCCAAAGAGGAGAAATGTCTTATGGCTCACACTTCTAAAGAGGTACATTCCGAAACCGAATATTATAGCAACGATAGTTCCACTTTAGATGATATTGAATTTGAAGGCAAATATGATAGCTTACACAAACTTAGTCTTAAATTCATAGAAAAGAATAAAACCTTAAAATCAACTAAAACTAAGCTTGAAAATGAGATCAATGAACTTAGGGAGAAATTGGCTAAACTTGAGAAAAACAAAGAGGTTGATTTAGGTTGCTTAAGTTGTGAGAAACTTAGATTAGAGAATGATGATCTCAAGAGCACCTCCATTAAATTGGAAAAGTTCATGAAAGGTACTAGTGCTCTTGATGATATGTTAAACAAACAAGTTCATTCTAAGGAAAAACTTGGTCTAGGTTTTAACTCAAATGAAGCCTCAACTAGTGAACCAAAACAAGTCAGGTTTTCATAGAAAACACCCTCTGGACGCGGTTCCACATTGTATGGCGCGGTTCCTTATCACTATGGAACCGCGACCATAGATAAGGTACCGCGGCCAGAAGTTGAGTTTTGTGAAAATTCTGAACTTTCTGAAAAATCTAAGTTAAATGAAAAACCAAAGCATCTTACTGTTAATAAGGTTCAATTACCCATACTTGACGAAAATGCTATTGGTAAATTCTATAAGCCATTAAGTAAACCTCTCATGGGAAATAGAAGTTTATCTAGACTATCTTCTACTCCACCTAAAGTACGGAATGAGTCTAAGCCTAGAAGTAGAACGACAACGCCTACAAGAGATAATCAAAACAACTCACGACCTAGAAGTAAAACTCCAACACCTAGAAGGAATAATAATAACTCTAAACCTAGATCAAACACACCTAGGAGAAGTAATAAACAACAAAATGGTTGAGAAATTCGTTTGACATTGTTAATTCAATCTAAAAACGATTTTTCATAGATTCTCGCTATTAATGTAGAGCTTACATAATTCATATGTTTGATTCTCTCAAACATAGCAAGAACAAGATTGAATCATGGAGGATCATTGTGTCATGACTTAAGGTCTTGTCTTACACGCCTCCTACATTGATTTTTTAATCCATGTATTTTGGTCAAATCTCTATTTGGTAAGTTTGTATATGTTCTCTTTGTCTATCTTTGCTTTTAAGCACATCCCTATGATAAGTTAGACTATATTTGCTGAAAAATCTTTCTCCAAACACCAAACCCTGCTTCTGAAGGCGGTTCCATATGTGAACCGCGATACCTTATTGATAAGGTACCACCACCATAGATAAGGAACCGCCTACAGTGGCCTTCCTTTTTCGGGTTTTTGTCTGAAACTCTAGATTTGCTCCAACTTTTTTGAGAATCTTTGTTTCAAACCCTTTGACCACCCCAAAAATACCCTAAGCCTTCCCTATTTAAACCATAAGCATTTTGCATTACTTCACATCCAAAATGTCTTATTCTCCCAATGAAAGCCTTGAATCTCCTCCATTTTCTCCAATTGCTTTCAATCCCAACCCACCCAAGAACACTCTTAATCACATTTCTCCTACCAAGAATGTTGATTGTGAAACTTCCTTTCTTCCACCACCACCCTTTAGTGTTCTTCCTCCTTCTCATGATAATGTCATGCACCATGGAACATATTGTCATTGTTGTCAATATCAACATCTTGCTATGGCACACATCTATGAGGAGTTGAGCTACATCAAGAGTCTCTTAATCAAGCCTCCTCTTCACTTTGATTATGAGATCTCCAACAAGCCACCACCACCACCCTCCGCTATTACCTTGTCTTTCATATAAGCATTGATTGCTTATCCTCAAGACACCTAATTCAAGCAAATCTTAGAATTCTAGAATAACTAGGATTAGATTTATGCTTTTGGCTTGTTTCTTTCTTTTTCCATACTTCTTTGTATGATGTTCCTTTAGTAACCTATCTTGGATCTTTGTCTTTGTGTTTTCTTCTCTTTTAATTTTCTTTATGTGACCTATTGCTATATATTGTTGGTTGTTTCTTTTGTTCAACTAACCCTTCTATGTAGCTTGTCACCATATCTCGATTCCCCGGTGCCCCAAGCTAGGGGGAGTAAGCACCAAGGGGGAGTCTTTGCAAAGTCCGTTTCTTCAACATCGGCTTACGCAACCTTTTTTCTTCGACAAAGGGGGAGAAATGAATAAACTCGTCTTCGAAAATCTTGTTTTTGTGTGATTGAGTTTATGTATTGTCGGAATCAAAAAGGGGGAGATTGTTAATGCAATAATGACTAAAAACGTTACTTGCATTTTTCGGTCTCGCTTGGTTTTGATTACGACAATATGTAAAAACAAGCATTTACGAAAACAACGAAAAACGAATTCTTGAGTTCAAGTATTTTTCATTTTACCCATTTTCACTTAAGGTATGGATAAACAAGTACTAACCTTAATCAAGTGATCAAGTGATTTAATCTTTTCTTAAAACTCACTTTTTATTAAATGTGACAAGTTTTTATTAAACTTTATTTTTAAGAAAATGTTTTATTAAATTAATTATTTGAAATTTGAAAATGGCATATTCTTATTCTGTTAAAAATATCCTTTCAGGATATTTTTTATACCCAGATAAGACCTCAACCACTAAAGGACAAAAAGGAGCGGAGTCTAGTCCGGCGATACCTTAGCGCCTAGGCGGTACCTTATCGATAAGGTACCGCGGGCTGTGATAAGGTACCGCGGGCAGATATAGCCGTTGGCTTCTTTATCCTTTAAATAGTGGACCATTCTCAGCTTTTCACCTCACCTCTTTTGCACATTTATTTCCAGATTCAAACCCCTTCTTTAATCACTCAAATCTTTGATCATTTGTTTGATTATTACTTGTTTAAGAAGTGAATCTTGTTCTTCCATCCCTTCATCTCCAAGTGCAAAGAGAAGAACACTATCCTAGTGAAGTGTTGAGTCCACCACCAAAGATCCATTGAAGATCAAATTTTATATACTTGTAGTTGTGTCATAGTTGTGAAGATCCAAGTAGTTGTGTCTATTTGGAAGTTATGTATGTACTAAGTATAGTTGTGTAGATTGGTCCTAGCTACGATTAGGGCTCGACTTTTAGCTTAGAGTCGGAAATTGGTTAAGCGACGTGTACGGTTTTCTCCACCATAAGGAGCTTGTTGTGTAGTGAACTCTCGAGTAAGGAGTACTCGAGGAGTGGAGTAGGAACGAGGAGTGAGCTTCGTTGCCGAACCACTATAAATCCTTGGTGTTCGGTTTGATCTTTCTTTACCCTTAACTCTTTACATTCTTTATTCTTTTTGCATATACATGTGTTAGTATTAGATTAGCCACACTATCATTCTTTATTCTTTGTGGATATATTTTTGTTAGTATTAGTTTAGCTACACTATCATTGTTCATATTGTGCATAAGAAGATTTCACATATTTCCTCAAGCCTAAGTTTTTGAAAAAGGATTTTTGGAAACCATATTTTAACAAGTAAATATAAGAAACTATTCAACCCCCCCCTTCTGGTTTCTACACGTCTAATCAGGAGGAGGAGTATACTGAGATGCTTGAGCCCTACATTGAGACACACAGGGATCAAACGAATAATAGTTTCGAATGAGCCCAGTGTGGACCTTAGTGTGGATCAAGTTGCCCAGCCTACAAACCTTCCTGATGCGACACATGCGTATTATAAATCTCTATTTGATAAGCTTGCTAAGGATGTTGACCATGCTACGGTGGTTAATAATAAGTTTTGAGAAACTAATGCCAATTTGACCACTGAGCTTGCGGGATATAAGGAACGGGAGAAAAGTTTTGAAATTCATCAGACTAAAATTAAAGAACTTGAACAAGCTCATGCAACATCGGTTTATCAAGAAAAATGCACCACTAAGAAATTAAATGCCTTACATTTAAGTAGTGCTAAAAAGATAAGCGAATTGAATGATGAAATCACATCTCTTAATAAACAGCTTTCAACTGAAAAATCTATTGTTTCTGATCTAAAAGAAGAAAGGAAAAAGCTGAAACATGATTTCAAAATTCGAGAAGATGGGCTTCTTGAGGACTTCTGCAAAGCTCAGGATAGGATTAGAGAATTAGACAACCTTTTAGTAAAACATGGTCAAACTATGTAGACGATAAATATGCTCACACCAAAAGTGAATGAGATAAATTTCACTCGATACAAACTGGCTTTAGGTTGTCCTCTTCCTCCTAATCCCGGATACCTTAAGCAAGTTCAGGCCACTAATGAAACTTTATATAATAGTAGTGTGCTCCTGTCTGATGAGCATGATCCTCCTAGTGTGCATGATTCTGAGGAAACTACTGATCTTGTAGTAGAGACTCGTTTAAGAATGAAAAAGCTTGATAAAGAAGTGACACCCGTTTATTACCCGAAAGTTAATCCTCCAACTGTTTTTGTTCGGTCTAAAACGAGTACTGAAATGCTTTTGCTCCCAAGTGAGGAATTGTCTGATGACCCTCCTAAACCGAGTATCACACGCCGATTTCTAAACGAGCTTAAAGATAACTTTGTCATCCTTAAACGTGTTGTTAATTCAAAAATCACTGGAGGAAGTTTTACATCACATGTTCAGATTGAGGTTCAGAAAATTCTTCAAAATGATATTAATCCGATTATTAATCAAGTTGATGCTCGGTTAGGCAATTTGGAAAACGCTTTTCTAAAAGAATTTGCCAACTTTGTTGAAGACTTTAAATCTTTGGCGAAGGAAGCTGATGAATCTCTTGATAAAATCTAAGTTTTGGAAAACGATCTTGAACGCCTCTCTAAAGCAAGTGATAGTATTGATAGTAGCCCTGTTGAGTTAGGTACCTCTGTGTCGCATAATGAAAACCTCCAAACTGAGCTTGATCTTATGAAAGAGAAAATGGAATCTTATGTCATTAAAAAGGATAAAGAATTCGCTGATCTTTGGAATAAATTTGTCAAAAAATGTGATGAATGCAAATATGACAAGATTTCGTACGAAAAAGCTTATAATGAAATGAAACAAAAAATCATACATTTGACAGCTCAGTTGGGAGGTGCTCAGGGAAACAATCTGGCTTCTTTTGGGTTAGAGAAGGCCAGTGATGGGAATGTTCAAAAGCTTAAGGCTAAGATTGCAGATTTAGAATCTGTTGTTATTTCATATAAGCGGGCTGTTGAACAAAGTAAGTATGTATATCAGAAACTCATCGATAAAATCTGTGAGAATTGTAAGTTAAAGGCCTTGTTAAATGATAAGACTTCTGTGACTAACTCGAGTGTGGGCACGATGATCCAGAAACCAGTAACCTCGGGAGCTACTCGTATTGCTGTAACACCTTTTCCCAAGGTTACTGGAACGAAAACTGCTGTGATTGCCCCAGGAATGTTTCGTGTTAGTCCCCCTCTCAACCTAGGGTCGATACCTCTGTGCCCAGCAAACAACGTAAAGCAAGCATTAGGACAAAACCGACCACTATCTCTCAACCACAAGTCATTGATTTAAAAAGTGCTAATTCTAATAGATGCGTGTCTTCTTCTACAGGAATAAGCAACTACAATAAGAGCAGAAGGCCACAACCTACGAGCAATACAAGGAATGATAGGGTCCCTTTTGCCTCTAGAAGTAGTCGCCCCAAGATCAATAATGTGGATGTAGAAGAACACCCTAGGAATTTACCGCTTTTTAATCATAATCAGAATCTTAATTCATCTGAATGTAATGACTTTAAACTTGCTATTCAGAATGAAAAATCTGAAGTTATTTGTGCTAAATGTAATAAATGTTTCTTTTATTTTAGTCACGATGCTTGTGGTTTGACTATGAATGGGTTGAATTATGGTGGTTACACTCGAATTGACAAGCTGTCAATCAGTGAAAGACATAGCACTCCTAAGGCTAAGGTGTATATTCCTAAAAGTACACACGTAGAAACCACATAAAGTCTTGCTAAGCCTAGTAGCCCTAGAATTACCTCTAAATGGTTGCCTACTGGTAGAAATTTTGACTGTAGTGGCAAAATTATCGACACTAGTAGATCTCATACTGACAATGAAATGTCGGTATGTGATAAGGCTTAATTATCATCTAACCCTACAGGAACCTATTGCATCGGTTGCCAAAATATTTTTCTTCTCTTATCATTGGCAGGCTGTTGAAATTTGTCTCTGGTGCGTAGACTCTGGCTGTTCCAAACATATGACTGGGAATCGAAGCCTTCTCAAGAACTTTGTTTGGCGATTCATGGGAACTGTCCGATTTGGAAATGATCATGTTGCTATAATTCTATGCTATGGTGATCTTCATTGAAGTAATATAATCATCACCAGAGTCTCTTTTGTTGATGGCTTGGGACACAATTTGTTTTTGGTTGGGCAATTTTGTGATTCCGACTTGGAGGTTGCTTTCAGAAGTCATACATGTTTTGTAAGAGATCTTGAAGGAATTGATCTGTTGAAAGAAAATTGTACCACCAACCTTTACACCATTGATCTTTTTCAAATGTCTGTTGCTTCTCCAATTTGTCTCATGGCCCGAGCCACATCAACAAAGTCATGGTTATGGCATCAAAGGTTATCCCATCTCAATTTCGATGCCATCACCCAACTCGCAAAACATGATCTCGTTACCGGTCTTCCAAAGTTCAAATATACAAAATACCATCTTTGTCCTTCATGTGAGCAAGGTAAAAGTAAGAAAAGCCTCACAAACCCAAACCTGGTCCCAACTCAACGAATAGGTTACATCTCCTACATATGGATTTGTGTGGCCCAAGGAGAATCAAAAGCATTAATGGAAAGCGGTATGTCCTTGTGATTGTGGATGATTACTCTCGTTACACATGGGTTCATTTTCTTGCTTCAAAAGATGAAGCCCCTGATGTAATTATTAGTTTCTTAAAGAAAACAGCAGTGCTACTTCAAGCCCCTGTTATCATTGTAAGAACGGATAACGGCACAGAATTCACCAATCAAAAATTGAAAGCTTATTTTGACGAAGTTGGGATTTGTCATCAAACTTCGGCTGTAAGAAATCCAGAGCAAAATGGAGTTGTAGAACGGAGGAATCGTACGTTAGTTAAAGCTGCTCGGACGATGCTTCTCTCCTCCATTGCACCGTTATTTCTTTGGGCCGACGCTATAGCAACTGCATGTTATACTCAAAACCGCTCCATTATTCACACCCGTTTCAACAAAACACCTTATGAGATCATTAATGGAAGAAAACCAGATATTTCATTTTTACATGTCTTCGGTGCATTATGTTATCCGAAGAATGATCGTGAAGATATCGGTAAACTTGAACCTAAAGGTGATATTGGCTTTTTCATTGGTTATTCTTCAACGGCTTGTACTTACAGAGTTTATAATCGAAGGACAAGAAAGTTAATGGAGACTATGAATGTTACCTTTGATGAACTCTCGGGTATGGCCTCTCAGCATAGAAGTTCACATCCCGAGCTTCAAGGTCAGACTTCTGGACACGTAAGTTCAGGACTCGTGCTTCAATTTGCACCGTCAGCAATCTCATCGTTACAACCTTCGGAACGTGACTTGGAAGTTTTATTTGGGCCAATCTATGATGAATATATGGAGGGTCCTTCGTCATTTGGTGTTCCTCAAAATGCCCCGGCTGCACCTGCTATGGTAGTTCTAGAACCACCAATTGCATCTACACCAACGACATCCGTTTTTACACCATCTACGTCAACCTCAACCATATTGACTTCAAACATTCCAACCACTTCCCCGACTGCTGACGTAACTCAACAACATTCTCAGCAGATTCCTACTCATGTTCATCTTCAGAATGAAATAGTTGCTGAAAATGCAAACAATGCGATGCTCAACAAACACGAGTTTTTTAATCTATTTGCGGCTTCCACAAGTACTACTCAGCCTTCAACACCATATGTGGATCCGTCGAGCTCGCATCAAGTTTCTCATACACTTCCACATGAACACAAATGAACTAAGAATCATCCTTTGGTTCAAGTGATTGGCAATCTCTCACGACCAGTCTCAATACGAAATCAGTTGCGTACCAACGGTGATATGTGTATATATGCACTATCAGTCAGCACAATGGAACCAGCAAGTGTTAAAGAAGCAATGACCAATGCATCATGGATTGAGTCTATGCAAGAAGAGCTTAATCAATTCATCCGGCTTGATGTATGAGAGTTAGTACCACGACCGGACAATATCGATTCCCTTACACTGAAATGGTTATTCAAAAACAAGATGGATGAGGAGCAAACAGTCATTATCAACAAGACTCGGTAGTCGTGAGAGGTTATAAACAACAGGAGGGAATTAATTTCGCAGAATCCTTCGCCCCGGTTGCTCGAAATTTTCTGGGCATACGTTGCACACAAATCGTTCACTGTGTATCAAATGGACGTGAAGACGGCTTTCTTGCATGGGCCGTTAAAAAAAGATGTGTATGTATGTCAACCTGAGGGTTTCATCAACACCGAACACCAAAGCCATGTCTACAAGTTGAAAAAGGCAATTTATGGTTTGAAACAAGCACCGAGGGCATGGTACGAAGAATTATCATCATTTCTTCTCCAAAATCACTTCAGCAAAGGAACCATTGATCCAAATTGTTTATCAAGCACTACGGAAACGACATCTTGGTGGCTCAGGTCTATGTAGATGATATTATATTTGGTTCTACTAACCCAAAATATTCCATATTATTTGTCGACCTTATGAAAAGTCGATTCGAAATGTCCATGATGGGGGAAATGACGTTTTTTCTTGGTCTCCAAGTTCACCAATCCCCCCGTGGTATTTTCATAAATCAGTCCAAGTATGTGCTTGAGATTCTAATGAAATTTGGCATGGAAAACTGTGATCCTATTGGTACTCCAATGGACACTAAACACAAGCTTGATTTGGATAAGAAAGGGACATTTTTAGATGCAACAAAATACCAAGTATGATCGGGTCCCTTATGTACTTAACCTCAAGCAGACCGGACATTGTGCATGCTACCTGTGTATGGGCTCGGTACCAGGCTAAGCCAACCGAGAAGCACCTCAAGGAGGTTAAAAGGATCTTTCATTATCTCCAGGGAACCATTCACATGGGTCTCTGGTATACGAAGGATTCTGACTTTAATCTCACTGGTTTTTCAGATGCTGACCATGCAGGGTGTCATGATACATTCAAGAGCAATTCCGGTGGAGCACAATTCTTAGGTGAGAAGCTAGTGAGCTGGTCATCAAGAAAACAAGACTGTACGGCATTGTCCACCGCGAAAGCAGAATATGTGTCTCTATCCGTGTGTAGTGCTCAAGTCCTTTGGATGAGAACACAACTCACGGATTATGGCTTTCACTTTAACAAAGTTCCTATTTATTGTGATTCACAATCAGCCATAGCCATATCATGCAACCCGGTCCAACACTCCACGACCAAGCACATAGCTGTCCGATTCCATTTCATAAAGGAGCATGTGGAAAGAGGAACGATCGAATTGTATTTTGTCAAGACGGACTACCAACTAGCCGACATCTTCACCAAAGCTCTTTCTCAAGAAAGATTTGAATTCTTGGTTCGTCGACTTGGTATGCGTAGTTTCACTCCAGATGAACTTGAACGTCTTGCACATTCGCAGTAACCTTGTATATATCTATCTGAAAATCAAAATACAAAAATATAAAACCTATAAAAACAAAATAAAAAATGAGAAAATCTTTCAAAAATACCAAAAATATTCTTCTCCGACATGTCTCTCAGCATCGATAATATGGACGTACTTAGAAATGTCATTCAATAACGACACGGGTACGTACATAAAGTTCGAATGAGAGTTCAAATGTTTTCAAAACATGTCTTTTCTATTTTCTTCTCATAATGGCTTATAGTCACATGTCAGACTATAACCCGGTCCCCAAAGAAAGGAAAGTCTATGACTTATCCTCAACAACGGAAATTAATTTCTCTTAGTCATGGGCTTATATTAAAACATTCAAAGTTTTAATCTCATGAACTCAAGGAAAATGTTCATTTATGTACATTTTTCCTCAACAACGAGAAATTCAGTTCTCTCGGTTTTTGAGCATAATTCTTCAAGGTATTTCAAAACTGTGTGCTCGTATACTCCCCTATTTTAATTAGAAATTCTTTTTGAGGGGGAGTATAAAGATTTCATGAACATTATTCTCTCCTTGTTTCATCACTAGTTTCACAAAAATTTCAATCACATGTAATTTTTGAGGGGGAGAATAGTGATAGAATGTGTTCAAAATGTTTCATCTTGGATAAGATCTTTGATATAAGTGCTTTCTCTTCCTAATATGTGCAAAAATATTTCATTTTATGATGCATATATGTAGGGGGAGTGTTCTGGTGATATAGTAAACTTTCAAGATGTAAACATTGATTTCATCAACACCTTGATTGTCTTTTCAATAGGTTTTTCTGGTTACGATATCTATACCTTTCAACACATTAATTCACGACGGTATTGGTGTCAAAAGGTGGTTAGGTATTCGTCCTATGATCCGACCAGAACCGGAGGGATCTTCCCAGGGACAATCCATTAGAATTTAGAAGTCCTTAGGAAAGATGGAGTAGTCAAGGGTACATGAAAAATGCCGACTAATGACTTAAGCTAGCACTAGAACAATCACAACAAAGTGCTAGTTATGACGTCTTGGTAAGCATTGAAGGGGTTGAAGAATGAAAAAGAAATGTAAGGATAAAGGGTGAAAAGAAAATAGCCCTCCATACAACTTAGGTAGAAACCGGTTAAATTCATCTACTATCAGAATCACGTTGATGATCTCTGGTATTAAAGACAAAGCATCATGGACCCAGTGATGTAAAGCAAAATCCTTCCCAGCCTACTCAAGCTTCTCTCAAAAGAAGTTTGTTTTATTGACACGGAGTTCAACTCATTTTTATCAACTTTCTCACTCCGAGATAGTTGATATTGAAAAGGTGGCAGTCTGCTCCAGCCTCCGATCACCAAATAAACGTGCACTTATAGATTCTAGAGCCAACGAGATTCATCAAAAATCTCATTAGGACACTTATTCCATATATCAATTGTTGTTCATCCTTGGAACACAAGCAATAATTCACAGAGTCCTACGCTCTATCCTTGTGGTATTGCTAGAACATTCAGTGTAATACTCTATAGTATTCACAGTGATGAATGGAAATCCTTCCAGTGTTAACATCAAACAGCACTGCGGTAGGTCATATGAAAGATTCACTTGAATTGAACATATGTTAACTGGAAAGCAACAGTGGTTTGATTCTTTCTTGATTCAAACTCGTTCCAGGTCTACGCAATATCTTTATGATCTTGCCAGAACATTCAGAGTAATACTTATTAGTATTTACAATGACAAATGGAAATCCTTCTAGTGTCATCATCAAACTGCACTGCGGTAGGTAACTTGTGAGATTCTATATGAATCAAACTTGTGTCAACTGGAAAGCAACAATGGTTTGATTCTTAATTGATTCAAACTTGTTCCAAGAAATTGAATTGAAGACTTAATCAGCAGAATGGAACTGCATGATTCACTCCTTACTATGAATTATCTTTTGATATATTCAAGTATTGAGAACGGCTACCACAGCCGAAAACCCTATCAAGGAATTTATTTGAACTTACCTAATCACAGGTACAATATTCGTACTGTATAACGAGAAACCAGAAGAATGCAAACGGTGGCATAATCTCTAGAGTCGTGATTCAAGACCACATACTCAAGTAAATGAAGAAAGCTCAAGAACATCTAAAGACAAAGACTTCCACTACTCTGATAATCAAGGGAGATTGCTAACAAGCTTTCAAGACAACACAAAATATGAGTATGTGGGGAAAGACACAAGCACACAAGTTGGCAAAGTTTCAAGATCAAGGCAAGGCAAAGATCAAAGATCCAAGATCACAAGTCATGAAAGGAACTATAAAAGAACTCTCAAGACAACGAGCTTCAAAGTCTGCAACATCAAAGAAGTGAAGTCACATATTACATGACCACCCCTTCGGGGGAGATTATTAGCCGTATTTAAAGTGATGGTCATATAATATATCGTTGTGAAGCTCGTATAAATGCTATTTAACGGTATCGAGAGTTCTTAGTTATTATTGTTTATGTAACGGGAATTAGTCCCGGACACACAAATGAGGAAGGCATCCTAAATATTTACTTTCTAGTATAAAAGGAAATTCCACCTTATTTGTGTGTGTGTTTTCCATTTTTGTTTCATCTTAGAGAGAGAATGGGTGTTTGTTTCTCTCACTAGGAAAATCACCATCTTTGTTTTCCTTTTTCCTTCCTTAATCTAATATTTCTTTTTTTAGTTTAATCTTTGTTTAATCTTCATCTACTTTATCATATTTATTAGTTCTTCATCATCACCATAATCGTTCTATCTCAATTTCTTCCTAAATACATCACGTCTCATAAAGTTCAAGACTTTTAGTGTTTGGTCCGTGTGTAAAGGTCATACACCATGATACCTTCAACGAATCTGATGCTGTTATCTCTCACCACAACTCTGAAGCTGGTGATATTGATTTCAATGAAGTTAAGTCATATCCCGAAGATGATTTCTCAATTCCAAAGAGTTCACCTCAATCAAATCACAAGTAATTTCCTCATGTTCATGCCTTTAATCCTCACTTCATCACCGACATCATTCCAGATGCTCTAGTATCTAGAACATCTATTATCTGTGACAATCCTTTTCAGCCTCTGGTCCCTAAAATATCTAACATAGAAAAAAATGATTCTGAAATGGATGAAGAGATCATGGACGAAGACATCCTATGTGAAGAACGACCTCCATACAATGCACCTTCCACCTCAAACCCTTTTCCAGCTTTTAAACCCTCATCTGAACCAACTGAGGCACTTGGCCCTCAATCTAAATGGTGTAAAAACCAAGATATTCTTCTGGTGAATATTATAGGATAACCCTCTGAAGGAGTTACCACCAGAGGAAAACTAAAAAATCTAGAAGCTGCCTTTGCCAATGAATGCTTGTTCACCGATTTTCTATCAAAGGACGAACCAAAAAATATTGCAGATGCCCTTCCAGATGAAGGTTGGGTAAGTGAAATGCATGATGAACTCAATCAGATAAAAAGAAACAAGGCATGAACCCTAGTCAAAGCCCCTGTTGGAAAGCAAGTGCTTGGAACCAAATGGGTATACAAGAACAAAAGAGATGAAGGTGGAAGAATTGTCAAGAAAAAAGCAAGACTGGTTGTATTGGGTTACAGTCAATCAGAAGGGATTGATTATGATGAAACCTTTACTCTATTTTCCAAATTGGAAGCCATCAGAATTTTTCTGGCATATGCTGCTTTTATGGGTTTCATGGTATACCAGATGGATGTTAAGAGTGCCTTTCTAAATGGGAAACTTGTAAAGGAACTTTATGTCAAACAACCTCCAGGATTTGAAAGCATCATACATCCAGACTATGTATGTAGACTCCACAAAGCACTCTATAGGCTGAAACAAGCACCTAACGCCCGGTATAAAACCTTATCAAAATTCCTACTTAAAAATAATTTTTTCATAGGTACTATTGACCAAACCCTGTTCACATATAGGTCCAAGGGTGATGTCATAATAGTACATATATATGTTGATGACATTATTTTTGGGTCGACCAACATAACCTTGAGCAAGCAATTTGACAAACTTATGACCAAGAAATATGAAATGATCATGATGGGGGAACTAAATTTTTTATTAGGTTTTCAAATTAAATAAATTTCTCTAGAGGAATTTCTATTTGTCAAGAAAAATATGTTAGAGACTTGCTCAAGAAATATGATATGTCTGATTGCATCAATGAAATGCCTTAGGCTTCCTCCTAATGACTTGGATTCTGATGATCCAGGGGTCTCTGTGAATGAGACCTTATACAGAGGAATGATTGGGTCACTGATGTACCTCACAGAGAGCAGACCGGATATTCCACATGTCTATGTGTTAGGTACCAAGCTAACCCCAAGGAATCTCACCTTGTAGTTGTCAAAATAATTTTCAAGTATCTCAAAGGATCACCCTTAATTGGTCTTTGGTATCCAAATGGATCTAGCTTTGACTTAAAAGCCTACTCAGACTCAGACTACGCTGGATGTTTCCTCGACAGAAAGAGTACCCCTGGAAGCTGTCAAATCCTTGATGGAAAGTTAGTATGTTGGAGCGCCAAGAAGCAAAACTCTATGGCCGTGTCCTCAGCCAAAGCTGAATATGTCTCTATTTTTTGCTGTTATGCTCAAGTTCTTTAGATGAAAAGTCAACTGCCTGATTATGGGATTACCTATGAGAAGGTTCCCATATTCTGTGATAACACAAGTGTCATAGCCATTTCCAACAATTTGGTACTTCATTCCAGAACTAAACATATTGACATCAGGTATCATTTCATCAGAGAACACATTTTAAATGGTGATATTGAGTTGCACTTTATACCCACAGAAAGCCAGCTCTCTGACATTTCCACCAAGCCTCTGGCTGAGCCAAGTTTTACTAGGCTGGTTGTTGATCAGGGTATGCTCAATATTGGGAAAGAAAAAATATGATGATTGATCTTTGTCTTTGGACATGAAAGGAAATTGAATGTAACGAGGAAATTACATCACAAGTGGAAAACATATATTCTTCATATTTAATTCAAATGATTTCCATTTAATGTGAACAACTTTTCCACATTCTAAGGGGACAAATTTTTTTCGAAGAGTCAAGGGGTCCCACTTTTCTGCAAAAAAATTTACTTTTCGTTAAATGCAGTAAAACTAAAACGGCTTGAGTTTTCTATATCCCTTGACTCATCATTGTTGCGTGTTTCACTATTCTCACCATCTTCTCGCACACAATTCCTATCTCTCAAACCTTCTAAAACCTCAAAACCTTAACAATGGGGTCCACATCAAAGTCCACCATCTAGGCCGCATCTAATGTTAATTTTGGAGTGAATGAAGGGAAGATCAACCTTAACAACTGTGTAGCCTTACTCGAACATTCTAACCCTCTCTAGTCACCCATTTTTAAGTTCTTGAAGAACTGCAGTATATTTGAAGCCCTCACAAGAACACCTTTTGTTTGATACTCTCAATATATTAAGGAGTTCTGGTTTTCAACCGAAGTTGATCATGCAAAAAACAGTATCTCCTTCAACCTTTCCACCCATCCCAAAACCCTAACATTTTACCTAAATGGTTTTGCTAAAATCATTAGACTTAAGGTAAATGATTACACGGTGGCTGTACCAAGAAGCGATACGGTGAAGAAAGCGCTGATGAATCTAAAACCCCATGATGATGAAAACAAACCGTTCTCCACCAGCGCCTTCAATAAGATACCACTGATCAAGATCAACTTTATTTCTCCTCTGTGGAAAACGCTGATGATGTATATAGTGAAATGTCTGGGAGGAAACCAAGGGTCTCATGACCAATTGAATGGGTCTCAGCAATCGATCGTCTACTACCTCATCTGGGGTCTAGATATTGGAATTGCTCACATCCTCTATTCTGACATCATTGCTAAATTAGTCAACAAAGGGAAGAAGCACATACTCCCAACCATCTGCTACACTAGATATCTTTTTCTGATCATTGAGAACTTCTTGGGAGCTGAGTACCATGTCTGAGACCCCTAGAATCAGGCAAGGGAATAACTAGGCAGCAAGGGGGTTCCACGTCATGGTACAAGAAACAATGAATTACCGTTGACACAAAGTTGACGTAATAAAAACATATACATTACATCATCAACATCAGAGTTTTAAACAACAGGTCCCAGAGTTTTATATGCGGAAAAATTTATTATTTCATCATGATTTATAACATATAGTTACCAAACATACAAAAAAATCTTCTAACGGTTTTTAGATAAAACCAAAGTTTAATACACATAGAAATCTCCAAGCTGCGATAATATCCCGCGGGCTCCAATACAAGCAAAGCTAAGTAATAATACTTGAGACTAAACATGTAAAATCATCAACATAAAGTTGAGTGATATTCATAGGTTTAGCAGTAAAGGTGTGGAACACAAGTATTCATTTGTAAACAAGAAATAGGGGAAATGGTTATGTACATTAACCATAGTCCGAAACATTATTATTGCTGTTTAGTTCATGAACCGAAGCTTAACTCATGTAAGTTCTGTTAATCCCATTATAATCCATAACACACAATAATAATGATATTAAGAGAGAGAAATAGATGAAGGTAGAGAGAGAAAGTAGAAAGATTAGGGAAGGTTAAACATTGCTTAGAGAGAGAAAAAAATGTAACCAACACCCTCTTCCACACATGGAAGAGGGTATTTATATGCCACGGCCTTAAGGCCTTAGTGGGCTTGTTCATGGGCCGGGTTTGGCTTTGCTTGGGCTTACGCCCCTAACTTAGACAATATTAGCTTAAATACCAAGCCCGGTTTTCCCGACTAACCTATTACAATACAAGACCAATAACGACTAAGATGACTTATTACATTCTTGTTCGACTATATAAAATATAGGGCTAACAATCTCCCCCAATGTATCGGTCATCTTTAAATGCATAAGATGATTGAGTGAATACATCTTTGTGGAGGTGATCTTCATTCTTTGGTCTTGAATCTTGGTCTTGATCTTGTTTGCAATGGCTTTGTTCCTTTATGCTTTTGTGATCTTTATCTTGAGCCTTTGTCATTTGACTTTGAGTGCTTGAGATCTTCATCTTGTGCTCCTTGTGACTAAGATGACCTAATACATTCTTACATTCTTAGGTATCTTGATTATCGCCATCTTGTGCTCTTGTGACTTCTGAATCGACATCGGTTAGTACACAGCTACGCCACCTTCTTGATATGCAGTAACATATATAGACACGAATAAAATGGCTTTGAACATTTCATCCTAACTCGGTAGCGTTTTACCTCCGGTCGGTGAAGACCGTTAGACGGTATCAGATATCGTACCTGTGATCAGGTAGATTCGATTAAGAACCTCCTTGACAGGGTTTCCCGGCGGTAGTAGCCAGTTCTCTTTACTCGACCGTCTCAAAGCAGACTGCGAACGTAAAGAGTGAATCATAAGGATAAATTATCCGTCTCATTAGAGTCGTCAATTCAGAATTCATGGAACAAGTTTGATTCTATATGAATCGCACCATTGTTTCTTTCCAGTTTGTCACAAGCTTTATTCATAGAGAATCTTGCGAGTTACCTACCGCAGTGCTGTTTGATGTTGACACTGGAAGGATTTCCATTCGTCACTATGAACACTAATGAGTGTCACTCTGAATGTTATGGCAAGATCACATGGATTTTGCGAAGAAACCTGGAATCAAGTTTGAAACAATTAAGAATCGAAACTTAGTTGCTTTCCATTTCTCACAAGTTTGATTCGTGTAGAATCGCACAAGTTACCTACAATGAGCTTGTTTAATGTTGGCTCAAGCAGGATTTCCATCTTCATTGTGAATGGTATCACTCAGATGTTCTGGCAATATCACAAGGATAATGCGTAGGACTCGATTATGTCCTAATGAGATGATAAATAGATCTCTTTTGGCTCTAGACTCAATAAGTGCATTTTGGTAATCAGAGGCTGGAGCAGACTGCCACCTTTTCAATATTAACTAACTCGGAGTGAGAAAGTCAATAGTTACGTGTTGATCTCCGTGACAATGTGACAAGTTTCATTTGAGAGAAACTCGAATGGCTGGGGAAGGGTTGTGTATCGCATCACTGGGTCCATGATGACTTGTCTTCAATAGATGTATTGACCCGGTTTCTGCCTAGGTTGCATAGAATATTCAACTCCTTCAATGCTTACCAATACGTCATCACTAGCACCTTGTTGTGATTATTCTAGTGCTAACTTAAGTAATTGGTCCGCATTCAGCTTCATTCCACTCCATATTTCCTAAGGACAACTATTTCTAGCTATGGAATGTCCTTGGGTAGATCCCTTCGGTTCTGGTTGGATCATAGGACTTAGTTTCCTATCCTAAACCACCTTTTGACTCCATCGTTCCGTCGTGGATAGTAGGTTGTTTTGGGTATAGATCGTAACCATAATACTATTGAAAACCATTCAAAGTGCTTGATAAAAATCAAAACTTTTAACACTTTGAAAGTTTTACATTTCCGAAAAGCTCCACTTATACACATGCATCGATATACGAAATAGTTTAGCATGTGAAGGAGAGAGTTGCACTTGAGTCTTTAAGATCACATGTTGCGATATGTTACATTTTAATCACATTTTCTCCCCCTATCTCTAATATAAAAATATAATATTAGAGATACCAATTGATTAAAATATGACAATTTTCTAAAAATCGACGGGAGAGAAACATGTGTGCACGCATGAATTATGGAACTTTTTCAGTCGGGTCGCTCCCCCTCAACAATATATGTGTGTCTTGAAACAAAAATTTGACAAAATTTTGGAAAAACGACACCACAAAATATGTTGAGGTACGGAGATGAGATGCCTTATCTGATATGGTATATTACATATGACAGTTTTAGACCATTTTCGGAATGTGTTGGATACATAAAATATGACAATTTCAGAGATGTACCCAACAACATTAAAGGCTTGATTTTAAAACGCCCCCCCTCAAAATTTGATCAAAATAACATATGACAATTTTGAGATATAAAAACCACATATGAGGAAGGGAGTGTTCGACACACAATTTTGAAAGAGTTAGAAAAATCTTTTGAGAAATTCTTGAAAATTTGTGTTCAACGGTTTTAAAATGAATATGATAGAAGACTTCTCTTCTATTGCTTAGGGAAAGCGCACTGAAACGTACACTTCCCTTTCGGGTACATTTTTTCATGAGCTCAAAACTTTGATTGTTTTTTGTGACTAGCTCATGACCGAGAAAAGTAATTTTCCCGTTGTGCAGGATAAGTTATCATCCGTGATAAACTTTCCTTAAGTTGAAGTTCGAGGTCTAAGCTGACATTTACTTAGAAATCGTTTTTCATGAACTTAAAAACTTTGAATGTTTTTATGAGAAGCTCATGACCGAGAAATATGAATTTCTCGTTGAGAAGGATAAGTTATCATCCGAGATAAACTTTCCTTAGTTGAGGTTCGAGTCCTAAGCTGTGATGCGCTTAGAAGTCATTATGGGAGAGTATCAAGCAGTTTCATTTGCCAAAACCTCCAAGTCTTCTGGAGTCATATACTTCATACCAAGACGGCCAGCGAGATACTGAAACCTATTTTGGGATAGGGCTTTAGTAAACAAGTCTGCTATCTGGTACTCAGTTCTGACAAAGTATAATTCCACGATACCACGTTCCACTTGTTCCTTGATGACGTGATATCTGACTGCGATGTGCTTGGTACGGGAGTGTTGAACCGTATTGCAAGATATTTCTATGGCCGACTTTGAGTCACAATACATAGGTATTTTATCAAAATGGAAGCCATAATCCGTGAGTTGAGTTCTCATCCAGAGGACTTGAGCACAACACACGGATAGATCCACATATTCTGCTTCAGCGGATGAAAGCGAAGTGAAATCCTGCTTCTTTAACGACCAGCTCACAAGCTTGTCTTCCCCTAGAAATTGTACGCTACCAGAAGTGATTTTTCGACTATCAAGGCAACCTACATGATCAGAATCTGAAAAAGCTGTTAGATGAAAACTGGTTCCATTTGGATACCAGAGTCCCATGTGAATGGTATTCTTAAGGTACCGAAAGATCCGTTTAACCTCTTTGAGGTGATTTTGAGTAGGTCTGGCTTGATATCGTGCACAGTAGCATGTGCCATGATGAATATCAGACCTGCTGGCTGTAAGGTACATAAGTGACCCGATCATACTGCGATATCTCGTTTGATCTACGGGATATGAGTACAAGTCAACGTCTAGGGATTTGGTCGACAATGGTGTACCAACGCGAGCACATGAGGTCATACCATGCTTTTTAAGTATCTCTTGAGCATACTTAGCTTGGTTTATGAAGATACCACATGGGAATTGATGAATCTGGAGGCCTAAAAATAATTTTAGCTCCCCCATCATTGACATTTCAAATCTGCTGTGCATTAATTTTTCAAAACGATTTGAAAGTTTTGGGTTCGTAGAACCAAAAATAATGTCATCAACATAAACTTGCACCAGCAGTATGTTATCCCCATATTTATTAATAAAGAGAGTAGGATCAATAGAACCTTTGGAGAATCTTTAGAAACCAAGAAGTTGGATAGTTCTTCGTACCATGTCCTTGGAGCTTGTTTAAGTCCATATACAGCCTTCTTGAGACGATAGACTTTGTCAGGATGACGAGGATCGATGAATCCTTCCGGCTGATTCACATACACTTCTTCCTTCAAATGATCGTTGAGAAAAGCAGTTTTAACGTCCATCTGAAAAACCGTGAAGCCCTTATGTGCAGCATAAGCAAGGAATATCCTAACAGCTTCCAAACGAGCAACTGGAGCGAATGATTCATCGAAATCTATCCCTTCTTGTTGACGATATCCCTTAACCACAAGACGAGATTTGTTTTTGATGATGGTTTGTTCTTCATCCATTTTGTTTTTCCAGATCCATTTGAAATCTAAAAGCGAAATTCCATAAGGTCTGTCAACAAGTTCCCAAACATTTAGGCGTTCAAACTGATGAATTTCATCTTGCATTGATTCAATCCACACATGATCAGTCATGGCTTGTTTGATGTTTGTAGGTGCAGTTGAACTCACGGTGAGTACATACATACACACATCGCCATCGGTGTAGAGTTGTTTGCGTGTTCGAACCGGTTGTGAAGTATTTCCAATTACTTGCTCCAATGGATGATCACGAGTCCAATGGTGAGTGGATGGATATCTTTGGTAGAATGTATGCATGTTGGACGGATCAACATGTTGAGTAGAAGACTCTCCGACTTCGTATACCGGTGTACCGAATGGATTGATAAATTCTTCTTCGTTAGGTTGTGCATCGACTGCTTGATTGTTGTTTCCTCCTTCAGCATTGACGGTGGTGATGTTGGTTGTATGACAGTTTCTTGAGTTTGTTGAGTATCCACTGGAATTGTCTCTTGAGCAAAGGTTGCTGATGTAGATGCAGTTGTGTCTTGTTGACTTTGTTCGGGTGCATCAGCAGTATTCCCAGCGGAAGGTTTTGACACAACTTGATTGTTTCCATAGTAGTATTCTTCAAACATTGGATCATATAAATCAACCAACTCATTCATTTGTGTTGTATCCGTCGAGTCTGTTGTAGAAGTACTTTCTTGACATTCTTGTACGGGACGTACACTGTTTTGTGTAGGTGCCATTGCTGGAAAATGAGGTGCGGGACTTGAGCTGTTGTGTTCAAGTACCATTTGTGGCAATTCCTCAAAGTTCACATGAATAGTTTCTACAATAATCTTTGTTCTCTTGATGTAAACTCGATATCCTTTTGACAATGTAGCATACCCTACAAAAATACATGCATCACCCTTTTCTTTCATCTTGTCGAGATTCTCACCGTCTTTAAGAATGTAGCATAAAGATCCAAATACGTGAAAGAATTTAACAGTAGGTTTCATGCCATTGATGATGTGGTAAGGTGTCTTTTCATGTCTAGGGATGACGAGAGAACGATTCTGAGTATAACAGGCAGTTGCAATTGCTTCAGCCCAGAAGAATAGCGGTAATTTTGAAGCAGAAAGCATTGTTCGAGTAGCCTCAACCAAAGTACGGTTCCGTCTTTCGACAACGCCGTTTTGTTCAGGAGTTCGAGCAATAGACGTTTGATGTTCGATGCCTTCTTCTTGAAAGTAAGATTGCAAGTTCTTGTTCAAAAATTCAGTACCCTTATCCGTTCTTACGGTTAAGACTTGAGCTTGAAGATTGCGTTATATCATCTTGAGAAAGTTTTTGAGAGTCTCTGGTGTTTCATATTTGGACCTTAAGAAGAAAGTCCATGTGTATCTAGAGTGATCATCAACAATCACGAGAATATACTTTTTCCCGTTAATACTCTCTACACGCATGGGACCACATAAGTCCATGTGTAGAAGTTCCAATCGTCCTTTTGAGCTTGGGGTAGTCTTTGTTTTGAAAGACTTCCGTTTTGCTTTCCCCAACTCAAAAGAAGAACAAAGATGGTCTTTGACGAATTTTAACTTAGGAAGACCGGTCACAATATCATTCTTTGAAAGCAAGTTGATGGCGTCAAAGTTGAGATGTAAGAATCGTTGATGCCATAACCATGCTTGAGATGATGTAGCTTTCGCCCTTAAGCAAATTGGATTTGTTGAAGATGTATCTTGAAGAGTTACTGTGTAGAGATCAGAACCACGAGAACCTGTAAGAAGGTCATTCCCATCGTAGTCTCTAACATAGCAAGTGGTTTTCCGAAAAGCCACTTCCAAATCCGCATCACAAAATTGACCAACCGAGAATAAATTGTGATTCAGTCCCTCGACGTAATAAACCCGTTTTATAGTGATATTCCCTTGAACCAAGTCTCCATATCCGAGTATCGGTGCAAACAGATCATTTCCAAACCATACCGTACCCAGAAACTTCTCCACGAAGTTAATTAGAAGCTTGAGATTGCCCGTCATGTTCTTTGTGCACCCAGAGTCCATTATGAAGAGAATGATCTTGACGAGCTGCATAAGCATTAGAAGACAATGTAGAGTTTGACAAATGGGATCCCTTGATAGAAGTGGGTTCTAAAATATTAGTAGACATAGATTCTAAAGGCAAACTAACATTCATAGACCCAATTAGAATAGTGGTTGTATTAGGTACCCATTTGTATCCAGGTGGTGTAAATCTTGAGTACCCCTGTTTACATGTCCTACTCATGTTCTCATAAAGCTTCTTTAACATGTTTTGTTTACGTAGAGTAGTAGATTCTAACGCACTTAGTTTCTTAAGTGGTTGAGCAGTGGATTGGTTCAAAGTTCTTGTGGGTTTTCTAGTACTAGTGGGCACAAAAATAGGCTTCCTAGTTCTAGCATTCACGCCATTATGATTAAAAGCACAAGCATCATGATTGAAAGTACGAACAGATTTTCCACATTTAACACAAACAAATTTAATATTCGAAGTCTTAACATTCAACCTGTCATTACATGCAGTTACAGACGTTTTATTCTTAGAAAACTTAAAATTCCTACGGTGATCTTCTACTTCCTTCTTCTTCCTTTGACTATTGTTAGGCATGACTCTATCTTTAATTCTAGTGCTCTTAAGCTGTGGTCCGCTAACGCTAGTAGTGGGAGTTACTCATGTAGAAGAAGACACACGTTGATTAGTTTACCTAGTATTCTGAGGTAACCACGATGTTCCAGTTTGAGTGGACCTATTGTTCATCTTATACATTCCAGGTGCTATCACATTTGTGCTCTTATCATTTCCTAGATTAGGCAAAGTATGTGGGGGTTTGCCCAAAATAGATGATTTAGGGCATTTAACCGCATTCGGTTGACGAACAGCGGATGGTTTACCCAAATCAGACTTTCCTTTCAGTTTTGCAACGAGCTTTTGTAACTCACTAATTGCTATGTCTCTTTCTTGTATTTGAGCTTTCAAATCATTTATTGCAAAATCTTTTTCATTTAAAGTACGAAACGAAGATGCTGCCATTTCGTGACATTTTTTATGATTATGAGATTGATCATCACTTTGTGAAGCAAGTTCAAGGGTGTGAAAACTTTTCTCAAGATTAAAAAATCTTTTCTCAAGTTCTTTGAATGACTCAACCTTTTTTGAAAGCTCAACCTCAAGATTTTGACATTTATCAACAACTATAACGTTCAGATGGTCTATACGATAATATTCTCGCGAAAGTCGATCAATTTCGTTAGAAAGATGGGTTTCTTGTGTCTTTAATTTAGTTTGAATAAAATCAACTTCATCTGCACGAGATTTGACATATCTTAAATCAGTTGTCATTTCCTCAGTGAGAGCATTATAAAACATTTCCACAGTGTTTGAAAGATCATTGATGGTTGGGACAATACATTGTTGAATGACGACTTCTACTTTTGGGTGAGGTTTAATATTCCAAACAGTATCTCTAGAAACTTTTTCATAATCGAAAATACCTTTGTATAAATTTAGAACCCCTTGTTTTATAAAGCTCAGTTTGTTCTTTGTGAACCGACTCTAGTTCAGTAATTTGGAGTTTATGTAGAAGCAGTTGTTCTTCAAGTTCTGATATCTTTTGTTTTGACATATGAATTTCGTGTGTTACTTCAAAACAATATTGTTCGTTGAGCACCTTACGTTCATATACCAAACCATTAGCTATTTCAACTCGTCGATCAACTTCTTTTACATAATCACACTCTTTAAGCCTGTCTATATCCTCGGTTAAGGAGGTGTTTGCTTGCTTTAAAGTTTTATTAACCTCTTTGTTTTCCTCAATTTCATGTTTTAAAGAATCAATTATAGACGCAAGCAAATCACGGTCCTCATCCGAGTCTGTATCCTGAGCATCATTACCGTCATCATTACACATATGCTGTGAATCCGTAGATATATTGCTATCCTCCGTGTCCATTACATATGTGTCATTGATGCTTTCGGGTTGCTCAGGATGTCGTCGTTCATTAGCAAACACATTATAGTTATCATATGTTGGTACCTTTTCAATTGGCTCAGTATCAAAGATAGGTCCAGAAGTATCAGCAGTCTCTGGAAGCACTTCTTGAATATTTGCCATGTACACATAATGTGCCTCTAGCTCTTGATTATCGGCTTCATCATCAGTGTCATCACGCTAGTCAACTTCATATGCTGTGAGTGGAATTCCTGCTTCTTCTTTCTTACACAGCAACATCTTTTCCTTGTGATATCCCGAATCCTTAACCCGTTTTGGCTTCTTGCATTCCCTAGCCATGTGCCCAAATCCCTTGCAATTGAAGCATTGAATCCCAGTCTTCTGCACAACCGGAGTGCCTTCGGTATCTCTAGCCCCAACTTGATTCGGCAACCTCTGATTATCATACCTAGCCTCACGATCATACCTAGGTGCATGATCAACTTCCTTATATCGAGCATTAGATGATGATTTGAGGTTGTTGTTGGTAGGTTTCTATATCTTCTTATAAGTTGTGGTGAGTAAAGACATGAGTTCTTCAATCTTCTTGTCCCTTGAAGTTTGTTTATCATCACTGTCTCTGTCTGACTCGGTGTCATACTTTGGAGGTGAAGTGGGGACAATTTCTTTTGCCTTTTTAGCAGTAGCTGGAGGTTTGGCGGATGAACTGGATGACTTTGAGGAATGAGTAGGTGGTTGTTGACGGTGTACGGGTTTTGTTGAAGTAGCAGCCACAAAAGCAATAGAGTTAGCAGACCGTTCCGCCTTTTCAGCCCTTACTTCATTCACTTCATTCTGATGTTGTTTCAGTATATCATAAAGTTTGTGATAGGAGATGGTCTTGATATCTTCCCTTTGTTTAACCAAAGTCACAAACCTTTACCATTTCGGTTTGAGTTGAAGTAGAAATTGAACATTGGCATGATGATTGGAGATGGTGCACTGATTTCTAACAAGCTCATTCATCATTTTGTAGTATCTCGAGTAATATGAGTTAATGGATTCACCATCTTCGGATGTGAATTTTCCAAACTCCCAAAGTAAATTAGTCTCGAGATCTTGAACGTTGATTGACTCACCTTGCTTCAATCGATGAATTGCATTCCACATTTCCATAGCATTAAGACATGCATCAACCGTGGAATAGATATCGTTATCAATCCCAGTGAGTATGTAGTTCACAACATCAGCTTTAGCTTGGAGGAGTTTCTTTTTCTCAGCAGGACAAGTATCGAAATTCTCCATGGCTCGTGTAGTTGATGAAGTACCATCCTCTGCTTGTGTGGTAATAGGTCTGAATTCAAAAACTGGAGGTGGATTCTCAAGGCAGTGACGAAGAGCAGTTCGGTTCTCTTTTCCATCGAGAAATCTGAGAGAGCGAGATCTCCATTGAACATAACAACCGGCAGTGAGCACAGGCGGATTCCCATTGCCACCTTGTTCCAAACGAATTTGATTTGCAGTTGCATTGCTGATATTGTTGTTAGACATTGTCGATGATTGTGAATGGATTAGGATCTTAGTGGATCTGTTGTGATGAGGTGTGGTTGATGTTGTCGAGAAAAGATGTTAAAATCCCCTAAGAATTGTCTCTCCAAAAACTAAAAATTCCAAGGCCAAAAACACTCGATTAAAAAATTTCACTTTTTCGGAAAAAATTGCTATTTTCGGATAATTGAGAATTTCGGAAAATTTGAACTTCGTCGGAATAATTGAGTTCTTCGGATAAATGCAATGTTTTCAGAGAAATTAGGTTTTTCGGGAAAATTGCACTTCTTCGGAATGTGTGACAATCTTCGGAATATATGAAAATCTTTGGAATAATGGATGGTTTTCGGAATAAGTGACAATCTTCGGAATATATGACAATCTTCGGAATAATTGATGATTTTCGGAATAAGTGACAATCTTCGGAATAAGGTATGTTTTTCGGATAAATGAGGGTTTTTCGGAATACTTGATTTTTCGGATAAATTGGTTGTTCGGAATATTTGAACTTCTTCGGATAAATGATGATTTTCAGATAAAGGAAGATTTTCGGAGAAATGGTATTTTCGGAAAAACTGGATTTCTTCGGAATAAGTGAAATCTTCGGATAAACCCTATTTCGGATATAATTCTTCGGATAATTTTTCGGATAAACACCACTTTTTCGGAAAATTCTTTGGAAAAACACCCCTTCTTCGGAATATATCTTCGGATAAATGCCACTTTTTCGGAAAAATGAAACCCTTTCCGAAATTATTATCGGATAAACTGAAGATATTCGGAATAACAAAACCCTTTTCCGAAAAAAATATTTCAGAATAAACCCACTATTTCGGATAATCAAAACCCTTTTCCGAATATCCAACTGTTGATCGAGATACCACTTTTCTCGGAGCAAACTTGTAAAAACCGTAACTTTTTGCCAAAAATGATCCAAATACCCAAAAAATTTGTGTTTTTAGCCAAAATAACAATACCAAATCTCTACCACAATTATGTAGATGATTTGTATAAAAAATAAACCATAAAAAACACAAAAAAAAAAATTAGATCAAGGATCATGGATCAAATACCTCACAAAATCAACAAGAACAATAACCACAGATCTTCAATCACCTATCCACTATAGGATCTTGATACCAAATGTTAATCCCATTCTAATCCATAACATACAATATTAATGATATTAAGAGAGAGAAATAGATGAAGGTAGAGAGAGAAAGTATAAAGATTAGGGAAGGTTAAACATTGCTTAGAGAGAGAAACAAATGTAACCAACACCCTCTTCCACACATGGAAGAGGGTATTTATATGCCACGGCCTTAAGGCCTTAGTGGGCTTGTTCATGGGCCGGGCTTGGCTTTGCTTGGGCTTACGCCCCTAACTTAGACAATATTAGCTTAAATACCAAGTCCGGTTTTCCCGACTAACCTATTACGATTCAAGACCAATAACGATAAGATGACCTATTACATTCTTGTTCGACTATATAAAATATAGGGCTAACAAGTTCCTCTAGTGAGTACTCAGCCTAAATACTCAAGTAACAAATCAAATGTTAAATGCGTCAAGGTAATCGGGACGGGGATTGTCAATCCCGATGGATCCACCCACAACATTTGCGTTTAGCAACACAAGTAAATTAACGGTTCATGATCAAGAGAGGCAACTTATGGCTATAACTAAAAGCAATAATATCAATGAAAATTGTTTGAAAAGCATACAAGTCTGGATAACATACAGTTTTTTTTAAATGGATGTGTTCCACCATGTAAAATCTCGCCCCGCGTTTAGAAACAATGTACAAGTAAAAAGGGGCTATGAACTCACCTTAGCCACGAGGTAAGTAAATCATTGTACTCAAAAGTCGAGTAGAAAAAGTAGTAGCATGACGATCACCGACGATATGGATGCCCAGTAAACACGAAAACCGCAACCTATCAAAATAAGGCGCGCGTTAAGACTCGAACTCAAATATCGATATATACCAAGTATAGTATGACTTTAAATAATTTAAAAGTATTCATACATCAAAACTTGGGACACGAACCATGTGAATCCATACTATCCCATTTATCCAACACTACACGTTTAAACACTTGCACTCATGAAATTGACCCGTCATAAGACGCCAAGTCAACGCAAGTCAAACTATCCCTTTACATCACTAGGACCGGTAACTAAGTCATTTATATAATGACTAAACACTTGAGTAAGTCACCAAGTCCAATAGTGAATACTCAAACTCACGCAACACAAACATTTAAGTACGTGTCCAAAATACAAATCAGTGTGTACACTTCAAATGTACATACCGATCTACCCTATATAGACTTGTCCGATTTCGATGAAACTTGGTGAAAAACTCAATCATAACCTGATTAAAACTCAGTTTAAATTTTATTCAATGATTTACATTTTAAAACCACCTGCTCGACATATTTCTAGACTTTAAAAACCGGACAGATTTGTATACTCGACTCGTGAAACCGTTTTGACCATCCTAACCTCTACCATTAGCAAAATCGACACTTGACTTTGAAAATAGACTCAAAGTTCTAAGTATAGGCTTGAGAACAGACCTTGAAATTTTGTAAAACTCATTTTATAGTGCCCGAGATTCGATCCAAATGTCGACAACAAATTCGAATTGTGCCGATACTCGTCTCCCGGTACACGAATAGTCAAATTAGCGTAACTTCTTCCTCGTTTTGAGTTAGAAGGCTTACTTATATCAAAACTAAGGTATCGAAAAACTCTACAACAAAATCAAATAATCTCAACTTATATCCAATCTTAAACCATAAAAATCTGCTCTAAACCTGCTGTCTAAAAATACTTTTTAGAAAATCACATTAGATGATTATTTTGACCCATTTTAACAACTTTCCCACTCCTAATATCATCCATACATCATCCTAAATATTTCTTATTAACCCATAACACTTGCATGTCAAATTTAACAAAATCAAAGATCAAAAATAAAACTTTTTTTAGCATCAAAACATGAACATCATAGCATGATCATCACATGCATGATGAACAAACCCCTTCCAACCATAAAAATCATAAAAACTAGAAACTTGCAGCATGTGTATGATTCTTGTATCAGCATAATCACCTTTTGATTTTAGAGACGAGTCTTGTTTTGGTTTTAAAGGATTCAAACTACAAATCAAGATTTTGGTGTGTTTATGAAGGTTGGGTGTGGCGAAATTTTAGAGAGAAGAAAAAGAATGGAGAAATTTGCTATGTGTGTGTTTTTGTAAAACCCACATGATTTTACCATGAATAGTACACTTAGTGAACGTACGTACATATAAAAACTTTCATTTTATAGCATGAACATGTGTCACGATTATTAATTACAGAAGTTACGTACGTGTGATTACACGATAAGTATTAAGTACGTGATAATACACGATATATATTAACAATAATAATTATAATCACGAACATGAAATCATAAACGTAAAAATCACGAACATGTAATTACGTACTTATTTATGATAATACGATTAATATCGTTACGTACAAGTATTTATATATAACACGAACATTTGATTATATTATAACACCAAAACACGAACACACGAACACGTAAAATATTAGACACGGGAAAACTTCAGGTTTTCCCATGTGGGCCCCATATGCCGCGGACACAAGGAAAGGGAAGGCCAAGCCCATGTTAATTTTACTAAGTAAACAACTAAGGGTTAACATGTTTTCACTTTACAGAGTTTTCATAAAAAACAAAAACCTAGCCTGCTTCTTTCTTTCTCTTTGGCCGCTGGCAATAACAACATCATAAGGGTGTTTGATTTGATTTTTGGTTGATTAATTCAAGTATTGTGTTCATGTTATTAACTTCTAATTGTTTCACGCATTGGTAATCCGTTATCCCTTTTCTTTTCATTCTTTTTAATTAATTAAGAACATGAAATCATGGGGTTTATTAAACAAGTAATTAAAACATGTCATGTAATCATGGGGGGAAAATTAAGGGATCTTTTGGGTTGGTTTTGCTCGGCTGACACCCAACCGAGAGCCCCATGGCTCTCTACTTGCTTTGGATCGCACCATCAACCGAGACCTCATGTCTCGGTGTGGTTGGTCTCTGTCGGCAGCAGGAACAAGGGACCCTGACGTGATTCGGGGTGGCTTTGTGGTTGTGTTTGGGGGTCTCGGTAGCAGCAACCACCACCACTGGCACACAGCCAGTAGCGGTTTTGGGTCAAGAAGGGGGAACCGCGGCGGCAGCAGGAGGAACTGCGGCGGCAGCAGGGGGAACCACCAGCACACAGCCGATGGGAACTTCGCTGTGGTCAGTGGCTAACCGATAGGAACCACCGGCTGCAGCCGGTGGTGTGGTTACAGAAGCAGTGGCAACCGTCCGAGCCGGTTTGCCACTATTAAGGGTGTGTTTGGTTGGTCCGGTTCATGGGGTTTCTGGTCTGGTTCACATGTGTCTAAAGTAAAAGTCATGGGTCCGGTTCATGACTAAATTTGTACAAGTATTAATTTTTTCAAGTTATGTTATTTAACAAGAAATTAAATTAATTAAACATGACTAATAATTAATTTAATTAATCATGAACTTAGGTTAATATTATTTATGAAATAATACATGTTTTAACCTAAGTATTTATTTATTTAATTTAGACTATAGTATTAATTCATTATTAAGACATGGAATGTAATTAATTAATAAACATGACTTAGGTTATAATTAATATAATATTAATACATGAATAACCTAAGTATTTTATACACCTTAATTTAATTAAATCATGCTTATATTTAATTAAATCATATAACCTATAGTTTATTTAATTAACATGATATAAATAAACTATACTAATAATCACATGACTTATGTTATTTAATCAGTAAACTTAAGCTTATATTATTAGCTTATTAATTCAGCTTATTTCTAAATATGGAAACTTTCTATTTCAGGAAACTTACTATTTTTGGAAACTTTCTATTTTTAGAAACTGATCTATTTTAAGAATTTAATCTATTTTTGGAAACTTTCTATTTTTGGAAACTTTCTGTTTTTGGAAACTTTCTATTTTAGGAAACCTTCTATTTTTAGAAAGTTACTTATTATTACACAACAAGTATAATAATACAAGAAATACAAGTAATACTTAATCAGAATACATAGAATACATGATAAACACATCATAACCTTAAAATCAGTAAAAACAAGACAAGAACATATAAAACAAGCTAAGACATGATATAATCAGTTACATACTCAGTAAACAGAATACTTATACATGTATCCTATTTATGTAGCCTTAGTGAGATCGAAGTAGGACTTCCATTCTTTCGTCTTCTTCGTTCACTGGACATAAGGTACGGATTTCCCGTCCCTTCAGTATGGACATTCTTTCCTTATTAGGATTCCCCGTTTGCAGCCAACTGTTTTCCCAGTATTGTTTTATATGTTTGATACTTATGTTATAATAATTTCCTAAGCCATATACATGCATGACCAGTGTCACCTAGTTATGGAGGTACCATAACCATAACACTGGAGGCACTAGTGTTATGACTTCCCCACGGCAAAGTGATTGCTCGTGGCGTCCCTTTTCAGTTTTGGCCATTATTATATTATCATGTGGGGTGTATGGGTGCATCCTACTTACATGTTTACCAGTATTATCAGAGTGAATGCGATGTGTGTCTTGCATCCTTCACTAGGAGTTGATCCCTCCTACCCAGACTATTTAGTTAGAGGCAACCCCTCTAATTGCATGACGAGGTCTCCCCTTCAAGTATTCGTGCACGGTGGAAACTTGTGACCTATATGGGCTATTATCTAATTAATACAGATTTTTACATAGAAATATAAGTCTTTTCAAACTATAAAACCAGTTTTATGAACATGTTCCAAGTTACTTAGGACTTATACTTTTCCGCTGCTATTAGTCTTTTTTCTTATGTTATTCCATGCTATGCTTGTATATCTGTGCACTGAGCGTTATGCTCAGCCGTTTTTCGCTCATGTTCCCAAACGGTACTTACTCAAGGGCGCTTGTAGACTTTAAGCGTACGTGCATATGGATTGGAAGCTATCTAGCATTCTCTACTTTATGTATTTCATCATACATTTTGCTACTTATTTCTTTGGACATTGTTTAGTCCTTTTCCATTATAGTACTTATGTTTGTGTGTGATGAGATTATACTTGGGGTACCGATGTTTGTTTCCGGTATTTCCTTTCATGGTTATTTAATGTTTTTAAGACATTTACCTTGTATGCTTTGATGACACGCCATAATCACGCGTGACATTCCATTTACCAAAATGGGGTGTTACAATTAAGGTATCAGAGCCAAGGCTTTGACCTGTAGGCTCTCAAAACATGACATGTGATTAGTGGGTAGTCACTATGGTCTTCTTAGAACTGATGGTCGGTTTTCATGCATTCATTGTTTTCATGCATTTATGTCAAATGTCATTGTCGCAGGTTTATGACTAAGTAATGGTTGGTACAGGATTGGCCCTATTTAGTCGCATGTGCTTTTATCGAAACTTTTAACTTTGGGACCGACCCATAGGCGTCCCCTCGCCATGTCTTTTGTTTTGGGTGAACTGACCATAGGTGTTTACCCTCGCGCATATAAAAGTTTTATAAACTGCATCATGCATTCATGCATAAAATTTTTCTCATATATTATTGGCATAATTTTTTTTCATGTATAGATATTATGTTTTAATCAGTTTAATCATGCATTTTGTATTAAACTGTCAGATGATTCTCACACGCGAGCAGGAACAACTCAATGCAGCAGTCCAAGCTGCGATGCAGGCTCTACTTCCTCAGCTGAGGAACGATATCAGGGCCGAGGTGTAAGCTGCCAACAATCAGCACCAGCACCAGCATCCTAATCCTCCTCCTCCTCCTCCAGCAACACTGGTCACATGGCTGGAGAGATTTAACAAGCAACGTCTTCGATCCTTCGACAGAACTGACAGCCCCAGTGAGGCTGAAAGCTGGTTAGCTCATATCGAGAAGATATTTGATGCAATGGGCTGCGACCCCGTCTTCAAGTCGAGGTTGGCCTGTTACAAGTTCGAAGGTGACGTACTGGGATGGTGGAAGGCAGTGAAGCAGTCTTAGGGAGGTGACAATTGGGTGGTTGGCTTGACTTGGGCTCAGTTCAGGGAGTTGGTGATGGAAAATTTCTTCCCCAAGGATGAGCAAGACAAGCTGAAGAGGGAGTACCACAGGATCAGGCATAGAGCTAGGGAGAAAAACAACGAGTTCATGCAGCACTTTCTTCATTTGGTTGGTTTTCTTGGCGCAACAGCAGGTACTATCGAAGAGCAAGCATACCACTTTCGTTGGGCTCTTCGTACATCGATATCCAATAACTTGGTGTGTGTTACCTTTACCACGATGTCACAAGTAGCCAAGCAGAGAGACCCGAGAAGAGGTATTTGTTCGTCACTCAACGGTGATCATTTCAAATTCATTCAGTACTATCCTAATAATTATCTTCTCTTTAAATTGCATCTTTCAGGCAGAAGACTAGGGAACGGTCTCAACCGGTTACTCAGCAACAGCCTACTCAGCCCAAGGGTAACAGTCAGACTCAAGACTGTTCTGCTACGGATAGGCGTGGCGGTAATGATAATTATTGTAACAACGCTGGCAACTCCAACATCAGCAGGTCCCTAAACTTACTCATTTTCCTTATGTTACATGCTTAAAATTCATAATTCTGACACTTCAGCATCTTCTACCAGGAATCACGGCAACGGAAGGGAGTTGGACCACAGAGGTTCACAGCCTAACCGTACAGCTATCACTGGTATTACGTCTTATGATTTTCCGCATTGTCCTTTTTTACCTATAAACCATGCCTCATGTGTACTTTCTGAACAGACTCACAGCCAGCAAGAGCACCTGTTGGAGGTATACTCACCCTCTCTGCACTACCTGCAACCGTTGGCACCCAGGGCCATGTCGCCCACGACAGCGATGCTTGCTTCAAGTATGGCCTGACTGGTCATCGCATGAAGGACTACCGCAAGGGCGAGATGTAGGGCACATCTAGACATGCCGACTCTAAGCTACCTCCTACTAGTGGGCGGGTGTACACGACCTCTCGTGATCAGGCCAACAAGTCTATAGGTACCATCACTGGAATCTTGTATATGTATGGTCAAGCTGCATGTATTTTATTTGACACGGGTGCTACTCACTCGGCCATTTCTACTTCTTATGATAAGAATGTTAGGATATCCCCTATGCCATTAGAGAATGTATTAAACATTTCCACGCCTTTAAGAGACTCTGTACGCATAACCCATGGGTACAAGAGCCTTCCCCTAGAGTTTGACGACAAGATTCGTCCTGTTGACGCACTTCCATTGGATATGTGCGATTTTGACATGTTATTAGGCATGGACTGGCTATCCAAACATCATGCCACCATTGACTGCCATTCATATCGGGTCATCTTCGGTGATGTTAAGGCACTAGAGTACATTCACAACGGTTTCATACCTGGAAGGTCTGTCAAATAATTTCGACCTTACAAGCACGTGCACTATTGTCACATGGTTGTGAGGACTATCTTGCTACTGTTCATGATCAGGAGGCTGAATCTCCATCTATCCAGAATCAGCCGATCGTGTCAGAATTCCCAGACGTGTTTCCAGTAGAACTTCCGGGCATACCACCTGCTCGTGAAGTGGAGTTTAATATTGAGCTCATCCCAGGAGTTGAGCCAATTTCTAAGGCTCCTTACCGCATGGCTCCCATAGAGCTGAAGGAGTTAAAGGAACAACTATAGGAATAGATACCCATTACCACACATGATGACTTGTTTGAGCAACTCCAAGGGGCCAAATATTTCTCCAAGATTGATCAGAGGTCGGGCTATCATCAGTTACGGGTTAAAGAGCAGGACATCGCCAAGACTGATTTCCGTACACGTTATGGGCACTACGAATTCGTAGTCATGCCTTTTGGCCTTACCAATGCTCCAGCTGTTTTCATGGATCTGATGAACCGTATCTTCCATGAGTTCCTGGACAAGTTCGTCATTGTCTTCATTGACGACATTCTGATTTTCTCTAAGTCAAAGGAGGAACACGAAGGACATCTTCATACTATACTATAGATACTTCACCAGAAGCAGCTGTATGCCAAATTCTCTAAGTGTGATTTTTGGTTAGACAAGGTGGCGTTCCTAGGCCACATTGTATCAGAAGAATAAATAACGATGGACCCATCAAAGGTTGAGGCTATTACCAAGTGGATAAGACCGACATCAGCGACTGAAGTTCGTAGTTTCCTAGGCTTAGCTGGTTACTACCATAGGTTCATAGAGAACTTTTCCCATTTAGCACTGCCATTGACCAAACTGATGCGAAAAGGGGAGAAATTTGTCTGGACTAAAGAAAGAGAGAGGAGCTTTGAAGACCTAAAGCATAAGCTAGTATCTGCACCGATTCTTACTCTCCCATCTGGTACAGGTGGATTTCAAATCTACAGTGATGCTTCAGGGAAAGGACTTGGCTGTGTTCTCATGCAACGTGGGAAAGTGATTGCGTACGCATCACGACAGCTTAAGCCTTATGAGGAGAACTACCCTACGCATGACTTGGAACTTGCAGCAGTCGTGTTTGCATTGAAGATATGGAGGCACTACTTGTATGGAGAATTATGTGATATCTTCACAGATCACAAGAGCCTGAAATACATCTTCAGTCAACGTGAGCGGAACATGAGACAAAGAAGATGGTTAGAGTTGTTGAAGGATTATGACATTAATCTGCAGTATCATCCCGGCAAGGCGAATGTAGTGGCAGATGCACTTAGTAGGAAGTCTGGTATGATCAACGGCATTAAGATTGAGGAAGAGATAATAAGAGACTTGGAGCGACTAGACATTGAGATCATGGTACGTGGACAGCACAGTTACTGGGCTAATCTTAGAGTGGAACCTGAGTTACTCTTTAGGATCAAGGAAGATTAGGAGGATGATGGTGAAATTTAGGCGATCATTCAGAACTTGGATAGCAGACGGAGTTTCGGTTAGATGACGATGGTATCTTATGGCAGGACACCAGACTTTGTGTTCCTGATGATCTTACACTCAGGGAAGCGTTATTAGCTGAAGCTCATGGCTCCCTAATCTCCATTCATCCTGGTTCGACCAAGATGTACCACGACATCAAGTAGTACTTTTGGTGGAGTGGTATGAAACAGGATATTGCTACCTATGTCTCCAAATGTCTTACCTGCCAGCAAGTTAAGATCGAGCATTAGCGGTCTAGTGGTCTACTACAACCGTTAGACATTCCAGAGTGAAAGTAGGACAAGATCACCATGGATTTTGTTACCGGTCTTCCGCAGACAAAGAGGAGGCATGATGCGATTTGGGTTATCTTTGATCGACTTACTAAGTCAGCTCATTTCTTACCGATCTGCAAGGATGATCCGGTCAGCAAACTCGCCGATACTTACAAGAAGGAGATCATGAGACTTCATGGTGCTCCATCTAGTATCGTCTCGGACAGAGATCCTCGATTCACTTCTCGATTTTGGAAGAGTCTGCCGAAAGCTTGGGGAACAAAACGTAAGCTTAGCACGGCTTTTCATCCTCAAACAGGCAGACAATCGGAACAAACTATTCAGACATTGGAAGACATGATCCGAGCATGTGCATTGGAGTGGACAGGAGATTGGGATGATTATATCTGTTTAGTAGAGTTTGCATACAACAACAGTTGGCACGCCAGCATTAAGTGTGCACCGTTCGAGATGTTGTATGGCAGGAAGTGTCGCGCCCCAATCTGTTGGGATCAGGTTGGTGAGCGAACACTTGAAGGACCAGAGATGATAGAGTTGATCAACGAGAAGGTCACTATAGCTAAGCAAAAATTACAAGAAGCTCGCATACGTCAGAAGAGTTATGTCGACAAGCATCGCCGGGACTTACATTTCAACGTAGGAGATCATGTCTTTCTTAAGGTATCACCGGCATGTGGTTTTAGACGTTTTGGAATCAAAGGGAAACTCAATCCTCGATTCATCGGACCATTTCATATCATCGAGTGAGTCGGTGAAGTATCTTATCGCTTAGCGTTACCTCCGCAGCTTTCTCACGTTCATGACATTTTCCATGTGTCCTTACTTAGAGGGTACAATTATCATCCCCTTCACATGGTTCAGTATCTACTGGAACAGATTCATGAAGATCTTACCTTCATAGAGGAACCCGAACGAGTTCTTGACAGGCAAGAACGAGTCATGAGGAAGAAGACGATTCCATTCGTCAAAATCCTTTGGAGGGATCATACCGAGCGGGAAGCCACTTGGGAAACATAGGAGTCTATCCGGGCTTCTTACCCTCATTTCATGTTTTGAATTCGGGTATGTTCCTCTTTCAGTTTACCTTATCTATAATTCGGGGACGAATTATTCTTTTTAGGGGGGAAGAGTTGCAAAACCCGCATGCTTTTACCATGAACAATACACTTAGTGAACGTACGTACATATAAAAACTTTCCTTTTATAGCATGAACACGTGTCACGATTATTAATTACAGAAGTTACGTACATGTGATTACACGATAAGTATTAAGTACATGATAATACACGATAATTATTAACAACAATAATTATAATCACGAACATGAAATCATGAACGTAAAAATCACGTACATGTAATTACGTACTTATTTATGTTAATACGATAAATATTGTTACGTACAAGTATTTATATATAACACGAACATTTAATTATATTATAACACGAAAACACGAACACACGAATACGTAAAATATTAGACACGGGAAAACTTCGGGTTTTCCTATGTGGGCCCCATATGCTACGGACACAAGGAAAGGGAGGGCCAAGCCCATGTTAATTTTACTAAGTAAACAATTAAGGGTTAAAATGTTTTCACTTTACAGAGTTTTCATAAAAAAACAAAAACCCTATCCTCCTTCTTTCTTTCTCTTTGGCCGCCGGCAATAACAACACCACAAGGGTGTTTGATTTGATTTTTGGTTGATTAATTCAAGTATTGTGTTCCTGTTATTAACCTCCAATTGTTTCACGCATTGGTAATCCGTTATCCCTTTTATTTTAATTCTTTTTAATTAATTAAGAACATGAAATCATGGGGTTTATTAAACAAGTAAGTAACACATGTCATGTAATCATGGGGGGAAATTAAGGGATGTTTCGGGTTGGTTTTGCTCGGCTGACACCCAACCGAGAGCCCCATGGCTCTCGGCTTGCTTTGGTTCGCACCACCAACCGAGACCTCGTGTCTTGGTGTGGCTGGTCTCGGTCGGCAGCAAGAACAAGGGACCCCGACGTGAGTCGGGGCGGCCTTGTGGTTGTGTTTGGGGGTCTCGGCAGCAGCCACCACCACCGGCACACAACCGATGGCGGTTTTGGGTCAAGCAGGGGGAACCGCGGCGGTAGCAGGGAGAACCACCAGCACACAGCCGGTGGGAACTTCGTTGTGGTCTGCGGCTAGCCGAGAGGAACCACCGGCTACAGCCGGTGGTGTGGTTACACAAGCAGTGTCAACCGGCCGAGCCGGTTTGCCACTGTTAAGGGTGTGTTTGGTTGGTCCGGTTCATGGGGTTTTCGTTCCGGTTCACATGTGTCTAAAGTAAAAGTCACGGGTCCAGTTCATGACTAAAATTGTACAAGTATTAATTTTTACAAGTTATGTTATTTAACAAGAAAATAAATTAATTAAACATGACTAATAATTAATTAAACTAATCATGAACTTAGGTTAATATTATTTATGAAATAATACACGTTTTAATCTAAGTATTTATTTATTTAGTTTAGACTATAGTATTAATTAATTATTAAGACATGGAATGTAATTAATTAATAAACATGACTTAGGTTTTAATTAATATAATATTAATACATGAATAACCTGAGTATTTTATACACCTTAATTTAATTAAATCATGCTTATATTTAATTAAATCATATAGCCTATAGTTTATTTTATTAACATCTAAATATGGAAACTTTCTATTTCAGGAAACTTACTATTTTTAGAAACTGGTCTATTTTAAGAAGTTAATCTATTTTTGGAAACTTTATATTTTTGGAAACTTTATATTTTTGGAAACTTTCTATTTTTGGAAACTTTCTATTTTAAGAAACCTGCTATTTTTTGAAAGTTACTTATTATTACACAACAAGTATAATAATACAAGAAATACAAGTAATACTTAATCAGAATACATATAATACATGATAAACACAACATAACCTTAAAATCAGTAAAAACAAGACAAGAACATATAAAACAAGCTAAGACATGATATAATCAGTTACGTACTTAATAAACAGAATACTTATACATGTATCCTATTTATGTAGCCTTAGTGAGATCGAAGTAGGACTTCCATTCTTTCGTCTTCTTCGTTCATTGGACATAAGGTACGGATTTCCCGTCCCTTCAGTATGGACATTCTTTCCTTATTAGGATTCCCCGTTTGCAGCCAATTGTTTTCCCAGTATTGTTTTATGTTTGATACTTATGTTAGAATAATTGCCTAAGCCATATACATGCATGACCAGTGTCACCTAGTTATGGAGGTACCATAACCATAACACTAGAGGCACCAGTGTTATGACTTCCCCATGGCGAAGTGATTGCTCGTGGCGTCCCTTTTCAGTTTTAGCCATTATTATATTATCATGTGGGGCGTATGGGTGCATCCTAGTTACATGTTTACCAATATTATCAGAGTGAATGTGTTGTGTGCCTTGCATCCTTCACTAGGAGTTGATCCCTCCTACCCAGACTATTTAATTAGAGGCAACCCCTCTAATTGCATGACGAGGTCTCTCCTCTAAGTATTCATGCACGGTGGAACCTCATAACCTATATGGGCTATTGGCTAATTAATACTGATTTTACATAGAAACATAAGTCTTTTCAAACTATAAAACCAGTTTTATGAACATGTTCCAGGTTACTTAGGACTTATAATTTTTTGCTACTATTAGTTTTATGCTTATGTTATTCCATGCTATGCTTGTATATCCGTGCACTGAGCGTTATGCTCAGCCGTTTTCCTTTCATGTTCCCAAACGGCAGGTACTCAAGGGCGCTCGTAGACTTTAAGCGTACGTACATATGGATTGGAAGCTATCTGGCCTTCTCTACTTTATGAATTTCATCATACATTTTGCTACTTATTTCTTTGGACATTGTTTAGTCCTTTTCCTTTATAGTACTTAAGTTTGTGTGTGATGAGCTTATACTTGGAGTACCGATGTTTGTTTCAGGTATTTCCTTTCATGGTCATTTAATGTTTTTAAGACATTTACCTTGTATGCTTTGATGACACGCCATAATCACGCGTGACATTCTATTTACCAAAATAGGGTGTTATAGTTTTTGTTTGAAGTAAATGAAGTTAGATGTAAAAAAATAGTTTATATAGTAGGGTTAGGGTAGAAATTGCAAATATGGAATAGTTTTGGACCTAAAAGCAATAAGATAGTTTAAAGGGTAGTTAATAACTATTGGTAATAATAAGTGTGAAAACACTTATCCTTTTACCACTTATTTCCAATAATAACAAGACCAAAACGTGTAGTTTATGTCGTAAAAGTCGGAATTATGCGTGGTTTGTGTTTTTATTGTGTTTTAGGACCAAAAGATGAAAAAGGAAGAAAACACGGGCTTTCACGGGCTTTTATCGAAGAAAACGAGAAAAGACGAAGTCAAAAGATCAAGAGTGCAAAAAGAACGGAAGTCCAAGGCCTATTCTGAAGATTTATCAAAGAAAAAGTCTAAATACGGAAGTTTAATGAAGTCGAAGAACTCAAGTCTAATTATAGAAGAAAATTATATGACGAGTTCAAATCCCGAGACGACGTCGAGAAAGACAAAGAATTTAAATCGAGTTGAGCCGAGAAGAAAGAAAGAGGAGGCAACACATGCACCTCCCCATTTTCCTATAAATACCCTCCTAAACACATTAGGAGGGTTGGTTAGCTAGTTTTATTTTCTTTGCTTTAGTTTTCATTTTAGAGAGAGAAAGTGTTTAACTTTCTCTCACTAAAACTTCATCTTTTCTTTCAAGTTAAGCTTTCTTTAATCTTTGTATTTGAGTTTTATTAATCAAAAAGTTCAAGTTCAAGCTTTTAATTTTCAATCTTTTTCATCCGTTCTTGATTTCACTTTTGTTTTAATTCGAATTTCAAAACTTCGTGTGTGATTTTTATGTTTTGTTGATTAAAAAGTTAATCTTTTGATTCCTTACTAAGCTTTTATACGATATAAGCTATAAGCTTGTTGTGCTTATTGGCTTATTTCATATATTTAGCTTATTGCTTTTTAGTTTTTTTAAAACGTTTCATCCTTTAAAAAGTTAATCTTAGAAAGTTTGCTTATTTGGTGATTTGATAAGTTTTCCATTCGTAGCTTATTGAGTCCCCTTATTATTGGCCTTGTTGAGTTTTTGACAAATGCTTATTGGTACTGCTTATTGAGCTTTTAGCTTTTCTTCATTTTCGGATTATTTGTGTTCATCGCAATATTGAGCCTTTACACATTCCGACGCCTCATTCCGATAGGTTGCTTGTTTGTATCGCAATAACCCAAGGGGGTTTTACTTTGCGATCACTTGGTTTTTTCCCCCTTATTCCGATCTGGGATTGCAATTGCTCATTTCCCCCTTATTCCGGTTCTATCCTAAACTCTTTTCGATTCACTATTTTATATTTTCCAATATTAAAATAGGGATCTCTTTAGTCGTCTCTTCCTTAGCAAGATTTAAACAAAGTGCACAATGTCCTAAGTGTAGGGGAGTTTACTCCCACATGCTTAAACATTGAGGACAATGTTTATCTCAAGTGTAAGGGGAACTTCTATCGAATTTAAGTGGCCTTTTCCTTGTATTTGTCCTCATTTTAACCGGAAAATCAAATTTTCGACATTTTTCAAAAAATTTAATCTATTTTGGCCTATTAGTTTTTCCCTTTGTATAGTTATTTTCTTTCCTTATTAGAATAAATTTTTAATAAAGTGGTTTTAATTTTCAAACGTTGTGAATCTTTTGACTCAACCCGAGTTTACTTGTCTAAGTTTACTCTACCTAGTATCCTTAACGTGTTTAAGTCAAGTTTTGCTAGGCTTTTATATAGGGAGCTATAAAACGCGAAAGTCTTAACTCTCACGGGTTAAGAACAAGAACTTTTCGCAAGTTCCTATAATTGATCCTAGAGAGTCGTTTATCAAGGGAAATTTAAAATGCGATTTCTAAACTTGAAAGAGTAAGAATTTGCAAGATCCTATAGGCGACTCGAAAACCCAAAACTTTGATTTAATAGGCTAAGCATCCACGAGTCTCATTCCTTGAGATTTTAAACTGTGGAGAACGAGAGATGATAGAGTCAATTATAAGTTAGGTATTCTTTCGTGAATTTATGTGAGTTAATTATAAGCCTATTCTCCCATCGCTTGTTAATAAATTTATCTGCAATAAATAAGGTTGTACGATTTGAAAAGTTACTTAGCTTCTAGCCCAAGATCGTTTAAAAGTTGCTCGGTATGGATTAGAGTTCATAGCCAAGGCATAACTTATTGAAGCGGGATGCGAAGATTGGCGAGTCTGAAAAGGCCCTAACAAGGCATGAGGGCTACATTTTGTTGCTAAAGATCCCAAGGGATGTGAAGAATCATTTATCGAAAATCAATATGAAGGATCGAGACACACGACGAAAAGCAAATACTCCCCAAAAGTCATGGAGAAGTCTATCCGAAAAGACCCTAGCAAGGTATGAGGATAAATAGATCCAAGTCCTTAAAGGAGGCGGATCGTTGTATATCAAAGTCTAAAGTAATTATTGGTGAAAAATGAAGAAGTCGTGGTCCATATATGAAGAATCTCTCAAAATTTCAAGTGAAGAAATTCCTATTATGAAGAGAAGACCATTATTTCATGAACGTCTCTCAAGATTTGAAGTATGAAGTCGCTGCCAAATATCGGTCCGAGAAAGGTCTCAAATCGCGAAGCGAGTTATGCCAAGATATGAACTTTTTGAGGTCCCGAGAAGCAGTTTTAAAAGATTTTGTCCTTTAGCTAACTATTGATTAAATCATTCACTTTATTTTCAGCCTAAATAACTATCGAAATAATTCAAACAATGCATCCTCGTGATCATTCAAGACAACAATAAAATATAAGAGATACACCTAGGAATAAGGGAGTCTAAGTGAATAATTGGCCCACGTGAGTTCGTGGTAGTTTGCTAACTTATAATAACAATGATCTCGTTTTTAAGCTTGGTTTGGAGAAAGTGAAAACTTGAGGATGATGAGCATTCATGACATTTCCAAAACCCTAAGGTATGTTTTTGATTTCTTTACTTTGAATGTTTATAGTTTTCTATCTCTTTAATAAAGGCCAACGTGGATTGATTATGATGAAAAATGTAATCGAGCTTTGTAACTAATGCATTACATGAGGACATTGCAATGGTCAAGTGTAGGGTATTTGATAGGTGTGAAAACACCCATCTTTTTACCACTTAATTACAATAATAACCAAGCCAAAACGTGTATTTTATGTCGTAAATGTCGGAATTATGCGTGGTTTCTGTTTTTGTTGTGATTTAGGACGAAAAGGTGAAAAGTGGAGAAAACACGGGCATTCACAGGCTTTTATAGAAGAAAACGACAAAAGACGAAGTCAAGAGATCAAGAGTGCAAAAAGAACGGAAGTCCAAGGCCTATTCTGAAGATTTATCGAAGAACAAGTCTAAAGATGGAAGTTTAATAAAGCCGAAGAACTTGAGTCTAATAAATAAAGAAAATATAAGACGAGTTTAATTAATCCTGAGACAAAGTTGATTAAGTCGAAGAACTTAAAAAACGAGAAGACGTGAAGAAAGAAAGAAAGAGGAGGCAACACATGCACCTCCCCATTTTCCTATAAATACCCTCCTAAACTCATTTAGGAGGGTTGGTTAGTTTTAGTTTTAGGAGTAGGAGTAGTTTAGTTTTAGAGAGAGAAAGTGACAGTTTCTCTCACTAGAACTTTAATCTTTCATCTTCCTTTCTTGTTTTTAATTGAATCTTTACTTTTACGCTTAATCTTGTTTTAAATTTAATCTTTTTAATCTTTCTTGTTAATCACGTTATTGTTTTCATAATCTTTTTCATCAAGTTTTTACATGAAGTTCAAATCTTTTAATTTTCGTGTGTTTCTTTTGATGTTTTTATGAGTTTTAACCTTCTCTCTAGCTTATTGATAGCTTATTAGAGTTGTTCTTAGCTTATTGTCCTTGAAAAAGTGCTAAAAAGTTGCTTATTTTCGTCATACATCTGGTTCCTATTTTTTAGGAACGTCTGATTCGATTTTGGAACTTTTCATAAAGTTGCGAAATTGAACTTTTCATAAGTTGCGAAATTGTACTTTTGTCTGATTCGATTTTGGAACTTTTCATAAAGTTGCGAAATTGAACTTTTCATAAGTTGCGAAATTGTACTTTTGTCTGATTCGATTTTGGAACTTTTCATAAAGTTGCGAAATTGAATCCTCTACAAAGTTGCGACATCTTGTTCCAAGTTGCGAAATCATTGTTTTTTCAATATTGCGAAATCTGATTCGATTTTTCAATTATTGCGACATTGTGCACTATTGCGACATTGTGCACTATTGCGACATTCTACAATTATTGCGACATTGTGCACTATTGCGACATTGTGCAATTATTGCGACATTGTGCACTATTGCGACATTGTGCAATTATTGCGACATTGTGCACTATTGCGACATTGTGCAATTATTGCGACATTGTGCAACATTGCGAAATCTTTCATTTTCTAGCAATTGCGAAATTGTGTCTTTTGCTAATTGCGGAATTATGTCAATTTTGACATAATTGCGAAATCTTGGGTTTTAATTGCAAAATTAATTCATAATTTTTTATTAATTGCGAAATTATGTCATTTTTGTCCAATTTTATTTTTAAACTTATTTCTCCCGCCATTTTTACTTAGTTTATTTTAATTGTTTCGTCTTATTTTTACGTCAATTTATTTTTACTCGTTTTGCCTTAATTAATTTTCGTAATTTTAATTTCTCGTCACGCTTTTAAATTCCCGTCATTTATTTTAAATTAGAGTTAGATTTACTTTAACGTCATTTTCATACACGTTTTGCATATTTATTTTAAAACAACCAAAAATATTTGTTTCACCAAAAACAATTGAGTCGTACTTTCAACCGTGATCAATTCGAGAAGATTCCGAGAATTAATCTGAACCCCATGCAAAAACCTAATATTAATTTTCAGCCTAAATAACTATCGAAATAAGTCAAACAATGCATCCTCGTGATCATTCAAGACAAAAGTAAAATATAAGAGATACACCTAGGAATAAGGGAGTCTAAGTAAATAATTGGCCCACATGAATTCGTGTTAGTTTGCTAACATATAATAAAAATCATCTCGTTTTTAAGCTTGGTATGGGGAACGTGAAACTTGAGGATGATAAACGTTCATGGCAGCTAAAACCTCAATGTAAGTCTTTGATTTCATTACTTGTTTCTATCTTTTTATTTTCCTTAATGTTTAGTATTTAATAAAAGCCAAGGTGGGTTATTTATGATGGAAAATGTAAACCGTGCTTTAAAATTAATACATTGCATGAGGGCCTTGCAATGGTCAAGTGTAGGGGATTTAGTAAGTGTGAAAACACTTATCCTTTTACCACTTATTTCCAATAATAACAAGACCAAAACATGTAAATTATGTCGTAAAAGTCGGAATTATGCGTGGTTTGTGTTTTAGGACCAAAAGATGAAAAAGGAAGAAAACACGGGCTTTCACGGGCTTTTATCGAAGAAAATGAGAAAAGACGAAGTCAAAAGATCAAGAGTACAAAAAGAACGAAAGTCCAAGGCCTATTCTGAAGATTTATCGAAGAAAAAGTCTAAAGACGGAAGTTTAATGAAGTCGAAGAACTCAAGTCTAATTATAGAAGAAAATTATATGACGAGTTCAAATCCCGAGACGACGTCGAGAAAGACAAAGAATTTAAATCGAGTCGAGCCGAGAAGAAAGAAAGAGGAGGCAACACATGCACCTCCCCATTTTCCTATAAATACCCTCCTAAACACATTAGGAGGGTTGGTTAGCTAGTTTTATTTTCTTTGTTTTAGTTTTCATTTTAGAGAGAGAAAGTGTTTAACTTTCTCTCACTAAAACTTCATCTTTTCTTTCAAGTTAAGCTTTCTTTAATCTTTGTATTTGAGTTTTATTAATCAAAAAGTTCAAGTTCAAGCTTTTAATTTTCAATCTTTTTCATCCTTTCTTGATTTCACTTTTGTTTTAATCCGAATTTCAAAACTACGTGTGTGATTTTTATGTTTTGTTGACTAAAAAGTTAATCTTTTGATTCCTTACTAAGCTTTTATACGATATAAGCTATAAGCTTGTTGTGCTTATTGGCTTATTTCATATATTTAGCTTATTGCTTTTTAGTTTTCTTAAAAAGTTTCATCCTTTAAAAAGTTAATCTTAGAAAGTTTGCTTATTTGGTGATTTGATAAGTTTTCCATTCGTGGCTTATTGAGTCCCCTTATTATTGGCCTTGTTGAGTTTTTGACAAATGCTTATTGGTACTGCTTATTGAGCTTCTAGCTTCTCTTCATTTTCGGATTATTTGTGTTCATCGCAATATTGAGCTTTTACACATTCCGACGCCTCATTCCGATAGGTTGCTTGTTTGTATCGCAATAACCCAAGGGGGTTTTACTTTGCGATCACTTGGTTTTTCCCCCTTATTCCGATTTGGGATTGCGATCGCGTATTCCGACGGGACTTAAGGTCATTTTAAGTTGAAACTCTGCCAAAATTTTGTTACATTCCGATACTTGAACATTGCGACAGAAGGGTTTTCATACATTCCGATAGAATTGATAATCTGTATTCCGATCTGACATTCCGATAGGACAACATTGCGACATAATTGACTTGGTTACATTCCGATGGTTATTAAGATGGATTATTCCGATGGCTTTGTTTTAATCACATTCCGATGATTCTGAGTTTAGTACATTCCGATAGATTGGTTTATTTGCATTCCGATAGTTTAAGCTCCTAAGTTTTAAAGTTTTATGAGGTTTTAAGTTCTAAATTTACTTATTAAGTTTTTAATCATTTACATTTTACTCAAGGACAATTTATTTGCTTAAAATAGATAATCAACCAAACCTTTTTATTCTCCACCAAGAACGACTGAGTCGCACTAATTAACGGTAATCAATTCCGATTTTAACCACCACCAAGTGGCCTAGTGGTAAGGTCCTTGACTCTCAAACAAGAGGTCAAGGGTTCAAATCTCACTAGGTGTGTACACTTGGGGGTGGCCACGGAGGTTCACCTGCGACGACTCCGGGCTATCCAAAAGGGTAGTCGCTCTGGGATTAGTCGGCTCGCAATGTTGAGTCGGAAACCTAGGTATACCCAAAAAACGGTAATCAATTCGAAAAGATTGGAACGAAATTTTTTTATACTCGGCCAAAAACCTGGTATTAGGTAAATTTTGAAAATATTTACGGGGCTCGGGTTACGTAAATACTTTTCAAAAGTTAAAATGCATCATAAATATGACAATATGGTTTCCTGGCATGACTTAACACGTAATTAAAACGAAATCGTCAAAAATATTAATTATCATAACAATTGATAATAAAATATAAAATATCGGGCATCCGTTGGTATCGTGATCCTTGGAAGTTCACGTTGTTCATTGATTTTGAGTAAACTCGTTGTAAAAGGTACGCGGGTGATTTTAAATCAAAAACTTTGATTTAAATAAATATGGAAAAATAAAATAAAAATTTTACAATTCCATGTAAAGTATTATCAATGATCAAAAAATACTTAAAAAGTATAATTTATTAAAATTATCATGATCTCAGGATTTACATAAAAGAATACAAGAAAATGTAATATGTTGGAAATTTTAAGCAACACGAATAAAAGTATAATATAATACCTAGGAAAAATACGAGTTCTTACAGTCTAACCCCCCCCCCCCCCTAAAAGGAACTCGAGTCCCCCAGAGTTCTACTAGAGACAGAAGAAGATGCAAACAAAAGGAGGTACATAGTTTAGAACTGATTAATTGCTTCCTAGGTAATTTCTGCACCACGACGTACCTTAACAAGTAGAATTCACTATGCTTCAGTTTCTTAACTCCTTTTCGAATAAGATTTTCAAACTTGGATTAGAATAATGACCTTTCAGTATGGAGAAATATCAAGAGATAGAATGAACACAAGAATTGCTTGACGACAAGGTGCGATAAAATAAATCAAGGTTGTTAATTCACAAGGAGTCACAAATCGCGTAACTGTAAAACATGACAATTTTAAAATGTAAAATCTGATTACGAAGGAAATAGAAGGGAAAAATGAATTACCTATGAACATTTAAAATGAAAGTTGTCACAATTACATGTTTAGCATTTTGTATTACTTTCAAATTTAGCTTAAGTATTTTCTTGATTAAAAGAAAATTTTACAAGGTTTAGTGATTTGAGTTCAAACTATATAAAATGAGTGGGTAAGCAGTTGCTAAATCTTTTTCTTGATCAGGATTTTAAAGTAAAAAGTAGAACATTTCAAAATAGTTATCTCTATCAGCTTAAGAGCTTTTTGATGACCGTATGAAATTATTGCTAAAAAAACTCAGGTTTATCGTTCCCATTAGAGAAAATCAAGTTTCCAAATTATTTAGAATCGTTGTTAGAATTTATAAATTGAATTGATAATTTCATTAGGTTGAAAGTATAGTATGACATAATCAAATACATTTAAAAGATACAGCTTGACATCCTTTTTAAACACTAGCTATAAATCTATCGAAGAGGATGTATAGATTCGCCATTAAACTTGAAATGATTATTTTGGTAATTTAAACACTTGATAAAATGTGTAAAATGTTCGTAAAAATTTATAATAATTTTTAGAAATCCAAGAAGACGTTTAATGCACCAAATAGTAAACATGTGACATATTCTGGTTTACAAAAGGTGACAAGATAACATACAATATGAAACGAATAATAACCAACAATCAGTATACGAGTAATAGCACGATGGATTAAACGTAATTCGTATCAATTCTTAATGGTCATGATGGAATAGATGCATCGATGATAAGGACAATATGAAAAAAGGATTTAGCAATGATTAATTCACGAGTGCGGTTGGCGTCACCAACAACGGCTTATTAAGTTCTCGGTGATCGATACACGATCGAAAGAGAAAACCACACAATAAATTTTCGAATCAAAGAAAATTCTTATGAAGTCACTTGAGAGTAATTCCAGTGAGATGAACAACATTAGCAATGAGAGGCGAAATCAATACGTGGTTCACATGAATGAATTTCAAGACGATATAGTCTAACACACATCATGACAAATATACGAAATCATTTTTCACGTCCAATCAGAAATCATTATCCACGTCCAGAGTCGTTTTGAAGGTCTACCAAAATAGATAGAGAAGGTCGATCTATGTAGAAGCATAGCAACGTTGAAAATTTCAAGTCTGGTATCAATGGTAAGAAATTAGACAAGCGGTAACAAGAATTATATTACGGAAGAAGATGAGGTAACAAGTAAGGAAAAGGTCGTTGAGTAAGGATATACGTGCTTGAGACATGTACTTTGTTTCAAGAAAAATAAGGGTTCATATGTGTATGTCGCGAACGGGTGCTACTCGCATAAGATGTAAAAGTTTTCTAAACTTTATCTATCTAACTTTTTAAAGAACATAAATAAAAAATTGGTTCTTGGTCAAATATTTAAGGTGGCTACTATTCGGTCTCGCATGGCTTCTTCTAAATTACGCATAGGTGATTAGGCCATGCAAAATTTAGGGACCAGAAATGCGATGCTCAGCTTTGTCAAACCAGTATTACATGTCATATGATTTAAAATATGTATATAATGCCATTTATAAAATCAGAAATCAAAATAATTTATGAAACTTTTGGCCAGTAACTAATTGGCTAGATATTTAAATCAACAATTTTATTGTTACAAGAATTCTTTACCAGACCAATTGTTGAAAAATTTGTGAAAATACATTGTAAAATTAATGTATATTAAATGTATAGGATAACATTCAAGTATTTAATAAGGCCCAAGTGAAACCTTTTATAAAATGATTCGTAAACTATACTAGTTTGAGTTTATAGGGTAACTTATAAAATAGCGAGTGGGTTACATGAGGGTAATAGAGAGTAGTTCAATACAATCAATGAAATGGTTATAAGTTGATAAAGTTTCAAAAGGTTTAGTCGGAATCGTCATGAGACACGTGTCAAAAATGATAACGAAAATGTGGGCATGAGAACTTCAAATCTTGATAAAATCCGTACGTGTTCATATTGTAATTTATTTGACCCAAATATGCTTCTAAAGAAGTAGAGCATCAGTTCCCAAATATTGCAACTACCCCGAAAAGTTTCTATTTTAGAAAAGTTTAGGAATTTAACACGTAAATACTAATGCATAAAAATGTACATATTTTTTGAAACATATAGTTCATCACTGGTTTATCAACTCACTTGGTTCCAAAAGTTCAAGATATCCGTATGTATGACTGAACTCAAAGTTACTAGTTTTAACGTTTTCAAACGCATTTAATGTTTTTAGTTGTAAAATATCATTAGTCAAAGTTTTACGAGCTCACACAAACTCAAAAACGCTTCAAACATATTTTTAAAGTCTATCCGCTTTAACTTTTAAGTTTGACTTTTGGGTTTGACCAGACCAAATGACTCACTAAATGACATTCTTAAGACTCGAAGTCTTAAGAAATTGGGTGTAAAACGAGGTTTTGAACAACTTTCTAGTTTTACTCGAAACTTGAAACAGATAAAAAAATGGACGAAAATGCACTTGCATTAAATCTATCAACAAAATGATATTTTTGGAATATGCAGAATTTAGTTCTTAAATTTTACAATTACAAATGAGCGTAACTTGCTCGTTTTTTAGATTTATAGGTCGATTTTTTTATGTCCTAAACGAACATCTCAACAAGTATAAATATATTTTTATGTCTAAAAGTTTATAAAGATATTTTCTCGACATCGTTAAATTATCTGTAAATCTTCTACACAAATTATATTTTTCGACATACCTTGAAATTAAATCCAGTTTCATAATAACCCAGAATTAATGTACACATAAGACTTGTGGGTTCTATAAAGACGAAAAAGAATAGATTGTATAATTAAGCATGTAAAGTAAACGTAGTATAAAAATTATTCAAGAATGCCAACAATAAACTAAGAAATCAAAAACGGTGCATGACATCCGTGTCTTCGATTTCAAGATGCAATGCAGGAAGATCTCTTGGCGGCGTAATTTTCCAAAATCACAAGACATATCAAGAAAGAAATGGAACATTAACGGGTTGCACTCCCAGAGCTAGGAGGTTTAATGAAAAAGGAGGGTAAAAGTTTATAGAAGTAGAATCGTGTTCCAAACAATTGTCACATAATAGAGGATGAATTACAAGATGACGATGGTAATTTCAAGGTACAAATGGACGTTGAAATTCAAAGTCGAAACGTAGAATGGTCAATGAAGTAATATTTAATCGATATACAAGTGTCGCGTAAAATGGTGACGTAAAGGTCAATCAAGGTTACAAAAACTCACGATATTATTCAACACGGATTTCATGGAATGCTTCAAGATGTGTGACTCACACGATGCCCTTTAGTCTTTTTGGAGGTACATTGAGCTACACAATGGTCGATAGACTATTTTATTAAGACATCCAATCACAAATAGTCGAATAACAATTAGGATATCTAAATAGATATTTTAAAGAGATTTAACAATGGAAGTAACGCACAGGGCAGTAAAATGAAATTCAGAAGTTTCATTGAAAACAACACTTATTTTATCCCGAACAATGGTATCACGAGAGGACGACAACATGTAACAGTGAGTCGAGAAAAACAGACGGTTCAAAACGAACGAGTATATGAGGTCAGTCGTATCATGCATAAATAAAATAGCAATAGTACTCAGAAAAGTGAGTATGAACAGGCGGCAGCATACGCGCTCCGAATACAAGTATGTAATGTCATAACAATATAAAATCATTGCAACAAGGTCAATTCACAAGAATAAGAATTCAATAAATGCAGTAAGAGCATATGTAATCAAGTAATATCCAATGATAATTCAGGAAGCACAAAGGCTTTGAAAAGACATATTAATTATCTTCATTAGGGTAATGTAATATTTCAAAATGTAACTCAAGAGATGAAATACTACAACGATAATTAAAAGTAAATAATAAGGATTAGAGAGTTACCCGCGCAGATATCGAACAACAATAACAGATTTTGTGTTTGACACTTAGAAACATGAAATATTTGAACTTTCGGTTATAGAATAAGTTTTGAAAACGACTCAGTTCCCTATAACCATCGCTCTGATACCAATCTGTTAGACCCCCAAAATCAGGCAAGGGAACAACTAGGCAGCAAGGGGGTTCCATGTCATGGTACAAGAAACAATGAATTACTGTTGACACAAAGTTGACGTAATAAAAACATATACATTACATCATCAACATCAGAGTTTTTTAAAAAAAGGTCCCAGAGTTTTATATGCGGAAAAATTTATTATTTCATCATGATTTATAACATATAATTACCAAAATACAAAAAAATCTTCTAACGGTTTTTAGATAAAACCAAAGTTTAATATACACAGAAATCTCCAAGCTGCGATAATATCCTATGGGCTCTCATCCAAGCAAAGCTAAGTAATAATACCTGAGATTAAACATGTAAAATCGTCAATGAAAACTGTTTGAAAAGCATACAAGTCTGGATAGCATACAAATTTTTTAAATGGATGTGTTCCACCATGTAAAATCTCACCCCGCGTTTAGAAACAATGTACAAGTAAAAAGGGGCTATGAAATCACCTTAGCCACGAGGTAAGTAAGTCATTGTACTCAGAAGTCGAGTAGACAAAGTAGTAGCATGACGATCACCGATTATATGGATGCCCGGTAAACACGAAAACCGCAACCTATCAAAATAAGGCGCGCATTAAGACTCGAACTCAAATATCGACATATACCAAGTATAATATGACTTTAAATATTTTCAAAGTATTCATACATAGAAACTAGTGACACGAACCATGTGAATCCATACTATCCCATTTATCCAACACTACAGGTTTAAACACTTGCACTCATGAAATTGACCCGTCATAAGACGCCAAGTCAACACAAGTCAAAATATCCCTTTACATCACTCGGAGCAGAAACTAAGTCATTTATATAATGACTAAACACTTGAGTAAGTCACCAAGTCCAATAGTGAATACTCAAACTCACGCAACACAAACATTGAACTATGTGTCAAAAATACAAATCAGCAAGTACACTTCAAATGTACATTCCGATCTACCCTATCTAGACTTGTCCGATTTCGATGAAACTTGGTGAAAAACTCAATCATAACCTGATTAAAACTCAGTATAAATTTTATTCAATGATTTTGTTAGGACCATTGTAATAGTTATTGTAATAGGTAGACTAGGAGGTATGTAGTTCCTCCTGGTCCTAGTAGTAGTAGGAGCAAGTCGTGCTCCTGGTCCTAGTCAAAGTCAAACTTTATTATTTATTTAATATTCTGTTAGGATATGCATTAGATATGTTAGGAAAGGATATGCATATCAGTTTTACACGTTTTGTTTAATGCTGTATTAGGGTTTCCTTGTAGTATAAAAGGAACCTTAGGCAGAAGGGTTAGGGACATCTTGATCAAACGTAGTTCTAGTCATTATCAATATTAGAAATCCTTAGAAAGGATCAAGTCTTTATAGTTATTATGTTCTTCTTTATTATATTTGTATTCTGCATTCATATTGTGTATAGAGTCTCTCTGTGAATTGACTTGTGATTACAGAAGTCGTTCACCGTTCCTGACAGGTTGCAAGATCTACATCTAGTAGACCCTACAAGTGGTATCAGAGCCTGGGAGGGTCTCTATACAAGAAGAATCAAGTTTTTTTATTACTGACATTTTTGTTTTATCATGTCTGCCTCAACTTCTACTCAAACAGGAAAAGACAGCACTCCTAAAATTGTGCAACCTCAGCAGATCGTTGCTACGGTTTCCAACACGAATGGTAAATTCCCTCTTCTGAAAAAGGACGAATATGATAGTTGGGCAATGAAGATGGAATGGTGGATCACCAATACTGATCAAGACCTTTGGAAGGTTATTCTGAATGGGAACAACAGGAAGCTAACTGGAAGAGACAAGAATGGTAATATTACTCTTCTTGACCCTAAATCTCATGAAGAAATCATAGCTATTCAGAAGGAGGTCACAGCAAAAACTATTTTGCTTCAATCTCTTCCTGATGATCACATGGGTGACTTCTACCATTTGGATGATGCCAGAGAGATCTGGAATGGTATAAAAGCAAGGTTTGGTGGGAATGAGGAGTCAAAGAAAATGCGAAGATCCATGCTGAGAGATGAATTCACAGAATTCAAAATCTCAGAAACTGAAGGTTTACATCAAGGGTATGATGGTGATATTAATGCAAGGTTTCTTAGAGCCTTACCCTACTCATGGAATCAAGTGGTAATCTCTCTCAAAGCAAAAGGTGGGCTTGACTATCTCAATTTTGATGATCTATTTCATAAGCTCAAAACTTTTGAACCTCATGTGAGAGGATATTCAAGTGATTCTTTTCCCACTCCTGCTAATTCTGCCTTTGTGAGTTCTATGGCATCCAGTCCCATGTCATATGCTAGTAGTCCAAGCAATACTGTGTCTTCTCAACATACTTTTCAGCATACTTCTGCTCCTGATCCTACTGCCAAGTCTGGTAGTATGGTAGAAGCCGTTCTTCATTCTTTTGTGGCTGATGTTGATGCTCAACAACAACTTGCTTTTGATGACTTCAAATAGGTCGATAAACTTGACCTGGATGAAATGGATCTTAAATGGCAGATGGCCATGCTCACTCTTAGGGTTCACAAGTTTGAGAAGAAAGCAGGTCGAAAATTCAATTACAACCCATGGGAGCCAGCAAGATTCGACAGAAGCAAGGTTCGATGCTATAACTGCCAGCAACAAGGTCACTTTGCAAGGGAATGCCCTAGCAAGAATGACTAGGAGAAGAGCAGGTACTCAGCTTTTAAGGTTCAGGAGGTAAAAGATGACAAGAAGGCATTGGTATCTGTTGACTCTATGGTCAACTGGAATGATCATCAGACTACCACTTTGGAATCAGCTGAATCCTCGACTGACGTGTTTGCAATGATTGCTGGGAATTTATCTGATGCAGAAGAAGTAGACGAGTTTGCTCTTATGGGCATCTCACCTCAGGTACAACATTGTCCTCTTGGTTGTCATGATAAATACTCAGAATTGTTGTCCCAATTTAATGAAGTAAATGATCAGAATGATAAGTATTTTTTAGAGGTTCAAGCCTATAAGGCTTCATTAAACACATTGGAACAACAAAAGAGGTGGCTACAAGATACTCAACGTGAGTATGAGGATAAAATTAGGATACTGAGCATCGATTTAGAAAACACAACTAATATGCTTAAATATACAGAAAAGGTAAGAGATGCCAGTATCAAAGAAAAACAGGAGATGCAAGAAAGATTAGATGCTACAATGTTGAGATTTGAAAAATGGCAAAAGGCACCTAAAAATCTTTCAAAATTAATCGATAGTAGCATGTCTGGTAGGACTAAAAGAGGATTAGGATTTGATAAATATATTGATTCAGAAGATGTTTGATTTATCTTTTTTGAGTGTCTTTGATGCCGACAAAGAGGAAGAGGGAGAACCTAGTTACAATAGGTTTAAACCAACAGCAGAAATGCATGATGTCCCTCCCCCTCTTACTGGAACTTTCATGCCCACTTCTAGGCATAATGACTTGGATGGATCACTGATGCATGAGTCCCCAAAAAGTTCTACTAATTCTAATGACTTTGTCTCGTGTACTTTTAGTGACAAAGCCAGTGACTCTGCATCAAGTGGTTCAAGTGAAGAGTCAAGACCTACAAGTTCCAAGAAGAATGATCATGCTGCTACGAGTGCTAGGAAGTGTGAAGAGAAAGTTACTTTTAAGTCAACTGTGTCTGGTCCTGGTTTATTGAGTCCTAGGAAGTTTGATACTCCTAGAATTGTGTGTAATAATGTTAGCAGTATGAAACAATATCATTCTAATAAAAGGTCTATTAAAACATGTTTTGTTTGTGGAAGTGCATTTCATTTGATTAAAGATTGTGATTTTTATGACACACATGCTTCTGTTAATCAAGCATTTCCTTCTCCTGGTCCACCAGGAGCTGCCACATATACTTCTAGAAGACTCAATCCTAGTGCTCAATCGTTTTCTTCTTCTAGAAGGTCCTCTCCATTACCTTCTGATCATTGGAGAAACATTGGATTAACAACAAATAGATCCACCAGTAACTATTTTCAAAATTTTAATCCAATTTATCCACATAATTATGACCACATGTATTTTAGTTTGGGAAGTTTGGGAACTGCTGTTAAGCCCTCAGCAGGTTGTTCTTGGTCAAACAATAATACCCATATGATGCATAGGCAAACAAGGAACAACGGTGGATCTCATCAATCTTCTGGGCTCTCTTCTAAAGATCCACAAGGCAGGCTCAAACCTGAAAAGGTTTGGGTCCCTTAAGACACTAACTTTTGCATTTTTATTATCTTGTTGTTGTAGGTTACTCCATACCAAGATCCTAGTTTAGGCATTGTTGATAGTGGTTGCTCCAGGAGCATGACAGGAAATAAAAGTCTTCTCTCTAACTTTGTACCATTTCAAGGTGGCAAGGTCTATTTTGGTGGAGGTGAAGGCAGGATCACTTGCAAAGGAACAATTAAGACGCCTAATCTAAATTTTGAGCAGGTCTACTATGTGGAAGCACTTCAACACTTCAACTTGATCTCTGTCTCTCAGATTTGTGACAAGAAGCAGTTTGTTCTCTTCACGGATACTGATGCACTTGTGCTCTCCAAAGACTTTCAGCTTCTGGATGACTCACAGGTTCTGCTCAGAATCCCTAGAAGACACAATCTCTATAGCATCAAGCTGAATGAAGTCAACCCTACTGGTCAACTAGCATGTCTGGTTGCTAAAGCCTCAGAAGATGAAGCTACTCAATGGCACAGAAGGATGGGGCATGTGAACTTCAAGACCATTCACAAACTATCAAATATGAATCTAGTCTCTGGTTTACCTCCCAATTCATTTAGAAATGATATAAATTGTATTGCTTGCAGCAAAGGCAAACAGCATAAAGCATCCTTCAAGGCCATTACTGCTCTTAGTCTTATTACTGAACCATTGTAGCTACTACACATGGATTTATTTGGTCCTACCTCCATTAGGAGCATTGATCACAAACAATTCTGTCTGGTGGTAACTGATGGATATAGCAGGTTTACGTGGGTGTTCTTCATGGCTGCCAAGAGTGAGACCTACTCAATTCTTAGAGATTTTCTTACCCTTATAGAGAACCAGTTGTCCAAGAAGGTTAAAGGTATTCGTTGTGATAATGGAACTGAGTTCAAAAATAAAGACCTCATAGCACTTTTTAATGCTAAGGGCATCAAAAGAGATTATAGTGCAGCAAGAACTCCTCAACAGAATGGTGTGGCAGAAAGAAAGAACAGGACTCTAATAGAAGCAGCAAGAACAATGCTTGCCGATTCCAAGCTTCCAACCATGTTCTGGACAGAAGCTGTTAATACTGCAAGTTATGTTTTGAATAGGGTTTCTATTACCAATCCTCACAAGAAGACACCTTATGAGCTCCTAACGGACAAAGTTCCAAATATTGCTCATTTGAAGCCTTTTGGGTGTCCTGTAACCATTCTAAATACTAGTGACTATTTGGGGAAGTTTGATGGCAAGGAAGATGAAGGACACATTGTGGGATATTCAGCTCACTCTCGGGCTTATCGTGTCTACAATCTCCAAGCCAAGCGGGTCATTGAAACTATAAATCTCAGGTATTTTGAAGAGAAGTCAAACATCCAAGGCAAGGGTCCTGAATGGTATTTTGATCTTGATTATCTTAGTGATTCATTAGGATATTTTCGTTTCAAAACTAACCATGATGTAGGTCCACAAGTGTTTGCAACTTCTAGTACAGGTGTTCCTTCTAGTCTTTCTGATTCAGATGACGAGGATGATATTTTTGTGGTTCCATCCTACTCCACCACCGTCTCTCCTACTCCTCCTAGTGATATAACTCCATTGGATGTATTGGATTCTCAAGTAGTGCTTGACACCCTTCTGAAACAACAACAAGAAGCTACTACAGCAGCTGCTCAAGGTGGCTTTGAGTTTCCCTTGAATACGCCTACTGACAAAGCTGCTCCTAGTACCCCAGCTTCTGCTCCTAGTGCTAGCTTATCACCTATTGGTACTCCAGCTAGTGAGTCTGCTTCGAATACTCGTTTCTCCAGTCCTTCTGATTTGGGGAACCATCAAAAGAAGTCTTCTACCAAGCTGGATGATATTCATAAACAACCAGTAGATGGCATTTTCAACGCTGCTTCATATGATGTTGACTTTGTTGGGGATCTCAATAACTTGGCACCAGAAGTGGAGGTAGCTTCCAATCCAGTCTTGCAATCACACAAAGATCACCCTACCACCCAAATCATCGGAGATCCTGGTTCTATTGTCAAGACACGCAGAATGCAGAAGAAGGCGTCGTCTGATCATCATGCTCTTGTGAGCTATATTGAAGATCAAACGCGTAATAATCATACGGACTTTCAACACTGTTTGTTTGCTTGTTTTCTTTCACAGGTGGAACCTAGATCGGTCACTCATGCTCTTGAGGATCAAAGTTGGGTGGAGGCTATGCAGGAGGAAATGCAGCAATTCTTGTTTCAGAATGTTTGGGTTCTGGTTGACTTACCCAATGGAAAGACAGCAATCAATACCAAATGGATTCTCAAGAACAAGAAGGATGCACGGGGAATTGTCGTGAGGAATAAAGCTAGGCTTGTCGCACAGGGTCACACTCAAATTGAGGGCATTGACTACACTGAAGTTTTTGCTCCGGTTGCAAGGATTGAGGCTATTCGTATGTTTTTGGCTTTTGCTTCTTATGTGGGCTTTACGGTGTTTCAGATGGATGTCAAGAGTGCATTTCTCTATGGAAAAATTGATGAGGAGGTGTATGTCACTCAACCTAAGGGGTTTGTAGATCCACTTCATCCCAAGAAAGTTTACAAGGTGGTCAAGGCTCTTTATGGATTACATCAGGCTCCTAGAGCTTGGTATGAGCGTCTTTCAACTTTCTTGTTAAAGAATGGCTATAGAAGAGGTACTATTGACAAAACACTATTTCTTAGGAGGAATACCAAGGACATTATCCTTGTTCAGGTTTATGTGGACGACATTATCTTTGGTTCTACTAGGAAGGAATGGTGTGATGAGTTTGAACACTTGATGAAAGGCGAATTTCAGATGAGTGCGATGGGAGAGCTTTCCTTCTTCCTTGGCCTACAAGTCAAGCAACAGTCGGATGGGATTTTCATCAGTCAAGATAAATATGTTCATGAGATCCTTCAGAAGTTCGACATGGATCCTCTTAGACCAGCAGCAACTCCTTATGAAGTTGCTAAAGTCAAACTCAAGAATGAGCCAGATCCCCCGGTCAATGTTCACATGTACAGGTCTATGATTGGCTCACTAATGTATTTGACTGCATCACGTCCGGACATCATGTTTGCCGTAAGTGCTTGTTCTAGACATCATGTGGCTCCAACAGTTTCTAACTTGAATATTGTTAAGAAGATTTTCAAGTATATCAAGGCTCAACCCAAGCTGGGCTTGTGGTATCCTAAAGAATCACCTTTTGTTCTTGAAACATATAGTGATAGTGACTATGCAGGTGCTAATAATGACAGAAAGTCTACTACTGGTGGTTGTCAATTTTTGGGTCGCAGACTTATTTCATGGCAATGCAAGAAACAGACGATAGTAGCTACTTCTTCAACAGAAGCTGGATACGTTGCTGCTGCTAGCTGTTGTGGACAAGTATTATGGATCCAAAATCAGATGTTGGATTATGGGTTCAATTTTATGAACACCAAAATTTTCATTGACAATCAAAGTACTATCTGCATTGTGAAGAATCCTGTTTTTATCAGCGAACAAAGCATATTGAAATTAGGCACCATTTTATACGGGATGCCAATGAGAAGAAGTTGATACAGGTTCTTAAAGATCATACGAATGATAATGTTGGTGATCTGTTGACAAAAGCCTTTGATGGTCCTCGGTTTAACCACTTGGTGGTTCACATTGGGATGGTCAATCCTTGAGGTCTAGGATTGAGGGGAGGCTAAGCCTAAGGGGAGGCTTAGTGTACATATTACTTTGCACAGACTAACATATTGGTAGATTTTAACAACATTTTGCATTGGTTCTGGTGGTGTGTGTTACTCCTGGTGGAGGATTTTGCTCACTTCTAGTGGTTATACTCTTTCATGACTGGCTTCTAGTCCTCATTGGTTAGCTTCTAGTCATTATTGGTTGGCTTCTGGTGGTTAAAAATTCTTCTTTGTCAAGTGCGGGTTGGCTTCTGGTACTGGTCTGGGATACTGTTCATTCTTATTGACTTTTGTTGACCACATTTTGCTTCTAGTATTGACCATTGTGCGCTTTGACTTTTAGTCAACGCATTTAAATTCTGGTATTTACACTCTTACTTAACTTTGGTAAATTGGAATTTGGAAATTATGTTAATAGGGGAAAGTGGTTACTATGTAATAACTGTCTAATTTGAAAGGGCAACCCCTCATTATTAGGGGTCAATGAACAGTTACTACCTCCATTATTTATGGTCAATTAACCCCCCCTTGACTCATTCATCTCACTCATAACACACACACATTCGATCCTACTCTCTCAACCCTAACTAAAATCCTATTCCATTCAATTAATCAAGATCCATGGCTGCCATGGTATACCAACCTGCTCACAACAAGGTCGCCTATCTAGGAGATGGTCCACATCGTGATGATTTTACTGACATTCTGGACTTCATTGAGGCTTCAAACCTAAGGTATGCTTTTACTGTATGTCCCACTATTTATGATAGTGTCATTCGTCAGTTTTGGGCATCTGCTCGTCTTGTGGTTGTGGTTGGTCGTCCACGTGAACTCCATGCTACCATAGATGGACGTTCATACGTGGTGTCTGAGGCTTCTATTCGATCTTCCCTTCATCTTCAAGATGAAGGTGGTGTTGTGTCCATCCCCAATTCGCAGGTGTTGGAGGGGATGGCTGCTATAGGGTACAATCATGGGGGGAAGTTTCACTTCCTGAAGAATAGGTTTTCCCCCTAATGGAAGCTTCTGGTGCATTTTCTGATTCATTGTTTAAGTCCCAAGTCTGGGAGTTGGGATGCTTTCCCTACTCCTTTGGCTATTGGTCTCATTTGCTTAGCACAGGGTCGAGTTTTTAATTTCTCTTGTTATTTGTTTGAGGGGATGGTTAGCAATCTATATAGTGCTGGTTCTAGGAAGAAGTTTCTGATGTATCCTAGGTTTTTACAACAAATACTGGTTTGCATTCCTCGTGATAGGACTGAGCATGTGCCTTCTAAGCTTACTGCCAAAGTGTATTATAATATGGTCCATGGGTTTAGCGGGGAGTGGAGGCCCCTTACTGAGGCCATGATGGGGCTGGCTGAGGGTCCTCCCGATGTTGTGGTTCCTCCGGTTGAACAACCTGAGGAGGAACCTCAATTGAGTGATGACCCGATGGAGGAGGAGGTTCATGCTGGTGGTGCACCTCCTGTGGTTGAGGAAGAGCCGGTTGTGGAGGTGGTGGTTGAAATACCATCCACTTCTAAGGCTGCTCCTTCTTCATTACCACATAAGTCTCCATTTGTGGAGACTCCCCCTATTAGTCCTACTCCACACTCTTCTGATAAGCCTACTAGTGCTAGTGCTCCTAATGATGACCCATTTGTTGCGTCTGGTTCCAATGACGCCTTCCCTGACCCAAGTCCTCTTGGTGGGAAAGCAGAGGAGCCTATTACACTTACTTCATTACTTGATCTTATGCACAGGTATCATGCGCGGATTCTTTCCTTGGAAGCAGATTTGAATCAACACCGGAAGCTTACTAGGGAGTTTGTTCTTCCCATGGTTGATCGCATCAAAGCCTTGGAGACTCAGCAGAGACGACGCAAGAAGCATGTGGTTCACTCTGATTCTGATGAGGAGGTTAAGGATCGTGTTGAGGATGGTTTGACTTTGTTGGCAAAGGCTGCCTTTGCTGATAAATTGTATGATGATTTGCCGGTTCCTCCGACTTCCTCCAGTGTTCCTTCTCTTGCTGCTATTCCCACACCTATGGATGGTGCTTCTGGTCCTACTGCTGGTTCCAATGCTGGTCCATCCCATGATCCAAAGGGGAAGGCTCCCATGACTGATGCTCCCTCACCACCTCGCAAGCGTACCCGCAGACAGCTTGAGGAGGATAGGTTGGGTGAGGAGGCTGCTCAACGGATGCAAGCCAAAATTGATGAAGCTGCTCGGGCTGCGGAGGAAGCGCTTCAACAGCAGAGACGAGAACAAGTGCAGCATGATGCAATGCATTGGAATGAAAGTGATTGGATGCAGGTGTTGACTATTCTTACCAAGGATTATTCCCAGTTCACTGATCTTCTGGGTGCGGATGTGGATGAGCATAACTGTATTCCTCGGACCATGGTGTTGATGCGCAAGCATCAGTTGGCGCTTGCTGCACAGCTTCGTAAGAAGCGTAAGAACAGACCTTTGTCGAGAACTGAGGAGCGACAGCAGATGCAGCGATATGTGAAGTATCAATCGGCTGCTTATTTTCAAACTGGTTGGAAGTGGGACAGGGTTCGGTCTTTGTCTTTTGATGAGCTCAAGGCACTCTATGAACGTATGGTCAAGCATTAGAGCACACCCATTCCGGAGCGATTTATTTATCGTCCTTCTCCACGTGTGGTGACCACTTCTTCACCTGCTGTTACTACTGGTCCTACATCTGATACTGCTCCTGGTTCTGCTGCTATTCCATCGGTTTTTGTTGCTTCTACTGTTGGTATCACCCCTACTCCTTCGGTTGCTCCTCTGGTTTCTTCTTCAGGTCCTGCTACCACCACCACACATGCTACCACCACCACCACCTTTGCTACCACAACCACCACTACTCCTAAACCTGATATGGCATCACCATCACCACCAGTTCCTGGTTCTCAACCTGTTCCTTCTTCTAGTGCAGCTCCTGTTGATCCCTTGGGTGGGCAAACTATTGAGTCTACTTCTCCTGCTCCCACTGCTGCTGCTCAGGTAAAGGTAAAGGTTGAACCCTCGCCTAGTGATTCCACACCTCGCCGTTCGCTTCGCCAGAAGTCGGCTCGACGTGTTAGACATGGCAAGACGGTCCCCTATGAGAAGCGTGCTTCTGAAAATCTTATTGATGCAGCTTCTAACAGTGACTCTGATTTGCCTTTGGGTAATGGATATATTACTGGTTGGACGGTTGCGCATTCCACGACTCTTCCTGGTACGGTATCTCATAGGATTACTCTTAGTGATGGGTCTGTTCGGTTTGCTTCGGGTCTGCAGGGTATTTTGTCTTGGGCAGATCGTAAGGATCTTATGGCTTTATATGGGTTTGTGGATACTGGCATGCCTGTTGATCCTATGGCTGTGTCTTCCTGGCCTGGTTTGCGAGTATGGGCTGATCTAAAGATGATGCTTGATGCCCCTCCTCATGCCCCTGTTTCTGGTGTCTGGAAGGATCAGATGCAATGGGTTATTCAGCGATGGAAGTTGTATGCGGGATGTGGTGTGCATATGTTAGAGTTGGAATCTGGTCATATGGTCTTCATGCTCACAGACTTGGATTATCCGTTGACGATTGCTTCGATGGAGGCTATGTTAGCTTGCCACTTGCAGATTTCGAATGCTCCCTCAGGGAATGAGTCTTCTATGGCAACTGTGTTAGTGGAAGGGATCCAGGCTCGTTTGAAAGCAGATAAAAGGCTGCTTCTGGTCTCTGATTTGGTTGGTTTGTAAGTTTTATGTTTTGTGTTTTTGTTCATTTGTTAATACTACCATTCTTTTCACCAATATGTAAAGTGACTGGTGAATTTCATTCTTTATAGTTAAAAAAAAAGGTAATACTTTTTATATAATATCTGCTTATACTTTAAACACATCATGGATTTTACACTTGTGAATATGATATCATTTGCTGATTCAAACTATGGGTTCTGGTTGCTGTGTTATACTTGTGCTAGTTACTGGTTTCATCTGGTGTTGGACTTGGTCCTCACAACAAATGGTTCTCAACTCACCATGTCTAATCGAAAAGAAAGAGTTGATTCACCTTGAGGGTACGGCTCCTGGTGCGATTCTCAAATCCGTTGATGGTTGCCAGGTTACCCAAAACTGGATGGTTTTCACTTGCCATGGTCCTAGACTGAAAAGTGGCTAATCCAAGGGGGTACGGCTCTTGGTAAAGATTTTATCAAATCCGTTGATAGATGTAATAGCTTGCTTAAAGCTATAGGGTTTTCAACTCACCGATGCTTCATTGCTAAGAGTTGGCGATTCTAGAGGGGTACGGCTTCTGGTAAAGACATATAAAATCCGTTGACGGCTGTGATGGTTTGCCTAAAATCATCAGGGTCCCCCCACTCACCATTGATTCACGTTCTAAGAGTTGGGCTGGGTTCTGGTCTCCCAGGGTGATGCTTATTCCACCAGAAAGTCTGGCTAGCCCAAGAGCGAGCAGCTACTTGGTAAAGGCTCATCAAATCTGCTCATGTTGCTGTAAAGATTCAACACGATGCTGATTTGTTTCAAGCTTTGGAGAAGCTTCTAGTGTTTCATGTTGCGGCGATTCTTCTAATTCTTATCTTGTTGATGATGCTGTTTCTTTTGATGATTCAATCCTCGAGCTTATTGAGCGTTTTACCAGGAAACTTGAACTCAACAGGTCAAATTCAAGTTTAGGGGAGGATTGTTAGGACCATTGTAATAGTTATTGTAATAGGTAGACTTGGAGGTATGTAGTTCCTCCTGGTCCTAGTAGTAGTAGGAGCAAGTCGTGCTCCTGGTCCTAGTCAAAGTCAAACTTTATTATTTATTTAATATTCTGTTAGGATATGCATGAGATATGTTAGGAAAGGATATGCATATCAGTTTTACACGTTTTGTTTAATGCTGTATTAGGGTTTCCTTGTAGTATAAAAGGAACCTTAGGCAGAAGGGTTAGGGACATCTTGATCAAACGTAGTTCTAGTCATTATCAATATTAGAAATCCTTAGAAAGGATCAAGTCTTTATAGTTATTCTGTTCTTCTTTATTATATTTGTATTCTGCATTCATATTGTGTATAGAGTCTCTCTGTGAATTGACTTGTGATTACAGAAGTCGTTCACCGTTCCTGACAGGATGCAAGATCTACATCTAGTAGACCCTACAGATTTACATTTTAAAACCACCTGCTCGACACATTTCTAGACTTGAAAAACCGGACAGATGTATACTCGACTTGTGAAACCGTTTTGACCATCCTAACCTTAACCATTAGCAAAATCGACACTTGACTTTGAAAATAGACTCAAAGTGATAAGTTTAGGGCCTGAGAAAAGCCTTTGACCTTTTGTAAAACTCATTTTATAGTCCCCAAGATTCGATCTAAATAATGACAACAAATTCGGATTGTGCCGATACTCGTCTCACGGTACACGAATAATCAAACTAGCGTAACTTCTTCCTCGTTTTGAGTTAGAAGGCCTACTTTATATCAAAACGAAGATATCGAAAAACTCTACAAAAAAATCAAATAATCTCAACCTATATCCAATCTTAAGCCCGCGTGTCCAAAAATACTTTTTAGAAAATCACATTAGATGATTATTTTGACCCATTTTAACAACTTTCCCACTCCTAGTATCATCCATGCATCATCCTAAACATTTCTTATTAACCCTTAACACTTGCATGTTAAATTTAACAAAATCAAAGATAAAAAATAAAACTTTTTTCAGCATCAAAACATGAAGATCATAGCATGATTATCACATGCATGATGATCAAACCCATTCCAACCATAAAAATCATAAAAAATAGAAACTTGATGCATGTGTATGATTTTTATATCAACATAATCACCTTTTTATTTTAGAGCTGGGTCTTGTTTTGGTTTTAAAGTTTTCAAACTACAAATCAAGATTTTGGTGTGTTTATGAAGGTTGGGGTGGCGAAATTTTAGAGAGAAGAAAAAGAATGGAGAAATTTCTATGTATGTGTTTTTGTTTGAAGTAAATGAAGTTAGTTGTAAAAAAATAGTTTATATAGTATGGTTAGGGTAGGAATTATAAATATAGAATAGTTTTGGACCTAAAATCAATAAGATAGTTTAAAGGGTAGAAAATAACTATTGGTAAATTTTGAAAATATTTACGGGGCTCGGGTTTTGTAAAATACTTTTCAAAAGTAAAAATGCATCATAAATATGATAATATGGTTTCCCGACACGACTTAACACGTAACTAAAATGAAATCGTCGAAGTATTAATTATCGAAACAATCGATAATAAAATTTAAAATATCGGGCATCCGTCGGTATCGCGGTCATTAGAAGTTCTCATTGTTCATTGATTTTGAGTAAACTCGTTGTAACATGTACGCGGGTGATCTTAAATCAAAAACTTTGATTTAAATAAATATGAAAAAATAAAATAAATTTTTTATAATTCTAAGTAAAGTATTATCAAAGATCAGAAAATACTTAAAAAGTATAATTTATTAAAAATATCATGATCTCAGGATTTACATATAAGAATACAAGAAAATGTAATACGTTGGAAATTTCAAGCAACACGAATAAAAGTATAAAAAAATACTTGGGAAAAATCCGAGTTCTTACACCATGATTCTGAACGTCACTCCTTATTTCCTTTTCGCATCACCACTACGTCTCTAAAGACTCCACCAGAAAATGATGTGCTCCTGACGAGAAATATGCTAAAAGTTGTTGGTCTTGCTGGACCAGGGGATCACTTGATCCCTCAGCTAGAGGTGAATGCCGAAGAAACATCTGACAAGTCTTTGTCCAAGACCTTTGTACAGACTATCTCTCACTCCAAGGCTCCCAGGACAAGAAGAAAAGGAAGAAGGGAATCCCCCTTCCTTTGAACACAAATCTTCTAAAGATGTACGCAGAAAGAAGACGGGCAATAATCACTCTCAAAATTCTGTAGGAGAGAGTGATGAAGTTTAGGGTTTACCTCCACCCTTAGAGTGTCTGTGTCTACACTTAGATCTCTTAAGACCTTTGTACACTATGTCTCTGCATCAGGACATGAATCAGTTGTGCTTATAACGCACCCCGATGATCCTACACCCTTTAGACAGTGTTCTAGTAAACAACAACTAGAGTACACATATGTCTCGACCCATAGTCTCTGAACCTCACTCAGTCTATGGGTCCCATCATAATTAAAAAGAGTCCCAAAGAATTTATTCTTTCGGGGAGGCTGAATAATCACCCTCGGCCTTCCTATGGGCAGCAAAATGAATGGCGATCATTCCCTTTATCTTATTCACAAATTAAAAGAGTCCCAATGAGTAATCCTTATGGGGGAGCTGGATAATCACACCCAGCTATCCTAGGGGAAGCGAACGGAGACCATTCGCCACATCATGTTTCACCATTAAAAGAGTCCCAAGGAGTAATCCTTACGGGGGAGCTGGATAATCAAACCCAACTATCCTAGGGACAGCGAATGGCGACCATTCACCATATCATGTTTCACTTTAAAAGAGTCCCAAGGAGCAATCCTTAAGGGGAGCTGGATAATCATACCCAGCTATCCTAAGGCAGTGAATGGTGACCCTTCACCTTATCATTAATTCACAATAAAAGAGTCCCAAGGAGAAATCCTTGGGGAGGGGGGCTAGATGTTGTTGTTAATGATGATCTTTCCCTTCATTGTAAACTCATCATACTTGATCTAACACATTTTATACAAGAACAAAATCCAAATGATGAACAGATGGATGATCAGTCATACACTATCATAGAGGATGGCATCATTGAGGTCTCCACTGTCATTGGTAATGCTAAATCTAAATTAGAATCCATGCCAGAGGATGATGTTATGGAGATTGAAGAAGATGCTACAATCTCTGGGTTTGAAGATATGGATGATGATGATGAACAAGTAACTTCCGTTGTCATGAGCTGTGCACTCACATCCCTACCAAATGTCCAAGAACTTGCAGCTAAGAAACTCTAGTCCTAGAAGCTAGAAGCACCAATCCCTAGCCCAGTTACATTCCCAACAATGCTAGATATCTAGGAACTGGGTGCCAGGAAACTCTGGGAAGAGCAACAAAAACTCAAACCCATCCCATTTCCCTCATTACCAAGTGTCCAAGCACTAGGTGTTGAGGAACTATGGGTCAATGATAAATGGTATTTTGCTTAGCATTTGTGTACTCGATATCGTTCTCGATATCTAATCGAATTGATCACGGTTAATGGTGGAATTGTTGGTATTGGTCACTAAAAGGGGGAGCTTGGTTAACTAAGTTTACGAATAACATAAACATAAGAGCTAAAAAATAAAAGAGAACTTCTAACCTTGATTGCTCGTCCAGAGTGAATGCTGCAAGATAGAACTTAGTAAAAATGACTAAAAATAAATTATCTAACTTAAAATAAAAATAAAAATAAAAATGTAAAGTTTGTTGACTAAAAATGAAAGCTTTAAAAGTTCAAACTAATTAAAAATAAATGACGGAAAATTAAAACTTTAAAAAGTAAATTTGAAGATTAAAACTTTATAAAATGAAAACTTTACTTAAAATAAATTGAAAATAAAGCTAAGTGGAAAAGGAGGGAAAAATAAAGATTTGAAAATAATTAGGAAAATAGAAACTGAACATAATTCGGAATCTGATAATTCCTGATATAGTTCGGAATGCTCATTCTTGTACACAATTCGGAATTAAGTAAATCCAACCTAATTCGGGATCAAAAAATGCATAACTTAACTCTAAATATGGACCTTGACGTAACTCGGAATATGGACACCAAAGTAGTTCGGATTATAGGTTTTTGAAGTAACTCGGAATATGATTTTGGAAGTAGTTCGAAATATGGTGATTTGGAAGTAATTCGGAATATGGGAGTTCTGACTTAGTTCGGATAACTGAATTCTAATGCAATTCGGAAGGCTCAAGTATGACCTAATTCGGAATCAAGAGGTTTGACGTAACTCGGAAAATGTAACTCGAACCTAGTTCGGAATATGAATGTTTTGTACGTAACTCGGAATATACATCAACCACCTAACTCGGAATAGTAACTCTGAACTTAATTCGGGATATTAGAAGTTTACAAGTAGTTCGGAAAGAGCTGGTAAAGAGTTCAGTTCGGAAAGTTAGGGTTTCTAAAACCCAGATTAAGACAAATAAGCAAAACCTCAATAAGCACTTACCAAAACTTTTACCAAATTAAATTTTAGGAAAAGCTAATAAGACACAATTTGAAAACTTTTAAAAACACTCAATAAGCAAAAATTTAAACTCAACTTTTTTATAAAACTATTAAACTTATTTAAAAATAAACTTATTTTAAAAACTAATAAACATAAAAATTAAGCAATAAGCACCTTAATCTAAAAAACTTTTAACACACTAACTCAATAAGCACAATCAAAAAAAGTAAAACAATCACATCATCAACAAAACCAAACCAAATACATGATTAATTAAGCAAAAACAATAGATTATTAAGAAAGGTAGAATGAAAATTAAGAAATAAGCTTGATTATATTAAAGATTACGATCAAAGATTACAAGATTAATGAAGGTTTGATAAGCTTGAAAGGAAACTAGAGAGAAGAAAATTAAAAACACTTAATAGTAAACTAGACAAATTAATTAACTAACTAACACCCTCCTAATGTGTCATTAGGAGGGTATATATAGGAGGAGGGGAGAGTCTTGTGTCTTCTCTCTTTCTTCTTGTTTTCTCGACTCGATTTAAATTCTTTGTCTTTCTCGACGTCGTCTTTGGATTTGTCGATATAAATTGAAAGCGTCTTATAATTTCCTTCTTCTATTAGACTTGAATTCTTCGACTTCATCAAACTTCCGTCTTTAGACTTTTTCTTTGATAAATCTTCAGAATACGCCTTGGACTTCCGTTCTTTTTGCACTCTTGACCTTTTGACTTCGTCTTTTGTCTTTTTCTTCGATGAAAGCCTGTGATAGCCCGTGTTTTCTTCCCTTTTCACATTTTGATCCTAAAACACAATAAAAACACAAACCACGCATAATTCCGACTTTTACGACATAAAATACATGTTTTGGTCTTGTTATTATTGGAAATAAGTGGTAAAAGGATAAGTGTTTTCACACTGATTAAATCCCCTACACTTGACCATTGCAATGCCCTCATGCAATGCATTAATTTCAAAGCACGTTTTACATTTTTCATCATAAATAACCCACCTTGGCCTTTATTAAATACTAAACATTAAGGAAACTAAAAAGATAGAAATATATACAAAATAAGTAAAGCAATCAAAGACTTACATTGGGATTTTGGATGTCATGAATGTTTATCACCCTCAAGTTTCACGTTCCCCAAACCAAGCTTATAAACGAGATCATTGTTATTATAAGTTAGCAAACTAACACAAACTCATGTGGCCCAATTATTCACTTAGACTCCCTTATTCCTAGGTGTATCTCTTATATTTTATTGTCGTCTTAAATGATCACGAGGATGCATTGTTTGACTTATTTTGATAGTTTATTTAGGCTGAAAATAAAGTGGGACGATTTAATCAATAGTTAGCTAAAGGACAAAATCTTTTAAAACTGCTTCTCGAGACCTCTTAAAGTTCATATCTTGGCATAACTCGCTTCACGATTTGAGACCTTTCTCGGACCGATATTTGGCAGCGACTTCATACTTCGAATCTTGAGAGACGTTCTTGAAATTATGGTCTTCTCTTCATAATAGGAATTTCTTCACTTGAATTTTTGAGAGATTCTTCATATTTGGACCACGACTTCTTCCTTTTTCTCCAATCTTTATTTTGGACTTTGATATACAACGATCCGCCTCCTTTTAGGACTTGGATCTATTTATCCTCATACCTTGTTAGGGTCTTTTTGGATAGACTTCTCCATGATCTTTAGGGGAGTATTTGCTTTTCGTCATGTGTCTCGATCCTTCATATTGATTTTTGATAAATGATTCTTCACATCACTTGGGATCTTTAGCAACAAAATGTAGCCCTCATGCCTTGTTAGGGCCTTTTCGGACTCGCCAATCTTCGCATCCCGCTTCAATAAGTTATGCCTTGGCTATGAACTCTAATTAATACCGAGCAACTTTTAAACGATCTTGTGCTAGAAGCTAAGTAACTTTTCAAATCGTACAACCTTATTTATTGCGATTAAATTTATTAGCAAGCGATGGGAGAAAAAGCATATAATCAACTCACATAAATTCATGAAAGAATACCAAATGTATAATTGACTCTATCATCTCTCGTTCTCCACAATTTAAAATCTCAAGGAATGAGACTCGTGGATGCTTAGCCAATTAAATCAAAGTTTTGGGATTTCAAGTCATCTATAGGATCTTGAAACTTCTTAGACTTTTTCAAGCTTAGAGTTCGCGTTTTAAAGTTCCCTTAATAAACGACTTTCTAGGATCAATTATAGGAACTTGCGAAAAGTTCTTGTTCTTAACCCGTGAGAGTTAAGACTTTCGCGTTTTAAAGTTCCCTATATAAAAGCCTAGCAAAACTTGACTTAAACACGTTAAGGATACTAGCTAGAGTAAACTTAGATAAGTAAACTTAGGTTGAGTCAAAAGATTCATGACGTTGAAAAATTTAAAACCACTTTATTAAAAAATTATTCTAGCAAAGAAAGTAAATAACGATAACAAAGGAAAATACTACTATACTACTAGGCCAAAATAGATTAAAAATTTTGAAAAATGTCGAAAAATTAGATTTTCCAGTTAAAATGAGGACAAATTCATGGAAAAGCCCACTTACTTCGATAGAAGTCCCCTACACTTGATATAAACATTGTCCTCAATGTTTAAGCATGTAGGAGTAAACTCCTCTACACTTAGGACATTGTGCACATTGTTTAAATCTCGCTAAGGAAGAGACAACTATAGTGATTGCAATGGTATAAGATATGAAATATTTAATCACGACAGTTTAGGATAGAACCGGGAAGACGGGTACACGGGATCACGGGTCGTCAAATGTCATCAAAAGTGCTCTTGGAAGCTTTAATACCTGCACATCATAAGAAACAAGACAACAAACCCTATGTAGCTCCCCTACACTTATTATGAAAACGGGTAAAGGATAGATCAACGGGTTGCCTCCCGAGAAGCGCTTGTTTTTGTTAACCGAGTCACGAGCCTGACTCGACCCAGAACTAATTCAAGGGAAACGTGGTGAGGGGTGGAATCATCTCATGAGAGATGTCCTCACCAAAGTACAGCTTCACACGTTGTCCATTCACTTTAAAACTAGGCCCATTAGGTTGAGAAAGTTCAATGGTGCCATAGGGGAAGACTTTAGCGACGGTGAATAGACCAGACCAACGGCTCTTAAGCTTGCCCGAAAAGATCTTCAACCGAGAGTTAAAGAGTAAGACTGGATCACCAACGTGAAACTCTTGGTTCTTAATCCTTGCATCATGAATGAGCTTGGTTTTCTCCTTGTAGATCAATGAATTCTCATAAGCTTCATTCCTTAGTTCATTTAGCTCGTTAAGTTGAATCTTCCGAAGATCACTGGCTTTGTTGATATCAAAATTGGCCCACTTCAAGGCCCAATACGCCTTATGCTCTAACTCAATAGGGAGGTGGCATGCCTTCCCGTACACAAGACGATATGGAGTGCAACCAATAGGTGTCTTATATGTGGTACGGAAAGCCCACAAAGCATCATCTAACTTATCAGCCCACGAGGCACGATGCTCTCCCACAGTACGCTCTAATATTCTCTTCAATCCACGGTTAGAAATATCGGCTTGACCGTTTGTTTGGGGATGATAAGCGGTGGAAAGACGGTGATTGACACCATACTTAGCCATGACTCGAGCAAATTGATCATTGCAAAAATGAGTCTCGCGGTCACTGATGATAGCACGAGGAACACCGAATCGAGCGAATAATTGCTTCAAAAATTTCACAACCACCCCCGCATCGTTCGTAGGGAGAGCCTTTGCTTCAACCCATTTAGATACGTAGTCAACGGCTACGAGGATGCACTTGTTCCCTTTGGATGATGGAAATGGCCCCATAAAGTCGATATCCCATACGTCAAAGATTTCACATTCTTGTATGAAATTTTGAGGCATCTCATATGTATGTGTGATCTTGCCTTGGCGTTGGCAAGCATCACAATGTTTAACCATTTCATGAGCGTCATGATAAATGGAGGGCCAATAGAATCTAGAGTCGAACACTTTCTTCGCGGTGTAATTAGGACCAAAGTGACCACCGGTGGGTCCTTTATGGCAAGCTTCAAGGATTAATAAAGCTGTCGGCCCATCAACACACCGACGAATGACAAGATCCGCACATTGTTTGAAAAGGTAAGGGTCGTCCAAAAAATAGTGTTCAATGTCTTTAAAGAACTTTTTCTTTTGTTGGGACGTTAACCCTTCCTTAAGAATTCCACCCGCTAAGTAGTTTGCAATGTCCGCAAACCACGGGGTGTCATCAAGATTGGAATCGATAGACATTAAGGCTTCGAGGGGAAAAGAGTCATTGATCTCTTGATTCGGATGATCCCCTTGATAAGGATCCTCAAGTCTACTTAGATGATCCGCAGCTAGGTTTTCGGCTCCCTTCTTGTCACGAATTTCAATTTTAAATTCTTGAAGGAGCAAAACCCAATGAAGAAGTCTTAGCTTAGAATCTTGCTTTGTTAACAAGTACTTCAACGCGGAATGGTCGGTATACACAATGGTGGTGGAAAGAACAAGATAGGGGCGGAACTTCTCAAAAGCATACACTACAGTTAAAAGCTCTTTTTCGGTAGTGGTATAATGCAATTGAGCCCCCGTCATTGTCTTACTAGCATAATGGATTGGTTGGAAATGTTTGTTCACTCTTTGTCCCAAAACCGCTCCAATAGCAAAGTCGCTAGCATCACACATCAATTCAAAAGGTAACTCCCAATTAGGAGTAACTAAGACCGGTGCCTTAGTTAGTTTATCCTTAAGAAGATTGAAAGATTCAAGACACTCTTTAGAAAAGATAAAAGGAGTATCTTTTTCCAAGAGGTGGGTCATCGGGCGAGCGATTTTAGAAAAATCTTGAATGAATAGACGCTAGAAACCCGCATGACCAAGGAAACTTCTCACACCCTTCACGGTTGAAGGTGGAGGTAATTTAGCAATCACTTCAACTTTAACACGGTCGACTTCAAGATCGGCTTTGGAAATTTTATGACCAAGAACAATGCATTCTTTTACCATGAAGTGGCATTTTTCCCAATTAAGAACGAGACGAGTGTCTTCACACCGTTTGAGCATACGTTCTAAGTTAGCAAGGCAAGTAGAGAAAGAATCACCATAGACCGAGAAATCATCCATAAAAACTTCCATAGTTTCTTCAACCATGTCATGGAATATAGCCATCATACACCTTTGGAAAGTCCCAGGAGCATTGCATAAGCCAAAAGGCATTCTTTTGTAAGCAAATGTTTTATAAGGACAAGTGAATGTGGTTTTCTCTTGGTCTTTAGGATCGATGGGAATTTGAAAATACCCGGAAAAACCGTCTAAGAAGCAATAATAGTCATTACCCGCTAGACGCTCGAGCATTTGATCCATGAAAGGGAGAGGAAAATGATCCTTGCGAGTGGCATCATTGAGCTTGCGATAGTCTATGCAAACTCGCCAACCCGTGACAAGTCGAGTAGGAATCAACTCGTTGTTTTCATTGGGAACAACGGTTATTCCGCCTTTCTTAGGCACACAATGGACGGGACTAACCCATGGCGAATCCGAAATTGGGTAAATCATTCTGGCATCTAGAAGTTTGATAACCTCTTTCTTGATGACGTCATGAATTCTAGGATTAACCCTTCTTTGGCTTTGGATTGCTGGTTTAAAGTCATCTTCCATGAGAATTTTATGAGTACAAAAGTTCGGATCAATTCCGCGGATATCGGAAATTTTCCAAGCAATTGCTTTCTTATGATTCGTTAGCACGTCGATAATTCGAGATTTTTCTTCTTCTTTCAAGTCCTTTGCGATGATTACGGGTAACTTCTTATTGTCTTCAAGGAAAACGTATTCGAGATGAGACGGTAAATCCTTAAGCTCTAAATCCGGAGGATTGTCGATGGAAGGCGTAGTCAAATTCGGATCATCGATAGAGATTTCCTAAGGAGAAGGTGGAGAAATATGGTCCTCAATGAGAAGTTTCTCAATGGTACGAATGTCTTCTTCCCAATCGGTGGGAGAATCGTCATATTGTAAGTCCACATCCCCTAAAGTTGCTTCAAATTCTTTCAAAAGTAAATCACTTTCTCCAAATGGAGTTAGTGAGGGAGCAATAGAGGCAACGGTCTCAACAATGGGTAGAGAAGAATAACCAATTTTACAAGCGTCTTTGAAATGCTCTTCACAAGCCTCATCAAGAATGTCAATGAAATTAACGCTCTCGTTTTCATAAGGTTGCTTAGAAAGTTTACCCATGTTGAAGACGATTGTATCGTCACCAACTCTCATGATTAATTCGCCCGTGGCTACATCAATAAGAGTGCGACCGGTCCTTAAGAATGGAAGTCCAACGATTAATGGAACACGGGGGTCCATCTCGTAGTCAACGACAACAAAATCCGCCGGAAAGGTGAATTTGTCGACACCGACGAAGACATCTTCGGCTATCCCCACCGGATAAGCAACCGTACGGTTAGCTAATTCTAATGTCATTCGTGTGGGGACTAGCTCGGGTAGAGATAATTGTTTCCAAACACTTAATGGCATTAAGATTATACTAGCACCTAGATCGGCTAGTGCCATACAATTCTCTACCCCGGGGAAGTTGCAAGGAATGAGGAAACGACCCGGATCACCAAGTTTGGTTGGTAATTTCCTTAAGAGCACTGCGGAGCAATTCTCATTAAGTTGGGTCTGGGCGATATCAAGAAGCTTTTCTTTGTCACTGAGAAGATCTTTAAACATTTTAGCATACTTCGGCATGTGAGCGAGAGCCTCGGCAAAGGAGATGTTGAAATTCAGTTGTTTAAACATTTTAAGAAAGTTAGAAACCTGAATATCATCCTTGTTCTTCAACTTCTCTTTCCTCAACCTTGAAGGATAAGGTATATTGGGTTGAGATGAAGGCTTTGGAATGGAATTCTCACTCACATCCTTAGGTGGTGGAGGGGTGGGGTTGGAAGGTAAAGGAGTTGGGGAAAGTTGTTCTTTTTCCTTAGTCACAATCACGGGAGTAGGTGTAGGAATCTCGGGTTCCTTATAACCTTTTCCACTTCGAGTGGTGATTGCTTTCATCTCCCCTCTTGGGTTAGCAACGGTGTTACTCGGAAGAGAACCCGAACCAGAGGCTTGATTACTTGGGAAAAAACTAGCCATCATATCCCTTAAGTCATTCGTTTGACTTCTCATAGAGTTTCTCATATCGGCTCGAAGATCATTCCCTTGTTTCGCCATGTCATTCCTTAGCTCGGCTCGAATATCGTTCCCTTGTTTCGCCATGTCACCCTTCAAGTTAATGAATTGGCTTTGAAGATTCGTCACCATCTCTCTATTGGTCCTCATGTAAGTTTTGAGGTCTTGGTTCAATGTCGTGGGTTGATTGAGAGGTGGGGCGTGGTAAGCTTCATTATTTTCTTAAGGTGGATATGGGTTTCTTTGTGATTGATATTGATTGGTAGCTCGAGGTTGGCTTTGATTGTTGCGGTTGAAATTGTTTTGGTTTTGGTTTTGAGGAGGAAAACCGGGTGGAGATAGAAAGTTGTTGGAACGATAACTTAGCAAGTTACGGTCTCCTTGAGGGCGAGCCTAATAGCCTCCCGTGGAATAGTTACCGTATGCCGCGTTAACGTTTTCACAAAGATTGTTTTGGGTAGAGGGTCAATCATTGTAAGAATGAGGACCACCACACGTTTCACAAGAAATAGCAACAGCTTTAGCTTGTTGATTTTGGTTAGTTACCAAAAGTTGCATATTTTTGCTCATTTCGACCATTGCGCGGGTCATTTCGGTCATATCAGGGTTGGAAGAAGTAGAAGAAACATTGACTCTCGGGTTTGATCTTGAGGATGCGGATGAATCCCAACTCTTGTGGTGAGTTGTCATGTTTTCAGTTAACTCTCTACACTCCTCCGGTCTCCTTTTCATAAAAGTACCACCGGCGGCGGCATTAATCGTATCACGATCACGAAAAGTGAGACCGTTGTAGAAAGTATCAATGAGAGTGACGGGGAGCATGTTATGATTTGGACAACGGTCGATCAAAACATTATAGCGTTCCCAAGCATCGAAAAGTGATTCATCATTTTCTTGAGTGAATCCACTAATTTGGTTCCGAAGGCTAGTGACCATAGAAGGTGGAAAGAAGCGCGACAAAAAGTGTTTAGTCATCTCATCCCATGTATGAATAGAATTTTTAGGGAGACGGTCAAACCATTTCTCGGCATGGTGGGATAAAGTGTGTGGGAAGAGATGTAGGCGAAGGAAATCCATAGTAACACCGGGAAGTTTCATGCTTTGGGTGACGGTAATGAACTTGTCGAGATGTTTGTTGGCATCATCATCCGATAATCCACGAAAAGGACAAGCGTTTTGAACTTGCTGGATCATGTGATGCTTCAACGAAAATTCAGGAGCCGTGATTTGCATCGGCGCAATCGGTCCTCTGCGTCCATTCATGGTTGGTTGACAAAGCTCCTCCATTGTGCGTAGGTCGGGTGGGGATTCATTGTTGTTGTTGTTATTGTTATTCAAATTGGGGTGAGGTGGATTGTTATTATTGTTATGCACACCTGCCATATCTATGTCTTTAAGAGTCTCGGGTTCAGGATAAGACGTAGATCGAGTACGCATACACTAAAAGGAAATAAAATATTTTTGATTTTTTATCTTTTTTATTGTTTTTGGATTTTTGAAAATTTTATATTTTTTAGGATTTTTGAAAATTTTGTGCTTGAAAATAACGTTCCCAAAAGAACGGATCCCAAAATCCAATTTTTTTTCACAAAAAACCGTTAATGTTTACTAAAAGAGCCGGCAGCGGCGCCATTTGATAAATGGTATTTTGCTTAGCATTTGTGTACTCGATATCGTTCTCGGTATCTAATCGAATTGATCACGGTTAATGGTGGAATTGTTGGTATTTGTCACTAAAAGGGGGAGCTTGGTTAACTAAGTCTACGAATAACATAAACATAAGAGCTAAAAAATAAAAGAGAACTTCTAACCTTGATTGCTCGTCCAGAGTGAATGCTGCAAGATAGAACTTGGTAAAAATGACTAAAAAGAAATTATCTAATTTAAAATAAAAATAAAAATAAAAATGTAAAGTTTGTTGACTAAAAATGAAAGCTTTAAAAGTTCAAACTAAAAATTAAAGAGTTTAAAATAAATGATGGAAAATTAAAACTTTAAAAAGTAAATTTGAAGATTAATACTTTATAAAAATGAAAACTTTACTTAAAATAAATTGAAAATAAAGCTATGTGGAAAAGGAGGGAAAATAAAGATTTGAAAATAATTAGGAAAATAGAAACTGAACATAATTCGGAATCTGATAATTCCTGATATAGTTCGGAATGCTCATTCTTGTACACAATTCAGAATAAAGTAAATCCAACCTAATTCGGGATCCAAAAATGCATAACTTAACTCGGAATATGGACCTTGATGTAACTCGGAATATGGACACCAAAGTAATTCGGATTATAGGTTTCTGAAGTAACTCGGAATATGATTTTGGAAGTAGTTCGGAATATGGTGATTTGGAAGTAATTCGGAATATGGGAGTTCTGACTTAGTTCGGATAACTGAATTCTAATGCAATTCGGAATGCTCAAGTATGACCTAATTCGGAATCAAGAGGTTTGACGTAACTCGGAAAATGTAACCCGAACCTAGTTCGGAATATGAATGTTTTGTACGTAACTCGGAATATACATCAACCACCTAACTCGGAATAGTAACTCTGAACTTAATTCGGGATATTAAAAGTTTACAAGTAGTTCGGAAAGAGCTGGTAAAGGGTTCAGTTCGGAAAGTTAGGGTTTCTAAAACCCGAATTATGACAAATAAGCAAAACCTCAATAAGCACTTACCAAACTTTTACCAAATTAATTTTTAGGAAAAGCTAATAAGACACAATTTGAAAACTTTTAAAATCACTCAATAAGCAAAAAATTAAAATCAATTTTTTATAAAAATATTAAACTTATTTAAAAATCAACTTATTTTAAAAACTAATAAACATAAAAATTAAGCAATAAGCACCTTAATCTAAAAAAACTTTTAACACACCAACTCAATAAGCACAATAAAAAAAAGTAAAACAATCACATCATCAACAAAACCAAACCAACTTCATGATTAATTAAGCAAAAACAATAGATTATTAAGAAAGGTAGAATGAGAATTAAGAAATAAGCTTGATTATATTAAAGATTAAGATCAAAGATTACAAGATTAATGAAGGTTTGATAAGCTTGAAAGGAAACTAGAGAGAAGAAAATAAAAAACAATTAAAAGTAAAACTAGACAAATTAATTAACTAACTAACACCCTCCTAATGACATTAGGAGGGTATATATTGGAGGAGGGGAGAGTCTTGTGTCTTCTCTCTTTCTTCTTGTTTTCTCGACTCGATTTAAATTCTTTGTCTTTTGTCGATATAAATTAAACTCGTCTTATAATTTCCTTCTTCTATTAGACTTGAATTCTTCGACTTCGTTAAACTTCCGTCTTTAGACTTTTTCTTTGATAAATCTTCAGAATAGGCCTTGGACTTCCGTTCTTTTTGCACTCTTGACCTTTTGACTTTGTCTTTTGTCTTTTTCTTCGATGAAAGCCTGTGATAGCCCGTGTTTTCTTCCCTTTTCACATTTTGATCATGAAACACAATAAAAACACAAACCACGCATAATTCCGAATTTTACGACATAAAATACACGTTTTGGTCTTGTTATTATTGCAAATAAGTGGTAAAAGGATAAGTGTTTTCACACTTATTAGTCAAGAGAGGTGATCTCAGGTCGTCCAAACCAGACATTAAATAAGATGTTATATATTAAGAACTTAAGACTCCATCGAATGTTGCCCTAGACCTAACCAATAATTTGGGGAGCTATGTGACCAAATCTATAGAGGCAACACTCAAGTCATTGATACCTCCACTTCTGGGTGACGCCCTAAAAACAAGTCTACCACTAGTGTTGAACACCAGTCTTGATCATCACTTGACCTCCGCACTAGATGTTGTTGTTAAGGAAAATGCAGCTGTACTGGCAAAAGCAACAAAACCTTTTAAGTATCGCTTGAAGAAGCTGATCCGAGGAGAATTGAAAGAAATTTGCATCTTTGTGCATGAACAATTTGTGAAATTTCACAAAGATGAACCTCAAAAATTTGTTGTACTAGAGAAATCTCTGAAGCAAACATTTCGACACTCTATGAAGGCAGAACTCTCCTGTTAGCCGTATTTAAAGTGATGGTCATATAATATACCGTTGCGAAGCTCGTGATAAATACTATTCAACGGTGTCGAGAGTTCTTAGTTATTAATGTTTATGTAACGGGAATTAGTCCCGAACACACAAATGAGGAAGGCCTCCTAAACACTTACTACTTAGTATAAAAGGCCTCCTAAGCCTCATTTGTGTGTGTGTTTTCCATTTCATTTGTTTTAGAGAGAGAAACGTATGTGTTTCTCTCACTAGGAATTCACACCTTTGTTTTTTCTCTTTTCCTTCATCTAATCTAATCTTTCTTTTTTGGTTTAATCTTCATCTACATGTCTATATCATTATAAGTCGTGTGTTACAATCCATCAAGTGGTATCATTCGCCAAGGGATTCGTGGATAGCTCTTTGGTGTTGTCCTTGTTTCTTGCTTATTCCGTGGGTTCTTTTGATTTTTTTGCTAAAGATCAAAAATTTTTCGTGTTTCTTTGTTATTCCAAGTATTCGTGTTGTGGGTATTTTGGTTTGCTCAAAAACACGAATTTGTTGCCTCAAAGTTGCTAAAATCGTTGCCTAAAAAGTTGGAAAAACAAGGTCCCTTATTGCGACAACTTGAATTTCGGAAAGGTAAGTACGGTTTCGATCGCAATAACCCTAGGGTTTTACTTTGCGATCAGTATTGCGATAGCCCCTTTTTCCGATCTGAACATTCCGATCGTTATTGCGATCTGGATTGCGACGGATTTAAGGCAATCTTGAAACGTTACTCTGCCTAAGTTTTGTCAGCATTCCGATCTGAAGTATTCCGATCTGAAGTATTCCGATCTGAACATATTCCGATCTGACCATATTACGATCTGAACATATTCCGATCTAAAGTCATTCTGATACAAGCAACATTGCGACAGATCAACATTCCGATCAAAGGACTTTCCGATAGAGGGACATTCCGATAGAGAGACATTCCGATCGTTGGACATTCCGATGGATTTTTTTGTTAGAGTAATTTTTAGTGTTAGCCACCATCTAGACTAGTCTTAGAACATAGTTTACACGAAGATCAAAAAAAAAAAAAAAAAAAAAAAAAAAAAAGAGTTAAAATTTTTAGGTCAAGTAGAATCAAATTTTTTCCCTACTAGTTTTTGGCTATCTCGAACTCAATTTCAAAATTTGGCGATACACAATTTTTTCAGCTTACCGTTTTGTCGGACTGAGGAATTTATTGTCGGACTGAGAAAAAAATCGGAAGTTTCGGAATTTCAACATCACCACACGCTTTCTACGAATTGAGATCCTGTTGTTCACACGACTTCTACGATGACGTCTCAACAAGATATCTATGTTGCGGGTACTGAGAATCGTCCACCCATGCTTACCAAGGAGAACTACACTACATGGGCTAGTCGTCTCCTTCGTTATGCAAAATGTAAACCTCTGGGAAAGTTGATTGTCAACTCGATTCAAAAGGGTCCGTATGTTAGAAGAACAATTATTGTGCCTGGGGACCCTACGAATGCTAACCCAGTAGCTGATTCAAGTCATGAGCAAACAGATGAAGAATTAACTGAAGCTGAATCCAAACAACTCGACGCTGATGATCAAGCAATTCAAGTCATTCTTATGGGACTTCCTGAAGATGTTTATGCTGCTGTCGATAGTTGTGAAACCGCACACGAGATGTGGCTTAGGATTCAGAAAATGATGAAGGGCAGTGAAATCGGTTTACAAGAAAAGGAAACTAAGTTGCTTCGTGAATGGGAGAAATTTACCTCTACTGAAGGGGAACAAATTGAACCTTATTATCATCGGTTTTCAACCATCATGAACCATCTTAGAAGAAACAAACATGAACCTGCACAAATTGCTGCCAACATCAAATTTCTTGATAATCTTCCTTCTGAATGGTCACGATATGTCACTCTTGTCAATCAAACCAAGGATCTTCATGTCGTGGACTACACTCAAGTTTATGACTATTTGAAGATGAATCAAGATGAAGCTAACGAAGTTAGGGCAGAAAGACGTGCCAAGACACAAGATCCATTGGCTTTTATGGCAAACTCCTCATCAAGTAACTTCCTGCCACAACAACAACAACAACAACAACTCACCACTTATGGATATCAACACCCTGCTGCTATGAATTACTTACAACAACCCATTGCCTATTTTGATGACATTACTGATCCTACTCATGCTATTAATACTGGTCTTGCCCTTCTTGCAAAGGCATTCAAATTCACCATTAACCCCACCAACAACAATCAGAGAATCTCCTCGAATACTAGAAATAGGCAGATTGCTCAACCTTTCATGAATGCGAATCAAGATCGCCAATTGGTAGTTGCTGGAAACACGGGGACTCAGTTTCAACAATATGGTCAGAATGCTGGGCAGACCGTTGGCAATGCAGGAAATCAGTATGGGCAAAACCGTGGTCCAAATCCGGGTGTTCCGAATGCGGGTAATCAGAATGGGTTAATAGTTGTGCCAGCGGTTGGTAACCAGATGGGAAACATTGTGGCTGCAAGGGCTGAGAATATTGGTACGGGAAATGGAAACAACAATCGTCAGGTTCAGTGCTACAACTGCAGGGGATTTGGTCATTATGCTCGAGATTGCACAGCCAAAAAGAAGAGGGATGCTGCTTATCTTCAGACTCAGCTTCTCATAGCACAAAAAGAAGAGGCAGGAATCCCACTTCAAGCTGAGGAATTTGATCTTATGGCTTCTGCTGCAGAATATGACGAGGAAGAAGAGGTGAATGCCAACTACATCTTGATGGCAAACTTACAGCAAGCATCAACCTCAGGAATGCATGATGACAGAGCTCCCGTTTATGATGCAGACAGTCCCTCTGAGGTACACCCAAGTTTTGATGATAATGATATATATAATATGTCTAATCAGGAGGAAGAGTATACTGAGATGCTTGAGCCCTACATTGAGACACACGAGGATCTAACGAATACTAGTAATATTATTTCAAATGAGCCTAGTATGGACCTTAGTGTAGATCAAGTTGCCCAGCCTACAACCCTTCCTAATGAGACACATGCGTATTATAAATCTCTATTTGATAAGCTTGCTAAGGATGTAGATCATGCTACGGTGGTTAATAATAAGTTTAGAGAAACTAATGCCAAATTGACCACTGAGCTTGCGAGATATAAGGAACGGGAGAAAAGTTTTGAGATTCATCATGAAAAAATCAAGGAACTTGAACAAGCTCATGCTACATCGGTTTATCAAGAAAAATGCACCACTAAGAAGTTAAATGCCTTACACTTAAGTAGTGCTAAAAAGATAAGCGAATTGAATAATGAAATCACTTCTCTTAATAAACAGCTTTCAACTGAAAAATCTATTGTTTCTGATTTAAAAGAAGAAAGAAAACAGCTAAAACATGATTTCAAAATTCGAGAAGATGGGCTTCTTGAGGATTTTTGCAAAGCGCAGGATAGGATTAGAGAATTAGACAACCTTTTAGTAAAATGTGGCCAAACTATGCAGACGATAAATATGCTCGCACCAAAAGTGAATGAGATAAATTACACTCGATACAAAATGGATTTAGGTTGTCCTCTTCCCCCTAATCCAGGATACCTTAAGAAAGTTCAGGCCACTAATGAAACTTTATATAATGGTAGTGTGCTATTGTCTGATGAGCATGATCCTCCTAGTGTGCATGATTCCGAGGAAACTACTGAACTTGCTGTAGAGTCTCGTTTAAGAATGCAAAAGCTAGATAAAGAAGTGATACCCGTTTATTATCCGAAAGTTAACCCGCCAACTGTTTTTGTTCGATCTAAAACGAATACTGAAATGCTTTTGCTACCAAGTGAGGAATTGTCTGATGACCCTCCTAAACCGAGTATCACTCGCCGATTTCTAAACGAGCTTAAAGATAACTTTGTCATCCTTAAACGTGTTGTTAATTCAAAAATAACTGGAGGTAATTTTACATCACCTGTTCAGATTGAGGTTCAAAAAATTCTTCAAAACGATATTAATCCAATTATTAATCAAGTTGATGCTCGGTTAGGAAATTTGGAAAACGCTTTTCTAAAAGAATTAGCCAACTTTGTTGAAGACTTTAAATCATTGACGAAGGAAGCTGATGAATCTCTTGATAAAATTAAAGTTTTGGAAAACGATCTTGGACGCCTCTCTAAAGCTCGTCATTGTATTGATAGTAGCCCTGTTGAGTTAGGTACCTCTATGTCGCATAATGAAAACCTCCAAACTGAGCTTGATCTTATGAAAGAGAAGATGGAATCTTATGTCATTAAAAAGGATAAAGAATTCACCGATCTTTGGAATAAATTTGTCAAAAAATGTGATGAATGCAATTATGACAAGATTTCGTATGAAAAAGCTCACAATGAAATGCAACAAACTATCGCACGGTTGCAGGCTCAGTTAGGAGGGGTTTCGGGAACGAATTTGGCCTCGTCAGGGTTAGAGAGTGCTAGTGGTGGTAATGTTCAGAAGCTTAAGGCTAAGATTGCAGATTTAGAATCTGTTGTTGTTTCATATAAGCGGGCTGTTGAACAAAGTAAGTCTGTCTATCAGAAACTTATTGATAAAATCTGTGAGAACTGTAAGTTAAAGGCCTTGTTAAAAGATAAGACTTCTGAACATAGCTCGATTGTGGATACGATGATCCAGAAACCAGCAACCTCGGGACCCACTCGTATTGCTGTGACACCTTTTCCCAAGGTTGCTGGAACAAAAACTGATGTGATTGCCCCAGGAATGTTTCGTGTTAGTTCTCCCTCTGTGCCTAGCAAACAACGTACAGCAAGCGTTAGGACAAAACCGATCACTATATCTCAACCACAAGTTATTGATTTAAAAAGTGCTAATTCTAATAGACGCGTGTCTTCTTCTACAGGAATAAACAACTACACTAAGAGCAGAAGGCCACAGCCTACGAGCAATACAAGGAATGATAGGGTCCCTTTTGCCTCTAGAAGTAGTCGCCCCAAGATCAATAATGTGGAAGTAGAAGAACACCCTAGGAATTTACCGCTTTTTAATCATAATCAGAAACCTAATTCATCTGAATGTAATGACTTTAAGCTTGCTATTCGGAATGAAAAATCTGAAGTTATTTGTGCTAAATGTAATAAATGTTTCTTTACTTTTAGTCATGATGCTTGTGGTTTGACTATGTTGGTTTGAATTATGGTGGTTACACTCGAATTGACAAGCTGTCAGTCAGTGAACAACAACGCACTCCTAAGGCTAAGGTGTATGTTCCAAAAAGTACGCATGTAGGGTCCACAGAAAGTCTTGCTAAGCCTAGTAGCCCTAGACTCACCTCTAAATGGTTGCCTACTGGTAGAAATTTTGACTGTAGTGGCAAAATTATCGACACTATTAGATCTCATACTGACAGTGAAACGTCGGTATGTGATACGGCGTAATTATCTTCTAACCCTACAGGAACCTATTTCAACGGTTGCCAAAATATTTGTTTCTCTTATCATTGGCAGGCTGTTGAAATTTGTCTCTGGTGCGTGGACTCGGGCTGTTCCAAACATATGACTGGGAATCGAAGCCTTCTCAAGAATTTTGTATGGCGTTTCATGGGAACTGTTCGATTTGGAAATGATCATGTTGCAGCAATTCTAGGCTATGGTGATCTTCATTGGGGAAATATAATCATCACCAGAGTCTCTTTTGTTGATGGCTTGGGACATAACTTGTTCTCGGTTGGGCAATTTTGTGATTCAGACTTGGAGGTCGCTTTCAGAAGTCATACATGTTTTGTAAGAGATCTTGAAGGAATTGATCTGTTGAAAGGAAATCGTACCACCAACCTTTACACCATTGATCTTTTTCAAATGTCTGCTGCTTCTCCAATTTGTCTCATGGCCCGAGCCACATCAACAAAGTCGTGGTTATGGCATCAAAGGTTATCTCATCTCAATTTCGATGCCATCACCCATCTCGCGAAAGATGATCTCGTTACCGGTCTTCCAAAGTTCAAATATACAAAAGACCATCTTTGTCCTTCATGTGAGCAAGGTAAAAGTAAGAAGAAGCCTCACAAACCCAAACCTGTTCCCAACTCAACGAATAGGTTACATCTCCTACATATGGATTTGTGTGGCCCAATGAGAATCAAAAGTATTAATGGAAAGCAGTATGTCCTTGTCATTGTGGATGACTATTCTCGCTACACATGGGTTCATTTTCTTGCTTCAAAAGATGAAACCCCTGATGTAATTATTAACTTCTTGAAGAAAACATCAGTTCTACTGCAAGCCCCTGTCATTATTGTGAGAACGGATAACGGTACAGAATTCACAAATCAGAAATTGAAAGCTTATTTTGACGAAGTTGGGATTTCTCATCAAACTTCGGCTGTAAGAACTCCAGAGCAGAATGGAGTTGTGGAACGGAGGAATCGTACGTTAGTTGAAGCAGCTCGAACGATGCTTCTTTCCTCTAGTACACCGTTATTCCTTTGGGCCGACGCTATAGCAACTGCATGTTATACTCAAAACCGCTCCATTATTCACACCCGTTTCAACAAAACACCTTATGAGATCATTAATGGAAGAAAACCGGATATTTCATTTTTACATGTCTTCGGTGCATTATGTTATCCGAAGAATGATCGTGAAGATATCGGTAAACTTGAACCTAAAGGTGATATTGGCTTTTTCATTGGTTATTCTTCAACTGCTTGTGCTTACAGGGTTTATAATCGAAGGACAAGAAAGGTAATGGAGACTATGAACGTTACCTTTGATGAACTCTCGGGTATGGCCTCTCAGCATAGAAGTTCACATCCCGAGCTTCAAGGTCAGACTTCTGGACACGTAAGTTCAGGACTCGCGCTTCAATTTGCGCCGTCAGCAATCTCATCGTTACAACCTTCGGAACGTGACTTGGAAGTTTTATTTGGGCCTATTTATGATGAATATATGGAGGGTCCTTCGTCATTTGGTGTTCCTCAAAATGCCCCGGCTGCACCTGCTACGGTAGTTCAAGAACCTCCGACTGCATCTACACCATCGGCATCTACTTCTGCACCATCTACGTCAACCTCAACCATAGTACCTCAAAACATTCCAACCACTTCTCCGATTGCTGACGCAACTCAACAACATTCTCAGCAAATTCCTACTCATGTTCATCTTCAGAATGAAATAGTTGCTGAAAATGCAAACAATGCGATGCTCAACGAACACGAGTTTGTTAATCCATTTGCGGCTTCCACAAGCACTACTCAGCCGTCAGCACCATATGTGGATCCGTCGAGCTCGCATCAAGTTTCTCATACACTTCCACATGAACACAAATGGACTAAGAATCATCCTTTGGTTCAAGTGATTGGCAATCTCTCACGACCGGTCTCAACACGAAATCAGCTGCGTACCGATGGTGATATGTGTATCTATGCACTATCAGTAAGCACAATGAAACCAGCAAGTGTGAAAGAAGCAATGACCGATGCATCATGGATTGAGTCTATGCAAGAAGAACTCAATCAGTTCATCCGACTCGATGTATGGGAGTTAGTACCTCGACCAGACAATATCGATCCGCTTACCCTGAAATGGTTATTCAAAAACAAGATGGATGAGGAGCAAACGGTCATTAGGAACAAGACTCGGTTAGTTGTGAGAGGTTATAAACAGCAGGAGGGAATTGATTTCGCCGAGTCCTTCGCCCCGGTTGCTAGGATAGAAGCTATTAGGATTTTCTTGGCATATGCTGCACACAAATCGTTCACTGTGTATCAAATGGACGTGAAGACGGCTTTCTTGCATGGGCCGTTAAAAGAAGATGTGTATGTATGTCAACCTGAAGGTTTCATTAGTACCGAACATCCAAGCCATGTCTACAAGTTGAAAAAGGCAATTTATGGTTTGAAACAAGCACCGAGGGCATGGTACGACGAATTATCATCATTTCTTCTACAAAATCACTTCAGCAAAGGAACCATTGATCCAACATTGTTTATCAAGCACTACGGAAACGACATCTTGGTGGCTCAGGTCTATGTAGATGATATTATATTTGGTTCTACTAACCCAAAATATTCCATATTATTTGCCGACCTTATGAAAAGTCGATTTGAAATGTCCATGATGGGGGAAATGACGTTTTTTCTTGGTCTCCAAGTTCACCAATCCCCCCGTGGTATTTTCATAAATCAGTCCAAGTATGTGCTTGAGATTCTAACGAAATTTGGTATGGATAACTGTGATCCTATTGGTACTCCAATGGACACTAAACACAAGCTTGATTTGGATAAGAAAGGGACATTTGTAGATGCTACAAAATACCGAAGTATGATCGGGTCCCTTATGTACTTAACCTCAAGCAGACCGGACATTGTGCATGCTACTTGTTTATGTGCTCGGTACCAGGCTAAGCCAACCGAGAAGCACCTCAAGGAGGTTAAAAGGATCTTTCGTTATCTCCGGGGAACCATTAACATGGGTCTCTGGTATACGAAGGATTCTGGTTTTAATCTCACTGGTTTTTCAGATGTCGATCATGCAGGGTGTCATGATACATTCAAGAGCACTTCCGGTGGAGCACAATTCTTAGGCGAGAAGCTAGTGAGCTGGTCATCAAGGAAACAAGACTGTACGGCGTTGTCAACCGCGGAAGCAGAATATGTGTCTCTATCCGTGTGTAGTGCTCAAGTCCTTTGGATGAGAACACAACTAACGGATTATGGCTTTTTCTTTAACAAAGTCCCTATTTATTGTGATTCACAATCAGCCATAGCCATATCCTGCAACCCGGTCCAACACTCCAAGACCAAGCACATAGCTGTCCGATTCCATTTCATAAAGGAGCATGTGGAAAAAGGAACGATTGAACTGTTCTTTGTCAAGACGGACTACCAACTAGCCGACATCTTCACCAAAGCTCTTCCTCAAGACAGATTTGAATTTTTGGTTCGTCGACTTGGTATGCGTAGTTTCACTCCTGATGAACTTGAACGTCTTGCACATTCGCAGTAATCTTGTATATATCTGTCAGAAAACCAAAATACAAAAATATAAAACCTATAAAAACAAAATAAAAAATGAGAAAATCTTTCAAAAAATACCAAAAATATTCTTCTCCGACATGTCTCTCAGCATCGATAATATGGACGTGCTTAGAAATGTTGTTCAATAACGACACGGGTACGTACATAAAGTTCGAATGAGAGTTCAAATGTTTTCAAAACATGTCTTTTCTATTTTTCTTCTCATAATGGCTTATAGTCACATGTCAGACTATAACCCGGTCCCTAAATAAAGGAAAGTCTTTGACTTATCCTCAACAACGAGAAATTCATTTTTCTCGGTCATGAGCTTATATCAAAACATTCAAAGTTTTAAGCTCATGAACACACTTTTTCTCGGACTTTTGAGCACAATTTTTCAAAGTATTTCAAAACAATGTGCTCATATACTCCCCTATTTAAATAGAATCTCTTTTCGAGGGGGAGTATAATGATTTCATAAACATTTGTTCCAAAGTTTCATGACACATTATTCTCTCCATGTTTCATCACTAGTATCACAAAAATTTCAATTTCATGCAATTTTTAAGGGGGAGAATAGTGATTAAAATGTGTTATCTTAAATAAGATCTTTGATATAAGTGCTTTCTCTTCCTAATATGTGCAAAAAATCTCTCCTTTTATGATGCACATATGTAGGGGGAGCGTTTTTGGTGATATAGAAAACTTTCAAGGTGTAAACATTGATTTCGTCAACACCTTGACTGCATTTTCAAATGATTTTTCTGGTTACGATATCCATACCCTTCAACACAATTAATCACGATGATATTGGTGTCAAAAGGTGGTTAGGTATTCGTCCTATGATCCAACCAGAACCGGAGGGATCTTCCCAGGGACAATCCATTAGAACTTAGAAGTCCTTAGGAAAGATGGAGTAGTTGAGTGTACGGGAATAATGCCGACTAATGACTTAAGCTAGCACTGGAACAATCACAACAAGGTGCTAGTTATGACGTCTTGGTAAGCATTGAAGGGGTTGAAGAATGAAAAAGAAATGTAAGGATAAAGGGTGTAAAGAAAGAAGCCCTCCATACAACTTAGGCAGAAACCGGGTCAATACATCTATTATCAGAATCACTTTGATGATTTCTGATACTGAAGACAAAGCATCATGGACCCAGTGATGCAATGCACAACCCTTCCCAGCCTACTCAAGCTTCTCTCAAAAGAAGTTTGTTTTATTGTCACGGAGTTCAACTCATTTCTATCAACTTTCTCACTCCGAGATAGTAGATATTGAATAGGTGGCAGTCTGCTCCAGCCTCCGATCACTAAATAAACGTGCACTTATAGAGTCTAGAGCCAACGAGATTCATAAAAAATCTCATTAGGACACTTATTCCATAGATCAATTGTTGTTCATTATTAGAACACAAGCGATGATTTACAGAGTCCTACGCTCTATCCTTGTGGTATTGCTAGAACATTCAGAGTGATACTCTTTAGTATTCACAGTGATGAATGGAAATCCTTCCAGTGTTAACATCAAACAGCACTGCGGTAGGTCAATGTAAGATTCACTTGAATTAAACATATGTTAACTGGAAAGCAACAGTGGTTTGATTCTTAATTGATTCAAACTCGTTCCAGGTCTCGACGCAATATCTTTATGATCTTGCCAGAACATTCAGAGTAATACTTTTCAGTATTACAGTGACGAATGGAAATCCTTCCAGTGTCATCATCAAACAGCACTGCGGTAGGTAACTTGTGCGATTCTATATGAATCAAACTTGTGTCAACTGGAAAGCAACGATGGTTTGATTCTTAATTGATTCAGACTTGTTCCAGGAAAGTGAATTGACGACCTAATCAGCAGAATGGAACTGCATGATTCACTCCTTACTGTGAATTATCTTTCGATATATTCAAGTATTGAGAACGGCTACCACAGCTGGAAATCCTGTCAAGGAAGTTCTTTGAACTTACCTGATCACAGGTACAGTATTCGTACTGTATAACGGGAAACCGGTGGAATGCAAACGGTGGCGTTATCTCAAGAGTCGCAATTCAAGGCCACATATTCAGGATTATTGAAGAAAGCTCAAGAACATCTAAAGACAAAGACTTCCGCTACTCTGATGATCAAGGGAGATTGTTAACAAGCTTTCATGTCAACTCAAAACATGAGTATGTGGGTAAAGACACAAGAACACAAGCTGGAAAAGTTACAAGATCAAGTCAAGGCAAAGATCAAAAATCAAAGGTCACAAGTCATGAAAGGAACTATGAAAGAACTCTCAAGACAACGAGCTTCAAAGTCTGCAACACCAACGAAGTGAAGTCACATATTACATGACCACCCCTTAGGGGGAGATTGTTAGCCGTATTTAAAGTGATGGTCATATAATATACCGTTGCGAAGCTCGTGATAAATACTATTCAACGGTGTCGAGAGTTCTTAGTTATTAATGTTTATGTAACGGGAATTAGTCCCGAACACACAAATGAGGAAGGCCTCCTAAACACTTACTACTTAGTATAAAAGGCCTCCTAAGCCTCATTTGTGTGTTTGTTTTCCATTTCATTTGTTTTAGAGAGAGAAACGTATGTGTTTCTCTCACTAGGAATTCACACCTTTGTTTTTTCTCTTTTCCTTCATCTAATCTAATCTTTCTTTTTTGGTTTAATCTTCATCTACATGTCTATATCATTATAAGTCGTGTGTTACAATCCATCATCTCCCAAATCACTGAGAGGCATACAGACTACACCAAGCATGTCACGAGAAACTTGCAGATGCTTGAAAAGATTGCTAATCTCAAATTTTCAAAGGTCGGTCCGATGAGTCATCTTTCTGTAACTCTCTTCAACATGTCTAAAGACTTAAATGAATTGGTGGATTTAGTCTCAAAGGTCGTTGGCATGCTTGAATCAGTTGTAGCCTTGTCTGGGGCTACACCTGAGGGGGATAAATTTTCTGTGAACGACATACCAAATCCAGAGACTCATAAAACTACTTCTGCACCAGAGACATTGAATATTTCATCTGATTTTGGTGAAGGATCTAAGGGGGAGCAGGCAAATGAGCAGCCAGCCTAAAAGCTCAAACCGACAATCATACCATCACCTACACCACTGGGACCAGTCTCTGACAAAGAGTTTGAAGCTTTTGCTGCTAACCTCAACAAACATATGACACTATCTTCTCACCATCCCCTCTTCATGACTCATTCAAAGACAAAGGAAAATCTATTGCAAATGAAGAAGAACAAGTCTTGAAGCTAGGTTCTCTCCAAATGGAAGGAGGATCTTCTATCAAACTCTAAGAGCTTCATAAATTCAGAAGGTCTAGTTAAAATCCCATGACCATATAAGAAGCACAAGCTTAGATGGAGGAGCATAAGAGGTTGGCTGATCTTAAACAGGCTGAACTCAAAAGCAAATAAGCACTGAAGCAACTTACTCCAGCTTCAAAGGAAGCTCAGAGGCGAAAACTAGCTGAGATTAAAGCCAAGCAAAATAAGCTCCAGGAAGAATATCAAAAAGTGGTAAATGAAAGAGCTAATTCTGATCAAATCACCAAATACAACTGCTTCATTGATAGGAATAAGAAGGTGAACATGACCATCTTCAGAGGAAACCAACCAATAAACTATAAAGTTGATAATAACTTCAAGCTTAAGAGTCTGGGACTCTCTGAGTGGTTGGAACTCCTATCACTGGCAACCAAGATGTCTAGGCCTGGTGCAACCCATATGATAAAGAATTCCCAAGCTAAGATTTGTTGGGTAAAAGAGACAGTCCACAAGCTCAAACTTCCCTGACCACGCCAACTGTCCGATGATCAGCCCAAGAACACTAGGAAACGAAAAACTCCAATGGGTCAGATCTTTGAAATATTGGTCACAGAGGATGTGGTCGTTGATGGCATGTTCAGAAACATCTTACTCCCCAAAGAAATCACTAGACCAGTTGACAACAAATATTACACAGAGCCTGAAAAAGGTATAGTATTCATGAACATAAATGTTGAGTATTGTTTCTAGAGGGAATGCGAGCTGAAGTTAGCTTCCACAGTACAACTCATCAGACTCAAACATGGACTTATTTTGAACTCTAAGTATGCTAATGTTCTGGATAACGAGTTCGAAGTGGAAATCAATTCCAGAGCTGACAAAGCTAAAGCTGTAAAAATCTGTGAGCTCAATCTTAATTTTTGAAGACGTTTTTTTATGTTTATCTTGTAATCACCTTCTAGTGCATCTGTAACAGAATAGGTTGTTCAATAAAACTTCAAGTATGTTCGTTAAATTATGTGTAAGAAGAAGTTGTGTACTCACTTATAATAACTTTAGACTAAGTATCATTTATGCTCAAGTAGGGGGAGATTGTTGGGCCAATGAAAGTTCTTGTTATGTTTAGTCATAGTATTAGCCTAAATCGATGTCTAGAGTAATAAGAGTCTAGTTTCCTAATTAGAAAGAATAGAGGTCGGTTGGCAATGTTTAAGCCCAACCCGACCCAGAGTCATTGTAAGAGTCGGTTCCCCCTCATCTCTATAAAAGTAGGTGAGGGAGAAAAGAACAAGGACGTCATTCTTTCAATAAACTAATCGTAATCGATTAGGGATATTACCTTGTGTGGGCGTCGATTACTTTTCTGTCGATTCTGCTGGTGTGTGTTCTTCGATCATATTATTTCGCATCTAGTAATCGGGTTGTAGGGATTAAACCCTACAAGTGGTATCAGAGCTTGGTTCTTCAAGTCACTGGTTTCTAGGATCGATCGAGGAGGAGTTGGTGTTCGGGTTATAGAACGTCGACGGAGTAGCAGAGATCAATAATTGAAAAGGGTTGTTGATCGGGTTTCGATCAACAAGAATTTGTCATTGTTTTTTTCTTGTTTCTATCGCTGAGTTACAGAGAGAGAGAGAGAACAGGGGAGAAGACAAGGTTGTTGATTTTTTATCAATAGTCAAACAAGACTTAATAATACAAAAGGGTGTGGACTAAGTTTTTTTTGGGGCCACATATTAGTATATTTGGGCTTATAAAAAAACAAGTCTTCTTATTATTTTTGTTTTCATATAAACAAACAAAAGGGCTACTTTATATTATTGACACAAGGGGACTTCGTAATTTGTGATTGTGAGGTTTAACGTATCACAAGGTTTAGCGAATTATCGAAGGGACTTTGTCGGTTTGTGATTGATAGGGTTTATCACAAGGTTTAGCAAATCAACAAAGGGATAAAGAATGACGGGAGCCAAGTTTGACATCAAGAAATTTGATGGAACTGGTGATTTCGGGTTATGGACAATCAAGATGCGTGCTTTATTAATCCAGAACGGATGTGAAGTAGCTCTGGAGGTTTTACTCGCAAATATGGAAGCTGAAGAGAAATCTAAGCTTGATAAGAAAGCTCACAGTGCCATGATTTTGTGTTTAGGTAACAAGGTCCTGAGAGAGGTTACCGGGAGACGACTGCAGCAGGGGTTTGGTCAAATCTCGAGTCTTTGTACATGACAAAGTCATTGGCCAACAAGTTGTACCTGAAGAAGAAGTTGTATACATTTTACATGCCGTCTGGACGAAAGATTTCCGAGCATATAGATGAGTTCAACAAAATCGTTCTTGATTTAGCAAATATTAAGGTAAAATTCGAAGATGAAGATCTTGCTTTATTGTTACTCACGTCTTTACCAGCATCATACGAACACTTTGTGGATACCTTGCTTTATGGACGAGAAGATTTGACTTTGGAGGACGTGATGGCCACACTAAATTCAAAGGAAATCAAAGAAAGGTCCAAGGCGAAGAGGGATGATGGTGAAGGGTTATACGTGAGGGGAAGAACTTATCGTAGGAAGTCACATCAGTCAAAGGGAAAGTCAAGATCGAAATCTCGAGGTGGAAGACTCAAATGCTTTATTTTCCAATCTGAGGAGCACTTGAGAAGAGACTGTCGGAAGAACAATCGCAAGAAGTCAAAAGGTTACGTCAAGAAAGATGATCAACCAAGCTCCAGTGGTTCGATTTACGATGATTCTGAGGTGATGATGGTGATGAGTGCAGAAAGACTGCAAGATTGGATCATGGATTCAGGAGGTTCATATCACATGTCACCCAGGTTAGATATATTTTTTGATTTTCTGGAATGCGATGGGGGCAGCGTACTGTTGGGAGACAACATGGAGTGCAAGATCAGGGGTATTGGCAAGGTAAAGGTACAACTGAAAGATGGGTCAAGTTTTGTGTTACACAATGTCAGGTACATTCCTGAATTGAAAAGAAACTTGATATCGCTGGGAACTCTTGAAAAAGAGCGATATACCGTAAATATGCATTCAGGCAAAATCAAGGTGATTAATGGTTCTAGGGTTATTATATCTGGAACCCAAAAGGAGAACTGTGTGTACTCTTTGGATGGCCATGTAGTGGCCGGTGAGCTTAATGCTAGTGTTGAAGAAAAAGACAGTCTTGTGCAAGTTTGGCATAAAAGGCTGGGACATATCAGTGAGGCGGGTCTACACGTGCTGGAAAAGCAAGGTTTGTTTGGCAAGAAGAGTCTAGGTAAGCTCGATTTTTGTGCGAATTGTGTTCTGGGAAAGGCACATCGAGTCTGTTTCGGTGTAGGAAGGCACACTACTCAAGAAGTGATAGACTATGTTCATTCAGACTAATGGGGTCCGTCTCAGGTGGGATCATTGGGAGGTAAGAGGTATTTCTTATCTATAGTTGATGATTATTCCAGGAGGGTATGGGTTTATGTTCTCAGGTTCAAACATGAAGCATTTGAGAAGTTCAAAGAGTGGAAGCAGTTAGTAGAGAATCAGACTGGGAGGATGGTTAAGAAGCTTAGGACGGATAATGGTCTTGAGTTCTGTAACCGAGAGTTTAATCAGCTATGCGTTGAGAGTGGGATTGCTAGACATTTGAAAGTTGCCGGGACGCCGCAGTAGAATGGGTTAGCAGAACGGATGAATAGAACTCTCATGGACAAGGTACGCTGTTTATTAATACAGTCTGTGTCACACCCCACCATGGCGGAATATGGGGCGCGACGTAATGGATATCATCACAACATGGCGTGTCTATAGAGATATCTATATGAATAAGAAATGTCATAAAATGGTGACACGAAAGTCATGACAATATCTCAACAAATGCAGGAGTCTAAGTAAGTAGGTAACAGTCCTACCACTTACCCAAGACAAACAATAAACATAAACCCAACAAACATATAGGTGCCAACATGTATCACTTATCAAAACAACATAAAGGTAAACTAAGAAGGAACGGGGATCTCCTTCTATATGCAATCCTAAGGCATCCAAGTCTAGCCACTTCTATCCTCAAGCTTAAACACATTCACACCTGAAAGAGACACTAAAACACGTCAACATAAAGTTGGTGAGAGTCATAGGTTTAGACTCCAACGCCAAATCAGTTACAAGCTGTGAATAACAAACACCAACACAATAACATATGGACAATGTGCTACAATAATGTATTAACAACTAGCATTCAAGTTCAATCAATCATCACAATTCCAAGGCATCACGCCTTACCAACAACCACAATTTCCAAGGCATCACGCCTTACCAAACACCATAATTTCCAAGGCATCACACCTTACCAAACACCATGGTACCATAGATGATCACACTATGTACATATCCCAAGGCCACTACCTTGTCATTATCCATTGGTCACATAGACGATCACGCTATGTACCTATCCCAAGGCCCCTACCTTGTCAAACCACAATAACTGAGACGGCACGTGTCCCCCGATCCAAATCATGCACAATCAAGAATCACATAGCAGTCAATCACATAAGTGCACACACAAGTCCATCACAAAACCATAAAAATATTCACAGCATCAATTTATAAATAACTCAATACAGTGTCTCTTCCATCCCATCTGGAAGTCAAAATCAATAATAAACATGGGACTATGAAACTCACCTGATTGCTTCTTCACAAGTCCTCGCACTAGCAACAAGCTAACAAACCAAAAACACGCAATCAATACACGAACCAATCACTAAGATGGCTCATCAACCTATGATGGACATCTAGCCTATTCCTATATAAATACCTCATTGATAAGCTCTAATCATCCCATTACCCTTCCCTAACAAGTCCTTAACTTGGTTAAGTTTAATAGCTATCTCGTTCATATTTTACACAAAACAGTCCCAGTTTTTAGGTCTCAAAACTTTACGTCAAACGCCCACTTAAACATACCCATGATTTCTGTAAAAGGAATATTCATATCCTTAAATATGTTAGCTAACACCTCCCACTTTCCCTAACCTTAAATCTACTGTTAAGGCCCCGATATATATATATATATATATATATATATATATATATATATATATATATATATATATATATATATATATATATATATATATATATATATATATATATATATATATATATATATATATATATATATATATATATATATATATATATATATATATATATATATATATATATATATATATATATATATATATATATATATATATATATATATATACTTTTGTCATTCCAGATTTCCTGATTTTAAACATACTAAAAGTTTGTTACAATTAAGGGGTCTTACCCTAAACCACAACCTTAGCCCAAGTGCAGATACTTACTGCAATATATAAACCATCTCTCATGTTCGTGAGAAGATCCCAATGCAACCCTAATTACCCCAAACAACCCAAAACTTAAAAAGAAAACAGACTGATTACAAAACTGTTTTGACCTTCGACTGTTGTAACCTGTTTTTGACCCACTTCCCGACCTCTAATTTAGTTCTCGTTTCTTGAATTGGAAAGCCACTTCAATTAGCTTTCCAGGGATATGTGGATCTCAAAATAATAGTTTGTAGAACTCCCTATATGATCAAAACAATGACACAAAATTCTGCCCAGTTTTTAAAAACGGGTTTAACTAAATTAACCTCATTAATTAACCATAATCCCACTAATTACAAGCCCTAATTTATGTAATCATCATGTTATGATTAATATAACATTATATTACTGTTTTTATAATAAACCCTAACCTAAATCCATCATAAGATGATTAAAGAAAACATAAAAACAATTTAATTAAAAAGGGTTTGAAGATTTTACCTTGGATTTTTTTGGAAAACAAGATTTTTGATGAAGAACCCTAATTTTCTCCATAGATGTCGACCCATACTTGATCTCCAGGGATTTTATGAAGTGTTTTGATAAAAATAAGGCTTTCTATACTTTCCTAACATGTCCTTGGCCCATATACAAAAGCCCGGTTCCCTTTTTCCCTTTTTTCCCCTTTTCTTTTCTTTTTTTCACATAACCGACCTATACCCATTTAATTTCGTTTTTTTTCCTTTTTATTATTAATATTTGTATTAATAATATTACCTTAATTTTTCTTAATTTATTTCAGCTCCTAAAGCCTCCAAAACCTCAAAACCGTAAAACTAGTCAAATTTACGCGTTTTACCGTAAAAGACGTAAAATATACACTTTTAAAAAAAATCTCAAATTTTGAAATAAACTTTATAACTAAGTCCTAAATGACTTAAAACCATCCCGAAAAATATCCATATGACTAATTACCTCATCCGAGACCTCTAAATGTTAAACCGTAAATCGTAAAAACACGATTTTCTATAATACATATACGTATACGTAAAACCACTAAATAACACCATCTCACTTCATAGTCACTACCATGTGAACTCATGAAAATGAAATCATCACACCTCGTTTCACTCACAAGGTACCCCGTACCGGAAACGATATCCAAACCACAATCTATACACACCAATAAGCACATAAACACGTAAAGACACATAACTAGCACAAAATAAAACTAAGTGACGAACCTCAAAACCAGGGTTGTCACATCACTCCCTCCTAATAGAAATCTCGTCCCGAGATTTACTCCTTAGGATCAAAACACAACCAACAAATCACACGAGGATACTTGTTCTAAACGAACTCCCCTCATTTCCACGTGAACTTTAGTTCAAGTTTCAAAATACCACATATACAAACCAAAAACAATTAAACTCATTGCCAAACTCTTGATCTCACAGTCAATAAATCTCACAGATGACTCTTTGATAAAACAAAGACTCTTATTAACACAAGTCCCGAATAACCGTACATGCAAAATGCATTCTCAAACAACCTTTACCAATCTCAATACATGAAATGTATCATGTATACAACTCATTTCCCCCAGGTAATTCTATGCTCATAAGCTAATGGTCCGATCTTTCCAAAGATCATAAATGGACCTACAAAACTCTACATCAACTCTTCCATTTTACCAAATCATACCACCCGTTACTATGGGTGAAACTCCCTACATAACTTTGTCACTAAATCTAGTGGTTTCCTCCCTTTTCTACATAGCATCCCTTGTTGCTCTCATCCTTTCCACAAACATTATTACCACATTAGTAGCCTCTTTTACCAATTCTAGTCCACAATGGGGACAACTCACCCTATCCTTTCATATAGTGCCCCAAATGGCATTTATCGACTTCTAGTATGATAACTATCATTATATGAAAACTCAGCCATCGCAATTGAGTTTCCTAACTCCCTCTAATCAATCACTCATGTCCTTAGTGTGACTCCTAAGGTTGTATAAATATCTCACTTGCCTATCCTTTTCCAATTAGCCGGATATACTCATTCCAATCATGTTCGTCAACTCCCTTTAGTCCCTATGGCATATCACACCTATAACTCCTCATCCATTCGATTATCAATACTAATCCTCCCAAACAATCAGTACAGATCAGTGCCATTTCCTTTTTCAATCTCGACCTATTTTGTTCTTGCTTCGCTCCTATACACACTTCCTTTTTTTTCCTCAACTCATAGCATACATCACAATGTGATGCTTCCCATCGTTTCTTCCCTTGCCATAATCCTTCCTAAGGCATTCCATACATATTAGGCTAACTTTTACGCAAAACCCTCCATTCTATCACATCCGTACGCAATCCTTCCAACTTCTCAACCACGTGACTTCTCATTCTTCTTGAAATATGAGATGAATTAGTCAGTCTATCGACTATCACCCAACTCTCGGCGTACTTATTCCTCCTCCCCATTATGTATCCCTTTCACTAACTTCGTCCTTAAATTGCCCTTTCTAAGATACTCCTATCTATGTAGGAAGTATAGTCTACGTCCCTTTCCCCATATGATTGTCCAAGCCACGCAACATACATGTTGACGCGTTCTCTGCTTTAGACAACTCAACTCGTGCAACCTACATCCTTCATCCAAACCACCCTAATATGTCATCCATACAGTTCAAGTTCGTCTCAGCTTCACTTCATCCTTCTTATTCCATGTCTCATCAACCATGCTTGCCTTTCCCAGATGGTACTTGGACTTGCAATTTTTTTTCATCAATTAACTCCACCCATCACCTTTGCCAAATGTTCAATCAAGATGATTGAATATGTGTTGGAGACGTTCATGATCCGTATAGATCATTCTCCACGTCTCGTACACCAAATCCCTCTAGCATTCTAGGCAGATATAATAGTCCAGCTCCACTAACTAAGTCTATCCAGTTCTTTCAAATCTTCAGTTCCTGCAACGTATAAGCGATTGCCTTTCTTTGTCGTCCTCGTACACCTCCAAATCCTTGATCCATGTATCGTCATGCTTTGCGAATTCATCCAGTCCTTCCGATAATGCCAAGATCGGCTCATTATCCAATCCACCTCTTCAGCCTCCAAAATGCTTCCTCATCCTTCTTCACTTCGCCCCTTGCTGGTTTCATGATATGCCATCATTTCTAACTACTCATCATGGTAGACTTAATACTAAAACTCACACTTGAAAATCTCACGTATAATTCCACTCCAAAACCAACACATACTTCGCCTCACTCTCCTTCTTAGACTTTGAGTAGATCAAGATGTCGTCGATACTCCCGATGACAACTCGTTTATATACGTTCATGCACCCTCGGTTCATTGACTCCATGAGGACCGCTAGTGCTTTGGCGAAGCCAAATGAATAACCGTAAACCCAAAGCGTTCATACAACATCCTTAGCAGTTTCAACTATGCCCTCCTTGCTCCCTCTCTTAGCGGCAATACGAATGAATTCCTAGCTCGTTTTACTCGCGAAAATCTACACGTATTCTATAAGACCAATACTTCCTCTTATCAGACCACTCAACCGCTTCCACATCACATTTACTACCAGGCAACTCAACTTTTATCCGGCATTCCTTGCAATTTCTAACAACTCTTGTTTTTAAATCATTCCATCAACAATTTCCTTGGAAAGGCACTAACTACAACTCCTCTCACTTCTCCTACTTGCTCTACTTATGGTTCTACCTCATAGTAATAGGCAAACCTACTAAATTTCAGGAAATTTTCGGAAACTTACATGCCCTACGAACAATCATAAATACCTTTGAGGTATTACTTCCCCTTCCAACACTCTCTATGGCGCGTTACTTGTGCTAATATCTCACAAATCTCTATTCATCTCCTTGGTACTCCTAAGAGACCTCATGACCACACTAGTTCGTCTACGAACTTCTTTCCTCCCCACTAAGAGTATTCCGACCGTTCTCTCATGGTCACCTACTTAAGCGTGTAGGCGCGACCAAGTCTTTCATATGACTACCTCAACGCTCCCGAACAATACGAAACCAAAACTACATCCTGAATCCACCAGATACAATCAACGAATCAAACCAACGGATAACTAACGACATTTCACGTGCACCAGTTAAAACAAGTCAAAAACCATGAGACTCAAAAGAAAACTCAAACCCAAAACGTGTATCAATTCAAAATGATCCATCACAACGAAAAATAATCCAAGAAACACCCAATGGCAACCAAACATATTACGCCCCGTGACATATTATTTAAAACGTGCAAAAGATCGACTTTTCCAAAAGAATTTATATCTTTTTTTTATTATTATTACCTCCCACATCTATGTGACTCAAACAATCTACAAATAACCTTCTAGACGAACTCAAAACTCAACTCAAAAACTAGGTATCCCGTGCATCCCAAATTATAAAAAATAAACTACTATTCAAACTCAACCTTTAACCCGACACTTGTACAATAATTTCGACCAGGATACTGACCTCCCATGACTATACATTCTGAATATTTGAAAAGTACGTTCCGAGTAAATAATTTTAGGCTTTTGAATCATCCAAAAAGCTCAAAAACAAACAAGTTATGACCAAAACAATTTTATACTAGTTGTTTTAAAATTAAAGAATAAACTTAGTGATTAATGCAATCCTTTTAAATGAAAGATATAATTGTATGTGTAACCTTCAGAAACTCAATTTAACCTCGTATTAATAATTATAAATGACGTGAATCGGTTAAACCCAATTATATAAACTATGTAAGTAGAAATAAATTTTACTTCGTTTTATTTTAAAGAAAGTCTTTTAGAATTTGAAATAAATAAGTGTTGATTAAAAAAAATCTTATGTTGCACCTTGTTTCAAACACGACTCCAACCCCTTACCCTTATTTTACCGAATACAACCAATTATCTAACCCTATAATAGATTTCCAAGTCCCCCTTTTTCTCAATATATATACCGACCAAAAGAAATGTAAGACCCAACACAAAAGATTCCATTATCTCAAAAGAAATCCCAAGTTATTTCAATAGACTTAAAACCAAGAACACCATTTTTAAAACGTACACGTGAAATACGAAACTCAAAGAATACGCTACAAGACACACTTCAAAAGATTCAAAACGTCGTTGAAACTCCACCAAACTCGGGCACTAATAAATCGTTTAAACACAAGAGAGCACTAGGTACGTTCAAGTAATAATAACTAATGAACGACCGTAAATCATAACATAACATCTATCAGTATATATACATCTGCATATGTATACCTATTGAATCCCACAAACATACTCGTTATCATATATGTCAAGTCAATCAATCGCTTTATACGCTCGTTTTTCCATACGAGTAATCACCATCTCACCGTGCCACAACAAGGCATAAAGCCTACCTCCAAAACCAAACCATATCGTGTGACCCCAAAATCACACAACATCACTATAATCCCAAAACATATAACACAAAAAGAACAATAGCCATATCATAGGCAGCCATTACATAAACCCATATATATACGTATACCCAAATTCCACATCTCATCATATACAAGCATGTACTAACCCTCTTTCATGCAATCATACTTGAGAACCCATTAAAGTTGTGGTACTTGTATAACTATGTTGGCCACCATACTTATACAATTACCCTTCCCCCAATGCATTCCCTCCTATGATGACACTTATAAGAATCAATACAACATATAACACATAAATCCATCTACTCACATAAGCTCATAACCACATAACCAAATAGGTCCAAAACCCCATCTATTAAAATAACATAGTAAAACTCTTCGAATACCGAAATCCATAGTCTAGCTAAAACAACATAGACTAAAACCAAAACGAAAACATAATCAGTTATAAGTCATGTCGCCCATAAGAGTGGAAACAGCTTAAAATCCTTCCTACCCATGTACTCCTAGTAACTCGAACCACCACACGATTCTTAGGGAACATGGCTTAAACATCAAAAGAAAAATAACATACCTCAGGTATGTAAAATAACTCGATAAAAGATAGAAACTACCTTGTACTAAATTATGTACTATAATGTACAATTTAAGCAAAATACAACAGTGACTAGCGTGGACGATTATGGTTCAACCCGCACTAGTTACAAACCCGAAAATAAAATAACATGTGACTAAGTATGAACATACTACGGATCAATTCATACTAGTCAAAACATCGTAATAAATAACATCCAAACACATCAATTATTATAAAATGCACACATACTCCTATCACGCCTATATGCAGGGACCCTTAAGCTATAGACTAGGCTACGTGACTAGGCAACCTAATTCTCTATAACCATTTTCTCTGATGCCATTCTGTCACACCCCACCATGGCGGAATATGGGACGCGACGAAATGGATATCATCACAACATGGCGTGTCTATAGAGATAACTATATGAATAAGAAATGTCATAAAATGGTGACACGAAAGTCATGACAATATCTCAACAAATGCAGGAGTCTAAGTAAGTAGGTAACAGTCCTACCACTTACCCAAGACAAACAATAAACATAAACCCAACAAACATATAGGTGCCAACATGTATCACTTATCAAAAAAACATAAAGGTAAACTAAGAAGGAACGGGGATCTCCTTCTATATGCAATCCTAAGGCATCCAAGTCTAGCCACTTCTATCCTCAAGCTTAAACACATTCACACCTGAAAGAGACACTAAAATACGTCAACATAAAGTTGGTGAGAGTCATAAGTTTAGACTACAACGCCAAATCAGTTACAAGCTGTGAATAACAAACACCAACACAATAACATATGGACAATGTGCTACAATAATGTATTAACAACTAGCATTCAAGTTCAATCAATCATCACAATTCCAAGGCATCACGCCTTACCAACAACCACAATTTCCAAGGCATCACGCCTTACCAAACACCATAATTTCCAAGGCATCACGCCTTACCAAACACCATGGTACCATAGATGATCACACTATGTACCTATCCCAAGGCCACTACATTGTCATTATCCATTGGTCCCATAGACGATCACGCTATGTACCTATCCCAAGGCCCCTACCTTGTCAAACCACAATAACTGAGACGGCACGTGTCCCCCGATCCAAATCATACACAATCAAGAATCACATAGCAGTTAATCACATAAGTGCACACACAAGTCCATCACAAAACCATAAAAACATTCACAGCATCAATTTATAAATAACTCAACACAGTGTCTCTTCCATCCCATCTGGAAGTCAAAATCAATAATAAACATGGGACTATGAAACTCACCTGATTGCTTCTTCACAAATCCTCGCACTAGCAACAAGCTAACAAACCAAAAACACGCAATCAATACACGAACCAATCACTAAGATGGCTCATCAACCTATGATGGACATCTAGCCTATTCCCATATAAATACCTCATTGATAAGCTCTAATCACCCCATTACCCTTCCCTAACAAGTCCTTAACTTGGTTAAGTTTAATAGTTATCCTGTTCATATTTTACACAAAACAGTCCCAATTTTTAGGTCTCAAAACTTTACGTCAAAAGCCCACTTAAACATACCCATGGTTTCTGTAAAAGGAATATTCATACCCTTAGATATGTTAGATAACACCTCCCACTTGACCTAACCTTAAATCTACTGTTAAGGCCCCGATATATATATATATACTTTTGTCATTCCAGATTTCCTGATTTTAAACATACTAAAAGTTTGTTACAATTAAGGGGTCTTACCCTAAACCACAACCTTAGCCCAAGTGCAGATACTTACTAAAATATATAAAACATCTCTCATGTTCGTGAGAAGATCCCAATGCAACCCTAATTACCCCAAACAACCCAAAACTTAAAAAGAAAACAGACTGATTACAAAACTGTTTTGACCTTCGACTGTTGTAACCTGTTTTTGACCCACTTCCCGACCTCCAATTTAGTTCTCGTTTCTTGCATTGGAAAGCCACTTCAATTAGCTTTCCAGGGATATGTGGATCGAAAAATAATAGTTTGTATAACTCCCTATATGATCAAAACAATGACCCAAAATTCTGCCCAGTTTTTAAAAACGGGTTTAACTAAATTAACCTCATTAATTAACCATAATCCCACTAATTACAAGCCCTAATTTATGTAATCATCATGTTATGATTAATATAACATTAATTTACTGTTTTTATAATAAACCCTAACCTAAATCCATCATAAGATGATTAAAGAAAACATAAAAAACAATTTAATTAAAAAGGGTTTGAAGATTTTACCTTGGATTTTTTTGGAAAACAAGATTTTTGATGAAGAACCCTAATTTTCTCCATGGATGTCGACCCATACTTTATCTCCAGGGATTTTATGAAGTGTTTTGATAAAAATAAGGCTTTCTATACTTTCCTAACAAGTCCTTGGCCCATATACAAAAGCCCGGTTCCCTTTTTCCCTTTTTTCCCCTTTTCTTTTCTTTTTTTCACATAACCGACCTATACCCATTTAATTTCGTTTTTTTCCTTTTTATTATTAATATTTGTATTAATAATATTACCTTAATTTTCCTTAATTTATTTCAGCTCCTAAAACCTCCAAAACCTCAAAACCGTAAAACTAGTCAAATTTACGCGTTTTACCGTAAAAAACGTAAAATATACACTTTTTAAAAAAATCTCAAATTTTGAAATAAACTTTATAACTAAGTCCTAAATGACTTAAAACCATCCCGAAAAATATCCATATGACTAATTACCTCATCCGAGACCTCTAAATGTTAAACCATAAATCGTAAAAACACGATATTCTATAATACATATACGTATACATAAAACCACTAAATAACACCATCTCACTTCATAGTCACTACCATGTGAACTCATGAACATGAAATCATCACACCTCGTTTCACTCACAAGGTACCCCGTACCGGAAACGATATCCAAACCACAATCTATACACACCAATAAGCACATAAACACGTAAAGACACGTAACTAGCACAAAATAAAACTAAGTGACGAACCTCAAAACCAGGGTTGTCACAGTCTGGATTGCCCAAGACCTTCTGGGCGGAAGCGACATGTACGACCGCATATCTTATAAATAGGTCACCATCGACAGCGATTTAGAAGAAGACACCTATGGAGATGTGGTCGGGACATCCTAGTGATTATGGGATGTAGAGTTTTTTCGGTTGTGTCGCATATTCACACGTTAAACAAGGTAAGCTCGATCCGAGAGTGGTAAAATACGTTCTTTTGGGGTATCCTGAAGGCGTGAAGGGGTACAGACTATATAGGCTTGATAATGAATCACCTAAAATAGTCACAAGCAGGAACGTGGTCTTCAATGAAAGTGTCATGTACAAAGACACATTGAAGGATACTGGTGCAGGTAAAGATAAGTCTGTTGAGGAATTACAGGTTGAGGTGGAACTGCAGAGGTTAAATAATCATACGCCTGAGGAAGACCAGACAGGTCAGGAAGATCAAACAAGTCAAGAGGATCAGACAGATCAGGAAGACCAGACGGATCAGGAAGATGGCTAGAAGGTGCAGGGGTTCAAGAAATTAATCATCCACCAGATCTCATAGATTATCAATTGGTTCGGGATAGAGAACCAAGGACAAGAACGAAGCCGGCGAGGTTTCGGGATGAGAGTAATATGGTTGCTTACGCGTTTGCTGCAGCAGAGGAAGAAGATACTCATGAACCATTAACATACCAGGAAGCAGTTGCTTATGAAGACAGTTCTAAGTGGAAAGCTGCTATGAAAGAAGAGATGGATTCTCTAAGGAAGAACAAGACCTGGGTGTTAGTAGATCATCCAGCTGGGCAAAAGCTGGTGAGCTGCAAATGGCTGTACAAAATAAAGGAAGGGATTGAAGGTGTTCAAAATCCTAGGTACAAGGCAAGGTTGGTGGCTCGTGGATTCACACAAAGGGAAGGTATTGATTACGATGAAGTATTTTCGACGGTAGTTCGGCACACATCTATTCGGGTTATACTTGCATTAACTGCGTGTAAAGATTATGAGCTGGAGCATCTTGATGTAAAGACGGTGTTTTTACATGGAAATCTTGAAGAAGTGATCTACATGAGGCAACCACCAGGATTTGAACAAGGTAACAAGGTATGTTTGTTAAAGAAATCTCTTTATGGTTTGAAGCAGTCACCTAGGAAATGGTACAAGAGGTTCGATGAGTATATGCTAAGCAATGGGTTTAAGCATAGCAGTTACGGCAGCTGCGTATATTACAGGAGTTATGCACCAGGGGAGTATATCTATCTATTGTTATATGTAGACGATATGTTGATTGCTTGTAAAAGCAAGGCTGAGATCGCGGCTACCAAGTCTTTGCTTAAAAAGGAGTTCGACATGAAAGAGCTCGGGGAAGCATAGAAGATTCTTGGTATGGAGATCGTAAGGGACCGGAGTCTTAAGATTCTGAGGGTGTCACAATCCGGGTATGTTTCTAAAGTTTTAAAAAGGTTCAGAATGGACAATGGGGAGTCGGTTCAGACACCATTGGATGGGCACTTCAAGCTGTCGTTGAAGGATTGTCCAGTTAGGGATTGTGATGTTGAAAGAATGAGTAAGGTGCCATATGCTAATGCAGTTGGGAGCTTAATGTACTTGATGGTGTGCACGAGGCCAGACATAGCGTATGTAGTAAGTGTAGTTAGCAGATATTTGGCGAATCCGGGTAAACTCCATTGGGAAGCAGTGAAGTGGATTATGAAATATTTGCATGGCACTGTAAACGTGGGTTTGGTGTATGGGACAAATCGTGGCAACCATGTGGACGTAACAGGTTTTGTTGATTCAGACTACGCTAAGCATCCGGATAAAGGTAGGTCTCTCACTGGTTACGCATTTTTAGTACAAGGATGTGTTGTAAGCTGGAAAGCAACGCTACAACACGTGGTGGCTCTTTCAACTATAGAGGCAGAGTATATGGCCCTTACGGAGGCTGTGAAGGAAGCTATTTTGCTAAGAGGACTCTTGGAAGAGTTGGGCGTGAAGCTCAACACTGTTGTAGTTAATTGTGATAATCAGGACGCGATTCACTTATGGCGGTATCATGTTTTTCATGAAAGCACTAAGCACATGAATGTGCGTTATCACTTTATCAGAGAAGTCTTGGAAGCAAAGACGGATGAAGTTTTGAAGGTGTGTACTGAACACAATGCTGCGGATGCCTTGACGAAGGTGGTACCTGGACGCAAGTTACAACACTGCTTGGAATTGCTGAGTGTTGGGATAGGCTAATATATGCCTAAGGTGGAAATTGTTATGTTTAGTCATAGTATTAGCCTAAATCGATGTCTAGGGTAATAAGAGTCTAGTTTCCTAATTAGCAAGAATAAAGGTCGGTTGGCAATGTCTAAGCCTAACCCGACCCGGAGTCATTGTAAGAGTCGGTTCCCCCTCATCTCTATAAAAGGAGGTGAGGGGGAAAAGAACAAGGACGTCATTCTTTCAATAAACTAATCGTAATCGATTAGGGATATTACCTTGTGTGGGCGTCGATTGCTTTTCTGTCGATTCTGCTGGCGTGTGTTCTTCGATCATATTATTCCGCATCTAGTAATCGGATTGAAGGGATTAAACCCTACAGTTCTAATTGTAGCCTAGTCTAGATTTGATTTAAATTAGACTAAGTATTATGTGTCGTTGTAGAGTCCAACGACAATCACAATGACCAGTTGAAGGCAAAGCCTCAAATCGCACACTAGACACATTTATATCAAAGATAACGTCAGAGAAGTCGAAGATTATATGAAGTCATATTCACTAGCCATTATGGATTAGCTGGAATGTAAAAGGAATGTGAAGGTGTTCGAGGACCTCTGAGGTGGCAATACTCAGAGGTCACTCCAGACCCTTTGAAGACTTAGCAAGCAGAGACTTGCCTTATCCCTTTATAGTTTAGGCGGGAGAATTTGACAAAGTAATTTGGGCGGGACAAAGTGAAGATTAAAGATAAAGAAGCCTAGTACGACCTAGTGGGAAAATGAACAGTTGGCAGAACTGTTAACAGAAAGTTGGTTAAAGGCATGTCCAAAAATAGACATGCATTTAATGAAGTGTACTTCTTCCACTCAGAAGTTGACACGTATCAACTACCCCCACTAAGATAGCAACCTCGTACCACTATAAATAGGGATATAAAAGGGTAGAAAAGCATCACTTGTAATATTGAATATCTTGTTTGTCTTTTTTCCCCTCTTGAACCTTTGGAGTCTAAGGCTGAGTTTCAACGACTCTTAGGTTCACTTGTAAACTTGAGTCTCGAATCAAGTTTACTTGTTCAAAGGGTTTAATCTTTCATTATCATACAACAACTGTGATCCATAACATTTTGTAATACTTTGTTTATAAGTAATAAAGCATTACGCGTTTGAAAAGTAAATCACTAAGTGTTATTTTGAATTCGAGTTATAGTATTACAATAGGCGTATTTGGGGACTTTCAGAAACAGTAAAAAAAACAAGGGGTTTTTTGGGAGCTGTATTGAAGTACTATGAAGCTGAGCCGGGTTCAACTAGAGGATATGACTCGGTTGTGAGCGAATGGAAAAACAGGTTGCGTCCTAGAGTTAGTGCTTTTTTGTGCTATCATGAATAACGTTGAGCTTAATCATGAAAGTTGTGCCAATGATCTCACCTCATACCAAAAATCTTGTGTTAAATACAAAGTTATATTCAAACAACCTTTTACGTACGAGGCGACATGGAACGTGCTTAAAAATCACCCAAGTTGGCAAGAGGTTGAGCTGCCAAAGTTTACAAAAAAAGTAACAAAAAATCCAAGATTTCTGAAACCACCTCTGGTTTTGGACAAGGTGGTTACGTTAATTTGAACGACGAATCAGAAGATGATAAGAAAAAGACTCAAGAACACCGACCAAATGGTCGTGATCGAGCTAAGAAGAAGTCATCAACATCGTCGTCAACAAGAAAGTCTTCATTTGTTGATGTTGTAACCAATAAATGGGAGAAAATGAAATACATTGGTTGGGGAAAAAAGAAGCAGCAACAAGAATCATACTTTACCATTAAGCAACGGGATTTGTACTTGTAAGAAAGAGCCACAGACTTGAAAAAAGATTACAGCGTCGAGCAATTGAACTTGCTGGAAAAAAACGAGATAAAGACTTATTGTTCTACAACAACGAAATCAACCCCAATTTGTATCCAGTCCACCAACAAGCCTTGCAACAAATGAAAGATGAAATCAAGGAAACTTACAATTTAAACTACTAGTATTAGTTTTTAATTATTATTGTAATGTTGTTTTTTATTTGAATTATTATGTAATATTTTTTATTTAATATTTTTTATTTAATGCAATGTTTTTTTATTAAATGTAATGTTTTTATTTTTTGAATATTTTTTTAACTAGGTCGCCTTGTTGTGACAAACAGATCGTTGTAGGTCGCTAGAGAGAGAAAGTTGATATGGCAGAAAAAATAGAGGTCGCACTAAGTCGTTGTTGTGAATAGCCTTAAGGAGTAATGGTTTACATAGCAACCAGATTATTACTCAGGGTTGTGACCTTAATAAAAATGACTTTGTAATCAATATCAAACACATCTCAAGAATATAAATTTGCACTCAATTATTTTTTTTACAAACATGTGTTCACTAAACAAATATAAAAGAAACAATGATTAGAGCACAAGGTGTAGTGTGGTGTTGTGGAATGGTGTTATAGAATAAGTGAGTGGTACGTCAGCATCTCACTCCATAACATCAAAATCTCTATAACGCCAGAAAACTGGCTCCTTGGTTAACACCAGATTTCTAGTGCTATAATTGTCTCACCAATAATTTTTTTCTTTTTTTTAAATTCAAAACTAATTTAATTTAGTTAAAAGTTCATTAATAAAATAAAAAAACATTACAAATAGCATAAAAAACATTACAAATAAAAAAATACATAAAAAACAACTTAATAATGAATCTCGCAACGTTTATTCCAAGTGTGTTAAATATTTGATGTTGGCCAATCAAACATATCTCCATATTTACTAATATCAGATTTTTTGTCCTTTAAAATCATGTTGTGTAATATGATGCAACAATACATGATCCTTTTAATCATGTTCACTTGATATGAATGTGCCTGTTGTTGAATAATTCTCCAACGGCCTTGCAGAACCCCAAAAGCAAGTTCAATATCTTTTCTTGAACTTTCTTAAATTCTTCTAAACTTCATTGTTTTTCCATCCCTTGCTATACTAAATGATTTCACGAACGCAACCCATTGAGGATAAATGTCATCCGCTAAATAGTAACTTTCGTACATTGTTCCGTTTACAACAAACGCAATTTCTATAGCTTCATCTGCTAGAAGGGAATCAAATAACGGTGAACCATATAAAACATAAAGATCGTTGTTTGTCCTGGGTACCCCAAAGTATGCATGTCAAATCCACAACTGTTTATCTGCAACAGCCTCTAGTATTATAGTCGGGCATTTTTTATCACGCATTTTGAATTGACCATGTAAGGACTTAGGATACTTTGTCCATTCCCGATGCATACAATTGATGCTCCCGAGCATTTCCGAGAGACCATTTTTCTCTTCGTGCAATGCATACACGTGTTCGACATCCTTTTCAGTAGGTTGTATTAAAAACTCTTCAACATATAACACATAAATGCATTTAGTGAAATTCCATAAACACTCACGTGAACAACATACCGCAACTTGCAAATACTCATCAAATGCATCGGGTGTAGTGTCATACACAAATTGGCATATAGCGGATGTGTATTTCATAATTGCACTAACACCTAAACGACCCGTAGCATCGGAACTTTGGTGGAAAAATTTAAAGTAGTCGGGAAGAGGGTCAACACAATAATAGGTAATATTATCAATAATTTGTTTAAAAAGTCGGGAACTCATACGATACCTTCGGCGAAAAACTTCTTCAGGATATCTTGGTGGATTATTTTCATCCCAAAATAATCTTTCATCAAATTCTCTTCCGCATCTTACGTGATATATATCGTCGAGATCTTTTTACCCAAGTAGCGGAAATTTCACCTAAACTTTCATATTGAGCGTAATATTCTAAGTGTTGAGTGTAGTCGTCCATATCGAGTTGATCATAATAGTCGTCGATATCGGTCAAATCATTCAGTATATCGAGATCCATTTTGGTGGTTATTATATGATGGATGTTTTTTCTTGTGAGTGAAAAAAGAAGATGAAATAGGAAAATTATATAGATAAATTTTACGGTAAAAAAGATGAAAAAAGGGTATGATTCCACCTCCCAACGGCTTTTTTTTTAATATTTGAAAAACTAGCCGTTACCACCATAAATATAAAAAAAATTAAAAAAGGTATGGCGCGAGGGTATAACGCGGCCCACGATGCAGGGCTCGCGTTATACCTATCATTCTAGGCTGGCAAATACGACGCCATACCGTATAACGCCACCCACGATATGATTCTTGGCGCTGTGAGGGTGGCATTTTGGCTATGGCTTAAGTGATAAAACCCTATTGAGCTCTTATATCTTTTAGGAAGACACAACACTAAACTGATTCAAAATTGAAGAAATATAAACGAAAACACACAGAGATAATGACATTCTCATATCCTAGCCATAGTTCTTAACGTCTAACAACCACAATACTTTTCTTTTTTGGCAACTCTTGATCTGTTTGCAAATGTATCCCGAATAAAGTTACAACCTCTAAAGAGATCAATTTAGTTTGACCTTATTTCTTAGACATAATTAATTATAACCTTTAAAAGATAATTAAAAGACAAAACAAAAAAATAAAATCGATAAAAAATTTATCCAAATTACCACACTAATTACAAAGAATACAAAATTCTAAATCAAAAGCACAAAAAATAATAATCATCCATATTTATAAAAGAGAGAACCAAAATAAATTTCAAAATTATAAACCAACTCAAACTACAAAATATATCAAAATTAGAGACCAAACGCCATTTATTGTTTAAGAAACAATTTTGCTTGAAAAATAGCCCGTTCACGAAAAGATCCTCACATCCGTAAGAAAAATGGTTACGAAAAGAGAAAGATGGTGTACGACGTCTATTATTTCATTTTTCTAGTGAATCAAAACATTCAGTCGCATAAAATGTATAAAGATTTAACTGGATGAACTTTTGTATTGTAATCGGTTTGTTTTTAATTAGAATTCAAAAGTTAATAAATTTAGACTAGTTCTTGCATTAATTAATGCGTTCAACTTTGGGCATACGATATGATCTAATCTCAAACCTTAATAAGTAGGATGAAAGATTCCCACAAAGAACCTAGAATTCTCAAGAACTAGAAATGGAGAATTAATGACAAAATGTAAAATGATGATTTGTTATTGAATCAGGACTTAAAGAAAATCAGTTACAAGAACTATGTGAAATTCATAAGCTAAAATGAGACGACACAATTGGGATGTGTTAATATAAATATCGTCTAAAAATGATGTTTATATTTTTAAACTTTCTTACGTTAAAACAATAAAACATTAAATCTATTTTTAAGCTTGTGTTAAAAAGCAATATTAATTTTAGAATTATTGTTTCTATACTTGTCTTCTCACTAAATCTAATCTATAAAATATCAGTTGTGTTTTTATTTGGTACAACTTATAAACACATAAAAATAGTTGTACAATAATATTATTACTTCTTGGTTTGAATATCAAACATGAAATCTAATCATTAGACTTTAGGTAAGAATCTTGGCTAAAAAAATGATATTTATTGTTGATCCAAAGTAAGCTCTCACGAACCCCTTTTCAAAGAGGACAGACCCCTTTCAATTAGGTACGTGGGATCCGTGTTCAGTTGGAAAGACTGCCTATAAATAGCAAACCATCCCCAAGCTTATTCTTTACCCCTCTCTAATATAATCTCTTTATCTCTCTCTGATTACTCTCTTTAACTATCTCTTTCTCGCTCTTGTCTCTTGTGATATAGATCTCAAACTCATTGAAGATCATTAACAAGAAACCTCTTCAAGCTTTGATCCTTCACTGCTTACTTGTGTGTATGTATTAAGAGTTACCTATACATTCACTATTATTGTACCTATACATCTACTATTTGTGTAATATTGTGATTAGTATTTTAGTCCTCAAAATACATAGTGTGAAGGGAGTTGTTCTACCCGGTTGAAAAAACGCGACATCCTAGCATAAGTGTCAGTAAATATTGTAAGCGACGTGTAAAGGTTTTCTCTGTCGGTTAAAGGAGGATTAGATGACTAGTGATGTTCATTTCGCAAGGCTTAAATTTTTATTACAATAGATTACCAAACAATTGACTAGAAACACAAACACGGGCAAGTATACCCTATCATGTATATCATAGTGTTGAGGTAAGTCCAGTTCGTTCCATGGGATTGATGCTATAGAATATAAAACAATTACCTCTAGAGTGTCACAAGTTCTAAAGATATCCTTATCAAATGATTAAAAGGTGTGTTTGGTTAAGGTTACAACCATAGAAAAGATAAGTAGCAAAGATGAATATAAGCACATAAACAATGTAAGACAACGTGATGATTACTAGTCATACACGCAACATCTAATTAATATAACAAAAATCCTTCTATAGATCATGTCATACCAAAAGCATTAAGAATGGTTTATGCTGATTTCAATGGCTAAAGCAATAGATAAAATTATGTAAGAGTTTGTTATGTGTTTTATTTCATTAATCGCGACAAAAGCGAATACCAAGATTCATTGACTAGATGACAAGGAATCTATTCACTCTCATGAGTACTAGTCATGATCATGAATAAACCAAACACATAGCAATAGTCTAACACAATAGCGTCTAATACAAAAGCATCTTAATCATACTCATAATCACGAACCAAGGGAGAAAGTGCACCGCATAAACCCAATGTGCGCCGCACTTTGCCCTCGCAAAGCTATAAAATCATCTAATCATAAGGTTGTAAAAACCCCAACCAATTGCACAAATAACTACTCCATAATAGCAGTAATAACAAACATCTCAACAATATATAAATCAAAGCAAATGAATAACATGAGTGAAATGAAAATTATACCAACAAAGTGTCAATCAATATTTGCTCCAAAAGGTTATTAGTTTTGTTCCAACTTATTACAATTAACAAGGAAATTCTGAAGTCCTTACTACAACAACAATAAGGATAGACTAACTAAAGTCTTCCTTGTATTAGTAACAATGATCAAGGATTAGAAATCCTTGATTCTTTGAACTTTAGCAACAATGGAGTATTTCTTATGATGAATTTTGTGTTTTTCAAGGCCCTAGGGTCTAATATATAACCTCACAATCGTAGCCTAAAAGTCTTGGAGCAAGCTAAAGGTTTCCCTCATCATTACCATGCATAATGATAATAATTAATGTAACTGCAGCCAAAAGTGCGCCGCAGTTTTCAAATGTGCACTGTACTTTTGGTTGTTCTCCAAAATCGTAGTACTTGAATGTGTGCCACACTTTTCAGATGTGCGCCGCTTCGGCTCATTTTCAGCACAATTTATTCTTTAGTCCTTTTCTTTCAATATCTTCATTTCTTTCCTTCATAGTTTTATTCTTTCACTACAATCAAACAATACTTGATATTAGTAACAATTCAACACATAATTTATTTATTTATATAGCAAACAAGAACAAATGCATCATTAGAAACATGTATAAATGAGGCGTTATCAACTAGTGAAAGTCGAACCCTCGAGTTGGATACTCACACGAAACACACACGTAATAAGCCTTAGCTTTTTTCGAAACTTAGATGTTTAAATTATGAGATGCACACAACCACACACAACAAATATATTATGCAGCTACAAAAGTAAATACATAAATGTAAAGTGCATGATGTAAATAGAAATCTAACTGATACGATGATTTATAGTGGTTCGGTCACGAAGCTCCTCTTCGCCCTACTCCACTCCTCCAGTACCTAACTCGAGAGATACTGCACTAGTCAACATGCTCCTTTCAAGGTGGAGAAAACCATACACGTCGCTTACATCATTTACTGATACTAAGCTAGATGTCGAGTCCTAATCTTAGGTAGGACCAATCTACATACGTCGCCTACTTCCCATTTACCGACACAAGGCTAGAATTTGTGTTCTAATCTTATGTAGAACCAATCTACACCCATTAGACAACTAGTTATGTTTTATGGCTCAACATAACAAACCTTTTGTTTTATGCATAAAGGCTCGCAATGGCCTCGCAAAGGCGTAAGGCTCCACCTTCACGCCACGCTATAGGCCAAGGCGTGAGGTTAAGGCTTGACGTGCAATGAGAAGCAAAAAAGTATCATAAAGCGTAATAAGTCATGATGGATCGAGGCTTTCTTCCTTTTGATTTCGATAAAATCGATTTCTTTTATATAGAAATGAAAACGATTACATGTAAATATAGTTTTTTTACCTTAGTTTGTATGTAAGACGCTTTTGTAAACTTAATACATTTGAAATATGATATAAATACTAATAATTTATAAATATTTTCGTATTTTGTGTCGCCTTACTTCACGTCTTAAAAACGCAAAAGCTTCGCCTTAGCCGCTAAAGCTTGAGGTTTGATCATGTCGCCACGCCACGCCTCACGCTATTTAGAACCTTGGTTTTATGGCCTAAAAACATAAACCATCTAATCTGGATCCAAGTATACACACCACTTAAATCTAGGACCCTAACACTATATCCGAGTATATACATAACTTGGATCTACACTCCTAACACCTAATCCAAGGATACCCATCACTTGGATCTACTATCCATACAACACGTCCAAGTGTACCCATCACTTGGATCTACTACACATACATCAAGTCCAAGTATACACACCACTTGGATCTTTATGATTTACATTGTAGTAAAAATATAATCATGACTTAATCTTTAGAAGGAGAGATATCATCATGTTATGACTCTAGACACTAACATTTAACAAGGATGGAAGTGTTATTCTTATTGCACTTGAGGAGGACGAGGCAAATGAAGATGGATCACTTGTAAACAAAATTAAACATGTTTGTGATCAATGGGATTTTCGAGTAGATTTGTGTGTGTTTTTCATCAAGTGTAGGGAAATAAAATACTTGGCTATTTATAAGAAAGTCTTGCCTTAGAGGGGTCTCTTTGATCAAATGGATAATATGGTGTATTGGATAAACGGGTTGACTAACCGTTGGATAAAAGAATGCATCTTATCTTCTTGGAGCCCAAATTCAAAATTTGAATTTTTGAATTTATTAGTTTCCTTTCATCTTCTAGAAGCCTCTAGAAGTCTTTGGATGAGCCTTAATGGCTAGTCTGTCCGCGATTTGTTTAATGTTTCTGCGGTTCAATATATTTAAGGATCCGCGGGTACCTAAGGAACCACAACCTTTTTTTCCTTCATAACAAATGCGAGCTTGAAGGTGTCGAGAAAAGTATACATATGGATGCATAAGTGATTACGAGTACCTTACACATTTTTTTTGGGTAATGGGTTTCCCCTTGTATATATATTAACCAAAAAACAATGAAGTATAAATGGAATGTGGCTGAGGTACCACATTAACCTCAAGCTCACAAGCTTGATAACCGCCTAATCTAGTGCTTATGACATGCCATAACCACTTACAATTCTAGAAAGTAAAAACATAAAATGCACCTAGAAAAATAACATAATAAACCAATTTAACCAGCAGCAGTTATGGAGTAGGACCTTCCACCTATTTTAGAGTTGAGAAGATTAGCTGATTCATCATAAAAAAGAGCAACCTCTTCTTCATTTTCATCTAAAGCAGAGTACGAGTTAGATGTGATCACTTTAAATAATGTATTGTGAGTTATACGTTTGTCATCACCAAAACATAAAGGGATTATATCGACTAAACATCGTAATGTTTGCACTAACACACCGTTTTCAGAAAAAAGTTAAATATCTCACAAACCGTACATCGTTACGCAAAACGAAACATATCAACGCAACGAGAATTAAATTATCTTTCTATCGAAGGGCACATGTATAAACTTTCAACGAATTTTTTTGCCTGAGAAAATCATATATAATTCATATCACGAATCGTATATGATTTTCTGAAATCATTTATGGTTTTCTGACATCATATATGATTCGTGATATGAATCATATAGGATTTTCTCAGATAAAAAAAAGTTCATCGAAAGTTTATACATTTGTCCGTCTATAGAAAAATAATTTAATTTTCGTTGTAATAGTTTTTTTTCGCTTGACGATTTATCGTTTATGAAATATATAAATTTAAATAAAAGATGAAAAATGAATTTTAAAAAAATATGTAAATATGATTAATCAATTGAGTTTATGCTAAATTATGAGTATACATTAATCTCAACTCATCATTACTGTTTAAATTTACTTGAATCCGAAAGAAAATATTCTATCATATGTTTCAAAACAAAGAAAATTACAAAATAATAATATTGTACTCAAAGGAAAAGAGATTAATTTGTCATCATGTACAACAGAAGTTGTAAATTGTGTGAAACGTAGTATATTGGTATTGTCAAGCTTCAAGCTACAGAAACTATAATAAAATTACAATAAAATTACGACGTTTATAAAACGTGATATATAACAACATAAAATATTTATAAATTATTATTTACATAGTAAGTTTACAAAATGGAGCAATATTTTAATTTATAGTTTAAACAAAATCGGCTAGTAGTTACTCAATGATTTATCTCCATAATAAAATTACTAAGCACAAGTCTATTAAATAGCCTAAAACTAGTAAACAAGCCAAATTCTTGTAAATCTGACAAAGATTAAAAAAAACGTTACGCTATACGTTATATCACACTTTATGCCGCTTTTTAGCACGCTATGTCTAAAGACGACACCTTAGCTTATTTTGAGCGTTATAACTCGCTATAAAACGCGCTATTTAAAACCACGTGTACAACTGTATCTATATATTATTGCATCGAGTTGAGTATGGAAACTGAAACTCATTGTTTGGATTTATGGATATCCACATCTACATCTATGGATAAAATCGTATGGGTCTAACATTTGAAAGTCAACAAGAAATGGTTGGGTAGGGAAAGAGAAAGATATAATAACAAATACTAGTGGTATAAGATAAAACTACAAATTTTGACATGTTTATTTCATAGGGAATTATGTTTTTAGTCCCGATAACTAATCCAATTTTCTATCTCCCATACTCCCATTACATTTGGAGGACTTTTACACCTGCAAGATGAAGTAACATCCAATCTCATCAAAGCAACCAATAATGATACCGAGTACTATCACACAATTGTTACAGTAGCCACAATAAGGAGCTCAAGAGATTGATACTTCTTAGTTTTACATCAGTTTTTGTTATCTGAATTTTATGTTCATTTTATTATGATTTATGTGATAGAAAAAAAAAAAAAAAAGTTTAGAGATAGAAAGTAAAAAGAATAAGAAAAAAATAAGAAAATTAAATTATAGAAAGAAAACTACAATGAAATCAACACTCTTCTAACATTCTAGAAAGATAATATATATCATGTAACTTATGACTATATGTTAATGGTCGGATTTAACTAACAGGCTTAAGGTTCTTAAATTTGGCGTTTTTAGATTTAAGTAAAGCTCTGATTCTCGACTATACTATTACTAATTACAACGTTTTTAAATAAATCGATGACCGAGTAGTTCTTGTTCGACACAATATTTTGAAGGTAAAGAGCCGTTTGGTTGAGGATATTAAAAGATATTGAAGTATATTCATCGTATTTACATTTTAATTTCCCCGAATATTATGTCGATATATAAAACTATTTCTCGAATTGTCAAAAACAAGAATATTAAAATTCTTCAAAAAATGAAGAATTCCATTACTTGACAATTATTTTTTATAAAAAAATCTAATGGTTTTTTCTCGAGTTTTTACTCGTTTGAATAGAAAATTCATAAAATTTATATAATTTTTTTTTATTCGGTTTAAAAAATATAGTTTTTTATATAAATTATATAACTTTTTTTATAAAATTTATTTAAAAATTTTAAGAAAAAAATAAATAAATAAATATTTATTCGGTTTTTACTCGTACAAATAAGAAAAATAAAATTTATATAAAAATTTATCTAAACTTTTATAAAATTTATAAAAATATTTTATAAAATATCTGTAAATATTCTATTAAATTTATTTTTATAAAATTTATATAATTTTTTATAAAATTTATATAATTTGTTTGTAAAATTTATATAAAAAGTGAAAATTTAATTTTTACTCGTCTAAATAAAAAATTTACATAAAAAGTATTATTTGTATTAATTGATTCACCTCAAAATCAAGATTTCAAAATATTATAAATGTATGTCAACCAAATATGCGTAGGCATTTTAAATTCCGAAAATTTTAAATTTTCAAAAATTTTAATTTCCTAAAATTTAAAATTCTAAAATTACAAAAACTTCGAACCAAACGACACCTAAGAGGGGTTGGAGTCGTGGTACAATTCGCTGGCGCTGAGCTTTGGCACGAAAATGAGCAACGGCGCAGGACTTCGTGGGCTGGCGCCAAGGGTTTTACGCCGTCGGCATCAGCCCACGCGGTTGGTTATTATTTTATTTTTATTTTGAATGAGTTATAGGGAGAGCGAGGAAGAAGACAGAATAGAATAGTTGAGGATAAAAAGTGTGCTAAGATTTTTCTTCTATTTTTTTTTTTGCTAATATTGGATAAAAAGTAAGGTATGGTTTTTTTCTATATTTTTTCCCCAATATTTAGAACCCTAATATTTTTTTAAGTGTTTTTCCCGAATATTTTTAGATACATATATATTTTTAGGTGTTTTTTTAATGTTTGTTATTTTGTTTTAATATTTTATAATTTTTAGTTTTAAGTATTGTTTGTAATTCAGATTTATAATATGTATTTAAGCAAAAAAATCATATGATACCAGAAAAGTTATGGCATATCACTCTCTCTAAACACTGGTGCCCTAACAGAATAGTGTTATAACTTACTTTGTTAACATGCCACCATTTTTGAGTATGACATCTTAAAAACTACTCTAGTACTCCTTGTGCTCTAATAATTTTCTCTTTCTAAAACAATTTCGTGAGTAACTTGAGGCACCAAAAAGTGCGGCATCACAAAAACCATATCCCAAAAAACTACATTTCTATTAAAAAACGCATATACAAACAATACACGCAAGTTGATCGCCTCCAAGATTTCCAATTCATCGTGAGACGGTTCACTGGAGATCAGGTGCAAGAGTGGGACGCGTCACTTTGGTGCCAGATCACATGGTTGTGAGATGCGTCCCTGAGTCCTTGTTGCGACAGTTGCTTTCAAAAAACTTCTACAACAATAAAAAGATGCACAACACAAAAGACAAACTGTAGTAAGTGGGTGTTTGGATAATCATTTTGAAAACAAATTATTCATTTTGAAAACTTCATTTTGAATAATGATCATTTTGAAAACTCCATTTTGAAAAATAGTGTTTGGATTAGATTATCCAGTTTGAAATCGCAATAATCAAATAATCACTTTTTTTAGTGTTTGGCAAATTTGATTATTTGATTATTTGATTATTTGAGAAGTAATATAGACATAATTTTTATTTATTAAATTATTTAAATTTGACATATGAAATAATGTTTTGTAAAATTAACCAAACATTTTTTGTTCCAAGTTTTCCCGAAGATGAAAGAAAATTACATACTTTCAACAATTATGTGATCTTAAAATTAATCACGCTAAAGATGCGATCTTAGAATTAGAATCATTCACGCTAAAGATGCGATCTTAGAATTATAAGACAATAATAAACATTACATCATAGAAAAATAAACTAGTGGCAACAATAGATAAATAAGTTTTACTTGTTCTTCGTTAGATATGTTGCAATCGCATCCCTTATCATGCTCATATATAAATCTTTACTACCACTTGAACTTGTACCATCTTGTGTTTGGTTAATGCTATTAGATACCTCTTTATCGAAATCTTGACTCGGATTGTAAATTTCTCGTTGTGCCATATGAAATGCTTCATCGAATTGACCTTTCTTCCTTATATAATTGTGGATGGCCATTGACGCTAATACAATGCTAACTTGTGTTTCATACGAATAATTTACGTGCATATCCTTTAATATTTCCCATCTAGCTTTCCACACTCCAAAAGTCCGTTCAATCACATTTCTTAACGAAGAGTGATAGTAATTAAAGGTCTCTTTCTTACCTTTTGGAGCACGTTGGACGGAAGTTTGACCTCTACGAAAATCAGGTACATGATAACGAATGTCATTTCCTTTGTATGGAGCAAGATACCCCCTAGTATTTGGGTACCCAGCGTCAACAACATAATATTTATCTGTGAAAATTAATACAAAAAAGCATTAGCTCTTAACAGTGGCGAAAACATATCACTAGTTGCTATTCTAAATTGGATCTTATGTTTACTAGACTCCATATGATATATGACAAAGTTTATCTTAGAATCCTAATTCTAAGTTCTGCAATGTACTTTTCGTTGGCTCTTTATGAGGATATTGAAACCTGTGAACCGCAAATTCAGTAGGAAATCGACATCGGGCAATGATAATGAACCGCCAATTCAGTAGGAAATCGACAATTGTTGTGTGAAGGGTGACGATGATAGGGAACACATTGAAATATGGAAGTAAAGTTCAGATTAATCATGACGGGATATAGAAAGGAAATCATAACAATCGCATTACATCCATAGTAGGTTGCAGGATGTAGTGTCCAGCTCAAAGCACTCAGTCTATTACGTGTACAAAATCATACCGGGCTGTTGGGTCTACTAGATGTAGATCTTGCAGCCTGTCAGGAACGGTGTATGACTTCTGTAATCACAAGTCAATCCACAGAGAGACTCTATACACAATATGAATGTAGAATACAAATATAATAAAGAAGAACAGAATAACTATAAAGACTTGATCCTTTCTAAGGATTTCTAATATTGATAATGACTAGAACTACGTTTGGTGAAGGTGTGTCTAACCCTTCTGCCTAAGGTTCCTTTTATACTACAAGGAAACCCTAATACAGCATTAAACAAAACGTGTAAAACTGATATGCATATCCTTTCCTAACATATCTCATGCATATCCTAACAGAATATTAAATAAATAATAAAGTTTGACTTCGACTAGGACCAGGAGCACGACTTGCTCCTACTACTACTAGGACCAGGAGGAACTACATACCTCATAGTCTACCTATTACATTTAACTATTACAATGGTCCTAACAATCCTCCCATAAACTTGAATTTGACCTGTTGAGTTCAAGTTTCTTGGAAAACGTGCAAATAAAGCCCGAGGATTGAATCAGCAAAACTAACAGCAGCATCAGAAAGATAAGAATCAGAGTAACCGCCGCAACATGAAACACTAGAAGCTTCTCCAAAGCTTGAAACAAATCAGCATCGTGTTGAATCTTTTCAGCAACATGAGCAAATTTGATGAGCCTTTACCAAGTAGTTGCTCGCTCTTGGGCTAGCCAGTCTTTCTGGTGGAATAAGCATCACCCTGGGAGACTAGAACCCAACCCAACTCTTAGAACGTGAATCAATGGTGAGTGGGAGTACCCTGATGATTTTAGGCGAACCATCACAGCCGTCAACGGATTTGATATGTCTTTACCAGAAGCCGTACCCCTCTGGACTCGCCAACTCTCAGCAATAAAGCATCGGTGAGTTGAAAACCCTATAGCTTTAAGCAAGCTATTACAGCTATCAACGGATTTGATAAGATCTTTACCAAGAGCCGTACCCCCTTGGATTAGCCACTTTTCAGTCCAAGACTATGGCAAGTGAAAACCATCCAGTTTTGGGTAACCTGGCAACCATCAACGGATTTGAGAATCGCACCAGGAGCCGTACCCTCAAGGTGAATCAACTTTTTCTTGTCGATTAGACATGGTAAGTTGAGAACCATTTGTTGTGAGGACCAAGTCCATCACCAAGTGAAACCAGTAACCAGCATAATCACAATTCAGTAACCAGAACCCATAGTATGAAGCAGCAAATGGTATCATATTCACAAGTATAAAATCCAAGATGTGTTAAAAGTATAAGCAGATATTATATAAAAAGTATATTTTTTTTAAGTATTGTTAAATGTTTTTTTTTAACTATAAAGAATGAAAGTCACCAATCACTGTACATATTGGTGAAAAGAATGATAATAAGAACAAATGAACAAAAAATACAAAATAGAAACACTTACAACCCAACCAAATCACAAACCAGAAGCAGCTTTCTTATCAGCCGTCAAACGCGCCTGAATACCTTCCACCAATGTTGTGGCCATAGAGGACTCATTTCCAGATGGAGCATTGGAAATTTGCAAGTGAGTAGCCAACATAGCCTCCATCGAAGAAATTGTCAAAGGATAATCCACGTCTGTCAGCATAAAAACCATATGACCAGATTCTAATTCCAACATATGCACACCACACCCTGCATATAATTTCCATCGTTGAATCACCCATTGCATTTGATCCTTCCAAATACCCGAAACAGGAGCATGAGGAGGTGCATCCAACATCAGCTTAAGATCAGCCCAGATACGTAGACCAGGCCATGAAGACACAGCCATGGGGTCAAAAGGCATGCCAGAATCCACAAATCCATATAACGCCATGAGATCCATACGATCAGCCCAAGACAACACACCCTGTAAACCCGAAGCCAAACGCACAGACCCATCACTAAGAGTAATTCGATGGGATACCACACCAGGAAGAGTTGTGGAACGCTCAACCGTCCATCCAACAATATTTCCATTTCCCAAGGGCAAATCAGAATCACTGTCAGAAGCGGCATCAATCAAATTCTCAGGATCACGCTTCTCATAAGGGACTGTCTTGCCACGTCGAACACGTCGAGCTTGTTTCTGGCGAAGCGAACGTCTAGGGGTGGGATCACTAGGTGTGGGTTCAACCTTTACCGTAACCTCAGCAGCAGCAGTGGGAGCAGGAGAAGTAGACTCATGAGTTTGCCCACCCAATGGATCAATAGGAGCTGCATCAGAAGTAGGAATTGGTTGAGTTCCAGGAACCGGTGGTGATGGGGATGCCATATCAGGTGTAGCAGTTGTGGTGGTTGTAGTAGCAAAGGTGGTGGTGGTAGCAGGACCAGCAGAAGAACCCATAGGAGCAACCAAAGGAGAAGTAGAAGTACCAACGGAAGTAGCAACAAAAACGGATGGACTAGCAGCAGAACCAGGAGTAGGAGCAGATGAAGGACCAGTAGGAGCAGCAGGCGAAGAAGAGGTCACACCACGAGGATGGTAAATAAATCTTTCCAGAATTGGTTGACTCTGACGCTTAACCATACGCTCATAAAGTGCCTTGAGCTCATCAAAGGATAAAGCCCGAACTCTGTCCCACGTCCATGGAGCATTAAAATGAGCAGCTGACTGATACTTCACATAACGCTGCATCTGCTTGCGCTGTTCAGTTCTTGATAAAGGTCTGTTCTTTCTCTGCTCACGAAGCTGCGCAGCAAGGGCCAACTGTTGCTTGCGCATCAATACCATCGCTCTCGGAATACAGTTATGCTCGTCAACATCGTCACCCAAAAGATCTGTAAACTGAGCATAATCCCTGGTGAGAATAGTCAACACCTGCATCCACTCACTATCACTCCAATGCATTGCATCGTGCTGAACTTGTTCACGCCTCCGCTGTCGAAGCTCCTCTTCTGCAGCCCTATCAGCTTCATCAATCTCGGCTTGAATTCGTTGAGCAGCCTCCTCACCAAGCCTATCCTCTTCAAGCTGGCGGCGAGTACGTTTGCGAGATGGTGATGTAGCATCAGTCATTGAGGCCTTGCCCTTCGAATCATGGGAGGGACCAGCATTGGAACCAGCAGCAGGACCAGAATCACCATCCATAGGAGTGGGAATAGCACCAGGAGAAGGAACACTGGAGGATGTTGGAGGAACCGGCAAATCATCATACACTTTATCAGCAAAGGCAGCCTTTGCCAATAATTTCAAACCATCCTCAACACGCTCCGTACCCTCCTCATCAGAATCTGAATAGATCACATGCTTCTTTCGGCGTCGTTGCTGAGTTTCCAAAGCTTTGATGCGATCAGCCAGAGGAAGAACAAACTCCCTAGTAAGTTTCCGTTGTTGGTTCAAATCAGCTTCCAATGAAATCATCTGCTCATGATACCTGCGCATAAGTTCAAGTAAAGACATAAGTGTAGTAGGCTCCTCCGCCTGCCCACCAAGAGAACTTGGGTCAGGGAAAGCGTCATTGGAGCCCGAAGCAACATATGGGTCAACCTGTGGAGTACTAGCACCAAAAGGTTTATCAGCAGAGTGTGGAGCAGGACTAGGAGGTGGAGTCTCCACAAATGGAGACTTGTGTGGTGCGGAAGAAGGACCAGCCTTGGAGGGGGATGGTTTTTCAACCACCACCTCCTCAACCAGTTCCTCCTCAACCACATGAGAAGGACCACCAGTAGCAGCCTCCTCCTCTATAGGGTCATCATCAATCACAACAAACTCAGGAGCCTCATCCTCCTCACCCATAGGACCCTGAGCCAGTCCCAACATGGCCTCAGTCAGGGGCCTCCACTCCCCGGTAAACCCATGGACCATATTGTAATACACTTTTGCAGTAAGCTTAGACGGCACATGTTCAGTCCTATCACGAGGAATACAAACCAGTATTTGTTGTAAAAACCTAGGATACATAAGAAACTTCTTTCTCGAACCAGCATTAGATAGATTACTAACCATCCCCTCAAATAGATAATGAGAAAAGTTAAATATCCTACCCTGGGCTAAGCAAATAAGACCAATAGCCAAGAGAGTAGGGAAAGCATCCCAACTCCCAGACTTGGGACTCATACAATGAATTAGAAAATGCACCAGAAGCTTCCATTAGGGGGAAAACCTATTTTTCTGGAAGTTAAACTTCCCCCCATGTTCGTATCCTAAAGCAGCCATCCCCTCCAATACCTCTGAATTGGGGATGGACTCAACACCACCCTCATTCTGAAGATGAAGGGAAGAGCGAATAGAAGCCTCAGTCACCACGTATAAATGTCCATCTATGGTAGCATGGAGTGCACGTGGACGACCAACCACATCCACAAGTCGAGCAGACGCCCAAAATTGACGAATAACACTATCATAAATAGTGGGACATACAGTAAACGCAAACCTTAGGTTGGAAGCTTCAATGAAATCCAGAATGTCAGCAAAATGATCACGATGTGGACCATCACCCAGATAAGCAACTCGGTTGTGAGCAGGTTGGTAAGCAAGAGCAGCCATGGATCTTGATTAATTGATGGAAGAAGGATTTTTTTTGTTAGGGTTGAGAGAGTAGGATCGGTTTTGTGTGTGTGATGAATGGAATGATGGAGTCAAGGGGGTTAAGTTGACCATTAATAATGAAAATAGTAACTGTTCATTGACCCCTATTAATGGGGGGTTGCCCTTTCAAATTTAGACATACTTGCATAGTAACCACTTGCCCTTTTTAACATAATTACCAACTCCCAATTTACCATAGTTAATTAAAAATGTAAATACCAGGATTGGGAGCGTTGGCCAAAAGTCAAAGCACACAATGGTCAGACCAGGAGCCAAACGTGGTCAACAAAGGACAAAAGGAATGAACAGTGTCCCAATCTAGTACCAGAAGTCAATCATCACTTGACAAGGAAGGATTTTGAACCACTAGCAGCCAACCAATTATGACTAGAAGCTGACCAGTGAGGACCAGAAGCCAGCCATGTAAGACCATATCTACCAGAAGTGAGCAAAATCCTCCACCAGAAGTAACACACACCATCAGAACCAATATAATATGTTGTTAAAATCTATAAATACGTTAATCTGTCCTAAGAATATGTACACAAAGCCTCCCCTTAGGCTTAGCCTCCCCTTAATCCTAGACCTCAAGGATTGACCATCCCAATGTGAACCACCAAGTGGTTAAACCGAGGACCATCAAAGGCTTTGGTCAACAAATCAGCAACATTATCATCCGTATGAACTTTAAGAACCTGTATCAGCTTCTTCTCATTGGCATCCCGTATAAAATGGTGCCTAATTTCAATATGCTTTGTTCGCTGATGAAAAACAGGATTCTTCGCAATGCAAATAGTGCTTTGATTGTCAATAAAAATTTTGGTGTTCATAAAATTGAAACCATAATCCAACATCTGATTTTGGATCCACAAAACATGTCCACAGCAACTAGCAGCAACAATGTATTCAGCTTTTGTTGAAGAAGTAGCTACGATTGTCTGTTTCTTGCATTGCCATGAAATAAGTCGACGACCCAAAAACTGACATTCACCAGTAGTAGACTTCCTGTCATTATTAGCACCAGCATAGTCACTATCACTATATGCTTCTAGAACAAAAGGTGATTCTCTAGGATACCATAAGCCCAGTTTAGGTTGAGCCTTGGTATATTTGAAAATCTTCTTTACTGCATTTAAGTTCGAAACCGTTGGAGTCACCTGGTGTCGAGAACAAGCACTTACGACAAACATGATATCCGGACGTGATGCAGTCAAATACATGAGGGAGACAATCATAGACCTGTACATGTGAACATTGACCGGAGGGTCTGGCTCATTCTTTAGTTTGATTTTAGCAACTTCATAAGGAGTTGCTGCGGGTCTAAGAGGATCCATGTCAAACTTCTGAAGAATCTCATGAACATATTTGTCTTGACTGATGAAAATCCCATCCGATTGTTGCTTGACCTGAAGACCAAGGAAGAAAGAAAGTTCTCCCATCGCACTCATCTGAAATTCGCCTTTCATTAAGTGTTCAAACTCATCACACCATTCCTTCCTCGTAGAACCAAAGATAATGTCGTCCACATAGACCTGAACAAGAATAATGTCCTTGGTATTCCTCCGAAGAAATAGTGTTTTGTCAATAGTACCCCTTCTATAGCCATTCTTCAACAAGAAAGTGGAAAGACGCTCATACCAAGCTCTAGGAGCCTGATGTAATCCATAAAGAGCCTTGACCACCTTGTAAACTTTCTTGGGATGAAGTGGATCTACAAAGCCCTTAGGTTGAGTGACATACACCTCCTCATCAATTTTTCCATAGAGAAATGCACTCTTGACATCCATCTGAAACACCGTAAAGCCCACATAAGAAGCAAAAGCCAAAAACAGACGAATGGCCTCAATCCTTGCAACCGGAGCAAAAACATCAGTGTAGTCAATGCCCTCAATTTGAGTGTGGCCTTGCGCGACAAGCCTTGCTTTATTCCTTATGACAATACCCCATGCATCCTTCTTGTTCTTGAGAATCCATTTGGTATTGATTGCTGACTTTCCATCTGGTAAGTCAACCAGTACCCAAACATTCTGAAACAAGAATTGCTGCATTTCCTCCTGCATAGCCTCCACCCAACTTTGATCCTCAAGAGCATGAGAAACTGACCTAGGTTCCACCTGTGAAAGAAAACAAGCAAACAAACAGTGTTGAAAGTCCGTATGATTATTACGCATTTGATCTTCAATATAGCTCACAAGAGCATGATGATCAGACGAGGCCTTCTGCTGCATTCTGCGTGTCTTGACAGTAGAACCAGGATCTCCAATGATTTGAGTGGTAGGATGATCTTTGTGTGATTGCAAGACTGGATTGGAAGAAACCACCACTTCTGGTGCCAAGTTATTGAGATCACCAACAAAGTCAGCATCTTATGAAGCAGTGTTGAAAATCCCATCTACCGGTTGTTTATGAATATCATCCAGCTTGGTAGAAGACTTCTTTTGATGGTTCCCCAAATTAGTAGGACTAGAGAAACGAGTATTGGAAGCAGACACACTAGCTGGAGTACCAGTAGGTGATAAGCTAGCACTAGGAGCAGAAGCTGGGGTACCAGGAGCAGCTTTGTCAGTAGGCTCATCCAACGGGAACTCAAAACCACCTTGAGCAGCTGCTGTAGTAGCTTCTTGTTGTTGTTTGAGTAGAGTGTCAAGAGCTACTTGGGAATCCGGTACATCCAATGGAGTTGCAACACTAGGAGGAGTAGGAGAGACAGTGGTGGAGTAGGATGGAACCACAAAAATGTCATCCTCATCATCGGAATCACAAAGACTAGAATGAACACCAGTACTAGAAGTTGCAAACACTTGTGGGCCTGCATCATGGTAAGTTTTGAAGCGGAAATATCCTAACGAATCACTAAGATAATCAAGATCAAAATATCATTCAGGACCCTTGCCTTGGATGTTTGACTTCTCTTCAAAATACCTGAGATTAATAGTTTCAATGATCCGCTTGGCTTGGATATTGTAGACACGATAAGCCCGAGAGTGAGCTGAATATCCCACAATGTATCCTTCATCTGCCTTGCCGTCAAACTTCCCCAAATAGTCACTAGTATTCAGAATGGTGACCGGACACCCAAAAGGCTTCAAATGAGCAATATTTGGAACTTTGCCCGTTAGAAGCTCAAAAGGAGTCTTCTTGTGAGGATTAGTAATAGAAACCCTATTCAAAACGTAACTTGCAGTATTAACAGCTTCTGTCCAGAACATGGTTGGAAGCTTGGAATCGGCAAGCATAGTTCTTGCTGCTTCTATTAGTGTCCTGTTCTTTCTTTCTGCCACGCCATCCTGTTGAGGAGTCCTAGCTGCACTATAATCTCTTCTGATGCCCTTAGCATTAAAAACTGCTATGAGGTCTATATTTTGTAACTCGGTTCCATTGTCACAACGAATACCTTTAACCTTCTTGGCCAACTGGTTCTCAATAAGAGTAAGAAAATCTCTAAGAATGGAGTAGGTCTCACTCTTGGCAGCCATGAAGAACACCCACGAAAACCTGCTATATCCATCAGTTACTACCAAACAGAATTGTTTATGGTCAATGCTTCTAATGGAAGTAGGACCAAATAAATCCATGTGTAGTAGCTGCAATGGTTCAGTAATAAGACTAAGAGCAGTAATGGCCTTGAAGGATGCTTTGTGATGTTTGCCTTTGCTGCAAGCAATACAATTTATATCATTTCTAAACGACTTGGGAGGTAAACCAGAGACCAGGTTCAGATTCGCAAGTTTGTGAATGGTCTTGAAGTTCACATGCCCCATCCTTCTATTCCATTGAGTGGCTTCATCTTCAGAGGCTTTAGCAACTAGACATGCTAGCTGACCAGTAGGATTGACTTCATTCAGCTTGATACTATAGAGATTGTGTCTTCTAGGGATTCTGAGGAGAACTTGTGAGTCATCCGGAAGCTGAAAGTAATTTGGAGAGCACAAGTGCATCAGTATCGGTGAAGAGAACAAACTGCTTCTTGTCACAAATCTGAGAGACAGATATCAAGTTGAAATGCTGAAGTGCTTCCACGTAGTAGACCTGCTCAAAATTTAGATTTGGCGTCTTAATTGTTCCTTTGCCAGTGATTCTGCCTTCACCCCCACCAAAATAGACCTTGCCTCCATGAAATGGTACAAAGTTAGAGATAAGACTTTTATTTCCAGTCATGCTCCTAGAGCAACCACTATCAACAATGCCTAGACTAGGATCTTGGTATGGAGTAACCTACAACAACAAGATAATAAAAAATGCAAAAGTTAGTGTCTTAAGGGGACCCAAACCTTTTTAGGTTTGAGTCTGCCTTGTAGATCTTTAGAAGAGTGCCAAGAAGATTGATGAGATCCACCGTTGTTCCTTGGTTGCCTATGCATCATATGGGTATTATTATTTGACCAAGAACAACCTGCTGAGGACTTAACAGCAGTTCCCAAACCTCCCAAACCAAAATACGTGTGGTCCAAAGTATGTGGATAATCTGGATTAAAATTTTGAAAATAAATACTAGTGGATTGTAATCCAATGTTTCTCCAATGATCAAAAACTAAAGGAGAGGACCTTCTAGAAGAAGAAAACGATTGAGCACTAGGATTAAGTCTTCTAGAAGCATATGGGGCAGCTCCTGGTAGACCAGGAGCAGGAAATGCATGATTAACAGAAGCATGTGTGTCATAAAAATCACAATCTTTAATTAAATGAAATGCACTTCCACAAACAAAACATGTTTTAATAGACCTTTTATTAGAATGAGATTGTTTCATACTGCCTACATTATTACACACATTTCTAGGAGTAACATTCTTCCTAAGACTCAATAAACTAGGACCAGACACACTTGACATAACAGCAACTCTTTCTTCACACTTCCTAGCACCAGTAGCAGCATGATCATTCAACTTGGAACTTGTAGGTCTTGACTCTTCACTTGAACCACGAGATGCAGAGTCACTGGCTTTGTCACTGAAAGTACACGAGACAAAGTCATTAGAATTAGTAGAACTTTTTGGGGACTCATGCATCTGTGATCCATCCAAGTCATTATGCCATGAAGTGGGCATAAAAGTTCCAGTAAGAGGAGGAGGGACAACATGCATTTCTGCTGCTGGTTTAAACCTATTGTAACTAGGTTTTCCCTCGTCCTCCTTGTCGGCATCAAAGACACTTGAAAAAGATAAATCAAACACATCTTCTGAATCAATATATTTTTCAAATCCTAGGCCTCTTTTAGTTCTACCAGACATGCTACTATCAATTAATTTTGAAAGATTTTTAGGTGCCTTTTGCCATTTGTCAAATCTCAACATTGTAGCATCTAATTTTTCTTGCATCTCCTCTTTTTCTTTGATACTGGCATCTCTTACTTTTTTTGTATATTTAAGCATATTAGTTGTGTTTTCTAGGTCGATGCTTAGTATCCGAATTTTATCCTCATACTCACGTTGAGTATCTTGTAGCCACCTCTTTTGTTGTTCCAATGTGTTTAAAGAGGCCTTATAGGCTTGAACCTCTAAAAAGTATTTATCATTTTGATCATTCACTTCATTAAATTGGGACAACAATTCAGAGTATTTATCATGACAACCAAGAGGACAATGTTGTACCTGAGGTGAGATGCCCATAAGAGCAAACTCGTCTGCTTCTTCTGCATCAGAGAGATTTCCAGCAATCATTGCAAACACGTCAGTCGAGGACTCAGCTGATTCCAGAGTAGAAGCCTGATGATCATTCCAGTTGACCATAGAGTCAACAGATACCAATGCCTTCTTGTCATCTTTTATCTCCTGAACCTTAAAGGCTGAGTACCTGCTCTTCTCCTGGTCATTCTTGCTTGGACATTCCCTTGCAAAGTGACCTTGTTGCTGGCAGTTATAGCATCGAACTTTGCTTCTGTCGAATCTTGCTGGCTCCCGAGGGTTGTAATTAAATTTCCGTCCTGCTTTCTTCTCAAACTTGTGAACCCTAAGAGTGAGCATGGCCATCTGCCATTTAAGATCCATTTCATCCAGGTCAAGTTTATCGACCTGTTTGAAGTCATCAAAAGCAAGTTGTTGTTGAGCATCAACATCAGCCACAAAAGAATGGAGAACAACTTCTACCATACTACCAGGCTTGGCAGTAGGATCAGGAGCAGAAGTATGCTGAAAAGTGTGTTGAGAGGACACAGTATTGCTTGGGATACTAGCATATGACATGGGACTGGATGCAATTGAACTCACAAAGGCAGAATTAGCAATCGAACTCACAAAGGCAGAATTAGTAGGAGTGGGAAATGAGTCACTTGAAAAACCTCTCACATGAGGTTCAAAAGTTCTGAGCTTATGAAACAGATCATCAAAGTTGAGATAGTCAATCCCACCTTTGGCTTTGAGAGAGATCACCACCTGATTCCATGAGTAGGGTAAGGCTTTAAGAAACCTTGCATTAATATCACCATCATCAGGCTTTGACCGAAGCTGATTCAATTGGCTCAATATCTTCTGAAACCTGTCATATCCTTGATGTAAACCTTCAGTTTCTGAGATTTTGAATTCTGTGAATTCATGTCTCAGCATGGATCTTCTCATTTTCTTTGACTCCTCATTCCCACCAAACCTTGCTTTTATGCCATTCCAGATCTCTCTGGCATCATCCAAATGGTAGAAGTCACCCATGTGATCTTCAGGAAGAGATTGAAGCAAAATCGTTTTTGCTTTGACCTCCTTCTGAATACCTATGATTTCTTCATGAGATTTAGGGTCAAGAAGAGTAATATTACCATTCTTGTCTCTTCCAGTTAGTTTCCTGCTGTTCCCATTCAGAATGATCTTCCAAAGATCTTGATCAGTATTGGTGATCCACCATTCCATCTTCATTGCCCAGTTATCATATTCATCCTTTTTCAGAAGAGGGAATTTACCATTTGTGTTGGAAACCGTAGCAACGATCTGCTGAGGTTGCACGATTTTAGGAGTGTTGTCTTCTCCTGTTTGAGTAGAAGTCGAGGCAGACATGATAAAACAATAATATCAGAAATAAGAAAACTTGATTCTTCTTGTATAGAGACCCTCCCAGGCTCTAATACCACTTGTTGGGTCTACTAGATGTAGATCTTGCAGCCTGTCAGGAACGGTGTATGACTTCTGTAATCACAAGTCAATCCACAGAGAGACTCTATACACAATATGAATGTAGAATACAAATATAATAAAGAAGAACAGAATAACTATAAAGACTTGATCCTTTCTAAGGATTTCTAATATTGATAATGACTAGAACTACGTTTGGTGAAGGTGTGTCTAACCCTTCTGCCTAAGGTTCCTTTTATACTACAAGGAAACCCTAATACAGCATTAAACAAAACGTGTAAAACTGATATGCATATCCTTTCCTAACATATCTCATGCATATCCTAACAGAATATTAAATAAATAATAAAGTTTGACTTCGACTAGGACCAGGAGCACGACTTGCTCCTACTACTACTAGGACCAGGAGGAACTACATACCTCCTAGTCTACCTATTACATTTAACTATTACAATGGTCCTAACACGGGCTTCATGTGGTAATAATATCAAATTTGGCAGCTATGGTATATAGAATCATACAGGGCTTCACAAAGTCATGAATAAGTGACTAAAGTACCGCACGCACACACAAAATCAATCCTTTCACAACATACACATAAAGTAATTTAATTGTCTATCCTCTTATACTAACTCACTTTTAAGATAAGAGATACCCTTATCGTTTCTACTCAAAGATTGCTTCTTTATTCCGCAACACATCAGATATACAATTACTGATGACAACCAAAACCTAGTTGCTATAAGAAGTATATTGACACTTATGTGAACAAGGATATTCTTTAAATTAACACATCTATGCTATGCATATCAAAATGGTCCAAACCAAGGGATATGCTTCTTAATCATCCATATATGCTAACAAAGTGAACATGCCAGCTATCAAGTTCATGGTCACATTAGATACTACGTACTTGTACACAACACGAAGTGTAAAAATATTGGTTTACCGTTTGAATTTAGACTTTCAAAAGGCATAAGCAATTTTTTAAATCTTAATAATCATGATCTGTACTAAACATCCAAAAAAATCAGTGACCCAAAATCCCCTGAGAAACACTTGACAGACGTACTGATTTAACTAAATTCCCCTGAGATCACATGATGGCCAACAATTACTTAAATAAAAAGAATCTTTTTAATCGGTTTTAACATCAGATAAACCTAATGAAAAGAATTATAACCCGACATTTGCAAATGACAAAGTACCCATAGATCGGAAAATTTTAGCAATGTATTACTATCCTTAAAAAAACATAGTGTAGATATCGATAGAGAGTATGTTAACATATACTAGGGGAGTGTCCACTGAAAAAACTTGATCTCATGCATCATAGAAGCAAAACCCTATCATTACTGTTATCTCGTTGTTAATACCCTCAGAAGCGGCTGGTATAGCCACTTATTGGGGCCAACACACAGATGAGGGGGTCAAGTTATTTCATTTCTGAAACCATAGATGGAAATAAGGGCACCAAGCAGCCCCTAGAGATTGAAAAACTTGCTGAGATTATTGAAGACTTTAAGATGGTAACCTTCCCTCCTAGCGTCATCTTTCTAAATTGAATACTAAAGTAATCAAAATCTTAAATTAAATCAAATTAAAAGGAGTAGAAGAGAATGTTTGGTACTATGGATGTGTTTTAAACGAGTTGAAGTCTCTTAAAGTAGGTTAGAAGAAGGGTTAGTAGATAACCTATTTTACCCTTTAGATAAATCATATATGTTGCAGTTGGTCTATTAACTGAGAAAAATTTGGTAAACGCTTACACAACACAGCTACAAACAAACACCCCCTAGTTTGTGCACGAGCTTATATTTCTAAAGCAAGTCATAATATAGATTCCTTTTTATTTGTGCAGGTGTTGGTTGTAAGAAATGACCTAAAGATGGGAAAAGGGAAGATTGTTGCCCAATGCAGGTAATTGTAAGCTTGATTTTGTAACCAGATGTTAGTAAAATAGGTTGTTGGGCGGGTTGCGCAACAGGTCTAAATGGAGTCTAGTTAAATTATGTTGTTTCAGTATGAGTGGAAACATATCAGCTCGGGTTGTTGATCAGCTCCACAATGGTTGAGACCTTCAATAATGTTTAAATTAATGTGCTATATGAATATCTCATGAATAATTGTGCTTGTTTTGCAGCCACGCAACTTTGGGTCATTATAAAAAGATACTTAACCGAGCACCTAAAGCTCTAAACAGGTATATCTTAGAACCTATCCTAAAATAATTATCTCGGACGACAGATAATAATCACAGAGTTTAGAAACATAACCGTTACTGTTTAGTTTTTATACAATGACGGTTTTAACATTAACCAGTCAATTAAGTTTCTTCTGACTTTTGTGACAAAAATTCAAGTAACTTGATTAAAGTTCTCTTGCCATTTTTCGTAGTGGAATAATATTTGAGACAACCCAAAATGAAAAGATGACAAATAATTTGAGATGAAGGGAGTATTTAAAAACTTAATGTTGAGATAGGCACATTCAAAATTCAATATCATCGTTAGTAGTCATTAAACTCAAACACATTAGTTTGTAAGAATTAAGTCAAGTTTTAGCTCACATTAGTCGCCAGTATTTTACACCAAGCAAAGTGATTCATGTCAGACTGAATTTAAAAATATACTCGTTAGCAACTCTTGTGTCTAATAGTGGACTCTTGTCTTTGAGATAAAGGGGGAAATGGTCATATCAATCATGAGGTTGAAAGTTAATTTGTTTGACCTTGAAGTGATAATTAACTCTTTTTTCTATCTGCATCGTATCATAATGTGCTAATGAACACTCAATCATCAACTATTGGTATTTACTTTATTCTGAAACCGTTGAGCTTGCTCGACAGTTAAAGTCAAGGACATCAACTATAACATGGCAAGGGTATCTATCCCATGTCCCATTTCTATAAGTAATCGACAATTTTGTGAACTATATCAAGCATGACTAAAACTGACCATTGTAAATAAGACGGGAACCTGATACTATAAAAGATGCAATAGAAGTAATAAACTTACCACCGGTTGGACGAGGAAAATTGACTTCTGGCCTGCGCAAAGCTTCATTAAAAATTCTTGTGTCGTGTGCGGTCCCTTCCCATCCCGCCCATGCGAATGTGAAACACATGTCAAAATCACAGGCTGTCATGATATTTTGGGTCGCATATCCTTTTCTACCAATATATTTGGCTTGTTCATGCTCTCGGACCGATGCTCTTACATGCGTCCCATCAATAGCACCAATACAATTCTACAAGAAGAGAACATTTTCTCTTTAATCTATCGCATGAACCAAGTACATTTTAACCTAAAATTCACATAACATACCTTGAATATTAGATAATAACGGGAATTGTTTAAAATTTGTGGTGGTACTTCTTCATTGTAATTTGCGCTTGGCCTGATCATGTCCCCGCTAAGTTGAAGCATTGCTTGAAGAACTCTGTGAAAATGCCTATGTATAGTTTCTCCAGAATGGTTAAAAGTTTCCTGAGCTAACCTATTTCCACACCCGTGTGCTAATATCATCCGAAAATACCAACAGACTCCTCAATCGAGACATGACGTGTTGCCTTTAAACCATAACGTTCTTTAAGATCTGAACACAAATCCTTAAATACACTGATGTCTAACCGAAAATCTTCGTAGCAACGTCTAGGATGACCATTCAATATTTCTTGAATTAAAATATTACCCGTGCGACAAGAAGTACGACATGCAAGTCCCTTTTTGTTCACTGCATTTTGACCCTTTATTATCCCTTTGACAGCTAAACTGCAAATTAGCAACCACGTGTTCTCATCCTCCATCCAATCTTCTTCATTAGAATCATTGTTGACATCGTCACTATCGGAATCCATCCTGTTATAACACACATAAAGAAAGAACACTCTGTGAAATAAAAACAAAAAAAAGTAAGTTAAAAAAAGTAAAGGAACCTATTCAGCAAATATCATAAAGCAAATCATTTTCATAACGTAACACTTAAATCCATAACAACAAAAGTTAAAAAAAAGAATATATTGTCGAGTAACATAATAATAGCATAACAACAAAAGTTCTAACTGATAAAATAAAACATGCATCAAAGTCGCTCTTTTAGAAGAGTCACTCGTTTAGAAGTGAGTATAGGAAGCCAATCTTGTCCAAAGAGGATGACGGGTACATAAAACTTTCCCTCGCTTCCTTTTTCCAAAATATCTTCAATGCCTTGTTGAAGTCTGTCGAGCCTTGTTCAAAACCAGGAAACCTTGAACTAATGTCCATGCAGTCTTTAATAGATGGGGCATGGTTTTGTGGTGCGGTTGTTTGTGAGCTTCTTGCCGCTAAAGTTTGAATCAATGAATCTAGTTTCAATTCATAAGATGTAACTCCCGTAGCTTTTGCCTTTTTTGAACGAGTAGCAGAACCTTCATGTTTCTTCTTCTTCTTTGATGAGCTACTTTCTGGAAATGATATTTCAACATCATTTCCAACACCAACTGAATTGAACTCATTGCTATCCCCGTTACCTTCTAGATACGAAGCACCCATCTCTTCTTGGATATTACTTTGACCATCATTGTTTTGGAACTCCTTGTTTTGGACCTGATTGTTTTGGAACTGGTTGTTTTGGACCTGATTGTTTTGGAACTGGTTGTTTTGGACCTGGTTGGTTTGGACCTCGTTGTTTTGGACCTGATTGTTTTGGACCTGATTGTTTACTACGAACTGAATAGGTGGTAACCCAGTGTCATTATAGTAAATCACGAAACATGTGCTCGTAATACATGTGATACACCTCTAAAATTTTGTCCCTAAACTTCGCAATGCTTGGATCAGCCTAAGAAATAAACAAAAAATGATATGGTTCACGATATAATAATGTAACAAAAGTGTCATTATAGTAAATCATAATAGTACCTCTATTTTTTCATCCACCATTCCGCCGTTGCATCAATGGTCTTCCTCACGGGATCCCACCCAATACCGGATTCAATCCTCAACAAACGATCATATAACTTAAATTCTTTTTTCATCGTATCCCAATGGTTTTTGAGTTGTTCCCTTGTGAATACCTTTCCAGAACGAGCTTTTAGGTTATTTTCTAAGTTTATCCATCCAAACTTATTAAAGTGGGTTCCCGGTCTGTTTCCTTTTTGGATCTCTTCAAGACACAACTCAATAAATATCATATGGGTAGAATTATCCCAAACGGTTTTTCGTGGCGCCGCCTTTTTAGATTTCTGGTGGACATGGGTCTTATCATGGTTCAAGTCCATGTCAAGGTTTTAACTGTTAAGTATTCAGTCCATTTGCATATCCATTAGAAAGCATACATACTATCGAGTACAAATTGATAATAACAAATGGATTCAATCAAGGTTTTAATTGTTAAGTACTAACTACTACGTCATATATATGACCCTAATATCCTGACTGAGCAACAGAAACTCAGAAAGATCTAAACAACCTTCAATAATTCTAATAAGAGCTTGCAAATACTCACTAATTACTCGCTACAGCCTACAGGGAGTGAAGAGAAAATAACTTTTATCGCTCCCTACATTCCTACAATGGAAGCATGAATACACAGACGCTAACTAATTCCCAGCCTTATATGCGTGAGTGCAAAAGAGAGTACCTAAGAAAGTGAACTAATTCCCAGCCTTCAAAATAAAACAAATACCTTATCCTGAAGATTCCCCAAACAAAGAAAAATCACATTGTTCAAGTTATGAAATTCCTTTTTTTAACTCCTCGTCGACACACCAACATACGAGACCAAAGCATTGATGTAAAGAAACCCACTTGTCTTGCAGAGTTGGATTGATGTAAGGATATGTTACGGGTATTCAAGGAGTATGAGAAGTTCAGTTCCTACCACTTAAGACGACGCACTAGTACTACAATTGACGTAAACAAGAACAATATGTATCTAAGGAACATCGTTGCAGCAATACAGCGTACGTCCTTGGACCTTTATCAGAGGAATTAATTATTACTGAACCGTACTCCTAAGACACACTCAACATGAATAAGCATTTTAAAACGTAGTGCGTGATTTGCTTTTATGCATACAAATTCAAGTAGACAAGTCAGCAATAAATATCGTGCTTTATGGTAATAGCACAACAAGAATGCCAGGGGTTTAGGTATCGAGAAACTATACATGATTTAGGCTTATATTTCAAAACTCATAATCATGCTTGTGAAATATAAGCCAAATTCAAATAAAACCATAAGCCTACACATCTACTCGAACAAACACACCGTTAAGTGTAATTGCCTATCAGACATTTCGATTTCTTAAGTGCTTGAATAGTTTTGGGCCTTTTGATTTGTTAAGTATTTTTTGGTCAAGAACCCAACTTAAAACCAAAATGAGTCTCTAAGAATAAATCAAGCAGGAATCATAAACTTAAAATAAATCAAACAGACACCCTAAATGGTTATCATGTTTAGCATACACAAATTTACATAAATCATAAAATTAACTACCGTACACAATATCATATAAAACAACATCAAACTTACTGAAGGTCTACTTCTATATGTCTTGAAAGTTCTGGCATAAGTTTAGTGGTTGTGTTCTTCTAAGTAAAGTCTAGTTACTGTTAACTATCCTGAGCACGACGAATCAAATTACTGTAGTTGATGATTTTTGACTGAATGTCGATATATACCGATATATGGTTATCATGTTATATAAATTAACCTATATATCTACCTAATTTGACCTCTGAGTTTAGCCTTTTCTGGTAGCCCGTTTTTCTCATAACCTGAAATCATTGACGTCCACGATACAACATCTTTTGAACGAATTGTACTAAACACCCTTTCAGCTTCTTCCCAAGCTCCAAATCTCGAGTACATCTGTATTAAAGCGTTATCAATAGAAACATCTTTCTTAAAAACATGTTTTGCAGCATACCCGTGAACAGTTTTTCCTAATCTTTCATCATCAGTAAACTCACAAGCCGATATCACAATAGTCATAGTCATCACATCTGGAACAAAAAACGACTCAATCATCTCACGAAACAATCTCAACCCTTGCAAAAACTCCCCATTCTCAAAACACCCCGAAATCATCGCATTCCACGACACAGTATCCTTCACGCCCATCATATCAAAAACCAACCGCGCACTACACACATCACCACATTTCACATACATACTAACCAACGCATTATTCACTACAAAGGTCAATTAAGAGAACAAAAGTGTCCTCATGAAGGGTGTGTTTAATTTTTTTGGTGGTTTTTAAGGTTGTTAAGGCTTGTTTAATGTTGCCATGATGGCAGAGGTGTTGGATAAGTAAGTTTGGGTCTGTGGGGGATGATAAGTTGGTTGTGACATGTATCTGATGGGGTTTTTTCAGGGTTTTAGGTGGTGGGGTCAACTTAAAGATGGAAATGAGTGTGGTTTTGGGTGTGACTGGTGATGAGAATGTTGTTAATAGAGGATGAGGTAGTTGCATAACTAACTTTTTGGCATGTTTGACCACATAAGGTCATCATTACTTACTTTTTTTAAGTAAGTTATGCTTCAATTGGCAAAAGGAAGTGTATGCCCTTAATCCATAAACATTGGCCTATACACGTTACTTCGTTGCATTTTCTCCTACTCTAAACAACGAGCTTCTAGACTTTTTCAAAAGCATAAAAGCCAATTACATGAAGCTCCAAACAGTAAGCTTATCGGCTTTAGCCAATTACATGAAGCAATGGGCCTTCTCAACTTGAGCTTATTGGCTTTAGCCAATTACATGAAGCTCTAAACAGTGAGCTTATCGGCTTTTTCAAAAGCATAAAAGCCCATAAGCGGGCTAAATAATCAAAGGGCTGAAAGGGTGTTAAAAAAATGGAGCAGCTAAAAAAAGATCCAAGGCCTAAGGGTGCATCAGCGCTACGGGGATCTATAATTAAAAAAGGGGCTACTTCTCTCCTAAAAAGCTTAAGAATAATTCAAATGTTTAAACTATTACACATGAAATTACAGCCATACATTATTTTTCGTAACAAGTCACTCGCTAAAACTACAATACTACATTCATCCTATAAACAACACATCTCAAATTCACATATATAACATACAGGTCAATAAAAAACAATCAAAAAAAAAATTAGGGTTCTTCTGATTGATTTTAACAGCACGGTAAAAAATAATGAATGAAAAAAGAAGATGGGATTCATACCTTGTTTGATGTATTTTTTTAAGGTTTATGAATACAAAGATTGAGATCCATCAGAATTTTTTGGTAAAAACTTCATTTTCGTTTTGCAGCTAGACCCTCTGCCCAACTTTTAGAAAACGCCGTTTTGGTCCCTCAAAAACGCAAATAAGCTCGTTTTGCCCTTTTTTACCCAAACACCTTTTTTCAGCTTTTTTCGGTTTGAAACTGAAATTCGGAGATTATTTATGGGAAAACGCACATCCAAACACCCCCTAAATTGGTCATCTTGACAAAATTTGCAACCTTGTGCCCTTGTGGAGTTATTATGGCAATATAATGTCCTTATTGTTATGAATAATTATATATAGATGTCTTCATCGAGGTTCATGGCCCGTTTAGCTATTAGGGTTATATCCTAATATTTTCTTATAAATACTAATTGTATTTACCCTACTTGATAATCAATGAATAATTCTCCTCTCTCATTCTTGTTCGTTCTTATTCGTACGTTGATTCACAACACGTTATCAGCACGCTCTACGTTAAATTTTCTGATCTTTGATGCGAGAAGTTAGCACAGACACGTATTCTAAAGCTTGTGTTAAGTGCTCTACGGTTTTGATTATTGAGATAAGTTTTTTTCTTTAATTTTTGTGACATGGATATTTTGATCTCATACATACACACGTGCATATTTTTAACTAAATTAACTTCGTACGTCACGAATTAAATCTTAATCATCTACGGTTACTACACTTGGGGTTTTTCATATTTCCAAGGTACGTTCTTAATTTGTATCTATTTAACAACATGTTATGATTTAATAGCACATACGAATGAATAATTGTAGAGATGCATGCATAATAATATTTATTAGATTTGATTTAGTGTTCATTTGAAAGTTTATGGACTTTAAATTCGATAGTCGTGTGATAGGATCGAACTCGAGATCACGGGATTGTACACATTACGTGAAGAGTTAATTTATTTATTAAATATATTTATTATATTTATTAAAACAAACTGTAGCTAACGATCGTTAAGTGATTAAAAGTTAAGTATTAAACGATCGTTATAGAATGTTAAAGAAGCTAAAAGAAGGAGTCGGAAAGTTCCGGAAACCTCCTTTTGAGCATGTTTATATCCGGTTTTTTAAAGAGAAGGGATAAGGAGAAAAAGTTTTTGGCTTTATCTTGTTTAACCTTGGAAGTTAAGTTTCCAAGGTGTATATAAACAAACCAAAAAGCCTCATAATTTTTCACTCCATATTCTTCTTTTCTTTACCTTATATCGCCGGCCAAACACACCCTATTAGGGTTCATCTTTGATTTTCTATAAGCTATTTTAGATCTAGTCCTAGCCCCTCTCTAGGGTTGTTGGGTAGATCTTCCATAGACTTGGAAGCTCGGTTTTTGTTCGTGCTAGACTCACGGTTAACTTACCGTATCACGTGTGTACAAGATCGTGGTGTGATCTTATTTTAGATTACATCCTGGTGGTGTTCCTGATCTATCTCTACCGGTGATCATTTCGCCAATTTGTAGATCCTGCTAGGATAAAGGTATGTAACCCTAGCCTTGGTTAATTATAATTGTGTTAAATAAATATCTTGTTAATCTGCTTCCGCTGTATGCTCTTTGATCTATGTTAGGGTTTTTATAATTGTTATGATAAAATAAACCTTCAGTGGCATCGAGAGCCGTTTTAACATGATTTTAATTATCAAGATCTAAAGTTTTTTTAACTAATATTGATTTATGTAAAAATTTACATGTTGTTTTTTAGGTTTTATAAAAATTAGGGTTTTGTTTTTATTGTTTTTTTTAAAAATCGGCTATAGCCGAATTTTTTATTAAAAAAAACATTTTTTGTAAACCCTAAAAATTACATGGTAATTAACTTTAGATGTATGCATGAATTAATTGTTATGTCATGTGTGGTTACGATCCGTAGTAGTTTTTTAATTGTTAAGAGAATATGGGAGATCCGTAATAACAATGCATGTTTTTACGGATCATATAATTTTGATTGCTATTTGCTTTATTTGATTCAAAGTTTTAAAATTAGGGAAGACTTTTTATGTTCATAAAAACCCTAAATTTGATGTTCTTTGAATAAATTGTTATGCATGTGGCTATTTGATTTAGTTTTTTTTTGTACTACTTGTTTTCATACGTTTTTACATTGTATGTTGTAAACAAGGGTAATTTTTTTTAAGAAAAATAATATGGACTAAATCTTATCAAAATTAATGAATTGTTTTGAGATCTAAATTACATATGATTTGTGTTGGTTAGAATTGCAATAGCAACTTAACGGCCTACTCAATTTTGACAAACTATAAAGTGGGTATAACGCACCGCTGGTCAAGTACCCGGTTAAGGAAGGAGGTGTTATGCTTCAGCGCTGACCAAATTCCCGGCTCGCCTGTGCGTCAAAATTAGAATTACCTACGGTTGTTATTGGTATCATTCTTTAAGGTTGATTGGTTTAACCAATACCTCAACTTGCAAATATATGATGAACTTTTAGTCTCACCAAAAAGTTTACTAAACGTTTTATTAAACTTATGTTATGGAGATGTATGCATGCTTCTCCATACATAATTTTGACACCAAAATCTATACCCTAAAATTTAAGTCATATGCCCTCTAATTGACGAACACTTGAAGTTACAATTGTCGTCATATAAGATATCGGACGATGTTGTAATAGAGAGAAAACTTCATGACTGAATAAGATTGCACATGAAGGTTTTACGTTCTTTAGATTAATTGACTTAATTGAGTTACTCAGTGAGAACTGGAAACTTAAGGCATAAAGAAGGGATAAAACATGTTTACAATGCAAATGTTTTTGGCAATGTAAATCCCTGACATATCTAGAAATTGCAATATGATTTGGCAATTATTGTTCGACAAGTTACTGTGTTGAATACATTTGTCACTAGCAGATCAACTGATGTGATAAATCTATGTCAATATGGATTCTAGTTTTTCAAGGAAAATACTATGGTTTTATTACCGGGGTAATTTTATTTTCTTGAATTTTATTATCGAAAATACTAATGTTTGAACTTGTTTCTGTAGAAATGGCTCAACCCGAAAACAATCTGACAATAAGCTCGGCGTTTAAAGCATTTTTTGAACGGCCTGAACTTACTGGCCCTAATTTCAATGATTGGTACCGCTCACTAAGAATTGTTCTGAGAGCAGCGGGTACCATCAATATCTTGGAAACTCCTTTTCCGGAGGATCTTGCTGAAGGAGCAACTGATGCGGAAAGGCTTCAACACGCTGCTAACGTTAATAAGCACCATGAGGTGGCTGCTGTAATGTTAGGGAGAATGGCTCCATCACTTCAAAGGAAGTATGAGCTAGCTTCTCCTCAGCAAATGCTTGATGAACTCAAGGCTGTGTATGAAACACCGCAAGCTGTAGAGATTTATGATCTGGTTGATGCTCTACATAGTTGCAAGCAAGCTCCTGGAAAGTCCGTAAGTGCTCATTATATAGAGATGAGGGGTTATATGGAACAACTCATAGCACTAGGACAACCCTTTGATAATAATATGGCTATTAACTTGATCAATAGGCCCCTTAATAAGGACTTCAATGATTTCGTTCGTAACTATAATATGCATTGCACGGGGAAGACAGTTAATGATTTGCATGCAATGCTCATTGACTTCAAAAAGGGTTTAAAAGATAAGGCACCCACTGCTACTCCTCAAGTACTTTATGTACAAAAGGGTAGAGTGTCGAAACCAAAACCGCAAGTGAATAAGAAGCAGAAAGGCAAAGGCAAGGTTGATAAGAGCAAGCAAGTTGCGACTACATCAAAACCAAAGCAAAACTTTGCTAAGAAATCTCTGAAAGATGAGACTTGTCACTACTGCAAGATGACTGGACACTGGAAGAGGAATTGCTCTCTCTATCTCCATGAAATGGCAGAACATAAGAAGAAGGCTGAGCAAGTTGCTGCAGCACCATCTTCAGGTAACTTATTTATGATAGAGTTATTTAATCTTTCATACAAATCAAACTCCTGGGTATATGATACGGGATGTGGTATTAATATTTGTAATACTGCAGGGATTTGAGTTGAAGAGGAGACTTACCTATGGGGAACAATTTCTGCAAGTGGGCAATGGCGCACAAGCAGCAGTTGAAGCTATAGGAATATTTAAATTAGTTTTACCTTCGGGTTTAGTATTGTCTTTAAATAATTGTCATTATGCACCTACAATTTTTAGGGGTGTTATTTCCTTTTCTTGTATGTTGGATCTTGGATTTACTCACACGATTGATAATAATAGAATTTTTGTTTTCATAGATGGTTTATTCTATTTTAATGCAATTTCTGTGAATGGTGTTTTTGAAATTAACATGCATGATAAAAATCCCAAGAGGAAAAATAATTCTGTTTTTAGCATGAATAAGAAGAGTAAGTTAGACAAGAACTCTTCTTATCTTTGGCATTGTAGGCTTGCCCACATTGGGAAGACTTGCATACAAAAGCTTCAACGTGATGGGCTTTTGGAAAGTATCAATGATGAATCATTTGATAAATGTGAATCTTGTATCTCTGGGAAGATGACCAAGAAACCTTTTAATAGCAATATTGAAATGGCTACTGAACTACTTGGTTTAGTACACACGGATGTGTGTGGACCACTTAGACATGTGTCAAGGAAAGGTGCTAGCTACTTCTTGACATTTACGGATGATTATAGCCGTTATGGTTATGTTTATTTACTTAAACATAAACATGAGGTATTTGAAACATTCAAAACGTTTAAAGCCGAAGTAGAGTTACAACTAGGAAAGAAGATTAAAGCTCTTCGTTCTGATCGTGGTGGTGAATATTTAAGTCAAGAGTTTAAAGATTATTTAAGTAAGAATGGAATTGTTCAGAAACTTACTTCTCCATATACTCCACAACAAAATGGTGTATCTGAAAGGAGAAATCGTACATTATTGGATATGGTACGATCTATGTTTAATCTTACAACTTTACCATTATCTTTTTGGGATTATGCTCTTGAAACTGCTGTTCGTATTCTGAATATGGTTCCCACAAAAAAGGTTGATAAGACACCATATGAACTATGGCATGGCAAGAAGCCATATTTGTCTTATTTGAAAGTCTGGGGTTGTGAGGCGTATGTGAAACGTGACTCTGGAGATAAACTCCAACAACGCTCAGTTAAATGTATCTTTGTAGGTTACCCTAAGGAAACTATGGGTTACTACTTTTATTATCCGGCTGAGAACAAAATAGTTGTGGCTCGGTATGGAGACTTCCTTGAAAATGATCTTGTAAATCAAGAATTCAGTGGGAGAAATTATGATCTTGAAGAAATTCAAGAAGATACATTGCCTTCTGAAAATACTAGCGATGAAATTCCTATAGAACCAGAAAGTCTGAGTGTTCCACCGGAATTAATTCCTCCATGTAGGTCTCAAAGGGCTATACGTGCGCCGGACAAACTATGTCTATACATAGAGGATGATGAGGAGGAAGTAGGGGATATTGGTGAACCTGCTAACTATCGATCCGCAATGTCTGATCCAGAAAAGTCAAAATGGATAGTTGCGATGAATGAGGAAATGAAATCCATGGAAATCAATGATGTTTGGAGTCTTGTAGACGCACCTAAAAATGCTAAAGTAGTGAAAAATAGGTGGATCTATAAGAAGAAAACTGACATGGATGGTGATGTACAATCCTATAAAGCACGTTTAGTGGCTAAAGGTTTTACTCAAACTTTTGGCATAGACTACGAGGAGACATTCTCTCATGTAGCAGACTTACGAGCTATTAGGATTCTCATAGATATAGCAGCATACTATGACTATGAGATATGGCAAATGGATGTTAAAACTGCCTTCTTGAACGGTCGCTTAGATGAAGACATCTATATGTAACAACCAGAAGGGTATGTTGATCCTAAATATCCAAAACGCGTGTGCAAACTTCAAAGGTCTATTTATGGTTTGAAGCAAGCATCACGTCAATGGAATAAGCGATTTGATGAAGAAATCAAAAAGTTCGGATTTATTCAAAATCGTGATGAGCCATGTGTATACCGCAAAGCTAGTGGGAGTAATGTAGTGTTCCTAATTCTATATGTCGATGACATATTGATCATGGTAAGTAACATTCCAAGACTTAAGGAAGTTAAGGATTATCTTGGTAAATGTTTTTCTATGAAAGATTTAGGAGATGCTGCATATATTCTGGGAATTAAGATCTATCGAGATAGGAGTAGACGGTTAATTGGTCTTAGCCAAGATGCTTATATTGATAAGATATTGAAGAAATATAACATGCATAACTCTAAGAAAGGTTTCTTACCGATGGAGGTTAAGCATGAGTTAAGTCATGAGAAAGATGCATCATCACCTGAAGATGTGGCTTACATGAAGAAGGTGCCTTATGCTTCGGCTGTAGGATCTATTATGTATGTTGTAAGATGCACAAGGCCTGATGTGGCATTTGCTCAGAACTTGGTCAGTAGATAACAACAGAATCCAGGAAAGTCTCACTGGACTGCTGTTAAGCATATTCTAAAGTATTTGAGAAGTACGAAAGATATGTTTTTGGTATTCGGGGGTAAACCAGACACAGAATTGAATGTAGCAGGATTCTGTGATGCGTCCTGGCAATGTGATAAAGACGATACGAAGTCTCAGACGGGTTACGTGTTTGTCATCAATGGAGGAGCAGTTGACTGGAAGAGCAGTAAGCAGAAAACCATTGCTATGCATGCGACTCAATCTGAGTACATGGCCGCTTCAAAATCTGCAATGGAAGCTGTTTGGATTAGGAAGTTTATTGGAGATCTTGGAGTGATGCCTTCAATTAAAGAACCTATTGATATATATTGCGACAACTCTGCGGAAATAATATTCGCCAATGACCCTGGAATCATGAAGGGCGCCAGACACTTTAAACGTAGATATCACTACGTTCGAGAACAAGTGGAAGCTCGAGAAATAAAATTAATAAAAGTTCACACAGATGATAACGTAGCTGATCCTTTTACTAAGGCTTTGTCTAGGCCAAAGGTAGTTAAGCATGCCAAGGCAATTGGGCTGCAACTAGCTAGCGAATTCATGCAATAAATCTGTTGATTAGTATTTGGATAAAGGATGTAAGATATTATTGAATTGATGAAATAAAGTTTGGATTTCGTTTATTTTTCTGTTATTTGATTTTGTATCCTATTTTACATGTTTTAATCCGTGAGCATTGTTAGAAATACGTTTTAACGTATATTAGAAGTATCGGTCACTCCACAATATGATTTATGTTGTAATAGCTCGTAGTTAGTAATTAGTTATTATTTGCTTATTAACTTAAGTAAGAACCGGTCCATGGGCTTGTCATGGACCGGCCCAAGTCCACTTATGACTTGGAACTATAAATACCCCTTTCCACTAAGGAAAGGGGTTGGTTGTTATCATTTCTTAATTTCCACTTAATAAAATTCACATAGTTTCTCTCACTTTCTCTCTCTAACTTTCTCTCTCTAGAAATTAACAAACCCCTTCATAGATTCATTGATTATCAATATTCTACATTTGGTATCAAGAGCTATGGGGTGATTTAAGGTGGTGATTTGTGTGGTTTTTTAGTTTTTGATTGTATTAGTGTTCTTTTAGAAAAATCATCTTGATTCTTGGTGTTTTTGGTGTTTTTGTGATTGGGATTAGTGGATAAGTATTAGTTGTTACTTATTTTAGTCGAAAGCACAAAACTTTTTGGGTTATTTGGTCAAAATCGGGGCTTAATCTCATTTTTTACGGTTCGACTGTTCATCAAGGAAGTTTCTGTTCATTCAGCAAAAGTTCCGGATCAAGAAGTTCCGGATCAAGGAGTTCCGAGTCAAGAAGTTCCGAATCAAGAAACTTCCGAACCAAGAAGTTCCGGATCAAGAAACTTCCGAACCAAGAACTTCCGAGTCAAGAAGTTCCGGATCAAGCTAAAGTTCCGAACCAAGAACTTCCGAGTCAAGAAGTTCCGGATCAAGAAACTTCCGAACCAAGAACTTCCGAGTCAAGAAGTTCCGGATCAAGCTAAAGTTCCGAACCAAGAACTTCCGAGTCAAGAAGTTCCGGATCAAGCCAAAGTTCCGGATCAAGAAGTTCCGAACCAAGAAGTTCCGAATCAATCCAAAAAGTTCCGAATCAAGGTAATCTTCCGAATCAACCAAAAGTTCCGAATCAAGGTAATCTTCCGAATCAACACAAAGTTCCGAATCAAGGTAATCTTCCGAATCAAACTTCCGAATCAACAAAAAGTTCCGAATCAAGGGTTATTTTGCTTGTTTTTTCGACGATTTTTTAGAGGATTTAATCTTGGTTTCATACAACAAAAACACAACACAATTCACAAGCTTTACTTCACTGCTCGATCAACCGATAATCTCTGTTTCTTTGAAGAAAAACAAAATGAATCCAAATTCAGTAATGCCTCAGATGACATCTCTTACGGATATATCGATTATAACGGGAACTGATAGTCGTCCACCGATGCTTATTAAAGAGGTATTTGAGGCATGGCAAGGTCGAATGATGCAATATCTAAAGGGGAAACCGACATACGGAAGGCTTATGGTCAAATCGATTTTGAATGGTCCACTCGACTATGGTACCATTACGGTTGATAACGTGACTAGACCACGAGAATTTGAAGAACTTACTCCAGCTCAACAACTTGTTGCAGATGCAGATGAAAAAGCTCTTCAAACAATTCTCCAAGCTCTTCCCCATGACATCTATAGGATGGTGAGTCAGTATACGGTGGCAAAGGATCTATGGGAACGTCTTAAGGTGTTGCTACAAGGCACGTCTCTCACCAAACAAGAAAGGGAGTGTCAGCTGTATGATTTGTTTGATAGATTCACCTACAACCCAGGGGAAACACTCCACGATTATTACTTCAGATTCACCACACTCATGAATGATCTGAATGTATACAATCTTGTGATTGCACCATTCCAGGTTAACACCAAATTCTTGAATACTCTACCTCAAGCTGAATGGGGTGAGTATATTACCGATGTGAAGTTAACCCGGGATTTGCATAAGTGCAACTTAGATCAAATCTATGCCTTCCTTCAGCAGCATGAGAAGCATGTGATTATGCACCGTTCTCCTCGTGGTATGCACCCAGATTCTTTAGCATTGATGGCGAATCAACCAAGCTTGTCTCACAACAACACACCCTATATCTTGGGACATCAAGCTTATCATCAATCACCTTACATGACACCAGCCTTTCCCCAATACTCGATTCTACCACAACCACCCACCTCACATCAGCAACAATATCGGTTCAATGCACCCTCACCACAGTATGCTTCACAACCTCATCCAGCAAATGTTGCACATTATGCTCAGCCATCATATTCTTCTTATCAAGAGAATGCAGCATATCCAACAAGCTACCCCGATCAAATGAGTCTTCCTTATACTGATTATGCAGCTCATCCAGATCAAGCACTATATTGTGATGATGAGGAAGTCCCAGTTCCTGTATTCCAACAAGGAGCTGACCCAGTTGAAGTGCTAACTACTATGTCTGCTTACCTCACAAGAACTTTAAGCAAACGAGGATTCAGAGGATCAGCTCCTACCAACAATCAGTTGAGGAATTCATCCAATTCTCGCCAACAAGCTACAATTGAGAATGGCAGAGTAATGGTTCAGCCAATTCAGCCATATCAGGGGAGAACTTCCACATCAACCAATGTTCGCACCGCCAATCCTGCTCCTGCTCCAATGGTCAACAACCCTCCACGGGCTAATACAGGCAAGTTGAGAATGATTACATGCTACAACTGCAAGGAAGAGGGTCATATGTCCAGGGATTGTAAGAAACCCAAGAGGAGAAGGGATGGACAGTGGTTTGCAGAAAAGATCTATCTGGTAAATGCTCAGGCGCAAGGAAGGGAACTTGATGAAGAGGAGCTTGCATTTCTTGCTGACCCAGGGATTGCTGAACAAGACGTTGTCACTACGCAGAATGCAGCTTACCAAGCCGATGATCTGGATGCGTATGATTCCGACTGTGATGACTTTCAAACAGCAAAGGCTGCTTTCATGGCAACTTTTTCCAGCTTAGGGCCAGATAAGAAATCTGAGGTGGTCCAAATCATCCTGTGGTATTTGGACTCCGGTTGTTCAAAACATATGACCGGAAATCGCTCGATGCTCCGAAATTTCGTCAGCAAGTTTCTTGGTACGGTTAAATTTGGGAATGATCATATTGCAAAGATTATGGGGTATGGTGAATATCAGATTGGAAATGTGACGATTTCTAGGGTATACTATGTTGAAGGTCTTGGTCATAACTTATTCTCAGTAGGACAGTTTTGTGATTCCAACCTTGAGGTTGCTTTTCGACAACACACTTGTTTCATCCGCAACTTGGAAGGAAAAGATTTGTTGAAGGGATCTCGTGGTGCAAATCTTTACACTTTGTCCTTACAAGACATGATGGCCGCTTCTCCAGTATGTCTTCTCTCTAAAGCTTCTAAGACCAAGTCATGGTTATGGCATCGCAGATTATCTCATCTTAATTTTGATGCTATTAATCATCTGGCTAAAAACGAGTTAGTTCGTGGTCTTCCCAAGCTTAAATTTCACAAGGATCATTTATGTTCCGCGTGTTCAAGGGGGAAAAGCACCAAGAAATCTTACAAACCCAAAGCTGAAGACACTAATCAAGAAAAACTTCATCTTTTGCATATGGATCTTTGTGGACCGATGAGAACTGAAAGTGTGAGCGGTAAGAAATTCATTCTCGTCATTGTGGATGATTTCTCAAGGTTTACATGGGTTAGATTTCTACGTACAAAGGATGAAGCTCCGAAAGCTATCATTACTTTTCTGAAATTCATTCAGGTACGTTTGAATACCACTGTCCGCCGTATTCGTACAGACAATGGTACAGAGTTCGTCAACCAGACTCTTCGTGATTATTATGAAGGAGTTGGTATATCACATGAAACATCCGCTGCACGCACTCCACAACAAAACGGTGTCGTTGAAAGACGAAATCGCACACTTATGGAAGTTGCTAGGACCATGCTTATTTATGCGAACGCTCCATTGTTCTTGTGGGCAGAGGCTATTTCTACTGCATGTTTCACCCAAAACCGTTCTATCATTCGGAAACGCCATGGAAAAACACCTTATGAGCTTCTACATGACCGCAAACCCGATGTTTCATTTTTCCATGTGTTTGGTGCTCTGTGTTATCCAAACATCAATAGTGAGAACTTGGGTAAGCTTCAACCAAAAGCCGACATAGGTATTTTCATTGGTTACTCACCGTCCAAAAGAGCATACCGAATATATAACCGTCGTCTTGGCAAGATTGTAGAAACTATGGACGCAGATTTCGACGAGCTGACAGCGATGGCTTCTGAGCAACACAGCTCTGAACCCGCGCTTCATGAGATGGGACCCGGTGCTATAAGTTCCGGATTAGTTCCCAACAATCCTACTTCCACATCATTTTTACCACCATCTAGGCCCGAGTGGGATAAACTGTTTCAACCGTTGTTTGATGAATTCTTCGATCCCCCGACTGATGAAGTTCCAACACCTGCAGTAATTGCTCCAATACCTGAAGTGGTTGCTCAAGTTAATGAACCTTTATCTAATGCATCTACAATTCACATTGAACCAGATGCACCTTCACCAAGTGATTCACAAACTACACCTGAATCATCACCCCTACTTGTGCCTAATGATGTAGAAGAGGATACTACTGATCACGACTTGGAATATGCTCACTTGCAAGAGCTTCCTTTCTTTGGTGTTGCGATCCCTGAAAACCCTTCAGCCGCCTCTACCTCAGAAGAAGCTCCATCTATTGTTCACTCCAGACCACCTAGGATTGAAAAACATAGCACTAAATGGACAAAAGATCACCCAATTAGGAATGTTATTGGAGATCTAGATCGACCAGTCTCTACACGCCATCAACTACAAGAGAGTGCACTATATTGTTACTTTGATGCATTTCTCTCTGAAGTTGAACCCAAAAATTGGCAGCAGGCTATGACCCAATCATCTTGGATTGAAGCTATGCAGGAGGAACTCAATGAATTCAAACGACTTGAAGTATGGGAATTGGTTCCTCGCCCTGACAAGGTTAACATCCTTACTTTGTTATGGGTTTATAAGGTTAAACTTGATGAGATGGGTTCGGTATTGAAGAATAAAGCTAGATTGGTCGCTAGAGGATATAAACAAGCCTTGGGTATAGACTTTGAGGAATCTTTTGCTCCTGTGGCTAGATTGGAGGCGATTAGACTATTCCTTGCGTTTGCTGCTCATATGAACATGATCGTCTATCAAATGGATGTGAAGACGGCATTTTTGAACGGTGAACTAAGGGAAGAGGTTTATGTTAGTCAACCGGATGGGTTCGTGAGTACGGAGTCTCCTAACCATGTGTACAAGCTTAAGAAGGCTCTCTATGGGTTGAAACAAGCTCCACGCGCGTGGTATGATCTCCTGTCAACATATCTCATGTCGGAAGGCTTCTCCAAAGGCAAAGTGGACCCCACTTTATTCACTCTCAAGGACGGCAACGACATGCTTCTGGTACAAATTTATGTTGATGATATAATTTTTGCTGCCACTAACATAGAATTGTCTAAACAATTTGAGAAGATAATGTCCACACGCTTTCAGATGTCGATGATGGGAAAAATCTCATTTTTCTTAGGATTACAGATTTCTCAGAATCCCAGAGGCATCTTTATAAATCAATCCAAATATGCTCTAGAATCACTTAAGAAATATAACTTTGAGAATTGTGACCCCGTAGACACTCCAATGGTTGAGAAAACCAAGTTAGATGAAGATAGGGATGGGATTATTGTCGATCCGAAACTTTACCGTGGAATGATCGGCACCCTTCTCTATCTAACTGCTAGCAGGCCTGATTTGCAATTTGCTGTATGCATGTGTGCCCGGTATCAGGCTCGGCCTACCGAAAAGCACTTACATGTTGTGAAAAGGATCTTTCGGTATCTAAAAGGAACACTTCATCGTGGTCTATGGTATCCGAAAGATTCCTCGATTGCTTTAATATCATACGCAGATGCCGATCATGCTGGATGTCAAGATACGAGGCGTAGCACTTCTGGATCTGTGCAACTCCTAGGAGATAGATTGATAAGTTGGTCTTCAAAAAGGCAGAAAAGCGCTGCAATTTCAAGCACGGAGGCTGAATACATCGCCATGTCCGGTTGTTGTGCTCAAGTCCTTTGGATGAGATCACAATTAACTGACTACGGTCTTGGATTTAACAAAATCCCGATGTATTGTGACAACAAGAGCGCCATTGCCCTTTGCTGCAACTATGTTCAACACTCCCGGGCCAAGCACATAGACATTCGCTACCATTTCATCAAGGAGCAGGTGGAGAACGGAGTGATCGAGCTGTATTTTGTCACTACTGAGTATCAGTTGGCGGATATGTTCACCAAAGCCTTAGATCGAGGACGAATCGAGTTTTTGATCGACAAGCTTGGCATGAAATCATTCACTCCAGCGACTCTCAAAGAGTTGGCAGAAGAATCAGCTGAATAGTCGTGGTAAACTATTCAGAGTATCCTTTGGTTGTGATCATGTATATTATCGTAAATATATAAACCATAAAAAATATAAAACCTACAAAAACCATAAAAAATATAAAACCTAGAAAAACCATAAAAATTATAAAATCAAGAAAAACCAAAAATATTTTTCGTTTTAAAACGGGCATGTCTTTTAGTACGGTAATATTTACGGCCTTAGAAATGTCGATTAATATTGACACGGTGCCATAAATAGAGTCCGTATAAAAGTTGTACATTTTTAAAACATGCCCATTATGGCTTGTAGTTATTTCAGACTGCAACCCGGTTTTCATATTAAAGTCACGTATTTCCTTGGAAAACGTTGGCTCAGAACGGGAATTAATTTTCTCGGGCGTGATTTACAAGCCAAATCATGCAAAGGGATCAAGATTACTTTATAACTTGGTCTGACACGAATTTGTGTACGTCTCAGTGCATAAATTTGTTAAAATAAGAGAAATCTTATTGACACCACGAATCAATATTTTTCAAGAGATAAATTGGAAATGCTTTCATCACTATTTGACTCTTTAAACAATGACTACAGCTCTTTAAATAGAAAACGGGTCATCGTTTAAGGGGGAGAAAATAGTAAAATCATCTTTGTCATTAAAATTGCTTTTCAAAAGTGATTGTGAAATTTAAGGGCTACATGGTAATTGAGTGGTTTTGCTTTAGAAAACGACTTGTGTTCGTTCTAAGTGATAGGCATGGCTTTTAGATTTTGAGGATATGCTAATAGATGCGTTTGCTAAGATGTGTGTAGGTTTAAACAAGGGATAAATACAATGAAAAATTTATAGACAACAAAGAAAAAGAAAGATAAATAGAGGGACTTAAAGGGTTATTTGTTTAAACTTGTCAAAACTTTTGACCTAGTCAACTAAATAACCCCCGCCCCCTATTTTCTAATCACTGTTCTCCTATTCATTTGCCGCCATTGATACACACACACTCAAGAACTCAGTTCACTCGTTTAATCCATCTAGTTCCTATTCATTCGTATAATTAAGGTATATACATCAAATATTTTAATTTCTAATCCTCATCTCTTATCATATAAATCTGTTAAACTTGCTCAATTACTCAGTCTAATCCACTTAGGGTTTTTGATTAAATTAGGCTAAATTAACAAGGGATTTATGGTGGGTTTTGCTCGGAATAGATTAAATGTTGTTTATATTACCTTAGTTTGCCTTAGAAACTCACAAACGCGTTAGACTAAACATCTGAGATTCGTTTGTACAAGTTCCGGATGAACATGGTTTTGAACTTCCGAATGAAGGATTTCTTCTGAAAAACTTCCGAATGAGGAAGTTCCGAATGAAGAACTTCCGAATGAAGGAAGTTCCGAATGAAGAACTTCCGAATGAAGGAAGTTCCGAATGAAGAACTTCCGAATGAAGGAAGTTCCGAATGAAGAACTTCCGAATGAAGGAAGTTCCGAATGAAGAACTTCCGAATGAAGGAAGTTCCGAATGAAGAACTTCCGGATGAAGGAAGTTCCGAATGAAGAACTTCCGGATGAAGGAAGTTCCGAACGAAGAACTTCCGGATGAAGGAAGTTCCGAACGAAGAACTTCCGGATGAAGAACTTCCGGATGAAGAAGTTCCGAATGAAGAATGTTCCGAATGAAGAATGTTCCGAATGAAAATGTTCCGAATGAGGAAAAGTTCCGGATGAGTTGTTTGACTGTTATTGTTTGCATGCTATCTATGTACTTGTTGTTTTATCTTATGAAATGTGTTATGCTTAGAAGTAAGAATGATATATATCTATCTGTTTTTGTGCATCAACCTTTCATGTCTGATCTTAAGCAGATAAAATGACTAATCCAACAGTACAAGCTATCCAAGAATCTAGGGAAGCCGATATTGCTAAAGCTCGAACCCTTAAGTTTATACCCAACAACTATAAGCTAAAGCAAGTTTCTAAATCCACTCACCATGGTTTTAAGGTCGCCATAGCCATTCTTGATAACTCCCATTTCAAGAACGCCCTTAGGAGTACAGCCTCGGTGCCTTATGAGTATATGTTTGAATTTTGGGCAACCAAGGATTTCACTTCGAACAAGATCACCTTCACCATCGACAACAAGCAGCAGACACTCACCGTTTCAGACTTCCGTAAGATGCTTGGTATACGGGATACACCCAAGGGCATGTCTTTCTCAAGGGATCCTACTAAAGATGAACTCGCGGAATTATTTGATGCACTTGGATGTCCGGAAATACGAGTTGCATCTGAGTTTACAACTGCTAAGGTGGGACAACCTTGGAGAGCTTTGATGGGTATTCTCAGTAAATGCCTTACACCAAAAACGAGTGGACATGATGCTTTGCGAAGTCCGATAATGAACCTCTTCTATGGCATGTACAAAGCTGCGAATTCAGATTATGCTTTGTTGATATGGGAAGAATTCACCTTCCAACTCTTCCATAACAAGAAGCTGAAGACAAACTTCTTTCCTTATCCTCGGTTTATTAAGCTTATCATAAATTACTTTATGAAGCTTGATGCTACTATTGATAGGCGTGCAGGAGGTCGCTATCACACTGAAGAAGCTGATGATACTGTAGATCTGAGGCATGAAGGACCGTCTACTGGTGTGATTCCGGGTCCTGTTCCTGATTACCTTCTATCTGAAAAAATCAAAGGTTCTGCAGATTACAAGCTACTACAGTTAGAAATCCAGAGGCTGAAAGCAAACCTTCAAACTGGAGAAGACTCTTCCACAACGGTTAAGAGTAAAGGTAAACGCAAACAACCAGCTACGTTACCTGAACCCGAACCCAAGAAGAAGAAGACAGAGGGTAAGAAAGGAAAGGGTAAGGATTTGATGCGTCTACGTGATGAAGCAGATATTGTTGATCCTACTCTTGACAAATCCGAGCAACAAATGATGAAGATGGCTATTAAAAGGAGTAGGAAAGATACAGGCGGTAGTGGTTCAGGTGCGAGGGTAGATATCGAGGATGAGTACGAGGAACCGCATGATGTTGATGAGTTTGGGTCACCTGAAAACTATTCCACCTCGAAGGAGCCATCAATCCCTATTTCAACAAGTGTGGAAAAGGAACCTGCTGCTCCTACAATCATGGTGACAATTCAACCCTTGGCAACTCTACCTCCACCAATCCAACCCTTAACAACCCGACCAACCCGACCGGCTTCCACACCATTTCTTCCACCACCCATAATCCCCATCGTTAGTACAGCAGTAACAACCGAGCCTATTCAGTCAACCCAGAGTAGTTCTGCAACATCTGCAATGGCTGCATTAGTGATGGCCGAAATGCTTGATAATCACAAACGCGAAATGGATGAACTTCACCAAGAGTTGCAAAGACGAGCTCAAAGGGAAGAAACATCTCAGAAAGCTCAAGAAGAGTTGATTGCCAAGTTCGCTGCAGACATGGAAGCTACACGTAAAGCTCATGCAGAGGAACTTGCTCGAGTTAAGCAGGCTGAGGCTGATAAGCATGCTGCACGCATTACCAGACTTCAAGCAATGAGGGATAAATATAAGGAACAAAAAGAAGCACTTGAAGCATCTGTGAAAGAAAGAGTGCAAGAATCCGTTGAATCCTTAATGCCTAAGCTTCGTGACGAGTTGAAGACACTTGCTGCTGACAACTTGATGGTCAAATCCTCCAACCCTTCAGAAGCCGCCTATAAGATTGCTTATGACCTGACGGATTTTGAATTGAAGAAGATCCTTAAGGCTCGAATGGTGGAACTTGGGTCGTATAACAAGTCGAGGATTCAACGGGCTCTATATAAATCCCTGAATGATGCTATCATGGAGGATGATAGATTATTCAAAATGTTTGGAAGTGTGGTACCATATCACATCTTACCTGAGGAAGAAAGGGAAGAGAGTGAAGAAGAGGGTACGGGTGAAGAAGAGGAAGAAGAAGAAGAAGAAGGTGAAAAGGAGAAAGACGATGAAGAAGGTGGTGATGATGATGAGGATGATGAGGATGATGAGGATGATGACGAGGATGAGGATGATGATGATGGCGATGATGGTGGTGATGAGAATCAGGAGAGTGTTAGGGATAATAACGGGGATGACAATCAGGATGATGATGGGGGTGAACAGCCGAAAGAGGGAGACAAGGTTACCAGCTCCAAGAAGACTGCTACTGGAACCAAGTCCACAAAAGATGCAGGACAGAAGGACAAGTCGACATCCTCAGAATCAAGACGAACTAAGTGGCGCCACGATGTGAATGCCACTACAGCGTCATCGGTTCCTGGTATCTCTGTCGCTGTATCTTTACCTATTACAACTAACCCCATTAGTTCTGCTGTTGTTCCTCCTGTGATTGCAGAATCAGTGACAGAACCCGAAGCTGCACAACACTCTCCAGTTCAAGACACTGCTGAAATGCCTGAAACTGAACCAGTAGATGTTCGCACTTCCACTCCTCAACAACAGGTTCAACAATCTACGGTTCCTGAACCAAGCATTCGTGCCTGGGAAGACACGTTGGAGATAGACGAGTCTGCACCACCACAAGCTTGGATCACGGCAGCAGCTCAATATGATCCGATCACAGATGCTGACAAAGATGTGCTGTATCTGCGTATCCGAAGTCCGATTGACTTATGTGTATTTCTTGCTCATGAGTATAAGACTTCGGTTACTCCATCCTTGGTCAAGAAAGCGATGAAAGATAAGAGACTGCGTGCCAAAACCCGATTACCCCGAATGGAGCTCGAGTACTATGCCGATGAGATCATAAAGGCTTTGAAAACCGTTCAACGGCCAGGACTTCATGAATCAGAAAGAGCTCCACCTCCAATGGATCCTGCTCAAGATAATCAGATCACTCTTGACTTCTTCGTCACCAATGATCTGGAGTATCTTATGAAGGGGTCATCAAAGTATGCAACATCCCTGACTTTGCTGAAAGCTGCCAACTGGGGAACAATACCCTTCATCGAGGAAAAGGTAAATCGACTCTGGGTCCCAAAAATGAATCGTAATTATGATATGTATGATGTCATAGGTGCATCTCATTGGGACGAACGAGTCCGAAGGGCGTACAGGGTTTGCTGCATGGTCAATTCTGGAAGCAATGTTAGATCCGACATCCGTATCTCCAGCATCTTAGGAATGAAAACTGAAGCCAAAAACGGCTACTATCATGTGACGGAGATTCGCTTGAAAAGGGAGGATGACAGGGAATATAAAATCCAGCAAGGAGATTTTTCCATCATTCGCCTTGAGGATATTGAAGATATGCTGCTTCTGATGACCCGAGATCAACTTACTCACATTCCTCGTGAAGATCTGATTGCTTTGAATACAGCACTTCGTATGTTCACACGAAGCGTTGTCATCAAGTCACGAGTTGAGGATCTTCAGTTGGGAGTCGAAAGCTATCAGAGGAGGCTCAACTTAACCCGTCCTGTGAATCAAGTGCTACCTCAACATGTAGAAAGATGTCCCTATACCGGCATTTCTGTCCCGAATTCCGGCATTTTCTACTTGAACAGTCGAGGTTTGATGAAGTTTATGAGGGTGGGTGAGCTTCACAAGTATAGTGATGGAACTCTTATACAAGTCAGAGATAAGTTGGAGCATCTGAACTCGGGTGGGACTTTGCCAGAGATGACGGAGGATTGGCATCCGGGTTACCGGCAGATGGCAAAGTATGTGATCAAAAAGATCGATCAAAAGCTCCGTGAACGTAGGTTGATGAGGAGCTTGGAAAGATTCGTGGGTGGAAGACCGTATTTAGTGCACCACAAGCTACTGCAACGATCCATCTGATGGGTCGTACATCTCAGGTCACTTTATATTGGTTTTCAATTGTGAATATGTAAATTTGTGAATAATGTGCTTGAATGGCTTGGTGTAGTGTTAAGGTATGATAATTTTTCAAGAATTTCTCACGAGATTCTAAATCTTTCAAAATGTGTCATACCAAAGCACTACAACTATCCCTTATTAACTTAAGGGGGAGCAATAACTTGTTCTATGGCCAAAACATCGATTTCATTTTTACCCAAAGACCGGTTAATCCATTCAATATCCCAAATATTAATGGTTAACATTTTGGATAAGGGGAGAAAATGGGATTAAGGAGACGTAAGTGATACTTGGCTAAAAGATGAAAAAGACTTAAAGATTATCTAACTTAATATGTGTAAAGCACGTGTTAAGGGGGAGCGTTTTTGATGAACAAAACACCTAAGGTACAAAACTTTTGATTTCAATATCACAAGTACTTTAGGTGATTTTCAATGATTTTTCATGGTGGCAATTCCTTCCCAAAACACGCTTAATTCACGACGGATGTGGTGACAAAAGGGTGGTAGGAATAGGTTTAGTCCAATGATTCATCAGAGCCGATGGAATCTTCCCAAGGACAATTCCCTAGATAGAATTAGAAGTCCTAGGAAAGATGGAGAAAGAATGTGAACGTAGCTGAATGCCGACCAAGTACTTAAGCTAGCACTGGAACAATCACAACAAGGTGCTAGTGATGACGTATTGGTAAGCATTGAAGGGGTTGAAGAATGAAAAAGAAATGTAAAGATAAAGGGTGTAAAGAAAGAAGCCCTCCTTACAACTTTAGGCAGAAACCGGGTCAATACATATGCTATTGAGGTCATTTTTGTTAATGATTCTCTGTATTGAAGAAAGACATCATGGACCCAGTGATGCAATGCACAACCCTTCCCCAGCTAACTCAAATATCTCTCAAAAGGTATTTGTTTTAATCACACGGAGATCAACACGTTATCTATTGGTTTATTCACTCCGAATAAACTGGTATTGAAAAGGTGGCACTCCTCTCCAGCCATCGCTCACTAAATCAAAACGCACAATCGAGTCTAGAGCCAAGAGATCATCAAAAGTCTCATTAGGACACTTTCCATTTATTCCTTGCTTTCTCACACACTGTGAAAAGTAAGAGATTTTCATGAGTCCTACGCAATATTCTTGTAATATTGCCAGAACATCCGAGTAATACGTAAGTATTACAATGAAGATGGAAATCCTGCTTGAGCCAACATCAAACAAGCTCATGGTAGGTTACACGTGCGGTTCTTTTAGAACCAATCTTGTGAAAAACTGGAAGGTAACAGTGGTTTAATTCTTAATTGAACTTAAACTCGTTCCAGGCCTCTTCGCATTATCATATGATCTTGCCAGAACACTCAGAGTGACTCTTTATTGACCACAGTGACGAGTGGAAATCCTTCTAGTGTCAACATCAAACAGCACTTGGTAGGTAACGTGCAAGATTCTTTATGAATCGAGCTCGTGACAACTGGAAAGCAACGATGGTGAAAATCTTAATTGAAATTCACTTGTTCCAGGTTTCATGAATTGACGGCTTTTAATCACAAGGATAATTTATCCAAGTGATTCACTCTTTATGTTCGCAGTCAGCTTTGGACGGTCGAATAAAGAGAACGGGTTCACCCGCGAAATCCTGTCAGGAAGTTACTTAATTGAAACTATCCGTCACGGGTACGATATCTAATATCGTCCAACGGTCTTCACCGACCGGAGGTAAAATGCTACCGAATTAGAATAAAATGTTCAAAGCCATTTTATTCGTGTCGTTGCTGTGTACCTGCTAAAGACGGTGGCGTTGCTGAGTACCTGTTGAAGACGGTGGCGTTGCTGTGTACCAGTGAAGACGGTGGTGTTGCGGTGTACCTGTAAAAGTCGTTCCCACATGCTTATGTCTTTTGCAACAAAAATTCAAGAAAGTACAAGATGAAGTCTTCCGTTGTACCAACTCTGAAGCTTTCAAGAATCCAACAAAAAGACGTAAGTGTGTGGAACATGAAGTCACGAGGAGGCAAAGTTCACAAGAAAGGCAAAGATCGCACGTGAAAGGCCAAAGAACAATGCTCTCAAGTCAAAGCCAAAAAGATCAAATCAACATATTCACAACAAAAGAAAGAAAAGAAGAAAAGACTACGAGCTAAAGAACGAAGACTTAGTATAGTATGCTAGGTTTAGAACTTTGTAACGTGGAGTGACCTCCCTTAGGGGGAGATTGTTAGAAATACGTTTTAACGTATATTAGAAGTATCGGTCACTCCACAATATGATTTATGTTGTAATAGCTCGTAGTTAGTAATTAGTTATTATTTGCTTATTAACTTAAGTAAGAACCGGTCCATGGGCTTGTCATGGACCGGCCCAAGTCCACTTATGACTTGGAACTATAAATACCCCTTTCCACTAAGGAAAGGGGTTGGTTGTTATCATTTCTTAATTTCCACTTAATAAAATTCACATAGTTTCTCTCACTTTCTCTCTCTAACTTTCTCTCTCTAGAAATTAACAAACCCCTTCATAGATTCATTGATTATCAATATTCTACAAGCATTATGATGTTTCTAAATGTCCGTTGTCGATTAATAATATGGGAATATTATTAAACTAAGACAATTCAAAATAGTGACAGAGTATACTTGAAAGTATATTGGTCAATTTTGGATGATATTTGATGGATCAAATATTAGACTTATCCCAACTATGTGATTTTACTTTATGGATCTTTGTCATTAAGTAAATCATAAATAGTTATCCTTAGACCTGAGATGCCAGAAAACTGCATTGAATATAGTGCATTTCTGTAAGGTAACCCAACGCTAAACGTAACTGGTAGTCATAAGGGTTATTTTCAGAAGTGTTGCGAAGTTCATGTGTTTTGCTTGTAGTCGAAATGGGATTCGTTTCCTTCAAATTATTATTTGAAGTATAAATACAACTAGGCCCCTCGGGGGAATAGTAAGATGTTTGTGTAGCCACACCCAAATGTGTTTTGGTAATCTTGCTATATCCGTAAACGAGAAACAGAATAGTTAATAAAGGAATGACTAAGATCCATATCCTTATTAACAATGTATTTGAAATGAAAGGATAATAATAATGGTTATATATCATTAAAAGGTTTTGTCCAGGAAACCTTACTCGAGTTGTACTAGTGACATTGTTAGTGTAACTAGACGCTAATCAATGTGATCACGATATTCGAATTTTGTCCAAGTGGGAGCTGAAAGTTTATGGACTTTAAAATCGATAGTCGTGTGATAGGATCGAACTCGAGATCACGGGATTGCACACATTACGTGAAGAGTTAATTTATTTATTAAATATATTTATTATATTTATTAAAACAAACTGTAGCTAACGATCGTTAAGTGATTAAAAGTTAAGTATTAAACGATCGTTATAGAATGTTAAAGAAGCTAAAAGAAGGAGTCGGAAAGTTCCGAAAACCTCCTTTTGAGCATGTTTATATCCGGTTTTTTAAAGAGAAGGGATAAGGAGAAAAAGTTTTTGGCTTTATCTTGTTTAACCTTGGAAGTTAAGTTTCCAAGGTGTATATAAACAAACCAAAAAGCCTCATAATTTTTCACTCCATATTCTTCTTTTCTTTACCTTATACCGCCGGCCAAACACACCCTATTAGGGTTCATCTTTGATTTTCTATAAGCTATTTTAGATCTAGTCCTAGCCCCTCTCTAGGGTTGTTGGGTAGATCTTCCATAGACTTGGAAGCTCGGTTTTTGTTCGTGCTAGACTCACGGTTAACTCACCGTATCACGTGTGTACAAGATCGTGGTGTGATCTTATTTTAGATTACATCCTGGTGGTGTTCGTGATCTATCTCTACCGGTGATCATTCCGTCAATTTTTAGATCCTGCTAGGATAAAGGTATGTAACCCTAGCCTTGGTTAATTATAATTGTGTTAAATAAAGATCTTATTAATCTGCTTCCGCTGTATGCTCTTTGATCTATGTTAGGGTTTTTATAATTGTTATGATAAACATAAACCTTCATCATTAATGTTTATATGCCGAACAAAAAAATAGATCGATGTGAATACTTAAATGCAAGAATAATATGTATTCATATATAGTTGACTATAATTGTGTCATTCACTTGAAAATATATGTGTGATTCGTTGTCGGGCTTTTATTTACTTAACTACATCAGCTCGTTAATGATATACTCGTATATATTATGTTATACGTATTTTTAACTAAATTATTCTCATTGATGTAAATTATCCTCATGAATTGATCTAAGAGTAACCGGTTTTATTAAGTGATGCTTTCTATGCAATTTTATTTGTTAAAGAGACAGCATGCAAAGTAATTGATGATGTATGTACGCATATTTTTTTTTTCGTAAACTGTTACTATGGAATACTATTTTTTTTGGTAATTGTAATAACCCGAACTTTAAAATCAACATTTAGACAGAGTTCTAATACTAATTCTATTATTCGGACCAATATTTATTAGTCGACTTTTATTTTTCATGTTCGTTCGACGAATAATATTGTTTCTCGACTAGACGACAAAATTAGGGTTTTAACGTATCGAATATGTTTCATTTATTATTTATCGACAAAGTGTATGTCCGTCATCGACGGTAAACATCGGCGTTATGACAGAGAAATATTTTCTATTGTCGTCGTTTTAATTTCTCGTTTTACGAGCTCTTTCGTAATTGACGCTAAACCCTTAGGCATCGTTCGTTTATATAAAGTGTTAACATATTTTATTAATACATTTTAACTAATAAGCAACATTTATTTATTAAAATATTAATGTTCTCCGAATGTCGATGTTTTTATTTTATATTGAGCGTTTATTTTTCGTGTTTAACGCGTATCTTTTAAATCGCGTAACTTTTAAAATATCGAACATCGATAATACCCGCTTTTAAAAATTGTGAGGAAAAATTTGTTAATGATCTTACTCTTATCATAAAACTTACACGTCTCATCCATTGTTGAATTGGTGGCGTTTTATTATGCAAACACAAGACATTTGTGTTTTCCACAACTTACCACTTATCCTCAATTTTAACATAATGTGAACCCCTCGTTAATAACTTCACAAATAAAGTTTTGTTTAGATTTAACTAACCATTTCATTATAAAATCAATCTTATGCCTCTTTTTTTATCTCTCTCACTACCATACATATTTTTACATCAAAAACTACATTCACCAAATGGTTTACCACTTATTTTGATCATATATTGAGAATATTGGGTTAAGGCACTTGTCGTATGTTAAAAATCATCGTCAACGTCATTTTTCGGAGCTGAAGTTGATGAGGTTATTGGGGCCGAAGTTAGGGTCATTTTGAAATGGTTAGAATATTTATTGAACATCACTTGGAGTATCTAGATTGATGGTTTGATTGTGGGTTTGATCAAGAGCCTTGAAGTTGATCCTTGTTGTGATTGTTTTCATCACTTTTGTGAGGATCCATTTTATTTTTCTTGTTGTTGGATATAATTTCTCACATGTTTTTTACGCATTCACTTATGTAAATATAAGTAGATAATAGTTTATTTAGTGGTTATGGGCCTTGTATAAAAAGAATAAATATTTTAAACACTACTATAACTTATTTTGTAATAAATAAGTAGGACTTGTTTGAGGACAGTAGAAATCGTGAGTTATGAGTTTCATTAGTAGGTTATGAACATAAGGTGAATATATTAGGTTGTATTTTATTGTTTTGTGGTGGTTTTGTCGGGTCGCTCGTCTCGTGACGATACCCGATGAATTAGATATGACCGAAACGGTTAAATGTGTCAAATCTGACCTACTATAAAGATGGGCTGTTTTCTCATAAAAATCGTATACTGACCTATGATTATGTAAAACTAAAAGTTGTAGATATTATCATGTATAACTGAATCAATCTGATGATTTATCAGTTCCTTATGGTTTGTAAATGGCGACCAAAATGGTGGAAACGAGTTTGGCTGCCAAAACCAGCCAACTCTTTTAAGTGATAAAATGGGCAAATGAGATATGATAAGTATAAATTAGGGGTAATTGGACTTATAATAAGTAAACTAAGTAATTTAAGGATGATTTTGGTAAAAATAACTCATCTAGATTATTTATGGTTTAGGAGAAATGATCTAATCTACGAGGCATGTCGAGAAACTGTAAAAATTGGACTATATTAAATTAACGTTTAACGTGACGATTTTTATAAAACCCAAAGTGGTATGACCCACTTGTGTAGAGTTTTAGACTCAGTTTTATACTGATATTTAGAGATCCCAAGACCCGACCAATGTGAGATATTAAGTCGACAACGTTTGGAGGCGTTTTAGAACACATAAAGCTTATAAACTGGCTTTGGGCCATAAAAGCCCAACATACACTTATAATGGCTATTAGGCCATTATTGGGCCTGAGATTTATAACATGTTTAGAGTTTAATACTGAGATCCAAATGGACTAAAGTCATAATAACTTGTAATGGGCCACTAATGGGCCTAAAGGTCATAATGAATACATGATAGATTGTTATCAAAGTATTATGAAAAGTTTTATAAAACTTATGCAATGTCCAAACTTACTAAAGTGAACTATTTACATATATATATGATTATGTATAGTCTCGAGCCTAAGACACGTCTCGTCATTATAGGTCTTGTTCGGGCATGTGACGACCGTTGGGCATCTCGTTCTCGATTAATGAGCGACTGATATCTCGTAAAGTTTTGTATCGACTATTGGATGTTTGTTCCTCGATAAATGTGTGATAGCTATATCAGGTAAGTCTATAGCCTCGCTTTTATATTAACTTGTAAATGATTTTAAACCCGCGAGGGGGAATACATGTTGTTTTATAAAATGAACACAAGTTGTTTTCGGTATGCTGGACCCGAATATGATGATAAATGCCTAAGTATCATTGTCTTATGAAGTCTCTGAATTTCATGAACTGTTAATTACCTTGCGAGGTAAACGCTAATACATTTGATAGATCTATTTGGTTTGACATCCTTATCCTAGGGTATGTATCCTTGTGATCACCTGAGAGGGATATAATGTATAAGAGGTCGCTGGTATATGACAATATTACCTTTCAGTAGGGGCGCCGTAAGTGACTCGGTTTGACGTGTTGGTTAACGTTCAGTTGCATGAGCTTAAGGCATTTATCGATATATATATGACTTGTCTGTGTGACAAGCTTGAGATGATTAAAAATTCTTGTGTTCAAATGATGATTTGCAAAACCTATAGACTTGCTCAACCATTGTGTTGATGATTTTAAGCATGTATTTCAGGTAATCAAGATGGATAGCAGCGGAGCATGCGAGGAGGAAGTTGTTGCTTACTTGTCTAAAGTTTATATTATTTTCCATCCTTTGAAATGAACTAAATTAATTTTATGTCTTTGATGAATGTGATGTGTTGGTAACGGTTTTTGGGACTAAAGGCTACTCTGATGTTATATATTGGGATGGGAAATATTTTAGACAATGTTGTATATTAATTCAACGTCTCTTTTGAGGTCGTTGTCTATGATTATGTGTGATGTGCTATGAGTAGCGCCTCAAAGTGGTATTCCGCTGCGTGGTAAATTGGGGGTGTTACAAAATGGTAATCAGAGCCACAAGTTATAGTGAACTTGGTTGATTTTGAAAAACCTAAACTATAAATTTTGGTGTGTTCTAAAAAGTTTTAAGCACGCAACTACTCTGCATGGCTCCGGTAAGGCTATTCTTGCATTACTTTATTATTGATTATGATTATGTGAACCTATGTGTATGTAGGAATGGTAATATGTATATGTATGAATATATTATGATATTTAAGGGCATTGTACGTGAAGCAATGTTCCTTAAATGATTGTCGTACTTTTTATAATGCGGTTTTGTATATGATTTGGCCTCACTGCCAATCACTGATCTTGATAATTACGTATTATCTGATTACGAGTGTGAAACTCGTTTGATACTTTGAGTATGTAAATATTGTTTCGTAGTCTATCGCATATCGACTTATTTAAGTTTGATTGTTATCATCGTATCGTGATGTGCCATTTTTGGACATCTCCTTTCGAAACGAAGTTGATAAATGCGATGTTCGTGTTTTTGTTACTACTTATGATTTTGAAGAATCATTTATCCGAGGCGATATCTCCTACGTAATGCGATGTGCGATTAAATTTTATATGACCACGTTTTACTGGCGAAAAGGAGGATGCCAATGTTGGACTTAAGATATATATATCCTAATCAAATATATATAGTTTAGGTACAACAATGATATGCTCGTAGTAGTCATTCGGTTGAGTGACTTAATACTGTGTATCTAAATGGAATGGGACATTTAGATATATAGATTTTAACTCGCCCAACTAAGAGTCGTTTAAGGTTGTCTCATTTAAATGGATTAGGACATTTGAATAAGAAAATTTTAAACCACTAGACCTTAGATAGTCGTGTTTTCCTTATTCATATGGAATGGGACGTTTGAATACAGAAATCATGATGTAAGTTTAGTGACACCTTGTATTTATTATGGTATTTTGATACGATATCGTGTTGGGAGGTAGTAATACTTGAGTAGGTTGACTTATAATCGTTTTGTTGAATTGGAGTGGGACGCCTTTTCATTTGAACAAAAAAAGTTATAAGTTCCTGAACCGTAAATTTATAAATTCTTGTATACATGGAAAGGGACGCCTTTTGATGTAGACAAGGAGTTATAAATAAGTGGGCCCAAGTATGTTTGGCTCGATTTGTGAGTGTTTGGTGTGCGTACGTCTTCCTTCAAATCGTGTTTCGTTGGTATAAATCGTTTAGTGTCGTTGTCATTATGATGATCGTCGATTATCATCTATGCACGAGTAACCCGTTGGACTTCTCCTTCGACTTATGTATTATTCTTTCCTTATAAGGATTGAAGTTACATTCAAACCGTTCAATTGTGCCTGTTATGTATACTCATTGCTTTGACTTTTGTTCAGCCAACCTTTGTTAGAAACCTCGGTGATGACTTGTATATTCCTCAAATCTTCGCCATTAAACCAAAGACTATTGAAACGAATTAAGCGCCGGGACGTCGCTTCCTAAAGGGTTAGATGATGTAATAACCCGAACTTTAAAATCAACATTTAGACAGAGTTCTAATACAAATTCTATTATTCGGACCAATATTTATTAATCGACTTTTATTTGTCATGTTCGTTCGACGAATAATATTGTTTCTCGACTAGACGACAAAATTAGGGTTTTAACGTATCGAATATGTTTCATTTATTATTTATCGACAAAGTGTATGTCCGTCATCGACGGTAAACATCGGCGTTATGACAGAGAAATATTTTCTATTGTCGTCGTTTTAATTTCTCGTTTTACGAGCTCTTTTCGTAATTGACGCTAAACCCTTAGGCATCGTTCATTTATATAAAGTGTTAACATATTTTATTAATATATTTTAAATAATAAGCAACATTTATTTATCAAAATATTAATGTTATCCGAATGTCGATGTTTTTATTTTATATTGAGCGTTTATTTTTCGTGTTTAACGCGTATCTTTTAAATCGCGTAACTTTTAAAATATCGAACATCGATAATACCCGCTTATAAAAATTGTGAGGAAAAATTTGTTAATGATCTTACTCTTATCATAAAACTTACACGTCTCATCCATTGTTGAATTGGTGGCGTTTTATTATACAAACACAAGACATTTGTGTTTTCCACAACTTACCACTTATCCTCAATTTTAACATAATGTGAACCCCTCGTTAATAACTTCACAAATAAAGTTTTGTTTAGATTTAACTAACCATTTCATTATAAAATCAATCTTATGCCTCTTTTTTTATCTCTCTCACTACCATACATATTTTTACATCAAAAACTACATTCACCAAATGGTTTACCACTTATTTTGATCATATATTGAGAATATTGGGTTAAGGCACTTGTCATATGTTAAAAATCATCATCAACGTCATTTTTCGGAGCTGAAGTTAATGAGGTTATTTGGGGCCGAAGTTAGGGTCATTTTGAAATGGGTAGAATATTTATTGAACATCACTTGGAGTATCTAGATTGATGGTTTGATTGTGGGTTTGATCAAGAGCCTTGAAGTTGATCCTTGTTGTGATTGTTTTCATCACTTCTGTGAGGATCCATTTTATTTTTCTTGTTGTTGGATATAATTTCTCACATGTGTTTTACTCATTCACTTATGTAAATATAAGTATGTAATAGTTTATTTAGTGGTTATGGACCTTGTATAAAAAGAATAAATATTTTAAACACTACTATAACTTATTTTGTAATAAATAAGTAGGACTTGTTTGAGGACAGTAGAAATCGTGAGTTATGAGTTTCATCAGTAGGTTATGAACATAAGGTGAATATATTAGGTTGTATTTTATTGTTTTGTGGTGGTTTTGTCGGGTCGCTCGTCTCGTGACGATACCCGATGAATTAGATATGACCGAAACGGTTAAAAGTGTCAAATCTGACCTACTGTAAAGATGGGCTGTTTTCTCATAAAAATCGTATACTGACCTATGATTATGTAAAACTAAAAGTTGTAGATATTATCATGTATAACTAGAATCAATCGGATGATTTGTTAGTTCCTTATGGTTTGTAAATGGTGACCAAAATGGTGGAGAGTTTGGCTGCCAAAAACAACCAACTCTTTTAAGTGATAAAATGGGCAAATGAGATATGATAAGTATAAATTAGGGGTAATTGGACTTATAATAAGTAAACTAAGTAATTTAAGGATGATTTTGGTAAAAATAACTCATCTAGATTATTTATGGTTTGGGAGAAATGATCTAATCTACGAGGCATGTCGAGAAACTGTAAAAATTGGACTATATTAAATTAACGTTTAACGTGACGATTTTTATAAAACCCAAAGTGGTATGACCCACTTGTGTAGAGTTTTAGACTCAGTTTTATACTGATATTTAGAGATCCCAAGACCCGACCAATGTGAGATATTAAGTCGACAACGTTTGGAGGCGTTTTAGAACACATAAAGCTTATAAACTGGCTTTGGGCCATAAAAGCCCAACATACACTTATAATGGCTATTAGGCCATTATTGGACCTGTTATAACATGTTTAGAGTTTAATACTGAGATCCAAATGGACTAAAGTCATAATAACTTGTAATGGGCCACTAATGGGCTTAAAGGTCATAATGAATACATGATAGATTGTTATCAAAGTATTATGAAAAGTTTTATAAAACTTATGCAATGTCCAAACTTACTAAAGTGAACTATTTACATATATATATGATTATGTATAGTCTCGAGCCTAAGACGCGTCTCGTCATTATAGGTCTTGTTCGGTCATGTGACGACCGTTGGGCATCTCGTTCTCGATTAATGAGCGACTGGTATCTCGTAAAGTTTTGTATCGACTATTGGATGTTTGTTCCTTGATAAATGTGTGATAGCTATATCAGGTAAGTCTATATCCTCGCTTTTATATTAACTTGTAAATGATTTTAAACCCGCGAGGGGGAATACATGTTGTTTTATAAAATGAACACAAGTTGTTTTCGGTATGCTGGACCCGAATATGATGATAAATGCCTAAGTACCATTGTCTTATGAAGTCCCTGAATTTCATGAACTGTTAATTACCTTGCGAGGTAAACGCTAATACATTTGATAGATCTATTTGGTTTGAAAGCCTTATCCTAGGGTATGTATCCTTGTGATCACCTGAGAGGGATATAATGTATAAGAGGTCGCTGGTATATGACAATATTACCTTTCAGTAGGGGCACCGTAAGTGACTCGGTTTGACGTGTTGGTTAACGTTCAGTTGCATGAGCTTAAGGCATTTATCGATATATATATGACTTGTCTGTGTGACAAGCTTGAGATGATTAAAAATTCTTGTGTTCAAATGATGATTTGCAAAACCTATAGACTTGCTCAACCATTGTGTTGATGATTTTAAGCATGTATTTCAGGTAATCAAGATGGATAGCAGCGGAGCATGCGAGGAGGAAGTCGGTGCTTACTTGTCTAAAGTTTATATTATTTTCCATCCTTTGAAATGAACTAAATGACTTTTATGTCTTTGATGAATGTGATGTGTTGGTAACGGTTTTTGGGACTAAAGGCTACTCTGATTTTATATATTGGGATGGGAAATATTTTAGACAATGTTGTATATTAATTCAACGTCTCTTTTGAGGTCGTTGTCTATGATTGTGTGTGATGTGCTATGAGTAGCGCCCCAAAGTGGTATTTCGCTGCGTGGTAAATTGGGGGTGTTACAGTAATGCTATAGGGTGATAAAACATTATAATAGCACTGTGTGAAGATGTTCAAGAATGATAGATGTGCCATTAAGTTCCTTACTAGATATATTTAATTAGTTGGTGGTATATGTCTAACAGATTATATAACTTTATTGATTTAATGTTATGTCAATGTAATATTATATCAAACCAGCTCATAAAAGAGCTAAGATGTTAACCGGAGAATGATACATTAAGTTCTTCATGTCATGCGAGTTTTACACGAATAATGCGTAATTGAAACATATGTGATTATAAAGTATAAGTTTATAAGCAAAGATTATTATGGTAATTGACATGATCGGTTGAATCATCTCGGATCAATGATGATGCGAACAGTACAGAAGAACCATGAGTTTCTTCAAAAATAATTTTGATTATTTTTATTGTTCTCACTGGAAGATTATTACTTATCACCACTAAATACAAATAAGGACTCATTCCTTGAAATCTTGGAAAAAATAAGAACAAAGGCATGTATGTAGGTCAATACATTTGCCATGTGGATCATTTTGAGTTATAAATCGATGCATCGTCAAAATGATCATCATATACGTAACTTCAAGTTGGCGTGATTAGTGGCTCGATATGAGTATGATTTTCTTAAATATGATTATTGAGAATTGTGAGGAATACTTCCAAGTATTGAGCGATTATTGGAATAAGTGTTGAACTTAAAGGTAGCTCATGTTCATACGCCAACAGTTTTGAAACTTTTGCAAAATGTATTCAGTTGATTGCAAAGCCAATAACTATGAGAATAGAAGTGTTGGTTTATGGGGCAATTTATAATATATGCGTTCGCATCTTACCAACAATTAATAATGAATCTTCACTTTGGTTTTTCGTCACAAACCATATAATTCCCATGTGAGATATAGAAATGTGCGATATATATAATAGTAATTCCACCACAATGCACAAAATGGGATGTTGAGATTGATAATTCATTCAGGGGAGATGAGCAGCGAGAAATTTGGAATGAATTATGATAATGAAAAGTTGATCCTCACAAGTAATGAATATGAACAAAAAGTTCATGGGACAATTATATTCCAGATCTAGTAATTGCCAGGCAAGGCTAGTGACATAAATAAAAGTGACTAGATCACAAACGCTGCTAGTGCTCCAATTAAAATGTGTGTCCCAACAATAAAACCAATGATTGGTAGTAAGTCTATGGCACGTCTACAACGTGATAGACTATTTGATTCCAAATAAAAATCCTCGATTAAAGAGATAATATGGAGCAATAAAATTAAGATGGTCTTATCGAGGTAATAAAGACCCCATGATAGTCTCCTAAAGAGACACTAGACATGATGATAAGTGAGTAAACCCCGGGTACATGAAATACTATGAGATCTCACTAAATGATAAATACAATGTCCAGTAAAGTGTGGAATCGAAAGTAAATGAATCGACGTCGATAAATATATATGATAATTTGCATGATAATGATAATAAATAATATAGCGCTAAAGTGAATGTGAGGATCATGGATAAATGAATGGCCAAAATATAATGACGCAAGTTAGTAATGACTAACTGGAGTATCTTGTGATGATACATGTTTTTGAGACTTACATAAATGTATAATATGCAATGGTCTTTATGAAAAAGTGAAATTAAATTATGCACAAGTTGCAAATGATGGCACACATCTATTTTCTCAAAGACTTGAAAATAAGCATGTAGATACATGTTCACATGTGGTGGATCTAATAAATATTGTAAAAGTCTGGCAATATGATAAATAAGTGATATGTGTCTAAAGATATATGATAGAGCTCATGTGATTGTGATTATGAGAATTAATTATTGCATATAAAATGCATGGAGCATGCTAGTGGTTTTTAATGCTTAGAGCATATAAGTAAAGTTCTCGAGAACACTACTTGACTGTACTAAATTAATCATGTTTTGGGCATATATGTTATAATCGCCTTAGTGTGTATAATTGTGCCAAATAAAGAATTATGATTATAAAGGCAATTAGATGCATAGAAAATTAAATTTGAAACAAAAGACAAATTTTTTCTTAGTTATGAAATTTAACATCTTAAGGATGAAATATGTGTGCATCATGAAATCTAAAGACAACGTTATATCTTTATATGGATAAACGACTCTCATGTTTATGAGGTCACGTGATATTGGTAAGAACTCCTTGATTTATAATAATGATGATCACAACATCGATTTAGATATGTCATACTAGAAAGTGTATGAACAATTTGCAAATGGTCATACTTGGTATTAAGACACTTCATGGCCATTTCATTATTTCAATGAGCTTAAGTGATGTGATCATCAGGGGAAGAAAAGATATGCGTTGCACTCTTTTCGCCTTAACCAAGGTTTTGTCACTGCAGGGTTTTTCCGGCAAGGTTTTTAATGAGGCAACCTTGGTTTAAAAATGCGCGCATCATTGCGCAAATTGCGCGCATCAATGCGTTGCTTTCAAAATTTCGCATCAAGGTGCCTAATGCAGTGTCATCCCATAATGCGTTCGCATTAAACCACAATTTATCGCAATTGTGTAATGCTAGCAACGGTAGCAATTGTCGCAATCTAGTACTTAGGTCATTTTTGTCAAATTTTAACCATTTAAAATAGACCTGCATATTATAAAGGCTTTTTAAATATAAGACTTGTTAGAAAAACATCTAAAACAAAGACAATAACAAAAATATAGTATCTTGCATTTTGCTAAGTGTTTTTTGTCAAGATTTATTTTCAATTTATTTGTTTTACAATAGACTATATGCCTAATTTTAATATGCTAATAATTTGTTTTGTAACTTTATTGCATTTAGTTGGATTTAACTAATTTTTGTACTTTTTTTATACTAAACGCATCGCGTCTAAATTGCGCTCGCAATCGCATAACGCATCACGCAATCTCTTTTGAGACCTTTAGCGCAATAGATCGCAAAACGCATTTTTAAACCAAGGAGGCAACATCTCTGAGCGTATAAAGGAGTTATATTTATTTTTCCCTTGACCATGGTTTTTTCCCCCACATGGTTTTCTGGCAAGGTTTTTGTAACACCCCCAATTTCACAAGGCAGCGGAATATCAACATTGGGCGTTACTTCATAGCACATCACACACAGTCATAGAAAACGACCTCAAAAGAGATGTTTTATAAAATAAACCATTCGATAATTTTATTAAATCAGAGTTAACTAAAAAAAGATGTCCCACCAATTTATACAAACCTTAAGAAATAATAAAGATTATCGAATGGAAATTGTTTTTTTTGCCTTTACTTTATCCCGCGCGGCTCCATGCTCCAGCTGCTCTTAAACCTACACACCTGAGAATACATGCTAATATGTCAACACAACGGTTGAGTGAATTCATAGGTTTTTAATAAACAATAATGGGTTTTTAAATAAACCATAAAGCTTTTGAACACAAGAATATCATCCACTATCAATATTGTAACACATACAATACTCAAAGTCCGCCTATTCTACTAAGCCATGACACCGAAGCCTTAAGTATAATAATGCCCTAGTTAGGTATTTTGCCGAATACCCCCTTACTTCTAATACAACACACCTGGCTGAGCCTCCAACCCACAGGTGCGACCTGCCTAGGTGGGGGCCATCCCCGATGGATCCATCCGTCTGTACCAGCGCCTACCCATTACAGGTAGTTAACGGTTCATGGGTTTTAGGGACTTTCAAATTTTGGCAATACAGTACTTAGCAAATAGCGGTTCACAATTAATACAATCAACGCTTGTGTTCATCTTTCGAAAGTATTTAATCAACCATCTTGCATTCATTTACAACAACATGTATTCGTTCAAAGCATATAGCAAACCACATGTTTATTCATAAACATGTATTCTCTCAAAACCATATATATATATAAACATCATATATTCTTATACCAAGAGCATGTATTCCCCCTCGCGGGTTTATAAACACATATAAAGCAATAAAAGCGAGGCTATGAACTCACCTGATATAGCTATCACACGTAGATCAAGGAACAAACTTCCAATATTCGATACACGACTTCACGAGATATCAGTTGCTCGTTGATCGAGAACAAGACGCCCAACGGTCTACATATGACCAAACGAGACCTAATATGACGAGACGCGTCTTAGGCTCGAGACTATACATAAGTCATACATATATGTAAATAGTTCACTTTAGTAGGTCTGGACATTGCATAAGTTTTATAAATGAAGTCATACATATATGTAAATAGTTCACTTTAGTAGGTCTGGACATTGCATAAGTTTTAATATATTTAACATTAAATATATTGATCATAGCTACTTACTTTTAAATTATCGAATATATTTTAATTGTTCATCCTTTAAAAGTATTGTAAATATGTTTAAATCTTGGTGTCTATTAGACATAAATAATATAAATATATTTAACATATTTATAATATATTTAAATGAAGTATAAATAATTATATGTTTATTAACAATCTGTTTATTTAAATAATATATTTCAATTAAATATATTTATTATTATTACGAATATATGTTTTAAATATATTATTGAAATAAAATATATTGCATGTAAAATATTACCTATATATCGACATTTTCGGGTTTATATATTATTATATAATTGAAATAAACACATATAATTATTTGGTTTATAAAACATAATTATATATAACGCCCTAGTCAGGTATTTCAAAGATTATACCATATCGTTATATCGATATTATAACTAGGGCGTTATTATTAGTTCTATATATATAAGATTATATATAGAAAAATGGCGTCCAATCATACTGCTCTTTCAAACATTTTTTATATCTTTCAAACGTTATATTGACAAATCTAAGGCTTATTGAAAGATAAATCCGTTATGTTTATATATATCTTAGATTTGGTATAAAAGTATACGTTGCTTATATATATGATTTTGAGAGAATACAAGTTGTTGTAAATGAATGTTAAGATGTTTGATTAAAAGCCTTTGAAAGATGAACACAAACGTTGATTGTATTGATTGTGAACCGCTATTTGCTAAGTACTGTATTGCCAAAATTTGAAAGTCCCTAAAACCCATGAACCGTTAACTACCTGTAATGGGTAGGCGCTAGTACAGACGGATGGATCCATCGGGGATGGCCCCCACCTGGGCAGGTCGCACCTGTGGGTTGGAGGCTCAGCCAGGTGTGTTGTATTCGAAGTAACGGGGTATTCGGCAAAATACCTAACTAGGGCATTATTATACTTAAGGCTTCGGTGTCATGGCTTAGTTGAATAGCGCGGACTTTGAGTATTGTATGTGTTACAATATTGACAGTGGATGATATTCTTGTGTTCAAAAGCTTTATGGTTTATTTAACAACCCATTATTTTTTATTAAAAACCTATGAATTCACTCAACCGTTGTGTTGACATATTAGCATGTATTCTCAGGTGTGTAGGTTTAAGAGCAGCTGGAGCATGGAGCCGCGCGGGATAAAGTAAAGGCAAAACAAACAATTTCCATTCGATACATTTGACAAATCTTTATTATTTCTTAAGGTTTGTATAAATTGGTGGGACCTCTTTTTTCTAGTTAACTCTGATTTAATAAAATTATCGAATGGTTTATTTTATAAAACGTCTCTTTTGAGGTCGTTTTCTATGACTGTGTGTGATGTGCTATGAAGTAACGCCCAATGTTGATATTCCGCTGCCTTGTGAAATTGGGGGTGTTACAGTTTTTAACAAGGCAACATCCCTGGGCATATAAAGGAATTATGTACTCTTTTTCCTTCACTAGACTTTTGTCCCACTGGGTTTTGTCTAGTAAGGTTTTAACGAGGCATAATGTTCATATAAAAATCCAAGAAGGATTATTATCGATAAATATGGAGCGCATGTCCATATCTTTTATTCTAGCAGTTATCTAAATCATCTATTTTTCCTTCACTAGATTTTTGTCCCATTGGGTTTTGTCTAGTAAGGTTTTAAAGAGACGCATTTTTCAAGTGTAATCATTATTACGGCTACTTCATCCAACCATACAAAGATTCTAAGAAGAAGACAACTGTTTTTTTTTAATGAAGATAATGAAGCATACGAGCTTACATCAAAGACGATAAGGCAAAACATTTTGTTCAAGCAATAATTTGGAGGATTTATTTATCAAGACACTTCCTACCTCAACATTAGAAAGTTAACCTACTACAATGGAATGCGTCGACTCGAATATCTCATGTGATATAGTCATCAGAGGGAGAAAACACGCGTTGCACTCTTTTCCTTAGTCATGGTTTTGTCCTACTAGGTCTTCCTGACAAGGTTTTTAATGAGGCAGCATTCTCAAAGCGTATTACTAAATATAGACATCCAAGAGGAAGTGTCATGAATAATTATATATGGATGTCTCTATGGAGGCCCATGGCCCTTTTAGCTATTAGGGTTATACCCTAATATTGTCTTATAAATACTAATTGTATTTACCCTACTTGATAATCAATGAATAATTCTCCTCTCTCATTCTTGTTTGTTCTTATTTTTACTTTGATTCACAACACTTATCTCGTTTTTAACTTGTTATCACAATAATTCAAGCACTAAAACCGAGCAACCAATAGTAGGAAATAAAGAGCGATGATTAATCAAGCAACTCTAAGCCATACCAATATTTCCTAATCTGGCAAAACATTGCAGCACTACAGGGAAAGATCAAACACGTGTCAAAATTGTTGGACAAAAAGAAAAGGAGAAGATACACATAGACGTAGTATTTGTGAGTTCAATAATTGTACATTTGTACTTATTTAGTTTTGTAAAGATATTAATGGTCGTGTTTAGTTATTCGTACCTTTTTTTACAAGTAATATATTTCTAAAAAAAATATTTTTTTTATTTTTTTTATTTTTTATAATTTTTTATATCATAAAACTGTAAAATAAAAAAACGAAACTAAAATTATAAAGTTTGATAAGTAAAAAGTAGTTATACATGAAAATATAAAGTCGTAAGCTGTTTTCTTCAGTTTATAAAATGAGTAAAACAACCGGAAAAAATAAAGACTATATGTTATAAAGTTTTACAGTTTAAAAATTATAAAATATAAAAAAATCGAAAAAAAGTATTATCAAGTATTAAAAGAGGTAGTAATGGTAAAAAGGGCTAGGGCTCATAGTGACATCCAATTAGGCAATATGTAAGCCTAGAATTTTATATTTAAAAGATAAATCTCACTTTTACTTCTATTTATGTAAACCGTGTACATGGAAGAAGTCCTCAACATCTCTTTATTTATCAAAGTTCTACTGGATAATTTACATCAATTAGATCTTACATTGATCCAATGGTCATAATCATCCAATCTCCCACTTAACTCTCATACTTTTCACACACACAAAAAACACAAAAAATAAAAAATAAAAAATAAAAAAGAATGGATCGAAATCCCAACTGTTTTTCACTACCACAACAAACCCATTTCCGGCAACCACCACAACAATCACAACCGTTTTCTGGCGACCACCACAACAATCCTACCGTTTTCCAGCGACCACATCAACAAACCCGCGTTTTTTCGGCGACCTCCATAACAAACCACCATCTTCCTTACATATGGATACTAATGCCATAAATGAAGCTGATGCTGATGCCGATGTCGATGTTATTGATGCATATGTAGTTGTTTGTAATACACGTAATAATATAGGTAACATGTTATGATATTTGATGCACACCATGTGTTTAATGAAATGATACAATGATAATCACATGTGATTTATCAAGTTCTAATTTATGAATGAACATTTTTATTGAAGTTTGGTCGATTTTTGTAGTTGATAAGCTGATTATAGAAGTGGGACTTATGATTACAGAACTGGGACTATGACTCGTATATGAGTCGCTATGACTCATACACGAGTCACGTTGACTCATATATGAGCCACTATGACTCATATATGAGTCATGATGACTCATATATGAAACTGTACATATTTAAGTCTTTTTTGTAATACGGGTAATAATATAGTCTCTTTTGTAACAAAATCACGATGACTCATATATGAGTCATGGTAACTCATATATGAGTCATCAAGACTCATATATGAGTCATGGTGACTCATATATGAGTCGTCGTGAGTCATATATGAGTCATGGTGACTCATATATGAGTCACTATGAAATATATATGATTCATGCTCAGTTATTAACTTGTTTTGTGTTTATGTTTTAGAATAAAGTTCTCTGTAATCCTGAAGATGATTCAGTTGAGTGTACATGTAGGCATTATATGCGTTATGGATTTCTTTGTCGCCACATATTTTGTGTTTTGAAGAACCGTGATATTGAAGTGATTCCGAAGAAGTACGTTTAAGGCGCTGGAGAAGGGATTTGATACCTCTTTCATTAAGAAAAACACAAAGAGATATGGAGAGAAAAGCCGAAGCAATTGAGAGAATAACAAATCATATATGAAAAAGAAGCACAAGAAACAGTATAATCTAATACAAGAGCTACTTGATTATTTTTGCGTTTTCTTTTTTACTATGTTTAGATTTAATTTTCTTTTTTTGTTATGATGTCGAACTGTTGAATACAGGTGTTGAATATCTGATTTGTTATTTTGTTATGATGTCTGATTATTTTGAAAAGATATCATATGAGTATTCTATAAAAATGACTAGTGACTCATATGATTCATTATGAATCATATATGATTTACGGGCATGTATGATTCATGGTGAAATATGTATTTTCATAGTAACTCATATATAATTCATGGTGAAACATGTATGTTTCATAGTGACTCAAGCATATATATTTTCTAGATCAGATTTAACACACAACATAAGCAGTAAATACATAAAACAAAATTGTAAATTGCTTAAACAAAGAAGTATGTAAAAACACATTTCATACAATGAAAAGAAACCATCAAATAATTATGTTCCGACTACAATCAATTCGAAATAACTTAGCATTCACATAAGACCACATAACTACAACTATCATCAATTTTACCATCAAACTACAATTCACCAAAACTACGATTCACGAGACTCCTCATCATCAGAATCACCAGACCCCTTCTACTCCACATCATCACCAGACCCCTCCTCCTCATTATCACCCTCATCAGACTCCTCCACCTCACAATGGGAGGCGGATAATGGTTGGCTTTATAAGAGTTGGTGGCCCTTTTAGGAACTGCAAACAAAAAAAAATTAGTAAAGTACTACAAGTTTCAATACAAAATCTATATGTTTCAGTTTCATATATGAGTCATCATAGTAGCTCATATATGAGTCACCTTGGCTCATATATGAGTCATGGTGACTCTTATATGTGTTGCTATGAATCATATATGAGTCATGGTGACTCATATATGAGTCACCATGATTTTGTTACAAAAGAGGCTATATTATTACCGTATTACAAAAAAGACTTAAATATGTACAGTTTTATATATGAGTCACGGTGACTCATATATGAGTCATAGTGACTCATATATGAGTTATAGCGACTCATATATGAGTCACCGTGTCTCATATATGAGTCATAGCGACTCATATACGAGTCATAGTCCCAGTTTTGTAATCACAAGTCCCACTTCTGTAATCAGCTTATCAACTACAACAATCGACCAGACTTCAATAGAAATGCTCATTCATAAATTAGAACTTGCTAAATCACATGTGATTATCATTGTGCCATTTCATCAAACACATGGCGTGCATCAACAATCATAACATGTGTTTTACCTAGAGTGGCTATGAAATCTTCTAAGCATAATCAAAATGAAAAAAACATAAAAATAACCTTAATCAAAACAACATACCATCATCGACATCTATTTTATCTCATATATTCATCAAAAATGAAATTAGCGCTAAAAGTTAGGGTTTGGTGGTGCGAATTTGATCAGGATAGTGTGGGTCTGGTCGTGGTTGCTGGTGGTGATTTATGTTGGTGGTGGTGGTTGGTGTTGGTGGTGGAGGTGGTGAGCGATAGTGGTGGTTGATGGGTGTCGTGTTGTTAGATATAAAAATCTCTTCAGAATGTAGCTGTGGTTAATGGATCGAAATATAACTGTGTGTGTGTGAGTGGTACTGGATATAAATGGAGTGTTTTGTTTATTTATTTTTTTAATTTTAGATTATTGGATGAAAATGGATTGAATGATGTTGATGAGTCAATAACACTTTGATAAATAATTAGACTATTGAACTTTTAACGTTAGAGTATTGTACTTCTATAACCATATACATGTAATATGATACATACTATTGTACTTGAGTTTTATTTAGAATTACTCAAAGAATGATATGACATGTTAACCATCTTGCTTAGCTCAGCTAGCCAACAAGGTTCTATTAATTGGTTTTTTGGGGAAAGATTCCTAGAGGTCTTGGGTACAGGACCTGCCAAGGGCTTTTCAGGCGAAACGGATAAGGAGTCTAACATAACTAGGCGAGGGTTCGAAGAAGACGTTCTTCCGCTTGGAGGTCATTGTACGACTCGATCCACTAACCACTAACATTTGTCGTTCTAAAAAAATAATATGACATGTTATTTTTGTTTTCATCACACCGTCTCTTACAAGTTACAATGCATCCACGTAGTCGGAAATTGTCACTCATTGTCAAAGACCGCAGTTAAAAAAAACAGTCTACTCGCCACTTTGTGTGGTACGAACCAAATTATTTTGAATGAACGTATTTCCATGCAACTATTTTACCACCTATTACCTCCTTCTGCATTCCATGTTGTGTTATTACAACTTCAAGTCACAAAAATGCATTCAATCAATAATACCTCTGTAGGAAACGGTGTATACTTTTATTAAAAATAGATTACAAAATTAACAGAAAAATAAAGAACAGAATTAAATGACAAATAAAATTGAAAGCAGTAAGAATCTAGAGACGAGGCACGTGTTTAACACGCTTCCCTTAAAACAGATTCGCCGTCTGTTTCTCAGGGTACAACGTCCAAAGCTGTTGTACAGCCGGACTAGACAAACTTGCCTGAAAGGTCACGGAAGCCTTCTGCGTTTCTAATCGATAACTGCTGGAAAAATCGTCTGGTAATAGAGTAGGAAAAAGACTGCGTTTTTTCTTATGATAAAACTGAATGAGACAGATTTATTATATAGTGAAAATTTGCCTTGGTCAACAAGACAAAATATTCAGATTCATATAAAATATTCTGACAAATCTGTTAATTCTATAACACGATTTGCAAATCAATTATAAGCACAAATTTATTCTAAATCTATTCCTAAAATAGATTACAGAATTTGTGGAAAAAATTCGAATTTGCAGCAAAAAAAAATACGGAAATCTTTCCGCACCCAGGAGAATTTCGGAGCTGCATTCGTGTCCGCAGGTCGCGCGCTTATGCACGAGTTCAGTAGCTTCGAACCCGTTTTTGCCTAGAAATCTCACTATCTGCACCCCCCCCCCCCCCCCCCCCCTCCGTGCACACGCGTAGGCGTGCGAGTAAAAACCCACAAATGAATATTGAAGGGTAGAAACCAAAATTTCTTTATAAACATGATTTCATTTCATGTTTTTGCCGATGTGGCACAAACATTTTCCAAAATTTGTGTTTCACGTGACTCACTTTGAGACACGATATCTCATTCATATTAACTCTATATTGGACATACTTTAGCTCGTTGTGAATCTATCTTCGAGGAGAACGCAAAGCTACTAAGTACTACAAATATATATAACATATACATATATAAAATTATGTCCAAAGTATTACAAAAACCATATTTGCAAAACATTTTCCAACTATCCCCCACATGAATGGGAATCGGTCGAAAACACACGAGAGTTTCGGCAAAATTTCTGCGGTTAAGTCATGCAAAGGATAGGTAGGTGTAACCCTTTGAACCTTCCCTTTTGAGATGCACTTGTCTCCTAGATCTGAGTAGACGCGATATCCTTGAACTCAGCCTCTGTTTATGTAGACGACAATACACACTCACACAAGACTCTCCCTGACCTTGTCAAGTACTCATAGTCGTGTTCGTTATGGTCATGAACACTCGCCTGGTTCTGTAAGAGCTCTTAGAAATTACGCCCCCATAATTTCCTTCGAAGCGACCCCACTTCTCCCTCACATAGGTGATTTCATCTTGAATCATTAAAAACATATGTTTTATGATTTCATCTTGAATCATTATACTTTATGATTTCATCCTGAATCATTAAGCCATATGTTTAACCTCTCAACAAGTCACTTTGTTCTAGGAATGGACTAGGAAAGTTTCTGTATTAAGTTACTCCCCCACATTGACGTGACTTCCCCCACATTTCTATGATTAGGTTGTCCTATTGAACCCAGATCTTGGGATCTCCAGTCAACTGGGTTAGGTTTTCCTTCATAGAAACTCATTCCTTTAAGAGCTTTAGTCCCATTCCTTTAGACGACTTACTAACTAACTCTCTGCTTAAGCCTTTCGTAAGCGGATTCGCGATGTTATCCTTTGACTTCACATGGTCAATTGAGATAACTCCTGTTGAGAGTAGTTGTCGTACCGAATTATGTCAACGACGGATATGTCTAGACTTTCCATTATACATTATGCTATGAGCTCTGACAATTGCCGATTGACTATCACAATGTATACTAATGGTCGTTACCGGTTTAGGCCACCTGGGTATGTCCTCTACGAATTGACGTAGCCATTCCGCCTCATCTCCGCATTTATCTAACGCGATAAATTCTGATTCCATCGTGGACTTAGCTATTATAGTTTTCTTGGAAGACTTCCAAGATATAGCGGCCCCTCCCAGTGTAAACACATATCCACTGGTCGATCTAGAATCCTTTATGTCAGATATCCAATTTGCATCACTGTATCCTTCAATAACATATGGATATGTAGCATAATTCAGTCCATAATCACGATTGTATCTCAAATAATGAAGTACCATAGTCATAGCTTTACAATGTGCATCACTTGGATTACTAGTATATCTATTTAGCCTGCTAACAGCATATGCTAAGTCAGGTTGGGTATATGTCATCAAATACATCAACATGCCAATAATTCTTGAATACTCTAATTGGGTAACACCTGCGCCTCTATTTTTAGATAGATGCAAACTGGTGTCAATTGGAGTTCTAGCTAGGCCGGAATCCCCCGCATTATGAGTATTGAGAATTTTGTTCACGTAATGTGCTTGACTTAATGCAATTCCACTTTGAGTTCGTATGATCTTTATTCCAAAGATCACATCAGCCAAACCCATATCTTTCATGTCAAAATTTGATTTCAACGTGTCTTTAGTAGACTTGATCATCTTGTTGTTACTGCCAATGATAAGCATATCATCAACATAAAGACACAAGATTACATATCCACTATTCATGTCTTTGACATAAACACACTTGTTGCATTCATTAATTTTGAATCCACCCTCTAGCATGGCGTGATCAAACTTTTGATGCCATTGTTTTGGAGCTTGCTTTAAGCCATACAATGACTTAACAAGCCTACAAACTTTGCTCTCTTGTCCAGGAGCCATGAAACCCTCTTGTTGGTTCATGTATATTTCTTCTTCTAAATCTCCATTTAGAAAATCCGTTTTCACATCCATTTTGTGAACTTCTAAATTTCTTAATGCGGCAATAGCAAGAATCATCCTAATGAAGTACCCTAGTCATAGCTTTCCAATGTGCATCACTTGGATTACTAGTATATCTATTTAGCCTGCTAACAGCATATGCTAAGTCAGGTCAGGTATATGTCATCAAATACATCAACATGCCAATAATTCTTGAATACTCTAATTGGGCAACACCTGCGCCTCTATTTTTAGATAGATGCAAACTGGTGTCAATTGGAGTTCTAGCTAGTCCAGAATCCCCCGTATTATGAGTATTGAGAATTTTGTCCACGTAATGTGCTTGACTTAATGCAATTCCACTTTGAGTTTGTATGATCTTTATTCCAAAGATCACATCAGCCAAACCCATATCTTTCATGTCAAAATTTGATTTCAACATGTCTTTAGTAGACTTGATCATCTTGTTGTTAATGCCAACGATAAGCATATCATCAACATAAAGACACAAGATTACATATCCACTATTCGTGTCTTTGACATAAACACACTTGTTGCATTCATTAATTTTGAATCCACCCTCTAGCATGGTGTGATCAAACTTTTGATGCCATTGTTTTGGAGCTTGCTTTAAGCCATACAATGACTTAACAAGCCTACAAATTTTGCTCTCTTGTCCAGGAGCCATGAAACCCTCGTGTTGGTTCATGTATATTTCTTCTTCTAAATCTCCATTTAGAAAATCCGTTTTCACATCCATTTGGTGAACTTCTAAATTTCTTAATGCGGCAATAGCAAGAATCATCCTAATAGAAGTTATTCGTGTAACAGGCGAATAAGTATCAAAGTAATCTAGACCTTCGCGTTGTCTAAAACCTTTGATCACCAATCTTACTTTGTACTTATCAATGGTGCCATCAGCTTTCATCTTCTTCTTGAAGATCCATTTATAAGCTAGTGGTTTACAACCAGGAGGTAAATCCACGAGCTCCCAAGTATGATTTTGTAAAATAGACTCTATTTCACTGTTAATCGCTTCTTTCCATCGAGGCCCTTCCGAGGAATTTACCGCTTCTTGATAAGAAGTGGGTTCATTTCCTACCATAAAAGAGACAAAATTGGGTCCAAACAATTTCTCGGTTCTAGCCCTTTTGCTTCTTCTAGGTTCAACCTCTTCTTCCTCGGGTTGATCTAATCTCTCATCTTGGAGATTACTATCATCTCGTTGTCTCTTATCTTTGAAAACTTCATCATCTATTCTAGATAAGCTTCCAGTTTCCTTTATTAAACAAGGAAATATATTTTCAAAGAAGGAAGCATTCCTTGTTTCCAATAGTGTGTTCTTGTGTATATCTATATTTTTCGAATCATGTACAATGAAACGATAAGCACTACTATTCTTAGCATATCCAATAAATATACAATCCACAGATTTAGATCCAATCGTTTGGGCCTTAGGTGTCGGTACAACTACCTTGGTTAGACACCCCCACACTCGTAAGTATTGATATGATGGTTTTCTTCCCATCCATAATTCATACGGGGTTTCCTCTTTATCCTTACGAGGTATCTTGTTTAAAAGATAAGTAGTTGTTAGAATGGCTTCCCCCCACATATCCCGGCTCAAACCGGAACTTAACAACATGGCATTAACCATTTCTTTCAAGGTACGGTTCTTCCTTTCGGCAATACCGTTTTGTTGAGCTGAATAAGGAGCAGTAAACTCGTGTCTAATTTCATGTTTCGCACATAGATCAGCAAAAGGAGACACATATTCACCTCCTCTATCACTTCGTACAACCTTGATTTTCCTACCAAGTTGATTCTCAACTTCGGTTTTGTATATAACAAACTTGTCTATAGCTTCCTCTTTACTTTTCAACAAGTAAACGTAGCAGTACTTTGTGCAATCATCAATAAATGTGATGAAGTACTTATTGCCACCTTTTGTGCGTAGTGATTTCAAATCACATATGTATGTGTGTATCATATCAAGTGGTTCAGTTTTTCGTTCAACCGATTTTAAAGATGATCTTGTAAGTTTGGCTTCGACACAAGTTTCACACTTATAATTTGAGTAAATATGAAAATTTGGTATGCCATTAAATTTAATCAAACGACGCATTGAATTAAAATTAACATGTCCAAGACGGCCATGCCACACATTAGAAGACTCAATCAAGTAAACAGAAGAATTCATTTTATTGATAGCATTCTTAACAACTATTACATTGAGCTTAAACATACCATTCAGGTCATACCCCTTACCAACATACATTTGATTCTTAGAAAGAACAACTTTATCAGACTCAAAATCAAGACGAAAACCAAACTTATTCAAAAGTCATCCGGACACAAGATTCTTGCGAATCTCTGGAACATACAAGACTTTAGTCAACTTGATCTCTTTCTGAGATGTAATCTTCAAAATAACATCTCCTTTGCCCTTGATATCAGCAGTCGCAGAGTTGCCCATGTACAGCTTCTCTCTATTGTCAACCGCTCTGAAAGAGTGAAACATACTCTTGTCAGCACACACATGACGGGTTGCCTCAGTATCAACCCACCAATCATTACTATTAGAACCTACCAGGTTAACTTCATAGATCATGGTAACGACATCAGACACCATAGCAATCATGTCCACATTATCATTCACCATATTAGCCTCGCGTGGAGTCACCCGCTTTGGCGCTTTGCAATTAGCAGCACGATGACCGCTTGTCACAGTTGAAGCAATTTCCTTGGAACTTCTGCTTTGCAATTCCAGCTTTAGGAGCAAGGTACTCAGACTTCCCTTTGCTCTTCTTGTCATTCTTCCATTTGCCAAAGCTCTTGCCTTTAGACTTTGAAGAAGACGAACCATGCTCAACCATATTTGCCTTGGTAGAATCAGGTGTACAAGTGTTTTTCTGAGCTAGCTTGTTGTCCTCTTTAATACGAAGACGAACAACCGAGTCTTCAACGATCATATTCTTTCGCTTATGCTTCAAGTAGTTTTTCAATTCTACCTAGCTTGGAGGTAACTTTTCAATGATAGCAGCAACTTGAAAAGTTTCACTCAAAGTCATACCCTCAGCATGAATGTCGTGTAGCAAAATATGCAGATCTTGAACCTAAGTTATCACACTCTTTGAATCAACCATCTTGTAATCCAAAAAATGAGCTACCATGAACTTATTTGTACCAGCATCCTCAGTTTTGTACTTACGTTCCAACGACTCCCATAATTCTTTGGCAGTCGTAGTCTTGCAGTACACATTGTACAAAGAGTCCACCAAACCATTCAGAATATAGTTATGACACAAGAAGTCTGAATGTTTCCATGCTTCAACAGCTTGCACGGCTTGTTGATTAGCGGGTACACCTTCTTTAGGAGGTTCCACCTGTACTGTCTCCTTTAAGAACTTCGCAAGGTTCAAAGTAGTGAGATAGAAGAACATCTTCTGCTGCCACCTCTTAAATTCTGCCCATTGAACTTTTCTGGTTTCAGCATGATTAGCAACTGTGTGGGTAACTGGCGTACCAGTTACATTCACAGTAGTAGTTGCAGGAGTGTTGGTAGACATTCTGAAAGATCAAACAAGATCAAAACACAAACAGTTAGACAACTGTTATAAATTTGTATATAAGAAATTCAATTGTGATCTCTATATACTTATAGTGGATCTGCTTCAAAGAAACTCAATCTTGGTTTCAATGAATCAGATGCAATTATCAAATGTATCAATTTAACAGAAACACAATCTTTGTTTCAATAAACTAATTAGAACAACTGCTAAAAAACCGTTAACTGTTAATTAGAATATGTAAGTTTAAAACTGATTTCTAATGAAACTCAATCTTGGTTTCGACAGAAAACAGTTTACAAAAATCTGTTAAAGATGTTAATCCGATTTCATAAAAGGTTTTAATTCTATTAAACATAATCTGTTTTAAGATTGTAGGAAACGGTGTATACTTTTATTAAAAACATATTACAAAATTAACAGAAAAGCAAAGAACAAAATTAAATAACAAATAAAATTGAAAGGAATAAGAATCTAGAGACGATGCACGTGTTTAACACGCTTCCCTTAAAACAGATTCGCCGTCTGTTTCCCAGGGTACAACGTCCAAAGCTGTTGTACAGCCGGACTAGACAAACTTGCCTGAAAGATCACGGAAGCCTTTTGCGTTTCTGATAAATAACTGCTGGAAAAATCGTCTGGTAATAGAGTAGGAAAAAGACTGCGTTTTTTCTTAGGATAAAACTGAATGAGACAGATTTATTATATAGTGAAAATTTGCCTTGGTCACCAAGACAAAATATTCAGATCCATACCATTACAGAATTTTCTAGAAAAAATTCGAATTTGCAGCAAAAAAGATACCGAAATCCGCCCGCACCCAGGCGAATTTCGGAGCTGCATTCGTGTCCGCAGGTCGCGCGCTCATGCACAAGTTCAGTAGCTTCGAACCCGTTTTTGCCTAGAAGTCTCACTTTTTGCACCCCCCTGCGTGCGTAGGCGCGGGAGTAAAAACTCACAAAGCGTGGGAGTAAAAACCCACAAATGAATATTGAAGGGTAGAAACCAAGATTTCTTTATAAACATGATTTCATTTCATGTTTTTTGCGATATGGGACAAACATTTTCTAAAATTTGTGTTTCACGTGACTCACTTTGAGACACGATATCTCATATATATTAACTCCATATTTGACATACTTTAGCTCGCTGCGAAGCTCTCTTCGAGAAGAACGTAAAACTACTAAGTACTACGAATATATATAACATATACATATATAAAATTATGTCCAAAATATTGCAAAAACCATATTTGCAAAACATTTTCCAACAACCTTATGTGTCACGTTTGAACGTAGTTAGATATTTTTAAATGGATGGTTCAATATAAGATAACCACTTCTAGTCTTATATTTACCCAACTTGGATAATGTTGTATAAAAATTTCAGCTTCAAAGTATTTCATGTAACCCAATCCTTCATTGCTTTTTTTGGATAACGACAGCCACACACCCCCTTTGATTTAAATAACGACATATCATGGCCTAATAAAGTACTCGTAGGTGATAAACATAAACGTGTTGAAATTCTGTATTCCAACTTCAAGATGTTCACAATTTAACTCTCGCTTGTATACGATAAACTGACGAATCAGGCTTGAAGTGATATACTATTCACCTGAATTACCAGATTCGAACTTCACCTATTAATATTTCAAGTGTGGTTAGGGAAATGTGATACTTCGGTTATGTCGCGGCATTAGAATCAAAGGGTCAAACTCTCCGAATTGAATAACTTGAGAAGACAAAACAACCACATCGATGCACCTATTTAAAGTTATAAACTTTACTAAACTTAGTTGTATTTAAGATCCTCGAAAATGTGTAAATTGGCAGAAACACCCGGTGTTTTTGAGATGGTTATAATAAAGCAAACGATTTGATACTGGTATTTTTATACAAGCATGTAAAGCCGCACTCCGTATCATATAGGCAGACAGGCAAAAGTGGAGCCAAGACACTTTCTCCGCTGGGCTGTAAAAGTACTGAATGTTCACTAAACATTTCATGAACCATTCGGTAAAAACTTTGTTTATTTGTTTATGTTCATATATCATATCTTTTAACTGTACGTTTAAACAAAATAACACTTATAAAACAAAATGTTACGCATATTTTGATAAATTTTATGTTTTTTTTTTACTTGTTTTCATTTAATTTCGATCGTTTATGTTCGTTTAACGTTTGTTTAGTTTTTTAATAAACGAACATGAACAACTTATTTTCTTAATGAACGAACATGAACAAAAAAATCCGTCCAATTAATTGTTCGTTGTTCTTTTATTTGACCGGTTAAAATTAAATGAAGGAACATGAACAAGGTTTGATTCATGTACACCCGGTTCGTTTACAGCCCTGCTCCGCTGAGTCGCAGATCTATATAAACACGACCAGGTCATTAAAGAATTACACCTTAATTGTAAAAAAAGTGTGTAGTATTCATCTCAACCTCAAGTGTATGCTTTGCTAAATCTTCAAATGTACATATATAGGCAAGTATCTTGACCGAGTCAAATTGGTTCCACCGCTTGACGGATTCAAACCGGTTCTGTAAAAGAAAAGTAAGGCATGATTGATAGATTCAGGACCAATGGACCATCAGCCTTAACTAGATCCAAGTGTAGGTCTAAGCTGGTCCCAAGCCAGTACTAACAGTAACAGTGGTCCAGTTGCAAAAAATGAGTGATGTTTTGCAGGAAGATGATAGAAAAGCGCTCTCAGGCCATTTTTATCTATCAATAAATTGGCATAAAACTGTACAGGCCGATTGGTCCAACTTAGCTATATATACTCCGTAAAATAATTGACGGGTCTGTAGCAGGAGAATCATGCCAAAACGTATACCAAAGAAATAGGACAAAGAGCCACCATTTCCATATCAAAGTAAAACTAATCAATCCCTCTGAGAAACAGACAACCGTTAGCACTTAAATGAGGCAACAATACATGAAAATACACACAACCCATGAAACATGACAATGGTTTTACAAACAATCTCACTGTGACGCCCTTATTTAACTTAAATCCAAAATATAATTCTCGACCCAACTACTTTGACACAACCCAAATCTATCATCAAAACTGTGATAAAGCTCACTCACATTCAGGTTTAGGCATCAAATTTGTGAAATCGGCAAGTAATCACAACATATACTGTCAATTAGGTTTCAAAAGAAGGTATATGTTGTCTTCAACCACGAGAATCAACATCTTGTCTCTATCATTCGGTCCAAAAGTTTGTTCATCTTTAACTTACCTGGGAATGCAAAAAAATAAAACATGATCAACTACATTAGAAATGGAGCTTTATGCGGTCATGAGAGAAACAACAGTTGTGGTTACAAACAATAAGCTGCCAGATAAATTCATTATATGAACCCTGAATTTTACAAGCCTGGTGTTGCCCTTAACTAATGAGATAACCGAAAGAAATAAATGTTATACAATGATGATAAAAAAAAACTACTGAATCCTAAAAATCAACTTGTAAAAGAAAAAAACAAACAAAACAAAAAAGATCAATTAAAAAATCTTGCAATCAAAATAAGACAGAAATTAATATATGTAAGGACAAGAGAAATAGGTCTAATATAACCCAAGTTAAAATGTTCATAACTGGTACCAACCCTATGAGCAATATGGGCACCGACATATGATTATACGTTAGGGTACCGGTTAACTATACCTGGTACGGTACAAAGACCATGAAACAAGTGTGTAGATAAGAAATGTCAACAATAACAGGTCTTGTAACATCCAATTTCTCCAGTGTTACAATTAATTTCCACACTTACGAATGTGGAGAAATTTTATGTTCTCCCACATTAAAGTGTGACTTTTTAATGGAATTATAAGTGTGAAAAATGTATTGTTTTACAAAAAAAAAATCACGCTTATTATGTAACCAATTTTTCAAATCTTAAAGAGTGTGAACTTTTGAAAGAAGAATGAAGTAATTATAAAACTTATAGAAGGATACTAAAGTAATTATAAAACTTTGAAGGATACTGAAGTAATTATAAAATTTAGAAAGATATTGATGTAATTATAAAGTTTTACGAGGAATATAGTTGTAAATGCCCCTAAAATTGTACACTTTTTAGAAGTGTGTAGATTGGACTATTTTTTCTAGGGTGGGCTTCTAGTATAAGCATATTTACACATTCTAGATGCACATTTAATTGGGTGACCATGTTAATTGGCTTTGGTGAGGATTGCCAATTCCTTGTTGAAGAAAATAACCGTTTTATTTTTCTGTTTTTATATTTTGCAAGGAATAACATAGTATAATATGAGCATGTTGGTATTTATAGGATCTCAAATACTACAAATTACGATGTTAATGAACTCATAAATAATGAAGTAGCTTCATTGAACTTAACATTATAGCTAACAGCTACATCGAGATTCATATTAAGAATTTCAAATAAACACAATTCGTATATAAAGTAGTTCTTAACCAGTAAAGTACCGGTTTACCAAGACCCAGTACTGGAACCGGCTCAACCAAACCCGGCACCAGAACCCGTAATGGTACCAGACATACTCTGAGTTCCGGAATAGGTACCATCATTTGTGGCCGTGAAAGATACAGGTGCCACCAAAGTCCAAAACGATGCCGGTTCGGTATCAATTTGGTACAGTGCTCATCCCTATAGGCATTAAGACCATTATTTTAGCCACTAAAACACCCCTAGAGACGCAGAATGTGTTGGTTTGCATAGCAGTTCCATGACCACAGACTTTAATTTTTTTAATCAAGACAAAATCCAGACCAACAAGCTGCGCCTAAAGATTTATTTAATCTTAAACATGCCTTGCGTTATATTAAACTAGGTTCATGAGCATGCATATTTTTCTTTTCTTTTGAGCCTCAAATCCTTAAAAAATGTACGCTGACTTCAACTTTAATCAAATCTGTAAGCTTCGTGTGGCTGTAAAAATTGGGGTGTTAACAAGTTGAGCTTTTAACGAGCTACTCAAGCTCGAGCTCGTTTGACTCGAGTTTAGCTTAATAATTTCGAGCTCGAGATCGAACAATAGTTAGTACTCATTTAGTTTCACTAGCCGAGCTTTTAAAACTAGTATTCAGCTCAGCTCTCTCGAAAGCTCGTTTAACTTACAGGAGCTAAATGAGTCGAACAAGCTTAACAAGCCAAAACACTTTTTTACTAAGTATGAGTTATACAGAATACTAGAAGTCTAAAAGTGTAACTTATTGTCTATCTTGGACTAAAGTTTCATGAATTCCTTCTTTCTTTGGTTTCCTTACGATTTTCTCAACCTCACCTCACTGATGAAAACTCTTTTCCATTTGCCAAGTTTTTTTCAACCTCACGGGTACTATGGTTAAAATATATACATAAACAAATTTATAAAATTCAACCTCAATTAAATGAAAAGGCTATAGAAATAATGGCAGGTAAAAAATGGGTAGAGTGTAGATCTAAAAATATAGATGTTTATGCTTAATTGGTTTTACCAAACTTAAAATTTTTGAGTCACGTTTAATATTCAAGTGTTTTTAGCGAGTTGTATTGTTTTTTGTTTTTATAACTATTGTAAGCGAGCTTCTTAAAGCTTGAGCCTGAGCTAAAAGACAAGCTTATCGAGCTCGAGCTTCTAACAAGCACTTTGAGCTTGATAATCAATCAATTTAACTGTTTTTAAATTGAAAAACGAGCAAACAAGCTCAGACAGTGAAAATGTATTCGCATTCGCGCTCAAGCCCAAGTATTCAACTATATTCGAGGTCGAGTCAAGCTCAAGCCGCGTAATTGTCAAACGAGCCGAGCTCAAATATCCAGAAACTCGACTCAGCTCAGATCATTAATGCCAACAATTAAAATCCATTCAGTCCCGCTTTGTTCTATCAGTCAAGTGCTAATGAAGTCTGTGTGTGGTCAACCACAAAACCGTTACAGCCCTGATTCTATGTCTTAAATCTGACCATAAAGCATATTTGGACAGAAATGGAGGATTCTTTCTACCTACACCTACCTACTCAAATCTATGGCCCCATGAGAAACACGTAGCTGTATAGTCTAACAGTAAAATCCATGAAGTAGAATAACCATCATAGTTTATTGAAAAGAAAGCCTAACATCAAAAACACTGTCGTCCACAAAATCAGTGATATACCAAACCAAGAAAAACAAATGCAACTAGCACACCAAACATATTCGTTAAACCCAACCCAACTAGGCAAACTAGATATGATAGAAAACACTTGCGGGAAGTAAAGGCGTTTAAAATAATTTAACATATAAATCTTCCATCACCATACATTGTATACGAGTTTATGATGGAAATCAAACCTGAAAAATTTATATTTTTGGTTTACAGCAACATCTCTGCAATCTGGACAGCGTTGAGAGCAGCCCCCTTGCGTATTTGATCACCACAAACAAAGATATCCAAACTGCATTTAGAAAAATCAACAATTAACTGTCAATGGTCAAATATAAAATATTCATAGAACCCACTAAACCATGTTTTCAAGAGTCACGTACCCATGGTTCCCATCTTGAGATTCATCACGGCGTATTCTGCCTACTGCCACGTCATCTTTGTTTGAAACTTCCAAAGGAGTGGGGAAGTGGTTACTAGCTCGATCATCAATAACAACTACACCAGGAGCTTTCTTCAAAATTTCCCTTGCTTCATTCTATATACAAAAAAAACATGGGACATACTTTAGCTCAAGACTGTAAAAACCAAAAAAAAACAGGAAGAGCTTATTCCAAGCTGTTGTAGTAGTACCTCATCGAGAGGGCTTGCAAATTGTAAATTTACACTCTCGGCATGTGCACGCATAACAGGAACTCGTATACATGTGGCAGTCACTTTCACATCCTTGTCACTCTAAAGTGCAAAGAAATATAATTTACACCCCGTTAGCCTTTTACAGCATAAGAATATAGAACAATATAATTAAAAGTTTAAACTAACCCAGATTTTTCTTGTTTCTTTAACTAACTTCATTTCTTCCTCATTATATCCGTTTGGAAGAATGGGTGCATTATGTGAGAATAGGTTGAAAGCATACTGCATTACAAGTACAATAAGAAATCAGTAACCAATTAAACAAAAATGTGCCTTCTTAGAGAAATTTCTTTGTGATTTAAAGTTAAGACCAAGAATAGAACCTGTTGATTAAAGATATTACAAGTTGGTCGTTTTCCTTCAAGCACCTTTCATTTGACAAACAGAACAGATTCATCAAACTTCTTATAAACCAAAACTATAAATTAGTTTGTTTTTATGTAAGAATCAAAACCTCACGAGTCTGCAGTTCAAGCTCTTCCATAGCTGCAGCACCAGCACCACTAGCTGCCTGGTATGTGCTAACCACCATTCGCAATACCTGCAACACTCGAATCATTAAAAAAACTTCAATCAACAAAATATATCATTTTTCTGTAGTTGATTCTGAAAAATGAAACAAACACAGATTATAAAATAATCATGTGCAGCATACATATTTGATTCAGACAAAACGGACAATAAAAATGCCATGCCAAAAAGAAACAAACTTTTTATTACTATGGTGTGTCATTATTTGTATCATACAGTATACACACTACTATTATAAATGGCATGTGTATGATATAACACAAGAGGACAGGGTGCAGGTACCAATGGCGTGTCATTGGTACTATTTGTCCCATCAACCACCTTCCAACATACTACCAAAAATACCCTACTTACTCACAAAATAAGAGTTATTGTGTTGTTATTGGCCAGATGCTGAGGTGACACACACTAATAGGAGTTATTGGCACCCATATGCAGTTATGCACCTTGCACTCTAAGAGAGCTAGGTGACGTTCATGTCAATAACGCGTTCTTGGTGTGCCACCTCAGCGCCACCCCATCTCCTACCAATAACCAAAAACCCCCTTCCTCACAAAAATACCAATAACATGTTTTGGGTCCCACAAAAACCCCACCAAAATATCCGACTCACTCACAAACCCAAAAAAAAAAAAAAAAAACGCCAGCCAGTGGCTTGGCGAAATGACAATTGGCGGGTGTTTGGCGTATAGCCCGGTGTCATGTTGGCAGCCATTTGTCCCGTTATTGGTGTTTGGTGATGCCTCACCGAGCACTAGTATAATATACAACACAAAGTCAGTAAATCCCAACGCTCCTTAAACACAATAGCGAAATCAATCGACACAAAAACTACAGCCAAAAACTTAAAGGAACGACGTGTGTTTGACATTGTGCAATGAAACTGATTACGTCTCCAATAACTTCCAATCAGATTAACTACTCAATCAAATAAACACATTATCAATAATCAACAACAACAAGAAAAACAAAGTAGAAAAAGGATTCTCACTTTGGCCCTCTTATGAAGGGGAGTAGCAGCCATCAAGCAAATAATAGTAGAACAATTCGGATTCGCAATCAGCGCGCCTTTCCCAATCCTGACACCACTCATCGCCTCCGGATTCACTTCAGGAATAACCAAAGGAACCCCATCAACCATCCGAAAAGCGGAACTATTATCCACAACAACACACCCTTTCTCCACAGCAATAGGACCATACTCCTTACTAATACTCCCACCAGCACTAAACAAAGCAATATCCACGTCATCAAAACTGTCTTTATTGAGCTCTTCAACCACGTATTCGTTGTCTTCGAAAGTGTATTTCTTTCCAGCTGACCTTTTCGATGCGAGAAGCTTTATGGACTTGTATGGGAATGAGCGGTCTGAGAGGACGGATAGAAACTCTTGACCGACGGCTCCGGTGACGCCTACGACGGCGAGTGAGGGGGCGTCTGGGCGGAGGGCCATGCGGATGGTGGAACGGGGGGTTGGTTTTGTGAGGCGGGTGGTGGGGCTGAATATGGTGGTGGTGGCGGTGAAGTGGTGGTGGTTTGCGATGGCCAGAGAATGCATTGTTGCCGGAAAATGTGTGTGTATGATGATAAAAAAAAAAGTGGCGGCTAAAAGAGTGATAGGGTTCACCTTTAAAGGCTGCGGACTTTCAAGTACTGACTGTCACGTTTCTACTTTGTTCAAGGTAAGTTATATGAATGGTCCTCCGGGTTTGTCCGAAATTGCATTCAATATATCATACTATCTTATAAAACATTTTGCACATTATTTGTATAAGTATGTATACTAAAAGTAGAAAATTTATAATATGTTACATTAAAATTTATATAATTAATTAGATTAAATTTTATAATTAAAACACCCCTTACCTCATTTTACAACTAAAACAGCACATGATACAAGTAGTAAAACATCTTTCAAATGTAATTAGTAGTATAATAATTACAACAATACATATGTAATTAAAATCTCACAAATAAAATACCATACTTACAAATATATATACATAATGTACAATGCGTACGGATCAAAATTCTCTCAAGTTGAAGGTAACTTGATTGATCATGTTGGCCAATCAGAATTTAGATAAATCTTTAAAAGTTTCTCTGTTAGTGAAATGCAGGGGCCCACATGCACTTATCTCTATTGTGATTGGAGAACTTGACCTATCAAGTTGGTTTCAACATGAGAGGATCTTCTTCCAATGCGTACAAACATGACTAAAACATTAAACATACAAACATAATTAATACTCATATTTAAAACACTCCATTATATGAATATCTAATCATAACTACACATTTTACAAGTATAAGAAAGTATAAAAACATTTTCAAGTATTAAAATTTTCAAACTTCATTTTTCATAAGAAACATCTTTTTAATATATTAACAGAATACACATTCGAAATTGAAACTAAACAATTTCATTATTTAAAAATACACATATATCTATACTACATATAAAAGAGATTGGTGTCGCTCTCTTCATTAAATGCTCAATTTTTAAGAGGTATAATTATCCAAGCATAATTTATAAGATATTAATGCATAAAGAAAATCAAATTTTAAGTAATACAAGATACTAATGCATATGTACAACTTGCACAAGTATACTACATAAGAATAATTAAAACTCATAATTAAAATAATTAATATACCTTATTACCTAAATGTACAATTACTATTACACACTTTAAAACAATGAAAAGCTTATATACATATTAAATACATAATTAGTATAATTAATACACATATTTAATATGCCCCATTACATAATGTACAAACATAGTTACACAGTTTACAATAACATGATGTACAATCCAAATTTTCTTAGAAAAAAAACAATATGATAACATAAATACACCCCCACCCCTTCTATTACAACATAAACAACATAATGTACAAATCAATCACCGGCTTTTTCTTTCCAAACAATGTTCACATACCTATCATAGATTGACAACAATAAGTTATATATGTTTCACCTCTAAAACATGATAAATACATAGATCTATAAAAAAAACCTAAAGAGTGGCGGCAACACCAAGATTCTGTCACATATCGGCAGAGTCGGTGACGCGAACACCAATCTACATGAAAACCCTTATTAACATGAGAAATATATACGGTCATTTTTTAAACACACTTAAAAACTCATACCTTTAAAATACCTCATATTAATAAGTAATTTACGATTGTTGTGGTCCTGGTGATGTGGTTTTCTAGGAAGACAATGATAGATTTTTCTGGGACGTGACGACTGTTAAAAACGAATAACCAATGAACATTTGTTCGCTAGAAAATTTTGTCACATGGTACCCGCCGCCGCATCGCGCGGGTACCCTGCTAGTTTATATTATATGTAAATTTAACCAATGTAAAACACACAATTTTTAATGTTATTCTTAAAACACATCTTAACACATTAAACAAACTAATTTTTTTTAAAAACACTCATAAAATGAGAAGTACATGCAGTTATGCACATTATGTAAACTAATAACAAACACACATAGAGGTGTAAAAAGCCGACTCGACCTGAACCCGACCCGAGTATATTCAGGTCGGGTTACTCTGGTACAAATTCTTCGGGTTAATCGGGCCAACTCGACTAACCCGAATTAAAAATCGGACGGGTATCGGGCAATTTATTTTTGTGTAACTCGGGTTTGGTTCAACCCGATTAACCCGAGTAAGACTTTTTTATTAAATTATATATAATTTATATTTAAAAAGGGTAAAAAAAAGTTTTTGTTTTACCCAACTCTGTTGACCCGAATTGACAGACCCGAGTAGACCCGACACGAATAGACACGAACCATTGTAACCCAACTTCAAATCCGGTCAGGTCTGGGTAACTTATTTTCAACCTTGAACGAATTAGACCCGACCATATGGACCCGAACCCGACCAACCTGGCCTGATTCCCACCCCTAGACACAAAGTTTATAAAATTATATGTTAATATATATAGTTGTGAAAATCAAATTGTGCCATATATTCAAGTAGGAACAAGAGTGGCCACCGGTTCGAATGTTAAATAAAATTCGTTTGAAAATGATCCGGAGATATTCGTCCGAAAATTATATAAATAAGTGAATCGGGCTTGATCGACATTATTTTCAAACTGGTCAATCACAGGGTACCCGTCGCCGCATTGCGTGAATACCCTGTTAGTTATAGCTATAATAAAAGAGAATATTGTTCCAAAGAACAATACCCCTTATCACAAACATGGGAGCGTTGTTCATTTGAACAGTTCCCCTCTCTCCTTCTTATTAAATGAATCACTCTCTCACTTTCTCACAAACAAAAAAGATACTTCCTCTCAAATAATCTAGATACTTCCGCTCTCACCCTCATATCCATCTTTCTTAGAAAATTATAGCCTCTTACAAGATCATCACAAGTAGGGTTTCAAGTTTTATTTTGTTTGATTTGTTTTGATGTGGGTTGGTTTAATTTAACATGATATTTGAGGGTCTCTTCGTTTGCTTTGTTTTGATATGTAATGCTATCTGAATTTTGTTTTGTTGATAATTTTTTTTGTAACATGATACATATGGGGAGGGGTGACTAAGGGATAAGGGTGTTGTAGAATGGATGGTTTACTAAGGTGAAGATGACGATTTTCATCTTTCAACAAGTAAGTTTTCTGCGATCTTTTATTTATTTTAAAGGTATTTTAAATGCGTTTTGGGTTTTTAGGCTTCAGTCTATGCATTGGTTTTTAGATGTATTACAAAAATGGAACACTTTTGTTGCTTTTTTAGTGTGTTTATTTACCATCCTAATCCATCTCAATTTGATCTTATCGCCGCAGGTAATCCTTTTCGTTACCGACGTTGATCAACCATTGGTATGTTTTCGTTTTTGAACCGTTGTTGCCTTTTTTATTAATCATTCTCACATCCCAGTTTTCTTTTTAACGTATGTCCAACCTTTTGAGTGGATCTAATCCATCTCTCTTTTTTAGTCGAATTAAGATGTGTGTCATGATGTTTAATGAATACACATGTTTCCTCTTCTCTCTCATTGATAAGAAAAACAACCGTCCTAATATACACTAAATTCATTCTCAAATAATTCCACCCATACGTACTCCAATGCTTCGATCAAACCCACAAATAAGTCTCGATTTGTTAGGTCTAATTGGAGGCAGAAGCCAAGGAGTTAGGGGCGGTGGATGGTGGTGTAGCTAGGATTCAGTTAATACCTTATACACCCTAATAAAGCAGTTAATTGTCTATTATTTCAATGTTTAATTCTTTTTTTATTGTTATAAAGATTCAATCTTTTTTGTTTTGATCGTGTATATTTTATGTTATTATTTTTACAGGAGGTGGATGACTATTTGAGATTATTAGAGGTTTATTAAGGTAAGTCAGTTTCATATTTTAACTTTGTTTTTTAGTTAATGTTATCTTTTAGGCTTCTGGGTTTATGGATTATAGGCTTAAGATGAAATAGAGTAGTTAGACACAATGAAAAAAAATACTGCCATTTGATTTTTTTAACTGCTTATTATCAGGTTGTTTGGGATTGTTTATTTTAAAGCACTTTGAAGTATTTTAATATCCTCTTTTTTTCCTAATTTTAGGTATCCGTAGTGCAAAAGGTGATTCTGGAACGTGCACATGTAATGGTTGCCAAAATAAGGCATATAGATAACGAGGGTGCTAATTCGGTTGACAATATTAGTGTATAACCACTGCCTATCATTCTTTAGGATCAACGGTTGCATGATTTGCCTCACAAGTCACAACATTGCGACTAGAAAAGGTACCTCATGGTGTGATGTTCTTTTTGTCTATTTGTAGTTTCAAGAAAGGGTTTATGTTACACAAGTGCTTATTAAAAATGACAATTAATTTAAGATTGCTCTTTTAAAACTGATTATTTAACATATAAGCACTTTATTGATCAAGCTTTCATCAAATGTATGTAGAAGACGCAAATAATATATATTGTATTTCTATAACTTTTAGAATCATTTTTTGATAACTAAGTGCCTAATCCATTGGTTTTATAATATGTAAAGTCTAGAATCATAATCAAATTCGAGGAGATAACCAGTATGGCTTGGTAAGTAAGCATAGTTCAACTTTAGAAAGTTTCATTTGCTCTTAGCCTCGATTGACAAAAAAACTCATGAGTTCAACAATATGTATTTGCCGAATTTATCTCATTTGACCACAGTATAGTGATAGATGTCTATATGCTGAATTATATAGCCATGTCTGCTCTCTACGGTATCTCAGAATACGACACATGTCAATACAAGGTTGACATGGCCAGATTCGGGATACATGCTGACATACATGTACATTGGTATCTTTCTTATGTTTTAATCTTTAGTTGTCTTTCATAATGTTAGTGTGTTGTCGTTCTTTTGATATTTAAAACTATGATAGCTCGATAATCAACTCTTGGGCAACAAAATAGAGAAACCAACAGGAGTATATTGCATGCTTTGGATGAGAATGAACACCCCGTTTATGACCAGGATAACAAAACTTTTCTCGACAGGGTTGAGTTTATGAATCTGATCTACTATCTTACTGTAAACATAACAACATAGAGCTTGAAAGGATTATCAGATGCATACCACATGTATTCAACTCCATCATTAAATATGTTTCTTCTTTTATTCTTGCTACCTCTTGATTGGGTACGTGTGTTGTACTTACTCTTCACCATATCGTATTAATTTTATATGTGTTTCGTGTTTTAGATTCTTAATCCCAATCCAGATGAAATGTCCAAGCTTAAGCACATATTATTTTTACTATTTATTCTTAAAGATATTGAATTCAACCTATAAAATGTTGCACTTAAAAGGGTTGATGGATTGCCAAAAATATGTCGCAGTTTTGACTTGCTGGGCGAGTCAGGTGTGTCGAGTAATGGGATGGGTCAATCTGAATATGCTATATGAGTCGACAATGACACTTTTTTGAATAATATTGGGCACATAAAAGATATGTTTTATGCGTGGTTAAACACCAAAGGTGTTTTTTTTTCAAATGCCAATAGGTATATTTTCATGTGATTCTATTGTAGTTACCGTATAACTACAAGGATGACTTTTGTATTATGTTAAGTTGTTTTGTTTTGTATTGAATAATTTTATGTTGAAGCGACATGATTTTAATTATACAGAAAAAGTAACTGAACATATTTTGTTTATCAATTAAACCACTTTTTTATTTGCATCAAGATTATGGTTGTATATGATATGAAGAAGTCACATAACAGCCATGCTCTTTCCTCCTTTTTTGTCAATAGTCAATACTTTACTTAAAGTGGAATGGCTCAAATGGGCATACTGGTCAAATGAGTGGAGACATAAGAGCCTCCGCACTCAACACACTAAATCCCTTTGTTATGAGTAACTGAATTACTACTATTTTCTCTAATACTTTATAACTTAATTATTTATAAGAATGTCAAAATGGAAAGAGTGTTCTGGGCAAATCCGAATCAGTTTTATATGTACAAAAGAACCCATTTTGTTAGTTGTGGCATCATCTTGGTTCTTATTTCGGTTGATTTATGTGTAGGTGATTCTTTGCTAGTCCGAAGTCTGATCATGTTCTTAATGATGGCCAGATTAATGGTAAACCTTAAGGGATGTTGTCCTTGAAAAAGGAATTTTCGGTTAACATGCCTTGCTAGAACTCGTATCTTGGCGGGGTGACCATTTGGTGGCAGCCATTACGGGTTCTCAGTCGGACCTTTGTGTTAATGCAATCAATACCTAAAAATATTATTTGTAATAACTAATATTTCTTAGTTTTGACCACGACAAAGTGTAAAAACATTTATCATCAAAGATAACCGTAAGACGAATTATTCAACAAACACTATCATCAATGTAATAATCATTTAAGTCTTACACAAACATATCTTATACATGTTTAGTGATCATAGAAAGTGATTAACCTCAAAACTCACATTTATACAAACGTGACAAAATATTTTAATAAAGTTTATTTTTAAGAAAATGTTTTTTTTAAATAGAAAATGAAAATTTGAATTTTCCATATTCCAAATGGCCTAAGAATATACCTTTGAGGTATAAACTTCACCAGATGGGATTTCCTCACTAAAGGACAAAAAAGAGCGAACTCTAGTAGCCGACTCAATATAGGTTGTTGGTCCCTTGTAAATCGTTATTACTTATCAACCTTAAGTAATAACTCTTTACCAAGAATCAAGTGTGTTGTTTTATCAATAGATAAGAACTATGAACAATTAAAACAAAATACCAATAACTTTTTAACGTATAGACTTTTATTAGAATCAAATAAAGAATCTATAACCCACTTTGTTTGCGGAATAACAAAGTGGTTGAATGACAATGGGTTGTGATCTCTGTTGGAAATACGTTTTACGTATTAGAAAGGATCGGTCATTCCAACAATAGTCTAAGTAATAGCTCGTAGTTTAGTTTTACTAATATTAAAAAACTAAGGCCATGCCAAGCCTACAACTTGTGTAGGCCGGCCCAACTTGTAAGCCCACGCCCATCTCATGGGCTTGGGTATATAAACCCTCTCCTTAGATGGAGAGGGTGTGAATTCATTCATTTTTCACATAGTTCTTACTTTCTCTCTCAAGAAGTGTGTGTAATTCTACCACTTTCTATCTCTTTCTCTCTCTAAAACATAAGCTAGATTTACAATATCCTTCAAATGGTATCAAGATCCATGGGATGATTGTTTGGTTTATGTGTTTGTGTTCTTGATTCATACGCCTAGTTTGATCCAAAATCATACGTACCAAATTTTTTTTATGTTTTTATGGTTTAATCTTGATATACATCATCTACATACTTGTAGTAGTGATTTGGTATTGTTACTTTGGTTAAAAACACAAAATTTTTGGGTGTTTGATTCATTTTTAGGCTAAAAATCTCGAATTTGTTGTGTTCTAGTCCTATCCGAGAAAAGTGGTACTTTTGATTCCATAGTACGATATGAATATTACGATCGCATAAACCTGGGGTTTCTACTTGCGATCGAATATCACGATCACATCTTACGATACGTGTTACGATCAGTGACTGCGATCACGTGTTACGATCAGTGACTGCGATCACGTGTTGCGATCCATTGTTGCGATCAGTTGTTACGATCTCCCATTGCGATCAAAGGTTACAATCACCCACTGCGATCAAATGTTACGATCACCTACTGCGATCAAAGGTTACGATCACCCATTGCGATCAAAGGTTACGATCACCCACTGCGATCAAGAGTTGCGACCCAACATTTTTCAAGAACAATTATTATCTTGGAATTTTTGGTTTATCGAGAACAATTATTAGGGGATTTTAACATTATTTATCGACTTCAACACACAACAACAAACACATTTACTTTCTCTCATTGTTCGATCAACATTTGTAAATCTTAACTTATCGAAATGGAGTACACATCTCTTACGGATAAGTCCATCCTCTCGGGTACGGATAATCGTCCACCAATGTTGGTGAAGACTATGTATGAGGATTTGGCTTCCCGAATGGAACTTTATATGTTGAACAAAGAAAATGGAAATCTCATTTGGGCATCGATGCTCAATGGACCATTGGTATATGGTACTGTGACGGAAGGTGCTGTTACTCGTCCTCGCACAATGGCTGAATTAACTGGAGATGTTAAGATTCAAGACAAGTGTGATAGACAAGCTACAAATAACATTCTCCAAACCCTTCCTCCAGATGTCTACAAACTTGTGAGTAAACATAAAGTTGCCAAAGAGTTATGGGATAGAATTCGTGTTCTTATGCAAGGCACCTCGTTAACTAAACAAGAACGAGAGTGTAAGCTTTATGATACTTTTGATAAGTTTGCCTATGTGCCAGGGGAGACTCTCAATGATTACTATCTGAGATTTACCCTACTGTTGAATGAGCTCAATATCTATGGCATGGCAATTCCTACGTTTCAATTGAACACCAAGTATTTGAACACTCTTCCTTCAGAATGGAGCAAGTACGTGACAGCTGTTAAATTGGCTAAGGATTTGCATCAAACCAACGTGGATCAACTTCAAGCTTTTCTTCAACAACACGAATGTCATGTGATCGAGGCTCGGTTGTCTACACCACAAGTTCGTGATCCACTTGCCATGTATGCTTCTCAACAAATGACTCCCCAACAAAACATGGCTTACACCTATCAACAACCATCATACTTGCAGCAGTCACCACCACACACCTATCAACAACCACAACAAGCATCTTATCAACCACTAATGATGCCACAACAAGCATTTCAACAAAGTGTTCATCAACAGTCTTTTCCACAACAACCAACACATTGGGCATCTCCATCACAAGCTATCATTTCTCCAATTGGCTATACTCCTCAGCAAGGATACTTTCCAATTGAAGCACCACAAGCACAAGCCCTTTACTCCAATGAACTTCCACCAATTGAAGCACCGGTCATTACTCCAAATGATACGCCAAATGATGTTCTAAACCATCTCACTGCCTATTTGTCAAAACTTGTTGCAACTAGGGCATTTCCACCAACAAACAATCAGCTCCGCACCTCTTCAAATCCTCGACAACAAGCCACTATTCAAGATGGTCAAGTGACGGTGCAATCCATTCAGGGTAGGCAAAATTCATATGGGCCTTCTACAAGGACCGTGAACGCTCAAGCCGTAACTTTTCATGCTACTGGAAATGGAAGCCCTATTGGTCCTCAAAAGGTTGTGACTTGCTACAATTGCCGAGGACAAGGTCATATGGCAAGAAAATGCACTCAGCCGAAAAGGAGAAGGGATGCAACATGGTTTCGTGAGAAGATGTATTTGGTCGATGCTCAATCTAAAGGAAAGATCTTGGATTCAGAGGAGTTGGCATTTCTTGCAGACCCAGGGGCAGCAGATAATGAAGGCATTGCAGTCGTCTCTACTTCTAATGCAGCATATCAAGCAGATGTTCTTGACGCATATGATTCGGATTGTGATGACATTCACTCTGCCCAAGCTGCTATCGTTGCTAATCTCTCTCACTACGGTTCTGATGTCGTCAGTGAGGTACCAACCATATCTAATAATATTCATGATAATCCACATCATGTTGAGCATGACAATGACAACCTTGAACAACATTCGGGAACTAGTAACTCAAATGATGTGGTATCCAATCCAACACATTTGAGTGAACCTCGACCAAATGCTACGACGGGCATGGAATCTTATGATCAACATGATTTGGTAATGGTGCCTAAACATATTATTGATAACATGAATGTGGTTGTTCGACAAACTATAGATATGAATGCCAACCTAACCGCTGAGCTTGCGTTGTATAAGGAAAAGGTCAAAACATTTGAAATGGTCCCTCAAGCAGAGAAAATAACGTGTTCTGAATTTGACCAATTTCGTTTTGAAAAGATTGAACACTTAAAAGAAATAAAATCATTAAAAGCTAATCTTTCCATTGAATTAAAAGAAAAAGAGTCGGTTGTAAATGATTTTCAGAAACTTAAACTGGATTTCGAAACTCTCGAGTCTAAAAAGTTTGAATCAGAAATTAATGCTACCAAACTTCTTAAATTCAAGGAACAACAACTTTTAAAACAATACGCTTCCACATAAAAGGTTCATCTTTTAACTAAATCGTTCAAAGAACTCGAACTTAAGCGTCTTCAAGATTTACCACCTAATCCCGGTTATGCAAAACAAGCTCAGGAATATATTCCTTGTCTATATGATGTGACCATAATTGGTAAATCGAAAGAAGCACCTTATGTTCGTAGTACTGAGGAGACACAGTCACTTGCGAAAGAAACTCATTCTAAAATGCTTTCAAAATTTCATAAGCTTGATTATGTTCAGCAAAATAAAGATCAATTTTCTAAAAAGACACGTATTCGTTTACAAAAGGAATTAGCTCAATTAACAGTTTTTGTGCCTCAAAGTTTGTCAACGGAAAACCTTCCTAGTACGCCTCCTACACTTGTCAAAAAGGATTTAACTAAGTTAATTCCACCGGTAAGTAAGGTGTCAGATAGCTTAAATGCAGTGCACCAACACTTTGCCGATTTTGACAAGGTCATTACAGAACGTACGACGGCCACGGCCATAACAGAAGGTGAATGGAATTTTGAGCACACTAGAGCTGCGTTCCGAGACGAAATTGTTCCATTTGTAAACAATATTAAAGCTTGTCTTAGTAATATTGATCAAGATTTGCTTTTGGAAATAGAAGAAGTTAGACGTGTTTTCAATGAAATGGATGATGCTTATGAAAACAGTTTACTTGAAATAGAACGAGTTTCACGCCAAAATGATCAGCTTCTGAAGCAAGTGATGTCTCATGATATTGTGAATAAAAGTGTTGATAATGATTCTATTGTGCATAATGTTGAATATGTGGATAATATGGTAGATAGTACTTGTCACAAATCTGACGCTGAACTTTTAAAGCTTGCAGATTCGTATTCTTCGCTTTCCAAACGTTTTGATGAGATTCAAACACATTGTATTTCGCTTGAATGCAAGCAACAATTTATTCAATAAATCTTTGAAACGTCATTCGAAGTTGTTAATATCGATGATGCAGATTTTCAAAAGAATTTTCGATTGAATTTACAATCAAAACAACGTCAGCCAAGTGACAAGGTTGCTAAATCATTGTCGATAGACATAGAGAAATCTAAGGAGATTAACTGTGTCGTACTTGAGGCCGCTGAGAATTTTAAACTTGATATAGATAATCGAGTTTCCAAGATTTTGTCCAAAGTTGATAACTTAAAACAGAAAAATACACAACTCTTCGATTCAGTAAAGCCCGCATGTGCTAATACCATTGCACAGAATCAATCATTGATTGAAAAATTGAATTGAAAGTCGGTGGAAATATCTGATTTGAGGAACAAATTTGTGATAAAAATTTGACTTTGGCTGAGTTAAAGGAAACACTTCGTACCCTAAAAGGTAAGAATGTTGTGGATAACGCAGCCACTGTCTCACCATCGTCCTCTAGTGCAATCAAAACGAACCTCATCGCCGTCACACCACTTAAAAAGGGCCCTAGGACTAAACCATCTCAAACATTGGTCACCAAAGATAAGGCAAAATCAAAACTAGCTTCTAATATTCCCGTGTTGCCTTCTACAGGAGTAAGCACCACTACTAAGGCTCAAAGATCTAAGGTTAAAAGAAACAAGAAGGATGATAGGATCTTGCCCCCATCTAATAGTCAAGTGAAGAAGAAAGTAGAAGCCCATCCTAGGATTGTTATTTCTGTTTTGAATAAAAAGAATCATGTAGCTAAACCTAAAGGCTATGCGGTTGTGCAGAGTTTTAAGCCTACTGTGAATTCTAATTTGAAATGTTTGAATTTCAATGAATATATGTTTTCTAGTCGTCGTGATTCTTGCCTTATTGACCATGTGAATGAGATGAATGCCCGAAAAAATGGATTAGAATGGAAACCGACTGGGAAAGTGTTAACCTAAGTTGGTCGGATGTGGCGTCCCACTGGTAGAACTTTCACTATAGTAGGAAATGCGTGCCCTTTAACTAGGATCACTCCCACTAAAGCGAAGAAAGTGTGCCATTTAACTAGGAGTACCAAGGCTACCAAAACACAAGCGTGTCCTTTAACTAGGAACACCAACACTACTGTAGGAAACAAGTGGCCTTTAAATAGATCTACTCCCAATGTAGTGCCCGCTAATAATCCAAAACCTCAGAAAGTTGGAACAATGAAACCTGTTAGTGGTAAAACTCACACTAGAAAACGCAGGAAATCTAAGGGTCACACAAATGTTAGCAATTCTGATAATATTATATCTGTATGTGCTAACAATCTGGAACTAATAGTTTCTAATGCATTGTCTACTGTTATTGCTGAAAACGGGTGGTCCAAATTGTTCTCTGGTATTTGGACTCTGGTTGCTCCAAGCATATGACCGGAGATCGCTCTCAGCTCAGAAATTTCGTCAGCAAGTTTCTTGGTACGGTTCGATTTGGTAATGATCATATTGCAAAGATAATGGGTTACGGTGAATATCATATTAGGAATGTCATATTTTCAAGAGTGTATTATGTGGAAGGTCTCAGTCACAACTTATTTTATGTGGGATAATTTTGTGATGCAAACCTAGAAGTTGCTTTTCAAGAGCATACCTGCTTCATTCGTAATTTGGAAGGGGTTGATTTGTTGAAAGGTACTCGAGGGAATAATTTGTATACTTTGTCTCTACAAGACATGATGGCCGCTTCTCCCGTATGTCTTCTCTCCAAAGCATCGAAGACTAAGTCATGGTTATGGCATCGACGGTTATCTCATCTTAACTTTGACGTTATTAATCATTTGGCGAAAAACAAACCTGTTCGTGGACTTCCTAAACTTACATTTCACAAGGATCATTTGTGTTCCACGTGTACAATGGGGAAAAGCACTAAGAAATCATACAAACCCAAGACTGAAGACACCAACCAAGAGAAACTTTATCTGTTGCATATGGATCTTTGTGGGCCAATGCGTGTCGAAAGTCTTAGTGGTAAAAGGTACATCCTCGTCATTGTGGATGATTACTCTCGGTTTACATAGGTGAAATTTCTTATAACAAAAAATGAGGCACCTAAATTCATCATCGAATTTCTTAAGATGATTCAAGTGCGTCTCAACACTACTGTCCGACGCATTCGTACAGATAATGGAACCGAATTTGTGAATCAAAATTTGCGTGGTTATTATGAAGAAGTTGGCATATCTCATGAAGCATCTGTTGCTCGCACTCCACAACAAAACGGTGTCGTTGAAAGGCGAAATTGCACACTTATGGAAGCTGCTCGAACGATGCTAATTTACGCAAAGGCTCCATTGTTTTTATGGGCAGAAGCAGTATCTACAACAGTGTACACCCAAAACCGGTCACTAATTCGTAAACTCCATGGTAAAACACCTTATGAGCTTCTCGATGGAAAAGTACCAGATATATTATCTTCATGTATTTGGTTCTCTTTGCTATCCAAATAATGATGGTGACAATTTGGGAAAACTAGGCTGATATTGATACTTTCATTGGTTACGCACCCGCAAAGAAGGCATACCGAATCTACAACCATAACTCTCGCAAGATCCTCAAAACTATGAATGTTGATTTTGATGAGCTGACAGCAATGACTTCTGAGCAAAGCAGCTCTGAACCCGTACTTCATGAAATGGGACCCAGTAACATTAGCTCTGGTCTTGTCCCAAACAACCCTACTTCATCATCATTTACACCACCTTCTAGTAATGAATGGGATACGTTGTTTCAACCGTTCTTTGATGAATTTTTTTTACTCCTCCAAGTATTGTTGCTCCAGAACCTGAGATAATAGCTCCGGTTATCGAAGTTGTAGCTCCAGCAACCGAAGCACAATCAGATACGTTAGCACCTACTATTGGTCAAGATATACCTTCAACAAGTAATTCTCAACCAACACCCGAATCAACTACCCATGTCATGCCTATTGATGATGAAGAGGATGATGCTGATCACGATTTGGAATTCGCTCAAATGCGGAACTTCCATTCTTTGGTGTACTAATTCCCGACCATAATCAAGCCGGGTCGTCCACCTCAAAGGAAGCTCCTACTACGGTCTACTCCAATCCACGGATTCGTGAACATGACAGCAAGTGGAGAAAGGATCATCCTATAGTTTCTATTATTGGTGACCCTAATCTTCCGGTATCCATACGAAGTCAGTTACAAGAAAGTGCAATGTTTTGTCATTTTGATGCTTTTCTCAGTGAGGTTGAACCTAAGACGTGGCAACAAGCATTTACCCAATCTTTTTGGATAGAAGGTATGCAAGAAGAACTTAATGAATTTGTACGTCTTGAAGTATGGGAACTTGTCCCATGCCCGGATCAAGTGCAGTTACTTACTTTGAAATGGGTTTACAAGGTGAAACTCGACAAGTTAGGCGGAAGATTGAAGAACAAAGCTCGACTAGTAGCTCGTGGATACAAGCAATTATTAGGCATCGACTTTATGGAATCCTTTGCACTTGTTGCCCGTTTGGAAGCTATTAGACTATTCCTCGCTTATGCAACCCACATGAATATGATCGTCTATCAGATGGATGTGAAGACGGCATGTCTGAATGGTGAAATAAAGGAAGAGGTCTATGTTCAACAGCCGGATGGTTTTGTGAATCCTAAATATCCTAATCATGTGTACAAGCTTAAGAAGGCTCTCTATGGGTTGAAGCAAGCTCCGCGCGCGTGGTATGATCTTTTATCACAATTCCTCATTACGCAAGGCTTCACTAAAGGCAAGGTGGATCCAACGCTGTTCATTCAGAAACGAGGTAAAGATATGATTATGGTACAAATATATGTTGATGATATTATATTTGTTGCCTCGACCCAAACCTTATCCGATGAGTTTGGGACACTCATGTCTTCCAAGTTTAAGATGTCAATGATGGGCAATGTATCATTCTTCTTAGGACTTCAGATATCTCAGATTCCCAGAGGTATCTTTATCAGTCAATCCAAGTATGCCCTTGAATCGCTTAAGAAATATAAGATGGAATCTTGCGACCCCGTGGATACTCTAATGGTGGAACGAACTAAGCTAGATGCAGATCCACATGGAGTTGCCGTTGATCCGACACTTTATCGGGGAATGATCGGTACCCTTCTGTATATTACAGCTAGTCGACCCGACCTTCAGTTTGCTATATGTATATGTGCTCGGTATCAAACTAGGCCTACTGAGTTACACTTAGCAACTGTTAAACGGATCTTTCGGTATCTTAAAGGAACCATTAATTGGGGACTTTGGTATTCGAAGGACTCTTCGATTGCACTGATCGCATATGCAGATGCGGATCACGCGGGTTGTCAAGATACAAGGCGTAGCACGAGTGGAACTTTGCAACTACTAGGAGATCGACTAATCAGTTGGGCATCAGAAAGGCAGAAAAGCGCTGCAATTTCAAGTACCGAAGCAGAATACATAGCTATATCCGATTTTTGTGCTCAAATTCTTTGGATGAGATCACAATTAACCGACTATGGTCTAGGTTTCAACAAGATTCTGATGTACTGCGACATCAAGAGTGCAATTGCCTTATGTTGCAACAACGTTCAATTCTCTCGCTCAAAGCACATTGACATTCGCTACCACTTTATCAAGGAGAAAGTGAAAAATGGAGTGATCGAGCTTTACTTTGTCCGATCTGAGTATCAATTGGCAGATATTTTCACGAAGGCTTTAGATCGCGCTCGAATGGAATTTTTGGCCGACAAGCTAGGTTTGAGAACATTCTCGCCCGAGACTCTAAAGGAACTGGCAGATGAAGCGAAAGAAATAGTGGTGGTAAACTATTCTCCGTATCCTTGGTGATCATCTGTATATATTGTTTATATTTTTATCCACAAAAGCAAAATACAAAAATATAAAACCATATAAAAACCATAAAAAAATGAAAAATGCAGAAAAATCCAAAAATATTTTTACTTATTTTTCAAAGGCATGTCTTTTGGTATGATAATATTTACGGCCTTAGGAATGTCGATTAATATTGACACAACGCCATAAATAGAGTTCGTACAAAAGTTGTAAATATTTCATAAAACATGTCTGTATGGCTTGTAGTTATTTCTGACTACAACCCGGTTTTCACATTAAAGTCAAGTATTTCTGATGAAAGCTTTGGCTCTCAACGGGAATTAATTTTCTCGGGCAAGGTTTACTTTAAAACCTTGTAAGGGATCAAGTTTACTTTATAACTTGGTCTAACACAAATCTATGTACGCATCAGTGCATTTATTTGTTAAAACAAGAGAAATCTTGTTTTTGTGAAGTTATAATCTCTACAACCATAGCTATCTATGATGACGTATAGTCCCCAGTCGGGTCATGGACCCGGCCCAAGGGTACTACCCGTATCCGGCCCATCACAGATGGGTGGAATAATGTCAGTCAGGCTTATGGGCTTGGATGAACAGTAACCGCACACATGTGTGCGGCCCACGGCCCGGTACGGCCGACACGGCCGACATAGGGTTAGACAGAATAATATTCTGTCTAGGAATATTTATACCCCAATAAGAGAGGATATTCACTACCAGAATTAGAAGATAACAATCATTCTAATTCTGGTGCTTATCTCTTCCTTGGGGCCGAAGGATCAGTGAAAGCCCACTAGGGTTTCACTGCCTATAAAAGGAACCCCCATGGGTTCCACAAAGGTATTACGACTTATACTCTAAACTCACATAAACCTTAAACCGATTACTTACTCTCACGCCGGAGTCTAATCGTGGGAAACATTCCCACGATAAGCCTAACGCGTGTTGTTTAGTGTGCAGGATCCCAACCAAACGATTCACTTGGTGCAGGAGCCGGAGCCCAGCCAACCCGAATTAAGCCTAATTCGGGTCTAGCAAGGATCAACCAACTTTTGCATCAACAAGTTGGCACCATCCGTGGGACCATAACACTAAGCTAGAACAAAATCTCATCTCGAATCTCCAATGACGAAGGGGCATCCGCCAACTAACCCCAGGAATGTGAATCCTGGGAACCGGAAGTCCCAAGGGGAAGGGATTCTCATCCCCAACCAATCACCTAACCGCCTCGCAGGCGGGCTGGGTAACCGTAGCGGTTTTCAACCCGCGGGGGTGACGAGCACGATCTCGGTGACACCCCCGCCTACTTCAACCCTGGACAACCCTGATCCAGGGAGTGCGCCAGACCCTCCTAACAAGGAACCGCGCAGACCCTCGACGGAGGAAGAAGTGGAAGCCCTACCACTCAGTGAGGAGGATCTTACTCGAGTTCTCACTCAGAACTTCGAAAGGATCGTCCCAGGGATCGCATCAAGATTGAGTCTGGGGAGGAACCTCCAAGCCAGACTCAACTTTGGGGACAGTGGACCAACTACCCCCTCCCAAAACCGGAGAAAAAGGAGAACTCGGCCTCAGGAGCAGGGAACCTTTGAGGAAAACCCTCAACCCCGGAATGTGTTTGAGCGCATAGGAGATCGCCTTATACAGGAATTAACGCAGTCTCAAGAAGGAGAAAGGTCGGATGGCTCACCCGAGCGGCCAGATCGAGAGTTGGCCAGAACCACACGCCGCCCAAGTGTGTGGGATAGAATGAACACTGGGAGAAAGGCTCCTGGTTCGTCTAAAAAAAGTGGTCCCTATTCAAAAAATGGGGCACCACCACCGTCCCCAGATCCATCTGGGGAGGACTCAGATGACCATCCGCCTAAGCGCCGCCGGCCTAGGCGCACGCCTCCACCACCAAACAATGAGGAGTATTATGGTGGCCCTTACTATCGAGATACGGAAGCAGAGGACCTCTCGCGTCCATGGTGTGAACCATGGGATGACCCTAGGCTCACACGGCCATGGGCGGATCCCAGGGAAGACCCGTTCACCCTCCGCATACGGAACTATTCTGAGGACACCAAACGTCGCATGTCGGCATGTATCAAGACTTATGATGGGTCCGGTGATCCTGTGGATCACCTCAAAATATTTGATACGCAGGCCAAAATTGAGCGATGGCCCATGCCCATATGGTGCCAAATGTTCAATTCGACCTTGATTGGAAACGCCCGTGACTGGTTCGAGGCACTCCCCCCACGGAGCATTGATAGTTTCACGGAACTACGCACTGCGTTTGAGAACAATTATACTCAAAGGAAGAAGTATAATAGGGATCCGGTCTCATTGGCAACTGTCAAGCAACGGCCGGGGGAGTCCACAGAAGCCTTCACTGAGCGCTTCAATGATGAGTGCACACGCACAAGAACCATGCCAGAACTCCTGAAAATCTCTGACTACATGCACGCCATAACAGACAGAGAACTGATCAGGCATCTCAACGACAAGCGTCCAGAGAGATATGATGACCTCATGGAAAGGGTCAGAAATTTCATAGAGGGAGAAACAGCTGTTGTCGTGGCCTACCCATCCCGAGGAAATGGGTACCGGTCAAATGACCAGTCCCGAAGACAGTCGGGCGGTCAAGGTAACCAGAACAATAACAAGGGCTCGGACTATAAGAGCCAAAGCAAAGGCGGACGGTCGGATGACAAGTTCACCCCCTAAAGATGTCCTACCGGGAGATCTTGTTGACTGAAGGGGCGAACTTTCCAAGGCCTCCCCCAATGACCACTCCCCCGGAACGTCGGCAAGGAAGTCGCTTCTGCGAGTTCCATAATGACAAAGGACATGGCACGGAGGAGTGTATCCAGCTCAAGAAGCATATCGAGTCGCTAATCAAATCAGGCAAACTCAAGCACCTAGTTAAGGATTGGAAGGACGGAAAAGACAACAACAAAAAATATGATAAGAAGGATCCCCAAAAGGACAAGCCTTCTACCATATACATGATCCAATCCAGACAGCGCCGTACGAGACAGAAAATTGGCCAAAAATTTTCACGCGGCAGGGAAATCTCATTCCCTCCCATCACAACAAGCGATGTGATTGATGCGCCTCTCACTATTGAGATAAGCATTGGAACGCACAATGTTCGTCGCATGTATGTGGATGGAGGATCGTCAGCAGAGGTACTGTATGAACACTGCTTTGTGCAGTTATGCCCATAAATAAGAAGCCAATTAGTACCGGCCACGTCGCCGCTTACTGGCTTTAGTGGAGACACTATCTGGCCGATAGGGCAATTGCGTTTGCTTGTCACCATTGGGAATGAGGAACATTCCACTACGACGTGGATGAACTTCATGGTGATACGTTCACACTCTCTGTATAATGGAATCATAGGCAGACCAGGCATTTTGGCTATCCGGGCAGTACCCTCTACGGCACACGGAATGATCAAATTCCCCGTTGAGGGGGGAATCGTTACTATTTACAACACAGTCGTACCAACATCCGAGTGTCACACCGTGACAACACCGGCTCCACCTGTCCCACCCAAGGATGGGGTACCACCACCCAATTGGAAGGTGGCCATTCACCCTGACTATCCGGAACAGGAGGTATCCATAGGAGGGGCGCTCTCGGATAGCGGTAAAAGGGCCATGTGCTCTCTTTTGAGTGCAAACCTGGACATATTCGCATGGGAGCCAAAACATATGACGGGTGTGCCACGTGCGATAGCAGAGCATAAGCTCCAGATCCGCCAAGGGTACCAACCCATCAAGCAAAAGAAGCGCGGCCAGGCGCCCGAGCGCAGCCAAGTGATACTGGAGGAAGTGCGGAAGCTGGTGGACGCAGGCATCATGCGCGAGTTATACTACCACGAGTAATTATCTAACCCGGTCATGGTCAAGAAACATGACGGAAGTTGGCGCATGTGTGTGGATTTCACGGATCTGAACAAGGCCTGCCCACAGGACTGTTACCCGTTACCAGAAATCGACTGGAAGGTGGAGTCCTTGTGTGGATATCCTTTCAAATGCTTCTTGGATGCATATAAAGGGTATCACCAAATCCAGATGGCGGAGGAGGATGCAGAAAAAACGGCGTTCCACACGAGCCAGGGCGTATACTGCTATACGAAAATGCCGTTTGGATTGAAGAACGCCGGCGCTACGTATCAGCGGTTGGTGGATAAAGCTTTCGAATCATAAATAAGACGCAACTTGGAAGTATATGTTGATGACTTGGTGATAAAAAGCCACACGGAGGAGGCACTTCTCCGGGATGTCCAGGAGACATTCGACACGCTGAGAAGGATTAACATGAAGTTAAATCCAAAGAAATGTACGTTTGGTGCAACAGAAGGAATGTTCCTGGGATATTTGATTGACCCAAACGGCATCAAGCCGTGTCCAGAGAAGACGGACGCAGTGATACGACTACCGTCCCCGCAGACACGGAAGGAGGTGCAGTCCCTGAATGGGAAGTTAGTCGGGCTGAATAGATTCCTATCTAAATCCGCAGAGAAGTCATTACCCCTATTTAAGACACTCAAGAAGTGTATTAGAAAGGGAGACTTCCGTTGGACGAAGGAGGCTGAGGAAGCTTTTGGCCAACTCAAGCAACATCTCGCATCTCTCCCTATGCTAGTAGCTCCCCGGCCAAAGGAGGAACTCGTTATGTATCTCTCAGCTACTCATGGCGCAATAAGCGCGGTACTTATGACGGATAGAGATACAATACAAACTCCGGTCTACTTTATAAGTAGAACACTACAAGGGGCGGAGCTGAATTATTCCTCCATGGAAAAATTTGTGTTAGCACTAGTATTTGCTACAAAGCGGTTGCGCCGGTACTTTCAGGCGCACCCAATTGTGGTAATTACGGATCAGCCAATCAAGCAGGTTATCTCTAGACCAGACGTGGCAGGGAGGCTGGAGAAATGGAGCATCCTATTGGGGGGGCACAATATATCTTACAGACCAAGGACGGTGGTTAAAGGCCAGATCTTGGCAGATTTCCTGATCGAGAAGCCGGATGAGGAGGAACCAGTCATTAAGCAAGACGAGATCCCAACAGAACCTTGGGTGCTATTCACGGACGGATCCTCATGTACAGACGGGTCCGGGGCAGGTCTCATCCTCACAAATCCAGAAGGAATGGAATTCACATACGCCCTCCGTTTTGAGTTCACGGCCACCAATAACGAAGCGGAATATGAAGCATTAATTGCGGGTTTAAAAATCGCCGCTAGAATGGGGGTCCGCAACCTTGAGGCCTACGTGGACTCACGGCTTGTCGCGAACCATATTCTAGGTGGGTATGTGGCTAAGGAGGACAACATGGTCAGGTACTTGGAAAAAGTCAAGTCGTTAATCGCGACTTTCAGTAAGTTTTCCATCAAGCAGGTGCCAAGGGGCGAGAACAAGAAAGCGGACGCTCTTAGCAAGATCGCATCTACGAGCTTCGCCCACTTGTCTAAACAGGTTTTGGTGGAAATACTCAAGGAGAAATCTATCACGGAAGGGGAAGTAGCCGCTATAGTTGAGGAGGAGGGACCTACGTGGATGACCCCAATCATCAACTATTTGACTAATGAAACCCTTCCAGACGAGGTAAAAGCAACAAGACGCATCAAAAGGAAGTCACAACATTTTGAACTCCGAGAAGGCATCCTTTACAAGCGCTCTTTCTTGCAGCCGTGGCTGCGGTGTGTTGGGCCGCGCCAGGCGGCTTACGTCATTAGTGACATACATGAAGGGTTGTGTGGCATGCATGCAGGCCCACGATCCGTGGTAGCTAGAGCCTTACGAACAGGTTATTATTGGCCCACCATGCACAGGGATGCGCGCGACATGATTCGCAAGTGCAACGATTGCCAAGTGCATAGGCCAGTTCCGCGACACCCGCAGCAGGAGCTTACACCTATCACGTCCCCATGGCCATTTTACAAGTGGGGAATTGACATTGCAGGACCATTTCCTGTAGCTGCGGGGGGGGGGGGGGGGGGTTAAATTCTTGATTGTTGCAATAGACTACTTCACACGATGGATAGAAGCCAAGGCAGTCAAGTCTATCACAGGTAAGCATGTCAAAAAGTTTGTATGGGAACACATCGTGTGCCGTTTCGGTCTACCAGGAGAAATTATCTCGGACAACGGCAAGCAGTTTACGGACAACCCATTCAAAGATTGGTGTGCATCATTGAACATCAAACGGCGCTTCGCGTCCGTTAAGCATCCACAAACGAACGGCCTTGTCGAACGAGCAAATAGGAGCTTGGGGAATGGAATCAAGGCGCGGCTGGATGAACGACAGGGCAAATGGGTCGATGAGTTGTCACACGTGCTATGGGCACATAGAACCATGATCAAAACAGCCAACGGAGATACTCCATTTGCATTGGCTTACGGCACTGAAGCCGTTATACCAGCAGAAATAGGGATGCCTACCATCCGCACGGCGGAGGTTAACGTTGTCACAAACGATGAACAACTGCGAATCAACCTGGATCTGTTGGAAGAGAAAAGGGAAATAGCAGCCATCAATGAGGCTAAGTCCAAGGCTAAAATGAAGGCTTATTATGACGCCAAGGTCAAGGGTGTTTCTTTTCGACCGGGAGACTACGTCTATCGTGCTAACAAAGCGAGTCGAGTGGAGAATACAGGAAAACTGGGCCCTAAATGGGAAGGACCGTATGAAGTCACTGAAACCTTGGGACGAGGCGCGTACAAGTTACGTGATATGGATGGCCGCGACCTAGAGCGCACATGGAACATCTCCAATCTCAAAAGGTGCTATCTTTGAAAGCTACGGCTTCCGCATGGGTACTTCGCTATAGGCGGTCTTAATAAAGAACCATGCGGGTTATTTGTTTTGTTTGTTTCTCTTATGTTTGTTTAAGTTTCCTTTCTTGTTTTTAGGACTTGTCGTCATTATTCAAACAAAAGTGTAAACGTTCTAATAAAATGCCGTGGTGCCTAGCTAGCTCCACGGCCTGTTTCGTGCAAATCATTTTCTTTTCTTTGTTAGATTTTTTGTTAGCCGTATGAATTTTACTTGTATTACAATATGCCATGTTTCATTCATATGCATTCTCTCAAATTACCGTACATGTACTATACGCCCCCAGGTGGGGTAAGAGGATTAAGTGAACCTACTAATTCAACTTGCCGCGTAAGAGGGATGCAACCCCAGCCGCACGGATCATGTATCCTTACTAGACACCTTACCCACAAGACGTTGGGGTAAGTTTCATATGCTATAACCATACGGTGCTCCGCATAGCAAAGACGCACGTCGCATGTCTGGTAAATTATAGACTTGTATGTATTTTCTTTGTGTGTAAGACGTGATATATCATGCAGTATTGAGCTACAATATTTCAAACACAAGTAAAAATACACAGGTTTCCAAACGTATCAAAATTGTTGTGGTTACTCACGGACTTATACGAAACACAAATATTGTTAGCCGTGTACATGCACGGACGAATAGAAACAATACATATTCATAAATTACAAAACAAAAGTGTCTGATCATGAAAAAGGAGCATCCTAAATAGAGGGGAGAAACCTACCCATTTCTGCTTGCTCTTTGATCAGACGCGGCAACCATTCATCACTTTCTCCCCGCTTCTGGGCTTGAGCCGCAGTTCTTTCCAACACCACACCTAAGGGTTCCTCGTCAAGCACGACCCTGGTTACGTCCTCATATATAGGAAGGGTCAGAGTAAAGGAAGCATTGGAAGGCGTGCTAAGACTGAGCTTTTCCATAATTTCAGTGTTTGGGGCATCTTTGGTGGCCTCCAGCTCATCCAGGAATGGGTAGTGTAGATCTTGCATCGCGGCCATGGAAGCAGTCATCTTGCTGGCAGCTTCAGGTTTAAAGAAGGTATGACGAGCGATGTCTCCCCCCTTTGTGATCAGCTCAGCGACCTCAACCATCCCTTCGTGTCATCCGTGGTCAATACCATCAGATACAAGGTTGGCGAATTGTTGTACAAAGGACGGGGCCTCTAGCACCTTCATGACGGCTAGGCGTGCTCCATACCCAACCATCCACCTGCGGCCGGCAATGGCTGTTAGCAGTTGGGGGCATAGTACGTTGTCACGCTCAGCGGTAAGGGCATCAATCATCAATTCTTTTTGGGCAACTGCCTCTTTCAGTTCTTGGATGACGGCCCTCTCCTCAGCAAGGTCTGTCTGCACTTTTTCCATGTTTTGGACGACCAGGTGCGCGTCCTCTAGTTTCTGGTTCAGCACGTCTACTTGGCTGGAGTACGAGTGGGCAGAAGCTTCCGCCGTGGTTACCTATAGAAAAAAACGTGTTAGCACATTCATTTTTTAAATATGGGGGACGCGGCACGGACATGTACCTTGGTGTTTGCAGCATCTAGTTGAGACTCGAGGTTGGTTACTTGCTGATCGTATTCACTCGCGCGGGCTGACTGTTTTTTGATGGTCGCCTCGGCATTAACTAGTTGGGATTGGAGGTCAGCGATCAGGGCTTCATTATCTTCAATCATTTTTTCCCTCCGTCCAACTTTCCTCTTGAGAGAGTCAACATGCCCAAGCGCGGCTTCAAACCTAACCCTCATTGAGGTTCCCATCGCCGTTTGGTGTACCAGCGTGCCATTATACTCATCCGCCAAATCCGCATGACTGAGCGAGTTTACCTCTTGCACCAAGCTTGGTGGTATGCAGTTATTGAGGTACTCCCGGCACTCGTCAGCGTTCCTCAATTGTGACGCCGTGGTAATAGTCCATACTGGGTTAAAAGGTTGGGGGGCGCCGGACGTGGGGAAGTCTTGGGAAGCTATGGGTGAACCATCTTCAAAAACTGGGCCGGACCTTGTGGGGGCCGTGGGGTTTTCTTCCATTGCTTTTCCTTTCCCCTTATCCACTTGGGTGTCAGAAGGAGGCGCGGCACCAGCCTGGTTGTCCCTGCGAAACAAGTATTACGAAATATCTTAAGTATTGCTTACAAAAAAAAAAAAACTTGTCATTCTTACATATGTAAGATGGGTTCTTACATATTGCTTCTTGCTACTTCGGAGGCGGTTGGGGCAATTTGGGTGACGGGATCGACATGAGCGGCCCGGTTAGCCTCGGAACCCTGGGTAGCACTCCCAACAGATTGATACATGGGGTGGTCTTCTCGAAGCCTCTTGGCGGGAGCATTGTGTTCGCCAATCTCGATCGAGGCAGTCCCTCTCGCACGGTTGCCTCTCTTCCGGGTACGCCTGGCGATGGGCTGCGTTGTTAGTTCAGCGATCTCCTCCTCGGCTTCCTCCTCTTCTTCTAGGTTGACATGTTGTTGCACTTCATCATCATCATCGCCCATCAGTCGGCGAATGCTGGAGTCGGTTCGTTCAATATTGTCCCCCTGTTGTTCCCTATGTGGTGAGGAGGGCCCGGCCCCTCCTTCGTTCATCTGATTGTCACCATCGCCGTTGTCTCCATGCTCCTCGTCAGAATGGGGATCAGGCACGGCTTCCAAGGCAACCGTCACGGGTCGGGTGTGCTCGAGAAGGGGTTGTTCATTTTCACGGAGAGGACGGAGACCTTCCGGCACAAGCCTTGGATCTCCCTGGCGCAACAGTCCAAAAAAGTTCATTTCTGTCCAGCACAAAACAACAAATGTTAGTTATTATGCAAATACATGTATACATTCTTTTTGGCGTACGGATGATTAGCCTACCTTCGCCCTGCCTTCTCCAAAAAACGGGATACCTATTGGAAGGACCAAAGTAATTGCGGCTAATTCCTAGCAAGCATAGGAATGATTCGGGTAGGTTTCTGTGGAATCCAGTCCTATTTAGATCTAAATCTTGGGAGTGACGAGGATTGTATGTACTTGTGTGCGGCTTGGGGTCGTGCGGAATTCTAGTTCTAATGACATAATCACCCGGCCATACCACTGCGTCAATAAAAAAGTAGTGATCATACCAATTTTTCAGTGAATCCATTGGTTTGTTGTGTGATTGGGGACTGTTAGAGGCTCGTTTTTTGAAAGATACCCAACCGTTCACTAAGTTGGGGGTATAAAACAACCTAAATAACTCTACGGTTGGGGGGATTCTCCTAGCACGGAAAAGAATCTCAAATTGGCTAATCTTACAGGCACCTATGCAGTGGAGCTGACTAATGTGTACATCATAATATCCTAGCAGATCTACGAGAAAATGGGTGAAAGGGATGCGGTAATTAGCCGCATCAAACAGGCGAGTATAAAGGCCTATCTTACCCGCTGAAGCCTCAGTTATGAGGTCTCCGGCGCCAGGAAGTGAGGGGTGTAGGTTGGTAGGGATGAAGTAATTTGTACAAAAATGGTTTAATTGGTCTTGGGTCATGACATTTAGCACGGATCCAATGGTAGGGCTGTTTCTATGAGCCATTACTAAAAAAGAGTGTAAGGACGTGGTGTTCTAACCTGCGTGTGAAGGGATCCGTGCGTATTTGGTTCAAGCTAGGAGGAAAGCTTTAATGGCAGAAATGAAGGTTATAAACTGTGTGTTTTACACAGCCGTAGGGGTGGCTTATTTATAGGGTTGCCTCATGGGTCACAGCCTGTTGGATGTGTGACACGTGTCTGCCACTATTCTTAATCGTGTGGCAAGGGGGCAAGTGGCAAGTGAAACGTCAGGTGGGACCCACGGGTCATATCTGATCCACACGTTTGCACTGCTCAAGGTTCTGACTGTCTGCACTTTTGTCAGTCAAACAAGTCAGATGAACAGTTGTTCATGTCGGGTTATGCGGCTCTTACGTAAGACTTGACATTTAATGGTATATTTAATTTGTCTCGGCTGTTATGTATGGCTGAAGTAGTGATAAGATAACTTCTTAAGCCAGGTTGCCACGTACGGCCAACATAAATTCTTGAACAAATTGGTCCTTTGCTATGGTTTCCTTGGTACGTCCGGGAGCATCTTTGTAGTCTAGAGGTTCCACCTACGGTTGTAACAACTAGACTGGGGGGACATGATGACGTATAGTCCCCAGCCGGGTCATGGACCCGGCCCAAGGGTACTACCCGTATCCGGCCCATCACAGATGGGTGGAATAATGTCAGTCAGGCTTATGGGCTTGGATGAACAGTAACCGCACACATGTGTGCGGCCCACGGCCCGGTACGGCCGACACGGCCGACATAGGGTTAGACAGAATAATATTCTGTCTAGGAATATCTTTACCCCAATAAGAGAGGATATTCACTACCAGAATTAGAAGATAACAATCATTCTAATTTTGGTGCTTATCTCTTCCTTGGGGCCGAAGGATCAGTGAAAGCCCACTAGGGTTTCACTGCCTATAAAAGGAACCCCCAAGGGTTCCACAAAGGTATTACGACTTATACTCTAAACTCACATAAACCTTAAACCGATTACTTACTCTCACGCCGGAATCTAATCGTGGGAAACATTCCCACGATAAGCCTAACGCGTGTTGTTTAGTGTGCAGGATCCCAACCAAACGATTCACTTGGTGCAGGAGCCGGAGCCCAGCCAACTCGAATTAAGCCTAATTCGGGTCTAGCAAGGATCAACCAACTTTTGCATCAACAATCTACATTTGGTATCTACATACTCGACGATGCGACTACTCAAACGGCGACTACCGCTCTTTCGATAGAAGACGGGTCAACAAATTGAGGAGGAGCAATTGTCAAGCATTCAGAATCTTCGATGCCGAAAGTGCCAAGCTCACTAATTGGTGTCAAGACAACTATACCAATCGTACATGTGGTGTCAAGAGATGACTTTAGACGTGACGAGGCGACCAACATTTGCCGACAAGAACCATTTGATCTTATCATATGATGTTCTCATCAATCAGGTCCAACCTTGTCAATTCATTATTATATGGTGAATATGTGATCATGTTACAAATCGGTATCATATCTCATAAATTGGTCTCATGAAGATTAAATGAACTTGCATTTTTCTTCCCAAAAACTTTCTTAAATTTTTTATTAAATCAATTGATATTAAAAATATCGATTAGGTTAATATTTTTAATATGGGGGAGAAAATGTGATTTAATATGGGAAATTATCACAAATGGTTTGACTTAAGGGGGGGAGCAAAATGGATTGGCTATATCAAAATGGATTTCATGGTGACATATACTTACCCTAAACCCATTTATTTCACGACGTTGAAGATTGTGGTGACATAAGGATGGTAGGATAGGTTAAGTCCAATGATTCTTCCAAAACCGGAGGAATCTTCCCAAGGACATTCCATAGCTAGAAATAGTAGTCCTTAGGAAATATGGGGAAAGATTGTGAACGTAGCTGAATGCCGACCAAGTACTTAAGTTAGCACTGGAACAATCACAACAAGGTGCTAGTTATGACGTATTGGTAAGCATTGAAGGGGTTGAAGAATGAAAAAGAATTGTAAAGATAAAGGGTCTAAAGAAAGAACCCTCCTTACAACCTTAGGCAGAAACCGGGTCAACACATATGCTATTGAGATCATTTTAATGATGCTCGATATTGAAGATAGACATCATGGACCCAGTGATGCAATGCACAACCCATCACCAGCTAACTCAGATATCTCTTAAAAGGTATTTGTTTTATTCACACGGAGACAACGCATTATCTATTGATTTATTCACTCCGAATAAATTGGTATTGAAATGGTGGCACTCCTCTCCAGCCTCCGATCACTAAAATCCAAAATGCACGATCGAGTCTAGAGCCATTTGTGATCATCAAATATCTCATTAGGACACATTTCCATATTTCCTTGCTTCTTCACACTCTGTGAAAAGTAAGAAAGATATTAAAGAGTCCTACGCAAAATCTTCATGATCTTGCCTGAACATCCGAGTAATACGAAAGTATTTACAATGAAGATGGAAATCCTTCTTGAGCGAACATTCAAAAGCTCATGGTAGGTGACTTGTGCGATTCTCTATGAATCAAACTTGTGATAACTTCAAAGCAACAATTGTTTAATTCTTAATTGAATTTAAACACGTTCTAGGCCTCTACGCAATATCTTAGTGATTTTGCCATAACACTCAGAGTGACACCTTGGTGTTCACAGTGATGAGTGGAAATCCTTCTAGTGTTAACCTCAAACAACACTTGGTAGGTAACTTGCAAGATTCAATATGAATAAAGCTCGTGACAACTGGAAAGAAACGACGGTGTGATTCTTTAATGAATCAAACTTGTTCTAGGAATCAGAATTGACGGCTTCAATCATGCGGATAATTTTATCCAAATGATTCACTCTTTATGTTCGCAGTCAGCTTTGGACGGTCGAGTAAAGAGAACGGGTTTACCCACGAAATCTTGTCAAGGAGATTTTAATTAAATCTACCTGCCACAAGTACGATATTTTATATCGTCCAACGGTATTCACCGACTGGAGGTAAAATGCTACTGAATTAGAATGAAATGTTCAAAGCCATTTCGTTCGTGTCTACTTATGTTGCGGCATTTGAAGACGGTGGCGTTGCGGAATCCGAGAAGAAGTCGTCCCCGCATGCTTATACTTTATGCACTTAATACTTCATTTAATTCTAGAAAGCCTAAAAGTCAAGTCTTCCGTTGTATCAAACTTTGAAGCTTTCAAGAATTATGAAGGTATAAGTATGTGGGACATGAAGTCACGAGGAGGCGGATATCACAAGTGATGGATGCACAAGATCAAGGCAAGAGACTAATGCTAAAGTTTGATATCAAAGATCACATCAACATGTTCACTAGAAAAGAAAAAGAAAAGAAAGACGAAGACTACGAGCTCAAGACAAGCATAGTATGCTAGGTTTATTTTATTATTGTAACTTGGGTAACGCCCTTGTTTGAAGTGACCTCCCTTAGGGGGAGATTATTGGAAATACGTTTTACGTATTAGAAAGGATCGGTCACTCCAACAATAGTCTAAGTAATAGCTCGTAGTTTAGTTTTACTAATATTAAACAACTAAGGCCATGCCAAGCCTACAACTTGTGTAGGTCGGCCCAACTTGTAAGCCCAAGCCCATCTCATGGGCTTGGGTATATTAACCCTCTTCTTTGATGGAGAGGGTGTGGATTCATTCATTTTTCACATAGTTATTACTTTCTCTCTCAAGAAGTGTGTGTGATTCTACCAACTTTCTATCTCTTTCTCTCCCTAAAACATAAGCTAGATTTACAATATCCTTCGATCTCCTCTACTTAAACGTATAACCAAAGTTAAAGTTTAAGCTCCAATCTAAACGTTCATATGCATCTTGGCTATGTGGTTTAGTTGGTATCGAGAGAGAAAGGTTTTCCAGATTTTTTACTCTTGTATTGGTTAACCCTTTCTCTCTCAATGTACACTCCTTTTATAGGCAGTGTAAACTAGGGTTTGTATTTGCATGTTTCAATGCATGGGTTTATCCAGTGGGTGGTTGATGCGCATGCTGGATAAACAGTACAAAGTACATATTAAACTATTCTATAAAAGATAAAGGTTGTACTTATATCTAAGTATACAAGCAACCTACTTTGACTTAAAGTTATCTTTTCCTGCCTAATGCAAACCATCATAATACTGAAGAGTCTTCAGTATCCTATAGGAGATCGACATCATTCAGTTTGGTATTATCAAACCAAACTGAACTGAAAGCCCTTCTTCAGTCCTTGTTCTTCAGCAACTAGACCGCCTAGTATCTGAAGCGAAGACTCCTTTGTCTTCTAATTTAACTGGAAGGGGAATGCTTAACGTTCTTCAGCTACAAAGTCTTCAATAGGAACTTTGTTCCTCTGGTCATCCTTCAGCAGACTGGCCTTACTGCTGAGCATGAAACACTTAGGGGGGTTTTATATTCAAATCCTAGAGTTGCTTCAGGTTCAATAAATACTGACCCAACAATCTCCCCCTATTTGGATATATAAATAGCCTAAGTCTAATGTCAGTAGTAAGTGAGCATAACAACTTATTCTTACTTGCACTAAACAATTAAATACTTATAAACATCAGATAATCATTTATTCATGAACATTAAAAATTACAAAAAAAACAATACAAATGATTATTCAATTCTCCTTAGGCCTAAGTTCTTAAATTATGTGAGTCTGAGTTAATGGATCTGAGTTTATGTGGTCCAATATAGCAAGCAAGCACATGCTGAAGGTTTTAGCAGCATCAGTACGTCCTGGACCTCCATGCTGAGAGTAAAAGATCCTTTGAACATTCGAGAGAAGTTCATTTTTCATTTCATCAAGGTCACTTATGCCCACAAAGTCTTGACGTTCTTGATGATTGAACATTATCATTCCCAGTTCTGGTTCGTCCAGTACATGACCAGGGAGATGATTTTGAAACTGAACAAAGCCTTTGTATTTCTTAGTAGTGACAAAGATGTCACCCACTTCAGGTTGTACCAGATTTGCTCTTTTGTTCAGCTCTAGTATAGGATCTTGATCCTCCAGAGAAACTTGAGTATTGATGTTCAGAATCTCACCCAACTTTCATGATTTCTCATAAAGTGCTCAATTCTGGTGCGAACTTCATCCCATCTCTTGGATTTCCTTTTCTCGATCTTCACACTCATTTCAATCCACCCAGTGTAAGAAAGTTCTTTTCCTTGGAAGTTTTCAATTATCTCATCAGTTCCATCACCCCTATAGAACTTGAGATGGATATCACCTCTGCTGGTCAGCATATCAACGTTGGTGATTGGTGAGATATTTCTTCTGTTCAGCCTTGTTATACAAAACTTTTCATATAACATTTTCTTCTTGAAAAGATTTTCTACTTCAGCTTCCCAATTTGTTCATACAAGCTTAGCTTCAGATCTCTTAGCTTTTCTTCTTGCTGAAGCTTGTACAACTTGTCAAGTTCTTCCTGAGTGGCCACCCCAGCTTTGATCAGTCGATCATTCAATGTATAATCTCCTTTGTTCTTGGGTTTAAAAGGGGGTGAGCCACTATCAGTTGTGTCTTCACTTGTGGTCAGCTCATCCATATGATCATTCTTGGCTGATGACTCCCCCTTACCCTTTGCTGGGCTCTTTTCAGTAATTGGTGTCTCATAGACAACATTTTGTTTCTAAGACTTCTTTTGGGCATGTTTCTGAAATAGCTGTTGGATGGTGTTTTTCTCCCCCTCAGCAGAAGACTGCCCAACAGCTTCTGATGACCCACCAACAGGGAAGAAGCCACAAAGATGATCAAGAGTGGCATATACTTTGGCCAGCATGGCTGAAACAGTTTCAAGAGCATTTAATTTCTGCTAAACCTCATTAGATATGGTCAGCTTTTGTTTCTCCAGCAACGCCACTTTATCTTTTATCTTGGACACAGAATCACACAAAGCATTAACTTGGCTAGGGACTGGTGTGAATTCTGGTGGAAACTCCATGGAGGCACTGTTGATGGAGTCCATAAGAGATGACATCTCTTGCTTTAAGGAAGTGGTGGTGGCCACATCTTTGACTAGTGGCTTCAAAGCAGCAATGATGACATCCTTGATTTGTTCAGCAAAAGGAAGAATTGGTCTTGCTTTGAGAGTTGAGATTTCAGTGTCAGCAAGCACCTTTTCTTCCTTCACTCTAGTCACCTGTGATTGAAGAATCAACACTTGATTTGTTAATTCTTTTACCTGTTCAGTTCTGGGGGATGGTGGCTTTGGTGTTGCATCAGCAGTCTCTTAATCACTGTCATCAAGGTTGACTGGAATTCTTTCACTGAACCCTAACTCCTTTTCCAAATCATCACCAGACATGTTGAATACAAATGAAGGCAAGTGTCCCACCTTGGCGCTAGTGGTGAGATTCACTTCCTTGGGTGTCTTCTGAGTATCACCTCCAGTGTGAGGATCAGTTTCAAGTCCTTCACCATCAGGGTTGGTTTTACCTGATGGATCCTGAGAAAGAGTCCCTGATAAATTAAGATCAATGATAATGTTTTTGGTTCCTGCAGTAGGACCCTGTTGTGGGGGAACTACATCATTAGAAACAGATTGGACAGGGTCAGGATCAGTTGTTGGATTTGCTGACACATCATTCCCTGATGCAGACTCAGAGTGACAAGTGATAAGAATTGGTAATGAATTATGAATTGTATTCAGATTTAAAGTACTTACCAATGATGACTCCACACTACTGAGCTGAGGGTGAGCTGCATCTTCACCCTTCTCTCTTAAAGAAGTTGAGAGAGGGGTTGCCTTCTGGGCCTCTTTATGCATGTCACCTCCAGCAGAGACTGAAGGTGACGGCTGGCTTGGGTTCTTGTCCTTGGCCAGGGACTTATTCTTCTTCAAAACATGGCCTTGGGATTCATCAGCAATCTTCTTTGAGGAAGATTGTGTGAGGGCTTTCCTCTTTCTGGACTCACGTCTAACCTTCTTATTATTAACTAACGTTTGCTTCTGACGAGGTCCAGATGAAGCTCCAGGCTTTTCGCCTTTCAGATCCCCTTCTCCAGTTAGAGGAGTGTCTTTTGGAGCTTTGTACACTACTGGACCATCTGCTGAGCAGATGTCCAACATGGGTTGTGTAAGAGGAGGATCAATGGTGCTGACTGGAATGTTCCAACGAGTAAGATCAAATGGTCGAAAAATTAGTTTATCTCCATTGATTGTTGAAAGTTCATCACCAAGATAGTCAACAAAGAGGAGAGATAGAAATCTGGTGTAAACAATGTTTTTCTCTCTTGTCTTTTTCTCCAGTTTCCCATAGAGATCTTAAAAAGTAATCCTCCCAAAATCAGCTTTAATTCCCTTGGCCAGACAGTATAAAATAATAGCATCTTTTTGGTTGATCTGGTCAAGGCCTCCAGTTCCCCCCCCCCCCCAAACATTCAATAAGAATGGACATCAACATCTTCCACCTTGGTGGCAAACAACTTCATTTTAACCCCCCTTTCTCAGTAATCTCTTCAGTATACCCAATATCTTTAAAGAATTTTTTAACAATCATAAAATCATAAGGTATAGCCTCATAATCACTAGGGTTTTCCAAATAATTTAGACCCAAAACCTTTCTAAATAATTTTAACCCAAATCTACCATGAATCTCAACCGTGGTAGAATCAAACACAATGGACTTTTTGTTGTTAGAAGCCTTTGCTGTGAACCAAAATTCTTTTAGGACATTTTGAAACATCATACCAGGATCCTCAAATAATGCATACCTTAAAACACTTTTGGACAGACTAGTCAAAACTTGTTCCCCAGGAACAAACTGAATGGATTCAGGTTTGAGTAAGGTGATGTTGTTGGGTTTGAAGAAGATATCATCAATGGGATAGTTAACATGGGTAGATGGGTTGAGAGTGATCTTAGCAATCTTTGGGGAATAAGATGATTCAGCCATTGTTGTTTATGTGTGTGTGTTTTAAAAGAGAGAGAGTTTGTGTGTGTTTTTTGATGAAAAGATTTGTAAGCGTGGAATGAAATCCAATTGTAAGAGATTATATAAAAACTTGAACTGATTTGTAAAAAGTTTTTAAAACCATTTGAAAAAAATTATAAATCTTTTAGGGTTTCTTTTGAACATTTGGCACAAACTTTCTCATTAATGTTCTGCAAAAAGGTATGATTTTCTGTTGCTTTGAACAGTGAAACGCCCTATGTGTCAGGGAGTTGTTGACTGTGGATGGAGACGTTTGAAATTTCCTTAATTAACAAATGACACCTTTTGAAAGAATGTTTATTTTATTCACAAGAAAATTCAATACCATTTAATACTTTTCATCACATGATTGATTTGTTTTAAATGTTGTTGCTCAGATATGTTGAAGCTGATGGCAATACTTGTGAGCTTTAGTACGTCAGATGAGGCGACAAAACCCCATATACATGTTCACATAAGTGAACAAGACATATGACATTGCACGTTCCTCTTCTCAGGCCTAGCTACTCAGTTGTATTAAAATTTTGTTTAGCATTTGCTGAAGGAACCTTTTGATGACTGGTGATCTCAGCTTCAGTGAATCAGATAAGGCGACATGTCACACCCCACCACGGCGGAATATGGGGCGCGACGTATGGATATCATCACAACAATAGCGTATCTATAGAGATAACTAAATGAAATGGAAGTATCATAAATGGTGACCCAATGTCATGAAGATATCACAAACAATGCGGGCGTCTAGGTAAGTAGGTACCAGTCTACCTCTTACCAAAGACATACAATTAACAAATAACAAACATATAGGTGTCTACAAAGTATCACTTATTCAAACATTAGTAAATACTAAGAGGGAGGAATCACCTAAAAACGACACTAAAATCTGTCAACATTAAGTTGGTGAGAACATAGGTTTAAGTTATCAAAACATCTTAAGAAACCTTGTCAACCGTTGTAAATAAGTTGAAGAAAACAATTTATCATAATGGACCATAATGTGATAATCATGTTACATACAACTACAAACAAAGCACAATTATATTAGTCAAGAACACACAATAAGAACAATGCACCACACTATAACAATCAAGAAGTATCCCGTCACACACACAAGAACAATGCACCACACTATCCGGATCTTTTCCACACCACTAGTGGAAGATGAACCATATCCCCGTCGAGATATCTTGCCTATGAAGAGACGATGCACAAGTACTCAGGACGGATCGTGCCCCACGCACCATACACATCACAAATGGTCCCATAGACGCCCATACATCTACGTACCAAAACCAATCACAACCCAAACAAGATTCACATATCATAACACATATCAAAGCACATATGAGAACACATAAGCACGCATGTCACATAATAACACATCTATGTCCAAATATTTATAAAAATATAGTACCAAAACATTTTAAGAACACCACAAGTGTCATCTCCATCCCATACTAGAAGAAAACATTAAAAAAAACTCAGTGAAAATGGGACTATGAACTCACCTGATAGCACAGCAAGCTAGCACTCCTGCAAACCTATAAAATTATACACGACACCCTTAGCTCAGTTCCTAACACCCAAGTTAAGTAAAAATCAAGGATATGAATCTAATCCCCCAATCCACACTATCTAGTTCTCCCACTACAAGCTATTCTATACGTAAAAATCCAGTTTTTCCCCAGTACGGTTTACTAGTCACGAAACGATCACATGAAGTGAACTTAACACCACACTTGGCTCCTAACCTACTGGATTTATGTTGTTATATGATCTAAGAACTCCAAAAACCAATTTTACTTTCTACTTACACGTTTAACCCTTTCGTTTAGTCTCTACGCCAAAAGTCGTTTTCACCAAAACTGATTTACTGTACATGCTAAATGTTTGTCACCAAAAGCCCGACCTAAATACCATAAATTTTATTGAAAACCTCCAGTACTTTCATATATATTATAAAGAGTTCCCAAATCAAAAATCTTTGGCAATCTCATTCGTTTGGTTAGGTTTTGAGTCAAATTCTCGAAATCCAAATTTATTCCTGAACAGCATACTTATTTTGTAAAAATTGTTTGACGACCTTCCCGAACTCCATTTTCAATCAACCTTATATTTTTAAGAAGTAGACTCTCTGAAATTAATTTAAAAAAAAATAAACTCGACCAAAGGTGCTACCTACTACCCGGAACAGTCGACACAAGACAACCCTAAAAATCAAACTGTTTTACGCGTTTATGCACTAACCCTCTAAACATCATTAATTACCCTTAAATTATTAAACAAGAACCCTAAAATTATTAATGGATCTTAATTACTATATTTTCTAGAAAATTAATAAAACCCTAATCATCTCAATGATGGTAAATTAACATTACAATCATGATTAATTAATAAAAACATGAATTATATTAAAGTTAAATTGATCACTTACCTTGAATCAAGAAAAGTTAATAAACCCTAATCATAATTTTGACTCCTCTTGATACCCATGGAATATTTAGACTGATTGTAGGTTTATTTAGGGTTATTAGTCGTTTTTAGGGGTCTAGGGGTGTTTATATAGGTCTTGGTAACCTTCTGGACAAGTTTAGCCCCAATTAGGAGTTTTAAATGGTAATTATCCTATTTTTATTAATTTAATTATTAAAATTTTGGCTATGGGACCCACAAATTCGACTCCTCTCTGTGTTTTATCATATTTACACTCCCCCCTCCTATTTTATGTTTACTTATACTCCTATACACTTTCGGGTCCAAACCGGGCACCCTTTGCTAATTTTTCGACTTTTTACACGATTTTCGAACTAGCCCTCATTTCTAAAAGTTTCTAAATATAGAAAGTAACTCTAAAACTGATCCTAAACATATTACATATACGTAATACATACATACAACATACGATACGTAAACGAAACCTTATAAAAACGATACCCGAACTTTTCTACAGTTCATTTTTGAACTCATTTTATTTTATTTCATTTCATTTCCAACTTGTACCATGATTTACACATCATGTAACTCATTTAATTATTCCTTATTCCCAAAATCACTCATAAAAACATATAAAATATATTGTGCACACAACCCAACACATAATTAGCGGTTAACGGGTGACAACTGACTCGCCAAAACCCGAGTTGTCACATCATCCCCTCCTAATAGAAATCTCGTCCTGAGATTTACTCCTAAACTCAAACTTATTCTCAGCAAACAAACGAGGATACATATCCCTGATAAAATCCTTCACGTTCAAGCATGAACTCTGTTTATACTAAATAATCTCAACCAACAACACATGAGCCTTAACCGTCTGCGAGGAAACTTATTAAAACCATAAAGTTATGTAATCAACCTAACTAACTCTCGCAACTCATCAAACAAGAACTGTCTTGAAACCAAGTTAGGAGCCATCACATAACTCGACGGGTTTAAAACTGCCACCCCGATTTCAGTCTTACTCATAAATACCATAAATCAAAACTCATCAAATATAACCACGTATTCCAAGGTCTAAAGAACTCTCAAATTACATCCCAACTCATCTCTATGTTAACCCTCCAAGTGTTCATTACCCCAAAATACCAAAAACACGAGTTTAAACCATGTTGTCCGAAAATTAACCTTGACCTCGACACTTGTACAATTAATTAGACTTAGCTACTGACCTCCATTTGTTAAACCTTCTGAATATTTGAAAAGTACGTTTCGAGTACATAATTTTAGGCTTTTGAATCACCCAAAAAGCTTTAAAAACGAACAAGTTATGACCAGAACGATTTTTACCTAAAACCTGCCTAGGCATTAGCGACAGTATCTGACAGTTTAGCGACAGAATTTGACAGTTTAGCGACAGTTTCTGCCTACTCCGATTTATACCTAAAAAACGATTTTAAACCCTAAAACCCCTTATTAATTACCAAATTCAAGCCCTACTTTATTTTAATTTCAGAAAATTAAAACTCTCACCCATCATATGATTAAATACATGATTTTAACATATTTAATCTAATAAGAAAAAAAATTCTAACTAAAGAGCAATAACTTTAGGTGATCAAAACCAAAATATTTTAAAATAGACAAGCCATGCTTAAATGTAAAAAAATTATATTCCACCTTATTTTAAACACGTTTTCGACACTTTACCCTTATTTTATCGACTACCAACAACTATTTTTTTTTACTATTTGCAAGGTTTATTTTTTTTACCATGTAAGACTCAAAACAAAAGATTTCGTTATTCCAAAAAGAAATCTCCACCCTCTCAATAGCCTCTACACCAAAAGTACCGTACAAACAAACACGTGATATGAGGACTCGATAAATGCGCTACTACAGAAGTTGAACATCCCAAAGAGAAAAGAGCTAGAAAACCATCCTAAGAATACAACCGATAAGTAGAAAGGATATATACATATATAGACATAGGCGTACATACACTCAAATCCATCCAAAATATACTGTACAAGCATGTATTAACCCTCTTTCATGCAACCATACTTAGGAATCCATTGATGTCGTGGTACTTGTATAACTATGTTGGCCACCATACTTATACCAGTCCCCTTTCACTAATGCACTCCCTCCTATGATGACACTTATAAGAATTAATACTACACATAACACATTAGTCTACCATCTCAAATAAGCACATAAATCCTACAACTCACATAAGCACATAATCCTCAACATAACATAAGGTCCAAAATTCCAAGTATCAAAATAACGTAGCCAATGCATGAAACACATAAACTCGTAATTCATCAGAACCAGTGTAGACAAAATTCAAAATGTATAAGGAACATGAAAGCATAATTAAACAAAATCCAACAATGACTAGCGTATACGACTATGGTTCAACCCGCACTAGTCAAAACTCGTAAAGAAAATAACATGTAGCTAAGTATGAACTTACTATGGTCAATTCGTACTAGTCAAAATATCGCAATAAATAACATCCAAACACATCAATTAATATAAAATGCACACATACTCCTATGACGCCTATATGCACGGACCCGTAAGCTATAGACTAGGCTACGCGACTAGGCAACCTAATTCTCTATAACCATTGTCTCTGATACCATTCTATCACACCCTACCATGGCGGAATATGGGGCGCGACGTATGGATATCATCACAACAATAGCGTGTCTATAGAGATAACTAAATGAAATGGAAATATCATAAATGGTGACACAATGTCATGAAAATATCACAAACAATGCGGGCGTCTAGGCAAGTAGGTAACAAGTCTATCTCTTACCAAAGACATACAATTAACAAATAACAAACATATAGGTGTCTACAAAGTATCACTTATTCAAACATAAGTAAAGACTAAGAGGAAAGGGATTCCTCCTAATGAAATCCTAGCAGCCTCTAGACTCTTGCCACTTCTAACTCTCCCGATCAATCGGGATCCGGGGGAAAGAAATTCATCCTTCATAACTACCTCACTAGAAAATGACACTAAAATATGTCAACATAAAGTTGGTGAGAACATAGGTTTAAGTTATCAAAACATCTTAAGAAACCTTGTCAACCGCTGTAAATAAGTTGAAGAAAACAATTTATCGTAATGGACCATAATGTAATAATCATGTTACATACAACTACAAACAAAACACAATTATATCAGTCAAGAACACACAATAAGAACAATGCACCACACTATAACAATCAAGAAGTATCCCGTCACACACACAAGAACAATGCACCACACTATCCGGATCTTTCCCACACCACTAGTGAAAGATGAACCATATCCCCGTCGAGATATCTTGCCTACAAAGAGACGATGCACAAGTACTCAGGACGGATCGTGCCCCACGCTCCATACACATCACAAATGGTCCATAGACGCCCATACATCTATGTACCAAAACCAATCACAACCGAAACAAGATTCACATAACACATATCAAAGCACATATGAGAACACATAAGCACACATGTCATACAATAACACATCTATGTCCAAATATTTATAAAAATATAGTACTAAAACATTTTAAGAACACCACAAGTGTCATCTCCATCCCATACTAGAATAAAACATTAAAAAAACTCAGTGAAAATGGGACTATGAACTCACCTGATAGTACAACAAGCTATCACTCCTGCAAACCTATAAAATCATACACGACACCCTTAGCTCAGTTCTTAACACCCAAGTTAAGTAACATTCAAGGAGATTAATCTAATCCCCCAATCCACACTATCTAGTTCTCCTACTACAAGCTATTCTATACGTAAAAATCCAGTTTTTCCTCGGTACGGTTTACTAGTCACTAAACGATCACATGAAGTGAACTTAACACCACAGTTGGCTCCTACCCTACTGAATTTATGTTTTTATATGATCTAAGAACTTCAAAAACCAATTTTACTTTCTACTTACACGTTTAACCCTTTCGTTTAGTCTCTACGCCAAAAGTCGTTTTCACCAAAACTGATTTTCTGTATATGCTAAATGTTTGTCACCAAAAGCCCGACCTAAGCACCATAACTTTTATTTAAAACCTCTAGTACTTTCATATATATTATAAAGAGTTCCCAAATAAAAAATCTTTGGCTATCTCATTTGTTTGGTTAGGTTTTGAGTCAAATTCCCGAAATCCAAATTTATTCCTGAACAGCGTACTGTTTTTGTAAAAATTGTATGACGATCTTCCCGAACTCCATTTTCGACAACCTTACATTTTTGAAAAGTAGACTCTCTGAACTTAATATATAAAAAAAAGAAACTCGACCAAAAGTGCTACCTACTGCTCGGAACAGTCGACACAAGACATCCCTAAAAATCAGACTATTTTACGCCTTTATGCACTAACCCTCTAAACATCATTAATTACCCTTAGATTATTAAACAAGAACGCTAAAATCATTAATGGATCTTAATTACTATATTTTCTAGAAAATTAATAAAACCCTAATCATCTCAATGATGGTTAATTAACATTACAATCATGATTAATTAATAAAAACATGAATTATATTAAAGTTAAATTGATCACTTTCCTTGAATCAAGAAAAATTAATTAACCCTAATCATAATTTCGACTCCTCTTGATACCCATGGAAGATTTAGACTGATTGTAGGTTTATTAGTCGTTTTTAGGGGTCTAGGGGTGTTTATATAGGTATTGGTAACCTTCTGGACAAGTTTAGGCCCAATTAGGACTTTTAAATAGTAATTATCCTATTTTTATTGATTTAATTATTAAAATTTCGGCTATAGGACCCAAAAATTCGACTTCTCTCTGTTTTTTTATCATATTTACACTCTCCCCCTCCTATTTTATGTTTAATTATACTCCTATACACTTTCGGGTCCAAACCGGGCACCCTTTTGCTAATTTTTCGACTTTTTACGTGATTTTCGAACTAGCCTTCATTTCTAAAAGTTTCTAAATATAGAAAGTAACTCTAAAAGTTATCCTAACCATATCATATATACTTAATACATACATACAACATACGATACGTGAACGAAACCTTATAAAAACGATACCCAAACTTTTCTGCAGTTCATTTTTGAACTCATTTCATTTCATTTCATTTCCAACTTGTACCATGATTTACACATCATGTAACTCATTTAATTCTTCCTTATTCCCAAAATCACTCATAAAAACATATAAAATATATTGTGCACACAACCCAACACATAATTAGCGGTTAACGGGTGACAATTGACTCGCCAAAACCCGAGTTGTCACATGACAAAACATCATATACACAGTCACATAAAGTATGATAGACACATGAAATTGCACACTCCTTTACTAAGACACTGCTACTTGGCATTAATCAAAATCTTTTATGAAATGCTAAACCTTCAAGCTTCTTCAGTGAATGCTGAAGGTTCAGGTTTTGTATCATCAATGTTCAGCATACCAAGCTCTATTATCAATCTTTTGAAAGTTGGTTCATCTAGTGGTTTGGTGAAGATATCAGCCAGTTGATACTGAGTGGGGATGAAATGTAATTAATGTCCCCTTTCACAATATGATCTCTGATAAAGTAATATCTGATATCAATGTGTTTTGTTCTTGAGTGAAGGACTAGATTGTTGGATATTGCAATAACATTAGTGTTATCACAAAAGATTGATACCTTTTCATATTCTATGTCATAATCAGCCTGTTGGATTTTCATCCAAAGGACATTGGTACAACATCCAGCAGCTGGCAGATATTCAGCTTCTGCTAAAGACATGGCAACTGTTTATTGCTTTTTAGCACTCCAACACACAAGTTTGCCACCTAGCAATTGGTAAGAACCAGATGTGCTTTTTATGTCCATATTGCATCCAACATAGTCAGAATCTGAATACCCCTTTAGATCAAAACCTGAGGATTTGGGGTACCAAAGACCTAGACTTGGTGTACCTTTTAGGTACCTGAAGATTCTCTTTACAGCAATAAGGTGTGATTCCTTTGGATCTGCTTGGTATCTTGCTCAAAGGCATGTAGAGAATTGAATGTCATGTCTACTTGCAGTTAAGTACATGAGTGACCCAATCATACCTCTATACTAAGTCTCATTGACTGATTGTCCATTGAGATTAGGTCCTAAGTTGTTAGGGGGTACCATTGGAGTCTTCACTGAAGCACAATTGATATCATACTTCTTCAGCAGATCCTTGACATATTTTTCTTGATTGATGGAGATGCATTGGTCAGATTGTTTAATCTGAAAACCAAGGAAGTATGTGATTTCTCCCATCATACTCATCTCAAAATTGCTGGTCATAAGCTTGGCAAATTGTTTGCAAAGTTTCAAGCTTGTTGAACCAAAGATGATGTCATCCACATAAATTTGTACCAGAATGGTGTCAGTTTTAGATTTATAGATAAACAATGTGCTATCTATTTTTCCTCTAACAAACTTATGTTCAATGAGAAATGTTGAGAGAGTTTCATATCATGATCTTGGAGCTTGCTTTAGTCCATACAAAGCTTTGTAAAGCTTGTAGACATGATTTAGGTATTTACTACTCTCAAAGCCAAGAGGTTGTGTAACATAGACTTCTTCTTTTAGGTCAGCATTTAGGAATGCACTTTTGACATCCATTTGGTATATGATGAAGTTCATGTAAGTGGCATAAGTAAGGAAGATTCGTATGGCTTCCATACGTGCAACTAGAGCAAAGGTTTGATCAAAATCAACACCAGGCTCTTGACTGAATCCTTGGGCCACCAGTCTAGCTTTGTTTTTTGTCACCACATTGGTTTCATCTCTTTTGAGCTTGTAGACCCATTTGGTGCCAGTGGTTGATTTACCATATGGAAGAGGAACCAATTTTCAGACTTTGTTTCTTTCAAATTGAGTTAGTTCCTCTTGCATGGCATCCACCCATCCATGGTGTGTGAGTGCTTCAGAGACCTTTGTAGGTTCAATTTCTGAGAGAAAGTTTGTATAGAGGCATTCTCTAGATGAAGCAGCACTCAGTTTCTTTGCCATAGATCTAGTGACTCTTCCTTCACCAGGATTGCCTATTATGTTCACCAGCTGTATGTGACTATTATTAGTCCAAGATTTTTGTGGAGCTGGAGAATAGGCACTGGTATCATGATTAGAAATAGAACTTGGAAGTCCATGACATGGACTTGGACTTGGATTATCTCTAGTGTCTGCTGAAGGATATTCAATATACAAAGGTTCAATCAATGGAGGGCTTCCTTCTTGGTCAGAAGCAACACATCCAAGACCTAATTCCCTAGAGATGATAGGAGAGATTTGAGCAAAGGGCTCAGATTGTTCATCAGCAGCTTCATATGATTGATCATTTTGATCATGTGTGTCAGCATGCTGATTGTTTTAAACTTGACCATTTTGGTCATTTGTGTTACTTTGCTGATCATTTTGATCATTTTGAGACTGATCATTATTTGATTGACAGCCATCAGTATTTGATACTGATGGATTTTCTTTTGTAGGACTTGTAATATCTTCAAATGGATCAATATGAGGGACTTAGTTGCTTGTTTGATATCCTTGAGAAGGCTCATAATGTTGAAATTCATCAGATGGATAATTGTGAGATTCATGAATATAAAGTTCATCATCTGATGGATTTGTAAATTTGAGAGCTTTAGAACTTTCATTGAATGTGATGTGATAAGTTTCTTCAATACATTGTCTTCTTGTGTTGAAGACTCTATATGCCTTAGATACTAGAGAGTATCCAAGGAAGTAACCATCATCAGATTTTTCATCAAACTTTCCAAGGTGATCCTTGTGATTGTGAATGAATACTGGACACCCAAACACATGTAAGAATGAGATGTTTGGAATTCTCCCCCTGAAGACTTCATAGGAAGTCTTCATGTGTCTCTTCACAATGATGGATCTATTTTGAGTGTACCAAGCAGTGGCTACAGCATCAGTCCAAAAATGCTTAGAGAGAGCAGATCCAGCAAGCATTGTCCTTGTTGCTTCAATCAAAGTTATGTTCCTTCTTTCAGCCACACCATTTTGTTCAGGTGTGTAAGGAGATGAGAAATTTTAGGAATTTCCTTTGTCATCACATAATTTGATCAGCGTTTGATTTCTGAATTCAGTGCCATTGTCAGTTCTGAGTTGTTTGACATGAGTGTCATTTTGATTTTCAACTCTTTTGATGAAGGACATAATGGCATCTGGTGCATGGCTTTTCTTTGTTAGAAAATATACCCAGGTGTACCTAGAGTACTCATAAACAATGACAAGTGAATATTTCTCATGACAAATGGCCCTAGATGATATTGGGCCAAATAAGTCCATGTGAAGCAAGTGAAGACTTTCTTTGATTGAGAAAGTTTGCTTTGTTTTGAAACTAGCCCTATGGTGCTTCCTCCTTTTTCACATGTTGAGCATGGTTTGTCCTTGGAATAGACAAGTGAAGGAAGACCAATAACAAGATTTTCTTTTGCCATCAGAGTTATTGTTTTGAAATTAAGATGTGAGAGCCTCTTATGCCAAAGCCAGTTGGTAATGTTGGAAGCCTTAGCAAAGAAACATGTCTCCTGAGTAGAGTTCATGTTCATGACATAAACATCTCTGACTCTAGGAGCAATCATCACAATTTCATGATTAGAGTTGAAGATTGTACCTTTTTTTTGTCATCAAACAGCACAAGATACTTTGCATCACAAAGTTGACTTATGCTGATGAGGTTGTGCTTCAATCCATTGACATATGCTACCCTTGAGAAAACTATACCATTGCATTTTACTGAACCAAATCCTTCAGTAGTAGCTGATGAGTTATCACTAAAAACAACTTTAGGACCTTGTTCCTCCTTATACTTGTGCAGATAACTTTTGGTGCCAGTCATATGCCTTGAGCAGCCACTATCTAGGTACCAAATAGGCTTCCTGAGATTACACTGCACAAGTTAAGGAAATGGTCAATTTTGTTTTGAAACCCACCTTTGTTGGGTGGGGGTTTTAGATCTGGAAGGTGTTCTAGATCTGGAGGGTCCTCTGGATGAGGATGTGTGTGATTGCTTAGAAGAAGAAGAGGTCTGAACAACTTTTGCTTTCTTAGCCTGGAGGGCTTCACCTCTTCTGAACCACTCTATATGATTGTGATCAGATGTAGTGTGGACATTGCTTCCACAAGTTTCACAACATTTGGTAATAGAGTTTGGGTTTCTTGGTTTAATACCTCTTCTGAGTGAGATAATTCGATTATGTCCATGAGTGTCATGGTCATAACTTCCACAAATATTACAAACAGGGTAATAGTGGCAGTCATCTGAGTGATGATTGCCCATACCACAATGAATGCGTGGTGGGAAAGGCATATTGCGCATGGAATGTGATGCTTCAGTATTGTGAGCATCAGCACTAGTTTTGGCCAGCATATACTGAGTATGTTCACAAGTGCGATGATCAGTCCTCTCACATTTAGTACAATAAATTACTCTTAGGCAAGTTTCAGTGAGATGGTTGTTTAGACCACTGATGTGAGTATAATCGTACACGTTTTAGGAAAAACGCGTATGAGTGGCAAGTATTAAGCGTTACGCTTTAGGAAAAACGTAAAACCGAATAAATGCGGGTTCGTTCTCGAAGGAGGTGTGTGTATTAATGTGCCAATATATAAAATAACAATGTTTGGATTAGTGACGTTTTTGGTTGAGAAGAGAAAAATTAAAGACGAGCTACGACTACGATTTAAAGTACGACGTTGACGTAAAACGCGAACGTAAATACGTAAAACGTGACAAAATTAAAAATTAAACCTAAAAATTAATTAAAAGATTAAACTAAGTCTAAAGTAATATAAATAAGAATAAAAATCCAACAAATATATTTTAAAACCTTTTATTAATTAAATATTCAATTTTTAATGCTAATTAAAGCCCAAAAATTAAATATAATTAACAAAATGCCCAAAATATTATTTTATTGAACTAATAAGTCACTTATGTTATTTAAAGACTAAAAACTATTTTTTCTAAATTTTCAAAACTATTTTTCTGTTTTTAAATGACTAAAAACTATTTTTAAACTAAATAATCATAAAAAATAATAAAATAATGCAAAAATTAATTTGACAATTTTGAAAATCCTAAATTATACTAATGAAAAATTAGAAAATTGAAAAAGTTTGAAAAATGTAAAAATTTGCACTAAAAGACAAAACAGTTTGGAATTAAAACCCTAATTAACCTAATTTAATTATAAAAAATAATTAAAACAGTGAATAGTAAATATTTTTTAGCTAAAAACCTTAAATTAATTTTCTAAATCTAATAAAATTTTAAAAGTGAAAAATAATAATTTTTTTACACTAGATTCCAAAAAACAGTAATTAAAAAGTAATTTAAATTAACTATCTAATCTAAAAAATATAGAATGAACAGTAACAGAAAATTAAATTATACTGAAAAATCAGAAATTAAAAAAAAATAATGGAAAAAGTTTGAAGTGCTAATTCCTATTAAAGCCCACTAGAGACAAAAAAAACAAAATGTGACAGTGACACTTGTGATGGTTTCTGTCTTTTAGCTGAGCAGTACAAACAAATAGCCTACCAGTGGGAACTTGGTTCCCACTGCTCCCTCAGAAAAACGTGGGTCTGGTGCTTTTTGGAGCTATAACTTTCTTGTTGCTTGGTTTCTCTTGGGTACAAAGGCACCCCCACAACCAGTTGGGTTGTGGGGAGTCAGATAAACAATAAAAACACAAGGTTCAATACAAATAAACCACAAAAATCCCCAAAATACAGTTACTGTTGGAGGCTTAAGGGCTGTGAGAACTATGACTGAACTATTTGGCACAATGATGAATTTCTAATGGCCAAATCTATCACATAAACATACCAAGTCACTTAAAACTAATCTAAAACCCTAGAGGGACCTATATTCTAACAGATCATGCAAGATGGTGGGCAAAATTAAGCTAAAACAAACAGATAGATGAACTTTCTGATTTTAGCTAGGTTTTACCAAATTTTAGAGCATGCACTTGTTTAAATCCTATCTAAATTCAACACTAATAGCTGATAACACCCTAAGCTAGCATTTAAAGTATGTCTAGACAATTTTTCAACCTAAAGCTATCATAAAACCCTAGCTAACACTCAAATCCAAACACTCCCTAATTTTCTGAAATCAAAATTTTTCAAGCAAGGACTAATCAAAAGCAAACCAAACTGAGTTCCTATGATCTAAACATGCATATTAGGCTCAAATAAATATAAACTAACAAGATAGAAGGACAAATAGGCAGCCTTTCAAAAATTGAACAAAATCACACAAATTCATGAGAATAACATTAAGGAAGGTTCAAGCCAAACCTTGGGCTGAGGCCATTTCCAAAATGAGTTCTGAGCTTGTGAGAGATGGTATTCAAGTAGAGAGGGCTTGTTGTGGGAATCCAAGGCAGGACCCCAAGCCAAATATATCTTCAACCAAAAAAAAATGAAATGGATGGAATGAGAATTGTCTTGAACCTGCACAAGCACAATCAAACAAAAAAAACACTTCAAGCTTGAATAACTAACACCAATGAGCTTGTCAAGGCTTTTGGTTTTGGTTAATTCAAACAGTAAAAGGTAAGCAAAAAAAAAACTGATTTTTCAAAATCTCTTGGTACCAACAAAAACTTTTAAACAACTTGTAAAACCCCTTTTTAAATAAACTTTAGTAACTGAATCCAAGACAACACACCAGGCTCAGTGATTCCACTTTCACTTCACCATTGAGCTTGGGTGTTAACTTCTGAAAGTTAATAAAAAAAACGTCCAAAACAATTTTTTGAACCACAACTCTTGAAATCTTAAACCCTATTTCTCAACTGAATTAAAAGATTAAGCTACTGAAAACAATGAATGGAACACAGTAATTGCAAATTTTAAAGAAATACTCTAAATATTCATTATCTAAAAAGTTTTTACAAAATACTGGAACAAAATACAAGTCACAAACCGACTTTGTATTTATACTAAGTGATAGAAGAATCTAGATACAAAAACAAGAGGAAAACCCTAGCAACTAGAATTCCAGGAATGCCCTTGGTTTGATTCTTGAAAATGGGTCAAATGTGACCCATGTGATCTTTGTCCTTGGAGAGTGATGTGCCAGGCTGTGTTGGATGATCAGGGCCGTCCATTTCTCCTTAGGGACCAAGTTTGGAACCTTGGCCGTTGATTTTCTGAAAAGATGCCATTTTTGCCCTAAATGGTGAAGCAGGGGAGCATGGGGGACCCTTTTGGAGGTCACGGGATTGGTGTTTTGAATGTGGGATGTGTTGAGGGGGACATTAATCTTTATTCTGGACAGTTAGGGTTAAAAACCCCTTGGTTTAGATAAGTAACGGGATTAGGGTTTAAGGGTTTAAGAAGGATGAATAGTACGGTTTGATTCAGCTTTGGGTTAATTAAGTTTCAAAAAAGCGTTTACCACCAAAAGTATTCAGTTTAAAAACTGATTTAATAAATAAAGTTGGGTGGATTTGTGACATGGCAGATTGGGGAGAGGTGATTAGGTGGTCAAAAGTCAAGGGTGAGGTGTCAGCAGGTGAGTGGAGGGTGAGAGAATGTTTGTCTGGACAAAACAAGCCCCCCATGTTTCATTCTTCATTCATTTCCTTCTTTAATCAGCCAAAAATGGTTTTCCCATTATAACAAGTTTCATGTACTTGTCAAATATGGCACATGGCATTTCCAAACTTTTAACAAGGACCATTTATGCAATTTTGACCATTTCCAAGGGCTTTTCTTGTACATTCTTGATATTTTAGGGACCCATTTGTAATTTTAAGGTTTTACAAGGGTATAAAATGACAAGTCTTCAAAAGATGAGGGACCATTCTTACCAATCTTCAATTCTTCAAGGACTTCAAAGGAAATTCATGATTCGGGTCCGGTTCTTTGTGCGGCTTCGTTTCCCGTGTTCGTTTTTGCTTGATTCCTTTGATTTTTTGGTGAATTCACGATATCCGTACCTGAAATACACAATAAACAAACACAGGCATATTTTGGGGTATTTTGATGATATTTTAAGCGTTTTAAGCCCGATTTGGACGATGAGACTATGTATAAATACAGTCTCATCACTCCCCCATACTAAAACATTGCCGTGTCCCTACGCAATGCTAGAATTAAGTATCGTAGCACTTCCAAAATTCATTTTATGATGACTTTTATTGAAGACATAAATTTAAATAAACTACTACTACATGCGTTTTAGACATAATGTATTTTTTCATCACGAGAACGTGACTTTTGGGATCATAGAACAAGAACACGTGAATGCTTCGTTAGAAATAATTTCGTCGTCCTCGATTTTCACCTAATTCCATGCTAAACGTGTAACGAGATCATTGTTATTATAAGTTAGCAACACGATCACATCTCATGAGTGTTAATTACACACCTAAACTCCCTTATTCCTACTTGGTATCTCTTATATTTTATTATGTCTTAATGATCACGAGGATACATCATTGACTTATGCGTGAATAGAGATTAAGTCTAAAAATAGAAACTTAACGGTGTAACCAAAATCATTAAATCAATAATTCACCCCAATAGACAACGATGTCAAAAAATTAAGTCAACAAGAAGGATCGATAAACACGGTTTTATAACGGTTTTGAACATGAGACTTATTACCAAGACTTTTATACGCCCCCTAATGGAAGGGCCTTATTATCTTTGGTTTACCTCCATCTTTTATTCAACTTCGCCATGAAGCTTTTATTATGACTTCGGTCTTGCCTTGCCTTTTATTATCCGCCTCATCGGTGGTTTTATTAGCCAAAGACGTATATCCTCACGCTAAAGCGAATTTTGGATCTTTAAAGCTTCGAAGATTAAGGCTTGATTCACTTTCAATTTGGGCATAGATTTTTCGGCCTTGTGAGCTTCAAATTTTTGCTTAATTTAGGTGAGCACTTGAAATCTTATTATTAGGTGAAGCTTTCGATTATTCGGGTGCCAATACTTCAAAACCGTGACGCTGGCGATACCTTAATGTTTTCCCAATTTAATTACATGGAAGCTACCAAAACAAATTAGAAACCCGACAATAGTGACTAAACCGCCAAATCAATATTTATTAACAATTTATTATGCAAAAGCGTTGGGAGAATAAGCTAATAATTACTACACATAAGATCGTGACGATTACGAGACTTATAAATAACTCTATCATTTCTCGTCCTCATTTAAGAGACTTAGCCTAAAAAGTTAAGGAATCAAAGCTAAGTGCTCAACACGCACGGTCGAGTCAAAAATTACTCTTGTTCTCACCATCGGAAAACCTACATTCGTGTCTTAAACACTTATGAAAAGCAAGAAAAATTTTAAATTTGGCCATTTTTAGCCTTATTTTGCAACAAAATGATAACAAAAAGATGAATATTGGATTGCGTGTTGACGTAAGCAAGGTGAAGTATCTACTCACCCCCCATACTAAAACTAAACATTGTCCTCAATGTTTCGAGTCTAGGGGTGTAAACACCCCCATACTAGAGACGAAGTCGAATGCTTAATCTCGAGCATGGAAAGGGTAAAACGAATAACCTAAAATCCGTTTATGAATTATGCTAATAAGATAAACGTTAGAACATAAAAGGATATCATCGGATATCGGAATCTCCAAAGGCAACGATCGAAGCTCGAGTGCTACGTAAAACGAACACGAGAGGCTTCAATGATGACGATGAACCTAATGAATCACAATCACAAACAAACACGAAACAAAGGTTGGAAGAGCACAAGTCCCCTCGTTACATTAACTAAGAAAGCGATAATATTTACAAGGATAAGCATGAGAATCTCCCACGAGGTACCTTGTTTTTGATAACCGAGTCAAAAGCTCGACTCGAATCCCCATAAATGTGATCATTTAGGGATAATCATGGTTTGGTCATTTTTGGTGGGGCTTACATGATAAACAATGCCCAAAAGTACATGGAGTACTTTAAAAACCCGATACACGTATACTGGGGTCAAAGATAGCGTCTTCGTTTTCGGATGAAAGACGAAACAACGCTACTTCAACACAAACCCCAATGGGGTAGAAGAAAATAGATGAGAAGTAGAAAGGTGGGGCAATGGGTAAGTCAAACATATGAGCTACTCGAGGTAGACTCACACCAAGCAAACGAAAAGATTTTCCATTTATTACATCGGTGGAAGACCGAGATTTCCCTTTACAAGCAATTCCGGGATCGTAAATCTCGTCCTCGGTGGAGAAATGGGAGGGAACATTTGGGGCTTCCCCCACACTAAAACCACACCAACCATCGTCAAAAGGAGTAGACGAGGTGGTAGCACTCGTATAACGCGGTGATGACGGAGTTAAACATGTAGAAAAATCTTTTAAAACATTTTTAAAATCTTTTCCTTTTTCATCGTTTAAAAACTCTTTATGAAAACCCGATTTGATAATGTCGAAAATATTTGGCGTGTCAAATTCAAAATCAGTCGTGCTAAAAATCCTCACATTTAAGTCTTTGGTGGGAGGGGGTGGCGGATTATATAAGTTCTCAAAACGTTTGTCAATAAAGAACACCGCCCCTCGGGGTCTACATACTCGTCATCCTCATGAACGTCGATCTCATCGATTACTTCATCAAAGATAGGCTTGTCAAACCAAGGTTTGTCATTCCCCTCCTTGAGTATCTTAGAAACTCTCTCGAAAAGATCACGATCAAGCACGAAACCATCATTCTTTTGTGGGGATCGTTGATAAGTTAGATCCTCACGAATGTGGTAAACGTCATTCTCAAATGAGGAGTGTTTATAAGGTAACTCCTCGAGAATGGGATTTTTAGTGGTCACATGAGTTGGTTCGTCATCGAAAATAAGACGTTCCAACTCATTAAGTTCATCCTCGATTTTGGAAAGATCAACCTCACTCGTAGGTGGAAGTGGAGGCATAAGAGCTAGATTTCGTTCAATGATTTCCTCAATCTCGGGATCAAACTCATAATCATCGTACTTCACATGTTTCTTCTTAGGAGAATCAAAAATTGCATGTGGATGTCGAAGTACGTGATCAATCTCGGCAAAATCGCCATCGTCATCGTCAAAGAAAGAGTCGATGTGAGCACTCACAACCATGGTCTTACAAGTCGAATGACTATGCTTAGGTGACTTTTCTAGGACGAGAGGATCGATGTTGATAAACCCTTTAGCCTCAACGGGTGTTGGGCTAGGCAAAGGAGGCACTTCGATGGAGTTAGAAGTTGAAGCCTCAAAGACGTGGTCCTTCGAAGGTGGTGAAGACGAGCCCATATTGGTCTTTGTCGTGATGGCACTAACGTCGCCCTTCGGAATTGGTGTTTCACTTGTTTCGCTAAAAACATCCCAAAGTGAGTTTTCATCCATAAATTTACACATACCCTTTTGAATTAGGTACACGTATTCTTTATCATCAAAATCATCATCTTTAAAACCGTTTTTCTTAATTCTTTCAAAACATGCGTCAAGCTTCATTCTTTCCGCTAAAGTAAATATTTTGAAATCATTAGAATTTGAATCATTAGGTTTTGAAACCTCGGTTTTTTTCATTCTCATTAAATCCTTGGGATTTTCTAGCGAAAAAGTCTATTTTCTCATCCCCATATCTCATAGTAAGTCTCCCCTCGTGAACGTTGATTACGGTTCGAGCCGTCGATAAGAATGGTCGACCTAAAATAATGGGACATTTAGGGTCACACTCGTAATCGGATATAACGAAATCCGCGAGAAAAACAAACTTTCCAATCCTAACATAGACATCCTCGGCTATTCCAATTGGTATAAGTGGAGTACAATTTGCAAGCTCGATTGTCATATTCGTGGGGGTAAGCGAAGGCAATCTCATAAATTTACAAAGAGAATGAGGCATGAGATTGATGCTAGCACCTAAATCGGCAAGGGCTAAACATCCCTCAATCTCGGAAAAATCACAAGGTAGTAGAAATTGGCCCGGATACTTTTCCTTTCTCGGCATACGCCTTTTGGGTTTTTTAAGAAGGATCGATGCACAAGTTTCTTCAAGGGTTACTTTGGTAAGGTCGACAAAGCTCTCTTTTTGAACCGTGGATGGAATTTGAGGTACACGAGGGTGTGCACTCTTTTCCTTGGTCGCCACGTTCACCCCATCGACTTTAGAACAAGAAGACGTCTTAGAAGTCGAGGGTTGAGAGGGATAAACAACACGGAATCCTTCAAGGTTAGGGGTAATCACACGACCTTTCTCACGAGACGAGGCGGCTTTACATTGCTCCTTCGGATTTGCAACGGTGTCACTAGGTAACGAACTCGATGACGCACCCGAGGACTTGTTCATTATGGCCGAAAACATCTTTTTAATATCAATTTGCCCTTGCTCAATCTTCGTGTTTTGCAATTTCAATGTATTAGAAAAGTCATTTTTCAAAGTACCAATTTCTCCCTCTAATCGTCTCATATTAGCCTCATTCGTTTTCATGTAATTTTGAAAATCGTTTGACGAACTATTTTGATTTGAATTAAAGTTCCCTTGGTTTTGATTGTTTCTTTGAAAATTTCCTTGATTACCACTTGAAAAATTGTTGCCTTGATTGTTATTGTTTGAAAAATTCGAGTTTTGATTATTGTCTCGATTTTGCCAAGTTATATTACGACCTTGATTATAACCTCTTTGATTTTGATTCGAAAAATTTCCTTGTTGATTATTTCCTTGAAAATTGTTTCGATTTTGAAAATTGTTGCCTTGGTTATAATTTCCTTGTTGTGATGGACCCGCGTTAGTTTGATTTTGAAAATTGTTGTTTCCATTTAACGCACTCACATTCGACGTTTGGCCATCCGTAGCCACACACTCGTAATAATTATGAGGTCCACCACAAAACGTACACGAAACCTCAACCGCTTTCACCGTAGCGGGAACGTCTTTCTTTTGCATCTCAACGAGAAAAGACGTAACACATTCGTCAACTTGTCGACTTTTGCATCAACCCTCTCAATGTCGCGATTAGAATTACTAACATTGGCGACATTGGCAACACTCGGTGCGTTGCGGAGTTGGTAAACCTTGGATCGGTTTTCGATAATTATCAAAGCGTCTTTCGGAGTTTTACACAAAAAGTTGCCACCGGCGGCGGAATTCAACGAATCTTGTTCTTGAAAAATAAGACCGTTGTAAAACGTATCGATTTGGTGCAACTCGGAAAAACCATGGTGAGGACATTGCCTAAGCAATTCCTTAAAACGATCCCACGTGTCTCTAAAAGATTCATTCGGTTTTAGCTCAAATTTCGTAATCTCGTTTTTGAAAAACGTTGTCTTAGACGGTGGGAAAAAATAATTAACGAACTTGGAAACGAGATCCTTCCACGTAACTATAGAGTTAGGTGGCTCTTTCTCGTACCAATCCTTGGCGGCACCATCGAGCTAGTACGGAAAAAGCATAAGCTTGACGACATCGGTGTCAACGTTCTTAAACTTGCTCGTGGCTAAAAGACGATCAAAATTCCAAATATGGTCGTGAGGATTATCGGCTTCACGACCTCGAAACTTCGTAGCTTGGATTAACGAAAGCATTCCGCTCTTAATCTCAAAATTCTCCGCCTCGATAGCGGGAATTACGATCGCGTCTCCATAACCCTCGGTGGGCGCTTGGAGCAATTCCATCATCGAACGATTATCGGCCATCTCCTCTACGGTTTCTTCAACAACGATATTAGGAACGTCGGTTTCTAACTCTCGTCTACGTCGTCGATTCCTTCGATTACGATTGCGTCGATTCGAAGCTTCACTAGAATTGGAATAATCCTTCGATCGAGTGCGCATGCACTAAGCGTAGAATGGGTGGTAGCAAAGAAGATTCTTTTTGTGGTTTTTCGATTTTTTCAAATTTTTTTTTGGTTTTTGATTGTTTTTTAATTTTTTTGGATTTTTGAATGTATTACGTAGACACAAATCTACAAATCTCCCCTCGAATCGATCTTCTCGATTAAAGGAGCCTCAATGAATGAAAACGATCACGTGGAGTGAACGTTCTCGATGACTTTAGAACGTTGGTGGAACACCAAAACGTTCAAGAGGGTTTAATCTTGAAAACACAAGCAAATATATATGATACATAGATAATACTTGGGCGGCAAACCCTCGATTAGCCTTCTTTCTCAAAACACGCACAAGCAAGCGGAGGAAACGAGGCGGCGCGAAGCACTTAAGAGCCTTTTTCCTTTAGGTCGTGAAATACAACCGCCTTATACCCACCTTATAGTTTGTGTTAATTGAAATTAAGCCTCACGAAAGTATTTATCTATTTTGCCTTTAAACTTTTGCTTTAGATTCGAATACAATGATCGAGTGATGAAATCCCGAATCAAGGTTGCGTTTTCACGCTTTTGGAGTACTTGTATTTTTATTGTTCTTACGTAGATACAATATAGTAATAATATATTCACAAGAAAAACGAAAACCAATATATCTACAATATAGTAAAGATAGTTGTGTGTTTAACTTAGGAAAATTAAACACGATTTATTTGGATATTATACTATAATAGATAAAAATAACAAAAATGAGTATGTACGATATTCACGCTTTCCAAAAAAAATGAAAAGCTAAAACGCACTACTCACACAAACACGATACTAATAATGGCAACACTAAACACCTCCCCGGCAGCGGCGCCAAAAATTGATGTGAGTATAATCGTACACGTTTTAGGAAAAACGCGTATGAGTGGCAAGTATTAAGCGTTACGCTTTAGGAAAAACGTAAAACCGAATAAATGCGGGTTCGTTCTCGAAGGAGGTGTGTGTATTAATGTGCCAATATATAAAATAACAATGTTTGGATTAGTGACGTTTTTGGTTGAGAAGAGAAAAATTAAAGACGAGCTACGACTACGATTTAAACTACGACGTTGACGTAAAACGCGAACGTAAATACGTAAAACGTGACAAAATTAAAAATTAAACCTAAAAATTAATTAAAAGATTAAACTAAGTCTAAAATAATATAAATAAGAATAAAAATCCAACAAATATATTTTAAAACCTTTTATTAATTAAATATTCAATTTTTAATGCTAATTAAAGCCCAAAAATTAAATATAATTAACAAAATGCCCAAAATATTATTTTATTGAAATAATAAGTCACTTATATTATTTAAAGACTAAAAACTATTTTTTCTAAATTTTCAAAACTATTTTTCTATTTTTAAATGACTAAAAACTATTTTTAAACTAAAATAATCATAAAAAATAATAAAATAATGCCAAAATTAATTTGACAATTTTGAAAATCCTAAATTATACTAATGAACAGTAGAAAATTGAAAAAGTTTGAAAAATGTAAAAATTTGCACTAAAAGACAAAACAGTTTGGAATTAAAACCCTAATTAACCTAATTTAATTATGAAAAATAATTAAAACAGTGAACAGTAAATATTTTTTAACTAAAAACCTTAAATTAATTTTCTAAATCTAATAAAATTTTAAAAGTGAAAAATAATAATTTTTTTACACTAGATTCCAAAAAACAGTAATTAAAAAGTAATTTAAATTAACTATTTAATCTAAAAAATATAGAATGAACAGTAACAGAAAATTAAATTATACTGAAAAATCAGAAATTAAAAAAGAAAAATAATGGAAAAAGTTTGAAGTGCTAATTCCTATTAAAGCCCACTAAAGACAAAAAAAACAAAATGTGACAGTGACACTTGTGTTGGTTTATGTCTTTTAGCTGAGCAGTACAAACAAATAGCCTACCAGTGGGAACTTGGTTCCCACTGCTCCCTCAGAAAAAACGTGGGTCTGGTGCTTTTTGGAGCTATAACTTTCTTGTTGCTTGGTTTCTCTTGGGTACAAAGGCACCCCCACAACCAGTTGGGTTGTGGGGAGTCAGATAAACAATAAAAACACAAGGTTCAATACAAATAAACCACAAAAATCCCCAAAATACAGTTACTGTTGGAGGCTTAAGGGCTGTGAGAACTATGACTGAACTATTTGGCACAATGATGAATTTCTAATGGCCAAATCTATCACATAAACATACCAAGTCACTTAAAACTAATCTAAAACCCTAGAGGGACCTATATTCTAACAGATCATGCAAGATGGTGGGCAAAATTAAGTTAAAACAAACAGATAGATGAACTTTCTGATTTTAGCTAGGTTTTACCAAATTTTAGAGCATGCACTTGTTTAAATCCTATCTAAATTCAACACTAATAGCTGATAACACCCTAAGCTAGCATTTAAAGTATGTCTAGACAATTTTTCAACCTAAAGCTATCATAAAACCCTAGCTAACACTCAAATCCAAACACTCCCTAATTTTCTGAAATCAAAATTTTTCAAGCAAGGACTAATCAAAAGCAAACCAAACTGAGTTCCTATGATCTAAACATACATATTAGGCTCAAATAAATATAAACTAACAAGATAGAAGGACAAATAGGCAGCCTTTCAAAAATTGAACAAAATCACACAAATTCATGAGAATAACATTAAGGAAGGTTCAAGCCAAACCTTGGGCTGAGGCCATTTCCAAAATGAGTTCTGAGCTTGTGAGAGATGGTATTCAAGTAGAGAGGGCTTGTTGTGGGAATCCAAGGCAGGACCCAAAGCCAAATATATCTTCAACCCAAAAAAAAATGAAATGGATGGAATGAGAATTGTCTTGAACCTGCACAAGCACAATCAAACAAAAAAAAACACTTCAAGCTTGAATAACTAACACCAATGAGCTTGTCAAGGCTTTTGGTTTTGGTTAATTCAAACAGTAAAAGGTAAGCAAAAAAAAACTGATTTTTCAAAATCTCTTGGTACCAACAAAAACTTTTAAACAACTTGTAAAACCCCTTTTTGAATAAACTTTAGTAACTGAATCCAAGACAACACACCAGGCTCAGTGATTCCACTTTCACTTCACCATTGAGCTTGGGTGTTAACTTCTGAAAGTTAATAAAAAAAACGTCCAAAACAATTTTTTGAACCACAACTCTTGAAATCTTAAACCCTATTTCTCAACTGAATTAAAAGATTAAGCTACTGAAAACAATGAATGGAACACAGTAATTGCAAATTTTAAAGAAATACTCTAAATATTCATTATCTAAAAAGTTTTTACAAAATACTGGAACAAAATACAAGTCACAAACCGACTTTGTATTTATACTAAGTGATAGAAGAATCTAGATACAAAAACAAGAGGAAAGCCCTAGCAACTAGAATTTCAGGAATGCCCTTGGTTTGATTCTTGAAAATGGGTCAAATGTGACCCATGTGATCTTTGTCCTTGGAGAGTGATGTGCCAGGCTGTGTTGGATGATCAGGGCCGTCCATTTCTCCTTAGGGACCAAGTTTGGAACCTTGGCCGTTGATTTTCTGAAAAGATGCCATTTTTTCCCTAAATGGTGAAGCAGGGGAGCATGGGGGACCCTTTTGGAGGTCACGGGATTGGTGTTTTGAATGTGGGATGTGTTGAGGGGGACATTAATCTTTATTCTGGACAGTTAGGGTTAAAAACCCCTTGGTTTAGATAAGTAACGGGATTAGGGTTTAAGGGTTTAAGAAGGATGAATAGTACGGTTTGATTCAGCTTTGGGTTAATTAAGTTTCAAAAAAGCGTTTACCACCAAAAGTATTCAGTTTAAAAACTGATTTAATAAATAAAGTTGGGTGGATTTGTGACATGGCAGATTGGGGAGAGGTGATTGGGTGGTCAAAAGTCAAGGGTGAGGTGTCAGCAGGTGAGTGGAGGGTGAGAGAATGTTTGTCTGGACAAAACAAGCCCCCCATGTTTCATTCTTCATTCATTTCCTTCTTTAATCAGCCAAAAATGGTTTTCCCATTATAACAAGTTTCATGTACTTGTCAAATATGGCACATGGCATTTCCAAACTTTTAACAAGGACCATTTATGCAATTTTGACCATTTCCAAGGGATTTTCTTGTACATTCTTGATATTTTAGGGACCCATTTGTAATTTTAAGGTTTTACAAGGGTATAAAATGACAAGTATTCAAAAGATGAGGGACCATTCTTGCCAATCTTCAATTCTTCAAGGACTTCAAAGGAAATTCATGATTCGGGTCCGGTTCTTTGTGCGGCTTCGTTTCCCGTGTTCGTTTTTGCTTGATTCCTTTGATTTTTTGGTGAATTCACGATATCCGTACCTGAAATACACAATAAACAAACACAGGCATATTTTGGGGTATTTTGATGATATTTTAAGCGTTTTAAGCCCGATTTGGACGATGAGACTATGTATAAATACAGTCTTATCAACCACATAGATCACAAGCCCTTTTAAATTGTGTATTGTACTTAAAATGAGGAGAGTATGAAGTTTCATCTCTGAATCGAGTTGGTGTTTGTTGCTACCTGAGTTGCAATTTGATATCATTGATCTATGGCATGACAAGAGACATTCTCTCATCTTCCTCAGATCTAGCATTCTTCAGTTTATTTGTTGAAACTAAAGAGGTAGTTCCCATATGTGAACCTTCAACAAGAGCTTAAGAGTTCTTTGAAGTGTCAATTTTGACATGTTTGGAAGAACTACCTTTGTGTGTGGTTTGAGACTTGATGATTGACTAGATTGATTTAGGTCCAATAGAGGGTTCAGCACCAGCCAGCTTCTCCAAAGGAGGAAGTGGGATACTTACTTCATTCTCTAAATATTTATCTGAGTCATCCTCAGTGACTGAGGACTCAACAGGTGCTGAAGAGTCAGCATTTGCTTGAAACTCAGGAAGAAGGATTCGTCCAGTGTCATGATTGGGTAAATTCTCTTCACCTGACTTTACAACGTCAGGGATCGAGCTACCATCCTCATTTGAGGCTTTGATAAAGACAATATAGTTGGTGCTGGAGGATCCTTCAGCACCAAGCATTTTCCTTTTTTGAGTAGGAATTTATTCATTGATGCATTGATTTACCCTATCAGAGTTTCTAAGCCAAGATTTAACAATATCTTTTGCTTCTTTTAGCTCAACTCTTAGGGAGTTATTTTCATCAAGAATCTCTTTGTTCAATTGTTGAAAAGTAAGAATATCAAGTTTAGCTTCTTTTAGCTCTATTTGCTTACTTACAAAATCCTCAAGTTTTAGAACAAGTTTATGATATCTTTCAAGCAAATTGTTTCTTTGTTCAACAAATTTTAGATCAATACACAGGTAATCAAAGACAAATTTAATGTCATCCTTTTCTTCTAAATCAAGAAGAGTTTGTACCTTTTTTATTGTGATATTGACCCATTCACCGTTTCTAGCACTTTCTCTGGCCACAACGTTGGAGTTTGACCCGTCATCATCAGCAAGTGCCATTAGTACTTTTACATTAACCAGTTCATCATCATCTGAAGAAACATCTTCTTCATCCCATTCATAAGCTTCAGCGACAAGCCCTTTGTTCTTGTCTTGCTTGGGAGCCTTGGAGGAAGAACTTTCAGTGCTCATGAGGGCCAGTCTAGCTTAATTTCTCTGTATTTGGCCTCAAAATCTTTTGTTGGTCGCAGTTCAACCCTGTTTTGCTGAAATGAAGTAGAAGGAATTTATTTTGGTTGAAATGATGATTGACCAGATGGTCTTGATTGAGTTGGTGAGGAATAGGAAGGGATGGATGTTTTGGAGTAACAATCCCTAGCATAGTGACCAGTCTTCCCACATTTGTAACATTCAGTATCAACTGAAGCTTTTGTGGTGCTGGAGAACTTGTCTCCTTTCTTAAAGAACCTTCTAGGCTTGGCCAGAAGATCTCTTTCATGAAAATCCTCTTTGAGGTTATTCAGATATTCCTCACTAGTTCTTGTGTCTTCTTCATCATCAGGACTATCTTGGTAGTCTTGGATGACAGCCTCACTGAAGAAGGCTGTAGACATGGGTGTAGCAATGGTTAATGCTTTACTCTTGCTTGAGCCTTCATAAATCCTATCAACTAGGTTTTCTTTATATCTTTAATATGATTAGCATTTCTCAAGCTTTGGCAGAAACTGAGCCACTTCTTTGGCAATGCATTAACAAAAACTGTATTTATTTCAAGTTTTGAAAGCTCAACACCATCATTCACAAGTTCATTCATCAGTGTTTTGTATTTGGTGAATGTCTGTGTGGGGGTTTCCCCTTCTTTGTGTTTGAAGGTGTTGTATTGAATCTTTAAGTCCATGATTCTTGTTTCCTTCACATCAGAGGGTCCCTCATGGTAAAGAATAATATCCTCCCATGTAGATTTGGCTGTTTTGCAATTAACAACATAATTCATTTGGTCATCTGGAAGCACAGACATGATGACACTTTTGAGACGCTGACCTAAGTTAGCAGCTATTCTCTCATCAGCAGTCCATTGTACTTCAGGTTTTCTATTGCCCCCAACCATGGGAACAAAAGGACCATTTACAATGATTCCACGGAATTGAGGTTCAGTCCCAACCATGTGGACAAGAAACCTCTTCTTCCAATTTGTAAAATTAGCTACCTCTAGTACAGTATCAACATTGAGTTGGCCACCCCTATATTCTAGGGTTTCTGGTATAACTTGAGCCATTTTTGGATCTTGATTTGAAAACTTTTTAAATTAGCAGTTTAATAAAATAAGAGTTTAGCTAATCAAAATGCTCTGATACCACTTGTTGTTCCTTTGTAAATCGTTATTACTTATCAACCTTAAGTAATAACTCTTTACCAAGACTCAAGTGTGTTGTTTTGGCAATAGATAAGAACTATGAACAATTAAAACAACAATACCAATAACTTTTCAACGTATAGACTTTTATTAGAATCGAATAAAGAATCTATAACCCACTTTGTTTGCGGAATAACAAAGTGGTTGAATGACAATGGGTTTTGATCTTCTCTACTTAAACTTATAACCAAAGTTAAAGTTTAAGCTCCAATCTAAACGTTCATATGCATCTTGGCTATATGGTTTAGTTGGTATCGAGAGAGAAAGGTTTTCCAGAGTTTTTACTCTTGTATTTGTTAACCCTTTCTCTCTCAATGTACACTCCTTTTATAGGTAGTGTAAACTAGGGTTTGCATTTGCATGTTTCAATGCATGGGTTTATCCAGTGGGTGGTTGATGCCCATGCTGGATAAACAGTACAAAGTACATATTAAACTATTCTAGAAAAGATAAAGGTTGTACTTATATTTGAGTATACAAGCAACCTACTTTGACTTAAAGTTATCTTTTCCTGCCTAATGCAAACCATCAGAATACTGAAGAGTCTTCAGTATCCTAGAGGAGATCGACATTATTTAGTTTGGTATTGTCAAACCAAACTCAACTGAAAGCCCTTCTTCAGTCCTTGTTCTTCAGCAACTAGACCGTCTAGTATTTGAAGCGAAGACTCCTTTGTCTTCTAAGTTAACTGGAAGGGGAATGTTGAACGTTCTTTAGCTACAAAGTCTTCAGTAGGAACTTTGTTCCTCTGGTCATCCTTCAGCAGACTGGCCTTACTGCTGAGCATGAAACACTTAGGTGGATTTTATATTCAAATCCTAGAGTTGCTTCAGGGTTAGTAAATACTGACCCAACATAGGTGCATGCGACTCAATATCAATATTGAGCCACCAACCCAGTTAATGAGTCGCGCCCAGAAAGCCATTATACTTTGTCCCCTATAAATAGCGAATCATATTTTATTTTCAAGTCAACCTTTTTGGATAATTTTTTTCCTCTTATCTTCTATCTATATTTCCAATCATTAGTAAATGATCACTTAATTTGTTAAGTATGTTTACTTATGATTATCCTCTTGTCCCCTTATTTACTTGTCCAAAGAGAAGATCACTCACACATTTGTGATGTTATAAAAGATGAAGCCTTGATGAAGATCATCCTTTCTTAGATCTACTCATGTTCATCATTTTGTTCATTTGAGTCTTAGATAGATCCAAGGTATTTGTGTATACTTGGATTAGTCTGGGTGTAGATCCAAGTTACATGTGTATACTTGGACGTGTCTTGTGTTGTAATGAGTTTTGTGTGTTAGTTCTCACTAAACTACATAGTGATGTGATTGTGTGTATGTGTCTTGTGACTTCTCACTTAACTTGAAAGTGAAGAGTTGTGAAGATTGGTTTTAGATTTGGGTTAGGACTCGGCACCTAGCCTTGTGTCAGAAAAAAAGATGGGCGACGAATATTGATCCTAGATTTGGATTAGAACTCGACATCTAGCCTTGTGTCGGAAAAGAAGACGAGCAAGGAATATTGGTTCTAGCTTTGGATTAGAACTATCCTTGTGTCGGAAAATGTGAAGTAGGCGACGTGTGTAGATTGGTCCTAGCTAAGATTAGACCACGACATTTAGCTTAGTGTCGGAAAACATTGTAAGCGACGTTGTAAGGTTTTCTCCGCCAATAAGGGAGCTTGTGGATATAGTGGAAATCTCGAGTAAGGTGTACTCGAGGAGTAGAGTAGGAACGAAGAGAGAGCTTCGTTGTCGAACCACTATAAATCTTGGTGTCTTACCTTAGGTTGCTTCTTTCCTTACTCTTTCCTTATTCATATTTACATTCATGCATCGCATTTTTTTTATCACTAAATATAGTAAATGGTTTGGAAATTGACTTAACAACTATGAAACTAGTATTCTAGTAAAAGGTAATTTTGGGACCAACCTAATTTTTAATTAGGACTTTAATCATAAAAAATATTCACCCCCTTCTAGTTTCTACACTTTGGTAATAATTTCACCCTTGGAAATTATAAACTTAATAAATACGAAAAATCACGGTTTCCTATGAATATTTAATATTTGGATTGAAAGTTGTACATGTCGGGTATTTAGGTCCCAAACCTATACTAGAAGAACTGGAATGCGTGTGTTGTAATATTATACATCAGAGGCGATGATTACGCTATAATATTTGGTATACGTGGTCTGCCAACATCTGCATCTAGGCTAGGCAGTCACACAGAGTGTATGGTCGCAGCCGTGCTAGATTTCAGTACCACGCCTGTACTATTAGATATGAGCCGCATCTGTTTTATCAGATAACGAGAAACCCACGGGGTGTATCTATGTGACAAAAAAGTTTGCAACAGTGTCTTTTTGGTGTCGAAACTTGTGTGCGAAAGTGACCCAGCTACAGGTATATTTAGTATATTGTTTTGTGCTTTTGGTGATTCAGTTTGTGTATGGCAAATGTTATGTTGTTTCACGAACAGCTATGCATATTGCAGACATTTGCCATCACACAACGTATATATTTATGTCCGAACAACCTGTTTGTAAAAAACATCCCTAGCGAAACTTTGTGCAAAATAACCTTTATGTTGTTTCAAGTAAAAAATTTTCAAATTGTTTTGTGTTCGGGTTAAAATATATAGCATACATGAACAGCAAGCATCACAACGACATAGTTAATTTTTTTTGAATTGATTGCCCGTGCTATGCAGTGTATATATCTTAGACAACAATGAATAGCAAGATCAACCGAACAATTGAAGAAGAGACGACTGGAAAAAAGCTTGGAAGAAACAAAGTGATGGCGGGACCGTTGTGAATGCAAGAAACCACACAAATAACAAAGATCAAAGAATTCTATAAACCCTCAAATTGGTGCCCAACTGGGAATTCAATAGAAACACTCTTATTTTATAAACTCAGACTACGACAATTATGAATTGTCGTTTTCACCCTTCAATATATTAGAACAAGTGAACACATGACTTCACATGTTTACGGAAGAACCGTCGGCTAAGCTAGAGGAGTTGGGGATCGAACACGCCCTGCATCATTCTCCTCCTCTTGGAAAAGACTCGTCCTCGAGTCTTGTCTTTCCAAGTTTCGAACTCTAAAACTTTATAACCCCCTCTGTTCCTTAACACGGCCTCTCTATGGAGAATCATGTTTCATCATGTCAACCATTCGGCAATATCATCCGGGTGATATGACATCATCCTCACTCACATGACCGTTGCCTCAGTCGGTGAGTCTACGGTTAGCTTGATTTTATAATCCGTCTTGAAGGTCCTTCACTTCTTTAAGCAGGTCTTCATTCTTTACAACACGTGCACCTTGTTGGTTAGTTGTATCGTTGCTTCATTCGACGAATATACGAGCCACATAACGAAATAGTTGCTCACGTCCATATAAATGTGGGATCAATAGGCCACTGTATCAAAAACTTCAGCAGAAAAAAAACAGTAACTTTAAACAGGTATATCTCCCTGTCGAGAACTCCAATCATAAATCCGAGCAGTGAGATCGTAGATCTATGTGTCTAGGACATCTTGCCCAAAAATCATTGAGATCCAACGGTTAACGAATGTGTGCCGTCAGTTTTCTCTCACTTGTGCAGAATATGATGAACGGAAACAAAAATATTTGTTTCTCGCAATATGCCTTCAATAAGCTGTGTGATTTCTTCTCTAAACCTATGCTCTGATACCAAATAATGGCGGGACCATTGTGAATGCAAGAAACCACACAAATAACAAAGATCAAAGAATTCCATAAACCCTCAAACGAGTGCCTGACTGGAACTTTAAGAGAAACACTCTTATTTTATAGACTCATCATAAACTCTTTAAACCTAAACATAATAGGTATATTTATAGCCTGATATTGTCTTAGAGAGAAAGACAAGAATCAACTAGAAATAAGGAAACAAATCGAAAAACATAAAATGAAAAAAATAGATTACGACAATTATGAATTGTCTTTTTTCACCCTTCAATCTATTAGAACTAGTGAACACATGACTTCACATGTTTACCGAAGAACCAGCAGCTAAGCTAGAGGAGTTGGGGATCGAACACGCCCTGCATCGTATGAGTTTCTAGAAAAACAAGAGAGTTTTCTCTTTGAAGTTCCGGTTGGGCACCCTTTTGATGGGTTATTGAATTCTTTTTACATTGTTCTTTTGTGGTTTCTTGCATTCACAATGGTCCCGCCATCACAAAGGCTATACAAGTTGACCTTGCTGACGCAGCAAAGCAGGTTATACAACTTTGACCAAATCTAAATTAAAGTAAACTCCCTACTCTTGATTTGGTAACTTATGTTTGGACAAAAATATCCATAAAGTTTTCAAGAGGTGTTAGCAAATAACGGCTTGACTTTTACCATGTTCTTGGTACCTGTATAGTTGTATTACAACATCTGCACATCTTTGCAAGGTATAAGTTATGACATGTAGAATTTGTTACGTTGCATTCTACATCACATGTCAATGTTTATCATTTATTATTAGACATTATTATTTAATTTTTTAACTTACTTGCGTTTTCTTTAAACGGGCTACCGTATTCATTTGCATATTTTCCATTCATTGTACTTCTTTATCGGTTAATCGAAACCAATCCGAGTTAATAAAATTGACACCGACCTAAAGTCAAGTAAAAGATATTTCATAACCGAGAATTTAACTAAAATAAATATTCCAAAATTAAAAACCGAACCGAATATACTCAGTTCGTCTTGGTTTCGATCGTTTTGTTGAGTCGGGCTGGTTTTAGAGTCACTCAACTTAGCCCTAACCGATAGTCTCTCGCATTAACATTCATTAACTTTTTAGTTAACAATGATAACAATTAATTAAGCCCGCGCTACGCCGCGTGATTATTTTCAAAACATAGCTAAAATTAGGGAATTTACATTTATATCTACATTAACGTGTTACACAACTGCCTAATCGACTGACTATGAAATTTTACAAAAGTGGGTTCCATGAGTAGGCTTGGTCGTTGTCCTAAGTGTCCATTATGGAGTAGAACCATAGGACATGATCCGGTTCTATGCAAAAGGCAAGTTTCAGTTAAGTTTACAAAATATGGTAGTGGGTATGTAATGTTTTGGAGCAAGCTAAGCTTGCTTCTTTTTGTTCGCTTCTGCTGATAGTTGATCAGTGATTGACCTTTTGGCTTAAGACACTTTAGTTTCTGCCTTTGGTTATTTGAAAGCGTGCACGATTGTTTCAGCGACTGTGACTATCACGTTTGTGGGTGTTGTTGATTGAGGATCTGGGATGGGTTCCTGCTCATACAAGTTTTTTCCTTATAGTATCTTTGGTGACACATGTGTTTCAGGCCCTGTTGACAGCAACACAACCAGATATTTTATTTTGGCCTGCATGTCAGTCACATGTTGATATGTGGGTTCAAGAATGTAGAGGGGTACATGGCATGTGTCTTTAAGGATATCCAAATAAATAACTGAAACATATAGGAAAACCAATTTATTAAATGGTACGTAATCCTTTTTTTTAAGAGAAGCATGTCTAGGGGTAGTGAATCCTCGCCTTCTGTGGAAGAGCCTCCGGCCCAGTTGGTAAAGGTACTGGATCAGGAAATGGTTGAAGATTCTCGTGTGGTCAATAAACTTGAGGTATTAGCGAAGTGTTTAAAGGAGTCGTTGAAAAAAAGGAAACAAAAATCAGTCAATTAAAACTAATGGCAGATCCAAAAGTTGTAGAAGGTGTTATGCTTTTTCAACGGGTCCAAGTGAATGATGTAGATAACCTTGATTTTGCACGCGCTATGTTGAGACAGACATAGCGAGACCTGAGTGATAAGTCTCATTTTGTTGTGAAGTCTACTGATCACATGTGGGATTATAGGTCTTGAACAAGCGTACTTTACAGCTGGTGTGTCTGATTTCTCTTTTACTGTGTTTGTTTGAATAAAGTAAATGTGTCGTGTGATCTTGGCATACCTCTTTTGCAGCAGAATGGGTGTTTGGTTTATGGTTTAACAACAACAAACACTCCTAAAATCTTTTGATAAATGATAGTAAAGAAAAACAGGTTTGTTGTTGGCTATGCAATGGTTATGGGCAAGCTCATACATGACAGAAGGCGAATGTAGGACAACGACCAAGTTATGCATCCTTTGTTGCTGTTCCAGTTACTTGATGCGAATACAATATTATCCCCACTTACGGTTCTTTTAAGCTGTTGATACACTTGTCGGAGCTGGTTGCGAGTACGGGAAGTATATGCAATCGTTGGAAGCTTCCCTCATTCAACATGTGACACCAACAAATATGTGTAATAAATATAGCATTGTGGTGCATAAAAAATCTAAAATTGATGTGTGCTTGTATAAGTTGTCAAAGAAAATAACCTCACGCCTTTTCTTCTTCCTTGATTGCCACCGACTTAAACTGAACATCCAACGCAATTCTTTTTGTGGTCGTAAAATAAGCGGGCGGTAAGTAAACTCAAGAACTTGAAAACAAACATAAACAAACCGTTAATAATTACACGGTTTCTCACCGGGATAATGCATGTCCGCGTGTGACTTATTCCAATGAAATATACACATAGAATACCGAGAAAACTTTTTCTTCTTCTACTTGTTTTTTTCAGTTTTGTAAACAACTATAGCAGAACCGCCCGAACACTGATTCAGACACATCTAATCGGTTCAGATCAGGCAAGTGGTATCCCAACATAAATCAGCAAAGCTAACATTAGCGAATGAGTAATTGTTTACCGACAATGTAGTGGCTCATAATTGAAGGTGTGGTACCGATGATTCAAGCGATAGGCCTGTTATAGATGCAAACACGATGTCACGATGCTACACCGAAAAGCAGGTCGATGACAACCATCATGATCGGCCAACTAATTATAGTGGGAAAGCGGTAACACACATATAAAACAATATCTTCATCATCTAGAATCATCACAACGCCTAACTAAATAAGCAAGCCATAAATTACAATATAACGCTCACCTTTTACCCATCATGTATGTAACCTCATAAAGATGTAAAACATAGATCGACTAATCACGCGAACTTAAGCAGTCCCTAATAAGTGTATAAAATACAATAAGGCTAAATGATCTAGTCATGAATTTAATTTCTTTGTAATTTAAAAAAGAAAACACGATGATTCAAACAATCGACCTGATGTGGCTACAAACACAAAGTACCCTTAGCAAACGTACGTACATATTAAAACCTTCTTTTTATAACATGAACACGTATCACGATTAGAAATTACAAAAGTTATGTACGTATAATTACACGATAAGCATTAAGTACGTGTTAATACACGATAATTATTATCAATAATAATTATAATCACGAACATGAAATCATGAACGTAAGAATCACAAACATATAATTATGTATTTACGTATATTATTAATACGATAAGTATCGTTACGTACAAGTATTTATAATAACACGAATAATTAATAATAACGTAACACGTAAACACGAACACATGAACATGTAATAAAATAGACACGAGAAAGGCTTCGGGTTTCCCTTCGTGGGTCCTACAAGCCGCGACACCAAGAGAGAAGGGGTCCCAACCCATGTTTAGATTTATTAAAATAACAAAAAAAAATGAAATAATACATTACTGAGTTTTCACAAAAATTACAAAAACCCTACCTCTTGTCTCTCTTGGCCGCCGGCAACACAAACACCAAAGGAGGTGTTTGATATGATTTTTGTTTAAAAAATTCTAGGAGTGTGTTCGTGTAATCGTTCTCAATTTATTCCATGCGTTTGGTAATCCGTAAAACCTTTCTTTTTAATTCTTTTTACTTTATTATAAACACATGATCATGGGGATTAATAAACAAGAATTAAAACACGTATAATCATGGTGGGTAAATTAAAAAGGGTTGTTTTTGGGTTGGTTGTTTCGGCCGACACACAAACCGAGAGCCCCATGGCTCTCGACGTCGTTTGGTTCGCACCACCAACCGAGACATATGTCTCGGTGGTGTTCAGGTTCGGTCGCCAGCAGGACAAGGCACCCCGACTTGCGTCGGGGGTGTCCTTGTGGTTGGTTTGGGTCACGGCAGCACACAACATCCCCACCACCGGCACACAGCCGGTGGCAGACTTGGTCTGGCAGGGGGAAACAGCGCGCAACAGCAGGTAACCACCGACACACAGCCGGTGGGAACTCCACTGCTAGCAGCGGTTAGCCGAGAGGTAAAGACCACCGGCAGCAGCCGGTGGCAGTCTGAAAGTCGGATTTTGCTAGTTAAAACGTTTGTTGTTCTCGGCGTCTAATCGAATTGATTAGGGATTAAAGTGTGACTCAGTTGTGTTTGGTGAATGAAAGAAAAGTCGTTGATCATCTATTTTAAAATGAAAATGTCATTGAGTAATTAATTAAAATAAATAAAAATAAAAGCTTGAAAAGATTTAAACTAAAAATAAAGGCTTTAAAAATAAATGACGAAAAATTAAAACTCGACAAAAATTAAAATTTGCAAACTTAAAAATAAAACTAGGACAAAACAAGTTTAAAATAATTCTAAGTAAAAATGGCGGGAAAAGTTAATTTTGAATTTAAAAAAAAACAGGAAAGAAAAACTGAAAAATGCTTTCTGATCGTAACTTGGATCGCAGTCTCGATCGCATTCTGGATCGTGACCTGGATCGTGACCTGGATCGTGACCAAGATCGTGACCTGGATCGTGACCTAGATCGTGACCAGGATCGTGACCTGGATCGTGACCAGGATCGTAACTTAGATCTTAGTCTTCGATCTTAGTCTAGATCTTAATCTTAGATCTTAGTCTGGATCTTAGTCTTCGATCTTGGTCTAGATCTTAGTCTAGATCTTAGTCTTCGATCTTGGCCTAGATCTTAGTCTTCGATCTTGGTCTAGACCTTAGTCTTCGATCTTGGTCTAGATCTTAGTCTTCAATCTTGGTCTAGATCTTAGTCTAGATCGTGATTAGTGATCTCAGTATTGGATCGCAAGTAGAAACCCTAAGGCTTATGCGATCACAATACCCGATCGGAACCATGAAAACCTGTTAGGACCATTGTAATAGTTTAATGTAATAGGTAGACTAGGAGGTATGTAGTTCCTCCTGGTCCTGGTAGTAGTAGGAGCAAGTCGAGCTCCTGGTCCAAGTCGAAGTCAAACTTTATTATTTATTTAATATTCTGTTAGGATATGCATGAGATATGTTAGGAAAGGATATGCATATCAGTTTTACACGTTTTGTTTAATGCTGTATTAGGGTTTCCTTGTAGTATAAAAGGAACCTTAGGCAGAAGGGTTAGACACACCTTCACCAAACGTAGTTCTAGTCATTGTCAATATTAGAAATCCTTAGAAAGGATCAAGTCTTTATAGTTATTCTGTTCTTCTTTATTATATTTGTATTCTACATTCATATTGTGTATAGAGTGTCTCTATGGATTGACTTGTGATTACAGAAGTCATTCACCGTTCCTGACAGGCTGCAAGATCTACATCTAGTGGACCCAACAAGTGGTATCAGAGCCTGGGAGGGTCTCTATACAAGAAGAATTAAGTTTTCTTATTTCTGACAATTTTGTTTTATCATGTCTGCCTCAACTTCTACTCAAACAGGAGAAGACAGCACTCCTAAAATTGTGCAACCTCAGCAGATCGTTGCTACGGTTTCTAACACCAATGGTAAATTCCCTCTTCTGAAAAAGGATGAATATGATAACTGGGCAATGAAGATGGAATGGTGGATCACCAATACTGATCAAGATCTTTGGAAGATTATTCTGAATGGGAACAGCAGGAAGCTAACTAGAAGAGACAAGAATGGTAATATTACTCTTCTTGACCCTAAATCTCATGAAGAAATCATAGCTATTCAGAAGGAGGTCAAAGCAAAAACGATTTTTCTTCAATCTCTTCCTGAAGATCACATGGGTGACTTCTACCATTTGGATGATGCCAGAGAGATCTGAAATGATATAAAAGCAAGGTTTGGTGGGAATGAGGAGTCAAAGAAAATGCGAAGATCAATGCTAAGAGATGAATTCACAGAATTCAAAATCTCAGAAACTGAAGGTCTACATCAAGGATATGACAGGTTTCAGAAGATATTGAGCCAATTGAATCAACTTCGGTCAAAGCCTGATGATGGTGATATTAATGCAAGGTTTCTTAAAGCCTTACCCTACTCATGGAATCAGGTGGTGATCTCTCTCAAAGCCAAAGGTGGGCTTGACTATCTCAACTTTGATGATCTGTTTCATAAGCTCCGAACTTTTGAACCTCATGTGAGAGGTTTTTCAAGTGACTCTTTTCCCACTCCTGCTAATTCTGCCTTTGTGAGTTCTATTGCATCCAGTCCCATGTCATATGCTAGTAGCCCAAGCAATACTGTGTCCTCTCAACACACTTTTCAGCATACTGCTGCTCCTGATCCTACTGCCAAGTCTGGTAGTATGGTAGAAGCTGTTCTCCATTCTTTTGTGGCTGATGTTGATGCTCAACAACAACTTGCTTTTGATGACTTCAAACAGGTCGATAAACTTGACCTGGATGAAATGGATCTTAAATGGCAGATGGCCATGCTCACTCTTAGGGTTCACAAGTTTGAGAAGAAAGCAGGACGGAAATTTAATTACAACCCTCGGGAGCCAGCAAGATTCGACAGAAGCAAAGTTCGATGCTATAACTGCCAGCAACAAGGTCACTTTGCAAGGGAATGCCCTAGCAAGAATGACCAGGAGAAGAGCAGGTACTCAGCTTTTAAGGTTCAGGAGATAAAAGATGACAAGAAGGCATTGGTATCTGTTGACTCTATGGTCAACTGGAATGATCATCAGGCTTCTACTCTGGAATCAGCTGAGTCATCAACTGACGTGATTGCAATGATTGCTGGGAATCTCTCTGGTGCAGAAGAAGCAGACGAGTTTGCTCTTATGGGCATCTCACCTCAGGTACAACATTGTCCTCTTGGTTGTCATGATAAATACTCAGAATTGTTGTCCCAATTTAATGAAGTAAATGATCAAAATGATAAGTATTTTTTAGAGGTTCAAGCCTATAAGGCTTCATTAAATACATTGGAACAACAAAAGAGGTGGCTTCAAGATACTCAACGTGAGTATGAGGATAAAATCCGGATACTAAGCATCGATTTAGAAAACACAACAAATATGCTTAAATATACAGAAAAATTAAGAGATGCCAGTATCAAAGAAAAAGAGGAGATGCAAGAAAAATTAGATGCTACAATGTTGAGATTTGACAAATGGCAAAAGGCACCTAAAAATCTTTCAAAATTAATTGATAGTAGCATGTCTGGTAGAACTAAAAGAGGCTTAGGATTTGAAAAATATATTGATTCAGAAGATGCATTTGATTTATCTTTTTCAAGTGTCTTTGATGCCGACAAAGAGGACGAGGGAAAACCTAGTTACAATAGGTTTAAACCAGCAGCAGAAATGCATGCTGTCCCTCCCCCTCTTACTGGAACTTTTATGCCCACTTCATGGCATAATGACTTGGATGGGTCACAGATGCATGAGTCCCCAAAAAGTTCTACTAATTCTAATGAATTTGTCTCGTGTACCTTCAGTGACAAAGCCAGTGACTCTGCATCTAGTGGTTCAAGTGAAGAGTCAAGACCTACAAGTTCCAAGTTGAATGATCATGTTGCTACTGGTGCTAGGAAGTGTGAAGAAAGAGTTGCTATTAAGTCAAGTGTGTCTGGTCCTAGTTTATTGTGTCCTAGGAAGAATGTTTCTCCTAGAATTGTGTGTAATAAAGTAGGCAGTATGAAACAATCTCATTCTAATAAAAGGTCTTTTAAAACATGTTTTGTTTGTGGAAGTACATTTCATTTATTTAAAGATTGTGATTTTTATGACACACATGCTTCTGTTAATCATGCTTTTCCTGCTCCTGGTCCACCAGGAGCTGTCCCATATACTTCTAGAAGACTCAATCCTAGTGCTCAATCGTTTTCTTCTTCTAGAAGGTCCTCTCTTTTAGTTTCTGATCATTGGAGAAACATTGGATTACAAACCACTAGTAATTATTTTCAAAATTTTAATCCAGTTTATCCACATACTTTAGACCACAAGTATTTTGGTTTGGAACTTTGGGAACTGCTGTTAAGTCCTCAGCAGGTTGTTCTTGGTCAAATAATAATACCCATATGATGCAAAGGTAACCAAGGAACAACGGTGGATCTCATCAATCTTCTTGGCACTCTTCTAAAGATCCACAAGGCAGGCTCAAACCTGAAAAGGTTTGGGTCCCCTTAAGACACTAACTTTTGCATTTTTATTATCTTGTTGTTGTCTTGGGCTGATCGTATGGATCTTATGGCTTTATCACCACCGGTTCCTGGAACTCAACCTATTCCTACTTCTAGTGCAACTCCGATTGATCCCTTGGGTGGGCAAACTCATGAGTCTACTTCTCCTGCTCCCACTGTTGCTGCTGAGGTACAGGTTAAGGTTGAACCCACACCTAGTGATCCCACACCTAGACATTCGCTTCGCCAGAAACAAGCTCGACGTGTTCGACGTGGCAAGACAGTCCCTTATGAGAAGCGTGATCCTGAGAATTTGATTGATGCCGCTTTTGACAGTGATTCTGATTTGCCTTTGGGAAATGGAAATATTATTGGTTGGACGGTTGAGCGTTCCACAACTCTTCCTGGTGTGGTATCCCATAGAATTACTCTGAGTGATGGGTCTGTGCGTTTGGCTTCGGGTTTGCAGGGTGTGTTGTCTTGGGCTGATCGTATGGATCTTATGGCTTTATATGGATTTGTGGATTCTAGCATGCCTTTTGACCCCATGGCTGTGTCTTCATGGCCTGGTCTGCGTATCTGGGCTGATCTTAAGCTGATGTTGGATGCACCTCCTCATGCTCCTGTTTCGGGTATATGGAAGGATCAGATGCAATGGGTGATTCAGCGATGGAAGTTATATGCAGGATGTGGTGTGCATATGTTGGAATTAGAATCTGGTCATATGGTTTTTATGCTGACAGACGTGGATTATCCTTTGACGATTTCTTCGATGGAGGCTATGTTGGCTAGTCATTTGCAAATTTCCAATGCTCCATCAGGAAATGAGTCCTCTATGGCCACAACATTGATGGAAGGTATTCAGGCACGTTTGAAGGCTGATAAGAAGGCTGCTTCTGGTTTGTGACTTGTTTGGGTTGTAAGTGTTTCTGTTGTGTATTTTTTGTTCATTTGTTCTTATTATCATTCTTTTCACCAATCTGTAAAGTGATTGGTGAATTTCATTCTTTATAGTTAAAAAAACAAAAAAAAAAAATAAAAAAATAAATAAATATAAAAAAAAAAAAATACTTTTATATAATATCTGCTTATACTTTTAACACATCTTGGATTTTATACTTGTAAATATGATACCATTTGCTGCTTTACACTATGGGTTCTGGTTATTGCCTTGTCCTTGTGCTGGTTACTAGTTTCACTTGGTGTTGGACTTGGTCCTCACAACAAATGGTTCTCAACTTACCATGTCTAATCGACAAGAAAAAGTTGATTCACCTTGAGGGTACGGCTCCTGGTGCGATTCTCAAATCCGTTGATGGTTGCCAGGTTACCCAAAACTGGATGGTTTTCACTTGCCATAGTCCTGGACTGAAAAGTGGCTAATCCAAGGGGGTACGGCTCTTGGTAAAGATCTTATCAAATCCGTTGATAGCTGTAATAGCTTGCTTAAAGCTATAGGGTTTTCAACTCACCGATGCTTTATTGCTGAGAGTTGGCGAGTCCAGAGGGGTACGGCTTCTGGTAAAGACATATCAAATCCGTTGACGGCTGTGATGGTTTGCCTAAAATCATCAGGGTACTCCCATTCACCATTGATTCACGTTCTAAGAGTTGGGCTGGGTTCTAGTCTCCCAGGGTGATGCTTATTCCACCAGAAAGACTGGCTAGCCCAAGAGCGAGCAGCTACTTGGTAAAGGCTCATCAAATCTGCTCATGTTGCTACAAAGATTCAACACGATGCTGATTTGTTCCAAGCTTTGGAGAAGCTTCTAGTGTTTCATGTTGCGGCGGTTACTCTGATTCTTATCTTTCTGATGCTGCTATTAGTTTTGCTGATTCAATCCTCGGGCTTTATTTGCACGTTTTTCGGGAAACTTGAACTCAACAGATCAAATTCAAGTTTAGGGGAGGATTGTTAGGACCATTGTAATAGTTTAATGTAATAGGTAGACTAGGAGGTATGTAGTTCCTCCTGGTCCTGGTAGTAGTAGGAGCAAGTCGAGCTCCTGGTCCAAGTCGAAGTCAAACTTTATTATTTATTTAATATTCGGTTAGGATATGCATGAGATATGTTAGGAAAGGATATGCATATCAGTTTTACACGTTTTGTTTAATACTGTATTAGGGTTTCCTTGTAGTATAAAAGGAACCTTAGGCAGAAGGGTTAGACACACCTTCACCAAACGTAGTTCTAGTCATTGTCAATATTAGAAATCCTTAGAAAGGATCAAGTCTTTATAGTTATTCTGTTCTTCTTTATTATATTTGTATTCTACATTCATATTGTGTATAGAGTGTCTCTGTGGATTGACTTGTGAGTACAGAAGTGATTCACCGTTCCTGACAGGCTGCAAGATCTACATCTAGTGGACCCAACAAAACCGTTGTACATTACGATGGAATGCAAAAAAATGAAATAAGCAATAACCAAATAAGCACTTTAATAATAAGCAATTACCAAAAACTTAATTAAAACAATAACAAGAATAACTAAATAAGCACAAATTTAAAAACTTTCAAGACACAAAATAAGCAAAATTTATATAATAAACTAAAAGAAACAGATTAAACTTTTGAGAACACTTAAATTAAAATAAGCTAAACACAAAATAAGCTAAAAGCACCAAAAAGTTGAGAATATCAAACATATGGATTTGATAAGAATAACAAGATGAACTTTTTAATCAAATAAGCATCAAGATGAAACAAAATACAAACTTGATCTGAATCAAAATCAAAATAAAAAACAAGAAAGGTAGAATAAGAAAGATTATGAAAAGCTTGAAATTAAACTTAAAGATTCAAGACAAGATTAAAAGACTTACATGAAATAACTTGAAAATAAAGACAAGTATGTAAATGACAATGTGAAAAGTGCATAAAATAAAGTGGAGAACTAATTGGTGAAATTAGCTAACACCTTCCAAATGAGGGGAAGGGTTAGTATTTATAGGTAGGAGGTTGGTTGGTGTCTTGTGAGTTGATTTCCTTCTTTCTTTTAATTTGTCTTCGCGTCTTTAATTAAATTGACGTTTTTGACTTTGGCTCAGGATTTGTCGATAAATATCTTGAACTCGTCTTATAATTTCTTCATTTATTAGACTTGGGTTCTTTGACTTGTAAATCTTCCGTCTTTGGTCCTTTTCTTCAATAAATCTTCAAAATAGGCCCATTGACTTCCAATCTTTTGCACTCTTGGTCTTTTGACTTCGTCTTTTGTCTTTATCTTCGATAAAAGCCCGTGAAAGCCCCTGTTTTCTTTTCTTTTCACATTTTGGTCCTAAATCACAACAAAAACACAAACCATGCATAATTATGACTTTTACGACATTAAATATACGTTTTAGCTTGGTTATTATTATAATTAAGTGGTAAAAGGATGGGTGTTTTCACACCTATCAAATCCCCTACACTTGACCATTGCAATGCCCTCATGCAATGCATTAGTTACAAAGCAAGATTTATATTTTCCATCATAATTAACCCACCTTGGCCTTTATTAAAATAAGACATTAAGGAAACTTAAAGAGATAGAAAATTACAAAATATTTGAAGGAAGAAAACAAGTAAAGAGATCGAAGACTTACATTAGGGCTTTTGGTTATCATGAATGTTTATCACCCTCAAGTTTCACGTTCCCCATACCAAGCTTAAAAACGAGATCATTGTTATTATAAGTTAGCAAGCTAACACAAACTCATGTGGCACAATTATTCGCTTAGACTCCCCTATTCCTAGGTGTATCTCTTATATTTTATTGTTGTCTTGAATGATCACGAGGATGCATTGTTGACTTATTTCGATAGTTATTTAGGCTGAAAATAAAGTAGGACGATTTAATCAATAGTTAGCTAAAGGACAAAATCTTTTAAAACAGCTTCTCGAGACCTCATAAAGTTCATATCTTGGCATAACTCGCTTCACGATTTGAGACCTTTCTCGGATCGATATTTGGCATTGACTTCATACTTCGAATCTTGAGAGATGATCTTGAAATAATGGTCTTCTCTTCATAATAGGCATTTCTTCACTTGAAGTTTTTGAGAGATTGTTCATACTTGGACCACGACTTCTTCATTTTTCTCCAATCTTTATTTGGGATTTTGATATACAACGATCCGCCTCTTTTTAGGACTTGGATCTATTTATCCTCATACCTTGCTAGGGTCTTTTCGGATAGACTTCTCCATGATCTTTAGGGGAGTATTTGCTTTTCGTCGTGTGTCTTGATCCTTCATATTGATTTTCGATAAATGATTCTTCACATCACTTTGGATCTTTAGCAACAAAATGTAGCCCTCATGCCTTCTTAGGGCCTTTTCGGACTCGCCAATCTTCGCATCCCGCTTCAATAAGTTATGCCTTGGCTATGAACTCTAATTAATACCGAGCAACTTTTAAACGATCTTGTGCTAGAAGCTAAGTAACTTTTCAAATCGTACAACCTTACTTATTGCAATTATATTTATTAACAAGCGATGGGAGAAAAAGCTCATAATTAACTCACATAAATTCATGAAAGAATACCAAACTTATAATTGACTCAATCATCTCTCGTTCTCCACAATTTAAAATCTCAAGGAACGAGACTCGTGGATGCTTAGCCTATTAAATCAAAGTTTTGGGTTTTCAAGTCATCTAAAGGATCTTGCATCTTCTTAGAATTTTTCAAGTTTAGAATTTGCATTTTAAAGTTCCCTTGATAAACGACTTTCTAGGATCAATTATAGGAACTTGCGAAAAGTTCTTGTTCTTACCCATAAGAGTTAAGACTTTCGGGTTTTAAAGTTGCCTATATAGAAGCCTAGCAAAACTTGATTTAAACACGTTAAGGATACTAGCTAGAGTAAACTTGGATAAGTAAACTCGGGTTGAGTCAAAATATTCATGACGGGCCTAATATATCAAAGACATCTAAACTTATTGAAACCATTTTATTAAAATTTATTCTAATGAAAGAAAATTAACGATAACAAAGGAAAATACTAATAGGCCAAAATAGATCAAAAATTTTGAAAAATGTCGAAAAATCAATTTTCTGGTTAAAATAAGGACAAATTCATGGAGAAGCCCACTTAACTTCGATAGAAGTCCCCCTACACTTGATATAAACATTGTCCTCAATGTTTAAGCATGTGGGAGTAAACTCCCCTACACTTAGGACATTGTGCACTTTGTTTAAATCTTGCTAAGGAAGAGACGACTAAAGTGATTCCTATTTTAATATTGAAAAATATAAAATAGTGAATCAAAAGAGTTTAGGATAGAACCGGGAAGACGGGTACACGGAATCACGGGTCATCAAAAGTCATCAAAAGAGGATCTATGAAGCTCGAATCCCTGCACATCATAAGAAAGAAAACAACAAATACATACTAGGGTCTCCCCCTACACTTATTATAAAAACGGATAAAGAAAGATAGACAATCGGGTTGCCTCCCAAAAAGCACTTGTTTTTGTTCACCAAGTCACGAGCCTGACTCGTCCCCGAATTAAATGGTCCATGGGGAAGCCTCGAATGTAATACCGAGATCAAAAATCTTGTCCTCGGTTCTGGAGGAACATAATAAATGATAGGCATGAGGATAAGTCTTAAAGGGTAGAAAATTCCTCTCAACATACGAAAAGTATGTGAAATCGTGATCCACGGGAGGTGGGGTGGGTAAAGGAATCAAAATGTCATCCCCAAAAGACATATGGTTATCACTAAGCGGCATAGCCGTAAAGGTGTCAATCATGGAATGGTCAATGTCACCTCCCGGGTCAAAGCACTCATCCTCAGTAATGGTCTCCAAAGTATGAGATAAAAGGTGCTCGGGAGGGGAACTTGGGACAATATCTTCATGCATCAAAGTATCAAAAAGAGTATCCCCTCCGTGTCGTCATCATCAACACCCGGAGGTATTGAGAGAATGTCGATTTCCTCCATAGCTGTATCATTATTCTCAACTGAAGTAAGAGCCGAGGGTAAAGACTCGGTATTAGGAACATAATTCATCGCTTCAATTTTAGCAATAAGAAGATGAACTTTTAGTAATTTTTCGCGAAGAATAACGTCTTACACCTCATCTACAAAACCAAGTTCAGTGGTGAACTTCTCGTAAGTTGGAGAGAATAAATCAACATCGCCCTCATTGTCCGGATGAGATTGATAAATTTCAAAGGTGAAATTCTCATAGCATGGAGAAAAATCATCATTAAGAGCGACCTCGTCCGTAAGCGCAGCAAAAGTCGGTACATCACAAACCTCCTCAAATAAGTTGTCGAGACCAAATTCACTAATCTCACTCGATGAAGCACAATCCTTAGACGCATTTGGGATATCGAGAGAAGGAATTACAATCGCACTAGGATGTTGAGCAAAAAGATCATTCCAAGAAATAGTATTCTCATCGTCATCATCATCATAATAGGAAGAACGTACAAGAGGCGGAGTATAATCACTAAGATTAGATACTTGCTCTTGTTGTTGTCGTTGTCGCTCCTCCAATGTCTCGGTCAGTCGAATTAAGACGTCATGAATTTTCAAAAGAAGGGCTTGTCTTTCGTCATTCGGATTCAAGGAAGGTTGATGATCAAGGGTGTATTGTGGGGGTTCAAAATTATGAAAACCGAAATTATAGCACGGATTTGATTCATAATAATTCATCGGTTGACAATAAGAAGTATCGTGCGGGCCCCCATAATTGTTGCAATACGGGTATTGAGAAAAACCCGGTGCGTCTTGTGGATAGCTATTACCATTGTCATTATTGTAACCCGGTTCTTGCTCGTCATGAGACGGGTATCAAATCGGACACGAAACATGCCAATGAGAATCGCTTCCACAATATATGCAAGAGGGTGGATTAGTGCATTAGAAGCAAAGGATGAGTTAATCGAATTGCACGAGGGATAAAATCTAAACTGTATATTGTCGATATCATTTCCGCACCGCTCACATGTACACCATTGACATGTTTGAAAACTATACAATGGTCTCCCACACCCTACGCAATAAACATACGAATCCATGAAGAATTAAAATTAGAGGGGTTGAGAAAAAGAATTAAACAGAATAGAGGATGAAGAGGAATATTTTTGGTGCAAAATTCTTGAAAAAAGAAATGCTTTTTAAAATGTTTTTGGATTTTTTTTTTGAAAATTCTTATGGATTTTTTTAGCAAGAAAATAACGTTCAAAGGTGAACGGATCCCAAAATCAAACGCGTCTCTCACAAAAACCGTTAATCTTCACGAAAAGAGCCGGCAACGGCGTCATTTGAAAGTCGGATTATGCTAGTTAAAAAGTTCGCTGTTCTTGGCGTCTAATCGAATTGATTACGGATTAAAGTGTGACTCAGTTGTTTTTGGTGAATGAAAGAAAAGTCGTTGATTATCTATTTTAAAATGAAAATGTCGTTGAGTAATTAATTAAAATAAATAAAAATAAAAGCTTGAAAAGATTTAAACTAAAAATAAAGGCTTTAAAAATAAATGACGAAAAATTAAAACTCGACAAAAATTAAAATTTGCAAACTTAAAAATAAAACTAGGACAAAACAAGTTTAAAATAATTCTAAGTAAAAATGGTGGAAAAAGTTAAATTTGAATTTAAAAATAAAAACAGGAAATAAAAACTGAAAAATGCGTTCCGATCGTAACTTAGATCGCAGTCTCGATCGCATTCTAGATCATGACCTGGATCGTGACCTGGATCGTGACAAGGATCGTGACCTGGATCGTGACCAGGATCGTGACCTGGATCGTGACCTGGATCGTGACCTAGATCGTGACCTGGATCGTGACCTGGATCATGACTTAGATCTTAGTCTTCGATCTTAGTCTTCGATCTTAGTCTTATATCTTAGTCTGGATCTTAGTCTTCGATCTTGGTCTAGATCTTAGTCTAGATCTTAGTCTTCGATCTTGGCCTAGATCTTAGTCTTCGATCTTGGTCTAGATCTTAGTCTTCGATCTTGGTCTAGATCTTAGTCTTCGATCTTGGTCTAGATCTTAGTCTTCGATCTTGGTCTAGATCTTAGTCTAGATTGTGAGTAGTGATCGCAGTATTGGATCGCAAGTAGAAACCCTAAGGCTTATGCGATCACAATACCCGATCGGAACCATAAAAACCCTTGTACATTACGATGTAATGCAAAAATATGAAATAAGCAATAACCAAATAAGCACTTTAATAATAAGCGATTACCAAAAACTTAACTAAAACAATAATAAGAACTAAATAAGCACAAATCTAAAAACTTTCAAGACACAAAATAAGCAAAATTTATAAAATAAACTAAAAGAAAAAGATTAAACTTTTGAGAACACTTAAATTAAAATAAACTAAACACAAAATAAGCTAAAAGCACCAAAAAGTTGAGAATATCAAACATATGGATTTGATAAGAATAACAAGATGAAATTTTTAATCAAATAAGCATCAAGATGAAACAAGATACAAACTTGATCTGAATCAAAATCAAAATAAAAAACAAGAAAGGTAGAATAAGAAATATTATTAAAAACTTGAAATTAAACTTAAAGATTCAAGACAAGATTAAAAGACTTACATGAAATAACTAGAAAATAAAGACAAGTATGTAAATGATAATATGAAAAGTGCATAAAATAAAGTGGAGAACTAATTGGTGAAATTAGCTAACACCTTCCAATGAGGGGAAGGGTTAGTATTTATAGGGAGGAGGTTGGTTGGTGGCTTGTGAGTTGATTTTCTTCTTTCTTTTAAATTGTCTTCGCGTCTTTAATTAAATTGAAGTTTTTGACTTTGGCTCAGGATTTGTCGATAATCTTGAACTCGTCTTATAATTTCTTCATTTATTAGACTTGGGTTCTTCGACTTGTAAATCTTCCGTCTTTGGTCCTTTTCTTTAATAAATCTTCAAAATAGGCCCATTGACTTCCAATCTTTTGCACTCTTGGTCTTTTGACTTCGTCTTTTGTCTTTTTCTTCGATAAAAGCCCGTGAAAGCCCGTGTTTTCTTCCCTTTTCACATTTTGGTCCTAAATCACAATAAAAACACAAACTACGCATAATTCCGACTTTTACGACATTAAATATACGTTTTGGCTTGGTTATTATTATAATTAAGTGGTAAAAGGATGGGTGTTTTCACACCTAATTACAGCCTATCAAAGACAGTGGCAACCGGTTCAAGCCGGTTTGCCACTGTTTTAGGGGTGTTTGGTTCGGATCATTTCACGGGTTTTCACGGGTCCGGTTCACGACATGTTTAATTAATTACATGGTTCGATTCATGACTAAAATATGTACAAGTATTTTTATTTTACAAGTATTTATTTTAACAAGTTAATTAAATTAATTTAACATGGCATATAATTAATTTAATTAAATCATGAAATTTAGGTTAATTATTATTTATTTAATAATACATGTTATAACCTAAGTATTTAATTATTTATTTTAGACTATAGTATTAATTAATTATTTAGACATGAAATATAATTAATTAATAATCATGACTTAGGTTATTACTAATATAGTATTAATACATGTTATAACCAAAGTATTTTATACACTTTAATTTAATTAAATTATGCTTATATTTAATTAAATCGTATAGCCTATAGTTTATTTAATTAACAGGATATTATTAATAAACTATACTATAACTACATGACTTATGATATTAATTCAGCTTAATTCTAAATATGGAAACTTTCTAATTCAAAAAACTTATTATTTTTGGAAACTTTCTATTTTTAGAAACTGATCTATTTTAAGAAGTTAATCTATTTTTGGAAACTTACTATTTTTGAAAACTTTCTATTTTAGGAAACCTGCTATTTTTAGAAAGTTACTTATTATTACACAACAAGTATAATAATACAAGAAATACAAGTAATACTTAATCAGAATATACAAAATACATGATAAACACAGCATAACGTTAAAATCAGTAAAACAAGACATGAACATATAAAACAAGCTAAGACATGATATAAAATCAGTTACGTACTCAGTAATCCTAATACTTATACACGTATACTATTTATGTAGCATTAGTGAGATTGACGTTGGACTCTCTTCCGTTCGTCTTCTTCGTTCACTGGACATAAGGTACGGATTTCCCGTCCTTTCAGTATGGACATTCTTTCCTTATTAGGATTCCCCGTCTGCAGCCAACTGTTTTCCCAGTATTTGATTTATATGTTTGATACTTATGTTAGATTAAGAGCCTAAGCCATATACATGCATGACCAGTGTCACCTAGTTATGGAGGTACCATAACCATAACACTGGAGGCACTAGTGTTATGACTTCCCCACGGCGAAGTGATTGCTCGTGGCGTCCCTTTTCAGTTTTGGCCATTATTATATTATCATGTGGCGCGTATGGGTGCATCCTACATGTTAGCAGTATTAACCGAGTGAATGCGATGTGTGCCTTGCATCCTTCACTAGGAGTTGATCCCTCCTACCCAGACTATTTAATTAGAGGCAACCCCTCTAATTGCATGACGAGGTCTCCCCTCCAAGTATTCATGCACGGTGGAACCTCATGACCTATATGGGCTATTTGGCTAATTAAACAGATTTTCATAGAAACATAAGTCTTTTTAAACTATAAAACCAGTTTTATGAACATGAATCCAGATTACTTAGAACTTATGATATTCTGCTGCTATTAGTCTTATATGCTTACGTTATTCTATGTCATACTTGTATATTCGTGCACTGAGCGTTATGCTCAACCGTTTTCCTTTCATGTTCCCAACGGCAGGTACTCAAGGGCGCTCGTAGACTTTAAGCGTACATGTCTATGGATTGGAAGCTTTCTAGCCTTCTCTACTTTATGCATTTCATCATACATTTCGATACTTATTTCCATGGACATTGTTTAGTCCTTTTCCTTTACAGTACTTATGTTTGTGTGTGATGAGCTTATACTTTGGGGTATCGATGTTTGTTTATGGTATTTCCTTTTATGGTCATGTAATGTTTTAAGACATTTTCCTTGTATGCTTTGATGACACGCCATAATCACGCGTGACATTCCATTTACCAAAATGGGGTGTTACAATTATGGTATCAGAGACAAGGCTTCGACCTGTAGACTCTCAAAACACGAGCTGTGATTAGTGGGTAATCACTATGGTCTTCCTAGAACTGACAGTCGGTTTTCATGCATTCATGTTATATGTCATTGTCGTAGGTTTATGACTAAGTAATGCGTGGTACAGGACTGTCCCTATTTAGTCGCATGTGCTTTTATCGAAACTTTTAACTTTAGGACCGACCCATTGGTGTCCCCTCGCCATGTCTTTTGTTTTGGGTGAACTGAGCATAGGCGTTCACTCTCGCGCATATAAAAGTTTTTATAAACTGTATCATGCATTCATGCACTGTTTTTCCTGCATAAAATTTTTCTCATGATTTATTGACATAATTTTTTTTTCATGTATATATTTTTTATGTTTTAATCAGTTTTATCATGTATTTTTGTTTTATACTGTCAGATGGTTCTCACACGCGAGTAGGAACAACTCAATGCAGCAGTCCAAGCTGCAATGCAAGCTTTACTTCCTCAGCTGAGGAACAAAATCAGAGCTGAGGTACAGGCTGCCAACAATCAGCAACAACACCCAGTTCCTCCTCCTCCCCCTCCAGCAACATTGGTCACATGGCTGGAGAGATTCAACAAGCAACGACCTCGATCCTTCAAGAGAACTGATAGCCCTAGGGAAGCTGAAAGCTGGTTGGCTCATATCGAGAAGATATTCAATGCAATGGGCTGCGACCCCGTCTTCAAGTCGAGGTTGGCCTGTTAAAAGTTCGAAGGTGATGTACTGGGATGGTGGAAGGCAGTCAAGCAGTCTGAGGGAGGTGACAATTGGGTGGCTGGTTTGACTTGGGCTCAGTTTAGGGAGTTAGTGATGGGACAGTTCTTCCCCAAAGCTGAGCAAGACAAGCTGAAGAGGGAGTACCACAGAATCAGGCAGAGAGCTGGGGAGAACCACAACAAGTTAATGCAACGCTTTCTTTTTTTGGCTGGTTTTCTTGGCGCAGCAGCAGGTAGTGCCGAAGAGCAAGCATACCACTTCTGGTGGTCTCTTCGTACATCGGTCGCCAAAAACTTGGTGTGTGCTACCTTCAACACGCTGGCACAAGTTGCCGATGCAGCACGTAAGCTGGAGATGCTGCAAGAAAGAGAAGAGTTCGGGGAAGCAGAGAGACCCGAGAAGAGGCAGAAGACTAGGGACCGGTCTCAGCCGGCTACTCAGCAATACCCTACTCAGCCCAAGGGTAACGGTCAGACTCAAGACCGTTCTGCTACGGATAGACGTGGCGTTAATGATAATTACCGTAACAACGCTGGAAACTCCAACATCAGCAGGTCCTTACACTTACTCATTTCCTTATGTTACATGTGATAAGTCATAATTCTGACACATTAGTAATCTTCTACCAGGAATCATGGTAACGGGAGAGAGCAGAACCAAAGAGGTTCACAGCCTAACCGTCCAGCTATCACTGGTATTACATCTTACGATTTTTCCGCATTGTCTTTTTGTACCTATAAACCATGTCTCATGTATACGTTTCTGGACGGGCTCCCAACCAGCAAGGGCACCTATTGGAGGGTATACTCACCCTCTCTGCACGACCTGCAACCGTAGGCACCCAGGGCCATGTCGTTGCGACATCGACGCTTGCTACAAGGGCAAGATGGAGGGCACATCTGGACATGCTGATTCCAAGCCGCCTCCTACTAGTGGACGCGTTTACACGACTTCTCGTGATCAGGCCAACAAGTCTACATGTACCATCACTAGAATCTTGTGTTTGTATGGTCAAGATACATGTGTTTTATTCGACATGGGTGCTACTCACTCGGTCATTTCTACTGCTTATGCCAAGAATGTGATATCCCCTATGCGTTTAGAGAATGTTTTAAATATTTCCACGCCTTTAAGAGACTCTGTACGCATAACCCATGGGTACAAGAGCCTTCCCCTAGATTTTGACGACAAGATTCGTCCTATTGACGCACTTCCTCTGGATATGTGCGATTTTGACATGATATTAGGCATGTAATGGCTATCCAAACATCATGCCACCATAGACTGCCATACATATCTGGTCATCTTCAGTAATGTAAATGCACCAGAGTATATTCACAACGGGTTCGTACCCGGAAGGTCTGTACAAATAATATCGACCTTACAAGCACGTGCACTACTGTCACATGGTTGTGAGGGCTATCTTGCGACTGTTCATGATTTGGAGGCTGAATCTCCATCTATCCAGAATCAGCCGATCGTGTCAGAATTCCCAGATGTCTTTCCAGAAGAACTTCCAGGCATACCACCTGCTTGTGAAGTGGAATTTAATATTGAGATCGTCCCAGGAGCTGAACCAATATCCAAGGCTCTTTATCGCATGGCTCCCATAGAGCTGAAGGAATTAAAGGAACAACTACTGGAACTGTTAGAACGCGGTTTCATTCGACCTAGTGCTTCTCCATGGGGCACACCTGTTCTGTTCGTAAAGAAGAAGGACGACAACATGCGTCTATGCATAGATTATCGTGAGCTTAACAAGATCACCATCAGGAATAGATATCCGCAGCCACGCATTGATGACTTGTTTGACCAACTCCAAAGGGCCAAACATTTCTCCAATATTGATCTAAGGTCGGGCTATCATCAGTTACGGGTTAAAGAGTAGGACATCGCCAAGACTGCTTTCCGTACACGCTATGGGCACTACGAGTTTGTAGTCATGCCTTTTGGCCTTACCAATGCTCCAGCTGTTTTCATAGATCTGATGAACCGTATCTTACATGAGTTCCTGGACAAGTTCGTCATTGTCTTCATTGACGACATCCTTATTTTCTCTAAGTCCAAGGAGGAACACGAAGACCATCTTCGTGTAGTACTACAGATACTTTGCCAGAAGCATCGGTATGCTAAATTCTCCAAGTGTGAGTTCTGGTTAGACAAGTTGGCGTTCCTATCACCATGGATCTAGCAAAGGTTGAGGCTATTACCAAGTGGCCAAGACCGACATCAGCGACTGAAGTTCGCAGTTTCCTAGGCTTAGCTGGTTACTACCGTAGGTTCGTAGAGAACTTTTTCCATTTAGCACTGCCATTGACCAAATTGATGCGGAAAGGGGATAAATTCGTCTGGACTGAAGAAAGAGAGAAGAGCTTTGAAGACCTAAAGCAGAAGTTAGTATCTGCACCGATTCTTACTCTCCCATCTGGTACAGGTGGATTTCAAATCTACAGTGATGCTTCAGTGAAGGGACTTGGCTATGTTCTCATGCAACATGGGAAAGTGATTGCGTACGCTTCACGGCAGCTTAAGCCTTATGAGGAAAATTATCCTACGCATGAATTGGAACTTGCACAGTCGTGTTTGCATTGAAGATATGGAGGCACTACTTGTATGGAGAATCATGTGATATCTTCACAGACCACAAGAGCCTGAAGTACATCTTCACTCAACGTGAACTGAATATGAGACAGAGGAGATGGTTAGAGTTGTTGAAGGATTATGACATTAATCTGCAGTATCATCCCGACAAGGCGAATGTAGTGGCAAATGCACTTAGTAGAAAGTCCGGTATGATAAACGACATTAAAATTGAAGAGGAAATTATAAGAGACTTGGAGCGACTAGACATCGAGATCATGGTACGTGGACAACACGGTTACTGGGCTAATCTTAGAGTGGAACCTGAGTTACTCTCTAGGATCAAGGAAGCTCAGAAGGATGATGGTGAAATTTGGGCGATCATTCAGAACTTAGAACAACAGACGTATTTTCTGTTGGATGACGATGGTATCTTATGGCAGGGCACCAGACTTTGTGTTCCTGATGATCCTACTTTTAGGGAAGCGTTATTAGCTGAAGCTCATAGCTCCCCATTCTCCATTCATCCTGGTTCGACCAAGATGTGCCACGACATCAAGCAATACTTTTGGTGGAGTGGTATGAAACAGGATGTTGTTACTTACGTCTCCAAATATCTTACCTGCCAACAGGTTAAGATCGAGCATCAACGGTCTAGTGGTTTACTACAACCGTTAGACATTCCAAAGTGGAAATAGGACAAGATCACCATGAAATTTGTTACCGGTCTTCCGAAAAGCCGTGCTAAGCTTAAGTTTTGTACCCCAAGCTTTCTACAGACTCCTCCAAAATCGCGAAGTGAAACAAGGATCTCTGTCCGAGACGATGCTGGATGGAGCACCATGACGTCTCATGATCTCCTTCTTGTAAGTGTCGACGAGTTTACTGACCAGATCATCCTTGCGGATCGGTAAGAAATGAGCTGACTTAGTAAGTCGATCAACGATAACTCAAATCGCATCGTGCCTTATTGGAGCGAACGATTCAGACATTAGAAGACATGTTGAGGTCATGTGCGTTGGAATGAACAGGAGATTGGGACGATTACATCTGTTTGGTAGAGTTTGCATACAACAACAGTTGGCACGCCAGCATTAAGTGTGCTCCATTCGAGATGTTGTATGGCAGAAAGTGTCGCGCCCCAATCTGCTGGGATCAGGTTGGTGAGCGAACACTTGAAGGACCAGAAATGATAGAGTTGATCAACGAGAAGGTCGCTGTAGCTAAGCAGAAATTGCAAGAGGCACGTTCACGTAAGAAGATTTATGCTGACAAGCATCGTAGGGACTTACATTTTAACGTAGGAGATCATGTCTTTCTTAAGGTAACGCCGGCACGTGGTGTTAGACTTTTCGGAATCAAAGGGAAGCTTAGTCCTCGATTCATCGTACCGTTTGATGTCATCGAGCGAGTCGATGAAGTATCTTATCGTCTAGCGTTACCTCCGCAGCTTTCTCACGTTTATGACGTTTTCCATGTGTCCTTACTCAGAGGGTACAAGTATCATCCCCTTCACATGGTTCAGTATCCACTAGAACAGATTCGTGAAGATCTTACCTTCATAGAGGAACCCGAACGAGTTCTTGACAGGCAAGAACGAGTCATGAGGAATAAGACGATTCCATTCTTCAAAATCCTTTGGAGGGACCATACCGAGCGGAAAGCCACTTGGGAAACAAAGGAGTCTATTCGGGCTTCTTACCCTCATCTCATATTTTGAATTCGGGTATGTTCCTCTTTCAGTTTATTTTATCTATAATTTGGGGACGAATTATTCTTTTTAGGGGGGAGAGTTGTAAAACCCACATGCTTTTATCATGAATAGTACCCTTAGCAAACGTACGTACATATTAAAACCTTCCTTTTATAGCATGAACACGATGTCACGATAAGAAATTACAGAAGTTATGTACGTATAATTACACGATGAGCATAAAGTACGTGTTAATACACGATAATTATTATCAATAATAATTATAATCACGAACATGAAATCATGAACGTAAGAATCACGAACATATAATTACGTATTTCCGTATATTATTAATACGATAAATATCGTTACGTACAAGTATTTATAATAACACGAATAATTAATAATAACGTAACACGTAAACACGAACACACGAACATGTAATAAAATAGACATGAGAAAGGCTTCGGGTTTCCCTTTATGGGCCCTACAAGCCGCGGGACCAAGAGAGAAGGGGGCCCAGCCCATGTTTAGATTTATTATAATAACAAAAAAGGGAAATAATACATTACAGAGTTTTCACAAAATTGAAAAACCTCTACCTCTTGTCTCTCTTGGCCGCCGGCAACACAAACACCAAAGGAGGTGTTTAATTTGATTTTTGTTCAAGAAATTCTAATACATGATATACACAACATAACTTTAAAATCAGTAAAACAAGACATGAACATATAAAACAAGCTAAGACGTGATATAAAATCAGTTACATACTCAGTAATCATAATACTTATACACGTATACTATTTATGTAGCATTAGTGAAATCGAAGTAGGACTCTCTTCCGTTCGTCTTCTTCGTTCACTGGACATAAGGTACGGATTTCCCGTCCTTTCAGTATGGACATTCTTTCTTTATTAGTATTCCCCGTCTGCAGCCAACTATTTTCCCTGTATTTGTTTTATATGTTTGATACTTATGTTAGATTAAGAGCCTAAGCCATATATATGCATGACCAGTGTCACCTAGTTATGGAGGTACCATAACCATAACACTGGAGGCACTAGTGTTATGACTTCCACATGGCGAAGTGATTGCTCGTGGCGTCCCTTTTCAGTTTTGGCCATTATATTATATTATCATGTGGGGCGTATGGGTGCATCCTAGTTACATGTTAGCAGTATTAACAGAGTGAATGCGATGTGTGCCTTGCATGCTTCACTAGGAGTTGATCCCTCCTACCCAGACTATTTAATTAGAGGCAACACCTCTAATTGCATGACGAGGTCTCCCCTCCAAGTATTCATGCACGGTGGAACCTCGTGACCTATATAGGCTATTTGGCTAATTAAACAGATTTTCATAGCAACAAAAGTCTTTTCAAAACTATAAAACCAGTTTTATGAACATGAATCCAGATTACTTAGAACTTATGATATTACGCTGCTATTAGTCTTATATGCTTACGTTATTCCATGTCATACTTGTATATCCGTGCACTGAGCGTTATGCTCAGCCGTTTTCCTTTCATGTTCCCAAACGGCAGGTACTCAAGGGCGCTCGTAGACTTTAAGCGTACGTGTATATGGATTGGAAGCTTTCTAGCCTTCTCTACTTTATGCATTTCATGATACATTTTGATACTTATTTTCATGGACATTGTTTAGTCCTTTTCCTTTACAGTACTTATATTTGTGTGTGATGAGCTTTTACTTTGGGATACCGATGTTTGTTTCCGGTATTTCCTTTTATGGTCATGTAATGTTTTAAGACATTTTCCTTGTATGCTTTGATGACACGCCATAATCACGCGTGACATTCCATTTACCAAAATGGGGTGTTACAAGTAATTTAAAGCCTAATGGATCTCGAGTTGCGAAAGTTATATATATATATATCGTAAATACGATAAATCAGGGACGGATCCATATAAGTGCCGAGTGTAGCACGGGCTATACCTGTTTTGAGGTCATGAAGTGTAAAAAAGTTTAAAAACTGTCGCTTTTTCAGTATGTGCAATCCCTAATTTTTTTTGTGCTACCATGGTTTTGTACTATGTAACTTTAGTTGGCCTAATATTTTTTTTTCGCAATACCCTATTAAATTTTTTTTGTCCGCCCCTGACTTTTCTTTTCTAAATTGCAAAGAAATTGAATTCATGATTAGATCATTTAGCTTTATTGTATTTTTATGCACTTATGAGGGAATGCTTAAATTCACTTGATTAGTCGAGTCATGTTTTGCATCTTTATGAGGCTACATACATGATGGGTAAAAGGTGAGCGTTATATTACCATTGTAGTTTCTGGCTTGCTTATTTGGTTACGGGTTGTGATGACTAAAGGCGATGAAGATATTGTTTTATGCGTGTGTTTACTGTTGGATATGCTCGTGTCGTAACAACTAATTATATGGCGAGACATATATAGGCTTATAGGGTTACACACGTCAGTGTATATGAGTTCTTGTTGTTGTTGTTCATTAAACAACTAATTATAAACGAAGTTGTTGTTTATGAGTTCTTGTTGTTCATTAAACAGTTAATCATTACGGACTACAAAAGCAGTTATACAAAAAGATCCGAACAAATATAAACTTTATATATAATAACATCCTTTTACAAATATCTGAAAATTGAGTGTTTCCGTCTGGTGAATCTAGACCACAGATACATCCAGCGCGCTTGCGGCTGCAGTACTGGGATATGATAGCAGACTAGCAGTGGAAGGAGGCGAAAGCAAGGCTTTAGGTCATAACACCGCAATAACTACAAACCAAGGAAACCAACGGATTTTACATGTGTAAAAACAACTATCTTATACTTTTAGGTAATCAGCAGTCAATGGAATAAACAAGTGACTCGCATTTGCCTCAATGTAGTTCAAATGCTTCTTTGGCAAATGCATGTAAACAACCCAATCTGCATCATTTATCGGACTCCCCATAGTCATGACATAACAGTCCCTTCTAGCGGCCGGAACATGGCATGATCCAAACACTAGTTTCCCCCACCCAAAATCCATTTTGTCCATGATCGAAAACCTTTGTCCTGCTGACACTAAGATCGACACTGCCTTCTCACCTCCAGCAAACGCTCGAGATATTAAGGGTTTTGGCCTTTGATCCTCGACCCAATCTATCAAGTCAAGGAAGTGTTCTTTGGTTGCTGCACTCTTCAAGAAGTCGTGAACCTTGTTTGCTGCTAAAGCCAATGGCGTGTCCTTCAAATCCTATAGTAAGTGGTACTTGGTAAACTGGCTTTGTTGACAGTACTTCGTAAGTGGTACTTTTGTTTCAGATTATTGTTTTATTTATTTGTGGAATAAATTTGAAATAAAGATTAAAAACCTGGAAGCTTTGATTATACTAAGGTATATTGCTAATAATTATATTTAGCCTTTTAAAACAGAAAATATATAACTCAAAATTATTATACTTTTAAACACTGAAATGTTAATATTTTAATTTGCTCATGCTCTATAATTATTTCTCTAGGTATTTTTATTAGCACGCATGGTTGGAAGTTTATACCTTAGATCGCATCCCTCCAAAGGGGATAGATAAAACATTACCAAAATGTGTAGCCATTAAGTTTCCTTTCTCATCCCCATCTCCCTCACACAGCCTTCTCCTTCCATCAACCGCAACAGCGATGTTGCACATGTGACCAGAATGCTCTGAATCCTCCAAGAACGAAGCAGTAATCTTCCATAAGAAAGATGTAAATGACTCTAATTTAGATCTCGGACATCCATTTTCACTGGCCAACAATTGTAGCTTCTTAAGTTGTTCACCCTCTATATAGTAGATTCTGCTTACATGTGACTCTTGCTGTGGATCACTTTTGGGATCACATTGAAGTGATGGGGGAATTGAAAGGGGACGAAACGCACTACCTGCATGACGTGTGTAGTGGGGTGGGCGCCTAGCATTGAGGACAGAACGGCGAAAAGAGGGTAAAAGACACGGTGGTTGGGATCGTGTCATATTGGCCCATGATGATATGAACATGTTGGCTGAGTAGCCATCTGCTACTCGATGATCAAACATGCTTGCTATCACCATCCCTCCACATTTTAGCATCGTGACCTGCATGCAATATTATGCTCAAAACTTAGATTAGACAAAGTAAAAACCCTAACTTGGTATATATATTTTTATCTCTTGTTAAACCTTTATAAAGTTTGTCACCCAATGATTGCATGCAATATACTATTTTATTTTCAAATTTACACATAATTAACCTGGATAGCAAGTACTCCATTGAGGCTCTTGGGCATTAGTTTCCCTTCGATGCTCTCATCAGGATTGTGAAAATTAAGTTCTTTGAGCTCGACATCAGCAGCCGCTTCAATAAATTCGACACCTTTATTGTTGCAATGGATCTCAGGCTCGCCGACGGAGTTGTGGACAATCTCTCCGGCTAGTGGATAGAACAAGACAAGTGCTTGAGACAAAGATATCTTGAGGGCATCAACCATGGCGGTGACATCCACGGGCTCATGGGGCTTTTTGTAACAAAAGAAAGATCCCACCTCAAAGGGTGGCACCAACAAGTCTAGGTTCGTAAAAGGTAGCCAGTGGTCATGCCATGGCTGCTTGGATGTCAATACTTCAGTCCTTTTTACCTTAACCCAAGAATCTTTACTTATTACACCCATTTTGAGAGATAGAGTGTGAGGTATATACATATGTGTGTATATATAGTGATCAAGTGTGTCATTGATGCATGCATGTGGTAGTTTGTTAAACTAAAATCTAGAAGCAAGTTGCCCATTTGACACCAATATGATTTAATCACAGGAATTCAACTCATTCACATTCATAAAGGAATAAAAAATGTTATTCCCTTTGTTAAGCGTATAAAATTATTAAAGGTCACAAAGATTTCAATACTTATAAGTGTTGTAGGAAGGTAAAACATGTCTTCTCATGCAAACTGTTTTATTACGACGAATTAACATCTTTTGCACACCTTTAACTAATTATTGTCGTAGTTCATGTATAATCTTTTTTTTTTTCAGAACGGCAATTTGTATAATAACTTGCAAGGAGCTAAGAAAAATACAAAAAGACTCTTGTGTTTGAGTCTTGCAAGAGACAAAAACTTATGATTTCATATTTGGTGCGAAACCGTGAGTTTTAGGAGTTTCTCTTTGCGAGTCTCTCCTAATGGTTCGGGTTCCGGAGTCTGTCCATTATGAATTGTATAATTCGGGTGTCGGATTTCAGTCGAAGATGTTGTTCTAAAAAAATCTACGCCAAGTGACGTAATCTATATAGTTTCCTAAAATCCCCGGAGCTCTTTATACGCCCGTCCCGGTTTGCATGTTAATTAAAATGTGTATCGGTAAGGAAATGAATGTTGTGATGGAACAAAAACAAGCGGCCGAAGCAAACATGATTATGCATATTTTACCTATGTTCTCAACTAACAGATATATAGTGTTTACAAATAAAGACCCTTTTGCTCACTTAAGTTAGAAAAATAATGTGTAGCACTTGTTTGGTGTTAGTTAAGTTGTAAGTTGCAGTTCAGATACAGACCGAGTCGTAAACTATACTTGAAAGTTGGTTGTGTTTCAGCTAATTAACTAGTGATTGAGGCACAGTACACACTTCTTTAAATTGTCGTGTTTGCAACTTTTATTGGATTAGAATGCCAACCCAAATCTGCCCGATTTGATTTGGCACGGTTTTGCAACTTGTGTTATAAGTTTAATTAACGATTGTGTTTGCTTTTTTTATTGTTTATTTCACATCTTAAACTACTCTTAACTTGTTAGGGACTTCGTCATTACAGATGGTTCTTTTTTGCCGTATATGAACCAATTTGACTCTCCTTTGGAAGCATCATTTGCCTTTATGTATATACTATAATTTCTTTTTAAAAGCATTTACAATATAAAATTAGAAATGTTTTTATATAAATTGGAAAATAGTTAAGCTAAGACATGTTTTTCTTTATTTTCAAAAATTACTAGTCTTATCTATTTTGAAAACATTGTTTTGTTTTATAGATTAAGTAGGTATACAGAAGAAATCCAGACTATACAAAATTATTCTCGAATTATATCTATGTCTACTATATATATGGAGAACGTCTCATGTCCAGGACCATCTTATGGTTTTCAAAAACTTTAATCAGTAATGACAAGAATATGTTTTCACATTATAAACAAAAAAAAAATTGCATGTAAATTTGAATAAAAAGGCTGATGTATGTTTAACTTATAACGTTGTTATATATAAAACTCATAAAAATAAACATTTTTTAAGTAAAGACTGTATGAAAACATCCACACCTATTAAACAACTTATGTACATCACTGTTCATGAAAGTTTACGTCGATTCATGATCCCTCTCAATGACAAAAATGTGAAACATTATCATCATATACTGTAAAGTTATAAACAATAATGCAGCCTTTCGTAGACCCTAAATCTATATATTCTTTCTGTTTTTTAAATACGCGTGTGACTCTTATTATACTGATTTTTGTAGCATGTGTTCATTCTTTTAAGTCAAGTGCGTGACTTTTATTCCAGCTTTTTTGTTTGTGGGGTAATGAAAGGAAAGGTGTTCGCAAGTTGGAAGTCAATTCAGCCCGATACTAGTCGTTTTCTCTCGTACTAAATATGTCTCGGTTATATTACCAAACACTCGAGATGTAATGTTGTCACCTTTATTGATTTTCTTTTAAGTGACATATTCGTTAAGGCTGCTTTTATCACAACTGTGAGGGACTATCGTGAGCTAAAAATAACACATATTCACGCGCAGTGACGGCTTTAGGATTTTGAAGTAGGGTATGCACAATTTTGATGCGATATGTTATTAATATATCTGGTTTGGTGTCGGGTATTTCGGGTTGAATTTCTCGGGTCGGGTTTTTGTAGATTCACATTATGCACCATTGTTATTTTTTAGATTCGAAGTTATTAATTATGATTTTTCTAACCAATAATATCGCTCGATTTTGACTTTTTTCACCAATCATATTGCTCGATTTTACTTATATGTCAAAATCAAGTCATCTGATTTGTTTAATTTCTTTTTTTACAACCTCCACTTTTCTTGAAATCTCTGAAATAACTTAATTCTTTTCTTATATAGAAGGTTAATAATTATCAACAAGTAACCGTATGTAAAATAAATAAAGCTAACTTGATCGAATCGGGTAATAACATAAATCACTGATAATGTCATACATAAAAGACAACAAACCTTTTTTTCATCATATCTTAAATGTGAAAACAACAAACCTTTTTGGAACAGAAGGTAAAACGTAAAAACTATAATTTCATAGTTCAGAAAGTAAACATATATAACTCTCTATAAACAAATTGAAATAACGTGTGTATAATAAGTGTGTTATTGAGCTATAACTTAAACTTGGGCCTTATAACTATACATCAGATAAGTGGGCCAAAGAAATATAAAACCCATCTAACAGTTTACTTAATCCTAATTATACATCTTCTTCAACCTTGCGCTGTCATATTTCTACAAGTACAGTTTCCTTCTTTTTTTCTTTCTTTCAAACAATGGCGAGCTAAACTAAGGTGTGCACTAACAATTTTCCAGCGATCTAGAGGGTGTGCACTCATAGATTTTTTGTGTATTTTATAGCCAAATTCGAAAAAAAAACCCAGATTTTTCAACTGCTATAGATTTACACAGGGTATGCACGTGCATACCCGTGCTTCAAGCTAGATCCGCCCCTGTTCACGCGTGACCCTTGATAAAAGCCTCAAGCCTCGCGAGTGAGGGTATTTTGGTTCACGTTTGATGATCTTATAAGTTTCATCATATGTGAAAAAAGTGGGCTCCTCATTAACGGTCCATTATTACAGTATTAAAAAAAAAGTCTAAGTACAAATATGGACACAAGTACAATATAGGGTTTTTTATCCAAACTTTTTTTTCAAAATTCTGAAAAAAAGACTTTTTTATCAACTGATCTACCTACTTAATATTTTCTCACGTGTCCAACTGATCAACTTTTTTATTCACAAATATAACTTAAATTACAAATATACCCTCATCTTTATCTTTTTATTCTCACCCTTACCACTACATCACCGCCACCACTACCAACCTACCACTTCATCACCACCACCACTACCAACCTACTATTTCATCACCACCACCACTACCAACCTACCACTTCATCACTACCACCACTACCAATCATCAAATTTTTTATCAACCATTATTGCCATTTATCAGTTTCCCAAAGAACCATATTTAGGTACATTAATTTGGGCATAATCTATTATTCTAAGTTTGTAGTTATGATAAATAAATTATGGTTTATAGTTTATGCAAAGTATTAATACTCCGTAGTATGAACATGTTGGTAATTTGGAAAGAGGACGTGCATTGCTCTGCGAGTTGATTTTGTATTTTGAAGAAGTGATTATATTATAATTGTCGATCTATGTGTTGTGCCTGATTTAGTCAATGTTATTCAGGATTTATAATTAATCTTGGTTGTCTATTTTGTCTACCCAGATTAAGGTAGGTTGTTTTTGTCTCATTACTCTTGCCGGACTCTCGACTCTAGTTAATTGATGGCTGATGAAGAATTTGGAGGATGTCACGGGTATGGAGCAATTCCAGCTCCGCCAGCTGCAGAAAATGGTGCTACAACGCTTTTTGTTGGGGAGCTACACTGGTGGACCACAGAGGCTGAGCTTGAAAATGTGTTAGCCCAATATGAAAGAGTCAAAGAGATAACGTTCTTTGTTGAAAGAGCAAGTGGTAAGTCCAAGGGATATTGTCAAGTGGATTTTGATGTCACTGTATGAACAAATACTAGCTACTTGATCCGTAACAAATGGCAATAATAGTTGATAAAAATTTTGATGATTGGTAGTGGTGGTTGTGATGAATTGATAGGTTGGTAGTGGTGCTAGTGATGAAGTGGTAAGTTGGTAGTGGTGGTGGTGATGAAATAGTAGGTTGGTAGTGGTGGTGGTGATGAAGTGGTAGGTTGGTAGTGGTGGTGGTGATGGAGTGGTAAGGGTGGGAATAAAAAGATAAATATGAGGGTATATTTGTAATTTAAGTTATATTTGTGAATAAAAAAAATTGACCAGTTGGACACGTGGCAAAATATTAAGTAGGTAGATCAGTTGATCAAAAGTACAAGTCTCTTTTTGGAATTTTGAAAAAAAAAGTCTGGGTAAGGGACCATGTATTGTACTTGTGTCTATATTTGTACTTAGCCCTAAAAAAACCATATTTATCTCTTAATGCATTTTAAATAAAACTAATTTTTATATAACAAAAAAATACAACATTTACACACAACTTAAAACAATTTTAAAGACAACTCAAACATAATATGGTTATAAAAAAAGGAATGCGACAACAAGTCCTGCATGGTATGAGGAGGAACAAGATCAACCAGATAATCTCATTCGATCGGATGAATAAATGTATCGAATTACCATATACATCAAGTCACTTAAAGCACATTAAAGGCTCAAAGTAAACTTAATCGAACACGTTTCTCATAATTTTAAAATTATTATGTAATGTTTTTAATTTTAATGTAACGTTTTTAATTTTTAATGTAATGTTTTAATTATTTTGATGTGATGGTGTTTTTTGTTGTGATTGATAAGAGTGAATTGTGAGTGAAAGTGAAGGTAAAAAGTAGAAGAGAAAAAACATTTGGGTGAAAATATATTTTGTGTGGTTGATAAATATAGCCTAGTAAAAAGACTTTAGCAAGACACTAGATATAAATGAAAGATCATTATGTTTTACAAAAGATGAGAAAAGACTTTGACACCTCTTGATTAGTTTTGTAACCTTTTTTTATTAACATAACATTTTGGTGGTCAATTTAGATTTTCATGAGCATCGGGTATTATATAGGTTATCTGTTATGAGAAAAGTATTATTATATTAACATTTTTTTCTCATTAAATCTGAATATTTCATATAACATTAAAAAATACATGTTCCATCATAACATCATATTTATATGTCGTCAAGTACTTTGATTTTTTTTATTTAATATATATATAATAATACATAATTAAGCTAAAATTTAACTTTCGATAATAAAAAAACCATTACAAAGTACATTAAATAAAATATAACATAAATTAAAAATACGAATTAAAATATTTCATTCAAATTGCATCTTTCATATGTTCAATATGTTCAAAATATTGAGTATATTCTTCAACATATTTTTGGTCGTAAATATCGAGCTCGTTTGGATCCATATAGTGTTTTTAGAGAAGTATTTGTGAGTTTATGTAGAAGTGTGTGAAAAATATGAAGAATAATAAAGGTATTTATAGAATTTTTAAAAGACAAAAATATATATAAAAAAAGTAAACTAATTATTTAAAAAAACACCACAAAATACTTAAAAATGTCATTTCCTGTGTGGATCTCGTGTCATCATTTGATATTTTCTTTGATCATTTGGTGTGGTGGTGGTGACTCAACACATAAAAACTATTAAAGGGTGTGAATTTATTCCTTGATTTACCAAATCATAATTACATAAAATATGTACATCAGTAGAAGCATCTAGAAAACGGGTTTGGCCTAATACATAAATACAGGCCATAACAAATAATGATAAACAACCTATCAGCTATTTGGACTAATACGCCCCCGCAATTGGAGCGAGGGAAGTCCGGACGCTCAAACTGGAGCGAAATTCTTCAAACAAAGCTGAAGGCAGTCTCTTGGTGAAAATATCGGCAAACTGAAAAAAGAGAAGGGACATGAAGAACACAAACTTGACCAACAGTAACCATATCACAAACAAAATGAATGTCGATCTCAATATATTTTGTCCGTTGATGTTGAACAGGGTTGGCGGACATATAGACAACATTAACATTGTGGCAGTAAACAAGAGTCATAGTGACCAAATGAGAGTATAGCTCACGAAAAAGATTGTGAAGCCAAGAGGTTTCGGCAACCACATTGGCAACGCCCTGGTAGTCGGCTTTAGCACTAGAGCGAGAGATCGTGTGTTGGCGTTTAGAAGACCAAGACAATATATTATCACCTAAACATACACAATAACCTGAGGTAGACCAACGGGTAGAAGTGCAGCTGAAATCCAAAATCCAAAGTGCCCTTAGCATATCAGAAAATACGTTTGAGAGCATCAAATTAAGGTTTCCTGGGATCATGCATGTATAGACAGATCTGCCGAACGGCATATGACAAGTCTGGACGAGTAAAGGTGATATATTGAAGACCCCTTGCAAGGCTACGATATAAAGTGTCATCCTGAATAGGAACACCACCCGGGCCCAGTTTGGAGTCAGTGTCAACTGGCGCCCGAGCGGGGCTACAGCAAACCATGTGAGCACGCACAAGAAGCTGAATGACATACTTCTTCTGTGATAAGAATAAACCCGTAGAATGTCTAGTAGCAGATGTACCAAGAAAATAATTAAGGCCCCCTAAATCAGTCATGTCAAACTCCTTATGCAAGGAGGTGATAATCTGTTGAAGTAGCTCTAAAGAAGAAGCTGTGAGAATAATATCATCCACATATATAAGCTGATAAGCAACCTGGTAACCCTGATTGTGTATAGTGAAGAATCACATCTGCTGTGAGAGAAACCTGCCTGAGTGGCATAACATGCAAAACGCTGAAACCAAGCACGAGGTACTTGCTTCAGACCATACAAAGACCTCTTTAAAAGGCAAACATGTTGAGGATATCGAGAATCAACAAAACCGGGTGGCTGATGCATATATGTTGTCTCAGATAAATAACCATTCTTAACATCAAGTTGGTGAATAGGCCATCGTCGAGATAAAGCAAGGCTAAGTACCGTGTGAATAGTGGCCGGTTTAACAACAGGACTGAAAGTCTCATCAAAGTCAACACAAAGTTGCTGACTACTACCATTATAACCTAAACGGGCCTTATAACGACTCAATATACCGTCAGCATGATACTTATGCTTGAATAACCACATAGATCGAGCCAAGTTTACATACGATGGCCTAAGTACAAGAATCCAAGTACCATTTTAACTAACGCATTATACTCGTCATACATAGCATTAGACCAATAAAGGTCTTTTAAGGCAAGAAATAGAGATTTAGGAATAGGAGATATAGGGGTAGTGTGAAGAGGTCGGAGTAGCACTATTCATCCTTTCATCTTTCCTCGTTCACTGGACACAAGGTACGGATTTTCCGTCCTTTAGTATGGACATTCTTTCCTTATTAGGATTTCCCATTTCCAGCCAACTGTTTTCCCAAGTATATGTTTTATATGTTTTGATTGCTTATGTTTAGTTTTAAATGCCTAAGCCATATACATGCATGACCCGTGTCACCTAGTTATGGAGGTACCATAACCATAACACTGGAGGCACCAGTGTTATGACTTCCCCACGGCGGAGTGATTGCTCGTGGCGTCCCTTTTCAGTTTTGGACTTATATATATATTATCTTGTGGGGCGTATGGGTGCATCCTAGTTACATGTTTTACAGGATTTTCATGGTGCATGCGATGTGTGCCTTGCATCCTTCACAAGGAGTTGATCCCTTCTACCCAGAATAATTAATTATAGGCAACCCCTCTAATTGCATGATGAGGTCTCCCCTCCAAGTATTCATGCGCGGTGTAACCTCATGACCTATATGGGCTATTGTCTAATTAATACAGTTTTCTTATAACAACATAAGTCTTTTCAAACTATAAAACTAGTTTTATGAACATGTTTCAGGTTATCTAGGACTTATACATTTCCGCTGCTATTAGTCTTTTATGCTTTTGTCATTTCATGCTATACTTGTATATCCGATCATTACGTTACTTCATTTCATGCTATACTTGTATATCCGATCACTAGGCGTTATGCTCAGCCGTTTTCCTTTCATGTTCCCAAACGGCAGGTACTCAAGTACGCTCGTAGACTTTGAGAGTATGTGCATACGGATGGAAGCTATCTAGCCTTCATTACTTTATGCATTTCCATACATTACGTTACTTCATTTCTTTTGACATTGTTTAGTCCTTTTCCATTTCAGTACTTATATTCATATGTGTGAGGTTATACTTGGACTACCGATTGTTTGCGGTATTTACATTCATGGTCATTTAATGTTTTTGGACATTTACCTTGCATGCTTTGATGACACGCCATAATGACCTGTGATATTCCATTTACCAAAATAGGGTGTTACACAAACAAACCTTCTCTCTCTTCTCCAATAGAGACGACGGTTTTCCTCTTTTCCACCATTGTTGCACCTTCAAAACCTTCAATCACTCAAGCTTAATTGATTCCAATTTGTGGGTTTCACTCATCCTTCATCCAAGATCAATTAACTGTAAGTTATTTCATTCAATTTCATCTAATTTGTTCTAGGGATCATACTTTCATAATTAGGGATTTTTAAAATTGATATTGAATTAGAACCTTATTAGGAATGTGAGTTGACATAGTTATTGTGCTATAATTCATTAGGTTCATATTCATTGAGATTTCACTAAAACCCACTTGTAGAACAATCCGAATTTTGACTAAATAATTTTGGTTAATTGATGGAATTGATATGAACCCATGAACAAGTTGGTAATTGCATTGTTAATGCTTACCTAAAAACTTTGTTTTGAAAAACCAATGTTCAAGTTCATTGTTGATTTTACATGATTAATATGTTATTGTCAATGATGAATTGGGTACATTGTGAACATGAGAATGATAAGGATTAATCCTTTGTTTGTCAAGAAATTGATGAAACACATTCTCATCTTTTTTATTTTTGGCTTATATTTAACATATGAGTGATTGGAGAAATATGTTTGTATTTTGTATTTAGGTACTATCATGTCTTCGGGATATCAAAATGACCACCAACGAACTAGAGAATACATGCCTAATATTTCTTCTTCATGTCGATCTCGTTCCCTTCAAAACACTTTTCATTGTCTTGAATCTCGTTGTTTTCATGAAGGACGCATTGTTCCTTCTAACTTTCTTGGACTTGACTTCATTCGATTGATGTTCAACTCCACTGGCTTTGATTGCTTGCTTGATATTAATGAGCCACTCTTTCCTTCCTTTCTTTTGGAATTCTTTAGTTCGTACACATTAATATGAATCAATAAGAGTTTATCTATAAGATTTTCTATCAAGGGGAAAACCTTTGTATGTACTCTTGAATAATTTGGTGAAATTCTCAATGTTCAATACAAAGGTCAATGTAGGTTCATCGATACTTGGAGTTTAAACTCTTTAGAATCGGCCCCTATTGATGTGCATTATGTAAAACCTGCATGCTTTTACCATGAACAGTACACTTAGTAAACGTATGTACATATTAAAACTTTCCTTTTATAGCACGAACACGTGTCACGAATATTAATTACAGAAATTACGTGCGTGTTATTGCACGATAAGTGTTAAGGACGTGATATTACACGATAATTATTAAACATAATAATTATAATCACGAACATGAGATCGTGAACGTTAAATCACGAACATGTAATTACGTACTTATTTGTTACAATACGATAAATATCGTTTACGTACAACTATTAGTTAGTACACGAATAATAAATTACGAACTAACACGAAAACGTTAACGTATGTACACATAATTTATTAAACATGAAAAACATTCGGGTTTCCCTTGTGGGTCCTACATACCCACGAACACCAAGACAAGGAGGGCCAAGCCCATGTTATTTTTACCAAATAAACAAAAAGGGGAAAATATGTTTTCATTTAATAGAGTTTTCTAAAAAAAATCAAAAACCCTAATCCTCCTTGTCTCTCTCCTTGGCCGCCGGCTACAACAACACCAAGGGAGGTGTTTGATTGATCTTGGTGAATTAAAAACAAGTATAGTGTTCGTGTTATTGTTTTCCATTTGTTTCACGTATTCGATAAGCCGTAGATCCTTTTTCTCTTATTCTTTTATTAGATCAAGAACATGAAAACATGGGATTAATAAAACAAGTAATTAAACATGTTGGTATACTCATGTATTAAATAAAAGAGGGGTTTTGGGGTTTGGTTTGGTTCGGACGACACACACAAACCGAGAGTCGAAGCTCTCGGTGTCCTCGTGTGACCACAGCCGAGACCTTGTGGTCATGGTGTAGCCTTTGTGGTTCGGTAGCAGGGTGAAACAAGGGACCCTGACGCGAGTCGGGGTGGCCTTGTAGGTTTTCTTGGTCACGGCAGCAACAAGAAACACCACCGGTCCAAGACCGGTGGCTGTTTTGGGTCAAGCAGGAAGAACACAGGGCTCGGCAGGGGGAATGATGAGACTGCTTTTATACATAGTCTCATCGTCCAATTAGGGCTTAAAATGCATTAAATATCATCAAAATACCCAAATATATGCTTGTGTTTGTTGCTTGTGTATTTTAGGTACGGATATTGAGAAAATGACAAAAGATCACAAGAATCATGCAAAAACAAACACGGGAAACGAAGCCGCACGATGAACCAAGCCCTAATGAAGAATTTTCCAAAGAAAACCCTTGAAGATTTGAAGAATTATGAAGATTGGTCCTCCAAGTTTGAAGAATTGACACTTTATACCCTTGTATCTTCATAATTACAAGTTTGGTCCCTAAAGTTTGTCAAAATTACAAAAAGGACCCTTAACTTTGAAGAATTGGCAAATTTAGTCCCTCAACAAAACTAAATTGTCAATAATGGTCCTCCAAGAAGTCAACAAACAAGTCAAAGCCTTGAAGTATGAAGACATGGCAAAAACAGCCCTTGAAGATTGCCAAAGTTACACTTTTAGTCCTTAAAACAAGTTCCAAAACTTTGTGTGCCAAAACTGCCAATATCCAAAAGTTGTTATGTGTTATTATGGCACTGATAGCCATTTAATACAACTTGAACAAAGTTTGAAAAGAGAAGGGGCAAACCTGCCAGACAGCCAAACTCCATCCATCCACTCCCTGCTTGACACCTCACCCACTCACACCCATCACCCAATCAGAATCACCCCTTCCTCCACGTCACAAATCCACTCACCCATAAACTGATTAATTAATCAGTTCAAAACTCCCTCCAAACAAGTATTTAAACTTGTTAATCCCAAAACGGATTAAATCACATCCTAATCCACCCTTAAAACCAAAATATTTCCAGGATGAACACTTATCAAATCAAAGGGTTTTTTTGTTTATTTGCTCCAGATCCATGATTAACCATCACTTAAACCTAAAACCACCCTTAAACTCCCATCACCATCACCCCACATGCTTGTGCAACCCTCCCCTGCCCCACATTTTGGCTCCAAGACAAAGATTGACAGCAGGATCAACATCCCACAACAATTTCGTGTTCCCAAATGCTAAATAGACGTCCAAGATCTCTTTTTCATCACTGGCATCTTCACAAACTGCCAAAGATCTTCACATGGCTTATTTTTTACTGAAAAATTCAAAATCGTCCAAGGGCATTACTGGAAGTTCAAGTGTTAGGGTTTTAGCTTCTTATCAGTTCTAGAATCACAAGTGTAAGCCTATATAAAGGCACATAGGACCTAGCATTAAGTTTGTTCTTGATTTTTTCTCCTTTTTCACAAGCTTTGTAAATCCAGTTTTTAAGGAATGAAAATGGTTTAAGTATTGTTGATGAGAAAGATTGAGTACCTTTTATATTTTCATGTTGTGTTTGGTTTGAATTATTTCTTTTAAAAGGCATTCCAAGTTTCTGATTTTCAAGTTTTCATTTTAAGTTCTTAAATCCGTTTTCTTTTTAGAAAGGTTGTTAAACCACATAAGCTTCTACATTCAAGCTTGTATATGACCATAGAACCCTGATATCTTGGAGATATCAAGGTGCAGTGGGTATAAAAGTTTGGGTAAAAAAGGCAAAGTGAGGTAAAAAACCTTTTTGCTTATTTTTTTACATCACTGTTTCAGCTAAAAAGCTATAAGCTATAAGGAGACTTGTCTATAAGTCATCCTTATAGCTCATTGGCTCTCATTCCAGGTCACTCTTGTTGTTGTGGTTTGATCTTAGCAGGTTCTAAACAAGGACCATTTCTCATCACTTTTTGTTAAGTAAAACTCCATCAGCATCTCAACAAAGTTCTGCATAGGCCCCAGCCTATCGGGAGGTGGTTTTTCAACCACTAAGGGTCCTGGATGTAGGACCCTTAAGGTAGTTCTTGTTTCCTATTTCATTTTTAGCTTTCTGAAATTTTTATGTGATTTGTATGATTTTTGTGCTAAGTGTTTAAGTGTTAATTTGAGTGTTGAATATTGGTCATTTAGATGTTATATGCATGTTTTAGTAAGTGATAATTAGTTTGGGTGTGTTTTGATTTGAGTTGCTTTGAAAAAAAAAATCAGTTTCATAATTTAAAGGAGTGTTTGGATCTGTCTTTTAATCAGGATTGGTGTTAAGTTTTTAGGGTAAAAGTTGTTTAAACATACTTAATAGGGCAGTGTTAGGGTATATGTTAGGTGTGTTTGCATTATTGGAAGGATTTAAGTCACTTGCATGCTTAAAATTTTTGAAAAATAGCTAAAAAATCAGTAAGTGTCCAAATCTTCTTTTTAGTGAATTTTGCCAACCAAGTTGTTAAATCTGCTAGAAGTAGGGTTTTTCTAGGTTTGTGTATTGTTTATTTGCTAGTTGATTAACTTGTATGCATGATTTGAGCCTTTGAATCTCATTTGTGTGCACATTGCATCAGCATAATACTCATCAGAAACACAAGCATATCAGTAACTTTGTCTTGGCCTATTTGTGTAATTTGTGTGTTAGAGCTTGATTTATTTGTGTTATTATTGACTCCTTATACTCCAAAGAGTATAAGGGTGCCCTTGTCTATCACAATCATCCACAAAAACGCCAACAAATCAAGTCCTCTTGATACTTTTCACTTGTGAAGATACTCATTTACACTCTAAGTGTTCATCAGAAACATTGCCAAATCTGGGCACGTTTTGGTTTTTAGCAGCTTAATTATAGCTTGTTATTGGATTTGAATTGTGTTTTTGAGCTTAACAAGGTCACTGTTTGAGTTTGGAAAAGTAAAAAAAAAAAAAAAAGTTTGTAAAAAGCTCACCTGGCCTGGGCTCGAACACGCGACCTTGCTTTCCAAGGACTAACGTGTTAACCAGTGATCCGGATGGCTTTTTACATTTAGGTTTCATTTCATTAAATACTTAAGTGGTAATTGTTTTATAGCTTATTTGATTAGCAGCTTGTAAATAAGCTATTTCTGGCTTATTTCTTTGAGGATTTAACTGTTTAGCATTTTTCCTAGGATTGTATAAGGGTTTTTGACTTTTCTGAGCAAAAAGTATATTTTTCCCTTTATTATTTAATTTATTAGGATTATTTTAAGTTTTTATTTTAGAAAGTCATTTAAAAATAGTAAAAGGTATATTAAAAATCTGAAAAAATAGTTTTTAGGTTTTTAATCATATTTTTGAGGTTTACAGCTATTTAGGTTTTCAATTTAGCTTATTTTTGATTTTATAGGATTTTAGGGTTTTTAAGCAACTTTAAAATTTAATATAAAATTATTAAATAGGTTTCAGAAAATTTGGATTGCATTTTTGTTTTAGTTACATTATTTAGGATTTTTGGTAATTTTTTAGAATTTATTCATAAACTTTTTATTTTTTTGAATATTTTAATATTATTTTATTATTAAAAATTGAAGTTTTATTTTTTTTAGTTTTTACATTTTTCCTAGGTTAAGGACACTTAATTAGGAGTTTTGTCACTTTTCAAATATTTTTTAGACTTTTCAATTAAGTTCTAGAATTAATTTAAGATTTAATAGATTTTAATAGTTTTTAAGTGTTTAAAAATAGTTTAATTTGGTTTTAAAATTTTTAAAAATATTTTTTAGATTAATTAGGATATTTTTGAGGTTTACAAACTATTAGATCTTGTTTAAGGCTTTTTAATAATTAAAAGTGATTTTTAGGGCTTTAATTAGCATTAAAAAGTCATTATCTAATTAATTAAAAGGTTTTAGCAAGTTTGGATTTTTAGTAAACTCTTAGAATATTATTGGGGATTTTTAGTAATTTTTAGGAATTTTTAGGTTAAAATTTTAATTTTGGCACTATTTACGATTTTACGTGTTCGCCTTTTTCGTCGTAGTTTAATTCATCTTTGTAACCGTCTTTCTCTTCTAATCCCATTTCTTTCTCAATCATATAATCACAAATCAATATCAACTCAACACACAACGCACTTGCCTCCTTGGGAAACGAACTTGGACTTCATTTGGGTCATTAGTGCTCGGTTTTCCTAAACCGACACTTAATACTACCACTATTTGTCATCCTTTTCCTAAAGGGTACAAAAACACTACATCAATTTTTGGCGCCGCTGCCGGGGAGGCATGTTGTGTTTTGGTTGAACCATTGTTGTTTTTATATATAGCCATAAAAGTAATTGTATTAGTAGCACTCTACTAATACGTATTATCGGTTTTTCGTTTTTTGTGAATATTATTAATATATTGTATACGTAGAACAATAAATTTACAACTACTCCAAATACGTGAGAAATCACAACCTTGACTTGAGAGGTCATTACCCAATCATTGTATTCGAATCTCAAACCAAAGAAAAAGGCAAAAATAGATAAATACTTTCGTGAAGCTCGATTTTGAGAAATACAAACTATAAGGTGGGTATAAGGCGGTTGTATTTCACGACCTAAAGGAAAAAGGCTCTTAAGTGCTTCGCGCCGCCTCGTTTCCTCCGCTTGCTTGTGCGTATTTTGATTTTGAAAGCTAATCGAGGGTTTTGCCGCCCAAAGTATTACTAAGTATCATATATATTTTCTTGGTTTCTAGTGATTAAACCCTCTTGAACGATTTGGTGTTCCACCATCGTTCTAAAGTCATCGAAGGCGTTCACTTCACGTGATCGTTTTCATTCCTTGAGGCTTCTTTAATCGAGAGATTTGATTAAGGAGGAGATTTGTAGATTTGTGTCTACTAATACATTCCAAAAAATCCAAAAAAAAGTAAAAACAATCAAAAACAACAAAAAATTGAAAAAGTAAAAACACCAAAAAGAATCTTCTTTGCTCGCCTTCTCGTTGTACGTGACGTTTATGCAAACTCGCTCTAAAGCAAGACGTGCTCGTAAACGAAGAAACAAATCCACCACTCCTTCTAGTGAGGAGTCTCCTATTGACGAACCCATTATAGTGAAAGAAGCACCCATGGCTAATCGAACTATGATGGAGTTGCTTCAAGCACCCACCGAGGGTTATGGAGAAGCGATTGTGATTCCCGCTATCCTTGCGGAGAATTTTGAGGTTAAGACGGGTTTGTTGTCCATGATTCAAAACAACAAGTTTCGAGGTGACGAAAAGGACAACCCTCATAACCACATTCGCCAATTTAATCGTCTCACCGCCACTTGCAAGTTTAAGGACGTCTCAAACGACTCGATTAAGATGATGCTTTTTCCGTATTCCTTAGCGGGGCCCGCAAAAATTTGGTTAGAGAAAGAGCCACCCAATTCTATATTGACGTGGAAGGATCTCGTTTCAAAATTCGTGAATCAATTTTTTCCGCCCTCTAAGACTACGCACTTGAAAAACGAGATTTCAAAGTTTTCACAAGAGTATAATGAGAGTTTTTCAACGGCTTGGAATAGGTTTAAGGAAATGTTGCACGAATGTCCTCATCATGGTTTTTTCGACTTGCATCAAATTGACACGTTTTACAATGGCTTGAACGATCATGAGCGTGATTATCTTAATGCCGCCGCAGGTGGTAATTTTTTGTGTAAGACGGTCGAGGAAGCATTGTTAATCATTGAAAATGGGTCTAAGGTGTATAGTCCTCGTAGCACGTCGAGTGTTCGTAAGACTTCGTCTTCGCCTTCATTGTCACACACCGTTGATGCTTGTCAAATCGAGGCTAATTTGGAGAACAAAATTTTTGATAAGTTGAAAGGATTGTTAATTGAGTTTAAAGTTGGTGAACAACCCGCTCCCGCTACGATTAAAGCGGTTGAGGTTTCTTGTATGTATTGTGGTGGAGCTCACGATTATTCCGAGTGCATTACCAACGGTGGTAACACTTCGAGTGCCTTCGCGGCCGCGGGAACTTATAACCAAAACGGTCAAGTTCCTCGCACTAATCAATTGACTCCACCGGGTTTTCCACCAAATCAAAATGCTAACAATTATCGAAACAATCAAGTTGGTTACCAAAGCAATCAAAGGAACAATTTCAAGGGTAATAACAACTATGGGAATCAAGGAACTAGTAGCCAATTGCAAAATCAAAATCAAAACCGTAATTTTCAAAACACAAGTCAAGGTCTTCAAAATGTTTACACTAAAGAACTTCTAATGGACTTTTTGAATTACGCCACGGCAAATGATAAGATTTTAGAAAACATTCAAGAGCAATTGGCTAGTCAAGCTAGGGACACAGCTAAAAACACTAAGGAGTTGGCTAACTTTGTGAAAGAAAATCTTAACATGAGAAATGAGTTGAAAAATGATTTTGCTAATCAAATTCGAGGTCAAAACAATAAGATTGAACAAAGTCATGCTAGGCTTGAACAAAGAATTGACCAAAAAGCCGCTAGTCAAGATTTGAAGTTTAATAGTCAAGATGCTAAGCTTAATGCAATTTTAGAAGCCGTCATGGGAAACAAAGCCTCTACTTCGAGTGGTCTACCTAGTAACACCGTTTCAAACCCGAAGGGAGAGATGAAAGTGATTACCACACGAAGTGGTAAGACACTTAAAGAACCGACTCCTCAACCAATTACTCCAACGATGGAGGAAATTGAGGAAGAACCCGAGGTGGTGGTCGAAAAGGAGCATATTTCAATCCCACAAAGTACCGCTCATGCCACACCTACGGTCGACCCTTCACCCACATTGGAACCCGAGATTCCAAAGGCTATGCCTATGCCCCAACCCACACCACCCTTGCCTTACCCATCGAGACTTAGGAAGGAGAAACGACAAGAGCGCGACAACTACCAATTTGAGCTTTTTATGAAAATGTTTCGTGAGTTGCACCTTAATGTGAGTTTCGCCGACGCTTTGGTCATGATGCCTCGATTTGCCGCTAACTTTAAGAGTATGTTGAACAACAAGGAGAAATTGCACCAAATGTCTAGTTGTTCATCGGTTTATCTTAATCGCATACCTCAAAAAGTCGGTGATCCCGGTAAATTTTTGATCCCTTGTGCAATTCAAAATATGGAAGAATGCTATGCCTTGGCCGATCTTGGTGCTAGCATTAACTTGATGCCACTTGCAATCTTCAAGTCGCTCAATCTTCCTAATCTTACTCCTTCACGAATGTCTATTGAGTTGGCCGACCATTCCACGATTCTTGCATGTGGTTTGGCGGAAGACGTTTTTGTGAAAGTGGGGAAGTTCTACTATCCCGTAGACTTTATCGTTGTTGATATCCCCACGGATCCTCAAGTTCCTCTTATTTTAGGTCGTTCGTTTTTAGATACGTCTATGGCTTTAATTGATGTGCATGCTAGAAAGATCACCTTACGTTTCAACGACGAGGAACTTGTTATAAACGCAACTCAAAATTCTCAACTTTCTCATGTTTATTCCGTTGCTACCATAAACCTCGTTGATATGATCGACGTGGTTTGCGAGGAATTTTCACAAGAAGTTTTAGGGTTTGGTGATGAAGAAACTAGTGGCAATCCCACTATGTTGGATCCTATTCTTGATAACTCGACACCAACCTTCACTCCATTTAAAGGTGGTGGTTTTACGTTGGAGGAATGCAATGTTCCACGTACTTGTGACGAAGACCTCGACAACGATGAGGACTTCTCGATTATCAAGGATTTTCTCAACGATTTCCCATTTCCTCCACCCGAGGAGGTTATGAGTATCGAGCCCAAATCTTCACTTGAGGAACCACCTATTCTCGAGTTGAAAGATTTACCTCCTCACCTCGAATATGTCTATTTGGAGGAGGACGACAAGTTTCCGGTTATTATTGCGAAGGATCTTTCGAATGATGAAAAAACCGCACTTGTCGATGTTCTTAAGGATCACAAAGGGGCGATTACGTGGAAGTTATCCGACATTAAGGGAATCGATCCCAAGTTTTGTACCCACAAAATCTTAATGGAGGAGGATTTCAAGCCCACAATCCAAAGTCAAAGGAGGGTGAACCCCAAAATTCACGATGTCATCAAAAAGGAGGTCCTTAAACTCCTTGACGCGGGAATGATTTACCCTATTTCTGATAGCCCTTGGGTGAGTCCTATTCATTGTGACCCTAAAAAGGGAGGGATGACCGTTGTGCCAAACGATGCCAACGAGTTGATTCCCACTAGACTAGTGACCGGATGGAGAGTGTGCATTGACTATCGAAAGTTGAATGAAGCCACTCGAAAAGACCATTTTCCCTTGCCCTTCATGGACCAAATGTTGGAGCGTCTTGCGGGAAACGATTTCTATTGCTTTTTAGATGGTTTTTCCGGTTACTTCCAAATTCCTATCGATCCTCGTGATCAAGAAAAAACTACGTTTACGTGTCCATATGGAACGTTTGCCTATCGTAGAATGCCATTCGGACTTTGTAATGCACCGGGAACCTTTCAACGATGCATGATGGCTATTTTTCATGATATGATCGAGAAGACGATGGAAGTCTTCATGGATGACTTTTCCGTGTTTGGTGATTCTTTCACTTCGTGTTTGTCAAACCAAGAGAGAATGTTAAAACGTTGTGAGGAAACCAACCTTGTGCTCAATTGGGAAAAGTGTCATTTTATGGTTAAGAGTGGAATCGTCTTAGGGCACAAGGTCTCGAAAGCGGGGATTGAGGTTGATCAAGCTAAGGTAGACGTCATCGCCAAATTACCTCATCCCAAAACCGTCAAGGGAGTTAGGAGTTTCCTAGGCCACGCGGGCTTTTATCGTCGATTCATCAAGGACTTTTCGAAGATTTCTCGACCTATTACACATCTTCTTGAAAAAGAGGCACGTTTTGTCTTTGACGAAGATTGTGTACGAGCCTTTGAAATCCTAAAGAGGAAACTTACCGAAGCTCCCATTCTTGTTGCTCCCAATTGGAACCTCCCCTTTGAGCTTATGTGTGATGCTAGTGATTACGCTATAGGGGTCGTTTTGGGGCAACATCATGATAAGCACTTCTTGACTATTCACTATGCTAGCAAGACGATGACCAAGGCTCAACTTAAATACACTACAACGGAAAAGGAGTTCCTTGCCGTGGTGTATGCATTTGAGAAATTCCGACCTTACCTCGTCTTGACAAAATGCATAGTGTATACGGACCATTCGGCTATTAAGTATCTCATGGCAAAGCAAGATGCTAAGCCGAGATTACTTCGTTGGATTCTCCTCCTTCAAGAATTTGATCACAAAATCGTTGACAAAAAAGGAGCCGAGAATCTAGCGGCCGATCATCTCTCTCGTTTAGAAGATCCTCACCAAAGTGTTTACGAGCCCAAGGAAATCACCGAAACATTTCCACTCGAGACACTTGGTGTAGTGAATTCTAAGCTTGATTCTTCCACCCCATGGTTTGCGGATTTTGCAAATTACCATGCGGGTAACTTCATCATTAAGGGTATGACGACTCAAGAAAAACGAAAATTCTTTCGTGACGTCAAGTTCTACTTTGGAACGACCCTTACTTGTTTCGAACTTGTGCGGATCAAATCATCCGACGTTGTGTATTTGGCACCGAAGCTTCTAACATCCTTAGAGCTTGCCATGAGGGACCCACGGGTGGTCACCACGGTGCTAATCTCACGGCTAAAAAGGTGTTTGATGCCGGCTTCTTTTGGCCTACTATTTACCGAGATGCACAAGATCTTGTGAAGTCGTGTGATGCATGCCAACGACAAGGAAAAGCCTCACAAAAAGATGAAATGCCACAAAATATCATTCAAGTATGTGAGATCTTTGACGTTTGGGGTATAGACTTTATGGGACCGTTCCCATCATCTCGTGGTAATAAGTACATTCTCGTTGCGGTTGACTACCTTTCTAAGTGGGTGGAGGCAAAGGCCTTGCCCACCAATGATGCTCGTGTGGTAGTCAAGTTTTTGAAGCAATTGTTTTCTCGGTTTGGAACCCCTCGTGCTATCATAAGCGATCGTGGAACCCATTTTTGTAATGACCAATTTGAAAGGGTTCTAAAGAAATATGGGGTTACACATCGTCTTTCTACGGCTTATCACCCACAAACGAGTGGGCAAGTCGAGGTTTCAAACCGAGCGTTGAAGAGGATCTTGTAGAGATCCGTAGGGGAAAACCGACAAACTTGGTCGGATAAGTTGGACGATGCTTTATGGGCCTTTAGGACCGCTCATAAGACACCCATTGGGTGCACTCCCTATAAGCTTGTGTATGGAAAGAATTGTCATTTGCCTATCGAGTTAGAACACAAGGCTTATTGGGCCCTAAAGCATTGTAATGATGATATGGAGACCGCGGGAAAACACCGGAAAATGCAATTAAATGAATTGGATGAATTGAGAGACATTGCTTATGAAAATCATTGATTTATAAAGAGAAAACTAAAAAGTTGCATGATTCTAAAATTAAAAACCGGGTTTTTAACATTGGGGATCAAGTTTTGCTTTTTAATTCAAGATTAAAAATCTTTTCCGGAAAATTGAAATCCCGTTGGTCCGGTCCATTCACCGTGACTCAAGTATTTCCGTATGGGACCATCGAGCTAGCTCAAGATGATGGTCCTAACTTCAAGGTGAATGGACATAGGTTGAAGCACTACTTTGGTGGGGAAGTTCCATCCTTGAACTACCTCGACCAAGTCACCTTCCCCAATGATAATTAGTATTGAGGGGATCGAGTCGAGCTCATGACTCGGTAATCAAAAACGAGGTGCCTCGTGGGGGAGACCCATGCTTATCCTATGTACATATTATCGCTTTCTAATATAGTTAACGTGTGGGGATTTGTGCCCTTCCAACCTTTGTTCCGTGGTTGTTTGTGAATTGTGGTTTTTAGATCATGATCTTCACGATTAGAGCCTCTCGTGTTCGTTTTATGGGAGCACTCGATCGTTTGCTTTGGAGACATTTCTCAATATCCATGATATATCCTTTTGATGTTCTAACCATAGGTTTTTAGCACACTTCATAAACGTCTATTAATTTATTGGTTACACCCTTTCCGTGCTAGATTAGGCATTCGACTACGTCTATAGTATGGGGGTGTTTTCACCCCTAGACTCGAAACATTGAGGACAATGTTTAACTTTAGTATGGGGGGTGAATAGATACTTGCCTTGCCAAACCTTCACGCTTTCCAAAGTTTATCGTTTTGTTTATCGTTTTGTTGCAAAATAAGGCTAAAAATGGCCAAAAATTTAAAAAATTTTCTCATGTTTTATAAGTGTTTGAAGACACCAATGTAGATTTTCCGATGGCGAGAATAAGAGTAATTTTTGACTCGACCGTGCGTGTTGAGCACTTAGCTTTGATTCCTTAACTACACATTAGGCTAAGTCTCTTAAATGAGGACGAGAAATGATAGAGTTAATTATAAGTTACTATGCTAAACGTAGAGTACTCGTATTTTTTCAAAAACTCATGTGTTCTCGTTGTTTGCTTATTCTCCCTTCGCATGTAAATATTTTTTGCTTAATAAATATTGACTTAGCGGTTTAGTTAGGATTGTTGGGTTTCTAGTCTTTTCTAGTAGCTTCCGTGTAATTAAATTGGGAAGACATTAAGGTATCGCCAGCGTCACGGTTTTGAAGTATTGGCAACCCGAATAATCGAAAGCTTCACCCAATAATAAGATTTCAAGTGCTCACCTAAATCTAGCAAACAATTTGAAGCCCCACAAGGCCTAAAATCTATGCAAAATTGAAAGTGAATCAAGCCTTAATCTTCGAAGCTTTAAAGATCCAAAATTCGCTTTAGCGTGAGGATATACGTCTTTGGCTAATAAAACCACCGATGAGGCGGATAATAAAAGGCAAGGCAAGACCGAAGTCATAATAAAAGCTTCATGGCGAAGTTGAATAAAAGATGGAGGTAAACCAAAGATAATAAGGCCCTTCCGTTAGGGGGCGTATAAAAGTCTTGGTAATAAGTCTCATGTTCAAAACCGTTATAAAACCGTGTTTATCGATTCTTCTTGTCAACTTAATTTTTTAACATCGTTGTCTATTAGGAGGGGTTATTGATTTGATGGTCTTAGTTACACCGTTAGGACTCTATTTTTAGACCTAAATCTCTATTATCGCATAAGTCAACAATGTATCCTCGTGAAACATTCAAGACAAAATAAAATATAAGAGATACAACTTAGGAATAATGGGAGGATAAGTACATGATTAGGGCATATGAGTAGTGTTAGCATTACTAACTTATAATGACAATGATCTCGTTGCACGCTTGGCATGGAATTGAAGTGAAAATCGAGGACGATGAAATTATTTCTAACGAAGCATTCACGTGTTCTTGTTCTATGAACCTAAACGTCCCATTTTGCGATGAAAATCATACATTATGTCTAAAACACAAGTAGTAGTAGTGTAGCTAGTTTATCATTCAATAAAGTAAATAAAAATGAATTTTGAAGATGCTATGATACTTTATTCTAGCATTGCGTGAGGGCACGGCAATGGTTTAGTATGGGGGAGTGATGAGACTACTTTTATACATAGTCTCATCGTCCAATTAGGGCTTAAAATGCATTAAATATCATCAAAATACCCAAATATATGCTTGTGTTTGTTGCTTGTGTATTTTAGGTACGGATATTGAGAAAATGACAAAAGATCACAAGAATCATGCAAAAACAAACACGGGAAACGAAGCCGCACGATGAACCAAGCCCTAATGAAGAATTTTCCAAAGAAAACCCTTGAAGATTTGAAGAATTATGAAGATTGGTCCTCCAAGTTTGAAGAATTGACACTTTATACCCTTGTATCTTCATAATTACAAGTTTGGTCCCTAAAGTTTGTCAAAATTACAAAAAGGACCCTTAACTTTGAAGAATTGGCAAATTTAGTCCCTCAACAAAACTAAATTGTCAATAATGGTCCTCCAAGAAGTCAACAAACAAGTCAAAGCCTTGAAGTATGAAGACATGGCAAAAACAGCCCTTGAAGATTGCCAAAATTACACTTTTAGTCCTTAAAACAAGTTCCAAAACTTTGTGTGCCAAAACTGCCAATATCCAAAAGTTGTTATGTGTTATTATGGCACTGATAGCCATTTAATACAACTTGAACAAAGTTTGAAAAGAGAAGGGGCAAACCTGCCAGACAGCCAAACTCCATCCATCCACTCCCTGCTTGACACCTCACCCACTCACACCCATCACCCAATCAGAATCACCCCTTCCTCCACGTCACAAATCCACTCACCCATAAACTGATTAATTAATCAGTTCAAAACTCCCTCCAAACAAGTATTTAAAAAACCTGTTAATCCCAAAACGGATTAAATCACATCCTAATCCACCCTTAAAACCTAAATATTTCCAGGATGAACACTTATCAAATCAAAGGGTTTTTTTGTTTATTTGCTCCAGATCCATGATTAACCATCACTTAAACCTAAAACCACCCTTAAACTCCCATCACCATCACCCCACATGCTTGTGCAACCCTCCCCTGCCCCACATTTTGGCTCCAAGACAAAGATTGACAGCAGGATCAACATCCCACAACAATTTCGTGTTCCCAAAGGCTAAATGGACGTCCAATATCTCTTTTTCATCACTGGCATCTTCACAAACTGCCAAAGATCTTCACATGGCTTATTTTTGACTGAAAAATTCAAAATCGTCCAAGGGCATTACTGGAAGTTCAAGTGTTAGGGTTTTAGCTTCTTATCAGTTCTAGAATCACAAGTGTAAGCCTATATAAAGGCACATAGGACCTAGCATTAAGTTTGTTCTTGATTTTTTCTTCTTTTTCACAAGCTTTGTAAATCCAGTTTTTAAGGAATGAAAATGGTTTAAGTGTTGTTGATGAGAAAGATTGAGTACCTTTTATATTTTCATGTTGTGTTTGGTTTGAATTATTTCTTTTAAAAGGCATTCCAAGTTTCTGATTTTCAAGTTTTCATTTTAAGTTCTTAAATCCGTTTTCTTTTTAGAAAGGTTGTTAAACCACATAAGCTTCTACATTCAAGCTTGTATATGACCATACAACCCTGATATCTTGGAGATATCAAGGTGTAGTGGGTATAAAAGTTTGGGTAAAAAGGGCAAAGTGAGGTAAAAAACCTTTTTGCTTATTTTTTTACATCACTGTTTCAACTAAAAAGCTATAAGCTATAAGGAGACTTGTCTATAAGTCATCCTTATAGCTCATTGGCTCTCATTCCAGGTCACTCTTGTTGTTGTGGTTTGATCTTAGCAGGTTCTAAACAAGGACCATTTCTCATCACTTTTTGTTATGTAAAACTCCATCAGCATCTCAACAAAGTTCTGCATAGGCCCCAGCCTATAGGGAGGTGGTTTTTCAACCACTAAGGGTCCTGGATGTAGGACCCTTAAGGTAGTTCTTGTTTCCCATTTCATTTTTAGCTTTCTGAAAATTTTATGTGATTTGTATGATTTTTGTGCTAAGTGTTTAAGTGTTAATTTGAGTGTTGAATATTGGTCATTTAGATGTTATATGCATGTTTTAGTAAGTGATAATTAGTTTGGGTGTGTTTTGATTTGAGTTGCTTTGAAAAAAAAAATCAGTTTCATAATTTAAAGGAGTGTTTGGATCTGTCTTTTAATCAGGATTGGTGTTAAGTTTTTAGGGTAAAAGTTGTTTAAACATACTTAATAGGGCAGTGTTAGGGTATATGTTAGGTGTGTTTGCATTATTGGAAGGATTTAAGTCACTTGCATGCTTAAAATTTTTGAAAAATAACTAAAAAATCAGTAAGTGTCTAAATCTTCTTTTTAGTGAATTTTGCCAACCAAGTTGTTAAATCTGCTAGAAGTAGGGTTGTTCTAGGTTTGTGTATTGTTTATTTGCTAGTTGATTGACTTGTATGCATGATTTGAGCCTTTGAATCTCATTTGTGTGCACATTGCATCAGCATAATACTCATCAGAAACACAAGCATATCAGTAACTTTGTCTTGGCCTATTTGTGTAATTTGTGTGTTAGAGCTTGATTGATTTGTGTTATTATTGACTCCTTATACTCCAAAGAGTATAAGGGTGCCCTTGTCTATCACAATCATCCACAAAAACGCCAACAAATCAAGTCCTCTTGATACTTTTCACTTGTGAAGATACTCATTTTACACTCTAAGTGTTCTTCAGAAACATTGCCAAATCTGGGCACGTTTTGGTTTTTAGCAGCTTAATTATAGCTTGTTATTGGATTTGAATTGTGTTTTTGAGCTTAACAAGGTCACTGTTTGAGTTTGGAAAAGTAAAAAAAAAGAAAAAAAAGTTTGTAAAAAGCTCACCTGGCCTGGGCTCGAACACGCGACCTTGCTTTCCAAGGACTAACGTGTTAACCAGTGATCCGGATGGCTTTTTACGTTTAGGTTTCATTTCTTTAAATACTTAAGTGGTAACTGTTTTATAGCTTATTTGATCAACAGCTTGTAAATAAGCTATTTCTGGCTTATTTCTTTAAGGATTTAACTGTTTAGCATTTTTCCTAGGATTGTATAAGGGTTTTTGACTTTTCTGAGCAAAAAGTATATTTTTCCCTTTATTATTTAATTTATTAGGATTATTTTAAGTTTTTATTTTAGAAAGTCATTTAAAAATAGTAAAAGGTATATTAAAAATCAGAAAAAATAGTTTTTAGGTTTTTAATCATATTTTTGAGGTTTACAGCTATTTAGGTTTTCAATTTAGCTTATTTTTGATTTTATAGGATTTTAGGGTTTTTAAGCAAATTTAAAATTTAATATAAAATTATTAAATAGGTTTCAGAAAATTTGGATTGCATTTTTGTTTTAGTTACATTATTTAGGATTTTTGGTAATTTTTTAGAATTTATTCATAAACTTTTTATTTTTTTTGAATATTTTAATATTATTTTATTATTAAAAATTGAAGTTTTATTTTTTTTAGTTTTTACATTTTTCCTAGGTTAAGGACACTTAATTAGGAGTTTTATCACTTTCCAAATATTTTTTAGACTTTTCAATTAAGTTCTAGAATTAATTTAAGATTTAATAGATTTTAATAGCTTTTAAGTGTTTAAAAATAGTTTTATTTGGTTTTAAAATTTTTAAAAATAGTTTTTAGATTAATTAGGATATTTTTGAGGTTTACAAACTATTAGATCTTGTTTAAGGCTTTTTAATAATTAAAAGTGATTTTTAGGGCTTTAATTAGCATTAAAAAGTCATTATCTAATTAATTAAAAGGTTTTAGCAAGTTTGGATTTTTTGTAAACTCTTAGAATATTATTGGGGATTTTTAGTAATTTTTAGGAATTTTTAGGTTAAAATTTTAATTTTGGCACTATTTACGATTTTACGTGTTCGCCTTTTTCGTCGTAGTTTAATTCATCTTTGTAACCGTCTTTCTCTTCTAATCCCATTTCTTTCTCAATCATATAATCACAAATCAATATCAACTCAACACACAACGCACTTGCCTCCTTGGGAAATGAACTTGGACTTCATTTGGGTCATTAGTGCTCGGTTTTTCTAAACCGACACTTAATACTACCACTATTTGTCATCCTTTTCCTAAAGGGTACAAAAACACTACATCAGGGAACCACCGGCTAACCGTCGGTGGGAACTTTGTTGAGGCAGTAGCTAGCCGAGGTAGACCAGGGGCAAACCACCGGCTTGAGCCGGTGGCGGTTTTGCACAAACAGTGGCAACCAGCTATTTTTATTTATGAAATAATACATGTTTTAACCTAAGTATTTCATTTATTTAATTTAGACTATAGAATTAATTAATTAGTTAGACATGGAATATAATTAATTAATAATCATGACTTAGGTTATAATTAATATAATATTAATACATGTTTAAACTAAGTATTTTATACACCTTAATTTAATTAAATCATGCTTATATTTAATTAAATCGTATAACCTATAGTTTATTTAATTAACATGATATTTTTAATAAACTATACCAATAATTACATGACTTATGATATTTAACCAGTAAACTTATGTTTATATTATTAGCTTATTAATTCAGCTTATTTCTAAATATGGAAACTTTCTAATTTAGGAAACTTACTATTTTTTGGAAACTTTCTATTTTTTGAAACTGATCTATTTTTATAAGTCAGTCTATTTTTGGAAACTTTCTATTTTAGGAAACCTGCTATTTTTAGAAAGTTACTTATTATTACACAACAAGTATAATAATACAAGAATACAAGTAATACTTAACCAGAATACTTAGAATACATGATAAACACATCATAATATTAAAATCAGTTAAACAAGACAAGAACATATAAAATAAGCTAAGACATGATATAATCAGTTACGTGCTCAGTAAACAGGATACTTATACATGTCCCATATTTATGTAGTATTACTGAGATCAGAGTAGGACTTTCATTCTTTCGTCTTCTTCGTTCACTGGACATAAGGTACGGATTTCCCATCCCTTCAGTATGGACATTCTTTCCTTATTAGGATTCCCCGTTTGCAGCCAACTGTTTTCCCAGTATTTGTTTTATATATTTGATTGCTTATGTTAGTTAAGAGCCTAAGCCATATACATGCATGACCAGTATCACCTAGTTATGGAGGTACCATAACCATAACACTAGAGGCACCAGTGCTATGACTTCCCCACGGCGGAGTGATTGCTCGTGACGTCCCTTTACAGTTTTGGTCATTATATTATATTATCATGTGGGGCGTATAGGTGCATCCTAGTTACATGTTTTACTAGTAATACCATAGTGAATGCGATGTATGCCTTGCATCCTTCACTAGGAGTTAATCCCTCATACTCAGACTAATTAATTAGAGGCAACCCCTCTAATTGCATGACGAGGTCTCCCCTCCAAGTATTCATGCACCGTGGAACCTCATTACCTATATGGGCTATTGGCTAATTAATACATATTTTACATATAAACATAAGTCTTTTCAAACTATAAAACCAATTTTATAAACATGTTCTAGGTTGTTTAGGACTTATATTTTTCCGCTACTATTAGTCCTTTATGCTTATGTTATTCCATGCTATACTTGTATATTCGTTCACTGGGCGTTATGCTCAGCCGTTTTCCTTTCATGTTCCCAAACGGCAGGTACTCAAGGGTACTCATAGACTTTAAGCGTACGTGCATATGGATTGGACGCTATCTAGCCTTCTTTACTTTATGCATTTCATCATACATTTTGCTACTTATTTCTTTGGAAATTGTTTAGTCCTTTTCCTTTACAGTACTTATGTTTGTGTGTGATGAGCTTATACTTGGACTACCGATGTTTGTTTCCGGTTATTCCATTCATGGTCATTTAATGTTTTAAGACATTTACCTTGTATGCTTTGATGACACGGCATAATCACGCGTGACATTCCATTTACCAAAATGGGGTGTTACAATTATGGTATCAGAGCCCAAGGCTTCGACCTGTAGGCTCTCAAAACATGACCTGTGATTAGTGGGTAGTCACTATGGTCTTCTTATAACTGACAGTTTGTTTTCATGCATTTATATCATATGTTATTGTCGTAGGAATTTTGACTAGGTAATGGTTGGTACAGGACTGGTCGTAGTTAGTCTCGTGTGCTTTTTTTTATCATGTTGTTTTGATGAACCGACCCATAGGCGTTCATCTTCTTCATGTCATTTGTTTAGGTGAACCGACCTAAAGGCGTTCACCCAAACCCATGCGATTTCATCATCATGCATCCATACACTGTTTTCATGCATAAAATTTTTCTCATGATTTATTGGCATAAAAGTTTTTCATGTATATATTATGTTTTAATCAGTTTAATCATGCATTTTGTTTTATACTGTCAGATGGTTCTCACACGTGAGCAGGAACAACTCAATGCAGCAGTTCAAGCTGTGATGCATGCCATGCTTCCTCAACTGAGGAACGAAATCAGGGCCAATGTGCAAGCTGCCAACAATCAGCACCAGCACCAGCATCCTAATCCTCCTCCTCCTCCAGCTACACTGATCACATGGCTGGAGCGATTCAACAAGCAACGTTCTCGATCCTTTGAGAAGACTGACAGCCCCAATGAGGCTGAGAGCTGGCTAGCTCATATCGAGAAGATATTTGATGCAATGGGCTTCGACCCTGTCTTCAAGGCAAGGTTGGCCTGTTACAAGTTTGAAGGTGACGTGCTTGGAAGTGGAAGTCAGTGAAGCAGTCTGAGGGAGGTGACAATTGGGTGGCTGGCTTGACTTGGGCTCAGTTCAGGAAGTTGGTGATGGGACAGTTCTTTCCCAAGGCTGAGCAAGATAAGCTGAACATGGAGTACCACGGGACCAGGCAGAGAGCTGGGGAGAACAACAATGAGTTCATGCAACGCTTTCTTCGTTTGGCTGGTTTTCTTGGCGCAGCAGCAGGTACTGCCGAAGAGCAAGCATACCACTTTCGTTGGGCTCTTCGTACATCGGTCGCCAATAACTTGGAGTGTGCTACTTTCAACACGATGGCACAAGTAGCCGATGCAACACGTAAGCTGGAGATGCTGCGGGAGAGAGATGAATTTGGTGAGGCAGAGAGACCCGAGAAGAGGTATAATTTTCGTCACTCAGCGGTGATCATTTCAATTCATTCAGTACTATCCAAATATTTATCTTTCTCTATAAACTGCATCTTTCAGGCAGAAGACTGGGGACCGGTCTCAACCGGCTACTCAGCATCAGCCTACTCAGCGCAAGGGTAACGGTCAGACCCAAGACCGTTCTGCTTCGGATAGGCGTGGTGGTAATGATAATTATTGTAACAATGCTGGCAACTCCAACAGCAGCAGGTCCCTAAACTTACTCATTTCTTATGTTCCATGCTTATAATTCATAATTCTGACACTTCAGTATCTTCTACCAAGAACCATGACAACGGGAGGGAGCAGGACCGCAGAGGTTCATAGCCCAACCCTACAGCTATCACGGGTATTATGTCTTACGATTTATAGCATTGTCCTATTTGTACCCATAAACCATGTCTCATGTATACTTTTCTGGACAGGCTCCCAGCTAGCAAGGACACTTGTTGGAGGTTATACTCACCCTCTTTGCTCTACCTGCAACCATAGGCACCCAGGGCCATGTCGCCACGACAGTGATGCTTGCTTCAAGTGTGGCCTGACTGGTCATCGCATAAAGGACTGTCGCAAGGGTGAGATAGAGGGCACATTTGGACATGCTGACTCCAAGCCACCTCCTACTACTGGACGCGTGTACACGACCTCGCGTGATCAGGCCAACAAGTCTACAGGTACCATCACTGGAATCTTGTATATGTATGGTCAAGTTGCATGTGTTTTATTTGACACGGGTGCTACTCGTTCGGTCATTTCTACTGCTTATGCCAAGAATGTTAGGATATCCCCTATGCCATTAGAGAATGTATTAAACATCTCCACGCCCTTAAGAGACTCTGTATGCATAACCCATGGGTACAAGAGTGTTCCCCTCGAATTTGACGATAAGATTCGCCCAGTTGACGCACTTCCACTTGATATGTGCAATTTTGACATGATATTAGGCATGGACTGGCTATCCAAACATCATGCCACCATTGACTGCCATTCATATCGGGTCATCTTCGGTGATGTAAATGCACCAGAGTACATTCACAACAGTTTCACACCCGGAAGGTCTGTACCAATAGTTTTATCCTTAGAAGCACGTGCACTACTGTCACATGGTTGCGAGGGCTATCTAGCTACTGTTCATGACTTGGAGGCTGAATCTCCATCTATTCGGAATCAGCCAATCGTGTCATAATTCCTAGACGTGTTTCCAAAAGAACTTCCGGGCATACCACCTGCTCGTGAAGTGGAGTTTAATATTGAGCTCATCCCAGGAGCTGAGCTAATTTCTAAGGCTCCTTATCGCATGGCTCCCATAGAGCTGAAGGAGTTAAAGGAACAACTGCAAGAACTGTTGGAACGCGGTTTCATTCGACCTAGTGCTTCTCCATGGGACGCACCTGTTCTATTCGTAAAGAAGAAGGACGACAATATGCGTCTATGCATAGATTATCGTGAGCTTAACAAGATCACCATCAGGAATAGATATCCGTTACCAGCATTGATGACTTTTTTGACCAATTCCAAGGGGCCAAACATTTCTCCAAGATTGATTTGACTTTGGGCTATCATCAGTTACGAGTTAAAGAGCAGGACATCGCCAAGACTGCTTTTCGTACACGTTATGGGCACTACGAATTTGTAGTCATGTCATTTGGCCTTACAAATGCTCCAGCTATTTTCATGGATTTGATGAACCGTATCTTCCATGAGTTCCTGGACAAGTTCGTCATTGTCTTCATTAACGACATTTTTATTTTCTCTAAGTCGAAGGAGGAACACGAAGACCATCTTCGTACTGTACTACAAATACTTCGCTAGAAGCAGTTGTACGCCAAATTCTCCAAATGTGAATTCTGGTTAGACAGGGTGGCGTTCCTAGGCCACATTGTATCAGTAGAAGGAATAACCATGGATCCAGCAAAGGTTGAGGCTATTACCAAGTGGCCAAGACCGACATCAGCGACTAAATTTCGCAGTTTCTTAGGCTTAGTTGGTTACTACCGTAGGTTCGTAGAGAAATTTTCCCGTTTAGCACTGTCATTGACCAAACTGATGCGGAAAGGGGAGAAATTCGTCTAGACTGAAGAAAGAGGGAAGAGCTTTGAAGACCTAAGCAGAGGCTGGTATTTGCACCGATTCTTACTCTCCCATCTGGTACAGGTGGATTTGAAATCTACAGTGATGCTTCAGGGAAGGGACTTGGCTGTGTTCTCATGCAACATGGGAAAGTGATTGCTTACGCATCACGGCAGCTTAAGCCTTATGAGGAAAAATACCCTACGCATGACTTGGAACTTGCAGCAGTCGTGTTTGCATTGAAGATATGGAGGCACTACTTGTATGGTGAATCATGTGATATCTTCACAGATCACAAGAGCCTGAAATACATATTCACTCAGCGTGAACTGAACATGAGGCAGAGAAGATGGTTAGAGCCGTTGAAGGATTATGACATTAATCTGCAGTATCATCCCGGCAAGGCAAATGTAGTGGCAGATGCACTTAGTAGGAAGTCCGGTATGATCAACGACATCAAGATAGAGGAAGAGATTTTAAGAGACTTGGAGCGACTAGACATTAAGATCATAGTACGCAGGCAGCACGGTTACTAGGCTAATCTTAGAGTGGAACCTGAATTACTCTCTAGGATCAAGGAAGCTTAGAAGGATGATGGTGAAATATGGGCAATAATTCAGAACTTGGAGCAGCAGACGGAGTTTCTGTTAGATGACGACGGTATCTTATAGGGGTGTTCACGGGTCGGTTCGGTTCGGTTAGTTAGACGATTTTTACTATCCATCGCGGTTCGGGTAGTTAAATTTACTATCCGTAACCGAACCGTACAAGGCGGTTAACCGGACAATCGGTTACCCGAAATGAGCGGTTATCCACGGTTCGGGTCACGGTTAACCATTTTATAAGTTTCATCGAGTTTTAGTTTATATATAATAACATGGTTTAGAACATAGAATGTCGTTTTCTTATAATTCAATGACATTAAATAGATAAAAATCATATAAAAATTATTTCGTTACAAAAAGTGCATTAGAAATTTAGAATATTCATAAATAACATATTAACTAAAAAATATTTATTCGATGTTTATAAACTACGATCACATTAATTAAATTTACACATACATGTTTAAAATAGTTGACATTAAAAGTTAAAAAATCATTGTTAGGGTACTAATACAATTAATACATGTACTATAATTTGAATATTTAGTTAAAAAAATTCCTGTATAATATGTGCGGTTCGGTTCGGTTAACCACGGATATCTAAAAATGAAAACCGTAACCGAACCGTTATAAACGGGTTTTTTCGGTTTCGGTTTTTTTGGGTTTTGGTTTTTTCGGTTTCGGGTTTTTTCGGTTTCGGATTGAGCGGTTCGGCTCGGTTCGTCGGTTTCTCGGTTTTTTTGAACACCCCTAGTATCTTATGGCAGGGCACTAGAATTTGTGTTCCTGATGACCTTACACTCAGGGAAGCGTTATTGTCTGAAGCTCATAGCTCCCCATTCTCCATTCATCCTGGTTCGACAAAGGTGTACCACGACATCAAGCAGTACTTTTGGTGGAATGACATGAAACATGATGTTGCTACTTATGTCTCCGAATGTCTTACCTGCCAGCAGGTTAAGATCGATCATCAGCGGTTTAGTGGTCTACTACAACCGTTAGATATTCCAAAGTGGAAGTGGGACAAAATCACCATGGATTTTGTTACCGGTCTTCCGCGGACAAAGAGGAAGCATGATGCGATTTGGGTTATCATTGATCGACTTACTAAGTCAGCTCATTTCTTACCGATCCGCAAGGAAGGTCCGGTTAGCAAACTCGCCGATACTTACAAGAAAGAGATCATGAGACTTCATGGTACTCCATCTAGTATCGTCTCGGACAGAGATCATCGGTTCACTTCGCGATTTTGGAGAAGTCTGCAGAAAGCTTGGGGTACAAAACTTAAGCTTAGCACGACTTTTCATCCTCAAACAGACGGACAATCGAAGCGAACTATTCAGACATTAGAAGACATGCTTCGAGCATGTGCATTGGAGTGGACAGGATATTGGGATGATTTTATCTGCTTGGTAGAGTTTGCATACAACAACAGTTGGCACACCCGCATTAAGTGTGCACCGTTCAAGATGTTGTATGGCAGAAAGTGTCGCGCCCCAATCTGCTGGGATCAGGTTGGTGAGCGAACACTTGAAGGACCAGAGATGATAGAGTTGACCAACGATAAGGTTGTTGTAGCTAAGGCGAAACTACAAGAAGCTCGTGCACGTAAGAAGAGTTATGCCGATAAGCATCGTAGGGACCTATATTTCAACGTGGGAGATCATGTATTTCTTAAGGTATCACCGGCGCGTGGTGTTAGACGTTTTGGAATCAAATGGAAACTCAGTCCTCGATTCATCGGACCGTTTGATATCATCGAGTGAGTCGGTGAAGTATCTTATCGTTTAGCATTACCTCCGCAGCTTTCTCACGTTCATGACGTTTTCTATGTGTCTTTACTTAGAGGGTACAATTATCATCCCCTTCACACGGTTCAGTATCCACTGGAACAGATTCGTGAAGATCTTACCTTCATAGAGGAACCCGAGCGAGTTCTTGACAGACAAGAACGCGTCATGAGGAAGAAGACGATTTCATTCGTCAAAATCCTTTGGAGGGATCATACCGAGCGGGAAGCCACTTGGGAAACAGATGAGTCTATCCGGGCTTCTTACCCTCATTTCAAGTTTTGAATTCGGGTATGTTCCTCTTTCAATTTACTTTATCTATAAATCGGGGACGAATTATTCTTTTTAGGGGGGAAGAGTTGTAAAACCCGCATGCTTTTACCATGAACAGTACACTTAGTAAATGTATGTACATATTAAAACTTTCCCTTTATAGCACGAACACGTGTCACGAATTATGTACGTGTTATTGCACGATAAGTATTAAGTAAGTGATATTACACGATAATTATTAAACATAATAATTATAATCACGAACATGAGATCATGAACGTTAAATCACGAACATGTAATTACGTACTTATTTGTTACAATACGATAAATATCGTTTACGTACAACTATTAGTTAGTACACGAATAATAAATTACGAACTAACACGAAAGCGCTAACGTATGTACACGTAATTTATTAAACATGAAAAATATGCGGGTTTCCCATGTGGGCCCCACATACCCACGGACACCAAGACAAGGAGGGCCAAGCCCATGTTATTTTTACCAAATAAACAAAAAGGGGAAAACATGTTTTCATTTAATAGAGTTTTCTAAAAAAAATCAAAAACCCTAATCCTCCTTGTATCTCTCCTTGGCCGCCGGCTACAACAACACCAAGGGAGGTGTTTGATTGATCTTGGTGAATTAAAAACAAGTATAGTGTTCGTGTTATTGTTTTCCATTTGTTTCACGCATTCGATAATCCTTAGATCCTCTTTCTCTTATTCTTTTATTAGATCAAGAACATGAATACATGGTATTAATAAAAACAAGTAACTAAACATGTTGGTATAATCATGGATTAAATAAAAGAGGGTTTTTGGGGTTTGGTTTAGTTCGGCCGACACACACAAACCGAAAGCCGAAGTTCTCGGTGTCCCTTGTGTGACCACAACCGAGACCTTGTGGTCTCGGTGTAGCCTTTGTGGTTCGGCAGCAGGGTGAAACAAGGGACCCCGACACGAGTCGGGGTGGCCTTATGGGTTTTCTTGGTCTCGGCAGCAACAAGAAACACCACCGGTCCAAGACCGGTGGCTGTTTTGGGTCAAGCAGGGGGAACGCAGGGCTCGACAGGGGGAACCACCGGCTAACCGCCGGTGGGAACTTTGTTGAGGCATTGGCTAGCCGAGGCAGACCAGGGGCAAACAACCGGCTTAAGCCGGTGGCGGTTTTGCACAAACAGTGGCAATCGGCTGAACCGTTCGCCACTGTTAAGGGGGTGTTTGTTTGGTCCGGTTCAAGGGGGAAATCACGGGTCCGGTTCACGACTAATTTTTACAAGTTATTAGTTTTTACAAGTTAATACTATTTAACAAGAAAATTAAATTAATTAAGACATGACTAATAATTAATTTAATTAAACATGGACTTAGGTTATTTTTATTTATGAAATAATACATGTTTTAACCTAAGTATTTTATTTATTTAATTTAGACTATAGAATTAATTAATTATTTAGACATGGAATATAATTAATTAATAAACATGACTTATGTTATAATTAATATAATATTAATACATGTTTAACCTAAGTATTTTATACACCTTAATTTAATTAAATCATGCTTATATTTAATTAAATCGTATAACCTATAGTTTATTTAATTAACATGATATTATTAATAAACTATACCAATAATTACATGACTTATGATATTTAACCAGTAAACTTATGCTTATATTATTAGCTTATTAATTCAGGTTATTTCTAAATATGGAAACTTTCTAATTCAGGAAACTTACTAAGAAACTTTCTATTTTTAGAAACTGATCTATTTTTAGAAGTTAATCTATTTTTGGAAACTTTCTTATTTAGGAAACCTACTATTTTTAGAAAGTTACTTATTATTACATAACAAGTATAATAATAGAAGAATACAAGTAATACTTAACCAGAATACTTAAAATACATGATAAACACAACATAATATTAAAATCAGTTAAACAAGACAAGAACATATAAAACAAGCTAAGACATGATATAATCAGTTACGTGCTCAGTAAACATGATACTTATACATGTCCCATATTTATGTAGCATTAGTGAGATCGGAGTATGACTTTCATTCTTTCGTCTTCTTCGTTCACTGGACATAAGGTACGGATTTCCCATCCTTTCAGTATGGACATTCTTTCCTTATTAGGATTCCCCGTTTGCAGCCAACTGTTTTCCCAGTATTTGTTTTATATGTTTGATTGCTTATGTTAGTTAAGATCCTAAGCCATATACATGCATGACCAGTATCACCTAGTTATGGAGGTACCATAACCATAACACTGGAGGCACCAGTGCTATGACTTCCTCACGGCGGAGTGATTGCTTGTGGCGTCCCTTTACTATTTTGGCCATTATATTATATTATCATGTAGGGCGTATGGGTGCATCCTAGTTACATGTTTTACCAGTAATACCATAGTGAATGCGATGTGTGCCTTGCATCCTTCACTAGGGGTTGATCCCTCCTAGCCAGACTAATTAATTAGAGGCAACCCCTCTAATTGCATGACGAGGTCTCTCCTCCAAGTATTCATGCACGGTGGAACCTCATGACCTATATGGGCTATTGGCTAATTAATACAGATTTTACATAAAAACATAAGTCTTTTCGAACTATAAAACCAGTTTTATGAACATGTCCCAGGTTGTTTAGGACTTATATTTTCCCGCTGCTATTAGTCCTTTATGCTTATGTTATTCCATGCTATACTTGTATATCCGTTCACTGAGCGTTATGCTCAGCCGTTTTCCTTTCAAGTTCCCAAATGGCATGTACTCAAGGGCACTCGTAGACTTTAAGCGTACGTGCATATGGATTGGAAGCTATCTAGCCTTCTCTACTTTATGCATTTCATCATACATTTTGCTACTTATTTCTTTGGACATTTTTTAGTCCTTTTCCTTTACAGTACTTATGTTTGTGTGTCATGAGCTTATACTTAGACTACCGATGTTTGTTTCCGGTACTTCCATTCATGGTCATTCAATGTTTTTAAGACATTTACCTTGTATGATTTGATGACACGCCACGCCATAATCACGCGTGACATTCCATTTACCAAAATGGGGTGTTACACATTATGTGACCGAGCTACCCTCGGCTTCGGCCATCTCTTTTACTATTGCTAAACCTCGTGAACATCCTATCCTTGGTAATTTTGAAGGATTAGTTCGTGCTATCAATCCTTGGGAATTACTAATTAGCGATCTTAATGATTTTATGATCCCTTGGGCCGAAATTATTAGGGAAAATGCAATGTGTCTTGATGGTGATCGCAACCATGTGCCCACTTGTCTTGCACATATGTTGTATTGTGTTGCAACTTCTTCTCCTTACAACCTTGCATTTTTCATGGCTAGAAGAATAAGATTTGTTCTCAGCGGGTCTCACTCTAGTCTTCCTTTTGCCATGATTCTCTCACGGCTTTTTAGAAAACTTCTTCTTGACTTTCCACCTTTAAATGCTTCATCCTTTCACTTCGTGGATCGAGTCATGCTTACCATTAAAGGAAACATCTCACTTGAACCCACACATGATTCAAATGAAGATGGAAATGCCTCTCAAGACGATTCTCTCAATTCTAGCTATAATTTGTCATCCTCTATCTCTCAATTGTCTTCTCTAGACATTGATTCCGACTATCACTTTTATCTTCATCACCATCTTCGAGAACGTCTAAGAAGTGAATCAAGGCAATGAAGAAATGCTCATGTATGAATGCTACATCACTCTTGAATGATCCATCTATTTTCCTTTGTCTCTCTTTATTTTTAGGATATTGTGTGTATTAACTAATACTATGTGTTTGAATTATTTACTATTTTAATCCTAAGTGTCTATGTGATCTATCTTTCGATTTACATAGCTTTGTGCATCTTATGTGTTAGTTAGCTTCCTAGATTTTGATTAATAGTTCACTTTGGCTTGATAAACATTTGTGTGAAATATGGGCTAGCAAAAGTTTCTGGAAGTGTATTTTTTGGAACCCACTAGTGGCGGTTCTTTACCTTCCCCGCGGTTCCTTAGTGATAAAGAACCACACCCATACATAAGGAACCGCCGTCTCCTATTCCAAGAGAATCTTTGCTTTACACTGTTTTCCCTTAATCTGTGTAAACATTGTGCTTTCTTAAACTAGGATACCTAATTTCATTATTCACCTAAAATAATTTTAACACATTACTAGTTTGGATCATCCCTTCCTCTTCTTAAACCCTTCCTTGTTGATCTTGTTCTTCATCCCTTAAATTTCTTTCTAAACCTCTTCACAACCATGGTGTCCACTAGAACATCTAACTCTCCCAAAATATCCTCTTTCAAAAAACCTTAAGATCAAGATTAAGTTACCCAAACGTGGTTCTTCATCTTTCTATACACCCAAAAATGATACTTCTCCTATTCTCATTTCTTCATCACCTTCACCACCTCTTGATCCATGCAAGACCAACTCAACTCATGGTACAAACCATTCACATGGTCCTACCTCTTCCTCATTCCAATCAAGAATGAATGAGTTGTCCTCACCCTTCACTCATAGTCCTCCCTTGGATGTGAATACTCAACCTCAACCACTTCAAAGCATTCCCTTTGTTCTTGAGCCTATGATCACCTCTCCTTTCACTCCACCAAATTCACCAATTTCACCTATATCACCTTTGGACACTATGCCTCCACCACCTCCTCCTCCCTCAAACATTCCTCTTTTGGGTGTTCCTATTTCTCACTGTAGAAACTAGAAGGGGGTTGAATAGTTTCTCTTCGATTGGTGACCAAATTAAAATTACTTTTAATTTGGTTTGTATCAAAACTATCTTTTACTTGAGGCTAAGTTGCATAATGATTAGGTTCAATTCAAATGCACTAGCAAAGATAATAGGTAAGTGTAATGATAATGAAATAAGTAAAGAGTAAGGAAGGAGACAACCTAGTGGGAAGACACCAAGATTTATAGTGGTTCGACAACGAGGCTCTATCCTCGTTTCTACTCCACTCCTCGAGTACACCTACTCGAGATTTCCACTATATCCACAAGCTCCCTTCTCGGCGGAGAAAACCTTACATCGTTGCTTACATTATTTTCCGACACTAAGCTAAATGTCGAGACCTAATCTTTAGCTAGGACCAATCTACACAACGTTGCCTACTTCACAAGTTAACGACACAAGGCTAGATGTCGAGTTCTAATCTTAAGGTAGAACCAATCTTCACGACGTTGCCTACTTCACCATTTTACGACACAAGGCTAGATGTCGAGTTCTAATCGAAAGCTAGAACCAATCTTCAGGACTCTTCACTTTGAAGCTAAGTGAGAACTTCACACAACACAACTACTAGTCACTTTATAGTTTAGTGAGAACTCACAAGACACAAACACATCACTTTATAGTTTAGTGAGAACTCCTAATCAAATCTATTACAACTCAACTAGACTTATCCAAGTACACATATGTAGCTTGGATTTACACAACACAAATCCAAGCAAACACATATGCAATGGATGTACACAACAAATCCAAGTATCCACAAATAACTTGGATGAACACAACTAGTCCAAGTATTCATAAATACATTGGATTGACCTAAAACAAAAAGGGTATCATGATGAATATGACTAACTCATAGATTCATCTTTATTACAACACTAGTGAGTGAGTGATCTTCTCATTGGACAAGGTAAAGGAGGGGATCAAGAGGATAATCATATGTAAACATCCTTAACAATTTAAGTGATCATTTACTAATGATTATGCTATAGAAAAAAGAAAGGGGCTGAGAAAAACGTCCAAGAGGCTTGCTGGAAAATGAGATTTGACCCACTATTTAAAGGAGACAAAGTATAACGGATCTATAACGGCTAGCTGTGCGCGGTACCTTATCTCACCCCGCGGTTCCATATCGCTAAGGTACCGCGTAGGTACTTAAGGTACCGCCACTAGACTACGCTCCGTTTTTTGTCTTTTAGTGGGGTGGGAATATCTGAGGTATTTGAAACCTTCAAAGGATATTCTAACAGCATTTGGAATATGCTATTTTCAAATTTTCATTTTCCATTTTAATAAAATATTTTCTAAAAAAGAAAGTTTATTAAAAAGTCTTTTGTCATATTAACAAAAGTGAGTTTTAAGAATAATCATTTTGATGATCACTAAGTATGATTAAGAAAGGTTAGTGATATGATTATTACCTTGATGATAGTGTTAGTTAAATAATTCATTTTGTGTTTTACACTAGATGTGTTGTATGGTTTGTTGTGATCAAAACTAAGAAAGATTAGTTAACACTAATAATGTTTTTAGGCATCACTTGCATTAACAATCTCCCCCTTTTTGATTATGACAAACGATAAACTCATTTACGTAGAAACACAAAATATCGAATTATTAACTAGTTTATCACTATCATTTCTCCCCCTTTGTCGTAGCAAAAAGGTTAGCACAAGTCTTCGAAGCACATCGAACTTTGCTAGTAGCTCCCTCTTGGTGGTTGCTCCCCCTTGCTTGGGGCACCAAGTTTGTGAGCTAAGGTGACATGCTACACAAGGTTAGTAGAAAGGAAAGAAACACCAATGTATATATGATCACTACCTACTAAGTAACTTGAGAGGGAGAGAGAGAAGAAATCTCAAATTAGAAGCAAGTATTTTGCTAAGTATGTCCAAATAGGTAATTGACAAAATCAAACTTCAATCCATTGAAGATGATAGACTTGTCAATGGGTTAAAGTTTAGAATTGATGGAATCACCCAAAAGCAATTGTAAAAATTAACCATGATCAACTCAAAATAGAACTAATGAAATAACACACAAACAACACAAAGGTTACATAAAAGAAAAAGACACAACAAAGAAGATAGTCATACACACAATATGAGTATCTAAAAGCAATAAATATGGAAAATAAACCACTAAGCATAAGCTAGTCTAATAGTGATATTTTCCAAGATTCCAAAAAGAAATAAAAGACTAAAAAGACGACGATGCATCATTCGAAGTTTTGTCCACCGAAACGAAAAATTGAATAGGAGGTCGAGTGAGGAGGAATTCAAGAAAATTTAACTTCTCATACACATGAGCAAGTTCAATTTGTTAAAATCGACAACAAGCACACGAGGATCCATGATGCAACACAAAATCGTTTGATGGGGGTATGGCATCAAACTTAGGGTTTGGTGATGGTGGGGTAATGGGTTTGGGAATGTTTTCACAGTGCCTTGTGAGGTTTGGGAAGGTTGCAAGGTCATTGAGTTGAGGGGTGTTGAAGGATTGTGGTGGTGGGGGAACATTTTCTTTAGCTCAGGTGATGGGGTTTATGGTATAAGTCTCATTCTAATACTTGAATGGAGAGAAGGTAGGGTTTTTGGGTGGTTTGGAGGAAGATGGTTCATTCTTCTTAACCCAAATAGGCCGAACCAAGATTTTCGGTTTCTTTGAAAGCTTGGATGAGGAAGCTTTGGGTGAGTGAGGTTGTGACAAAGAGATGTCAAGGTTAGGAATGTAGGAGTTTGGCATTGTGAGAGTGTGAGAATAAAATCTCAAGGTTGGGAAGGTGTGAGAATGAAATCTCAAGGTTGTGTGAGAATGAATTCTCAAGGTTGGGAAGGTGTGAGAATGTAATCTCAAGGTTGGGGTATAAGTAAAATGTAATCAAGGTAAGAATTTGAATACAAAATGTGAAGTGTCAAGGAATGTTTAGTCAATTTGAGTAAACAAGGAATCTTGACAGGGTATAGGGTTTTAAAAGTTTTGACCAAAAATTCGTCAAAAACTGATTTCTGCCCGCGGTACCTTAAAGGGACCGGCGGTTCCATATCGCTAGAGAACCGCGGGGCTTTAAGGATTCGCGTCCAGTGGACTTGAAACCAAGTTTTTACAGGTTTTTGAGAAAAACTAAGACTTTTTCAAAAAGTTGCAAATCTTGGAATTTTACCTCTATTAGCACCAAATTATGCCAGGGTTGCATAAAGCAACACATTCACAAAGAATGTCTTGAAAAATGGTGACAAAATAATTTAGATATCATTTTGAACCAATTTTAGTCAAGTTTTTAGAGGTTGTGATAGATTTAGGTTCAATTTTAATTGCAAATTAAAGTTGATTAGTGTGCACAAAAGGATAGAAACACACAAAGCTAAATCCATAGATCAACAACATGAAACATTCATGAAGGAAGCAAGTACAATGACAAATAAAACTAAATAATACATAGCTAGCTTAACATTAAATCTAGATAAGTAGTCTTCTTTGGCTTGGTTTTGTTGAAAACTCTTATTAAGAAAACTCCATCATTCATCTCCTAGGAGGAGGCATGGAGAACAAGGCAAGCAAGAACTCTTGCAACCTTCTATGTAGTCCATACATATCCATCCTAAGGTTATGGATGATGTAGTGGTTGTAAAGACAACATGGACAACTAGGACCATGTATTTGTTGAAACCCATAGTATGGATCACCCAAAAGGAGGGAAAGCGGAACACCCAAAATTGGAATGTTTGAGTTGGGTGGAGGTGGAGGAGGCATGTTCTCCAAGGGTGATGTGGGTGAGAGTGGAGGCATGTTCCCTAAAGGGGAAATGGGTGAGTGTGGAGGTAAATTCTCCAAGGTTGGTGAAATGGGTGAGTTATGAGGGGTAAATGGTGAAGTCACCAAGTTGTCATCAAAGTCATTCACAAAAGGAATGCTTTGGATTGTTTGGGGTTGTGTGGTCGTATCCAAGGGTGCACTTGGAGTGAATGGTGAAGAGAGCTCATTCATTCTTGAGTTGAATGAAGAGGAGGTAGAACCAATGGAGTGGTTAGTACCATGGGTGGATGATGTCTTGCATGGTGCAAGAGGTGGGGAAGGTGATGAAGAAACGAGGATAGGAACCATCTCATTCTTAGGTGTGTGGAAAGGTGAGGAGTTAGGCTTGGCTACCTAAATCCTTATTTTGAGTGTTTTCCTTGGGGTGGAGGTCTTGGAAGTGTTTGAGGTTTTGGTACACGCCATGGTTGACAAGGGTGGTTTAAGGTTTAGGGAAGGATGTTTTGATGTGTGAAGAACATGACTAACAAGGTGGGTTTAAATGGGTGAGGGGATGATCCAAACTAGTAATGGGTTAAAATCATTTAAGGTGAATAATGAATTTAGGTAAGCTAGTTTAGGAAATGAGCAGTTTATTACTGAAAATCATGCAAGGTTTACACAGATTTAAGAAAATAGTGTAAAGCAAAAGATGCTGTCGTGCACAGTGGCCGACGGTTCCTTATATAGGACCGGTGGTACCTTATCGATAAGGATCCGCGGGTCGATATGGAACCGCGACCAGAGGCCTTTCAAAAATTTCACCTTCCAATTTTTGATAAACCCAGATTTTTACCAAAAGATTCACAAGCCAAAGTTAACTACAGATCATAATCTAATAAGCTAACTATCATAAGGCATGCACAAAGCTATGTAAATCACAAACATCATTGAATAAGCAACATTTAGGATCAAAATAAATAATAATCCAAACATGTAACATAAGTTAATAAACAACTAAACCAAAGTGTTAATAAACAAATGTTTAAGCTGCAAATGATAACCAAACTTTGACACAACTCAAAGTCTTCACCTCCTTTTCTTGCCTAAATCCTTGATCATTTTTCCCAAATACTTGATTCCCTTTCTTGACTCAATCCGGTGTTCATGCAAATCACCTCGGGTTCAAAGATTTTAACGGTAAAGTTCTTCTAAATTGAGATTATTAGGAACTTCACTAGAGGAATGGTGGGGAGGGGAAGCAATGTCATCTAAACCATCCACGAATGAGTTTGTGGAGTGGTGAGAAGAACTCGAAGAGTCAATGGGAGCACTTGTGCCAATGCCATCACCATCACTTGTTGGCATGTCCATGTCCTCATCATTGAACTCTTGTTGATCGGATTTACGGTCAGATCTTGTCTTTCTCTTATATACCTCTCGAATAGGTAGCATGACCCGTTTGACCGGTTGAAATTGAGAAAGATCAAGATTTGGAAAATCACGGCCAACCCTTTTAAAAAGGCGAGTGAGAAGCATTGCGTAAGGGAGGTTTGTTTTAGGCTTGTGAATAGCATAATTGATCCGTTGAGCGATAAAATATGCCAAATTGTAATTGGTGTTGGTAAAGATGCAATATAACATATGCACTAAACACGCCGGAACATGATACCGGTTTCCACCAAGACAAAACACATTTTCTCTAAGGATATTGGTCCATTGAACCAAATTATCATTAAGGTCGCTTAAGAGAACCTCATGACGTTTCACCGAACGTACCTTAGTATGAAGGCTTCTCTTAACGGGTCGATTACGCTTTTTGGAGACAATGTCGACAATGAAGTCAAGATCAGTTTTCTCATGATCATTTGGAGGACAATTGTAGGATTCAAGGAGAGCACTAAGCTTCCATTTATCCGTGAAGCGACAAGTGCCTACAAATGGGACATCAAGAATTTGACCAAACACTTCGAGAGAGTATTGAATGAGTTGATCTTTCAAGATGAACCTAACAAATATCCCATCATTGTTTTCAACGACGGAGTATGTGCTAAAGAACTCCAATAGGAATCGAGGATAGATGTCTTCCTTAATGTTCAACAAACAATCAAATCCAATGTGTTCAAACATTGACTTGATGTAGACATAATCCTTGATATCCTTTTGAACAACTCTACCCTCATGAAAGCAACGGGATTGAAGAGAGGAAAAAGTATGGGCAAGGTGAGTTGAGTGAAAAAAGTCGGATAGGTTTGGCATATACTGTTTGGTGAGTTGATGATCCTTTTGGTATTGTGAAGGCATGATTAGTACCTAAATAAATACAAGAAAATATTTTTCTAATCACTCATATGAAGAGTTAAAATAAAAAATCAAAAATATGAGAATGTGTTATATCAATTTCTTGACAAACATAGGATTGAATCCATATCATTCTCATGTTCACAATGTGTCTATTCCATCATTAACCAAGAACACATGATCTATGTTAGATCAACAATGGATTAGAACATTGGTTTTTCAAAACAAGGTTTTTAGGTAAGCATTAACAATGTCATTACCTACTTGTTCATGGGTTCATCTCAAATCCATCTTTCAACCAAAATCATTTAGCCTAAATTCGGATTTGTTCTACAAGTGGGTTTTAGTGAAATCTTAACGAATATGAACCTAAGGAATCATAGTAAAATAACCATGTCAACCCACATTCCTATTAAGGTTTTAATTCAATTTCAATTTTAAAAATCCTCATTTATGAAAGGATGAACCCTAGAACAAAATAGATAAAAATGAAAGAAAATACTTACAATTAATTGATGTTAGATGAAGGATGAGTGAAACCCACAACTTGAAATCAATTAATTTGAGTGATTGAAGGTTTTGGAAGCTTCAACAATGGTGGAAAAAGGGTAAACCGTCGGCTGTTTGTTTTTGGGAGAGAGAGTGTTTGGTTTGAAAAATAATAAAATAATCAAACTGGCGCTCTGACAAAAGTTTCTGCCGGTTCCTTATCGATAAGGTACCGCGGGTTTGAGCCGCCTAGATAAGGAACCGCCTACAGAGGCAGGTTTTTATCTATGAAAAACGCCAAATTTTGAAAACCAAGTTTTTCTAAAATACTTAAAATTAAATCATGAGCCTTTTAGAATATCATAGGATCATCATAACACTAAGCAATATGCCTTAACGAAGGATTTTCAAGTTAAATAAAGATCGAAAAGAACCGAAACGGACAAAAGACTACTCGTAGCAAAACGGCAAAGTGGAGAGAAGTCAAGGGAAGTGAATCAAGACTAGGACCAATGCTCAAGGGATTAATGACAATCTTCAAATAGTGGTAACGAAGAGCTTGCGTCATATATAGTGATTTAAGACGTGCCTTTCCGGCGAAACGTTAAACGGCTTTGGTAATGAATAAGCACAAAGCAATTATTCAAGTATAGACTAAGATCACTTTCAATAATAGTCTTAGTCTAAACCAAAAAATGAGCAAGGTATTAATTCACTTTCTCTCCCACAAAGGGCCTACTAACCGTATGGGTGCAAACCATGGAAATCATGCTTGATACTTTAAGCTTCTACTAACTCACTCTACATCACCATAGTGAGTCAAGTATCCAAGCAATGAAGGTTTGAGAGGATAAAAGAAAAGAAACACAAACCACAAATAAATGTCAAGGCAAGGATGCCGAGAACAAGCACATAGTCAAGTAATGATCAAAAGAATGATCAAAGGGCGTGTGGAAGAACGAAAGCGTACCTTGGCCACAAAGAGCAATTCATGAAGGAATAAGTGCTATGCCCAATCAATGACTATGATGAGTACTAAGTCTTCAAAGACTAGTATCATTCCTAATCATCTTGGTATCATCATTCAAAGATGTTAAGGATCAATGAAGATGAGTCTTCTACAAGTGCAAGTAACTCAATCCATAACCAATAAAGTGATTGATCTTCATGAGTACTTACACAAAGCAAGATGCAAACTAGTAGATGCATTTCAAGAGTATATCTAAAATGCATAAAGGCTACTAATCTTAAGTGGGATGCAATATTATCAATTAAAAGACCTATTTTCAAAGAAAACATAGTTTTGACCAAAGAGAAACTTTAGTATAACTTGACCTTCTAATTTGAGGAGACAATGGATCGATCCAAGTTTCAAAGTACAATATACTTCAAAGATCTTGAGTGACCATCGCTCTGATACCAATTGTAGAAACTAGAAAGGGGGGTTGAATAGTTTCTCTTCGATTGGTGACCAAATTAAAATTACTTTCAATTTGGTTTGTATCAAAACTATCTTTTACTTGAGGCTAAGTTGCATAATGATTAGGTTCAATTCAAATGCACTAGCAAAGATAATAGGTAAGTGTAATGATAATGAAATAAGTAAAGAGTAAGGAATGAGACAACCTAGTGGGAAGACACCAAGATTTATAGTGGTTCGACAACGAGGCTCTATCCTTGTTTCTACTCCACTCCTCGAGTACACCTACTCGAGATTTCCACTATATCCACAAGCTCCCTTCTCGGCGGAGAAAACCTTACATCGTTGCTTACATTATTTTCCGACACTAAGCTAAATGTCGAGACCTAATCTTTAGCTAGGACCAATCTACACAACGTTGCCTACTTCACAATTTAACGACACAAGGCTAGATGTCGTGTTCTAATTTTAAGGTAGAACCAATCTTCACGACGTTGCCTACTTCATTATTTACGACACAAGGCTAGATGTCGAGTTCTAATCGAAAGCTAGAACCAATCTTCACGACTCTTCACTTTGAAGCTAAGTGAGAACTTCACACAACACAACTACTAGTCACTTTATAGTTTAGTGAGAACTCACAAGACACAACCACATCACTTTATAGTTTAGTGAGAACTCCTAATCAAATCTATTACAACTCAACTAGACTTATCCAAGTACACACATGTAGCTTGGATTTACACAACACAAATCCAAGCAAACACATATGCAATGGATGTACACAATAAATCCAAGTATCCACAAATAACTTGGATGAACACAACTAGTCCAAGTATTCATAAATACATTGGATTGACCTAAAACAAAAAGGGTATCATGATGAATATGACTAACTCATAGATTCATCTTTATCACAACACTAGTGAGTGAGTGATCTTCTCATTGGACAAGGTAAAGGAGGGGATCAAGAGGATAATCATATGTAAACATCTTTAACAATTTAAGTGATTATTTACTAATGATTATGCTATAGAAAATAGAAAGGGGGCTGAGAAAAACGTCCAAGAGGCTTGCTGGAAAATGAGATTTGACCCACTATTTAAAGGAGACAAAGTATAACAGATCTATAATGGCTAGCTGTGCGCGGTACCTTATCTCACCCCGCGGTTCCATATCGCTAAGGTACCGCGTAGGTACTTAAGGTACCGCCACTAGACTACGCTCTGTTTTTTGTCTTTTAGTGGGGTGGGAATATCTGAGGTATTTGAAACCTTCAAAGGATATTCTAACAGCATTTGGAATATGCTATTTTCAAATTTTTATTTTCCATTTTAATAAAACATTTTCTAAAAAAGAAAGTTTATTAAAAAGTCTTTTGTCATATTAACAAAAGTGAGTTTTAAGAATAATCATATTGATGATCACTAAGTATGATTAAGAAAGGTTAGTGATATGATTATCACCTTGATGATAGTGTTAGTTAAATAATTCATTTTGTGTTTTACACTAGATGTGTTGTATGGTTTGGTGTGATCAAAACTAAGAAAGATTAGTTAACACTAATAATATTTTTAGGCATCACTTGCATTAACACTCACTTCATGGGTGATCCTTACTTCTTTGGTTTTCTAGAAGCTCATGGCACTAATTATCCATGTTGTCTCTATAACAACTATATCATTCAAAACCTAAGGTTGGAGATGTTTGGTCTCTATAGGAGGTTTGCTTACCTTGTTCTCCATGCCTCCTCCTCCTAGGAGATGAATGATGATTTTCATAAATAAATGTTTTTAAAGAAATTCAAGCCAAGGAAGACTATGCTATCAAGAACTAGTTTAGCTAACTTTCTATTAGTTAGTTGTTACTTCTTTTCTTGTATTTCCTTTCCTTCATGAGTTTTTCATGAAGATGTTCTATGGATTTAGATTTTGTGTGTTTCAACCTATGTGCTCACATTTATCAACTTCAATTTATTTAATTGAACCTAAATCTATCACAACCTCTAAAACTTGACTAAAATTTGGTTCAAAATGTTATCTAAATATTTTGTCACCCTTTGTCAAGACATTCTTTGTGAGTGTGTTGCTTTTATGCAACCCTAGCATATTCTAGTGCTAAAAGAGGTAAAAATCCAAGATTTTCAAATTTTTGAAAGAGTCTTATTTTTCTTCAAAACCTTGGAAAATCATGGTTCCAAGTCCACTGAGTGCGGCTCCATAGCAGTCACGAGGTTCCCTATCAATAAGGAACCGCCGGTCCCTTTAAGGAACCACGGGCAACAAGCCCATTTTTGGCTTATTTTTTTGTCTTTCTTCTTTGACCACTGTTTTTGTCAAAATTCTTTGTTTACCCAATTTGGCTAAACATTCTCTAAAACCTTTTGTTTTCATTTCAAATCTTTGCCCTGTCTACTTTCTTTAAATTCTTCTCTTTTGGGAGTTCTCTTCTTCATCCCTCACAATGTCTAACTCTTCCATTCCTAACCTTGACATATCTTTGTCACAAACTTCTCAACCTAAAGCTTCTTCTTCTAAGCTTTCAAAGAAACCGAAAATCTCGGTTCGACCCGTTTGGATCAAGAAAAACAAGAATCCTCATGATTCATCTTCTCCCAAACCCTCTAAGAATTCTTCTTTCTCTCTGATAAAATATTGGAATGAGACTTACTCTATAAATCCAATTACAGGAGAAAAAGGAAATTCTTCCACCACCACCAAAACCTTTCAACACTCCACAACTAAATGACCTATCTTCTTTCCCAAACCTCACTAGGCATTGTAAAAACATTTTTTATCCATTATCTCCCTCTCCACCAAACTCTCATCTTAATGGTCCTCCCCCATCTAACGACTTTGTTTTGCATCATGGATTCTCGTGTGCTTGTTGTCAATTTCAACAAATTGAACTTGCTCATGTTTATGACAAGCTAAATTTCCTTAAAGTCCTTCTCACTCGACATCCTCTCAAAGTTTTCGTTCCCGTGAACAAAACTTCGAATGATGCATCGTCGTCTTTCTTTTCCAACTAAGGCACATTTTGTACTTTAGTTGTTTGAGTCAATAAAACTTAAGCAATCTTGGGTGATTATCACTACTAGAGTAGTTTATGCTTTGTGGTTTATTTCCCATATTTTTTGCTTTAAATATTCATATTGTGTGTATGAATATTTCTCTTGTATGTTCTTTCATATTTGTGTAATATGAATGTTATGTGTGTTATCCTTTTCCCGCTAACCCTTTTTCACACATTTGTTAAAGAGTTGATCATGGTTAAAATTTAAAATTGCTTATGGGTGATTCCATAAATTCTAAATTTTTAACCCTTTGACATTTTAATCATTTCAATTGGTTTAAATGTTTCTTTTCTTTATGTATTCCACCAATTGAACTTTGATGTTGTCAACATACACTCCTTGGACATACTTAGAAAATACTTACTTCTAAGTTGAGATTTATTTTCTTCCTCCCTATCAAGTTATTTAGTAGGTAGTGCACATAGATACATTGGTGTTTCTTTTCTCTCTTCTAACCTTTGTGTAGCATGTCACCTTAGCTCTTTGACTTGGTACCCCAAGTAAGGGGGAGTAAGCACCAAGGGGGAGCTACTAGCAAAGTCAATTATTCTCTTCTCCAAAGACTTGTGCTAACCTTTTTGCTTCGACAAAGGGGGAGAAATGATAGTGAATAAACTCGTTAATAATTCAAATATTTTGTATTTTACGTAAATGAGTTTATAGTTTGTCGTAATAAAAAAGGGAGAGATTGTTAATGCAAGTAATGCCTAAAAACATTATTAGTGTTAACTAATCTTTCTTAGTTTTGATTGCAACAAACTATACAAGACATTTATAGTCAAACACAATCGTAAAAATAATTATCTAACAAACACGATCATCAAGGTAATAATCATTACACTAACATATCTTAATCATGTTTAGTGATCATAAAAGTGATTATCCTTAAAACTCACTTTTGTCAAATGTGACAAAAGATTTTTTTAATAAACTTTATTTTTAAGAAAATGTTTTATTAAGATGAAAAATGTAAATTTGAATATGGCATATTCCAAATGCCATAAAAATATCTTTTGAAGGTTTCATACTGCCTCAGATATTTCTACCCCACTAAAAGACAAAAAAGATCAGAGTCTACATCCGCGGTTCCTTAAGTACCTATGCGGTTCTTTATTGATAAGGAACCGCCTAGACCAATAAGGAACCGCATGTAGCTAGCCGTTGGTCTTTGTCTTCTATAAATAGTGGATCAAATCTGCATTTTCCATAACCCTTTTTGGACATTTCTTTCAGCTATCTTTCTCCTTTCTTAATCCTAATCATTTGTAAATGATCACTTAATGTGTTAAGTATTTTTACTTATGATTATCCTCTTGATCTCCTTCTTTACCTTGTCCAAAGAGAAGATCACTCACACACTTGTGTTGTGATTAAAGATGAAGCCTTGATGAAGATCATCCTCTCCTATAGATCTAGTCATGTTCATCGTTTGTTTATTTGAGTCTTGTGTAGATCCAATGTATTTGTGAATACTTGGATTAGTTGTGTTCATCCAAGCTATTTGTGAATACTTGGATTAGTGTTGTGTAAATCTATTGCATATGTATGTGCTTGGATTTGTCTTGTGTACATCTAAGTTACATGTATGTACTTGGATATGTTTAGTTGAGTTGTAATGTGTTGTGTGTTATTTCTCACTAAACTACAAAGTGATTTGTGTGTGAGTTGTGTAAGTTCTCACTTAGCTTCAAAGTGAAGAGTCGTGAAGATTGATTCTAGCTTTGGATTAGAACTCAACATCTAGCCTTGTGTCGTTAAATGGTGAAGTAGGCAACGTTGTGAAAAATTGGTTCTATCTTTGGATTAGAACTCGACATCTAGCCTTGTGTCGTTAAATGGTGAAGTAGGCAACGTTGTGAAGATTGGTTCTACCTTTCGATTAGAACTCGACATCTAGCCTTGTGTCGTAAAATGGTGAAGTAGGCAACGTTGTGTAGATTGGTCCTAGCTAAGATTATGTCTAGACATTTAGCTTAGTGTCAGAAAATAATGTAAGCGACGTTGTAAGGTTCTCTCCGCCAAGAAGGGAGCTTGTGGATATAGTGGAAATCTCGAGTAGGTGTACTCGAGGAGTGGAGTAGGAACGAGGATGGAGCTTCGTTGCCGAACCACTATAAATCTTGGTGTCTTCCTATTAGGTTGTTTCTTTCCTTACTCTTTACTTACTTTCATTATCATTACACTTACTACTTGTCATTGTTAATGCATTAGAATTGAACCTAATCATTATGCAACTAGCTTTCAAGTAAAAGATAGTTTTGCTACTCATCTAATTGAAAGGAATTTTAATTAGGAGATAAATCGAAGAGAAACTATTCAACCCCCCTTCTAGTTTCTATAGTACCTTATGTGGAACCTAGGGGATTCCGTATCATCTAAATAAGGAGAGTGCATATCCTCTTGACTTAGATGAATCGTAGTCCTAATTAGACTATTATTCTATCTGACTCCAACCGCGCGCGGTCAGAGTGCGACATTAAAAAAACCGTGTGCGACTATCGTCTATTGGACCTCATGGGCCCAAGCCACTGTCTGTTTAACCCATACGTAATAGATTGTAGACGGGTAGTACCCGTAGGTCAGACTCATGGCCCGACTAGGGACTATACGTCATCATATTCCACCTGAGACTGGCCCCATAAGTTTGAATGAACATAGTATATCACTCCTTGAGTAATCTGTCTTCCTACACCAGAACTGACTCGATGTGACGTTCGCATAACACAATTCTCACAAAAATCTAGCTTACCTAGACTCTTCTTTCCAAACAAACCCTACTTTTCTAGGATCTGTAATCCCGCCTCACTGATACGTCCTAGCCTTTTGTGCCAAACATGCACAAAATTGTCTTTTTCTTCAACAATAGCATTAAGCTCACCTGCCACTATAGGGCCATCCAAAGAGCATACACAATTTTCCCTTTAGGTTACAGATAAAATAACTCTAGAACCATTAATCACCTTGACTTTTCCCGACTACAATTTTACTATATATCCTTCTTTTTCAAGAGTTCCCAGCAATATCAAGTTTTTTTTTTCAATTCAGGAATATACCTGACATTATGTAACACAAAACTTAATCCGTATTTTAGTTGTACCCTTACCTTGCCAATACCTCTGATTTGCACTCTCAGTTTTCACCCAACAGTACCCTGCCCCCATCGTATTCCAAAAAGTCAAAAAATGCATTTAACCTGAGTGTCATGTGGTATGAACCTCATGAATCCATGATCCAATCTAGCATATCCTCTACACTTATCACCATCATCACCTCAGAACCATCATAAATCGATCCACAAGAGTTTAATTGATAATTTTTCTTCACATAATATGGTGACTTCTTGCGATTATTCTTCGGACAGTTTCTCTTCAGGTGCTCCTCAGATTGGCAAACATAGCACTTGATTATTTCACCTCGAGACTTCGATTTTGACTTTCCCCTTTACTGATGTGAATCCCTACGATTAATTCTTCCCTTTACATATAACCCTTCACCATTATCCCCCTTCGCCTTGGACCTTTCTTTAATTTTCTTTGAATTTAGTGTGGCCATCACGTCCTCCAAAGTCAAAGCTTTCCATCCAGAAAGAAAGGTATCCACAAAGTGTTTGTATTATGTTGGTAAAGAAGTGAGTAACAATAAAGCAAGATATTCATATTCGACGGTGCCTAGGTATTTGCTAAATCAAGAACGATTTTGTAAACTAATCTATATGCTCGAAACTCTATCGTCCAATCGAACTTTAGAATGTAAACAACTTCTTCTTTAGGTACAACTTATTGGCCAATGACTTTGTCATGTACAAAGTATCAAGCTTTAACCAAACCATCCGTTGCAGTCGTCTCCCCGGTAACCTCTCCTAGAACCTTATTACCTAAACACAAAATCATGACACTGTGAGCTTTTTGTCAAGCTCAGCTTTTGCTATAGATTCCATACACATGTAAAACCTCCAAAGCTGCATAACATCCATGTTGGATTAATAAAGCACGCATCTTGATCTTCCATAACCCAAAATCACCAGTTTCGTCGAATTTTTTGATTTCAAACTGGCTCCCGTCATTGTCTATCCCTTAGTTGATTAATTAAAGCATGTGATAAACCTTCACAATCATAAAACAACAAAGTCTCTTATGCTAACCTTTTTGTTTTCTTAACGACCCTTACTACTATACTATCCGAATAATAATTAGCTTAACACTCCGACCCCTAAACCTATTTGTAAGCTAATATGAAGACTAAAACATAACAATATAATTCTCTATTTCACGAAAAAAAAATAGAGGATAAGAGGAAAACCAACCGAGTGTTAAAAATTTGAACCCATGGTGCAATAAATCGAAAAGTTTGGGACTAAAAGGGTGTTTGGAATTACGTTTGGAACTCGATATTCTACTTATTTCATTTTTAAAATAAAGCTAAGCTACAATGAGTCTTTGGATATGAAATGGAAAAAGTGATTATTTGCGTTTTAAAACTTCCAATATAGAGTTTTGAAAAAGTAAACGAGAAGCTATTTATTTCATTTTTAAAATGGAGAAAAGGTAAAATGAGTTTATTTTAGTCATTTTACTGATTAACAAAACAAATAATCTGATTTGTTAAATGACAATCTGATTATTGCGATTTCAAATAAAATAATCAAATACAAACACTATTTTTCAAAACCACATTTTCTAGTTATTGGTTATCTATTTACTAATTTTCAAAACGCACAATATATTGTAAATAAACAATCCCAAATACCCCTAAATACGTGGATTTTGAGAATTTAGAACCAAATGCGTGAATTAGTTCCGGTTTAAGGATCAATGTTGTAAATTACTCTTTATTTTAGTATCTTTCATAGTACGAGAATTGGAGCTATGTGACGAAGCAAGAGACATTGATTGGCAGAAACAGAACAAAAGCAAAAGCAAATTAAACAGTGAAAGAAAGTAGTAGTATAATTGACTTACCATTGACTGACGATCAACAAACCCACTCATTTTACGCCGATCATCACTCACTCTCTATCTATCTGGTTAATACTTATTTCTTTCATTCCAATTATATTTATATCATTCCTTTTAATTTTCCTCATTATTTACTGCACATTTTACGGTTTACAAATCATAAGCGAATTTGATATTCTAGTTAGTTTGATTTTTTACCCTAGGTAATACTTTATGTTTAGTGTTTGTTATGGTCATTTTTGCTATTTAAGTGTATAGCATATGTTTGTTTCGGTTTATGTAGAATTGGGAAAGTAGCTTTTTGACGGAAGTGACTGTTTTATCTTAAGGTTTTGCAATAATATTAATCGTTAGTGTTTAGTTTTTTTATGTTTATAAAAGAAACAGCTTATGTTAAATTGTTAATTATGGTTTCGGCATGACTCCACTACATATTTAAGGGCTAATATGCTTATTTTTTAAGTAGATTAATGGTTTTCGGTGTTTGGATCAACAAGTGCTAAACTGCTAATTTGCTTACTTTTGAAGTAGATTAGTGGTTTTGAGCGTTTGGGTGAAACTGCTTATGTACTTTATAGACTAAGGGGGTGTTTGGGATTGCGTTTGGAATTAGATTATCTACTTATTTCATTTTCAAAATGGAGATAAGCTAATAAATGGAGAAAAGTGATTATTTGCATTTTGAGGCTTCCAAAATGGAGTTTTGAAAAAGTAAGTGGGGAGTTACTTATTTCATTTTCAAAATGGAGAAAAGCTAAAACGAGCCTGTCATTTTACTTATAAATTAAACAAATAATCTGATTTGCCAAACACTAAAAAAATTGATAATCTGATTATTGTGATTTCAAACAACATAATCAAATCCAAACACTATTTCTCAAAAACATGTTTTCTAATTGTTGATTACACCCCCTAAATAAACACTTCACTCTTCAGTAAGCATATGCACGTGTGAAGTACTAATAAAGTAAAGTAAAGTAAAGTAACACCCAATGCCGTCTTCCACGGGTTATGGGTCCCAATACCGTCTAGGACAGTGTATGGGGGAGGTTGAAGTGTAGACAGCCATACCCCTACCTAAGGTAGAGAGGCTGGTTCCGGTTCTATCAAAGATAGAAAAGGACCTCCGGCCTTGCAAGGAGTGAGGATCAAACCCTTCAAGAGGCAAGGAGTGAGGATCCAACGTGTGAAGTACTAATGAAACCTATATTTATGTGAATACTGATTTCCAAAATTTGATATTGGTTACAATCGAATATAATGTACATGGTTAAGATACTAATTTTGCCATCGAAGACATTATAATGGAGTAACTTTGCGAAAAACTACTCTTATTTGCCAATAAACAAGTTTAAAAGGACATATTTGGCACTGGTGTTTTGAAGGGTCCTTAATTGCTCTTATAACATGCATAAATATACTTTGATTGTTTTACTTCTCTAATTGCTTAGTATGTCTCGCTTTTTATTTTATGTAAAATGTGATTTCAGTGTTTATTGTAGTTTTGTTTGTACTAGTTACAGATGTAGTTGCTGATTAATATGTATGATAATGTTAAGTTGCAGCTGAATACAACGCTATTCGATGGTAAAGACAGTTGACGTGTCTGGATTTCCCGGATTAGAACCCGCAGACATCATCAAGACAGTTCTAGAAGGGTACACGGGTAATGGTAGTATCGAGGCTTTAGAGGTCAAACAAAAAAATGGAGGGACAAGAGCGTATGCGAGAGTCCAGTTCACAACCAGAGAAAAAGTAGATTACATTATAGAATTGGCTAGTCGTAGGCGTTTATGGTATGGTAGATCTTATTTGAAAGTTTGGAAAAAGGATATGGACCTTGTACAGAAGCCTAGACACTATGCAGTCGAAATGGGTGGTGTAACTCTTCACTTTGGTTGCCAGGTGTCAAAGCAGGTTTTATCGGTGTTATATACAACGAGAAATGCATCAGTGAAATTTGGTTTTGGAGCAAGGAAGTTATACTTTGGCGTTACGGAACCTCATGCTAGTTACAAGCTGCAACTCTCGTACGAAAATATATGGCAAGTTCAGTTTCATCGTCCACGTGGCCTTACTTCAAGTTTTCTTGTTATTCAGGTTAGTTGTTACTGTTAGGGCTCTTCAAACTCACCTATTTGATATTTCAGATTCGTATCCGAAATTTCGATATCCGAAATTCATATCCAAAATTTCGACTAAGCCAGAAATTTGAATTTCATATATCTAAACTCATATAAGTTTGTTTTTTTTATAATTATTATCTATCTGAACTCGATCTATTTATAAGAAACTAAAAGAAAAACTATATGATGGGAATGTAGTTTTATGGATTTTGGATATTTCGATACAAGGTAAGTTGTTTCTATAGTTTGTCTTGTGATTGTAAATCAAAATGTGAATATGTTTTAATTTGTGTCCTTCACGAATTTAAAGATTTCGTAAAGACTATACAAATGTAGTAATATTTTATTTGTCAAATTCAGTCAATAAGAAGCACTATTGATATCCTTATAAGATTTACAAACAGGACGCATCTACATATCTGATTCTGTACTAATAAGATAAAGCAGTAGATCTTTTTACTAAATTTCACTAAGAGCTGAGTCAAATCCTCATTTATCTGTAGCTATTTGGTGCACCTCGAATTTTTAAGAAAGTTGAAAACAACGTTTTCAGCTTCTATCGAGAAGAACCTGATGATCAGTGGGTTAGGGCTACTGACTTTACCTCATCTGCATCGATTGGTCAATCGTCTCATTTGTGTCTAGAACTTTCACACGACGCTGATCTTAATCTTGGTCACTACTTCCCATACTATGAAGAAAGTGGCTTTCCATTCAATCTGATGACTGGTCGTAGTTTTTCTCAAAGGTCAGACGCAAAGCTAGTCCCAATAGTAGGTCCCGCCCTAGGTGTTTATCTCCCTTATAATATTGTTTTTAAGATTTGTACATTGGTTCAACACGGTTGTATCCCAGGACCTGTACTTGATTCCAGATTCTATGAATTGCTGGACCCACAAAGGCGTAACCTGGCTTCAATTGAATACGTTCTTGAAAAACTTTATTATTTAAAAGATTGTTGTTATGAACCAGTAAAGTGGATTACTGAAGAATACCGGAAAAATAGTAGGCTAAGAGCCCCTGCTATCACATTAGATCCTGATGCTGGTCTTGTGTATGTCAGGCGGGTTCAAATTACACCATCAAAGGTGTACTTCTGTGGGCCCGAGATTAATGTGTCCAATCGGGTTTTACGCCATTATTCAGATCATATTGATAACTTTCTTCGTGTATCATTTGTTGATGAAGAATTGGAGAAACTTTATTCAACAGATTTATCCCCACGTGCAATTAGTCAAAATGCTGAAAGCAGAACCGATATTTATAAAAGGATTTTGTCGATTCTTAAGGATGGGATTGTCATAGGCGGGAAGAAATTTGAATTTCTTGCTTTCTCATCGAGTCAGTTACGGGATAATTCTGCTTGGATGTTTGCTGCAACTGGCAGGATTAACTCTGCTAGTATAAGGGAATGGATGGGTGATTTTAGTCGCATTAAGAATGTTGCAAAATATGCTGCAAGACTCGGTCAATCATTCGGTTCATCAAAGGAGAGTTTAAGTGTTGCACAATCTGAAGTTGAAAAAATTCCTGATGTTGAAATAGTCAGAAATGGTACTAAGTATGTTTTTTCTGATGGGATCGGGAAAATATCTAAGGCATTTGCTCAACGTGTTTCGAGAAAATGCGGGTATGGATTTATTCCCTCTGCTTTTCAAATTCGATACGCTGGTTATAAAGGTGTCGTGGCTGTGGACCCCACCTCAGAAATGAAATTATCGCTAAGAAACAGCATGTCCAAATTTGAATCTGATAACACAAAGTTGGATATTCTTGCAATAAGTAAATATCAGCCGTGTTATATGAATCGCCAGCTCATCACACTACTTTCTACTCTTGGTGTTCGTGATTATGTCTTTGAAAGGAAGCAAAAAGAAGCAGTCGACTTACTAGACGCAATCTTAAAAGAGCCCCTGAAGGCACAAGAGGCGTTAGACTTGATGTCACCAGGAGAAAACACCAACATTATGAAGGAAATGCTTTCGTGCGGGTATAAGCCAAACGCTGAACCATTTCTTTCAATGATGCTGCAAGTATTCCGTGCAGCAAAGTTGCTTGAAATTCGTACTAAAACCAGAATATTTGTTCCTAAAGGAAGGTCAATGATGGGATGTTTGGATGAAACACGAACACTTGAATATGGTGAAGTGTTTGTGCAATATTCAGCTGCTGGAAAAAGGCCATTGAGTGATGATCATAGCGGAATTGGGTCAAACAAGTCCAAAATTGTTCTTGGGAAAGTGGTGGTTGCTAAAAACCCGTGTTTACATCCTGGTGATGTACGAGTGTTGAAGGCGGTTAATGTTCCAGCATTGCATCATATGGTGGATTGTGTTGTTTTTCCCCAGAAAGGACAAAGGTATTATGTTATGCCAATTTTAATCGTATCACTGTATGTATATGTTTAGATTGTCTTTTGATACTGTTCATAACAAAATACATGTGAATATGATTGCAGGCCTCATCCAAATGAATGTTCAGGAAGTGATTTAGATGGAGATATATACTTTGTGTGCTGGGATTTGGATCTAATTCCACCTAAGCAAGTCGAGCCAATGGACTATACACCAGCACCAACTATTGAACTAGATCGCAATGTTACTATTGAGGTACATATGCTTTACTTTGAAATTATCACTAACAAAAAGTGGCAAGTATGATTTATACAAGCAATTAACCCTTCCTGTTTGACTTTTTTTATATAAACTTTTCGCATTTTGACCCATTACCTTATCTGCCGTTTTGCCACATCTACCGATTGTTTGATATAAATCATTAGACTATAGAGGCTTGTTTTTTTTTACTGTAATCTTATTAGAATCTTGTTTATGCGACTTCAGGAAGTTGAGGAGTACTTTACAAACTACATTGTCAATGACAGTTTAGGGATAATTGCGAATGCCCACACAGTCTTCGCAGACCGGGAACCCCTAAAAGCAATGGCTGGACCTTGTGTAGAGCTTGCAAAGCTCTTCTCAATTGCTGTTGACTTTCCTAAAACTGGTGTCCCAGCTGAAATACCCGCAAATCTTCGTGTCAAAGAGTATCCGGATTTCATGGAAAAAGCTGACAAATCCACATACCAATCAGGAAATGTAATTGGGAAACTCTTTCGGGAAGTCAAAGACATTGCACCACAAAACAGCCCGGTGAACCCCTTTACACGTGAGGTGGCAAAACAGACTTATGATACTGACATGGAAGTAGATGGTTTTAGGTACTATGTTGATGAAGCCTTTGAATTTAAAACAGAATATGATTACAAACTCGGTAATCTGATGGATTATTATGGAATAAAGACAGAGGCCGAACTATTAAGTGGTAGTATTATGAAAATGTCAAGATCTTTTGACAGAAGGAACGATGCTGAAGCAGTCGGTTTAGCTGTTAAGTCGCTAAGGAAGGAAGCTAGAAACTGGTTCAAAAAAGATATAGATGACGGGGATGATGATGTTGACGCAAAAGCTTCTGCTTGGTATCATGTCACATATCATCAGGATTATTGGGGCAAGTACAACCAGGATATGACACGGGCCCATTTTTTGAGTTTCCCGTGGTGCATCCATGATAAGCTCATTTTGATCAAGAGACGGAAAGTGGATTTCAAAAGGTATGTTGATTCTGATTGCCTTCAGAAGCGGTTGAATGCCTTAAGTGTGGTGTGAGTATGTTCTTGAAGCTACCACGAGGTAAGGTTAGACTTGGTTTAACCTATGTACATAGTTGGCGCAAGTTGCAATGGCAGTTATTAGATTGTGTGTGTTACTTTGTTTAAGTCTGAGTTTGATGTAAATATTGTTGCTTTTACTGTTTGAGGTCTCTTGCTAGTAAGTTTTGGTCCAACTGATAATAATCGTCTTTTGGCTGTCCGTGCAATTTGGAACTTTGTTTGATCAGCGTGTATGTTACTATCCAAGTTTAGTGCTCTAGTTTTATGTTATTTTTATAAAATACACACTCTTATGTGTCAAATAATTATTGATAATTCATAAAAGAAAGAGAAAGTATAGTACAATGTGATTGGTGCAACTAACATGCCACATGTGTATGTGTAAATTTTTATATAAAATGGGTGTGGATGTATCATTCCTCGTCTGAAATACTCACGAGACTAGTCAATGCTGAAATACTCTCATTGGACAAGTCAATGGCTAGCACTTCTTTTCCCTCCATATCAGTGCCATATTGACATTCAAAATATCACTGACTTTCTTCACCTTTCATCAGCATCCATAAAAATACTCAAAACTATAAATAAGGGTAAAAGCTACTACTAGGATAACTCATATTTCTTACTCCCTCTCTTTTAAAATTAAAGTCTCTCTTTTAAAATTATAGTCTCTCTTTTTATTTCGGGATGTTTCAAAATTATTGTCCTCTTTCAAATATTGCTGTAGTTAATTTAACAAGTTTATTATATTGCACTTATTGTTATTAAAAATTATAAAGATAGGTTTAATTAATTGCATAAGGGTATGATTTTGTGAAAAAAATAAGAGAGAATGCTGTAATTATTATTTTTTCTAAAACTGTGTGTTTTTTGTCGTGAGACAATTAATTTAGGACGGGGTGAGTAATAACTTCGTACATGTACATTATACTATTGCGAAAATTACCTACAGGGTCATATGACATTCTTTGTGTCTAGCAGATGTTAATTTTTTTTGCATATTACCAAAATAATCACCATGCTCGTGAAGTGGGTTTGCAGAGTATGTTTGATACACGTGTCGGTCTAGAAAGCGAACAGAAAAAAAAAATGATGAAAAAGTAAATCTGCAATTTTGGTTCACGATTATGTTTTGACGCCAGATCCACTTGTTTGTTTTATAGCCATTAAATTTTTTTAGGAAAGTGAATCTCTTTAAATAAATTTCACGAGTATGTCATAATTCGGGCCTCGCTATACCTTTGGCTCTACCGAATATAAAAAAAGAATTGAAAAACGTATAATCTTTAACATCTATTCACGAGTATAGCAGAGATATTTTGTCATTTTATTTCTTGAATATAGCATGGCACGAATAATTAAGTTCTTTATGGTCAGATTTTTTGTTTGCTTTCATAAAAATAGAGCAACGTGATAAACAATAGGGTTACTTGTCAAATTTTTTAGCTGGCACGAGTAATTTATAGATATAAACAAAGAGAACTTTAATATGAATGTTGGTGATATAAAAGCTTTTAATGTAAACCTTGATCATTCAATTCCAAAAAAAACTACAACTCATATATTAGACGAAAAAAAAAATTTAGTTGTTTACGGTGAGGTTGGTATAATCTGTTGGTTTTTGTTGGCGTTGTTTTTTCATTCTACTATTATTGCGGTGAATATGGCGGTATGATATTTATTTTATGCTTGTTTCATTAATAATTTTGTATGTGTATCTATTATAAATTATTGATATGTTTTTTTTTTGTAAAATTTTAGAATTGTCCCATAGATTATCCTGTTACGTTGACATGCAGAAGGAAGTTAACCTTGTTACTTTTGATTAGAAAAAGTTTTAGAAACACACAAAAAAGAAGATTTATTTAGGCAATCATGTTTTGGTTGTTTGTGGAATTTGCCAAAATGCGTAGAGACTGGTCTTTTATTGCATTACCTTGGATGTTGCTAAATGGATTGTTTAGATGAAGAGACTATAAATGATCCGTTATCTTATCATGTTGGTGGTCATGTTATAAAATTTGGTTTGACCAGTTTAAAATTTGGTGTAGAGTTTAGTCGGAATTATTCAGGGAGTCAATGCTATCTAAGAGACGTGTTTTTTCATCAGCTTTTGACACTCGTCAGATAACTGCTAACGTGCATTGTTCATTGTTTACAGGTTAGATACTCTGGTACAAGCATTATCCACTAGTGACCAGGGGCGGATTCATTTACAAGTTATGGGGGGCGATGCCCTCCATGGCTAGACAAAAACGATGAGATTTTAGTGTAATTTCTATAAAATTTTGAGGTTTTTTTAGTTGTCCCTCATCGAAATCTCAAATTGCCCCCACTAACACTTTAAAACTCAATATTCAACACTATAAAACCTTATAAATCATTCATTTTTAGTAATATAGTTCTCGATTTATTATTTCGATGTTACATCTTTTTTAAGTTATGTCGTTGGTGTAAAAAAATAAAATTTGCCAACCACTGTGTAATATCCTAGTTCCGTCACTGCTAGTGACCGAGTCGAATTCTTTAGTATCTACTGCCTGCCTAGAGAATTTTGTTTCAACAATGGGCATCTTACCTTGTGAAACGTTGACGAACTTTCATATCGGTCACATTAAGCGGTAAAGATATGGTAGCACCTGCTACACAATGGTATGTTTTTTTTAATGATCTTTATAAATACAAAGCATATGTCTTTATAGTTTTAAATAAAATGCTCCGAACATCTATGTATTTTTTAATTTTTTTTTGAATAAATACATCTATGTAATTCATTAGCATGTTTGAATCAACTCGGGTTTATCTTAACAATATGAGACTACCATATAGTAGTAAATATTTCTTATAGATCTTCATGTTCCATTGCTGTATCAATGAGCTAGAAAGAGTAGGCATTTTTTCATTTTTGTTTATTTTGTAATCCTATAAAAATAGGAAAATTTAGGGTTTAATGGATTCAAATGATGAACAAGACTTTTGAAAAGAAATCTCGTTTTAAGAGCATATGCAATGCAAAAACTAAAGATGATTTGATATTATTATTTTATAAAGCTTTTGAACATAGTTTTTAGCATTCAAAGATTTTGTGAAAAGCTTTTTAGAAAGACTTAGTAAGCTTCAAGTTTTTGATATTTAGAGCATCTATAATGGTGACTTGGTGCATTCGGTGCAAAATATTATTAATCAACTTTCTTGTTTCACATTTAATGCATAACTCAAATAATAGCAATAGCTTTTTAATTTTTTTTACCAAAGACTTTTCATCATCATTATCCTATATGGAGAGATATACACTTACGGGACTTAATTGACTCTGGTGCATTTCCGGAAGAAGATATGTGCATTTCTGGGACTTAATTGACTCTGGTATTACGATGTCAACTTCATGAATGGGATAAAGTGTCTACTTCAGTATTTGAGCTTCATACACGGGGTTTGTTTACTTTCTTCAACTACGTGAGGGAAGAAATGTCTTGATTCTTTCTAGTATGCATAACTTAAACTTTTAAGGGAAGGGTGATTCAAAAGTCTTTACCAAAAAGTAATTTTCAAAGTTCATAATACAATGCATCAAATGATATCAATAGCTTTTATAAATAGTAAAAAGTCTTTATAAAAGTGTTTCATTGTGGAAGCTTAAGTTCTAGCTATTAAATGACATTGACATTTAAGGCAATAAATGTAAAAAGTTATTCAAAGTTTTTTGCATAAAAAATGCTCTAACCAAGTAACTAAGAGGTTTGAATCGATAAATGCAACTGACGTTTTCACAGCTATCTTAGTAGGTGTTTGGTTTATATGGAACTAGATTATCTACTTATTTTATTTTCAAAATGAATATAAGTTAAAATGAGTGTTTGGATAATAAATGGAAAAAAAAGATTATTTGCGTTTAAAAGATTTCAAAATGGAGTTTTGAAAAAGTAAGTAAATAGTTACTTATTTCATTATTAAAATGGAGAAAAACTAAAATGAGTCATTTTACTTATCAATTAAAACAAATAATCTGATTTGTCAAACACTAAAAAATTTGATAATTCAATTATTGCGATTTCAAACAACATAATCAAATCCAAAAACTATTTTTCAAAATCACGTTTTATAACCATTGATTATCTGATTATTCATTTTAAAAACGAATAATTTGTTTTCAATAAGTAATCCCAAACACCCTTACAATATCCACTAATTAGTTTTAATTTATATTTTTCTTAGAAGTTTGGGCAATTTCATAAGCATAATAAAGTGTTAACAAATTGAAACTGCAACCAAGCTTAGCTATCTTTTTTTTTGTTCTTACATGTATCGACTCGTAGATAGAAAATTGCTAATTTGTTGACAAGTTATGTCTAGATTGTAATTTCCACAGGCTAGGAGTAAAATTATTCGTTAGCTTCATGAAAAACTGTAATGGAAAAAAAAAGTTTGAGCATGGTGAAGAAATGGTTTTATGGATACATAAGGCTACTTACAACAGCAACCTACTGCGACTTTAATTTTTTAGTTTTTCTTTCTTTTACAACTTAATGTGACCTATCTGCCCTAACAATACGACTTAGTCCGACCTAATTCAATTTTTTTAAACACATTAAATTTCATAAAAAACCATTACATTTAATTAAAAAATATTACATAATAATTCAAATAAAACAAAACATTACAATAAAATTAAAAACATTACATTAAAATTAAACACATTAAACATTACGTTAAAAAAAACTAATTTATTGATTGCGATTGGTCCAAATGTGTTCAACTAGATCAGCTTTTAGGTTTAGATGAGATTGTGAGTCGATTATCTACTGAGTAATTTCTAACCTTTCTTCATGCGTATTCACCGGATCGTTATCAACATGTTATTCTTCGGGATGATATATCGGTGATATCGCCGCCCCCTGTGTTTAATTATCATATTGTGTAATATGATGCAGGTGTACATTACGTCTGATAGTCTATGTTTTAACATTCCCCGGGTCGGGTAATCAATCAGCCTCCATTTCGTTTTCAATACACCGAAGGCTTGTTCAACATCTTTTTTTGCTGCTTCGTGCTTTGTTTTATACAATCTTCGTTTATGATCATTCGTCGGCGGATCTTTTATAGACTTAATAAGAACCGACCATTGCGGATATATCCCATCAGTAAGATAATATCCCCGAAGATAATAGACTTCGTTAGCCACGAATCCCAGTTCAGGTGCTTTTTCCTGATTTAAGATCATTGAAAATAGGGGATTGACGTAAAATATTTACGTCGTTATTCATCCCGGCTACACCTAAGAACGCATGCCAAATCCATAAGTCTTGAGATGCAACCGCTTCCAATAGAATGAATGGACTTAACCCCTGATCACGTCTACAAAATTGAGCTTTGTAGGCAACGGGACAATTCTCCCACGGCCAATGTGTACAATCGATACTTCTTATTAGGGGTGGGAATCGGGTCGGGTCAACCGGATTCGGGTCAATTCGGGTCGGGTCAAGTCGGGCCAAGACTCAAAGAAATCATACCCGAACCCGAGCCTAATTAGAACTCGGGTCACTCGAGTTCGGGTCAATTCGGGTTCGAGTCAACCCGCGTATAAGGAAAAAGTATGAAAATTGGCTTATTTAAGTAATAATACAATGTGTTATTCGAGTCGGGTTGGTCGGGTTCGGGTCAAGTCGGGTCGGGTCAATTCGGGTCAGGCTAAAAAATATAAACCCATACCTGAGCCTAATTAGAACTCGGTTCAATTCGGGTCAACCCGAATTGACCCGAATACATTTTTGGACCCGAGTGACCCGACCCGAATAGACTTATTCGGGTTCGGGTCGGGTCGGCTTTTTCGACACCCTTACTTCCTATCATCCTAGGAAACCCATGTTTTTCCTCGTGATGAGCATAGAGTTTCTCCATATCAGTATACGTCGGCTTTCGCAAGTACTATTTACCATATAATTCCATGATGCCGGTATACAACTTTCGAAGACACTGACGGGCTGTTGACGCACCTATTTGCAAATATTCGTCAAGAGCATCAGGCACAGATCCGTACGCCATTTGACGAATAGCGGAAGTGCACTTCAACAATGGCGAAAGACATTCTCGACCCGTACAATCCGTTGAGTTTCGAAAATAAGAATAGTTATTTTTCAAGTCGTCAACAATTCGTAAGAATAAAGCTCGATCCATTCGGAACCGTTTACGAAATGTCTCCGCAACATATTGCGGCCCGTTTGTAAAATAAGCCGCCACTAGACGATTATGTGCACGCTGGTAATCTCTATGTACATACCCTCGTTTTTTGGAGGGTTTGATGCTTCGTAAGCCAATTCACAAGCTTGCGTAAAAACCGCAAACTCACTTGTAACTTCATCCTCGTCGTCGGAAGAGTCAACAAAAAATAATTTATAAGACATTGTATTTTGTAGAATTGTGGGTTTAATTTGTGTGAAAATGGTTGATTTAATGGGGTATTTATATAAGTTAAGGTAAAATTATAAATTTTTTTAAAAAAGTTTTTTTTTGTTTACAACGGCTAAAAATAAACGGTATAATTTTTCTAACGGTCACAAAATGGGTCGGGGGTCGAATTGCCTTGATCGAGTCTAGGCGACCGAATCGCAGCAACGAAACAACCGAACCACGACTTAGTCGGGGCCGAGATTTTTTTCATACCGTTGCGAGTAGCCTAACAAAATAAAAACGATATACCAAGTTTGTTGGTGATGCACCACGGATTTGTGAATGAGTACATGGCTACACGCTTCAAAGAGATGATTCAAATTCTTTGACTAAGATTCATGAGTTAATTTCCTACATGATTATAAGGTACTAATTTAAAGGATCAAGACGGATTTGGTTAAAATCCCTCCTCACGATTTGCTTTTATGGTCAAGTCAAATAAAAATATCGGATTTAATCGTACACAATTATAGAATTGGTCTACTTCACTACATGTTTTACATGTGTCATTTGAAGGTACACTTTTGTAACTATTTTCGGTCACACAAATGTCTCTCATAACAAGAACAATATTTGTCCTATTATTTTGCCAAATGATCAACGGACGACGCTCAACCACCAAGTGATCAACTGTGTTAATACTTTTTATTCTCTTTCAATTTTCAAGAAAAGATACACTGACAAGTTGATTATTTGATGGTTGAGTACCGTCGGTTGATCATTTAAAAAACATTTTTTGAAAAACACTTGTCAACCATTAATTGTTAATGATCAAATCTATCAAAACTTTGAGTCATAACTAAAAATTAATTATTCAATGCTCAAAATAATCATATCCGTCTTTTTCCCTATAATTTACTGCAAATATATTTTTTGTGACTTTAGACCCATTCTACTCTTTTTTAACACATTTAACCCGTTCCAAGAATCGCCCCTTTATTTAGTGAAAATTACATACAGGGCTATATTGGCTTGTGTATGTCCAGCAGAGGCCATTTATTTTCTTCATCTTTAATATGGCCATTATGCTCGGGGAAAATATTTACAGATATTAGTGATTACACGTGTCGGCATAAGAACAATTCTGAAAAGAAAAGAAAACATGCAAATGTACACGTTGGTTCAAAATTCACGAGTATCACAATTAGGGGTCCCATGTGTTTTGTTTTTATCGAAAAAAACGAATCTCTCTTTTAATGGAGTACTATTTAGGAAGGGTTAAAAGGTTAGTTTATGCATGAAGTTTGTCGTTAATATTTTTAGGGTTAATAAAGTGAGTTATCACGAAGATTGTACAAGGTTATTTTATCGTTATTATTTTTTATAAATTATTTTTGATGGCATTTGAGTTGTTTTTAGAAAGCTCTTCGCGGATAAATAAAATTTGTAAAAAATATAGTCAACATGAATAATATATTAAGTGTCAAAGTATGGCACTCATTTTGTTGAGAAAACGGAAAAAAAATCTACAATTATTTTGTACATGCATGGTTAGTATATATCGCATTGGTTATCTAAATTTTGTACCAAAAATAAATTTAAAAATTTAATACCAAAACAAAATTTAAAAAAACAAATGCGGTATATACTAACAATGCATGTACAAGATAATTGTAGATTTTTTTTTTCCATTTCTCAACAAACATGAGTGCCATACTTTGACATTTAATATATTATCCATCTTGAGTTCTTGACTATATTTTCTACAAATTTTATCTATCTGCGTAGAGCTCTCTAAATACAACTCAAAATGCCATCAAAAATAATTTATAAAAAATTATAACGATAAACTAACCTTACACAATCTTCGTTGTTACTCAATTTTTTAACCCGAAAAATATTAACGGCAAACTCATGCATAAACTAACCATAAATATTAACCCTTCCTAAATAGTACTATACTAAAATTAAAAGAGAGATTCGTTTATTTTATATAAAAACAAAACACATGGGACCCCTAGATTGTTACTTGTGAATTTTGAACCAATTTTTTTTTCTTCGCAGAATTGTTCTTATGCCAACACGTATAATCACCAATATCTGTAAATATTTATCCCGAGTATGATGGCCATATTGGAGATGAAGAAAACAAATAGCCTCTGCTGGACATACACAAGCCAATATGGCCCTGTATGTAATTTTCACCTTTATTTAACCTATGTATTTGTGCTGATGAGCTATCAAACAACGGATCCAGAGCCCTATACGAAACTTATGTATGTCACAACTCACGAGACATTATCTAGAAATCCAATAGAAGCTAAGACATGGTAGTCATGATTTTGATTTTGCTCAATGATAAAATACATTTCTTTTACACAGACTGTTTGTTTTTTTTCCAAATAATCTTTTTCTAACTTTTTTTTACCTCTTTTGTTTGAAGCGAGTAGAGTTTTAATGTTTATTATTTTCAGACAAAAATGATAAAAAATCACTTATCACCTCTTCATTTTGAAAAACAAAAAGTTTCTCTTCTTGCCTCTTTTTTTCACTTGAACATTCACCTCCCACCAACACTTTCAATATTCGTTTTTCTCTGATATTTTATATTTTCGTCAGTAACTCTACGTTTTCGTCAGTAAATTTACGTTTTCGCCAGAATATTTATCTTTTCATCACAAAATTTACGTTTTTGTCAGTAATTTTACGTTTTCGTCAGAAAATTTACGTTTTCGTCATGAAATTTAAGTTTTCGTCCTAAAATTTACGTTTTCATCAGTAAATTTACGTTTTCGTCCTAAAATTTACGTTTTCATCAGAAAATTTACGTTTTCGTCAGTAAATTTACGTTTTCGTCCGTAAATTTACGTTTTCGCCATAAAATTTACCTTTTCGTCAGTAAATTTACTTTTTTCGTCAGAAAATTTACGTTTTTTCAGTAAATTTACGTTTTCGTTAGAAAATTTACGTTTTCGTCAGAAAATTTACGTTTTCGTCAGTAAATCTACGTTTTCGTCGGAAAATTTACGTTTTCGTCAATAAATTTACGTTTTTGACAGTAAATTTACGTTTTCGTCAGAAAATTTACGTTTTCGTCAGTAAATTTACGTTTTCGTCAGTAAATTTACGTTTTCGTAAGAAAATTTACGTTTTCGTCAGTAAATATACGTTTTCATCGGAACATTTACGTTTTCGTCAATAAATTTACGTTTTCGACAGAAAATTTACGTTTTCTTCAGTAAATTTACGTTTTCGTCAGTAAAGTTACGTTTTCGACAGGATTTTTACGTTTCGTTTGTAAATTTACGTTTTCGTCAGTAAATTTATGTTTTCGTCTGTGAATTTACATTTTCGTCAGTAAATTTACGTTTTCGTCTCTAAATTTACGTTTTCGTCTGTAAATTTACATTTTCGTCAGTAATTTTACGTTTTCGTAAAAAAAAAAGGGTTTCGTCAGTAAATTTACGTTTTCGTAAAAAAAAAATTCCTGACGAAGACGTAAATTTACTGACGGAAACGTAAAATCACTGACGTAAACGTAAAATTATTGATGAAAACGTAAATTTACTGACGAACACGTAAATTTACTGACGAAAACGTAAATTTTCTGACGAAAACTAAATTTTTTTGATGAAAACATAAATTTACTGTCGAAAACGTAAATTTTCTGACGAAAACGTAAATTTCCTTCTGAAAACATAAATTTTTTGACAAAACGTGAAAGTACTGACAAAAACGTAAAATTACTGATGAAAACGTAATTTACTGATGAAAACGTAAAAATATTGAGGAATGCGTAAAATTAGTGATGACAACGTAAGATTACTGACAAAAACGTAAATTTAATAACGAAAACGTAAAAGTAGTGAAAAAGATGAAGAGATAAAAAGTAGAAAAGAAGTACTTCTATAGTATACAAAACAAACGGTCTTTTCGTGTAAATAAAGACATTAGATGCACATCTTCTTCTGCAGACATAGTTATGTTGTGCGTACATATTTTGCAATGATATACAGTATTATGAGAATGTGCTCTTATAAAAAAATAAGAAACGATTAAAGAGTCTAAAAAGTCATTAAAAAGTGACAAGCGTTCCTCTTTACTTTGTCAAATATTTTTTTGTTGCTATTTTTACTTCTAAAGTTTCAATTGAGAAACATTTGTGATCTAACTGATGAATATTTGATTTTTTAGTTTTTTAAAAATGATTAACAACGTACTTAGTTTTTCAAAACTTGAGAACTTTGTTCGAAATGATTGATGAATAGATGAACATTATAAAAAAACAATGAAATGATGAACATTTTTTTAACTCTTTTTAGACAATTGATGAAATACGTGATTTTTTTTCAAAAACTGATGAACATTATCAAAAATAAATCATGAACTGATTTAACATTATTAAAAAGTTTTGATGAACCGATAAACATTTTATTATATTTATTTTTTATACAACTAATGAACTGACAATGTTATCAAAATAACTGATGAACTGATGAACCGATGAACATTGTGTTTTTCTTTAAAAACGATTAATACTAATTTGAACTGATGAACATTATAAAAGATAACAGATAAACTGATGAACATTGTGTTTTTTCATGAAACTAGTAAACAATACTAACTTAAATGGATGGATATTATAAAAAATAACTGATAAACTGATGAACAAAAGTATCTAATAAACTGATGAACATTATTAAAAAATTATACATTAATTAATATTATGATTATTTAAAAAAAAATTCATGAACATTATAGAAAATATAGATCTAATTAATGGATAACATGGTTCAACTTATTAAAAAATTGTGATGCAACTAACAAATATAAAAACGCTACATAATGATTACGCCACACAAAAGGTTTATAATATTTTTTCGTTGAACACCAAAAAAATTAGGGCCCGTTTGGTTTATAAGTAGGTTTAGGATTTGATATAGGATAAAAAAAAGATTTAGATTAAAGGAAAAGATGGAGATTAAATTTAATAATAACTTATATTAATATTTATTCTAACTATAATAAAAGAGGAAAATACTGTTCCAATGAGCAGTATCCCCTCACTCACAAACATCACTGTTCCAATGAACAGGACTTTTGGTAAAAAAATAGCATTTTTTAATACCACTTTCTCTGCTTATCTCTCGATGTTTCTTCACATCTGTATCTCTCTAGATTTCTCTAAAAAAAACTACACATCTTTGACGATATTGCCGATCTCTCTCTAGACACAAGTTTGATCACATCTTTGACGATGTTTGTTGCTCTCTCTAGATCAAATCCCATCCATCTCATCTCTCGCTAATCTTATTTGGATTTCGTTGTTTGTTGTTGCGCCTAGGTTTATTGCTATAACAAGGTATATATGTCTTCTCATGTTTCAGAAGAAGATAAGCATAAAGTTTTCAATCTAAAACCCATATGCAAACACTGATTATTTTTTATGATGATGTGTTGCAAGATGATTCCAAGAAAAAGGGTATTAGAAATGAAATTCTTCAATATCTTTTATTACATGTAAGTGATTAATTTAAATTTTGTTTCCTTTTATGTTTATTTTTTTTTATAGAAATTGAGTCAAACTTAAGTTTAGTTTTAATTTTGACTATAACTGAATTAGAGTTTCAATTGAAAATTAAGCCTTTTGTAGACAATATGAAATTTGGGGTTTGGATGCTGAAGATGGTGTTTTGGGTTCTCCACCATTATTTGTCCTTACACACTAATATATGAAAAAAATTCATGTTTGGTCCCTATCGTTTACACAGAACATCAAGTATGGTCCCTATCTCAAAATAAGTCCACCGATCGTCCCTATCATTTACATTTACGATTAAAAATCGTCCCTATCTTAGATGGAGGTTAGTTTTGGCTGTTAAGTCTATTTATTGGAGGGACAATTTCGTCTTTTCATTTAGTACATCATTTATTTTGGATCAATGTTCATCTCTCTTTCTCATCTCTTTCACTCTCTCACACATCTCTCTCTCTCCTACAATTTTCCAATCTCCCAGTAAGTACATTTATCCACAAAATGGAGTCGAGGTGACGAAATAAGCATGTTACCCGCCCCACCGATACATAACAAAACAAAAACCAGAGCCGTTCATAACCAACCTTCATCTTTAATTCACCAAGATCCAAATCGTTATCCACAAAACTCTTTCCTATGTTCGATTAACAACCCTAACAAGTTCGTCGTCTTCATCTCACACCTATTTACAACAGAACATATCAAATCCCTCATCACTCCCACGTTACAAACAATTCTCTTCAAATCCTTTGTGCTGGGAATCATCTGGACTTACGCGATCTTCTGGCAATCATCTGGAGTAGATTACGCGACACCGTCTATGTTGGGATGAGGTGACGGGTATTACAAGCAGCAACAAACAGTGAACACAATTCAATCCTTACTGAATTGAAAGCAAAGTTAAAGGAGATTGCTCCACTTGGTCAGCTAGAAACTACCCAAAAGGAACTAAATGTCGCTTTCAGCAAATATATAAAGCTTCTCGAGAAAAGTTTCAATCCAGATATATCTAAGGCTTACAAAAATGTTGACTTTGAACTTCACACAATCAACCCAATAGTCGCTAGTCATTTCTACCGTGAAGGCTTGTTTGATATTTGTAAAACCCGTATTTAAAATCTTAGAATATTAAATACGCAGAGTCCCAGCTTTAACGTTAATTAAACGTAAACAGTAAATACGAGTTACAGTTAAATATTACAAGAAAATAATTATTAAGAAAATAATTATTAAGTTTCAATAAACACTGTGTATATATTATTTTACTTAAAGAAAAGAGTTTACGCTTTCAGAAAATTAAAAACACGAGAAACAAATACGAATGTACGATTAATTTAGGTGTCAAAAAAATAAATAAAGAAAACCCACTTAAACTAGAAGGGCTGGCGGATTGTTTAGTAAACAAAAGATGTTGGGCCTTGAGCCCATTTCACTAACAAAGAAAAAAAAAATATACGGGGGTTATCCCCATTCTTTTGTATATCAGCAACAAAAAAAGGGGGTTTCTGTCTTTTGGGATAGCCGCCGCCTGAGAACAAGCAACAAGAGTAGACGATTTTTGTTTTATTCTCATTTTGATTTCCAGTTTGGTTTTGATTTTCATCACGACATCTTGGTAAACCCTTATCTCCCTTTTCTTTCTATTAATCACGAACTCAGAACTACAAATCAAGATTTCATGATTTCTGTTTTTTTTAAACATGCTGGTTAATGGGGGGTTTGTTGAATCACGAAGAACCGAGAGCCCCAGGCTCTAGGTGTGTTGCTGTTCGACCCAACCGAGACCACAGCAAGGTCTCGGAGGTGTTTGTCAAACCGATCACATCCCTAGAACAAAAAGAGGTGTGTTTGGGTTTTCTTAGTATAACCGAGACTTAGTGTCTCGGTGGAACCTTTGTTTGACCAGCCACAACCAAAACGCAATCCAAAAAAAAAAAAAAAAAAAAGTATCGTGTATAAGGGGATGTTTGGGTTTAACTGGAATAAGGGGGCGTTTGGGACTGCGAGCAGTGGGCACTTTATAATTAAGCAGTGGGAACTTTATAATCAAAGCAGTGGGAACTTTATAATACAAGCAGTGGGAACTTTATAATCAAGGCAGTGGGAACATAACAAAAGCAGTGGGAATATATTAAAATACAAGGATTTACTTTATTTAATTAAATCTTTTTATAAATAAGTTGTATTAATTAAATTTAATTAATTGTTGTGTGTTATTACTTAATTAGTAACATAAAATTAATTCTTTTATTTACTTTAAACATGTGAATTGATTTAATGATTTAAAATTTTAGAAAAAAACTAAATTGGAAAACCTTTCAGATTTTTAGTAGTTCTATTTATGGTAGGTTACTATTTATAGTAATATTTTAATACCAGATTACAGTATATTACCATAATCAGAATACCGTATAATATACATTGATCAAGAATACAAGATATACGATATTCAGTAATCATTTAAAGAACAGTCAGATTTATCAGAGATACGTCGGACTATAAGATTTACCAGATTATACATAAACAGAAATAAAGAATAAAATAAATCAAACTAAGAACAGATAAAATCAGTAACAGTAAATAGTAATCAGACGACTTATTTCCGTCCATTATTTTTGTAGTATCCGTGAAGTCGGAGTTGATCTCTCAGCTTTCATTCTTATTTCATTACGGGACACGAGGTACGGATTTCCGTCCTTTCAGTAAGGACTCCCTTTCTATGCATGATTAGGATTCCCCGTCTTCAGCCAAATGTTTTCCCCAGTATATGTTTAAGTTTATCAGTAATCATGTTAATAACTAAATAAATTGCCTGAGCATTATATACAAGCACGACCAGTTTATGTACTAGTTACGGAGGTACCGTAACCACGGCACTAGAGGCACCGGTGTCGTGACTCACATGCAGGAGAGTGATATCCTGCATCGTCCCACTCAGCTCAGCTTGGCCATTTTATCAGTATTATTAGTGGGGCGTATGGATGCATCCTAGGCTTATATGTGTTACAAGTTATCAGGGTGAATGTGGTGTGTGCTCTACATCCTTCACATTGGAGCTGATCCCTCCACCCAGCACAGTATTTAGAGGTCACCCCTCTACAGCATGACGAGGTCACCCCTCCAGTTATTCATGCACGGTTGTTACAGCACGTGACCTATATAAGCTCTGGCAATTAAAATACAGTAAATGCATGTTTTCAGAATTAATAGTTATATTTCAGTTTCAGTATTTATGAATCAGGTTTCTCGGATTTTATGCAGAGTTCTACCACATGTTACATATCAGTCTTATAGCTTCATTGTTGCCTTATATTCCATTACTGTCAGTACATTCTTATCATGCTATATCCGTTCACTGAGCGTTATGCTCAGCCGTAGTTCCTTTCATGTTCTAACGGCAGGTACACCAGGACGCTCTAAGGATTCTGAGAGCATGTGCATTTAGAAGGAAGCTATCCAGACTTCTTACTCATGTACTTACATTATTCCGCTTATTTGGACATTGTTTAGTCCTTTCCTTCAGTATTTTACTTTTCATGTTTTAGGCTTATGTTTGGATTGCCGAAGTTTGATTCCGGTATTTCCTTTATGGTCAGTTAATGTTTTAGGACATTTACCTTATGCTTTGATGACACGCCATAAATACACGTAACGGTCCACTTATCCAAGTGGGGTGTTACAATTATGGTATCAGAGCGCAAGGTTCGACCTGTAGGCTCTAAAACTTGACCTGTGACTAGTGGGTAGTCACCAGGAACTTCCTAGATTTTGGCGTTGTTATCTTTCATGTTTTTCATGGATTATTCAGTCAGTTTTCTTCAATTATCAGTCAGTTTTCTTAAAGTTTTGACTAAGCAAAAGGTTGGTACATAAATAGCCCATACTTAGTCTCATGTTTTCTTCTTAGGATTCTGAGGATTGAACCATAGCTATCCACGTCAGTTGATGTTAAACCTCAGTTGATTATTCTCCTATGTTATTTGTATCAGTCAAGTTTATACTTTCACGAGAATGTCGTTCTCATGCTGAATAAGTTCATGTCTCATTATGAGGATTATGTCTTTAGCAAGGTGATAGTGTTTTCACCCTAAAATACAGAAGGATTACAGTATCATCCTATTTCATGATAAATCATGTCCTGGTTTTCATCAATCATGTCTTTATACTGAACATTGATGAAACCCCGTTTAATCATACTTTTCAGCCTCTATACAACCAGCATTAAGTCGACGCAGGAATTGTCAGCCTATCATGTTGTTTATTTCAGATCAGCTTACTACCGTTTAAATCAATTTGTTTCTTGATAATGTCAGGCAAGCGACACCAGTATCGATCATCCCATAAAATTTCCACCAGCTCCATGTACAGTATTCCATATGTACCCCATGTACAGTGTCTCAGTTATACTCCATGTATAATATTTCACGTGTACTCTACGTACAGTGTCTCAGATTTGCTACATGTGAAGTATTCATTTGTACTTCACGTACAGTAGCCAGGTGTACTCCAGGTACCCTACTCCATAGATATTGCTAATCGATCCTCAATCATCTCAGGCGTTTCCACTTGTCGATATTTTACCAGTTGCTGATGCTGCTCGTGAGTGGAAGATTTTGCTAGATGCTGATGCCGCTAACACTCTGAAGACCACACAGATGCTGATGCTGCTGATACTTTAGGAATCTCTCAAGATGCTGATGCCGTTCATACCATGAAGACTCTGCAGAACAAGGACGAAAACTATAAATTGAAATTTCTGACTAGAATAAAATCCAACCATCAGACACTACCATTCCACTCCATACTTTTACCTTCTCAGTTAGATGTCACATTTCACTTAGCCAACCGTTCATTCAGAAGAGTGGAAACCGGAACTCAGCCGGCCACTCAGCAGAATAGTTACATGAATCACGGTCATGATAATGACCGTCATAAATGACAGACAAAGTAGTAGTGACAACCCCCGCGCTCATAATTAATCAGTCAGTAACCATCGGAACTCCGACACGGACGTGACCAGAAATACAGAGGTCAGCAGTCTAACCGGTCCGCCAATCCTAGCAGTTACCAGAATTTTTTTAAACCTTATTCATATTCATCCACTAAAACACATGTCAAGACATCATTCAAGACATAGGTCTCAGGTATCATTTCGGAAGACACATATCTGGACACCAGTCATGGTACACGTAATACGAATCTTTTCTCAAAATACGAGTCAGAACTCATAACTCCGTATGTTTCTAAACCAGGCCCTCAATGATTCAGGGCACCCTCCAAGGGGGATACACTCGCTCTATTATGCCACGCATAAATTAGATCATTTGAAAATTCAGTCACCACCAATGGAGTATTATTCAGGTTAAACACGCAGTATTCACTCTGTGAGGTTACAGACGAACACATTCAGTGAAAAGTCGCCATGTTTACTTCACGTATTCCTATGTCAGCTTTATCTTAAATCAGGTAGTCACCTGCCTCTCAGTCAGAAAGGACTCAACAGTATCACCATATTTATTAAATTTTTATTTTCAGTTAACGACGAGATCCGTCTTACCAACCCTGAACATATTCATTTTACTCCTGCCAGAAAAATCAGTACAAATTGTTCCAGCTTTACGAGCACGTGAATTATTATCTTTTAGCTGCGAAGACTTCTGGTCACCATTCATGATACGAATTCTGAAATTCCTTAAATTCATGATCAACAGATTATCCCAAAGTTTCCAGATGTAATTCCAGAAGGTTTTCCAGAAATTCATTCCTGACTACAAGACAGAATTTAACATCGAGTTAGTCTCAAGAATGGAACCTGTCTTCAAAACTCTTTGTTGCAAGGCTTAAGCTAAGTTAAAGAGTTGCAGCAATTGCTGCAAAAGTTACCGGAACGAGGCCTTATTCACCCTAGCGCACCACCAGGAAGTGCACCGTTTATGTCTATCAGGAAGAAGGCCGGTATCATGAGATCAGGTATCGACCACTAAAATTTTTTTACAAGATCACCATTCTTAATCAATGTTCATTCCATAAATAGCAGGTTTATCTGACCTGCTATGATGTCTTAAACATTTTCCAGAACAAATTTCCGATCATGCTACCATCAGTGGTGAGAGAAAAAACATGACGTTTCCAGACTGCTGTTGCACATATTACAGTCTCTCTAAAAATTTTGATTTTATACTTCTGAGCTCCCTAACGCTCCAGTTAGATTATGAAATTATGAATAAATTTTTTTTATGACTCTCATGCAGTATCATAAGTATATTCATTGATCACATTCTGATATGCCTAATACTAGAGAAGAACACGAGACTCATCTTCTCACAATTGTACCGAATCTTCAATAGGAGTTATTTTTATACACAACTTTCCAGATATAAATCTCACTTGAACAAAGTGGCATTTCTGAGCCACCTATTTCAACAGAAAGAAATTTCAGACAATCATGCGAAGGTGAAGGCCGTCACCTGATGGTCCCGACCGACACCTGTGAACGTAGTATAAAATTTCTAGAACTCAATGGACTGCTACCGCAGAAATTGCTGACAGTTCTCACTAAAAATTCTTCCAGGACTATTCAACCAGATTTCCACCAGAATGTTCCATAATTCCAGACAAAACTTTAAATAGAATCCGCATCACACATTAATGCAGCTATGTTCATATCTAGATGCCTGACCTACCGCAGGCTCAAGATAGAACGCCGTCATGTTAGTGAGTTTACTACAACACTTAGAAATTTCTGAACAGAAATGAGACGAAATTCCATGAAATTGTTATCAGCTACCACAGACTCAGGAAAAGTATAATACTATCTAGGTCATTGTCGACCATGTAATCAACCTACGCATTTTCTTTCATCCGAAGGGATTACGCAGTAGCGAACCTGCAGAAAATTTTAGCAGTAAATCATACGAATTCAAGACATTCCATTGACCATAATATCAGACAGAATTCATGTTCACGATCAAGTGTATGTTTACGTCCACTTTAAGTTCGTGTTTATTTTCACTTTCACGTTTACGTCTCATTCGCGGTATGATGCTGTTTCAGTTCATCTTTTATGCTATCTCATAATTTAAGCTCACGTTAGCATTTATATCATTATCCACGTTCAGGTTCGTATTCTATCTTGTGATACGCGTTTCACAGTTTATTACCGAAAACAGTTACAGAAAGCTTGAGAAACCAGATTCAAGTTTAGGACAGCTATTTCATAACTAGGCAGACGTTGCACACCTCAGGCCGTATCATTTGGCATTCATTCCTCAGTCAGCATACGTTCATGATATGTTCTAGTATCACGTTCACAGTATGATTCACGTATCACATTCATGATATATTTCATGCACATCGTTCCTTTTATGATCGCGAACCACGTTCACAATTGCTCACGTAGCACGTTCACAATTGTTCACGTAGTTCGTCCCTATATATTTTCAAGCAGCCTGCCAGAGATATAATTGTTATCTCCTCAGGATAATTATACGTACCTTTTCATGCTATGGCTTGTCCATTCGATCAGGTTTAGAAAATCCATCTTAAGTATGGAACCAGAAACTATTCAGTATCGTCATGACAGAGTCATCAGGACCAAGATCTTCTTTGTCTTTAGATATTTGAAGGAACCGGTTCGAGTGGGAAGCCACTTGAAACGGAGGAGTTCATCCGGACTTCTCATCATTTTCTTTCAATAATTCAGTAAAGTCCTTTCAGTCATGTTACATTCCATGTTCTCTTCAGCCATGTCACGTTACATGATCACTTCAGTCATGTCATGTTTATACCTATCAACAGTATTATGTCTTAATTAGAGACGAATTATTCTTCAGCTTAGTTTCTTTTTAGTTTACGTGATCTTTCAGTTCTTATAGTTCATCAGCTTATTACCCATAATTCGAGGACGAATTTATCCTTTTTAGAGGGGAAGAATTGTAAAACCACAACATTATCGCATCCTTAATTCGAGGACGAATTATTTTTTTTAGAGGGAAAGAATTGTAAAACCCGTATTTAAAATCTTAGAATATTAAATACGCAGAGTCCCAGCTTTAACGTTAATTAAACGTAAACAGTAAATACGAGTTACAGTTAAATATTACAAGAAAATAATTATTAAGAAAATAATTATTAAGTTTCAATAAACACTGTGTATATATTATTTTACTTAAAGAAAAGAGTTTACGCTTTCAGAAAATTAAAAACACGAGAAACAAATACGAATGTACGATTAATTTAGGTGTCAAAAAAATAAATAAAGAAAACCCACTTAAACTAGAAGGGCTGGCGGATTGTTTAGTAAACAAAAGATGTTGGGCCTTGAGCCCATTTCACTAACAAAGAAAAAAAAAATATACGGGGGTTATCCCCATTCTTTTGTATAACAGTAACAAAAAAAAGGGGGTTTCTGTCTTTTGGGATAGCCGCCGCCTGAGAACAAGCAACAAGAGTGGACGATTTTTGTTTTATTCTCATTTTGATTTCCAGTTTGGTTTTGATTTTCATCACGACATCTTGGTAAACCCTTATCTCCCTTTTCTTTCTATTAATCACGAACTCAGAACTACAAATCAAGATTTCATGATTTCTGTTTTTTTAAACATGCTGGTTAATGGGGGGTTTGTTGAATCACGAAGAACCGAGAGCCCCAGGCTCTAGGTGTGTTGCTGTTCGACCCAACCGAGACCACAGCAAGGTCTCGGAGGTGTTTGTCAAACCGATCACATCCCTAGAACAAAAAGAGGTGTGTTTGGGTTTTCTTAGTATATAACCGAGACTTAGTGTCTCGGTGGAACCTTTGTTTGACCAGCCACAACCAAAACGCAATCCAAAAAAAAAAAAAAAAAAAAAAAAAAAAAAAAGTATCGTGTATAAGGGGATGTTTGGGTTTAACTGGAATAAGGGGGCGTTTGGGACTGCGAGCAGTGGGCACTTTATAATTAAGCAGTGGGAACTTTATAATCAAAGCAGTGGGAACTTTGTAATACAAGCAGTGGGAACTTTATAATCAAGGCAGTGGGAACATAACAAAAGCAGTGGGAATATATTAAAATACAAGGATTTACTTTATTTAATTAAATCTTTTTATAAATAAGTTGTATTAATTAAATTTAATTAATTGTTGTGTGTTATTACTTAATTAGTAACATAAAATTAATTCTTTTATTTACTTTAAACATGTGAATTGATTTAATGATTTAAAATTTTAGAAAAAAACTAAATTGGAAAACCTTTCAGATTTTTAGTAGTTCTATTTATGGTAGGTTACTATTTATAGTAATATTTTAATACCAGATTACAGTATATTACCATAAACAGAATACCGTATAATATACATTGATCAAGAATACAAGATATACGATATTCAGTAATCATTTAAAGAACAGTCAGATTTATCAGAGATACGTCGGACTATAAGATTTACCAGATTATACATAAACAGAAATAAAGAATAAAATAAATCAAACTAAGAACAGATAAAATCAGTAACAGTAAATAGTAATCAGACGACTTATTTCCGTCCATTATTTTTGTAGTATCCGTGAAGTCGGAGTTGATCTCTCAGCTTTCATTCTTATTTCATTACGGGACACGAGGTACGGATTTCCGTCCTTTCAGTAAGGACTCCCTTTCTATGCATGATTAGGATTCCCCGTCTTCAGCCAAATGTTTTCCCCAGTATATGTTTAAGTTTATCAGTAATCATGTTAATAACTAAATAAATTGCCTGAGCATTATATACAAGCACGACCAGTTTATGTACTAGTTACGGAGGTACCGTAACCACGACACTAGAGGCACCGGTGTCGTGACTCACATGCAGGAGAGTGATATCCTGCATCGTCCCACTCAGCTCAGCTTGGCCATTTTATCAGTATTATTAGTGGGGCGTATGGACGCATCCTAGGCTTATATGTGTTACAAGTTATCAGGGTGAATGTGGTGTGTGCTCTACATCCTTCACATTGGAGCTGATCCCTCCACCCAGCACAGTATTTAGAGGTCACCCCTCTACAACATGACGAGGTCACCCCTCCAGTTATTCATGCACGGTTGTTACAGCACGTGACCTATATAAGCTCTGGCAATTAAAATACAGTAAATGCATGTTTTCAGAATTAATAGTTATATTTCAGTTTCAGTATTTATGAATCAGGTTTCTCAGATTTTATGCAGAGTTCTACCACATGTTACATATCAGTCTTATAGCTTCATTGTTGCCTTATATTCCATTACTGTCAGTACATTCTTATCATGCTATATCCGTTCACTGAGCGTTATGCTCAGCCGTAGTTCCTTTCATGTTCTAACGGCAGGTACACCAGGACGCTCTAAGGATTCTGAGAGCATGTGCATTTAGAAGGAAGCTATCCAGACTTCTTACTCATGTACTTACATTATTCCGCTTATTTGGACATTGTTTAGTCCTTTCCTTCAGTATTTTACTTTTCATGTTTTGGGCTTATGTTTGGATTGCCGAAGTTTGATCCTGGTATTTCCTTTATGGTCAGTTAATGTTTTAGGACATTTACCTTATGCTTTGATGACACGCCATAAATACACGTAACGGTCCACTTATCCAAGTGGGGTGTTACAATATTGGTGACTCCTTTGTAAATGAATGCCACGAAGAAGCTATCCTCGAGAGGAAAACCCACTTTCTTGAAATGTATAAAATAATCTATGAAGTCCCGTGACGGTCCTGCTATAAAGTGGGTCACGGCTAACCACGAAAACCTCCAAAAGAATGGATCAGACATCGAACTTAAACTCCATCGTTTGCAATTCTTCGAAATTCTTCAAAACAGTCAAACAGAAGAAGCTCTGAAGTATATCCAAACTCATATATCTCCTTTTGGTAACCAACATTTACCCGTAATACAGAAGCTAATGGGATGTCTCGTATATGCCAAGAAACTCAATTCATCTCCGTATTCCCATCTTCTGTCACCAAACCATTGGGCAAAATTGGCCCACGAGAAGATAGGTGCAGCTGGAGAACAGATCTTGGTCTGGTGTTCATAGAGAAAGATTTTTGTGAATTGGTGATGATAGAATAGATAGGTGTAGGTGACGGAGGGTAGATTTTAGAAGTGGGATATGGGTTTGAGAAAGAACCAAAATTTAGTGTGAATGATTCGTTGATTTTAATGGTGAGATAAGACTTGGATTTTGTTTTAACAGATTTGTGGTTTTGTTTTGAATGGATCGGTGGTGGAAAAGATATGTGTATTCACGTGTGAGGATTTGATTGAATTTTGGTATTAATTTGAATGATGATGGATCGAGATTAATTTGATTTGGGATCTGATTTATTGTGAGATGTGGATATAGGAGTTATGAGGTGAGGAGATGTTGGATGAAGGATTATGTGTTAAAAGTGACGGTGGTGGTGCCAGTTAAGAATGATGGTGGCAGAAAAAACAAGTAAAGGTCTAAAATACCCTTCTTTTCATATCACTTAATGGAGAAAACTAACTATCATCTAAGATAGGGACGATTTATGATTGCAAATGTAAACGATAGGGATGATCTGTAGACTTAATTTGAGATAGGGACTATACTTAATGTTCTGTGTAAACGATAGGGACCAAACATGAAATTTTTTCCTAATCTATACACAAGTTTGGAGTGTTTGGCGTTATCTAATATTTTGTGTATTATTGGTGTTGTGAGTTCTTTTAATTTGGTGGGTTATTAGTGTAAGTTATAATTATATTATCTGTTGTAAATATGAATTGTTATGTTAAGTTACCAACAGTTCATTGTCTTGAGACTTTGTTTTAGGATTGTTAGCATTTTATTTTTGTGGGAATGTTAATTGACAACTGCTTGTCTGTTTCGGTAGTTTATAACCCAACAACAGTTGTTGCCTTCTTACTGGTTTCTAACTTTTTCATGTTAGCCGGAAGCAGCAGGATATGCAGAATGCGGGCAATCATGCTCACACCGTTGAAATTCAAGGTTTGGAATACACGCCCTTAATTGCCTTTTGTTTTTGTAGAGACTTGCTTTGGGTTGCAACCATGGCGTGTGTTTGGTTTCGTTTCTGACTTTGCATGCTTTATCTTCCTTAGCGGGAGCGGGATGATCTGCCTCATCTATTGCGCTGACATAAACTTTGGTGTGTTCTACCGGTTTCTACCATGCATGCGCCACAACTAACGAAACCAAAACACCGCGGCGAAGCGCGGGCACCCCAACTAGTTTTAAAAATTGATATATACATTTAAAATTGTTTTTTTGTATAAAAGAATAACAAGAAACAAGAAAAAGCAGAGAGATTGTGTCTATGAAATTAAGTGGACCTACAAATAAAGGATTATAAGAGAGGAGGGTGTAACGACGAGGGGTGGCTCGTCGCGTTGACGTGGCCCCCCATCGTGCCTCGTCGAGATACGTCGCCACACCCACCCCATTTTGCCGAGGGGATTTCACAAATGCGAAATGTTGACGACGAGACTTGGTCAAAATAAAGAGCCGTTATACCCCTAACGGCTATATTCATTTAAATTTAATTTTTTATATACAACTAATATATATATCACACCTTTTTCCCCATTTAAACACACAATTTCTTCTTAAATCTCTCTAAATCACTAACAAAAAAATGTCTAACTTACCTAATGATCAATACCCACAACTCAACTTCACCGGGCTTCTCAACACTAGAAACCCTTCGACACCATCGTCAACCCCGTCTACACCAAACTCACAAACCTCCGTATAAACGTCTCCCGGCTTCGCACAATTTCAATCCGGCACCCCACAATTTCAATCCGGCTTCTCTCAATTTCCATCCGGCTCTCAATTTCCGTCCGGCTCTCAACTTCCATCCGGGTCTCAATTTCCATCCGGCTCCCAATTCTCGGACCCTCCTATTCCTCCAAACTATTTCCCTCAAATGACCCCCGAACAAATTTACCACCAACAACATTACTACCTTCAACAAGCACAGTTTCAAAGCCAGTTTCAGAGCCAACAAAATGTTCCCGAAACACAATTCAAAGTTCCGGCCTCACGAACACCAACCAAAAAAGGCAAAACCAAAAACATGCAATGCATCAAAAAGTTATCAAGCAACAGGTACTCGCAGACAGGCAAATCAATTGACCGACTTCAATTTTCTCGCACTTGATTACGAGTCAATGCCGGAACCGAATAGGACGTACGTGCGTCGAAAACAAGAGCAAATCATGGCCCGATACCCTTACCCCGAGGAGTAGTTTATTTTAATTGTTGTGTTTTTAAATTTTCGTATTTTTTTTTGTATCGTATTTTTTTTCGTATCGTATTTTTTTTTCGTATCGTAATTTTTCTTAATCCGTATTTGTAATTTTTATTTCCGTATTTGTAATGTTTTATTTGAGTGAAATAAATTTTAGTTTGTGTGAAAATGAACAAAATAAAAATAAAAGATAGTGGTGGGGCCCAAATGAAGAGGGGTTGGGTGTGTTGTGAATGAAGGGGTATTTTGGTTAGTTGTGTTGGTATGATGTGGCGCTGAATTGGCAGGTGACTAGGCAAAAAATTGAGGGGTAAGCTTGTTGCCATACCTTCCTCTCTAACCCTACATCCATGTTATGTGTCGGTTTCACATAAATCTTTTTATTTGGCATGAACCAAATTTTCATGCAGCCATTCGTTCATCAAACATATATTTAGATCAACTCTTAGGGGATGTTTCATAGCCTTTGAATGACATAGTTCAGAGGACAAATCTAAAGCGGTCAGTGATGCGTGTGTTTGTTATCGTATTATGATGCGTGAGCCATTTTGGACGGTGAACATGCAAAGTCATTCAGCCAGTACAGTTTGTCAATATTACTCTTTGGTGTAACTTCCTATCAACTACTTAGTAGTATTTTATATGAATGAATTTGTAAATGTGTAACTATTTTATAATAGATCTAATTGTTTAACGTGGACAAAACTTAATGCTTAGATATTTTTACAATATTTTTATTTTTAAGTCAATAATTAAATCTTTAAGTATAAGAAAAAACTAAGTAGATACACAAATTTATATAGATTGGACGTGCGAACATGCTTTTTTTAACAGAGTGCGAACATACTCGATGTACAACAAAACTGATGTGGAAAACATAATTGTTTATATATCACTATTTACGACTTATTTACTAGAATTAATTTCCGATCATATGTAAGGTTAAATCAGCAATTTTATGTTATTCAGATTCTTCATTCAGCACAGTTAGCAAACGTTTTATTTTTATTCAGAAGTAGATTCATACAGAGCATGTGAATCATTCAGGACGATAAATGACTCAGCGCTAAATCATTTTGTTTTATCAAACAACACCTTAGACATACGTGTCGATTTACGTCATCAATAACATAGCAGAATGAGGTCAATCATCACAGCGACAACTATTGACGCCAACTTAACCAATCATCAACAAATATTGATCAAAGTCGCAACAATCAAACACCGATATTTACATTAACCATTATTTCATACCCGCGGACTTTAGTTCCTCATCAATTTCGATCTAAACAAACACCATATCTACCGCCTCACTCCGTCACCAATGATGTAATCTCCGCAACGAGCTCCGGTTGTTTAGCAAGGTGTGTCTGTTCGCTTTGACGGCGAAGGATTACGCGCTGAGGTGTTCGTCGTCGACGCCATTATCTCCGTCGTCAATGGAAAATCTAATGAAGGCGAGTTGCTTTTTGATTTGACGGAAAGGTTGCCGAGGTGTTTATGAATCTGTTGTTGGTAGATTTAGAAATAGATGCTTATGAATCAATCTGATTGTCGTGGGATGAGAGAGAATTATTGTGTTTATATGTTTGGTAGAGAGAATTTTAGAGATTAGAATGAAGCGAAGAGTTAAAACTCAGAGAAATGTGTAAATTTGTATTTGTATTTGTTTTGATTTTCTTTATCAATATTTTGACCAATGATATCATAAAGCTCACTCGAATAAAACCCGATTAAGCTTATTCGGGTCAACATTTTTATTCGAGTTATTAGGATCAACCCGAGTCACCCAAATACTAAATAGGCTTTGTTAATCCCAAACTTAGATCGATTACCTTTGTGTTAACGAGATTGAATCAAGTTTAACACGTAGAGAAACTTTGTTGTTATGAACAATCCAAGTGTTATGCGGAATTAACACTTAAAATAAAGAACAAGCAAACAGTTAAACCAAACTTTCACGTTAGATTAATAATTGAACTTGCTTACAATGAAAGTTATGAAAACTGAATAATGTGTATCAACTACAAACTCTACGACCTCCTTTTATAACATAAGGAGTCGCGTACAAAGGATAACCTATCAACTATTCTAGATAAAGATAAATATAGAATATACAATATTGAGCATATCTTTACTTCAAATATTAAACGTGTTGACTAAGTATTCCTATTAGTGGTTGGACTTCTTCTTGTCAGCGCTTGGATATTTCTTGTCAGTGCTTGATCTGTCAGCGCTTCATTTCCTCTTGTCAGCGTCCAATTTCCTCTTGTCAGCGTCTGAGTGACTTAGCTTGTTTTATTCCCAACAATCCTCCCCTAAACTTGATATCTACTCTAGTAATCAAGTTTCTGAATAAAAAATAAGTACAAGGAGGATTATTACAAATACAAATTACTTGTTAATTAGAAAATAAATAAATCTAATTAAATCCTTGCTAACATCACTAGTATAATCCACCTCTAGCTGTGTAGACACCATCTTTTTCAAAACATCCTTAGACATAGGATATTGAGCATCAACCAGAAGATACTCTGAAAACTTTGTAGTGCTTAGATGGTAAACACCAGCAACTGAATGTAGACGCCATGTTAACCCACTGATATCATCAAGATCCAACCATATTGGATCTGCTTCATCTGGTGTAATCATCCTTTTGAATGATGTCCAGATCTTTATTCCATTGACTGAAGTAGGTGCTTCAGCCTCATACTTGGTCTTCATCAGATTCCAAAGATCTACCAAGTCTTCTCTATCCATGCTTGCAAATAATAAGATCAAGGAAGTAAAAGTATGTACCTTCTTGCCATATCTAGTGATCATCCAGAACCCACTTGCATCTTCCTCATAATTAACTATTGGGTTTCTAAAATCCAAGGGTAATACCTCTATAACATTTGAAGCCTACAATGGTGAAAGCTTTATACTCTTTCTGATAACTGCTTCACTAGGATTCAACTTGTCAAGGACTGGAAATTCAATGGGAATTCCCTTCTTCACTGGCCTTGGCATAATAGAAGCCCTCTTGATCTGCATATTCTCCTCAATCTCTTCTCCCTTTCAGCTGAGAGAAGCCTCATAGTATTCTCCTCACAAACTCTCACCCAAATTGGATAATAATGAAACTCTAGTTCTTCAAAGGACATCTTCCTTAACCTTTCATAGGCCCATCCACCTTGATGACACCTAAGTAGCATAAAGTACAACTCCCTTCTATCCCTCTTGAGTTTAGAAAGCACCTTGCTAGCCTTGTGCTTCAAAATTACCTTGTAAACTTCCTGAACTCTCACCAATATCTCCAAACCTCAAATTTGTCCAGTGACAGACATATATGGATTCTGTTCAATCTTAGACTCCCATGCAAAATACATCTCTCTTACTTCAGGCATGTCAAAGTCTATTTTCATCTTTAACTCTCTTAGCCTTTCTTTGGCTAATTTATCCTTACCATACTCTAACCTCTCTGGATCCTCTATAATCATTACACTGGATCTATAGCTCTCATCACCATCACTACCATCCTTTTCTTTGGTAGTTTCTATCCTATCCTGCTCTTGCAATTGTGCAGCCAAAACTGAATCAAAATGTACCTGGGCTGCATTCTTTGGTACCTCAACTTCTTCCAAAATCCCTTTACCCTTATCTTTTGCTCCAATAGCTGGTAAAGTCATGGTAGGCACCTGTGTAGTAACATCCCTGATGATAACTGGTGGTTGGGATACACCAATCATACCTGTAGGTCTGTCAGCGCTTGCTTTGCTCTTGTCAGTGCTCAAAATCTGAATGTCAGCGGCTGACTTTGTAGCTTGTTCCATCATCTCTAAAAACGAAAACTTCTTTGGAGTGATCAATGAAACATCAAGAACAGGCTTCTCCTTCAAACTAGTCAAGGCTTCAGCTATTTTCACCTGTTTACTTCCAAAAGAACCACCTTCTTCTTGTGAGCCCTTGTTACTCAAATGGAACGGCTCAGTAGGTGCATCCTCCTCCCCTTTGTAAGAATCCTCCCCTGATGAAAGGACTATAGCCTGCCTTCTCCTAGCATTGGCAGCCTCCAAAACAACTATCCTCTCCCTCAATGTCTTGAGTTCGAGGCCTTGACTTGTGACAACTTGTACAAGGTCTGCATTTTGCTTTTGCAAGCTAATGCAAACCGCTGTCAATTCCAAAAGCGTATAAGGTTCCAATTTGCCCTCCTCTGTGATGGGAATTTGACCTCCCAAAAGAGATTCATCGGGCATGGATGTGGTCTTAATGATGTTGGGACTGCCTTGACCTGCTACTAAGCCAGAGTCAATAGTCTCAGACCCACCCATTTCACTAGCCACACTTGTGGTGGTGGTTCTCTCTGCTACATGGCTAGGACCACTAGAGGAGAACACTCCAGCAGTCCTTTGGTGGTTTTCCAACCTAAAATCGGGTTGTTCAGAAGAGGAAATGGAATGAGGGTCTGTTTGGGTGTGAGGGGGTGTTTGGGTGTGTGGTAAAATGGTCTCAGCATTTGGGTTGGATGTGTCAGCGCCCACATTTTGAGTGTCAGCGCCTGATGGTTGAGGGTCGATGTCCATATGTTGTGGTGATGAACGGTGTTCTGGTAGTGGGTCTGGTTGTGGTTGTGGTTGAGGTTGAGGTTGTGCTGCTGCCTCAATGACAGCAAGCATGGATGGGGTGAGTGGTAGGTCTCTATATGGTGGTGAATTCATATTCCCAAAAACAGTTTTCTTTTGAACATGGACCTCATAAAAGTGGTCATGGTCCCTATTGCAGTATCCTTGCATATCAAAAACCATTTGTGAAAACCTAGGGTAAGCAAGAGTCATCTTGTTACCCTTATTGTGACACATGCCATCAAAAATCAATTTTGAAAAATTGTATCTTTGCCCAGTTGCAATACAAACAATGGCACTCCTGATTGAACGGTTGATTTCATTGAATGAGGAGCATTTGGGACTCAAACATTGTAGGATGACATGTATAAGGAACTTCCAAGCTGGGGGAAATTGTTGTTTGGTATATTTATTTAAATGGCCCACTGGGGGCAAAGCATAACCCAAAGCTTGGAGTCCTAACTCTAGCTTTGTGAGGGGAAGGGTGGTTATACCATCAGCATCATCAAGATGCAAAGCTTGGCGAACCAAAGCTTCAGTAACCACCCATGGAGCCCCATGAACAGTAGCAGACAATGTAATCACTCCATTAACTGTTGTGGAACTAACAGTGTTCCAAAACTGCTTAATGTGTGTGATAGGGACAAGTGGAGTATGTGAAAGTGCATATCTTAAAGGATACACATTCAAATACCCAATCATCTGAGTGTATCGGGGATGCAAAGTATTATCAGCTTCCAAGTAAGCCACCATGTTGTGTTGGCTTCTGAATCCCAGTTCCACTTGAGCAGGTTTAAACTTTGGTGCTATGAAGATTGATTATAGAAAAATGTGATATGAAAATAATAGAGATATGAAGGTTTTAGAGATTTTAGTAGACAATAAATAGCAGTTACCCTGTTTGAAAGAAAGCAGCCGTATTTATAGGAGAGGTAAAAACATACTATTGGTTGAAAAATGAGGCAGTTGTATTCAAAAAGTAATCATCACAATCTTGAAAAATATATAACTTATCTAATACATTAATTAAAAGTTAACAACTCACTAAAATTAATGGCCCATATTTTCGTCAAAAATAACAATTCGGTAGGACCCAATGTTTTTCAACGGTCAAAAAGTAAACATCAGCGTCTAACGGCTATATTCTTGTCAACGTCGAAAATTTGCCATGTCAGCGTTTAAATTGGTCTTATCAGCGTTTGGAAAGAAAACATATCAGCGTCCAAAAATAAAAATAATTAAAAATAAAAAGGACCTTAACAAAGAAGTTTACCCTAGTGAAGATAACTCTTAGACTGAAAATGACTATAGGGTGGCAAGCACTATCCAATCATGTACACTTGCTTAAGCAAGATAGACATAATTGTCCTCAAGTGTCCCTTGCTAACCAAAGTTCTTAACAATGAAGTTACCTTATAAAAACCCTTTGTAACTTCCCAGGTAAGCCCAATAAAAACGTTCCCAAGTCTCCCAACCGACCATACCCAATTCTAGACCAAAAAGTCTTGGCAGCGTGCATAGTATATCAACTTTGCATGCTACAGCGCCTCACGAATTAGAAAACTAAATCGTACTCACCAGTGGACACAATCTAGAATTGTTATAAGAGCATTCTAAGAATACCCAAAATCCTAAAGGTTTCCTAAACCTCCCCTTAAACAATGATATACGAAGTTGCAAAATAAAAAGTATGTGATAAAAATTTATGTCAAGATAGGAATGTAAACATTCCAACCATCATACATAAACTTTAACACATTCTTTGTAAGCTCCAAAGATCCATAAGCAACTCTGTATCCATTTGTATAATGCTCATAGTGCCTGCATGATTAGATCAAAAACCACAAAACTAACATATTGCTATCAGCGGCCATTTTAACACTTGTCAGGTTCAAAGAACCTTTGTCAGCGTTAGAAAAATAAAGTGGAAAACCTAATCTTGTACAAAGACTAATAACAATACACACCCCTGTACAAACTATAAAATGATTTCAAAAACATATCTAGGTGAGATTGATTATTCTAATACTTGTTACCAAGTACTGGAACCTCACAACATCAAAAGTTTTAGTTAAAAGATCAGCCACATTTTCTTCTGTTTCTACCCTATCTGGATGTATTAAACCTTTTTTAAAACAATCTCTTATAAAATGATGCCTAATTTCTATTTATTTTGTTTTAGATTGATGTACAGGATTCTTAATAATGCATAATGTACTGTTATTATCTACAAATATCTTGGTATGCATAAAATTATACCCATAATCCAACAGTTGGTTTTGAATCAATAGAACTTGTCCACAACAAGCAGCTGCTGCAACATATTCTGCTTCAGTTGTAGAGTTTGCCACCACTTTTTGTTTCTTGCATTGCCAAGATATCAATCTGCTCCCAAGAAATTGGCATCCACCAGTTGTGAATTTTCTATCAAATTTATCACCTCCATAGTCACTGTCTGAATAGCCAGTAAGCTCCAATGGAGAATCTTTAGGATACCATAATCCCAAGGTGGGATAGCACCTAAGGTATCTAAAGATCCTTTTGACAGCATGAAGATGACATTCTTTGGGAGTCACTTGATGGCGTGCGCATGCACACACAGCAAACATGATGTCAGGTCTAGAAGCTATAAGATACATCAATGACCCAATCATTGATATATAATGCCTGACATCCACTTCTTTTCCATCTCTAGTATTTCCCCAAGGGTGTTCCCTATCCATGGGTGTGCTAGCCCGTATTTCATGTGGAGAACAACCAAACTTCTTCAAAATCTCTGCTACATACTTGTCTTGAGAGATAAAGATACCATCTTCTTTCTGTTGGACTTGTAAACCTAGAAAGAAGTTCATCTCTCCCATTGCACTCATCTTGATATTGTTTGTCATGAGCTTGGAAAAGTCTTTACTCATCTTTGGATTTGAGGAACCAAAGATAATATCATCCATATAGACCTGAACAAGAAGAAAATCCTTACCAATCTTCTTGGTAAATAAGGTCTGGTCTATGGTGCCCCTCTTAAATCCATTTTCCACCAGATAGGTAAACAATGTACCATACCATGCTCTTGGGGCTAGATGAAGTCCATACATTTCTTTCTTGACTCTATACACCTTGTCTGGATGCTCTGAATCTTCAAAACCAGGAGGTTGCATGACATACACCTCCTCCTCAATTGTGTCATATAAGAAAGTACTCTTCACATCCATCTGATAAACTGTAAAACCCATGCAAGAAGAATAGGCTAGGAAAATCCTTATTGCTTCAATCCTTGCAACATGTGCAAAAACCTCTTCATAGTCTATTCTTTCTTCTTCTGTATAGCCTTGAGCAACTAAACGTGCCTTGTTTCTGACCACAATCCCTCTTTCATGCTTCTTGTTTCTTAGAACCCAACGTGTCCCAATAGGTCTAACATACCTTAGACAATCCACTATCTCCCACACATCTTGAATGGCAAACTGGTGAAGCTCATCCTGCATTGCTTCCACCCAGCTTGGTTCTTTAAGAGCGTCAAAAATCTTCTTAGGTTCCTGTTGTGATAGAAAACAAGCAAACAAACATGCATGTACAAGAGGGGTATCTTCCTTCTTGTGTATATTGGCAATGAAACCACCTTGAGTCTGATGAGACCTCCTTGTCTAAACAGGAGTCTGAACATCACCAATTATTTGGGAAGGAGGATGATTTTTAGCCACCTTTGTAAGTAGTCCTCCCCCAAATAGTGTGATGTCTTCTATATCAGATTCCATGTTGCCAATATCATCTTCATTTCCACTCCCATACTCACTTGAATAAACCTCTTGATTGGGTATGGAAGGTTCACCATGTTCAAAAGTATGTGAAGAGAATAAATGTCCAAACAGGTTGTCAGCGTCTGATTTAACCTGTCAGCGTCTGAATTGGCTTTGTCAGCGCTTGAAGATGCATGCATGTTTTTTTAACTGGCTTTTCTTGTGGCCCTTCTTCCTCCTTTTTAGCAGCAGCGGATGCTTGCACAAACCCATAAGTCCATATAGGAATGGTAACATACTCAAGTATGGGGTCTGACTTGATTGCATGTGATCCTTCTTCCTTAGCAACCTGTTTACCTGAAATTTCAATAATAGGTTCTTCCACAACATTTGAATCCCTCTTCACAATGTCTGGATTAGTGACAGACATATAATTCAAGGTCCTAGATACTGGTTCCAAATCAAAGAACCAGTCTGGTCCACTCTCAGGATCACTAGGTTTACTCTCTAAAAACTTAACATACACTTTTTCAAGAATGCGTTTTTCTTTCTTGTTGTAAACCCTATACCCTCTGATCTGCATAGAATAACCCACAAAGTAGCCTTCATCACCTTTTGCATTAAACTTACCTAAGGCATCACTAGTATCCAATATCACTACATGACATCCAAAAGGTTTAAGAAACCCTATGTTGGGTTTCCTATTTCAAAATAGCTCATAAGGTGTCTTATTGTGGATTTGTTGACCAAGGCTCTATTTTGAACATAGCAGACTGTGTTCACAACCTCAGCCCAAAAAGCAATGGGAAACTTAGCATTAGCCAACATTGTCCTAGGTGCTTCTATGAGTGTTCTATTCTTTCTTTCAGCCACACCATTCTGCTTTGGAGTTCTAGCTATGCTAAACTCCCTAGTAATCCATTTATCAACACAGAAGGTATCTAACAGTTTATTTTTAAAGTCACCACCATTATCACTTCTAAGAATTTTAACCTAATTACCCGTTTTCTTCTCAATTTAGGTAATAAAGTTAATCAAAACTGTGTTAGTATCACTTTTGAGGACCAAAAAGAAAGTCCAAGTAAATCTAGAAAAATCATCAGTTATAACAAAACAGTAAGATTTACCATTAAACTTTCTATATTAGTTGGGCCAAATAAGTCCATATGTAGTAAGTGAAGTGGTTTAGAACTGGAATGCACAATCTTAGACTTAAAGGAGACTTTATGTTGTTTGCCTTTAAGGCATGCAACACAAGAGTGATCATTATGGAAAGCTTTTGAAGGCAAACCATCAACTAAATCATGTCTCAAAAGTCTATTAATATTCTTAAATTTTATGTGCCCTAACCTTCTGTGCCATAAATTACACTCATCTACTAAAGCTTTAGCATAAAGACATGACAGATTTTTGTTCATTTTAATCCTATTGAGATTAACATTATAAATGTCCTTATGCCTAGATGTTCTATATTCAATAAACTTCTCATCAGGCATCTTAAAATCCTTACAGAACACCAAGCATTCAGTATCAGTAAAAAGAACTTTATTTTTGTTGTCACAAACTTGTGACACACTAAACAAGTTATAGTCAAGTTCTTTTACCAGAAAAACATTTTCAAAATATAAATTGTTGGTGATAAGTGTGCCTTTGCCAGATATTGTTCCATATCCTCCTCCAAAGTACACTTTGTCACCATCTTTAATGGGGGTAAAATTTGACAAATAATCTTCCTTCCCCGTCATGTGCCTAGAGCATCCATTGTCCCGATATCCATGATCATTGACCTGCTTTTGAATGCCCTGCACATAAAGAAGACAAATTAGTTTTCTTTGGGAATCCAAGCCTGAGCAGACTTGTATTCATGTGGTTGTTCAATAAGAACAGACTTTGTCCTTATAAAAACCCCTTGTTCATCCCTTTGTGGCCTGAACACCCACTTTACCCCAATTGGTTTAGTAATGACCTTTGAAGGATAGTGAAATCTGTTACAGGTCATAGAAATCCCATCAGAATTAGGTTTTTGGTCTTGTTTAGGTCTCCAAGTCAAACTAGATGAAGCTTTAGACCCCTTTCCCTTAGGCTGTAAGTACCTATTGTTACTTGGTCTAACACGAGGTCTAACACAAGCTTGTTGTGGCATTTTCATACCAAACCTAGAGCTGTCAGCCTTGGAATTGTTCTTATCAGCGTTGAATTTGTTAGTGTCAGTGCTGAAATTCTTCTTGTCAGCGCCCAAATTAGGGTTTGCTACAGGAACCCATTGTCTGTTAGACCATCTGTTGGTCTTTTGAAAGGGCCTTTGACAATGAGTATTTGTCCCTTTAGTAAAGAAGAGAGTTGGTCTAGTGACTTGTGGACTTGGTTGAACATTAGGTCTGGGTTTGACCATGGATGACCTATTGTCAGCGTTGAATTTAGAAGCACTGACACACTTATAGGCCAAGTGAGAAAAACTCCCACATGTGTAACAGGATTTTCTAGACATAACCTTAGGTCTAGATTGAAAGAACCCTGTCCCATTAACACTAGCTTGGCTTTGTGGTGACCTAGGTTTTCTATATATTTCAGCATATTTAACACTAGGTTTTCTCTTAACTGGTGAGCCAAGATCATCAGGTTTTCCAATAGTAGGGTTGATCACAGTAATGGGTGTAGGCACAAATAGACTCTCACTAAGCATTCCACCCTTTACAAAAATAAAAGGTTTGATTGCTTTCCATTGCTCAAGGTCAGTCACCTTTTGTTGATATTCCTCAACTGGGGTGAGCACTCTAGGTGGAGGAATAAATTCCTCTTTTTGGAGTTTTGGAATAGAGAGATCTTTTCTTTGAACACCATAAAAGTTCCCAGCAGGTGGAGGAACAACAACATATTCATTCATCCCAATCCCAGACTTGTCCATAGGGTCTCTTTGTTCACTTACACATTGTTCTAGGGTTTGGCTGGCTTCATCAAAAATTTTAATTTTAAGCCCTACATTTTCTTTATCCTTAATGGCTTCATCTAAATTAAGTTGCACCTCTCCTCTGGATCCCGTCAGAGTGTCCCTAAGTTCAACACTAACTTTAAGATCATAAGACAAAACATTAATTTGATCTTTTAGGTCAAATTCCATTTTCTTATATTCCTCTACAGTCTTTTCAGTTTGTGTAAGTGCCATTTTATAATTTGATAGCCTACATTCTACATCAAACACGTCTGATTTTAGCTTTAATTTGTTAAGCTTTTCAGTGTTTAATCGACACCCTTTACTACATACAACATCATCTTATACCTCATTATCTGATGAAGACGAGGAGTGTGCCATGAGAGTAAAGTGAGCATGCTCTTCTTCTTCCTTCTCAGCAATCAAAGCCTGATTCTCTTCCACATCCTTTGCCATAAAGCTCCAATCCCATCTAACACCATCAATGTATTGCATGGCAACCATAGCCTTTGGCTTAGCATCTTCAACGATGATGAATTAGCTTGAAGTTTTTCCAGCATCAGATCTTCTTGGAGATCTACACTCCCTCATAAAGTGACCCATCCTATGGCAGTTGTAACACTCAACCTTGGATTTATCAAATCCGGTAGTGTCTTTAGAATTGAAGGTCATTTTCCTTCCAAATCTCCTATTCTATATGTTGGCCCTTATGCTTGCAAGTGCCATATTCCACTTGATATCCATCTCTTCCAAATTCTCATCACTGATTTGCTCAAGATCCTCATAAGTAATCAAGGAACCATTGGGCAATGCAACAATGTATGCACATACTGTATCCAAATCAATACCAGCAGGTTTAAGCTTTGGTGAGTCAACATTTTATGTGTTAGCGTCAAAATGTGAGGCGTTGACAAAGGTTGATCCGCCGCTGACACAAGGTGATCCAGTAACAGGACGTACATATGACTCTCTTTCACTGGTTTGAGTTTCACTATATGAGATGAAAGCCATGTTTCTAGATGTTGACTTGCTTCCATGATCAAGTAAGATTTCACTTTCCATAATCTTTAACTTATTGTAGACGTCGTCAAAGGTAGAACTCTTATGGACATTGGTAGCAATGATTAACCTAGCCTCAATTTTCCACGCATCACCAAGACTTCTAAGAAAAGTAGTAATGATATCAACATCATCATGTTCTGTTCCCATGAAGGAAAACTTGCTTGTGATGTCTAGAAGCCTGCTTCTCATTGGGAAGATCTTTAAATACAGTATATTCATGCAAAAGTTGCTTCTTCCTTTCTTTGGCAGTATCTTCATTACCACCATAAGTGACTTGAAGAGCTGCCCAAAGTTCTTTGACAGACTCAAAACTTCTATACTTGTGCTGATTCTTTGGACCCAAAGGGAGTTTAAGAATGCTCAAAGTTTTCATGTCATTCCTTCTTGCGGTTATATCTACAGTTAAGATAGCTCTTCCATCTTCATATCTTTCTCTTCGCTCTTCAGCAGAGGAACCAGCATTGGTTCTTGTTGTAATTGCAGCAGCAATCCTAGCAACTTTATTAAATTGATTTCCAAATTCAATAATTTCCCAGAGAGTATGATCATGAATTTGAAGATATTGTTCAAAATTGAACTTCCATTGTTCAAAGTTGTCAGGGTCGAGCATAGGGATTTTTAGGTTGTGATTTAACGAGGAAGAGGATTATGTAGCAGACATCTTGTCTGGTTTTAGGGTTTCTGGTGTTTCTAGGGTTTATTGTTCTTTTAGATCAAAGTTCATCAACAAGCTCTAATACCACTTGTTGATCTTAAACTTAGATCGATTAGCTTTGTGTTAACGAGATTGAATCAAGTTTAACACGTAGAGAAACTTTGTTTCTATGAACAATCCAAGTGTTATGCGGAATTAACACTTAGAATAAAGAACAAGCAAACAGTTAAACCAAACTTTCACTTTAGATTAATAATCGAACTTGCTTATAATGAAAGTTATGAAAACTAAATAATGTGTATCAACTACAAACCCTACGACCTCCTTTTATAACATAAGGAGTCGTGTACAAAGGATAACCTATCAACTATTCTAGGTAAAGATAAATATAGAAAATACAATATTGAGCATATCTTTACTTATGTAGGTCCCTAGTAAATGGTTATTACTTATTATCTTAAGTAATAACTCTTACTTCGACTCAAGTGTGTTGTTTTAACAATAGATAAGAACTATGAAAGATTAAACAACAATACCAATATACTTTTTAACGTATAGACTTTTATTAGAATCAAATAAAGAATCTATAACCCACTTTGTTTGCGGAATAAAAAAGTGGTGGAATGACAATGGGGTTTGATCTCCTCTACTTAAACGTCTAACCAAAGTTAAAGTCTAAGCTCCAATCTAAACGTTCATATGCATCTTGGCTATATGGTTTAGTTGGTATCGAGAGAGAAAGGTTTTCCAGAGTTTAAGCTCTTGTATTGGTTAACCTTTTCTCTCTCAATGTACACTCTTTTTATAGGCAGTGTAAATTAGGGTTTGCATTTTGCATGTTTCAATGCATGGGTTTATCCAGTGGGTGGTTGATGCCCATGCTGGATAAACAGTACAAAGTACATATTAAACTATTCTATAAAATATAAAGGTTGTACTTATATCTAAGTATACAAGCAACCTACTTTGACTTAAAGTTATCTTTTCCCGCCTAATGCAAACAATCAGAATACTGAAGAGTCTTCAGTATCCTAGAGGAGATCGACATCATTCAGTTTGGTATTGTCAAACCATACTGAACGAAAAGCCCTTCTTTAGTCCTTGTTCTTCAGCAACTAGACCGCCTAGTATTTGAAGCGAAGACTCCTTTATCTTCTAAGTTCACTGGAAGGGGAGTGCTGAACTTTCTTCAACTATAAAGTCTTTAGTAGGAACTTTGTTCCTCTGGTCATCATTCAGCAGACTGGCCTTACTGCTGAGCATGAAACACTTAGGGGGATTTTATATTCAAATCCTAGAGTTGCTTCAGGGTCAGTAAATACTGACCCAACAATCTCCCCCTATTTGGATACACAAATAGCCTAAGTCTAATGTCAGTAGTAAGTGAGCATAACAACTTCTTCTTACTTACAGTGAACAATTAATAACATATAAACATCAGATAATCATTTAATCAATAATTATTACAAATTATAACAAGATCAATACAAATGATTATTCAATTCTCCTTAGGCCTAAGTTCTTCAATGATGGAAGTCTGAGTTAATGGATCTGAGTTTCTATGGTCCAATATAGCAAGCAAGCACATGCTGAAGGTTTTAGCAGCATCAGTAAGTCATGGACTACCATGAAGAGAGTAACTGATCCTTTTAACATTTGAGAGAAGTTCATTGTTCATTTCACCATGATCACTTATGCCCACAAAGTCTTAACGTTCTTGATGATTGAACATAATCATTCCTAGTTCTGGTTCGTCCAGTACATGACCAGGGAGATGATTTCGAAACTGAACAAGGCCTTTGTATTTCTTTGTAGTGACAAAGATGTCACCAACTTCAGGTTGTATCAGATTTGCTCTTTTGTTTAGCTCCAGTATTAGATCTTGATCTTCCAGAGAAACTTGAGTGTTGATGTTCAGAATTTCACCTAGTCTTTTATGATTTCTCATATAGTGCTCGATTCTGGTGCGAACTTCATCCCATCTCTTGGACTTTCTTTTCTCGATCATCACACTCATTTCCATCCATTCAATGTAAGGAAGTTCTTTTCCTTGAAAGTTTTCAAGTATCTCATCAGTTCCATCACCCCCTATAGAGCTTGAGAGTGATGTCGCCTTTGCTGGTCAACATGTCAACATTGGTGATTGGTGAGATATTTCTTTTGTTAAGCCTTGTTATACAAACTTTTCATATAACACTTTCTTCTTGAAGACACTTTCTACTTCAACTTTTCCAATTTGTTCATACAAGCTTAGCTTCAGATCTCTTAGTTTCTCCTCTTGCTGAAGCTTATATAGATTGTTAAGTTCTTCCTGAGTGGCCACTCCAGCGTTGATCAAACGATCATTCATAGTAAGGTCTCCTTTGTTTTTGGGTATAAAGGGAGGTGAACCACTATCAGTTGTTTCCCCACTTGTGGTCAGCCCTTGCATATGATCATCTTTGGCTGATGACTCCCCCTTACTCTTTGCTGGGCTCTTTTCAGTGACTGGTGACTCATAGACAATCGATTGTTCTGAGCCTTCTTTTGGGCATGTTTCTGAAAGAGCTGCTGGATTATGTTTTTCTCCCCCTCAGCAGAAGACTGCCCAACAGCTTCTGATGACCCACTAGCAGGGAAGAGGCCACAAAGATGATCAAGAGTGGTAGTTATTGTAACACCCCATTTTGGAAATGGAAATATCACACCAATTATGGCGTGTCATCAAAGCATACAAGGAAAAATGTCTAAATATTACTTGACCATAAAAGGAAAATACCGGAATCAAACATCGGTAGTCCAAAAGTAAAGCTCATCACACACAAACATGGTATAATAAAGGAAAGGACTAAACAATGTCCAAAGCATAAGTATCATAAGAAAGGAAATGCATAATGTAAAGAAGGCTACACAGCTTCCAGTCCATATGCACGTACTCTTTAGTGTCTACGAGCGTCCCTGAGTACCTGCCGTTTTGGGAACATAGAAAAGGAAAACGGCTGAGCAAATACGCTCAGTGCACGGATGTACAATAAAGCATGAATAAGATAAGCATATAACATATAACAGCGAAAGAAAACTAAGTCCCGAGTAACCTGGTTAAGTCTTAATAAAACTGGTTTTAACAGTTTGAAAGTCTTATGTTTATCTTATAAAAACTGTTTGTCATATTTTACCATTAGCCAATATAGGTCATGAAAATCCACCGTGCATGAATACTTGGAGGGGTGACCTCATCATGCAAATTAGAGGGGCTGCCTCTAATTTAATATACTGCTTTTTGGGTAGGAGGGATCAGCTCCTTGTGAAGGATGCAAGGCACACACCACATTCACCATGTAATCCTGAATAAAAACATGTAACTAGGATGCACCCATACGCCCCACAGGATAAATATAAATAAATGGCCAAAAGCTGAAGGGACGCCACGAGCAATCACTCCGCCGTGGTGAAGTCATAACATCAGTGCCTCTAATGTTATGGTTATGGTACCTCCATAACTAGGTGAAACTGGTCGTGCATGTATATGGCTATAGGTAATCTTAATTAAACATAAGCAATCAAACACATAACTTATACTACGGGAAAACAGTTGGCTGCATACGGGGAATCCTAATAAGGAAAGAATGTCCATACTAAAAGGACGGGAATCCGTACCTTATGTCCAGTGAACGAAGAAGACGAACTGAGAGGAATCCTACTTCCGAATCACTAGTGCTACATAAATACATACATGAATAAGTATCTGCTTACTAAATACGTAGCTGGTTTTATGTCATGTCTTAGCTTATTTTATGTGTTCTTACCATGTTTTACGGTTTAAAAGCCTTAAACTGTGTTTATCTTACATTCTGTTTAATCTGATTAAGTATTTCTGGTATTTCATGTATTATTATACTTACTGTGTAATAATAAGTAACTTTCCAAAAATAGCAGGTTTCCTAAAATAGAAAGTTTCCAAAAATAGAAAGTTTCCAAAAATAGAAAGTTTCCAAAAATAGAAAGTTTCCTAAAATAGAAAGTTACCAAAAATAGAAAGTTTCCAAAAATAGAAAGTTTCCAAAAATAGAAAGTTTCCAAAAATAGAAAGTTTCCAAAAGTAGAATTACTGCTTAAAATATATAAGTTTCTAAAAATAGAAAGTTTCCATAAATAGATCAGTTGCCTTAATTAAATAAGTTTCCATAAACAGATTAGATGCCTCAAATAAATAAGTTTCTAAAAATAGAAGGTTTCCATAAATAGATTAGCTGCCTTATTTAATTAAGTTTCTAAAAATAGAAAGTTTTCATAATTAGAAATAAGCTGGTTAAATAAGCTAAGTATATAAGCCTAAGTGTTTCCATGATTATTTTCTAAGTCATATGATATAATGTATAGTTTAATAATTATTTCATGTAATTTAATTAAACTATAGGTTAAAATATTTAATTAAAGTATAACATGTTTTTAATTAAATAAGTTAAATACTTAGGTTAAAATATGTATTATTATATATTAATAATATAACCTAAGTCATGTTAATTAATTAATTATATCCATGGTTTTTAAAATAATTAATTAATTATAAGTCTTAAATATACAAATACTTAGGTTAATTAATTTCATGATTATAATAATTAAAATAACCTAAGTCATGTTATTAAATTAATCATATCATTTTATTAATTTAATTTATAACCTAAGATCATAAACAAAAAAAAAACTAAACATACACCATGAACCGGATTTAAGTTAAAAACAATGAACCGGACATGAAATCGACACCGTACCCCGAACCAACTCGGGGTAACCCGTGTTTTACTGCTGCCGTGGGACCCACACGCACCAACCAAGACCATATGGTCTTGGTGGTGGTCGGCTTGGCAAACCGAAACCCATTCGGGTTCGGTGCAGCCTGCGGCCAAAAACAAACACCCCTTAAAACACCCTTTTGATTTTATTTAACACCAAATCATGTTAGATCCATGTTTAATTATTAGGTTTTTGTAAAAACATCACATGTTCTTGATTTATAAAAAGATTAAATCAAAAGAAAAGGTTTAAAAAGGATTTACCGAATTCATGGATCAAAAGGACGAAGAACCAACACGATCAATCACTAAAACTTCAAGATCCAAGATCACAAACCACTCCTTATGGTGGTTGTAGGGTGGCGGCACAAAGGAGAAAGGGAAGGAGGGTTTTTAGGTTTTCTTAAAAATCTTCTGTAAAGATTAAATGAGTAGTAAAAAAAATAATAACCCCCTTTTAGTAAATTTGACAAATGGGCTTGGCCCATTTGTCCTTGTTGCCGCGGGTAGGGGCCCCACTTGGGTACCCGTACCTTTTTTCGTGTCGTTGTTAAGTTAAACGTTTGTGATTATTTGTGTTCGTGTTTTAAATGTTCTCGTTACGTAAATACCGTGACTTAATATATTTAATTACGCTCGTAATAAATATATATACGTAATTAATAATAGTTCGTGTTTTAATTACGTTCATGATTTCATGATCGCATGTTCGTGATTAATTATCGTCAAATAATTATTACATGATCGTGCGTAGTAAATACTTATCGTGTTCTAACACGTACGTAATACGTAAACTCCTAACACGTAATCGTAATCATGCTACATTAGGAAAGTTTTAATCTAGTACGTACGATCCTAAGGGTACTATTCATGGTAAGAGCATGCGGGTTTTACAACTCTTCCCCCCTAAAAAGAATAATTCGTCCCCGAATTATAGATAAAGTAAACTGGAAAAGAAGAACATACCCGAATTCAAAATATGAAATGAGGGTAAGAAGCCCGGATAGAATCCTCTGTTTCCCAAGTGGCTTCCCGCTCGGTATGATCCCTCCATATAATTTTGACGAATGGAATCGTCTTCTTTCTCATGACTCGTTCTTGTCTGTCAAGAACTCGTTCGGGTTCTTTGATAAAAGTGAGATCTTCACGTATCTGTTCCAGTGGATACTGAACCATGTGAAGGGGATGATACTGGTACCCTCTGAGTAAGGACACATGAAACACATTGTGCACATGCGAAAGCTGCGGAGGTAGCGCCAATCGGTAAGATACTTCACCGACTCGTTCAATGATATCAAACGGTCCGATGAAACGAGGACTGAGCTTCCCTTTAATCCCGAAGCGTCTAACACCACGTGCCGGCGAAACCTTAAGGAAGACGTGATCTCCTACGTTAAAGTGTATATCCCTACGATGCTTATCGGCGTAACTCTTCTGACGTGACCGTGCCTCCTGAATTTTATGCTTAGCTACTGCGATCTTCTCATTGGTCATCTCTATGATTTCTGGTCCATCAAGTGTTCGCTCGCCAACCTGATCCCAGCAGATTGGGGCGCGATGCTTTCTGCCATACAACATCTCAAATGGAGCACACTTGATGCTTGCGTGCCAACTTTTGTTGTATGCAAACTCCACCAAACAGATGTATTCGTCCCAATCACCCGTCCATTCCAACGCACATGATCTCAGCATATCTTCCAATGTCTGAATGGTTCACTCCGACTGTCCGTCCGTTTGAGGATGAAAAGCCGTGCTAAGCTTAAGTTGCGTACCCCAAGCTTTCTGCAGACTTTTCCAAAAGCGCGAAGTGAATCGAGGATCTCTGTCTGAGACGATGCTGGATGGTGCACCGTGGAGTCTCATGATCTCTCGTCTGTACGTATCTGCGAGTTTACTTACCGAATCTTCCTTGCGGATCGGTAAGAAATGAGCTGATTTGGTAAGTCGATCAACGATAACCCAAATTGCATCGTGCTTCCTTTTGGTAGGCGGAAGACCGGTAACAAAATCCATAGTGATTTTGTCCCACTTCCACTCTGGAATATCTAACGGTTGAAGGAGACCGCCAGATCGCTGATGCTCGATCTTAACCTGCTGGCAGGTAAGACATTTAGAGACGTAAGTGGCCACATCCTATTTCATACCACTCCACCAAAAGTACTGCTTGATGTCATGGTACATCTTAGTGGAACCAGGATGTATAGAGAATGGGGAGCTATGAGCTTCAGCTAACAAAGCTTCCCGGAGTTCTTGGTCATCAGGAACACAAAGTCTCGTGCCCTGCCATGCGATACCGTCTGCATCTACTCTGAATTCTGTCTGCTTCTCCAAATTCTGTACTATCGCCCAGATTTCTCCGTCATCCTTCTGAGCTTCCTTGATCTTAGATAGCAACTCGGGTTCCACTCTAAGATTAGCCTAGTAACCGTATTGTCCACGTACCATGATCTTGATGTCTAGTCGCTCCAAGTCTCTGATGATTTCCTCTTCTATTTTAAAGCTGTTGATCATTCTGGACTTCCTGCTAAGAGCATCTGCTACTACATTTGCCTTTCCGGGATGATACTGTAGATTAATGTCATAATCCTTCAACAGCTCTAACCATCTCCTCTGCCTCATGTTCAATTCACGCTGAGTGAAGATATACTTCAAACTCTTGTGGTCCGTGAAAATGTCACATGATTCTCCATATAAGTAGTGCCTCCATATCTTCAATGCAAACACGACTGCAACAAGTTCCAGGTCATGCGTGGGGTAATTTTCTTCATAAGGCTTAAGCTGCCGTGAAGCGTACGCGATCACTTTCCCATGTTGCATGAGAACACAACCAAGTCCCTTCCCCGATGCATCGCTGTAGATTTGAAATCCACTCGTACCAGATGGTAGAGTAAGAATAGGTACAGATACTAGCTTCTGCTTCAGGTCTTCAAAGCTCTTCTCTCGATCTTCAGTCCAGACGAATTTCTCCCCTTTCCGCATCAGTTTGGTCAATGGTAGTGCTAGTCGGGAAAAGTTCTCCACGAACCTACGGTAGTAGCCAGCTAAGCCTAAGAAACTGCGGAATTCCGTCGCTGATGTCGGCCTTGGCCACTTAGTAATGGCCTCAACCTTCGCTGGATCCATAGTGATTCCTTCTGCTGATACAATGTGACCTAAGAATGCCACCTTGTCTAACCAGAACTCACACTTGGAGAATTTAGCATACAGCTGCTTCTGGCGAAGAATTTGTAGTACTGTACGAAGATGGTCTTCGTGTTCCTCCTTGGACTTTGAGAAAATCAGGATGTCATCGATGAAGACAATGACGAACTTATCCAGAAATTCATGGAAGATTCTGTTCATCAAATCCATGAACACCGCTGGAGCATTTGTCAGGCCAAATGGCATAACTACAAACTCGTAGTGGCCAAAACGGGTACGAAAGGCAGTCTTAGCGATGTCTTGCTCCTTGACCCGTAGCTGATGATAGCCTGACCTAAGATCGATCTTGGAGAAGTGTTTGGCCCCTTGGAGTTGGTCAAACAGATCGTCAATGCGTGGCAGTGGATATCTATTTCGAATGGTAATCTTGTTGAGCTCGCGATAGTCTATGCAAAGACGCATACTGTCGTCCTTCTTCTTAACAAACAAGACCGGTGCGCCCCATGGAGATGCGCTCGGTCGAATGAAACCTCGTTCAAGAATTTCTTGTAGTTGATCCTTCAGCTCCTTCAGCTTTATGGGAGCCATGCGATAAGGAGCCTTGGAGATTGGTTCAGCTCCTGGAACCAGCTCGATACTGAATTCCACTTCTCGTGCAGGTGGTATGCCCGGAAGTTTTGCTGGAAACACATCTTGGAATTCCGACACTATAGGTTGATCCTGAATCGATGGAGATTCAGCATCCATGTCGTGAACCGTAGCTAGATAACCCTCGCAGCCATGTGACAGTAGTGCACGCGCTTGCAGGGTGGATATGACTTGTACAGACCGTCCGGGTATGAACCCATTATGAATGTACTCTGGTGCATTAACATCACCGAAAATAACTCGATATGAATGGCAGTCTATGGTAGCATGATACTTGGATAGCCAATCCATGCCCAAAATCATGTCGAAGTCATTCATGTCCAGCGGAAGTGCGTCGACAGGTCGAACCTTATCATCAAATTCTAGGGGAAGACTTTTGTATACATGGGTGATTAATACAGAGTCCCTCAAAGGCGTGGAAATAGTAAACCTATTTTCTAGTGGCAAGGGAGGCATCCTAATGTTCTTAGCATAAGCAGTAGAAATAACCGAGTGAGTAGCACCCGTATTAAAAAGGACACATGCAGCTTGACCATACATATACAAGATTCCAGTGATGGTACCTGTAGACTTGTTGGCCTGGTCTCGAGATGTCGTGTAGACACGCCCGGTAGTAGGAGGCGGCTTGGTATCAGCATGTCCTGATGTACCCTCCATCTCGCCCTTACGACAATCCTTCATAATATGGCCAGGAAGACCACACTTAAAGCACGCGTCAGTATTACGACGACAAGGTCCTGGGTTCCTACGGTGGCAAGTAGAGCAAAGAGGATGAATGTATCCTCCAGCAGGTGCTCTGGCTGGCTGAGAACCTGATAAAACATTTTACATAAGACGTGATAGTTGGGTACAAAGGACAAAGCGGATAATCGTAAGATTGAATACCAGTGATAGCTGGACGGCTAGGCTGGGAACCTCTCTTTTTGTGGTCCCTACCGTTTCCATGGTTCCTGGTAGAAGTTTGCTAAAGTGTCAGAATATGAGTTATAACATAAAACATAAGTAATTGCGTAAGTATTAGGACCCGCTGCTGTTGGAGTGCCCAGCGTTGTTACGGTAATTGTCATTACCGCCACGCCTATCCGTAGCAGAACGGTCGTTAGTCTGACCGTTTCCCTTGGGCTGATGAGGCTGCTGCTGAGTAGCCGGCTGAGACCGGTCCCCAGTTTTCTGCCTGGAAGATACATTTAAGAGATGAATAATTGACATATATGGAAAGTATACGGATTGGTCACCGCTTGAATACGAATGTTTACCTCTTGTCGGGTCTTTCAGCTTCCCCGAACTCATCTCTCTCCTGCAGCATCTCCAGTTTCCGTGCTGCATCGGCCACTTGTGCTACAGTGTTGAACGTAGCACACACCAGATTGTTTGCGACTGATGTGCGAAGAGCCCATCTAAAGTGATGTGCCTGCTCTTCAGGAGTACCTGCTGCCGCACCAAGGAAACCAGCCAAGCGAAGAAAGCGTTGCATAAACTCGTTGCTATTCTCCCCAGCTCTCTGTCGGATCCCATGGTACTCTCTCTTGAGTTTGTCCTGCTCAGCCTTGGGAAAGAACTGCTCCATCACCCTGTCCTTGAACTGAGCCCAAGTCAAACCAACAACCCACTCATCACCACCTTCATATTGAATCAATGCTAACCACCAGTTGAGTACATCGCCTTCGAACCGATAGCATGCCAACCTCGCCTTGTATGCGGGGTCACATCCCATAGCCTTGAAAATCTTCTCGATGTGAGCCAACCAGCTTTCAGCATCGCTGGGGCTATCTGTCTTCTCAAAAGCTCGAGGGCGGAGCTTGTTGAATCTCTCCAGCCATACTGCTAATGTCACTGGAGGAGGAGGAGGTGGCTGATTATGCTGCTGATTGTTGGCAGCTTGAACTTCAGCCCTGATGTCATTCCTCAGTTGAGGAAGCAAGGCTTGCATGGTAGCCTGAATTGCAACATTGAGCTGCTCCTGTTCGCGTGTGTGAACCATCTGGCAGTATAACATAAAACATATGATTTAAACAGATCAAAACATATAATCTATATATACATGAAAAAAAATTTATACTAAAATTACCCGAGAAAATTTTTATGCAAGAAAATTTTGTGTATGAATACATGATGCAGTTTTATGAAAACTTTTGTATGCTCGAGAGTGAACGCCTCTGGTCAGTTCACCCAAAACAAAAGACATAGCGAGGGGACACCTATGGGTCAGTCCCAAATCTAAAAGTTTCGATAAAACACATGCGACTAAATAGGGCCAGTCCTGTACCAACCATTACTTAGTCAAAAACCCTGCAACAATGACATGTATATGTATGCTTAAAAATGATGAATGCATGAAAACAACTGTCAGTTCTAGGAAGACCGTAGTGACTACCCACTAATCGCAGGTCATATTTGAGAGCCTACAGGTCGAAGCCTTGGCTCTGATACCATAATTGTAACACCCCATTTTGGAAATGGAAATATCACAGCAATTATGGCGTGTCATCAAAGCATACAAGGAAAAATGTCTAAACATTACTTGACCATAAAAGGAAAATACCGGAATCAAACATTGGTAGTCCAAAAGTAAAGCTCATCACACACAAACATAGTATAATAAAGGAAAGGACTAAACAATGTCCAAAGCATAAGTATCATAAGAAAGGAAATGCATAATGTAAAGAAGGCTAGACAGCTTCCAGTCCATATGCACGTACTCTTTAGTGTCTACGAGCGTCCCTGAGTACCTGCCGTTTTGGGAACATAGAAAAGGAAAACGGCTGAGCAAATACGCTCAGTGCACGGATGTACAATAAAGCATGAATAGGATAAGCATATAATATATAACAGCGGAAGAAAACTAAGTCCCGAGTAACCTGGTTAAGTCTTAATAAAACTGGTTTTAACAGTTTGAAAGTCTTATGTTTATCTTATAAAAACTGTTTGTCATATTTTACCATTAGCCAATATAGGTCATGAAAATCCACCGTGCATGAGTACTTGGAGGGGTGACCTCATCATGCAAATTAGAGGAGCTGCCTCTAATTTAATATACTAGTTTTTGGGTAGGAGGGATCAGCTCCTTGTGAAGGATGCAAGGCACACACCACATTCACCATGTAATCCTGAATAAAAACATGTAACTAGGATGCACCCATACGCCCCACATGATAAATATAAATAAATGGCCAAAAGCTGAAGGGACGCCACGAGCAATCACTCCGCCGTGGTGAAGTCATAACATCAGTGCCTCTAATGTTATGGTTATGGTACCTCCATAACTAGGTGAAACTGGTCATGCATGTATATGGCTATAGGTAATCTTAATTAAACATAAGTAATCAAACACATAACTTATACTACGGGAAAACAGTTGGCTGCATACGAAGAATCCTAATAAGGAAAGAATGTCCATACTGAAAGGACGGGAATCCGTACCTTATGTCCAGTGAACGAAGAAGACGAACTGAGAGGAATCCTACTTCCGAATCACTGGTGCTACATAAATACATACATGAATAAGTATCTGCTTACTAAATACGTAGCTGGTTTTATGTCATGTCTTAGCTTATTTTATGTGTTCTTACCATGTTTTACTGTTTAAAAGCCTTAAAATGTGTTTATCTTACATTCTGTTTAATCTGATTAAGTATTTCTGGTATTTCATGTATTATTATACTTACTGTGTAATAGTAAGTAACTTTCCAAAAATAGCAGGTTTCCTAAAATAGAAAGTTTCCAAAAATAGAAAGTTTCCAAAAATAGAAAGTTTTCAAAAATAGAAAGTTTCCAAAAATAGAAAGTTACCAAAAATAGAAAGTTTCTAAAAATAGAAAGTTTCCAAAAATAGAAAGTTTCCAAAAATAGAATTACTGCTTAAAATAGATAAGTTTCTAAAAATAGAAAGTTTGCATAAATAGATCAGCTGCCTTAATTAAATAAGTTTCCATAAATAGATTAGCTGCCTGAAATAAATAAGTTTCTAAAAATAGAAGGTTTCCATAAATAGATTAGCTGCCTTATTTAATTAAGTTTCTAAAAATAGAAAGTTTCCATAATTAGAAATAAGCTGGTTAAATAAGCTAAGTATATAAGCCTAAGTGTTTCCATGATTATTTTCTAAGTCATATGATATAATGTATAGTTTAATAATTATTTCATGTAATTTAATTAAACTATAGGTTAAAATATTTAATTAAAGTATAACATGTTTTTAATTAAATAAGTTAAATACTTAGGTTAAATATGTATTATTATATATTAATAATATAACCTAAGTCATGTTAATTAATTAATTATATCTATGGTTTTTAAAATAATTAATTAATTATAAGTCTTAAATATACAAATACTTAGGTTAATTAATTAATTTCATGATTATAATAATTAAAATAACCTAAGTCATGTTATTAAATTAATCATATCATTTTATTAATTTAAGTTATAACCTAAGATCATAAACACAAAAAAAAACTAAACATACACCATGAACCGGATTTAAGTTAAAAACAATGAACCGGACATGAAATCGACACCGTACCCCGAACCAACTCGGGGTACCCCGTGTTTTACTGCTACCGTGGGACCCACACGCACCAACCAAGACCATATGGTCTTGGTGGTGGTCGGCTTGGCAAACCGAAACCCATTCGGGTTCGGTGCAGCCTGCGGCAAAAAACAAACACCCCTTAAAACACCCTTTTGATTTTATTTAACACCAAATCATGTTAGATCCATGTTTAATTATTAGGTTTTTGTAAAAACATCACATGTTCTTGATTTATAAAAAGATTAAATCAAAAGAAAAGGTTTAAAAAGGATTTACCGAATTCGTGGATCAAAAGGACGAAGAACCAACACGATCAATCACTAAAACTTCAAGATCCAAGATCACAAACCACTCCTTATGGTGGTTGTAGGGTGGCGGCACAAAGGAGAAAGGGAAGGAGGGTTTTTAGGTTTTCTTAAAAATCTTCTGTAAAGATTAAATGAGTAGTAAAAAAAATAATAACCCCCTTTTAGTAAATTTGACAAATGGGCTTGGCCCATTTGTCCTTGTTTCCGCGGGTAGGGGCCCCACTTGGGTACCCGTACCTTTTTTCGTGTCTCGTTGTTAAGTTAAACGTTTGTGATTATTTGTGTTCGTGTTTTAAATGTTCTCGTTACGTAAATACCGTGACTTAATATATTTAATTACGCTCGTAATAAATATATATACGTAATTAATAATAGTTCGTGTTTTAATTACGTTCATGATTTCATGATCGCATGTCGTGATTAATTATCGTCAAATAATTATTACATGATCGTGCGTAGTAAATACTTATCGTGTTCTAACACGTACGTAATACGTAAACTCCTAACACGTAATCGTAATCATGCTATATTAGGAAAGTTTTAATCTAGTACGTACGATCCTAAGGGTACTATTCATGGTAAAAGCGTGCGGGTTTTACAGTTACCTTGGCCAGCATGGCTGGAACGGTTTCAAGGGCAAGTAGCTTCTGCTGAACCTCATCAGAAATGGTCAGCTTTTGTTTCTCCAGTAACGCCACTATATCTTTGATCTTTGACACAGAATCATACAAGGTATTAACTTGGCCAGAAACTGGCGTGAATTCTGGTGGAAACTCCATGGAAGCACCGTTGATGGAATCCATAAGATAGGACATCTCATGCTTTAAGGAAGTGGTGGTGGACACATCTTGGACTAAGGGCTTCAAAGCAGCAATGATGACATCCTTAATTTGTTCAGCAGAAGGAGGAGGTGGTCTTGATTTGAGAGTTGAGATTTCATTGTCAGCAAACACCTTTTCTTCCTTCAGTCTGGCCACCTGTGATTGAAGAATCAACACTTGATTGGTTAATTCTTTTACCTGCTCAGTTATGGGGGAAGGTGGATTTTGTGTTGCATCAGCAGGCTCTTCATCACCGTCATCTAGATTGACTGGAATTCTTTTATTGAACCCAAGTTCTTTCTCCAAATCATCTCCAGACATGCTGACAACAAACGTAGGCAAGTGTCCCACCTTGGCTCCAGTGGTGAGATGCACTTCATTGGGAATCTTTGGAGCATCATCATGAGTGTGTGGATCAGTTTCAAGCCCTTCACCACCAGGGTTGGTTTGACCTGATGGATCCTGAGAAAGAGTCTCTGATAAGTTTAGATCAATGATAATGTTTTTGGTTCCTTCAGTATAAACCTGTTGTGGGGGAGATACATCATTAGAAACAGATAGGCCAGGGTCAGCATCAGCTGTTGGATTTGCTGACACATCATTCCCTGATGTAGACTCAAAGTGACAAGTGATAGAAATTGGTAATGAAGTATGACTTGTATTCAGAATATAAGTACTTACCAATGCTGACTCCACACTACTGAGCTGAGGGTGAGCTCCATCTTCACCCTTCTCTCCTAAAGAAGTTGAGAGATGGGTTGCTTGATGGGCCTCTTTATGCATATCACTTCCAGCCGAGACTGAAGGTGATGGCTGGCTGGGGTTCTTGTCCTTGGCCAGGGACTTGGTCTTCTTCAAAGCATGGCCTTGGGAATCATCATCAATCTTCTTTGAGGAAGATTATGTGAGGGTTTACCTCTTTCTGGACTCATGTCTAACCTTCTTGGTATTAATTGACGTTTGCTTCTGACGAGGTCCAGATGAAGCTCCAGGCTTTTTGCCTTGTAGATCCCCTTCTCTAGTCGGAGAAGTGTATTTGGGAGCTTTGTACACTACTGGACCATCTGCTTAGCAGATTTCCAGCATGGGTTGTGTAAGAGGTAGATCAATGGTGCTGACTGGAATGTTCCAGCGAGTGAGATCAAAGGTCTTAAAAATTAGGTTCTCTCCATTGATTTTTGAAAAGTCGTTTCCACGATGGTTAACAAAGAGGAGAGATAGAAATCTGGTGTACACAACGTTTTTCTCTCTAGTCTTTTTCTCCAGCTTCCCATGGAGATCTTCAAAAATAAGCCTCCCAAAATCAGCTTTGACACCATTGGCAAGATAGTATAAAATAATAGCATCCTTTTGATTGATCTGGTCAAGGCCTCCAGTTCCCCCCCCCCCCCCCCCCCAAACATTCAATGAGAATGGTCATCAACAATTTCCATCTTGGTGGCAAAGAACTTCTTTTTAACCCCCCTTTTTCAGTAATTTCTTCAGTATACCCAATCTCTTTAAAGAAATTTTTTACAACCATAAAATCATCAGGTATTGCTTCATACTCATTAGGTTTTTCCAAATAATCTAACCCCAAAACTTTTCTAAATAACTTTAACCCAAATCTACCATGAATCCCAATCGTGGTAGAATCAAACTCAATGGACTTCCTTTTGTTAGAATCCTCTGCTGTAAACTAAAATTCTTTTAGCACATTTTAAAACATCATACCAGGATCCTTAAATAAAGCATACCTTAAAACACTTTTGGATAGATAAGTCAAAACTTATTCCCCGGGAACAGACTTAATGGATTCAGGTTTGAGCAAGGTGATGTTTTTGGGTTTGAAGAAGATATCATCAATGGGATAGTTAACATGAGTGGATGGTTTAAGAGTGATTTTGGTAATTTTGGGGTTGGAAGATGATTCAGCCATTGATGTTTCTGTGTGTGTTTTGAAAGAGAGAGAGAGAGTTTATGTGTGTTTTTGGATGAAAAGATTTGTAAGCATGGAATGAAATCCAATTGTTAGGGATTATATATAAACTTTAACTGATTTGTAAAAAGTTTTTAAAACCATTTGAAAAAATTATAAATCTTTTAGGGTTTCTTTTGAACATTTGGCACAAACTTTCTCATTAATGTTCTGCAAAAAAGTATGATTTTCTGTTGCTTTGAACAGTGAACGCCCCATGTGTCAGGGTGTTGTTGACTATGGATGGAGACGTTTGAAATTTCCTTAATTAACAAATGACACCTTTTTGAAAGAATTTTTGTTTTATTCACAAGAAATTTAATGCCATTAACTCTTTTGAATCACATGATTGATAGGTTTTAAATGTTGTTGCTCAGATATGCTGAAGCTGATGGCAATACTTGTGAGCTTCAGTGCGTCAGATGAGGCGAAAAAACCCCATATAAATGTTCACATAAGTGAACAAGACATATGACATTACACGCTCCTCTACTCAGGCCTAGCTACTTAGTTGTAATAAAAAATTGTTTAACTTGCTGAAGAACCTTTTGATGACTGGTGATTATTTGTTCAGCTTCAGTGAATCAAATAAGGCGACAAAACGTCATATACATAATCACATAAAGTGAAATAGACACATGACATTGCACACTCCTTTACTCAGACAATGTTACTTAACATTAATCAAAATATTTTATGAAATGCTAAGCCTTCAAGCTTCTTTAGTGTATGCTGAAGGTTCAGGTTTTGTATCATCAATGTTCAGCATACCAAGCTCCATTATCAATCTTTTGAAAGTTGGTTCATCCAATGGTTTGGTGAAGATATTAGCCAATTGGTATTGAGTGGGGATGAAATGTAATTCAATGTCCCATTTCATAATGTGATCTCTGATAAAGTGATATTTGATATCAATGTGTTTTGTTCTTGAGTGGAGGACTGGATTATTGGATATTGTAATAGCACTAGTGTTATCACAAAAGATTGGTACCTTTTCATATTCTATGTCATAATCAGCCAGTTGGCTTTTCATCCAAAGAACATTGGCACAACATCCAGCAGCTGCCACATATTCAGCTTCTGTTGAAGACATGGCAACTGTTTGTTGCTTTTTAGCACTCCAACACACAAGTTTGCCACCTAGCAATTGGCAGGCACCAGAACTGCTTTTTCTGTCCAAATTGCATCCAACATAGTCAGAATCTGAATACCCCTTTAGATCAAATCCTGAGGATTTGGGGTACCAAAGACCTAGACTTGGTGTACCTTTTAGGTATCTGAAGATTCTCTTTACAATAGTAAGGTGTGATTCCTTTGGATCTGCTTGGTATCTTGCACAAAGGCATGTAGAGAATTCAATGTCAGGCCTGCTTGCAGTTAAGTAGATGAGTGACCCAATCATACCTCTATATTGAGTCTCATCGACTGATTGTCCATTGAGATCAGGTCCTAAGTTGTTAGGGGGTACCATTGGAGTCTTTACTGAAGCACAATTGATATCATACTTCTTCAGCAGATCCTTGACATATTTTTCTTGATTGATGGAGATGCCTTGGTCAGATTGTTTAATCTGAAGACCAAGGAAGTATGTGAGTTCTCCCATCATACTCATCTTCAACTTGCTGGTCATAAGCTTGGCAAATTGTTTCAAAGTTTCAAGCTTGTAGAACCAAAGATTATGTCATCTACATAAATTTACCAGAATGGTGTCAGTTTTAGATTTATAGATAAACAAGTTGTTATCTATTTTTCCTCTGAAAAATTTATGTTCAATGAGAAATGTTGAGAGAGTTTTATACCATGATCTTGGAGCTTGCTTCAGTCCATACAAATCTTTGTAAAGCTTGTAGACATGATTTGGGTATTTACTACTCTCAAAGCCAGGAGACTGAGTAACATAAACTTCTTCTTTTAGGTCACCATTTAGGAATGCACTTTTGACATCCATTTGGTAGATGATGAAGTTCATGTAAGTGGCATATGCAAGGAAGATTCGTATGGCTTCCATACGTGCAACTGGAGCAAAGGTTTGATCAAAATCAACACCAGGCTCTTGATTGAATCCTTGAGCCACCAACCTAGCTTTGTTTTTTGTCACTGCATTGGTTTCATCTCTTTTGAGTTTGTAAACCCATTTGGTTCCAGTGGTTGATTTACCATATGGAAGAGGAACCAATTTCCAAACTTTGTTTCTTTCAAATTGATTGAGTTCATCTTGCATGGCATCCACCCATCCAGGGTGTGTGAGTGCTTCAGAAACCTTTGTAGGTTCAATTTCTGAGAGAAAATTTTCATAGAAGCATTCTCCAGATGAAGCAGTACTCAGTTTCTTTGCCATAGATCTAGTGACTCTACCTTCACCAGGATTACCTATTCTGTTCACCAGCTGTATGTGACTATTTTGAGTCCAAGATTTTTGTGGAGCTGTAGAATAGTTACAGGTATCATGATTAGAGCTAGAGCTTGGAAGTCCATGACATGGACTTGGACTTGAATTGTCTCTAGTGTCTACTAAAGGATATTCAGTGGACAAGGGTTCAATCATTGGAGGGCTTCCTTCTTGGTCAGAAGCAACATATCCAAGACCTAATTCCCTAGAGATGATAGCAGAGCTTTGAGCAAGGGACTCATATTGTTCCTCAGCAGTTGCATATGATTGATCATTTTGATCATGTGTGTCAGCATGCTGATTGTTTTGAGACTGACCATTTTGGTCATTTGTATTGCCCTGTTGATCATTTTGATCATTTTGAGATATTATTTGATTGACAACCATCAGTATGTGATACTAAAGGATTTACTTATGTAGGACTTGTCATATCTTCAAATGGATGAATATGAGGGACTGAGTTGCTTGTTTGATATTTTGAGAAGGCTCATAGTGATGAAATTCATTAGATGGATAATTGTGAGATTCATGTATATGAAGTTCATCATCTGATGGATTTGAAAAAGTGAGAGCTTCAGAACTTTCATTGAATGTGATGTGATAGGTTTCTTCAATACATTGTCTTCTTGTGTTGAAGACTCTGTATGATTTAGATACTAGGGAGTATCTAAGAAAGTAACCATCATCAGATTTTTCATCAAGCTTTCCAAGGTGATCCTTGTGATTGTGAATGAATACTGGACAACCAAACACATGTAAAAATTAAATGTTTGGAATTCTCCCCCTGAAGACTTCATAGGGAGTCTTCATGTGTCTCTTCACAATGATGGATCTATTTTGAGTGTAGCAAGCAGTGGCTACAACATTAGTCCAAAAATGCTTAGAGAGAGCAGATCCAGCAAGCATTGTCCTTGCTGCTTCAATCAAAGTTCCGTTCCTTCTTTCAGCCACGCCATTTTGTTCAGGCGTGTAAGGAGATGAGAAATTTTAAGAAATTCCTTTGTCATCACAGAATTTGATCAATGTGTGATTTCTGAATTCAGTGCCATTGTCAGTTCTGAGTTGTTTGACATGAGTGTCATTTTGATTTTCAACTCTTTTGATGAATGACATGATGGCATCTAGTGCATGGCTTTTCTTTGTCTGAAAATATACCTAGGTGTACCTAGAGTACGCATCAACAATGACAAGTGTATATTTTTCATGACAAATGGCCCTAGGTGACACTGGGCCAAATAAGTCCATGTGAAGCAAATGAAGACTTTCTTTGATTGAGAAAGTTTGCTTTGTTTTGAAACTGGCCTTATGGTGCTTCCCTTTTTCACATGCTGAGCATGGTTTGTCCTTGGAATAGATAAGTGAAGGAAGACCAATAACAAGATTTTGTTTTGCAAGCAGAGTTATTGTTTTGAAATTGAGATGTGAGAGCCTCTAATGCCAAAGCCAATTGGTAATGTTGGAGGCTTTAGCAAAGAAGCATGTCTCTTGAGTAGAGTTCATGTTCATGACATAAACATCTTTGACTCTTAGAGCAATCATTACAATTTCATGATTGGAGTTGAAGATTGTTCATTTTTTGTCATCAAACAGCACAAGATACTTTGCATCACAAAGTTGACTTATGTTGATGAGGTTGTGCTTCAATCCATTTACATATGCTACCCTTGAGAAAACTATACCATTGCATTTTACTGAACCAAATCCTTCAGTAGTAGCTGATGAGTTATCACCAAAAACAACTTTGGGATCTTGTTCCTCCTTATACTTGTGCAGATAACTTTTGGTGCCAGTCATATGCCTTGAGCAGCCACTATCTAGGTACCAAATAGGCTTCCTGAGATCACACTACACAAGTTAAGGAAATGGTCAGTTTTGCTTTGAAACCCACCTTTGTTGGGTGGGGGTTTTAGATCTAGAAGGTGTTCGAGATCTAAAGGGTCCTCTTATAGAGGGTATGTGTGATTGCTCAGAAGAAGAAGAGGTCTGAATATCTTTTGCTTTCTTAGCCTGAAGGGCTTCACCTCTTCTGAACCACTGTATATGGTTGTGATCAGATGTAGTGTGGACATCGCTTGAACAAGTCTCACAACATTTGGTAATAGAGTTTGGGTTTCTTGGTTTAATACCTCTTCTGAGTGAGATGATATGATTATGTCCATGAGTGTCATGGTCATAACTTCCACAAATATTACAAACAGGGTAATAGTGGCAGTCATCTGAGTGATGATTACCTATACCATAATGAATGTATGGTGGGAAAGGCATATTTCGCCTGGAATGAGATGCTTCAGTTTTATGAGCATCAGCACTTGTTTTGGCCAGCATATACTGAGTGTGTTCACAAGTGCGATGATCAGTCCTTTCACATTTGGTACAATAAATCACTCTTAGGCAAGTTTCAGTAAGATGGTTGTTTAGACCACATAAATCACAAGCCTTTTTAAATTGTGTCTTGTACTTGAAATGAGGAGAATCTAAAGGTTCATCTTTGAATCGTGTTAGTGTTTGCTGCTGCTTGAGTTGCAATTTAAGATCATTGATCTCTTGCATGACAAGAGACATTCTCTTATCTTCCTCAGATCTATCATTCTTTAGTTTATTTGTTGAAACTGAAGAGGTAGTTCCCATATATGAGCCTTCAGCAAGAGCTGAAGAGTTCTTTGAGGTGTTAATTTTGACATGTTTGGAAGAACTACCTTTGTGTGTGGTCTGTGACTTGATGATAGACTAGATAGTATTGGGTCCAGTAGAGGGTTCAACACTAGCCAGCTTCTCCAAAGGAGGAAGTGGGGTACTTACTTCATTCTCTATATCATCATCCGAGTCATCCTCAGTAACCGAGGACTCAATTGGTGTTGAAGTGTCAACACTTGCTTGAAACTCAGGAAGAAGGATTCGTCCAGTGTCATGATTTGGTAAATTCTCTTCACGTGACCTTTCAATGTCAGGGATCGAGCTACCATCCTCATTTGAGGCTTTGACAAAGACAATAGATTTGGTGCTGGAGGATCCTTCAGCACCAAGCATTTTTCTCTTTTGAGCAAGTATTTGTTCACTTATGCATTGATTTACCTTACCAGAGTTTCTAAGCCAAGATTTAACAATATCTTTTGCTTCTTTTCATTCAGCTCTTACGGAGTTATTTTCCTCCAAAATTTCTTTGTTCAATTGTTGAAAGGTAAGAATATCAAGTTTAGCTTCTTTTAGCTCTATTTGCTTACTTTCAAAATCTTCAAGTTTTAGACCAAGTTTATGAAATTTTTCACACAAATTGTTTCTTTGCTCTTCAACAAATTTTATCAATGCACAAGTAATCAAAGACAAATTTAATGTCATCTTTATCTTCTAATTCAAGAAGAGTTTGTACCTTTTTTATTGTGACATTGACCCATTCACCATTTCTGGCACTTTCTGTTGTCCCATATATTTAGATGATATAGCACGAATTAAAGAAAGAAAATAGATGAAGAAGATGAATTCTATAGAGAGAAAGTAGTGAGAGAAAGTAGAGAGAGAGATGATTAACTTTGGGAATATTAGATTAGAAGTGAGAAAAATGAACAACCAACCCTCCTAACATGCTAGGAGGGTATTATATATAGTCCACCCACATGCGGGCTTTAATGGACTATATATTGGGCCGGGCTTGTCTATTGGACTTTAATTAGTTTAAATCCAAGCCCGTAAACCACGACTAATTAACTATCTATTACAACGTTCTAACTAATGTTACAATAATAACCTATGACCGAGCATTCTTGTTTGACTCAATATTTTGAGGCTAACAATCTCCCCCAATGTGAGGTCATACCCTTTTGATATTTGGAGATCAAAAGAGATTACGAATCTCGTCATAAATGAGCCTTGAACGTGTAACAGTAGTTTTGTTCCTTCATGCTGTCTTTTAGTCTTGAGATCTTCAAATCAATCTTGACTTGTCTTTGCCATCTCGCGGTCTTGTGTCTTCATCCACATGCTCACACTGTTAATTGTTAAATAAGGGCATGAATATGTGGTTTTGAATCTTTGACTTTGCTGAGTACACCGTAACGCCACCTTCTCGAGACAAAACATAGACACGGACTAAATGGCTTTGACATTCGTCCTAAATCGGTAGCTTTTTACCTCCGGTCGATGAAGACCGTTATGCGATATCAAATACCGTACCTGTGATTAGGTAGATTCAATTAAGAATCTCCTTGACAGGGTTTCGCGGCTGTACTAGCCGTTCTCTTTACTCGACCGTCTCAAAGCAAGACCGCGAACATAAAGAGTGAATCAATTGGATAAATATCCGCTTGATTAAAGTCGTCAATTCAAATTCCTGGAACAAGTTTGATTCATTAAGAATCTTACCATTGTTGCTTTCCAGTTGACACAAGTTTGATTCATAAGAATCTCACAAGTCACCTACCGTAGCGCTGTTTGATGTTGACGCTAGAAGGATTTCCATTCGTCACTATGAATATTAATGAATATCACTCTGAATGTTCTGGCAAGACCATAAAGATATTGCGTAAAAACCTGAAACGAGTTTGAATCAATTCAGAAGCAAACCACTGTTGCTTTTCAGTTTTACATATGTTCAATTCATAAAGAATCTTACACATGACCTACCGCAATGTTGTTTGATGTTAACACTGGAAGGATTTCCACTCATCATTGTGAATACTAAGTAGTATCACTCTGAGTGTTCTAGCAATATCACAAGGATATAGCGTAGGACTCTCTTGATCTTCATCCGTGTGTCCTAACGAGATTTGATTGATCTCTTGGCTCTAGACTCGATTTGTGCACTTTTAGTGGTCAGAGGCTGGAGCAGATGCCACCTATTCAATATCAACTATCTCAGAGTGAGAAAGTCAATAGAAGTCGTGTTGATCTCCGTGACAATAAAACAAACTTCTTTTGAGAGAAGCCTGAGTAGCTAGGAAAGGGTTGTGCATTCATCACTGGGTCCATGATGAGTTTGTCTTCATGATGAGTTGACCCAGTTTCTGCCTAAGTTGTATGGAGGGCTAATTTCTTTACACCCTTTATCCTTACATTTCTTTTTCATTCTTCAACCCCTTCAACGCTTACCAAGACATCATTAATAGCACCTTGTTGTGATTGTTCTAGTGCTACCATCAGTACTTAGTCGGCATTCAGCTACGTTCACATTCTACTCCATCTTTCCTAAGGACTTCTAATAATCTATTGGATTGTCCCTGGGAAGATCCCTCCGGTTCTAGTTGGATCATAGGACTTAAACCTAACCACCCTTTTGACACCAATAACGTCGTGAATTAAAGATGTTGTGGGTATTTGATCGTAACCATGAAAACCACTTTAAATTCTAACAAAGTGTTTGAAAAACATTTAACACCTTGCTAGTTTTGTCGTTTCAGAAATGCTCCCCCTTCACATGTGCATCGATAATCGAAAGTGTTTCGCACATGTAGGTAAGAGTTAAAGTGCTTGAGTCTTATATTAGATCACATTTTAATCACATTTTCCCCCTATCTCTAATATATAAAATCTTTTGATATTAGAGATACCAAATTTGATTAAAATATATTCTGAAAAATAGTCTTGAAAATCTCCGGGAGAAAGATGTGTTAATCTTTTGCATGAAGTTAAAATGCTCCCCCTCAAAAATTGATCCAATGGAATTGTCATTACGAGGATATGATCCACATAAAAAATTTGAGGATAGGAGTTGTTGAACACACAATTTTTGAAAGATTTTGAATATCATTGAGAAATTCTTGAAAAAATTGTGTTCAACGCTTGTTGAAAAAACCAATTCTTTTTGTCGAAAAGGTTTTTCTAAAGCATAAAATTGAGTTCATAGACTTTGAATGTCTTGACGAATCCACTCAAGTGTAAGAAGATTTAACTTCTTTTGCTAAGGGTAAGAGTACGAAATCGTACACTCCCCCGTGAATATAGTTCCGGGTTGCAATCTGAAAGTGATTACAAGACATTGTGTTGAGCTTAAAACGTTGAATGTTTTGTGACAGGCTCAACCCAAGATAGATTGCTCTACCCGTTGTTGGAAATATTGTCCAAAATAGACAATTTCCTTTTGAAAAGATAGAAATGACATGTTTTGAAAATTATTTACAACTTTCATTCGAGCTTTATGTACACACCCGTGTCGTTATTGAGCGACATTTCTAGGTACGTCCATATTATCGATACTGAAAGACATGTCGAGAAGAATATTTTTGGATTATCAAAGATTTTTTAATTTTGTATTTTGCTTTTTCATTAATATTTACAAGTAGATGTTTGATAGATAAGTCAAGCAGGCTACTTTGCAAGAACCTCCAGTTCTGCTGGTGTCAAACATCTCATACCAATTTGCCTAACTAGATACGCAAACCTCTCTTTCAAAAGAGATTTTGTAAACAAGCCAGCTAATTGGTAATCAGTTCCAACAAAGTATAATTCAACAATACCTCTTTCAACTTGTTCCTTAATGAAGTGATATCGGACATCAATGTGCTTTGTGCGGGAATGCTGTACCGGATTGCAGGAGATGGCTATGGCAGACTTTGAGTCACAGTACATAGGTACTTTATCAAAGTGGAAGCCATAATCCGTGAGTTGTGTTCTCATCCAAAGAACTTGAGCACAACACGTAGATAGAGACACATACTCCGCTTCGGCTGATGAAAGTGACGTGCAATCCTGCTTCTTGGAAGACCATCCCACAAGCTTATCTTGACCTAGAAATTGTGCACCACCAGAAGTACTTTTTCGTGTATCAAGACACCCAGCATGATTAGAATCTGAATAGGCCGTTAGAAAGAAAGCGGTTTCCCTCGGATACCAGAGTCCCATGTGAATGGTATTCTTAAGGTACCGAAAGATCAGTTTAACCTCCTTGAGGTGCTTTTCAGTGGGTCGTGCTTGATATCGTGCACAATAGCATGTAGCATGATGAATATCAGGTCTGCTTGCTGTCAAGTACATGAGGGGCCCGATCATGGAACGATATCTCGTTTGATCTATGGTTAATCCCTCCAAACAGCATCTAGGGATGTGGTTGATAATGGTGTCCCAACAGGGTCACAAGATGTCATACCATGCTTTGTGATTATCTCTTGACAATACTTAGCTTGGTTAATGAATATACCACTTGGGGATTGGTGAACTTGAATTCCTAGAAAGAATTTTAGTTCGCCCATCATAGACATTTCAAATCTGCTGTGCATTACTTTTTCAAACCATTTTGAAAGTTTTGGGTTTGTAGACCCGAAAATAATGTCATCAACATAAATCTGCACAAGCAAAATGTCATCCCCATATTTATAAGTGAACAAAGTTAAATCAATGGAACCTTTTGAGAAACCTTTGGAGACCAGAAATTTCGAGAGCTCGTCGTACCACGCCCTTGGAGCTTGCTTGAGTCCATATAGTGATTTGTGGAGACGATACACCTTGTCAGGATAATGAGGATTGACGAATCCTTCCGGCTGCGTGACATAGACTTCTTCCTTCAAAGGACCGTTAAGAAACGCCGTTTTTACGTCCATTTGATAGACAATGAATCCCTTATGTGCAGCATAAGCAAGGAAAATCCTGACCGCTTCCATTCGAGCTACTGGTGCAAATGATTCTTCAAAATCAATACCCTCTTTCTGTCCATACCCTTTAGCCACTAGCCTAGATTTATTCTTGATGATCGTGTTCTCTTCATCCATCTTGTTTTTCCAGATCCATCAAAGATTTAATGGTGTTACATCGTATGGTCTGTCAACAAGTTCCCAGACTTTAAGTCTTTCAAATTGTTGAAGTTCATCCGTCATCGATTCAATCAAAGCATGATCAGCCATGGCTTCTTTGATGTTTCTCGGTTCAGCTGAGCTCACGGCGAATGCGAACATACAAACATCGCCATCGGTGTGAAGTTGTCGTTTAGTTGGCATTCTATACATCCCTGGTTTAATCACATTATTGTGCTTAACGCTTGGTGCTATAGTATTCCTTATGGGTTGATTCTGTGGTAACCTTTCCTTTCCATCCATCTTGGGGGCAAACACAAGTTTTGCAAACGAGGAATTTGATAAAGCAGATGGTTTTCCCAAGATAGAGGATCTATTCACTTTAGAGGCATTGGGTTGTCTAACAACAGGTTTCTTAATGCTAGGTTCCACAACTTTGCCACCCATCTTAGCAATGAGTTTCTGCAACTCTGCTATCGCTCTGTCCCTGTCTTGTAACTGAGCTTTCAACCCTTTAATTTCCAAATTCTGTTCATTCATTTCTCGAAACGTTTGGGAAAGTTTTTCTAGCAATTTATTATCATGTGGAAAACTACCAACGTCTTTTTGCAAAGCAAGTTCAAGAGAATGACAATGTTTTTGAAGGAAATCAGTTTTGTGTTGAAGTAACTCAAAAGCCTTTTTATCAACATTTTCTTTACGTTTCGAAAGCTCAATTTCAAGACGCTCACATTCTTTGATCTTATCAAGATATTTGCATGCAACATCAGAATATTCATCAATATCAGCACAAGATGTAAAATAAGCACACATAACATCTTTAGAAACGCATTCTTGCAAGAGTAAATCATATTCATCTGAAAAATCAGACTTCTCCATTTGAAGATCATCAATGTGTTTCTCAAGAGATTTTTAAATCATCATACATTTCAGTCCGAATGAACTCCTCAAGTTGAAGAACAGTTTCTTTAATCAACGCCGTGTTTGGAATTAAGAGTTCTTTCACAAGCAAGGTAATATCTTAAGGAATCGGGCGTTGCCACTCAGCATTTTCACGTTTTGCCCAATCTCTTTCAACAATATATTTAACATTATCTATGTGGTGTTTAAGAATACCTAATGTTTTCCTACTCTTGCTTTTGGACTCATTTAGAGGAAGGTAGTTTATGTATTTGTAAACATTAGATTTCTTAGGGGCAAATCTTTCTTCCATTGAATTCTCTTTTGTTTGCATTCTAGAAACACTTCATCACGAGTTTTCTAAGTTTGTTTGTTGAAAAGACCATAAAGGATATTCTCATAAGCATAATTATATGGTTTTACAAACTCCTTATTGACAAGAGGTTGACTATCATCATCCCAAAGGGCATTCTCTTCACTATCGGCACTAACAAGCATGCAATCAAGATCGGTCCTTTCAGTCTCATCAAGATAAAGACACGGGTTCGCAGCTTGAGCTTCGGCAAGGTACTCAGGACTTGCAAAGCTAGCTTGACCCTTAAACATGGACGGAGGTGCTAACATTCTTACGGATTGAATAGAATCATGCGTTTTATAAACAACTTTCTTCAAAAATTCGACTTGTTCTTCTAGTTTTGTTACTTTTTCGGTTTCTTTATCATATCTACTTTTGAAGTCTTGTTTTAATGCATCTACCTCTTATTTCTGAACCTCAAGAATTTTAGCAGAATCGGTAGTGGTCATAGAGAGCTTTTGTTCAACTTCATTAACTTTGGTATTGGCAAGGTACGTTTTTTGACGTTCATCCATTAAGAAAACATTATATTGACACTTCTCTTTGGCTAATAACTCAAGAGTTGTATTATATTTGTTTTCAAAATCGTCCTTTTGACTTTTTAACGCACTTCCCTTGTACCCCTCAAGCTCTTTGGTTTTCAGAAGGAGCTCATCTCTATAGCTTTCAGTCATCTCACTCGATTTGATAAGAGCAGCTTTGCATTCTTCAAAATTTTGAGTGAGCGTAGCGTTTGCCTTCTTTAATTGCTTTTGACTCTTTTTATTTTCAGTGACATCTTTTTGTAAAGTAGCAATTAAATTAGCAAGCGCAATACGTTCCTCTTCGTCACACTCATTTGCATGTTGATCATCCTCAGACTCATTATTGCACATGTCTGATGAATCGGGTGTGGTATTGCTATCGACCGTTTCCATCATACACGTGTCAATAATGGCACTGGGTAGATCACTATGCACATGAATATCACCAAACACATTATATTCATCAGTAGTGTGTACCTTATCGATTGGCTCAGTGTCAAAGATAGGGCCACTATCATCTTCAGTGACTTTGAGAACTTCTTCAACCTTTGCCATGTACGAGTAATGTGCATCGAGTTCTTGATCAGAATCTTCATCATCAGTGTCATCAAGCATTGCTCCTTCCTCAGCTGACAATTTAACCCCTGCTTCCATCTTCTTGCATAGCAGCATCTTTTCCTTGTGATAGCTGGAGTCTCTAACCCTTTTCGGCTTCCTGCATTCCTTTGCCATATGCCCATAACCTTGGCAATTAAAACATTGAATCCCACTCTGCTGAACCACTTGACTTCCAACGGTTTCCCTATTCCCAGTAGTAGCAACAATCCTCTGAGTATCATACTTGGCAGTTTGTCGATCATACCTTGCAGAACCCTCAACATGTGTTGGATTATGTCGATCATACCTAGGAGGACTTTCACCACGTCAACGTGTATCATACCTTGGAGGACTCTCAATATATCGGTTCTTTGTGTTAGATGATGTGCGAAGATTGTTGTTGGTGGGTTTGTAGATTTTCTTGTAAGTCTTCATTATGAAAGCAATTTGTTGTTTCATCTCTCGATTATTTTGAGCTTGGTCTTCATCACTATCTTCTTTAGATGATGACTCAGATGGTGGTGATGGTGCTCTTGGTACTTTACCTCGAGATCTTGTGGATGATGAAGACTTAGATGATGTGGAATATCGTGGTGAAGATGATGTAGTGGAATATAGCTTAGGAGCACGAGAGGGATGATCTTAAACATGTTGAGTGGTAGTCACTAAAGCAACTGGATTAGCCGTCTTTGCAACACGTTCAACTCGAATCTCATTAGCTTCATTCTGAAATTGTTTCAAGATATCAAAGAGTCGATGATATGAGACCTCGTCTAACTTTTCTTGTTGTTTCACTAAAGTGACGAATCGTGTCCACTCGGGTTGAAGTTGTTGAAGAAATTGAACATTGACTTGCATGGTGGAGACTTGCAGGTTATTTCTTGTCATGTCATTCATCATCTTATAAAACCTGTAGTAGTAAGAGTCAATTGATTCTCCATCCCTTGAAGTAAACTTACCAAAATTCCAAAACAAGTTTGTTTTGACATCTTGTTTGTTGAGTGATTCTCCTTGTTGCAAGCGTTCAATAGCAGCCCACATTTCATGTGTTGTAGGGCATGCATCAACCGTGGAGTAAATATCATCTCCAATCCCACTTAAAACCATATAGATGGCTTCCTTCTCCGCATCATGCCAAGCATAATTTTTAGGTGTGAGATCAGCTCTTGTTTCATCACGTTCACTTGCAGGTATTGGATCAGTAGTATCTGTGGCTGCTCTTGGAGGAATTGAGATTTTCTTAAATACATATGGTCCATCAGTAATAGATTTCCTCAAGGCATCACCATTAGGTCTTGTATCAAGATATCGTATGAAACGTGATTGCCATTGAGCATACCGACCAGACACAAGCATTGGTGGTCTCTCTTTGTTACCCGCCACCATTATGTTGTTGTTCGTCACACGATATTCAGCAGTAGAATCCATCTCAATATTCTATGAAATGATGAAGTGAATTGGATCTTAAGTAGATGTGTTGTGATTGTTGTTGTGGTTTAAATTCCGAAGGTTGTAATTTTTCTTCAGTCCGACAATAATTTCACCAGTCCGACAAAACGGTAGACCCAAAATTTTATAATCGCCAAAATTTGAAATCGAGCTAGAAAAGTCCTAAAACTAGTATAGAAAAAATTTGAATTTACTTGACAGAAAAAAATTAACTCTTTTTTTTTCTTTTTTTTTTCTTTTTTTTTTAATCTTCGTGGAAACGATATTCCAAACTAGTCTAGATGGTGGCTAAGTCTAAAAAATGCTCGAACAAAATTTGGCTAAACAGATCTCAATATCCCATCGCAATGTTGTCCCATCGCAATGTTGTCCCATCGCAATGTTGTCCCATCGCAATGTCTGTCGCAATATCTGTCGCAATATCCTATCGCAATGACCCCTGTCGCAATAACCCTGTCGCAATGACCCTGTCGCAATATTCCTATCGCAATCTCAGTCGAAATATCCAATCGCAATCTTCAATCGCAATCTCCAATCGCAATCTTCAATCGCAATACCAGTCGCAATCTCAATCGGAATGATAAACCCTAGCGTATTGCGATGGAAGGCAAGGGATTTCTGTCGTAATGTAGGTATTTTTTCCGAAACTTTAGCTATAAAATGAGATTTTTCGCCAAGAAAAAAGGTGATTTTACCCAAACTAAAGCAACCAAATCCCTACCACAACAATGTAGGAGATGTGTAACAAGATTTAGAGCACGAAAAACACACAAAAACTGAATTCGTGAGATGAGAAAGAGATTAAATCTTACGAATCAAATAAAAACACAACCAATCACAAATCTACCCCATGGAGATTGATACCAAATGTTGTCCCATATATTTAGATGATATAACACGAATTAAAGAAAGAAAATAGATGAAGAAGATGAATTTTAGAGAGAGAAAGTAGTGAGAGAAAGTAGAGAGAGAGAGATGATTAACTTTGGGAATATTAGATTAGAAGTGAGAAAAATGAACAACCAACCCTCCTAACATGCTAGGAGGGTAGTAAATATAGTCCACCCACATGCGGGCTTTAATGGACTATATATTGGGTCGGGCTTGTCTTTTGGACTTTAATTAGTTTAAATCCAAGCCCGTAAACCACAACTAATTAACTATCTATTACAACGTTCTAACTAATGTTACAATAATAACCTATGACCGAGCATTCTTGTTTGACTCAATATTTTGAGGCTAACACTTTCTCTGGTCACAACATTTGAATTGGCCCCTTCATCATCAGCAAGTGCCATCAGCACTTTCACATTCACCATTTCATCATCATCTGAAGAAACATCTTCTTCATCTCATTCATAGGCTTCAGCAACAAGCCCTTTGTACTTGTCTTGCTTGGGAGTCTTGGATGAGGAGCTTTCAGTACTCATTAAGGCCAATCTTGCCTTGATTTCTATGTATTTGGCCTCAAAGTCTTTTGTTGGTCTGAGTTCAACCCTGCTTTGCTAAAATGGAGTAGAAGCAATTTGTTTTGGTTGAAATGATGATTGACCAGATGTTCTTGATTGAGCTGGTGAGTAATATGAAGGGAGAGATGTTTTTGAATAACAATCCCTAGCATAGTGACCAGTCTTCCCACATTTGTAGCAATCAGTGTCAACTGAAGCTTCTGTAGAGTTGGAGAACTTGCCTCCTTTCTTAAAGAACCTTCTAGACTTGGCCAGAAGTGCTCTTTCATGAAATTCCTCTTTGAGGTCATCAGGTATTCCTCACTAGATCTAGTATCTTCCTCATCATCAGGACTATCTTAGTAGTCTTGAATGACAACCTCACTGAAGAAGGCTGTGGCAAGGGTGTAGCAATGGTTAATGCTTTACTCTTGCTTGAGCCTTCATAAATACTATCAACTAGTTTTTCTTCATATTTAAGTTTCCAAAAAGAGAGGCTAGATCACAATCTTTAATGTGATTAGCATTTCTCAAGCTTTGGCAGAAACTGTGCCACTTTTTTGGCAATGCAGTAACAAAAATTATGTTGATTTCACGTTTTGAAAGCTCAACACCATCATTCACAAGTTCATTCATCAGTTCTTTGTATCTAGTGAATGTCTGTGTGAGGGTTTCCCCTTCTTTGTGCTTGAAGGTGTTGTATAGAAGCTTTAAATCCATGATTCTGGTTTCTTTTACATCAGAGGGTCCCTCATGGTAAAGAATAAGGTGCTCCCATGTTGCTTTGGCTGTTTTACAATTTACAACAGAATTTATTTGGTCATCTGGGAGCACAGACATGATGAGACTTTTGAGACGCTGATCTAGGTTAGCAACTTTTCTCTCATCAACAGTCCATTGTGCTTCAGGTTTTTTATTGTCCCCAACCATGGGAACAAAAGGACCATTTTCAATGATTCCAAGAAATTGAGGTTCAATTCCAATCATGTGGACAAGAAACCTCTTCTTCCAATTTGTAAAGTTGGCTACCTCTAGTACAGGAACAACATTGAGTTGGCCACCCCTATATTCTAGGGTTTGTGGTATAACTTGAGCCATTTTGGATCTTGATTTGAAAACTTTTAAATGAGCAGTTTAATAAAATAAGAGTTTAACTAATCAAACTGCTCTGATACCACTTGTAGGTCCGTAGTAAATCTTTATTACTTATTATCTTAAGTAATAACTCTTACTTAGACTCAAGTGTGTTGTTTTAACAATAGATAAGAACTATGAAAGATTAAAACAACAATACCAATATACTTTTCAACGTATAGACTTTTATTAGAATCAAATAAAGAATGTATAACCCACTTTGTTTGCGGAATAACAAAGTGGTTGAATGACAATGGGGTTTGATCTCCTCTACTTAAACGTCTAACCAAAGTTAAAGTCTAAGCTCCAATCTAAACGTTCATATGCATCTTGGCTATACGGTTTAGTTGGTATCGAGAGAGAAAGGTTTTCCAGAGTTTAAGCTCTTGTATTGGTTAACCTTTTCTCTCTCAATATACACTCTTTTTATAGGCAGTGTAAATTAGGGTTTGCATTTTACATGTTTCAATGCATGGGTTTATCCAGTGGGTGGTTGATGCCCATGTTGGATAAACAGTACAAAGTACATATTAAACTATTCTAGAAAAGATAAAGGTTTTACTTATATCTATGTATACAAGCAACCTACTTTGACTTAAAGTTATCTTTTCCCGCCTAATGCAAACCATCAGAATACTGAAGAGTCTTCAGTATCCTAGAGGAGATCGACATCATTCAGTTTGGTATTGTCAAACCATACTGAACTGAAAGCCCTTCTTCAGTCCTTGTTCTTCAGCAACTAGACCGCCTAGTATTTGAACCGAAGACTCCTTTGTCTTCTAAGTTCATTGGAAGGGGAGTGCTGAACTTTCTTCAGCTATAAAGTCTTCAGTAGGAACTTTGTTCCTCTGGTCATCCTTCAGCAGACTGGCCTTACTACTGAGCATGAAACACTTAGGGGTAGGGATGAGCATTTGGACCCGAATCCCGAATTGAACCCGAACCGTTCCCGGAACCGTACCGATTCCCGATACCCGAATCCCGTTCGGTACGGTACCGGGACTACGAAATAAGGTGAAAAAAAATCCGGGACCACTAATTCGGGACGGGACCGGTACCAAATCGGGAAATTCCCGAAAAAGAACGGGAAAATCCCGATTTCCCGGTACCGGTACCGATTCCCGTACCGGTACCGATACCCGAGTCCCGTTCGGTACGGTACCGGTACCATAAATTTATGCTCGGGAAATAATCGGTACCACTAATTCGGGACGGGTTCGGGACGGGACCGGTACCGAGCTCATCCCTACTTAGGGGGATTTTATATTCAAATCCTAGAGTTGCTTCAAGGTCAGTAAATACTGACCCAACAACTTCAAATATTAAACGTGTTGACTAAGTATTCCTATCAGTGGTTGGACTTCTTCTTGTCAGCGCTTGGATATTTCTTGTCACTGCTTGATCTGTAAGTGCTTCATTTCCCCTTGTCAGCATTCAATTTCCTCTTGTCAGCGTCTGAGTGACTTAGCTTGTTTTATTCCCAACAGGCTCAAATATTGAGTTAAAAATATTTGACTAACTCGGGTTTGAGTCAACCCGATTGGCTCGAATAAAGAGTTTTTTCATATCCGGGTCACGGTGAATAAGTATTCGAATAGTAACTAAAATATACATGTGAATTGAAAAGATAAATATACATGTTTGTGGAAAATAATACAAAAATTATTCTCATTTCTCTAAGTTCTCAATTAAAAGTGAAGAAAGGAAAATTTTAAAATTTACACTATCAATTCTCTACCAAATTTTCTCAAATTCTATTATTCAATTTTTTGTTTCTTTAACCTATCAAACAAGAATATTTAACGCATTTCCATTTCTCTTATCCCATTTTCCTCTTCCAAACATGCCCTAAGAGAGAATCCTTTAAAAGAAAAGAGAAAAATGATGTCTGCCGCACCATTTATACCAGCCGTTGGATCAATTATTTAACCATCTAGCGGATAATATTACTTTTCACACTTTTTAAAAAATCATCGCTTTCTATAGATTGCGCTTCATAGTATTACTTGTGTACTTGCGTAATTTGAAAATATGATAAACGAGATCTATTTATTTAAGGGTAGCGTTATACGGATCAAAGCGTGGAGTAAAGACAAGAAACGCATTTTGGTGCTCATCATGGACTAATTAGACATTGGTTTGTTGCATATTTCACTCATTAAAAATTCTTTTGATTTATTTTCTTTAGTTTTTCATGTGTCTTTGATTTACTCCATATGTAGGGCCGGATTTGGGTATGTACAGGCTGAGCAACTACACAGGGCCTATAATCCTTAAGGGGCTCCAAAAATATGTTATACACAAGTTACATATATTGTGCTCTAGCCCATCATCATGTCTAGTTTGTTTAGCTTTTACTCTATTAGATGTAGCGTGTAGCCAACAAGCCTGCCCAAAACAAAATCATACATCAACATTTTAGATAATAATCAACACATGATGAACATTTCAGCCAACATTAAGCCATTAATACAACTCTTCGACTATTGGTGAAATGTACAAACTACCTGTAGAAACTAGAGGGGGGGGGGGTTGAATAGTTTCTTAAATTTACTTGTTAAATATTGGTTTTCAGAAATCCTTTTTAAATACTTAGGCTTGAGAAAATATGTGAAATCTTTTTATACACAATATGGACAAGGGATAGTGCAACTAAGCTAATAATCACAAGTATGTGCAAGTAAAGAATAATGAATGTAAAGAGATAAGAAAAAGAAAGATCAAACCAAACACCAAGGATTTATAGTGGTTCGACAACGAAGCTCACTCCTCGTCCCTACTCCACTCCTCGAGTACTACTTATTATAGAGTTCACTAATCAACAAGCTCCTTAAGGTGGAGAAACTGTACACGTCGCTTAACCAATTTTTGACTCTAAGCTAAAAGTCGAGCCCTAATCTTAGCTAGGACCAATCTACACCAATATACTTTAAGGACGAAGTATTAACCACAATACATACACAACTTCCAAATAGACACAACTATTTAGATCTTCACAACACAACTTCCAAATAACACAACTATTTGGATCTACACAACAACACAAGAATGAATAAATAAAACTTGATCTTCAATAGATCTTGAGGTAGACTCAACACGTCAAGGATGAAAGTGTTCTTCTCTTTGCACTTGGAGAGGGAGAGATGGGAGAAGAAAGATTCACTTCTAAACAAGTAGTAATCAACCAAATAACCAAGGATTTGAGTGATTCAAGAAGTATGATTGAATCTGGAAATTTGTGTGCAAAAGATGTGAAGAGAAAATATGAGAATGGTCCACTATTTATAAGACAAAAGCCCAACGGCTCTTTCTGGGCGTGGTTCCTTATTGGTGCATGCGGTTCCTTATCGATAAGGATCCGCATAGGCATTTAAGGAACCGTGGGCGTAGAATCCGCGCCCTTTTGTCTTTTAGTGGGGTAGTCACATCTGGTGGAATATTTATCCACAAGGGATATTCCTAAACCATATGGAATATGCCATTTTTAAATTTTTAAATATTTAATTTAATAAGACATTTTCTTAAAAATAAAGTTTAATAAAAAAACTTTATCACATTTAATAAAAGGTGAGTTTTAAGAAAACTTAAATCCTTGATCACTTAATTAAGATGAAAACTTGTTTGTTCATACCTTAAGTGATAATGGTTGAAAAAAAAAATACTTGAACTCAAGAATTCATTTTTCGTTGTTTTCATAAATGCTTGTTTTTATCTATTGTCGTATCAAACAAAGCGAGACCGAAAAATGCAAGTAAGTTTTTAGGCATCATTGCATTAACAATCTCCCCCTTTTTGATTTCGACAATACATAAACTCAATCACATGAAAACAAGATTTTCGAAGACAAGTTTATTTCATTTCTCCCCCTTTGTAGAAGCAAAAAGGTTGCAAAAGTATTTGTAGAAGAAAAGAATCGAACTTTGCAAATGCTCCTCCTTGGTGCTTACTCCCCTTACTTGGGGCACCAAGGAATCAAGCTATGGTGACAAGCTACATAGAAGGATTAGTAGAAGAGAAGAAACACCCAACAAGATATAGCAAAGGTTACACAAGAAGAAAGAATAAGGTAAGAGAAGAGAAGTTAACCAAGATCCAAGATAAGTCATGTTAAAAAGAAACATGAATGAAGATACAAGGAAAGTAAATCATACAAAGATGTATAAAAAGAAAACAAGCCAAAAGAAAAGCATAAATATAATCCTAGTTAAACTAGAACTCTAAGATTTGCTTGAATTAGATGTCTTGGAGATAAGCAATCCACATGCTTAAATGAAAGACAAAGTAGTGGCGGAAGGAGGTGGTGGTGGCTTAGTGGTAATCTCATAGTCATAATGAAGAGGAGGTTTGACTAGTAGACTCTTGATGTAATTCAATTCCTCATAGATATGAGCCATAGCAAGATGTTGATATTGACAACAATGACAATATGTTCCATGATGCACGAAATTATCATGTGAGGGAGGAAGAACACAAAAGGCTAGTGGTGGAAGAGAAGAGATTCCACAATCAATATTCTTAGAAGAAGAAGAAATATGATTTTGAGTGTTCTTGGGTGAATTTGGATTGAAAGAGATTGGGGAAAATGAAGGAGAATCAAGGCTTTCATTTGGTGAATAAGACATTTTAATTCGAGAAAGGATGCAAAATGATTAGGGTTACATAGAGAAAGCACAAGACATTTTGGGATGGTCAAAGGTATGAAACAAAGATTCCAAAAAGTGTTGGAACAAATTTGGAGTTACAAAAAACTCGAAATTTGAAGCTCTGCCAGCGGTTCCTTATCTCCACCTGTGGTTCCATATATATATGGAACCGTGGGTTGATTGGATAACCGCCCACAGAAGCTTGGTTTTGGTGGATGAGGAGAATTGTCCAATTCAGCAAATCCTAATTTTCTAGTCTAACTAATCATAGAGACATGCTAAAAAGCAATAATAGACATAGAAAACACATAAGAACTCATCAAACAAGATTTTGACAAAAAAATGGATTTAAAATAAAATCGATGTTGGAGGTGTGTTAATCTAGACACATAGTCATGACACAATGGTCCTTCATAGTTCATTTTTGTTGTTGCTACATTTGAGATACCCGTACATATGAATTATGTATGCTCGTTATCAATAGCAAGAAGCTAAGGAAAAACGTTTTTAGATTGAATTAACAATGCAAAAACATTTCTCGACCACTTTTGAAAGAACTTTGAGAATTTTGGAAAAGAGAAGAGGAATTTTTCAAAAAGAGTTTAAGATACTCAATGACTCAAAGAATGAAAAGACTCAAAAGAGAAAAAGACTCGATTAATAAAATGTGCAATTAATGAATATGTTCCATTAAACCTAGAACTAGACGCAAGTAATTAAAAGGTTCCCTCTTAAGTGGCTTAGTGAAGATGCCGACTAAGTTTTCTACTGACGGCATAATAACTATTATTTTGGTTCTTGAATATGTCTATTCGATTCGAATTGACCCGGTTTAAAGTGTGACTCAGTTGTTCTTGGTGTGAAAAGAAATGTCGTTGAGTAACTATTTAAAAATAAAAATGAAAGCTTGAAAAGAATAAACTAAAAATAAAAACTTTAAAAGAAATTAAGTAAATTTAGAATGAAAATAAAAAGTTTAAAATTCTAAAACTTGATAAAAAGTAACTTTGAAATTAACTAAGACAAAACAAATTAAAAACAAATCTAAATAAAAATGGCGAGAAAAATAAAGTTCAAACACAATTAGGAAAAAGTAAAATTAAACATAAGTCGGAATACCTAATACTATACCTAATCCAGAATACACTTACCCTACTTAATCCGGAATCCGTGTTTCAATCACAATCCGAAATACAAATCTAGATGCAATCCAGAATACCCTAAATCCTGACCTAATCCGGAAAGTGGCTTAAGGAAGCAATCTGGAATGCTTAGTTCGCAAGTAATCCGGAATGTGTGTTGTTTTCACTCAATTCGGAATGCCTGATCACTACACAATCCGGAATGAGACTTATTGCCCTTATCCGGAATACTATAATCTTGACTTAATCCGGAATGTATATCTAACATACAATCCGGAATCTATGATTTACTTGCAATCCAAAGTTTAAATCTTGTAGTAATTCGGAATAATGGAAGAACAAGTTCAGAATAATAGAGATACTCACTATTCGGAATAAGCATGTATAATATAAGTCGGAATAAAATGAATTCTATCTAATCCGGGATAAGAGGGTTTTCAAAACCCGGATAACACAAAAATGCAAATAAGCAAAACCAAAATAAGCTAAAATCAAATAAGCACTTAACCAAAAACTTATCCAAATTAATTTTAAGAAAAAGATAATAAGCCACAATTTAAAAACTTTAAAAACACTAAATAATCTAAATATTAAAAATCAACTTTTTATAAAAAATAAACTATTAAAAACACTTAATTGAAAATAAGAAAATCACACAATAAGCACTAAACACAATAAGCTAAAAAGATCAAACACATCAAACCATAAGAACAATCAAACAAGTACATCAATTAAACAATAAGCATAAAGATTAAACAAACTACATGATTATGAAAACAAAACAATAGATTAAAAACAAGAAAGGTAGAATGAGAATGATTATGAAAAGCTTGAAATTAAGATGAAGATTAAAGATTCAAATACAAGATTAAGATAAAAGATTAAAAACTTGAAAGTAAATCTAGAGAGAGAAAGTAATCTACTCCTAAAACTTGAAAAATAAACTAATTATCTAAAAACTAACTAACACCTCCTAATGAAAGATTAGGAGGGTATTTATAGGAGGAGGGGAGGAGTGTTGTTTTCTTCTCTCTTTGTCTTTTCGTCTTTTAATTTCTTCGTCTTCTCGACTTTGTCTTGGAATTTGTCGAATGATAAAATGAACTTGTCTTATAATTTTATTCTTTTATTAGACTTGGTTCTTCGACTTCGTTAAACTTCCGTCTTTAGACTTTTTCTTCGATAAATCTTCAGAATAGGCCTTTGACTTCCGTTATTTTTGCACTCTTGATCTTTTGACTTCGTCTTTTGTCTTTTTATTCGATAAAAGCCCGTGAAAGCCCGTGTTTTTCTTCCTTTTTCATATTTTGGTCCTAAAACACAACAAAAACACAAACCACACATAATTCTGACTTTTACGACATTAAATACACGTTTTGGTCTCGTTTTTAATTGTTTTAAGTGGTAAAAGGATAAGTGTTTTCACACTTATTAAATCCCCTACACTTGACCATTGCAATGCCCTCATGCAAAGCATTAGTTACAAAGCAAGATTTACATTCTCCATCATAATTAACCCACCTTGGTTTTTGTTAAATACTAGACACTAAGAAAGCTAAAAAGATAGAAAATCAAAAAATATTTAAAGGACGAAACAAGTAAAGAAATCTAAGACTTACATTAGGGATTTGGTGTCATGAATGTTTATCACCCTCAAGTTTCACGTTCCTCATACCAAGCTTAAAAACGTGATCATTGTTATTATAAGTTAGTAAAGCTAACACTCACTCATGTGGCTCAATTATTCACTTAGACCCCCTTATTCCTAGGTGTATATCTTATATTTTATTATTGTCTTGAATGATCACGATGATACATTTTTGACTTATTTTGATAATTTATTAAGGCCGAAAATAAAGTAGGACGATTTAATCAATAGTTAGCTAAAGGACAAAATCTTTTAAAACTGCTTCTCTAGACCTCATAAATTTCATATCTTGGCATAACTCGTTTCACGATTTTAGACCTTTCTCGGATCGATATTTGGCATTGACTTCATACTTCGAATCTTGAGAGACGTTCTTGAAATAATGGTCTTCTCTTCATAATAGGAATTTCTTCACTTGAAGTTTTTGAGAGATTCTTCAAACTTGGACCACGACTTCATTTTTCTCCAATATTTATTTGGGATTTTGATATAAAACGATCCGCTTCCTTTTAGGACTTGGATCTAATTATCCTCATACCTTATTAGGGTCTTTTCGGATAGACTTCTCATGATCTTTGGGGGAGTATTTGCTTTTCGTCGTGTGTCTCGATCCTTCTTATTGATTTTTGATAAATGATTCTTCACATCACTTTGGATCTTTAGCAACAAAATGTAGCCCTCATGCCTTGTTAGGACCTTTTCGGACTCGCCAATCTTCGCATCCCGCTTAAATAAGTTATGCCTTGGCTATGAAGTCTAATTGATATCGAGCAACTTTTAAACGATCTTGTGCTATAAGCTAAGTAACTTTTCAAATCGTATGACCTTACTTATTGCAATTATTTATTTAACAAGCGATGGGAGAAAAAGCTCATAATTAACTCACATAAATTCATGAGAGGATACCAAACTTATAATTGACTCTATCATCTCTCGTTCTCCACAATTTAAAATCTCAAGGAATGAGACTCGTGGATGCTTAGCCTATTAAATCAAAGTTTTGGGTTTTCAAGTCATCTATAGGATCTTGTAACTTCTTAGACTTTTTCAAGTTTAGAATTTGCATTTTAAAGTTCCCTTGATAAGCGACTTTCTAGGATAAATTATAGGAACTTGCGAAAAGTTCTTGTTCTTAAACCCGTATGAGTTAATACTTTCGTGTTTTAAAGTTCCCTATATAAAAGTCTAGCAAAACTTGATTTAAACATGTTAAGGATACTGGCTAGAGTAAACTCAAATAAGTAAACTCGAGTTGAGTCAAAAGATTCATGACGGCCTAATATATCAAAGATATTTAAACTCATTAAAACTATTTATTAAAATTTATGAAGAAAGAAAATAACGATAACAAAGGAAAATACAACTAGGCCAAAACAGATCAAAAATTTTGAAAAATGTCGAAAAATCAATTTTCCGGTTAAAATGAGGACATATACATGGAAAAGCCCACTTAACTTCGATAGAAGTCCCCCCTACACTTAAGATAAACATTGTCATCAATGTTTAAGCATGTGGGAGTAAACTCCCCTACACTTAAGACATTGTGCACTTTGTTTAAATATTGCTAAGGAAGAGACAACTAAAGTGATTCCTATTTTATGATTGAAGAATATAAAATAGTAAATCAAAAGAGTTTAAGATAGAACCGGGAAGACGGGAACACGGAATCACGGGTCGTCAAAAGTGATCGAAAGTGAATCTTTGAAAGCTCGAATCCCTGCATATCATAAGAAAGAAAACAACAAACACATACTAGGGTCTCCCCCTACACTTATTATGAAAACGTATAAAAAGGATAGATCATCGGGTTGCCTCCCGAGAAGCGCTTGTTTTTGTTCACCGAGTCGTGAGCCTGACTCGACCTTGATTACAATGGTAAGAACCTTGAAGAACATCCACCGGGGTCAAATATATGGTTTTCATCCATCAAATAGCACAAGCTTAAGGTGAAAAGCACAAGCCAAAGAAGAGTAGGCAAGGTTCCCTTAAGCAGTTGTTGAGCACGGTGGTAGAAGGTATGATGGAGTGAAAGCATAGCACCATAATTTCCAAAAGTCTTTCCATTTATTTCATCAGATGGATACTGAGATGGCTTAAAAATTGTGATACCTAGACCGAACACCGTTTCCTTTAGGGGAAAATAAGACTTAGACTTAGTAGACCTTGAAGATTCGCCCATAAACCGTACAATCTCATCAGAAGAAGGTGGAAAGAGAGGTGTCAAGACATAGGTACTACGGATGTTGGTGTCGTCCGGTTTCTTCTCCTTTGAAACGGGTTTCTTTGTATCCGAAGGAGGATAAAGACCATAATCAAAGTCCAAAGGAGGAGAATAATGCTCATTAGGAAAGTAGGTATTGAGAAAGGTGGCGAAATCTTCCTCAAATGAGTAATCCTCTAAAGTAGCATCAAGGGTTGTTGGTGGAGGATCTTCATCAAAAATAGGAGCACAATCATCAGTAGAAGACAAAACACTTTAAGAATCACTCGAAAGAGTGTCAACATCATCAAAGTCATCATAAGTTGGCATGTCTTTATACTCGGAAGAAAGATCATCATAATCATCCAAATTAGAATTAGAATCATCATCATATTCATCATAGATTGGTGGAGCATCATAAATTGGCGGGGCTTCCAAAGTGGATAGAGAATCATTAGAATCGTCCACATGGTCTTGAAAAAGTGGATTATCATAGAAAGTCTCAAAAAGAGGATTGTCATGTAGCACAAAATCATCAAGCTTTGTACTTTCAAAAGGAGTTGTAACAAGCTCGTCTTGAAGCACATCAATCATTTTCGTCGATTCTTTTCCATTGGATTTACTTGTAATCTTCCCCATCTTAAACACTTGTTGATCATTCCCGACCCTTAGAACTAGTTCACCTTCAGCAACATCGACTAAAGCTTTTCCAGTTCTCAAGAATGCCCGTCCAAGTATTAACGGAATACGAGGTTCCATTTCATAATCAACAACAACAAAATCGACCAGAAAAGTGAAGGTACCAACTTTAACAAAAACATCTTCGGCAATACCAACAGGGTAAACGAGAGTTCGATTTGCTAGCTCAAGAGTCATTCGTGTTGGTGTAAGGTCGGGTAATGATAACTTCTTCCAAACACTTAATGGCATCAAATTTATACTTGCCCCGAGATCGGCTAAGGCAGTAAATTCTTCAACTTTGTTAAATGTACAAGGTAGCACAAAACGACCAGGATCTCCAAGTTTTTCTGGAAGTTCTTTAAGAAGGACTGCAGAACAATTTTCATTTAAGCGTGTGTTGAAAAATTCAACCATCTTCTCCTTCTTACTAAGCAATTCCTTGAATGCTTTGACAAATTTCGGCATTTGGACAAGTGCTTCAACAAGGCTAATGTTGAAATTCATTTGGAAGATCATCTTCAAATAAGAAGTAACTTGAGCATCCTCTTTAGTGAGAAATTTGCACTTGTCTAATCTTAAAGGATAAGGGATATTGGGTTTAGGTAGCGTAGGTGTAGAAGGTGAAGGTTGAGATGTTGATGGTTGAGAGGGGGGAGGTTTTTTCTTTGGTACTTCTTCAATAAGAGGTGGAGATGGTAATGGAGAACTAGTACTAGGCGTGGTAGTAGGAGGGATAAGTGGGGGTGGAGGAGGTGTAGATGGAGTAACTGGGGAAGGGATAGATGGTCCTACTAGAGTTGCTCCACTGCGTGTAGTAATAGCACTCACATTAGCTCTAGGGTTTGTTTCGGTTGTAGATGGAAGAGCACCTTGGGGAAGAAGGGAAACATTTGAACGAATTTCCTATCCGTGGACTCTTGCATTTCTTTCATTATTTTCTCATGATCGGTTAATTTTTGTAGAATCAAGTCCATGTGCGGATGAGGTAAATTGAACCCTAGTTGTTGAAAACCTTGGTTTGGGTATTGGTTATATGGTTTAAAACCTTGAGGATTGAAACCTTGATTTTGAAAGCCTTGGTTTTGCACTTGATAAGGTCCTTGATTAGCATTATAGCCCCGTACATTTGTATTTTGTTGAAAATTTGCTCTTGGTGGCCCTTGATTGTTTTGGGTGGGTGGGTGTGGTCTTTGTTGAAAACCGGGTGGAGCCAAGTAATTCGTCGAGTTGTAGGACAAGTGATTAACATCAACATTAGTCTTGAAATGAACTCTCTCTGTGTTGTTGTAAGCATACACTTCCCCGTGAGATTGATCATAAGCCTTATCACAATTAGCAAACGAGTGTGGTCCACCACAAGTTTGACAAGTAATATTTAGAGCATGGGCATGTTGATTAGGAGGGTTATCTCTTAAAACAAGTTGTTTTACAGCTGAAGTAAGTTCCTTAAGATGGTTGGTCAACTCACTCTCACTGGCACTAGCCATAGTAGCCCTAACACTCTTGGTTTGGACTTTGACTTTATTCTCAATGATAGCCCAAGCCTCATTCATAGATTTGACAAGAATATTACCCCCCGAAGCACTATTTAGTGAATCTTGGTCATTCAAACTTAATCTATTGTAAAAAGTATTAATTTGATGTACCTTTGTAAAACCGTGTTGTGGACACTTTCTTAAAAGTTCCTTAAAACGATCCCAAGATTCACTAAACGTCTCACTATACTTTTGTTCAAAATTAAGGATGTCATTCCGCAAAACGGTAGTACGTGAGGGTGGGAAAAAGTAATTGATAAATTTGGTCTCAAGGTCCGCCCATGTTGTAATACTTTGGGGTGGTTCTTTATCAAGCCAAGTCAGGGATTGTCCCCCGAGAGAGAAAGGAAAGAGGAGCAAACGAATTGCCTCTTGTGAAACCCCATTGTATTTCACGGTATTGGTTAAGTGAAAACCTTTTTATGTGATCGTGTGGATCATCATGAGTGCGGCCTAAGAACGGTGTTGCGGAAACCATTTGTATAAAACCGGTCTTGAGCTCAAAATTATTTGCATCAATAGCCGGAACCACAATCGCATCTTCATTGCCTTCAACACGTGATTGCAAGAGCTCGATCATTGGATGGTTATCCATCGTGTTAACAACAGGAGGAGGCTCGATGATAACGGCTTGTATGGACTTCCTTTTGCGTAAACGGGTACGCATACACCTACAAAAGAAAAATATAGCAAAGAAATAGAAGAAATAAAGTTAACGCGAAAAGAAAATTTTTTTGGTGCAAAACTTTTTGAAAAAGAAATGCTTTTTATGATTTTTTAAATGTTTTTGGATTTTTGAAATTTTTAATTTTTATGGACTTTTGAAAAAATTTGAAAATTTTGCAAGAAAATAACGTTCAAAAGTGAACGGATCCCAAAATCCAACGCGTCTCTCACAATAAACCGTTAATCTTCACGAAAAGAGCCGGCAGCGGCGCCATTTTAATAACTATTATTTTGGTTCTTGAATATGTCTATTCGATTCAAATTGACCCGGTTTAAAGTGTGACTCAGTTGTTCTTGGTGTGAAAAGAAATGTCGTTGAGTAAATATTTAAAAATAAAAGCGAAAGCTTGAAACGATTAAACTAAAAATAAAAACTTTAAAAGAAATTAAGTAAATTTAGAATGAAAATGAAAACTTTAAAATTCTAAAACTTGATAAAAAGTAAATTTGAAATTAACTAAGACAAAACAAATTAAAAACAAATTAAAAATAAATCTAAATAAAAATGGCGGGAAAAATAAAGTTCAAACACAATTAGGAAAAAGTAAAATCAAACATAAGTCAGAATACCTAATACTATACCTAATCCGGAATACACTTACCCTACTTAATCCAGAATCCGTGTTTCAATCACAATCCGGAATACAAAAAATCTAGATGCAATCCAGAATACCCTAAATCCTGACCTAATCCGGAAAGTGGCTTAAGGAAGCAATCCGGAATGCTTAGTTCGCAAGTAATCCGGAATGTGTGTTGTTTTCACTCAATTCGGAATGCCTGATCACTACACAATCTGGAATGAGACTTATTGCCCTTATCCGGAATACTATAATCTTTACTTAATCCGGAATGTATATCTAACATACAATCCGGAATCTATGATTTACTTGCAATCTGGAATTCAAATCTTGTAGTAATTCGGAATAATGGAAGAACTAGTTCGGAATAATGGAGATACTCACTATTCGGAATAAGCATGTATAATGTAAGTCGGAATAAAATGAGTTCTATCTAATCCGGGATAAGAGGGTTTTCAAAACCCGGATAACACAAAAATGCAAATAAGCAAAACCAAAATAAGCTAAAATCAAATAAGCACTTAACCAAAAACTTATCCAAACTAGTTTTAAGAAAAAGTTAATAAGCCACAACTTTAAAACTTTAAAAACACTAAATAATCTATATATTAAAAATCAACTGTTTATAAAAAATAAACTATTAAAAACACTTAATTGAAAATAAGAAAATCACACAATAAGCACTAAACACAATAAGCTAAAAAGATCAAACACATCAAAACCATAAGAACAATCAAACAAGCACATCAATTAAACAATAAGCATAAAGATTAAACAAACTACATGATTATGAAAACAAAACAATAGATTAAAAACAAGAAAGGTAGAATGAGAATGATTATGAAAAGCTTGAAATTAAGTTGAAGATTAAAGATTCAAATACGAGATTAAGATGAAAGATTAAAAACTTGAAAGTAAATCTAGAGAGAGAAAGTAATCTAATCCTAAAACTTGAAAAATAAACTAATCATCTAAAAACTAACTAACACCTCCTAATGAAAGATTAGGAGGGTATTTATAGAAGGAGGGGAGGAGTGTTGTTTTCTTCTCTCTTTGTCTTTTCATCTTTTAATTTCTTCGTCTTCTCGACTTTGTCTCGGGATTTGTCGAATGATAAAATGAACTTGTCTTATAATTTTCTTCTCTAATTAGAATTGGTTCTTCGACTTCGTTAAACTTCCGTCTTTAGACTTTTTCTTCGATAAATCTTCAGAATAGGCCTTTGACTTCCGTTCTTTTTGCACTCTTGATCTTTTGACTTTGTATTTTGTCTTTTTCTTCGATAAAAGCCCGTGAAAGCCTGTGTTTTTCTTTTTTTTCATATTTTGGTCCTAAAACACAACAAAAACACAAACCACGCATAATTCCAACTTTTATGACATTAAATACACGTTTTGGTCTCGTTTCTAATTGTTTTAAGTGGTAAAAGGATAAGTGTTTTCACACTTATTATGACACCTTCTCAATCGAAATGTTCCCCTTTTGAACATTATCCCTAAGGAAATGGTGGCGAATCTCTATGTGCTTAGTTCGCGAATGTTGCACGAGATTCTTGCTAAGCTCTATTGCACCCGTATTGTCACACATGATGGGAACATCATTAAGTGAAATCCCATAATCAACAAGCGGTTGCTTCATCCATAGAGCTTGTTGACAATATTTACCGGTACTCACATACTCGACTTCCGTGGTGGATATAGCAAGAGTGGTTTTTTTCTTGGAGAACCAAGAAGTTAAACAACAACCCATGAAGGTACACACTCCACTAGTGCTTTTTCGGTCCACATAGTCTCCCGCATAATCCGAGTCCGCGTATACTATGGTTTATACGTCAGTCCCTTTAGGATACCATAATCTTAAATGTATAGATGCCCTTAATGTATCGGAAGATACGCTTAACCGCTTCAAAGTGAGAGGTTTTGGGAGCCTCTTGGAAGCGATCACAAAGGCAAACACTAAACATGATATCCGGTCGACTTGCCGTTAGGTACAACAAACTACCAATCATACCTCTATATTTGGTGTTGTCTACCGACTCACAATCATCGTCTACGGTGAGTTTAGTGTCCGAGGCCATAGGGGTCTTCATTGGTCTAGAGTCCTATAACACAAATTTCTTTAGCATTTCTTTAACGTACTTAGATTGATTAAAGAAAATACCATCGTCCATTTGTCTAGTTTGGAGTCCTAAAAAGAAGTTAAGTTCTCCCATCATGCTCATTTCAAACTCTTCATGCATGATTTTGGCAAAGTTATCACACAAGCTTTAACAAGTTGAACCAAATATAATGAACATATATTTTTACGATTATGAGGTGAGAACCTTTCTTCTTTGTAAAGAGTGATTGTCTACCATCCTCATGGTATACTCATGTTTTACAATAAACGCTTTAAGTCTATCATACCAATAGTTGGGTGCTTGTTTAAGACCATAAAGAGCTTTCTTAAGCTTGTAAACATGATCCGGTTTCTCAAAATCAATGAATCCGGGAGGTTGATCCACACATAGATCCTCATTGATCAAACCGTTAAGAAACGCACTTTTTACATCCATTTGTTGAAGCTTAAAATCTAATGCGCAAGCATAAGCTAAAACAATCCTAATAGACTCTAACCTTGCTACCGGTGCATATGTCTCATCATAATCAATCCCTTATTGTTGATTATATCCTTGAGCTACAAGTCTAGCCTTGTTTCGAGACGCAACACCGTTCTCATATAACTTATTCCTATATACCCATTTGGTTCCTATGATGGTAGTATTTCTAGGTGGAGGAACAAGTTCCCAAACGTTATTAGCAATAAATTAATTCAATTCTTCTTACATGGCGATGACCCAACTCTCATCCATCAAAGCTTCTTTAACATTATTTGGTTCAATCAACGAGACAAAAAAAAGAAGTTACTTTGATCTTGGACTTGATATCTAAGGTTCCTTTGATTTAAGTCACCTATGACGTTTTCGAGAGCATGATCCTTAGACTATTAAAATGTTTACTCCCTTTTCAACATTAAGGTCTTCAACTTCTAATTTTCTAACTCTTTGGCTTTAACTATGTCTACTTCATCCAAGTCATCATCTACCAAAGGTGGTGTCTTAGATGAAGGAGGGGTTTCATCAAATTTCACGTTGAGTGATTCTTCGATTACACCCGAGGTTCTATTGAGGACTATGTAGGCTTTACTAGTTTGAGAATAACCTAAAAAGATACATTCGTACGACTTTGCGTCGAACTTAGTAAGGTAGTATTTGGTGTTGAGAATGAAGCACTTGCTTCCAAACACCTTAAATTATTCTAATAAGGGCTTCTTACCTTTAAGAATCTCATAAGGGTTCATTCCTAGAAAAGGTCGAATAAGAATTCGGTTGAGAATATAGGTCGATGTGTCCACGACATTGCACCAAAGCTCAAAGATTGCTCGTTTAACATTGTCCTACTCATCTCTTGGATAGTCCTGTTCTTCCTTTCAACTACCCCATTTGATTGTGGAGTACGAGCAGCCGAGAAGTTATGGGTAATACTATGAGCTTCACAAAAGGCACCAGATTGCACTTCGTTATCAAATTCCCTACCATGATCCGTCCTAATAGAGACAATTGAACATCCTAGTTGATTTTAGATCCTTCGACTAAAGGTTTCGAAAGGATCGAAAGCTTCATTCTTAGAAGCCAAAAATCTAGTCCAAGTGAATCTAGAATAGTCGTCAACTATAACTAGGGTATAAAGGTTACCTCCATAACTCCGTATGGCTGAAGGTCCAAAGAGATCTATATGTAGGAGCTCTAGGCACCGAGAGGTCGATACCAAATTATTGCCCTTGTGACTTGAGTGAACTTGCTTCCCAACTTTGCAAGCATCACAAAAGTGATTATCAAACTTAATCTTGGGGAGATGTCTTACCAACTCCTTAGAGACTAAAGATTGAATTAAACGCATATTAGCGTGACCTAATCTCCTATGCCAAAGAGTAGAACTATCATCTAAAGTCGCTAGACATAAGTTGTCCTTTGACTTCCTATTGACCTTCATGACATAAAGACCATGCTTTCTAACACCTTTTCCAATGATCTTTCCATCTTTTATGATTTCACTATCATGTTCTGAAAAGATGACCTTACACTTATTGTCACAAATTTGACCTATACTTAGTAAGTTAAAACCTATGTTGTAGGTCCATAGTTTCTTAGGATTATGCGAGTGTTATGATTATCTAAAGAAGGAAGAAGATGAAAGAACTAGATAGGGAGAGTTAGAGAGAGAATGGAGAGAAAGATGAAATGTGAAAGTGAATAACTAAGTGATCAACCCCTCCTAACATGCTAGGAGGGGGTATATATAGCCCACCCTATATGTGGGCTATATGGGCTATATGTTTACATATTGGATTACGAGCCCAATACTTGAATATATCGTTGGAGTGACCGATCCTTTCTAAATACGTAAAAATGTATTTCCAACAATCTCCCCCTAAAGGAGGTCACTCCAAGTTACAATGTCCTAAATAGTTTATAGCTCGTGATCTATGCTAACAATGATGTGACCGAGTCTTTCTTTGGAAAAACGTATTTCCAACAATCTCTCCCTAAGGGAGGTCACACCATTTTAAAAATCTTAAACCCAGCATACTATGCTTGAGTCTTCGATCTTGTTCTTGTGAATATGCAGATGAGATCTTTGACTTTAGTCTTGAGCATGTTTTCTTGCCTTGACCTTGTGCATTCATCACTTGTGAAATTTGCCTCCTCATGACTTCATGTTCCACATACTTATACCTTTATAAATTCTTGAAAGCTTTAGAGTTTGATACAGCGGAAGACTTGACTTTTAGGCTTCCTTGAATTTGTTGAAGTATTAAGTGCATAAAGCATAAGCATGTGTTGACGACTTCTTCTGGATTGTACACCGCAATGCCACCTTCTTGTTACGTTGCATAAGACAGTTAGCAACAAAACATATACACGGATGAAATGGCCTTGAACATTTCATTCTAATTCGGTAGCATTTTACCTCCGGTCGGTGAAGACCGTTGGACGATATTAAATATCGTACTTGTGGCAGGTAGTTTCAATTAAGAACCTCCTTTACAAGATTTCGCGGGTAAACTCGTTCTCTTTATTCGACCGTCCAAAGCTGACTGCGAACATCAAGTGTGAATCATTTGGATAATAATATCCGCATGATTTGAAGCCGTCAATTCATGTTCCTGGAACAAGTGAAATTCAATTAAGAACCGCACCATCGTTGCTTTCCAGTTGTCACGAGCTTGATTTATATAGAATCTTGCAAGTTACCTACCAAGTGTTGTTTGAGGTTAACACTAGAAGGATTACCACTCATCACTGTGAACACTAAGATATCACTTTGAGTGTTCTGGCAAGATCACTAGGATATTGTGTAGAGGCCTGGAACGTGTTTAAATTCAGTTAAGAATTAAACCACTGTTGCTTTCTAGTTATCACAAGTTTTATTCATAAAGAATCGCACAAGTCACCTACCATGAGCTTTTTGATGTTCGCTCAAGAAGGATTTCCATCTTCATTGTAAATACTTTCGTATTACTCGGATGTTCAGGCAAGATCATGAAGATTTTGCGTAGGACTCTTAAGATCTTTCTTACTTTTCACGGTGTGTGAAGAAGCAAGGAATTTTGAAAGTGTGTCCTAATGAGATATTTGATGATCTCAAATGGCTCTAGACTCGGTCGTACATTTTGGATTTAAGTGATCGGAGGCTAGAGAGGAGTGCCACCATTTCAATACCAATTTATTCGGAGTGAATAAATCAATAGATAATGCATTGTCTCCGTGTGATTAAAACAAATATCTTTTAAGAGATATCCGAGTTAGCTGGGATGGGTTGTGCATTGCATCACTGGGTCCATGATGTCTATCTTCAATATCAAGAATCATTAAAAATGATCTCAATAGCATATGTATTGACCCGGTTTCTGCCTAAGGTTGTAAGGAGGGCTTCTTTCTTTACACCCTTTATCTTTACAATTCTTTTTCATCCTTCAACCCCTTCAATGCTTACCAATACGTCATAACTCGCACCTTGTTGTGATTGTTCCAGTGCTAACTTAAGTACTTGGTCGGCATTCAGCTACGTTCAAAATCTTTCTCCATCTTTCCTAAGGACTACTATTTCTATCTATGGAATGTCCTTGGGAAGATTCCTCCGGTTCTAGAAGAATCATTGGACTTTAACCTATCCTACCATCCTTATGTCACCACAATCTTCACCGTCATGAATAGATATGTTTTGGGTAAGTGTATCTCACCATGAAATCCATTTTGATATCCAAATTCATTTTGCTCCCCCTTAACATATGCCACGATATCCGAAAACATTTCGCACATGTCGGGATGAGCTATCACGTTAAGTAAAAACATTTGCGATTAATCATTTCCCATATTAAATCACATTTTCTCCCACATATTAAAAGTATTAACCCAATCGATGTTTTTAATATCAATTGATTTAATAGAAGTTTAAGAAAATTTGGGAAGAAAAATTCAAATCCAATTATCTTCATGGTTTTCACAAGCTCCCCCTCAAATTAATGAGGGTGTACTTGACTTAAATTAAATACCTTTAAGTGTAAGGTATTTATCACATGCAAAGATCATATAGGATAATATATTCAAAAGATTAGCAATTTACGAGGTTGGACCTGAATGATGGAGAACATCATATGAAAGAATCACATGGTTCTTGTTCACGAATGTTGGTCGCCTCGTCACTTCTGAAGTTATCTCTTGACTCCATGTGTACGACTGATATCGTTGTCTTGACACCAATATGTGAACTTGGCACTTTCGGCATCAAAGATTCTGAATGCTTGACAATTGCTCCCCCTCAATTGTTGACCCGTGTTCTATTGAAAGAGCTGTAGCCGCCTTTTGAATAGTCGCATCGTCGAGTATGTAGATATCAATTGTAAATTGCTACGGTTGGTGGAGATGATAACTTCATAAAAACAAGATTCTCTTGTTTTAACAAATAAATGCACTGACAGGTACATATATTCGTGTTAGATTGTGTTATTACGTAAACACAATCCCTTACATGGTTATAAAGTAAACCATGCCCGAGAAAAATTAATTCCCGTTGTTGATTTAAAGCTTTCCGGTGAAATGCTTGACTTGAGTATGAAAAGCGGGTTACTATCTTAAATAATAGCAAACCATATTGAGTATGTTGTAAACATTTGAACTTCTGCTCGAACTTTATTTACAACCCCGTGTCATTATTGAATGACATTTCTAGTATCGTAAATATTATCGATTCCAGAAGACATGCTCTTTTTATCAAAACATTTTTGAACATACAATTTTGAAAGATTTAGAAAAAATAACCTTTTGAGAAATTCTCTAAAAATTGTGTTCAAAGTTTTGAAAACCAATTACTTGAGCTTAAGATGTTGAATATCTTACAAAACGAGCTCAAGTCCGAGAAGTTGTAAACTTCCTGTTGTTAAGGATAAGTTTATCATCGGCGATTAACTTTCCTTTAAACTGAAGAACGAGTCCTAAGTTAACATTTACTTAGAAGTCGTTTTCATGAGCTTGAAAAACTTTTGAATGTTTTAATGTAAAGCTCATGACCGAGAAAGGTGAATTTCTCGTTATGAGGAAAAGTTCTCTTATTTAAGAGATACACTTTCCTTTCTGAGCTTAAAACTTGGAATGTTTTAATACAAGCTCGTGACCGAGAAAATTTAATTTCCCGTTACGAGGATAAGCTATCTTTAAAGATAAGCTTTCCTAAAATTGAAGTCCGAGTTACAGTCTGATATTTAACTGTAAGTCATTGTGCATGAGCTTGAAAACTTCGAATGTTTTTAATTTTAGCTCATGCCCGAGAAACCTTAATTTCTCGTTGTAAGGATAAGTTTATCATCGGCGATAAACTTTCCTTTCTTTGAGATCCGGGGCATAATCTGAAATGTGAGTATACACCATTTACACGAGCTTAAAACTTTTGAATAGTTTTAATGTAAGCTCGTGTCCAAGAAAATTTAATTTCTCGCTAATAAGGATAAGTTTATCATCGGGGATAAACTTTCTTTTCTTAGAAGTGCGGGTTACAATCTGACATGTGACTACAAACCGTAGTGCATGAGCTTAAAAACTTCGAATGTTTTTAACATAAGCTCATGCCCGAGAAAAATTTATTTCTCGTTGTGAGGGTAAGTTATCGTTGACAAGATAAACTTCCCTTTATTTGAGGTCCGGGTCATTGTCTGATTTAACAATGAACCATTTTACACGAGCTTAAAACCGTTGAATAGTTTTAATGTAAGCTCATGTCCGAGAAAATTTAATTTCTCGTTTTTGAGGATAAGTTTATCATCGGCGATAAACTTTCCTTTTTTTGAAATCTGGGTCATCGTCTTGTCATTTAACGAGGAGCCAAATACACGAGCTTAAAACTTTTGAATAGTTTTAAATTTAGCTCGTGTCCGAGAAAAATTAATTTCTCGTTTTGAGGGTAAGTTATCGTTGACGAGATAGACTTCCCTTTCTCTAAAGTTCGGGTCACAGACTGTGATTTGACTGTGAGCCTTGTACACGAGCTTAAAACCTTTTGAATAGTTTTAAATGTAAGCTCGTGTCTGAGAAAAATTAATTTCTCGTTTTTGAGGATAAGTTTATCATCGGCGATAAACTTTCCTTTATTTGATGAACGGGTCACATACTGTGATTTGTCTATAAGCCTTATACACTTAACTGCGAGACCCCTAAGACACTTGTTTCTTAGATATCAGCTTCTTCAGCAACCAAACTCTAAGAGTGTCCTGAGCAGAATGGTATAAAGTGACTAGACCGCTTTGCTGAACGTTGACGTTTGTACCTGCGTTCTCATTAGGAGTTTGTATGATTTTGTGTGGGTTAGCAATATCTATCTTAGAACCATGCGGGGATTCACAGTTTTCTTTTCTTGTGCTAGAGGTGACCTGGGGAGATTATTCACTTGTCTTAGTGGGCAAACGTTTCCTTTTATAGAAAACCTTAAGTTCAGGCTTAAGTGATGTATCATCTTTTTCAATTTCCTCCCTAGTAGTCTTAGTAGAATCAGAGTCTATCCTAGTTAAAGGGCACTCGTTTTCCTACAAGAGTGAAAGTTCTACCAGTGGGGCGCCACATTTTACCAATGAGTTTGATTTTAGCTACCCACTGGGATTTAAGTCTAGCACGGGAGTTCACCTCATTAAGTAATTTATTGACACAAGAATCATGATTGGATTTAAAGACACATTTTCTACGTGTTTTACAAATAGCATATTTAATGTTCGAGTAAGATCTAGAATTCCTAGATGATTGATTGATGCTCCTAGGATATGACATGCTACGGTTAGCAGTGTTGGGTAATCTAGAAGGCATCTGACTAGGTTTAAAATTCCTATCTCTTACTTGTGTCTTTTGAATAGCTTCCATTTGACCAAAATCGTGATGAACGTCATTTGAACTAGTTCGAGACGTGTTCTTTGGACTATGTCTAGGGAGACTAGATGCAATCATGTGGTTGGGTCTTGCAAAATTTGTTTTAGTCACATTGGCCCTAGTACATGGAGTGACTGGTCTAGAAAGATGAACCATATCAACTTGGGAGGCAAACCGCGGTCTCGAGGATTGAGGTCGCTCAGATCTAAATTCAGTTGGTTGTCTGACGAACTGATTTGTTGGTGGTTTCCCCAAGATTGATGGTTTTTCAAGCTTAGTGTCTACACTAGTTCCTTTAGTTTTCCTCAACTCGTTTTACAGGGCCGCTATTGCAAAAACTTTTTCCTGAACTTGAGCCTTTAGAGTCTCATTCACTTTGAGCAATCTATCTTGGGATGCCAATTTAGATTCTAGCAACTTAATTTGTTTCAGAAAATTTTCTTTTTCGGCTTTAGAATCTTGAATTTTGTGATCTTATTTTTTGTTCAAGAACAACGTTTGAATTTTCAAGTTTTTCAAAATACTTTTCAAATTTCTCCGTTTTCTTTGAAAATTCAATTTTGGCATCCTCAAGCTCTTTTGATTGCTGAGCTAAAATCATTTCAAGCTCTTCAATCCTAGAAGCAAAATTGGTTAAAGAAGCAGTCGTAAAACACATATCATGATCTTTAGCATTCTGATCATTTTCTCCCTCATTATGACTCACATCGGATGAATCAGAAGTGGTATTGCTATCACTCTTTTCCATCCCATATTCGGCATATATGGGGTCGGAATGCTCAAGATGCTGTAAATCATTGTTAGATACAGTATTCAAGTATACCCCAACTATTGTCTCTTCGTCATGCATGCTTGAATCATGTTGTCGTGATGCAATGACGCTGCTATCATTGTTAACCAAGGTGGTCTCCTTTGAGTCATCCGTAAGACCATTTGTTTTCTCTGGCATCTGCATCGGATTTTCTTGTATTCCACTATCATGCTCTAGTTGAAGTTGTGAACTTTCATAAATCGAAAGTGCAATAGATTTCATGGAATCGAGCAATCTATCACTGAAGTCTTTCACCTCGATTTGTGTGTCTTCAAGGAATGACTGGCAGATCGTTGAAGCTTCAACCTTGGCAGGATCAAATTGAAAGAAACTCGAAAAATGTTGCGCTAGAACTTGAAGTGAATGTGAGGATTCAATTTGATTAATGTCTTCTTTGTAGATTTGCTCTAGTAGTTGGTTTAATTTGAGGAGCATTCGGTGGACAAAAATGGTACGATCTTGACCGAAGAGTGTCACAAATTCGCTTCCTTCTTTAAGTAGAGAAATGTTCGACAGATGGGACCGAAGTAGTCGAAATAAAGTCATTCTACTATCTCTAGCTTTAACTTTCATGTGACGCGATTCTCCCTCTTGAAATGTCGAAATCAACGAATCCATTGAAGTTTGATGAAAAAAAAATCTTGGATCTTTGTTTGGCAATATAGCTTTTTCTCGGCTCAAACGTTGATAAACCAAACCCGATAAAATAAACTTAACGACTTGATATCCTTTCAACCCACTACCACAAAGACACTTTCGGTTAATATAGTGCTCGGCCCGTCAACCAGTTTAATATTTAACTCTAATACTCTATACAACTCTAATACGACCCACTATCAGAGAAATGAACCAATAGTCACGTTCATATTTAGCCTTTACACCCAAGTAGAAGCCCAATCATACCAACATGACATAATTTTGGATCAGGCCCAAATAAGATTTAATATACCCTAATTTGTGATGTATATAAACCTAATACATTGATAACCTAATCTCATTTCACAAGAGTGAAACGCAGCCAACCTTTGTAAACAAATACTCCACCCCCTTTTTATACTTTGACCAGACTGATACTCACACAAAACTACACTTACGCATAGTATACTCCGCCCCTCTCTCTTTCCTATTCTCCCAAGAAAAAAATCTCAGATCTCGTCTCTTTATTTCCTCTCAATATGCAGCCATAACCAAAACAAATATGAATCTCAATCTACTTTACCATCCATTAAAACTATAAACATAGATCTCGATTCCATTGACTGAGATGATTTCACAGCACTAGGACAAATTCATATCTCAATCAAATCGATATACAAGCACATCAATCTTTTTTTGTCTCTGGTTTTTTTATTCGATTCACACATCAGTGTATAAATCGAACATCAAAACTCAAACGGTTGGTGATGCATGTGTAAGACTTGGCTTCAAGGTCATTTTAATGATCTTGGGTAGGTATAATTGATTATGCATGTGTTTGTAAACGAATTAGAGAGTTGATTATAACAAGAAATGTTATAAATCATTCATAGAATTCGTATATTAATTATGGGATATACCCAACACATATCTATGATGATTTGTTGTTCAAACACAAGATCTTGTAAGATCTTCTTTGATGTAGAACGAATCTGAGATTAAGTTTCGAGTCTTGTTTTGATTATAGATGGGTTAGGTGACGATGGGATTAAGATAGATATGATGGATTTGGTTGGAGTGAAAAAGTGGGTGTTGAGTCAGTTTGTGTTCGAGTGTTGGTTAATCCGTCGAGTGAGACTTGAGGGTGTGTGTCGAAGTCTGTGTTGTCTTTCTAGTCAAGTTTGTTTTGAGTCAAGTTAGTGAGTCTTGTTTATGTGTCGAGTCTATGGGCTGTTGTGTGTGTATAGTGTCAGTCTTGAGGTTGAGGTTGTGGGCTGTTGAGGTTGAGGTTGTGGTGTAGAGTTGGTTGTTTGTGTTTGGGTGTGTCGAGGGTTTAGAAGCAGTTTGTTTTAGTGAAAGTTTGTTTTGAGTCAATATCAAACCATCGGAATGTCATAAAATAAGAGTATATCGGAATGTTGATCTGAATATGTATCGGAATAAGTAGTATCGGAATATGCATTGTTGTATCGGAATAATACTCAACTTAGTCGGAATATATAACTGAAAATATATCAGAATAAGTCAAAGCTTGTAACTGTCCGAAAAAATGTCAGAAAAAGTGTCGAAATGATAACCCTTTTCCGATACAAAACTTGATAAAAGAACAGATCAAAGGACAGAAACAGAATCTTTTCAGAATATATAAAAAAGTATAAAAAAACTGATTTTTTTTGTGACTATTTAGACAAAAACTAACCAAAAAAGGGATAAAAATTGTTATTCAAAACTGATATATAAAAAGTGAAAATTAAAAAATCAAAAAAATTTTAAGATCTCTCGTATAACAAGAATTTTTCAAGATTCGAGCTTGATAAGATCAAAACACATGAAAAATAATCAAAACAAACACAAGAACAACCAATCAACCATGACTCTTGATACCATTTGTAGGTCCATAGTTTCCTAGGATTGTGCAAGTGTTATGATTATCTAAAGAAGGGAGATGAAAGAACTAGAGAGGGAGAGTTAGAGAGAGAAAGGAGAGAATGGAGAGAAATATGAAATGTGAAAGAGAATAACCAAGTGATCAACCCCTCCTAACATGCTAGGAGGGGTATATATAGCCCACCCTACATGTGGGCTATATGGGCCATATGTTTACATATTGGATCACGAGCCCAATACTTGAATATATCGTTGGAGTGACCGATCCTTTCTAAATACGTAAAAACGTATTTCCAACATAGGTTATCTACGTGTTCGACATTTTTGATGGTTATGGAGTCAAGAGAAACCGTACCTTTGCCAATGATGTTGCCACGTAGCTTACTAGCGAAAGTAGCGTTACCTCCATTATATGCTTTGTAAGTAGAGAACAAACTTCGATTACCCGTCATGTCTTTAGAACAACCACTATCCTTAATCCACTCGTCGGGCTCCAAATCGATTCCCAAGCATATCTAGGTAACAACACACAAGATCAAACATTTGGTCCCCAATATCTCATGGGTCCAAAGTTGTTAGTTCCAAACATCCCTTGCATTTGGTTGGGATGCATGAATGGAGGACACATGCCATACGGAGAAAAACATTGTTGAAAGTTATTTCAATTCATATGAGCATTTTGATGTTCATTGTTTTTCTTAGGAGTCTTTGATCTAGACCTAGAGTTATTGTTGTTTCTAGGTGTTGGAGTTTTACTTCTAGATCTTGACTTAGAGTGATCATTCCTTTTAGGTGTTGGTGTTCTACTTCTAGGCCTTGAATCATTACGTACTCTTGGAAGAGTAAATGACTGTCTTTACAAATTTCTCATTCCCACTAGGGGTTTACTTAAAGGCTTGTAGAATTTATCAAGTTCCTTTTTTTCAATTATAGGTAATTTAACATTGTTAACAACAAGATGTTTTGACCCTTTTACCTAAAATGGACTTTTTAGAAAGTTGAGAATTTTCAAGAATCCTATCTTCTGTCCGCGGTTCCTTATCACACACTACGGTTCCATAATTGTAAGGAACCGCGCCAGAAATTGGCGAACCGTGGACAGAGGGTCGTTTTTCTGAAAATCTAACTTGTTTTAGTTCACTAGTGGATGCTTCATTAGTGTTAGAACCTAAGCCTAGTATTTTTTAGAGTGAATTTGCCTATCTAACCTATCATCAAGAACACTAATACCTTTTATGAACTTTTCCAATTTAATGAAAGTACTCTTGAGGTCTTCATTCTCTTGTCTAAGGTGTTCACAATTTAAACAACCTAAATCAACTTCTTTGTTTTTCTCAAGCTTAGCTAATTTATCTCTTAGCTCACTAATCTCATTTTCAAGCTTGGTCCTAGTTGATTTTATAACTTTGTTCTTTTTAATGAATTTTAGACTTAGTTTATATAGGTTGTTATATTGACCTTCTAGTTCTAAATTATCTAGTGAAGAACTATCATTGCTATAGTATTCGGTTTCGGAATGTACCTCTTTGGAAGAATAGGCCATGATACACTTTTTGTCTTTAGCATTGTCGTGACATTCTTCACTACTATCGCTCCATGAACCACCAACGAAAGCCGTGTGATTCTTGTGCGAGATGGCTTGGGACAATCACTGATGAAATGGTTTGGGTCACCACATCTAAAGCATTTCATATCATCATTGTTATTCTTGACAAATCGGTTTTTGGAAAAGACCTTCTTGTCATTGCTTGGTTGTCTTACATGTTGACCTCGCCTTTTCAAGAACTTCTTGAAGTCTCTAATTGCCATAGCATATTCCTCATAATCACTTTCCGGGGAGGAGCTATCATGGTCACTTTTCACCTTCTTGGATTTTAGTGCTAGAGACTTCCTTTCACTGTTGGTTTTCACCATTTCCGTGTCCTTCAAAATTATCATTTCATGAAATTTTAAGTTGCCAATAAGTTCATCAAGTGATAATGTAGTAAGGTCCTTTGATTCTTCAATTGTCGTAACTTTAGCTCTCCACTTTAGATGCAACGCCCTAAGAAACTTCCTAACATTGTTCTTGCTAGAAAAACCTTCATCAAGTGCTTTTAGACTAGTAATAATAGTATTAAACCTAGCAAATGCACTATCAATAGTTTCATCTTCTAAGATAAATTGTTCATATTGTTGAACAAGAAGATCGGTTTTACTTTCTTTGACTTGGCTATTACCTTGGTGGGTTACTAATAGAGTATTCCAAATATCTTTAGTGGTTTTACACATGAAAATCCTTTCATACTCTTTCTTAGGTAAAGCATTATAAATCACCATTTTAGCCTCGTTCTTTTTAGCAAGTTTCTTCTTAGTATCATCGTTAGAATTTTCAAAAGTTACTAACTCTTTCTTTTTATAAACTTCATTATATTGATAAGGCAAAAAGTCACCATTGGTAATAACATGCCAAAGATCTAAATCTTTTGATTTCACATAAGTCTCAAATCTATTTTTACAATAAATAAAACTATTGGTTTCAAAAAGAGGCGGTCTTTGCATAGATTTCCCTTCTAGGTACTTGTTGGAATCCATAAATCGATTCAAGTTTTAAAAAACAATATATTTTAAAAACGCTTGACAACCACGCTCTGATACCAATTGTAGAAACTAGAAGGGGGGGTTGAATAGTTTCTTAAATTTACTTGTTAAATATGGGTTTTCAAAAATCTTTTTCAAAAACTTAGGCTTGAGCAAATATGTGAAATCTTCTTATACACATTATGGACAAGGGATAGTGTCAGTAAGCTAATAATCACAAGTATGTGCAAGTAAAGAATAATGAATGTAAAGAGATAAGGAAAAGAAAGATCAAACCAAACACCAAGGATTTATAATGGTTCGGCAACGAAGCTGACTCCTCGTCCCTACTCCACTCCTCGAGTACTCCTTAATCGAGAGTTCACTAATCAACAAGCTCCTTAAGGTGTAGAAACCATACACGTCGCTTAACCAATTTTCGACTCTAAGATAAAAGTCGAGCCCTAATCTTAGCTAGGACCAATTTACACCAATATACTTTAAGGACTAAGTATTAACCACATTACATACACAACTTCCAAATAGACACAACTATTTGGATCTTCACAACACAACTTCCAAATAACACAACTATTTGGATCTACACAAAAACACAAGAATGAATAAATAAAACTTGATCTTTAGTAGATCTTAAGGTAGACTCAACACTTCAAGGATGAAAGTGTTCTTCTCTTTGCACTTGGAGAGGAAGAGATGGGAGGAGAAAGATTCACTTCTAAATAAGTAGTAATCAAACAAATAACCAAGGATTTGAATAATTTAAGAAGTATGATTGAATCTAGAAATTTGTGTTGAAAATAGGTGAAGAGAAAATCTGAGAATGATCCATTATTTATAAGACAAAAGCCCAACGGCTCTTTCTGGACGCGGTTCCTTATTGGTGCATGCGGTTCCTTATCGATAAGGATCCGCATAGGCATTTAAGGAACCGTGGAGGTAGACTCCGCGCCCTTTTGTCTTTTAGTGGGGTAGTCACATCTAGTGTAATATTTATCCACAAAGGATATTCTTAAACCATATGGAATATGCCATTTATAAATTTTCAAATATTTAATTTAATAAAACATTTTCTTAAAAATAAAGTTTAATAAAAAACTTTGTCACATTTAATAAAACCTGAGTTTTAAGAAAACTTAAATCCTTGATCTCTTAATTAAGATGAAAATTTGTTTGTTCATACCCTAAGTGATAATGGTTGAAATGAAAAATACTTGAATTTAAGAATTTGTTTTTCGTTGTTTTCGTAAATGCTTGTTTTTATATACTGTCGTAATCAAAACAAAGCGAGACCGAAAAATGCAAGTAAAGTTTTTAGGCATCATTGCATTAACGCTACCTATATATTTCTATCGGCTAAAGCTATCTTTCAGAATAGATCCAACTTCAGACCATTCAGAATTTGAATTAGAAAGCATATTCGACCCCTCTACATATAAATGGTTAATTCAGGTTATATTCTATAACAATTGTGTTCTATGGAAACTGTCAGACTGTGTTGCGCCAGCCTGCAGGTGGTAAGGCAAGACTCACTGAGGGATGCACTTTCCGCACAAAGGGAGATTGATGGTTTTGTCTTTGTTTGATTTTAATCATGTCGAAGTAGAAGGTACCGTGAGGTTATTGTTTGCAAAACAAAGAGTAATGTTTTTAATGTTATTTTGACATTTCCTATGTATCATTAGAAGTTCAGAACTATAAACCAGTATATTTTAGAAACTAAGATCACAAATATTTTAAGAAGTAATCCAGTCTGGTTTTTATATTTGAAATTACTTTTTTCTTATTTTACATATTTAATAGAGTAGAATAACAATATGTTGTAACATGTTAGATCATAACAACTTTTTATATGTCGAATTAACTACTACAAGTACGTAATACTACATGTATGAAGGCCTATTTTATGGTTGTGGCGCACGACCTTCAAAATCCGCATAACGGCCATATCCATATGTCTTCAATGTATTTATTGTAACCAGAAGATCATACTAGAAAACAGATTAATTTTTTTTATAATAAACGACATCTTTATAATATTTCTTAATAAAAACACACTACATATTAAAACGCTTGCAGAAATGTACACTAAATTTGAGTTTAATTCAAGGTATTCACAGTATTTAGAACTACAAGAGAATTGATATTTGTATAAAAAAGTAAAAGGTACATATACTTAAGATTTCCTATTTTCATCTACTAAGTAGAGACATGAGGACATTTTTTAAATTTATTTTACTCGATAAGAACATATAATTTAAAATATATGTATAAACAATTTCGCATGTGCATGAATTTTATAACTAGTGTATAACAGATAAAAGTGATAAACTGAAAAAAAAAGTTTAAAAAAACGAACGATATCAATGGTCAATTAATACCTGTAAAAACACTTATCCTTTTACCACTTAATTATAATAATAACCAAGCCAAAACGTGTATTTTATGTCGTAAATGTCGGAATTATGCGTGGTTGTGTTTTTGTTGTGATTTAGGAGCAAAATGTGAAAAGGGAAGAAAACATGGGCTTTCACGGGCTTTTATAAAAAAAACACAAAAGACGAAGTCAAAAGATCAAGAGTGCAAAAAGAACGGAAGTCCAAGGCCAATTCTGAAGATTTATCGAAGAAAAAGTCTAAAGACGGAAGTTTAATGAAGTCGAAGAATTTAAAAGACGAAAAGACGATAAGAAAGAAGAAAGCATCAACACATGTTAATCCTCCTATAAATACCCTCCTAATGACACATTAGGAGGTGTTAGCTAATTTGACACATTAGTCTTTCCAATTTATTTTCATGCACTTTCATATTACCAATTTACTTTATTGTCTTTAATTTCAAGTTATTTCCAAGTAAGTTTTTAATTTGTGTTGTTGAATCTTTATTTTTAATCAAGTTTTTTAATTAATCTCTCATTCTACCTTTCTTGTTTTGCTTAATCTTTATACTTATTTGCTTATGGTTATGCTTATTTGATTGTTCCTTATGTTTTTATGTGTTAGATTGTGTTAGCTTATTGTTCTTATAGCTTATTGTGTGATTTTCTTAATTTTGATTAAGTGTTTTTAAAAGTTATTTTATAAAAAGTTGATTTTAAATATTTTTATTATTAAGTGTTTTTAAAAGTTTTTAAATTTTGGCTTATTTGCTTTTTCTTAAAATTATTTTGGTTAAGTTTTTAGTAAGTGCTTATTTGGTTTTTAGCTTATTTTCCTTGTTGCTTATTCTGTTTCTAATTCGGGTTGCCAAAACCCTAGTAATCCGAACTAGGTGTAGGATTTGCCTTTTCCCGAATTAGATTGGTATTTTACTTTTCCCGAACTACTTGCTAATGTTGTTTTCCCGAATTGCATGCTGATGCATTTTCCCGAATTAGGTGCATGATTCCTTTATTCCGACTTATTTGCAAAATAACATATTCCGAATTAAGTATCTGATTGGATTCCGAATTACATGTGGGCCACTTATTCCGAACTAGGTTTGGCATAACATAATCCGAATTAGGTCCTGGACTCTCATTCCGAATTACATGTGGTTCTCGTTTCCCGAACTAGCTGACGAATTCATATTCCGGATTAGGATCAGAACTTGTATTCTGGATTAGGTGTGAAAAGTGCATTCCAAATTAGAAGTTTGATCTATATTCCGATCTAAGTGTTGTTTACACATCCCGAACTAGGTAAGGAATTGTGTATTCCGACTTAGGTTTAGCATTGTGTTTCCTGAATTAGGTTTAGTTCTTGTTTTTAGTTTAGTTTTTTAAATGTTATTTTTCCCGCCATTTTCTTTATGCTTTATTTTTATTTTTTTTATCTTAAAGTCATTTAAAGTTTGCATTTTTATTTAAGTTTTCAAATTTACTTTTTAAGCTTTAACTTCTCGTCATTTAATTAATTTACTTTTAAAGTCTTAATTTTTCACCATTTACTTTTTAATCACTTTTAGCTTTACTTACTTTGCCATTTATGTTCAAGTTTGCATTTCCACTTTACTCAACACACCCATATTATTTTTACCCACCAAGAACAATTGAGTCGCACAATTAATCATTAGTCAATTCGATTAGACATAATTCAAAGAACAATTTTTAATCTAGTAAAATCTAGTTATTAAAATAGCGCCGCTGCCGGCTCTTTTCGTGAAGATTAACGATTTTCTGTGAGAGACGCGTTGGATTTTAGGATCCGTTCACTCGTAAACGTTATTTTTCTTGCTTAAAAATTTTCAAAAAATCCATAAAAATTAAAAAATTTCAAAAAAATCCAAAAACATTTAAAAATCATAAAAAGCATTTCTTTTTCAATGTTTTGCACCAAAAAGATTTTATTTTTACACGTAAATATATTTCTTCTATTTCGTTGCTATCTTTTTCTTTTGCAGGTGTATGTGTACTCGCTCGTCGTCTTATTCTGAGCCCGAGACTCTTGAAGACTTAGACATGACCGGTGTACACAACAATAATAACCCACCTCACCTCAACATGAATAATAACAACCATCTTCCTCAACCAGACCTTCGTACAATGGAAGAGCTTTGTCAACCAACAATGAATGGACGCGGAGGACCGATTGCGCCGATGCAAATCACGGCTCCAGAGTTTTCATTGAAGCATCACATGATCCAACAAGTTCAAAACACTTGTCCATTTCGCGGATTACCGGATGATGATGCCAACAAACACCTCGACAAATTCATTACCGTCACTCAAAGCATGAAATTGCCCGGTGTTACCATGGATTTTCTTCGCCTTCATCTATTTCCACACACTTTATCCTACCATGCCAAAAAACGGTTTGATCGTCTTCCTAAGAATTCAATTCATACATGGGTAGAGATGACTCAACGCTTTTTGTCGCGCTACTTTCCACCATCCATGGTCACGAGCCTTCGGAATTAAATCAGTGGTTTCACACAAGAACCTGATGAATCACTTTTCGATGCTTGGGAACGTTATAATGTTTTGATCGATCGATGTCCTAATCATAATATGCTCCCCGTCACCTTAATTGATACTTTCTACAACGGTTTAACTTTTCGTGATCGTGGTACGATTAATGCAGCCGTCGGTGGCACATTTATGAAAAGAAGACCCGAGGAGTGTAGAGAGCTTATAGAGAACATGACTACTCATCACAAAAATTGGGATTCATCCGCATCTTCAAGGAATAACCCGAGAGTCAATGTTTCTTCTACTTTATCAAACCCCGAGATGACCGAACTCACCCGCATGATGGCCGAAATGAACAAAAATATCCAACTCATGGCTATGAATCAACTACAACAAGTTAAAGTTGTAGCACTTTCTTGTGAGACTTGCGGCGGTCCTCATTCATACACTGATTTTCCTTCTACTTATGACAATCCGGAAAACGTGTATGCGGCTCATGGTAACTATTCAACGGAAAGCTATCAAGCCCGACCGCAAGGTGATCGTAACTTGCTAAGTTATCGTTCCAACAACTTTCTTTCACCCGGTTTTTCTCCTCAAAACCACAACCCAAACAACTTCAATAGAAGCAATCCAAACCCACTTCGAGCTTCTACTCCATATCACCCACCCGCTCCCCAAGCTCCACCCATCACTCAACCCACGACATATAACCATAATGTTGAAACTTTCATGAGGATCCAAGGAGAGGTAGTTAAGAATCTTCAAAGCCAAATCATCAACTTGAAAGGAGATATCACTAAACAAGGGAATGATATTCGAACCGAGCTTAGACATGATATGCAAAATTCTTTGAGTAATCAAACGAACGATTTGAGGAATATGATGGCTAGTTTCTTTCAAAGTACTAAACCCTCTACTTCGGGCTCTCTTCCTTCGAATACCGTCACCAACCCAAGAGCGAATGTGAGTGCTATTACTACACGCAGTGGAACAACTCTAGTAGGACCATCTACCCCTCCCTCAGTTACTCCATCTACACCTCTTCCACCCCTCTTTATTCCTCCTACTTCCACGCCTAGTACTAGTTCTCCATTATCGTCTCCACCTCTTAATGCAGAAGTACCCAAGAAGAACCCTTCACCAACCCCGCCTTCCACCTCTAAACCTGCTACTTCTAAACCTTCAACATCTCAACCTTCACCTTCTACACCTACACCTCCTAAACCCAATATTCCTTATCCATCTCGGTTAGACAAGTGCAAATTGCTCACTAAAGAGGATGCTCAAGTTACTTCCTTTTTGAAGACTATCTCCCAACTGAATTTCAACATTAGCCTCGTTGAAGCACTTGTCCAAATGTCGAAATTTGTGAAAGCATTCAAGGAATTGCTTAGTAAGAAGGAGAAGATGGCCGAGTTTGTTAATACTCGATTAAATGAGAATTGTTTTGTAGTCCTTCTTAAAGAATTTCCGAAAAAACTTGGAGATCCCGGTCGTTTTGTGCTACCATGTACTTTTAACCAACCCGAAGAATTTACTACCTTAGCCGATCTCCGGGCAAGTATTAATTTGATGCCATTAAGTGTTTGGAAAAAGTTATCATTACCCGATCTTACACCAACAAAGATGACTCGTGAGCTAGCAAATCGAACTCTCACTTACCCCGTTGGTATTGCCGAAGATGTGTTTGTTAAAGTTGGTACCTTCACTTTTCTGGTTGATTTTGTTGTTGTTGATTATGAAATGGACCCTTGTATTCCGTTAATACTTGGACGGCCATTCTTGAGAACCGGAAAAGCTTTAGTCGATTGCCGAAGGTGAACTCATTCTAAGAGTCGGGAATGATGCACAAGTGTTTAAAATGGGGAAGATTACAAACAAATCCAATGGAAGAGAATCGGAGAATATGATTAATGTGCTTCAAGACGAGCTTGATACAACTCCTTTGGAAAGTACAAAGCTTGATGATTTTGTCGTCTACAACAATCCTCTTTTTAAGCCTATCTATGATAATCCACTTTTTCAAGAAAATGTGGAAGATTCTGAAGATCCTCTCTTCAATTTGGATTCCCCACCAATATATGATGCTCCACCAATCTATGATGATGATTATAGTTCCGATGTGGATGATTATGATGATTTTGTTTCAGAGTATAAAGACATGCCACCATATGATGATTTTGATGATATTGATACTCTTTCGAGTGATTCTTCAAATGATGACCTTGTTCCTACTTTTGATGAAGATCCTCCACCAACAATGCTTGATACTTTGGACAATTACTCATTTGAGGAAGATTTTTCTACTTTTCTCAATACATACTTCTCCAATGAGAATGATTCTCCTCCTTTGGACTTTGATTATGATCTTTATCCTCCTTCGGATATGAAGAAATCCGTTTCAAAGGAGAAGAAGCCGGATGAAACCGATATCCGTAGTACCTATGTCTTGACACCTCTTTATCCACCTTCTGAGGATGAGATTGTGAGATTTATGAGCGGCTCTTCTTCAAATTCTACTGACCCTGAGTCTTATTTTCCCCTAAAGGAAACGGTGTTCGGTCCGGGTATTACAATTCTTCAGCCATCTCAGTATCCATCTGATGAAATAAAAGGAAAGATTTTTGGAACTTGTGGAGATATGCTTGCACTTCATCCTACGTTCTACCACCGTGCTCAACAACTGCTTAAGGGAACCTTGCCTACTCTTCTTTGGCTTGCCTTGTTCACCTTAAGCTTGTGCTACTTAATGGATGAAAACCATGTATTTGATCCCGGTGGATGTGTTTCAAGCTTCTTACTATGCTAATCAAGGTCGAGTCAGGCTCACGACTCGGTGAACAAAAACAAGCGCTTCTCGGGAGGCAACCCGAGTATCTATCCTTTTATTCCGTTTTTATAATAAGTGTAGGGGGAGACCCTAGTATGCGTTTTTTGGTTTCTTTCTTATCATGTGCAGGGATTCGAGCTTTTAAAGATCCATTCTTGATGACTTTTGATGACTTTTGACGACCCGTGATTCTATGTTCCCATCTTCCCGGTTCTATCCTAAACTCTTGATTCACTATTTTATATTCTTCAATATTAAAATAGGAATAACTTTAGTTGTCTATTCCTTAGCGAGATTTAAACAACATGCACAACGTCCTAAGTGTAGGGGAGTTTACTCCCACATGCTTAAACATTGAGGACAATGTTTATATTAAGTGTAGGGGGACTTCTATCGAAGTTAAGTGGGTTTTTTCATGTATTTGTCCTCATTTTAACCGGAAAATTGGTTTTTCGACATTTTTCAAAATTTTTAATCTATTTTGGCCTAGTTGTATTTCCTTTTATTATCTTTATTTTCTTTCATTACTAGAATAAATTTTAATAAATGGTTTTAATAAGTTTAAATATCTTAGATATATTAGGCCCGTCATGAATCTTTTGACTCAACCCGAGTTTACTTATCCAAGTTTACTCTAGCTAGTATCATTAACGTGTTTAAGTCAAGTTTTGCTAGGCTTTTATATAGGGAACTTTAAAACGCGAAAGTCTTAACTCTTACGAGTTAAGAACAAGAACTTTTCGCAAGTTCCTATAATTGATCCTAGAAAGTCGTTTATCAAGGGAACTTTAAAACGCAAATTCTAAACTTGAAAAAGTCTAAGAAGATGCAAGATTCCATAGATGACTTGAAACCCCAAAACTTTGATTTAATAGGCTAAGCATCCACGAGTCTCACTCCTTGAGATTTTAAATTGTGGAGAACTAGAGATGATAGAGTCAATTATAAGTTTGGTATTCTTTCATGAATTTATGTGAGTTAATTATGAGTTTTTTCTCCCATCGCTTGTTAATAAATTTAATTGCAATAAGTAAGGTTGTACGATTTGAAAAGTTACCTAGCTTCTAGCCCAAGATCGTTTAAAAGTTGCTCGGTATTAATTAGAGTTCATAGCCAAGGCATAACTTATTGAAGCGGGATGCGAAGATTGGCGAGTCCGAAAAGGTCCAAACAAGACATGAGGGCTACATTTTGTTGCTAAATATCCTAAGTGATGTGAAGAATCATTTATCAAAAATCAATATGAAGGATCGAGACACACGACGAAAAGCAAATACTCCCCTAAATATCATGGATAAGTCTATCCGAAAAGACCCTAGCAAGGTCTGAGGATAAATAGATCCAAGTTCTAAAAGGAGGCGGATCGTTGTATATCAAAATCCCAAATAAAGATTGGAGAAAAATGAAGAAGTCGTGGTCCAAGTATGAAAAATCTCTCAAAACTTCAAGTGAAGAAATTCCTATTATGAAGAGAAGACCGTTATTTCATGAACGTCTCTCAAGATTTGAAGTATGAAGTCAATGCCAAATATCGATCCGAGAAAGGTCTCAAATCGTAAAGCGAGTTATGCCAAGATATGAACTTTATGAGGTCCCGAGAAGCAGTTTTAAAATATTTTGTCCTTTAGCTAACTATTGATTAAATCGTCCTACTTTATTTTCGGCCTAAATAAACTATCGAAATAAGTCAACAATGCATCCTCGTGATCATTCAAGACAACAATAAAATATAAGAGATACACCTAGGAATAAGGGAGTCTAAGTGAATAATTGGGCCACATGAGTGAGTGTTAATCTGCTAACTTATAATAACAATGATCTCGTTTTTAAGCTTGGTGAAACTTGAGGGTGATAAACATTCATGACAATCCAAAGCCCTAATGTAAGTCTTCGATCTCTTTACTTGTTTTCTACCTTCAAATATTTTGTTATCTTCTATTTTTTTACGTTTCCTTAATGTCTTGTGTTCAAATAAAGGCCAAGGTAGGTTAATTAGGATGAAAATGTAAATCTTGCTTTGTAACTAATGCATTGCATGAGGGCGTTGCAATGGTCAAGTGTAGGGGATTTAATAAGTGTGAAAACACTTATCCTTTTACCACTTAATTATAATAATAACCAAGCTAAAACGTGTATTTTATGTCGTAAATGTCGGAATTATGCGTGGTTTGTGTTTTTGTTGTGATTTAGGACCAAAATGTGAAAAGGGAAGAAAACATGGGCTTTCACGGGCTTTTATTCGAGAAAAGGACAAAAGACGAAGTCAAAAGATCAAGAGTGCAAAAAGAACGGAAGTCCAAGGCCTATTCTAAAGATTTATCGAAGAAAAAGTCTAAAGACGGAAGTTTAATGAAGTCGAAGAATTTAAAAGATGAAAAGACGAGAAGAAATAAGAAAGGATCAACACATGTTAATCCTCCTATTAATACCCTCCTAATGACACATTAGGAGGTGTTAGCTAATTTGACACATTAGTCTTTCCAATTTATTTTCATGCACTTTGATATTGTCAACTTACTTTATTATCTTTAATTTCAAGTTATTTCCAAGTAAGTTTTTAATTTGTGTTGTTGAATCTTTATTTTTAATCAAGTTTTTTAATTAATCTCTCATTCTACCTTTCTTGTTTTGCTTAATCTTTATGCTTATTTGCTTATGGTTATGCTTATTTGATTGTTCTTTATGTTTTATGTGTTAGATTGTGTTAGCTTATTGTTCTTATAGCTTATTGTGTGCTTTTCTTAATTTTGATTAAGTGTTTTTTTAAGTTATTTTATAAAAAGTCGATTTTAAATATTTTTATTATTAAGTGTTTTTAAAAGTTTTTAAATTTTGGCTTATTTGCTTTTTCTTAAAATTATTTTGGTTAAGTTTTTAATAAGTGCTTATTTGGTTTTTAGCTTATTTTCCTTGTTGCTTATTCTGTTTCTAATTCGGGTTGCCAAAACCCTAGTAATCCGAACTAGGTGTAGGATTTTCCTTTTCCCGAATTAGATTGGTATTTTACTTTTCCCGAACTACTTGCTAATGTTGTTTTCCCGAATTGCATGTTGATGCATTTTCCCGAATTAGGTGCATGATTCCTTTATTCTGACTTATTTGCAAAATAACATATTCCGAATTAAGTATCTGATTGGATTCCGAATTGCATGTGGGCCACTTATTCCGAACTAGGTTTGGCATAACATAATCCGAATTAGGTCCTGAACTCTCATTCCGAATTACATGTGGTTCTCGTTTCCCGAACTAGGTGACGAATTCATATTCCGGATTAGGATCAGAACTTGTATTCCGGATTAGGTGTAAAAAGTGCATTCCGAATTAGGAGTTTGATCTATATTCCGATCTAAGTGCTGTTTACACATCCCGAACTAGGTAAGGAATTGTGTATCCGACTTAGGTTTAGCATTGTGTTTCCCGAATTAGGTTTAGTTCTTGTTTTTAGTTTAGTTTTTAAATGCTATTTTTTCCGCCATTTTGTTTATGCTTTATTTTTAATTGTTTTATCTTAAAGTCATTTAAAGTTTGCATTTTTATTTAAGTTTTCAAATTTACTTTTTAAGCTTTAACTTCTCGTCATTTAATTAATTTACTTTTAAAGTCTTAATTTTTCACCATTTACTTTTTAATCACTTTTAGCTTTACTTACTTTGCCATTTACGTTAAAGTTTGAATTTCCACTTTACTCAATGACACCCATATTATTTTTACCCACCAAGAACAACTGAGTCGCACAATTAACCAGTAATCAATTCGATTAGACATAATTCAAAGAACAATTTTTAATCTAGTAAAATCTAGTTATTAGTGGAGGAGTTGTTTGGATTGTTGATTGATGGAAAACCCGCATGAAATACATGAAGACATTAAATACACGAAAATACGGATTAATTAAAACTTTATCATTTATTTAATACACGACAGTATCATGAACATTAAATAAATAACGACATTTATTACGTATAATTATTTTTTTAATGACAAGTATTTATGTAAATAAATAATCACGACACGATAAAACACGAACTTAAGTCACGGATATTAATACACGGAAATTAGTAAAACATGAAAACACAAACATAATATGAGGGGCTGTTTTGGCCGGTTTTAAAGAAGAAAACAAGAAAAGGTCCAAGCCCCGCCCGTTATGAAAATTTAACAACAACATGGGTTATTCTTTTCTTTCATTTTCAAGTTTACAAAATAAACAAATTTATGGTTTGTGTTGTGTGTCTTGTCCGCCGGAACAAAAGCAAAAAGGAGAGGAGAAATTTTTTTTTTATCTTTGTTATTCGGATTGTGTGTTCATGTTGGCTTGTTCTAAGATCACATAGGTTCGGTAATCTTCTTTTCCTTTCTTTTATTTATTTAATCATGATTTGTATCAATTAAGTGATTAAGCATGTGTTGTAATCATTAAAATACGGGATTAGATCGGGTTTTGTTTTGGTTGAGCATGAGAACCGAGAACCCCTCCCAAAGGGATGCTCTCGGTGGGGTATACGGTCGGCCAGCCGAGACTCAATGATCTCGGTGTCTGTGTTGTTCAAGCAGCCACAAGGTAGCAGGCCAGCAGGGGGTGTTTGTTTCAGACGGTGAAAACCGAGAGCTGGGCTCTCGGTGGGAACTCGTTGACAGACAGTGGCTATGCCGTTGTTGTCGGTGGGACAGGACTGAGAACAGGGGGAACCGACTGCTGTCGGTGGGCAGACCAAACAGTCAGTGGCTGTTTCGGCTAGTCAGCGACTAAGCCACAAGCTGCGGCTAAGGGGGTGTTTGGTTGGTGTTATAGACGAGACCTTTTCGTCTCGGTTGACGTTGAAGTTTGGCTCGGTTAAACCGAGAGGGCACGGGGTGTTTGGGATATTATTTAATCGGCTTATTAATCAATTCGGGCTTATTTTTTTAAATATGAACTTATTAAATCGCCGGCTTATCTAAATCATGGAATATTGTGAACCGGTTTAGTCCGACATATTTTTTTAGACTTATTAAGATTGGCTAAATTACGACTTGTTTAAAATGGAACTTAATTAACACGGACTTATTATAATTAAATTATCTATCATGTACAAGGCTTAATGTATGCTTAATTTTATTCATGACATATTATAATCTGTAATTAATTATAAAATACATGGCATGTTATCATTTAATATTTAATTATAATTCATGACGTAATATTATTTATAGTTAATTATAATTCATGATATATTATTAATTAATAACCAAGTATAAGACATGACAAATTATTAATTAATAATTAGTTATGACATGTTAAAGTATTTGTTGTCCCTAAAAATATGATGATAGATGAAGGAAATGAGATGGAAAAGATATGAATTTTAGAGAGAGAAAGTAGAGAGAGATGTTTAACTTGTGAAATTAGATTTAGAATAATGAGATCATCCACCCTCCTAACATGCTAGGAGGGTACTTATATAGTCCACCCACATGCGGGCTCTCTAATGGACTATATATCTTTTGGGTCGGGCTTGAATAAATGCTTAGTACCTTGAAAGAGGCCTTTTAAGCTAACCATCAAGCCCGTAATGTCACGACTATTTTAACTAACTATTACAACGTTCTAATAAATATTACAATATAAACTTATGACCGAACATTCTTGTTTGACTCAAGATTTTGAGGCTAACAATCTCCCCCAATGTGAGGTCATTCCTCTTCGATATTTGGAGTTTTATGGGGATTATGAATTTCGTCATAAATGAGTCTTGAACGTGTAATAGTAGTGTTGTTCCTTCATGCTGTGATCTTTGAGCCTTTGTTGTTGTCTTTCGACATTGTATTTAAACTTGAGATCTTCAAATTTTCCTTGACTTGTCTTTGCCATCTTGCGATCTTGTGTCTTTATCCATATGCTCATACTTTGCAAAATCTTAAAAGCTTGCTAACAATCTCCTTTGAATAGAGGTCATTCCTCTACATTAATTGTTAAGGAAGATTTTAATCATCAGAATTGTGGAAGTCTTTAGCTTTCTTGATTGTTGAATGTCTTTGGGCATGAGTATGTGGTTTTGAATCTTTGACTTTGCTGAGTACACCGTAACGCCACCTTCTCGAGACAAAACATAGACAAGGACTGAATGGCTTTGACATTCGTCCTAAATAGGTAGCGTTTTACCTCCGGTCGGTGAAGACCGTTACACGATATTAAATATCGTACCTGTGATTAGGTAGATTCAATTAAGAATCTCCTTGACAGGGTTTCGCGGCAGTACTAGTCGTTCTCTTTACTCGACCGTCTCAAAGCAAGACTGCGAACATAAAGAGTGAATCAATTAGAAAATATCCGCTTGATTAAAGTCGTCAATTCAAATTCCTGGAACAAGTTTGATTCTTTAAGAATCTTACCATTGTTGCTTTCCAGTTGACACAAGCTTGATTCATAAGAATCTCACAAGTTACCTACCGTAGCGCTGTTTGATGTTGACGCTAGAAGGATTTCCATTCATCACTGTGAATATTAATAAATATCACTCTGAATGTTCTTGCAAGACCATAAAGATATTGCGTAGAAACCTGAAACGAGTTTGAATCAATTTAGAATCAAACCACTGTTGCTTTTAAGTTTTACATATGTTCAATTCATAAAAAATCTTACACATGACCTACCGTAGTGCTATTTGATGTTTACACTGGAAGGATTTCCACTCTTCATTGTGAATACTAGGTAGTATCACTCTTTGTGTTCTAGCAATATCGAAAGGATATAGCGTAGGACTCTCTTGATCTTCATCCGTGTGTCCTAACGAGATTTGATTGATATCTTGGCTCTAGACTCGATTTGTGAACTTTTAGTAGTCGAAGGCTGGAGCAGATGCCACCTATTCAATATCAACTATCTCGGAGTGAGAAAGTTAATAGAAGTCGTGTTGATCTCCATGACAGTAAAACAAACTTCTTTTGAGAGAAGCCTGAGTCAGCTGGGGAGGGGTTGTGCATTACATCACTGGGTCCATGATGCGTTGTCTTCATGGTGTGTTGACCCGGTTTCTGCCTAAGTTGTATGGAGGGATTCTTTGTTTACACCCTTTATCCTTACATTTTTTTTTCATTCTTCAACCCCTTCAATGCTTACCAAGACATCATTACTAGCACCTTGTTTTGATTGTTCCAGTGCTAGCATCAGTACTTAGTCGGCATTAAACTTCGTTCACATTCTACTCCATCTTTCCTAAGGACTTCTAATAATCTATTGGATTGTCCCTGGGAAGATCCCTCCGGTTCTGGTTGGATCATAGGCTTAAACCTAACCACCCTTTTGACACTAATAACGTCGTGAATTAAAGATGTTGTGGGTATTTGATCGTAACCATGAGTGCTTGAGTCTGTAGATCACATTTTAACCACATTTTCTCCCCTATTCTAATATATAAAATCGATTGATATTAGAGATACCAAATTTGATTAAAATATATTGTGAAAAATAGCCTTGAAAAACTTTCAAGAGAAAAATGTGTCAACCATAGCATGAATTTAGAACGCTGCCCCTAAAAAGTTGATCCAATGGAATTGTAATTACTAGGATATGATCCACATTAAACTTTTGAGGATAGGAGTTGTTGAACATACAATTTTTGAAAGATTTTGAATATCATTGAGAAATTCTTGAAAAAATTATGTTCAACGCTTTTTGAAAAAATCAATTCTTTTTGGCGAAAAGGTTTTTCTAAAGCATAAACTTGAGTTCATAGACTTTGAATGTCTTGACGAATCCACTCAAGTGTAAGAAGATTTAACTTCTTTTGCTAAGGGTAAGGGCACGAAAGCGTACACTCCCCCGTGAATTTAGATCCGGGTTGCAATCTGAAAGTGATTACAAGCGATTGTGTTGAGCTTAAAACGTTGAATGTTTTGTGACAAGCTCAACCCAAGATAGATTGCTCTACCCGTTGTTAGAAATATTGTCCAAAATAGACATTTTCCTTTATTAAAAATAGAAATGACATGTTTTGAAAAATATTTACAACTATCATTCGAGCTTTATATACACACCCGTGTCGTTATTGAGCGACATTTCTAGGTACGTCCATATTATCGATACTGAAAGACATGTCGAGAAGAATATTTTTGGTATTTTGAAAGTTTTTCCATTTTTTATTTTGTTTTTCTAATGATATTTACATTTTATTTTATTTTTGTGTTTTCTCAAGTTTTTCGAAAATAATCCAAAGTAGATTTTTGTACAACATAAGAAGGTGATATAGAATGTACAGTAGTGGAACCCTTTGAAGAAGGAGAAGTGGGTTCAGAATCCGCTGTTGTACCTGCAATGAAAGAAGAAGAGTTTGCAGAAATACTAGTGTTAGGAGTAACAAATTCATTGTCTATATTCAGAACACCCGCATTAGTGCTGGAGCAGGTTTCAACACTCTTCTCTGTGGGAATCCACTTATTACCAACTTCTTTGAAGATCCTACCCGTTGGTTTCCACTGAAGACTAGATTTAGGAGTAGTTTTCTCTTGCACAACAGAAGACTTCTTTGGAGAGAAACTATGTCCTTTTTTAATCCACTTTTCAGATTTGTTGTTATTGTTTTTCTTTGCGACGGGTTTGTATCTCCTTGTTGTCTTATGGGATTCTGTATTCGATCTCCGTTCAAAGAAACGAGATTTGACCTCATAGAGGTTGTAGAAACTAGAAGGGGGGTTGAATAGTTTCTCTTCGATTGGCAACCAAATTAAAATTACTTTAAATTTGGTTTGTATCAAAACTATTTTTTGCTTGAAGCTAAGTTGCATAATGATTAGATTCAATTCAAAATGCACTAGCAAAGATAATAGGTAAGTATAATGATAATGAAATAAGTAAAGAGTAAGGAAGGAAACAACCTAGTGGGGAGACACCAAGATTTATAGTGGTTCGACAGCGAGGCTCTATCCTCGTTTCTACTCCAGTCCTCGAGTACACCTACTCGAGATTTCCACTATATCCACAAGCTCCATTCTCGGCGGAGAAAACCTTACATCGTTGCTTACATTATTTTCCGACACTAAGCTAAATGTCGAGACCTAATCTTTAGCTAGGACCAATCTACACAACGTTGCCTACTTCACAATTTAATGACACAAGGCTAGATGTCGAGTTCTAATCTCAAGGTAGAACCAATCTTCACGACGTTGCCTACTTCACCATTTTACGACACAAGGCTAGATGTCGAGTTCTAATCCAAAGCTAGAACCAATCTTCACGACTCTTCACTTTGAAGCTAAGTGAGAACTTCACACAACACAACTACTAATCACTTTCAAGTATAGTGAGAACTCACAAGACACAACCACATCACTTTATAGTTTAGTGAGAACTACTAATCAAATCTATTACAACTCAACTAGACTTATCCAAGTACACACATGTAGCTTGGATTTACACAACACAAATCCAAGCAAACACATATGCAATGGATGTACACAACAAATCCAAGTATTCATAAATAACTTGGATGAACACAACTAGTCCAAGTATTCATAAATACAATGGATTGACATAAAACAAAAAGGGTATCATGATGAATATGACTAGCTCATAGATTCATCTTTATCACAACACTAGTGAGTGAGTGATCTTTTCATTGGACAAGGTAAAGGAGGGGATCAAGAGGATAATCATATGTAAACATTCTTAACACTTTAAGTGATCATTTTCTAATGATTATGCTATAGAAAAGAGAAAGGGGGCTGAGAAAAACGTCCAAGAGGCTTGTTGGAAAATGAGATTTGACCCACTATTTAAAGGAGACAAAGTATAACGGATATATGACGGCTATCTGAGCTCGGTACCTTATCTAGCCCGGCGGTTCCATATCGCTAGGGAACCGCCTAACTACTTAAGGTACCGCCCCTAGAGTACGCTCCGTTTTTTTGTCTTTTAGTGGGGTGGGAATATCTTAGGTATTTGAAGCCTTCAAAGGATATTCTAATAGCATATAGAATATGCTATTTTCAAATTTTCATTTTCCATTTTAATAAAACATTTTCTAAAAAAGAAAGTTTATTAAAAAGTCTTTTGTCATATTAACAAAAGTGAGTTTTAAGGATAATCATTTTGATGATCACTAAGTATGATTAAGAAAGGTTAGTGATATGATTATTACCTTGATGATAGTGTTAGTTAAATAATTCGTTTTGTGTTTTACACTAAATGTGTTGTATAGTTTGTCGTTATCAAAACTAAGAAAGATTAGTTAACACTAATAATGTTTTTAGGCATCACTTGCATTAACAATATCCCCCTTTTTGATTACGACAAACGATAAACTCATTTACGTAGAAACATAAAATATCGAATTATTAACGAGTTTATCACTATCATTTCTCCCCCTTTGTCGTAGCAAAAAGGTTAGCACAAGTCTTTTGAAGAGAATCGGACTTTGCTAGTAGCTCCCCCTTGGTGGTTGCTCCCCCTTGCTTGGGACACCAAGTTTGTGAGCTAAGGTGACATGCTACACAAAGGTTAGTAGAAAGGAAAGAAACACCAATGTATATATGATCACTACCTACTAAGTAACTTGAGAGGGAGAGAGAGAAGAAATCTCAAATTAGAAGCAAGTATTTTGCTAAGTTTGTCCAAAAAGGTAATTGACAAAATCAAACTTCAATCCAATGAAGATGATAAGCTTGTCAATGGGTTAAAGTTTAGAATTGATGGAATCACCCATAAGCAATTGTAAAAATTAACCATGATCAACTCAAAATAGAACTAAATGGATAACACATAAAGGTTACATAATAGAAAAGACACAACAAAGTAGATAGTTATACACACAATATGAGTATCTAAAGCAAAAGATATAGAAAATAAACCACAAAGCATGAGCTATTCTAATAGTGATAATTTTCCAAGATTGCTTAAAAATTAAAAGACTCTAAAACAACTAAAGTGATAAGTAATTTAGTTGGAAAAATAAGACGACGATGCATCATTCGAAGTTTTGTCCACCGGGACGAAAACTTGGATAGGAGGTCGAGTGAGGAGGAATTCAATGAAATTTAACTTCTCATATACATGAGCAAGTTCAATTTGTTGAAATCGACAACAAGCACACGAGGATCCATGATGCAACACAAATCGTTTGATGGGGGTAGGGCATCAAACTTAGGGTTTGGTGGTGGAGGGGTAATGGGGTAGGAAATGTTTTCACAATGCCTTGTGAGGTTTGGGAAGGTTGAAAGGTCATTGAGTTGAGGGGTGTTGAAGGATTGAGGTGGTGGAGGAACATTTTCTTTTGCTCCGGTGATGGGGTTAATGGTATAAGTCTCATTCTAATACTTGATTGGAGAGAAGGTAGGGTTTCTGGGTGGTTTGGAAGAAGATGGTTCGTTCTTCTTAACCCAGATAGGTCGATCCGAGATTTTTGGTTTCTATGAAAGCTTGGATGAGGAAGCTTTGGGTGAGTGGGGTTGTGACAAAGAAATGTCAAGGTTAGGAATGGAGGAGTTAGGCATTGTGAGAGTGTGAGAATGAAATCTCAAGGTTGTGTGAGAATGAATTCTCAAGGTTGGGAAGGTGTGAGAATGAAATCTCAAGGTTGTGTGAGAATGAATTCTCAAGGTTGGGAGGGTGTGAGAATGAAATCTCAAGGTTGGGGTATAAGTAGAATGTAATCAAAGTAAGAATTTGAATACAAAAAGTGGAGTGTCAAGGAATGTTTAGTGAATTTGAGTAAACAATGAATCTTGACAAGGTATAGGGTTTTAAAAGTTTTGACAAAAAAATCGTCAAAAATTGATTTCTGTCCGCGGTACCTTAAAGGGACCGGCGGTTCCTTATTACATAAGGAACCGCGCGACTTTTAGTGAGCCGCGTCCAATGGACATGAAACCATGTTTTACCAGGGTTTTGGGAAAAACTAAGACTTTTTCAAAAAGTTGCAAATCTTGGAATTTTACCTCTATTAGCACCAAATTATGCTAGGATTGCATAAAGCAACACATTCACAAAGAATGTCTTCAAAAAAGGTGACAAAATATTTGAATATCATTTTGAACCAATTTTAGTCAAGTTTTTAGAGGTTGTGATAGATTTAGGTTCAATTTTAATTTCAAATTAAAGTTGATTAATGTGCACATAAGGATAGAAACACACAAAGCTAAATCCATAGATCAACATCATGAAACACACATGAAGGAAGCAACTACAATGACAAATAAAAAAGAAAGACAACTAACTATTACAAAGCTATCTTAACATTAGATCTAGATTAGTAGTCTTCTTTGGCTTGGTTTTGTTGAAACCCATTTATTTAGAAAACTTCATCATTCATCTCCTAGGAGGAGGCATGGAGAACAAGGCAAGCAAGAACTCTTGCAACCTCCTATGTAGTCCAAACATTTCCATCCTAAGGTTATGGATGATGTAGTGGTTGTAAAGACAACATGGACAATTAGGACCATGTGTTTCTTGAAACCCATAGTATGGATCACCCAAAAGGAGGGAAAGTGGAACACCTAAAATTGGAATGTTTGAGTTGGGTGGAGGTGGAGGAGGCATGTTCTCCAAGGGTGATGTGGGTGAGAGTGGAGGCATGTTCCCCAAAGGGGAAATGGATGAGTGTGGAGGTATGTTCTCCAAGGTTGGTGAAATGGGTGAGTTAGGAGGGGTAAATGGTGAAGTCACCAAGGTGTCATCAAAGTCATTCACAAAAGGAATGCTTTGAATAGGTTGGGGTTGTGTGGTCACATCCAAGGGTGCACTTGGAGTGAAGGGTGAAGAGAGCTCATTCATTCTTGAGTTGAATGAAGAGGAGGTAGAACCAATGGAGTGGTTAGTACCATGGGTGGATGTTGTCTTGCATGGTGCAAGGGGTGGTGAAGGTGATGAGGAAAGGAGGATTGGAACCATCTCATTTTTGGGTGTGTGAAAGGGTGATGAGTTAGGCTTGGGTACCTTAATCCTAATATTAAGTGTTTTCCTTGGGGTGTTTGAGGTTTTTGTAGAAACCATGGTTGACAAGGATGGTTTAAGGGTTAGGGAAGGATGTTTTGATGTGTGAAGAACATGACTAACAAGGTGGGTTTAAATGGGTGAGGGGATGATCCAAACTAGTAAAGGGTTAAAATCATTTTAGGTGAATAATGAATTTAGGTAACCTAGTTTAGGAAATATGTAGGTTTTTGTAAAGAATCATGCAAAGTTTACACATATTAAAGAAAATAGTGTAAAGCAAAAGATTCTGTCGGACACAGTGGCGGCGGTTCCTTATCTAGGACCGGCGGTTCCTTATCGATAAGGATCCGCGGGTCGATATGGAACCGCGACCAGAGGTCTTTCAAAGTTTCACATCCCAAATTTTGGTTAACCCAGATTTTTACCAAAGGATTCACAAGCCAAAGTTAACTACTGATCAAAATCTAAGAAGCTAACTATCATAAGGCATGCACAAAGCTATGTAAATTACAAACATAATGGCATAAACAATATTTAGGATCAAAATAAATAACAATCCAAACATGTAGCATAAGTTAATACACATCCAAGAAAAAAAATTGTTCAACATTACATGTTTACCAACATGTATTCTTTGAAATACTTCAAAGCTTTCACCTTCTCTTTTTACCCAATCCCCTAATCATATTCCCCAAATACTTGAATCCCTTCCTTGACTCAACTCGATGTTCATGTAATTCACCTCTAGTCCTGAGATTTTCACGGTAGAGATGCTCCATGTTAAGATCTTCCGGTACTTCACTAGAGGAGTAATAAGGTGGGGGAGCTAAGTCTTCAAGTCCATCCACGAATGAGTTTGAGGATGGGTGGGAATTACTCGAAGAGTTGAAGTGAGAACTAGTACCTATGCCATCACCATCACTTGTTGGCATGTCCATGTCCTCATCATCCATCTCTTGATGATCGGATTTTCACGATCCTCGATCACTTCTTGTCTTTCTTGCATATGCCTCTTGAATAGGCAACATAACCCGATGAACCGGGTAGAAGTGAGAAAGATCGAGGTGGGGAAAATCATGAGCAACCCTTTTGAAAAGGCGAGTAAGAAGCATAGCACAGGGAAGGTTTGTTTGGGCTTTGAAAGAGCATAATTGATTCGTTCAGCGATATAGAATGCCAAATTGTACTTGGTGGATGTAAAGATGCAACTCAACATATGCACCATACAAGCCGGGATATGATCTCGGTTTCCACCAAGACAAAAGACATTCTTCCTAAGGATATTTTCCCATTGGACCATAAAATCCTTTAGGTCGCTAGAGAGCACTTCATATCGATTCACATTTCGTACATTTGAATGAAGGCTTCTCACAACGTTTCCATCACGCACTTTCAAAATGATATCAAGGATGAACTCTAGATCAATTTCGGTGAGGTCATTTGGAGGTTTATCGTAGGATTACAAGAGAGCATCAAGTCTCCATTTATCCGTAAAACGACAAGTGCCTTCATATGGCACACCGAGAATTTTACCAAAGTTTTCGAGGGAGTATTGAATCAATTGATCATTCAACACGAAACGAATGAAAATTTCTCCATTGTATTCAATCATGGAGTAGGTGCTAAAGAATTCAAGAAGGAATAAGGGGTAAATATCTTCTTCTATGTTGAGCAAGCAATCAAACCCCGAAAGCTCAAACATAGATTGGATATAGTCATAACCCGTTATTTCCTTGTCAATGACTCTACCCTCATGGAAACAACGAGTAGAAAGGGATGGTAAAGTGTTTTGAAGTTGGGGGGAAGCATAGGTTTGGGAAAGGTTTGGCATGTATTGTCTAGTGAGTTGATGATCTTTTTGATATTGTGAAGGCATGATTAGTACCTAAATACAAACAAGAAAAACATATTTCCAATCACTCATATGAAAAATTAAAATCAAAAATCGAAAATATGAGAATGTGTTATATCAATTTCTCGACAAACAAATGATTGAATCCATATTATTCTCATGTTCACAATGCATCTATTCCATCATTAACCAAGAACACATGATCTATGTTAGATCAACAATGGATTAGAACATTGGCTTTCCAAAACAAGGTTTTTAGGTAAGCATTAACAATGTCATTACCTATTTGTTCATGGGTTCATCTCAAATCCATCTTTTAATCAAAATAATTAATCAAAATTCGATTTGTTCTACAAGTGGGTTTTAGTGAAATCTTAATGAATATGAACCTAAGGAATCATAGTAAAATAACCATGTCAACCCACATTCCTATTAAGGTTTTAATTCAATTTCAATTTTAAAAATCCCCAATTATGAAAGGATGAACCCTAGAACAAAATAGATGAAATTGAAAGAAAATACTTACAATTAATTGATGTTAGATGAAGGATGAGTGAAACCCACAACTTGGAATCAATTAATTTGAGTGATTGAATGTTATTGAAGCTTCAACAATGGTGGAAAACAAGAAAAACGTCGGCTGTGTGTTTTTGGGAGAGAGAGATAAGGGTTTGAAAAAGAATAAAATAATCAAACTGGCGCTCTGACAAACTTTACTGCCCGCGGTACCTTATTGATAAGGATCCGCGGGTTTGAGCCGCCAAGATAAAGAACCGCCTACAGAGGCAGGTTTTTATCAATGAAAAACGCCAAATTTTAAAAACTATGTTTTTCTAAGATACTTAAAAATATATCATGAACCTTTTAGAATAACATTGGATCATCATAAACACTAGGCAATATGTTTTAATGAAGGATTACGAGTTGAATCAAGATCGAAAAGAACCGAAACAGACAAATGACTACTCCTAGCAAAACGGCAAAGTGGAGAGAAGTCAAGGGAAGTGAATCAAGACTAGGACCAATGCTCAAGGGATTAATGACAATCTTCAAATAGTGGTAACGAAGAGCTTGTGTCATATATAGTGGTTTAAGACGTGCCTTTCCGGCGAAACGTTAAACGGCTTTGGTAATGAATAAACACAAAGCAATTATTCATGTATAGACTAAGATCACTTTCAATAATAGTCTTAGTCTAAACCAAAATATGAGTAATACTTGGTTTTTTACACCCCGTATAAAATCTTATCGTCCAAATCCTTTCGAATTAAAAACCGGTCTTAAGTGCGACTCAATCGTCTTTTGGTGAATCAAGAGAATGGTTTGGTTGATTGTCTATTTTAAACTATTAGCAAGTAATTAAAGTGTCGTTGAGTAAAGTAGAAGTTTAAAAGATTAAACAAAATTGACGAATTAAAAATAAACGTTTGAAAACTTAAAGGCAGTATTAGAAAAATACTAGAACTCTATATAAAACTAACACTTAGAACTTTTATCAAAGCAATAAAATAAACAAACCCTAATCGGAATATCACAAATAATCACTCAATCGGAATGAGCCCAAAAAGGTGTCCCGATCGGAATGTATTCCGATCGGTTGATCGGAAAATAGGAATTGACCTGCAATCGGAATATGTAACAAAAGGGGCAATCGGAATGTTACTACAAGTCCCAATCGGAATAACAGGGAATAGCTCCTATCGGAATGTTCTAAAAGGCTCAGATCGGAAAGTGTAACCCTAATCCGATCACTCGATCGGAAAAAGGGGGATTCAATCGGAATATGGAGAAACCCTTTTCCGATTACTTAATCGGAAAAGGGGAAGGCTGCTCGGAATATCTCGATCGGAAAGGGGTTTAATCCCTTTCCGATTTTTGTGGGATTCGGTTAAAAAGCAAGAAAATAAGCTATTAGAATGAGCTTATTCCCAAAACTTTAACGAATCAAACTAAACGGATCAAATAAGCACTTGTATCAACTTATCTAACCTCAAAATAAACAAACTTTTAGATCAAACAATAAAAACATGAACTTTTAAAGAAAACTTTTTATAGGTAAATAAGCTAATCATAAAAATAAGCCAATAAGCACAAGAGTCTTAAAGCTTAATCAAATGAAAACTTATGTAATGATCAAAAGATTAACTTTTTAAGCACGAAATCATTAAGAACAACACGGATCGTATGAAATTCGCACCAAAATCAATCTAAATATCAAAGAAAGGTAGAAGGAGATTAAGGATTAAAAGCTTAAAATAGAACTTGATTAATGAAAAATAAGCAATACAAATGTTTAATCTTGAAAGATTAAAAGAAGAGATGAAACTTAGTGAGAGAAAGTTTTAGACTTTCTCTCTCTAAAATTAGAGAAAAGTTAAAAATAAAAACTAGCTAAAAACTAACTAACTACCCTCCTAATGGTTATTAGGAGGGTATTTATAGGGAAGGTGGAAGGAGTGCATGTGTTGCATCTTCTTTCTTGCTTTCTTCATGTCTTCTCGACTCGACTTTAATTCTTCGTCTTTTCTCGATGTCGTCTCGGGATTTGAACTTGTCTTTTAATTTTCTCCTTCTATTAGACTTAAGTTCTTCGACTTCGTTAAACTTCCGTCTTTAGACTTTTTCTTCGATAAATCTTCAGAATAGGCCTTGGACTTCCGTTCTTTTTGCACTCTTGATCTTTTGACTTCGTCTTTTCCCGTTTTCTTCGATAAAAGCCCGTGAAAACCCGTGTTTTCTTCTTTTTTCATATTTTGGTCCTAAAACACAATTAAAACACAAACCACGCATAATTCCGACTTTTACGACATAAATCACACGTTTTGGTCATGTTATTATTGGAAATAAGTGGTAAAAGGATAAGTGTTTTCACACTTATTAAATCCCCTACACTTGACCATTGCAATGCCCTCATGCAATGCATTAATTTTAAAGCACGGTTTACATATTCCATCATAAATAACCCACCTTGGCCTTTATTAAATACTAAACATGAAAAGATAGAACAAGTAAAGAAATTAAAAACTTACATTGGGTTTTGGCAGCCATGAACGTTTATCATCCTCAAGTTTCACGTTCCCCATACCAAGCTTAAAAACGAGATCATTGTTATAATAAGTTAGCAAACTATCACGAACTCATGTGGGCAAATTACTCACTTAGACTCCCTTATTCCTAGGTGTATCTCTTATATTTTATTTTTGTCTTGAATGATCACGAGGATGCATTGTTTGACTTATTTCGATAGTTATTTAGTCCGAAAATAAGGTGAACGATTTAATTAATAGTTAGCTAAAGGACCAAATCTTTTAAAACTGCTTCTCGGGACCTCATAAAGTTCATATCTTGGCATAACTCGCTTCACGATTTGAGACCTTTCTCGGACCGATATTTGGCAGCGACTTCATACTTCGAATCTTGAGAGACGTTCATGAAATAATGGCCTTCTCTTCATAATAGGAGTTTCTTCACTTGAAGTTTTGAGAGATTCTTCATCTTTGGACCACGACTTCTTCATTTTTCTCCAATCTTTATTTTGGACTTTGATATACAATGATCCGCCTCCTTTTAGGACTTGGATCTATTTATCCTCATACCTTGTTAGGGTCTTTTCGGATAGACTTCTCCATGACTTTTGGGGAGTTTTTGCTTTTCGTCGTGTGTCTCGATCCTTCATATTGATTTTTGATAAATGATTCTTCACATCACTTTTAGATCTTTAGCAAAAAAATGTAGCCCTCATGCCTTGTTAGGGCCTTTTCGGACTCGCCAATCTTCGCATCCCGCTTCAATAAGTTATGCCTTGGCTATGAACTCTAATCCGTACCGAGCAACTTTTAAACGATCTGGGGCTAGAAGCTAAGTAACCTTTTAAATCGTACAACCTTATTTATTGCAGATAAATTTATTAACAAGCGGAGGGAGAATAGGCTTATAATTAACTCACATAAATTCACGAAAGAATACCAAACTTATAATTGACTCTATCATCTCTCGTTATCCATAGTTTAAAATCTCAAGGAATGAGACTCGTGGATGCTTAGCCTATTAAATCAAAGTTTTGGGTTTTCGAGTCGCCTATAGGATCTTGCAAATTCTTAGACTTTTTCAAGTTTAGAAATCGCGTTTTAAAGTTCCCTTGATAAACGACTCTCTAGGGTCAATTATAGGAACTTGCGAAAAGTTCATGTTCTTAACCCGTGAGAGTTAAGACTTTCGCGTTTTATAGCTCCCTATATAAAAGCCTAGCAAAACTTGACTTAAACACGTTAAGGATACTAGCTAGAGTAAACTTAGGTAAGTAAACTCGGGTTGAGTCAAAATGTTCGCGACTAAGAAAAATCTAAAACCACTTAATTGAAACTTAATATAGCAATGGAAAGAAAATAAACATAATAAGGGAAAATACAACTATACGACTAGGCCAAAATAGATTAAAAAATTTTGAAAAATGTCGAAAAAATCAACTTTTCCGGTAAAAATGAGGGCAAATTCATGGAAAAGACCACTTACTTTGATAGAAGTCCCCCCTACACTTGAGATAAACATTTTCCTCAATGTTGAAGCATGTGGGAGTAAACTCCCCTATACTTATGTGTTAGCCCTATATTTTATATAGTCGAACAAGAATGTAATAGGTCATCTTAGTCGTTAAAAGGTCTTGTATTGTAATAGGTTAGTCGGGAAAACCGGGCTTGGACTTTAAGCTAATATTGTATAAGTTAGGGGCGTAAGCCCAAAGCAAAGCCAAGCCCGGCCCAAGGAAACAAAGCCCACGGCCCAAAAGGCCAAGGGTATATAACCCTCTTTCACATGTGAAAGAGGGTGTTGGTTCATTTCATTAAACACATAGTTTTAGTGTAAACCTTCCACTTCTCTCTCTACTTTCTCTTTCTACTTTTCTTCTCTTTCTCTCTCTAAGAATCTTGTGTTATGGATTGATTGGGAACAACATTTGGTATCAAGAGCCTATAGTGGATAGGTGATTGAAGATTTGTGTGTTGTGTTCTTGATTTTTCGTGCTACTTTGATCCATATCATCACGTCCCAAAAATATTTTTGTGTTTTTATGGTTTATTCTTGATACAAATCATCTACATACTTTTGGTAGTGATTTGGTATTGTTACTTTGGTTAAAAATACAAAATTTTTGGGTGTTTGGATCATTTTTAGGCTCAAAATCTCGAATTTGTGGTGTACTTTCCGAAAAAAGTGGTACTTTTTGTCTCCATATTGCGATCGTGTCCATCGCAAAGTTTGAGGGTTTTATATTGCGATACTTATTGCGACAGGTTCCATCTGAAAAGGTTTTGATCGCAATAACCCTAGGGTTTTACTTTGCGATCAACATTGCGATAGCCATATTGCGATAGATATTGCGATACAACATTGCGATAGATATTGCGATAGCTATATTGCGATAGATATTGCGATAGCCATATTGCGATAGATATTGCGATAGCCATATTGCGATAGATATTGCGATCTGAACATTGCGACAGCCATATTCCGATTTGACATTCCGATCTGAGCATTCCGATCAAGGACATTCCGATGGATATTTTGTTTGAGTAATTTTTAGACTTAGCCACTATCTAGACTAGTTTCGGAACATAGTTTACACGAAAAAAAAAAAAAAAAAAAAAAAAAAAAAAAGAGTTTTTTGGCGGGAAAACTCAAGAAAAATTTAATTTTTCCTAGACCATTTTTAGGCCATATAAGCTTCAATTTCAAATTTTGGCGAAGCGAAAAAATTTTCGACCAAAAATTCGAATTTTCGGACCAAAATTCAAATTTTTAGGCCAATTTTAGGTTTTATTTTTGTCAAAAATTTTCACTTTTCAAATTTTTTCCCTACTAGTTTTTGGCTATTTCTAACTCGATTTCAAAATTTGGTGATTCAAAAATTTTTCGGCTTACCGTTTTGTCGGACTGAGGAATTTATTGTCGGACTAAAAAAAAAAAAAAAAAAAAAATCGGCTTTTTCGGAATTTCAACCACCATCAAATCACAACAAATCCACTAAGATCCGTAATCCATAAACATCATATCTTCTTCGAGACATCCGTTCATGGACATCTTCGTGGATTCAACAACAACAAAGTCCATGGCTGAGATGAATAAAGAGAAGATGCAGAATCCAAAGGTTCAGACAAACATTGAGACTCCAATCAGTAAACCTACTAACAAGGATTCTACAACCAAAACCGTTCATGCAATCAAATACAAGATGTCGAAAGCAAAAGAAAGATGCATGGAACACATAAAGTTGCTTCAGTCACACCTTCAGGTTCTTTCAAGAGAAGACCTAAAAGGCACTCGTATTGAAATTGGATTCAAACGGGTATTCGTTCTACTATTTGGTCAAGATGTTGAGACATTCATCAAAACGATGCTATTTAATATGGACCATCTTCAACTTGAACTTAACGAAGATGATCTTCACGAGACTCTATCAATGGACATCCTTTTATCTCTCAACATTCAGTTCCAGCAATTCATTGACTCAAGTGGTTTATCCAACAACGATCGAGAGTTCACAAATACATACTTTACCAAATATACTCTCGTAGATCCTCAAACGTTTAAAGAGACACTTCGTCAACATTTGAGTACTCTAAAGAAGTCAATTGCTGATAGAATACGCCATCAAAGGCAATTTGAACGAAGGGTGAATCAAAGACTGACAGACAGCAACGTCGATAAAGATCAAGCATTGGATGCTTCATCGGTTGATACAGAGAGCAGCGCGACAGAATCAGAAACGCAGCATACCAGTACCAGCTCAGGAAATGATCAAACAACCAATGATGCGGATATCAGACCCATTTATGATGATCAGCCAATGGCTATGGTACATTTAAATGCTGAATACGATGTTCCTCAACATACTGAGCAATCTGAACCCATTCTTGACACGTATCTAGTGGAAACGGTTGATAGCAATACCACACCTGATTCATCAGATACGAGTACTAATGGAGGAGAGACTTCTCAGGATGTTAATTCTAAGATTCACGAGCTTGAAATTCTATTAGCTCAGAAGACTAAAGATTTTGAGGATGCCAAACTCGATTTTTCAAAGAAAAATAACAAATTTGAAGCTTACTTTGAAAAACTTGAAAAAGCAAATGTTGTTCTTGAACAAAAATTGGATCGTAAGATTCAAGATTTTAACGTGGAAAAAGAACATTTTGTGAAACAAATAAATTTGTTAGAATCAAAGTTGGCTTCTCAAAATGCAAGTCCTCCGCCTGCTTCATTAACTGAATTATCTGTGCAACCTATCGACATTGTAGATAGTAATGATGCGAATGCGGATAACGCCATATTTGATAATATGAACATTAAGTTAGAACAACGTGTCGCTCAATTACTTCTACAAAATGAGCATTTAAAGGCTCAGATTCAGGAAAAGGTTTTTGCATTGACAGCGGTGAATAATGAATTAAGGAAACTAAAAGGAAATAGTGTGGATACTAAGTTAGCAAAACAGTCAGTCTTGGGGAAACCTCCTTCTCAACCAATCAGAAATCGCTCAGTTGCTAGACAACCGAATGCGTTTAAATCTGAACGACTCAAAATGTCGAATCCGAGGTTTGCATCTCAAGTTGACGTGCGTAGCAAGTTGCCTAAACCAGTCACTCCACAATCTAGACCGACCTTAAGACAAAGTGCTTCTGCAAAACCCGATCACATGAATGCTTCAAGCAACTTTAGATCTAGCTCCAAGAACATGCCTAGGCGTAGTTCAAATGACACGGGTCATAAAAGCTATCTAGAGGATGCTAAAAACAAGACACAAGCAAGAGATAGGACCAAACCACAACCTAGGAGCGTTGTTCACACATCTAGGAATTCTAGACCCTTCTATGATGTGCACAATTCTGCCAACCCTAGGAACTCTAGAGCCTTCTCAGATGCTAAGCACTTTGTTTGCACGAAATGTAACAAATGCGTGTTTAATGCCATTCATGATGATTGTATAACGAAAGTCCTGAACAAGGTGAACCAAAAAGCTAGAGCACCTCAAAGACGGAACCCCAAAAGAAATAGTTATTCTCCAAATAAGTCTTCCGCTGTTCATGAGAAAACTATGTCTCCTAGACCTTGTCTTAGGTGGATACCAACGGGTAGAACCTTTAAAACAATTGGTCTTAGGTGGGTTCCTACTGGCAAGATATTTCCCTCTAGCTCGACAAAGGTTCATAGTGAACCCCCACATGGTTTTCATCAAGATATGGCTAAACCACATGCAAGCATACAAACTACTGATGTAAGTGCAGGTAATAAAGTAAAGGTTCAACAAGAACACAAAGGTTTTCCTTATACATACCGGTCAACAAAGGACACTCTCAGAGTTTGGTTGCTGAAGAAGCAAATATCAGAGAAACAAGCGTCTCGGGGGTTTCACAATTAATCTTCAACAAAGACTTACAGTCACATATCAGGCTGTAACTTGAACGTCAAAGAAAGGGAACTTTATCTCTTCAACGATAAGTTACCCTCAAAACGAGAAATTAATATTTCTCGGACACGAGCTACTCTTAAAATTATTCAAAAGTTTTTAGCTCGTGTACATGGCTTATAGTCAAATTACAGACTGTAACCCGGGCTCACAAGACAGGAAAGTTCATCCCGATGATGACTTATCCTCAGAACGAGAAATTAAGTTTTCTCGGACATGAGCTATCTGTAAAAACATTCAACGTTTTTAAGCTCATGTACACAAACTTACAGTCACATGTCAGACTGTAACTCGTACTTCAAAAATAGGAAAGTTCATCCCGAGTATGACTAATCCTCAAAACGAGAAATTCGATTTTTCTCGGACACGAGCTTACATTAAAACTATTCGAAAGTTTTAAGCTCGTGTAAATGACTTCTAGGCGCATCACAGCTTAGAACTCGGACCTCAACTAAGGAAAGTTTATCTCGGATGATAACTTATCCTTCACAACGGGAAATTTATTTTTCTCGGTCATGAGCTTGTCACAAAACAATCAAAGTTTTGAGCTCATGAAAAACGGACCCGAAAGGGGAGTGTACGTTTCAGTGCGCTTTCCCTAAGCAATAGAAGAGAAGTCTTCTATCCTGATTATTTTAAAATCGTTGAACACAATTTTTCAAGAATTTCTCAAAAGGTTTTTCTAAATCTTTCAAAATTGTGTGTTCAACACTCCCTTCCTCATAAGTGGTTTTTATATCTCAAAATTGTCATATGTTATTTTTGATCAATTTTTGAGGGGGAGCGTTTTAAAATCAAGCCTTTTAATGTTGTTGGGTACATCTCTAAAATTGTCATATTTTATGTATCCAACACATTCCGAAAATGATATGAAATTGTCAAATGTAATATATTATATCGGAAAAGGCATCTCAACTCCGTACCTCAACATATTTTGTGGTGTCGTTTTTCTAAAATTTTGTCAAATTTTGTCTCAAGACACACATATATTGTTGAGGGGGAGCGTCCCGACTGAAAATGTTCCATGATTCATGCGTGCACACATGTTTCTCTCCCGTCGATTTTTCAGAAAATGTCATATTTTAATCAATTGGTATCTCTAATATTATATTTTTATATTATAGATAGGGGGAGAAAATGTGATTAAAATGTAATATATCGCAACATGTGATCTTAAAGACTCAAGTGCAACTCTTTCCTTCACATGCCAAACTATTTCGTATATCGATGCATGTGTGTAGGGGGAGCTTTTCGGAAATGTAAAACTTTCAAGTGTTAAAAGTTTTGATTTTTATCAAACACTTTGAATGGTTTTCAATGGTTTAATGGTTACGATCTATACCCAAAACAACCTACTATCCACGAAGGAACGATGGAGTCAAAAGGTGGTTTAGGATAGGAAACTAAGTCCTATGATCCAACCAGAACCGGAGGGATCTACCCAAGGACATTCCATAGCTAGAAATAGTTGTCCTTAGGAAAGATGGAGTGAAATGAAGCTGAATGCGGACCAATTACTTAAGTTAGCACTAGAACAATCACAACAAGGTGCTAATGATGACGTATTGGTAAGCATTGAAGGAGTTGAATATTCTGTGCAACTTAGGTAGAAACCGGGTTAACACATCTTTTGAAGACAAGTGTCATGGACCCAGTGATGCGATGCACAACCCTTCCCCAGCCATTCGAGTTTCTCTCAAAAGAAACTTGTCTCATTGTCACGGAGATCAACACGTATCTATTGACTTTCTCACTCCGAGTCAGTTAATATTGAAAAGGTGGCAGTCTGCTCCAGCCTCCGATTACCAAAATGCACTTATTGAGTCTAGAGCCAAACGAGATCAATTTATCATCTCATTAGGACACAATCGAGTCCTACGCATTATCCTTGTGATATTGCCAGAACATCTGAGTGATACGATTCACAATGAAGATGGAAATCCTGCTTGAGCCAGCATTAAACAAGCTCATGGTAGGTAACTTGTGCGATTCTACACGAATCAAACTTGTGAGAACTGGAAAGCAACTAAGTTTCGATTCTTAATTGATTCAAACTTGATTCCAGGTTTCTTCGCAAAATCCATGTGATCTTGCCAGAACATTCAGAGTGACACTCATTAGTGTTCACAGTGACGAATGGAAATCCTTCCAGTGTCAACATCAAACAGCACTGCGGTAGGTAACTCGCAAGATTCTCTATGAATCAAGCTTGTGACAAACTGGAAAGCAACAATGGTGCGATTCTTTTAGAATCAAACTTGTTCCAGGAAATCTGAATTGACAACTCTAATCAGACGGATAATTTATCCTTATGATTCACTCTTTACGTTCGCAGTCTGCTTTGAGATGGTCGAGTAAAGAGAACTGGCTACTACCGCCGGGAAACCCTGTCAAGGAGGTTCTTAATCAAATCTACCTGATCACAGGTACGGTATTTAATACCGTTTAACGGTCTTCACCGACCGGAGGTAAAACGCTACCGAGTTAGGATGAAATGTTCAAAGCCATTTTATCCGTGTCTATATATGTTGCTGCATATCAAGAAGGTGGCGTAGCTGTGTAACCGATGTCGATTCAGAAGTCCCAAGAGCACAAGATGGCGATAATCAAGATACCTAAGAATGTAAGAATGTAATAGGTCATCTTAGTCACAAGGAGTACAGATGAAGATCTCAAGCACTCAAAGTCAAATGACAAAGGCTCAAGATAAAGATCACGAAAGCATGAAGGAACAAAGTTGTTACAAACAAGATCAAGACCAAGATACAAGACCAAAGCAGGAAGATCTCCTCTACAAGAATGTATTCACTCAATCATCTTATGCTTTTTAAGCTTTTTAAGATGACCGATACATTGGGGGAGATTGTTAGCCCTATATTTTATATAGTCGAACAAGAATGTAATAGGTCATCTTAGTCGTTAAAAGGTCTTGTATTGTAATAGGTTAGTCGGGAAAACCGGGCTTGGACTTTAAGCTAATATTGTATAAGTTAGGGGCGTAAGCCCAAAGCAAAGCCAAGCCCGGCCCAAGGAAACAAAGCCCACGGCCCAAAAGGCCAAGGGTATATAACCCTCTTTCACATGTGAAAGAGGGTGTTGGTTCATTTCATTAAACACATAGTTTTAGTGTAAACCTTCCACTTCTCTCTCTACTTTCTCTTTCTACTTTTCTTCTCTTTCTCTCTCTAAGAATCTTGTGTTATGGATTGATTGGGAACAACATTATGACATTGTGCACTTTGTTTAAATCTTGCTAAGGAAATGACAACTAAAGTGGATGCAATGTGAACATATAAAATATGAAATATTGAATCACAAGAGTTTAGGATAGAACCGGGAAGATGGGAAACACGGTATCATGGTTCGTCAAAAGTCGTCAAGATGCTCTTTGAAGCTTTTAATCCCTGCACAGCACAAGAAACAAGACAACAAACACATACGGGGCTCCCCCTACACTTATTATGAAAGCAGTAAAGGATAGATCACGGGTTGCCTCCCGAGAAGCGCTTGTTTTTGTTCACCGAGTCACGAGCCTGACTCGACCCAAATTTAGTTCATGGAAAACATGGTGAGGGATGGAATCATCTCATAAGAGATGTCCTCACCAAAGTACAGCTTTAGACGCTGGCCATTCACCTTGAAATTGGGCCCATTCGGCTGAGAAAGCTCAATGGTCCCATAAGGAAAGACTTTGGCGACGGTGAATGGACCAGACCAGCGGCTCTTCAACTTGCCAGAGAAGATCTTCAACCGAGAGTTAAAAAGTAAGACTTGATCACCAACGTGGAACTCTCGGTTCTTGATTTTTGCGTCATGAATGATCTTCGTCTTCTCCTTGTAGATCAGCGAGTTCTCATAAGCTTCATTCCTCAGTTCATTTAGCTCGTTGAGTTGAACCTTGCGATGATCACCGGCTTTGTTGATGTCGAAGTTAGCCCACTTCAAGGCCCAGTGCGCCTTATGTTCCAGCTCGATTGGGAGGTGGCAGGCTTTCCCGTACACAAGACGATAAGGTGTACAACCGATCGAGGTCTTGTAAGCAGTACGGAAAGCCCACAGAGCATCATCTAACTTATCGGCCCACGCGACGCGATGCTCTCCCACAGTACGCTCCAAAATTCGCTTCAATCCATGGTTGGATATCTCGGCTTGCCCATTGGTTTGGGGATGATAGGCGGTGGAAAGACGGTGATTGACACCATACTTAGCCATGACTCTAGCAAATTGATCGTTGCAAAAGTGAGTCCCGCGGTCACTGATAATAGCACGAGGAACGCCAAATCGAGCGAAAAGCTGCTTCAAAAAGTTCACAACCACCCTCGCATCGTTCGTCGGAAGAGCCTTAGCTTCAACCCATTTAGAAACATAGTCGACGGCAACGAGGATGTACTTGTTCCCTTTGGAGGATGGAAATGGCCCCATAAAGTCGATGTCCCATACATCAAAGATTTCACATTCCTGTATGAAATTTTGAGGCATCTCATCCTTATGTGTGATCTTGCCTTGGCGTTGGCAAGCATCACAATGCTTAACCATTTCGTGAGCATCACAATAAATGGTGGGCCAATAGAATCCAGAATCAAACACTTTTTTAGCGGTGTAGTTGGGACCAAAGTGACCACCGGTGGGTCCTTTGTGGCAAGCTTGGAGAATGTCAAAAGCTGTCGGGCCGTCAACACATCGACGAATGATCAGATCAGCACATTGTTTGAATAGAAAAGGGTCATCCCAAAAGTAAGTCTTAACATCATTCAAGAACTTCTTCTTTTGTTGGGATGTTAACCCTTTGATGAGAATACCACCCGCTAAGTAGTTTGCGATGTCCGCAAACCACGGGGTGCCATCAAGATTGAGATTTATAGACATTAAGGTCTCAAGGGGGAAAGAGTCATTGATCTCTTTGTTCGGATGATCCCCTTGATATGGATCCTCAAGTCTGCTCAGATGATCCGCGGCCAGGTTTTCGGCTCCCTTCTTGTCACGAATTTCAATGTTGAATTCTTGAAGGAGTAAAACCCAGCGAAGAAGTCTTGGCTTAGAATCATGCTTTGTCATCAAGTACTTCAACGCGGAATGGTTCGTGTATACGATGGTGGGGGATAAAACAAGATAGGGGCGAAATTTCTCAAAAGCATAGACAACAGCTAAAAGCTCTTTTTCGGTTGTCGTATAATGCAATTGAGCCCCCGTCATTGTTTTGCTAGCGTAGTGGATTGGTTGGAAGTGTTTATTCACTCGTTGGCCCAAAACCGCACCAATAGCAAAGTCGCTAGCATCGCACATCAATTCAAAAGGCAGCTCCCAATTAGGGGTAACCAAGACCGGTGCCTTAGTTAGATTATCCTTTAGAAGATTGAAGGCTTCGAGACACTCTTTAGAAAAGATAAAAGGAGTATCTTTTTTCAAGAGGTGGGTCATCGGGCGAGCGATTTTAGAGAAATCCTGAATGAATCGACGATAGAAGCCCGCATGACCCAGAAAACTTCTCACACCCTTCACGGTTGAAGGTGGGGGTAATTTGGCTATGACATCTACTTTAGCACGGTCGACTTCAAGACCGGCTTTAGAGATTTTGTGTCCTAGCACAATGCCTTCTTTTACCATAAAATGGCATTTTTCCAATTTAGAACAAGGCGAGTGTCTTCGCATCGCTTAAGCATACGTTCCAAATTGGCAAGGCAAGAAGAGAAGGAATCCCCGAAGACCGAGAAATCATCCATGAAGACTTCCATGGTTTGCTCAACCATGTCATGGAAGATAGCCAACATGCACCTTTGGAAAGTCCCGGGGGCATTGCATAAGCCAAAAGGCATCCTTTTGTAAGCAAATGTGCCATAGGGACAAGTGAATGTTGTCTTCTCTTGATCTTGGGGATCGATGGGTATTTGGAAATAACCCGAGAAACCATCCAGAAAGCATTAATATTCATTACCCGCTAAACGTTCAAGCATTTGGTCCATAAAAGGTAGAGGGAAATGATCCTTTCTCGTGGCATCATTGAGTTTACGATAGTCTATACAAACTCTCCACCCAGTAACGAGACGGGTAGGAATTAACTCGTTGTTTGCATTGGGCACAACGGTGATTCCGCCTTTCTTAGGCACACAATGGACTGGACTAACCCATGGTGAATCCGAAATAGGGTAAATCATACCCGTATCAAGAAGTTTGATAACCTCTTTTTTGATGACTTCATGGATTTTAGGATTCACCCTTTGTTGGCTTTGAATTGTGGGCTTAAAGTCGTCCTCCATGAGAATTTTATGTGTGCAGAAGTGAGGATCAATTCCACGGATGTCGGAGATTTTCCAAGCGATAACTCTTTTATGCTTCTTCAACACGGCGACAAGTCGGGCTTTTTCTTCTTCTTGCATGTCCTTCGCGATGATGACCGGTAACTTCTCGTTGTCTTCCAGGAAAACGTACTCGAGATGAGGAGGTAGGTCCTTAAGCTCAAGAGTAGGAGGATCCTCAATAGATGGTGTAACTAACGATGGATCATCATTAGTCACCTTTTTAGGAGAAGGAGGAGAAAACGGGGCCTCATTGAGAAGTCTCTCAATAGTACGAATATCTTCATCCCAATTGGTGGACAAATTATCATACTTAATATCAAGAGGACCCAAGCTAGCTTCGAAATCATCCAAGTCACTTTCTCCAAAAGGAGTCAATGCTGGAGCAATTGAGGCAACGGTCTCAACATTGGGTAGAGAAGAAAGAGTACTTTTGCAAGCATCATGAAAATGTTCTTCACAAGCCTCATCGAGAACATCAATAGCATTAACATTCTCATATAAATAAGGTTGCTTAGAAATCTTACCCATGTTGAAGACAATTTTATCGTCACCAACTCTCATGATTATTTCGCCCGCGGCCACATCAATGAGAGTGCGACCGGTCCTCAGAAATGGACGTCCAACGATTAATGGAACACTTGGATCCATCTCGTAATCAACGACAACAAAATCCGCCGGGAAGGTGTATTTGTCAACGCCAACAAAGACATCCTCGGCTATCCCCATTGGATAAGCAACCGTACGATTGGCTAATTCCAAAGTCATTTTGGTGGGGACTAGCTCGGGGAGAGATAATTGCTTCCAAACACTTAAAGGCATTAAGTTTATACTGACACCTAGATCGGCTAGGGCCATGCAATTCTCTACTCCTGGGAAGTTGCAAGGAATCAAGAAGCGACCCGGATCACCAAGTTTGGTGGGCAATTTCCTTAAGAGCACTACGGAGCAGTTCTCATTAAGTTGGGTCTGAGCAATGTCAAGAAGCTTTTCCTTATCACTTAGAAGATCTTTAAACATCTTAGCGTATTTGGGCATGTGAGCGAGAGCCTCGGCAAAGGAGATGTTAAAATTCAATTGTTTAAACATTTTGAGAAAGTTTGAAACCTGAATATCATCCTTGCTCTTTTGCTTTTCTTTCCTCAACCTTGAAGGATAAGGTATATTGGATGAAGAAGAAGGCTTTAAGGGAGTAGGGTCACTCACAACCACGGGTGGTGGGGAAATGGGGATAGAAGGTGAAGGAGGTGAGGAAAGTTGCTCTTTTTCCTTGTTCACAATCACGGGTGGAGGTGTAGGAAGCTCGGGTTCCATATAACCTTTTCCACTACGAGTGGTGATTGCTTTCATCTCCCCTCTTGGATTCGCAACGGTATTACTCGGAAGAGTACCCGAAGAAGAGGGTTGATTACCTTGGATAAGTAAACCAATCATATCACGAAGGTGAACCGCTTGAGTATTGAAAGAGTCTCTCATGTTTGCATGAATTTCATTGCTGTGTTTTGCCATGTCATTCCTTAGCTCGGCTCTAATATCGTTCCCTTGTTTTGCCATTTCTCCCTTCAAGTTGCGGACTTGACTCTGAAGATTTGTGATGGAGGAGCATAAGAATAAACTTCTTATTTAGTTTTATTTTGTGACATCTTTTATTTGGTTTTCTTATTTTGTGGTATCTTTTATTTAATGTTTTTATTTTGTGTTTTCTAGGAAGAATATTGTTTGATTTCATCCTAATAATCGGGTATTCGTTGAATCAACGATTGTTGGAGTTTACCTGATTATCGGTATTCTTTTTGGATCAACGATAGTTGGAAGGATTGTGTCTGGCATTCTTTGGAATCAACAGATTCAGTTATCTATCTTTGTTACTATCTTGTTTCGCTACATCAGTTGGTATCAAGAGCCGAAGTTCCTGATTAAGATGTTAGAATATCCGTTTTCTGAGGTTGATGGTTCATATTTTGATGAATGGGAAGATTATGGTGCGGCTAGTGATGATTATGATGGACCTCCCATATTTGATGAATATGTAGAAGAACCGATGCTAGTATATGATACAAATATTGAAGATGTCATTGAGGAAAAAGAAGGATTTACGAAGAAAAAAGAATTTGGTACGGAAGAAGACAACATTGAAGACACTGTAGTTGTGGTTAATAGTCTTTGTTCTACAATGATCCAAACTATCATGATCGACAATTTGGGTTTAAAGACGATCAAGGTTCGAGGTCGATTCATTTTAAAAAAAGGTAATTTGATGCAAGGGATACAAATTTGGATGCTACGAGTACAAGAGACGAGTGAGACAAACTCGAGGACGAGTTTTTTGAAGTGAGGGAGAATGATGGAGGAGCATAAGAATAAACTTCTTATTTAGTTTTATTTTGTGACATCTTTTATTTGGTTTTCTTATTTTGTGGTATCTTTTATTTAATGTTTTTATTTTGTGTTTTCTAGGAAGAATATTGTTTTCTTTTTCCCTAACTTTAGTTTTTCTATATAATTAGAACTTTTTGTATTGAATTATTAATGAAGTTATGAATAAAAAACAGACTTTTAGTCTTTGTTAATTGACTTAAATCCAGGTATTAACAAAGACTAAAAGTCTGTTTTTTTATTCATAACTTCATTAATAATTCAATACAAAAAGTTCTAATTATATAGAAAAACTAAACTTAGGGAAAAAGAAAACAATATTCTTCCTAGAAAACACAAAATAAAAACATTAAATAAAAGATACCACAAAATAAGAAAACCAAATAAAAGATGTCACAAAATAAAACTAAATAAGAAGTTTATTCTTATGCTCCTCCATCAATTTGTCACCATCTCCCGATTAGTCTTCATGAATGTCTCGACGTCTGGACTCACTGCCATCGGTTGATTGAGAGGTGGAGCTTGGTAAGCTTGAGAATTTCCTTGAGGTGGGTATGGGTTTCGTTGGGATTGATATTGATTGTTTGCACGAGGTTGGGATTGGTTGTTTTGGTTATAGCTTTGTTGTTGGTTTTGGTTTACAGGAGGGAAACCGGGAGGAGCAAGATAATTGTTGGAACGATAACTTAGCAAGCCACGGTCTCCTTGAGGGCGGGCTTGATAGCCTCCCGTGGGATAAGTGCCGTAAGCTGCGTTAACGTTTTTAGAAAAATTGGCTTGGGTAGAAGGACAATCATTGTAAGAATGAGGACCACCACATGTGTCACAAGAAATAGCAACGGCTTTAGCTTGTTGAAAGTGGTTTGTAGCCATGGTCATGAAATTCTTGTTCATCTCAGCGAGTTGTCGAGAAATTTTAGTCATTTCAGGATTGGAGGTAGTAGATGAAACATTGACTCTCTGATTAGATCTTGAGGATGCGGATGAATCCAAATTCTTGTGGTGAGTAGTCATGTTTTCGATCAACTCTCGGCACTCCTCCGGTCTCCTTTTCATAAAGGTACCACCGGCAGCGGCATTGATCGTGTCACAATCACGAAAAGTGAGACCATTGTAGAAGGTGTCAATGAGAGTGACGGGGAGCATATTGTGATTTGGACAGCGGTCGATCAAATCATTGTATCGTTCCCAAGCATCAAAGAGCGATTCATCATTCTCTTGCATGAATCCACTGATTTGGTTACAAAGGCTAGTGACCATGGATGGAGGGAAGTAGCGCGATAAAAAACATTGAGTCATGTCATTCCACGTATGAATAGAATTCTTAGGAAGACGGTCAAACCATTTTTCGGCATGGTGAGAAAGCGAGTGGGGAAAAAGTTGAAGGCGAAGGTCATCCATAGAAACACCGGAGCACTTCATGCTTTGGGTTATGGTAATGAATTTGTCGAGGTGTTTGTTGGCATCATCATCCGGAATTCCACGAAATGGGTTAGTTTGCACTTGCTGGATCATGTGATGCTTCAACGAAAACTCCTGAGCTATGACGTGCATTGGCGCAATCGGGCCTCCGCGTCCGTTCATGGTGGGTTGACACAATTCCTCCATTGTGCGTAAATCAGGTAGGAGGACATTGTTGTTGTTCAAATTGGGTAGAGGTGGGTTATTATTGTTGTTATTAACACCAGCCATACCTAAATCTTCACGAGTCTCGGGCTCAGAATAGTTCGAAGATCTAGTATGCATACACCTGCAGAAGAAAAGTACACAGAGAGAATATCTATATACTCTTTTTGGTGCAAAACCTTTTGGAAAAGAATTGCTTTTTATGATTTTTTAATGTTTTTGTATTTTTGAAGAGGTTTTATATTTTTGGATTTTTGGAAATTTTTAAAGCAAGGAAAATAACGTTCAAAGAACGGATCCCAAAATTCAATGCGTCTCTCACTAGAAACCGTTAATCGTAACGAAAAGAGCCGGCAGCGGCGCCATTTAATACTTGGTTTTATACACCCCGTATAAAATCTTATCGTCCGAATCCTTTCGAATTGAAAACTGGTCTTAAGTGCGACTCAATCGTCTTTTGGTGAATCAAGAGAATGGTTTGGTTGATTGTCTATTTTAAACTATTAGCAAGTAATTAAAGTGTCGTTGAGTAAAGTAGAAGTTTAAAAGATTAAACTAAATTGACGAATTAAAAATAAACGTTTGAAAACTTAAAGGCAATATTAGAAAAATACTAGAACTCTATATAAAACTAACACATAGAACTTTTATCAAAGCAATAAAATAAACAAACCCTAATCAGAATATCACAAATAATCACTCAATCGGAATGAGCCCAAAAAGGTGTCCCGATCGGAATGTATTCCGATCGGTTGATCGGAAAATAGGAATTGACCTGCAATCGGAATATGTAACAAAAGGGGCAATCGGAATGTTACTACAAGTCCCAATCGGAATAACAGGGAATAGCTCCTATCGGAATGTTCTAAAAGGATCAGATCGGAAAGTGTAACCCTAATCCGATCACTCGATCAGAAAAAGGGGGATTCAATCGGAATATGGAGAAACCCTATTCCGATTACTTAATCGGAAAAAGGGGAAGGCTGCTCGGAATATCTCGATCGGAAAGGGGTTTAATCCCTTTCCGATTTTTGTGGGATTCGGTTAAAAAGCAAGAAAATAAGCTATTAGAATGAGCTTATTCCCAAAACTATAACGAATCAAACTAAACGGATCAAATAAGCACTTGTATCAACTTATCTAACCTCAAAATAAACAAACTTTTAGATCAAACAATAAAAACATGAACTTTTAAAGAAAACTTTTTATAGGTAAATAAGCTAATCATAAAAATAAGCCAATAAGCACAAGAGTCTTAAAGCTTAATCAAATGAAAACTTATGTAATGATCAAAAGATTAACTTTTTAAGCACGAAATCATTAAGAACAACACGGATCGTATGAAATTCGCACCAAAATCAATCTTACTATCAAAGAAAGGTAGAAGGAGATTAAGGATTAAAATCTTAAAATAGAACTTGATTAATGAAAAATAAGCAATACAAATTTTCAATCTTGAAAGATTAAAAGAAGAGATGAAACTTAGTGAGAGAAAGTTTTAGACTTTCTCTCTCTAAAACTAAAGAAACGTTAAAAATAAAAACTAGCTAAAAACTAACTAACTACCCTCCTAATGGTTATTAGGAGGGTATTTATAGGGAAGGTTGAAGGAGTGCATGTGTTGCATCTTCTTTCTTGCTTTCTTCATGTCTTCTCGACTCGACTTTAATTCTTCGTCTTTTCTCGATGTCGTCTCAGGATTTGAACTTGTCTTTTAATTTTCTCCTTCTATTAGACTTAAGTTCTTCGACTTCGTTAAACTTCCGTCTTTAGACTTTTTCTTCGATAAATCTTCAGAATAGGCCTTGGACTTCCGTTCTTTTTGCACTCTTGATCTTTTGACTTCGTCTTTTCCCGTTTTCTTCGATAAAAGCCCGTGAAAACCCGTGTTTTCTTCCTTTTTCATATTTTGGTCCTAAAATACAATTAAAACACAAACCACGCATAATTCCAACTTTTACGACATAAATCACACGTTTTGGTCATGTTATTATTGGAAATAAGTGGTAAAAGGATAAGTGTTTTCACACTTATTAATGAGCAAGGTATTAATTCACTTTCTCTCCCACAAAGGGCCTACTAACCATATGGGTGCAAACCATGGAAATCATGCTTGATACTTTAAGCTACTACTAACTCACTCTACATCACCATAGTGAGTCAAGTATCCAAGCAATGAAGGTTTGAGAGGATAAAAAGAAAGAATCACAAACCACAAACAAATGTCAAGGCAAGGATGCCAAGAACAAGCACATAGTTAAGTAATGATCAAAATAATGATCAAAGGGCGTGTGGAAGAAGAAAGCGTACCTTGGCCACAAAGAGCAATCCATCAAGGAGTCAATGTTATGCCCAATCAATGACTATGATGAGTACGAAGTCTTAAAGGACTAGTATCATTCCGAATCATCTTGGTATCATCATTCAAAGATGTTAAAGATCAATGAAGATGAGTCTTCTATAAGTGCAAGTAACTCAATCCACAACCAATCAAGTGATTGATCTTCATGAGTACCTACACAAAGCAAGATGCAAACTAGTAGATACATTTCAAGAGTAGATCTAAAATGCATAAAGACTACTAATCTTAAGTGGGATGCAATATTATCAATTGAAAGACCTATTTTTTTAAAAAAACAAAATAGTTTTGACCAAAGAGAAACTTTAGTACAACTTGACCTTCTAATTTGAGGAGACAATGGATGTATCCAAGTTTCAAAGTACAATATACTTCAAAGATCTTGAGTGACCATCGCTCTGATACCAATTATAGAAACTAGAGGGGGGGGGGGGGGGGTTGAATAGTTTCTCTTCTATTGGCAACCAAATTAAAATTACTTTCAATTTGGTTTGTATCAAAACTATTTTTTGCTTGAAGCTAAGTTGCATAATGATTAGGTTCAATTCAAAATGCACTAGCAAAGATAATAGGTAAGTATAATGATAATGAAATAAGTAAAGAGTAAGGAAGGAAACAACCTAGTGGGAAGACACCAAGATTTATAGTGGTTCGACAACGAGGCTCTATCCTCGTTTCTACTCCACTCCTCGAGTACACCTACTCGAGATTTCCACTATATCCACAAGCTCCCTTCTAAGCGGAGAAAACCTTACATCGTTGCTTACATTATTTTCCGACACTAAGCTAAATGTCGAGACCTAATCTTTAGCTAGGACCAATCTACATAACGTTGCCTGCTTCACAATTTAACGACACAAGGCTAGATGTCGAGTTCTAATCTCAAGGTAGAACCAATCTTCACGACGTTGCCTACTTCACCATTTTACGACACAAGGCTAGATGTCGAGTTCTAATCCAAAGCTAGAACCAATCTTCACGACTCTTCACTTTGAAGCTAAGTGAGAACTTCACACAACACAACTACTAATCACTTTCAAGTTTAGTGAAAACTCACAAGACACAACCACATCACTTTATAGTTTAGTGAGAACTACTAATCAAATATATTTCAACTCAACTAGACTTATCCAAGTACACACATGTAGCTTGGATTTACACAACACAAATCCAAGAAAACACATATGCAATGGATGTACACAACAAATCCAAGTATTCATAAATAACTTGGATGAACACAACTAGTACAAGTATTCATAAATACAATGGATTGACATAAAACAAAAAGGGTATCATGATGAATATGACTAGCTCATAGATTCATCTTTATCACAACACTAGTGAGTGAGTGATCTTTTCATTGGACAAGGTAAAGGAGGGGATCAAGAGGATAATCATATGTAAACATCCTTAACACTTTAAGTGATCATTTACTAATGATTATGCTATAGAAAAGAGAAAGGGGGCTGAGAAAAACGTCTAAGAGGCTTGTTGGAAAATGAGATTTGACCCACTATTTAAAGGAGACAAAGTATAACGGATATATAACGGCTATCTGGGCACGGTACCTTATCTAGCCCGACGTTTCCATATCGCTAGGAAACCGCCTAACTACTTAAGGTACCGCCCCTAGAGTACGCTCCGTTTTTGTCTTTTAGTGGGGTGGGAATATCTGAGGTATTTGAAGCCTTCAAAGGATATTCTAATAGCATATGGAATATGCTATTTTCAGATTTTCATTTTCCATTTTAATAAAACATTTTCTAAAAAAGAAAGTTTATTAAAAAGTCTTTTGTCATATTAACAAAAGTGAGTTTTAAGGATAATCATTTTGATGATCACTAAGTATGATTAAGAAAGGTTAGTGATATGATTATTACCTTGATAATAGTGTTAGTTAAATAATTCGTTTTGTGTTTTACACTAAATGTGTTGTATAGTTTGTCGTGATCAAAACTAAGAAAGATTAGTTAACACTAATAATGTTTTTAGGCATCACTTGCATTAACAGAGGTATTGCAGAATGCAATAGTCATGATTTCCATTGTGAATGCCCTTTTTGCAAGTGGGAAATACAGGAAATTTGGGATTCACGAAAGTACTTGTTTTCCTTGGGTTTCCAAATCGTTCAGGCGTAGTGTTCGAAACACGACTATTCATGGATGGTTTCCAATTCCTAGATTACTGGTAAAGGATCCTAGGTTTTGGTTGACTACCATTAGGAGTGTGTTAAACTCTAGCAGGATTTGGTGAACTAGGTTTGTAATACACGGGTTTGTCTTCCTGAATCTTCCCTTTTTGCTTAGCATCCTCTAGGTTGTTGGTTTGAAATAGGTCATTTGAACCTACAGATTCCTTTGTGGACGTGAATGTCATATGTTTGGAGGAGTCCTAGAAGTGCTAGGTGCATTCACATGGTTGGGTGTAGCAACAATGTGCTTTCTAAATGGAGGAACATAGGGTGAAATAGATGGTTTTGGAACACTTGGTTGTAGATCAGTCTTAGAGGGTAACCTATATTTCACATGAGAAGAATTGGAGAAAGGAGTCGGTTTTCCTAAGATAGATGGCTTTGGATCCTTGTAGGCATTGGGTTGTCGAACAACAGTTTCACAACTTTAGGTTCCACAATTTTCCCACCCATTTTGGCAACGAGTTTTTTCAACTCTTCTATCGCTATGTCCTTTTCTTGCAACTGAGCTTTCAAGTCTGTAATTTCCATACTCTTTTCGTTCATTTCTCGACACAAGGCGGAAAGTTTTACTTGCAAGTTATTATCATTTGGACCTTTTCCGACTTTTTCTTGCAAAGTAAGTTCAAGAGTATGACAGTGTTTTTGAAGGAATTCACATCGGTGTTGAATCAACGCAAAAGCCTTTTTATCAACATTATCTGTATGTTTCGAAAGCTCTGTTTCAAGACATTCACACTCTTTGACTTGATCAAGATATTTGCATGCCACGTCAGAATATTCGTCTATATCTACACAAGATGTAAGAGCAACACACAAAATATCTTTGGAGAGACATTCTTGTAAGAGTAGATCATATGCTGTAGAAAACTCGTCTCTTTCAGGCTGATGATTCAATTTCTTTTTCAAGAGATTCCACATATTTCAAATCGTCAAACATTTCTTGCTCGATTAACTTTTCAAATTCCAAAGCATGTTTCTTTGTTCTTTCTGCAAGTGGAATCAAAATAGTTTTCACAAGCACAGTTATATCGTGAGGAATTTCTTTACCGCCGTTTGAAAGTTCACATTTTTTCCAGTCATCGTCAACAACCTTTTTGAAATTTTCAATGTTACTCTTAAGAATACTAAGTGCTTGCTTACTCTTGCTTATAGAAGCTTGATGCGGCAAGTACCCAATATATTTTGAAACATTAGTTTTCTTAGTGGCAAAAACTTGTCTCCATTTAATTCTTATTTGTTCACATTCGAAAAATATTTGCTCACGAGACTTCTGTGTTTACGGTTTAAAAAGACCATAAAGACTGTTTTCATAAGCATAATTATATGGTTTAACAAACTCTGTATTAACTTTTGGTCTACTTTCTTCTTCCAAATCGGTTGTCTCTTCACTGTCAGGCCTAACAACAATGCAATCAAGATCGGTCCATTGGGACTCATCAAGATATAAGTGCTGATTCTCAGATTGAGCTTGCTCTAGATACTTAGGATTTGCAAAGCTAGGTCTATCCTTGAAAAACGAACGAGGTGCCAACATTCTCATGGTTTGAATTGATTGATTAGTTTTGTAAACAATTTTATTGTAAAAATCAATTTGAGTTTCAAGTTCCACCATTTTGTCGATATCTTTCGCTTGTCTAGTTTTGAAATCCTTTTCCAACTTTTCAATCACTGCTTTCTTGTCATTAACAAGTTTAGTTTTATCTCTTGAAGAAAACCCTTTACTTGAGTTAGCTCATTGACTTTAGTGGTAGCAAGATACGTTTTGTGGCGTTCAATACTCAAAGAGGTGTTATAATTACGTTTCTCTTGTTCTAGAAGCTTAAGAGTTGCGTTATATTTCTGTTGATAATCGTCCTTTTTGACGTTAACTAAACACCCTTTGTACCCCTCAATCTCATTGGTCTTTTGAAGAAGCTGAGCTCTGTAGCTATCAATGGTCTCACTAGATTTAATTAGAGCATCTTTGCATTCTTCAAAATTTTGAGTGAGCGTAGCGTTTACCTTCTTTAATTGCTTTTGACTCTGTCTAGTTTATTTGACATCTTTTTGTAAAGTAGCAATTAAATTATCAAGCGCAATATGCTCCTCATCATCATACTCATTTGCATGTTGATCATCGTCAGACTCATTATTGTACGTGTTTGAGGGATCAGGTATGGTATCGCTATCAACCTTTTCCGTCATACATGTGTCAATAAGGGTTTGAGTTTGATCACAATGCTCATGCGTATTATCATTAGCAAACACATTATATTCATCATTATGTACCTCTTCCAATGGGTCAGAGTCGAAGACATGGCCATTATCATAATAAGTTGTATTGCTGATGACATTCTCAGAACTGATGTCTTGTGTGCCAATGCTGCTGCTTTCTTTCCCATGTATGGTATGATCATCCTGCGTACCATGCTTTATGTTCCGTGATTTTCAGCTTTCATTCACATGACCCGATACTGAACTACAATTTTCCTTGAACCTTTTATCTATCTCTTGTTCGTGAATTATTATTCTGTGGACATAGGTTTCAATGGATTTGATGTTACTTGGGATCAGGTCTTTAAACGTTTGAGCAGTTTTATGATGTCTCATGAAGCATCCCTGTGTACTCGAAGACATGAGAAATTCTGAATCAAAATCCTTTTCAAATGTCGTCTTGAGTTCAGTGAAGGTGATCTTGCATTCACTCCCAAAAAGTCGTTCTTTGGTGAGTTGTGCCGCAAGTTTCTCCATGTTTTGTGTGAAAGCTCTTATGAACGTGCCAGTGGATTCACCTAAGTCTAGTAGAACTTTTTAAAGGCTCTCAAACGATGATTTAAGTATTCTCAAACTTTCCATGCATTTATCTCTCAAGAAGCGTGTCCGTTGTTGTAATTGTTCCATCTCAAGAGTTGTTACAACTGAACACTCATTGCTCTTTTCCATGATAAAGGTGTCTTGGTTGACGAAGTGACTTCGGATCTTAAGTAGATATGGTGTGATTGAGTTGTGGTTAAAATTACGAAATTTCCGATTTTTTTTTTCAGTCCGACAATAAATTTCTCAGTCCGATAAAACGGTGAACCCAAAATTTTTAATTACCAAATTTTGAATCGAGTTCAAAATAATCAAAACTAATAGGGAAAAAAATTTAAAAATGAAAATTTTAACGAAAAACAAAACCTAAAAAAATTTGAAATTTGGCCTAAAAATTTGAATTTTGGTCCAAAAATTTAAATTTTTGGTCGAAAATTTTTTCGCATTGCCAAAATTTGAAATTGAAGCTTAAATGGCCTAAAAATGGTCTAGGAAAAAATAGATTTTACTATGGTTTTTCCGCCAAAAAACTCTTATTTTTTTTTTAAGTCGGAATGTTTTACCTGTACCTAAGTCGGAATCCGTGAGAGACACACCTTGTTCGGAATAGTAGAACCTGACCTTGTTCGGAATCACAAAAACTTGCACTTAATTCGGAATCCAAGTTCTGCACTTAATCCGGAATCCGTGATGCACACCTAGTTCGGAATATGTATTCAACACCTAATTCAGAGTATGTGATCAAAACCTAGTTCGAAATGTGTGATCACTGACCTAGTTCGGAATATGTGATCACTGACCTAGTTCGGAATCTGTGAGGGAATGAACTAGTTCGGAATCTGTTAACCACTGATCTAGTTTGGAATCTGTGAGGGAATGATCTAGTTCGGAATCTGTTAATCACTGACCTAGTTCGGAATACACTTTTTCCCACCTAGTTCGGAATACACTTCTTCCCACCTAGTTCGGAATACACTTCTTCCCACCTAGTTCGGAATACACTTTTTCCACCCTTGACCTAGTTCGGAATATCCCAATCAGACACTCAAGTCGGAATCAGCAAAACCCTTGTTTCCCGACTTAAAAAAACTTCAAATTCCGAATTGTTTAACCAAAAACTAAAAATGACGAATTTTTACCCAAAAATCAAGCCAAAAATTCCAACTTTTTATGAAAATCACCAATAGGAGTAACACAAATTCCTACTACAACTTTGTAGGCAATTTGTATGAAGATTTTGAGCTCAAAAACAATTTTTTTTTGATATGAGATGATTTTTAAGATGAAAATCACACGAAATCAAAAATGATAACCACAAACTAAACACAAATCTACCCCATGGCGATTGATACCAATTGTTGCCCCTAAAAATATGATGATAGATTAAAGAAATGAGATGGAAAAGATATGAATTTTAGAGAGAGAAAGTAGTGAGAGAAAGTAGAGAGAGAGATGATTAACTTGTGAAATTAGATTTAGAATAATGAGACCATCCACCCTCCTAACATGCTAGGAGGGTACTTATATAGTCCACCCACATGCAGGCTCTCTAATGGACTATATATCTTTTGGGCCGGGCTTGAATAAATGCTTAGTACCTTGAAAGAGGCCTTTTAAACTAACCATCAAGCCCGTAATATCACGACTATTTTAACTAACTATTACAACGTTCTAATAAATATTACAATATAAACTTATGACCGAACATTCTTGTTTGACTCAATATTTTGAGGCTAACAGTATTTATTTAAAGTAAGCTTTATCGTTATCATTTAATAGATCATGACTTATAAATATGTTCATTAAACCTCATCTTATGTTATATGCTTATTAAATCAAGCTTATTACAATTTATGGAGACTTTCTTTTTTCTAGAAACTTACCATTTATGGAAACTTACTATTTTTAAAAAGTTACTATATATGGAAACCTGTTATTTTTGAAAAGTTGCTATATATAGAAACCTGATATTTTTAGAAAGTTACTTATTATGAAACATCAAGTATAATAATACATGAAACACGTAATACGTTAATCAAGAACACATGAAACCATGGTTCTAAATAGCGCGCTATAGCACACGCTATAGCGGGATATAGCGTGAAGCGTGGCCTCCACGTTACGAAACAGACTAAAGCGTCGTCTCTAGGCGTAGCGTGATAAAAAGCGGCATAAAACGTGCTATAGCGTGTAGCGTGGCGCTTTATTTTGAATCTTTTGCATATTTATTGGAACTGATCTTTTTTATTAGTTTTGCACTATTTATTAGACTTGAGCTTAGTAATTTTTATATAAAGATAAATTTTGAGTAACTAAAAGCCAGTTTTGTTTTAAATTTGAATCAAGATCTTGCTCCATTTTGTATCATGTAAGGAGTAAGTTATTAATTATCAGATTTAATTTCTTATGTATATCGTCTTTTGTAAACTCGATATATAAATATTAATTTATAAATAATTTGTGCCGCTATATATCACGCTTCAAAAACCGTCGTAGCTTCGCTATAGCTTATGTAGCTTGAAGCTTGGCAATACTGCTACGCTACGCTTCACGCTATTTACAATCTTGCATGAAACACTAAGAAATATATGATAAAACATGAACAAGTAAAACAAGACAAGAACAAGTAAAACAAGTCAAGAACAGGTAAATTAAACTAAGAACAAGTAATTTAAGACATGAGCAAGCAACTCATTCACGTCCTTTATCATGTAGCTTACGTGAAGCCGGAGTAGGATTTTCTTTCATTTCATCTTTCACCGTCTACTGGACATAAGGTACGAATATTCCGTCCTTCAGTAAGGACATTCTCTTTCTATGCATGATTAGGATTCTCCGTTGCTGCCATCTGTTTTCCTTAGTAGTTTAAATGATATAAAACTTTTCAATAGTTACCATGCTATCATTTTAAATTGCCCGAGCTATATACATGCATGTCCATGTTCACCTAGTTATGGAGGTACCATAACCATGACACTTGAGGCACCGGTGTTGTGTCTCTTCCGCGACGAGAGTGATTTCTCGCGACGTCCCTTTCAGTTACTTGGCCATTATTATTATTATCATGTGGGGCGTATGGGTGCATCCTAGTACATGTTTTGTAGGTTTACAAGGTGATTGTGGTGTGTGCCTACATCCGTCACATTGGAGTTGATCCCTCCACCCAGACCAATATAATTAGAGGTCACCCCTCTAATTTCATGACGAGGTCACCCCTCTATGTATTCATGCACGTTGATGCCTTTCATGACTTATATGAGCTCTTTGTCATTTAAATTACATTTTCATGAACAAACATAAGACTTTTCAGATATAAACCAGTTTATAAAACATGTTCCAGGACTTACACTTATTCCGCTGCATTTCAAATCTGTTATTTATGTTTCAGCTATTCTTATCATGCCATTATATCCGTTCACCGAGCGCATTGCTCAACCGTATTTTCTTTCCATGACCCAAACGGTAGGTACCCAAGGACAAACTTGAGCATTTAAAGGACGTGAATAGGATGGGAGCTACCTTATACTTCTTTTTCTTTTGCACTTCATTTACTTTATGCATGTTTTGGGTTTATGTTTGGGAGCCGATGTATTATTCTGGTTTTTCCTTTATGGTCATTTATGTTTTTAGGACATATTACATTGCATGCTTTGATGACACGCCATAATTATCATGTAACAGTCTACTTATCAAAGTGGGGTGTTACAATTGAGATGTGTCGTGCGCTTATTAAAGGGTCTTTGGAAGTACGAAACCCTGGTACCTAAGAGCTAGATAAAGGGGGGGGGGGGGGGGGGGGGGGGGGGGGGGGGGTTTGGAATTTCTTATTGAAAATATATGCGTTTTGAAAATAAATAATCAGATAATTTATAATTAACAGTTAGAAAATGTGGTTATGAGAAATAGTGTTTGGATTTGATTATGTTGTTTAAAATCACAATAATCAGACTATCAATTATTTTTAGTGTTTGGCGAATCTGACTATTTATTTAGTTGATAAGTAAAATAACTATCAATTCCATTTTCAAAAAAGCACCTCCTCAATTACTTTTTCAAAACTCTATTATGCAAGCTTCAAAACGCAATTAATAACTTATTTCCTTTTATTATTTAAACACTCATTTTATCTTATCTCTATTTTGAAAATAAATTTTTGATAGCAAGGGACTGAGAGTGAAATTATCATATACCACAGGGACAAAGTGTGTAATTGAGTTCATGAGTCATTTTCGTAGGACCGGGATTGGTCACCAAAGCAAGAGACATTGATTGATTCCCATAAAACAACAAACGAAATAAGAATCTTCTAGAAATCAAACAAAAGCAAACAGTGAAAAGTATATCATTTGACTTGCCATTGACGATCAAATGGCCCATTAATTAATTTATTTATAAAACAGTCCTGTGAACTAACAAACCCTCTTAAATTCCGCACAGGATCATTCATCACTCTCTATCTGGTTAATATCTCTTTCATTTACATTTGCATTCTTTTTAATTATACTGCGATTTTTATGGTAACACTTTACAAATGATAACCAGCATTTTGTTTTTTTGGACCCCCTTTTATTGCTACATTGTTTGTTTTACGCCTACTTTAGTTTGAGGTTTATATATTGTGAAATGGTTCAAAAAGCCAAAGTAAAATGTGTTTTTTATAGGTCTGATTAGGAGTTATTTAGTGGCGGAGCCAGAAAGTTATGTTCGTAAATTACAAAACTTTTAATATTTTTGAAGATTTACACTACCATTTTTTTTGCTAGGGGGCACGTGCCCATCTGGCCCCCACTTTGCCGCCGCCACCGAGTTAGTTGGATCATTTTGCCATTAGATATTGTCTATATATTGTTGCTTAAGATGTGTTTCTATGTTTTTTTGTTTATTATGTTAATTTTTGCTATTAATGCATATGTCAAATGTTTGTCTGGGATCATATACAAAATTGGGAAAGTAGATTTTTGAGGGAAGTGACTGTTTTTCATGTAATAATGTTGATTGTTATGTAGAAGATGTACATGAGAGCACAGGAAATCGTTATTTGTTGTGCCGTTGGCAAAAAGTACCGTCACGCCACAAAAGTGGGCTTTGGCATCAGAATTGTTATGGCACCACATTTCAGAAGGAGTGGTGATTTGTGGTGCCATGGGGTGTTTTTGATGCCATATAGGGTATATATCCCTTAGATTCCCAAAAAAAAAATAAAAAAAAATCAATGAACCGCGTGGGCTGGCCAACACGGTGCCAGAACCTTGGCACCACCACTCCTCTTCCTCGATGTTAATTGTGGTTTCGGCATGAGTTAATTTAAGTGCTAGTTTGCTGATGTGTAGTAGGATTATGTGATTAACGCTTTTAAGTGTTTGGATGAAACTGCTTATGTACTTAAGTTAAGGTAACTAAACAGTTTAGAGTTACGGGGGTAGTATGTTTAAAGGTACAAGTCAGTTTCTATTCCTATGAATGTCCATTTCTGTGACCAGTAAATTGATATGGCTTATTACTGAATAAGTGACTATGGATACAATGTTAAGAGATTAAATCTGAGTAAAAAAACATATCAATGGGGTAAATTTGCCCAAACGACTCTTGTTTGCCATCAATCATTATAGGAGTCATTGTTTTCGACCAGTGTGTTCAATAGCAAATAAGGAGCATTCAGAAGAATAGTGGTTAGAGGTGGCAATTTACGACCCGTTAGTTAAATATGTGTTATGTGATGGGTCTTGTTGGGTCTTTACTATTATTTGATGTATTGACAATTGTAGAACAACTGGTTTTGGTGGGTCAATGAAAAACTAGAACGGGCGGGTCAATCCAACTCGAGACCTGCCTGACCCGGACCTGTTTTGACCCGTCCTCCAAATGACCCATTTAGACCTGGACCCGCTAAGATCCGAAAATTGCTTCAGCCTGTTGCAATAGTGGCAAATATACTTGGGATGTAAATTTTGCTCTTTAAACTTGCGTTAAAAGAATGTTGGTAATTTTTTTCTTTAGTTGCTTAGTATTTGTCATTCTTTTTTTCATGTTGAATGTTATTTTAATGTAATTACAGTTTTAAATATAGTTGCTGATTTTTTTTTATGATGTGAATTTGTGAAATCGCAGCTGAAAACCACGCTATTCAATGGGGAAGACAGTTGACGTGTATGGATTCCCTGAATTAGAACCCGCAGACAAAATCAAGACATTTTTAGAAGGCTATACGGGGATTGGTAGTATCGAGGCTCTAGAGATCAAACTTAAAAATGGAGGGGCAAGAGCAAGAGCTTGTGCAAGGGTCCAATTTACAACCAGAGAAAAAGTAGATTCCATTATAGACTTGGCTAGTCATAGGCGTTTATGGTACGGGAGATCTTTTTTGAAAGTTTGGGAAAGGGATATGGACCTGGTACAAAAGCCTAGACACTATGCACTCGAAATGAATCGTGTAACTCTTCACTTTGGTTGCCAGGTGTCCAAGCAGGTTTTATCGGTGTTATATACATCGAGAAATGCATCAGTGAAATTTGGTTTTGGAGCAAGGAAGTTGTACTTTGGGGTTACTGAACCTCATGCTAGTTACAAGCTACAACTCTCGTACGAGAATATTTGGCAAGTTCAGTTCCATCGTCCACGTGGCCTTGCTTCAAGTTTTCTTGTTATTCAGGTCAGTTGTTGCTACTAGGGCTGTTCTAACTCAGCTATTTGATATCTCAGATTCAGATACTCTATTTTGATATCATATATTCCTATCCGAAATTTCGAGTAAGCCGAAAATTCGAATTTCATAATTCTCTACTCTTATATAAGTTTTGCTTTCATATAAACTCGATCTATTGATAACAAACTAAATGAAAAACAATATGAAAGAAATGTAGTTTTCTGGATTTTTGGATATTTAGATACAACGCAAGTTGTTTCTTCTGTTTGTCCTGTGATTTTGAATCAAAATGTGAATATGTTTTATTTTGTGTTCTTTACTAACAAAACGCACTTCTAACTTCTAAGATTTTGTAGAGTATTCCAAATTTCAAATGTTATGATTCTCGATTATTCAAATTTGATAAATAAGAAGCTAGTAGATGTTTATGCATCAATAAACTAAAAGTAATGCCTTGTGATAAAACAAATACACTATCTACATATCTGATTCTATGTACCAGGTAGTGATAAAATAAAGCAGTAGATCTTTATTATATTCTTTTAGAGCTGAGTCAAATCCTCATTTTATCTGTAGCTATTTGGTGCTCCTCGAATTTTTCAGAAAGTCGAAAACAATGTGTTCAGCTTCTATCGAGAAGAGCCTGATGATCAGTGGGTTAGGGCTACTGACTTTACCTCATCTGCGTCAATTGGTCAATCATCTCATTTGTGTCTGGAACTTTCACGCAACGTGGATCTTAATCTTCGTGACTACTTCCCATACTATGAAGAAAGTAGCCGTCCATTCAATCTAAGAACTGGTCATAGTTTTTCTCAAAGGTCAGACGCAAAGCTAGTCCCAATAGTTGGTCCTGCCCTAGGTGTTCGTCTCCCTTATAATATTGTTTTTAAGATTTGTGCATTGGTTCAACATGGTTGTATCCCGGGACCTCTACTTGATTCCAAATTCTATGAGTTGTTGGACCCACAAAGGCGAGACTTGTCATCAATAGAATACGTTCTTGAAAAACTCTATTTTTTGAAAGATTGTTGCTATGAACCTGTAAAGTGGATCACTGAAGAATACCGGCAAAATAGTAGGCTAAGAGCCCCTGCTATCTCATTAGATCCTGATGCTGGTCTTGTGTATGTGAGGCGGGTTCAAATTACACCATCAAAGGTGTACTTCTGTGGGCCCGAGATTAATGTGTCCAATCGGGTTTTACGCCATTATCTAAAGTATATTGATAATTTTCTTCGTGTATCGTTTGTTGATGAAGAATTGGAGAAACTTTATTCAACAGATTTATCCCCACGTGCAATTAGTCAAAATGCTGAAAGTAGAACCGATATTTATAAAAGGATTTTGTCGATTCTTAAGGATGGGATTCTAATAGGCGGGAAGAAATTTGAATTTCTTGCTTTTTCATCGAGTCAGTTACGGGATAATTCTGCTTGGATGTTTGCTTCAACTGGTAGGGTGAATGCTGCTAGTATAAGAGAATGGATGGGTGATTTTAGTCGCATTAAGAATGTTGCAAAATATGCCGCTAGACTCGGTCAATCATTCGGTTCATCAAAGGAGAGTTTAAGTGTTGCACAATCTGAAGTCGAAAAAATTTCTGATGTTGAAATAGATAGAAATGGTACTAAGTATGTTTTTTCTGATGGGATCGGGAAAATATCTGATGCATTTGCTCGACGTGTCTCGAAAAAATGTGGGTATGGATTTACTCCCTCTGCTTTTCAAATTCGATACGCTGGGTATAAAGGTGTCGTGGCTGTGGACCGCTCCTCAGACATGAAATTATCGCTAAGAAACAGTATGTCCAAATTTGAATCTAATAACACAAAGTTGGATATTCTTGCCATAAGTAAATATCAGCCGTGTTATATGAATCGCCAGCTCATCACACTACTTTCTACTCTTGGTGTTCGTGATTATGTCTTTGAAAGGAAGCAAAAAGAAGCAGTCGACTTACTAGACGCAATCTTAAAAGAGCCCCTGAAGGCACAAGAGGCGTTAGACTTGATGTCACCAGGAGAAAACACCAACATTATGAAGGAAATGCTTTTGTGTGGGTATAAGCCAAACGCTGAACCATTTCTTTCAATGATGCTGCAAGTATTTCGTGCTGCGAAGTTGCTTGAAATTCGTACTAAAACAAGAATATTTGTTCCTAAAGGAAGGTCAATGATGGGATGTTTGGATGAAACACGAACACTTGAATATGGTGAAGTGTTTGTGCAATTTTCAGCTGCAGGAAAAAGGCCATTCTGTGATGATCATAGCGGAATCGGGTTCAACAAGTCCAAAATTGTTCTTGGGAAAGTGGTGGTTGCTAAAAACCCGTGTTTACATCCTGGTGATGTACGAGTCTTGAAGGCAGTTAATATTCCAGCATTGCATCATATGGTGGATTGTGTTGTTTTTCCGCAGAAAGGACAAAGGTATTATATTATGCCAATTGTAAGCTTATCACTGTATGTATATGTTTAGATTGTCTTTTGCTACTGTTCCTAACAAACTACACGTGAATATGATCACAGGCCTCATCCAAATGAATGTTCAGGAAGTGATTTAGATGGAGATATATACTTTGTCTGCTGGGATCCGGATCTAATTCCACCTAGGCAAGTTGAGCCAATGGATTATACCCCAGCACCAAGTATTGAACTGGATCACGATGTTACTATTGAGGTACATATGCTTTTCTCTGAATACTCTTAACTTCGTTCTAGTTCCATTGCACAACTTGTTGATGAAGCCCAAGAAGCCATGGGTTGTGTACTTGTTATTGCCATCTTTAGTTGGATCTCATAACATAATTTTACTACTCAGATATGTTTGGTGCCATGTTTTCTTATTTTTATTAATCTGTCTTAATTTTGTTAATTTCTTCCTAAACATCGCAAGAAAATTGAAAAAATGTGGAAACCTGTGTCTATTTTTAAATTTTTTTTATTCCATTTTGACCCATTACCTGATATGCTAGTTTTGCCATATCTATCTACTGGTTGTTTGATGCAAGTTATATGATTATGAATAGAGGGTTTATTTTTTGTTTTGTTTTTCTTTAAGCTAATTAAAATCTTGTTTCTCTGATATCCACTTCAGGAAGTTGAGGAGTACTTTACGAACTACATTGTCAATGACACTTTAGGAATAATTGCAAATGCCCACACAGTCTTTGCAGACCGGGAACCCCAAAAAGCAATGGCCGAACCTTGTGTAGAGCTTGCAAAGCTCTTCTCAATTGCTGTTGACTTTCCTAAAACCGGTGTCCCAGCAGAAATACCCGCAAATCTTCGTGTCAAAGAGTATCCGGATTTCATGGAAAAACCTGACAAACCCACATACGAATCAGGAAATGTAATTGGGAAACTCTTTCGGGCAGTCAAAGACATCGCACCACAAAACAGCCCGGTGAACCCCTTTACACGTGAGGTGGCAAAACAGACTTATGATACTGACATGGAAGTAGATGGTTTTCTGTTATATGTTGATGAAGCCTTTGACTTTAAAACAGAATATGATTTCAAACTCGGTAATCTGATGGATTATTATGGAGTAAAGACAGAGGCCGAACTATTAAGTGGTAGTATTATGCAAATGTCGAGATCTTTTGACAGAAGAAACGATGCTGAAGCAGTTGGTTTTGCTGTCAAGTCGCTAAGGAAGGAAGCCAGAAACTGGTTTAAAAGGGGTAGGGGGGATTTCGATGATGGTGATGATGATGTCTACGCAAAAGCATCTGCTTGGTATCATGTCACGTATCATCCGGATTATTGGGGCAAGTACAATGAGGATATGACACGTGATCATTTTTTGAGTTTCCCGTGGTGCATTCATGATAAGCTCATTGAGATCAAAAGACGTAAAGTGGTTCTTAAAAGGTACGTTGACTCCGATTGGCTTCAAAAGCAGTTTATATCCGCTCTGAATGTGGCATGACTATGCTCTTCAAGTTACCACGAGGTAAATTTAGACTTGGTTTAACCTATGTACATACCTGCACCACTGTAGTGTCGTCCTGTCGTCCATTAGACTGTGTTTGTTTAAGTTTGAGTTTGATGTAAAATATTGTTATTGCTTTTACCATTTGGAGGCCCTCTACTTTTAGTTCAACTGATAATAGTCGAGTCTTTGGCTATTGGTGTAATTTGGAACTTGGTTTGATTAGCATGTAAATTCCTATCCGTTTTTCTTATTGATATTTTGATTGCTTAAGTTAAGGTTTAGTTAGGACTCTCTGTAACACTCGCTAGAACCAACAACCCTAAAAACTTCTATCTCAAGCAAACGTGATAAACTATTCTCCCGTAACTATGATCAGTGTACTAGAAAATCATTTAGAATCTAAAAAACCTTAAGCACCTGTTTATAGTAGAAATAAAATCTGGATTACTTGACCACGATTATCTGTCTCGGTCGATGTTTTAACAGATGTTCAACCTTACTGTGCACATTAGATCACGGTGATGAAATCCATCGTAATCAAGTACATTCGTGGTGTCGATGTAATAAAGAAAGTCGTGAGACAGGACCCAATACATTTGAACATTTCAAAGTCGAATAATCTATCTATATTGGATGTTTAGGTTAAAATCAATTAAGTCAATATCAAAGGGTCAATTATATGAACCAAGACAATACGTTATCATCATTCAACTTGTTCTCTTTTGGTTTGGATTTCATTTTGTTCACACTATTAAGTGTACTGTTACATTATGTGAATGCAACATATATGAAAGATACTTATCAGTTTGCAACTGTTGATACTTTCAACTGTGCTTTTTTTTTTCCTCGAGTCATTTTTTTTTAATGCAGACATATAGGGGCGGCTCAGGCTTCTCGAGGCCTCTAGCGATAGTTTAAAGTTAGGCGATTATTGCATATGTTTTACTTAATATTAGCTTTTCGATTTATTGAATTAGTAAAACATCCAAACTATCAAACCAAAAAACAAAATGCTATAAGTCTAAGAATTGATTGAAAATAATTAAATTTTAACGAAAGAACGAATTTATATGAAAACTTATTTGATGAATAATGGTGTTTATGTAAAAATTAAAGGCCTTAAGCCTAGAGCGATAGCTTTTGTTGTTTTGCAAACCAACCAACGATATGAGCTTCTTTAATCTTGGCTTCGTAATATACATGTATATGATGGTTAAGTGCATTATTAACGAATAATATTTGTGCAGTATTAATTAGGTGGGTCAAAATGCCCGAGCTAGCAAGGAACAGTTTGACACGACTTAAGTCGATATGTGAGGGTCAGGTAATTGTTGGCACTAAAAATGACACGTTTAATCAATGTGGTATATACAACAATTGTTTAAGTATTTTTACTTTATAAAGAAAGTATATCGTAAATCCTTACCTCGTCAAATCATTACCATATGATCGGAGGAATAACAACGCTTAAATAAAAGTAACACTCAATATCATCTTTCAAATGTTATGAGTCAATGTCGTTTAAAACATTATATGTAAATATTAAAGAATATACAACCATACTCCTGCCTAAAATAGAACGGCTTATGGGTCAATGTCTAAGAGTAGACAACCATACCCTGTCTAAGATAAAACGGTTGGTTCTGGTTCTTCAAAGATAGAAAAAAACCTCCGACCTTGCAAAGAGTGAAGATTAAACCCTTGACTTCTTTCTCGAAAAACAAAAGTGATAACCAAATGATCCAACCTTTCTAGTTAATAATAACACTTAAACAAATTATAGTTTTCTTGTTTAATGTTCATATCTGTTTTGGAAAAACGTGTATGTCCGTATTTGTTCAAATCTGTTCAATGTTCATTTTACTAAAGTTATATGATTGACAAAGGTTGGATACTTGGATTTGCTAAGAACATATGTAACGGTTTGAGTTGTTGGAATGTGTAATAATTTATAATTAAAAAATAGTGAGTTTATCGATCGTGATCATGGAGAATATATATGTACTTTACAAACACGGCCGTTTTATGATTTTAAGAGGCCATACGTCGTATTACGTTGGAAGCCTTTTTACAGTATCTCTTACAAAAACAATAACCTTAACTAATCACACCCATTAAATTCTATAATCTAGTCGGTAGTGGTGTGCGTATTTTTTTTTAATGATAAACATAGTTTTTTTCTTTCATTAAATTTCATAAAACTTAAGAAAAAATGCTTTTGTGTCTTAAATGACTGACGCTCTTTTATTATACAATAATGTAATATTTTTTTTGAAATGCATATGATTAATCATCTTGAAACATAGTTATAGCAGATATATTTATCAATATTATTTACTAAGATAACTTTTCAAGATAAACATTTAATTATTTTATAGATGTTTTACATATAGGTTGTTATAATTAAACTGCAAAATTAAGTCAAACAACATACTAGTATAGGTTGTTATAACTAAACTGAAGAATGGTTCGAATTTGTGGGTTTTGCCATAAATAGTTTCTCTCTCTGGAATAAGCGGTGGTGCGATTCAAGTCCCGGTCTTCTAGTTTTGCTATTGTTTTAGGTGTTTGTAGTCTTCATTCTAGAGAGCTTATGCGACTAGTCGGTTGACTGTTTTATTTAGTGTTTGCGTAGATTGGGTGTCATGTTTGTTATATTATTTGTAATGGCCTTGTTTTTCATATAATAAAGCCATCTTAAAAAAAGCTAGTATTATAGACCTATGGCTTAAATTGTAAAATACAAGGGTTAAACATGGTCACAAAACAAACCTTTTGACATATATGTCATCTTCTTCCCTAGACATACTTCTGACATATTTACTCCGTTAAAATTAAATGTGAGCTCCATTTCTCCACTTCGACTCAAATCACTAAATTATATCATTGTACCATGTATTAATTCAATCATAAAACATAACTTTCTTGGGTCAAGTCATAAAAAAAACGAGTTTAGACTACAATAGCCAGATTTAGAAATTGGAGCCTTAAGAAAAAGGAGGCCCTGTGCCGCTACACTTCTCACACATGCTAAAATCCGGTCACGTTTACGAAATGATTTTTGTGGGCAGTTGTTGCATGATATATGGAATCGAATGTTTTGGAGGGAAAATAATCAAACTGAATCCTATTTGACTTAGGATATATATAGACGGCCTAAAAACTTCAAAGGAATCACATAAAAGCTTTTGTTTCAAGTTTGGTTTTAATAAGTTTGTGATAAAGACTAGTTATTAGATAAAGCTTAAAGAGAGTTTCAATCCTATATTAACTAGAACTTGAGGTGTATATAAACCCCTCATACCTGGTCATTATACACGTCCCTTATCAAAACAAAGCAAAACCCTAATTTCTTATCCATCTCTACACTGGTTCCCCCCCCCCCCCCCTGCAAGACCGATTGTCACATCTTGTGGTACTCACTTGTGACGGAAGAGTTACTAGTATTCATCTTGTTGCTCCCCCAAAACCTTCTTTAAGGTTCGGCCAAGTTGCAAGGAAAGAAAACCCTAATATTTCTATTTATGGTTTCGGTGGATATTGTAGAAGAAATGGAAACCCTAGTTAAGATTAATACTTGTTTCGCTTATCTTTTAACCAAGCCAAAACGTACCCTACTTTGGATTTTGGTTGTTTTGATTTTAAGCTTACAAGTATATACACGTGTTGTGTGTTTCTTGAAGTTCACCAGTAGTACCACGATGTGTTCGATTGACGTAGTGTGTAAGCAATCAATAGAGATGACATTTTAGTCGTTTGTTTCAAGATCTAGATTCAAGACCGTTTGTTGATTTTATCATCAAACTAAAAGGTTAGTATTTTGTTTTTATATTATGTGTTAACCATATGTTCAAAACTAGATACAAGTCTTTTGCTGTGTACACATAGTTAACTTGGGTTAACTAGTTCTAAAATTCCAACATTGGCATCACGAGTCAATTCGTTTGGTGTTTATGGGTTACACTTAGATAAACATGCTAGACCGGCTAAATTTTCTCTTTATTATAATTATTATTATGACAATAGCATGCATTCTTGACATAAAACTGTTAATCTTGATCTAGATCTTATAAAATTAGGTAGGTCAATTAACTGGTTAATTGAACGAATTTTATTGTTTTATTATCTGGTCATAAGACTTTAGCAATCACTTTATGTGATGCATGCTCTTCACCGAGTACATAGCTCGAAACTTGGTGAGTGTATTTTAGTCTACAATTGGGGAAGACTCATTTGAGACCTCAGATCTTATATGATTTAATTGCTTTCATAAGAGTCTGTCTTCACATCTAACCCTTTTATGTCTGTTTTTATCTGCTTATTTGTTTTTCATTAAGAGTTGCAAAATAAAATATGCTAGATTCTAGTAATCATATAAAGGATTCATACTTATATCGAAACTAGCTTTAATATGTCTCATTAATAAACTTATTTTTTCTTGTGAATTGGTTGTGTGTTATTTGTTAAAAATCGTTTTTTGAACGAAAACTGAATATGGACATAAGGTTATGAAACTTGGTTTTATTATAAGCGAATTATATTGTTAATCATATTCTCTCTCGATTTGGGCTTACATAAAGTAATTATGGCTTATAAACCATCATCTCAACGACTTAACTTGAAAAATTAATTATATTGTAATACTTAAATACAACACCTTTTTGTGCTTTGCTGATAATGGATCTTGCTACTACATTCGTATTCATAGTCAAGCCATCTAAGGCTTGAATGATCTTTAATTTTTTTCTCGTTCCATATACATGCTCTGGTATCTGTGTAGTAATTATCCTAAACACTTGTGCGTTCGGACACATGTAGAGCAGGATACGGGGTTTGATCATTCTTTAATGTTTTCTCATGATAAAATACACAAAGCAAAAAGTTAACAAAAAGCTTTTCTTAACTTGTGCTACAAAGATGATTGCATGATATTTATACACACTTTTCACATACATTTTAAAAAACTTATGTGATACCCTCATGTGTAATTTTTAAGTCTATAGCATCCAATCTAAGAGAACTTGCATTTGGTTTTACCATCTGGTCATACCCAGGGTTAATTCCAACCCAAAGCAGAGTTCTTCATAGGTCGTATCTATGTCAATTTTTGCGCTCTTACATTGGTATGACTTAAATTGAGTATGCTTAGTCGGACCTTGGACCCGAGGCATAAGATGGGATGAAACATGCTCATTATTTATTAGTTGTATAACAAGTTTGCTTAATATGACCATTAGTATTCGTAAGAGTTATGAGGAATTCTTATTTAAACACTCTACAACAATAGTTTCATGAACGTCTCCTAATACTAAGAGTTGAACTTGTAATGAAATTAGTGCTCGACACTTACCTCTTTCCCTACTTGTTACTAGTTGGTCAGACCTTCTAATAATGGGTGGGAGGTTAAGTTGGATCTTACTATTATTAGTAATTAATTAGGTAGTTAACTCTTTTAAGAATGTAATTATCAAAAATACTAATTGATTTAAACTTTTTTTATTGTAGATGAGTACCTTAGTCTTAAACAGTTCGGTTTTCAAGTCCTTCTTTAAGAAGATGAAATTGATTGAAGTTAAGTTCATTGATTGGTACCACTTTCTTCATATTTCGCTATCAACTGAAGATTTATTACCTTACCTTGCGCAACCTATTCTTGAACTACCTGTTGTTCCTAAAGGCCAAGATATTCCTAAGAACATCCATGAAAGTCACAAATATTGGTTAGAACATTCAAAGGAAATTTGTGGTCTTATGATTTTGATGACGCCTCTAGAATTCTGATGAAAGCTGGAAGGTTTTGGTGCATTTTCTATCCAAAAGGATCTGAATACAATGTTATGTCAACAAGCTATTCAGGAGCTTCTTGAGTGTGCACGAGCTTTTCATTCGTGTAAACATGAAGAGGGACAATATGTGAGTTCCTATTTATTAAAGATGACGGGCTACATAGATAATATGGAACGTCTTGGTCATCTTATGTCACTAAAGCTTGTTGTGAGTTTTATCTTAGTCTCACTAAATAAGGAGTATGACGGTTTTCTGGAGAATTATAATATGCATGACATGGGGAAGACAATGCATGAGTTGCATGCCATGCTTAAGTTACATGAAAAGAAGGTGCCTAGAAAGAGGTTGAACCTGAAATTCATGCAATTAGAGCATGAAGGATCCAAAAGTCTATTTATGCAAATAGCAAGGCTAAACCCTCAAATGTTACGAAAGTGAATAATCATAAGAAAGGAAAGAAATTTGCTAATTTTACTCCAAAGACCAAGATCCCTCCTCCACCCAAGAAAGAGAATCCTGCGAAGGACGTTGCCTGCCACCAGTGCGGTGATGTAGGCCATTAGAGGAGGAATTGTTCTAGTATCTCATTGAGTTGATGAAGAAAAAGATGTTATCTCAAGGAGCTAGAACTTCATGTATTTTCACTATAGAACTACATAATTATCCTAATAAATATTAGGTTTATGATACTGGTTGTGGTACTCACATTTGTAATACTACTCAGGGTCTAAAGGGATGTAGGGAGCTGAAGTCGGGAGCTTTGAATCTGTGCATGTGCAATGGTCATCGTGTAGCTGTTGAAGTTATTGGTGTTTTAAATTTATGTATCCCTAATGGATTAGTGATTATTTTAAACGATTTTCATTATGCTCCCTCTATTACTAGAGGGGTTATGTCAATTTCCTGTTTATATGACGATGGTTTTGTTAACAGTTTTGAGAATAATAAAATTTCAGTTTCTATGAATAATCTGTTTTATTTTCTTGCTATTCCACGTGATGGAATTTATAAAATTGATATGTCTAATAATAATATAAGTGATAGTTCTCTTTATGTTGTAAGTAACAAAATATCAAGTCTAACTTGGGCTATACTCTTATGTGGCATTGTCGCCTTGGCCACATAAGCAAAAAATGCATTAAGCAGTTGCAACATGAAGGAATGCTTAAGTCAACTGATGATGACTCATTTGAGAAGTGTGTTTCTTGTCTATCTAGTAAGATGGCACGTAAAACTTATTCACATCAAGTAGAGATAGCTAAAGATCTACTTAGACTTATACACACCGATGTATGTGGCCCATTCAAAATTTTGTCAAGACAAGGTGCAGGCTACTTCATCACTTTCACTGACGACTCTAGTCGTTATGGTTATGTTTACTTGCTGAAGCATAAACATGATGTGTTTATTTAAAGTGCTTCAAAAGGAAGTATAAAATCAAATCAGGAAGACCATCGAAGCATTACCTTCTAATAGTGGATGTGAGTTTATGGGTCTAGCGTTTATGAATCGTCTAAAGAAGGATGAGATTATTGCCCTTGGAACTCCTCCATATACACTAGAACATAATTGTGTGTCTGAGAGGAGAAACAAAATCCTAATTAATATGGTTCGCTCCGTGATGGCTCAAACAACTCTTCTAAAGTCCTTTTAGAATTATGCTCTTGAGTTTGTTGCACGCATTCTCAATATGGCTCTAACCATGAAGGTTTTGAAGACTCCATACAAAGTATGGCATGGGAAAGCCCCAAAGTTGTCTTACTTAAAGGTCTGGGGATGTGAGGCTCTTGTTAAGCGTGATACGCTTAATAAACCTAAAAAACTTGAACCCAAATCTGTTAAGTGTATCTTTGTAGGATACCGAAAGTAAATAGTGGTTACTCCTTCTATTATCCACCTAAGAACCAAGTTATTGTTGCTCGAAATGCTGAATTCTTATAGAGTAATCTTATGAATTAATATGCAAATAGGAGTTTAGAAGATCTTGAAGTAATTCAAGATGAAGATAAGCATCCTTCTAAAAACACTAACTTAGATCATGATGAGGATGATCAAGAAATTGATGAACCTCAAAGTGATTTAACTCCCATTCATATGCCCATAAGGACACGCAATTCCGTGCAGCGAATGTGTTTATACATTGATGTTGAGGAGCATGAGTTAGGGGATCGTAATGAACCTGTTAACTACAAAGCTGCATTAGCAAATCCTGAATCTGAAAATTGGCAGATCTTGGTTGATCTTCCCCCTAATGCTAAAACCATTGGTGACAAATGGATCCTCAAAAAGAAGACTAACATGGATGGCAATGTACGCACTTATAAAGCTCGATTTATAGCGAATGGCTTCACTCAAAACGTACGGGGTTGATTGTGAAGAAAACTTGTCTCATGTTGTATATATTAAAGCTATTAGGATTCTTTTATCCATAGCTGCTTACTATGGCTATGAGATTTGGCAAACGGATGTCAAAACCACCTTCCTTACTGGACATCTTCTCGGAGAACTCTATATGGTGCAACCTGAAGGTTTTGTTAATCCTAAATATCCAAACCGAGTATGAAAGCTTCAAAGTTCCATTTATGAATTTAAGCAAGCATCAAGGCAATTGAATAAGCAATTTGATGCTGAAATCAAGAAATTTGGTTTTACTTAAAATAGTGATGGGCCATGCGTATATATGAAATCTAGTGGGTTTAATGTGGTTTTTCTAATCTTATACAACGATGACATATTGCTCATGGTTAATGACATTCAAACGTTGCAAGGTGCAAAAATCTACCTTGGTAATTTTTTTGCTATGAAAGACTTAAAAGATGCTGAATATGTTCTTGAATCAAGATCTATAGAGATAGATCAAGACAGTTAACTGGATTATGTCAAAATGCTTACATTGAGAAACTTTTGAAGAAGTATAACATGGAGAATTCCAAACGTTGTATTATCCTCATGCAAACTGAACAAAATTATGTAAGTCACAAGGTGCTTCAACACATGAAAAGGTAAAGCACATGTAGAGAGTTCTTTATGCATCGGTTGTAGGAGCAATCATGTATGTTGTTAGATGTACTAGATCTGATGTTGCGTTTGCTCAGAACATAAGAAACCGATTTCAGCAGAATCATTGTGATGTTCACTGGAATGCTGCTAAGAACATTATAAAGTATCTTAGGAGTACTGGATATGTTTCTCTTTTATGGGAGGTGATATGAAATGGGAGCTTAGGGTCGTTTGCTACACTAATGTTGGATATCTGACAGATGTTAATGATGTAAAGTCTCTAACTAGATATATTTTCGTTATGAATGGAGATGGAGGTGGTGTTGACTGGAATAATATAAAGCAGACCACCCGTGCAACCTTATCTATAGAGGCTGAGTATATAGCCGCTTCAGAAGCTTCAAAGGAAGTAGTTTAGATTAAGAATTTCATTTATAGACTCGATGTTGTTCCTACAAAGGAAGAACATATGAAGATGTATTGTGACAATATTAGAGCCATTACTATATCTATTAAACTAGGAATCACTACACGTGCTAAGCATTAGCGTACAAAGTTCACTACCTTCAAGAGGTGAGTGAATTAGGCGAAATTATGCTGGTAAAAGTTCACACATATGAAAACATAACTGATCCCTCTACAATGGATTTAGATTATAAAAAAGCATTCGATGTGTACTTCAAATATAGGAATGCTGCTAGCTAGTAGTCTCATGTAATATGTGTTATTTTAGTATTTGGCTAATTAGGATTGTAAGACAGTTTTATTTTCTAGATGAATAAATATACTTGATGTTTGTTTTTATTTATATAATAACTTTTGTCCAATATTTGCATGTTTAATACTTGAATAAGTTTATTATTCTAAAATATGTCCATTGTTGGTTAACAATATGAGAATATTTTTACATTAAAGCAAATGCGAGCGTTGGCTATATTCTACATAATATATGGATTGTTCCTGCAAACTCATATGTTATTCACAAGGGATGCATATTGGACCCCAAACTTTTGGATTATTACTTTTGGATCCTTTTCATGAGTAATATTTTGGATCCCTAGACTTGAGATGCAAAAATCTTGTTGCATGCGTGGATATCATTTCTTGATTATAAGTTAAACGTTATACTTAATAAGGTAGTTATAAATGTTATATGTGAAAATGTTGTGAAGCAACATCCATAAAACTTGCAACCAATAAAGAATTGGTTCCTCCACTTGATAAGTACATAATGATACCATTGGGACCTCTTCGGAATTAATTAGATAATTGTATCGTCATACCCAAAGGGTAAGTCCAGATGATGCTTAATTACATTTGGTATATCTGAATTAACTTCTATAACGAGAAGTCAAAGTTAAACTATATGAAATGAGTTAGGATCTAGATTCATGGTTGAACGGTACCTGAGAAAATGGATGATATTAACAAGTAATATAATAAACCATTCAATTTTGAGATGTTTCTTGAAACCATATCTTAATCATTTCTGATTACAATAAAGAGTTGCTAGACGTTTTTATGTTAGTGTAAACGAGTTGTTCTAAACTCTCAAGTGTGAGCTGTTAGAATGTGTGATCGTTTAGCACTCGAAAACGAGTGAGCCTATCGGGTTTTCGCACAGACTCAATCACGGAGAACACATATGTACTTCACGAAATGACTTTCATGGGCACTTGTTGCATGATATATTGAACCGAGTTTTTTGGACGGGAAAGAATCAAACCGAATCCCATTTGACTTAGGATATATACAAACAGTTTGGAAACTTCAAAAGGAAGCACATAGAAGCATTTGTTTCAAGTTTGTTTTTGATAAGAGTTGGTTTGTGATAAAGATTAGTTATTAGATAAAGCTTAAATGGAGTTTTAATCATAATCTAACTAGAGCTTGAGGGGTATATAAACCCCTCATACTTGGTCATTATACAAATCTCAAATAAAAACAAAGCAAAACCCTAGTTTCTCATCCATCTCTACACGGGTTGCTTCCCCTCCCTTTGTAAGACATACTGCCACATCTTGTAGTACCCACTTATGACTGAAAATCTACTAGTATTCATCTTGTTTCTCCTCTAAAACCTTTTGTAAGGTTAGATCAAGTTGAAAAGAAAGAAAACCCTAATATTTCTATTTAGGGTTTCAGTTCATATTGAAGAAAAAAGGAAACCCCAATTAGGGTTAATACTTGTTTCGCTTATTTTGTAACAGAGCCAAACCGTACCCTACTTAGAGTATTGGTTGTTTCGTTTTAAATCTTACAAGTATAACACATATGTTGTGTGTTTCGTGAAGTTCACCACTAATACCAGTGTGTTTGATTGACGTGTCTTGTGAACAATTGATAGACACAACATTTTATTCGTTTGTTTCAACATCAAGATTCAAGACCGTTTGCCGATTTTATCATCAAACTAAAAGGTTAATATTTTATGTTTATATTATGCGTTAACCATATGTGCCAAACTAAATGCAAGTTTTTCGCTACATACTCTTAATTATATTAGTTTAACTAATTTTAAAATCCCAACATAAATCCACCGTCATATGATTGGTTTCTCATCTCAATCAATTATCCTACCGAAACTGCTAGTCCGTAAGGTGTATTTGTTGCTGAAAGATGTGCATAAGTGAATACGAGAATGTTCGATTTAATACACAGTTTTAAGAAACTACAAATATTTATTAATCATTTTTTATCATCTTCTATCATCAATTTATGATTCATTGTAATTTGAAATTTATTTGATTGGTTTTATTAATTTATTACACACAAACTTTCTTAATTTTTCAAAATGTGCATTAAATATATATTAAATGAACTTATAAATTAGGTAGTATTATATTTAAACATGATTAAATTCATTTAATATATATCTAAGTATATTTTTGGTTAAATAAGAAAGACTGTGTGTAATTAATACACTATAAACTTTACCTAATGGCATTGTTTAGCAAAACTAATGATAAAATATGTAAAGAAATACAAAACTCATAGATAAATAACATAGCCGGATTTTAGCATGTGTGAAAGATGCAATGCCATAAGGCCTTCATTTCTTAGGGTTTCAATTTTTAAATATGGCTATTTTAGTCTAAACTCATTTTTTGACGACTTGAACCAAAAAAATTATGTTTTATTATTGAATTAATACCTAATACAATGATATAAGAGTAAAAAGCACATATCGTACCTGTGGTATGTCCAGATTGCAGATTTAGTAACTTGTCTTGTGAAAGTGCAGGCGGCCTCCCTGGTCTTTAGATAAGTGTTCATTTTCATACTTTAACCCTAACCCTCTTTGTCATTTGACCGTTACTAAAAGGGCAGTGTTGTCTTTTTCTCTGTCTTTCTTCTCCAACACACCACCATCACTCCTCCCACTCAACTACCATTGCTTAACATAACCCTATCTTGTTTAATGATTACTGATTTTTCATAAAAGTAAAAGTAAGCAAGCGTGAAGCGCCTATTTACTTTTTTAAACATTATCAACGTGTAGAAAAGTAAGTTCCAATGGTTCGTGTTAGTAATTGGTAAAAATATGAGGAGTTGGATGATCTGACATAGCAAATGTAGAGTTTCACCGCCTAGTCATCTCGTGGCCTAGTGGCAAAAAGATTTGTGGCTATCACTGCAAAGTGTGTGAGGTCTCAAGTTCAATTCTCACTAGGTGCAAAAACCTTGAAATGGCCACGCCAACCTCCTGAAAAGACAGGGATTTACCTGGTTTGAGTCTATGTGACGGTGGGCTCAAACCCCGTGGATTAGTCGACTAATGAGTCAAAAATTACGGTTACCAAAAAAAATTAAGGCTGGGGAATACGCATAAAACTTGTGAGAACGAATTAATAATAAGATAATTACCTCAGATAATTCATTTTAGTTTCATCAAGCCATTCTGTGAATCTATGGATGAATTCATCCAGTAATACTTGTACGTTACCATCAGAATCAAATTCTTTTATTAGTTGATCGAATGTTAAAAATTGGGATAACCCAAAACATTACCACAAAATCTGAAAAACCAATCAAATTAGGGTTTATCAAACACTCAAAATGTAGTGAATTTCAATGGAGTCAGTAAAAACAATATTAGAAGTGACGGATTGCCTTTCAAAACAGTCCACTTCTCACATAACCATCACTTACCCCATGATAAAAAAGATAATGACGAGAAAAGCATTTATGAATTCGAAGATTTAAGGATGGCTTTCGAAAAACTTATGTCTTTTGCTTCACGAGAATGTCAAAAAAGATATAGATTATACTCTTTTTACAATTTATGTTATTAGTTATTTATGATAGTGTTTAGATAAAATTTAATATATAGGTATAGTAGAATTGTTTTGATTATTTGGCGTTTTTTTTCTTTGATTTATTGATGGGGTTATGTTGAGCAGTGGTAGTTGAGTGGAAGGAGTGATGGTGGTGTGCTGTGTTGGAGAAGAAAGACAAAGAAAAGAAAAAGACAACACTGTCCTTTAAGTAACGGTCAAAGGATAACGAGGGTTAGGGTCAAAGTATGAAACTAAACACTTACCTAAAGACTAGGGAGGTCGCCTACACGTTCAGAAGACCAGTTAATAAATCTGCAATCTGGACATACCATAGATACGATATGTGCATTTCACTCATGATATAATTTAATGATTTGAGTCAAAGTGAAGAAATGGAGCTCAAATTTAGTTTTAGTGGAGTAAATATGGCAAGTATGTCTTGGAAAGAAGATGACATATATGTCAAAAATTTTGTTTTATGTCTATGTTTAACCTTATATTTTACAATTTAAGCTATTGGTTTGTAATATTTTGTTTAATTTAATTTTACAATTTAGTTATAAGTTATAACAACTTATATGTGAAATATCTATAAAATAATTTTTTTTAATGTTAATCTTGAAAAGTTATATTAATAAATAATCTTGGTGTAATTTATAAAAACTATACTTGTTATAATTATGTTTCAAAATAATTAATAACATACATTTCAAAAATATATTACATTGTCGCATGATAAAGGAGATTCAATCATTTAAGACTTTAACAAAAAAAAATTGTGAAATTTAATACATTAGGATCAATGCCCGCGCTCCGCTGCGGGGTAGATACAGAATGTGTTTACAAAAAAACAGTCGTAGAAGCTAGCAAGCGATATATGAGGAACATGCATTAACGGAAGGTTTGGAAGTATACATCAGTCAACTTTGACAAAGAACACATAAAACTACATCTGTAATGTTTAGTAAACATGTAAAAGTTCATTTATATATATAGGTACCAAGTGAAATTACCTAGAAAGCAACAGTAGCTTTCATCCAGAAAGAATAAGGGTCTAAAACGTGGGATAGTAAACTGTTGGCGGTTGATCACGGTCCTAATTGTAGAGCTGATATAGAAACCACATATTCAGTTAATGAGGTTCATAAAAACAAACACCACACAGGCTGATTTACTTTTCAAATCCTCATGGTCACAAGTCCTTATGCGCAAGTATCGGGCCTCTTCACACTTTTTGCAAACCAATTTCAAGGCCCGAACCACCTCGCTCATAAAGAGTCGTCATCAGTGTGATACTTCAGGCTGCACACACATTGATGCGATTTCTGCTACTTTAGCTTTACTGTCGAATGGAACTTCAGGGAATAGTGATGGATCAATCAGAAAATTTAGACCTGTCATTGCATCCTCAGGAGCCACATACCTGAAATCAAATGAAAAGATTTTCAAAAAAAATTGGACACGACGCGTTCCCGAACGGGCCAAGACATATAGTCTTAGTCTCAGATTTAAATTGTTTTCCAATTGAATGGGTTAATTTCTACCTCTGAATATGAAGACACAAAAAATATATCAAAGACATACCGCTAATAGAGTCATTATGTGAAACTACAGGTGCAATGCTTTTTAGATTTGCAGACATAAATGTTTTCAGGCTTGGACTAAGAATTCTTAAATCCGAATTCGGTTGCGTTTCTTGATATAAAAAAGTGTTTACCTTAAATGAGAAATTACTGAATAGAGTAATTCACATTATTAAGTTCCCAAGAACAAAAATATAGTCCTTTTGTAGATTAGTGACTATCATTATATTCTTACTGATCGAAAGTCCAACTGTTTCTATCCAGCATTATTACGAAATTATACTCAACCATCCTTATAATCCATATCTATGGTTATCGATAACAAATTTATTTACTGTGGAGACAAGGGTCTGAACACCGGCTTACTTAACGTCCACGCCCGGACCAAAATCAGTCATAGCCCACCCGGTTCCACATAAATTATCACTATTTTCACCTAGATAGTTCAAGTAGTATTGCTCATTATATTTTACTTTAACATAAGTGACAATATTGTTAAAAAAATTAAAGGTTGTAAAAACTAACGTACGGCGTATCCACTGACTAGTCTGTAATATTTCTGGGCACCCACCGACTTTATCATCTTTGTTTAACCCCTACAATAAAAAAAGTATTATGAAACAAATTGGATCTAAAACTCAAAAGCTCATACCTGGAAGTTCATTAATTGCCCTGCTAATCAAATTCCAATCAAATTATATATGAGTTTAACAAAATCCTCAAAAACAAAAACACCTCAAGTCTACATTTGAGAAAAAAATTAAAAGAAACTTACAAAATCATTAAGTTAAATGTTGTTTAGTGAAAATAAGCATACCAAATAACAATTGCAAAAAAACAGATGGAAAAATCAAAAAGGGGGAAAAGCCATGGCTTGGGTTTTCGTATATAATATATGGCTCAGAGTTGAAGGCATGTCACCGACGATTCAATTGATTGGCCTGCTATGGCTGCAAACATGACGTTGTGATGCCACGCCAAAAATCAGGCCGACGACAACCATCATCATCGCCAACGTAATTATAGTTGGAAACCGGCGAAGACACGGGTAAAACAATATCTTCATCGCCACATCGAAATTAGTGTAAAAGCTACATTTTTCCAGGAACAGCAAGATATACCAAATGTGCAAAGTCACATTACATCATTCTAATTCTAAACTAGCCAAAGTAAGGTCACCAACGTCACCAACCGACCACCAACGCCACACACCATAATTGGCGGCAACGAAGGGGCCGACGGCATCGAAGAAAGCTATGGCATACAATTTAAAAACAATCAGCCTTAAATATAAACAATAGTTTGCCTAAAAACATATAAACAGCAGTTTGCAATAAAAACCTATGATAAGCCCCGTTACTCTTTAAAAACATTTAAAATAGCGTGTGGCATAAAATGAGCATTGATGTACCTTCATGTTTATCAGACTGTAAAAAGGATTGTGTGCACATTAGCTATAACACAACGAACCTATATGCATCGCTGGTGTAAAACTTGGTCACAAAACCAATGATGAGACCAACTCATGTCCCATAAAGATGAAATGGCAAACTTCTTACTGATCACATATGGCAGACAAATACGACCAGATAAATTCGTTACCGTTAAAAAAAGGTGATGTTGCAGCAAGGCTTGGGTTTTCGTATATAATATATGGCTCAGAGTTGAAGGCGTGTCACCGACGATTCAATTGATCGGCCTGTTATGGCTGCAAACACGACGTCGTGATGCCACGCCAAAAATCAGGCCGATGACAACCATTATCATCGCCAACGTACTTATAGTTGGAAACCGGCAAAGACACGGGTAAAACAATATCTTCATCGCCACATCGAAATCAGTGTAAAGGCTACCTTTTCCAGGAACAGCAAGATATACCAAATGTGCAATGTCACATTACATCATTCTAATTATAAACTCGCCAAATTAAGGTCACCGATGTCCCCAGCCGACCACCAACGCCACGCACCATAATTGGCGGCGACGAAAGGGCCGACGACATCGAAGAAAGCTATGTCATACAATTTAAAAACAATCACCCTTAAATATAAACAGTAGTTTGCCTAAATATATATATAACATTAATTTAATTCAGCCGCAATGCCAAGGCAATAAAAACCCAATAATAATAATCGAAGGAATCACATACCTAAAAATCAATCCACAATCTGAATCAAACGCATTCGGATCAAAACCTAACAAAACAGAAACCAAAAAATTAGGTCAAATCCAAATTAAATCAAATTAAGAACGAATCACATACCTAAAAGTAAATCCAAAATCTGAATCAAACGCATTCGGATCAAAACCTAACAAAACAGAAACCAAAAAATTATGGCAAATTCAAATTAAATCAAATTAAATAACCGGAATGATCAAAACCAATTAGAATCAAACATGATACATATAGAATCAGATTAATATAAAAAAACATAAAATGTGTAAAGAAACTATGAATTACCTGTAGTTTTTTTATTGAGATAAAATCTCAAATCTAATGATGAACAAAAAACTACCAGCAGTCGATTTTTTAAGAGAGAGAGAGAGAGAGAGAGACAAAGAGTGAGTGAGAGAGGGATGTGAGATCAAAGAACAGAAGTATGGCTGAGAGAAAAATAGGAAGAAATCAATGGCTAACAAAGAGGTTTTAGAAAAAGCCCATACCAATGAAAACTTTTCAAACCAACACACGGTTGAGATGTAGGTTTGGTTGAAGAACTCATACCAGTGAACAGGGAAGGTGGAGCATCGAACGGTAAATAAGAAGGGAGAAGTTTTCCCCCTCACACACTTATATTGTTTTTTAATGGGGTATTTTCACTTCCCCTTATTGTATTAAGGGGGTAATTATACTCGTAATAAAGAAAAAAACTAAGTTTATATATATAAAAAAAGTACACACCACTACCGATTAGATTATAGAATTAGTTAAGGTTATTGTTTTTATAGTAAATACTGTAAAAAGGCCTTCCACGTAATACGATACATGGCCTATTAAAATCATGAAACGGTCCTGATAAATAAACAAGAATTTATAAACTATCTAGTTTTATGAGTTTTTTATACTCCATCCGTTTCAGAATTATAGTCCACTGACAAAAACAACGCAATTTAATAAAAAATCATTTTTTAGTTTTTTTAATTATTTTATATAATGACAGTTTTACCCTTAACCAATTAATTTATATCTTCTTTATTATTTGTAATAATATCTTTAAGTAAATGTTATATAGTAATTTTAATTTGTATTTTTTTATCTATTTCAAAAAATGAAATATTAATTTTAAACATCTAAAAATAATGTATTATACTTTCGGAACAGAAGAAATACTTTTTGAGGAATGTTATAACCACATAATTTTTACATAAAAAATTCACACAATGATGTGTCATAAAATGATTTGTTATTAGTGGAGGAAGAAGTTAATAATTGGTACAAGTCACTTGCCACATCATTATGTGAAAATATTTATGTAAACATTACGTGGTTATATTATTTCTCATACTTTTTAATACATTTATGTTTCTTTTTATCCTTTTTGTGATGTATCCCTAGACACGAGATAGAAAAATCATTTATTCAATGTAGCGATACTCTTTATCCTCCATAATGACAAATATTCTAGAAAAAGTCTCGGACGCATATAAAATTCTTATGAATTTTATCATCGCTCAAACGTGCTTAATTTTGTTTGGTTCTAAATAATATAACATGTGGCATATATAATGTTCAATCGAATCTAACAAGTCTTAACTAACGTACGCCAATAACAACAAATTAAAAAGACCACAAGCTTCACTTTAGTATTTAGACATGTTTATGCTAAAACTTATATTTAATTGCCCAACCAAGATCCATCTTTGACTGTCTGTAGTGTGATCTAGAATTGAAAATTGTTGGTTAATCCAATAATCCTACACTAAAAGTTAAGGGAGGTGAATTGCACATTCCATAAATTGATTGAGACACTCTAAATGTTTGTTTGTGGACACTTTTACCCTTAATATGTGTGTTAAAATTTGCCTCTTCCACCAATGTATGGGTATAAATGTCCACATACAAACATTTAAAGTGTCTCATCAATTTATGGAGTGTGCAAATCACCTCCCAAAAGTTAACTATGATTATGAATATGAATACAAACGTTTAAGTGTTTACACATAGATTAATTAGTTAGAAACCGCCGATTCGAACGTTAAAAACTATACTTGATATATTAGAAGATGATGTGAGTTTTACATAAAGCATGAACCAATAAAAGTATAAAGGAATCAATCTCAATCCTTCATTTTTTCCATAAAAAAATAAAAACTTATATTTCACCTTTTTCTTAAAAAAATTATTTCTTTCACACGATAAATCGTCAGATTACAAAAAATACAATATTGCGAAGAAAAAATTCTTATCTTTCAGTAGATAGGCAATTTGATATATTTTTGACGATTTTTTATTATTGCGATTTTCGATTATAAAAATCACATGTGATTCGAAAAAATTACTTGTGATTTTATATAAAAAGATTAAATTTTTTTACAGAATAAATGAATAACTTTTATTATTATTTATTAGTGTAATTATTTACATAGTCGAATGTAAACACGTAACAAGTTACGTCATTAGCTTTTTCATATAGTTTCGATGATTTTTGTTGAAATTTTCGTCAAAAGAATTACACATAATTTTTAAAATCACTAGTAATTTATAAAATCAATTGTGATTTGTATTTCTAAAATGCATGTGTGATTCCATATATCGCATATGATTTCATAAATTTACATGTGATATTAAAGTAACAAATCACGTGTGATTTTGGAAATCCTTAAATTGTAAATGATTTTACAAATTCACGTGTGCTTTATAAAGTAATAAATCACATGTGATCCGTGAGTGGAGAAATTAAAAATAATCGTCGAAAGTATATAGAAGTACGTATCATTAAAAAGAAAATTTATCACAAATCACATGTGATTTGGTAAAAATCATGTCATTTGACACAAATCACAAGTGTTTGAAACAATTACTTACGGTTTGGCGAAAATTATGATTTTGGATTTAGTATAAGTAACTTGTTATTCGGATCAATCACATGTAGTTATCATTAAATCACATGTAATTTAAGCAGAAATACATGTGATTAAAATAAACTTATAACTAATTCAAAAGCAAATTTACTTTATATATTTTATATGAATCACATGTAAAAACACATAGAGAATCACATGTAATTCAAGTAAAATTACATGTGATCAAAATAAAATCATATGTAATTCAGAAGCCAGTTTACTTTCTATATTTTATATGAATGGCAACAAAACATTTTTATATATTGACAGAATTACATGTGATTCAAACAAAATCACATGTGATTCATCTAAAGTGGGTTTGTTAGAAGAAGTTAAGGTTTCGAAATGTTTGAATCACATGTAATGCAAGCAAAATCATATGTAATTATCATCGAATTACATGTGATTCAATGCAAGCAAAATCACATGTAATTATCATCGAATTTACATGTAATTCAAGCAGACAATTTAATATATTAACAAGATTACATGTGATTAAAAAAAGTCATATGTGATTAAAAAAATCACATGTGATTCATCTAAAGTGGGTTTGTTAGAAGAAGTTAAGGTTTCAGAATACTTAAATCACATGTAATGCAAGCAAAATTATATGTAATTATCACAGAATCACATGCAATTCAAGCAGAATTACATGTGACTAAAACAAAATCACATGTAATTTAGAAGCCAATTTGTCATATATATTTTCATAAATGAAAATAGATAATACGTGATTAAAAAAATCACATGTGATTCATCTAATATGGGTTTGTTAGAAAAAGTTACGGTTTCAGAATGCTTGAATCACATGTAATGCAAGCAAAATCACATGTAATTATCACTGAATCACATGTAATTCAGAAGCCAATTTGTTTTACATATATTTTTTTTGGATAAAGGGGACTCCACCCCGGTAAAATGAAAATATTTTATATTAATGGTAACAAACATTTTAATATATTGACAGAATTATATGTGATTTCAACATTTTAATGTAATTCACATAAATCACATGTGATTTTAAAGTAATAACGAATTTTTGTTTGTCATTTAATAGACGGTTTATTTCATATATTTTTAACGATTTTGCAATGTTGAAATTCTCGTCAAAAGAATACAAGTGATTTTCACAAATCGCATGTGACAATACAAATTCAAGTGTGATTTTTAAAATAATAATTCAAACATGAGTTTTCGAGAATTACATGTAATTTTTCGAAAATCACATGTGATTTTTTTTACAAAAATTTTTAAAAAAAGTTCGCCGGAAGTATATAGAAGTGCATATCTATAGAAAGATAATTTAATTCCCGTCGTGACGGTATAATTATTTTTTCATAACGATTAACGGTTTGAGAGATATTTAATTTTTAAGAAATAAAATGAAAATGTGTTTTTTAATTAAATTAAAAAAGATTAATATACAATTAGATGTGATTTAAATAGATAGTGGAAAAACTTTTGTCATGAGAAGATAACTAAGAATAATTAAAGTAATACAGTATTATCTAGCAAGTGCTTTTCCAAAAGACAAAAAATATTATCTAGCAAGTTAATGTCATAACAAATTAATATTAGCAGCGGCTGGTAACCTAATTATTTAAGAAGTCTATAAATATCTTATGATCGTCAAGGACTTATTTACATGTGTAAGCACGTAAACAGTAATTAATTGAATATAAAGAGCTGACCTCAATAGGATACAATGACATGGTTAGTCGTCTTCTTTTTGTAAATGCACATATTTTAAGCCACTGATATAAGAATAACTGAATAAGAATCATGTTTAGCCTAAACTAAATTTTAAAAAAAATGACCATCGTACATGTGTGACAAAAGCTTAACGACTGAAGTCTTGTAAATTAGTCTTTGTTTAAGTCTTGCACGAATAATCTAATTACGATACCAAATACTATAGTAGTAGTACTCTAGCCGTCTATCTAGCTCAAAAAGCACTCTAGCTAATTACTTAGATGATTGAACTATAATTGATTGGAAACACTAATCATGATATTATATATGAGTGTACACGGTAATGTACTTATAGCTACTCTACATATAATTTAGGTTTCTCAAACCCATTTTCAGTAGAAACTTTGGATTGTGTAAACAGGTTGCACTACGACTCTTGATATTTTTGGTAATTACAACTTATTAGAGATGTATAAGATTTTATATAAAGCTCGAGTAAGGAAAGTGTGAAATATACACTCATTTGAGTTAACGTGTTTACGACCACCACAAATATGTATGAGCTAGACCCTTCAAGGGCAAGGAAAAAATCTTCATATACCCTTAGTTTAACATATACTCAATCAACCAATCACAATCACTCATTTTTATCATGTAACAAAAAAACTCATTTTTTTAAAATTAAATATCTCACAAACCGTTCGTCGTTACGTAAAACAAAACATATCACCGCGACAAGAATTAAATCATCTATCTATCGAGGGGCACATGTATATACTTTCGACGAACTTTTTTTCGACTTTTTTTCTTAAATCACGTCTGAGAGGAATCATGTATGATTCGTCACAAAACATATATAATTTTCAGAAAATCATATATGATTCATATCACGAATCATATATTATTTTCTGAAAATCATATATGATTCGTGACGAATCATACATGATTCGTGACGAATCATACATGATTCCTCTCATACGTGACTTAAGAAAAAAAATCGAAAAAAAGTTCGTCGAAATTATATACATGTGCCCCTCGATAGACAGATGATTTAATTCCCGTTGCAATGGTTTATTTTTTTTCGTTTGACGATTTACCGTTTGTGAGATATTTAATTTTAAAAAAAGTGATGGAAAGTGGGTTTTTTTTTATAATGGATGATTATGATTGGTTGAATAGGTCTATAATAATTTAAGGGTCTACATAAATCTTAACTTTTAAGGGCAAAAGGAAACTCCTTGTTTAATGCTCTAAATGATGTAAAACTCGTAAAATGAAAAAAAAAAGTAATGAATATATTTAACATTAGTTCAAACTCAAGAAAATAAAAACATTTAATAATGTAGGACTTGTCTTTTAATATGAATGAATCACAAGCAGAGACGGAACTAGGGTGGGTCTCGGGGGTTCCGGGACACCCATGAATTTTTGTTGTGTATTGTTAAATTTGTTAAAAAATTCTATTTTTGTTGGATTTGTACTAAATGCACCTGGTCCCGAAAAACGTTGTTTGTAGCATTGTACAGTTTATTATAAGTGCACCTGGTCGTTTTGTCTCCTGGTTCCGTCCCTGACCACAAGGCACATTCAGAGGATGAGAAACAGTTTAATAAACTACTAAGGATGACTTGGTTGATGTTACAAGGAAGAGTGTGGAGGCTCCTTTTAGGAAGACTAGTATTTGTTTGGCTATGAAGACAGTCATACCCCAAAATCACGCAGCAAAAGAGTCGATAAACTTGAGGGTGCCGACTTCATGTTGTCCTACTCATGGTGTCGGAGAATGACTTCTATATTAGTCGTTTTGAAAAATGATCATTTGCTTTTTTTAAAAGTATAAAGTTTGACATCACAAAATATAAATAAGAGTTTAGAATCATAATTAATCTTACATAACGCAAATGGTTGTTTGATAAATAAAATAAAACTTCGCGAATGCAGGAAGTGGCAAATCCATATCTTAAATACCTGAGAAAAACACTGCTAAAGAGCCATCATAAAATTGATAAGTTCATAAGTTCAGTTAAATAAATAGTAGTGATGAACTATAAAATTTCAACCGGTCGGTGACAATATGCAAAGTCACCTAAAAACAGTTACAAATGTCTAAGCTCATAACACCAAAACATTAACCAACAATTCCATCAATAAGTGCCCATGCAGATTCCTAACCCGGGACACCCGTATTGAATCAAATAAAACGACATTCACTTGACTAATGTCAATCAAGACGAACCGCGATGTCAACCCCGATAGATGTATCCATAACATTCGTGCTTACACTAGGTAACTAACGGTTCATGATAGTGAGCAAGAAATGAGAGTGTCTCTTCTATTAAAAGTGTCTACACCATTAATTATAGTAAGGAGACTAGTAATATAGATGAATATGCTAGTTCTGATGGAAAGAGAGACTTTCTTGCTTTCCATAATTTATTACGAGAACCAAGTATAAGGAAAGATAATTTAATATCTAAGCTTAATCCTAAGCGACATATATGTGAACCTGTAAGAGAATATGGGAAGCATAACATTAGGATTTGGCATACTTGTGATCATGCTTATAGTTACAGGGGTAGTACTGTATATGGTTTAGCAAGATCGAGGATATGGAAGCAATGTATATGCTTGCGAGATAATGAACATAATAGCTTCACGGAGATGGTATGATGTTTTCTGATTTCTTAAGGGTTAAGCATGGAAATCAGATTATTTCTGAGAAACCCCATAGATAAAGATGTAGTGAATGGTTAGATATAGATTATGATAAAAGAAAAAGGATATTTTCACATATAAAGCAACCCGATGAGCCTGAAAATATTTCGGTTCAATTTATCCTGTTGATCTACATAGTGAACTTAGGTGTAGGAATTCCTCGTTGAATAATTGGTTGCGTAAGAATTCTTGGGATGTAGATGATAACAACTCTATATTAAATATAATGTTGGATGCATGGGTATTTGATAACTTAGATGATAATTTAAACACAAACACTTATTCAAAAAAATATGAGGAAATACTGGCCCGAGTTAGAAAATGAAATAGGATTGGTGGTAAGGGAGTATGATTTTGATATTCGTTCTAAGAATAGAATATCAGTTAAAAAACGACTGCAATATCTAGAAAAAAATGACTACGGAGGAACATGAAGTGGGCATGAGTCTAACTTAAGAACTCGTAAATAAAAAAAAAGTGCTTGAGGGAGAAAACTCGTTTTTTCTAATAAATAATTGTTTGTTTCTGTAGGTTTTTTTTTTCTTATCTTGTTGACAGGAATCTAGAGCAAGAAGGAGGACGGATATCATCGCCTTAACCCGTGATTTTTAAAAAGAATTGACTTATACATCTTGTCTATGTTGTAGATGACTTATTGTCTATGGCGTAATGTCTGCAAATTTTCAAAACTCGAGTCTTTTTACATGTCTACGTTGTAGTCACATTATTTTCTACATTGTAGGTACCTGCGGCAAAAAATAATTTTAATACTTTAAAACGATTTTCACAAAACCATGTGATAGATTTAAATGAACTTTGTGAGAGTCTTCCATGTAAGCCCTCACAAGACAAAACTCATCCACTTTGGACACTTAGTGGTTTAATGGCTTGTTGCATATGCTAAATGCAACCATGATTCCTACAGGTTAGGCATTTGGAGTTGAAGATAAATTCTAGGGACGAGGTTGGTTTGAAAATTCAATGAAGGAAGTCTAATTTGGGACTAAAATTTCTTATCATTCATGGAGCACTTCTCAGGAAAGTTTTTCGTGATAACTCTACTCAATTTTTATAATTATTGACCTTAATGTATATTAGGGATATTGTAAAACCAAGTGGGATGTGAGTATAATTACCACTTGAGCAATACTTGTTTTCAATTTTTCTAGTGTATTTTCAAAAAATTATGTCGATTTTTGGCATATTTTAATTTTTTTTAGGGTATCATGTATGTGATTGATGTGTGCTAAAACAATTAAGACCTAAAATGACTAAAATACCTTTCATAATGACCAACTATAAAATATGCTTAAATACGTTGCATATATGTTTTGTATGTGTTATTATGTCTTGCAGGTAAAAAGATAGAAATGAAGTGAAAACGAGGATTTTCGAATGAGTTTCAATGATTGTTACGCATTTATAGATATTCAAACAAATTCGTAAAAAGATCACGAACAAGCAAATGGAAAAAGAACAAAATTACGAAGCCAAGGTTCCGGCCTCGCTTTGTGACTAGTCCCGGTTTTCATTTTATGAATTATTTGGTTTAAATAAAATTTTATATAGTTTTTTTAATAAAAATATCAATAAAATAAATAATAAAATTAAATTCGAATTTATAAAATATAGAAGTTTTTAAAATAACTAATTTATACTTACTAGTGCTATTATTCAAATTATTATTATTATTATTATTATTATTATTATTATTTTTATTTTATTTTATTATGAACGTCACTTTATAAACAAAAAGGGATTTACAACAAATTAGATGGGAGTCGAGATACTATCTGCGCTCCCACCCCTTTAGCAATAGCAAAACATATTCTATGGAAAATATGTACAGCAGTGCGCGCTCCAATATCTTGAGCCTTAGAAAATCTCTGGATCCGCTTCAGCAACGCAACTGCATCTTCCTGTAACTCACCTAGAGAAGAAAAAGAGAAAGGAAGAAACCCATATCCGAGAGCTGCACACTTAGCCAAATACTTGCATCGTTTACGTTGTGCAACATCAATCACAGCTCGGCCAAGTACAAAGTCATTCATCCTCGTACGAGTCAAAGGAGAAGAACCAGTCAGATCAACACATACATCTTTACCTCCATCCCAAGAATAAAACAAAATATCTGCCAGACGTAAGGCAATCAAGTCCTCCATCTAATCCGATATTAACTTCCTTTCCGACAGATATCCCTGAACGATAACATATATCAGCAAGAGTATCACGTACCAAATTGTGACGATGCTTAATCCCAACGATACCAGAACACGATATCGGAAGATCCCCAAATATATCCCCATCAAATACTCTCGAACAAGCTGAACAGGGCTTCGATTAGTGGGAAACCGAGATACTATCTGAGCCTAATTGTAAAATCCTATTATTATTATTATTATTATTATTATTATTATTATTATTATTATTATTATTAATTTTATTATTTTATTTTTTTAATTATATTTATTTAGGATAATAGGATTTTACAAAAGATTAGTGGGAAACCGAGATACTATCTGTGCCCCCACTCCTTTAGCAATACCAAAACCAATCCTATTAAAGATATGCACAGCAGTACGAACCTCAACCTCTTGAGTCATAGAGAATTTCCGGATCCGCTTGAGCAAAGGATCTGCATCCTCCTCTAAATCCCCTAAAGAAGAGAATGAAAAGGGGAGAAAACCATATCCAATATCTGCACATTTAGCTTCATACTTGGTACGTTTACGCCGTGCCGCACCAATCACCACACGACCCGGAACAAAATCAACCATATCCAATATTATTATTATTATTATTATTATTATTATTTTATTTATAATTTTTATTATTTTATTAAGATAACAGGATTTAATAAAATTATTATTATTATTATTATTATTATTATTATTATGATTATTATTTTTATTTTATTTTATCATAAACCTTTACTTCATTAGAATAATAGGATTTACAAAAAGTTAGTGGGGAGTCGAGATATTATCTGAGCCCCCACCCCTTTAGCTATAGAGAAGCTAATCCTATTAAAAATAAAAGCAGCTGCACGTGCTCCAATGTCTTGAGTAAAAAAACATCACTTTATTATTATTATTATTATTTTAATAACTTCACTTTATTAGAATAATAGGATTTTACAAAAAGTTAGTGGGAAGCCTAGAAACAATTTGGGCTCCCACTCCTAGCAATAGCAAACCCGATCCTATTAAACATATAACAAGCACCACGTGACCAATATCCTGGGTCATGGAGTATCTTCGGATCCGCTTTAGCAAGTCCACCGCATCCTTCTCAAGTTCCCCAAAAGAAGAGAATGAGAATGGGAGAAAACCATACCCAAATACTACACACTTAGCCTCATATTTGACACGTTTACGGTGGGCAGCCTCAACCACCACATGTCCTGGTGCAAAATCAATCATCCCAGTTTTTTATTATTATTATTTTTTTTATTATAACCATCACTTTTATTAGAAACAAAAAGGGATTTACAACAAATAGGATGGGAATCGAGATACTATCTGCGCTCCCACCCCTTTAGCAATGGTAAAACCTATTCTATGAAAAATATGTACAGCAGCGCGCGCTCCAATGTCTTGAGCCTTAGAAAATCTCTGGATCCGCTTCAGCAACGCAACTGCATCTTCCTGTAACTCCCCTAAAGAAGAAAAGGAGAAAGGAAGAAACCCATATCCGAGAGCTGCACACTTAGCCAAATACTTGCATCGTTTACGTTGTGCAACATCAATCACAGCTCGGCCAGGAACAAAGTCATTCATCCCCGTACGAGTCAAAGGAGAAGAACCAGTCAGATCAACGCACACATCTTTACCTCCCTCCCAAGAATAAAACAAAATTATTATTATTATTATTATTATTATTTTATAATTATAATAAAGGGACTTAACAAGTAGCCTCAACCACTGGACTACGTGAATGTTTGTAATTATTATTATTATTATTATTTTAATTATAATAATTATTTCATTAAAATAATAGGATTTACAAAAAGTTAATGGGAAGCCGAGAAACAATCTGAGCTCCCACTCCTTTAGCTATAGCAAAACCAATCTTATTAAAAATCCGTACAGGATTTATTATTATTATTATTATTATTATTATTATTATTATTATTATCAAAAATTCCAATTTTATTAATCACACAAAATTGGAAGGGAGCCGCGAAACAAGCTGCGCGCCCACCCCTTTTTGAATACAAAAACTAAGTCTAGACATCAAAAAACCACCATTCCTCGCGTCATTAGAATGACAACTAGCTAACCGCTTAAGACGCGAGAGAGTACCCATCGCCTCCACCTCAAACTCCCCGAAAGTCGAGAAGGCGAATGGAATAAACGAGTAACCATGCTCAGCACAAATAGAAGAATACTTCCTCTTCTTCTTCTGAACAGCCGACTGCAAAGCACTCCCGGGAACCCACGAATCCAACCCCGCCCCTGCAAACGGAGAAACCCCTGTAACATCTAAACACGCATCTTTGCCTTGGGACCAGTTGTGAAGCAATAAATCTGCTGGCCGAAGATCACGCCCACCATCAGAAACAAATCCCATATCAGCTTCTTTCCTCACCGACACACCAACCTTAGAACAAATATTAAACAACACATCACGAACAAGATTGTGCCGAAACTTAACCCCCAAAGAGGATTTACAACAAAAGAGGATTTACAACAAACTGGATGGGAGTCGAGATACTATCTGGATGGGATTTACAAAAGAGGATTTACAACAAACTGGATGGGAGTCGAGATACTATCTGCGATCCCACCCCTTTAGCAATAGCAAAACCTATTCTATAGAAAATATGTACAGCAGCGCGCGCTCCAATGCCTTGAGCCTTAGAAAATCTCTGGATCCGCTTCAGCAACGCAACTGCATCTCCCTGTAACTCACCTAGAGAAGAAAAAGAGAAAGGAAGAAATCCATATCCGAGAGCTGCACACTTAGCCAAATACTTGCATCGTTTACGTTGAGCAGCATCAATCACAGATCGGCCCGGTACAAAGTCATTCATCCCCGTACGAGTCAAAGGAGAAGAACCAGTCAGATCAACACAAGCATCTTTACCTCCATCCCAAGAATAAAACAAAATATCTGCCGGACGTAAGGCATTATCAAGTCCTCCATCTAATCCGATATTAACTTCCTTTCTGACAGATATCCCTGAACGATAACATATATCAGCAAGAGTATCACATACTAAATTGTGACGATGCTTAATCCCAACGATACCAGCACACGATACCGCATGACCCCTAAATATATCCCCATCAAATACTCTCGAACAAGCTGAACAGGGCTTCGAAACAGAGAACAAGGGAATACCTAAGCGATAGCAACATATTATTATTATTATTATTAGGGTCATTTGCATATATACCCAAGTAAACTTGTATATTCGCATATTTCCCCAAACTATGCTTAAACTGTATAGTAATTATGTATTAAAAACTTGTACCATGAGGAAATATGCAAATAAACAAGTATACTTTGGTATATATGCAAATTATTATTATTATTAAGAAACGTTTTTATTTTTTTAAATAAAAGAAAACTTCGTTTGGGCTCAAAACCCCTTAAAAGGAACTATTTTCCCTATTATTACAAGACTTGCTCCTAGAGCAGTTGATAACACCTTATATTTTGAGGTGCTAGAAGTCTAGGGGGAGCTCACTCGTTCGAACCTCAACCTGTGCTGGGGGGAGAATATACGTGCCCAAACACGTGGCACCCGAACCGGATCCAAAGCCGACCGACTCGTTTATCGACCCAACCATCTTCACGATATTCCGGCCACCGTCAAACGGTGATCCGACGGTGGTTGATCAGCGGTTCGACGGTGGTTCGCCGCCGTTGACCGTCATTGACCAGTAGTCTGTGATGACGTCGTGGCGACTGACTAACCATATCTCGACACGTGGTGGCAGCTGGCTATTGTCAGCATGCCACGTGTCATCGTACATACATACTAGTGATTGCGTAGGTGGCGGCGGCTGACACGTCAGACTGACGTGTCAGGTACGAGGTGGCGGGAGCTGACATCGAGGCAGGGCATCGGTCCAATCAGGTATTGACACGTGGCACTGACATGTGCCAAACTCGGGTCAGTACGAGGTCTGCCAAAGGCTGGCGTCGCTAGAGTGGTGATCCAAGGTACGACATGAAGACCGATCGTCCAATGAGAGGACGACACATGTCATGGTTGGTAGGTTGTTATCCCTCGAGTTTCTAGAAGAGTGGGGGCAAATGACTAATATACCTCCAAATATTAAGAAGGGTGGAAGATGTTTGGTATGGAAAGACGAAAATGCGCATATGGCTATTGGGCTTATAGATACATCCGGATTTCCTTCATTTGCGATCCCTTTTTCATATTTCTTTCTCAAAGTTTAGATAGTTTAGTTTAACACACATGTATTTACACCATTATGATCCTAATTTAACACACATGAATTTACACCATTATAATCCTAATCTAATCCCCTCTCACTCCTATATAAATTAAATTAAATTGATTCTTAAGATTTATAAAAATCCTAATTTTTCATCAATTGAATATTACTTAAAAACAATAATTAAGAAGATTAAACCATTCATTATATCCTTAATTAAACAAGATGAAACCTTAATTTCTTCAAGAAACTTTTAGGGGTCTTTCCTTTTTTCTTCTTGATCGACCAAAACAAAAGCTCCCACGAGAAATAGGTTTTGTAATTTTAGGGACATTGACGTATATTAAGATCATATAATTTTCTTATCCTATTCAAATTGGGCTTTTCTTTTTTCCTTTCTTTTCTTCTATAAGAGGCCCTTAACATCCCTATTAATAAAGTAATATTTTTTTAGAAACTTATTTAATAATTATTTATATTATTTCTTTAATTTAAAAGCTTAATTAATTAGATACCTTTAAACCTTTAACTTTATTACTATACTACTAAAACACTAAAACGTATAAACACTAAAATACTGACTTTTCATTTTCATGTCACCAATATTCAAAAATATCATTTCACATAAAATCATTAATTTATTATAAAAATAACCAACTCATTAATACCCGATCCACGAATTACATAGTACCTATATAACTTCTACCGAGATTAACAATTCATCACTCTCTCGAATAATTGTATTAAAATCTAGATCACTTAATGTCATGGAATGACATGTTTATAACACTCATAAGGCATAATACACACATATTAAACACACTATAACTAATCCAAACTCACACATAAACACAAAGCACTAAATCTCAAGCCAAAAACTTCCAATCTAAGTCAACATACGGGTTTGACTAACCTGCTCCGATGACGGTGGTCACATTAGGGCTCATAGAGAGTTAAATTATGATATGGTTATTGTTATTTAAAGCGGAAGACAATGGAGAGGCTTCACACAGTGAGGATGAAATGTGGACTATGAGTGAGAACCACCTAGATGTGGTGTGTGTATAATATTTAGGTATGATGATATGTTATGTCTAAAATGACATGTTCCTAAGAAACAACATGAAAACCATGATGGTTTCCAAAATCCTTCTTCTTTTTCTTCTTCTTCTCATGGTATGAATGTGGGTTTTAAGTTTTAGTGAAGCCTAAGAAACCAATTTGGCAAGTCGTTTCTAAAAAGAATAGTACTAGTTAAAGTGGAATGGAAAATAATTATGAAAAAGTGATGAGTTATACTAACCTTTTTGATGCAGTTAATACGATTGAGGAAGGTGATGAGCTTGGATCAAATGGGGGACGGGGTCTTCAAATTCAGGTAAGAAAGCGGTCAAAGATGTGGCTGGTTCGACATCTGGTAGTCCAAGTAATACGCATTTAGTTGCAAGGATTGATGATTTGAAAGTTCAGATGATTGAGGGCAAGCTTGTGTGTTTAAATGATGAAGGTAAAGCGTTAAAACCTTCTAAATCACGTTTCTTATTTCTTCTAACATGGTTTCTATAAAGGTTGATGATAGGGTTAATGTTGATAATGATGCAACTGGATGAGGTGTACGATGAAATTGTCACTTATATGGTTTTTACGAGCTTCAATGTTAATAAAGTTTCTAAAAGTGAAAGTGAAAGAGGAAATAAAAGCTTATATAAACAATGACAGGGGGAAGACCCGTATGATGATTATGACTTTGATGATCATGGTACGATAGGTGCTCAATGAAGTTTGCTACTACTTTTGATCTTAATATTCGTGGCCAACTTAGATAAAACTTGCAATAAGTCCTGTAGGTGTGACATGTCTTTCTTATGATAGGTTTGGTTTGAAGCATACTTTGTGCGTTTGTTTTTGCCTAGTTTTGGCTTAATATGTAGGATTCATCAACTTTCGTTGTACTGAACTGATTTTTGTAGTATTATAATTTGAAGGTATATTAGCTACAATTTTTGTGTAGTCGCTTGGCTACAATTTGTGATATAAAGTATGAATTTTTTATATTCTGTGGGTCTTTGAATCATTCTTTGAATGTTCAAGTACTTTTTAGGGTAAAGCCATACAATACTATCGTACTTATCAAAATGTATCGACTTTAAACACTTATAACTTAATCTCTAGACATTATTAATGAACTTTCAAATTTGTTCTAAAGTCACCAATATGGTGACTTGTTACCGACACGCTGGCACGATAATATCTACGTATTTATTTAATTTTCTTTTAATATATCCATGTCAGATTTCCGTTATAAAAATAGTCATATTTACAGTCTGATTTTATATTCATTTATTTATCATCTTCAACATCACACCATCACCATCTTCATCTTCAACTCCTTTCGTGAGCCTCATCCACAATTAGAACACCATAGCTTGAGAGATCCGTTTCCCCGAGTATCTCCCTAAGCGGCATACCATCAGTCATGTACTTAATAACCGTCTTTTCACAAGAACAGTCTTCAAACCTAATAGAATATCCAACCTGTTGACCTAGCTTCACACCCATCTCTTGAGAAACTCTAGCAGCGACACTCATTGCAGCCACGGGATGAATAAAAGAACTTTGACTAAAAAAGGTGACATGTTTCTAGGGGCGGAGCCATGTAGAAGAAGGGGGGGGGGGCAACTGCCCCCAACAGTTTATTTTTTAATCCCATCATTTAGTGTAAATTTTTTGAACTTAGTCGATGTGCCCTCAGTTGAAAATTGAAATTGTCCTCAACGTCAAAAAAGGTGATCGGAAAAAAAGAAAGAGACAACCGGAGAAGATACATGGGGGATTAAAGATAACTAGAGATATGTGAAGAATTAAATCTAGCCCAAACATAGTATTGTTACCAATAAAAGAAAAGTAACACGTGTTAAGATTTGAGTATTTAATTTAGAGATGTGTGAAGAATTAATTATTTAGCACCTCTTTTCCGAAATATATTCAAGTGATTGCATTTTTAAGTAGAAATTTTAATCTTATTTACAAAAAATTTAGCCAAACATAAGTATTGTCTAAAATTTTGTTTTATTATTTAATGCAATTACTTAGACCCACCCGAATCCTTTACTGTTTTTTGTTAGCATACGACAATTTTCTTTGTTTAGTAAGTAGTGTTTTGCTTTAGGTTTTTCTCGACTATGGTTTTAAATAGCCCGTTAAGGCTCGTTTTAAAGCACTTAAAACTTGAGATGGGACATTCACGTTATGCAATAAGTCAAGATGCGCTATGACATGAGGTGCGATGATTTTTGAATTAAACTCAAAAAATGAATATTATTACATAGAGAGAAATGCATAAATGCTCCATGTGGTTTGTTCAAAATGCGGGCGGCCTCCCCATCTTGGCGAAAGTGCAGGTAACCTCCCCAACATTTAGTCTAAGTCTACAGGCGGTCTACCCAACCTCTAACACTGTTAACGTTGACTCGTTATCTTTGTTTGACTAAGGGCGTGTGTGACAACCCTGGTTTTGAGGTTCGTCACTTAGTTTTATTTTGTGCTAGTTACGTGTCTTTACGTGTTTATGTGCTTATTGGTGTGTATAGATTGTGGTTTGGATATCGTTTCCGGTACGGGGTACCTTGTGAGTGAAACGATGTGTGATGATTTCATGTTCATGAGTTCACATGGTAGTGACTATGAAGTGAGATGGTGTTATTTGGTGGTTTTACGTATACGTATATGTATTATAGAAAATCGTATTTTTACGATTTACGGTTTAGCGTTTAGAGGTCACGGATGAGGAAATTGGTCATATGGATATCTTTCGGGATGGTTTTAAGTCATTTAGGACTTAGTTATAAAGTTTATTTCAAAATTTGAGATTTTTATTAAAAGTGTATATTTTACGTCTTTTACGGTAAAACGCGTAAATTTGACTAGTTTTACGGTTTGAGGTTTTGGAGGCTTTAGGAGCTGAAATAAATTAAGGAAAATTAAGGTAATATTATTAATACATATATTAATAATAAAAATAAAAAAAACGAAAAATATAGGGTTATGGTTGGTTTGTAAACGCAGGAAGAAAAGAATAGGGGGAAAAAAGGGAAAAAGGAAACTGGGCTTTTGTACATGGGCCAAGGACTTGTTAAGAAAGTATATAAAGTCTTTTTATTAATCAAAACACTCATAAAATCCCTGGAAATCAAGGTTTGGTCGGCATAAATGGTGGTTTTAGGGTTCTTCATTAATTTTTCTTCTTTCAAAAATTCTAAGATAAAATCTTTAATACTCTTTTCAATTAAATTGTTTAATGTTTTCTTTAATCATCTTACGATGGATTTAGGTTAGGGTTAATTTAAAAACAGTAAATTAATGTTATATTAATGGTGTTATAATGATTACATAAACTAGGGCTTGTATTAATTGGGGTTATGGGTGATTAATTAGGTTAATATGATTAAACCCGTTTTAAAAACTGGGCAAAATTTTAAGTCAATTGTTTTGGTCATATTGGGAGTTCTACAAACTCTTATTTTGCAATCCACATATCCCTGGAAATCTATTTGAAGTGGCTTTCCAATGCAAGAAACTAGAGTTAAATTGGAGGTCGGGAAATGGGTCAAAAACAGGTTACAACAGTCGGAGGTCAATACAGTTTTGAAGTCAGCCTGTTTTCTTTTTAAGTTTTGGGTTGTTTGGGGTACTTAGGGTTGCATTGGGATCTTCTCACGAACATGAGAGATGGTTTATATATTGTAGTAAGGATCTGCACTTGGGCTAAGATTGTGGTTTAGGGTAAGACCCTCTAATGGTAATGAACTTTTCATACGTTTAAAATCAGTGAATTCTAGATAGGTAGCAATATATACACATATATCTGGGCCTTAACAGTAGCTTTAAGGTTAGGGCAAGTGGGAGGTTTTAGCTAACATGTATAAACGTGTGAATATTCCTTTTACAGAAACCATGGGTATGTTTAAGTGGACGTTTGACTTAAAGTTTTGATACCTAAAACTGGGACTGTTTTGTGTAAAATTATGAACGGGATAGCTATTAAACTTAACCAAGTTAGGGACTTGTTAAGGAAGGGTAATGGGGTGATTAGAGCTTATCAATGAGGTATTTATATGGGAATAGACTAGATGTCCATCATAGGTTGATGAGCCATCTTAGTGATTGGTTCGTGTATTGATTTCGTGTTTTTGGTTTGTTAGCTTGTTGCTAGTGCGAGGACTTGTGAAGAAGCTATCAGGTGAGTTTCATAGTCCCATGTTTAATATTGATTTTGACTTCCAGATGGGATGGAAGAGACACTGTGTTGAGTTATTTTCTAAATTGATACTGTGAATGTGTTTGTGATTTGAGATGGACTTGTGTGTACATTATGTGATTAACTGCTATGTGATTTTTGATTGTGTATGATTTGGATCGGGGGACACGTGCCGTCTCAGTTATCGTGGTTTGACAAGGTAATGGCCTTGTGGTTTGACAAGGTAGTGGCCTTGTGGTTTGACAAGGTAGTGGCCTTGGGATAGGTACATAGTGTGATCATATATGGTACCATGTTGTTTGGCAAGGTAGGAGCCTTGGATTTTGGTTTGTAATGATTGATCTTGAATGCTAGTTGTTAATACATAATTGTAGCGCATTGTCCATATGTTATTGTGTTGATGGTTGTTATGCACAGCTTGTAATTGATTTAGCATTGGAGTCTAAACCTATGACTCTCACCAACTTTATGTTGACGTGTTTTAGTGTCTCTTTCAGGTGATACTATGGTTAAGCATGAGAACATAAGTGGCTAGGATTGGAGAAGCTTAGGAATGCATATAAAAGGAGAATCCCCGTTTCCTTCTTAGTTTTTATTTGTTCTTTTAATAAGTGATACTGTGGCATACATATATTTGTTTGGTTATGTTATTTGTTTGTCTTGGGTAAGCGGTAGGACTGTTACCTACTTACCTAGACTCCTGGGTCTGATGAGATATTGTCATGACTTTGTGTCTCCATTTTATGACATTTCTTATTTCATATAGTTATCTCTATAGACACGCCATTTGTAATGATATCCATACGTCACGCCCCATATTCCGCCATGGTGGGGTGTTACAGAATGGTATCAGAGACAATGGTTATAGAGAATTAGGTTGCCTAGTCGCGTAGCCTAGTCTATAGCTTAAGGGTCCCTGCATATAGGCGTTATAGGAGTACGTGTGCATTTTATATTAATTGATGTGTTTGGATGTTATTTATTGCGATGTTTTGACTAGTATGGATTGAACCGTAGTATGTTCATACTTAGTCACATGTTATTTTCTTTTCGGGTTTGTGACTAGTGCGGGTTGAACCATAATCGTCCACGCTAGTCACTGTTGTATTTTGCTTAAATTGTACATTATAGTACATAATTTAGTACAAGGTAGTTTCTATCTTTTATCGAGTTATTTTACATACCTGAGGTATGTTATTTTTTTTAATGTTTAAGTCATGTTCTCTAAGAATCGTGTGGTTGTTCGAGTTACTAGGAGTAGGTGGATAGGAAGGGTTTAAGTTGTTTCCACTCTTACGGGCGGCATGACTTATAACTTATTATGTTTTCGTTTTGGATTTAGTCTATGTTATTTTAGCTAGACTATAGATTTCGGTATTCCAAGAGTTTTACTATGTTATTTTAATAGATGGGGTTTTAGACCTATTTGGTTATGTGGTTATGAGCTTATGTGAGTAGATAGATTTATGTGTTATATGTTGTATCGATTCTTATAAGTGTCATCATAGGAGGGAGTGCATTGGGGAAAGGGTAATTGTATAAGTATGGTGGCCAACATAGTTATACAAGTACCACAACTTCAATGGGTTCTCAAGTATGATTGCATGAAAGAGGATTAGTACATGCTTGTATATGGTGAGATGTAGATATTGGGTATACGTATAATATATGGGTTTATGTAACGGCTGCCTACGATATGGCTATTTTTATTAGTGTGTTATATGTTTTGGTTTATAGTTGTGTTGTGTGATTTTGGGGTCACACGATATGGTTTGGTTTTGGAGGTGGGTTTTATGCTTTGTTGTGGCACGGCGAGATGGTGATTACTCGTATGGAAAAACGAGCGTATAAAGCGATTGATTGACGTACGTGTATGATAACGAGTATGTTTTGGGAGATTTAATAGGTATATATATTCGGATGTATGTATACTACTATGTGTTAAGTTATGGTATATGGTCGTTCACCAGTTATATACTTGAACGTACCTTGTGTTTGTTCGTGTTTTATGGTGCTGGAGTTTAATGGAGTTCCAACGACGTTTTGAGTCTTTTGAAGTGTGTCTTGTAGCGTATTATTTGAGTTTCGTATTTTACGTGTACGTTTTAAAATGGTGTTTTTGGTTTCAAGCCTATTGAAATAACTTGGGATTTCTTTTGAGATAATGAAATCTTTTGTGTTGGGTCTTGCATTTCTTTTGGTCGGTATATATTGAGTTAGATGGTTGGTTGTATTCGGTAAAATAAGGGTAAGGTGTTGGAGTCGTGTTTGAAACAAGATGTAACATAAGATTTCTTTTAATCAACACTTATTTATTTCAAATTCTAAAAGACTTTCTTTGAAATAAAGCGAAGTAAAAATTTCTTTCTACTTACATAGTTTATATAATTAGGTTTGACCGATTTACGTCATTTATAATTATTTATACAAGGTTAAATTGAGTTTATGAAGATTTCACATACAATTATATCTGTCATTTAAAAGGATTACATTAATCACTAAGTTTAATCTTTAGTCTTTTTAAAACAACTAGTATAAAACTGATTTGGTCATAACTTGTTCGTTTCAGAGCTTTTTGAGTGATTCAAGAGCCAAAAATTATGTACTCGGAACGTACTTTTCAAATATTCAGAATGTATAGTCATGGGAGGTCAGTATCCTGGTCGAAATTTTTGTACAAGTGTAGGGTTCAAGGTTGAGTTGAATAGTAGTTTATTTTTATGATTTGGGATGCATGGGATACCTAGTTTTTGAGTTGAGTTTTAAGTTCGTCAAGAGGGTTGGTTGTAGATTGTTTGAGTCACATAGATGTGGGAGGTAATAATAAGTAAAAAAGATAAGATATATATTCTTTTGGAAAAGTCGATCTTTTGCACGGTTTAAATAATATGTCGCGGGGCGTAATATGTTTGGTTACCATTGGGTGTTTCTTGGATTATTTTTCATTGTCATGGGTCATTTTGAATTGATACATGTTCTGGGTTTGAGTTTTATTTTGAGTCTCGTGGTTTTTTTGACTTGTTTTAATTGGTGCACATGAAATGTCGTTAGTTATCCGTGGGCTTGATTCGTTGATCGTATCTGATGGATTCAGGATGTAGTTTTGGTTTCGTATTGTTCGCGAGCGTTGAGGTAGTCATATGAAAGACTTGGTCGCGCCTACACGCTTAAGTAGGTGACCATGAGAAAACGGTCGGAATACCCTTAGTGGGGAGGAAAGAAGTTCGTAGATGAACTAGTGTGGTCATGAGGTCTCTTAGGAGTACCAAGGAGATGAATAGAGATTTGTGGGATACTAGCACAAGTAACGTGCCATAGAGAGTGTTGGAAGGGGATATAATACCTCAAAGGTATTTATGATTGTTCGTAGGGCATGTAAGTTTTCCAAAAATTTCATGAAATTTAGTAGGTTTGCCTATTACTGTGAGGTTGAACCATAAATAGAGCAAGTAGGGGAGGTGAGAGGAATTGTAGTTAGTGCCTTTCCAAGGCAAATCATTGATGGAGTGATTTAAAAACAAGAGCTGTTAGAAATTGCAAGGAATGTCGGATAAAGGTTGAGTTGCCTGGTAGTAAATGTGATGTGGAAGCGGTTGAGTGGTCTGATAAGAGGAAGTATTGGCCTTATAGAATACGTGTAGATTTTCGCGAGTAGAACGAGGTAGAAATTCATTCGTATTGCTGCTAAGGATGTTGTATGAACGCCTTGGGTTTACGGTTATGCATTTGGCTTCGCCAAAGCACTAGCGGTTTTCATGGAGTCAATGAACCGAGTGTGCATGAACGGGTATAAACAAGTTGTCATCGGGAGCATCGACGACATCTTAATCTACTCAAATCTTAGAAAGAGGGTGAGGAAAATAATGAGTTGTTTTGGAGTTGTTGGGAAAGGGGATTATACGTGAGATTTTCAAGTGTTAGTTTTAGGATTAAGTGTACTATGTTGAGTAGTTAGAGATGATGGCATATCATGGAACCAGCAAGGGACAAAGTGAAGAAGGATGAGGAAGCATTTTGGAGGTTGAAGAAGTGGATTGGATAATGAGCCGATCTTGGCATTATTGGAAGGACTGGATGAATTCGCGAAGCATGACGATACGTGGAGCAAGGATTTGGACGCGTACGAGGACAACAAAGAAAGGTGATCGCTTATACGTTGTAGGAACTGAAAATTTGGAAGAACTGGATAGACTTAGTTAGTGGAGCTGGACTGTTATATCTGCCTAGAATGCTAGAGGCATTTGGTGTACGAGACGTAGAGAATGATCCATACGGATCATGAACGTCTCCAACACATATTTAATCATCTTGATTGAACATTTGGCAAATGTGATGGGTGGAGTTAATTGATGAAAGAAAGTTGCAAGGCCAAGTACCATCTGGGAAAGGCAAGCATGGTCGATGAGACATGGAATAAGAAGGATGAGGTGAAGCTGAGACGAACTTGAACTATAGGGATGACGTATTAGAGTGGTTTGGATGAAGGATGTGGGTTGCACGAGTTGATTTTTCTAAAGCAGTGAGCGCGTCAACATTTATGTTGCGTGGCTTGGATAATCGTAAGGAGGAAAGGGACGTAGACTATACTTCCTACATGGATAGGAGTAGTTTAGAAAGTCGATGTAAGGACGAAGTTGGTGGAAGGGATACATAATGCGGTGGGGGATTAAGTACGATGAGAGTTGGGTGATAGTCGATAGACTGACTAATTCATCACCTATTTCAAGAGGAATGAGAAGTCACGTAGTTGGGAAGTTGGAAGAATTAATGGATATGTGAAAGACCGTCATAGGTCACTTTGTAAGGAAATTGGAATTTAAAGTAGTTTGGGATACGGACTGAAGGGAGTTGATGAACATAATTGGACATGGGTGATTGATTTAGAGGTAGTTCGGAAACTCGTTAGCGATGTCTGAGTTTTCATATAATGATAGTTATCGTACTAGAAGTCGATAAATGCCATTTGAGGCACGATATGAAAGGATAGGGTGAGTTGTCCCCATTGTGGACTAGAATTGGTAAAAGAGGCTACTAATGTGGTAATGGTGTTTGTGGACAGAATGAGAGCAACAAGGGATGCTATATAGAAAAGGAGGAAACCACTAGATTTAGTGACAAAGTTATGTATGGAGTTTCACCCATAGTAACAGGTGGTATGATTTGGAAAGATGGAAGTGTTGATGTAGAGTTTTGTAGGTCCATTTATGATCTTTGGGAAGATCAGACCATTAGCTTATGAGCATAGAATTACCCGGGGAAATGAGTTGTATACATGATACATTTCATGTATTAAGACTGGTAAAGGTTGTTTGAGAATGCATTTTGCATGTACGGTTATTCGGGACTTGTGTTAATAAGAGTCCTTGTTTTATCAAAGAGCCATTGGTGAGATTTATTGACTGTGAGGTCAAGAGTTTGGCAATGAGTTTAATTATTTTTGGTTGTATATGTGGTATTTTGAAAACTTGAACTAAAGTTCACATGGATATGAGAGGAGTTCGTTTAGAACAAGTATCCTCATGTGATTTGTTGTTTGTGTGGTTGATCCTAAGGGGTAAATCTCGGGACGAGATTTCTATTAGGAGGGAGTGATGTGACAACCCTGGTTTTGAGGTTCGTCACTTAGTTTTATTTTGTGCTAGTTACGTGTATTTACGTGTTTATGTGCTTATTGGTGTGTATAGATTGTGGTTTGGATATCGTTTTCGGTACAGGGTACCTTGTGAGTGAAACGATGTGTGATGATTTCATGTTCATGAGTTCACATGGTAGTGACTATGAAGTGAGATGGTGTTATTTGGTGGTTTTACGTATACGTATATGTATTATAGAAAATCGTATTTTTACGATTTACGGTTTAGCGTTTAGAGGTCTCAGATGAGGAAATTGGTCATATGGATATTTTTCGGGATGGTTTTAAGTCATTTAGGACTTAGTTATAAAGTTTATTTCAAAATTTGAGATTTTTATTAAAAGTGTATATTTTACGTCTTTTACGGTAAAACGTGTAAATTTGACTAGTTTTACGGTTTTGAGGTTTTGGAGGCTTTAGGAGCTGAAATAAATTAAGGAAAATTAAGGTAATATTATTAATACATATATTAATAATAAAAAGAAAAAAAAAACGAAAAATATGGGGTTATGGTTGGTTTGTAAACGCAGGAAGAAAAGAATAGGGGGAAAAAGGGAAAAAGGAAACTGGGCTTTTGTACATGGGCCAAGGACTTGTTAAGAAAGTATATAAAGTCTTTTTATTAATCAAAACACTCATAAAATCCCTGGAAATCAAGGTTTGGTCGGCATAAATGGTGGTTTTAGGGTTCTTCATTAATTTTTCTTCTTTCAAAAATTCTAAGGTAAAATCTTTAATACTCTTTTCAATTAAATTGTTTAATGTTTTCTTTAATCATCTTATGATGGATTTAGGTTAGGGTTAATTTAAAAACAGTAAATTAATGTTATATTAATGGTGTTATAATGATTACATAAACTAGGGCTTGTATTAATTGGGGTTATGGGTGATTAATTAGGTTAATATGATTAAACCCGTTTTTAAAAACTGGGCAAAATTTTAAGTCAATTGTTTTGGTCATATTGGGAGTTCTACAAACTCTTATTTTGCAATCCACATATCCCTGGAAATCTATTTGAAGTGGCTTTCCAATGCAAGAAACTAGAGTTAAATTGGAGGTCGGGAAATGGGTCAAAAACAGGTTACAACAGTCGGAGGTCAATACAGTTTTGAAGTCAGCCTGTTTTCTTTTTAAGTTTTGGGTTGTTTGGGGTACTTAGGGTTTCATTGGGATCTTCTCACGAACATGAGAGATGGTTTATATATTGTAGTAAGGATCTGCACTTGGGCTAAGATTGTGGTTTAGGGTAAGACCCTCTAATGGTAATGAACTTTTCATACGTTTAAAATCAGTGAATTCTAGATAGGTAGCAATATATACACATATATCTGGGCCTTAACAGTAGCTTTAAGGTTAGGGCAAGTGGGAGGTTTTAGCTAACATGTATAAACGTGTGAATATTCCTTTTACAGAAACCATGGGTATGTTTAAGTGGACGTTTGACTTAAAGTTTTGATACCTAAAACTGGGACTGTTTTGTGTAAAATTATGAACGGGATAGCTATTAAACTTAACCAAGTTAGGGACTTATTAAGGAAGGGTAATGGGGTGATTAGAGCTTATCAATGAGGTATTTATATGGGAATAGACTAGATGTCCATCATAGGTTGATGAGCCATCTTAGTGATTGGTTCGTGTATTGATTTCGTGTTTTTGGTTTGTTAGCTTGTTGCTAGTGCGAGGACTTGTGAAGAAGCTATCAGGTGAGTTTCATAGTCCCATGTTTAATATTGATTTTGACTTCCAGATGGGATGGAAGAGACACTGTGTTGAGTTATTTTCTAAATTGATACTGTGAATGTGTTTGTGATTTGAGATGGACTTGTGTGTACATTATGTGATTAACTGCTATGTGATTTTTGATTGTGTATGATTTGGATCGGGGGACACGTGCCGTCTCAGTTATCGTGGTTTGACAAGGTAGTGGCCTTGTGGTTTGACAAGGTAGTGGCCTTGTGGTTTGACAAGGTAGTGGCCTTGGGATAGGTACATAGTGTGATCATCTATGGTACCATGTTGTTTGGAAAGGTAGGAGCCTTGGATTTTGGTTTGGAATGATTGATCTTGAATGCTAGTTGTTAATACATAATTGTAGCGCATTGTCCATATGTTATTGTGTTGATGGTTGTTATTCACAGCTTGTAACTGATTTAGCATTGGAGTCTAAACCTATGACTCTCACCAACTTTATGTTGACGTGTTTTAGTGTCTCTTTCAGGTGATACTATGGTTAAGCATGAGAACATAAGTGGCTAGGATTGGAGAAGCTTAGGAATGCATATAGAAGGAGAATCCCCGCTTCCTTCTTAGTTTTTATTTGTTCTTTTAATAAGTGATACTGTGGCACACATATATTTGTTTGGTTATGTTATTTGTTTGTCTTGGGTAAGCGGTAGGACTGTTACCTACTTACCTAGACTCCTGGGTCTGATGAGATATTGTCATGACTTTGTGTCTCCATTTTATGACATTTCTTATTTCATATAGTTATCTCTATAGACACGCCATTTGTAATGATATCCATACGTCACGCCCCATATTCCGCCATGGTGGGGTGTTACAGCGTGACTGTCTTTTACACAAATTTTCTTAATATATTTATTGCAACAATGGTCCCCTTGTTTCTTATAAGTAACATCGGATTAACATATCTTTTTTCCAGATTTCCCCCAAATTGAAAACCCTAGTTATTCAATAAACACAAATTAACACCAAGAATGAATTGTTATTGTGGAAATCAAAGCACTGTCTGTACGTCCTGGACTGATACAAACCCAAAAAGTCGATTTGTGTAAAAACAATCGGTTTGGTACTAGATTTGTTTAATATTCTTTGACTCTCTTCATCATATCACAAACCGGAAAACAATGGGTTTATATCACAAACTCCGATAAACAAGAAACCACATATTCTAAAATATCTAGATCTGGTGTTTAATCAAGAACATCAAGAACCGATATGAGAAAACTCAACTCGTCGGAATCATCAGAGGTAGGATCTCATAGTGGATATACATGACTGATTTGTTGTAAAAACCAGGACCATCAGATACATCATCTCGAACGGAAGAACTACCACTTTCTAGTGCACAAGAGCGTATGGCCATTGTAAGCAGCGATAAGAAAACCGCTCCTCGGAGAGATTATATTTATAACAGAATGGTTTCTTACCCAGACTCTAGCGACAGTATGATAAGGAGGCAATGGTACAGATGACAACAGTAAATTAACACGCGACAAAAAATCAATGGCGATATAAATGGATTTATTATTAGATCTAAATATCTTTATTGATAAGTTAGAGAGAGGGATACATTGAGTGAGAATTAGTGATAATAAAGTGAGATTGTAAACTGAGGTTATAGTGTGATGGCCACTAAGAGAAGAAAAATGGGATATACATTATCTAAAATGCCCTTCCAGTTTAAATAATTAATTTAAGCAAATTTGTGTAAAATACGGTCATGCCCTTAGTCAAACAAAGATAACGAGTCAGTGTTAACAGTGTTAGAGGTTGGGGAGGTCACCTGCAGACTTATACTAAATGTTGGGGAGGTTACCTGCACTTTTGCCAAGATGGGGAGGCCGCCTACATTTTGAGCAAACCACATGGAGCATTTCTGCATTTCCCTCTATTACATATAACCAGAGTATTCTAACTTTAAAATATTTATGTACAACACTCATTATGAACTAAATATAAATATAATATTAAAATATTATAAAACAAATGAATATTTTTATATGTTATGTTGTCATAAGCCACATTTTAAAAACGTTAAAGTTTCGTCTTAACCGCTAACGCGTGTAGTTTGGACATGCCGTCACGTTACGCTTCACGCTATTTATAACCATGTTCTCGCACGTAATGTTGGTTTGGGTTTTGCTCAACGCTGCTTGATCGTAATTTTTTTTTGCCCCCAGACATCTAATATCCTGGCTCTGCCACTGCATGTTTCTTGTGTTTTGCTTGCATAAGAGAAAGAGCCGACAATAATCCATTTAGTCATTTTAATTACTCTTGGTTTTTGACTAATGTTTTTATTCAATTTTTGTTTTTGTGTGCGTTTATTCTTGTGGGTGATGGACTGATGGTGGATATGGTTGGGATTGGATTTATTTTTTCACAATAGATAGTTGTTTAGGAGAGAAAGGTGTGAAGGAAAATGATGTGTCGGGATGAACAAATGGGCCACTTAACTACGAGTCAAAAAATATGGATAAGTATATTAGTGGTCCGAGATGTATTTTATTATTAATGTGGATTATTAAATTACATAAATTAATGACGTGAAAATGTAGCTGGTAATATTGGTAACATTGTTACAAAACAAACAAGTTCGTTGGTAATGTATAGCGTTTAAATTGTAAGTGTTTAAAGTTAGTATATTTTAATAAGTACGTTGTTATTGTATGACTTTTATCTTATTTTTTTATATTTTTAATGAAAGATTAGCCACTTAGCAACACTAATTGTAGCCAAATCATTCGGAAGAAACCTTTTATCCGTAAAAACATGAAAAGCGCATGCATCGGATGATCAATGTTGCCTTAATATTTCAAAAAATGGTTACCTTAATAACATTCTCACATATAATTTCAAAAACATACATGATAAGTTTTTACAACATTTTGATATAGTTTGTAAAAGATGAGACTTTTTATATTAGTTCTAACATTAATAGTTTGATTTGAGTTAATTTGGATACCAAACTTGTCTAAGATATGAGGGGATTCATTCCCACCTTCCATCGCCCTACCATCTAATGGCTGAAATTAAATCCCCATTTTACATTGCAGGGGTATTTTCGTCATTTCACCGCCCACTATATAAACCTTTTAATCCTTTCTTTCTCATAAAAAACACACACACACACCGTCTGCGACTTCTCTCTCTACCCCGATTTAGTTTCTCTCTCTACAAATCGAAGCGTATAATCACAAATCCATCACGAACATCATCATTAATCCATCAAGAATTGATTAATTAGATCAATTAATTAACACGAATTCATATCAGGTTTGTATTCTCATAATCTATTCTTATTTTATTAGCTTATTTGATTTTGAATAAGCTTATTAATTTATTATCAATAGCTTATTTAGAATGAAATATTATGATTGATTGTTCTTATGTGAATAAGCTTACAAATTATATGAGAGTTATGAATAAGCTAGTTTATTAGTTTTTTTTGCGAATCCTATTGTATTTTATGTAAGTTGAATTAAGTTTGTTCTTGTAAGCTAAAATAAGCTTGATAAAATATAATAACTGATGATATATCATATATGATAGATATATCATATATGATATATCATCACTTATCATATATGATATAACTATCATATATGATATTTCAAACAAACCACAAAAAAACGTACGTTGAATTAAGTTTGTTGATGTAAGCTGAAATAAGCTTGATATATCATACTGATAACTGATGATATATCATATATGATATATCATCAGTTATCATATATGATATATCAAATAAACCACAAAAAAAAACAGACTTTGTATGAGTATTTTTAAGAAAATCTGTATAAACTCTTGAAACCTGCATTCTATCATAAATATGAGTAATATATTTTGGTGTTAAAGTTTTGCATAATATGTAATTTCCTTTCTTTTATAAATGCAGTCAGACAGAGATCGTATGATTGCCCGATTTGAAGCAAAGTATAGAGGGGATGTTGATTATAACAAGAGGATGTGCACGGATATGTTTTAAGGATCAAGACGGAGTAGGCGCTATTCATGAATTCATCATTTGATAATCTGCTTTAAGAATAGTTTATTTTTGAAAAAAGAAGAGTAGTTTCAAAAATAATGTTGTTTGCATCTTTTGATTTTGTATAAATAGTTTTCATATATGATATCTGAGGTATATCATATATGATTTTACATTAGGTTAAGTTCTGTTTGAATTACCATATATTATTCTGTTCAAACGTTCATTTTTATGTTATGAACAAGTGTTTAATTATTAATTGTACATACTCTTTCTTGTAATCATGAATTCATCAGATTGTTTGTTTAATATATCCAATTTTTTCTTGAGTATCATATATGATAATACATTATAATATATGATAGTGCATTATCATATATGGCTTAATTTAAGTGTTAGATGCATTATTATACATGATAGTACATGATAATATATGTCTTAATTTATCAAAACATCATGACATAATACCAAGAAAGTTAAACCATATTAACAAGACGTTGTATCAGATACTAATGGATTACAAAATCGTCTATATACGTCAAAACTCCATTAGGAGATTACAAGAAAAAAAATTAACAATAAACGTAAAACAAAAATTCATGAGCTTCTTCATTAAGCTTATTGGCCTTTTGGATGCTTGTAATGTTCAACATGCCTTGTAAACAGCCTTCTCTACACAAAAAAAAGATTTAATTCAATTTTCAAGCAAATAATCATATATGATATATTTTTATCATATATGATATTTTAGCTTATTTCATATATGATATAGTATATCATATATGATATTTCGTTAGAAAGTCATACTAAATATGTTCATTGAGATTAAGGCATAAAAAAAAGTTAATTCAATTTTCAACCACATAATCATATATGATATATTTCATCATATATGATATTTTAGCTTATATCATATATGATATAGTATATCATATATGATACTTCACAAACAGGTCCTACTAAATTTGTTCAGCGAGATTAAGCAATAAAACCTTATAATTTATGAAAATAAGCTAATAACTTAGCTTATAGTTCATCATAATAAAGAAGATGATAATCTATAAGCTTATTCACATTAAACATCTAATAAGTTATCTTATTATTTGACACTTTAAAATTCATGTAATTTATCAAATAAACTATAAAAGAATAAGATGAATTATAAGCTTATTCACATCGAATAAGCTAAAAAAGATGAATAAAAACAGATCGAATGAACTTTACCTTATTTATGAAGGGGATGATCAATTTACGAAGGTGATGATCGATTTACGAAGGTGATGATGGAAGGATTTGATGTTTGTGATGATAAATTAAGATCTACATATGTGTATGTGTGTGTGTTTTGAGAGAGAAGAAGAAAAAAAAAGGATTGATCCGGAATGTGGGAGTGGTAGGCGGTGTTAGGTGGGAGGGTAAAATGACGAAAACGCCCTCGATTTTTTTAATTTGGGCTGTTAGATGAAATATGATGGACGGCTTGGATCAGTCCCCTTGTATCCAAAAGATACAAGGGATCCAAAATAACCGGACTCTTTAAATTAGCCACATCTCTACTATATATATAAGTTGCCATAAACTTTTGAGTAAAGTTATTTTAGATACTATATTAAGTGTTAAACGGAAAAAATATACCATCGCGACGAGAATTTAATTAGCTTTCTACAGATATGCAATATGATATACTTTTGAAGAAAAAGAAATTCGTTTTTTTTTTTAATTTGCGTAAAATATCATATATGATAATAGTGTTTTATCATACATGATATTAGTGTTAGGTTACAAATTATTACAGAATCATATATGATAATGGTTTATATCATATATGATATGTATATCATATATAATACTAGTGTTACTATCATATATGATATTGGAGTATCATATATGATAATTTTCGGCAACAAAAAACACGTGAAAAAATAAAGAAAAAAATTGTCGAGAGTATATCATATAGCATATCTATAGAAAAATAATTAAATGGCCGTCGTAATGGTATTTTTTTCGCATAACGATTAACGTTTTAAAAGATACTAATGTTTGAAAAAAGGTGGAAAATGAGTTTTGTTTTTAATCTTATCCATTAAATTAAGATGAAGATGTAGGATGGAGATTAGTCCTTGGTATCCAAAATAAAGTTTGGTATCCAAATGAACTTAAATCTAAGTTTTTTTATATTATTGTAATAGTTGACTAGCTTAAAGACCCGTCTAACGCCGGGACTACTTTAAAGAGTGATTTTTGTGATAAAAAAATAAGAAGATCTATATATTCAAAACATGAAACGGGTTTGCGTAATATATGAAAACAGTAATATAAAAACATGGAATATTCGATAAGCAAATAAAGTTTTTAACAACAATAAAAGTAGTATTCAATCCCTTATGATCTTCAAGCATGCTGTATGTGAGTCCATTTAAGTGAGAAGACAATTCCCATTACGCTAACACCTAAAGTAAAACAATAGTTAAGATTAATAGACATTACTTTTGTAAACCAATAATTTAAAATGTAGTAAATTACATACCTTCATAAACTTTTGACTAAAGTCCATGTAACACTTCTTTGTAAACTACATTTACAGTCGTGTTACATACATTCCCATCTGAATCACAAGCAACCACCTTCAATCCTTTCTTGCTTTTAACTCTAGATACCGCTACATATAGCTGTCCGTGCGTGAAAACAGGACGTGGTAGGTACAATCCGACTTTCGAAAGCGATTGACCTTGACTTTTTTAATGGTCATTGCAAATGATATGGAGATAGGGAACTGTTTTCTGATGATCTTGAGCGGTAATCGCTTGTCGGATGGAGTGATTCTTAACTGCGGTATGATAACTACTTTTCCAAAATTTGTCCCATTGATAATTCGTGCACTAATTCCTGTTCGTGTTAACTTAAGAACCTGCAACCTCGTCCCATTACACAAACCATTTGCTTGATCAATATTTCTCAAAATCATGATAGGCACATCCACTTTTAAGGCTAATATGTGGTTTGGGACACCGGAGAACTTTAATCCATTTATAAACTCAGGTGAGAAAATGGATTCATCTATAGAAGCACCACGTTCACTTTTGTCGATGCTGTCGTAACTCAAGTAGAGCAATTCTTCGCCAAGAAATCTTTCCAATAATTTCTCATTAATAGTGTCTACGATTTCGATAGTTGTCCAAGAATTGCCTTTTCTTGAAAGTGTTGAATCCAAGATCTTTAGACTCAAACAGTAAAAACCGTTTTATCTAGGTTGATCATCATTCATATGATAACATAGCGGAATAAGAACAATGATCATGAATAAGATGTTTAACAAAGACGAATGATTCCCAAAGGGTTTGTATTATTGATGATTAACACAAACCACTCTAGGCATGTATACATTGAATCCCATGCCTAGAGATCAAAGACTCTGTAGGTTACATTTTAGTAGTATGAATTGATAAATAAACCTACGGTCTGGTGTTCCTTTTATAACTTAAGGAACCCAGGGATACATGGAAACTAAATAAGATAATAATGACTAAATCAAAACAGAATTATTCATTCTTATCACTACTTGACCAAATCTCCATCTTTTTAGTATATAGCAGGGGAATCTTCACAGCAGTGGAAAGTTTTGTAGCAGGGGAAACTTTCTTGTATTTTGTCCACCAGCTTGAAGTTTCTCCTAATGCCATATTTGGTCCTTCTTGTTTCCATAGTGATTTGACTCATCAACTTTTGACCCAACAATCTTCCCCTAGTTGATGATGTCAAAACACTTCCCCTTAAGCATACAACACCAAAGATCAACAGGCTGAACATTCTATGTAGACAACTTCCCCTTTTTGACATGATCAAATAGGGGTCTTGTAAGTGAACAACCTTGAATTTTAATTACTACTAATCAATACCATACTTCTAACACAAGTATTCTACTTTTCAAAATACCCTCCATGAAGAACATAGGCACCTCCTCCTAATAAAAAATGATTTTGAGCAGTAGATACTCACACCAGTTGTAGTAATACTAATGAGCAGTAGTAAAAAATCTTCTCCTTGACATCATATGTGAATGACTAACACTCTATCAAATGAGCTTCCCCTTAAAGTGTGCTAGTCATTTATGAATCTTCAATTCTGTAGGCTTTGTGTAATGATTACATATGAAGAAAACTGAATTATAACTTACTTGATGATGAAGAAGAATAACCCGAACCTGCATTCTATATCTTGTACCAACCATGTGACAAAGAGGCTTTGCATACTAAATCCTCATTTTTCATGAAAATGAGACACTGAGCACGATAATGTAACTCCTTCAAGTGATAGAAAATATGTGCATAGAGTACCATAAGAAAAATCACATATTCCTATATCTTGTATCACTTTGTCACTAGGTGTTTAAGAATAAAACACATACCCGCGAAAATCTAATTCGTCCTCAAATAAATGATAAAAACTTTTCTTCGTAATCAATAAAATTAAATCAAGCCTTTATACCTTTAAACCAGTTGCTGTGAATATGCCAAACTCCAAAATACTGCTGTCCCAAAATTCATATCTGACAGCAGGGGGAACTTTCAAAAACAGTGGGAATCTATTAATGAAAGCAGGGGAAACTGTTGAAGGCAGGGGGTCGTAGCAGGGGGAACTTTTAATGAAAGCAGGGGGAACTTTTTCACAAGCAGGGGGAACGTTTAATGCTACTGTTTTTGTTATTAACTGTGCCAAACCCACTCAAAGTGGGAATGAATTTTATAACAGAGGGATAAATAACAAAACAGGGCAATTAAAAATTCACCTACTGTGTAAATATACCATCGTTTGGTGCAAACAACTCCACCTGAGCGGTTAAACCCACTTTCTGTTCTCACGTCCTTTCCTTGACAATGATTGGACCCACCAGTAAAACCAATCTCTTTCTTTTATCTTGGGGACCACAATTATTTACGTAGAAACAAACCCTTGTATGCCAATATTAGTCCAATAAATGTATACTACCCAATAGTACAACGGACTTGATACTTGAAACTTTGCTACGTCTGATGTAAATAAATAGGAAACATCACGTGAATGGCAAGAACCAATCACATTCTTAGTTTTCTATAGCCAATAAATTTAACAAGAGTAGTCTTTGACTTTTGTTTCACTGCGTAGAAAATCAATTACCTTCATCATGTGATGTGTTTGTCCCACCTTTTTTATTAGAATCATTACGTCTAAATTGAACCATGTGTGAAGAATATGAAAATTAATTTACGAGAATATGACCCTCGAATATTTTTATATCATAATTCTTGTATTAATAACAACATCAAACATCAGTTCGTTATTTTCGTTCAGCAATAGACGAATGTATCACAGCCTCAATTAATCACAAATAATTTTAGGGCTTTGAGGAATAGACCCTCTCAATAAACCCTAAAACATCTTCACAGCAACAAGAACACAAAAAACATCATAATTCTCCTAGATATCTAGAGCCACCCTCTCTGATACCACTTGTTGAATCCAAGATCTTTAGACTCAAACAGTAAAAACCGTTTTATCTAGGTTGATCATCATTCATATGATAACATAGCGGAATAAGAACAATGATCATGAATAAGATGTTTAACAAAGACGAATGATTCCCAAAGGGTTTGTATTATTGATGATTAACACAAACCACTCTAGGCATGTATACATTGAATCCCATGCCTAGAGATCAAAGACTCTGTAGGTTACATTTTAGTAGTATGAATTGATAAATAAACCTACGGTCTGGTGTTCCTTTTATAACTTAAGGAACCCAGGGATACATGGAAACTAAATAAGATAATAATGACTAAATCAAAACAGAATTATTCATTCTTATCACTACTTGACCAAATCTCCATCTTTTTAGTATATAGACGGGGAATCTTCACAGCAGTGGAAAGTTTTGTATCAGGGGAAACTTTCTTGTATTTTGTCCACCAGCTTGAAGTTTCTCCTAATGCCATATTTGGTCCTTCTTGTTTCCATAGTGATTTGACTCATCAACTTTTGACCCAACAGAAAGTAGGCGGGATCATGGATGTTACCCAAAAGATTTGGATAAGTGAAATCCACAATAGACGCAACTGGGTCGTCACTCTTGTCTATCAGAATCTCCTTAGGCACATTAATTGAAACTTCTCCGTCATTGTCCTCTCCAAGCTGACCGTCTCCTACTTTCAGAATCCATTCAGCAAATTCACGGATCTCATCAACATCCTTTGGCCGTGCACCAACAGTGAACCTCATGTTCGCCGTCAACTTAAGGACTTTGCAATGATCCCACAAGTAAGACTGCTTAAGGGAAGCACTTACAATGTCTGAACGCGAACCTTTTGGAACTACGGGTAGAACCTGCCTAAAATCCCCTCCAAACACCACCGTCATGCCCCCAAATGGATCTTGACACATATCCTGCCTGTTTTTCCTAAGCACGTCCCTCAATGTATGATCGAGTGCCTCAAAACAAAGTTTGTTTGCCATTGGAGCCTCGTCCCAAATAATAAGTTTGCACTTCTTTAAAAGCTCTCCCAGAACGATTTGAGGAGCTATGGAGCAGGTGGATGTCTCATCAACGATGATCGGAGTACGAAACCTTGAATGTGCAGTCCGACCGCCTGGATCAACAATGATGTAATACCACTGGAAGCAACGTTTAACACTATGTCTCCGCGTCTCCTAATACATGCGGCTAGTGTTCTCCATAAGAACATTTTTCCTGTACCTCCGTATCCATACACAAAGTACATGCCTTCCGTCCGATACTCAACAAAACCAATTATAATGTCATAAACGCCCTTTTGTTCTGTTGTTAAGGAAACATATAACCTTTCATACTCAGACTGTAACTCAACAGGATTATAATCCGTCTCATCATATATCATACATTTACCAAGTGTAGTCACGTATCTGTCATCCGGGTAAGGCATATCAGGCCAAACACGCAAAGAAGTTCCTCTGGATCGCATAAGTTCTTCTATATAAAACAAACAAACATTCTTCTTTTCCTCATCGCTCATAATCAAATCTACACACAATATTTAAAAAAAAACTGTATAAAATAGATGTTTGGAAGAAGATGTTGCAAAATAGTAACATAAACAAATTAAATTGTATACCTGGAATATTAAGAAGTTGTCTTTTATTTGCTTTCACATCCTTTGCCATCAAGTGCCATGTTTCTAACCAAACCTGTAAAGGTTTAGTAAGCTCCATTTGTGTAAGCAACGTTACAAACAACTCACGTATTTGTTTAGGAGCTGCCCAATGTCCAGCGTCTTTAATACTCTCCACATATTCGTTGTCGTTCTCTAAAAGCCCTGCCGCATAGCAAGCGTCTTTGTATGTTTGATAAACAACTTTGTTAACTGTTTTAATCTCATCATGATCTCTACATCCTTTGGCACTATTGAGTAGCATCCTACATTAAAATTCTTCTCCTGTCGATATAGGAACACTATGAATTCTTCCAATGGACTTTCCTCTCTTCCTAAACGTCCAAATTCTCTTAGACACGTTCCATACAAATTTGGTTGGAAACTCGGCATACGTAAGTTCTCGCGCAGAGGGATACAACTCATTCATTTTCATCCAGCCTTCAAACATACTTTGCCCAACGGTAGGCTTGTGAATAAGTTCTTGAAGATCCGAATTCTCGTCATAAACTACTTGTTGCTCCCCAGGCAAGTGAAACGACAACCGTTCAACAGATTATGTTCGGTAATGAATCTCAAAACCAAATATCCTCCACGCCGCCTCACACTCAGAGACGTATCTATGGTTGTCATTGTAGAAAGGAAGTGTGGAGATGTTGATACCTTCTTTTGTTGACGTGGTGTAGCTGGCATACCAGATGTTCAATTTGATTAAAAACTACGCATAAAGCTTTGTTCCACAACAACATACACATATTTTGTTGTTTTTTTTAATTTACATAGTGATGAATTAGCTAACATGGTTTGTCTTTTTCGCGTTGCAGGGACAGAAGTTTGTCCAACACCGCTTGTGGGCTTCATGTTTGGAGATACTAAAAAGCAACATAATGTTATTAGTTTGATAATTTAGTATCAATGTAGCAAACACAAATGAGATTTATATTTTACTGACCAACTGAATTCGGCAGACTTGAAATTATGATATTTTGTAACGACGCAGAAGCTGTAGCAACGTTTGTCTGTTTGTTTTTAGCAGCCGCATAACGCTTGCCATTGGCTTGTCTTTTAAGCGTTGCGGGAACTAAATTTTGCTCAACACCACTTGTGGGCAACACACTTGGAGATGCTACAAAGCAACATAATGTTGTTAGAGCTTACACAGATTTGAACCATAATAAGATTTAATATATACATGTTACTAACCAACTGAATCTTGCACCATTGTATCTCCTATAACACCTAATGTCCCAGAAGATGTGGCAAACTTTGTCTGAATGTCTTTAGCAGATGCAAAGCGCTTTGTTTGTTTCTTCCCATTCGTATTTGATGCTGCTTTTGCATTATTTTGTAATATAGGGTTGCTTCCTAATATTCATACAAACATAAGTGATAAAAACCAAATTAACAACAAACACACTTTAGTAACATAATATACAAACAAACCAAGGTAAGTTAAGGGCACACCTAATGGAGATTGTGTTGTTGTTGCTGATGTTTGTCTAAAATTTGAACTCACGTGGGCAAATAAGGGACATAAATGACTTGACATAGAGGTTCTATTCTGTGCAAAATCTGTTACACGTTACAACAACAGATTCATTATTGCTTAGTCAACGAAGTTTTTAGGTGGTCCTAAATAACTATGTTAAACTACATGTATTACTTACAATTACCAAGAAGGGAAGTCGGTGGCGTATTGTAAGTAGTTTTATGCAACATTATAGAATCATTTGATAGACTTGTTAGTGAAAGGTTGAGATATTGTCGAGTGTGAATCACTTTTTTGTAATCCAAGGTATAGGAGAAAGAGATTCATATGCTGGTACCTGGTGGTGATTGAAATGTTGTTGCTCTTGTTTGGCTAAATGATGTAGACGCATTGCCCAAGAATGTTGATAGTTGAGTTCCAAAACTATTGTTAATCTTTGACAAGACTCCTATTTCATTACAACAAAAGAGGTATAGGTTTAGATTCAGTAATTTATAAACTTTCTCATTAACTGAAATACGCCTTGGCTAAAAAACATTGTCTTACAGTTACTAATATCAGATAGAGGTTTTCTACTACGAATTGTTTGTCGTGCCAATCCACTTTGTGAACTTGAACCTAACAGATTGAAACATAGCAGTCTTTAACATAAATTATAAACGAAATGGTACTTAATTGTACAAGTACAGTGACTCATGAAAAACGACAGTAATTAAAACATCGATATTAAACCAGTATTGTTTGGTTGTGTTGTGGAAGGTGTATTCGAACCATCCGCCATGTGAATATTATTCTCAAGCGGATCATCTAATAACAAAGCAAAAAAATAAGTAAGAAAAATCATACCACTGCTTAACTTTATGGATACTTTGTGTGCAAATTAACATACAATGTAGTAATTCAGCAAGTGAAACCCTTTTCTTTGAAACTTGCACATGGGTTCCGTTGACACTCAAAAAAGCATTTTCCTTTGAAGTATGATCGTTTTTATTTCGATCAGCATTTTTTTTTCGCTTTCTTGTTTCTGTTTGATTGTTTTTAGTCATTTTTGAACAATCTGTATGAATCCAGTTACCTATTTAACCCCCTTGGATGATTAAATAAGAAACAAATCAGTAGCTTAATTTGTGGAACATTTAAACATGAATCAATATATTTTAAGCAATTATATCGCAATTTAAATGTCATTAAAACAGGTTTGTAACAGTAATTGAGCAATTTAAAGAGATAATAAGTGCAAATTGATTCTCATTAAACACATAAAATCATCCTTAACATTATTTGCTTAAAATTCTTAATATGCATTTGAATTTTAATCTTCACTGAAGAAGTTAATGTCCACCAAATATTCGTTAGTTAACTCATGGCCCATCGCGCGGATTTCATGAAGCATTGAATTGACCTTCAAGAATCTGTCATTCACACGCCTCATAACCTCTTGACAATCTTCATGGTCTCCAACATTAACTTTAAGCCAATCAAGCATAACTGATTCATCTACATGACCTGCAACAAAAGAAAAACATATTGATACTTAAAAAAAATAAGAAACCATTTGTTATTCCCATTCAATCCATAACACAAGATTTAGAAGAGATATTTAGAGAGAGAAAGAGTAGATAGTAGAGAGAGAAACAAGAGATAATTTGGAAGGTTAATGTTTACTAGAGAGAGAAAGTAAAATGAACCAACACCCTCTTCCACACATGGAAGAGGGTATATATACCCTAGGCTTTGTTAGGCCGTGGGTTAAGTAACATGGCTCGGGCTTGGCTTTGTCTTTGGCTTACGCCCCTAACTTATACAATATTAGCTTAAAGTCCAAGCCCGGTTTTCCCGACTAACCTATTACAATACAAGACCAATAACGACTAAGATGACCTATTACATTCTTGTTCGACTATATAAAATATAGGGCTAACAATCTCCCCCAATGTATCGGTCATCTTAAAAAGCATAAGATGATTGAGTGAATACATTCTTGTAGAGGAGATCTTCATTCTTTGGTCTTGTATCTTGGTCTTGATCTTGTTTGCAATGGCTTTGTTCCTTCATGCTTTCGTGATCTTTATCTTGAGCCTTTGTCATTTGACTTTGAGTGCTTGAGATCTTTATATGTGCTCCTTGTGACTAAGATGACCTATTACATTCTTACATTCTTAGGTGTCTTGATTATCTCCATCTTGTGCTCTTGTGACTTATGAATCGACATCGGTTAGTACACAGCTACGCCACCTTCTTGATATGCAGCAACATATATAGACACGGATGAAATGGCTTTGAACATTTCACCCTAATTCGATAGCGTTTTACCTCCGGTCGGTGAAGACCGTTAAACGGTATTAAATACCATACCTGTGATCAGGTAGATTCGATTAAGAACCTCCTTGACAGGGTTTCCCGGCGGTAGTAGCCAGTTCTCTTTACTCGACCGTCTCAAAGCAGACTACGAACGTAAAGAGTGAATCATAAGGATAAATTATCCGTCTGATTAGAGTCGTCAATTCAGAATTCCTGGAACAAGTTTGATTCTAAAAGAATCGCACCATTGTTGCTTTCCAGTTTGTCACAAGCTTGATTCATAGAGAATCTTGCGAGTCACCTACCGCAGTGCTGTTTGATGTTGACACTAGAAGGATTTCCATTCGTCACTGTGAGCACTAAGGAGTGTCACTCCGAATTTTTTGGCAAGATCACACGGATTTTGCGAAGAAACCTGGAATCAAGTTTGAATCAATTATTAATCCAAACTTAATTGCATTCCAGTTCTCACAAGTTTGATTCGTGTTGAATCGCACAAGTTACCTACCATGAGCTTGTTTGATGTTGGCTCAAGCAGGATTTCCATCTTCATTGTGAATCGTATCACTCAGATGTTCTGGCAATATCACAAGAATAATGCGTAGGACTCGATTGTGTCCTAATGATATGATAGAAAGATCTCGTTTGGCTCTAGACTCAATAAGTGCATTTTGGTAATCGGAGGCTGGAGCAGACTGCCACCTTTTCAATATTAACTAACTCGGAGTGAGAAAGTCAATAGATACGTGTTGATCTCCGTGACAACAAGACAAGTTTCTTTTGAGAGAAACTCGAATGGCTTGGGAAGGGTTGTGCATCGCATCGCTGGGTCCATGACACTTGTCTTCAAAAGATGTGTTAACCCGGTTTCTACCTAAGTTGCATAGAATGTTCAACTCCTTCAATGCTTACCAATACGCCATCATTATCACCTTGTTGTGATTGTTCTAGTGCTAACTTAAGTAATTGGTCCGCATTCAGCTTCATTCCACTCCATCTTTCCTAAGGACAACTATTTCTAGCTATGGAATGTCCTTGGCTAGATCCCTCCGGTTCTGGTTGGATAATAGGACTTAGTTTCCTATCCTAAACCACCTTTTAACTCCATCGTTCCGTCGTGGATAGTAGGTTGTTTTGGGTAAAGATCGTAACCATAAAACCATTGAAAACCATTCAAAGTGTTTGATAAAAATCAAAACTTTTAACACCTGAAAGTTTTATATTTTCAAAAAGCTCCCCCTACACACATGCATCGATATACGAAATATTTTAGCATGTGAAGGAAAGAGTTGCACTTGAGTCTTTAAGATCACATGCTGCGATATATTACATTTTAATCACATTTGCCCCCCCTATCTCTAATATAAAAACATAATATTAGAGATACCAATTGATTAAAATATGACATTTTCTAAAAACCGATTGGGAGAGAAACATGTGTGCACGCATGAATCATGGAACTTTTTCAGTCGGGATGCTCCCCCTCAACAATATATGTGTGTCTTGAAACAAAAGTTTGACAAAATTTTGGAAAAACAACACCACAAATATGTTGAGGTACAGAGTAAAGATGCCTTATCCGATATCGTATATTACATTTGACAATTTAATATCATTTTCGGAATGTGTTGGATACATAAAATATGACAACTTTGAGATGTACCCAACAACATTAAAGGCTTGATTTTAAAACGCTCCCCCTCAAAAATTGATCAAAATAACATATGACATTTTAGAGATATAAAAACCACATATGAGGAAGGGAGTGTTGAACACACAATTTTGAAAGATTTAGAAAAACCTTTTGAGAAATTCTTGAAAATTCGTGTTCAACGGTTTTAAAATAATCAGGATAGAAGACTTCTCTTCTATTGCTTAGGGAAAGCGCACTGAAACGTACACTTCCCTTTCGGGTCCGATTTTCATGAGCTTAAAACTTTGATTGTTTTGTAACTAGCTCATGACCGAGAAAAATAAATTTCTCGTTGTGAAGGATAAGTTATCATCCGTGATAAACTTTACTTAAGTTGAAGTTCGAGTTCTAAGCTGACATTTACTTAGAAATCGTTTTTCATGAACTTAAAACCTTTGAATGTTTTTATGAGAAGCTCATGACCGAGAAATATGAATTTCTCGTTGAGAAGGATAAGTTATCATCTGAGATAAACTTTCCTTAGTTGAGGTCCGAGTCCTAAGCTGTGATGCGCTTAGAAGTCATTATGAGAAAGTATCAAGCAGCTTCATTTGCCAAAACCTCCAAGTCTTCTGGAGTCATATACTTCATACCAAGACGACCAACGAGATACTGAAACCTATTTTGTGATAGGGCTTTAGTAAACAAGTCTGCTATCTGGTACTCAGTTTTGACAAAGTATAATTCCACGATACCACGTTCCACTTGTTCCTAGATGAAGTGATATCTGACGGTGATGTGCTTGGTACGGGAGTGCTGGACCGGATTACAAGAGATGGCTATAGCTGACTTTGAGTCATAGTACATAGGTATTTTATCAAAGTGGAAGCCATAATCCGTGAGTTCTCATCCAGAGGACTTGAGCACAACACGCGGATAGAGCCACATATTCTACTTCAGCTGATGAGAGCGAAGTGCAATCCTGCTTCTTTGACGACTAGCTCACAAGCTTGTCTTCGCCTAGAAATTGTACGCTACCAGAAGTGCTTTTTCGACTATCAAGGAAACCTGCGTGATCAGAATCTGAAAAAGCTGTTAGATGAAAACCGGTTCCCTTCGGATACCAGAGTCCCATGTGAATGGTATTCTTAAGGTACCGAAAGATCTGTTTAACCTCTTTGAGGTGCCTTTGAGTAGGTCTGGCTTGATATCGTGCACAATAACATGTGGCATGATGAATATCAGGTCTGCTGGCTGTAAGGTACATGAGTGACCCGATCATACTGCGATATCGCGTTTGATCTACGGGATATGAGTATAAGTCAGCGTCTAGGGATGTGGTCGACAATGGTGTACCAACGCGAGCACATGAGGTCATACCATGCTTTTTAAGTATCTCTTGAGCATACTTAGCTTGGTTTATGAAGATACCACGTGGGGATTGATGAATCTGGAGGCCAAAAAATAATTTTAGCTCCCCCATCATTGACATTTCAAATCTGCTGTGCATTACATTTTCAAAACATTTTGAAAGTTTTGGGTTCGAAGAACTAAAAATAATGTCATCAACATAAACTTGCACCAGCAGTATGTCATCCCCATATTTATTAATAAAAAGAGTAGGATCAATAGAACCTTTGGAGAATCCTTTCGAGACCAAGAAGTTGGATAGTTCTTCGTACCATGCCCTTGGAGCTTGTTTAACTCCATATATTGCCTTCTTGAGACGGTAGACTTTGTTAGGGTGATGAGGATCGATGAATCCTTCCGACTAATTCACATACACTTCTTCCTTCAAATGACCGTTGAGAAGAGCAGTTTTAACGTCCATCTAAAAAACCGTGAAGCCCTTATGTGCAGCATAAGCGAGGAATATCCTGACAGCGTCAAATCGAGCAACTGGAGCGAATGATTCATCGAAATCTATGCCTTCTTGTTGACGATACCCCTTAACCACAAGACGCGATTTGTTTTTGATGATTGTTTGTTCTTCATCTAGTTTGTTTTTCCAGATCCATTTGAAATCTAAAAGCAAAATTCCAAAAGTTCTGTCAACAAGTTCCCAAACATTCAGGCGTTTAAACTGATGAATTTCGTCTTGCATTGATTCAATCCACGCATGATCAGTCATGGCTTGTTTGATGTTTGTAGGTACAGTTGAACTCATGGTGAGTGCATACATACACACATCGCCATCGGTGTTGAGTTGTTTGCGTGTTCGAACCGGTTGTGAAGGATTTCCAATTACTTGCTCCAATGGATGATCACGAGTCCAATGGTGAGTGGATGGATATCTTTGGTAGAATGTATGCATGTTGGACGGATCAACATGTTGAGTAGAAAACTCTCCGACTTCGTGTACCGGTGTACCGAACGGGTTGATAAATTCTTCTTCGTCTGGTTGTGCATCGAGTGCTTGATTGTTGTTTCCTCCTTCAGCATTGACAGTTGGTGATGTTGGTTGCATGATAGTTTCTTGAGTTTGTTGAGTATCTAATGGAATAGTCTCTTGAGCAACGGTTGCTGAAGTAGAGGCAGTTGTGTCTTGTGAACGTGGTTCGGGTTCATCAGCAGTATGGACAGCGAAAGGCTTTGACACAACTTGATTGTTTCCATAGTAATATTCTTCAAACATTGGATCATATAAATCAACCAACTCATTCATATGTGTCGTATCCGTCGATTCTGCTGTAGGAGTATTTTCTTGACATTCTTGCACGGGACATACACTGTTATGTGTAGGTGCCATTGTTGGACATTGAGGAGCGGGACTTGAGCTGTTGTGATCAAGTACCATTTGTGGAAATTCGTCAAAGTTCACATGAATTGTTTCGACAATAATCTTTGTTCCCTTGTTATAGACCCGATATCCTTTCGACAATGTCGCATACCCCACAAAAATACATGCATCACCTTTTTCTTTCATCTTGTCGAGATTCTCACCGTCTTTAAGAATGTAGCATAAAGATCCAAATACGTGAAAGAATTTGACAGTAGGTTTCCTGCCATTGATGATGTGGTAAGGTGTCTTTTCATGTCTAGGGATGACGATAGAATGATTCTGAGTATAACAGGCAGTTGCAATTGCTTCAGCCCAGAAGAATAGCGGTAATTTTGAAGCAGAAAGCATTGTTCGAGCAGCCTCAACCAAAGTACGGTTCCGCCTTTCGACAATGCCGTTTTGTTCAGGAGTTCGAGCAATAGACGTTTGATGTTCGATGCCTTCTTCTTGAAAGTAAGATTGCAAGTTCTTGTTCAAAAATTTAGTACCCCTATCCGTTCTTACGGTTAAGACTTGAGCTTGAAGATTGCGTTGTATCATCTTGAGAAAGTTTTTGAGAACCTCTGGTGTTTCATCTTTGAACCTTAAGAAGTAAGTCCATGTGTATCTAGAATAATCATCAACAATCACGAGAATATACTTTTTCTCGTTAATACTCTCTACACGCATGGGACCACATAAATCCATGTGTAGAAGCTCCAATCTTTCTTTTGAGCTTCGGGTAGTCTTTGATTTGAAAGACTTCCGTTTTGCTTTCCCCAACTCACAAGAAGAACAAAGATGGTCTTTGACGAATTTTAGCTTTGGGAGACCGGTCACAATATCATTTTTCAAAAGCAAGTTGATGGTGTCAAAGTTGAGATGTGACAATCGTTGATGCCATAACCATGCTTGAGATGATGAAGCTTTAGCCATTAAGCAAATTGTATTTGTTGAAGATGTGTCTTGAAGAGTTACTGTGTAGAGATCAGAACCACGAGAACCTGTAAGAAGGTCATTCCCATCGTAGTCTCTAACATAGCAAGTAGATTTCCGAAAAGCCACTTCCAAATCCGCATCACAAAATTGACCAACCGAGAATAATTTGTGATTCAGTCCCTCGACGTAATAAACCCGTTTGATAGTGAGATTTCCTTGAACCAAATCGCCATATCCAAGTATCGGTGCAAACTGATCATTTCCAAACCGCACTGTACCCAGAAACTTCTCCACGAAGTTAATGAGAAGATTGAGATTGCCCGTCATGTGCTTTGTGCACCCGGAGTCCATTATGAATAGGATGATTTCGACGAGCTGTAGAAGAATTAGAAGACAATGTAGCATTTGACAAATGGGATCCCCTGATAGAAACGGGTTCCAAAATAGTAGTGGGCCTAGATGCAAAGTCTACAGGCAAGCTGATATTCCTAGACCCAATCACTAAAGTGGTTAACTTAGGTACCCATTTGTATCCGGGTGGTGTAATCTCGAATACCCCCGTGTACATGTCCTAATCATGTTCTCATATAGCTTCTTTAATCTGTTTTGTTTACGCAAAGTAGTGGAGTCTAACGCACTTAGTTTCTTAAGTGGTTGATCAGTGGATTGGTTCAAAGTTCTTGTGGGTTCTCTAGTACTAGTGGGCACAGGAATAGGCTTCCTAGTTCTAGTATTCACGCCGTTATGATTAAGAGCACAAGCATCATGATTGAAAGTACGAACACGTTTTCCACATTCAACACAAACAACTTCAACATTCGAGGTCTTAGCATTTAAACTGTCATTACAAGCAGTTACAGACGTTTTATTATTAGAAAACTTAAAATTCCTACGGTGATCTTCTACTTCCTTCTTCTTCCCCTGACTATTGTTAGGCATGACTCTATCTTCAATTCTAGTGCTCTTAAGCTGTGGTCCGCTAACACTAGTAGTGGGATTTACTCCTGTAGAAGAAGACACACGTTGATTAGTTTTCCTAGTATTCTGAGGTAACCGCGTTGTTCCAGTTTGAGTGGACCTAGTGTTCATCTTATACATTCCAGGTGCTATCACATTTGTGCTCTTATCATTTCCTATCTTAGGCAAAGTCTGTGGGGATTGTCCCAAAATAGATGATTTAGGGCATTTAACCGCATTCGGTTGACGAACAGCGAATGGTTTACCCAAAACAGACTTTCCTTTCATTTTCTTAATGAGTTTCTGTAACTCACTAATGGCTATGTCCCTTTCTGTTAGCTGAGCTTTCAAATCATTTATTTCGAAATCTTTTTCATTTAGTTGACGAAACGAAGAAGCTGACATTTCTTGACACTTTTTATGATTATGAGATTTTTCACCTTTTTGTAAAGCAAGTTCAAGAGAAATGGAGTGTTTCTCAAGTTGAGAATTTTTTTTCGAAAGTTTGTTATATGACTGAACTTGTTTTGAAAGTTCTACTTCAAGATTGCGACATTTCTCGTTCGATTCTGACACAAGACATGCTACATGACAATATTGATCAAGATCGGTATTCACACCAAGTATATCATTCATATGGTCAGCATAAAAGTATTCCTTAGAAAGTCGATCAATTTCGTTAGAAAGTTGGTGTTCTTGTGTCTTTAATTTAATTTGAAGAAAATCAACTTCATCTTCAGGAGATTTGACATAGCTTAAATCAGTTAACAATTCCTCAGTGAGAGCATTATAAAACATTTCCACATTTTTTGAAAGATCATCAATGGTTGGAACAATGCATTGTTGAATGACGACTTCTACTTGTGGGTTAGGTTTAATATTCCAAATGGTATCCCTAGAAACTTTTTCATAGTCGACGACACCTTTGTACAAATTTAAAACCCCTTGTTTTATAAACTCGAATTGCTGAACGATTTTGCTTTTCTCATCCCATTTACGTTTTTCATCTGAAATTTGTTTTTCTAACAAAATTGATTGCTTTTTGAAACTCCTTTTTAAAGAAACTTTCTTTTGGGGTTCATCACTTGGTGGTGGAACACTATTGTACATCTTTTGTTCTTTGGAAAGTTCTTTTTGAGGAACAAACTTAATATAATTATCAAAATCAGAAAGGTTTATTAAATCACTTAAGTTTGATCGACTTTCTTCTTGTTGACGAATGATTTCGTCGCAGTCAGGGGAAAGCATAAGAGCAAGATTATCAACATAACAACCGATATCTTAAAGAGCAGGCTTGGTACTTTGAACTTTCTTGAGATATTCAGGCTTGACAAAACTCGTTTTCATATTTCTATTGAGCATATTCATAGTTTGAATAGACTGACCCGTTTTGTAAACAATGTTGTTTAACGTGTCGACTCTCTTATCCAAAGCAAGAATTTTTTCAATATCCTTTTCTTCACGAGTTTTATAAAGCTCAGTTTGTTCTTTGTTAACCGACTCTAATTCAGTAATTTGGAGTTTATGTAGCAGCAGTTGTTCTTCAAGGTCCAATATCTTTTGTTTTGACATATGAATTTCGTGTGTTACTTCAGAACAATATTGTTCATTGAGCACCTTACGTTCATATACCAAACCATTAGCTATCACAACCCGTCGATCAGCTTCTTTTACATAATCACACTCTTTAAGCCTGTGTATCTCCTCGGCTAAGGATGTGTTTGCTTGCTTCAAACGTTTATTAGCCTCTTTGTTTTCCTCAATTTCATGTTTTAAAGAATCAATAATAGACGCAAGCAAATCACGGTCCTCATCCGAGTCAGTATCCTGAACAGCTTTTCCGTCATCATTACACATATGCTGTGAATCCGTAGAGATATGGCTATCCTCCGTGTCCATTACATATGTGTCATTGATGCTTTCGGGTTGCTCAGGATGACGTCGTTCATTAGCAAACACATTATAGTTATCATGTGATGGTACCTTTTCAAGTGGCTCAGAATCATAGATGGGTCCAGAAGTATCATCAGTCTTTGGGATCACTTCTTGAATCTTTGCCATGTACACATAATGTGCCTCCGACTCTTGATCATCGGCTTCATCATCAGTGTCATCACGCCTGTCAACTTCATCTGCTGTGAGTGGAATTCCTGCTTCTTCTTTCTTACACAACAGCATCTTTTCTTTGTGATATCCCGAATCCTTAACCCGTTTTGGCTTCTTGCATTCCCTAGCTATGTGCCCAAATCCCTTGCAGTTGAAGCATTGAATCCCAGTCTTTTGCACAACTGGAGTGCCTACAGTGTCTCTAGCCCCAACTTGATTCAGCATCCTCTGATTATCATACCTAGCATCACGATCATACCGAGGTTCATGATCAACTTCCTTATATCTAGCATTGGATGATGATCTGAGGTTGTTGTTGGTAGGTTTGTAGATCTTCTTATAAGTTGTGGTGAGTAAAGACATGAGTTCTTCAATCTTCTTGTCCCTTGAAGTTTGTTCATCATCACTATCTCCATCTGACTCGGTGTCATACTTTGGAGGTGGAGTGGGGACAATTGCTTTTGCTTTGTGTTTAGCAGCAACTAGAGGTTTGGTGGATGAGCTTGATGACTTTGAGGAATGAGTAGGTGGTTGTTGACGAGGAACGGGTTTTGTTGAAGTAGCAGCCACAAAAGCAATAGAATTTGCAGACCGTTCTGCCTTTTCAGCCCTTAGTTCATTCACTTCATTCTGATGTTGTTTCAAGATATCATAATTTGTGATAGGAGATGGTCTTGATATCTTCCCTTTGTTTAACCAAGGTCACAAACCTTTGCCATTCTGGTTTGAGTTGAAGTAGAAACTGAACATTGGCATGATGATTGGAGATGGTGCACTGATTTCTGACAAACTCATTCATCATTTTGTAGAATCTCGAGTAATATGATTCAATGGATTCACCATCTTCAGATGTGAATTTTCCAAACTCCCAAAGTAGATTAGTCTCGAGATCTTGAACATTGATCGACTCACCTTGCTTCAATCGATGAATTGCATTCCACATTTCCATAGCATTAGGACATGCATCAACTGTGGAATAGATATCGTTATCAATTCCAGTGAGTATGAAGTTTACAGCACCAGCTTCAGCTTGGAGGAGTTTCTTTTTCTCAGCAGAACATGTGTCAAAATCCTCCATAGCTCGTATAGTTGATGAAGTACCATCCTCTGCCTGTGTTGTAATTGGTCTGAATTCAAAAACTGGAGGTGGATTCTCAAGGAAGTGACGAAGAGCAGTTCGGTTTTCTTTTCCGTCGAGAAATCTGAGAAAACGAGATCTCCATTGAACGTAGCAACCGACAGTGAGCACAGGTGGATTACCGTTGCCACCTTGTTCCAAACGAATTTGATTAGCAGTTGCAATGTTGATGTTGTTGTTATACATGGTGAATACTTGTGAATGAATTGCAGATCTTAGTGGATTTGTTGTGATGATGTGTGGTTAAAATTGAAATTCTGAAAATTCAAATTTTTGTTTTTTAGTACAACAATAAATTCCTCAGTCTGACAAAACGGTAAGCCGAAAAATTTTGTATCGCCAAATTTTGAATTTGAGTTAGAAATAGCCAAAAACTAGTAGGGAAAAAATTTGATTTTACTTGACCTAAAAATTTTAACTTTTTTTTTTAGTGTAAACTATGTTCCGAAACTAGTCTAGATAGTGGCTAAGTCTGAAAAAAACTCGAACAAAATTTCCATCGGAATGTCCATCGGAATACCTATCGGAATGACCTTGTCGAAATAAACCCTGTCGGAATACCCTGATCGGAATGTCCAAATCGGAATACTCAAATTGGAATTTAACAAATCGGAATACCCAAATCGGAATGTCACAGATCGGAATGTACCAAATCGGAATGTCCCTTATCGGAATGTCACAGATCGGAATATACCAAATCGGAATGTCCCTTATCGGAATGTCACAGATCGGAACCCAAATCGGAATACTCAAATTGGAATGCAGTCGGAATCCCTTGATCGGAATGTGATCGGAAAACTTAAACCCTTTTTCCTAGATGATATAGATCGGAATAAGTATTATATTCCTGAAACCCTTTTTCGATGACCCTGATCGGAATATATCCCACTTTTCTCGAACAAAACACAACCAATTCGAGATTTTAAGCCAAAAAATGATCAAAACACCCAAAAATTTTGTGTTTTTAGCCAAAGTAAATATACCAAATCTCTACCACAACTATGTAGAAGATTTTTATCGAGAAAAAAACCATAAAAAACACAAGAAAAATTTTGGGACGTGAGATATAGATCAAAATGACCACGAAAAATCAAGAACACAACACACGAATCTTCAATCACCTATCCACTATAGGCTCTTGATACCAAATATTATTCCCATTCAATCCATAACACAAGATTTAGAAGAGATATTTAGAGAGAGAAAGAGTAGAAAGTAAAGAGAGAAACAAGAGAGAATTTGGAAGGTTAATGTTTACTAGAGAGAGAAAGTAAAATGAACCAACACCCTCTTCCACACATGGAAGAGGGTATATATACCCTAGGCTTTGTTGGGTCGTGGGTTAAGTAACATGGGCCGGGCTTGGCTTTGTCTTGGGCTTACGCCCCTAACTTATACAATATTAGCTTAAAGTCCAAGCCCGGTTTTCCCGACTAACCTATTACAATACAAGACCAATAACGACTAAGATGACCTATTACATTCTTGTTCGACTATATAAAATATAGGGCTAACACCATTGTTTCATATTTAATATAATATGTCGATTAGATATACCATTGTTTGATGATTCTCCTTTTCCAAATATTGATGCCAAGAATGCCATTGATTCATCTGTTTTTGCTTTCAATTTTTTTTTGTAATCATGCACAACATCATCTTGTTTTCTTTCATGTGGATCTTTGTTTTGATCCTTTGGTTATTGAATAAGAATTTGGTGTTCAACATAAGCTGGAAACACATATGAACTTTCACCGGTTTTAGGTTTTAATGAAGACATGTTTTTTTTGTAGGTACTACTCAATTGAGTATGAGTTGTTTATATAGGTTTTTTTTTCACAAAATTGGTGTTAATGTTAATTTACATTTATGGACCTTGATCTAATGCCATTTATTATGTTTAGTCCTTCATTCCATGCAAATGTAACGTATTTCTGTTTATTTTTTCATAAAATGTAAATGTAAATTTTTTTAACAAACATATTAACTTAATAAAATAGATTATATTGATAATAAATATAAAAGAAACATAAAAATATTATTTTATTATAACTCACGAAAAAAATGTATAAATAAAGAAAAATAAAACAAAATTTCAACCAAAAAAAGAACATTAAACGTAAACTTATTATTGAGAAAACACATTCATAAGATTTTTATTCATCATCTTCATCATCCGTGCTTAAACTGCTGGGATTATATTCATCATCACTTCCATCATTAGTGTCGATTTTGTCATTTTCATCATCTGTATCACCATGATTAGGATCATATTCATCATCAGTATCATAATTGGTTGCACCTTCATCATCAATGAAATCACCGTCATCGGTGGTTGGTTCTGTAGATTCTTCGTTTACGCCTTCCGAGTGTTCCAAATCAATACCAGCTTCATCATCAGTTGTTTCAACAGGGTCATCCTTATACACATTTTGTGTCATGTTGACAAAAGTGTCGCTATTAGGAAGTTATTCGTCGGTGACTTCATCAATAAGATGGAAAGGTTCCGGTTTGGAGGTTGAAGGCTTTGAATTTTTTGATGCACGTGATAGTGAAAGCAGTTCATCCTTATTTTCATCCTGCAAATTATGAGTAATCAATCATTAAAAAAGCAACATGAATATCTTGTATAAAAAATTTAATTAGCAATTGTTACATTTTGATAAGTCTTTTCTAAGCCAGTGTCGTCATTTTCTCGTTTCCCTAGTGGAAGAATAGCTTCATCGTCGGAATCACCAATATCAATAACTTCCTTTACAACACCAGCAGGTTGAACAGTATTTTCTGAGATATGAATATTCGTAGCCGGCTTTGAACATGAACAGTATTATTAAGTGTTACATGTAATACAATATTTTATATGTAAATATTTTAACATATAAAAATTAACGTCTTACGGTAGCAACAACATCATCATCATCAACATATAGATCAATAACAACTTTATCGTCATCCATTGGTGGATCGCTTTCTGTTGAATCTTTCATTTCCACAACAAATTAAGTCCTAATAGAAATTTCACAAAATTATAATTACAAAATAATGTAAATGATAGCATGTAAATATGAATAGATCAAAATATAAAATATAAAAAAACATACCTTAGATGATTAAAAATAAACCTACTTATTGGTTAATGCTGTTTTTTTAAGGATGGCAATTTTTGACCTGACACGAAACACCCAACCGACACGAAAATTAACAGGTTTGAGTTGAGAAAATTTAGATTAAGGTCAGGTTTGAGTCAACCTATCTGACCCGTTTATTATACAGGTTAAGTTCGGGTTGAGAAGAAATTAAGCGGGTTGATCCGTTAAATTTATTTTTTTACATTTAAAATTATTTATATTATACTATACGGGTTAAATGAGTTAGATGACTCAATCAACAAATTTGTTTAACTTGTTTAAACCATGTAATGTGTCAACTTCTATATATAAAACATATTAAACGGGTCAACCAAACCCGTTTAACCTATTTAACCTATTTAACCCGCCAATCCAAGTATATATACGAGTTAAATGGGTTAGGTTCAGGTTATGTGCAAACAGGTTAGGTTTGACAAAGCTGACCCGATTATTTAAATGGGTTGGGTTTGGGTTGAGATTTTCTGACCCACCAACCCGTCAACCCGAACCCGCCAACCCGATCCTGACACGAATTGCCACCCCTACTGTTTTTATGATACATATCATTGGGATTTATAGCAATCACAAAATGTGACTAAATCAAAACTTGATTTTCAAAATACCTATACTAAAAATACAGATTATTGATGTTTTTATATGTTTGTTACAAATATACTGTTGTTTAAAAAAAATATATTTTAAATTGAGTACATATTCAAATGTTGACTTTATGTTTAAACATTTATTTACTTGTTATTAAAAAAGTAATCCTTAGCAAATTAAATAAGCCAATGTAATTACGACATTTTGATATTGAAAAGATTATGTGGGAAGTATCAATTATTATCACCACAACAACACTCCATCTCAAACACAAACACACACTGTAACCGATTATCAGTTTTGATCTTCTCAACTTCCAACAATGCATGTAATTATTTCTTCAGATTTTTACTAATTATCTTGATCATACGATTCATACGCATGCAACATCTACTTGTTATGATGATTGATATAACTCAATAGTTGCTCCTCTTGATAATAAGAATCATTTACATAGACTTGCTGGACAATTATAGGTTTTGATCCTTGAAATGACTAAGTTTACACTAGTTTAATTGAAGTTGTTAACAGTTGAACAAATGTGTTATATATAAAGTATCATTCAGAAGTTATCACTTCAAAATAACCAAAATAGAGCCATTTATTTGCATGTGTAATGATCCGTACATGGTTTTGTATATAACCATTTGAATGGTCTATGTTGACTTTTATATAGTTAGTTCCCTTTGCTATGGATACAGTTATAATAGTATTTGGATTTTCTAATGTATTTTACCTTATTGGGTATAAATGAATGTTTCATAGTCAAACTTTGAACTTTTGTTACTATACTGTTGTTCACAATTATGTAGATTTTCCTAATTATAAACGATAGATACTACAATTTAGGGATGTAGTATAGCTTGAAGCTCAATACAAAACTGTTGATCAACACACTGTCATTGTGTTATGAATTTGATCCAATAGATATAAACGACATGTAAAAAATACAATGTTTACCATTTGTATTTTTTGTTTGCAGGGCAACATGAAAGACGAATTTATTTTCCCAATGTGCACTCAAGAGTACAAAAGATTTCTGGTGTGTATTCATATTAATCTTCACAGTCGTATTGTTGTTTGTCAGTAGATTAGTTTACACATTCATAACAAAAAAAATCGCACTTGTAGGTATTACCAAAAGTATTCAAAGTAAGGTTCTTCAATGGTCAGCCATACGTTTTCCTTAACGGACCAAACATGTATCGTTATGTATGTCTGCTCAGAAGAGATGAAACAAAGCTACATTTGTATGGGGACGAATGGAAAGATTTTGTAAAAGACAATCTGGATGATACTCTGAGGATGCTACACTTTGTGAAAGAAGGAGATGACACATTTTACGTCACAGGCTATACAAAAAAAGGATGGGAATGTCAAGGTTATGAAAGGCGTACTGTGGGAAACAGAGTTCCCAAGTGTCTCGTGCATTTTACAAAAGGAGGAACGGTACACTCACTAATTACTCCGTTAAACTTGATATTTTTTGAATTTAACATCAAATAAATGTAAACTGATAATACCAATTATATTGTTTTGCAGATTCTTCACGGTGATTTCTTGCAAGACATTTGGAAAACCAAATTCAAAGTGTACACCAACAACACAAGGTATAAGGTCAATCATGAAAGGGTTCAAACTGACCCAAATAGTGTCGTACGTTCAAACGGGCTATTTGGAGGACATTGGGATAGGATGACTGCTGACCTACATCTCGAGGAAGGACAAACATTGGTTTTTACTAAAATGGGTGAGTATAGGCTACATCTCTCTATTTTTAAAAACAATGGAATAACAAAGTACAACGCACATATCTACCCAACAATGTTGAGGAGGCCGCCTCGTGTGATCCCGATGTATGCTGCTAAAGGTTTGTTCATTTTATTTACCTAATTTAAATAATTGTTTTTAGGAACACTATATCAAAATATTTATGGTAACTGTGACTGGCAGATAAAAGAGCCCGACACTATTGCGGATGGGAAGCACATTTGACTCACAGCGATGAAGTGAATGTTATACACGTTGATCTGAATGCTCCTGCCTATGACCTTTCAACTGGTAACAAACCTTATTAAGAACTTTATACATGTAATCAATTGAGTAGTAATATATGGTCTTGTGATAATGTGTGTTTTTACGCGTATTGCTAGGCGTTGCCGACTGAATTCTGCAAAACAAATATGATGCATACATACAAGAGAGCACTAACTGTTTATGATGATGTAAGGTTTGTTATGAAATTTGTAGAAACTAGAAGGGGGGGTTGAATAGTTTCTTATATTTACTTGTTAAAATATGGTTTCCAAAAATCCTTTTTCAAAAAACTTAGGCTTGAGGAAATATGTGAAATCTTCTTATGCACAATATGAACAATAATAGTGTAGCTAAACTAATACTAACAAAAATATATCCACAAAGAATAAAGAATGATAGTGTAGCTAATCTAATATTAACACATGTATATGCAAAAAGAATAAAGAATGTAAAGAGTTAAGGGTAAAGAAAGATCAAACCGAACACCAAGGATTTATAGTGGTTCGGCAACGAAGCTCACTCCTCGTTCCTACTCCACTCCTCGAGTACTCCTTACTCGAGAGTTCACTACACAACAAGCTCCTTATGGTGGAGAAAACCGTACACGTCGCTTAACCAATTTCCGACTCTAAGCTAAAAGTCGAGCCCTAATCATAGCTAGGACCAATCTACACAACTATACTTAGTACATACACAACTTCCAAATAAACACAACTACTTGGATCTTCACAACTATGACACAACTACAAGTATATAAAATTTGATCTTCAATGGATCTTTGGTGGTGGACTCAACACTTCACTAGGATAGTGTTCTTCTCTTTGCACTTGGAGAGGAAGGGATGGAAGAACAAGATTCACTTCTTAAACAAGTAATAATCAAACAAATGATCAAAGATTTGAGTGATTAAAGAAGGGGTTTGAATCTGGAAATGAATGTGCAAAAGAGGTGAGGTGAAAAGCTGAGAATGGTCCACTATTTAAAGGATAAAGGAGCCAACGGCTATATCTGCCCGCGGTACCTTATCACAGCCCGCGGTACCTTATCGATAAGGTACCGCCTAGGCGCTAAGGTACCGCCGGACTAGACTCCGCTCCTTTTTGTCCTTTAGTGGTGGAGGTCTTATCTGGGTATAAAAAATATCCTGAAAGGATATTCTTAACAGAATAAGAATATGTCATTTTCAAATTTCAAATAATTAATTTAATAAAACATTTTCTTAAAAATAAAGTTTAATAAAAACTTGTCACATTTAATAAAAAGTGAGTTTTAAGAAAAGATTAAATCACTTGATCACTTGATTAAGGTTAGTACTTGTTTATCCATACCTTAAGTGAAAATGGGTAAAATGAAAAATACTTGAACTCAAGAATTCGTTTTTCGTTGTCTTCGTAAATGCTTGTTTTTACATATTGTCGTAATCAAAACTAAGCGAGACCGAAAAATGCAAGTAACGTTTTTAGTCATTATTGCATTAAAAATCTCCCCCTTTTTGATTCCGACAATACATAAACTCAATCACACAAAAACAAGATTTTCAAAGACGATTTTATTCATTTCTCCCCCTTTGTCGAAGCAAAAAGGTTGCGTAAGCCGGTGTTGAAGAAACGGACTTTGCAAAGACTCCCCCTTGGTGCTTACTCCCCCTAGCTTGGGGCACCGAGGAATCGAGATATGGTGACTTGCTACATAGAAGGGTTAGTTGAACAAAAGAAACAACCAACAATATATAGCAATAGGTCACAAAAAAAAATTAAAAGAGAAGAAAACATAAGGACAAAGATCCAAGATAGGTTACTAAAGAAACATCATACAAAGAAGTATGGAAAAAGAAACAAGCCAAAAGCATAAATCTAATCCTAGTTATTCTAGAATTCTAAGATTTGCTTGAATTTGGTGTCTTGAGGATAAGCAATCAATGCTTATATGAAAGACAAGGTAATAGCAGAGGGTGGTGGTGGTGGCTAGATCTCATAATCAAAGTGAAGAGGAGGCTTGATTAAGAGATTCTTGATGTAGCTCAACTCCTCATAGATGTGTGCCATAGCAAGATGTTGATATTGACAACAATGACAATATGTTCCATGGTGCATGACATTATCATGAGAAGGAGGAAGAACACTAAAGGGTGGTGGTGGAAGAAAGGAAGTTCTATAATCAACATTCTTGGTAGGAGAAATGTGATTAAGAGTGTTCTTGGGTGGGTTTGGATTGAAAGCAATTGGAGAAAATGGAGGAGATTCAAGGCTTTCATTGGGAGAATAAGACATTTTGGATGTGAAGTAATGCAAAATGCTTATGGTTTAAATAGGGAAGCCTTAGGGTATTTTTGGGGTGGTCAAAGGGTTTGAAACAAAGATTCTCAAAAAGGTTGGAGCAAATCTGGAGTTTTAGACAAAAACCCGAAAAGGAAGGCCACTGTAGGCGGTTCCTTATCTATGATGGCGGTACCTTATCAATAAGGTACCGCGGCTCACTTATGGAACCGCCTGCAGAAGCAGGGTTTGGTGTTTGGAGAAAGATTTTTCAGCAAATCTTATTTTTCTAGTCTAACTTATCATAGGGATGTGCTTAAAAGCAAAGATAGACAAAGAAAATATATGCAAACTTACCAAATAGAGATTTGACCAAAATACATGGATTAACAAATCAATGTAGGAGGTGTGTAAGACAAGACCTTAAGTCATGACACAATGATCCTCCATGATTCAATCTTGTTCTTGCTATGTTTGAGAGAATCATACATATGAATTATGTAAGCTCTATATTGATAGCGAGAATCTATAAAAAATCGTTTTTAGATTGAATTAACAATGTCAAACGAATTTCTCAACCATTTTCGAAAGAGACTTTGAGAGTTTTGAAAAGGAGATGAGAAGATTTTTCAAAGGAATTTTAAAAGACTCAAGGACTGAAGGTGGTAATAGAAAACACACAAGAAGAAAAGAATTTAAGGAAGATGTTCCATTAATCCTAGACCTAGACGCAAGTAGTTGAAAGGTTCCTTCTTTAGTGGCTTAGTGAAGATATCGGCTAAGTTGTCCTCGGAGGGCACCTTTTCAATAGTAATGTTCCCCTTTTGAACATTATCCCTAAGGAAATGGTGTCTAATTTCTATGTGTTTGGTTCGAGAATGTTGCACGGGATTCTTGCTTAGGTCTATAGCGCCTTTACTATCGCACATGATGGGAACATCATCAAGAGAAATCCCGTAATCAACAAGCGCTTGCTTCGTCCATAGAGCTTGTTGGCATGCTTTACCGGCACTCACATACTCGGCTTCCGTGGTGGATATTTGCAGAGCGGTTTGTTTCTTGGAGAACCAAGAAGTTAAACAACAACCCATGAAGGTACAAACTCCACTAGTGCTTTTCCGGTCCACATAATCTCCCGCATGATCCGAGTCCGCGTAGACAATGGTTTCTATGCCGGTCCCTTTAGGATACCATAATCCTAAATGTATAGTGCCTTTAATGTATCGGAAAATACGCTTAACCGCTTCAAGGTGAGAGGTTTTGGGAGCCTCTTGGAAGCGAGCACAAAGGCAAACACTAAACATGATATCCGGTCGACTTGCCGTTAGGTACAACAAACTACCAATCATACCTCTATATTTGGTGTTGTCTACCGACTCACAATCATCATCTACGGTGAGTTTAGTATCCGAGGCCATAGGGGTCTTCATTGGTCTAGATTCTTCTAATCCAAATTTCTTTAGCATTTCTTTAGCGTACTTAGATTGACTAAAGAAAATACCATCGTCCATTTGTTTAATTTGGAGTCCTAGAAAGAAGTTAAGTTTCCCATCATACTCATTTCAAACTCATCATGCAAAGTCATCACACAATTCTTGACAAGTTGAGCCAAATATAATGTCATCAACATATATTTGTACAATTATGAGGTGAGGACCTTTCTTCTTTGTAAAGAGTGTATTGTCTACCATACCCATGGTATACTCATGTTTAACAAGAAACACTTTAAGTCTATCATACCAAGCTTTGGGTGCTTGTTTGAGTCAATAAAGTGCTTTCTTAAGCTTGTAAACATGGTCCGGTTTCTTAAAATCAATGAAGCCGGGAGGTTAAGCCACATATACCTCCTCATTGATCAAACCGTTAAGAAATGCACTCTTTACATCCATTTGTCGAAGCTTAATATCTAAGGCACAAGCGTAGGCTAAAAGGATTCTAATTGATTCTAATCTAGCTACCGGTGCATATGTCTCGTCATAATCAATCCCTTCTTGTTGATTATAGCCTTGAGCTACAAGTCTAGCCTTGTTACGAGACATAACACCATTCTCATCTAGCTTATTCCTAAATACCCATTTGGTTCCTATAATGGTAGAACTTCTAGGTGGAGGAACAAGTTCCCAAACATCATTGGCAATGAATTGATTCAATTCTTCTTGCATCGCAATGACCCAACTCTCATCCGTCAAAGCTTCTTTAACATTCTTTGGTTCAATCAAGGAGACAAAACAAAAGAAGTTGCTTATTTAAGTCACCAATGACATTGTTGAGAGTATGATCCCTAGACTCCTTAATGTTTACTTCCTTTTCAACACTAAGGTCTTCAACTCCTATTTTTCTAACCTCTTTGGCTTTAACTACTTCTAATTCATCCAAGTCATCATCAACCAATGGTGGTGTCTTGGGTGAAGGAGGGGTTTCATCAAAGGTTACGTTGAGTGATTCTTTAATAACCCCTGAGGTTCTATTTAGGACTATGTAGGCCTTACTAGTTTGGGAATAACCTAAAAGGATACCTTCGTAAGACTTTGGGTCAAACTTGGTAAGGTAGTCTTTGGTGTTGAGGATAAAGCACTTGCTTCCAAACACCCTAAAGTATTCTAATGAGGGTTTCTTACCTTTAAGAATCTCATAGGGGGTCTTTCCTAGGAAAGGTCGAATAAGAATTCGGTTGAGAATATAAGTCGATGTATCCACGGCATTGCACCAAAACTTTTGAGGCAAAGATTGCTCGTTTAACATTGTCCTACTCATCTCTTGGAGAGTCCTATTCTTCCTTTCAACTACCCCATTTGATTGTGGAGTGCGAGGAGCCGAGAAGTTATGGGTAATACCATGAGCTTCACAAAAGGCACCAAATTGCACTTCATTATCAAATTCCCTACCATGATCCGTCCTAATAGAAACAATTGAAAATCCTAGTTGATTTTGAATTCTTCGACTAAAGATTTCGAAGTGATCGAAAGCTTCATTCTTAGATGCCAAAAATCTAGTCCAAGTGAATCTAGAATAGTCATCAACTATAACTAGGGTTTAAAGGTTACCTCCATAACTCCGTATGGCGGAAGGTCCAAAGAGATCCATATGTAGGAGCTCTAAGCACCGAGAGGTCGAAACCAAATTCTTGGCTTTGTGACTTGAGTGAACTTGCTTTCCAACTTTGCAAGCATCACAAAAGTGACTATCAAACTTAATCTTGGGGAGGTGTCTTACCAACTCCTTAGAGACTAAAGATTGAATTAAACGCATATTAGCGTGACCTAATCTCCTATGCCAAAGAGTAGAACTATCATCTATAGTCGCAAGACATATGTTGTCTTTTGACTTCTTATTAACCTTCATGACATAAAGCCCATGCTTTCTAACACCTTTTCCAATGACTTTTCCATCTTTTAAGATTTCACTATCATGTTCCGAAAAGATGACCTTACACTTATTATCACAAATTTGACCTATACTTAAAAGGTTAAAACCTAAGTTATCTACGTGCTCAACATTTTTAATGGTCATGGAGTCAAGAGAAACCGTACCTTTGCCAATGATATTACCACGTAGACTACTAGCGAATGTGACGTTACCTCCATCATATGCTTTGTAATGCGAGAACAAACTTCGATTACCCGTCATGTGTTTAGAACATCCACTATCCTTAATCCACTCATCGGGCTCCAAATCAATTCCCAAGCATATCTAGGTAACAACACACAAGATCAAACATTTGGTCCCCAATATCTCATGGGTCCAAAATTGTTAGTTCCAAACATCCCTTGCATTTGGTTGGGATGCATGAATGAGGTGGGGATTCCCCATGGAGAACAAAATGGAGGAGGGTAGTAATTCATGTAACCATTTTGTTGTTCATTACTTCTCCTAGGTGTGTTTGATCTAGGTTTAGAGTTATTATTATTCCTTCTAGGTGTTGGAGTTTTACTTCTAGGTCGTGAGTTGTTTTGATGATCTTTTGTAGGCGTTGTCGTTCTACTTCTAGGCTTAGACTCATTCCGTACTCTAGGTGGAGTAGAAGATAGTCTAGATAAACTTATATTTCCCATGAGAGGTTTACTTAACGGCTTATAGAACTTACCAATAGCATTGTCGTCAAGTATGGGTAATTGAACCTTATTAATAGTAAGATGCTTTGGTTTTTCATTTAACTTAGATTTTTCAGAAAGTTCAGAATTTTCACAAAACTCAACTTCTGGCCGCGGTACCTTATCTATGGCCGCGGTTCCATAGTGATAAGGAACCGCGCCATACGATGTGGAACCGCGTCCAGAGAGTGTATTCTGTGAAAACCTGACTTGTTTTGGTTCACTAGTTGAAGCTTCATTTGAGTTAAAACCTAGACCAAGTTTTTCCTTAGAATGAACTTGTTTGTTTAATATATCATCAAGAGCACTAGTACCTTTCATGAACTTTTCCAATTTAATGGAGGTGCTCTTGAGATCATCATTCTCTAATCTAAGTTTCTCACAACTTAAGCAACCTAAATTAACCTCTTTGTTTTTCTCAAGTTTAGCCAATTTCTCCCTAAGTTCATTGATCTCATTTTCAAGCTTAGTTTTGGTTGATTTTAAGGTTTTATTCTTTTCTATGAATTTAAGACTAAGTTTGTGTAAGCTATCATATTTGCCTTCAAATTCAATATCATCTAAAGTGGAACTATCATTGCTATAATATTCGGTTTCGGAATGTACCTCTTTAGAAGTGTGAGCCATAAGACATTTCTCCTCTTTGGGGTTGTCATCATCATCTTCACCGCTATCGCTCCAAGCGCCACTAACGAATGCCGTGTGGTTCTTATCACGAGCGGGCTTTGGACAATCACCAATGAAGTGATTTGGATCACCACATCTAAAGCAACTCCTATCACCTTTTTCGTTCTTGACAAACCGATTCTTTGACAATGGTTTCTTGTCATAGTTTGGTTGCCTAACGTGTTGACCTCGTCTCTTGAAGAACTTCTTGAAATATCTCACCGCCAATGCATACTCCTCGTCATCACTTTCCGAGGAACTATCATGGTCACTTTGTGCCTTCTTGGCTTTAAGTGCAAGAGATTTCCTTTCACTCTTGGTTTTTACTAATTCCGAGTCCTTCAAAATTATCATCTCATGAACCTTCAAGTTTCCTATGAGTTCATCGAGTGATAAAGTTGAGAGATCTTTCGACTCTTCAATAGCCGTGACTTTTGCTCTCCACTTTGGATGTAAGGCCCTTAGAAACTTCCTAACATTGTTCTTGCTAGAAAAACCTTCATCAAGTGCTTTTAGACTAGTAATAATGGTGTTAAACCTAGCAAATGCACTATCAATAGTTTCATCTTCTAAGATGACAAATTGTTCATATTGTTGGACAAGAAGATCGATTTTACTTTCTTTGACTTGGCTATTACCTTGGTGGGTTACTAAAAGAGTGTTCCAAATATCTTTAGCGGTTTCACACATAAAAATTCTTTCATACTCTTTCTTAGGCAAAGCATTATAAATCACCATTTTAGCCTCATTATTTTTTGAAAGTTTCTTTTTAGTGTCATCATTAGCTTTGTCAAAAGTGACTAATTCTTTTGTTTTAGAAACTTCATTAAATTGAAAGGGTAAAAAATCACCATTGGTAATAACATGCCAAAGATCTAAATCTTTTGATTTCACATAAGTTTCAAATCTATTTTTCCAATAAATAAAACTATCGGTTTCAAAAAGTGGTGGTCTTTGCATAGATTGCCCTTCTAGGTACTTGTTGGAATCCATAGATCGATTCAAGTTTTAAAATACAATATACTTTAAAAAATCTTGAGCAACCCGCTCTGATACCAATTGTAGAAACTAGAAGGGGGGGTTGAATAGTTTCTTATATTTACTTGTTAAAATATGGTTTCCAAAAATCCTTTTTCAAAAAACTTAGGCTTGAGGAAATATGTGAAATCTTCTTATGCACAATATGAACAATAATAGTGTAGCTAAACTAATACTAACAAAAATATATCCACAAAGAATAAAGAATGATAGTGTAGCTAATCTAATATTAACACATGTATATGCAAAAAGAATAAAGAATGTAAAGAGTTAAGTGTAAAGAAAGATCAAACCGAACACCAAGGATTTATAGTGGTTCGGCAACGAAGCTCACTCCTCGTTCCTACTCCACTCCTCGAGTACTCCTTACTCGAGAGTTCACTACACAACAAGCTCCTTATGTTGGAGAAAACCGTACACGTCTCTTAACCAATTTCCGACTGTAAGCTAAAAGTCGAGCCCTAATCGTAGCTAGGACCAATCTGCACAACTATACTTAGTACATACACAACTTCCAAATAAACACAACTACTTGGATCTTCACAACTATGACACAACTACAAGTATATAAAATTTGATCTTCAATGGATCTTTGGTGGTGGACTCAACACTTCACTAGGATAGTGTTCTTCTCTTTGCACTTGGAGAGGAAGGGATGGAAGAACAAGATTCAATTCTTAAACAAGTAATAATCAAACAAATGATCAAAGATTTGAGTGATTAAAGAAGGGGTTTGAATCTGGAAATGAATGTGCAAAAGAGGTGAGGTGAAAAGCTGAGAATGGTCCACTATTTAAAGGATAAAGGAGCCAACGGCTATATCTGCCCGTGGTACCTTATCACAGCCCGCGGTACCTTATCGATAAGGTACCGCCTAGGCGCTAAGGTACCGCCAGACTAGACTCCGCTCCTTTTTGTCCTTTAGTGGTGGAGGTCTTATCTGGGTATATAAAATATCCTGAAAGGATATTCTTAACAGAATAAGAATATGCCATTTTCAAATTTCAAATAATTAATTTAATAAAACATTTTTTTAAAAATAAAGTTTAATAAAAACTTGTCACATTTAATAAAAAGTGAGTTTTAAGAAAAGATTAAATCACTTGATCACTTGATTAAGGTTAGTACTTGTTTATCCATACCTTAAGTGAAAATGGGTAAAATGAAAAATACTTGAACTCAAGAATTCGTTTTTCGTTGTTTTCGTAAATGCTTGTTTTTACATATTGTCGTAATCAAAACTAAGCGAGACCGAAAAATGCAAGTAACGTTTTTAGTCATTATTGCATTAACAAAACTGAACATGATTCCAGATCGACTGAGGCCGGAAAGGATGAGCCACGTAAAAATGGCTTGGAAGTGGAGGATCTTTGGAGAAACATGTGGTTTTAAGATACCTAAAATGATGCGGATGAAGCTGATGGATATTGTTCAGGAAGTTGTTGATGGTGAAAACATGCGGGTGCCCCTCTTCCAAGTATGTTGAACATTGCTCATATGTTAAGTCCTGCTCACGTTTATCTTCTGTCATCCATCTTTGTGGTTTATGCCTATTGAACCAAAAACAAGTTTTTATTGCTTCTGTTTAGACTTGGTTTATTGTCGAAACGATAAGGCATGCTGTTTTTTTTGTGGTAGCAATTAGACTTGGTTAAGTTGTTGTCTTTTGAACTATGTTATGGGTATCAATTAGACTTGGTTATGTTTATGTGGTAGCGATAAAACTTGATGAAGTTTGTGTATTTTGAACATATGTCTAATGTTTCTTATTATTATTAACGTTACTATAGCGTGAGTTTAGTTTAATAATGTATGCATTATCTAAGTTATGTAATCCTTTGTTATCTAATACAAGGTTAAACCTCGTATGAAAAAGATCCGTTTTTCCAGTATTTTCGAATTGATTACTAGTTAAAAGTGTGACTCAGTCGTTCTTGGTGGAAAATAAAATGGTTTGATTATCTATTCTACTTGAAGGGTAAATGCGAAACGTAATTAAAATAAGCTAAAAGCAAATCTAGAAAACCTGTCACTTTTTCTCTCTAAAAATAGAAAAACACTTGGTAAAAAAAGAGATTTCGGGAAGCGTGCAATTTTTGGAAATTAAAACTTTGTAAACTAAAATTAAATAAAACAAAAACTAAAGTTAGATCGTAATACGATCGTAACCCAGATCGCAGTGGTGGGTCACACTCAAGAATGAGGGATCGCACTATTAGATCGTAATTGGTGATCGCACCAAGTGATCGTAGCCTACGATCGTAACAGCCGATCGTAGCCCAGATCGTGGTCAAGCGATCGCACTCAATGCTCTGGAAGGTAGAAACGTGGCCCAGATCGTACTCATAGATCGCAACCACAGATCGCACTCACGATCGCAACAAGTGGATCGTAGTCTGATCGTGGTCTATTAATAACTAGGTTTTTGCCAAGTATGAAAATTTGTTCGTCTCGATTCAATTCGAATTGATTTCCGGTTAAAAGTGTGACTCAGTCATTCTTGGTGGAAAATAAAATGGTTTGGTTATCTATTATACTTAAAAGGTAAATGCGCAAAATAATAACAATAAGCTAAAAGCAATTAACTAATAAAAACCAAACAATATAAATAAAAAAAACGTGAAATTAAAACTAAACAATTAATAAAAATAAATCTAAAAGAAGAAATTAACTATCGACTCGAAAATAAAGTTTACTAAATGAAAAAGGAGAGAATAAACTAAAATGGTACTATAAAGCTAAACGAGGCAAAACCTAAAGCGGGTACTAAATAAAAGATAAAACTTGAACTTTACGAAAAAGTATTAATTTTAAAATTAGACGAAAAATTTAACTAAAAATAAGTAACTTTCAAAATTAAAATCGGAACAACCTTCAGATAAAACTAAACAATTACGGAAGAATACTAAATAATAAATAAGCTAGCAGGCTAGCTGCTGGAAGCAGCCAACCAGGCACCTCTATTTTCCCGAAAAAACTTCAAGCAAGCACACTCGTCACTTTATTCGCAATTGCTACAGTGCATTTCGGTGCTATAGTGCATTTCGCAATATTCATTTTTTCATAATTTAAGATTCTTCGGAATCTTTATTATATTTTTTTTCGAAATTTTTAATCTTTTCAGAGAATTTAAATCTTCGGAATAATTCTTTTTCAGAAAAATCTTCGGAATAATACTTTTTTCGGAAAAATGACTAAATTCAGAGAAAGTGAAAATTTCAGAAAAAGAGGCAATTTCAGAAAAGTGACAAATTCAGAGAAATGACAAAGTTCGGAATAATAAACCCTAATCCGAAAACATGAAAAATGAAAGATACAATAACAATAATAATAAGAAAATAAGCACAAATCAAATAAGCAATTAACCAAAACTTAATCTAAAACACTTTTAAGAAAAACTAATTTAGCCACAAATCAAAAACTTGAAAAATACTAATAAATATAAAAATTAAAAATCAACTTTTTATAAAATAAACTAATAAGCACTTATTTAAAAACTTAACCAAATTGATTTTTAGAAAAAGCTAATAAGCCAAAATTTAAAAACTTTTAAAAACACTAAATAATAAAAATATTTAAAAACAACTTTTTATAAAAATTAACTAATAAGCACTTAATTAAAAATAAGAAAATTAACACAATAAGAACTAAAACACTATAAGCTATAAAAATCAAACACATAAAAACCAATAAGCACAATCAATCAAAAGCATCAATAAATCAATAAACATCAAGATTAAGCAACTACAAGATCATCTAAATCAACACAAGATTAATAATAAAGAAAGGAAGAATGAGAATGATTAATTAAAAAGCTTGATTAAGATAAAGATTAAGGTCTAATACAAGATTAATGTAAAAGATTAAAACATGAAATAAAAGCTAGAGAGAGAAAGTGAAAACTAGAGAGAGAAAAGTAAATCTACACTACTCCTAATCTAAACTAACTAAAAACCCCCTCCTAATGACACATTAGGAGGGTATTTATAGGAGGAGTAAAATGTTGGTGCTTTCTTCCTTCTTTCTTCTTGTCTCGACTCGATTTAAATTCTTTGTCTTTCTCGACGTCGTCTCGGGATTTGTCGATATAATTAGAACTCGTCTTATAATTTTCTTCTTTAATTAGACTTGGTTCTTCGACTTCATTAAACTTCCGTCTTTAGACTTTTTCTTCGATAAATCTTCAGAATAGGCCTTGGACTTCCGTTCTTTTTGAACTCTTGATCTTTTGACTTCGTCTTTTCTCGTTTTCTTCGATAAAAGTCCGTGAAAGCCCGTGTTTTCTTCCTTTTTCATCTTTTGGTCCTAAAACACAATAAAAACACAAACCACACATAATTCTGACATTTACGACATAAAATACACGTTTTGGCTTGGTTATTATTATAATTAAGTGGTAAAAGGATGGGTGTTTTCACACCTATCAAATCCCCTACACTTGACCATTGCAATGCCCTCATGCAATGCATTAGTTACAAAGCAAGATTTACATTTTTCATCATAATTAACCCACCTTGGCCTTTATTAAAGAGATTATAAAATATTCAAAGGAAGAAAACAAGTAAAAAGATCAAAAACTTACCTTAGAGTTTTGGAATGTCATGAATGATTATCACCCTCAAGTTTCACGTTCCCCATATCAAGCTTAAAAACGAGATCATTGTTATTATAGTTAGCAAACTAACACGAACTCATGTGGCCCAATTATTCACTTAGACTCCCTTATTCCTAGGTGTATCTCTTATATTTTATTTTTGTCTTGAATGATCACGAGGATGCATTGTTTGACTTATTTTGATAATTATTTAAGCTGAAAATAAAGTGGGACGATTTAATCAATAGTTAGCTAAAGGAAAAAATCTTTTAAAACTGCTTCTCGGGACCTCATAAAGTTCATATCTTGGCATAACTCGCTTCACGATTTGAGACATTTCTCGGACCGATATTTGTCAGTGACTTCATACTTCAAATCTTTGAGAGACGATCTTGAAATTATGGTCTTCTCTTCATAATAGGAATTTCTTCACTTGAAGTTTTGAGAGATTCTTCATACTTGGACCACGACTTCTTCATTTTTCTCCAATATTTATTTTGGACTTTGATATACAACGATCCGCCTCCTTTTAGAACTTGGATCTATTTATCCTCATACCTTGTTAGGGTCTTTTCGGATAGACTTCTCCATGATCTTTAGGGGAGTATTTGCTTTTCGTCGTGTGTCTCGATCCTTCATATTGATTTTTGATAAATGATTCTCCACATCACTTGGGATCTTTAGCAACAAAATGTAGCCCTCATGCCTTGTTAGGGCCTTTTTGGACTCGCCAATCTTCGCATCCCGCTTCAATAAGTTATGCCTTGGCTATGAACTCTAATTAATACCGAGCAACTTTTAAACGATCTTGTGCTAGAAGCTAAGTAACTTTTCAAATCGTATAACCTTATTTATTGCAAATATATTTATTAGCAAGCGATGGGAGAAAAAGCTTATAATCAACTCACATAAATTCATGAAAGAATACCAAACTTATAATTGACTCTATCATCTCTCGTTCTCCACAATTTAAAATCTCAAGCAATGAGACTCGTGGATGCTTAGCCAATTAAATCAAAGTTTTGGGTTTTCGAGTTATCTATAGGATCTTACAAATTCTTAGACTTTTTCAAGTTTAGAAATCGCATTTTAAAGTTCCCTTGATAAACAACTCTCTAGGATCAATTATAGGAACTTGCGAAAAGTTCTTGTTCTTAACCCGTGAGAGTTAAGAATTTCGCGTTTTAAAGTTCCCTATATAAAAGCCTAGCAAAACTTGACTTAAACACGTTAAGGATACTAGCTAGAGTAAGCTTAGATAAGTAAACTCGGGTTGAGTCAAAATATTAACGACTTTGAAAAAATTTAAAACCACTTTATTAAACTTTATTCTAACACAGAAGGTAAATAACGATAACTACTATACTACTAGGCCAAAATAGATTAAAATTTTTGAAAAATGTCGAAAAATCAAATTTTCCGGTTAAAATGAGGACAAATACAAGGAAAAGCCCACTTAACTTCGATAGAAGTCCCCCCTACACTTAATATAAACATTGTCCTCAATGTTTAAGCATGTGGAAGTAACCTCCCCTACACTTAGGACATTGTGCACGTTGTTTAAATCTTGCTAAGGAAGAGACAACTAAAGTGATTCCTATTTCAATCATAAATGATAAAATAATGAATCAAAAGAGTTTAGGATAGAACCGGGAAGACGAGAACACGGAATCACGGGTCATCAAAAGTCATCAAGAATGGATCTTTGAAAGCTCGAATCCCTGCACATGATAAGAAAGAAAACAACAAACACATACTAGGGTCTCCCCCTACACTTATTAGAAAAACAGAATAAAAGGATAGATAATTGGGTTGCCTCCCAAAAAGCGCTTGTTTTTGGTAACCGAGTCACGAGCCTGACTCGTCCCCGAATTAAATGGTCCATGGGGAAGCCTCCAATGTAATATCGGGATCAAAGACCTTGTCCTCGTTCTCGGAGGACATTAATGAAGGAGAGGCCGGAGGATAAGTCTTAAAGGGTAGAAAAGTCCTTTCAACATACGAAAAGTATGTGAAATCATGATTCACGGGAGGTGGGGTGGGTAAAAGAAGCACATTGTCATCCCCCAAAGACAATGGATGATCACTAAGCGGCAAAGCGTGTCAATCATGGAATGGTCAATGTTACCCCCCGGGTCAAAGCACTCATCCTCCGTAATGGTGTCTAAAGGAGTGGATGAGAGGTGCTCGGGAGGGGGACTTGGGACAATATCTTCCTGCAGCAAATTATCAAAAAGAATATCCCCCTCCGTGTCATCATCATCAATACCCGGAGGTATTGAGAGAATGTCGATTTCCTCCATAGCTGTATCATTATTCTCAACTGAAGTAATAGACGGATGTAGAGACTCAGAAATAGGAGCAGAATTCAACGCTTCAATTTTAGCAATAAGAAGATGAACTTTCAGTAATCTTTCGCGAAGAATAACGTCTTCCACCTCATCTACAAGATCAAGTTCAGTGGTGAACTTCTCGTAAGTCGGAGAGAATAAATCAACATCGCCTTCATCGCCCGGAGGAGGAGACATTTCAAAAGTGAAATTCTCCTAGCATGGAGAAAAATAATCATCATTAAGAGCGGTCTCTTCCGTAAGCTCCTCAAAAGTCTGCACATCACAAACCTCATCAAAGAATTTGTCGAGACCAAAATCACTAATCTCACTCGATGTATCACTATCCTTAGACGCATTAGGGATATCAAGAGTAGGAGTAGTAATCTCAGAAGATGGGTTGAGATTATAGATATCATCCACGTCATCATCATAATAGTAGTATGGACGCACAAGAGGAGGAGTATAATCACTAAGATTAGATACTTGTTCTTGTTGCTGTCGCTTTTCCTCCTCCCTTGCTTCGCGTATGCTAGCTAATTCTTGTTGAACGTATTGAAGTGTATTTAAAAAATTGGCTCGTTCTTCTTCACACATTCCAACAGAAGGTTGATGATCGAGGGTGTATTGTGGGGGCTCAAAATTTTGAAAACCTGAATTATAGCACGGATGTGGCTCATAGTAATTCATCGGTTGAGAAGAATTAGAACACGGATTTGTTTCATAATAATCCATCGGTGAAGAAAAATGAGGACACGGATTTGGCTCATAATAATTCATTGGCTGACAATAGGAAGTATCGTGAGGGCCCCCACAATGATTGCAACACGGGTATTGAGAGAAACCCGGTGCATTTTGTTGATATGGGTCGTCATATATGGGAGAGGGTGAAATAGTGTCATTAGAAGAGAAGAATGAATTGAAGTATGAATTGATCGAATTGCACGATAGACAACGGACAAATTCGTAATTAGGGATATCCATTCCACACCGTTCGCATGAACACCATTGACATGATTGACTACCAGAAGATGGTCTTCCACACCCTACACAGTCAACAAACGAATCCATTAAGAACAATAGATAAGCAAGAAGAATATTTTTGGTGCAAAACTTTCGAAAAAGAAATGCTATTATGATTTTTCAAATGTTTTTGGATTTTTGAAAATTTTTGACACGAAAAATAATGTTCACGAGTGAACGGATCCCAAAATCCAACGCGTCTCTCACAAAAAACCGTTAATCTTCACAAAAAGAGCCGGCAGCGGCGCCATTTAATAACTAGGTTTTTGCCAAGTATGAAAATTTGTTCGTCTCGATTCAATTCGAATTGATTTCCGGTTAAAAGTGTGACTCAGTCGTTCTTGGTGGAAAATAAAATGGTTTGGTTATCTATTCTACTTAAAAGGTAAATGCGCAAAATAATAACAATAAGCTAAAAGCAATTAACTAATAAAAACAAAACAATATAAAAAAAACGTGAAATTAAAAAACGAAACAATTAATAATAATAAATCTAAAAGAAGAAATTAACTATCGACTCGAAAATAAAGTAGACTAAATGAAAAAGGAGAGAATAAAACTAAAATGGTACTATAAAGCTAAACGAGGCAAAACCTAAAGCGGGTACTAAATAAAAGATAAAACTTGAACTTTACGAAAAAATATTAATTTTAAAATTAGATGAAAAATTTAACTAAAAATAGGTAACTTTCAAAATTAAAATCGGAGCAACTTTCAGATAAAACTAAACAATTACAAAACAATACTAAATAATAAACAAGCTAGCAGGCTAGCTGCTGGAAGCAACCAGGCACCTCTATTTTTGGCGCCAAAAACTCCAAGCAAGCAAGCACAATCGTCACATTATGCATTTCGGTGCTATAGAGCATTTCGCAATATTCATTTTTTCAGAATTTTAGATTCTTTGGAATCTTTATTATATTTTTTTTCGGAATTTTTAATCTTTTCAGAGAATTTAAATCTTCGGAATAATTCTTTTTCAGAAAAATCTTCGGAATAATACTTTTTTTTGGGAAAAATGACTAAATTCAGAGAAAGGGAAAATTTCAGAAAAAGAGGCAATTTCAGAAAAGTGACAAATTCAGAGAAATGACAAAGTTCGGAATAATAAACCCTAATCCGAATACATGAAAAATTAAAGATACAATAACAATAATAATAAGAAAATAAGCCAAAAATAAGCACAAATCAAATAAGCAATTAACCAAAACTTAATCTAAAACACTTTTAAGAAAAACTAATTTAGCCACAAATCAAAAACTTGAAAAATACTAATAAATATAAAAATTAAAAATCAACTTTTTATAAAATAAACTAATAAGCACTTATCTAAAAACTTAACCAAATTGATTTTTAAAAAAAGCTAATAAGCCAAAATTTAAAAACTTTTAAAAACACTAAATAATAAAAATATTTAAAAACAACTTTTTATAAAAATTAACTAATAAGCATTTAATTAAAAAATAAGAAAATTAACACAATAAGCATAAAACACTATAAGCTATAAAAATCAAACACATAAAAACCAATAAGCACAATCAATCAAAAGCATCAATAAATCAATAAACATCAAGATTAAGCAACTACAGGATCATCTAAATCAACACAAGATTAATAATATAGAAAGGAAGAATGAGAATGATTAATTGAAAAGCTTGATTAAGATAAAGATTAAGATCTAATACAAGATTAATAAAAAAGATTAAAACATGAAATAAAAGCTAGAGAGAGTAAGTGAAAACTAGAGAGAGAAAAGTAAATCTACACTACTCCTAATATAAACTAACTAAGAACCCCCCTCCTAATGACACATTAGGAGGGTATTTATAAGAGGAGTAAAATGTTGGTGCTTTCTTCCTTCTTTCTTCTTGTCTCGACTCGATTTAAATTCTTTGTCTTTCTCGACGTCGTCTCGGGATTTGTCGATATAATTTGAACTCGTCTTATAATTTTCTTCTTTAATTAGACTTGGTTCTTCGACTTTATTAAACTTCCGTCTTTAGACTTTTTCTTCGATAAATCTTCAGAATAGGCCTTGGACTTCCGTTCTTTTTGCACTCTTGATCTTTTGACTTCGTCTTTTCTCGTTTTCTTCGATAAAAGTCCCTGAAAGCCCGTGTTTTCTTCCTTTTTCATCTTTTGGTCCTAAAACACAATAAAAACACAAACCACACATAACTCTGACATTTACGACATAAAATACACGTTTTGGCTTGGTTATTATTATAATTAAGTGGTAAAAGGATGGGTGTTTTCACACCTATCAAGTCCCCTACACTTGACCATTGCAATGCCCTCATGCAATGCATTAGTTACAAAGCAACTTTTTAATCAATCAAACATCATGATTAAACAAAAATCAAGAATGATTTTCGGATCAAATAAGTAAAAATCAAGAAAGGTAGAAAGAGATTGAATATGAAAAACTTAACTTGAACTTATAGATTAATGATTCCAAAATACAAGATCAAATCAAAGTTTAAACATGAAAAGAAAGAAAAGATGAAGTTCTAGTGAGAGAAAGTTAAACACTTTTTCTCTCTAAAAATAAAGCTAAAGAAAGAAAAATGAACTAGCTAAATTTACTAACTAACACCCTCCTAATGTGTCATTAGGAGGGTATATATAGGAGGTGGGGAGTGCATGTGTTGCTTTCTTCCTTCTTTCTTCTCGTCTCGACTCGATTTAACTTCTTTGTCTTTCTCGACGTCGTCTCGGGATTTTTCGATATAAATTGAACTTGTCTTATAATTTTCTTCTTCTATTAGACTTGAGTTCTTCGAATTCATTAAACTTCCGTCTTTAGACTTTTTCTTCGATAAACCTTCAGAATAGGCCATGGACTTTCGTTCTTTTTGCACTCTTGATCTTTTGACTTCGTCTTTTCTCGTTTTCTTCGATAAAAGCCCGTGATAGCCCGTGTTTTCTTCCTTTTTCATATTTTTATCCTGAAACACAATAAAAACACAAACCACGCATAATTCCGACTTTTACGACATAAAATACACGTTTTGGTCTTGTTATTATTGGAAATAAGTGGTAAAAGGATAAGTGTTTACACACTTATTATTATCTTATGAATATCATTGTATATGTATTATGTTATTTAATGATGACCAAAGCATATCTTATGTCATTTTAAAAATGTGCTGGCACAAAAAGACTGTAATGGCCCAAATTAATATTGTTGGTCTAAAATATTTTGAAGTATTATCTATTTTATCGAAATAAATATATTGGGACACTATTATCCAACCCAATAGTATATATGTTATATTGGGCCACATTATCAAACCAAAGATGAATATACATTTTGGATACTTTGTATAAATGTTTTTTTTATTAAAGTAATGCAAAAAATAGGGATTACAATATATTTAGTTGGGTAAACTAAATGAAAAATAATAAATAACAGAAATATACTAACATATTAAGTTAACATAAATCAAAAGCAGTTGCATTAAACAGTTTTAAAACTGATTGAACAAATCCAGATGTCCATTACATGATTTTAAAACAGAAATATGAAGAATGAAAATACAAAATAAACATAAATCTAAAAATTGAACTTAGGAGATTTCTCAGGGTCAAATGAATGATGCAATTCATCATAATCATTAGACCCCTCAAAATCATCTTCGTCTATGTCGTATTATTCTTCTGATTCACATGGTTCATAATGATAGTAGTCCTCACCCTCTTCCTCCTCATCAATCTCCCTTCTAACCTCAGCAAGTTCCTCCCTTAACCCCAGATCAAGTTATGCATTTCTTTGCTCCTCGTATCTTTCTTGCTGCTCCCTTCTATGTTGTTCAAGTCACACTCTCTTTTCTTCTTCCAACCTCTGCTCTTCGAGTCGGGCTTTTTCTTCATCTTCCAACCTCCATTGCCGCTGCAACTCAGCCTCCTCAACATAGTACCTATGCTCATCATAGGGATCATCATTGCAGGGCTTCACTTCAGGCAGAATTTGGGGTTCTGTAATTAAATTCTTTTGTTGTGTAGATTCCACACGGGATTTCCTGAAAAATAAAACACAGAATATTAGAAATTGTTTAAGATATGAAAAACTTAGTATACTAATTATTTAAACTAAATTACTTGTTCATATTGGGTTGGATGTCTTCAAGATTTGCAGCATATGAGTTTCTCTTGTAGGATCTAGACATGTTTTTATTTAAAAAATAAATAAAGGAACAGTTTTTGTATGTTTGATTGTTGGTTTCAAGTTATACATTGCACCCAATGAGGTCTTTATATACTCTTATCAAAGAAAACGAACAGGCAAAGTTGGTTACAGGAAGTTATATCCATGCATGTAATAATTATTTTGTAAACTTCCAAGAAAAATCTTAGTTTGCTGTGTAAAGTCAGTGTACATTTGTAAACATAGTTAATGAAACAAAATTTATTGTTTAACTATTTTGTGCTTAAAAATTGCATCCAACAAGTATTTCAAGTGTACAATAATATTTTTTTGTTTAAATATTGCAAAATGTCTAATTATTAAATAAAAGTTTTAAAACAAATAAACAAAAAAAATCCTGGAGAGTTTAGTACATGGTACTTTACAATAGTTTCATTATGTAAGATTACTAATATTAATCAAAATATTATCTTAAACAATCAATGAAAAAAATAGTTGGGACTCCCCAACTAAAGATAACATTATATAAAAAGGTTTCAAATATAAGTTGTTGCATCAAACAAAAACAAATAAAAAATCGGGACTCCCCAATCATAAAGCAAGAAGAAAAATTGTTTCAAAACGGAAATCATTCCGTGGTGAGAAATTTGATTGTTATCTCACATTATTCTACTAAAAAATAATAAAGGTTGATTCAAACAGCATTTTTCTCAATTTTGACTTCAACAGCTTTTTTTGCCATTAGAGCTGCCACCACCGATATCGTCTTCAGGAGCACGTTTGTCACTCGGACTTGGTCCACTGGCTTTTTGTGCAGCCAGTGGAGTTTGATTATCATCTGTGTGTGACTCCAAATCCTACAATCATAAAGTAATATTTTATTAAATTTAATTAAATACAAATCATATATCTTATTCCATTTATTACAAAATCATATAACCATACTTTGAATGAATACACTCACCAAAGGAATGGCAGAGATTGCAATAGAACTTGTTGCTTCAGTATCCTGAAATTATCAACATAAATATAGTAAAAAAATTGAGTGATTAAGTCAGAACATAAGAATGTGACTTATTTAAAAAATGTTAATTAGTAATTTACCTTCATAGGTGTAACCGTTGGACGGATACTTTCTATGATATCCACATCACCAGTAAGACGCAAAACCGTAAATACCGGAAGCATTTTCTTAGCATTGAATTCGTCTCTGCTTACTTTGAACGCGAACTTCTTTCCAACTAACCCAGTAATAATTGGAGGGAACTAGGGATGACAACGGGTAAGAAAAAACCCATAACCTACGGGTACCCACACGTAAATGGGTGGGTATTTTCGTCATTTTCCACCCACGGGTAGGTCGTGGGTATAAATCAAAACCCATTAATGGGTGGCGGGTGGGTGACGGGTATGCTATACCCGTCATGGGTAAACCCATGATACCCAGTACAGGCAAACCTATGAAACCCATTTGATATACCCACATGTGTATCCATCAATATACTTATGGGTGTTCTTATAATCCTATTTAAAATAAGATAAAATTCATTATACCTCTTAAATAGTTGTACTTAGATAGTTGTGACTTGTGAGACTATTATAAATTATAATTGCTACTGCTGTCAAGAAAACACATTAAACTAAAAAAAGACTATTCGATATGCTAGACTAAAAAGTGAAGATCAAATATCAGATCATCAAATATATATACATAGATTGTAACACCCCATTTTGGAAATGGAAATATCACAGTAATTATGGCGTGTCATCAAAGCATACAAGGAAAAATGTCTAAACATTACTTGACCATAAAAAGGAAATACCGGAATCAAACATCGGTAGTCCAAAAGTAAAGCTCATCACACACAAACATAGTATAATAAAGGGAAGGACTAAACAATGTCCAAAGCATAAGTATCATAAGAAAGGAAATGCATAAAGTAAAGAAGGCTAGACAGCTTCCAGTCCATATGCACGTACTCTTAGTGTCTACGAGCGTCCCTGAGTACCTGCCGTTTTGGGAACATAGAAAAGGAAAACGGCTAAGAAAATACGCTCAGTGCACGGATGTACAATAAAGCAGGAATAGGATAAGCATATAACATAATAACAGCGGAAGAAAACTAAGTCCCGAGTAACCTGGTTAAGTCTTAATAAAACTGGTTTATAGTTTGAAAGTCTTATGTTTATCTTATAAAAACTGTTTGTCATATTTTACCATTATCCAATATAGGTCATGAAAATCCACCGTGCATGAATACTTGGAGGGGTGACCTCATCATGCAAATTAGAGGGGCTGCCTCTAATTTAATATACTGGTTTTTGGGTAGGAGGGATCAGCTCCTTGTGAAGGATGCAAGGCACACACCACATTCACCATGAAATCCTAAATAAAAACATGTAACTAGGATGCACCCATACGCCCCACATGATAAATATAAATAAATGGCCAAAAGCTAAAGGGACGCCACGAGCAATCACTCCGCCGTGGTGAAGTCATAACATCAGTGCCTCTAATGTTATGGTTATGGTACCTCCATAACTAGGTGAAACTGGCCATGCATGTATATGGCTATAGGTAATCTTAATTAAACATAAGCAATCAAACACATAACTTATACTACGGGAAAACAGTTGGCTGCATACGGGGAATCCTAATAAGGAAAGAATGTCCATACTGAAAGGACGGGAATCCGTACCTTATGTCCAGTGAACGAGAAAGACGAACTGCGAGGAATCCTACTTCCGAATCACTAGTGCTACATAAATACGTACATGAATAAGTATATGCTTACTAAATACATAGCTGGTTTTATGTCATGTCTTAGCTTATTTTATGTGTTCTTACCATGTTTTACTGTTTTAAAGCCTTAAACTGTGTTTTATCTTATATTATGTTTAATCTGATTAAGTATTTCTGGTATTTCATGTGTTATTATACTTACTGTGTAATAATAAGTAACTTTCCAAAAATAGCAGGTTTCCTAAAATAGAAAGTTTCCAAAAATAGAGAGTTTCCAAAAATAGATTTCTGCTTAAAATAGATAAGTTTCTAAAAATAGAAAGTTTCCATAAATAGATTAGCTGCCTTAATTAAATAAGTTTTCATAAATAGATTAGCTGCCTAAAATAAATAAGTTTCTAAAAATAGAAGGTTTCCATAAATAGTTAGTTGCCTTATTTAATTAAGTTTCTAAAAATAGAAAGTTTCCATAATTAGAAATAAGCTGATTAAATAAGCTAAGTATATAAGCCTAAGTGTTTTCATGATTATTTTCTAAGTCATATGATATAGTGTATAGTTTAATAATTATTTCATGTAATTAAATTAAACTATAGGTTAAAATATTTAATTAAAGTATAACATGTTTTTAATTAAATAAGTTAAATACTTAGGTTAAAATATGTATTATTATATATTAATAATATAACCTAAGTCATGTTAATTAATTAATTATATCCATGGTTTTAAAATAATTAATTAATTATGAGTCTTAAATATAAATATACTTAGGTTAAAATAATTTCATGATCATTAATAATTAAATAACCTAAGTCATGTTATTAAATTAATCACATTATTTTATTAATTTAATTTTAACATAATATCATAAACATAAAAAAACTAACATACACCATGAACCGGATCTAGACTAAAAAGCATGAACCGGACATGAAATCGACACCGTACCCCGAACCAACTCAGGGTACCCCTTGTTTCACTGCTGCCGTGGGACCCACACGCACCAACCAAGACCATATGGTCTTGGTGGTGGTCGGCTTGGCAAACCGAAACCCATTCGGGTTCGGTTGCAGCCTGCGGCCAAAACAAACACCCCTTAAAAACACCCTTTTGATTTTATTTAACACCAAATCATGTTAGATCCATGTTTAATATTATGTTTTTATAAAAACAACACATGTTCTTGATTATAAAAAGATTAAATCAAAAGAAAAGGTGTAAAAAGGTTTTATCGAATTCGTGGATCAAAGGACGAAGAACCAACACGATCAATCACTAAAACTTCAAGATCCAAGATCAAAATTCACCTCCTATGGTGGTTGTAGGGTGGCGGCACAAAGGAGAAAGGAGGAAGGAGGTTTTTAGGTTTTCTTAAAAATCTTCTGTAAAGTTTAATTGAGTAGTAAAAATAATAATAACCCCCTTTAGTAATTTTGACAAATGGGCTTGGCCCATTTGTCCTTGTTGGCCGCGGGTAGGGACCCCACTTGGGGTACCCGTACCTTTTTTCGTGTCTCGTTATTAAGTTAAACGTTTGTGATTATTTATGTTCGTGTTTTAAATGTTCTCGTTACGTAACTACCGTGATCTAATATATTTAATTACGCTCGTAATAAATATATATACGTAATTAATAATAGTTCGTGTTTTAATTACGTTCATGATTTCATGATCGCATGTTCGTGATTAATTATCGTCAATAATTATTACATGATCGTGCGTAGTAAATACTTATCGTGTTCTAACACGTACGTAATACGTAAACTCCTAACACGTAATCGTAATCATGCTATATTAGGAAAGTTTTCATCTAGTACGTACGATCCTAAGGGTACTATGCATGGTAAAAGCATGCGGGTTTTACAACTCTTCCCCCCCTAAAAAGAATAATTCGTCCCCGAATTATAGATAAAGTAAACTGGAAAAGAAGAACATACCCGAATTCAAAATATGAAATGAGGGTAAGAAGCCCGGATAGACTCCTCTGTTTCCCAAGTGGTTTCCCGCTCGGTATGATCCCTCCATAGAATTTTGACGAATGGAATCGTCTTCTTTCTCATGACTCGTTCTTGTCTGTCAAGAACTCGTTCGGGTTCTTCTATAAAAGTGAGATCTTCACGCATCTGTTCCAGTGGATACTGAACCATGTGAAGGGGATGATACTGGTACCCTCTGAGTAAGGACACATGAAACACATTGTGCACATGCGAAAGCTGCGGAGGTAACGCCAATCGGTAAGATACTTCACCGACTCGTTCAATGATATCAAACGGTCCGATGAAACGAGGACTGAGCTTCCCTTTAATCCCGAAGCGTCTAACACCACGTGCCGGCGAAACCTTAAGGAAGACGTGATCTCCTACGTGAAAGTGTATATCCCTACGATGCTTATCGGCGTAACTCTTCTGACGTGACCGTGCCTCCTGAATTTTCTGCTTAGCTATTGCGATCTTCTCATTGGTCATCTCTATGAATTCCGGTCCTTCAAGTGTTCGCTCGCCAACCTGATCCCAGCAGATTGGGGCGCGACACTTTCTGCCATACAACATCTCAAATGGAGCACACTTGATGCTTGCGTGCCAACTGTTGTTGTATGCAAACTCTACCAAACAGATGTATTCGTCCCAATCACCCGTCCATTCCAACGCACATGACCTCAACATATCCTCCAATGTCTGAATGGTTCGCTCCGACTGTCCGTCCGTTTGAGGATGAAAAGCCGTGCTAAGCTTAAGTTGTGTACCCCAAGCTTTCTGCAGACTTTTCCAAAAGCGCGAAGTGAATCGAGGATCTCTGTCTGAGACGATGCTGGATGGTGCACCGTGGAGTCTCATGATCTCTCGTATGTACGTATCTGCGAGTTTACTTACCGGATCTTCCTTGCGGATCGGTAAGAAATGAGCTGATTTGGTAAGTCGATCAACGATAACCCAAATTGCATTGTGCTTCCTTTTGGTAGGCGGAAGACCGGTAACAAAATCCATGGTGATTTTGTCCCACTTCCACTCTGGAATATCTAACGGTTGAAGGAGATCGCCAGATCGCTGATGCTGGATCTTAACCTGCTGGCAGGTAAGACATTTGGAGACGTAAGTGGCCACATCCTGTTTCATACCACTCCACCAAAAGTACTGCTTGATGTCATGGTACATCTTAGTCGAACCAGGATGTATCGAGAATGGGGAGCTATGAGCTTCAGCTAACAAAGCTTCCTGGAGTTCTTGGTCATCAGGAACACAAAGTCTCGTGCCCTGCCATACGATACCATCTGCATCTACTCTGAATTCTGTCTGCTTCTCCAAATTCTGTACTATCGCCCAGATTTCTCCGTCATCCTTCTGAGCTTCCTTGATCTTAGATAGTAACTCGGGTTCTACTCTAAGATTATCGCAGTAACCGTGTTGTCCACGTACCATGATCTCGATGTCTAGTCGCTCCAAGTCTCTGATGATTTCCTCTTCGATTTTAATGCCGTTGATCATTCCGGACTTCCTGCGAAGAGCATCTGCTACTACATTTGCCTTTCTGGGATGATACTGTAAATTAATATCATAATCCTTCAACAGCTCTAACCATCTCCTTTGCCTCATGTTCAATTCACGCTGAGTGAAGATATACTTCAAGCTCTTGTGGTCCGTGAAAATGTCACATGATTCTCCATATAAGTAATGCCTCCATATCTTCAATGCAAACACGACTGCAGCAAGTTCCAGGTCGTGCGTGGGGTAGTTTTCTTCATAAGGCTTAAGCTGTCGTGAAGCGTACGCGATCACTTTCCCATGTTGCATGAGAACACAGCCAAGTCCCTTCCCCGATGCATCGCTGTAGATTTGAAATCCACCCGTACCAGATGGTAGAGTAAGAATAGGTGCAGATACTAGCTTCTGCTTCAGGTCTTCAAAGCTCTTCTCTCGATCTTTAGTCCAGACGAATTTCTCCCCTTTCCGCATCAGTTTGGTCAATGGTAGTGCTAGGCGGGAAAAGTTCTCCACGAACCTACGGTAATAGCCAGCTAAGCCTAAGAAACTGCAAACTTCCGTCGCTGATGTCAGCCTTGGCCACTTAGTAATGGCCTCAACCTTCGCTGGATCCATAGTGATTCCTTCTGCTGATACAATGTGACCTAAGAATGCCACCTTGTCTAACCAGAACTCACACTTGGAGAATTTAGCATACAACTGCTTCTGGCTAAGAATCTGTAGTACTGTACGAAGATGGTCTTCGTGTTCCTCCTTGGACTTTGAGAAAATCAGGATGTCATCAATGAAGACAATGACGAACTTGTCCAGAAATTCATGGAAGATTCTGTTCATCAGATCCATGAACACTGCTGGAGCATTTGTCAGGCCAAATGACATAACTACAAACTCGTAGTAGCCATAACGGGTACAAAAGGCAGTCTTAGCGATGTCCTGCTCCTTGACCCATAGCTGATGATAGCCTGACCTAAGATCAATCTTGGAGAAGTGTTTGGCCCCTTGGAGTTGGTCAAACAGATCGTCGATGCGTGGCAATGGATACCTATTCCGAATGGTAATCTTGTTGAGCTCGCGATAGTCTATGCAAAGACGCATACTGTCGTCCTTCTTCTTAACAAACAAGACCGGTGCGCCCCATGGAGATGCGCTCGGTCAAATGAAACCTCGCTCAAGAAGTTCTTGCAGTTGATCCTTCAACTTTCAGCTCTATGGGAGCCATGCGATAAGGAGCCTTGGAGATTGGTTCAGCTCCTGGAACCAGCTCGATACTGAATTCCACTTCTCGTGCAGGTGGTATGCCCGGAAGTTCTGCTGGAAACACATCTTGGAATTCCGACACTATAGGTTGATCCTGAATCGATGGAGATTCAGCATCCATGTCGTGAACCGTAGCTAGATAACCCTCGCAGCCATGTGACAGTAGTGCACGCGCTTTCAGAGTGGATATGACTTGTACAGACCGTCCGGGTACGAACCCATTATGAATGTACTCTGGTGCATTGACATCACCGAAGATAACTCGATATGAATGGCAGTCTATGGTAGCATGATACTTGGATAGCCAATCTATGCCCAAAATCATGTCGAAGTCATTCATGTCCAGCGGAAGTGCGTCGACAGGTCGAACCTTATCATCAAATTCTAGGGGAAGACTCTTGTATACATGGGTGATTAATACAGAGTCCCTCAAAGGCGTGGAAATAGTAAGCCTGTTTTCTAGTGGCAAGGGAGGCATCCTAATGTTTTTAGCATAAGCAGTAGAAATAACCGAGTGAGTAGCACCCGTATCGAAAAGGACACATGCAGCTTGACCATACATATACAAGATTCCAGTGATGGTACCTGTAGACTTGTTGGCCTGGTCTCGAGATGTCGTGTAGACACGCCCGGCAGTAGGAGGCGGCTTGGTATCAGCATGTCCCGATGTACCCTCCATCTCGCCCTTACGACAATCCTTCATAATGTGGCCAGGAAGACCACACTTGAAGCACGCATCAGTATTACGGCGACATGGTCCTGGATGCCTACGGTGGCAAGTAGAGCAAAGAGGATGAGTGTATCCTCCAGCAGGTGCTCTAGATGGCTGGGAACCTGATAAAACATTTTACATAAGACATGGTAATTAGGTACAAAGGACAAAGCAGATAATCGTAAGATTGAATACCAGTGATAGCTGGACGGCTAGGCTGCGAACCTCTCTGGTTCTGGTCCCTACCGTTTCCATGGTTCCTGGTAGAAGTTTGCTAAAGTGTCAGAATATGAGTTATAACATAAAACATACGGAATTTCGTAAGTATTAGGACCTGCTGTTGTTGGAGTGCCCAGCGTTGTTACGGTAATTGTCATTACCGCCACGCCTTTCCGTAGCAGAACGGTCGTTAGTCTGACCGTTTCCCTTGGGCTGATGAGGCTGCTGCTGAGTAGCCGGCTGAGACCGGTCCCCAGTTTTCTGCCTAGAAGATACATTTAAGAGATGAATAATTGACATATGGAAAATATACAGATTGGTCACCGCTTGAATACGAAGGTTTACCTCTTGTCGGGTCTTTCAGCTTCCCCGAACTCATCTCTCTCCTGCAGCATCTCCAGATTTCGTGCTGCATCGGCCACTTGTGCTACAGTGTTGAACATAGCACACACCAGATTGTTTGCGACCGATCTGCGAAGAGCCCATCTAAAGTGATGTGCCTGCTCTTCAGGAGTACCTGCTGCCGCACCAAGGAAACCAGCCAAGCGAAGAAAACGCTGCATAAACTCGTTGCTATTCTCCACAGCTCTCTGTCGGATCCCATGGTACTCTTTCTTGAGCTTGTCCTCCTCAGCCTTGGGAAAGAACTGCTCCATCACCCTGTCCTTGAACTGAGCCCAAGTCAAACCAGCAACCCACTCATCACCACCTTCAGATTGCATCAATGCTAACCACCAGTTGAGTACATCGCCTTCGAACCGATAGCATGCCAACCTTGCCTTGTATGCGGGGTCACAGCCCATGGCGTTGAAAATCTTCTCGATGTGAGCCAACCAGCTTTCAGCATCGCTGGGGCTATCTGTCTTCTCAAAAGCTCGAGGGCGGAGCTTGTTGAATCTCTCCAGCCATACTGCTAATGTCACTGGAGGAGGAGGAGGAGGTGGCTGATTGTGCTGCTGATTGTTGGTAGCTTGAACTTCAGCCCTGATGTCATTCCTCAGTTGAGGAAGCAAGGCTTGCATGGCAGCCTGAATTGCAGCATTGAGCTGCTCCTGTTCGCGTTTGAGAACCATCTGACAGTATAACATAAAACATATGATTAAACAGATCAAAACATAAAATATAAATATATACATGAAAAAGATTTATACTAAAATTTCACGAGAAAAATTTTTATGCAAGAAAATTTTGTGTATGAATGCATGATGCAGTTTTATGAAAACTTTTGTATGCTCGAGAGTGAACGCCTCTGGTCAGTTCACCCAAAACAAAAGACATAGCGAGGGGACGCCTATGGGTCGGTCCCAAATCTAAAAGTTTCGATAAAACACATGCGACTAAATAGGGCCAGTCCTGTACCAACCATTACTTAGTCAAAAACCCTGCAACAATGACATGTATATGTATGCTTAAAAATGATGAATGCATGAAAACAACTGTCAGTTCTAGGAAGACCGTAATGACTACCCACTAATCACAGGTCATATTTGAGAGCCTACAGGTCGAAGCCTTGGCTCTGATACCATAATTGTAACACCCCATTTTGAAAATGGAAATATCACAGTAATTATGGCGTGTCATCAAAGCATACAAGGAAAAATGTCTAAACATTACTTGACCATAAAAAGGAAATACCAGAATCAAACATCGGTAGTCCAAAAGTAAAGCTCATCACACACAAACATAGTATAATAAATGGAAGGACTAAACAATGTCCAAAGCATAAGTATCATAAGAAAGGAAATGCATAAAGTAAAGAAGGCTAGACAGCTTCCAGTCCATATGCACGTACTCTTAGTGTCTACGAGCGTCCTTGAGTACCTGCCGTTTTGGGAACATATAAAAGGAAAACGGCTTAGCAAATACGCTCAGTGCACGGATGTACAATAAAACATGAATAGGATAAGCATATAACATAATAACAGCGGAAGAAAACTAAGTCCCGAGTAACCTGGTTAAGTCTTAATAAAACTGGTTTTATAGTTTGAAAGTCTTATGTTTATCTTATAAAAACTGTTTGTCATATTTTACCATTAGCCAATATAGGTCATGAAAATCCATCGTGCATGAATACTTGGAGAGGTGACCTCATCATGCAAATTAGAGGGGCTGCCTCTAATTTAATATACTGGTTTTTGGGTAGGAGGGATCATCTCCTTGTGAAGGATGCAAGGCACACACCACATTCACCATGAAATCCTGAATAAAAACATGTAAATAGGATGCACCCATACGCCCCACATGATAAATATAAATAAATGGCCAAAAGCTGAAGGGACGCCACGAGCAATCACTCCGCCGTGGTGAAGTCATAACATAAGTGCCTCTAATGTTATGGTTATGGTACCTCCATAACTAGGTGAAACTGGTCATGCATGTATATGGCTATAGGTAATCTTAATTAAACATAAGCAATCAAACACATAACTTATACTACGGGAAAACAGTTGGCTGCATACGGGGAATCCTAATAAGGAAAGAATGTCCATACTGAAAGGACGGGAATCTGTACCTTATGTCCAGTGAACGAGAAAGACGAACTGCGAGGAATCCTACTTCCGAATCACTAGTGCTACATAAATACGTACATGAATAAGTATCTGGTTACTAAATACATAGCTGGTTTTATGTCATGTCTTAGCTTATTTTATGTGTTCTTACCATGTTTTACTGTTTTAAAGCCTTAAACTGTGTTTTATCTTATATTATGTTTAATCTGATTAAGTATTTCTGGTATTTCATGTGTTACTATACTTACTGTGTAATAATAAGTAAATTTCCAAAAATAGCAGGTTTCCTAAAGTAGAAAGTTTCCAAAAATAGAAAGTTTCCAAAAATAGATTTACTGCTTAAAATAGATAAGTTTCTAAAAATATAAAGTTTTCATAAATAGATTAGCTGCCTTAATTAAATAAGTTTCCATAAATAGATTAGCTGCCTGAAATAAATAAGTTTCTAAAAATAGAAGGTTTCCATAAATAGATTAGCTGCCTTATTTAATTAAGTTTCTAAAAATAGAAAGTTTCCATAATTAGAAATAAGCTGATTAAATAAGCTAAGTATATAAGCCTAAGTGTTTTCATGATTATTTTCTAAGTCATATGATATAGTGTATAGTTTAATAATTATTTCATGTAATTAAATTAAACTATAGGTTAAAATATTTAATTAAAGTATAACATGTTTTTAATTAAATAAGTTAAATACTTAGGTTAAAATATGTATTATTATATATTAATAATATAACCTAAGTCATGTTAATTAATTAATTATATCCATGGTTTTAAAATAATTAATTAATTATGAGTCTTAAATATAAATATACTTAGGTTAAAATAATTTCATGATCATTAATAATTAAATAACCTAAGTCATGTTATTAAATTAATCACATTATTTTATTAATTTTATTTTAACATAAGATCATAAACATAAAAAAAACTAACATACACCATGAACCGGATCTAGACTAAAAAGCATGAACCGGACATGAAATCGACACCGTACCTCGAACCAACTCGGGGTACCCCTTGTTTCACTGCTGCCGTGGGACCCACACGCACCAACCAAGACCATATGGTCTTGGTGGTGGTCGGCTTGGCAAACCGAAACCCATTCGGGTTCGGTTGCAGCCTGCGGCCAAAACAAACACCCCTTAAAAACACCCTTTTGATTTCATTTAACACCAAATCATGTTAGATCCATGTTTAATTATTATGTTTTTATAAAAACAACACATGTTCTTGATTATAAAAAGATTAAATCAAAAGAAAAGGTGTAAAAAGGTTTTACCGAATTCGTGGATCAAAAGGACGAAGAACCAACACGATCAATCACTAAAACTTCAAGATCCAAGATCAAAATTCACCTCCTATGGTGGTTGTAGGGTGGCGGCACAAAGGAGAAAGGAGGAAGGAGGTTTTTAGGTTTTCTTAAAAATCTTCTGTAAAGTTTAATTGAGTAGTAAAAATAATAATAACCCCCTTTAGTAATTTTGACAAATGGGCTTGGCCCATTTGTCCTTGTTGGCCGCGGGTAGGGACCCCACTTGGGGTACCCGTACCTTTTTCCGTGTCTCGTTATTAAGTTAAACGTTTGTGATTATTTATGTTCGTGTTTTAAATGTTCTCGTTACGTAACTACCGTGATCTAATATATTTAATTACGCTCGTAATAAATATATATACGTAATTAATAATAGTTCGTGTTTTAATTACGTTCATGATTTCATGATCGCATGTTCGTGAGTAATTATCGTAAATAATTATTACATGATCGTGCGTAGTAAATACTTATCGTGTTCTAACACGTACGTAATACGTAAACTCCTAACACGTAATCGTAATCATGCTATATTATGAAAGTTTTCATCTAGTACGTACGATCCTAAGGGTACTATGCATGGTAAAAGCATGCGGGTTTTACATAGATAATCTAGTTCGTCTCTTCTTGTGCTACCAAACATCAATTCGTCCATACTAATACATATATGATACTACTGTTTTACACTTCTAGCATATTTTGTTCACTCTACAAGGTACACGACACACCTCCAGTCCTCAAACACATCTAAATAATTATTCACTTATTCTAGTTTCGTTGTTTTATTAATATTGTTTTTAATTCAGTTTCTTGAAACGCACTTACATAATTGCTTTTTATATAAGATTGTGTGATTTTGTTTTATTGCATTAACCCATGGGTTTACCTTCGGGTAACAAATACCCACAGGTATGGGTATGGGTATCAAATTATACCCACTCATGGGTAACGGGTGGGTGGTAGGTATGAAATTATTTACGTGGGTGGGTGACGGGTTTGAGATACCCGTACCCATTACCCACGGGTGCCATCCCTAGAGGGAACACATCCAGCGTTCCAAACTTTTCACACAGAAAGTAAGCAGATACTCCAACCAATGACTGAACCTCATCATTCCACAAAGTCAATGACATTTTTCCACTCTCATCTTGTACTCTGATTTAAAGCTTGAAACTACCAAACAAAACATTACAAAACTCACATTAGTAACAACATCAAATCAATTTTGAGAAGTTTAGCTAAAAAGATTTAGCTTAAAATTATTTAGTAACAATATTATTACTTACAATGTTTTAATAACTGGAACAATGTTGCACTTTTGACATTTCCATTCGTCCTTCCCATCAGCAGGTTTAATTGCTCTCTCATCATCGAGATCAATAATATCCGACGACTTAACGACCTTTTTCTTACACGCCTTGCATCCGAGATACCACCATCCTTCCTCTTCATGAATGGCTATTATCGTACCAATAATAACACTCGAAACACCCTTAATTAATAATTTCCAATTGTTAGATTCATGTGTAATAGCATTTTTCACTATGCCTAAATAAAAAAAGTTTACTATACATCAATAAATCACAAATATTACATGTTCAACTTCCAAAAACTCAGTAATATTCCTAGGAGGGGATCCTGTAACAAAAACATCCTTAGTGTAATTCTTTGAGGCGGTTGAGATGTGTGTGACTGTGTTTTCAGACTCTTGTTGTGTATCGTTAGCAAACAACCTGAAAAACATATTGATACTTGAATTATCAACATGGACAATTTAATAAGTAATCTTTAATTGTAAAATTACCTTCCACAATATTCCTTCACATCGAAAAAATTTTCGTCAGTAATAGGCGACGAACAGTAAAAAAGGAAAACATTGGTTGCATTGTATCCATTTTGAACACACATATGACCTGCATTTTCAAGCAAACTCAACAAATTAGTAATCTATATTATAGTGTAAGAAACAATTATTTAAAAATAATTATTCATGATTGTAAATACTTACCATCCCATATTTTCATCATAGCAAGTTGAATAACCATCACGATCTTACCATGGTTTGAGCATTTATTCAGGAAATCACTCAATTGCTGCGCATAATCTCCCCACATAGTAGCCCTTAATTCATGGCCACTGTTTTATATCACAAAACATAAAACGCAGGTTACTATGCATTCAATTAATTCATGAAATTTACATGCATATATTAGTTCAAAACTCACTTTGCATCAACCAACATTGAGGATTTTTTCTTCCCTGATTTACTATTCTTGTCATATGCATCCAAATCTTCACATGAACGAATGTGGCCAATGATATCTGACAAAATAATTTAAAATACATTAAAACAACTCTTTTTAAACCTCCATATTTATATAATTATTGAAAAAGTATCATAACTACATACCAAATTGTCGAGGCTGCTCTTGTTGTAGATTAGTAATGGTTTCAAAGTTCCTGAATGAAAATCCATGCACTGATCCCATCCAATCGGTACACGGCTCAACCTCTGTGTTAGAAAAAAAGCTCAATCGTATAGCTCCGTCTACCATGCGAAATTTTGGTTGTATCTCGCCTAATATGTAGCGTTTGATTATTACACAGTTTTGTTCCACCAGTTTTGTTTTAAACTGATTCACTAATCACATGCGAACCGTAGCTTGCATTCGTAAATTCTGTAAAATAACATGAAACAATGTGAGCATAAATTTAAACAATTGTATAGTTATAGCAATACGTTATTAAAATCTTGATCTAATGGAGTACCTTCTCATCCATTAATATAAGCTCCATGTTTTTTATGTTACTTTTACCATACACATCCTGCATCCAACACCTGAGTATATGAACCCTAAGTAAAACATTATCTTTGACCCTAGAGAGGTCGATGATGTAACCTCCAACAAAGTTTGCCATTATTCTAAAACGATTATATGAGGTTGATATAACAACTTAAAGTTTGTTATGAAACTCTGTATGGAACCAATACTGGTTATATAGGCATAGGACTTTTTTAGGGTTTGATTCAATAAAGATATGCCAGAAGATATCTTTTACAATCGTAACAAACTATTAATATTAAGGGAAAGTATACATTTTATGCCATAATAAACTCAATTAATACTTTATATAATTAACAAACCTTACCATAAATTAAGTGTTTAAAACGTCAAAATATACACTTAATAATTATTACGTAATTTTTTTATTAAAACTTTTGTATTATATTTTTGTTTTAAAGAGTAAAGTTTGTAAAATTGTGTATGTAGTCTAATAATAGCTTAACAGGTTTCAACATTTTAAAATCCGCGATATGAAAACGCAATTATTAATGAACTGCGTTTTCAAACATAGTTTTCATAACGAAATTCATGAACTGCGTTTTAAAATTGTGTTTGTGTTATCATTTGTCACTACGATTTATAACAACAATATAATGTTTTCCCATGTTTGAATTATTGAGTGATTACAGTATATTAACACATAGTATGCCACTACTGATGATCAATTGACTATAATGGATCAACTGAATATATTGGGTGCCATTCATATTAGGTGGTGAAGGTTTGAAACTTCAAATTTTAAATAACGATTTAGAAGCTGTTGTTGAAGAAAGACAAATGTTCATACATTAATTTATAACATGATGGAAATATATTTATGGTAAAGAAATCCATTAAACTTTTGAAAGATATCCTAAAAATGTTCTGATTCTTTTGTTTATGATGTACTCTATCAACATAAATGAAAATACTGGTTCAATTGTTTCTTACCACAACTGTATATGTTGACTTGATAAAATATGATCATACCATCAATATAGTTAATTTATTAATTACAAAAAACTGCAATAGCAGAAAAACATATGTTGATATATTTTGTTTTTAAACACAAAAATCAAGTTTAGGATTTTACCTTAAAGATTATAGAATGATAACATTAATGTTTAAATCTTTATATTTATGTGCACATTGAATGTGAATATGTAGTTTGTGATGTTGTAGGAATGAAATGTTTTTATTCCTAAAGTATGATATCATAGAAAGACCAATTTTTAGATACAGGTTTATGATCTGCCAACCATTAAGGTAAAACCTCAATGGTGCCAAATATCATGTGCTGTTGTAGGATTGCTATGTCTCATGCATTCCGTTATATGGCAGCACAAAAAGATCAACAGGGAAGATATGTTAATGTTGTGCCAACCATTAAGTTTAAACTCAATGCTGCAAAAAGATCATGTGTTGTTGCAAGAATGGTATGTGCAATCCATTCCGTTCTATGGCAGCACAAAAAGATAAACAGTAGGTTTATGATCGGCCAACCATTATGGTAAACCTCAATGGAATCTAAGATCATGTGTTGTTGCAGGAATGGTATGTGCAATCCATTCCGTTCTATGGGGGCAGCCCAAATATATCAACATCATAGGTTTATGATGTGACAACATTAAGGTTAACCTCAATGGTCGCACTTAGATCATGTGCTGTTGTAGGAATGGTATGTACAATCCATTCCGTTCTATGGCAACACAACACAGAATGAGAGAAGAAGTTTGTGTATTGGATCTAAGTGCTTGCATAGCATAAACTCACGGATCAATGTGCAGCAAATGTATGAGTTGTGTGGTGTTTATATACTGCTATATAAAAAAAAAAGTTTTCAAATTTCAAAATGTATGAGGAGCGTCCTCATTAAATGTGAGACGCGTTTTCAGTGTTTAAATGTCATAAAAACATTTCCAAAAATACATTAGCAGTTTGTTGACTGAATTTTAAATTTTGAATGTTAAAGAGCGTGCCTTGAGTTAATGTGTGTCGGGTCAAAATGTTATTGGGCTAACCGATCCATATTACTCCTTGCTAATGCCCGGAAATGGTCTATTTATGAAATTGTTTTTAATACTCTATCATTTTAGTGCTTAAAAGTGCTTGTACATATGACTTATTTTAGAAATTGTTTTTATTGTTCCAAGTTTTATATGCTTGTAATTTATAACATTTTATTAGATAAAATAGATATTGAAGTTGATTTAGTTCGTAGAGTTGTTGAAAATGATTGATGAAAAATCATTGATGTTATTGTTGAATTAGTTTCAAACCAAAATAAGGTTAGTATAATTATCTTTTATATGTTAGCGACTTTTCAGGTAACAGAGTTACAATAACATGATAAATATTTCAAAAGTAAAACCGTGGATAATAAATACAACATGGCAAGTGAGAATATTATTTTTTTTTTGCAATTTAAGTCGGCTATTTAATAATTTAATGCACACAAATATGTACCAGTCAGAAGAGAGATTCGATATAAGCAAACAAAGACATGAAATTTCCTACTCACATCCAATATTCTTATATCCGCATGTCTTCATCCATCCTACACACATATTAAAACCCCACATTTTCTTTTCATATTACAAACTTCACATTCATAAACCCTCTCCAAAGTTTTCATAATGAGCGAAAAACTCGTCGAAAAAGCCATTAACAGTCTAGGAAAAGGCTTCGACCTAACGTCCGATTTTCGGTTAAAGTATTGCAAAGGCAAAGACCGTTTAGTTGTGCTTAACGAAAATGAGAAAGAACTTATCGTGCCTGGATTCGGGTCTTTCAAAGGTGTATCACCCGATATCAAATGTGACAAGGGTGATCGCGTTCGGTACCAATCCGATATTCTTGACTTTAATCAAGTAAGTCTCTCAACTTCTATAAAATGGTTTTTGTGTTTTTTCTTCGTTTATGGAATAACAGGTCTGTGATACTCTTAGATGTCGGAGTTTTTCAACAAGAAATGCTCAGTACCAGGGAAAATCCCTAATGGATTTTTTAATGCTGCGTTCGGGTTTCAAAGTGGCTCATGGGCTACAGATGCTGCCAACACGAAGTATCTAGGTTTGGATGGATACTTCATCATGTTGTTTAATGTTCATCTTGATCGGTATCCGTTAATTCTATCCGACGAAGTTAGGAACGCTGTTCCATCGACATGGGATCCTCCTGCCCTTGCAAGGTATCATATATGCTTTTTTTAAAGGCGAGTTAGTACCTAATGATTCGAGCCCTGAATTGAGTCTTTTAAAGATAAACCTCAACTTCAACTTCTATTTATTTTAAGTCCTGGTGAGACTCAAACTTAAATCTTATCCAAAAATATATTTTCAATGTTACTTTTGGGCTAACCGAGCCTCAATTGGTTAAGATAACATATATATGTTAATTTTTATAAGTGCATTTAAGGTTTTAGTTTCAAACTTACAACTATTATGATGTTCATTATCGATCTTTGAAAATATTCTTGAAACATATATATGATTGATAAAAGTCAAATGAGTGTAACATGGCATAATCAAGTAGGTGGGAATGTATTGATTTTGTAGTGGTACAAACATGGTTCATTGACCAAAACGAGTTACAAATACAAATGACCAAGTCAAGAAATACATTTCGTATCATGATTTTTCATTATTATTAAAAGTTGTTTACTAGTTATAAACTCGTTGAAAAATGTATTTTTAAATTCATGAAACATTTTTTTATTTAAAGATAATATTTTGGTGACTCTGTCAAAACATTGAAATGAAACAACTCTCTATAAATGTCAACAAATTTGCCAGGTAAAAGCATTTCCTTTGTTTGAATGGACATACATGATTCTTGCTAATAATTTCAACGATATTAACGGCTCATTTTACGTTATTTTTATTAAAAATACTTAATTCCGAATTAGAAGGAATATATGCTTTTTATTTGTCCACTTAATTCCGAATTAGAAGGAATATATGCTTTTTATTTGTCCTTTATTAGTTCTTAAATAATCCAATCAACAAATGATTTTCTTTTTGGTAATGGTTTACTATGTTTGTACGTACTAAGATAAGTTTTGGTACACAATCACATCAGATACAATTGGATACTGAAAACTAATCAAAATAATGAATTCATAGGAAGTTTGAATTATAACTAAGAAACAACAATTTCATCATCTTAAAAACTTCATTACTGAAATAAAGTCTTGTAAACAATTACTCAAGCTAGTATTGTAGCATATATCTTTGAATTTATAAGGCCTCTAGGTCAACAATGGGTGTCTTTTGCTCTTGTTTTCTTGTTTCTTTATATACAAACTTTAACCGAGCAGCTAACAATACAAAGTATAAAGGTTAAGATTGGTTTATTATAATCTTAATAATAGGTTTAACACATAATCCATATATATGTAATATTCAAGCTAGTTCCCTTTTATCACGGTAAACGTCAACTTGGTTTAATTTCTATAAACTCTTATATAACATTACTCGAATATATTATCAGAATTGATGAGTTAACTAAGATTTTTGTAGACCAAATGTGTATTATTCAATGTAATTTATTAAACCAACAATGACAAAAGGAGGCGGCATATTGAGTAGTTAGTTAGACATCAAACGTCACAAGGATATACTTATTAGTTATTAGAAAAATCTATGAACCAAAATGAATTGAACCATGATGACACATTACTGAATTATATCACAATAATGGTTGTGTTGGACATGTTCAATTATTTTCCATCATTTATATATTTTGGTATACATGCACGTCCATAAGGTATAGTAAACATGGCCATGTTAAGCCCAATAAATTATGTAGTGGCGTGAAAGAATCAAATTAAGAACATCTTCTAAACCTGAAATGCTCAAAATTTATCAATTTGCTGTCGTAGTTAAAGTTGTGACGGGCTAGTTAGTTATAATGGTGATTAAAATCTTTGTGTTTAATTTATTGACGAGTAACTTATGTGGTTGCAGATTCATTGAAAAATATGGGACTCACATAATTGTTGGAATAAGCATAGGAGGGCAAGATGTAATATTGATGAAGCAAACCAAATCCTCTAAATTGGAGCCTTCACAACTCAAAAACCAATTAGAAAATCTTGGAGATCAAGTGTTCAATGGGGCTTGCACTTTCTCTCCTCATCAACTTAAAAATAAGGATCACAAGCACCAGGTATTTATCGTTCAAAGGCTTTTATAAAAATGATTTAAAGGGTTAATGCGTAACAAATGTTATGATCTAAAAAGAAATTGATATTGTATATAAGTATATTCTAGTTAGCTTCGTAGTATTTGTTATTGACTTATTGTAATGGTTACTAATTATTGTTACAAATTTAACTGCAGACATTGTCCGCTTTTGACAGTATTTTTGATCCAGAACCAATGATCTTCAATGGCTTCTCCTCTACCGCACAGAAGAATGTAGGTTTAATCATTTTTGTTTAAAATATTACGTGATCGACAATATATGTCCCACCTCTGAAAAAGCGTAACCATATGGGTCATGATGTTTTAGAACTCAAATTTGGTACACATGATTAGATTATTAGGTACACGCTAGATGGGAATGCATGGCCTTTTAGTCTAGGTGGTCCTAACCAGCCTTGAAGTTTTCCATGTTGCTTTGGATCATTACTAGCTAAAAACACCTATCTAAACTATACAACGAAAGAGAGTACAGTAACTTCACAGCGCCACGTTAATATATAGTTTTGTTTACTTGCAAGTTGCAAGTATCGAGACTCATCTAAAAAAGTCCAGCTTGTGTTCCTGCACCTAGATTTGGCACACCTTATAAACACACCTTCAAGACCATGGTAATTAAGCCATATTTATGTAGAGAAGAAAAATAAAGTTACTAGCCAGTTTTGACCATCCAGAATGGATTAAATTCTACCATACAATATAGACTTATTCTAAGTTAAGTATTTTTTTGGTTTTTGCACTTATCATATTTACTAGCTAGTGAGTATGTAGTGACTTGTTAAACATAATAAATGTGGTACTGCCGTGTGGTGCAAGTTTTAATAAAGATAACTTTCACATTTCTTTATTATTTCATGTGACATTTTTTCTTTATCATGTATGAACATAGATTTTTGACTTGGTTGCATAAGCGCGTCCATTGGTTTGCATCATTTTTTAGTCTATATGATGATAATTTACCAAATCAAGTTATTAAACTATGATAAAACTAGTCTTGTATTTTTTTATAAGCTTATTATATGTATAGATATGAACTGAACCTGTTCTTTTTGGTGTAGGGTTTAAGCGTAATGTGTTCAAAAAGAGGAGGAGATCTCACGTCAACCTCACATTGTGAATGGTTACTGACAGTACCCTCGATGCCAGATGCTATTAGCTTCGACTTCATCCCAATCACGTCTCTTATACCAGCTGGTATTCCTGGCAAGGGTTTCTTATCGCATGCCATCAATCTCTACCTTCGTTGTACGTATTCAATTATATTCATCCTTTTTCCTTTAACTTTCCACGATAGTTTTTCATTTTTCTCGTCGTTATGGCAGTACTTAAGCTAATTAAAACTCAAAAAATATACTACGATAATAATGTTTGGTACTGTTTACACTATGCGAAAATGTGGTATCACCATATCACTTTTGACATATTTAAACCTTGTGACATGTAGATAAGCCTCCTATTGGTGATTTGGAATACTTTTTGGACTTTCAGGCCCATAAACTATGGGCTCCTATTCACAATGAGCTCTCACTAGGCCCTACAAATAGAGCCATTAGAAACCCAGCCTTGAATTTTAACTTGATGGGACCTAAGCTCTATGTCAACACTACACAGGTAATAATTATATTTTGTACAAATTTACATATTCATATGTTTTTTGTTTAAATATATAAATTATGATATGAGTTGCATCATTAATAAGCGAAAACTGTCCTTCATAGGTCACAGTATCAAAGAAGCCTGTAACGGGAATGCGAATTTATCTTGAGGGAATGAAATGTAACAGGCTGGCCATACACCTTCAACACTTATCTGAGACACCTGTCTTATATCGAGATAGAATAAGTGAAGCTGTAAATTGGCGTGGATCAGAAGATATTGACGATCCACGCTTTTATGAACCAATTCAATGGAAGAAACTTTCCCATGTAAGCACGGCCCCAGTAAAATATGATCCTAAATGGGCTGTACCTGGAAAAGATGCCTCATATATTGTTACGGGTGCTCAACTTCATGTCAAAAAGTACGACTCAAAGAGCATTTTGCATCTTCGGTTATTGTACTCTAGAGTTTCTAGCTCGTGCATTGTTCAATCATCATGGACTATAGGCCAAATAAATCAGTCAGCACGGTCATCCGGAATTATGTCAGTTCTAAGTACGACGTTGTCAGGAAATCCGGAGAAAGAGTTAAGATCATCAGATGTGGTGGTAGATTCGGGTATTTTTCCAAATGGGCCACCTGTGGAGGTAGCAACACCAAAACTTTTGAAGGTTGTTGATATGGCACAGGTGTGTAGAGGACCAAGGGACAATCCCGGACATTGGTTAGTCACCGGGGCTAAACTTGACATGAATAAAGGGAAAATACGCCTTCTTGTCAAGTTTTCGTTATTGAACACATGTTGAACAAGGAAAAATAAGAATGTGCAAATGATAAAAAGAGAAGTTTGTAATATAGAATGAATTGAAGTGATTTTTTGTACCTGCAAAGGTTATGACTCGAGTCCTATAAATTAACGTATAGTAAAGTGTTCAGTTGTTTTGTAAATATACGCCAGACTTGCTGTCGCATGATGAAGAATGATTTTATTCGTTTCTTAGTTCATTTAAACTTTTGTGTAAGTTTCCAATACTGTAATGCACAAATAATTTCAAATATGTTATTACAGTTCATAGTGTTTGTGTAAGTTTGCAATACTGTAACACATATCATTCCTGAACTCAAAATTCAAGAACAGTTTTTTTATCATCATTTTCACTATTCTAGTATTCCCCAACCACCAAACCATGTTACCTGGAGTCTGAGATAAAAGAGCAACCAAAGGGGATATAGACGTATAGTTGGACAAATGAGGAATAGAGGTCAAAACTTCCGGTTCATCTTAAATGTTAAATGCAATCAACAAGTAGCTATGAAGATTAAAAAGCTAGGAGATAAATACAAGAGAAATTTATAGAGTATTGGTACGTCAAATACATAGGTTTGCTGTAAAAAGACACAGGCTGCAAGGTATTACGCGTAGTCTCGTGTTTTTTCAACAGTAAAACTCATAATTATCATTAATATCCAAAATTTGGGGCTTTTGAACTGCAAAATCAACTTTAATACTGGCTCAAGATGTGTAATGCCATGAAAATGCAAAAAAATAGCATTCCATGTTGAGTTCACACGCTAATTAAATGCGAAAAGCGGTGAAGTTTTACTCCTTGGCGAAACAATCAGCGATTTCTCAAAACCTTCGGTCAAAAATCTGTACTCGTCTGTTTCCATTTCCGGGGACCAAACTTCGTCTTCAATAAGATCTACAGTGGTTTTGTTTTTCTCCAAGGGACTAGATAGAAGCTCGTCTATCATACTATCACAATTAGGTAGATCATGAAGTATAACTGAATCACACTTTTCTGTCGAATCCATGCCCTCGTCCATTGTTGCCCCGGGTGTGTCATTCATCAAAATATCTTCTATTTCCTCTAAGGTAAGACCCATTTCAGCTGAATCTTCAGAAAAATAGGCTGGTGCTTTCACAGGTGGCTGATATTTCACAATTGCACGCTCATGAGGTGCAACTACCGTTTCTGTATCATCTGTTGTATCTTCTGTCACGGGTTTTATTATAGTTTTACTTGGTACTTGCGGAGATAGTTGAGCAATAAACCCGGGGCTCTGCATGGCCATTACTATAAACGACAGCAATTGATGCTGGTTTTTTTCCATGCCTTTAAGTTGTTCTCTTATAACCAACATTTTGGCTTGCGAAGTTTCTTGATGTTGCCTTTGTTTTACTAGCTCCTGCATTAACATATTCTTGTCAGTTTTGAGACTTTCTACTTCTTTCCACAGGCGGGCATTACGGTTTTCAGCATCTCTGCTGACATGTATGATCTCGGGCTCAGGGTCTTTCTGCTGTATGACCTTTTGTTTTTCTATGACCTTTTGTTTTTCTGTGACCTGTGTTGCCTTCTTTCTGTTAATAGTTTTTAATAAATGCTTTTGGCCTTTGATAAATCCATCATTTGCAAATTCCCATCGATCTATATCGATTTTCCTAAACCCCTGAAACAAATTATAATCAAAATATTAGCATTGTAATAAAAAAGTTCCATGTATAATATTCTACTCTTCAGAAATTACTTTGTATACCAGCTCCTAACACGAGTGACTGGCTCTTCCTAATTTATTTTATAAGGATCTCTGTCTCACCAAGTCAATGAAAATAACTGATCATATGTAACTAAAAACAAACTGAAAGATGTGTCTTAACAGCAAAACAAGCTGCCGAACAGGTTATCAGCCAAATTCTGTTTTAATCTTCATCTTAAGATTTCATTGTCACAATCTGCAGTTTCTATGTGTCCCTTTAAGATTTCAAAGAAGTCACCTATCTCACAAAAGGACCAATAATAGCGGCCAACAATTTTTTATTAATTTATTATTATTTTTTTATTATTTTTTATTTATTTTTTATTTTTTTAGAACGGCAAATATTAGTGGTTAGTAGGTCGAGTCGTGCAATGACATCGTAGAATGTCTTCTTCGAACCCTCGCCTAGTTATGTTAAACTCCTTATCCGCTTCGCCTGAGAGGAAAAGCCCTTGGCAGGTCTTGAACCCAAGACCTCCAAGAACCTCCCAAGGAAACCACTTAGTGGAACTTGGGTTCTCCCAATAACTTCGGGTTCTCCCCCAAGGAATCTAACTGGGGTTCGTGGCCAACTGAGCTAAGCCAGATGGTTGCCAACAATTACCATCCATCATGATTCATATATGCAACAGTAAACCTAATACATTGCACGATACTGGACACTCAGCCTTCATAAAACTGGGAGGCATCGCAACAAGTTACTGCTTAGTTCTTTATGCCTGATAACCGAGAGTTCTTTCTAAACTAAGAAATAACTTTCTTGGAAGACGACCCTTAGTTATTAGTTCGTGCTGACTTGATGAAATTTATCTCGCACGATCCTATTTTAGCGTAAACCCTGACAAATGTCCTGTCTCATCAAAGCTAATCCTATACCGAAACCCCAAAATCCAAGCCAATAGAGTGACTTGTACTTAATTAATGTAATTGCCAATGAACCAATCACAGTTTATTTATATTAACCAGGTTTTCGATCTTTTAACCCAATAAGATTAACTCATAATAGACAATTAACAACATAAGTAACTAAAAAAAAGGATGTTAGTAGTACTTACATAGATATTAAGTTGACGTTGAAAACTAGCGAACTTATCATGTTTAAAATAATTAGGCAATAACTGAGAAGCAAGATTAGCGTCATCCCAAACAATAAAACTATCATTAGTTTGACTCCATGAAATCAAATCATCGGTTGATGGATCATCCACCATCTCGTAACACTTTAATAAAAAAGGGGATGTATTCGCATCTTCAATCGATTTCCGAACCATTATCAATCAATCAATGTTTATGATAACCCTAATAAGTGGTTTATTGACTTTTTATAAAAGGTCTTGTTGAGCAAGTCAGCTGGGACGAAACTACTTAACCGACTTGGAGTGGAGAATTGGAATGTTTTCTTTGGGCTTGGCTTTCTTAAGCCCAATAATTTAGCCCATTATTATCTTAAATGTCTTCGCACGTTATACATGCTTCATTTTTCCGCTTTAAATAAATGTTACGCATTAAATAATACTTTATGCAAATTACTAGTTATAAGACTCGTGCACGTAAATAATATCATAAATATATAAAGGGTGTTTGGTATTTCTTAAGTAAGTGATATCATACTAGCAGTTCTAAGTATTTGTTTAAAACTCCAGATCTACTCATTTTAGGGCATGCTTGGTTAAGGGTATCAGGAGATAAGGAATGAGAAAGAGAATGATTAATAGTGCTTGGTTTATGAAATTATAGGCAATCATTATCCACTAATGAGTAATGAACCATTCCCCTGTAAATTGGAGGTAATGGATTCAAAATAATAGATTGACGCGTGTATATGTGCGTCTTCACCTACCACCACCACCACCATTGTCGCTACACCACTCTCCTAACGCCACCACCACTATCCGACACCACCACTCTCCGACACCACCACCACCACTGACCACCACCATTGTCGCTACCACCACCCTCCGAACGCCGCCACCACTCTCTAACGCCACCACTCTCTGACGCCGCCACCACCACTGACCACCATCATTGTCGCTACCACCACCCTCCTAACGCCACCACCACCCTCCGACACCACCACTCTTCGACTCCCCCACCATCATCGAGCACCATCATTGTCGCTACCACCATCCTCCCAACGCCACCACCAATCTACGACACCACCACTGACCACCACCATTGTCGCTACCACCACCGTCATCGTCGCGACTACTAACTATCACCCTAACAGCTGTTGCCACCATCTCCAATCACCATCACGTCTTATATTAACCAAGCACCAACAATAATAATGATAATACTAAAGAATGTTCATTGCATTCCTTTGTATTCCCTTACCCTTTTCCATTCCTATTCCCCTCAGGTTAAGCAAGCACCCCCTTAGTGTGTATTAGCATACGCAATAAGCCACCAGTCACACATTGTAAAATATGTTTAAGAAAAAGAGAGCCAACCTCATCTACATGAACATATTATGCTGCTTTCGGGGTTTCTTGAAGGTCTTCACGGGTTTTACGCTTGCCTACGTAAACTGCCATCGAGAAATTTAGTTTCGTTTTCTCAACCTGTTATGATTTTATAAAAAAGAAAATACCAATATACTATACTATAATCAACTTTATGTATTAAAACTCGCCTCAACTCAAGTACTAAAACTGTAACACCCTATTTGTTCAGATGGAATGCTACAGTAAAATATGGTGTGTCATCAAAGCATGCAAGGTAAATGTCTAAACATTCATGACCATAAATAGAAATACCAGAATCAAACGTCGGTAGTCTAAGTAACTCACACACAAGCAAATATAAGTACTGTAAATGAAAGGACTAAACAATGTCCAAATGAACTAAAGTATGAGAAAGTAGGTTTAAATGCATAAGGTAAAAGAGGTTGGATAGCTTCCATCCGAATGCACATACTCTTGAGATCCTACTTGCGACCTTGGGTACCTGCTGTTTGGGAAAATGGAAATGGAAAACGGCTGAGCATAACGCTCAGTGCACGGATATACAATAAAGCATGGAAATATAGAGTAATGAAACATAATAAGAGCATATAAAGCATGAAAAACAGCGGAAATGAATAAGTCCTGGGAAACCTAGATGTATGTCCTGTTTACTGGTTTTAGTTTTGAAAACATATCTTATGTTACTTATGAAAATCTGTATTAGTTTAATATACCAAAAGTCAATATAGGTCATGAGGTCAACAACGTGCATGAATACCTGGAGGGGTGACCTCGTCATGCAAATTAGAGGGGATGTCTCTAATTAAATGGTAATGGGTAGGAGGGATCAGCTCCTTGTGAAGGATGCAAGGCACACACCACATTCACCATGAAATCCTGACTGAAACTGTAACTAGGATGTACCCATACGCCCCACATGATAATATAATAATAAAGGCCAAATAAACTGAAAGGGACGCTACGAGCCATCACTCCGCCGTGGTGAAGTCATAACACTAGTGCCTCTAGTGTTATGGTTATGGTACCTCCATAACTAGGTGAAACTGGCTGCATGTATATGGCTAAGAACTAATAAAACATAAGCATTTAAATCTGTAACTACTGGGAAAACAGTTGACTGCATACAGGAAATCCTAATAAAGGAAGAGATTGTCCTTACTGAAGGACGAGAAATCCGTACCTTGTGTCCAGTAGAATCTAACGGAAACGCTTAAGAACCTACTTCGCCTTGACGGATAATACTACATAAGAATAGGGACGTGTATGAGTTGTCTAAATTACATGTGTTTTACTGGTTCTGTGTGTTCTTAGCTTATTATTCATGTTATGTCATGTTTTAACTGTTTAAAGTATTAATCTGTAGTTATTCCTGTATTCTGTTGTTTATTATTCATGAAGTATGGTATTATAATACTTGTATTATAATACTATGTAACTTTCTAAAAATAGCAGGTTTCCATAAATAGTAAGTTTCTAAAAATAGAAATTTTCCAAAAATAGCAAGTTTCCATAATTAGAAATAAGTTGGATTATTAACGTCAATCAAGATATAATTAGTAAAATACAAGTCATGGTTCAAGTATTATAGCTTATTAATTAAATAACTTGGTTAATTAATTAAATTAAACATTATAAGAATTTAATTAAAAGTACATGTTTTAATTAAATTAAGCTAAGTAAAAAACATTAGGTTTTACATGAAATATTAATTTTAATATTTAACCCAAGTCATGCATTTAATTAAATTAAATAGTCTAGGAAATAATTTAATTAAACATATTTTCTAATTTGTAATACTTTCCCGAAACCCGAACCCGTGATTTTAAAAATTAACCCGAGCCCGTACCCGTGTTACACATATAAGCCGAGCTAAACACCCTTGACAGTGGCTACCCGGCCTAGCCGGTTGCCTCTTTCCGAGTCGTGTACCTGCTGTCGAGCCACGGCTAGCCGTCGCTCGAGCCCGGTTCACACCGGTTCCTACCCGGTTCCCACTGTTCTTTTATACCGAGACACACCGAGACCCTAGTGGTCTCGGTTAGCCCCGAAACCAAACCAATACCCACCCCCGACTCGCGGTCGGGGTCCCTCGTCGTGCGTCCGAGCCAAACACACCCTACACCGAGACCTTGAGGTCTCGGTTGGGCAAAACAAACACCACCGAGAGCCTTGAGGCTCTCGGCTTGGGTTTCGGCCGAACAAAGCAACACCAAACACCCCCTTAATCACGATTCTAATTAATCCCCATGTTTTATAACTTGTTTTTAAGATTAATTAAAATAAGAACATTAATTAATAAAAGAATTAATAAGAAAAAGAAAGGTTTGATTATACCGAACACGTGGAAGAAAAGGTTATGATCACGAACACGTACACACAAAGAATCAAGTAGCAAAATCTTCCGGATTGTTCTTGGTGGTGACTTATGGCCGGCGGCAAGAAGGAGAAAAAGGAGGCAGAGTTTTGTTTTTCTGTAACCTAAATTTTGAGAAAAATATCCCTGTGTTTTTCTTATTATTTGGTTAAACATGGTTCATGGGCCAAAAGGCCCACTCCCTTTCTTTCTTGTCTCTTAGCCGCGGCACCCTTAATGCCCGAGGACGAAACCGAAGTTTTTCCCGAGTTAAATTATATGTCATAAATGTTCGTGTTTTATTTATCCGGAATTTGGTTATCGTGAACATGTCACATTTATAATATTCATATATACTTGTTATTAATTGTCGTGTCACGTGTAATAATATTATAAATGGAAAGTTTTAATTTTATCGTATTTTCGTGTATTTACTGTTCATGTGTACTGTTCATGGTATTTTAATGCGGGTTTTACAACTCTTCCCCTCTAAAAGAACAATTCGTCCTCGAATTGGAGAAAACATAAACTGGAAGAAACATACCCGAATTAGAACTGGAAATGAGGGTAAGAAGTCCGTATAGACTCCTCCGTCTCCCAAGTGGCTTCCCGCTCAGGATGATCCCTCCAGAGGATTTTGACGAAAGGGATCGTCTTCCTCCGCATGGCACGATCTTGTTGCTCGAGAACTCTCTCGGGTTCCTCGACATATGAAAGATCCTCACGAATCTGATCAAGCGGATACTGGACAACATGAACTAGATGATAGTTGTATCCTCGGAGTGAGGACACATGGAACACGTTGTGAACGTGTGATAGCTGAGGAGGTAACGCTAAACGATATGACACTTCACCAACGCGTTCTATGATGTCGAACGGTCCGATGAAGCGAGGACTGAGCTTACCTTTGATTCCAAAACGTTTAACTCCCCGTGCAGGTGATACCTTGAGGAAAACGTGATCACCTACATTGAAAGATACATATCTACGATGTTTATGAGCATAGCTCTTCTGGCGAGCACGAGCTTCCTGAATCTTCGCCTTAGCAACAACGACCTTCTCATTGGTCACCTCAATCATCTCTGGACCCTCAATTAGTCGTTTGCCCACCTGATCCCAGCAGATTGGGGTGCGACACTTTCTTCCATACAACATTTCAAAAGGTGCACACTTAATGCTAGTGTCCCAGCTGTTGTTGTATGCAAACTCCACTAGATATATATAATCATCCCAGCTTTCTGTCCAATCTAGAGCACACGCCCGCAACATGTCCTCCAATGTCTGAATGGTACGTTCCGACTGTCCGTCGGTCTGAGGATGAAAGGCAGTGCTAAGCTTAAGTCTGGTGCCCCAAGCTTTCTGCAGACTCTGCCAGAAACGTGATGTGAAACGGGGATCTCTGTTAGAGATGATTTCTGATGGAGTACCATGCAGTCTCATGATCTCCTTCTGAAAAGTGTCTGCCAATTTGCTGACCGGAGGCTCCTTGCAGATCGGCAGGAAATGATCAGATTTAGTCAATCTATCAACGATAACCCAGATGGCGTCGTTCGTCCTCTGAGTCACAGGAAGACCAGTAACAAAATCCATGGAGATTTTGTCCCACTTTCATGCTGGAATATCCAATGGTTGTAGTAAACCACTAGCTTCTGGTGTTTGATCTTAACCTGCTGGCAGATCATACATTTAGAAACGAAGGTGGCAACATCCTGCTTCATACCACTCCACCAAAAATACTGCTTGATGTCGTAGTACATCTTGGTAGAACCAGGATGTATGGTAAATGGAGAGCTGTGAGCTTCAGTCAACAAATCTTCCTTGAGTGTAGAGTTGTCAAGAACCACTAGTCTAGTGCCCTGCCATAAGATACCGTCATCGTCAACACGAAACTCCGTCTGCTGATCAAGGTTCTGAATGATAGCCCAAATCTCACCATCGTCCTTCTGAGCTTCCTTGATCCTAGAATATAAGTCTGGTTCCACTCTACGATTCGCCAAGTAACCATGTTGTCCTCGTACACGAAACTCAATATCAGTCATCTCTAGGTCACGGATGATCTCCTTTGCAATCCAGATGCCAACAATCATACCTGACCTTCTGCTTAGAGCATCTGCCACCACATTCGCCTTACTAGGATGGTACTGAATGTTGATGTCATAATCCTTCAGTAGCTCTAACCATCTCCTGTGTCTCATATTCAGTTCCTTTTGGATGAAGATGTACTTGAGACTCTTGTGATCGGTGAATATGTCACATGATTCACCATACAAATAATGTCTCCAGATCTTCAATGCGAAAACAACTGCTGCAAGCTCCAAATCATGAGTAGGATAGTTTTCTTCATAAGGTTTCAACTGCCGTGGTGCGTATGCAATAACCTTCCCATGTTGCATGAGAACACAACCTAGACCCTTTCTTGAAGCGTCACTATATATCTGAAATCCACCTGAGCCAGATGGGAGAGTAAGAACATGTGCAGTCACTAACTTCTGCTTAAGATCTTCAAATCTATTCTCTCGTTCTTCTGTCCAGACGAATTTCTATCATTTCCTCATCAGCTACTCAAAGGTAAGGCTAACCGTGAAAAGTGCTCTACAAACATGCGGTAGTAGCCAGCTAAACCCAGAAAACTTCTTACCTCAGTTGCAGATGTAGGTCTCGGCCATTTGGTGATAGCTTCGACCTTTGCAGGATCTATGGTGATCCCCTCTGCAGATACAATATGGCCCAGAAATGCCACCTTGCTTAACCAGATCTCACACTTGGAGAACTTGGCATACAACTGCTTCTGACGAAGAATCTGCAAGACTGTACGAAGGTGTTCCTCATGCTCCTCCTTGGATTTTTAGAAAATCAGGATGTTATCAATGAACATGATAACGAACTTATCCAGAAACTCATGGAAGACACGGTTCATCAAATCCATGAAGACAGCTGGAGCATTTGTGAGTCCGAATGGCATGGCTACGAACTCGTAGTGTCCATAACGTATACGGAAAGCAGTTTTAGAAATATCCTGCTCTTTGACCTGTAACTGATGGTAGACGGACCTCAGATCGATCTTGGAGAAATACTTGGTGCCCTGAAGTTGATCGAAAAGGTCATCAATACGCGACAAAGGATAACGATTCCTGATCGTGATCTTGTTCAGTTCACGATAGTCTATACACAAACGCATGCTGCCATCTTTCTTCTTCAAGAAAAGTACCTGTGCACCCCATGGCGATGCCCTGGGACGGATGAAACCTCGCTCCAGAAGTTTCTGCAGCTGATCTTTTAGTTCTTTAAGCTCTATAGGATCCATGCGATAAGGAGCTTTGGAAATTGGCTTTACACTTGGGATGAGCTCGATTCCAAATTCGACTTCACGAACAGGTGGTATGCCCGGAATTTCATCGAGAAATACGTCAGGAAATTCTGACACAATAGGTTGATCTTGGATCAATGGAGACTCGGTAGTAATGTCATGAATATTGGCTATGAAGCCCCGACAGCCGTGTGTTAGTAAAGCACACGCCTCCATTGATGAAATAATTTGTACCGACCTCCCTGGCAAAAAACCATGGTGTATGTACTCTGTAGATTTATCATCACCGAAGATAAATCGATAAGTGTGGTAGTCTATCGTAGCCTGGTGTTTGGATAACCAGTCCATGCCCAATATCAAATCGAAATCGCGCATGTCCAAAGGAAGTGCGTCAACTCTGCGGAGTTTATCATCAAATTCTAGGGGAAGATCTTTGTACACCTGGGTGATTCGTACAGAGTCCCTAAGTGGCGTGGAAATGCATAAGGCATTATCTAATGGCATAGGGGAAATCCTAACACGTACAACAAAAGTAGTGGATATGACTGAATGAGTCGCTCTAGTATCAAACAGAACGTATGCTGCCAAACCGTTCATAAAGAGATTCCCAGTGATGGTACCTGAAGTCTTGTTCGCCTGATCTCTAGTAGTAGTGAACACGTTACCAGAAGTAGGAGGTGGCTTAGAGTTGGCATGTCCAGAGGTGCCTTCTATCTCACCTTGGCGACAATCCTTCTACTGATGGCCTTGTTGGCCACACTTGAAACAACCACCAGTACCTCGACGACAAACACCAGAATGTCTGCGGGAACAAGTAGGACATATAGGATGCGTGAATCCTCCAGCAGGCGTCCTAGCTAGCTGAGAGCCTGTTTTAGGATTACATGCATGAGACATGATGGCGGAACATAAACATGATTGCATATAAGGTTTGAAAATTACCAGATGAGGTAGAACGGTTAGGCTGTGAACATCTACGGTCTTGATCCCTACCGTTGTTGTTGTTCCTGAATTAGAATCATTGGAGTGTTAGAATACCATAACATAAGATAGTTTAACATGAAGAAGGTAAATGTAGGGACCTGCTGTTGTTCGAGTTTTTGGCATTGTTACAATAATTATCATTACCGCCACGCCTCTCTGAACCAGAACGGTCGTTGGTCTGACCGTTTCCCTTAGCTTCTATCTGAAATGTAAGATTTGAACAGATGATGATATGAAAATGGAAATAATGAACGAAATGAATGGTTTACAATTGGTGATGGAAGATGCCTCTTCACTGAGCGATCCTCGCCAAACTCCTCTCGTTCCTGAAGCATCTCAAGCTTTCGGGCTGCATCGGCCACCTGTGCCACTGTAGTGAACATAGCACAAACCAAACTGTTGGCAACCGAAGTACGAAGAGCCCAACAAAACTTCTCAGCTTGTTCCTCAGCAGTACCAGCTGCTGCTCCCAAGAAACCAGCCAAACGGAGAAACCTCTACATGAATTCGTTGTTGTTCTCCCCAGCAACCTGTCAGATATTATTATAATGATTTATTAAGCTTCTCCTGGCCAGCTTGTGGGAAGTACTGATTAAGGAAGAGCTCCTTAAACTGGTCCCAAGTCAATAGTGCAACCCAATTATCACCACCATTGGACTGCTTGACAGACTTCCACCACTGTAACATATCACCTTCAAACTTATAGCAAGCCGGTCTTGCCTTGAAAACGCCATCACAACCCCCCGCATCGAATATCTTCTCAATGTGAGAAATCCAAGCTTCAGCCTCGTTGGGGCTATCAGTCTGCTCAAACGAACGGGGTCACTGTTTGTTGAATCGCTCTAACCAAGTCATAAGGGTAACAGGTGGTGGTGGTGGTGGAGGATTGTTGTAGTGGTTCTTAGGATGAGGGCCAAAGAACGCCTTGGGCTTGAATTTCAGCATGAACTTCGTCCCTGATTTCATTGCGAAGTTAGGGAAGGATGGCTTGCAAAGCTGCATTGACAACTACAGTCAATTCCTGAGCATTGCGTGTGTTCACCATCTGACAGTTTAAAACAAAAATGCAACATAAGTGATAAGTCTGGAATAAGATGAACATAAAATGCATGAACAATGTATAAATCAACGAAATAGTTTATAATGCATGAAACAGTTTAGAATGCATGATGTAGTTTATAAAAACTTTTATATGCGCGAGGGTAAACGCCTATGGTCAGTTCACCCAAAACAAAATACATAGCGGGGGACGCCTATGGGTCGGTCCCAAAGTTAAAAGTTTCGATAAAAGCACATGCGACTAAATAGGGCCAGTACTGTACCAACCATTACTTAGTCATAAACCTGCGACAATGATATGAATGCATGAAATAAAAATAAAAATGAATGAATGCATGAAAACCAACTATCAGTTTTAGGAAGACGCTGGTGACTACCTGTAAGTCACATGTCATGTTTTACAGAGCTACAGGTCGAAACCTTGGCTCTGATACCATAATTGTAACACCCCATTTGTTAAGATGGAATGCTACAATAAAATATGGCGTGTCATCAAAGCATGCAAGGTAAATGTCTAAACATTCATGACCATAAATAGAAATACCAGAATCAAACATTGGTAGTCTAAGTAACTCACACACAAGCAAGTATAAGTACTGTAAATGGAAGGACTAAACAATGTCCAAATGAAGTAAAGTATGAGAAAGTTGGAATAAATGCATAAGGTAAAAGAGGGTGGATAGCTTCCATCCGAATGCACATACTCTTGAGATCCTACTTGCGACCTTGGGTACCTGTCGTTTGGGAACATGGAAATGGAAAACGGCTGAGCATAACGCTCAGTGCACGGATATACAATGAAGCATGGAAATATAGAGTAATAAAACATAATAAGAGCATATAAAGCATGAAAAACAGCGAAAACGAATAAGTCCTGGGAAAACTAGATGTATGTGATGTTTACTGGTTTTAGTTCTGAAAACATAGCGTATGTTACTTATGAAAATATGTATTAGTTTAATATACCAAAAGCCAATATAGGTCATGAGGTCAACAACGAGCATGAATACTTGGAGGGGTGACCTCGTCATGCAAATTAGAGGGGATGCCTCTAATTAAATGGTAATGGGTAGGATGGATCAGCTCCTTGTGAAGGATGCAAGGCACACACCACATTCACCATGAAATCCTGACTGACTCTGTAACTACGATGCACCCATACGCCCCACATGATAATATAATAATATAAGCCAAATAAACTGAAAGGGACGCCACGAGCCATCACTCCGCCGTGGAAAAGTCATAACACTAGTGCCTCTAGTGTTATGGTTATGGTACCTCCATAACTAGGTGAAACTGACATGCATGTATATGGCTAAGGTAACTAATAAAACATAAGCATTTAAATCTGTAACTAATGGGAAAACAGTTGGCTGCATACGGGAAATCCTAATAAAGGAAGAGATTGTCCTTACTGAAGGACGGGAAATCTGTACCTTGTGTCCAGTAGAAGCTAACAGAAACGCTGAAGAACCTACTTCGCCTTGACGGATAATACTACATAAGAATAGAGACGTGTATGAGTTGTCTGAATTACATGTGTTTTACTGGTTCTGTGTGTTCTTAGCTTATTATTCATGTTATGTCATGTTTTAACTGTTTAAAGTATTAATCTGTAGTTATTCATGTATTATGTTGTTTATTATTCATGAAGTATGGTAATATAATACTTGTATTATAATACTAAGTAACTTTCTAAAAATAGCAGGTTTTCATAAATAGTAAGTTTCCAAAAATAGAAAGTTTCCAAAAATAGCAAGTTTCCATAATTAGAAATAAGTTGTGTTATTAACGTCAATCAAAGTATAATTAGTAAAATACAAGTCATGGTTCAAGTATTATAGCTTATTAATTAAATAACTTGGTTAATTAATTAAACTATACATTATAAGAATTTAATTAAAAATACATGTTTTAATTAAATTAAGCTAAGTCAAAAACTTTAGGTTATACATGAAATATTAATTTTAATATTTAACCCAAGTCATGCATTTAATTAAATTAAATAGTATAGGAAATAATTTAATTAAACATATGTTCTGATTTTTAATAATTTCCCGAAACCCGAACCCGTGATTTTAAAAATTAACCCGAGCCCGTACCCGTGTTACACATATATGCCGAGCCAAACACCATTGACAGTGGCTACCCGGCCTAGCCGATTGCCACTGTCCGAGTCGTGTACCCGTTGCCGAGCCACGGCTTGCTGCCACTCGAGCCCGGTTCATACCGGTTCCCACTGTTCTTGTTATACCGAGACATACCGAGACCCTAGTGGTCTCGGTTAGCCCTGAAACCAAACCAAAACCCACCCCCGACTCGCGATCGGGGTCCCTCGTCGTGCGTCCGAGCTAAACACACCCTACACCGAGACCTTGAGGTCTCGGCTGGGCAAAATAAACACCACCGAGAGCCTTGAGGCTCTCGGCTTGGGTCTCGGCCGAACAAAGCAACACCAAACACCCCCTTAATAATGATTCTAATTAATCCCCATGTTTTATAACTTGTTTTTAAGATTAATTAAACTAAGAACATGAATTCATAAAAGAATTAATAAGAAAAAGAAAGGTTTGATTATACCGAACACGTGGAAGAAAAGGTTATGATCACGAACACGTACACACAAAGAATCAAGTAGCAAAATCGTCCGGATTGTTCTTGGTGGTGACAAATGGCCGGCGACAAGAAGGAGAAAAGGGAGGCAGGGTTTTGTTTTTCTGTAACCTAAATTATGAGAAAAATATCCTTGTGTTTTTCTTATTATTTGGTTAAACATGGGTCATGGGCCAAAAGGACCAATCCCTTTCTTTCTTGTCTCTTAGCCGCGGCACCCTTAAGGCCCGAGAACAAAACCGAAGTTTTCCCTGTGTTAAATTATATGTCGTAAATGTTCGTGTTTTATTTATCAGGAATTTGGTTATCGTGAACATGTCACATTTATAATATTCATATATACTTGTTATTAATTGTCGTGTCACGTGTAATAATATTATAAATGGAAAGTTTTAGTTTTATCATATTTTCATGTATTTACTGTTCATGTGTACTGTTCATGGCATTTTAATGCGCGTTTTACAAAAACTATACAAACATTACAGTGAGTTGCGGCTGATATAACGTCATAACCCATAAATCAACTTATTTTTTCATGTGGAGTAATAAGAATATGGCAAAGAGAGTCTTCATTAATTTCACTGGCAACCAATATCTCTAGGACTGCTATCTCTTCGTTAGTGTGAACAGTTGAATAAATCTGGTGAACAGTCTAATAAATCAGTGTCACTTTTCAGTCCTAGTTCTAAGGTTTTTGTATACACAAAGAGTAACATCTTTAACATTTCACAATAAAAGTGCCATCACCTTTACTTAGTTAGACTAAACAACATCACCCCATTGGAATTGTAGATAAGTAGATTACAGAATATTCAGCAACAAAACATCAAAACATAAACTCAACTCGAAATTTGCATTAACACTTTTTTTAACATAGAGGGTGTTTAGCACGGTAGACGAAGTAGGAGAAGGGGTAGGGCATGAAGGGTATGATAAAGATACGAAGATAAACTAATTTCTTTTACTTTACCAAAAACTGAGTGGATTTCTTGCACGGGAGATCTTGTAATTCAAGGTTATTAAGATCAAGATCCTAGTATAGATCGTTTCAGTAATTGCAAGATCGGAATCGTAACATCAGATCAAGATCTTAAGATCCTACTATAATGTCATTTTCTTATTTAGTTTTTTGTAATATTATGCAAATCTAATTTTTTTTATATATCACTAACATAAAAAATATATAAATATTTTATAAAAAAGTTGTCCCAAATTATAATTATGAAATGTTTAAGAGATTAAAATATTGTTTTTTCAAATTCTACAAGACTTGACCAATAAATTTATAGTTTTTTAGTTTGTGGATCGAGAAATATAAGATCGAATCGTAATAGATCTTACGATCCTATTGTCAGATAGAGATCTTATAAGATTCTATGCTTGCAAAGATCCTATGTAAGATCATGAGCGCTTTGCTTTGCTGTATCATAAAATCGTAAGATCTTAAGATCAGGATCGGGATCTTGACAACCATGTTGTGATTGTGTGGGCCAATTGCTTTAATCTTAATGGCATAAGCTTTCTCAAATCAGACAGTATTGAAGCTTGAACTGTAGCCGGCGGGTCTTTTATTGAACGAGCTTTGTTGGTTACTTGCATATATACACCCTGGAAATGATACCTATTTGGATCAAGCAACATGCCTAAGTGAGGAGTAATGATCTAACATGAGTTGAATGATAACATTATCATGTTTTAAACTTTTAATTGCTATTAGTCGCACATTATTTCGTTTATAAATTAGTGATCCAGTTTCAAAAGCATTCAGCCACATCATCATAGCATTTGGGGACTTATTTAACTACCTTAGCACCAAGCATAATTAAGGTAATGATTGGGGAAAGAAGACTTTATTTAAATTATCAAATATCGGTTACCCTTACCTTAAAAGCTGAAATCAGGGTTTCATGGTGGTCGGAGTATAGAGGATTAGATTTAGTTTTGATTTAAAGTTTATCCCCCAATCTTCTTCTTAAGATCCTTCAACATCTAAGGGAGATTAATTGGACATTGATGTAAGGGGGATAAGATTAGGAATTTGGTAGGTGTTGTTCAGATCTGGTGTTGGTGTTGGTGGTCGGGGGTGTGGGGGTATGGGGGATTAGAACTGTGTTATTAATGTAAGGTTCAATGGAGATTTGGTTTTTTGTTGGTTCAAATTTTCGTTCATAACCCTCGAGTTATTTGTTATTCAGTCCGTTTCTTTAAAGTTTTTTTTATATTTTTAACACTAATACTTTTCCCACAATTTTTATATAAAACTTGAATATATGTGTTTTTTTGTTGTTTGGTCAAATTAATAAATATTTAGTCTTTTTGTTAAAACAAATTAAAATAAAAAGGAATAAATCAAATAAAATTTGCTTATTAAGTAAACATTTATTTGAACAAGCCCCTAATTTAGGTTTTGCTTTACAAAGAAAAAGATATGAATGAATAAAGTTGAAATAATTATTTTTGTTTGGGCTTGGGTACTCAAAGAGTGAGTATGACGAAGAAAAGCGTCGTAGCTGAACCACTATAATTCTTGATCTTGTGGTTTGATTGTTCTTTTCTTTCTCTTATTACTCTTTCTTTACTTATTCTTTACATTTATAGTTAGTTATTATTACTTGTGCTTCATATTCCTCCAAGTATATTTAATATAAACTCGGATCTAACATTTTAACAAGTAAATATTTTTAAAAACGTAATTGTAACCGGTAAGCTATTCAACACCCCTCCTCCTTCTAGTTTCCACATATAATGTACCAACTTGACTTATTTCTAAACAGTCCATATATTTTTCTGCTTTTCCAAGATAATGAGCATATATCCCTTACTTGGGATCATAATAATAAATCCGATAAGCACAATTTATGAACCAATCTTCAAAAATTAATGGTTGTTAAGTAGTCATAACTCCTCCACGCAAAATTGACTACAAAGGGTAGGTTTGGTGTAAAGTTGTAACAAAAATAGTTGGTTTAATCATAAAGGAAAAGCTTCTACACGTTATACTAGTGACACACACTTAAAATAAGTGTGACCGGTTTTGAGAATGGGGGTCAACATTTCAGTGTAACAAGTCGATAAACATATACACATATATAAATAACTTTTTCCTTATGTGTTCTAAGTCCCAACTACCACTTTCGTGACTAGCCAAGTATGAAGTTAATAGTGTTTGAACCACAACTACCCATATGACCTAATTACTCAAACCTCCAACAAGGTTTCTTGCATTTTTTAAGTAAATAACTTATTAAAGGCAGTGATCGATAAACCCCTACATTCAAAGCAGTTGCCAACCTGTTCCTTGTATATCCCTTTCTGAAGTTACAAACGGCCAGTTCCTATACATTCGCCATATAGGCCAAAGGAAATATTTGAATAAGTCAAATACTACCAAACTACGAGGGTTTCATAACAGGCATAAGGATATCCTAAATAGTTAAAGACACAATCAAAGAAAACATCACAACATAAATAACAATATCACCACTAAGATAACACGTAAGTTCTTAGCCACTCATATTAATAACACATCAAGAAATTATAATGATAATTATCATAAACAATATAAAAATCTTACAAAGTTCTTGGAATGGAATTATTAAGACAATTAGTGCTAGAATACAAATTCTCCCTACAAATGGCAGAACCTGGTCGAATTCAGACCTTTGAAACCCTTCAGTCATAGCAAGGTACCAGTCATAGGGTTGTAATGTACACAAATCTACGCACACTTAGGAATCTAAGATGGTAACGGGTTTACTCACACAAGTTAAGGGTTTGAAGGGTATGATATATTTCCTAAATATACACCTAAAAATCGGTGAAAATGTAAAAGACAGGAAACATGTAGTTGAGGACATGTCATCACCATCACTCCTTCATGAATTTGAGCTTCAAAGTATAGAACTCGATCTTTAATTTTTATGGGTTTATAGTATCACCCATTCTTCATCTAGTTGGTTTATATAATGTACCAACTTAATTTATTTCTTAGTAAACAATAGATATATTTTTCTTCTTTTTTTAATGATAATGAACATATATCCCTCCTACTTGGGATAAATAGGGATAAAATCAGGGGGTTATTTGAGATCATAATGATAAATCCGATAAGCACAATTCACGAACCAATATTGAAAAACTAATGGCTTTCAAGTAGCCAATAAATCTTCCACGCAGAATCGAATACAAATGGTAGGTTTGGTGAAAAGTTATAACAAAAATATTTGGTTTAATACTAAAGGAAAGCTTCTACACCTTATACTAGTGGTAGACACTTAAAATTAGTGGGAACGATTTTAAGAACGGGGGTCGACATGTCAGTGTAACAAGTCGATAGACATACACATATATAAGGAGTTTTGGTTGTAATCTTAAGGTGGTTGACATCCCTATCACCCAACTTAGTATAAAACTGATGATACATGTCAAGTTCTAATATCCACAATACTAATGGCATACACATATTTTGGTGGATTTTGTATAATCAATAAAATGGAATAAGTTAACCACACCAACGTAATAGCGGCTTATTTTGTGCTCGACGTAGATCTCTTCTAGTTTAGCGTGTAAAACATGTCAAAATAATTTTTATAATTAAGACATCTAGAAGGATATCAAGTGCCTTGATATAGTAAAATACAACACTAATCACTAGGTAAGTATTAATTAACGTAAACGTTAGGAAACGAATACGAAAATCGCCGATTGAGTTCGTTCTCAACGGAAGGGTATTTATGGCCAATATATCCGTGTTTGGATTAGTTACGCTTTTGGAAAACAAAGGGTTTTAATTAAAAGACGAGATTACACTAAGACGGACTAGAACTACGACTAATTACGCTTTACGCAAATTGAGACGAAAATAATAATAAAATATTAAAAAATTATAAAAAATATAAAAACTTTCAAACTACTTTAAAATGACTTACATAAATCAAAATGAAATTAAACACTAACAAAAACCCTTAATGGGCCCAGAAAAAGCCCAAAAGCAAAATCAGCAACCTTAATGGGCCAAATTAGACCCAATAAGAAAATTTTGAAAATTAAAAGTTGAAAAAGCCGTATCTGATGTAAAATTTAATTTTAATAATAAAATCCTAAAGGCCCAAAAGCTAAATCCTACTCAAAAAGCCAGAAATAAGCTATAAGCTAGCTTAATGGGTCTAATAAGCCCAATAAGCTCAAAACAGAAGCTTATACCCTACTTTTTAGCAGACCTCACTCATTTGGACATACAAAAACAATGAAAAAAGAATTTTTCAAAAAGATCAAGTGAATAAGCTATTTTAATCAAAAAGCCAAATCCACTAAAAGACAAAATAATCGTTTTAAGGATTTAGGCCATTTCAAAAGCTGATTCTTTTTAAAAAAGCTCAAAAATAACTTAACTAAGACTAATCAAAAGGAAAAATACCAATAAGTTAAACAGAAATCCTTAAAAAGGTGAATAAGCACTTTTGAAAAATAGAATAAGTTTGAAAAGCTAAACAAACCTAAACCAATTAAGCTGAAACTTTTGGAAACTAATAAAGATCTGAAAAAATCTAGATTAAGTACAAAAGAAAAGTTGTGCAAGTTAAAATAAGCTAGATTAAAAGAAATAAGCAAATGTATAAAAATTGGCCAAGTTTGACCAAAAAGTAAAACTTGGTAAAAAAAACTAGAAAAAGGAAAAGGGACAATGAGAAGCTATGAAAATGACTTGTATGTTTTTTGTGCAAGGTTTTGAGGGAAAAACCTTGTGTTTGATGGAATGACAGCTGGCCAACTGATTTTGTTTTTGGCAGATAGGCACCTATAAACCAGTTGGGCTTATATGTAACACCCCCATGATGGTCAAATGTAGCGGAATAGTAATTGGAGTGTTACTTTGGTGGATCGATAGCACACAATATATAGAGAAATGATCATAATAGTCATTTAAAACATATTACATGAATTAATTGTACACACTTAGTATCTTGTCAGTAAAACCACATTTATTATAAAACTGAAGTAAATATCTCAGCCCGATGGTAAACATGATGCTTCCTATAATGTTGGAATCCAATGCATGAACCTGTTTATTTTCTTGAGAAAACATATAGAGTAAAATGTGGGGGTCAAAACGAGGTTGGTGAATTCATAGGTTTAATTAATTAAATAAATTACTAATATGCCAAACACCACGATCATAGTAGGACAATCACAGCCCAATACTATAGTAGTTCCTACTGCCCTGTAATAGAAACTAGACAATGATGCTCAGTACGCCCATTTGGGTCTATCCTGATGATGTTCCCTAAGTCCGACAATGAAATAAACCTGTTACTTGGCCTAAGCGTTTCGTGATAGCAAGTCACGTAGGTCGGGTGTTGTCATTACCCGAATAGATCTATTCATACATTTCGCGCTACACTATTAACTATTACAATCCACGGGAATGTGTCAAACAATAGGCAATAAATTGTTGTTGTTATCAGTGCATGTTTGCATATTTAAATATATATATAATTTTTGTATGTTTTCTCCCCCAGTTATAAAACAGTAAAGATGGGGCCATGAACTCACCTTAGTGGTACTGATGTAGGGATGATATCACTGAGTAAACTGGCACAATATAATCACGAAATGATGAAATTACCTAAGTAATTTAAATGACTCAGTAGATGCAAAATAATGCATGATAAATGTACTGATGAAAATGCATGATCACGAATTGATAAATTGTTACAATAGATTACGTGTTTATAATGTGTTGCCAAGCACTTATAATATATTTTTAGTTTCTAAAAATATATCTAGACTATTACACAAAGGGTTATAAATTAAATAGACGGGTTTTTATCTACTTTAAATAATTGTAAGAAATTAATATTCTATTACTTTCTTAAGGCATTAAATATATTTAATGTGATTTGTCGGTTTATAAGACTTCGTAAATAAATATTAATAATTTATTTAATTATCTAAAATGACTTAATTTAGTTTTATTAATAAAATAATTTATTAATATCTTCAATTAAATAAATTTACACGTGGGTCCTCGTAGTATAATAACTTACAAAAATAACCTTTTAAAGTTTCGTCCGTTAAGTATGTTGCATCGTTAGTCCTTGTTCATTTTATTTATTTTTTTCACAAACGCCCCTAGGGCTTATAAAACTTTGGGGAGATGACAAAACACCCCCCAAGTCTCGTAATATTTAATGTGGGATTAGGGTTTGTTTAAGTTTCCAAATTTGGCACAACTAGACCTTAATGTTTCGAGAGTATTTATTTGAAGCACAAAAAGTAACCTAGGGTTTGTAATAAGTTACCCAAATGACACATTTGGTCCTTTAAGTCTCAAAAATTCATATTAGTGTATTTAGGGCTTGCAACAAGTTTCAAAAGTGGCACTAATAGCCCTTGAAGTCTCAAAATGTTTAAAAGGGAAAGCTAGGGCTTATATTAAGTTCCAATAATGGCATAATTAGTCCTTGTGGTTTTGTTTAGCTCACGGCTTCAATACAAACGCACCCTATACTTTCAAGATTGGAAGTTTTGGTCCTCTAAATTCTTAAAGGTCATGAAATATATTTATAAACTTTGTTAAGTTACATTTTAGACCCTAACTTTCACCAATTGGCTATAATGCACGAAAAGTCTCCGAAATCAAGTTTTGGGCTTGGTTGGCCCAATAGGGTCTCGACTTGGATTTAATGGGCATGGGCTTGTTTAGGTAACTAATAAATTTACTAGTGGTTTAGTTAATCTAAATTTACATTTTAGGCTTATGGGCTTAGGTTTTAGTCGGCTTATAATTAAGTATACGGGCTTATTTATTAGGCTTATATGTGAGCTTATATGTCGCGGCTTATTTAATGTTCTTGGGGCTTATATGAGCTAGCTTATACAAGTTTTCTAGGTCTCGGCTTATATAAGGTTTTAGGGCTTAAATGACTAGCTTATATAGATCTATGCTTATATGATTTATGAGCTTATATAGGCTATGATTGATATGATTTATGGGCTTATATAGGCTATATGTTTCGGCTTATGAAATGTTTTATGTGCTTATAAGACTAGGTTAACTACCTAGGGCTCATACTAAGTTCTCTAAGCATGTTCTTACTAATCCCTAGTGTTTTGAAGCAAGAATGTCCATGAACACCATATAAGTCGTGGGCTTATATGTTGTTAATGACTTGTCTAAGATTATCTTACGTGTGCATGTACTCCTAGCCTCATTTCTATAGCTTTTACATGTATGACAAGTAAGAAGAGTAAGGAAAAGGTTTAGGGAGGTCTCACACTTACTTGTTTCAAGAGAACGTGGCAATGACTGTGGACTAGGACTTCTAGGCTTCGGGTTCTTCTTAGACGTGACCTAGGATGATCTTGGTTGGTCTTGAATGCTAAATATCTTGTATAACTTGCACTAAATGCTTAAGAAGACCATGAACATGTAGAAGTAAATGCTTGATTTTGTCTAGGCGTTTTGTTGAGGGGATATCCGAATATGGATGTGTAAGTGGTAAGTGAAGCCTAAGTGTTTAGCTAAATATCAAGTTGGGGATTGTATGTGTGGCTTAGGGGTTTGCCACGGCAAGAGAGAAATGTGTAAGATATGACTTGATCTTCATGGTACACTTAGGTACTAGGCTTTAATTACCAAGTTTGTACATTGCCCCTAAGTATTACTCTTAGACGTCATATATTTAACAATCCAAGGGGACAAAATGTGACTTGCATAGTATTAGCAATTAAAGGTTGTGTTGTACATTGTCTTGACTTGTGTGGTGTGGTTCATTCACACGTTTAAGGGGAAGGAGAGTGTGCTAGGTGTCCTCTTGCTATAGTTTACATATCTAAGTCTAAATATAGTTAGTACATTCCTTAAATGCCAAAAGATGTACATGAGGTCTTGGTTTTGGTATATAGCCGGTGGTTTTGGCTTAGTCAAAAGGGAAAGAGTGACCTACAATAGTGTATGGTTTAATGAAGTGTGTTGTACAAAGTCTAGAAAGTCAAATGTATATTTGGTAAAGGTTTTAGGTATGTAATGTTGTGCATGTTGTATAAATTCGGCTAGTTAATGAGTCTAAGGTAGTTTTATGTTCAAAGTGTCTAAGCATAGTTACTAGGTGTTTAGGTATAGTATTGTGTGAGTAGGTTTAAGTCTAGGTCGATTTTAGTTAAGTTTGGGATCCTTGGTGAAAGTATGGTCATAATTAAATGAGAATATAATTTACTTTATAAAAAGCAAAACAACTTAGTTTAAATAAGTTAGAATGGTTATATGTAATGTTTAATAATAAAAACAGTTGATGTCATGACGTAATGTCATTCATGAGGTGAGAAAGATATATATATATATATATATATATATATATATATATATATATATATATATATATATATATATATATATATATATATATATATATATATTATATAGGTATAATTATGATTTGAAACCACACTTTTTAATCCAGTCATATCCCAGTCACATCTTTACACCAATAGGATTTAAGAATTTCCTAGAAAATCTCCATTTTCCACGTTTTTTGTGATTTGAAATCGCATTTTTCTGAAACTGCGTTTAGGAACCGCTGTTTTGAAACTTTTCTGAAACTGCGTTTTGGAAACGCTGTTTTGGAATATGCGTTTTAGAAACAAAATAGTTTTGAAACCTGCGTTTTCGAAACGCAGTTTTGATTGGAAACACTGTTTCAAAAGTTGCGTTTTCGAAACGCAGTTTAGATTATTTTCGTTTTCATTTAAAAAATTGTCCATTTGCAAGAATTGAACATGAGACCTTTCGTTTTGGGGTAATCAAACTTACCAACTTGCTACGGTAAGGTTTTTGTTTAGTTGTTACTAACTCATATACTTAAACTCACTACAATTGAATACCTTTGTTTTTTGTTTTTAAGTTTCAGACTTTTTTATTTTCTAAATTATTTTTTAAAAAACATGTTTATTTTAACTTTTTTTCAATATTTTTCGAAAATCATGAAATTTTCATTTTCTAATTTTATATAGAAACTAGAAAACCCCATATTACCCTTTCTATTTCTTTTCCTAAATAAAAATAAAACAAGTTCACATATCTATTTCTAACCCAATTTTACGTTTTTTTCCACCTTTTTAACGTTTTTTTTTCAACTTTTTTACATTTCGAAATTTCTCATGTTTTTGTCAGTTTTCTTTACGTTTCTTCATTTTTCACGTTTTCGCCATTTTTTTTACGTTTTTGTCACTTTTTTATGTCTTCGTCAGTTATTTTTATGTTTTGGTTAGTTTTTCATGATCGTCTCAGTTGTTTATGTTTTCGTCAATAAATTTACGTTGTCATCAGTATATTTAGGTTTTCTTCAGCAATTTTAAGTTTTTTCTTCGATTAAGTCCGTTTTCGTCAGTATTTTTACGTTTTCGTTAGTAGTTTTACGTTTTGTTCAGTAGTTTTACGTTTTCGCCAGTATTTTTTCATTTTCGTCCGAATTTTTATGTTTTCGTCAGATATTTTACACTTTCGTCAAAAAATTTACGTTTTCGTCCGAATTTTTACGTTTTCGTCAGATTTTTTACGCTTTCATCAGAATATTTACGTTTTCGTCCGAATTTTTACGTTTTCGTCTGATTTTTTACTTTTTCTTCCGATTTTGTACGTTTTCGTTAGTATGTTTACGTTTTTGTCTATTTTTTTAAATGTTTTTATCTGATATTTTACGTTATTGTCCGATTTTTTACCTTTTTTTGTCCTATTTTTTACATTTTCGTCGGCTTTTTACGTTTTCATCCGATATTTTAAGTTTAAGTCAGGTTTCTTACGTTTTGGTCCGATTTTTTACGTTTTAGTGTTATTTTTTACGTTTTCATCAGCGTTTTTACGTTTTCAATCAATATTTTTACGTTTTCGTCAGTAATTTTACGTTTTCATCTGTATTTTAAGTATTCATTAGTATTTTTATGTTTTCGTCCGAAATGTGCAAAAAATTCTGAGCAAAACGTAAAAACGCTGAAGAAAAAGTAAAAAACGGAGGAAAACGTAAAAATACAGACATATATATAAAAATGTGACGAAAACGTACAAATTTATACTGACAAAAATGTATGAATACTGAGGAAACGTGATTAGGGAAACGTAAAAATACAGACAATAGTTTTACGTTTTCGTCAGTATTTTTACATTTTCGTCCGAATTTTTGCGTTTTCGTCAGATAGTTTAAACTTTCGTTAGAAAATTTACGTTTTCGTCCGAATTTTTACGTTTTTGTCAGATTTTTTACGCTTTCATCAGAATATTTACGTTTTCGTCCGAATTTTTACGTTTTCGTCTGATTTTTTACTTTTTCTTCCGATTTTGTACGTTTTCGTTAGTATGTTTACGTTTTTGTCTGATTTTTTATCGTTTTATCTGATATTTTACGTTATTGTCTGATTTTTTTACGTTTTTGTCCGTTTTTTACGTTTTTGTCCGATTTTTTACGTTTTCGTTAGCTTTTTACGTTTTCATCCGATATTTTACGTTTAAGTCAGGTTTCTTACGTTTTGGTCCGATTTTTTACGTTTTAGTGTCATTATTACGTTTTCATCAGCGTTTTTACGCTTTCAATCAGTATTTTTACGTCTACGTCAGTAATTTTACGTTTTCATCTGTATTTTAAGTTTTCATTAGTATTTTTATGTTTTCGTCCGAAATGTGGAAAAAACTCTTAGCAAAACGTAAAAACGCTGAAGAAAAAGTAAAAAAACGGACGAAAACGTAAAAATACAGACAGAAATATAAAAATGTGACGAAAACGTATAAATTTGGACGAAAACGTAAAAATACTGACAAAAATGTATAAATACTGAGGAAAATGTAAAAATACTGACGAAAACGTAAAATTACTGAAGAAAACGTAATATTACTGATGAAAATATAAAAATGCTGACAAAAATGTAAAAACTCTGACGAAAACGTAAAAACTTTTAGGGTACCCTAAAAACCGTAGGAAAAGGTAAACACTCGGGCGAAATGTAAAAAAACTGATGAAACCCTAAAAAAACCGGACGAAAACGTAATAGTACTGAACATAAAAAAGATGACGAAAACATAAAAAAGCATACGAAAACGTGAAAAAAAGAAGACGGCGAAAAACAAATTAAGATGTAAAAAAACTAGAAAAACGTGAAAAAAGGTTGATCATGAAAAAAAATGATTTAAAATAGTTTCGTCGAAACATTGTTCATTTTTTTAGAAAATAAAAAATACCATCTAAACAGGTGTTAAAGATTTTCAACTCTACTCTAGAAAAGAAACTCTTTCCTTCTCTAGATATTTAGAAGTAGAAAATTATGAAAGTTTTCGACAACTAAGCAGCCCATTTCTTTTTTGTTTTTAATTTTCCAAATATTTTTATTAATTTTATTTTTAAGTTTAAAATTTTTTAACTTTCTAAATTTCGGATTAGTTTTCGCAGCTTAATAATTATCTGAGTGTAAAAGTTTAGACATGTAAAAATTGCCATGAAATAATAAAAATTGAACACAAAAACTTGCGTCGGATAAAAGTATATATAAAGACCCAAAATAACAATTGCTACTATTAAACTTGCGTCATTCAAGTGTAGGAAAATAACATAACGCTGTTTTTGTGAAATTTGGTATTCTTTTTAAGGTTTATCCGAGTGTAAAGGTTTTTGTTTTCATTAATGCGTGTTTGTGAGGTATAGACCTTGAATTTTTTTTATTTCGAATTATATATAGTTTTTAAATTCGGATTGAATTTTAAATATTTTAAAAATATCTTATTTAACATAAATTTAAGAATCATATTATACCAATATATCAGGTTACAGTTTCACCACCGGGTCAACCCGATCAATTCACCGGGTAACGAGATCGATCATTGGGTCAACCCGATCGAGTCACCGGGTCACGGGTTCATCGTCAATGGTTATTTCATATTATGAAAAAAAGACAGTATTGCCCGTTGACTGCAAATAAACGTTACTTATGCATAAACTAAAACTAAAATATACTAAAGGTTAAATTACAAATTCATAAAACCAAAAACACACAACAATAAACCCTCCGGAACAAGAAAAAAAGCGAACCCGCCCGTTAGGCGGGTTACGAAGCTAGTATATATATATATATATATATATATATATATATATATATATATATATATATATATATATATATATATATATATATATATATATATATATATATATATATATATATATATATATATATATATATATATATATATATATATATATATATATATATATATATATATATATATATATATATATATATATATATATATATATATATATATATATATATATTAAAGCTTAAAATAGTTCTTAGGTAAATGTTATTAATTGTGATCATGAGTTTGGATTTTTATAAATCAATATGATGAATGCTTATGATCATAAGTTTAGGTGACTTAAATGTCCTAAAAGAAGTGAATGTTTACTGTCCCGCATGCTCATATAATGTAGTCATACAAATGTGGCTGTGTCCATATGATTAAATACTCATAATCATAATGTAATGCTATGTGATCTAATGTTTCCATGTTTTGATGATTAAACTAATGTATGCTCATGTATGATGCATATGATTGCTCAAATTTTTTCATACAAAGGTGGTAATATATACAGATATCATGAGGTGACATGTACAATGATGACATAGTCAAAACCTGAAATTTACAGGTTTTACAGCATTAACCCTTATTTTAGCTTTGTCCTCAAAGCTTAAGATGACGTTACTGCTCAGGTGAACAAGTGTGGGTACTTAGCTCTAAATGAGTCTTCGCGTTCCCAAGTGAACTCAGGACCTTTCCTTGAGTTCCATCGTATCTTCACTAACGGGATTTGGCTTCTCTTTAGCTTCTTGAATACTCTCTCCATGACTTCTACCGGCTCTTCTATGAATTGAAGTTTGTCATTAAAGTGGACTCCCTCCAATGGCATGGCTAACGGTTCATCCGCGTAGCATTTCTTCAGGTTCGAGACATGGAATGTAGAGTGTACCCGGCTCAACTGCTGGGGCAACTCTAAACGATAAGCGACTTCACCGATTCTGGGAGTCACTTTGAAAGGTCCTACGTAACGTGGATTTAACTTCCCACATTTCCTAAATCGTACAACGCTCTTCCAAGGTGATACCTTTAGCATAACACGGTCACCTACTGCAAATTCTATAGGTTTCCGTTTCCTGTCTGCATAGCTCTTCTGTCTATCCCGGGCAGCTTGAATCGTTGCCTGATGAGGGTGATCTTCTCAGTAGTCTCTTGGATTAGTTCGGGTCTAGTCAGCTAAAATTCTCCCACCTATGCCCAGCACACGAGTGATCTACACTTGCGACCATAGAGGGCCTCAAATGGTGCTGCTTTGATGATGGCATGGTAGCTGTTGTTGTAGGAGAATTCAACTAATGGTATATGTTCGACCCATCCTTTTCCAAATTCGATCACGCATGCCCTCAGCATTTCTTCCTGTGTTTGGATTGTTCGTTCACTCTGACCGTCAGTCTGCGGATGGATGCGGTACTCATGTCCAAGGTTGTTCCTAAACTCCGTTGAAAAGCTATCCAAAAGTTTGACGTAAATCTACCATCTCGATCACATATGATTGAGACTGGTATACCATGTCTAGTCACGACTTCCTTTAGGTACAACTTGGCTAACTTGTTCATAGAGTCATTTTCTCTGATGGGCAGGAAATGAGCTGATTTTGTGAGTCGGTCAACGATTACCCAAATTGTATTGTAACCGTGAGATGAAGTAGGAATTTGGTAATGAAGTCCATGGTGATGTTGTCCCATTTCCATTTTGGTATTTGGTTCGACTAACAAACCGGATGGCCTCTGATGTTCTGTCTTCACACTGGCACAAGTCAGACATTTCTTCACGTATGTGGCAATGTCTGCTTTCATGTTTGGCCACCAATATAATTTCTTCACGTCCTGATACATATTTTCAGATCCGGGATGTATGGAGTACTTGGACTTATGAGATTCGTGCATGATCACGTTTCTCAAGTCTCCATAACATGGTAACCAACTTCTTCCGTGCAAACATAACGTTCCGTCTGCTCTAGCTTCCAACTTTTCCTTGCTTAGGTCAGTCCTAAGCATTCCTCATATGTCTTCTTTTCCAATGTTTTCAGGCTTCTGTGCTTCTAGTTGAGCCTCTAGTATTTGCTTGGGTAGGTCCAAGCTAATGGTCATAACTAGGGTTCGAACTCTTATGGGAGGATCAGTTCCTTTTTGGCTTAGTGCATCTGCAAATACGTTGGCTTTACCTGGGTGGTATTTGATGTCGCAGTCGTAGTCACTGAGCAACTCTATCCAACGATGTTGCCTCATGTTCAACTCCTTCTGGTCTAGGATATGTTGCAAACTCTTGTGTTCGGTATGCATTGTGCACTTTGTTCCATACATGCAGTGTCTCTAAATTTTCAAGGCAAAAACTACAGATCCAAGCTCTAGATCATGAGTAGAGTAATTCTGCTCGTGCTTCTTCAGTTGTCTTGAAGCATAGGTAATAACTTTCTGTCTCTGCATTAATACAGCTCCCAAGCCTTTGTGTGAGGCGTCATAGTAGACAACGAAGTCTTCGTTGCCTTCTGGTAGGGCTAAAATGGGTGCACTGCACAATTTCTACTTAATGGTTTGGAATGCAGCCTCTTCTTTTTCTCCCCAATCAAATTTTATGCCTTTCTGAGTAAGCTTCGTCATAGATTTAGCTATCTTAGAAAATCCTTTTATAAATCTCCGGTAGTAACCGACAAGACCTAAGATGTAAAACCCGCATGCTTTTACCATGCATAGTACCCTTAGGATCGTACGTACTAGTTAAAACTTTCCTAATATAGCATGGTTACGATTACGTGTTAGGAGTTTACGTATTACGTACGTGTTAGAACACGATAAGTATTTCATATGCACGATCACGTAATAATTATTTAACAATAATTAATCACGAACATGCGATCATGAAATCATGAACGTAATTAAAACACGAACTATTATTAATTACGTATATATATTTATTACGAGCGTAATTAAATATATTAGATCACGGTATTTACGTAACGAGAACATTTAAAACACGAACTTAAATAATCACAAACGAGTAACTAAATAACGAGACACGGAAAAAGGTACGGGAACCTCATGTGGGGTCCCTACCCGCGGCCAAACAAGGGCAATGGGCCAAGCCCATTGTCAAATTTTACTAAAGGGGTTATGTTTATTTTTCACTACACAAATTAAGTTACAGAAGATTTTTAAGAAAAACCTAAAAACCCTCTTCCTCCTTCTCTTTGTGCCGCCACCCATAAATCACCATACAAGGTGATTTGTTGATCTTTGATCTTGAAGAATTGGTGATTGATCGTGTTTGTTCTTCGTTCTCTTGATCCACGAATTCGGTAAAAACCTTTTAAACCTTTTCTTTTAATTTAATCTTTTATTAATTATGAACATGTGATGTTTTTTTATAAAAACATAATAATTAATCATAGATCTAACATGTTTTGATGATTAATTAAATGAAAGGGTCATTTTAAGGGGTGTTTTGTTTTGGCCGCAGGCTGCAACCGACCCCGAGGGGGTTTCGGTTTGCCAAGCCGACCACCACCAAGACCATATGGTCTTGGTTGGTGCGTGTGGGTCCCACGGCAGCAAAGGGAACACGGGGTACCCTGAGTTGGTTCGGGGTACGGTGTCGATTCATGTCCGGTTCATGTTTTCTAGCCTAGATCCGGTTCATGGGTTATGTTAGTTTTTTTATGTTATGAACTTATGTTAAAATTAAATTAATAAAAGATGTGATTAATTTAATAACATGACTTAGGTTATTTAATTATTAATGAACATGAAATTATTTTAACCTAAGTATTTATATATTTAAGATTTATGATTAATTAATTATTTTAAAACCATAGATATAATTAATTAATTAACATGACTTAGGTTATATTATTAATATATAATAATACATATTTTAACCTAAGTATTTAACTTATTTAATTAAAAACATGTTATACTTTAATTAAATATTATAACCTATAGTTTAACTAAATTACATGAAATAATTATTAAACTATACATTATACCATATGACTTAGAAAATAATCATGAAAAACACTTAGGCTTATGTACTTAGCTTATTTAACAAGCTTATTTCTAATTATGGAAACTTTCTATTTTTAGAAACTTAATTAAATAAGGCAGCTAATCTATTTATGGAAACCAACTATTTTTAGAAACTTATTTATTTAAGGCAGCTAATCTGTTTATGGAAACTTATTTAATTAAGGCAGCAAATCTATTTATGGAAACTTTCTATTTTTAGAAACTTATCTATTTTAAGCAGTAAATCTATTTTTGAAAACTTTCTATTTTTGGAAACTTTCTATTTCTGGTAACTTTCTATTTTTGGAAACTTTCTATTTTTGGAAACTTTCTATTTTTGGAAAATTTATATTTTTGGAAACTTTCTATTTTAGGAAACCTGCTATTTTTGGAAAGTTACTTATTATTACACAGTAAGTATAATAACACATGAGATACCAGAAATGCTTAATCAGATTAAACAAGATATAAGATAAAACACAGTTTAAGGCTTAGAAACAGTAAAACATGGTAAGAACACATAAAATAAGCTAAGACATGACATAAAACCAGCTATGTATTTAGTAAGCAGATACTTATTCATGTACGTATTTATGTAGCACTAGTGATTCAGAAGTAGGATTCTCGCAGTTCGTCTTTCTCGTTCACTGGACATAAGGTACGGATTCCCGTCCTTTCAGTATGGACAATCTTTCCTTATTAGGATTCCCCGTATGCAGCCAACTGTTTTCCCGTAGTATAAGTTATGTGTTTGATTGCTTATGTTTAATTAAGATTACCTATAGCCATATACATGCATGACCAGTTTCACCTAGTTATGGAGGTACCATAACCATAACATTAGAGGCACTGATGTTATGACTTCACCACGGCGGAGTGATTGCTCGTAGCGTCCCTTCAGCTTTTGGCCATTTATTTATATTTATCATGTGGGGCGTATGGGTGCATCCTAGTTACATGTTTTTATTCAGGATTACATGGTGAATGTGGTGTGTGCCTTGCATCCTTCACAAGGAGCTGATCCCTCCTACCCATAAACCAGTATATTAAATTAGAGGCAGCCCCTCTAATTTGCATGATGAGGTCACCCCTCCAATTATTCATGCACGGTGGATTTTCATGACCTATATTGGCTAATGGTAAAATATGACAAACAGGTTTTTATAAGATAAACATAAGACTCTCAAACTATAAAGCCAGTTTTATTAATACTTAACCAGGTTACTCGGGACTTAGTTGTTCTTCCGCTGTTATTATGTTATATGCTTATTCTATTCATGCTTTATTGTACAGCCGTGCACTGAGCGTATTGCTCAGCCGTTTTCCTTTTCTATGTTTCCAAAACGGCAGGTACTCAGGGACGCTCGTAGACACTAAGAGTACGTGCATATGGACTGGAAGCTGTCTAGCCTTCTTTACATTATGCATTTCCTTTCTTTTGATACTTATGCTTTGGACATTGTTTAGTCATTTCCTTTATTATACTATGTTTGTGTGTGATGAGCTTTACTTTTGGACTACCGATGTTTGATTCCGGTATTTTACTTTTTATGGTCAAGTAATGTTTAGACATTTTACCTTGTATGCTTTGATGACACGCCATAATTACTGTGATATTTCCATTTCCAAAATGGGGGGTTACAATTATGGTATCAGAGCCAAGGCTTCGACCTGTAGGCTCTCAAATATGACCTGTGATTAGTGGGTAGTCACTACGGTCTTCCTAGAACTGACAGTTGTTTTCATGCATTCATCATTTTTAAGCATACATATACATGTCATTGTTGCACGGTTTTTGACTAAGTAATGGTTGGTACAGGACTGGCCCTATTTAGTCGCATGTGTTTTATCGAAACTTTTAGATTTGGGATCGACCCATAGGCGTCCCCTCGCTATGTCTTTTGTTTTGGGTGAACTGACCAGAGGCTTTCACTCTCGCGCATACAAAAGTTTTCATAAAACTGCATCATGCATTCATACAAATATTTTCTTGCATAAAATTTTTCTCGTGAAATTTTTAGTATAAATTTTTTCATATATATATATTATATTTTATGTTTTGAACTGTTTAATCATATGTTTTATGTTATACTGTCAGATGGTTCTCACACGCGAACAGGAGCAGCTCAATGCTGCAATTCAGGCTGCCATGCAAGCCTTGCTTCCTCAACTGAGGAATGACATCCGTGCTGAAGTTCAAGCTGCCAACAATCAGCAACACAATCAACCACCTCCTCCTCATCCAGTGACTTTAGCAGTATGGCTGGAGAGATTCAACAAGCTCTGCCCTCGAGCTTTTGAAAAGACAGATAGCCCCAGCGATGCTGAAAGCTGGTTGGCTCACATCGAGAAGATTTTCAACGCTATGAGCTGTGACCCCGCATACAAGGCGAGGTTGGCATGCTACCGGTTCGAAGGCGATGTACTCAACTGGTGGTTAGCATTGATGCAATCTGAAGGTGGTGATGAGTGGCTTGCTGGTTTGACTTGGGCTCAGTTCAAGGACAGGGTGATGGAGCAGTTCTTTCCCAAGGCTGAGCAGGACAAGCTCAAGAGAGAGTACCATGGGATGACAGAGAGCTGGGGAGAATAGCAACGAGTTTATGCAGCGCTTTCTTCGCTTGGCTGGTTTCCTTGGTGCGGCAGCAGGTACTCCTGAAGAGCAGGCACATCACTTCAGATGGGCTCTTCGCACATCGGTCGCAAACAATCTGGTGTGTGCTACGTTCAACACTGTAGCACAAGTGGCCGATGCAGCACGAAAACTGGAGATGCTGCAGGAGAGGGATGAGTTCGGGGAAGCTGAAAGACCCGACAATAGGTAAACATTCGTATTCAAGCGGTGACCAATCCATATAATTTCCATATGTCAATTATTCATCTCTTTAAATGTATCTTCCAGGCAGAAAACTGGGGACCGGTCTCACCCGGCTACTCAGCAGCAGCCTCATCAGCCCAAGGGAAACGGTCAGACTAACGACCGTTCTGCTACGGATAGGCGTGGCGGTAATGACAATTACCGTAACAACTCCGGGCACTCCAACAACAGCAGGTCCTAATACTTACAAAATTCCTTATGTTTTATGTCATAACTCATATTCTGACACTTTAGCAAACTTCTACCAGGAACCATGGAAACGGTAGGGACCAGAACCAGAGAGGTTCGCAGCCTAGCCGTCCAGCTATCACTGGTATTCAATCTAACGATTATCCGCTTTGTCTTTTGTACCCAATCACCATGTCTTATGTAAAATGTTTTATCAGGTCCTCAGCCAGCCAGAGCACCTGCTGGAGGATACACTCATCCTCATTGCTCTACTTGCCATCGTAGGCACCCAGGACCATGTCGCCGTAATACTGATGCGTGCTTCAAGTGTGGTCTTCCTGGCCATATTATGAAGGATTGTCGTAGGGGCGAGATGGAGGGTACATCGGGACATGCTGATACCAAGCCGCCTCCTACTGCCGGGCGTGTCTACACGACATCTCGAGACCAGGCCAACAAGTCTACATGTACCATCACTGGAATCTTGTATATGTATGGTCGCGCTGCATGTGTTCTTTTTGATACGGGTGCTACTCACTCGGTTATTTCTACTGCTTATGCTAAGAACATTAGGATGCCTCCCTTGCCACTAGAAAATAGGCTTACTATTTCCACGCCTTTGAGGGACTCTATATTAATCACCCATGTATACAAGAGTCTTCCCTTAGAATTTGATGATAAGGTTCGACCTGTCGACGCACTTCCGTTGGACATGAATGACTTCGACATGATTTTAGGCATGGATTGGCTATCCAAGTATCATGCTACCATAGACTGCCATCCATATAGAGTTATCTTCGGTGATGTCAATGCACCAGAGTACATTCATAATGGGTTCATACCCGGAAGGTCTGTACAAGTCATATCCACCCTGCAAGCGCGTGCACTACTGTCACATGGCTGCGAGGGTTATCTAGCTACGGTTCACGACATGGATGCTGAATCTCCATCGATTCAGGATCAACCAATAGTGTCGGAATTCCAAGATGTGTTTCCAGCAGAACTTCCGGGCATACCACCTGCACGAGAAGTGGAATTCAGTATCGAGCTGGTTCCAGGAGCTGAACCAATCTCCAAGGCTCCTTATCGCATGGCTCCCATAGAGCTGAAGGAGCTGAAGGATCAACTGCAAGAACTTCTTGAACGAGGTTTCATTCGACCGAGCGCATCTCCATGGGGCGCAACGGTCTTGTTTGTTAAGAAGAAGGACGGCAGTATGCGTCTTTGCATAGACTATCGCGAGCTCAACAAGATTACCATTCGAAATAGGTATCCACTACCATGCATTGACGATCTGTTTGACCAACTCCAAGGGGCCAAACACTTCTCCAAGATCGATCTTAGGTCAGGCTATCATCAGCTACCGGTCAAGGAGTAGGACATCGCTAAGACTGCCTTTCGTACTCGTTATGGCCACTACGAGTTTGTAGTTATGCCATTTGGCCTGACAAATGCTCCAGAAGTGTTCATGGATTTGATGAACAAAATCTTCCATGAATTTCTGGAAAAGTTCGTCATTGTCTTCATCGATGACATCCTGATTTTCTCAAAGTCCAAGGAGGAACACGAAGACCATCTTCGTACAGTACTACAGATTCTTCGCCAGAAGCAGCTGTATGCTAAATTCTCCAAGTGTGAGTTCTGGTTAGACAAGGTGGCATTCTTAGGTCACATTGTATCAGCAGAAGGAATCACTATGGATCCAGAAAAGGTTGAGGCCATTACTAAGTGGCCAAGGCCGACATCAGCGACGGAAGTCCGCAGTTTCTTAGGCTTAGCTGGCTATTACCGTAGGTTCGTGGAGAACTTTTCCCGCCTAGCACTACCATTGACCAAACTGATGCGGAAAGGGGAGAAATTCGTCTGGACTGAAGATCGAGAGAAGAGCTTTGAAGACCTGAAGCAGAAGCTAGTATCTGCACCTATTCTTACTCTACCATCTGGTACGGGTGGATTTCAGATCTACAGCGATGCATCGGGGAAGGGACTTGGCTGTGTTCTCATGCAACATGGGAAAGTGATCGCGTACGCTTCACGGCAGCTTAAGCCTTATGAAGAAAATTACCCCACGCACGATCTGGAACTTGCCGCAGTCGTGTTTGCATTGAAGATATGGAGACACTACTTATATGGAGAGTCATGTGACATTTTCACGGACCACAAGAGCTTGAAGTATATCTTCACTCATCGTGAATTGAACATGAGGCAGAGTAGATGGTTAGAGCTGTTGAAGGACTATGACATTAATCTACAGTATCATCCCAGAAAGGCAAATGTAGTAGCAGATGCTCTTAGCAGGAAGTCCGGAATGATCGACGACATTAAAATCAAAGAGGAAATCATCAGAGACTTGGAGCGACTAGACATCGAGATCATGGTACGTGGACAGCACGGTTACTGGGCTAATCTTAGAGTAGAACCCGAGTTACTATCTAAGATCAAGGAAGCTCAGAAGGATGACGGAGAAATCTGGGCGATAGTACAGAATTTGGAGAAGCAGACAGAATTCAGAGTAGATGCAGATGGTATCGTATGGCAGGGCACTAGACTTTGTGTTCCTGATGACCAAGAACTCCGGGAAGCTTTGTTAGCTGAAGCTCATAGCGCCCCATTCTCGATACATCCTGGTTCGACTAAGATGTACCATGACATCAAGCAGTACTTTTGGTGGAATGGTATGAAACAGGATGTGGCCACTTACGTCTCCAAATGTCTTACCTGCCAGCAAGTTAAGATCGAGCATCAGCGATCTGGCGGTCTCCTTCAACCGTTAGATATTCCAGACTGGAAGTGGGACAAAATCACCATGGATTTTGTTACCGGTCTTCCGCCTACCAAAAGGAAGCACGATGCAATTTGGGTTATCGTTGATCGACTTACCAAATCAGCTCATTTCTTACCGATCCGCAAGGAAGATCCGGTAAGTAAACTCGCAGATACGTATAGACGAGAGATCATGAGACTCCACGGTGCACCATCCAGCATCGTCTCAGACAGAGATCCTCGATTCACTTCGCGCTTTTTGAAAAGTCTGCAGAAAGCTTGGGGTACACAACTTAAGCTGAGCACGGCTTTTCATCCTCAAACGGACGGACAGTCGGAGCGAACCATTCAGACATTGGAAGATATGTTGAGGTCATGTGCGTTGGAATGGACGGGTGATTGGGACGAATACATCTGTTTGGTGGAGTTTGCATACAACAACAGCTGGCACGCAAGCATTAAATGTGCTCCATTTGAGATGTTGTATGGCAGAAAGTGTCGCGCCCCAATCTGCTGGGATCAGGTTGGCGAGCGAACACTCGAAGGACCGGAAATCATAGAGATGACAAATGAGAAGATCGCAGTAGCTAAGCAGAAAATTCAGGAGGCACAGTCACGTCAGAAGAGTTACGCCGATAAGCATCGTAGGGAATTACACTTTAACGTAGGAGATCACGTCTTCCTTAAGGTTTCGCCAGCACGTGGTGTTAGACGCTTCGGGATTAAAGGGAAGCTTAGTCCTCGTTTCATCGGACCGTTTGATATCATTGAACGAGTCGGTGAAGTATCTTACCGATTGGCGTTACCTCCGCAGCTTTCGCATATGCACAATGTGTTTCATGTGTCCTTACTCAGAGGGTACCAGTATCATCCCCTTCACATGGTTCAGTATCCACTAGAACAGATACGTGAAGATCTCACTTTTATAGAAGAACCCGAACGAGTTCTTGACAGACAAGAACGAGTCATGAGAAAGAAGACGATTCCATTCGTCAAAATTCTATGGAGGGATCATACCGAGCGGGAAGCCACTTGGGAAACGGAGGAGTCTATCCGGGCTTCTTACCCTCATTTCATATTTTGAATTCGGGTATGTTCTTCTTTTCCAGTTTACTTTATCTATAATTCGGGGACGAATTATTCTTTTTAGGGGGGAAGAGTTGTAAAACCCGCATGCTTTTACCATGCATAGTACCCTTAGGATCGTACGTACTAGTTAAAACTTTCCTAATATAGCATGGTTACGATTACGTGTTAGGAGTTTACGTATTACGTACGTGTTAGAACACGATAAGTATTTTATATGCACGATCACGTAATAATTATTTAACAATAATTAATCACGAACATGCGATCATGAAATCATGAACGTAATTAAAACACGAACTATTATTAATTACGTATATATATTTATTACGAGCGTAATTAAATATATTAGATCACGGTATTTACGTAACGAGAACATTTAAAACACGAACTTAAATAATCACAAACGAGTAACTAAATAACGAGACACGGAAAAAGGTACGGGAACCCATGTGGGGTCCCTACCCGCGGCCAAACAAGGGCAATGGGCCAAGCCCATTGTCAAATTTTACTAAAGGGGGTTATGTTTATTTTTCACTACACAAATTAAGTTACAGAAGATTTTTAAGAAAAACCTAAAAACCCTCTTCCTCCTTCTCTTTGTGCCGCCACCCATAAATCACCATACAAGGTGATTTGTTGATCTTTGATCTTGAAGAATTTGTGATTGATCGTGTTTGTTCTTCGTTCTCTTGATCCACGAATTCGGTAAAAACCTTTTAAACCTTTTCTTTAATTTAATCTTTTATTAATTATGAACATTTATAAAAACATAATAATTAATCATAGATCTAACATGTTTTGATGATTAATTAAATGAAAGGGTCGTTTTAAGGGGTGTTTTGTTTTGGCCGCAGGCTGCAACCGACCCCGAGGGGGTTTCGGTTTGCCAAGCCGACCACCACCAAGACCATATGGTCTTGGTTGGTGCGTGTGGGTCCCACGGAAGCAAGGGGAACACGGGGTACCCCGAGTTAGTTCGGGGTACGGTGTCGATTCATGTCCGGTTCATGTTTTCTAGCCTAGATTCGGTTCATGGCTTATGTTAGTTTTTTTTATGTTATGAACTTATGTTAAAATTAAATTAATAAAAGATGTGATTAATTTAATAACATGACTTAGGTTATTTAATTATTAATGAACATGAAATTATTTTAACCTAAGTATTTATATATTTAAGATTTATGATTAATTAATTATTTTAAAACCATGGATATAATTAATTAAGTAACATGACTTAGGTTATATTATTAATATATAATAATATATATTTTAACCTAAGTATTTAACTTATTTAATTAAAAACATGTTATACTTTAATTAAATATTATAACCTATAGTTTAATTAAATTACATGAAATAATTATTAAACTATACATTATACCATATGACTTAGAAAATAATCATGAAAAACACTTAGGCTTATGTACTTAGCTTATTTAAACAGCTTATTTCTAATTATGGAAACTTTCTATTTTTAGAAACTTAATTAAATAAGGCAGCTAATCTATTTATGGAAACCAGCTATTTTTAGAAACTTATTTATTTAAGGCAGCTAATCTATTTATGGAAACTTATTTAATTAAGGCAGCAAATCTATTTATGGAAACTTTCTATTTTTAGAAACTTATCTATTTTAAGCGGTAAATCTATTTTTGGAAACTTTCTATTTTTGGAAACTTTCTATTTGGTAACTTTCTATTTTTGGAAACTTTCTATTTTTGGAAACTTTCTATTTTTGGAAACTTTCTATTTTTAGAAACTTTCTATTTTAGGAAACCTGCTATTTTTGGAAAGTTACTTATTATTACACAGTAAGTATAATAACACATGAAATACAAGAAATGCTTAATCAGATTAAACAGGATATAAGATAAAACACAGTTTAAGGCTTAGAAACAGTAAAACATGGTAAGAACACATAAAATAAGCTAAGACATGACATAAAACCAGCTATGTATTTAGTAAGCAGATACTTATTCATGTACGTATTTATGTAGCACTAGTGATTCGGAAGTAGGATTCTCACAGTTCGTCTTTCTCGTTCACTGGACATAAGGTACGGATTCCCGTCCTTTCAGTATGGACATTCTTTCCTTATTAGGATTCCCCGTATGCAGCCAACTGTTTTCCCGTAGTATAAGTTATGTGTTTGATTGCTTATGTTTAATTAAGATTACCTATAGCCATATACATGCATGACCAATTTCACCTAGTTATGGAGGTACCATAACCATAACATTAGAGGCACTGATGTTATGACTTCACCACGGCGGAGTGATTGCTCGTGGCGTCCCTTCAGCTTTTGGCCATTTATTTATATTTATCATGTGGGGCGTATGGGTGCATCCTAGTTACATATTTTTATTCAGGATTACATGGTGAATGTGGTGTGTGCCTTGCATCCTTCACAAGGAGCTGATCCCTCCTACCCATAAACCAGTATATTAAATTAGAGGCAGCCCCTCTAATTTGCATGATGAGGTCACCCCTCCAATTATTCATGCACGGTGGATTTTCATGACCTATATTGGCTAATGGTAAATATGACAAACAGGTTTTTATAAGATAAACATAAGACTTTCAAACTATAAAACCAGTTTTATTAAGACTTAACCAGGTTACTCGGGACTTAGTTGTTCTTCCGCTGTTATTATGTTATATGCTTATTCTATTCATGCTTTATTGTACATCCGTGCACTGAGCGTATTGCTCAGCCGTTTTCCTTTTCTATGTTCCCAAAACGGCAGGTACTCAGGGACGCTCGTAGACACTAAGAGTACGTGCATATGGACTGGAAGCTGTCTAGCCTTCTTTACATTATGCATTTCCTTTCTTTTGATACTTATGCTTTGGACATTGTTTAGTCCTTTCCTTTATTATACTATGTTTGTGTGTGATGAGCTTTACTTTTGGACTACCGATGTTTGATTTCGGTATTTTCCTTTTTATGGTCAAGTAATGTTTAGACATTTTACCTTGTATGCTTTGATGACACGCCATAATTACTGTGATATTTCCATTTCCAAAATAGGGTGTTACATAAGAATTGACGTATTTACTTTGGTGAAGTGGGTGATGCCCAATCCTTCACGGATTCGAATTTTGCGGGGTCCACTTGAATTCCCTTGTTATCGATCACATGACCGAGGAAATGCACTTTAGGGATCCAAAAATCACACTTTGAGAATTTGACGCACAAATTTTCTTCCTTAAGTAATTTTAGTACTTGAGCAAGATGTTCTCCGTGCTCTTGCTCATTCTTGGAATAGATGAGTATGTCGTCGATAAACACGATCACGAACTTATCCAGATAAGGTCTGCACACTCGATTCATGAGGTCCATGAATATGGCTGGAGCGTTGGTCAGTCCAAATGGCATGACTTGAAATTCATAATGACTGTAGCGAGTTTTGAAAGCTGTTTTCGGTATGTCTTATTCTCTGACCCTCAACTGGTGATACCCGGATTGTAGGTCGATCTTGGAGTATACACTTGATCCTTGTAACTGATCAAATAGGTCGTCGATTCGTGGTAGTGGGTAACGATTTTTCACAGTCAACTTATTCAGTTCTCTGTAATCGATACACATTCGAAAAGATCCATCTTTCTTTTTGACAAAAAGCACTGGAGCTCCCCAAGGTGAGGAACTGGGTCTGATAAAACCTTTGTCTGACAGTTCTTGAAGTTGTTCAGCGAGTTCTTTCATCTCGGTTGGTGCTAATCGGTATGATGCTTTAGCTACAGGTGCAGCTCCTAGTATCAAGTCGATTTGAAATTCCACTTGACGAGTCGGAGGTAAACCAGGTAAGTCGTCTGGGAAAACTTCAGGATAATCACGAACAATTGGTACATCCTTGATTTGTTTCTTCTATGGTTCCTCTTCTTTTTCGGTTTTCGAAATATGTGCTAAAAAGATAGGGTATCCTTTTAGTATATACTTCTAGACTTTAGTGCATGAGATAACACTCAGTCTGGTGTCAGTTCTATCTGAATTTCCTTCTCCTCGGACAATTAGATTTTCTTTTCCCCATGGTATACGGACTAGCTTTTCATCGCACACAATGGTTGCGTGATATTTGGCTAACCAGTCCATACCAATGATGACGTCGAAACTACCCAAATTTACAGGTATCAAATGAATATCGTGATTTAGAAGATTTAAGGTACAACCTCTTAGAATAGTGTTAGTTTCAATGATTTTACCGTCTGCTAACTCGACTCTGTAACAGTCATCTAACGGTGTAGCTGTGATGTCTAGTAGGCTACTAAATTCTTTGGATATGAAACTCCTATCAGCTCCCGTATCAAATAAAATAGTTGCATAACAATTGTTTAGAAGAAACGTACCAGTAACCACATTGGAGTCGGGGTTGGTCTTGGTGTCTCCTATAACATAAACTCTAGACGGTGCTCCTCCTCTGTTCTCGTTCCTAACTGCTCGCTTTGGGAAATCAGGCTTGATGTGTCCGACTTCCCTGCAACAATAGCAACAAACTTCCCTACGAGCCATGCTACCGCTGCCAGTGTGCTGGCGGTTTCCCTGCTGTCCACTTCCGCGGAAGTTCTGACTGTTGCCATTGTGGGGCCTGTAGTTGGTACTGGAGTTGTTCCGGATGGCTGGAGCATAGGAGTTGCCATGTCCGGGTCTTCGGCATTCAGCAGTAGAGTAATGATGGAAGTTTCACTTGGAGCACTTTGGCTTGTTGCCTACATATGGAGGCAGTGCTGAGGAAACAACACTGCAGACCTGACCCAAGTTTTATCTCTTTGGTGGCTGGGCCTGGTGATGACTACGGTAGTTCTCCTCAACTTTTATCTTGTACTCTGACTGTCTAAGCACATGATCACGTCCCTGTTTGTTCATCAACTCCGTGGCAAATTCTATGGCACTCTCGACCGTAGTGGGTCGGGATGCGAGTACACTGCCATGAACAGAATCAGGAAGTCCACTGACGTACTTTTCTATCTTGTCCTTCACGTCAAGGAACATCCGAGTACACATTAAAGTTAGCTCCTGAAATCTCTGATTGTAAGTTGTGATGTCATGATTTGAGCATTTGAGGTTCCACAAGTCAATCTCTAGTTTCTTGATTTCACCACGAGGACAGTATTTCGTGGTAAGCCTTTCTTTATATGCATTCCAGGTCATCCCATAGGCTTCATCATGCCCAAGGGTAGCAACTAGAGGGTTTCACCAGGTGAGAGCATGTTCCAAGAGAGTACAGGTGGCAAATTTCACCTTGTTTTCTCCGGTACAATCACTAATGCGGAACACTGTCTCAGTCCTTTCGAACCATTGCATGAGTTCTACTACCCCTTCCTTGCCCTTGAAGTAACTGGGCTTGCATTTAAGGAAGTTGGGGTAGGTACACCCTCTGGCATTTCGATCTCTGGCATTTGAGTTTTGACTGTCGCCCTGGTTTCCGTTGGGGTGTGTTTCCCTGGCGGCTAGGGCATCAGCAATGCCTTGACTGATAAGCACTCTAAGTTGTGCTTCTGAAATAGTTGCTGAGGGAGTAGCGTCGGGATTCTGTCGAGTGACTCTTTGTGCCATTGTTCTATCATACACAAAGATGAGATTTATTAGTTGGTCAGTAGGATTATTATATTAAGCTGCATAAAAATGGGTATGCATAGAATTCACAACAAATTGGATAACCTGTCAAGAGTTCATAATAATATAAATTCAAACAAACAAGTAAGTGATAATATGTCAATACTGGTGAACATCACTATGATACAAATACAACCAATCTAAGACAGAGATACAATAATCCTGTCTGAGATAGTGGTACACATGTTTGTAGTACAACAAAAGATAACCTACCTACTAAGGTTAGATGCTACGATACGGATACAAGTACAAAAGATCTAAATCATGCGAGCTGAGATGCAACTCAATGCTTTCCATGACGTACAAAGAAATCTAGCCTATACTAGTATGGCTGTCTGCAGGTGCGGGTGATCCAGCTGGTGGTGTGGGTGCACGATCATCCTACATGCGAATCATCGCTCTCCTGGTCTCTCGGGAGAATCTCATGGTCTCGAGCAACTGGTGCTGGCGTGCAGTATCAGCACTCCAAAGAAGATCCGTCTCTGTACTGACTCCCTGGTGACGAAGATCTGCCAGGTCTATGAAAGTCCGAAAGGTATCCTCCTGCGTGAGGATGGCAGCCTGGGTCTCGTACGAGTGACCCTCCAGTGAAGCTAGGCGATAACGGAGGTAAGCAACCTCATCCAACAACCACTGTATGGTTCCCTGGGTCATACCCAAAGAACTCTGAATGGTTTGTGACTCACCAACCACATTCCAGTAGAGAGAACTAAATCTCTCCTTAAGTACGACGCGACCCTGCTGGTCCGCCTGTAGTAGGGCATGAATAAGTGCATTATCCTGCGCCTGTCGGGCCACAAGTGCGTCGACCTGTGCCTGTAAGGCGCCAAGACTAGCCTGTCCAGCTCTTGATCCCTCTCCTATCTCGAAGGTCGAGTCGGGAATAGAGTCACGCCTCCTCTTGCAAGGTGGCAAAGCACTGGTGGGGTAAGAGCGAAGTGTAGAAAGTGGTGGAAAAGGTGGTAAAGATGGTACAACCTGATCCATCTCCCTAGGAGGAGATGTAGGTACGACTAGCAGTGGTGAAGTATGAGATACAGTAGGTGGTGATGGGGTAGGAGAGTCCGAAAGTATAATGACTCCATCTGGCTGGTCATCTCTATGCAGGCCCAGCAAGTACGGATGTCGGCGATAATGGTGCGGTGGTAGGAGCTATGAACTCCTCGAAGGTAGTCACAATGGTAGGTGTCGTCATGATATCTGAAAATAGCATTTCAAAGTTGAGTAAGTTTTTAGCTTACACAATTCAAAAAGTTTTCAAAATGCATATGCGATGCGGTTTATGTCTTTTAACTATGCTCGTTAAAAGTATGAGTAGATACTTTGGTGATTTATTAACTCAAAGGTATTAAATCGGTGTGAGGTTAATTCACATAATATGCATGCTATATATGCTATATGCCTAATTTATAAAGGTTCCCCAAAATCAACTTTCTTTTTATTTCATTGATTTTAAAATTTCAGTTATAGTCCAGTTTAAAATCTTTATTATATTTTAAAAAATTTACTATCGATTTGGTTCTCTATAACTAGGCGCTCTGATACCATTTCTGTAACACCCCCATGATGGTCAAATGCAGCGGAATAGTAATTGGGGTGTTACTTGGGTGGATCGATAGCACACAGTATATAGAACAATGATTATAATAGTCATTTAAAACATATTACATGAATTAATTGTACACACTTAGTATCTTGTCTGTAAAACCACATTTATCATAAAACTGAAGTAAATATCCCATCCCGATGGTAAACATGATGCTTCCTATAATGCTGGAATCCAATGCATGAACCTACTTATTTTCCTGAGAAAACATATAGAGTAAAATGTGGGGGTCAACACGAGGTTGGTGAATTCATATGTTTAATTAAATAAATAAATTACTAATATGCCAAACACCACGATTATAGTAGGACAATCACAGCCCAATACTATAGTAGTTCCTACTGCCCTGTAATAGAAGATAGATAATGATGATCAGTACGCCCATTTGGGTCTATCCTGATGATGTTCCCTCAGTCCGACAATGAAATAAACCTGTTGCTTGGCCTAAGCGTTTCGTGATAGCAAGTCACGTAGGCCAGGTGTTGTCAATACCCGAATAGATCTATTCATACATTTCGCGCTACACTATTAACTATTACAGTCCACGAAAATGGGGCAAACAATAGGCAATAAATTGTTGTTGTTATCAGTGCATGTTTGCATATTTAAATATATATATAATTTTTGTATGTTTTCTCCCCCAGTTATAAAATAGTAAAGATGGGTCCATGAACTCACCTTAGTGGTACTGATGTAGGGATGATATCACTGAGTAAACTGACACAATATGATCACGAAGTGATGAAATTACCTCAAGTAATTTAAATGACTCAGTAGATGCAAAATAATGCATGATAAATGTATTGATGAAAATGCATGATCACGAATTAATAAATTGTTACAATAGATTACGTGTTTACAATGTGCTACCAAGCACTTATAATATATTTTTAGTTTCTAAAAATATATCTAGACTATTACACAAAGGGTTATAAATTAAATAGATGGGTTTTTATCTAATTTAAATAATTGTAAGAAATTAATATTCTTTAATTTTCTTAAGGCATTAAATATATTTAATGTGATTTGTCGGTTTATAAGATTTCGTAAATAAATCTTAATATTTATTTAATTATCTAAAATGACTTAATTTAGTTTTATTGATAAAATAATTTATTAATATCTTCAATTAAATAAATTTACACGTGGGTCCTCGTAGTATAATAACTTACAAAAATAACCTTTTAAAGTTTCGTCCGTTAAGTATGTTGCATCATTTGTCCTTGTCCGTTTTATTTATTTTTTTCACAAACGCCCCTAGGGCTTATAAAACTTTGGGGAGATGACAAAACACCCCCCCAAGTCTCGGAATATTTAATGTGGGATTAGGGTTTGTTTAAGTTTCCAAATTTGGAACAACTAGACCCTAATGTTTCGAAAGTATTTATTTGAAGCACAAAAAGTAACCTAGGGTTTGTAATAAGTTACCCAAATGACATATTTGGTCCTTTAAGTCTAGAAAATTCATATTAGTGTATTTAGGGCTTGCAACAAGTTTCAAAAGTGGCACTAATAGCCCTTGAAGTCTCAAAATGTTTAAAAGGGAAAGCTAGGGCTTATATTAAGTTCTAATAATGGCATAATTAGTCCTTATGGTTTTGTTTAGCTCACGGCTTCAATACAAACGCACCCTATACTTTCAAGATTGGCAGTTTTGGTCCTCTAACTTCTTAAAGGTCACCAAATATATTTATAAACTTTGTTAAGTTACATTTTAGACCCTAACTTTCACCAATTGGCTATAATGCACGAAAAGTCTCCAAAATCAAGTTTTGGGCTTGGTTGGCCCAATAGGGTCTCGGCTTGGATTTAATGGGCCTAATCGGCTTGTTTAGGTAACTAATAAATTTACTAGTGGTTTAGTTAATCTAAATTTACATTCTGGGCTTATGGGCTTAGGTTTTACTCGGCTTATAATTAAGTTTATGGGCTTATTTATTAGGCTTATATGTGAGTTATATGTCGCGGCTTATTTAATGTTCTTGGGGCTTATATGAGCTAGCTGATACAAGTTTTCTAGGTCTCGACTTATATAAGGTATTAGGGATTAAATGACTAGCTTATATAGATCTATACTTATATGATTTATGGGCTTATATAGGCTACGGTTTATATGATTTATGGGCTTATATAGGCTATATGTTTCGTCTTATGAAATGTTTTATTGGCTTATAAGACTAGGTTAACTACCTAGGGCTCATACTAAGTTTTCTAAGCATGTTCTTACTAATCCCTAGTGTTTTGAAGCAAGAATGTCCATGAACACCATATAAGCCGTGGGCTTATATGTTGTTAATGACTTGTCTAAGATTATCTTACGTGTGCATGTACTCCTAGCCTCATTTCTATAGCTTTTACATGCATGACAAGTAAGAAGAGTAAGGAAAAGGTTTAGGGCGGTCTCACACTTACTTGTTTTAAGAGAACGTGGCAATGACTATGAACTAGGACTTTTAGGCGTTGAGCTCTTCTTAGACGTGACCTAGGATGATCTTGGTTGGCCTTGAATGCTAAAATATCTTGTATAACTTGCACTAAATGCTTGAGAAGACCATGAGAATGTAGAAGTAAATGCTTGATTTTGTCTAGGCGTTTTGTTGAGGGGATATCCGAATATGGATGTGTAAGTGGTAAATGAAGTCTAAGTGTTTAGCTAAATATCAAGTTGGGGATTGTATGTGTGGCTTAGGGGTTTGCCACGGCAAGCGAGAGATGTGTAAGATATGACTTGATCTTCATGGTACACTTAGGTACTAGGCTTTAATTACCAAGTTTGTACATTGCCCCTAAGTATTACTTCTAGCCGTCACATATTTAACAAGCCAAGGGGAAAAAATGTGACTTGCATAGTATTAGCAATTAAAGGGAGTGTTATACATTGTCTTGACTTGTGTGGTGTGGTTCATTCACACGTTTAAGGGGAAGGAGAGTGTGTTAGGTGTCCTCTTGCTATAGTTTACATATATAAGTCTAAATATAGTTAGTACATTCCTTAAATGCCAAAAGATGTACATGGGGTCTTGGTTTTGGTATATAGTCGGCGGTTTTGGCTTAGTCAAAAGGGAAAGAGTGAGCTACAATAGTGTATGGTTTAATGAAGTGTGTTGTACAAAGTCTAGAAAGTCAAATGTATATTTGGTAAAGGTTTTAGGTATGCAATGTTGTACATGTTGTATAAATTCGGCTAGTTAATGAGTGTAAGGTAGTTTTATGTTTAAATTTAGTGTCTAAGTATAGTTACTAGGTGTTTAGGTATAGTATTGTATGAGTAGGTTTAAGTCTAGGTCGATTTTGGTTAAGTTTGGGATCCTTGGTGAAAGTATGGTCATAATTAAATGAGAATATAATTTACTTTATAAAAAGCAAAACAACGTAGTTTAAATAAGTTAGAATGGTTATATGTAATGTTTAATAATAAAAACAATTGATGTCGTGACGTAATGTCATTCATGAAGTGAGAAAGATATATATATATATATATATATATATATATATATATATATATATATATATATATATATATATATATATATATATATATATATATATATATATATATATATATATATATATATATATATTAAAGCTTAAAATTGTTCTTAGGTAAATGTTATTAATTGTGATCATGAGTTTAGATTTTTATAAATCACTATGATGAATGCTTATGATCATAAGTTCCGGTGACTTAAATATCGCAAAAGAAGTGATTGTTTACTGTCCCGCATGCTCACATAATGTAGTCATACAAATGTGGCTGTGTCCTTATGATTAAATACTCAGAATCATAATGTAATGCTATGTGATCAAATGTTTCCATGTTCTGATGATTAAAATAATGTATGCTCATGTATGATGCATATGATTGCTCAAAAGTTTTCATGCAAAGGTGGTAATATATACAAATATCATGAGGTGACGTGTACAATGATGACATAGTCAAAACCTAAAATTTACAGGTTTTACATTATAGGTGAGCAATGGTAGTTCAAAATCACAAGGTAAGCACCAAAAGCAACCACATAACACACCACAATCACAACTAAGAGCAGCCTAGATTAACAAAGTAGAAAAATTAAAGGCTTAAAACTAACAGTGGCAAGCATATAAGACTAACAGTGGCAACAGTTTACAACTATTCTAAAGCTAGATGCACAAAAACCAGTTTTGGACTTAGGCTACAGTCAACAAAAAGCCGTGAAAACCTAAAATTACCAAAAACAAATGAAATACTACCCTTAAACTATCAACATACAAATTTTCAAAAGCTAAAACCTAGGAATGAGCAGATGGTGGTCTCTGATGTGTTTGGCCTATTTGGGCACAAATATTTGCACAAGAAAAGTTCACAAGGCATTCAATAACAAACACCACAACCTTACTCCTACCAGATATGCTTCAAAAATCAGACAACACTAATCTAATCATATCAGATAAATAAAAAATGGAAACCAGAAAAAAATTCAGAAAATCACAAAAACATGCAAACTTGATTTCTATGCTATCAAACTCAAACCAAGTGCACATATAACTAACAATAGGGATACCTAAAGTGTGCATGCCAAATGAATCTAGTCCTAGGTGTCAACTAGACCAAAACCAGTTCAGCCAAACACCCTTTAACTTAACAGATTGAAATAATTAACAAAGAACAATGAAATTTAAAGAGCATACAAACTTTAGTTAACCAAGAAACACAAAGGTACTCTAAATTAAACTAACATGAGCAAATAAAAATCAAGAATAAGCAGTCACAAGTTTAAGGTACATAAACACAATAAATAACAAAAAAACAAGTAAAGGGAGTTCAAAATGATACCACTCTTGACCTTATTCAGGCCAAGTTTAATATACTGATGCCACAAGCTTCACAAGCTATTCTGAGATTAGGAGCTTATGGATTAAGCTTATGATGTGGTTTCTTGTTGAGGTTCTACAACAGAACCAAGAAACAAAGAAAAAGACTACTAATATCTTCTAATTTGAGAATAACAAGAACAAAAACAAGCACACTCCAAGCTTAATAAGCAAAGTTATAAGCTCATTTGTCAAATGGCTTATAACTAGCTTATTAACCAGTAAGATAAGCTGGAAAATAAAATTGATTTTTCTGAAATTTAAACTTGGAATAAGAATCTTTGCAAATTGAAATGGTAACAACAGAAAGTAACAAGGCTTTATAAGCCTCACAAACAGTTGAGTTGTCAAGTCAAATGCTCATGATCGGCTTATAGAACTTTGGGTCCCAAAACTTAACAAATCCTTGAAATATTTTTGGTAGAACTGAAAATATAAATTTTGCAGAAAATAAAGGACGAATTTAAAAGGCAAATTACACTAAATGGAACACAAAAAGATTGCAAGGCCTTTGAAACACTTTAACTATTTATTAAAAAGGGTTTACAATATTTTTGGAACAAATAACTAATACTAACTGCCATGCCTTATATATTGGCTACAGGAAGCTACTAGAATGCATAAAGAGACTAAAAAACCCTAGATAATGGATTGCCAAATTTGCCTTTTGATGCCTTGAATATTCTTAAATGATCTGTTTTTTAATTTGGTCCAATGGCCTCATGTGATTGATGGTGATGTTTAATGTGTATGCCAGCTTGTAGAGTTGATCAATACCATCGAAATGATGTGGAGGACACGCCAAGAGATCTAATCCGTTGATATATCTGCCAAGTTTTATCCTCAAGTGAACTTTGGTGCAGGGCATCTCCTTGTGGGGTAGAAGATGGGTGATCTAGCTGTTGTAACCACGTGGGTGTGTTTATATTTTGTGTAATTATTGATCAGGAAAACCCAAAAAAAACCCTTTGGCTTAGTACTGATTTGGGATTTAGGGTTTAAATAAATAGGGTGTTGTTTGATCTGGTTGGATGGGTTAATGGGTGTCTAGCGCGTTTTAATTAATTAAATTAATTTAAAACGTGGGTTGGGTAAAAAGGGTGGTGATGGGTTATGGTCGGGTATGGTTTGGGTTGTTGGGTAAATGGTTTATATAAATGGGTGGTTGGGTTTGTTTTGGCCAAATTTACTCCCCTCATCTTTGATTAATTACAAAAAAACCCCTGGCTTTTGGTAACAAAAAAGGTGTTATATGTCCTTTGTTAATAAGTTTGTAAAATGGAAAACTTAGTCCTTGTAGTTTGTAACTAGGATGTTAAGGAATTAATTTGTAATTCTCTTAATCTTCAAGGGTCATTCTTGACAAGTATTGAAAAGTTTAAGTACCAATCTTGTAATTTTGAGATTTACAAGGGTATAAAGTGTAACTTTTCAATTCTTAAGGGACCAAACTTGTACATCTTCCAAACTTCAAGGTCTTTTTTTAGAAATTCAACATCCGGGTCTGGTTCTTTTGTGCGGCTTCGCTTCTTGTGTTCGTTTTTGCTTGTTTCTTATGATCTTTTGGTAAATTCACGATATCCGAGCCTGCAATCACACAATCAAGAAAACAAAGGGTTTTTGCATACTTTTTATGATATTTTTTGTATTTAAAGCCCGATTTTGGAGATGAGACTATGTATAATTAGAGTCTCATCATGCCTCAAGCTTACCATAGTATACCTACTCACTAGTGGGAAAAATCTAAAGACTTATGCATGATCATCACATACACGATACCCCAAAAAAATTTAAAATATGCCTAAAATTGACATAAAATATCAAAATATACTAAAGAAATTAGAAAGAAGTTACTCAAGTGGTAATTCTACTCCTATTTCTTATTTGCTTTATACAATGTCCCGATTGTACACTATGAAAAAATTCCCTAAGTATTGCTCCATGAATGAATATGAAAGTCGATTCCCAAAGTTAAATTCTTTCATTCAACCTTCGAAGCAATCTTCTCCCTAGAATTTGCATACAACTCCAAATGCATAACATGTACAACATATGAAACGAACAAACACACAAAAACCTAACTCATTTTCATAAGAATCACGATTGAATTTTGCATATGCAACAACTTATTTTCATAGTAAATAGGTTTTATTTTGATTTTTGTCATGAAATAATAATAAATAGTAATTAATACAAGAAATAAATAACTGGAAATAAATAATAGAGATAGAATTATAGGAGAAATGTCTTGGCCTAGTTACTTTATTGTTATCTAGTTGTGATTAGTGTTTTCATAGGTATTAAATTACCAACTTAAAAGATATGATATGTGCATGTTAAACATGGCTTGAACTGTTAACAATTACGGGTATGAATTCAAGTGAAGGAGCATATTACATAAATCACTTATAAATCATTGAATAAAAATAACCTAGAGTTTGTGCTTAACTATTTAGTGGTCATAATATTGGTAAACCTATTATTTCAATAGCATTTTCCCTATATCTTCTAAATCCCAACTACCGTTGGCACGACTATCCAAGTATGAAGTTAACATTGTTTGAACTACAACTACCCATATGACCTAATTAATCAAACCGTCCTACAAGGTTTCTTGCATATTTGAAGTACATAACTTATTAAAGGCGATGATCGGTAAACCCATACACTCAGAACAATATCCAACCTGTTTCTTGTAAGTTCCTTCCTGAAGTTACCAACGGCCAGTTCCTATACATTCATCATATAGGCCAAGGAAAATCTTTGAATAAGTTAAATACTACCAAACTACAATGGTATCATAACAAGTATAAGGATATCCTAAACACTTAAAGATTTAAACCAAGAAAACATCACAACATAAATAACAACATCATAACTAGGCCATCACTTAAGTGCTTAGCCACTCAACAGTAGCACAACAAGAAATCATAATGATAATAATCATAAAAATTATAAAGATCTTAAAAAGTTCTTAGAATGGAATGATTAAGTATATTAGTGCTAGAATACAAATTCTCCCTTCTAAAGGAACCTGGTCGAATTCAGACCTTTGGAACCATCCAAAATCGACCCTAAGACTACTGGCATATTAGTAAGAAGTGTGTGTCGAATTATAAAGAAAAGTACATATATTACTATTCGAACCACCTACGACTTATATGATATATGGTCTACGCCGTACAAACAAGAATATATAATGTCTTTCTTGAATCGATATACCTACGGTGTAGAGGGGACAAGGACCTATGCCCTAGGCCTTCATTAATTTTTCTTTCCTTTCTGGCCACGTAGGACATACGGTGTAGAGGGAACAAACACATACCCGGTAGGTGAACCTTCTTCACTTATCCTTGATCTTATCGCCTAATGTATATTGTCAGATATTAAACACATATGACGTAGCCCCTGTAGACAATCGTGTTGTCTACGCTGTAGGGCCTTCATATATGGAAATTCTGACATCGATTTATCTACGGCGTAGGTAGGAAACTATCTACGCCATAGATTCCTTTGAAAACTTGTGTTTGGCGCTATTCTTGTCAAGTTCCACCATTACCCTTGTCTTCTGTTACTTGCTTAATTTTACCTTCAACGCATAAAATACACGCATCTTTGCAATACTGGTTGTTACTTAGCCCTAAACTAACGAAAACTGAAGGGATATTATGATAAAAAGATATTTAAATATTTGATGTTATCAATCCTATTTCTCCTTCTCCAAATCGCCCAAAGGGTGGAACATAAAATTCTGTAGAGGGTCTTATTTATCCGAGAGCACCCGTTAATCCGAACCATCCTAGCAGCAATCTCAAGAATTATAAATGAGGGGAAAACAATGGGAGGATCAGTGTTCCACCAACTCTACAACTTTCACTAAACCATAAAGATTCGGGGATAGTTAACACACCAATGTTCAATTCTAAGATGAGATCACAAAAAGGGCACATAGTAGACAGTAAGGTAATGCCAGGATGAGAAAGGTTGGAACATGTAGGCAAGCGATTAAGAGAAGCCCGCCACAAGAAAATGATAACTTTACGAGGGATCCAACAATTCCAACGATAGTGATTATTGATGATGGAGTCACCCATAATCACGTTCTTGATTGATTTAACAAGCAACTTAACCTTAAATATTACCAAAACTATCACATGACGAAGACCACTTATTCGACTAATTCGAAGACAAGTTAGTGTTTCTATTCATATGGACGAGAGCCTCAAGATCGCTACAAGTCGTACCACAAGGGTAGAGACGACGCACCTAATTTACCGCCCCAAGTACTATTTGAAAAGAACCAACAAGTGCCACTTTGCAATATTTTTTATTTTCAAGAGCTTAGAGTCTGTAAAAGAAGTCCACGAGCCTAATGCCATTCATATACTACGAGTCCTTCCAAAATAAAGAATCATAACCCTTAGAAACTTGTAAGATGAAAGAATTATTTAAGGAGCTATCAATGTTACATATTTGAGACATGATCTTAAAATGACACACTAGGTTCTTCCAACCCCAAAGGCATTGGGAGATAGGGAGAAGCCACCACTATCCATATAGAATTCATTAATAACCAAGCGCCAAAGGGCATTTTTTTCACACAGGAAACGCCACTTTCATTTTTTAAGAATATAAGATTTTTAGCGCTACTTTCACCAATTTATGAAGAATACTACACCATTTGACCTGACTAATACCATTATGTGTATGTTTAAATCACCCCAAAATTGACGATAGAAGTGTCGAGCAAGGAAAAATAATATATGGGGGGACTAACAAACACATATTTGACAAGAGTAAGTCTAACGCCAATTAAGAGAGCTTTGGTCTTTAAAGAAAAGAGCTTATTTTAAAATCAGGCAATAACCTTATTCTAAACACGAATTAAACTCAACTTTTTACCAACATATTAAGCTCGATACTTTAATAGCTCAACATCATTATTATTGTACCTCTTATAACGCAAATTTAAGCCTATATCGACGTCACGTGACATCGTCATGCGCCATGACTATCATGAATGTTATCAAGTTTTTCTTCATGTGAATGAAAATTAAATAAACCAACGGGGTGAATATTTTATTTTATATTTACAAGAATATACGAGAAATTGCATTCTCTTTGTTTTTATGATATGAGAAGTTGATGTTGTAACACACATGTAACACTAAGGTTTTAAAAGGTGTTAGACTATATTTATTCACAACTTCTCTCGATCTAATTTTTTATTAAAATATTATTTTTCTTACTCCTCCACATATACAATCTATACATACAACCTTTTTATTATTTATTAACAACTCAACCCAACCTACTCAATAATATTATTTATTTTATAAAAATTATAAGTTAAATACAATTCACTTAATTAAAGTAAATAAAACAAAAAAATAGAAAACAAGAAATGCCCCAAATATAAAAGCTTATGTATATTGTGAATGCGCTGGGTCATTAGGCCAAATGGGTTACTTATAAAAACTTTAAAATTGCGTATTTATACCTAATGTTAGTATCTCAGTATCACGTTTTTTTATAAAGTCTCCTCCTTCAACACGCCTCCTTCTTTTTCTTCAACACTGCACCTAATCAAACCATGGTCATTATTACTTGTTTTTCAAAACAGTGATTATCAAGGTAACCGATTAATGATGATCATCAATCGATTAATGATAATTGTTGTTTTGTTTTCTGTTAAAAGATGGATTCATGGTAGATACATGATGGAGATGGATGTATCTGAGTCAATATCTTTTCATTTTTATACTTTATAATTATTTATGATATGGTTAGTCATTCTAAACATGACATGTGGCAAGATTGGACAATATATTTGAGGGTCACTAACCGAACGGGTCGTGACCATTTTTTCTCCAAGTTGTGTACTTTTTAAGATTAAATTATTATTTTTTGTCCTTTACTGCTCCAACCGGTTGGAGCCGATTGCTAATAAACATAGCATTAAAAGCCATTATTTTAACTTCTCTGTGAATTATTTAGATAATAATCTTTTCGGTAAGTAAAGATGAAAAAGTAGTAGTGTGTTTTTGTTGTTGTATCACATGCTTTTGAGTGACGTTCAAGTAGGAGTAGGTATTGTTCGAGAACTAGGTCATTGTTTGTTGCAGAACTCAATGCTTAATTGTTTTTGTTGCTTTTGCTATAGTTAATAATTTTGAGCCATTCAAAAGGAAAAAAGATACACTAACCTTACCCTCTTATTAGAGATGAAAATAATATATTTCTAGCTTATTAGGCACGAGCCATTTTTGATTACATAACATATACAAGACTTTGCATAAGACTCTCTGGAGTCTGGACTCTGGAAAGCCACTAAACTTCCATTATCCGGATCATAACATCTCAAACCCGTGCGGTACATCAACCCCCACGAGGTTTTATATCTTTAATTTAAGCTAACATTAAAAACTATTTAAACCTCAATCCAAACTAGACACACCACAAAAAACTTCCTACCACGTAAAGTATGACGCCTCACCATTTCCATACTTCGTACACCACCGATACTACAACTCGACAGTCTTAAAATCGCCAACCAAAGCTATCCATTGTAGTCACTTTTGAGTGAATGAATTTCCCGTGTGTGCTTACGTCGTACATTTGCACGTACTGTGGATAAAATGACTACAAAGCTTCTCAAACATCAAATAAGTTGATTATCATGCGACTGAAAATGTCTAAGTATGTCCCAAAAATATATGATTCAGGCACTACAAAGTTTATGACATTTTTTTACTAAATTAAATGTGGTAAGAGAAAGCAATAAGAGGAGAAGGGGGGAGGGGTAAAAGTATTTTCTATCAATTTGTATTGAAAAGAGTCACCAAAAGTTATTTTTATCAACTCCTACTCTTAAGAAAAAGAGTAAGCAATAGAGGGAAGCACTAAGAGTATATTCCTACTTAAAAAGAGTAAGCAAAAGTATAAAACTTTTAATAACTCTTTTTAAGTAGGTAAAAAAGTAAGCAAAAGTTGTGGGTTTCTTTTGCTTACTTTTATATTCACTGTATAAATGAAAAATTATAATAACTTATATAATTGTAAATCTTATTAAACCAACTGAGCTAGCTCAGTTGACCACCAAGGGTAACCTTGGGGAGGTTTTCTTGGAGAGGTCTCGAGTTTGAGTCTCACTAAGAGCCTTCAGGGGCCCGAATAAATAGCAGGAGTGGAGTTTATCCCCTAAAGAGAAGGTTCGAGGCTTGCATACTACCTAATTGGATGTCACTGTAAGCTCGAATCACTAACTACTAACTCGTCGTTCAAAAAAAAATTGTAAATCTTATTAGTAAGCAAAACTTTTAATAATTAAATTTCATTTATTTTGTAGTGAGAGAAGTGTTATACGGTATCAATTTCTTTGCACTAATTAATCAAAAATATTCAAATGGAAATGAACACAAAAGTTGCTATTATCAAACGAAGTTCTCTTTAACATCTATGGGCGATTTTCCAAACCTTATCATCACCTCAATCTATTAGTAGCTATCTCCATGGCAGATTTTTCTCCTATATTTCTAATCCATCCCGTATTATCCTTCCTACCACCAAGCTGATTTGTTTCAATCTCTCCATTATCAATTTTACCTTCTATCCTTAGTTTAGGCTCCCCTAATCAATTCCTTATGCGTTTTTCCTTCATATTGCTGGTTTAATTAGAGCCGATTTGAGTTGGGTCTTGTTTATTTCTTATTCGAAGGGTGTTGGGTTTTATTTTGTTGGTTTTTATTTGTCTTTTTCTTGTTGTTGGTGAATTAATATTACTGGTTGGGGTTCTTTATATAGGGGTATTGTTGCTCGAGATTGTTGTTGGTAGTTGATGGTTGATGTTTTGGGTTTGTAATTTGATGTGGGTTTGAGAGATGGAAGTGTTGAATTTGAAGGGTACTGTTGATCCTAATGTGAGTAATGGGACTATTCCTAATAGTTCTACGGCTTTCAAGTCTATTCTCAGACCAGCGGGATCTTCATATGTAGGTGATCCGCCTTGTAGGGTACCTGTTCGTCTTAATCCTGTTAGTGGGAATCTCGAGGGGAATAAGGCTGGTGCTAATTATTTATTTGTTGATATTTTGAAAAGTGCTAGACCATGCAAGAAAATGGTGAAGATTTCAGAGCTTAAGATGAAGAAACTGTTGTAGGAGCGAGGGTAGTGTTACCTATGCAGTCTATGAACGAGGTTACCACATGCTTTGAGAACATGCTGTACGGATATTTCATAGGTAAACGTCTTGCTTTTCCTTTGGTGGAGAATTATGTGCAGAATACCTGGGCAAAATTTGGGCTGGAAAGAGTTGTGCTTAGGAATGAATTCTTTTTCTTCCAATTTGCTTCTCGGGGAAGGTATGGAGAAGGTGATAGAAAATAGACCGTGGTTGATCCGTTTAGTTCCTTTGATTTTGAATGTATGGACACCAAATACACCATTGAAAAAATATGAAATTAAGGTAGCTCCTATTTGGGTAAAACTTCACAACATTCCCATTGTTGCATATTCAGAAATAGGGTTGAGCCTTATTACGATGCAGTTGGGTCGTCCTATCATGTTATATTCACATACGAGCAGTATGTGTTTGAACCCATGGGGAAAGAGTACGCATGCTCGTGCTCTTGTGGATATGTCTACTGAAAATGAATTGCTTGATTCCGTTGTGATTGTTATTCCCTATGCTAATGGAATTGGTCATTCTTTGGAGACTATTGAAGTCGAATACGAATGGCAACCACCAAGATGTGATGTATGTAAAATTTTTGACCACCATAGTGACCACTGCCCTAAGAAGCCAAAGGAGGTTTCGGTTAGTCAAGAGATTGATGATGGTAATGAGGGGTTTGTGGAGGTTAAAAAGAAAAAAGATAAGCCCCAGGGTGTTAATAGACAACCTGGTAAATCGAAGCAAATAGCAGGTCTAAGGTTGTCCAAACCTGGGGTTAATTACTACTATCGGAGCGTGGAGAAGGGGGAATCCTATAAGGCAATAAATAATAGGAAGGCTACTGGAAAACAAGTTGTTTCTCAGCCTAAACCGAAGAAGACTATTACACCTCCTAAGAGTGTTGCTAATACTGTTGAGGCTGTTGGCGTTTCTAATTCTTTTAACACTTTAGATGAGGATGATTCTAGGGTAGGAGAGGACGAGAATCCAAGGAAGAAAGACAAGGGAGGTGCTAATGTTTATGTTGTCAACGAGAGTGACAGTGAGGAGGTGGACTAGGAGATCATTTTAGAAGAACCGCGAACTACGGATGATTCTACACTTAATACAGGGGCAAGCACTCCTGATGTTAACGGTTCCTCATGATTAACGTGGCCTCTTGGAATATTAGGGGGCTGAACCTTTCCCCCAAGCAGAATGAGGTTCGGCAAATTATGTCTGAGAATAATTTATCTGTTTGTGCTATTTTGGAGTCACATGTTGCTACTTCCAGACTGGACTTCTTATGTGCTAGGGTTTTTAGGCATTAGAACTGGACTTCAAATGGGTCTTTGTGTGACAAAGGAACCCGGATTATTTTAGGTTAGAATGCAAATATGGTGGATGTTAATGTTATTGCTCAGGATGATCAGGCCATGCATGCTCGTGTTTGGATTTGTGCTAAGAAAAAAGAGCTATTTTGCTCTTTTATTTATGCTCATAATCAGTATACTCATAGGCGTGCCTTATGGGAAAACTTGGGTATGCATTTGCAATATATTCGAAACAGGCCTTGGTGTTTACTAGGAGATTTCAGTGTTGCCCATAATCTAGAAGACATGTCTTCTGGTTCTTCTTATATTGATATTTCTATGAGGGAATTTAAAGACTGCGTAGAGAATATTGAGGTTTTGGATGTCCCTCGTTCGGGTCTGAATTTTACCTGGAATCAAAAGCCTAAAGGAGATAATGGTGTGCTTAATAAGCTGGATCGTGTGATGGCGAACCTGGAGTTTTGTGATAAGTTTGTGGGAGCGCATGCCTTATTTAAGCCTTACAGGATTTCAGATCATGCCCCGGTTGTGCTTCGTATTCCTACTCATTATTGTCATGCTCCCCGTCCTTTTAAGTTTGCTAATTTTGTGGTTCATCATGAGCGGTTTCTAGAGATTGTGAGTAGGGGCTGGTCTTCCCAGGTCAGCGGGTTTCTGATGTATTGTGTTGTTAAGAGGTTGAAAGGCTTAAAGAAACCCTTGAGGAAATTAACTTATGATCATGGCAATTTACATAAGAATGTAGCTCGGTTACGCACTGAAGTTGATCAGGTCCAACGTGATTTGGATCAGGACCGTTCTAACAGTGTCCTTCGGGAGGAGGATGTTGTCTATGTTAGGGCTTATCATGAGGCACTTATTACGGAAGAAAGGTTTTTAAAACATAAAGCAAAAATAGAATGGTTAAGAGTTGGAGACTGTAATTCGACTTATTTCCATAAAGTGGTTAAAGGTCGACAAAACAGAAGCCGTATTGATGTTGTTTATAATTCTGATGGGATGTTGTGTATTGATAACGAAGTTGCTACTGCTTTTACGTCTCACTATGAAGTGTTTCTTGGTATGGAAGCTGATACTCAGCCTCTTAACATTACAAATCTTTTTACTCGTAAATTGAGTCAAGAGGTTTCTGAGAAGATGGTTTGTGGTGTCTCGGCTGATGAGGTTAGGGGAGCTATGTTTTCGATGAGGAATGATAAGTCTCCCGGTCCGGATGGGTTCACGGCTGCGTTTTTTAAAGAGGCGTGGCATATTGTTGGGATGGATGTTACTAAAGCGGTGCAGGAATTCTTTGTTAATGGTAAGCTTCTCAAGGAGCTTAATCATACTATTATAGCGTTGATCCTGAAATTAGTGCTCCGTCTCGGTTTAATGACTATAGACCGGTATCGTGTTGTAACGTTCTATATAAATGTAGTAGCAAAATCATTGCTAATCGTATTAAGGAGAGTTTGAAGTTTCTTGTTAGCCCGAACCAATCGGCTTTTGTCCCGGGTAGAAGGATTTCGGACAATATTTTGTTAACTCAAGAGATTATGCACAATTACCATCTTGATCGTGGTGTCCCTCGTTGTGCGTTCAAGGTGGATATCCAAAAATCATATGATACGGTTGATTGGACTTTTCTAAAGACGGTTCTTGAGGAATTTGGCTTTCATCGTCGTATGTTTGATCGGATAATGGAATGTGTTTCATCGACTTCGTTTTCTTTGTCCATTAATGCTTCGCTGCATGGGTATTTTAAGGGTAAGCGTGGTCTTCGGCAAGGTGATCCAATATCGCCTTATCTATTTACCCTTATTATGGAGGTTCTTACTCTTATGCTTCATCGTCGGGTTAATGAATCAGAGCTGTTCACTTATCACCGGTATTGTTCTAATTTGAATCTCGTTAACCTATGTTTTGCGGATGATCTCTTCTTGTTTGCTCATGGTGACGTTGATTCAGCGAGTATTATTATGGCAACGCTGAATGAGTGTAAAGATGTTTCAGGGCTGATCCCGAGTCTTTTTAAGAGCACCGCATACTTTTGTAATGTTTTGAATCATGTGAAGCTGGGTATTCTTCAGGTTCTTCCGTTTGAAGAGGGTAAATTACCGGTCAAGTATTTGTGAGTTCCATTGATTTCTTCTAGGCTTGTATATCGTGAATGTAAGGAGCTGGTGGAGAAACTTCAGAATCGTATTCAAGATTGAAAGAATAAATCGCTATCGGCTGCTGGTAGACTCCAATTATTACAATCGGTTATAGGATCGATGCATGTTTACTGGGCTTCGGTATTTTCCCTTCCCTCCCGTATCCTTCTTGATATAGAGCAACTTATGCGTGGTTTTCTTTGGTGTCAAGGCCCTATGCAGAAAGGTAAAGCGAAGGTGGCCTGGGAAGTCGTTTGCCTTCCGAAACGTGAGGGTGGTCTTGGTTTACTGCGGCTTGGCTGGTTTAATAAAGCGTTGTCGTCTACGCATATTTGGAGTCTCCTAACTGATATGGAATCTTTATGGGTTCAATGGATTCATGCGTATAAGTTGCAAGGTCGAAATTTCTGGGACATGCCGATGAGGGGTAATCTGACTTGGGGATGGAGGAAGGTTCTTCAACTTAGACCTTTCCTTCGTTCTTTTGTTTGGTATCGTATTGGGAATGGTGATTTGACGTCAGCTTGGTTTGATAATTGGTGCTCGGTTGGTAATATTGCTAGTATTGTTTCGACTAGGGATATTCATCGTGTAGGGTTTTCCATGGCATCCAAGGTGAAAGATATTGTTAATAACAATCTAAGGCAGCGACCGGCTCAGTGGGTAAAAAAATATCCTCTTCTTGCTACTGTTGATGTTCCTATGTTGAATCTTGATCATCAAGATGTCTTGGAGTGGAGGGATTTGGCTGGGGTTAATAGGCCGTTTTCGGTTCATACTGTTTGGAGCTGTATTAGGCCTAGAAATGATGAAGTTGGCTGGTATAGTGTGGTTTGGTTCCCGAATTGTATCCCACGCCGTGCGTACCATTTATGGTTAGTTGTGAAGAAAAGGCTTCACACGCAAGATTGTTTAGTTCATTGGGATGGGTCGTTATTGTGTCCTTTGTGTCAGTTGCAGGCTGACTCTCATGATCATTTGTTTTTCGAATGTAATTTCTCTTCTCAGGTTTGGAAATCGTTGAGAAGCAGTGCAGGTATGGCTCACGTCCCGGCTAGGTTTCATGATGCTATGGAGTTTATTCTGCCTTTTGCTAACCGAAAGCAAGCTAGAAGTCTTATTGCTAAATTGGTGGTGGCGGCTTCGTCCTATTTCATTTGGCAAGAAAGGAACAATCGGTACTTCAAGAATACAAGGAGGTCTACTGCCCAAATTGTGGAGTGTGTTAAGTCCTCGGTTCGTCTTAAGTTGTTGTCGTGCACGTTTAAGAAGTTAAAGGCGAGTATGGAGCTGCTCAACCTTTGGAATTTGCCGAATACTATAGTGTCATGAGTATGTTTTTTGTTTTTGATTCGGCCTATTCTTGTGAGGCCGTTTGTGTTCTTTGTCGCTTTAAGTGGTTCTTTCCTATTGGCGTGATTGGTGATGTATTTAGATTTGCCGAGTGGCATGTCACTTCGTGCAATTAGAAGTTTAAGCTTTGCGTGAGGTTAATGTGGTACGTCAACCACATTACATTGTACTTATCGATTTTTTGATGTTATATTGAGAGTTATAAAAACAAAAAAACAATTCAAATGTCACACTCAGCTCAAACTCTTTCAGGAATACTAGAGATATGTAATTGAGAGTTATAAAAACTTGGCCAAGGTCTATGATTGAAACTTCTTATCACACCTTCGGCAACTCGTGTCTAGGAGGCTCGTAATTTATAGCGCGTTTTACGGAAATCAGATTGAACGCGTCTTAGACTACGTTTATTCACGATCTATTCCAACCGATCGCCAGGTAGAGGACAAAATATACTCAATATTATAATAAACGAGTACAAGAGAAAGAGAGAGAAAGCCACGACCCGGTCGGTATGTGACTTCCAAAACTCTGAACCAACCTAAACACATGTCATTCTATGATTGATCCACTATTTCGTTTAGTTTTTCCGCTAGGATTGCTTTGTTACAGATTGAAGGTTAAAAATGGCGGATAAAGTGTGCAGGTTATTGAAGAAGAAGATAAGTGAGAGAGGGTGGAAAGCAAATAAATATGCTGTGAGGATATACGTGTTGACTTTCTTTATGGTCGTAATTATTTTCTAATTATCTTGTTTGCTCACTTTTTTTTAACTTAACTTATTTTTTTAGTAAGTAAAGTTTTTGTTACTACGTGCTTTGTAATGAAGTATTTAATTTGTTGAACAGTAGATATTTTGTGATACTAGATGAGAACACTTTGTTTGTAATAGTAATAAATATTGTGTATGTCTCACTTTGTTGTAATACATTAAAATTTATCATTCAAAATATATGTTATGTTGTTGGTTTTTTATAAATGATAAAAAAAAATTTGGTTATGAGTTTTTTTACAGTAATCGGAATGTTTATATTTGGAGTTAAATTTTTAATATAATATTTTAGGTAATTATATTAAACATTAATAAATAATATTATATATTATGTTGGTTGGGTTGGTTTGCTGATAAATGATAAAAATATGTGAATTGTTTGTATGTATTAATTGTATAGGTGGTGGAAAGAAAAAAATAATATTTTAGTGAAAGATTGGGATGTGACCGGTTGCGAATAAATATACTCTTACATCGTCGGTTATTACCAAGGCGATGTCAAACAATTAGCTCGAAGCAAACAATATATGGAAACTTCCACATGGACGTCACACTTGTAGCCAAACTAATATTCAAAAGCGTGTGATTTTTCCAACTTGCTAATATAATATTTGATCATCTTTCATTTCTTTATATATAATCACCCATCATCTTTCCATTTCCCATTGACTTGTCTTCCTCAAACAAACAAACTTACACACAGGTACACATCCACAATTAATATGGCTTTGAAAATAAACTTCGTGTTGCAAAAAAGTGATATGATTCTTAAAAGAGAAAATGTTTGTAGTAACAAGGTTACACGTATATCTTGTAGAGCCAAAGAGTTGCACATGCACAACAAAAAGAATTTGTACCGAGTTCTTTCGTTAGAATCCGAAAATGTTAGCTTGCATGACCTCAAGAAAGCATACCGCGCCAAGGCTCTTAAACTCCACCCGGATGTCGCTCCATCCTCGAAAAAACAGGAATGTGCCAAACTGTTTGTGGAGTTGCGAGAGGCGTATGAAGTTCTTTCTGATCCAACTTCTCGAAGAGATTACGACTTGAGCTTGGTTGGAGATCATGCTCACCGCGAGCAAAACGTACATTTCTCAAAAACGGCGTGGGAAATGCAACTCGAAGTTTTAAAGCAACGATCTGCTAATCGTCCAGAAAGAAGGAACATTCGATTTGTTTAGGGTTGTGTGTTTTATTATGCTCCTTTTCAACATTGTTTTATTCATTTGTATTCCATTATTCTTTGAGATTCTTTTTATGTTTCTCGTGATTGTTGTTTCATCCTGGCCATTATCGATGATAAAATGTATGTAACTTTGACAAATTGTCGCTAATATATGTGATTCCTATGATTTTGAACAGAGATTATACTGTGTTAGATTTTTAGATTCATATGTATATATGTCTCGTTTATGTAAATAGCACACATATAGCTGGTTTAGTCATTTATCAAAAAGACTGACCTCGATTGACCATCTATATATGTAGTTATTGACTTGTCATATCATGGTCATTTAACGTTAAATGTTATATATAGAAGAAACAAACTATATATATTTCCCAGTGTCTGGAACTCTGGATTGATTGATATGCAGCCCATTTAACTTTTAACTTAATTTTTGTAATCTTTTCTAATTGTGATTTGGAAAATAAGGAGGTAGGGATCTATAGAGTTATAATCTAGAGCAAGTAAATATATGCACATACCCGTGTATTCAGTATTGTTGTTGTAGTAATAGAAAAAAAAAAAAAAACTAAGTGATGATGAAGTAAAAAAATAGAAACATCTTCTTTTCACCAACTATTCTTCATTTAGCTGCTAGTCTAAGAAGTTTAATACCTATAGCTATATTCAGGGACGAAGCCAGGGTGAAATATGACCGGGTGCACAAAATTTTTGAACCCTAATATAATATATGTAAAAAGGTGAATTAAAACGAAGGGTAAAAACACGTTCTGATTGACCGGGTGCATTTAAGATGCATTTAGTAAAAATCCATGTTTTCTTCACAAATCAACACTACACAGAAAAAATTCATAGGGGTCACGGGCACCCGCGGGAAACCCCCTAGCTCCGTCCCTGGCTATATTTTGATCAGCCATTGGTAATTTATTCATATGTAATATATTAATGTCCCACGTTTGATTAAAATGTGTCATGTTATTTTTAAATGTTAAATAAAACATCATACGGCTAGACTCTTCCACATAGAAGGCACGTTCAATATTTTCCCGGAAACTGATCATCAAATTAATTACTCCCATGATGAGATAATCAAATCATAAAACAACAAGATGAATAGTATATGATCGAGTAGATCGCACGTGCAAACAACTTGGCCTATCGGTATTAAGTAATTTAAAAAACAACAGGTTTGACAACTTGATATAGTGGTGGTGAAGGTGACTGACAATGGTAGCAGTGGTGACCGGAGCAGGTGGTAAACGATGCACTAGATCTGGCGGTGGTGGTTCTTTGATTTTTTTTATTTGAATCCAGGTCTGTTTGTGATGAAAGTGTATGATGATTAGCTTGTTTCTAATTAATGTGACCTGGACGTTATGAAAAAGAATTACTCTACCATACATTACTTTAGTAAAAAATATTATTGATAGAAGTCTCTGACTTTTTGGCAGCTTTTACATTACTTTTGGACCACACATAAAAACAAGTATGAAGGTGTCTAAACCACACATCTCTTAAGATGGCCAACTTCTTTTCACATTATTACTACTAACTTAGTTTAGTACTCCAGTAAAAAATATGAAGGATTATCTGTTTCAGTAAGAAACCCTGTATGATTCTCCGACCAGCTATGATGAGTGACAAGTAATTTTGGGCAATTTTATATGTTCTCAATTAAAATATCTAAAATTTCATATTTTCTACTATGCATTATCCACTATCCACTTATGAGTTAGGTAAGTATGACATTTTGAGTTTTATATTGAGTAAATATAAAATTATCCTGACAAGTGACGATCTAGTTCATGCATGGACCATCAAAATTTATAAAAACAGGAGTGAGCAATGCAGATGTGGTAGAAAAGGTTTTGATGGAACTAAACATAGAGACAAGTAAGGTCGTGCTTACAACTTCTATAATAAGTTTTAGCTCTGAACTTATATTTAGTTTATGTCAAACATTTAAGCAAGTCTTATATATGAGATAGAAGATGGCCATTAAATTTTATATCTCAATGATATGTTTGTCTAGAGTACCAAGTTATTTACAAACTTGAACAGACTCTGCAAACTGGGAAACCTTCCCTCGGTTTTGAAATATGCCGCGGAATTGAGATAATATAATACAATAACAAAAGCCATACGGATTAATTGGGTCCAAGTTATATATGAACGACAAAAATACCTCAAAACCTACGTAATTCCTATGGTAAAAGACTCTGTCAAACGATTTAAGAAAATGAAGTGTTTGTTTCTTATGGATTTTAAGTAATCAAGTCCACGCAAAATAATATAAAACAGGTCAGATTTTGTCTTATTGTATATAAAGAGTTCCCTTATAATTAATCCATCTTTACAAGAAAAATGATTAGTCTTAGCTTTGAAGAGGCGAATAAACAAGAAGAAAAAAACAGTTTTAAGACGACTGTAGTTTAAGAATGCGAAGCCTGCATCATCAATAACATTTTAACATGAACTATGATAGAATCACAATTTTCTTATAAAATGATGTGACATGTTGAATTGGATTACAAATTCACTTTCTAATGAGCTAATGATATAGTACAGGTCGTTATGATATATCATCAAGTGAAACTTTTGGTTGTGAAATTATGTAATTGTGTCGTAAACTGATTCGATCTTTTCTCGTGAAGTGTTTTGCTTTCTGGCATTATACAATTAAGCCTGAAATCAGTCGTGGTGCATGAAGTAAATAAAAGAATGTGCAAATGGCCTCGTTTAATTTTATCAACAGAACTTGATGCAGAAAAGAATGTGCAAATGACCTCGCATAAATGTTCACGGATGTTATGCGCACGGTTATAACACGTGGTACGTGGAGCAGTTTTAACATGTGGCGGTGGCGACTCTTGAGTTACTGATGAGCAACATGTCGTTTTATTATTAACCAAAACGAGAATTCTTGCATACAATCATAAAAGTTTGTGAAGAAAATTTTCTCTAAATTCTTTTGTAAAGCCATTTATTGTGCTTTTGTTCCAACCAACGAAGCTCCGGATGTTAGAAATCAAGTACATGAAATTGTTATAAATGGAAATATTAAGGGTGGTTAAATGGATGGACTAGATTTTGTTCAAAAAAAAATGGATGGACTGGATGGGTATAAGCAGTGAGTTAAATGGATGTTCGTTTATGGGTGCGGACTAAATGGACAATTTTTTAATATTTACATTAAATGGACATTGGACCAGATGGACATGGTTAAATGAATAATATTAAAGGAAAAATAAATAGACTTAAGATTAATTTAACTCAATGTTTTTATGTTGTCCAAATAGTCCATAATACCTATTTTTTTAACAAAATGCTTTTTATGTTGTTTAAATAGTCCATAATACCCATTTGTTTAACAAAATGTTTTTTTATGTTGTCCAAATAGTTCATAATACCTATTTGTTAACAAAATATTTTTTATATTGTCCAAATAGTTTGATTAAAATAAAAGTAATACCCATTTAGTCTGTTAGTTCAAAAAAGGGTGTAAATACCCCAAATTTAAACATATGGACATGATTTTCCACCTCTAAAAGATATGGTCAGAATTTATCTCATAGTTGAAGAACTTTCCTTTTAGTCCCTATTTGGTGGAAAATAAATTAGTTAAATTTTAGCTTTCGGCTTAGGTAACATAAAATGTCATGTAAACAAGTTGGCCACACCCGCGCTTTGCTGCGGGGCCGATCATTTTTTCTTTCGGTAGTTGGTTTGGGCGTTGTGCTAACGCGAAAAGTTAATATGCGTAATTCATATGCTGAAAGATGTAAATATGGAATACATATTGATACGTATATGTACCTAATGTAATAACACATATGTATAATAATAAAAGTCATTTAAGTTGTTTGATGAGTATTACATAAGCAATAGACAACAAAAATACGTAGTTTCTTTTAACAATGCATCAGAAGTATACAGAAATACAAACCATCCAATGTGAGAATTGACATTTCTGCAATAGACATGTTCATCTTCCAATCATTCTTATAACAACCTAATATAAAAAAGATCTTGATTTGTAAGCGTGGCAAGTAATCATGTGAAACAACACATGTACACCTGCAATTCATTGATTCATTCAAAGAAGAACTTGTACTTCACGCAAAAGTCTATTCACTGAAAGTGTTCAAACCAATACAATGTGAACAATCCTAAATTATAAAGGCATCATCCATGTCCTTCCTATATATTCTTATCCTCCTAAACTAAAGGCTGGTGTTCAAACACTTCCGCGGGGTAAAAGTGACATTCAACGTAGTGTCAAATGGTACAACTTAAATGAAGATGTTCTGCGTTGCCTAGTAGATTAGCCGATGCCAAAATGACAACATGTATGGAAAATAAAATGACTTGTATTGTCATCGTCTTATATATATTAATGTTCATATATTCATTTATTAAAAACAAATTGCATGACTATAAATGGTTGCCAATCTTTCTAAATGGTGCGTATTTTTTTTTCATAGTTCAACTTTGTGAAGTTAAATATTCATCACTCGTGATACATATGATCTAAAATTTAGTTTTGCGTAGGACACAATTATACTACGCAGATTCATGCGACTATGATTAAAAAATCAATAAAATTAAAAAACATTTGTACAAATCCAACGCCTACCTTTTTTGTTCTATATTGGATCTTAATGTTTAAGAAGATGACTGCTATATCTTGTATGCTCTCCCAAGCCACAACAGATTCCAAAGTGGTAATAGATTGAGAAAACCTTCATGACCAGATGCTAAATACAACAAACCAAAACCCTTTAAAGCAAATGAAGTTGGTATCTTTCTAACTACTTGAGCATTCTATGTTAACACAAATATAAAGACAGTTGGTATGCACATAAACATGGGTGTAAATATAAATCATGGAAGATTGGTACCTGAATAACACATGCATCTAGTTGGCTCTTTTGGTGTCAACTTCCTTAGAGACCTTCAGAATGGCGTCGTTCCTGTTTGATTGCTTTCCGATTCCGGCCGTCGAATAGCAACTGTTTCGAGCGATCATGTTTATGCAGCATCCTAAAAAACAGATAAACAGACAAATATTTCAGGAAATAATATAGCTTCCGGAGCATGCATCAAATGGCGATTATTTCAATCAATCACCTACTAATTGAATTTTCTACAAATCTACATTATTTACTATCGCCGGTACTCTACACCATGTGAATCATCCAAAATTGAAATAAGTTTACATAAGCGAGAACACATAAGCGAGAACACGATTACCACCAACATCAGAAACATGACCGTGACTACTTCCATCGCCACCAAACAGAGTACCAGCATTCACGGACGCATCAAAATCCAACACTTGAACGTTGGTACGACATCTTCTATAATTTGGGACCCAAACTGGTCTCCGAAATTAGGGCTAGTATGTTCACATTCTACAGAGGCAACTAAAGCAGGCGTAATTATTAAACGCGCTTGATTCTCATCTCCTAAATTAGGGCATATATGCTTGACAATCTAAACTACCAAACATTCTAGACTCCATAATTACAATGAAAGAAGGGTAGCAAAAGGATTAGTGAAACAAATAATGCAACTATCAAATTGGCAGCTCCACAAAAAGGCAGAAAGAATTTAGGCTTAAAGAAAATAACAAACACAAACGCGCAATATAATGGCAGAAATTCAAAACAATAACAACAACACATGAATACGAACACAGAAAGAACATAAATAAAAACCATAACAAAAATATGAATGCTCACCTTGATACTGCTTAATCCTACTCCAACCTGTTCCCGAAAAAAATTAATTAGGTCTAGAAAAAAAACTAATTATCCACACAAATAATTATAAAACAATGGCCCCATGAAATTAGTTAAATGAATCATATAAATCAAGTATCTAAAACAACGAATCGGGGAAAACACGGACAAAAAACCACAAATCCAAACCTTACTTGGCCGGCCAGATGCAAAACCTAATTTGGAAAAACCGGATCTGAAAATGGTTACAATAACGACTACCAAAACAAATACATGAGGGTTTAAAAACGTGTAAGCTTTTTGGTCGGAGGAGATCATCTGATGATTCAAAGCTGCCAGGATGGCCAGAAACCTAGAGAGAATGATGAGATGAAAGAAAGTGTGTGTACGTGTGTGATGAGAGGTAGAGGAGACGGTGTAAACTTTTGGAGAGAGTGTAAATGGACGATGATAACTAAGGGTTGTGGACACGTTTGCGTATACGTGTATCATCATGGCAACACACGTGGCCGAAAAATTTTCCCGCCAAAATGAGGCGATATTATTAAAAAATTCCTCGCTGGCATCCTCTTTCAGTGTTCTTAAGGAGCTCTGTTCCTTTTTTCTTGCACGACTCGATGACATTCATCCCTCCTCTCGAGTCACGTAAGTGTTTCGTAACCTGTCACAAAAAACATTTTATCAAACACTTGGTATTCGACATGAAAAAACCAATACTTTTTTGGCCAAATCACCAAACTCCGCCCCCATGCTACCATCACCTTTATTTAAAAATCAATATAATTAAAACTCATAAACCTTAATCTACAAATAAACCAATCAATAAATCTAACTTTTTTTCCTAATATAATAATCATACAAAGAAAGATTCATAAAGATGGAATTTTTTAATTCTATCCAGCTATAGATGAAAGTAAAAACTTTTATAAGAACACAAAACCGAATCCAAATCAACACTTAACCACACACCTGCAAGGCTGCAATCGGCTCTAAGTCTCTGAGAAACAATTGAGAAATAAAAAAAACATATTCTTTTGTTTGTATGATATTAAATAATCAAACCCCAACAGGGTATAAAGCAGATAACCAATCATAAGCAAACCTAAAATTCTTTCCAATTAACAAAAAAAGATAGAAACGAAACCCCTAATTGTGTTATGAAAAATATTAAACTTTAAATTTCGAATTAATAAAAGAAAAAAACTTACTTTTTAACTGATCAACATCATCATCTTCAATCCATTCAAACAATACCCTTATCCCCTATCCTCCTCCGTCTGATATTCATTCACCGGACATCGTGTATCGCCAAACCTCACGGAAATGGGTCCAAAAGTTCTAACATCTTCACCCAAAACCTATAAACAAAAACCTAATCAAAGAAAAAAAAAGGTGAAAGAATATTAACAACGATAGTCAAAAATTTAATTAAAGTATTCAAACTCACATGAAATCATCTCCTATTTGAACGAATTAGGTTTATCTTGAATTGGGTTTAGGTTTTTGTTACCTAATAGAGATTTCATATCTGCAAAGTTAGATTGGAGGTGGATGATTATACTGTCGGTTTACAGAGAGAGAGAAAGAAAGGACACGCAAAGAGGAGTAGATCTGGGGATTAAAGTTTATGTTGTGAGGATTCTGTGTGATAGGTGGTGGTGTGAAGGGGGATAAAACATATGCTTCTTTTTCTATCCACGTAAGGGGCACGTGGCGTATTTTTTTTCCCGCCAAAAACACAGTGTATTATTAAAAAATTCCTCCAGCTTCGTAAAACAGTTATAGGTATTAATATAAGCAAAGAGATATATATTACACTTCTCAAACATCAGGTGAGTTGGTAAGGGTTTAGGGTTTCATCCTCATTGCCTACACAGGTTCATTGTGTATTTTGTGCGTATTTGAGCAAACCTCTATTTTAAAATTTTCAGCTGAAGTTATTTCCGGTTGCTCTGCACTATATATCGTGTAGAGATACATTTTAAAGAGCTGTAAAACCTCGGCCAAGGTAACTAATTGCTAGATTCAAGTTCTTGTGACAACTTAGTAACTCAATCTACAAGCACAATACTCATGCATGCATATAAATGTAAACGATAACCGATCTTTAGATAACCGTATTGAACGCGTCTCGCATTACCGCTTAATATTATGGCGATGTCAAACAATGTAACTACTCGATGCAAACAATAGTAATGAGACTATGAATGGCAACCTCCACATGGAGATGAACTAGTGGCCAAACTAACATTCAAAAGCGTGTGATTTGAACAGCTTGTTAATATAATATTTCTTGCATCGTCTCTCTTTTCTTTATATATAGATGCACGTAACACGTTTCCATTCCTCATTGACTTCATCATCTCCTTAAACAAACAAAAACTCTCTCACACACACTTATAACATACAATTACAAGCAATCAATATGGCTTTAAGGGTGAACTTTGTGTTGCAAAAAAGTGATATGATTCTTAAGAAGGGAGAAGTTTTTAATAACAAGAAGGTCACACGCATATCTTGTAGAGCCAAACAGTTGGACATGCACAACAAAAAGAATTTGTACCGAGTTCTTTCGTTAGAATCAGAAAATGTTAGTTTCCCTGACCTCAAGAAAGCATACCGCGCCAAGGCTCTTAAACTCCATCCGGATGTCGTTCCGGCCTCAAGAAAAGAGGAATGTGCCAGACTGTTTGTGGAGTTGCGAGAGGCGTATGAAGTTCTTTCTGATCCAATTTCTCGAATAGAGTACGACTTGAGCTTGGTTGGAGATCATGCTAGCCGCGAACCAAATGTACATTTCTCAAAAACGGCGTGGGAAATGCAACTCGAAGTTTTAAAGCAACGATCTGCTAATCGTCCACAAAGAAGAAACATTCGGTTTGTTTAAGGTCGTGTCGTGTGTTTTATTATGCCACTTTTCAACATTGTTTTATTCATTTGTATTCCATTTATTATTTGAGATTCTTTTTATGTTTCTCGTGATTTGTTATTTCATCATCGCCATTTGAAATGTATGTAACTTTGACAAATTTCCGTTAATATATGTGATTCTTATGATGTTGAACGGACATCATACGGTGCTAGATTTTTAGAATCATATGTATCTCTCGTTTATGTAATTTATCCAAAAGAAACGAACCTCGATTGACCATCTATATATGTAGTTAACTAGTTATTGACTTGTCATGGTCATTTGAGGTTGAAGGTTATACATAGAAGAAACAAAACTATATATAACCCCGTGTCTGGAACTCTGGATTGATTGCTATGCCGGACCATTTAACATTTTAACTAAATTTTTATAATCTTTTCTAAATATGAATAAAGTAGATAGTAGGATGCCTATTGTAGTAAATTTTAAAGACATATTATTAGATTTGAAAGCTAGATCGATTTCTTCCGAGGGTCGTCTAACCTTGATTCGCTCAGTTCTTGGTAGCCACTCATTGTACCATATTTCCTTGTTCCTGTTCCGTGCCCCAACTAGTGTGATTAATATTCTTGAGAGAGCGAGGAGAAAATTATTTTGGGGTGGGGGTGGGATACTCGTAAAATGGCATGGGTAAAGTGAGAAAAGCTGTTGTCAAAATTTGAATGTGGGGGTCTTAATGTTGGGACTCTTAGAGCTGCCAATTGAGGGTTAGCGGGTAAATGATGGTGGCGGTTTCGGGTGGAGGAGAATGCCTTTCCAGACCTAGTGATAAAAAGTATTTATAGTGAATCGGGAGGTTTTCTAAAAGAGAGAGTCATATTTGGAGTAGCTTTAGGGGTGTTTGGGGCAATGTGATCCGGGTGGGTAAAGAAATAAAATAGAATATGGGTGGATTTTATCTTGTCTTTTGGTAAGAGGTTAGGAAATGAGAAGAAGACTCGATTTTGAAAAGATAAATAGGTTGATGATTTCAAATTGTGTGATAGGTTTTGAAGGTTGTTTATGTTTGAGGTTGATGAAGATGTTTCGGTTAAGAGGCATGGCGAATGGAGTAGTGTTTGGTAGAGATGGGAATGAGAGTGGGCGGGTGCCCTTAGAGAGAGGTCATCGAGAGAGCTACTAGAGTTAGTTAATCTAGTGAGGGATATAACTTCGGTTCGTGACAAGCTGGATTCTTGGAGGTGATTGCTTTTTGGTGACGGAGTATTTTTTTGTTAAAGGTCTCAAAGAGTTATTCAATGATAAAGTTCTTGGAATGGATGCTCACGCTCAGGAAACGTTATGGTGTAAGATTCTGACTCCCAAACGTATTTATATGGAGATTAAATAGTGGTCGAATCCTCGTGAGGTCTCTCCTTGATCATATTGAAGTGGACCATCATTCAGCTTTGTGTCGGTGGCGCGAGGATGCAATTAAAAAAACTAATCACATTTTAGTTTGATGTGCGATTGAGTCTATGTTTGGTGTAAGATCTTCTCGTGGTGGGATTTTGGCTCCATTAATGGTTTATCTATAACTGATATCTTATCCGCATAAAGTTTGGTGCCATCTAAAATAAATCATGTGACAAGCAGACTGTATCTGATTTGGAAAGCGTGTAATGAGAAGATCTTTTGATCTAAACATATGGGGGCTAATGATATCTTCTTTGAGATTCAGTTGATGTCCTTTTGGATTTCACGCAGATGTAAAAAGAGTAAAATCAAATAGGTCGATTGGTGTAAAGATTCTTTCTTTTCGTGTTAATTTATTATGTTTATATCTTTTGAGCGGGCGTGCCTTCGGGTTGTTTGGTTAACAAGAGTTCTTGGGATTTTATTTTGTAAAACTCTGATTATTGAATGATAACTTATATGTTGGAAATACGTTTTACGCATTTAGAAAGTCTCGGTCACTCCAACAATGTAGTTATAGGCTCGTAGTTAAGTTAAGTATCATTTATTACATAGCCCGACCCATGAGCATGTTCATGGGCCGGAAGCCCAAGTCCTTTAAGGACTTGGGGTATTTAAACCTCTTTCCACCATGGAAAGAGGTGTTGGTTGTTCATTTATCTCATTTCAATATACAAGTTTTCTTTCACTTCTCTCTCTAACTTTCTCTCTCTAGAAAAACATCAACCCTCTTGATTCATAAGATTATCATTGTTCTACAATTGGTATCAAGAGCCATGGGATGAAATAAAGATTGGTTTTGTGTTGTTCATACTTTTTTAAGTGTGTTCATGTGTTTTTGATTGATTTTTCCAAAAGCTACAAAATTTTTTCGTGTTCTTTGATTCCAAGTGATTTACATATCTTCTAAATAGTTCTAGTAACGATTTGGTGATATTCGTTTGGTTAGAATCACGTTTTTCAAGGTAAAAATCCTTTCTTTCTTGGTGATCTTAAGTCTCGGATTGTTTTTAGGGATACGATCTAACTCTGTGTTTGCATAAACCATTGGGGTTTCTATTTGCGATCCTGAGTTACGATCCATCAGTACGATCCAGCTACGATCTATAGGTCCGATCCGTTGTTCATTACCTAGTGCGATCCATCAGTGCGATCTAGTATCACGATCAGGCTACGATCATCATACTGCGATCAGGTTACGATCATCTCATCACGATCAGGCTACGATCAGCATACTGCGATCAGGGTTCGATCATTACATCACGATCAAACTACGATCATCACACTGCGATCAAGGTTCGATCATTCACCACGATCAGGCTACGATCATATCACCACGATCCGGCTACGATCATCACTACGATCAGGGTTCGATCACAACAGGATACGATCAGGATACGATCAGAATACGATCAGACATAGTTTTTTCAACACTTAGAGGATTTTCAATCTTGATTTTTATTTGGAAACATTAGAAAAAACACACAATCAAAAGATATTCATATCTTTAGTTACACAACATTAAAATACATAATCTTATTTCATTGCTCGATCATAATTGATAATCTTTTGTCAAGAGATCACAAAATGAACTCACATTCATTTATGCCAACTATGACTTCACTCACCGATATATCGATCATCTCGGGTACCGATACTCGCCCGCCTTTGCTCATCAAAGATTTATTTGAATCATGGTAAAGTCGCATGAGAACGTACATCATGGGCAAACAAAGTGGTCGACTTATGCTAGAATCAATTGACAAAGGTCCTTTGGATTGGGGAGAGGTTACAGTCAACAATGTGACAAGGCCAAGGCAGTATCATGAGTTAACCGATGCCAACAAACTCATTGCAGATGCCGATGAAAGGGTTGTTCAGACAATTCTTCAAGCCCTTCCACCTGATATCTTCAGAATGGTGAGTGAACATAAAGTGGCCAAGGATCTTTGGGATCGACTTGCGGTTTTGCTACAAGGGACATCTCTCACTAAGCAAGAACGAGAATGTCAATTATATGATTTGTTTGATAGATTCCAATACATTCCAGGGGAGACTCTTCATGATTTTTACTCGCGTTTTATCACTCTGATGAATGACATGAATGTCTATAATCTAAGGATTGAACAATTTCAGTTAAACACCAAGTTTTTGAACACACTACCCCCTGAATGGAGTCAATATGTGACGGATGTCAAAATGATCCGTGATCTACACAAGTCCAACTTAGATCAACTCTATGCTTTCTTACAACAACATGAGAAGCATGTGATCCAAAACCGAATCTCTCAAGGACCCTATCATGAACCAATGGCATTATTGGCAAATCATCCTACACTGTCATATCACAACTCTCAGCTTGCTTTAGGACACAAATCTTCATATCAACCTGTGTATCAAACACCAAGCTTTCCACAGTACTCGATTCTGCCACCGCCACCAACATCTTATCACCAACCAGCAACATCATCATCACAAGGAGATTCACACCCATCACCTTATGCTTCACACCAGTATTCACCGTATCAACCTCCCACCAACCCTGTTAGTATCTATCCACAACTCGAGGCTCCTCAACATCATTACTTACATCAAGAAAGTGTTCCAACCAATCAGTTTGTTGCTCAACCAGCATCAGCATTATACTGTGAAGATGACATCCCTGTCCTTGAATTTAAACAAGGAGATAGCCCTACTGACATCCTAGCTCTGTTGTCTGCATTTTTAAGTCAAACTTTGAACAAAAGAGGTTACCGAGGTTCAGCACCAACTAACAATCAGTTAAGGAACTCGTCTAACTCTCGACAACAGGCAACAATTCAGGACGGTAGGGTCATGGTGCAACCACTTCAAGGGAGATCAAATTCGTCTACTGCTGGTGCACGTTCATCCAATACTACTGCAACAAGGGCTAACAGCACTGGTAAAATGAAGGTGGTTATTTGCTACAACTGCAAAGGGGAAGGGCACATGGCCCGAGAATGCAAGCAGCCTAAGAGGAGAAGGGACGACACATGGTTTAAGGAGAAGATTTACCTGGTGAATGCTCAAGCCCAAGGTCGTGAGCTTGATGAAGAAGAATTGGCATTCCTTGCAGATCCAGGAGTAGCGGAAACTGATCGTCTCATAACAGTCATCACCAACAATGCTGCTTATCAATGTGATGATTTGGATGCATATGACTCGGATTGTGATGATTTTAACACCGCCAAAGCAGCTCTTATGGCAAATCTTTCAGTCTATGGGACTGATACCATTGCTGAGGTACCAAATACTGCTACAGATACTAGCATTGTACCTTATCAAGTTGAGCAAATGTCTGAGTATTCGGAAGAGCCTCCGGTGGTTAGTAATTCAATCGATGAGACAAACAATGATAGCAATAACATTGCAAGTCCTTAGATTTTGAGTGAACCACAACCGGGAGCTCCTATGACTATTAATTTGTCTGCTCAACCTGATTTGGTTATGGTCCCTGCATCTTTGCTTAGCCAAATGAATAATGCAGTCCTTGAAACCCTTAATGCTAATCAGACTTTATCTGCTGAGCTTGCTTTGCATAAGGACAAGGTTAAAACCTTAGAAATGACTCCTGTGTCCACTACCTTAACCAATCCTGAATTTGATAGGTTTAGGAAAGTTCAAATGGACAATCTTCTTGAAATTGAAAGTTTAAGAGCAAATCTTTCGAATGAGCTTAAAGAAAAAGAGTCAGTCGTTACTAATTTTCAACAACTTCAAACGGATTTTGAAATTCTTGAGTCCAAACAGCTTGAAATGGAAATTAAGACGTCTAACAGAATAAAAGAAACCGAACTTAAACTTTTAAAACAATATGCTGCTTCACATCTAGTACACTTATTTCATGCATCATTTAAAGAATTCAACCTATCGCGTCTCATAGACTTACCACCTAACCCGGGTTATGCAAAGCAAGCACTTAACCACAACCCACGATTGTATGACGCAACAAAGTTAGGTTTGGTATTATATCCGATAGTATTCTCAAGTGATTCCGTGACACCATATGATGAAAAGCAGTTAAAATTACTTTCGACATATCCTGAATATGATTATGCTTCAATGAATGCAAAAAAGGCCACAATAGATCTTAGAATTCGTTTTAATATGAAAAAGAGAACTCTCCAAACATCCACTTTCATGCCGACTAGAGAATGCCTTAGTATAATTCCTACACTTGTCAACTCGGACAAACCAAAGGAAATTCCTAAGAGTCTTCCCCCGGTTAGTACGGTAAAGCTCAGCATTGAAGAGATTGGGCAATACCTTACCGATTTTGACAAGGTCATCTTGGAATGTACGACTTCAACGGCTCAAACCGCTGAAGAATGGGCATTCGAACACATGAAATCGGTGTTTGAAGAAGCGATCGTTCCGTTTGTGAACCATATTAAACAAGGAGTCTATGATCTAGCGTGTAATTTAAGTTTTGAAATTGGTGAAGTTCAAAAAGTTTTCAATAAAATGGATGATGCTTATGAACAACACTTAATTGAAAAGGAAAAGATCTTATCAGAATATGACCGCTTTTTAGAACATATGGTGTCTCTTGAAGTGATGCAAGTTGTTACTATTCAATATACTCATGAAATTTCATCTACTGTGAATATTTGTGATGATGTGCATAAATCTGTGAATACTAATGAACATGTGAATACTGTAGAAAATCATTCTTGTCATGAATCCAACGCTGAATTTTTAAAGCTTCAAGATTCATATAATACACTTTCAAAAAGTTTTAACGAGCTTCAACAACATTCTATATCTCTTGAAATTGAGAATCAATCAAAAAATGAAACTCTTTCAAAACTAAATGATGGTGGAAACTCCGTTGAGACAAGTGACAAGATGATTCAGATGGTTCAAAATTTAGAAGAAGAGATGATGAGACTTAAGAGAGAATTAGTAGAAACAAAAACGAAACTAGAGGCTGCAGAGGCTAACAATCATGTCCTAGAAACTAGAATTAATTCTATACTAGGAGAGCGTGAACAAGTAAGGCAGGGAGACTCACAAATTTCTGGTTCAATAGAAGAACACCTCGCGTTTAATGCGACAGAGCGAAAGTGTTTAATTGACAAACTGAACAAGAAATGTGAGGAAACCTCTGACCTAAAAATTCAGCTCATAGACAAAAACATGGTTTTGGCCGAGTTAAAGGAGACACTTCTTCTCACCCGACAAGAAGTTGTTAATAACTTAGCTAGCAATTCTGCACCGTCCTCTAGTGCTCCAACAACCAAGTCAGTAGTGCTTTATAAGAACCCGCTCCATAAGAAAAACCCGGTTACCTACGATGACTATATGAGGAATGCAACTAAGCACGTAGATCTGGTTAGGGATATTTTAGATGATTTGTATGCGCTAGATCCCTCAAGCAGTTACTACTACACAGCTCATGAATATATTAAGCGTGTTCAATATTGCTTAGCATATTTGCAATATATAGGCAAATCGGGTTCTGCACTACTTACTAATCGACCCATTGTTGTAACTCCATTCAACAAGACCCCAGGAGCAAAACCATCACTGGCACCATCAAGTAAGGCACCTTTAAAATCTGTAACTAATGTTCCCTTGGCTTCTACAGGAGTAACTGTGTCCACTAAGGCTAAAGGATCTCGAGGAAAGAAAGATAGGATCAAGCCTTCCTCTAATAGGACTGAGAAGAAGAAAGTAGAAGTGCACCCTAGGAATGTTATTTTAGTTTTAAATAAAAAGAATCATGTAGCTAAGACAAAAGGTCCTCTTTATGAGTGGAAACCTAAGCAAAATGTGAATTCTAATGCGAAATGTTGGAATTGTTATGAATGCATGTTTTCTCAGCATCATGATTTATGCCTTGTTGATCACGTGAATGAAATGCATGCTATTAAGAACAATCTTAAATGGACTCCAACAGGGAAGAAATTTACCCAAGTTGGGTGGCAATGGAAACCCACTGGTAGGACCTTTACTGCAAATGGAACTAAGTGCCCTTTAACTAGGATCACATCCACGGAAGTTAGGTCTAAGAGTCCTTTAAATAGGAACACTAGCACTAAGAAATGGAAAAAGCGCCCTTTAACTAGGTCTGCCTCCACTACTGTGCCTACCAGTGGTAATGTCCCCAGTCAAAAAGTACCTCAGAATACTAGACAACTAGAATCTAAGCCAACCACTAGTAAGAAAATCTGGAAACCTAAAGTTTCATCTGTTAGCAAATCTAAGATAACTGTATCTATACCTGCTAACTCAGAAGAACAATTAGAATCCGATACATCGTCTGTGTTTGGTAAAATTTTCAGGTCGTCCAAATTATTCTTTGGTATTTGGACTCGGGGTGCTCCAAACATATGACTGGAGACCGCTCGATGCTCAAAAATTTCGTCAGCAAGTTTCTAGGAACGGTAAAATTCGGCAACGACCATATTGCAAAGATTATGGGTTATGGTGAATATAAAATTGGGAATGTCACGATTTCAAGGGTTTACTATGTAGAGGGACTTGGTCACAATCTATTCTCAGTAGGACAATTCTGCGATTCTAACCTTGAAGTGGCCTTTCGACAACATACTTGCTTCATTCGCGATCTTGCAGGAAATGATTTGTTAAAGGGTTCTCGAGGGGATAATCTATATACTTTGTCTATTCAAAACATGATGGCCGCCTCTCTTGTTTGCTTACTCTCCAAAGCATCTAAGACCAAATCATGGTTGTGGCATCGTCGGTTATCTCATCTTAACTTTGATGCTATTAACCATTTGGCTAGAAACGAACTTGTTCGTGGTCTTCCGAAACTTAAGTTCGACAAGGATCATTTATGTTCCGCGTGTTCATTGGGGAAAAGCACCAAGAAATCTTACAAACCTAAAGCAGAAGACACCAACCAAGAACCACTGTATCTTTTGCACATGGATCTTTGTGGGCCAATGCGTACAGCTAGTGTGAGTGGTAGAAAATACATCCTCGTCATAGTGGATGATTTCTCAAGGTTTACATGGGTAAAGTTTTTAGCATCTAAGGATCAAGCACCAGTGTATATCATTACTTTCTTAAAGATGATCCAAGTACGTCGTAATGCTACTGTTCGCCGCATTCGGACTGATAACGGCACTGAGTTCGTTAATCAGACTCTTCGAACTTATTATGAAAAGGTTGGTATTTCTCATGAAACATATGTGGCTCGCACTCCACAACAAAATGGTGTCGTTGAAAGACGTAACCGTACACTTATGGAAGCTGCTCGAACTATGTTGATTTATGCGAATGCTCCTTTATTCTTATGGGCAGAAGCAGTGGCAACCGCATGTTACACCCAAAACCGCTCAATCATTCGCAAACGTCATGGTAAAACTCCATATGAGCTACTTTATGGACACAAACCCGATATTTCATATCTTCATGTGTTTGGTGCACTTTGCTATCCAAATACAAATAGTGAAAATCTGGGAAAACTTCAACCGTAGGCTGATATTGGAATTTTCATTGGATATTCACCTGCAAATAAAGCTTACCGGATTTATAACCGTCATCTTGGCAAGATTGTAGAAACTTTGGATGTCGATTTTGATGAGCTGACAGCGATGGCTTCTGAGCAACACAGCTCTGAACCCGCATTACACGAGATGGGAACCGGTACAATCAGTTCCGGATTAATTCCCCAACAATCCTACTTCTCCATCATTTTTACCACCAACAAGGTCCGAGTGGGATAAATTATTTCAACCTATGTTTGATGAATTCTTCGATCCACAGAGTAATGATTCTCCAGCAACTGCAGCAGTAGCTCCGATTCCCGTAGTTGTTGCTCAAGATAATGGAAATCTATCCGAGGCATCTACTGTTACTCTTGAACATGATGTCCCATCCCCCACCAATTCTCAAACAACACCTGAATCATCACCCCCACTCGTTCCTAATGATGTTGAAGAGGAACTATATGATCACGATCTAGAATAGGCTCACTTACAAGAGCTTCCCTTCTTTGGTTCACAAATACCTGATGACCCTACGGGTGCGTCTACCTCAGAGGAAGCTCCTGCAATCGTTCACTCTCGCCCACCACGGATTGAAACTCACAACACTAAATGGACAAAGGATCACCCAATCCGCAATATTATTGGTGACATCGATCGACCAGTCTTAACACGCCATCAACTCCAAGAACATGCATTATATTGCTATTTTGATGCATTTCTTTCAGACACTGAACCTAAAAACTGGCAACAAGCCATGACCAAATCATCATGGATTGAATCAATGCAAGAGGAACTTAATGAATTCCAACGTCTTGAAGTGTGGGAATTAGTTCCGTTACCCAGCAACGTTGAAATCTTGACACTGTTGTGGGTATACAAGGTTAAGCTCGATGAGTTAGGTAGTGTGCTGAAAAACAAAGCTAGATTGGTCGCTAGAGGTTACAAACAAGCTTTGGGTATCGATTTTGAAGAATCCTTTGCTCCTGTTGCACGATTGGAGGCAATTAGACTATTCCTTGCTTATGCTGCTCACATGAATATGATCGTCTACCAAATGGATGTTAAGACGGCATTTCTTAATGGTGAATTAAGGGAAGATGTCTATGTAAGCCAGCCGAATGGATTCGTCAATTCAGAGTATCCTAATCATGTGTACAAGCTCAAGAAGGCTCTTTACGGGTTGAAACAGGCTCCACGCGCGTGGTATGATCTCTTATCGACGTATCTCATCTCCAAAGGCTTCTCCAAAGGCAAAGTGGACCCCATATTATTCATTCTCAAGGAGGACAACGACATGATACTGGTACAAATTTATGTTGATGATATAATATTTGCTGCTACTAATCAACGTTTGGTCTGACCGTTTTGAGAAAATTATGTCCACACGTTTTAAGATGTCAATGATGGGAAAATTTTCATTTTTCTTAGGGTTGCAAATTTCTCAGAATCCCAGAGGCATCTTTATTAATCAATCCAAATTTGCTCTTGAATCCTTAAAGAAATATCACTTTGAAAACTGTGACCCCGTGGATACTCCAATGGTGGAGAGATCCAAGTTAGATGAAGATAAGGAAGGGATAGCTGTCGATCCTAAACTTTACCGTGGAATGATCGGCACCCTTCTCTATCTGACTGCTAGCAGGCCTGATTTGCAATTTGCTATAGGCATGTGTGCCCGGTATCAGGCTCGGCCTACCGAAAAGCACTTACATGTTGTGAAAAGGATCTTTCGGTATCTAAAAGGAACACTTAATCGTGGTCTGTGGTATCCGAAGGATTCCTCTGTTGCACTAATTTCATATGCAGATGCAGATTATGCCGGGTGTCAAGATACCAGACGTAGCACTTCTGGCAGTGTGCAACTCCTTGGCGATAGACTTATTAGTTGGGCATCAAAAAGGCAGAAAAGCGCTGCGATATCAAGTACTGAGGCTGAATACATTGCTATGTCCGGTTGTTGTGCTCAAGTTCTTTGGATGAGGTCACAATTGACTGACTACGGTCTTGGATTCAACAAAATCCCGATGTACTATGATAACAAAAGTGCAATCGCTCTATGCTGCAACTACGTTCAACACTCTCGAGCAAAGCACATTGACATCCGCTACCACTTCATCAAGGAGCAAGTGGAGAATGGAGTGATCGAACTATACTTCGTCAACACCGAGTATCAGCTAGCAGATATATTCACAAAGGCCTTAGATCGAGGACGCATCGAGTTTTTGATCGAAAAGCTAGGCATGAAATCCTTTTCACCAGCGACACTTAAGGAGTTGGCAGAAGAATCTGAAGAATAGTACTGGTAAACTATTCTCGAGTATCCTTTGATTGTGATCTTGTATATTATAGTACATACTTAAACCATCAAAAGCAAAATACGAAAGTATAAAACCAAGAAAAATCATAAAAAATATAAAATCAAGAAAAACCATAAAAAATATAAAACCAAGTAAATCCATAAAAAATATAAAACCAAGAAAACCCAAAAATATTTTTCTTTTCAAATCGGGCATGTCTTTTAGTACGGTAATATTTACGGCTTTAGAAATGTCGATTAATATTGACACGGCGCCATAAATAGAGTCCGTATAAAAGTTGTACAAGTGTTAAAACATGCCCATTATGGCTTGTAGTTATTTTTGACTGCAACCCGGTTTTCGCATTAAAGTCACGTATTTCTTTTGAAAACGTTGGCTCACAACGGGAATTAAGTTTCTCGGGCAAGGTTTACTTTAAAACCTTGTAAGGGGCCAAGCTTACTTTATAACTTGGTCTAACACAAATTCGTGTACGTTTCAGTGCACTTATTTTGTTTTAAATAAGAGAAATCTTATTTCCACCAGAATCGTTCTATATAATCACTTAACCGGCAAATGTTCTTATTAATAGTTGTGTCCTAAATATCTTTGACTACTGCTCTTTAAATAGAAAACGGGTCAGGGATTAAGGGGGAGCAAATATTAATTCTTCGTGGTAACAAATATAGTCATTAAAAAGGATTGTCAGAAAATATTAGCTACCCGTCATCTTCAGTTACACTATGTGTGCCTTGTGTGATTTAAGTATCTCTTGCATAGGTCATTAACATTTTGGTGTCAAGTAGTTGTGTTAGTGTTTGGGAACGAGTTTATTGTATGTTAAGTTAACTTTAACTAACAATTTAAATAGGGGGACCAGTTTTGCATTTTTGCAAAAAGTGGTGGGTGTTTAAATCAATTTTGACCAAGTCAAAACTATACCACCCCCTCCTTCTCGTCGTCACTGAAAAAACACACAAACACACTCTTATTCCGCCATTATCGAGACCTCAAGCTCCATTTTGATCAGTGATTTGTAACTTATTTCGTGCTGTTTTATATCTAGGTACTTTGTTACAATTGCTATCAATTAATCCATCTCATATCCTTACATCTAAACAGGAACAATAGATCACATGTTTTTTTACAAATTAGGGTTTATTGATTCTTGATAAAACCTAGTTTTTTTATTGCTGGGATGTGTTCTTCTCGCCTAGATAAACATTGGATTTTAACAGGTTTGCTTATAACATCATATTTGTCCTGAAATTGCTCACTTTAGATTCACCTCGGTTCTATCACCAAGAATGCGATCACTGGCTGCGATCCATTCTCATCGCATTGAGTGCGATGGACTTACCCTTATCCATTCGCTGCGATGGTTCATCAAGATGGATCGTTGCGATGGTCTGTCAAGATGGATCGTTGCGATGGTCTATCAAGATGGATCGTTGCGATGGTCTATCAAGATGGATCGTTGCGATGGTCTATCAAGATGGATCGTTGCGATGGTCTATCAAGATGGATCGTTGCGATGGTCTGCCAAGATGGATCATTGCGATGGTCTGTCAAGATGGATCGTTGCGATGGGTCTGATGCGATGACTCCCATGCGATGGCGTAGGATGCGATGGTAGGATGCGATGGGATAGGATACGATGCATAGGATACGATGGGTAGGATACGATGGATTTGATACGATGGGTAGGATGCGATGGGATAGGATATGATGCATAGGATACGATGGGTAGGATACGATGGATTTTATACGATGGATATGATGCGATGGGATTGAATGCGATAAGTAGAGTGCGATGTCTGAGCACGATGGATAGAGTTAGATGAACTTAATACAATGAATTCACTACGATGGAACACATTTGCTAAGTGTTAAGATATGTGTTGCACTATACTTAGTTTTGCCATGTCTTTGCCTTTTATATCTCGTTACATGATTCTGAATGTATGACTTTGGTCCATATGCTCTATACTTGTCTTTGCTACTCAAACTTACGTAGTGATACTTTGTTGTGATTTATATCCAATGCTTAGAATTTACATGTTTTTATATATCTACTGTGCTTGTATTTATCTATAAGCAGGAAAATGTCGATAACCGAAGAAGAACAAAAACAATTAGACCTTACCCTTGTTCCACTCAATGCTCGAATGCAACATGCACCAAATAATTTTCGTCTAAGAGACGATTTTGATCCTTCTTTGGCGGCATTCAAAATCGCAACAGATATCCTAGATTGTTCACCAATAAAGGATGCATTACGTGTCACTGCATCGGTTCCTGAAGTATACATGCATGAATTTTGGGCAACTGCCTCAATCACACAAGCAAAGCAACTGTCAAAGAAGATAATCTCCTTTACTCTGAACAACAAAGCATTGACATTTGATCTGCGTCAGTTTAGGCAATTATTTAAGCTTCCAAAGCTTGCAAAAGGGGAACACTTTGTGCCTGATCCAGATGCAGAAGAACTACTTAGAGTAATCCGAGAGTTGAACTATGAGGGTGAAATTGGTTTTCTTTCTCAGTTTAACACATCACATATTGGACAACCTTGGAAAGCAATTGTCATCACTTTAGTGAAGTGCCTTACTTCCAAGATTCGTGGATCAGATGCAATGCGACCCGCTCAGGCAATCATCTTTTGGGGTCTCTATACCGGATCTAAAGTGGATTATGCTTTACAACTTTGGGAAGAATTTTGTCATCAATTCACAAGTTCCAAGAGAAAAGCAGTACATCTTCCATTTCCAAGGTTCACAAAACTCATCATTAATCACTTCATGAAGAGTGACCCAGATATTGATCATCGCGGGAACTTCTTCTATCATACTCAAGATGATGACGATGTGTTAGACACTATGACTGAGGATAATCAATTTACAAAATATAAACTCAGACCAGCTCAAGTGCCTGCAATCATGATGAATGACGGTATAAGGGAAAGTGATCATTACAGAGAGATGCTTAAAGATATTGATGCACAGTTTATACGAGCAAATGCAGATCCTTCCGAAAAACAAGCAGAGACGCAAAAAGGAAAACGAAAGAAAAGAATTTCCAAGCGCGTATCGCCCGTTTCATCAAAAGACAAAGGCACAAGTAAAGAGCATTTAGTTGATGAAGAGGCTGAAGATGCTGAGATGACCCACACAGAGGAAGAACAGGAAGAAATACCACTTCGAAAGACAAAGAAAGCAAAGCAGACCAAGGGTAAAAGTGTTGCTTCCGAAGAACCTGCTCAACAACAAAGTTCTGAAGCCAAACAACTGCGTATTGTTCTTCAACAAAGCAGACAGGAAGCTTTTTCCACAGGCTCAGGTTCTAAAATGTTTGAGGACTTAGCAGAATTCGGCGATCCTGATGCTGACTTGGCATTTTATGACGATCCTCTTAATGAAGATACTTATGAAGATGCTGGTAACTACCTCGTTGAAAGTCGTGAGCCAAGTGAAGAACGTGAGAGTAGTGCAGACACAGATACAAGTATGATGTATCGAGACGCCAATATTACCACTTCTTTACTAGAACCTACTCACATGGTGTTAAACGAAGATGCTCATGCAACTCTCATACCAGAAACTCAACTTCAAAGTAAGTCTACTTCTGGTTCTGATGACGTTTTAAAATATCTCAATCTGGAAGGGGAAGGCGTTGAGGTCACAAACACTGACCCGTCAACAAACGAAACCATGGTGGATGTTCCCATAACTACTATTACATCCACCACCACTCCACCATTATCCACCCTGGTCATCAGTGAGGTCATTACCCCAGCTATCACCCCGGCACCCGATGTACAACCAGTATCAACCACCATCATCACCACTGAATGTACACCGTCATCCGCAGCGGAACAACTAGTATCAACCACCGCCCCAATCACTGTATCTACATCAACACCTATCCTACAACAACCAGTATCATCCACCACCACGTTAACAGTTATGGTTACACCTTCACCAGAAGCACAACAAGTATCATCCACATCCAATCCCTTCCTCACAGTCAATGACCCACTGATCTAGTCTCTTCAACAACAGCTGGAGGCTCAAGCTACACAAATAGCTACATTGACTGAAAGGATCACCAATCCTCCCAAGGAACCACAACATGATGAGCCTACACTTCAGAAATTAATAGAAAGAGTGTCTAGACTTAAAGAAAAACATAAATCATTTCTTAAAGAGAAGAAAACTCGGGATAAAGAAAATGCTGCTTTTCTCGGGTCAATTGACGAGCAGATGACCGTGATCATTCGACGTGAAGTCAAGTCTTATGTTGATCAACAACTACCACATCTTGTCGGTAATGGTCTATCTACTCTTCAGCTAATGACATTGCTACAGACACGTCTACTAGATATGGGCGCTCATAAATCGAAATACAAACGCAAAGTTCTGCAATATCTCAACAAAGCAATTCTTGAAGAGAATCCTGCAGACACTACCGACTCTGAGTCTGACGATGAAGACGTACTAGAGGAGGAAGAAGATGAGGGTAACGATAAGGAGGATGATGGTGACAATGAACAAAATGAGGAAGAAGATAAGGAAGGAGATGAGGAGGAAGAAAAGGTTGAAGAAGAAGAGGATAAGGATGACGATGAGGATAAGGACAAAGATACAGGCGACGATGAGGATGACGATGATGATAATGACGACGGTCATGGAACCACCAAGGGTAATCAGAATGACGAAACCGGTACTAATGCCGAAGAGCCGAATAAGGATGCCGGTGACCAAGCTACTGAGAAGGGTTTAGAGGAAGCTGTAGCAAACATTGCTGAAACCGCTGAAAAGACAATCGAGTCTACTGTACCAGAAACTCAGCAAATCGATACAGGTATATCTACTGCACCAGCTCTTACTACTGATTCTCACAATGAATCCGTAGAATATATGCAAGCAGAAGAACCGATACATCTAATGATTGAAGAAGAACCTCACGGTGATATACCGGTAATGCAAGATCAACCTTACACAACAGTTGAAGATCCACACAACAGTGACATGGAAGTTGAAGATCTAAATGTACCAGAACCAACGTTTGCTGAATCTTTAATCATTGATGACACGGTACAGGAGCAACTTTGGCTAACCGATGCAGCACCACAACATCCTTTTGCCACTGCAACTGAAATGGAGATGACTCAATTCCTCAATAACCCTATCGATTTCTCGGCCTTTCTACGGTATTCTCATGGGAAATCGACAATGACTCCAGATTTGATCAAAATGGCAGCTGCAAACGTGGACTTCTTCGATACCTTGAAGATCAGCCATAATGAAGCAGAATATCATTTTAACGAGCTTACCAAAGCAATGAGAGCGACAACTACAGGAATTCAAACTCCCGTATTACGACCTCTTACACCAACGATCATTGCCGATTCTGCAACAATCCCAATAGAACACTTTGTGTCTCACGATCTTGAATACCTGGAGAATGATGCAACGAAATATGCCACGTCACTCACCATGGTTAAGGCGATTAACTTGGAGAATATTCCATGGATAGAGGATAAAGTACCTGGAACCATATGGAGAAAGAAAGTGCTCCCATTCTATGACACTTATGCAGTACTTGGTATTTCTCACTGGAATGCGAAGAAAAAACTTGCCTACAACCATTTTCACCGTCCTAAGAGAGGTTCTCCCATTGTATCAACACACAGGATCAAAAGTATTCAAGGAGCAACCACTCAGACGGTCTTCGGCTATGATTACTTGAACGTAATCATCTTCAAACGTACTGATGAGAAAGAGTACCGAATTGATGAAAGTGATCTTCAGTACCTTCAACTTGAAGACATCGAAGATCTCCTGCTGCTATTGGCTCAAGAAAAAGTTGACCACTTATCACCTGATATTGTCATTGCCTTGAGTTCCAACTTTCGCCAATATGCTAGGAAAATCGTCATTCAGAACCGGGTGGAAGATTTTCAACTTGGTGTAGAAAGTTATCAGAAGAAACTAAACCTGGAACGTCCCCATACGACTCCACTCAGTAATTTCCATAAGAACAAGAAGGTATACATGGGGACAACCACACCGGAAGCAGGCATCTTCTACCCAAATGAGACTGGCACCATGCAGTATATGCGATTCTCTGAAATGCACAAATTCAGCGATGGCACGCTTAAGCAAGTTCGGGATGATCTGACGGTTCTCAATGCCAAACAACCGCTTCCAGCAGTCACCTACACCTGGACAAGCCAGTGCATCAGGGGATCAAAGTACGCAATCAAGAAGATTGAAGAACTTCTCAGGAAGCGCCAGTTGCTTCGAAGCATAGAACGATTCGTCGGTGGACGACCATATGGAGCTCACCATCGGTTCACGGAACGAACCAAGTAATTTTGGTTCGTCTCATTACAGGTCAACTCCATATGTATATTATTGTGAATATGTTATATTTTTACTTTATCAGCTTTTGTGGCTTGTTGTAGTGTAAAAGTATGATATTTTTTCAAGAATTTCTCTCGAGATTCCAAATCTTTCAAACAAATCATACTCAAGCACTACAACTTACCCTCATTAATTTGAGGGGGAGCATTAATAAGTTCTTTGGCCAACATCTAATTTCATTTTATTACCCAAAGACCGGTTAATCCATTAATATCCAAAATATTGATGGTTAACATTTTGGAAAGGGGAGAAAATGGGATTAAGGAGACTTTATGATATTTGGCTAAAACAATGAAAAAGACTTAAAAGATAAACCAACTTAACATGTGTAATGCACGAGTTAAGGGGGAGCGTTTTTTGATGATCAAAACACTTAAGGCACAAAATCTTTGATTTTAATATCACAAGTGCTTTAAGTGATTTTCAAGGATTTTTCATGGTGGCTATACTTTCCCCAAAACACGCTTAATTCACGACGAATGTGGTGACAAAAGGGTGGTAGGAATAGGTTTAGTCCAATGATTCATCAGAGCCGATGGAATCTTCCCAAGGACAATTCCCTAGATAGAATTAGAAGTCCTAGGAAAGTTGGAGAAAGATTGTGAACGTAGCTGAATGCCGACCAAGTACTTAAGTTAGCACTGGAACAATCACAACAAGGTGCTAGTTATGACGTATTGGTAAGCATTGAAGGGGTTGAAGAATGAAAAAGAAATGTAAAGATAAAGGGTGTAAAGAAAGAAGCCCTCCTTACAACTTTAGGCATAAACCGGGTCAATACATATGCTATTGAGATCATTTTTGTTAATGATTCTTGGTATTGAAGAAAGACATCATGGACCCAGTGATGCAATGCACAACCCTTCCCAGCTAACTCAAATATCTCTCAAAAGGTATTTGTTTTAATCACACGGAGATTAACACGTTATCTATTGGTTTATTCACTCCGAATAGACTGATATTGAAAAGGTGGCACTCCTCTCCAGCCATCGCTCACTAGATCAAAACGCACTTTCGAGTCTAGATCCAAGAGATCATCAAAAGTCTCATTAGGACACTTTCCATTTATTGCTTGCTTTCTCACACATTGTGAAAAGTAAGAGATTTTTATGAGTCCTACGCAGTATTCCTGTAATATTGCTAGAACATCCGAGTAATACGCAAGTATTACAATGAAGATGGAAATCCTGCTTGAGCCAACATCAAACAAGCTCATGGTAGGTTACACGTGCGGTTCTTTTAGAACCAATCTTGTGAAAAACTGGAAAGAAACAGTGGTTTAATTCTTAATTGAACTTAAACTCGTTCCAGGCCTCTACGCATTATCATATGATCTTGCCAGAACACTCAGAGTGACTCTTTATTGATCACAGTGACGAGTGGAAATCCTTCTAGTGTTAACATCAAACAGCACTTGGTAGGTAACAAGCAAGATTCAATTTGAATCAAGTTTGTGACAACTGGAAAGCAACGATGGTGAATATCTTAATTGAAATTCACTTGTTCCAGGTTTCATGAATTGACGGCCTCAATCATAAGGATTTTTAATCCAAATGATTCACTCTTAATGTTCGCAGTCAGCTTTGAACGGTCGAATAAAGAGAACGGGTCTACCCGCGAAATCATGTCAGGAAGTTACTTAATTGAAACTATCTGTCACGGGTACGATATCTAATATCGTCCAACGGTCTTCACCGACCGGAGGTAAAATGCTACCGAATTAGAATAAAATGTCAAAGCCATTTTATTCGTGTCGTTGTTGTGTACCTGTTAAAGACGGTGGCGTTGCTGTGTACCTGTTGAAGACGGTGGCGTTGCTATGTACCAGTTGAAGACGGTGGCGTTGCGGTGTACCTGTTGAAGACGTCCTCACATGCTTATTCCTTTAGCATCAAATCTCCTGAAAATTCAAGAAAGTATGACCTAAAAGTCTTTCGCTGTATCGACTCTGAAACTTTCAAGAATTCAACAAAGGATAAGTGTGTGGGACATGAAGTCACAAAGAGGCGAACCTCACAAGAAAAGTAAAGGCTGCACGTGAAAGGCCAAAAGAACATGTTCCAAGCAAAAAGGCTGATATCATTCAACACATATTCACAAAAGTAAAGAAAAAGAAAGAAAAGAAGACTACGAGCTCAAGAACAAGATCTAACATGCTAGATTAGGACTTTGTAAATTTGGAGTGACCTCCCTTTGGGGGAGATTGTTGGAAATACGTTTTACGCATTTAGAAAGTCTCAGTCACTCCAACAATGTAGTTATAGGCTCGTAGTTAAGTTAAGTATCATTTATTACATAGCCCGACCCATGAGCATGTTCATGGGCCGGAAGCCCAAGTCCTTTAAGGACTTGGGGTATTTAAACCTCTTTCCACCATGGAAAGAGGTGTTGGTTGTTCATTTCTCTCATTTCAATATACAAGTTTTCTTTCACTTCTCTCTCTAACTTTCTCTCTCTAGGAAAACATCAACCCTCTTGATTCATAAGATTATCATTGTTCTACAATATATTTTATAAAAGTCTCGTTTAAGCTACATTATGATTATGAATGTTCTAACTATGAAGTAATACCTCGAACCTAAGCTTCTGTTGAGGTATCCGAAAACGAGAGTGTTACAAAAGGTTTTCGGTGGCGTGCTTCGCTTTGGGCACCTATGTGCTTTGGGTGATGGATATTGATTTTTGTTGCATTAGTTCGGGTTAGGAACTTCCGTTGTCTCATTTAGAGTGTTTGGTTATGTTTTCACTACAAAAGTCGAGCCCTTCCCCGGCGAATTTCCGCCCTTTTCCCCAGCGACTTGTCGCTAGGGAAACGCATCCCTGGCAACTTGTCGCCAGGGAAGAGTCGCCAAGGATCGGCCGTAAGGGAATGTATCCCCGGCGACAAATAGAGTTTTCCCCAGCGACAACGTGGACCCCACTGGTTTTTGGTCAAGGACTTGTTACTTGTATGGGAAGGTATCCCCGACGACCTATGTCGCCAAGGAAAATAGGAGCGATTAATCACACTTAATTAAAATGTTACTTAATCTTCACTTTTCCCCGGTGACATATGTCGTCGGGGAAACCTTCTTTTACGTTGACAAGTCAAACTTGACACATTGGGACCTATTTAGTTGACCAAGTTCCACCGACGACATGTCGCCAAGGATACCCTGATGAATTTTTTGAAAGTCAATGAAAGTTTATTACCTTTTTAAAAAGTCAAACGCGCCATATTTTCGACTAATAATTACTCTTTTGTCGTTTAGCAAGGTTATCCCCGGCGACACGTCGCCAGAGAAACTTTCTCAGGTCATTAACCAGAATGATTAAGGTTAATTATCCTTGGACAAGTTATCCCTGGCGACATGTCGCCGGGGATAATCTGGAGGGAAAATATCCCGATTTTTCTTTTGTCAAACAATTTCGGTCAAAGTTGGACGATGTTTCCCCGACGATATGTCGCCAGGGATAAGATGGTCAGGCTTTGACCAAAAAGTCTTCATGACTTTTTGCCATGTCATCAAAGTTGCCAGTAACTATGGGTTTTCCCCGGCGACATTGTGTCGCCGGGGAAACATCGATCACTTGATCTTACGATTCGTGTAGTGTTGGTTGGTCTTTTGTTTGGGCATCCCTTGTTCGTTTCGAGTGTAGGTTTGTGTTGTTGCTTCCTGCTTACTCACATGGCACATGTATGAGATAGGTTGCATTTGTTTCAAACGCGTATCAAATGTAATGGGTAAGGTTTTTTTCGGGTTTAGTTTGGTTTCCTCCATAAGATATGTCTCATGAGACTTTTTGTCTTTTATTTTTTTGTTAATAAAAGATGCTTTTAAAAAAATAATAGGAACTATACGATTTTATAACAGAAACAAGATTAAAACCAGATTTATTCAACCAACCACCCCTTTTATTTTTATTAACAGCTTCAGGTAATCACTTCAAATGTGAATACTGGATTTGTGATCAGTACATACAAACAGAAAGAAAAGAACTATGAATCAATGATCTTAAAGTCAAGATCAAGGTTCATAAACAACCAGTATCAACAAATTATCAACAACCAACAATGGCGATTTGAGAGAGACAAACAGAAAAGATGGTAACAGAATAATAAAAACTAAAGCTATCTCATTCCTTATATACTCGTAATTTAGAGCCACCACACTTTCACACTTGGACACATTCAGTCCCTCAAGAATGTTGTACCTGCAAAATAGAACACAATACCAAACATTCCAAAAGTATGTATAAAACATTTACCTCAGTTACCTTTAAACTTTGAAACAATTAGCAAAGTTAACTTATCTCAATACCCCCTCTTAAGTTGACTTGTGATATAGGTCAACAAGTCTCAACTTATCACAAAAGAACTTGTGATCTTTGATAGACAAGCCTTTGGTAAACAAATCTGCCACATTGTCCTCAGATTTGATCTTAAATGTTCTGATCAAACCTGCAGACACTTTCTCCCTCAGAAAATACAAATCAATTTCAAAATGCTTAGTCCTCTCATGGAAGACTGGGTTAGAAGCAATTTAAATTGCTGAGCTACTATCACTATGGATAGGAGAAGGTAAAACCACATCAACTTTAAGATCTTTCATGATTTTAATATCCACATAATCTCACAAGCAACACTATTTATGGCGTTGTATTCAGCTTTAGCTGAAGACTTGGATAAAACAGACTGCTTTTTACTTTTCCAAGAAACAAGATTATTTCCCAGATAAACAGTATAACCAGTCACAGATTTTCTAGTGATCTTGCACTTTGCCCAGTCAGAATCAACAAATGCAATAAGATTCAAGTTATTACTTTTCATGAATGTAATACTAGTTCCAGGAGAACTTTGTAGGTATCTAAGAACATGAAAAGCAAGTTTTAAATGAGACTTATATGGAGCATGCATGAATTGACTAAGACAATACACAACATAAGCTATGTCAGGTCTAGTTAAAGTGGGATAGATTAATTTTGCAACAATCTTTTGATAACAAGTCTTGTTATCAAGAAGAACATCATGATCTATAGTAATCTGATCCTTCTTTTTCTTAGAAGGATTAGGTATAGGAGCTTTGGCTGGCTTACACACCAACATACCATATTTGTGAGACCCCCAAAATCTGACATGGAACAACTAGGCAACGAGGGGGTAACACGTCATAGTACAAGAAACAATGAATTACAGTCCATACAAAGCTGATGAAATAAAAACATGTACATTACATCATCAAAGGTCAGAGTTTTTAAGCATAGGTCCCAGAGTTTTAGAAGCGGAAAATTATATTATTTCGTCTCTATTTATAACATAAAGTTGCCCAAAAGATAATATAAACTCCTGACAGTTTATATAAAACTAATCTTTCAAAAGCATCATAGAAATCTCCAAGCTGCGATAATATCCTGCGGGCTCCCATCCAAGCAAAACTAAGTAATAATATCTGAGATTAAGCATGTAAAATCGTCAACATAAAGTTAAGTGATATTCATAGGTTTAGCGATAAAAGTGTGGAACACGAACATTCATTTGTAAACACGTAGTAGGGAAATGGTTATATACGTCAACCACAGTCCGATACTATTATTATTATTATTGCTGTTTAGTTTCATGAACCGAAGCTTAACTACGTAAGTATTCAGCCTAAATACTCAGGTATAAACAAATATTAGTGCATCAAGGTAATCGGGACGGGGATAGTCAATCCCGATGGATCCACCCACAACATTCGCGCTTCGCACAATGCACCAGGACAATTAACGGTTCATGATCGAAGAGATGAAACTCGAGGCTAACGTCTAAAAAGCAGTAATAATATCTAAAATCTGAAAATCATACATGTTCTGGATAGCATACAAGTTCTGGATAGCATACAGTTTTTAAATGGTTGTGTTCCACCATGTAAAATCTCACCCCGTGTTTAGAAACCATGTACTAGTAAAAAGGGGCTATGAACTCACCTTAGCCACGAGGTAAGTCAATCACGGTACTCGGCAACTGAGTAGAAACGGTAGTGTTAGACGATCACCGGCGATATGGATGCCCGGGAAACACGAAAACCGCAACCTATCAAAATAAGGCGCGCGTTAAGACTCGAACTCAAGTATCGATATGTACCAAGTATAATATGACTCAAATGTTTTCAAAGTATTCATGTTTCAAAACTATTGACACGAACCAAATGAATTCATACTAACCATTTATTCCAACACTACACGTTAAAACACTTGAACACTTGAAAATGACTCGTTATTCGACACCAAGTCAACGCAAGTCAAAGAATCATTTACCCTTACTTGGACAAGTAGATAAGTCATTTATATAATGACTATGCACTTGAATAAGTCATCATGTCTAATGATGAATACTCAAACTCACGCAACACAAACATTGAACTACGTGTCCAAAATAAAATCAGCAAGTACACCCCGAATGTACACACCAATCTACCCTATCTAGACTTGTCCGTTTTAGATGAAAATTGGTGTCAAGGTCACTTATAACCTGTATAAGACCTCACCAAAATTTGAGCCAGATTTCACACTTTAAAATCCATCAGCTCGACACTTTACTCGACTCCAAATTTGGGACAGATTTGTGCACTTGTTTTGTAAAACCGTTTGGACCACTTTAAAAGTACTAACTCGACAATCCGTCTTTTGAAATCACTACTAGACTCATCAAACTAAGTTTGTAAACTTTGAAAAACAGTAGTTACATTTATCTAACCAAGCCTAAAGTCCCCGAGAGTCGACCCAAAATCAGCCACAATTTCGGATTGTGCCGACTTGTGTCTCCCGGTACACGAAAACTAAAACTAGCATAACGTTTGACTCGTAATGACTTAGAAGCTCTATCTTATACCAAAACGAGCGTCTCGGAAAACTCTACAACAATATCAAATAATCTCAGTTTTTCACAGACCTTAAACCCACGAAACAATCTGTTTAAAGTTGCTGTCCTAAATTATACTTTTAGAAAACATGTCAAATCAATTTTCTCACCAAATATAATCATTCTCATATCTCTAGTATCACTCTACTATCATACTCATCAACCAAACACTCCTAAAAACACTCATATGATAAATTTAACAAAAATCAAAGATCAAAAATCAACCTTTTTAACATGAAAGTATGAAGATCATTGCTTATACCACACATGCAAGATGATCAAAACACAAAGCCACCATGAAATTTTAAAATTTCTTAAAAGTTGATGCATGTGTAAAATTCTTGTACCATTAGAAGCATCTTTTGATTTGGAACAAGGGATTGTGTTTAGATTTTGATAAAAACTAGTAGAGGTTGATGATCTAGGGGTGTTTGTGGTTGAAGGTGGCGGCAAAGGGAGGTGGTGAGGAGAGATTGTGTGTGTGTGTTTTTTTTTTGTGAAGTAAAAATGAAGTGAAATGATAAATTTTTAGTTTATATAGTATGGTTAGGGGGTAAATTGCTATTAGTGCATAGTTTTGGACTTAAAAGCAATTTAATAGTTTAAAGGTAAAAATGGTTATTAGTAAATATTGAAAATATTTACGGGGCTCGGGTTTCGTAAAAATACTTTTCAAAAGTTGAAATGCATCATAAAAATGATTATTTGATTTCTCGACACGACTTAACACGTAATTAAAACTAAATCGTCGAAAATATTAATTATCGAAATAATCGATAAATAAACGTAAACTTTTGGGCATCCGTCGGTATCGCGATCACTAGGAATTCTCGTTGTACATTGATTTTGTAGATTTGCTAAATGTGATCCGGTGGTCTAACATGGTGGAATATGGTGGTGGAAGCCATTGTTGAAATAGAGAGAGAAGAGAGGTTGAATGTGTGAGAAATGAAAAATATCATGAAAGTGAAAATAACACAAGCAACACCCCTCCTTGGAAGCTAACGAGGGGTATATATAGTCACACACGCACCTTAAACTATACATTGAACCTAGTCTAGTCTAAGCGTGTGTGACTATGATAACTAATGGGAATTCTTAAATATCGTCACATAAAGTGAGTTTCCAACAATCTTCCCCCATGGGACGACGTGTAGAATTCCTTACAATATTCTTCCTAACAAGTACTAAATGATTAAGAACAAGAGCTTTCATGAAGCGTCCAATGCTGATGAAGTCTTCTGAGGCCTTCGTCTTCAAAACGACTCATCTTTAAAGTAACTTGTAGAAGAAATACTGTAACGGCACGAGCTAAACCCATACACTTCTGGTTAAGGAGAAGCTTCTGAATTAGCTTCCCCCTAATTCATGCCACATAAACTTGATGTAGAAGCTTTTAAATAGCTTCCCCCTAAACTGACAATCCTCGTAAGCAACTTCAAAGCTTTCACTAAAGCTTAGAATGATTAAGCACACAGCGTAATCTAACAAGCAAATCCCATCATATAACATGATAACGTTGCTAAGAGGGGTTGAAAGTAAGGGGTACACCAAGTAGATCAACAACTTCTCTTCTCACGCTTGAATAATTCTTTTGAATTTTTCTTCCCCCTGAGAGTTCAAGTTATGCATACCAGAAAGAATCAAGACATTTCTTCCCCCACATAGTTGAAGAAAGTAAATCAATCCCAATTATGAAGCTCAAATACTAAAGTGGACACTTTATCCCATTCATGAAGTTGACATCGTAACACCAGAGTCAATTAAGTCCCGGAAATGCACATATCTTCTTCCGGAGATGCACCAGAGTCAATTAAGTCCCGGGAATGCATATAGGATAATGATGATGTTTAATTGCAACAATCAAACAATTAAACCTCGAATCAGTAGTGTACCGTTTAGAGATTGATAACGCCACGAGTTAAAACACTGATTTTCTCTGCGGCGGAATGTCTTCAAATCAAAAGAAGGTATGAAGTTCATCACGTGTACTCGTTGTGCGTTCAATGTGTCTTCTTCTTCCACCTTGATGGTTTCGAAATTCGGAACCATCAACAAACCGTACGCACATAAACCTGAAAATCTCGTGAGAATAATAAATAAGCTGAATTATATAGTTTTGTGAGAATCAGCTGTTGATCGAAAATCTCTTCTCATAAACTCTCCATGGCGACCTTTACCAACCCACGTGAAAGCAATTTAAAGTGATTACTGAAAGAATGAACCAGATACATCAAACGTGAAACTGAATAAGAATCCTTCGATCTTGTGACTTAAGCTTGCACTATTGTTGAATGAAGAACGGTGGAGAAATCTCTAAGTACTCAATGCATCACTGAAGAAGTCTATAAGCACAACACCTCTTGAAATTATCCACGTCGACTAAGCGCGTGACACTGAGTACAACAATGTAACCCCTTTAAGTGATAGTTATCCGAGTCATCAACCAACCACCCCGAACCCGGAAACTAGATAACCAAGTCGTCATTCTAAGATTAAGCACGAGCAAGTTATCTATGAAAGATAAAATAAATACACGCCTTCGAAAAATCCGTCATCAACGTCACGTAATTAATACCCGATCAAACGAAATCTGTAGTCACTAAAAAATCGCCCAAATTTTTTCTTGGTCTCGTCAAAATAAATTTATCACATTTGTCTCGTCACTTTGTCACGTCACTTGTTGTCTCGTCAAAACCCCGGTTATAACCAATAATGCAACATTTTCCAAAAATTATCCAAAATAATGAAATTTGAAAAAAAAATTCGAATAAATTTACAACTATTGGCCCAATGTATAAATGAATGAAGCCATTGCAATGTTTAAACCCGGTCCATCATCACAGCTTTCTATACCTAAATATTGGGTGCATAATCACTCAACCCTAATTATCCTCACAAAACACGCAGTCACCCAAAATTCTCTCTCACACCTAGTTAAATCCGTCCCACTCTCCTACCAAACTTCACCCACCATCGTAAAATCCGCCCTTTTCTCTCCAAAAAATCTGCTCCAATCATCTTCTAATCTCCCATCTCAAATCTCGTTGATATATCCATCTCAATCAATCATCATATCTCATCCCACCAAATAATTACTATCTGTTTTGAATGATCAAATCGAATCCCAGTTGTTTCATATCAAACGAACCAGAAGGACTACAAGATCTTATCAATAAGGTCGCGGGTAAGATTACATGTTGAAAATCAACGAAAGAAACAAATAGATAATAACTATTTTGTTATAGATCTTGTTTCATTTAGAAAATTAAATGAGGGTTTTCCTTTAAAAAAAATAGATCTATGATGATTTTACATGCAAAACAAAAAATCTGAGATCATATTTACTTTTCTGTATATGTGAGTCTAGATGGGGATTAAGTGACGAAGGGAATTAGGATTAGATGGATGGTGTTGGGGAGAAATAAGGTTGGTTGTGATATGTTCGACTCAGTGAATTAACTGAGTCAACTCGGTAATTACCGAGTTGACTCGGTTGAGATGGTTTTGGTCAAGAGTTAAGTTAAAACTACATGGTCATGAATTTTTGAAACTGCATCGTAGTCAAAAAATATTTAAACCCATCGGAGTCTAAAATAATTTCCATCGCAGTCAATCTTGACAGCCATCGCAACAAAAACAATGGTCATCGCAGTCAAACTTTTTTAAGCCCATCGAAGTCTAAAAATTTTGCCATCGCAGTCAAAATAAAACAAGTCCATCGTAGTCAAAGCTTAGACCATCGCAGTCAAAGCAAAAAGGAGTCCATCGCAGTCTTAGATGTCCCATCGCAGTCAAAGCAAAAATAAGTCCATCGCAGTCTTAGATGTCCCATCGCAGTCAAAGCAAAAAGGAGTCCATCTCAGTCTTACCCATCGCAGTCTATCGTGATGATGTCCCATCGTATCAAGATGACCCATTGCGATGGTACCCATCGCAATGGAGCCATCGTAATGGTACCATCGAAGTCAACCCATCGCACTCAATGCGATGTACCAGGAAGCAGAATCTTATCCAAATCTGTCCTTGTTCCTGACAATCCGGGAATGTGAATCTGACTATTTTTCTAGGTAACTCATCATCCTAAACAACAATATAAGCCCAGAAAAATGATACGAGAAACGAAAAAGTTAGACCATATACGAAAAAATGATAACTTTTGACTTTCTCATATTGACCATGGATGAATATGTTTTTGATGAAACCAGTGAAACAAAAAAGGAAACATCTTTTGACCATAGCAGTATTTCTTTTGACTGATGACATACTTTGGACCCAAACCAATGAGACAATGAGACTGTGGACAAGAATAACAAGACAGTGACAAAACTTGTGAACATTGAAAGAAAAACACAAGTCGTGACAAAGAAATAAATAAACGGACCAAAAAAATTTTATAGACCACCAAAATCGAAAACAAGAACGATCCAAGGATGGAACCGAGGCTCTGATGCCAAATGTAGATTTGCTAAATGTGACCCGGTGGTCTAACATGGTGGAATATGGTGGTGGAAGCCATTGTTGAGAGAGAGGGAGAAGAGAGGTTGAATGTGTGAGAAATGAAAAATATTATGAAAGTGAAAATAACACAAGCAACACCCCTCCTTGGAAGCTAAGGAGGGGTATATATAGTCACACACGCACCTTAAACTATACATTGAACCTAGTCTTGTCTAAGCGTGCGTGACTATGATAACTAACAGGAATTCTTAAATGTCGTCACATAAAGTGAGTTTCCAACAGATTTTGAACAAACTCGTTGTAAAACGCACGCGGTGATTTTAAATAAAAAAAAACTTTGATTTAAATTAAATATGGAAAAATAAAAATTTTATAATTCCATACAAAGTATTTATTGATGATAAGAAAAAATACTTAAAAAGTATAATTTAAAAATCTCAGGATTTACATATAGCAATACAAGAAAACGTAATACGTTGGAAAATTCAAGAAGCACGAATAAAAAGAATAAAATAATGCTTGGAAAGTACGGGTTCTCACAGTCTTCCCCCCTAAAGGAACTCTGGTCCCCAGAGTTTTCTTGAAAACAGTAGAAGATGCAAACAAGAGGAGTTACAATGTGTAGAACAAAATTCATTGCTTCCCAGGAAATTTCCGTACCACGACGAATCTTAACGGTTAGAATTCACTACGCTTCAGTTTCTTAACTCCTTTTCGTATAACTTTTCAGTCTTGGATTAGAATAACGATAATTCAATACGGGGATACATCAAGAGATAGAGTTGTTGGAAATACGTGCGATAAACTATCGAGAATGAACACAAGAATCGCTTAAATAGGCAAAGTACGATAAAATGAACCAAGATTGTAAATCAACAAGGGGTCGCAAATCGTGCAACTGTAAAACGTGACAATCTTAAAATGTAAGAATCTAGTCACAAGCGAGATAGAAGGGAAAAAATGAATAACATATGATCATTTAAAATATAGGCTGTCAAAATCAGTTGTCTAATATTTTGGTATTACTTTAAAACTTAGTTTTAAATATTTTCTTTATTAAAAGAAAATTTTACCAGGTGTAATGATTAAAAATCAAACTCTATATAAAATGAGTGGGTAAACAGTTGTCAAATCTTTTTCTTGATCATAATTTTCTAAATAAAAGTACAACAATTTAAAATATTTATCCTGATCGGCTTAATAACTTTTGGGTGACTGTATGAAATTATTGTTAAAACTCAGGTTTAACGTTACCATTAGGAAAAATCAGATTTTCCAAGTTATTTAGAATCATCGTTAGAAATTATAAATTAATTTAATAATTTCATTAGGTTGACAATAAAGTATGATAAAATCAATTACTTCAAAAGATACAACTTGACACTATTTAAACATAAGTTATAAATTTACCCAGAGAGGATTTATAGATCCGGTACTTAACTTGAAACAATTATTTTGGTAATTTAAACATTTGATAAAATGTATAGAACGTTCTTAAAAATTAATAATAATTTTTAGAAATCCCAGAAGGTGATTAAGGTATCAAATGGTAAACACGTAACATTTTCTGGTTTTCAAAAGGTGACAAGACAACAACGAATATGAATCATATAAAGGTCAACAATCTGCATGCGAGCGATAACACAAGGGAATAAAACCAAAAATCGTATCAATTCTTCACAAACGTGATAGAATAGACGCGTCGATGATAAAAATAATAAGAAACAAATGATTCAGCAAGATTAATTCACGAGTGTGGTTGGCGTCACCAATAACGGCTTATTAAGTTCTCGGTGGTCGAAATACGATCGAAAGGGAAAAGCCACACAACGAATTTTCGAATCAAAGAAAATTCTTAAGAAGTCAGTTGAGAGTAATTACAGTAAAATGAACAACATTAGCAATGAAAGGCGAAATCAACAAATGATTCACACGAATGAATTTCAAGACGATAAAGTCTAGCACACATCATGACAAATACATGTAATTATCGTTCACGTCCAATCATAAATCATTATATGCGTCCAGAGGCGTTTCGAAGGTCTACCAAATAGATAAAGAAGATCGATCGATGAAGAGGCATAATAACGTTGAAACTTTCAAGTCTGGTATCAATGGTAAGAATTTAGGCAAATGGTAACGAAAATCATATCATGAGGATGAGGAGGTACAGGTAAAACAAAAGTCGTTGAGTAAGAAATATGTGCTCGCGACATGTACTTTGTTCAAGAAAATATAAGGGTTCATATGTGTATGTCACGATTTTTTGTTACTCGCATAAGAAGTAAAAGTTTTCTAAACTTTATTTATCTAACTTTTTAAGGAACATAATAAAAAGTTGATTGTTGGTCAAATATTTAGGGCGACTACTATTCGGTCTTGCATGGCTCCTTCTAAATTAAGCATAGGTGATCAGGCCATGCATAATTTAGGACTAGCAATGCGATGCTCATCTTCGTCAAACCAGTATTATAGGTCATATTATTTAAAATATGTATATAATGTCATTTGTAAAAACAGAAATCAAAATAGTTTATGAAACTATTCGCCAATAAGTTACTGGCTAGATATTTAATTCAACAATTGAAATGTTACAAGATTCTTTACAAGACCCAGGGTAGAACAAGTTGTGAGAATACATTGTAAAGTTAATATAAATTAATTCTATAAGATAACCTTCAATTATTTAAGAAAGCCCAAATGAAACATTTTGTAAAATGATTTGCAAACAATATCTGTTTGAGTTATATGGTAACATGACAATAGTTTATAAAGTAGCGAGTGGGTTACAAGAGGAAAATTAGGAGTAGTTCAAGACAGTCAACGAAATGGTTACAAGGTGATAAGGTTTCAAGAGGTTTAGCCGAAATCGTTAGGAGACACGTGTCAAGATGGTAGCGAATGACGAAAATAAGAATTTCAATTCTCGGTCCAAATCAGTGGTATGATAGAGGCAAATAAAGACATTGTAGAATGACAAATAAGTCATAAATAAAATAAAGGAATAAGGAATCCGTATGTGTTCACATCGTAATTTATTTGACAGAAATACACTTTTAAGAAAGTAGAACATCAGTTTATCAAATCACTTGGTTCCTAAAAGTTCAAGATTTATATATGACCGAGCTCAAGTTACTGTTTGTAAACGTTTTCAAACACAATCAATGTTTCATGGTTGTAAAATGTTATTAGTTACAATTTTACGAGCTCACACGAACTTAAAATGCTTCAAACCATATTTTTAACTTCTATCAGTTTGGACCCTTTTGAGTTAGTTTTGACTTTTGGGTTTGACCCGACCAATTGACTCGCTAAATAAGACTCGAAGTCTAATGAAATTCGGTGTAAAACGATGTTTTGAACAACTTTCTAGTTTACTCGAGACTTGATACGGATAAAAAATGGACGAAAATGCCCATGCATTAAATCTTTCAACAGAATGATATTTTAGAATTATTCAGAAAATAAATTCTTAGATTTTACAATCTCAAATGAGCGTAACTTGCTCGATTTTAAAGTTTACTGGAAAAATATTATGTCCTACACGAATATCTCAATAGGTAGAAATATATATTTTTATATCTAAGTCATAAAAATATTTTCTCGACACTGTTAAATTTCCTGTAAAGTTTCTATAGAAAGTATACTTTTCGACACAGCTTGGAATTAAATCTAAATTTCATAACAACTCAGAATTAATGTACACACAAGACTTGTGGATTCCATAAAGACGAAAGAAGGTAAACTGTATAATTAATCATGTAAAGAAAACATAGTATAGAAATGGTTCAAAAATTCCAACGAAAATCCAAGAAATCAAAAACGGCGCATGACATCAATGTCTTTGATTGCAAGATGCAATACAGGATGGTCTTTTGACAACGTGATTTTCCAAAATCACAAGACATATCGAGAAAGAAATAGAACATTAACAAGTCGCACTCCTGGGCGAGGAGGTTTAATGAAAGGGAGGGTACAAGTTTATAGAAGTATAATCGCATTCCAAACATTCGCTACACGATAAAGGATGAATCTCAAGATGACAAAGATGGCTTCAAGGTACGGACGAACGTTGTAATTCGAAGTCTAAATGTAGAATGGCCAATGAAAGAAAATGTAATCCATGTACAAGTGTCGTGTAAAACGGTGGCGTAAAGGTAAATCAAGATTACGAGAACTCACGATAATATTCAGCACTGATTCAACGAATTCTTTGAGATGTGTGACTCACATGGTGTTCTTTAGTCTTTTCCGAAGACACATTGAGCTACAAAATGGTCAATAGACTATTTTCAAGTCATCTAATCACAAATGGTCGACAAGCAAATTGGATATCAAAATAGATATCTTAAAAGAATTAAACAATGAAACAACACGCACGGTAGTAAAAATCAGGAGTTTTATCGAAAACAACACTTCTAAATTCCGAACAATGGTATCTCGAGAGTATGCACAACATGTAATAGCGAGTCGAGAAAAACAGACGGTTCAAAATGAACGAGCATATGAAGTCAGTCGTATCACGCATAAATGAAATAGCAATAGTACTCAGAAAACTGAGCATGAAAAGTCGGCAGCATACGCGCTCTGAATACAAGTAGGTAACGTCATAACGATATAAAATCATTGCAATAAGATCAATTCACAAGAACAAGAATTCAAGAAATACAGTATAGGCAGATGTAATCACAGTAACATTCTATGATAATTCATGAATCACAAGGCTTTGAAAAGACATAGTAATTATCGTCCATAAGGAAATGTAATATTTCAACATGAAATCAAGAGATGAAATATTAAACAATAATTAAAAGTAAATAATAAGGATTAGAGAGTTACCCGCAAAGATATCTAACAACAATGGCAGATTCTGTGTTTGACACTTAGAAACAATAAAATATTTGAACTTTCGGTTATAGACTAAGTTTTAGAAAACGACTCAGTTCCCTATAACCATCGCTTTGATACCAATCTGTGAGACCCCCAAAATCTGACATGGAACAACTAGGAAACGAGGGGGTAACACGTAGTACAAGAAACAATGAATTACAGTTCATACAAAGCTGACGAAATAAAAACATGTACATTACATCATAAAAGGTCAGAGTTTTTAAGCATAGGTCTCAGAGTTTTAGAAGCGGAAAATTATATTATTTCGTCTCTATTTATGACATAAAGTTGCCCAAAAGATAAAATAAACTCCTGACAGTTTATATAAAACCAATCTTTCAAAAGCATCACAGAAATCTCCAAGCTGCGATAATATCCTGAGGGCTCCCATCCAAGCAAAACTAAGTAATAATATCTGAGATTAAACATGTAAAATCGTCAACATAAAGTTGAGTGATATTCATAGGTTTAGCGGTAAAAGTGTGGAACACAAACATTCATTTGTAAACACGTAGTAGGGAAATGGTTATATACGTCAACCAGAGTCCGATACTATTATTATTATTATTGTTGTTTAGTTTCATGAATCGAAGCTTAACTACGTAAGTACTCAGCCTAAATACTCAGGTATAAACAAATATTTGTGCGTCAAGGTAATAGGGACGGGGATAGTCAATCCCGATGGATCCACCCACAACATTCGCGCTTCGCACAATGCACTAGGACAATTAACGGTTCATGATCGAAGAGATGAAATTCAAGGCTAACGTCTAAAAAGCAGTAATAATATCTAAAATCTGAAAATCATACATGTTCTGGATAACATACAGTTTTTAAATGGTTGTGTTCCACCATGTAAAATCTCACCCCGTGTTTAGAAACCATGTAAAAGTAAAAAGGGGCTATGAACTCACCTTAGCCACGAGGTAATTCAATCACGGTACTCGGCAACTGAGTAGAAACAGTAGTGTTAGACGATCACCGACGATATGGATGCCCGGGAAACACGAAAACCGCATCCTATCAAAATAAGGCGTGCGTTAAGACTCGAACTCAAATATCGATATGTACCAAATATAATATGACTCAAATGTTTTCAAAGTATTCATGTTTCAAAACCATTGACACGAACCAAATGAATTCATACTAACCATTTATTCCAACACTACACGTTAAAACACTTGAACACTTGAAAATGACTCGTTATACGACACCAAGTCAACGCAAGTCAAACTATCCTTTACCCTTACTTGGACCAGTAGCTAAGTCATTTATATAATGACTATGCACTTGAATAATTCATCATGTCCAATGATGAATACTCAAACTCACGCAACACAAACATTGAACTACGTGTCCAAATAAAATCAGCAAGTACACCCCGAATGTACACACCAATCTACCCTATCTAGACTTGTCCATTTTAGATGAAAATTGGTGTCAAGGTCACTTATAACCTGTATAAGACCTCACCAAAATTTGAGCCAAAGTTCACACTTTAAAATCCATCAGCTCGACACTTTACTCGACTCCAAATTTGGGACAGATTTGTGCACTTGTTTTGTAAAACCATTTGGACCACTTTAAAAGTACTAACTCGATAATCCGTCTTTTGAAATCACTACTAGACTCATCAAACTAAGTTTGTAAACTTTGAAAACCAGTAGTTACATTTATCTAACCAAGCCTAAAGTCCCCGATAGTCGACCCAAAATCAGCCACAATTTCGGATTGTGCCGACTTGCGTCTCCCGGTAGACGAAAACTAAAACTAGCATAACTTTTGACTCGTAATGACTTAGAAGCTCTATCTTATACCAAAACGAGCATCTCGGAAAACTCTACAATAATATCAAATAATCACAGTCTTTCACAGACCTTAAACCCACGAAACAATCTGTTTAAAGCTGCTGTCCCAAATTATACTTTTAGAAAATATGTCAAATCAATTTTCCCACCAAATATAATCATTCCCATATCTCTAGTATCACTCTACTATCATACTCATCAACCAAACACTCCTAAAAACACTCATATGATAAATTTAACAAAAATCAAAGATCAAAAATCAACCTTTTTAACATGAAAGTATGAAGATCATTGCTTATACCACACACGCAAGATGATCAAAACACAAATCCACCATGAAATTTTAAAATTTCTTGAAAGTTGATGCATGTGTAAAATTCTTGTACCATTAGAAGCATCTTTTGATTTGGAACAAGGGATTGTGTTTAGATTTTGATAAAAACTAGTAGAGGTTGTTGATCTAGGGGTGTTTGTGGTGAAGGTGGCGGCAAAGGGAGGTGGTGAGGAGAGATTGTGTGTGTGTTTTTTTTGTGAAGTAAAAATGAAGTGAAATGATAAATTTTTAGTTTATATAGTATGGTTAGGGGGTAAATTGCTATTAGTGCATAGTTTTGGACTTAAAAGCAATTTAATAGTTTAAAGGTAGAAAATGATTATTAGTAAATATTGAAAATATTTACGGGGCTCGGGTTTCGTAAAAATACTTTTCAAAAGTTGAAATGCATCATAAAAATGATTATTTGATTTCTCGACACGATTTAACACGTAATTAAAATTAAATCGTCGAAATTATTAATTATCGAAATAATTGATAAATAAACGTAAACTTTTGGGCATCCGTCGGTATCGCGATCACTAGGAATTCTCGTTGTACATTGATTTTGAATAAACTCATTGTAAAACGCACGCGGTGATTTTAAATAAAAAAAACTTTGATTTAAATTAAATATGGAAAAATAAAATAAAATTTTTATAATTTCATACAAAGTATTTATCGATGATAAGAAAAAATACTTAAAAAGTATAATTTAAAAATCTCAGGATTTACATATAGCAATACAAGAAAACGTAATACGTTGGAAAATTCAAGAAGCACGAATAAAAAGAATAAAATAATGCTGGCAAAGTACGGGTTCTCACAATATTCAGCAAGTAATTCAAGACAATATTTTCTCTGATTAAGAATCAGACCATCATGAGTATCAATAACTTCAATCCCTAAGAAATACTTAAGTTTTCCAAGATCTTTAATTTTAAATTTAGAACTTAAGTATTTCTTGAAATCATTAATGACATGTTCATTGTTACTAGTTATGATAATGTCATCAACATATGCCAATAAAGAAACAAATGAATCGTTCTCAGTTTTTGTAAAAAGAGAGACACCATTTTTACTCTGAATAAACCCATTCTCAACAAGCACACTTGTAAGCAGGGGCGGAGCTAGGGGGTTCCCGGGGATGCACTGGAACCCGATGAAATTTTGTCGCGTAGTGTATATATTTGCTAAAAATGTCTATTTTTTCAAAATGAACCCGGTGCCAAAATCATGTACTATATAGATACTTATATTAAAAATTTTGTTCACCCGATGACTTTATAGTCTGGATCCGCCCCTGCTTGTAGGTTTTTCATTCCATTTTCTAGGTGCTTGTTTGAGCCCATATAATGAATTAGTCAATCTACATACTTTGTTATCATCTGAACCATATCCTTCAGGAAGAGTCATGTAAATCTCTTCATCTAATTCACCATAGAGAAAGGCATTATTGACATCTAACTGATAAACAGGCCAATCATAATGAACAGCAACAGAAAGAAGACGCCTAACAGTAACAATTTTCACCACTGGTGAAAAAGTCTCTTCATAATCTAAGCCTTCTTTCTGACTAAATCCTTTAGCTACAACTCTAGCCTTATATCTTTCTACTTCACCACTTGATTTGTATTTAACTTTCCACAACCACTTACAAGCAACAGGTTTTCTACCTGAAGGTAAGTCAACAATGACCCATGTATTATTTCTATTAAGAGCATTCATTTCTTCATTCATTGCCTCAACCCACCTAGGTTCTTTGGCAGCCTCGGTATATGACTTAGGTTCATGGATTTTGTTCAAGTTATTAGCAAATACAAAATTATGCACAGATAAATTGTTGTAGCTAACCACATAATTGATATCATACTTATACCTTTTATCTATCACATAATTGTCATACTTAGCAAGCATCTTAACAGGTCTACTTGAACTTCTTACCTCTGATTTTTCTAGACTATTATCATTATCAAATTCAAACATTTGTTTAAGCTCTACAAAGTCATCACCCTCAGATTCATATTCATCATCATCTAAGATAATGTCATCTCCCTTAGGACTTCATACACCACTACCTAGCTCATTCTGGCTGCTATCCATTTTGTCTGAACCCGACTCTTTGACAACCCCCTAGAATGATTGTCAATAGTGGGAGATGTGTCACTAGACACATCTGCTAAGTCAGGAGTCACACTATTATCTTTATCACCTACTTTGTCTCTCTTATTATCATAGGGTTCACTTGACTTTTCTTCTACTAGGTCAAAAAAGTTTTGACAATTAACACCATTTTCCTCAAAAACCAAATCTTTAACTAACACATCATATTTAAAAGGATAAACAGTCTCATAAAACTTAACATCTCTAGAAAAGAAGAAACTTTTATTTTCAAGATTATAAAGTTTATAACCTTTCTTAGTATTAGAATAACCAAGAAAAACACATTTATCAGACCTAGCAGATAACTTCTCAGAATTATTTAAAACAGTTGCAAAACACAAACACCCAAAAGTTTCTAATAAAGAGACTTGGTGAAACTTTATAAATCATTTCATAGGGACTTTTTCTAGAAAGCACAGAGGCAGGGAGCCTGTTAATTAAGTACACATAAGTTAGCACACAATCAGACCACATGTTTAATGGAATACCCCTTAAACATGAGGGCTCTAGCAACATTAAGAAGGTGCCTATGTTTTCTTTCCACCACCCCATTTTGTTGTGGTGTATATACACAAGAGGTCTGATGAATTATACCATTTGATTTCACAAACTTTTCAAACATATTATTGATAAGCTCAGTGCCATTATCACTTCTGAAAACCTTAATAGTAGTGTCAAATTGATTTTTATAAGATTGTAAAATTCAACCACTTTTTCAAACACTTCATCCTATCCTTTGAGTAAATACAACCACACAGCTCTAGTATAGTCATCAACCACAGTAAGAAAGAACCTAAACCCTTCTCTGCTTCTAAGCTTATAAGGCCCTCAAACATCTAAGTGAACAATCTCACCCAAATGTTTGGTTTTATGATCACTAAGAGGGAAAGGTTCTCTGGTTTTCTTAGCCGTGTGACACACATCACAAGGCTGGGTATCATCGAAACCATCAATTTGAAGTGTATTTTTTAAGACACTCAAGACTTGGTCAGATGGATGACCAAGTCTATTATGCCAGATACACTTAGACAACATACAAGATGTAATACTACAATTAAAAATTTTCCTACCTGAATCAAACAAATACAAGCCATTACTCTCACTACCAGTCCCCAAGAGGGAATTTTGAAGAGAATCCTACACAAAACACTTAGATTCAGTAAATGACACAATAAACTTGTTATCCTTAGCAAGTTTATGAACATATATAAGACTGACTTTGTATCCAGGTACCACCAACACATTTTTCAAAACAATTTTATCTGGCAATTTATAATTTCCAACAAATTTAACTGATTCAATAGTACCATTAGGATGTGACACAATAATACTCAAATAAGAAACATTAGTGACATCAGTTAAATGATCAACATAAAAATTCATTTGTTGAGAGGCACCAAAATCAAAAATCCAGCCAATATAAGTACTATAAGTGCTAATATTAGAATCTACAACTAGCAAAACGAATCACATCATTAGAGTAAGCAATAATACCAACAACACAAGACTGCATCTCATTAGCTTCAAACTTTGAACCAATTAAAGCCATCAATCTACTAATCTGATCTTGAGTAAAGGGCATATGACTCCCTATACTCTGGTCATTTTTAACAGAAGTAGAAGAAGTATTCACACCACGAGGAGTTCTTTTCTTGAATCCTGGTGGATATCCATTAAGCTCAAAACACCTATCAATTGTGTGATCAATCATATTACAATGTTTACAAACCAGATTAGTGTTTCTGGTAAACCCTCTCCCTTGAGAAGTTCTGTTGTTAGACCAATTAGATCGTCTAGCAGCAAAAGCAGAGGAGTTAGGTTTAACAGAAGAACTATGAACCAAATTATTCTTATGAGATTCTACTCTAGATAGAGTAGGAATGCATATTTCACATCTGGTAAAGGATCAGAAGTCAATAACTGACTCCTTATAACACTATAAGTGTCATCCAAACCCATGAGAAACTGCATTAATCTCAAAAGACTGTTATGGCCCTTCAACTGTGAGGCACCAACACAAGTACAAGCAGACAAATTAACTAGAGAGTCAAATTGCCTCCACAAGCTATTGTAATTGTGATAATACTCAGACAGAGAGGACCCAAACTGAGCGAGAGAACAAATCTTATAATGCAAATTATATATCATAGAACCATCAATTTTGTCATAAGTTTCTTTAAACTCATCCCACACATCTTTAGCATTTTTTGAAAATATTTGCCCTTGATACAACTCAGATGAAATACATCCAAGAATCTAATATTAAGACAACAACATTACACCTATCCCATTGTTCTTGAATGATTTCATCTCCATCGTCTCTAACACAATCACCAGTCACAAAACCTAACTTATTTAGTATGTAAAGCCAGTTTTATGGCAGCAGCCCAGATTTTATAGTTTTCTGGACCACTGAGTTTTATAGTAACTAAAGATTGCCCATTAGTGTCACTAGGATGCAAATATAGTGGATCATTAGTTTGAAAAACAACCTCTATGTTATCACTAGAACTGTTAAGAGTGTCCTTTTTTTCTTCAACCATGATTAACAAGAATAAAACAAACAAGAATCAAGAAAACAACCCCTTGTAACTCCTCTACAAGAAACTACCAACAAATCATAGAGAGAACTCGATCAACAACTCCAATCAACTCATTAATCCGTTCGACACCCAATCACCCACTAAACCTAATAAAACACCTAAAAGAAATAGAGAGAGTGGTGTTACAGTGCACACGCTGCAACAAGCAACCAAGAACCCTAAGAACCAATGAGATCAAGCAAATCACCATAATAACAACAATGCACAACGGAATACGACCTAAATGAGTTAGTTATAACAGAGTAACAAATCAATCAAGAAAATAACCAAAAATTAAAGAAACCCTAATATCTGATATTAGGGTTTTTTTAATTAAATTTACCATGAATGCAGTGAAAGAAAACTAATTGCACAAGAACCCAATACAAGCTCAAGGAACACCAGGAATCAAGAAACCCCCAAAAATTAAAAAACCCTAATTTTTTGGAAAATACAATTAACCCAAGAAAATCAATTAATCAGCAGATTAATTAAGTTTTATCAAAAAGCCCACGTTCAGATCTTTAAAAACAAGTATCAAGAACCAATGGCTCTGATACCATATACGATTTTATAACAGAAACAAGATTGAAACAAGATTAAAACCAGATTTATTCAACCAACCACCCCTTTTATTTTTATTAACAACTTCGGGAAATCACTTCAAATGTGAATCCTGGATTTGTGATCAGTACATATAAACAGAAAGAAAGGAAAATATGAATCAGTGATCTTAAAGTTAAGATCAAGGTTCATAAACAACCAATATCAACAAGCTATCAACAACCAACAATGACGATTTGAGAGAGACAAACATAAAAGATGATAACAGAATAATAAAAACTAAAGCTATCTCATTCCTTATATACTAGTAATTTACGTCAGCTACCACACTTTCACACTTGGACACATTCAGTCCCTCAAGAATGTTATACCTGCAAAATAGAACACAATACCAAACATTCCAAAAATATGTATAAAACATTTACCTCACTTACCCTTAAACTTTGAAATAACTGGCAAAGTCAACTTATCTCAATAGGAATGTAGGATGTCGTGATGTACAGAGTTACTATAATCTAGAGCAAGTAAATATTATCTATTGTAGTAATTACCCTTTTAATAAAAGAGGTGAATGCTTAGCTACAGTAGCTCTCTCACATTCCCTTATTATATACTTTTTCCCCCTCACATCCCATCTCCTTTCTATAGTGCAAACACGCACTTCTTTCCTCTCTTACACAGATGCTTAGTTTTCCCTCTCATCTTCACTCTGTTCCGTGTTGCCTCTTTAATGGCTACAGGAATTTGCCCTTTAACCATTGACCCTTGGTGAATGATTAAAAAACTGTGATTGTGGTAGTGGCTACAGGAACCCTAAAGATCTTGGTCGTTGATTGTGATTAAGGGTGTTATATTTATTCATCCTCTCTCTTTTATTTGTTCATTGTCTCACAAATAAAAAACCTAGCACCCTCTTTTTCTCTCATTTTGATTGGTTTGACTTTTAGATCAGAGTTTGATCGGTTTAATTGATTATGTTCGTTGCGCAGGTTTGATGCTCCTTATTCACGTGTGCCATTGATTGGCTGCCTTCGAACCATCTACATACCTTTTATGAAGATTGGGAAAAAAATCAACAAATAATTGGAATGCATACTGCCTTTTCAATTTCAGATTAATTTTTGAGATTTATAAATTTTCCTGATTATGAAATCAAGTTTTTATTGTTTTTCCAGATTTGTTACATATTTCTGTTGGCTTTATTTTTTTTACTATATAGGTTGTGATGATTCTAAAAAGACGCGATTGTTCGTGTTTTTGGCTTGGCGACCTTAAGTTGCAGCCATAACATCTTGATGGTTTCAATTGCACTTGAAAACGACCACATATTACCAGAGTACCCTCCTGTTGGTAAGGGCGCCTATACCAGCTGTTGTCCTTTTTTGAGGTATTCTTTTTACTTTCTTGATGTTTGAATGTTAATGGAGGCCTTTAGTAAGGCTGTTTACTATTTCATGGGTTATTGCAATATTGGGTTCCGTGTTAAGTTTGGTTCCAATGGTGATTATAGCTAATGTTGTTTGGGTATTTGGTGGTTCATTAAATAAGCTGACCCGAATGAGTTCTTACATGCTAAATTTATGTGCTTAAACAATACGCCTTTTATTTGGGGGCTTTACTGTCGGTTGAGCATGATATACCTAAGACAACTCATCCCCTTTGGCGGGGCAGCTCATTAGAGATGCAGCCATAGGATTTATGGATATCGGTTGGTTGGCGTGCCATGTGGATTTTTTTACTGACATATGTGTATACCTAGATTAAAAGGGCTTCTTTTTAATAGTATTGGTTTATGATTCACATGGTATGCGATAACACGAGCTATGATGAGTTGCAGTAGGCCGGGTGAAAGCACATATCTTGGCGGGGCACCTTGCCGGGGTTGCAGCCATGTCGTGTATGATTGTCGATGATATGGTGGAATCGGCCCATAACTTGCCGGGGCAGCACGTTGTCGTGCTTGCAGCCATGGCGGGTCACGTACCCTTTCTGCCCGTCCCGACCTCACATATCTGAGCTCTATTTTGTTGTACCACGAATATGGTTTGGATTTGTTTACTGAGGCTATGTGTTTGTTGGTTGAAACTCGATATCGGTTTATCGGTGGCCGCTCCTCACGTCTGTAAGTTTTTTTTATTGTTAAATCTGTATAAAAAATTAGATTTGGATGTTGTCGATTCTGATGTTTAGTTACATTTAATAATTTACTATTCTGAGCCAACTTAATAGCTTTACAGCCATGACACATTCACACACTTTATGTTCTTTCGTGGCTGCAAAAAATAAAAGCTAGAGGATGCATATAAATAACCTGTTGTGATAGAGTTGTTGTAAGGCCCTAATAATGACTACTCACAAGGGCTGTGATGATGGTATTTACGCTTGCTTAACCAAGTTTGAGTAAACGTTGGATTGCGTGTATCTTGGCGGGGAAACCTTAGTAGGTTGCAGCCATTCATTTCTTTTTCGATTACCTGCCTATCTGAGCCTCATAATAAACGATACTCCTTTTGTTTCTTAAGTCAGCCCAGCTCCTTCAACAATGCAGGTGACTACTTTCATTTTGTTTACTAATTTTGCAACCAAATTTGTGTTATGCAACACTGTATGTTTTTGTTTCCTTCTTTGAAATGATGAACTCCCTGCTTAACGGGATCAGCTTATTCTACACGAAAATATGTGGATAAACATATCTTTTTCTATAGCAAAAATTTGATTCGTTTGGAAAATACGCATATAAGCAAGAATCACAATCCCAAACACTCCCTAAACATCTACTGTTATTTGTCATATGTTCTGTTCGGATTGTCGACTTAATTTATATGTACTTTAGATAAGTTGTGTGTTCATTCAATTTGGTCGAGATCTATCTCAAAGGAGTTAAATGTGGCATTTGAAAATTCGTGAAATCCTCTATTTAATGTACGTGTTAACTTTTTCGACTCTAATGTTCTGATTTGCAGCAATTGTAGTGTCATCTATGATAATTAATATATTGCTTAATCATTTGATAATTGGTTGTTGGTTTTCACACATTCAAATTTTATTTGTAAAACATTAGTCAGAAGATGGTATCTTACCTTCTTCCTTTTCCTTTTATGAAACTCTAATTGTCGGTGGTTGTGATGCATTCGTTTTGGTGTATGTGGTTTCCATGTTTTGTTTAGTGGGAAGTTTTTAAGCTAAAAATAGATGGGACTAATCATTTATGCCTTATATGGAGAATCTATATTAGTACTTATTATCTTGGTGCACAAGGAATGAGTATTCATTCGTCGTATAGTTATGTTAAATTAAGGTTAGAGTTTCAAGGAGTAGATATTATACCCTATGGTTGCTTTTTCCTGATACAATGTATATGTTTCCTCACCAATCTGTATCAGCTTCTTTGTTAACTAATCAAATGCCAAAAAAGTTGACCTTGACCCAAAATTCTTCTTAGCGTATTGATGTGGCTAAATAGAGTAACTCTAATCGCTAGCTAATATTTTGATGTGTTTCTTTTTGTTCATTTGCTAAACCATCCTATAACCATTAAAAAGTCCATTTTGGCACGTTGGTTTGTATAACTTGGAAGCTTCAAGCTAGAATTGGATATCATTAACTATTGTTTTTGTGGATACTTATTCATCTGTGGCACAAGATGCGCCGTAATTTTTCATTAAAAGGGTATTTAGATATCAGAATAATAGTCGAACAATGTTAAATGAGTTAATCTAAGTGTAGAGTATTGAGTAATATATATGTATGTTAAATGGATCATGGATGCTTATTCTCGAGGAAAAAACAAATGTATACATTCTCACCTTTTTTTGTCCTTTGATTATCAAAGGATTGGATGGCAAACAGATGGGGCTGATGCAGAAATAGTAGAGCTATAAAAATGATGTCTGATGATGCTGAACATCTATTGTCCGTCTATGATGACCAGTCAGATCAGAGGTCTTTTTCTTTAGATGAAACTAGCGCGACACGGTAGAATCGCCAGATGAAACAAATTTTTATTTGAATAAACAAACAATGCCAATCCTTATATTGTTCAAATGTTTTTTACTCATGATCATGCTTATGAATATTATAGCGAATTTGCCATAAAATGCGGTTTCTCAATTCGACGACATAGAAATGAAGGTAAAGATGGTGTAGGGAAAGGTCTTACTCGACGCTATTTTGTTTGTCATAGGGCGGGAAACACGCCTGTCAAAGCTACGAATGAAACTAAACCACAGAGAAACCGTAAGTCATCAAGATGCAATTGTCAGCCATATATGAGTATCAACAAAACAACACCAGGTAAAATACCATGCGGATATGGATTGGAGCAGGCAACATGTTCAGAATATTTTCATTCTTGGGGTAGATACCAGAGCCACTTACCTGTTTCTGCTCATAAGAACTGTCAGAATCATTCTTCAACGATGTGTAGACTCATTCTCCTCGAGTTTATTAACTATGTATAATCTCATCCCACCTAACACGGCAGTTCAGCAGACACTTTCTGTTCATGAATGACTTTTTGACGGTATCTCTCGAGCCCTACGTGGTTTTCTATTTCCAAGATTTAATTGCTAACCGTTTCTTACTGATGTTTGTTGTTCTTAATCGTGCAGCACAACCAAAAAAGAACACATTCTTATAAGTTGCACTTAAGTGGTATGACTTATTAGAATATCATAGCAGAGATACCACGGACACTAGTGAGTACAATAATTGTTACAAATCTTAGGATCTTATATAGTTTTATTTTAATGGCTACCGATGCCAGAGCTTATTCTGTTATTGACAAACCAATTCAGCTGGGAGCACTAGAGCTAGAAGAAAGTCCCGAGTTGCAAGAAGAAAGAAAGCTGTAGAAATTCACCGGCTACGACCAGTGGGGAGCATGCAAGTGTAGGTGATTGATTTATTTAACTCCTCAATTCTCTAACCTGCAAGCACATACGCATATATAACTTCTGCAAAAGACGTTGCGAGCAGAAACAATTTGGAGGCTAACATTTTTTTGTGAAAATGTGTAGGTTGGAAGGAAACAGAATCAGCAAGCATTGACGCCATCGCCATCACCAGTGGAAAGAAACATATATTTGAACGAACAAACACTACAACTGGAAAAGCAAAGAAGCCATAACTTTAACATTAGGTAGTCCCTGTAGACTATGGTGAAGAGTCTTGGATACCAGCCAGTCAACCACATTTCGTAAGTGTTGGCCTTAAACTCTTAATATTATGACCAGTCAGAACTATTCTTCATCTTATTTCTTGATTTTAAAGCTAATCCAAACAGCCCTTAATTATTCTACTTTAAGTGACGGTTTTTTGAGTTCTATTACGGACCAAAAAACTAAACAATTATATTACTAACCAATAGCAACCATCATATTGTGTATCTTTGTGGACTAGATAAATGAGCACGATTAAACAACTATATGTGTCTCTTTTGGCTAAAATGAGCATCATTATAATCTACCCGTCTCTCTATGGCTATAAAATGTAGGGAGCTGATAACAACCTATTTGAAATAGTGTATAGATGTAAGATATTAGATAAATGTGCACGATTAAGCAATTATATGTGCCACTTTTGGTAGAGGATGTTCCATTTAACCTATTCGATAGATTTGAGTCATAGAATTTTGTACGAGGTATGTAAGTGTGTAACTGATTTGAAGCTTGATACTTAAATATTTCAATTAGTAAAATGGCCAGATATGCTCTCATGGAGTTTCTTGATTTTGAAGTTGGTGTTACGGTATATACTTGCTGAAAACCCAACCAACCAAATCATTTGAACACTATAATACAATTTTGTGAAAAATAATAGTATCTTTAAATGCTAGCATTTGAATTACAACCTCTTTCAACTTGATTTTCCTTCATATATTCAACCTTTTGGTCACAGACACTATCGGTGAGTGACCCCTGTGTAAACAGGGTGTCGTTATTAAAGGTTTGTGGAATTTATGATGAAGACTATTCGTGATTTGTTTTGCCTTTTGTCTTGACCTTTTTGCACTTGCTGCTGTCATGTTCAGAACTGCCAATTGATCAATGTGGGACTTCTTCAAGCTGCACCAGACTCCTGAATCAACCACAGTTACTTGAATGCATGTTGCCAGAATAATGTTACTAACGCATATGCGTAGATTCTGGTAAAGGACACAAACCTTAAACCCCAAGAAATAAAAACTATCATTTCATCATACACTGCAACTTTTAATGAATACAACAGTAATGCAGGTACTTAACTCAGCTAAAGGCAACAAAAACAAAACACACGCGGCGAAGCGCGGACATAAGACCCTAGTAGAAGAAACAGAAGGAAAAAAAACTAGTGATGATGAGATAAAAAGAAAGAGAAACATCTTTTTTCACCAACTATAATATGCTGCAAGTCTAAGAAGTTAAATACATATAGTCATATTTTCGGCCATTCGTAATTTAACTATACATGTGTTAATGTCCCACGTTTGATCAAAATGTGTATATGTTCTTTTTCAAAGTTGAATAAAACATCATATATATAAGGGTGGACTACTTCTATCGTGACAAGTTCAATATTTTTCTCTAAACTGATCATCAAATAAATTATAATGAGGATTATAAAATCATTAAACAACAAAATAAATATATGAGTAGATCCCACGTGCAAGCAACTTGACCTATCGGTATTATATAATTTAAAAAACAACAGGATTAAGATGGCCAACTTCTTTCTATATTACTAACCTAGTTTGGTTTATCTATTTCAAGGAAAAAAATTTAACCTATGATTCTCCCACCAACTAAAAAAGAATGTATTGTAAGTGACAAGTGACGATCTAGTGATCATGCATGGACCATCAAAATTTATAAAAACAGAAGTGAACAATGTAGATGTTTGCTTACAACTTCTATAATTTCTAAATTTTGGCTCTGAACTTGTGTTTAGTTTATGCCAAACATTTAAGCAAGTCTTATGATTTTTGTCTAATAGTACCAAGTTATATTGTGTTCAGTTATATTTACACACTTGAACAAACTCCGCAAACTGGAAAACGTTCCCTCGGTTTTAAAATATGTCGCGGAATTGAGATAATATAAAATAACAAACGGATTAACTTAGTCCCCAAGTTATGAACGAAAAAATACCTTAAAACCAACGTAATTTCCGTGGTAAAAGACTCTTTCAAACGATTTAAAAATGAAGAGTTTGTTTCTTATGAATTTTGAGGAATCAAGTCCACGCAAAATAATATAAAACGGTCAGATTTTGTCTTATTGTATATAAAGAACTTTCCTTAAAAAAAACAATTTTAAGACAACTAAATCTTATCTAGAGATAATGGTTGTAGTTTAAGAATATTAAGCCTGCATCATCAACAACATATTGAATTGGATTCAAATTTCATCTTTTTAATAAGCTAATGACACATCATCGTATGAATCTCTTTGTTGTGAAAATTATGTAATTTTAGTAGTTTTCTTGTAACAAATGAATTCAAGTTATGTCAGCAAAGTTAATACTTGTTTACCTAGGTGAGAAAAACTTAAGGCAAGCTAGAGGAGCTAAGCCATATCAGATAACATTGTGTTTTTTCATGTTACTCTATTTCTTGTGGGTCAATTAAATTATTGTTCAATGTTATATAAATTTAAGGTAAATTCTATAGAAACCTAATGCCTTTACTATCTTAACTCAGTATGATATGCTTTCAAAACCCTATGTCCTGATGTGGTCATCTTCCTCCTATGTCCTAACTCCACCATTCATCATTTTCCTGGCACCGACGAACACATTTTTTGTGATAATACTTGGAAAAACTCAAAAACAAACTCCTCCTAATTAATTCCTAATATAACTTGTTTGTTACTCATCGATTCTTTATCATCATTAATATTGCATCGTCAACCTGTTTTGATCTTTTGTCGTGAATTGTTTTGCTTTTGCTTTTTGGGCATTATACAATTGAGTCTGAAATTAGTCGTGGTGCCTGAAGTAAATAAAAGAATGTGCATATCACCTCACTTATCTATCCTATACCAACATATATTATTTTTTACATATAGATTGAAAGAATCGAACGATCCTTGTACAGTTTGACACTGACATACGTATAACTTGATCAACAGAACTTGATGCAGAAAAGGAAAATTTACAAGCCAACATAACCAGCACAAAATTTTTATAGAAGAGAGTGTTTCCCCTTGCACTACAAGATAATAGCTTTTTAGCGTCGTATTTTAGCGATATTTTCATCCAAGTCGCAAACAGCGACAGGTTAGCGATATGTTAGCGATATACTCTTTCGTCGATGTCGCAACATTTGTAATCGCAAATTGTGTCACAAACTATGTCGCTATTTTTGCGATACTAAAATAATATATCGCAATCGAAGTCGCTAATTTTGAGACATTTAAGAACACATCACAAACAAAGTCGCTAATTTTGCGACATTTAAGAACACATCACAAACGAAGTCGCTAATTTTGCGACATTTAACCACATATCGCAAACGAAGTCGCTAATTTTGCGACATTTAATAACACATCGCAAACGAAGTCGCTAATTTTGCGACATTTAACAACGCATCGCAAACGAAGTCGCCAATTTTGCGATATTTAAGAATACTTCGCAAACGGAGTCGCCACTATTGCGACCTCAGATTAACAAATCGCTAATTGTGTCGCAGATTTTTGCGACATACTTGAAAGTCGCTATTTATATCGCAACCGACATAGATAAACACTTATAAAAAAATTATCACAAATGTATATTAACATAACTACGAGTATAAACTCATTTTAATAACACGATATGTCAGTTTATATGACTTGTTAGTTTGAACCATGTTTTCAAAATAAGTTTGAGCAATGGGCCAAAACTTAACCGATAACCGATTAAAAAAAACTTGATTTGATAACGGAAGCAGATTTAACCTAGTAAAACAGAAATTGAACAGAAAGTAATATAGCCGAACTAGAGTAAATAGTTTAAATCTATTTTTCTTATGTTTTAACCCAAACTAAAATCGAAAACCATATATAAATACATAAAACCAAAAATTAAACATAATAAGGTTGGTTTAATTTTTTTAAGTCCTCTTAGGCTCAATTTATCAGTTCGATTCAATTTTTGAATTTTACTCGACTTTAATTTAATCATTTTTAATAATTATACTAATATTTTACTTAAAAAATAAAACTAACTTGACATTTAATCATTTTTTAATAATTATATTGATATTTTACTTAAAAATAAAACTAATATTCATTCACCCCGTTAAATATGGTTATTCTTTAGCCTTTGAAGAATATTCATTCTTATTTCCCAAAAAAAATATTCATTCACCCCGTTAAATATAGATCTCGACCACCGCTAGGATAACACCACCGCTGACCACCGATATTTAGATAACCGTGTCGAACGTGTCTCGCATTACCGGTTAATACCATGGCGATTTCAAACAACGTAAACTGCTCGTTGCAAACTATGAATGGCAACTTCCACATGGAGATCACACTAGTAGCCAAACTAACATTCAAAAGCGTGTGATTTTCCTGACTTCTTAATATTATATTTAGGGAACGTTAAGGTCCTCAATTCATTCTTTTCTATATAGAGATGCACCCAACGTCTTTCCATTCATCATTGACTTCATCATCTTTCTCAAACAACCAAACCAAAAACCTCACACAATTACAATCAATATGGATTTAAAGATGAACTTAGTGATGCAAAAACATGATATGATTCTTCAGAAAGAAAAAGTTTTTAGTAACAAAGTCACACGTATATCTTGTAGAACCAAAGAGTTGCACATGCATGACAAAAATAATTTGTACCGAGTTCTTTCATTAGAATCCGAAAATGTTAGTTTGCATGACCTCAAGAAAGCATACCGCGCCAAGGCTCTTAAACTCCATCCGGATGTTGCTCCATCCTTGAAAAAGAGGAATGTGCCAAACTGTTTGTGTAGTTGCGAGAGGCGTATGAAGTTCTTTCTGATCCAACTTCTCGAAGAGAGTACGACTTGAACGTAGTTGAAGACCATGTTTGCCGCGAACCAAATGTATGTTTCTCAAAAACAGCGTGGGAAATGCAACTCGAAGTTTTAAAGCAACGATCTGCTAATCGTCCAGAAAGAAGAAACATTCAGTTTGTTTAAGGTTGTGTGTTTATTATGCCTCTTTTCAACATTTGTTTTATTCATTTGTATTCCATTACTCTTTGAGATTCTTTTTATGTTACTCGTGATTTGTTATTTCATCCTCGCCATCTTTGATGATGAAATATATCTAACTTTTACAAACTTCATTAATGTAGGTTTTTTTAAAAGGTTCTTTCATAATTTTACGTATAATTTAAAAAAACATTCAAGCATAAAGAAAGGATGTAGGTGAATTTTAGATCTCCGATCATCATATAGACAAACAACTTTTATCCGAAGAAAACACATAAAATCACTATAAAGTCACATAGAACATAAAGAAAACTATATTTCTTGCTTCAACAAACTCTGATCCTAAGATTTCCAACAACAGTTTGGACGTCGCCCGAAATATCATGATCATCATACATATCATAATCATAAGGGTCATAGTCATCGACGTCATTTTTGTAAGAATTCTTCCTTGTTAAACATACTATTAATCACATATCCCACAAGCGACGTTTTAGAAGCCATAAAATTTGTCATATCATTATCAACATGTTCAGCTACATCCTCCTCATTTAGCTCACCTAAATATCCCCGTATTTCATTGGATCCAGGTTCCCTTGATCATCCACACGAGTAACTTTTTTTCTAGAAATTGTTTCTTCAATCTTATAAATTTTCTCAATAATCGGGATATTACTAGCATTCGGACGAGGAGGACAATCCTCAGACATAAATTCCCCAGAAGAATTAGAGATCCCGCCATTTTTACCCAAATAATCATCATTCTCAACAGAGTTATGTGCAACAAAATAATTCTAGTTACTAACCTCTCTACTTAGAGTAAGCCATATACTAGACCCCGAAGCAACATGCTTTTTCTTACCACTTGAAGTAGTATTCTTCTTACCAACCTTCGATATTTTTGAGTAACCTTAGGACCAACCAGTTTAAAGTTCACCGTAGGACCAACCGACACATTCGTGGTAGCTTGCTTAGGCTTGTTCACATTCATTGCACCAGTGGATCTCGTAGTGTTGGATAATTCAAACGAATAAAACAAACAAACATATTCGAACAAATGAAGCAGAAACTTTTATTCAAATACCCTAACTTACAATTCAAAAGTTACAAAAAAAAAAACTAATGACATTGACCTCTATTTATAAAGAACCAGTGACTAAAACATACCAAATTCAGACATACCAAAAATAACAAAACGTGTAAGAAAAGTTAAACAAATACCAAAAACAAATTTACTAAACGAATCCTAAAGTTTAATTCACTATCTAACACATAGTTTTAAAACAATCGACAAGTAAATAACCAAAAATCTTATAGCTCGAGCATCTTAAGAGTTTTCATTCGTATGCCACACAGATATTACTTTCATTTATGTAGTTTTACGTTATGATAATTCGCTGAGATTAAATGATTTTAGATTCTTAAATACGTACTATTAATAATGTCTACTTATGTAAAAATGAGCATAACCTAGCTATGTATTATTTTTGAAATTTTGTATTGCATCTTCTTCATGTAGGATTAGGGTAAATCGTATGTCTCTAATTATGCACACTGGATACAATATATAGATGTACAAGAATATTATATACTCTGGCTAGAGCCCAATCCATAGTAATACAACGGGCTGACTATAACACATGATGACACTCCCCCACAATTGAGTTGGGGGACATCGAATGCTCAAACTGGTGTGAAACTCTTCAAACAAGACGGTCGGCAATCCTTTTGTAAAAGTATCCACATACTGATAACGAGAAGGAACATAGAGAACGCGAACCTGGCCAGCAGTAACCAAGTTATGAACATAATGAATATCAATCTCAATGTGTTTCGTCCGCTGATGCTGAACCGGATTACTTGATAAATACACTACACTCACATTATCACAATAGACAAGCGTAGCGGAAGATAAAGGTGTGTGCAGCTCGAGTAATAAATTCCTCAACCAACAAGTCTCAGCAACAACATTGGAAACACCACGATACTCTGCCTCTGCACTAGAACGAGAAAGCGTTTGTTGACGCTTAAGAGACCCAGAGAGTAAGTTGTTTCTAAGAAATACACAATAACCAGAAGTGGAACGTCAAGTAGTGGGACAACCAGCCCAATCCGCATCAGAATAAGTAACTAAATAGGTAGTAGTAGATGCAGAACACTGTAGCCCATAGTCTAAAGTACCCTGTATGTACCTCAAGATCCTCTTAAGAGCTGAGAAGTGAGGTTCCCGGGGATCATGCATAAAGAGACAAACCTGCTGCACTACATTAGAATTATCTCATCTAGTAAACGTAAGATACTGAAGAGAACCTCCAAGACTTCGATCTAAAGTCATATCAAAGACTAGATCACCATCAACACCCAGTTTAGACTCGGTATCAATGGGAGTCTGACTAGGATTACAAGTAACTATATGTGCTCGCTCAAGAATCTCAACAACATACTTCTTCTGAGATAAGAATAACCCGGAAGGATCCCGTGTAACATAATTATCTAGAAAATAAGTAAGAGATCCCAAATCTGTCATGGAAAACTCCTGGTACAGAAGTAATAATTTGTTGTAACAATATCTCAAATTAAGCGGTGAGCACAATATCATCAACATAATATAACAAATAAGCAGTATCCATCCCCTGTCTATATATAAACAAAGATGAGTCACAACGACTGTGATGAAAATCCACACGAGTAATGTATTCTGAAAACCGTTGAAACCATGCGCGAGGGGCCTGCTTGAGCCCATATAGAGTCCTTATAGAGTCCTCTGTAGTAAACATACATAATCCAGATGAATAGAATCTCTAAATCCTGGTGGCTGATGCATATAAACTGTCTCAAATAAATCACCATGTAAAAATGCATTCTTGACATCAAAGTGATGAATCAGTCAGTGTCGAGAAGTAGCCAAACTAAGTACGATCTGAATAGTCCTCGGTTTAAAAACCAGACTGAAGGTCTCATCAACATCAACCCCCTTTATCTGTGTACTACTATTCGCCACAAGGTGTGCCATGTAGTGACAAAGCGTGCCATCAGCCAAATACTTATGGCGAAAAGCCACATACAACGAACAATATTGATGTTTGTGGGTCGTTGTACTAAAGTCCAAGTGTTATTTTTAATAAGCACATAATATTCATCACGCATAGGATTTTGCCAATTTGGATCATTAAACACGTCACTGTATGATTTAGGCACATGGGAAACCAAAGACACAAGAAAATTAGGACATTGAGTAAGACGGTTAGTCTAGACACAGACGGGGTTCAGTTTTGAGGTGGACCACGAATGATAAGTGGTGAGATTGTACTTGGAGTTGCATTAGTGTTGGATTGAGCTTCGGTAAGTGGTGAATGTGCATGGGACGACATAGGTGATTGTGGTTGTTGGGCCGTAAGAGTGGAGTTGGTTTGCTCGAACGAAGAAGGTAGTGACGTCCAAGGAGGGTAGATGGTCTGTTGTTGTTGTATCAAGTGGAAATGCATCAGTAGGTGCAATGGTAGAGGATCAGATGACATTAGGTTGAATGGTGGTTGGTATCGGGTGTCAATATCAGGAGAGTCGTCTAAAAATGCATAGTTAGGCGCCGTAGTGAGGGGGCAGACTTGTAGGGGAAAGCAGTTTCATCAAATCCTCGATGATTGGAAGCGTGCCCCAAGAAAATCGAGGGTGTAGAATGAGGCTCAAGTTTGATGACAGGATAAAGATGAGGATAACATAAAAATCTAAACGTACGTAAAAGGCTATAGTCTAGGTTTTTACCAAATAATCGAGTATAAGGTGTTAGATTGTGAATAGCAGTATATGGTAAATTATTAAGTAAGTGAATAACCATATTTAGAGCCTCAACCCAAAATGTAGGTGGTATATTAGATTGGAAAAGCAATGTTCTAATTAGATTGTTGATAGTACAGATAATACGTTTGAATTTGCCATTTTGTTGGGAGGTTTTCAGACATGAGAAACGAAACTCAATCCCATTATTTACAAAAAGTTTATGTAGGTTGTGATTGTCGAATTCACCACCATGATCACACTAGATCGCTTTTATTTCACACTTAATTTGAGTATGAACATATTTACGAAAAACAAACGAATTTAGACAAAACATCAAACTTATTAAGCAAAGGATAGACCCAAACAAACTGCGAATAATGATCCAAAAACAAGGTATAATATTTGAAACCCGAAAGGCTCGAGATGGGAGAGGTCCACACATCCGAATGAATAATGTCAAAACAATAAGTAACCACGGAATCTGAACTAACAAATGGAAGCCTTATGTGTTTACCAAGCTGACAAGCATGACAAAGCACTAGAGTTTTCTCTTTATTAAATAAAATAAATTTATTTAAAACAAGACGATGTAGCACTTCACTCCATGGGTGTCCAAGACGTTAGTGCCACGTATGTTGACTAACACGAAAAGCTTGAGGAATAGGAGAAAGAGTCGTGACCGGGTAAAGATCCCCCCACTATCACATCGTAGAAGTACCCGCCGAGTCATGAAATTCTTAACTGAAAAACCAAAGGCATCAAATTCAACAGTGCAATTATTATCACGAACAAACTTATGAACGAAAATAAAATTTTGACAATATTTAGGTGTAACAAGCACATTATTAAGGTGAAGAGATCGAAAAGGAGTTGGCAACATGCTATTGCCCGTATTGGTGACGGGTATAGAACGACCATTACCAGCCGAGAAAGACGAATAAATACACGTATTAAAAATATCACTAAGATTAGTAACCGAATTATTAAGGTGAACACTCGCACTTGTGTCTATATTCCAAGCACCAGCGGTAGGATCTGGAAGTGTCCCGGCAGTGAAAGTATGAGGCAATACGGTTTCTTGTCCGGGTGAATTAGTAATAGACGTGGTAGGAGTCTGTTGGGGCGGTGACACAATCTGTTTAGCCGGTGTCATAAATAGAACTGGGCCTGGTGGATATGCTGGAGCAGTTGGGGTCGTTTGAGCGAGCGGGTAATAGTGGGTATACGTGGGGCTAACAAGTGTAGGTGGACCATAAACAAGACCAGGGGTGGTCCAACCCATTATTAAAAGAGGGGACTTGTAGAGTGTAGTAGTACGGGCTTGACCAATAGATGAATAAAATGCTACTGGATTAGTGGTAGTAGTAGTAGAAGCATTTTTTTCAATTCCACTTGCACTAGTAAAATCATTATGCTTAGAAAGCCCCAATCGTTCCAATAATTTGACCAACAAGTCGTCACTCGTTTTCTCTTTGTCAACAACACCACCGGTAGGACGAGGCTTCACAGTGGAATCATGAAAATACTTGCAACCTTCACCAAGCCGACACATACCATTAGTAAAGTTGTTTCATGGTCTCCAAGACTTAGTTTGAGCATTGGAGAAACGGCTATTAGCCCTGGAATTAGCCGTAAGTACCATAGAGAAGATGATGAGTAATCGATGGGTGATGCAAGAGACTTAAACTCCAAACACATCAGTTCAGTGATAGCATAGAACAAGCGGTCTTGAGATCGGGAAAAGTATCCCTATGATGCATAATACCACAAAATTGATCGTATCTATGGGGTAGTCCTTCAAGGGCCTAATGAACAACATCTTCATCATTAACGGAAGAGTGATGCAATATGCCCTCTGAATTATGATAGCCCGAACTGTGATGCAATATTATCATATTAATGCAAACATTTGTAGACTTTTGGTTTATGCCACATTATTTGAAGAAGGTATGGTGGGCATTATGAGATAACTTATAAACAATATACTTACATAGTTGTAGAAGGCAAGCGAGCAACAAGCTGCGTCGGAATGTTTTTTGATTGCAAAGCTAATTTAATGAAAAATCACATTTATGGATTTTGGTATCATAATATTACGAGTCATAACCCGCTGAATTCTCTTAAGAAGCTTCATTGCCTTAAGTGTAAAGAAACTGAAAGTATCAAATGCAAAGGAATAAAAACGAATTGATTTTTAATTCATGCTTTTTCGAGTTTTGTCACTTTGAATGAGACGGCTTTCAAAGCAGCCTAGCCTATTGTAAAACCTCAGCTACACAACCCTACAAAAGGAGAAATTACTGATAGTTGAGTTTTTACACTTTGTTTAGGAAAACAAAGGTAATTAGGATAAGTACACAAGTAGTTTAGGAAAACCACAAGTTATGACCCAAAGTGGGGATCGTTCTCAAGGAGGCTAGTGTGTTGTGTAGAGAGATGATTAATGATGTGATTATGATTATGAGAAATGAAAATAGAAATGAGATAAGAAGAGAATGACGGTTACGATGGCGGATTAAACTAAGACGATAAAGTCGTACACGTAAAACCGTAAAAGTGACAAAATTAAAATTTTACCCTAAAAATTCCTAGAAAATTGCAATAAATCCTAAATAATGTAATTAGAGTTTACAAAAAATCAAAAATCACTCAAACCTTTTATTTAATTAAATAATAATTGTTTAATGTTAATTAAAGCCCAAAAAATCAATTTAATTAAAAAAAAGCCCAAACTGATATTTTTCAAGTGTAAAACTCTAAAATGCCTTAACTAAATTTAAAAATATTTTTGAAAATTTTAAAATTAATAAAAACTATTTAAAAATAATTAAAAACTATTTAAACTTAAAATAATTCTAAAAATTAATCTAATGACAATAAAAATATTCTAAAAATTGTAAAATTCCTAACTTAATGTGTTTAACCTAAGAAAATATAAAAATTTGAAAATCTAAATTTTAATTTTTAATAATAAAATAATAATAAAATAATATTAAAAATCCAAAATTTATAAAAAATTCTAAAAAGTTGCAAACTAGCTTATTTTAACCTATTAAACTCAAAAATGAAGTTGAAATTACAAAAATACCCCTATTGGGCCTAGAAATGGGTCAAAAGTCCAAACAGTTAGCTTAATGGGCTTATTAAGGCCCAATAAGAAAAATGTTGTCCAAATAAGCCCAAAAGCTCCTATCTGACTCAAAATTTGATTTTAAAGACAAAACTCTGAAAGCCCAAAAGCTGAAAATGTGTTTAAGCTAGCTTATTTCAAAGCAGCTTATTATTAATGGGCTTTTTGGCGCATTAAGCTATAAGCTGATGCCATAAGCTCAAATTAGACACACAAGCTTCTTTTGAGTTAGTTAAGAGATCTGTAAAAAGAAATTTGGAAAAAGCACAAGGAATAAGCCTGAATAAGCAATAAGCTATCTTCACAAATCGACAAAATAGTCGTTTTCAAGTTCTAGGCCACCCCAAGAGCTGATTCAACTTTCAAAAGCTTTTAAATGACTTAACTAAGCTTAATAAAAAAAATTCTCAATAAGCACACTCAATAAGCTGGAATAAGCAGATAAGCACTTAATTAAAAGTCAACTTTATGAGTTTTCTAGCAAAAAGTCAAAGCCAAGGTCTGATAAGCTCCAGTTCAAACAAATGGGTCAAATGAGGAAGATTGATCACAAAAAATAAGTTGTCCAGGTCTGGATAAGCCAATATGGCTTATTAATAAGCTGGATCAAAATTAACACTAGCAGGGGCTAGTTTTGGGTGTTGAGCAGTGGGAACTTTTCCCACTGCTTGACTTAATTGACTTTTTGTCTTATATGACTTTTTGTTGGAATCAAGTTACAAACAAGGCACCCTTGTGATCAGTGACTCACAAGGAGTCAGAAACAAAAAAGAAATCACAATCACAATCAGCCAAAGAGTGTAGTTAATTCATTTAAGCACCAGACATGCACCAGACTTGAACAAATAAGCAGTTATGGTTCAATAAGCACTTTTAGCACAATTCAGCCAGCCAAACTTCACCAAATGCACACACAAGCTATAATAAATTCAAATGAACAAATCTAAACAATTTTCGTGCAATGGTTCAAAGTGTAGGTCAAGATTCAGGCACAAAAAGTTATTGATGAACTATAAACATGCAGTTATGAACATTTGCTTATGTATTTGACCACCAAGCCAAATTCAACCCCCCCTAATCTTGTTAACAGGTTATATTAACTATGTTTAAACACTTTTTAGCCCTAAGCATGCATACACTCTAGGTGTTCCCAAAGTCTTAGGTCAAAAACAGTCAAAACAAGCAAAATATAGCACAATGTTTGAATTGGTGTTTCAAAGTTGAAAACTTGCAGCAAATAACACACAAACAAGTATTTTGTAGATACAAAGCATAAACACAAACTTCCAACAACAAAATAATAAACTATGATCTTAAACAGGTACTCCCAAACACCCTTTTAAATTTTCAAATCAAAAGTGTATTCCAAGGTTACCCAAGCCCAAATCAACACAATTTCAGTTATATTATGCAGAATTAAGCAAGATTAAGCCACAAATCTCACAAGAACACAAGCAACACACAAAATCACCAAAAATCCAAATTTTTAACAGATTTTGAGATTAAGGGTTCAAACCTCATGGATGTACATCCACACCCACGAATTTTGAGCTTATGTGCTAGCAAGAACAAGCACAAGCTTCCACGAACAACCCTGCTAAGATTCAACAAGGTTAGAACAAATAACTCAAAAACAGAAAGTGACCTTTTGGAAAATAAACTTGATTAATGCAACTCTTGTACCCCACACTTGATTATCCCCAAGTTATAAGCCTCACAACACCTTGATATCACAATATCAGTGTGCTATGATCAGCTTATAGCCCAAAAATTCCAAGGTGTACCAAGAACTTAGCAAAATATCAAATTTTGATCCTTTGTGCAATTTCCCCAAAGGCATATGCAGGGGTGTATCATGTGAGCAATGTGGTGACGTGGCAAGGCAAAGGTGAGTTGGGTTATGACTAAGATACCCTTAATCATAAATCTGGATAATATTGGGGCTTAATCTTTGGTAATCATGAAATGCCCAATTGAGATTATGAACGTGAAGAACAAGGTTTTAATCTGTTTTTTGGTTAGGATTATGTTTAAAAACGTGTTTAGGCGCCAAGGTTATTTAATAAATAAACCGGATTAGTAAAGAGCTGAGGTGGATGAATGGTGAAGGGTGATTGGTGGAAATCAGGTAGTGGGGCACGTGTCATGTACTGAGAGGTCTAGGTAACTTATGTTGTCTGCCAAGATTAACCCTCCATCTTTATAATTCCTTTCATTTGCAAATAAACTGGCTAAAACTCGTTTCCATTTGCAAATAAACTTTTGCCCCAAATACTTTTCCAAAGTATTTTCAGGGGTATTTCTTGCCATTTGATGATTCTTGAAGGGCTATTTTGGAATTTTCTTCAATGATAATGGTCTTGACTTGTATGGTTGACATTTTGGAGGACTGAAATTGACAAGTCGTAATTCTTGAGGGACCATATTTGCCAAGTCTTCAAAGTCAAGGGTCCTTTTTACAATTTGACATATTTAAAGGACCAAACTTGTAATTTCTTGTAACTTGAAGTCCTTCATGGTATGTTGACTTTAAGGAGGACTAATATTGACAATTTAGTTTTGTTTAGGGACTAAATTTTCCAATTCTTCAAAGTAGAGGGCCCTTTTTGTAATATTGACAAACTTTAGGGACCAATCTTGTAATTATGAAGATACAAGGGTTTAAAGTGTCAGTTCTTCAATATTGGAGGACCCTTCTTGCATAATCTTCAATTCTTCAAGGGTTTTTCTTAGAAAATATTCATTAGGGCTTGGTTCATAGTGCGGCTTCGTTTCCCGTGTTCGTTTTTGTATGATTCTTGTGATCTTTTGTCATTTTCTCAATATTCGTACCTAAAATACACAAGCAACAAACACAAGCATATATTTGGCTATTTTCATGATATTTTATGCATTTAAAGCCCTTTTTGGACGATGAGACTATGTATAAAAGCAGTCTCATCACTCCCCCATACTAAACCATTGTCGTGCCCTCACGCAATGCTAGAATAAAGTATCGTAGCACCTCCAAAATTCATTTTTATTTACTTTTATTGAATGATAAACTAGCTACTCTACTACTATTGCTACTACTTACGTTTTAGACATAATGTATGATTTTCATCGCAAAATGGGACGTTTAGGTTCATAGAATAAGAACACGTGAATGCTTCGTTAGAAATAATTTCATCGTCCTCGATTTTCACTCTAATTCCATGCTAAGCGTGCAACGAGATCATTGTCATTATAAGTTAGTAATGCTAACACTACTCATATTCTCTAATCACGTACTTATCCTCCCATTTTCCTAAGTTGTATCTCTTATATTTTATTATGTCTTGAATGTTTCACGAGGATCCATTGTTTGACTTATGCGATAATAGAGATTTAGGTCTAAAAATAGAGTCCTAACGGTGTAACCAAGACCATCAAATTAATAACACCTCCTAATAGACAACGATGCCAAAAAATTAAGTGAACAAGAAGGATCGATAAACAAGGTTTTATAACGGTTTTGAACATGAGACTTATTACCAAGAATTTTATACGCCCCCTAACGGAAGGGCCTTATTATCATAGGTTTACCTCCATCTTTTATTCAACTTCGCCATGAAGCTTTTATTATGACTTCGGTCTTGCCTTGCCTTTTATTATCTGCCTCATAGGTGGTTTTATTATGGCCAAAGACGTATATCCTCACGCTAAGGCGAATTTTGGATCTTTAAAGCTTCAAAGATTAAGGCTTGATTCACTTTCAATTTTGCATAGATTTTTCGGCCTTGTGAGCTTCAAATTGTTTGCTTGATTTAGGTGTCTTATTATTGGGTGAAGCTTTCGATTATTCGGGTTGCCAATACTTCAAAACCGTGACGCTGGCGATACCTTAATGTCTTCCCAATTTAATTACATGGAAACTAATAGAAAAGACTAGAAACCAACAATCAAGACTAAACCGCTAAGTCAATATTTATTAAGCAAAAAATATTTACAAGCGAAGGGAGAATAAGCAAACAACGAGAACACATGAGTTTTTGAAAGAATACGAGTACTCTACGTTTAGCATAGTAACTTATAATTAACTCTATCATTTCTCATCCTCATTTAAGAGACTTAGCCTAATAAAAAGTTAAGGAATCGAAGCTAAGTGCTCAACACGCATGGTCGAGTCAAAAATTACTCTTATTCTCGCCATCAGAAAATCTACATTCGTGTCTTCAAACACTTATAAAATATGAGAAAATTTTTTAAAATTTTGCCATTTTTAGCCTTATTTTGCAACAAAACGATAAACAAAAAGATAAACTTTGGAAAGCGTGAAGGTTTGGTAAGTAAAGTATCTATTCACCCCCCCCCCCCCCCATACTAAAGTTAAACATTGTCCTCAATGTTTCGAGTCTAGAACGCCCCCATACTAGAGACGTAGTCGAATGCATAATCTAACATGGAAAGGGTGTAACCGTTAAATTTAAAGCCGTTTATGAAGTGTGTTATAAACCTAAGGTTAGAACATCAAAGGATATATCATGGATATTGAGAAAGTCTTCAAAGCAAACGATCGTGTGCTCCCATAAAACGAACACGAGAGGCTCCAATCGTGAAGATAATCATCATCTAAAATCCACAATTCACAAACAACCACGAAACAAAGGTTGGAAGGGCACAAATCCCCACACGTTACTTCATTAGAAAGCGATAATATGTACATAGGATAAGCATGGGACTCCCCTACGAGGCACCTCATTTTTGATTACCGAGTCATGAGCTCGACTCGATCCCCTCAATACTAATTATCATTGGGGAAGGTGATTTGGTCGAGGTAGTTCAAGGATGGAACTTCCCCGCCAAAGTAGTGCTTCAACCTATGTCCATTCACCTTGAAATTGGGGCCATCATTTTGAGCTAGCTCGATGGTCCCATATGGAAAAACTTGAGTCACGGTAAATGGACCGGACCAACGGGATTTCAACTTACCGGAAAAGATTTTTAAACGAGAATTAAAAAGCAAAACTTAATCCCCAATGTTAAAAACCCGGTTTTTAATTTTTGAATCATGCAACTTTTTAGTCTTTTCTTTATAAATCAATGAATTTTCATAAGCAATATCCCTTAATTCATCCAATTCATTTAATTGCATTTTCCGGTGTTTTCCCGCAGTCTCCATATCATCATTACAATGCTTTAGGGCCCAATAAGCCTTGTGTTCCAATTCAATTGGAAAGTGACAATTTTTCCCATACACAAGCTTATAAGGAGTGCACCCAATGGGCGTCTTATGAGCGGTCCTAAAGGCCCATAAAGCATCGTCCAACTTATCCGACCAAGATTGTCGGTTCTCCCCAATAGATCTCTCCAATATCCTTTTCAAAGCTCGGTTTGAAACCTCGACTTTCCCACTCGTTTATGGGTGATAAGCCGTAGAAAGCCGATGAGTAACCCCATATTTCCTTAGGACCCTTTCGAATTGGTCGTTACAAAAATGGGTTCCACGATCGCTTATGATCGCACGAGGGGTTCCAAACCGAGAAAACAAGCTTTTCAAAAACCTTACTACCACACGAGCATCATTGGTGGGCAAAGCCTTAGCTTCCACCCACTTAGATAGGTAGTCAACAGAGACAAGGATGTACTTATTACCACGAGATGATGTGGCATTTCATCTCTTTGTGAGGCTTTTCCTTGTCGTTGGCATGAGTCACACGACTTCACAAGCTCATGTGCATCTCGGTAAATAGTAGGCCAAAAGAAACCGGCATCAAAAACCTTCTTAGCCATGAGATTAGCACCGTGGTGACCACCCGTGGGTCCCTCGTGACAAGCTCTAAGGATGTTAGAAACTTCGGTACCAAAGACACAACGTCGAATAATTTGATCCGCACAAGTTCGAAACAAATAAGGTTCGTTCCAAAAGTAGAACTTGAAGTCACGAAAGAATTTTCGTTTTTCTTGAGTCGTCATACCCTTGATGATGAATTTTCCCGCATGGTAATTTGCGATGTCCGCAAACCATGGGGTGGAAGAATCAAGCTTAGAATTCACTACACCAAGTGTCTCGAGCGGAGATGTTTCGGTGATTTCCTTGGGCTCGTAAACACTTTGGTGAGGATCTTCCAAACGAGAAAGATGATCGGCCGCTAGATTCTCGGCTCCTTTTTTGTCAACGATTTTGTGATCAAATTCTTGAAGGAGGAGAATCCAACGAAGTAATCTCGGCTTTGCATCTTGTTTAGCCATAAGATACTTGATAGCCTAATGATCCGTATACACTATGCATTTCGTCAAGACGAGATAAGGTCGAAATTTCTCAAATGCATACACCACGGCAAGGAATTCCTTCTCCGTTGTAGTGTATTTTAGTTGAGCCTCGGTCATCATCTTGCTAGCATAGTGGATAGGCAAGAAGTGTTTTTCATGACGTTGCCCCAATACGGCCCCAATAGCATAGTCAATGGCATCACACATGAGCTCAAAGGGGAGGTTCCAACTGGGAGAAATAAGAATGGGAGCTTCGGTAAGTTTTCTCTTAAGGATTTCAAAGGCTCGTACACAATCTTCGTCAAAGAAAAAACGTGCATCCTTTTCAAGGAGATGTGTAATAGGTCGAGAGATCTTTGAAAAATCCTTGATGAATCGACGATAAAAGCCCGCGTGGCCTAGGAAACTCCTAACTCCCTTAACGGTTTGGGATGAGGTAATTTGGCGATGACGTCTACCTTAGCTTGATCTACCTCAATCACCGCTTTCGAAACCTTGTGCCCTAAGACGATTCAACTTTTAACCATAAAATGACACTTTTCCCAATTAAGCACAAGGTTGGTTTCCTCACAACTCTTCAACATTCTCTCAAGATTCGACAAACACGAAGTGAACGAATTACTAAACACGGAAAGTCATCCATGAAGACTTCCATCGTCTTCTCGGTCATGTCATGAAAAATAGCCATCATGCACCTTTGAAAGGTTCCCGGTGCATTGCAAAGTCCGAATGGCATTCTAAGATAGGCAAATGTTCCATATGGACACGTAAACGTAGTTTTTTATTGATCACGAGGATCGATAGGAATTTGGAAGTAACCGGAAAAACCATCTAAAAAGAAATAGAAGTCGTTTCCCGCAAGACGCTCCAACATTTGGTCCATGAAGGGCAAGGGAAAATGGTCTTTTCGAGTGGCTTCATTCAACTTTCGATAGTCAATGCACACTCTCCATCCGGTACGAGTCTATTAGGAATTAACTCGTTGGCATCGTTTGGCACAACGGTCATTCCTCTCTTCTTAGGGACACAATGAATAGGACTCACCCAAGGGCTATCGGAAATAGGTTAAATCATTCCTGCGTCAAGGAGTTTTAGGACTTTCTTTTTGATGACGTCGTGAATTTTAGGGTTCACCCTCCTTTGACATTGGATTGCGGGCTTGTAATCCTCCTCCATTAAGATTTTGTGGGTACAAAATTTGGGATCGATTCCCTTAATGTCGGATAACTTCCACGCAATTGCCCCTTTGTGATCCTTTAGAACATCGACAAGTGCGGTTTTTTCATCATTTGAAAGTTCTTTCGAAATAATAACCGGCAACTTGTCGTCCTCCTCTAAAAATACATATTCGAGATGAGGAGGCAAATCTTTCAACTCGAGGATAGGTGGTTCCTCAATTGAAGATTTGGGCTCGATAGTCATAACCTTCTCGGGTGGAGGAAATGGGAAATCGTTAAGAAAATCCTTGATAATCGAGAAGTCCTCATCATTGTCGAGGTCTTCGTCACAAGTACGTGGAACATCGAATTCTTCCAACGTAAAACCACCACCTTCAAATGGAGTGAAGGTTGGTGTCGAGTTATCAAGGATGGGATCTAACATAGTGGGATTGTCACTATTTTCATCATCACCAAAACCTAAAACTTCTTGTGAAAATTCCTCGCAAACAACGTCAATCATGTCAACGAGGTTTAGGGTTGCAACGGAATAAACATGAGAAATTTGATAATTTTGAGTAGCGTTTATAACAAGTTCCTCGTTGTTGAAACGTAAGGTGATCTTTCTAGCATGCACATCGATCAAAGCCATAGACGTATCTAAAAACGAACGACCTAAAATAAGAGGAACTTGAGGATCCGTGAGAATATCGACAACGATAAAGTCTACCGGATAATAGAACTTTCCCACTTTCACAAATACGTCTTCCGCCAATCCACATGCGGGAATCGTGGAATGGTCGGCCAACTCGATAGACATTAATGAAGGAGTAAGATTGGGAAGATTGAGCGACTTGAAGATAGCAAGTGGCATCAAGTTAATACTAGCACCAAGATCGGCCAAGGCATAGCATTCTTCCATATCTTGGATTGCACATGGAATCAAGAATTTACCAAGATCACCGACTTTTTGAGGTATGCGATTAAGATAAGCTGATGAACAACTAGATAATTGTTGCAATTTCTCCCTGTTGTTCAACATACTCTTAAAGTTAGCGGTAATTCGAGGCATCATGACCAAAGCATCGGCAAAACTCACATTAAAGTGCAAATCATGAAACATTTTCATAAAAAGCTCGAATTGGTAATTGTCGCGCTCTTGACGTTTCTCCTTTCTAAGTCTCGATGGATAGGGCAAAGGTGGTGTGGGTTGAGGCATAGGCATCGCCTTTGGAATCTCGGGTTCCAATGTTGGTAATGGGTCAACCGTAGGTGTGGCCTGAGCGGTACTTCGTGGGATTGTGACATGCTCCTTTTCGACCACCACCTCGGGTTCTTCCTCAATTGCATCCTCCGTAGGAGAAATTGGTTGAGGAGTCGGTTCCTTAAGTGTCTTACCACTACGTGTGGTAATCACTTTCATCTCTCCCTTAGGGTTTGATATGGTGTTACTAGGAAGACTACTCGAAGACGGTTTACACATAATAGCCTCAAACATAGATGAAATTTTGTCCTCAAACATGGATTGCCTCTTCTCGGCCTTAATCATCTCTTGTTTTATTTCATGTTGCCCTTGTTCCATTTTTTGTTGGTTTTGTTGTAACCTAGTTACATTTCCTTCCATTTTGTTCATATGGATTTTAAGCTCATTAGCTAACTCGTTTTTCAACTCCTTCTTCAAGTCGTTCTTAAACTCGGATCTTAGGCTAATGATTTCTCTCTGAATGTTGTCAAACCTAGCATCGTTTCCATTAGCGTATTCAACAATTTCATTCGGAAGATCTTTCAAAGTTTGCAAACTCTTGTTGTTGTTTTGAAAATCATTGTTTTGATTTTTGTTTGAAACTTGATTATTAGCCCCTTGATTCCCATAGTTTCCTTTGTAATTGCTTTTAAAATCAACTTGATTGTTTCGATAGTTGTTGTTAGCATTTTGATTAGGAGCAAAACCCGGTGGAGTCAATTGATTAGAGCGGGTAACTTGGCCGTTTTGGTTGTAAGTTCCCGTGGCCGCGTAGGCACTCGAAGTGTTACCACCGTTGGTAATGCACTCGGAGAAATCATGACCTCCACCACAATACATACATGAAACCTCAACCGCTTTAGCCGTAGCGGGAGCACTTTGTTCTCCAACTTTGAATTCAATTAAAAGTCCTTTAAGCTTATACAAGATTTTGTTTTCCAAGTTCGCCTCAATTTGGCAAGCATCGATGGTATTAGACAAAGAAGGTGAAGCCGAAGACGAAGGCTTACGAACACTCGATCTGTTACGAGGACTATACACCTTAGATCTATTCTCAATTATCAACAACGCTTCCTCAACCGTTTTACACAAAAAATTACCACCCGCGGCGGCATTTAGATAATCCCTCTCATGATCATTAAGTCCATTGTAAAACGTGTCAATTTGATGCAAGTCGGAAAAACCGTGATAAGGACACTCATGTAACATTTCCTTAAACCTATTCCAAGCCGTTGAAAAACTCTCATTAAATTCTTGTGAAAATTTTGAAATCTCGTCTTTCAAATGCGTAGTCTTAGAGGGCGGGAAAAATTGGTTCACAAACTTAGAAACGAGATCCTTCCACGTCAATATAGAATTGGGTGGCTCTTTCTCTAACCAAATTTTAGCGGGCCGCGCTAAGGAATACGGAAAAAGCATCATCTTAATCAAGTCATAAGCAACATCCTTAAATTTGCAAGTGGCGGTAAGACTATTGAATTGGCGAATATGGTTGTGGGGGTTGTCCTTTTCATCACCACGGAATTTGTTGTTTTGGATCATCGACAACAAACCCGTTTTCACTTCAAAATTCTCCGCAAGGATAACGGGAATCACAATAGCCTCTCCATAACCCTCGGTGGGTGCTTGAAGTAACTCCATCATAGTTCGATTCGCCATGGTTGGTTCTTCTCTTATAATAGGTTCGTCAATAGGAGACTCCTCACTAGAATGATTAGGAGTAGGTATTGACTCCTTTCGGTTTTTTCGTTTATGTGCACGTTTTGCTTGGTTACGAGTAAGCATAAACATCACGTACAACGTGGGGATGAGCAAAGAAGATTCTTTTTGGTGTTTTGTATTTTTCCAATTTTTTTGTGGTTTTTGATTGTTTTTACTTTTTTTTTGGATTTTTTGTGATTGTATTAAGTAGACAAAAATCTACAAATCTCCTCCTTAATCAAATCTCTTGATTAAAGAAGCCTCAAGGAATGAAACGATCACGTGAAGTGAACGCCTTCGATGACTTTAGAACGTTGGTGGAACACCAAAACGTTCAAGAGGGTTTAATCAAATGAAACCAAGAAAATATATATGATACTTAATAATACTTTGGGCGGCAAAACCCTCGATTAGCTTTCAATCTCAAAATACTCACAAGCAAGCGGGGAAACGAGGCGGCGCGAAGCACTTAAGAGCCTTTTTCCTTAGGGTATATTTTATAATACCCGCCTTATACTTACCTTATAGTTTGTATTTTTCAAAATCGAGCTTCACGAAAGTATTTATCTATTTTTGCCTTTTCTTTCTTGTTTGAGATTCGAATAAAATGATTGAGTAATGACCTCCCAAGTCAAGGTTGTGTTTTCACACTTTTGGAGTACTTGTGAATTTATTGTTCTACGTATACAATATATTAATAATATTCACGAAAAAAACGAAAACCGATAATACGTATTAGTAGAGTGCTACTAATACAATAGATATTATGGCTATATATAAAAACAAAAATTGTCAAATCAAAACACAACACGCCTCCCCGGCAGCGGAGCCAAAATGATAGTTGAGTTTTTACACTTTGTTTAGGAAAACAAAGGTAATTAGGGTAAGTACACAAGTAGTTTAGGAAAACCACAAGTTATGACCCAAAGTGGGGATCGTTCTCAAGGAGGCTAGTGTGTTGTTTAGAGAGATGATTAATGATGTGATTATGATTATGAGAAATGAAAATAGAAATGAGATCAGAAGATAATGACGGTTACAATGATGGATTAAACTAAGACGATAACGTCGTACACGTAAAACCGTAAAAAGTGACAAAATTAAAAATTTACCCTAAAAATTCCTAGAAAATCGCAATAAATCCTAAATAATGTAATTAGAGTTTACAAAAAATCAAAAATCACTCAAACCTTTTATTTAATTAAATAATAATTTTTTAATGCTAATTAAAGCCCAAAAAATCAATTTAATTTACAAAAAGCCCAAAATGAGATTTTTTTCAAGTGTAAACCTCTAAAATGCCTTAACTAAATTTAAAACTATTTTTGAAAATTTTAAAATTAATAAAAATTATTTAAAAACAATTAAAAACTATTTAAACTTAAAATAATTCTAAAAATTAATCTAATGACAATAAAAATATTATAAAAATTGTAAAGTTCCTAACTTAATGTATTTAACCTAAGAAAAATATAAAAACTTGAAAAATCTAAAATTTAATTTTTAATAATAAAATAATAATAAAATAATATTAAAAATCCAAAATTTATCAAAAAATCTAAAAAGTTGCAAACTAGCTTATTTGAACCTAATAAACTCAGAAATGAAGTTGAAATTACAAAATACCCCTACTGGGCCTAGAAATGGGCCAAAAGTCCAAACAGTTAGCTTAATGGGCTTATTAAGGCCCAAAAAGAAAATTGTTGTCCAAATAAGCCCAAAAGCTCCTATCTGACTCAAAATTTGATTTTAAATACAAAACTCTGAAGGCCCAAAAGCTGAAAATGTGTTTAAGCTAGCTTATTTCAAAGCAGCTTATTCTTAATGGGCTTTTTGGCCCATTGAGCTATAAGCTGATGCCATAAGCTCATATTAGACACACAAGCTTCTTTTGAGTTACTTAAGAGATATGTAAAAAGAAAATTGGAAAAAGCACAAGGAATAAGCCTGAATAAGCAATAAGCTATCTTTACAAAACGACAAAATAGTCGTTTTCGAGTTCTAGGCCACCCCAAGAGCTGATTCAACTTTCAAAAGCTTTAAAATGACTTAACTAAGCTTAATCAACAAAAAGTTTCTCAATAAGCACAATCAATAAGCTGGAATAAGCAGATAAGCACTTAATTAAAAGTCAACTTTATGAGTTTTCTAGCAAAAAGTCAAAGCCAAGGTCTAATAAGCTCCAGTTCAAACAAATGGGTCAAATGAGAAAGATTGATCACAAAATAAGTTGTTGCAGGTCTGGATAAGCCAATATGGCTTATTAATAAGCTGGATCAAAATTAACACTAGCAGGGGCTAGTTTTGGGTGTTGAGCAGTGGGAACTTTTCCCACTACTTGACTTAATTGACTTTTTGTCTTATATGACTTTTTGTTGGAATCAAGTTACAAACAAGGCACCCTTGTGATCAGTGAATCACAAAGAGTCAGAAGCAACAAAGAAATCACAATCACAATCAGCCAAAGAGTGCAGTTAATTCATTTAAGCACCAGAATGCACCAGACTTGAACAAATAAGCAGTTATGGTTCAATAAGCACTTTTAGCACAATTCAGCCAGCCAAACTTCACCAAATGCACACACAAGCTATAATAAATTCAAATGAACAAATATAAACAAGTTTCATGCAATGGTTCAAAGTGTAGGTCAAGATTCAGGCACAAAAAGTTACTGATGAACTATAAACATGTAGTTATGAACATTTGCTGATGTATTTGACCACCAAGCCAAATTCAAACCCCCCAATCTTGTTAACAGGTTATATTAACTATGTTTAAACACTTTTTAGCCCTAAGCATGCATACACTTTAGGTGTTCCCAAAGTCTTAGGTAAAAAATAGTCAAAACAAGCAAAATATAGCACAATGTTTGAATTGGTGTTTCAAAGTTGAAAACTTGCAGCAAATAGCACACAAACAAATATTTTGCAGATACAAAGCATAAACACAAACTTCCAACAACAAAATAACAAAGTATGATCTTAAACAGGTACTCCCAAACACCCCTTTAAATTTTCAAATCAAAATTTTTCAAATCAAAAGTGTATTCCAAGGTTACCCAAGCCCAAATCAACACAATTTCAGTTATATTATGCAGAATTAAGCAAGATTAAGCCACAAATCTCACAAGAACACAAGCAACACACAAAATCACCAAAAATCCAAATTTTTAAAAGATTTTGAGATTAAGGGTTCAAACCTCATGGATGTACATCCACACCCACGAATTTTGAGCTTATGTGCTAGCAAGAACAAGCACAAGCTTCCACAAACAACCCTGCTAAGATTCAACAAGGTTAGAACAAATAAATCAAAAACAGAAAGTGACATTTTCGAAAATAAACTTGATTAATGCAACTCTTGTACCCACACTTGATTATCACCAAGTTATAAGCCTCACAACACCTTGATATCACAATACCAGTGTGCTATGATCATCTTATAGCCCAAAAATTCCAAGGTGTACCAAGAACTTAGCAAAATATCAAAATTTGATCCTTTGTGCAATTTCTTGCACAAGGTTTAGAAATACGTTTTGAGATTCAAGATTACTTAACAAACAACAATAACAAGCAGATATAATGATTGGCACTTGAGTTTTCTTCAAAGATTCAAACACAATTCATTCAACATGAAAATGGATTTACAGAACTTGAACTAGGAAAAATCAAGAGCAAAAAACAAATGTAGTATCCTAAGGCCTTTATATAGGCTTACAAGTTATCTAGAAAGCTGAGAAAATACAAGGAACCCTAATGTATGAAGTCCCTAAAGTACCCTTGTCGAATTTTGAACTTTCAAGCCATGTGAAGAATTTTTGGACGTTTGTTGATGCTAGCTGGTGAAAAGTTGATCAAAGGGTCCAAATAATGCTTAGGATGAAAGCTGGATTGTGAGTTGTTGAATCTCTGCAAAGTTTTGTCATTTTCCCCAAAGGCATATGCAGGGGTGTATCATGTGAGTAATGAAGAGATTTTGCTAGTTGAAAAAAAGTTCGTTTTCTTGGTGTCTAATCGAATTGATTTCCGATTAAATGTGTGACTCAGCCGTTTTTGGTAAAGAATAATATTTTTGATTGTGGTAAAATAAATGTGCAAGACTTTAAAATAAATGACGGGTAATTAAAACTAAAACTAGTTGAAACGTAAATGGTGCAATATTAAAAACTTTGAAAGTAAATGACGAGAAATTAAATGACGTAAAATTAAAACTTAACGACAAGTAAATTGACAATCAAATAAAAATGCAAAACGAAATTAAAATAAACTAAAAAACAAAACAAGTAAAATTGTCACTTTAACTAAAACAAAATATTAAAACAAAACAACCAATCGGAATACACCCGATCGGAATCCAATCGGAATCCGATCGGAATGTACCCCATCGGAAAGTGATAATCGGAATGTTAAAAAGGGACATGATCGGAATATTAAAAATAGCACTAATCGGAATACTGGGAATAGAAGCAATCGGAATGTCTAAGAAAATAAGCCAATCGGAATGTCAAAAATTAAATCAAATCGGAATACAGTAAAAATGCTACAATCGGAATGACCCAAAACCAACATAATCGGAATGTTTATAAATTGGCACTAATCGGAGTATCATAAAACCCTTTTCCGATTAACAGATCGGAATAAGGTGTGCTAATCGGAATGTACAAATCAGAAAAGGATTTAATACCTTTTCCGATTTAAGTGGGATTCGAGAATAAGCAAGGCAATAAGCTATAATGATAAGCTAAAACCAAAACTAGAACGAATCTATAATGAAACGGATTAAATAAGCACAAACAACAACTTTTTCAACTTAAAATAAGCAATCTTATAAATCAAACAATAAAAAGATGAACTTTTTAGCACGAAAACATTATGAACAACACGGATCAAATGTAATTCGCACCAAAAGTAAACCAAAATCAAGAAAGGAAGATGAGAGATTAACAAGTAAAGATTCAAGAACAATAAAAGACAACTTACTTGGAAATTAATTGAATTAAAGGTGCAAGACAATGAATTAAAGGTACATAAATTTAAAGTGCAAAATGAAAATGGTGGAAGAGGTGGTTTGTCAAGCCACCCAACAACTTGAAAATGAAAACATTGAAGACTATATATAGGGAGTTTAGGGAGGAGCTTAGGAAGCTTCCTCCCTCTTTCTTCTTTTCCTTCATTGCATGCTCAAGTCCTTAATCTTCTTTAATCTTTTTACTTCAGTGACTTTCTCTTGGGATTTCTTTAAACTCGTCTTGAATTTTCTTCATAAATAAGACTCGAGTTCTTCGGCTTTTAGTAAACTTCCGTCTTTTGACTTTTTCTTCGATAAATCTTCAGAATTGGTCTTGGACTTCCGTTCTTTTTTCACTCTTGATCTTTCGACTTCATCTTTCGTCTTTTTCTTCGATAAAAGCCCGTGAAATCCTGAGTTTTCTCCACTTTTCACCTTTTCGTCCTAAATCACAACAAAAACACAAACCACGCATAATTCCGACATAAATGACCTAAAATACACGTTTTGGCTCGGTTATTTTTGTAATTAAGTGGTAAAAAGGATGGGTGTTTTCACACCTATCAAATCCCCTACACTTAACCATTGCAATGTCCTCATGCAATGTATTAGTTACAAAGCATGTTTACACTTTTCATCATAATCAATCCACGTTGGCCTTTATTAAAGAGATAGAAAATTATAAACATTCAAAGTAAAGAAATTAAAAACATACCTTGGGTTTTGGAAATGTCGTGAATGATCATCATCCTCAAGTTTTCACTTTCTCCAAACCAAGCTTAAAAACGAGATCATTGTTATTATAAGTTAGCAAACTAACACGAACTCATGTGGGCCAATTACTCACTTAGACTCCCTTATTCCTGGGTGTATCTCTTATATTTTATTGTTGTCTTGAATGATCACGAGGATGCATTGTTGACTTATTTCGATAGTTATTTAGTCCGAAAATAAAGTGAACGATTTAATCAATAGTTAGCTAAAGGACAAAATCTTTTAAAACTGCTTCTCGGGACTTCATAAAGTTCATATCTTGGCATAACTTGCTTCGCGATTTGAGACCTTTCTCGGACCGATATTTGGCAGTGACTTCATACTTCAAACCTTGAGAGACGTTCATGAAATTATTGTCTTATGTTCATATAGGAATTTCTTCACTTGAAGTTTTGAGAGATTCATACTTGGACCACGACTTCTTCATTTTTCTCCGATCTTTATTTTGGACTTTGATATACAACGATCCGCCTCCTTTTGGACTTGGCTTTATTTATCCTCATACCTTGCTAGGGTCTTTTCGGATAGACTTCTCCATGACTTTTGGGGAGTTTTTGCTTTTCGTCGTGTGTCTCGATCCTTCATATTTATTTTAGATAAATGATTCTTCACATCACTTTTGTATTTTTAGCAACAAAATGTAGCCCCCATGCCTTGTTAGGACCTTTTTGGACTCGCCAATCTTCGCATCCCGCTTCAATAAGTTATGCCTTGGCTATGAACTCTATTCCATACCGAGCAACTTTTAAACGATCTTGGGCTAGAAGCTAAGTAACTTTTCAAATCGTACAACCTTATTTATTGCAGATAAATTTATTAACAAGCGATGGGAGAATAGGCTTATAATTAACTCACATAAATTCCCGAAAGAATACCAAACTTATAATTAACTCTATCATCTCTCGTTCTCCACAGTTTAAAATCTCAAGTAATGAGACTCGTGGATGCTTAGCCTATTAAATCAAAGTTTTGGGTTTTCGAGTCGCCTATAGGATCTTGCAAATTCTTAGACTTTTTCAAGTTTAGAAATCGCATTTTAAAGTTCCCTTGATAAACGACTCTCTAGGATCAATTATAGGAACTTGCGAAAAGTTCTTGTTCTTAACCCGTGAGAGTTAAGACTTTCGCGTTTTATAGCTCCCTAAATAAAAGCCTAGCAAAACTTGACTTAAACATGTTAAGGATACTAGCTAGAGTAAACTTAGATAAGTAAACTCGGGTTGAGTCAAAAGATTCACAATGTTTGAAAATTAAAACCACCTTATTAAAATTTATTCTAGTAAAGAAAGAAAAATAACTATACAAAAGGAAAAACTAATAGGCCAAAATAGATCAAAAATTTTGAAAAATGTCGAAAAATTGATTTTCCGGTTAAAATGAGGACAAATACAAGGAAAAGGCCACTTAATTTCGATAGAAGGCCCCCCTACACTTAATATAAACATTGTCCTCAATGTTTAAGCATGTGGGAGTAAACTCCCCTACACTTAGGACATTGTGCACTTTGTTTAAATATTGCTAAGGAAGAGACAACTAAAGAGATTCCTATTTTAATATTGAGAAATATAAAATAGTGAATCGAAAAGAGTTTAGGATAGAACCGGGAAGAAGGGAGCACGGAATCACGGTTCGTCAAAAGTCATCAAGAGTGTGTCTTTGAAGCTCTAGTCCCTGCACATGATAAGAAAGAAAACAAGAAACACCACGGGGCTCCCCCTACACTTATGGTAAAGACAGATAGATAATTGGGTTGCCTCCCAAAAAGCGCTTGTTTATATTAACCGAGTCACGAGCCTGACTCGTCCCCGAATTAAATTGTCCATGGGGAAACCTCGAATGTGATACCGGGATCAAAGACCTTGTTCTCGTTCCCGGTTGACATCAACAAAGGAGAGGCGGGGTGATAAGTCTTGAATGGGAGAAAGGTCCTTTCAACATACGAAAAGTATGTGAAATCAAGATCCACGGGAGGTAGGGTGGGTAAAGTAAGCACATTGTCATCCCCCAAAGACACTGGAGGCTGAGCATTCGGCAAAGCCGTAATGTTATCAATGATAATAAAATCAATGTCACCTCCTGGGTCAAAGCACTCATCCTCCGTAATAGTGGCTTAAGGGGAGGATGAAAGGTGCTCGGGAGGGGGACTTGGGTCAATACCTTCCTGAAGCAAATGATCAAGAATAATATCCCCCTCCATGTCATCGTCATCAATACCCGGAGGTATGGAGTGAATGTCGATTTCTTCCAGCAATGGGTCATTATCTTCAACGGGAGGTGTAGATGGAGGCAAAGACTCGGAGAGAGGAGGAGAAGTCAACTCTTCGATTTGAGCAATAAGAAGGTGCACTTTTCGTAATCTATCGCGAAGAAGCACGTCTTCCACGTCATCCACAAGATCAAGTTCATAGGTGAACTTCTCGTAAGCAGGAGAGAATAAATCGTCATTGCCCGCATCTCCCGGTGGAGATTGAGACATTTCAAAAGTGAAAGTCTCATAGCGGGGAGAAAAATCGTCATCAATAGGATCGACCTCTTCCGGAAGAGCAACGTCGTCCTCAGGCTCCATAGCAGGTAAGTCACAAACCTCATCATCAAACAATTTATCAAGACCAAACTCACTCAGCTCACTCAAAGTATCACAATCCTTAGACACGTTTGGGATATCGAACGAAGGGATGACAATTGCACTTGGACATTGAGCCGTAAGATCATTCCAAGAAATAGTGGGCTCATCGTCATCATCATCATAGTAGTATGGATACACTGGAGGAGGAGTATAAGTCTCGATATTCGATATTTGCTCAGGCCGTTGATCCTTTTGATATTTTTCGATGATCTTGTTGCACGCTTCTTGAACTTTTTGAAAGCGGTCAAAAAATGCGGCCATTTGCTCAGGAGGAAATGCACAATAGGGTTGATGATCGATGGAGTGTTGTGGGGGCTCAAAATGTTAAGAACCTGAATTATAGCATGGTTGTGGCTCATAGTAGTTCATCGGTTGAGAAGAATTAGAAACCGGGTTGGGTTCATAATAATTCATTGGTGAAGAAAACTGAGGACCCGGATTTTGCTCATAATAATTCATTGGTTGACAATAATAGGTATCGTGAGGACCCCCACAGTTGCTGCAAAACGGGTAAGGAGAAAGACTGGGTGCGTCTTGTAGATAGCTACTATCATTGTCATAATTGTACCCCGGTTCTTGCCCGTGACCATACGGGTATTGAACCGGGCACGAAACATGCCAATGAGAATCGCTTCCACAATAGATGCACGAGGGAACAGAAGGTGGGTTCAAAAAGGACGAATTAGTCGAGTTGCACAAAGGACAAAATCCGAATTGTGTGTTGTCGATATCGTTTCCGCACCGCTCACATGTACACCATTGACAAGAGTCGTTCCCGTACAATCGTCTCCCACATCCGACGCAATGGACATAAGAATCCATAAAGAAAAATAGATGAGCAAGAAGAATATTTTTGGTGCAAAAACTTTGAAAAAGAAATGCTTTTTATGATTTTTCAAATGTTTTTGGGATTTTTGAAAATTTTTGACACGAAAAATAACGTTCACAAGTGAACGGATCTCAAAAGCCAACGCGTCTCTCACAAAAAACCGTTAATCTTCACGAAAAGAGCCGGCAGCGGCGCCATTTTAAAGAAGAGATTTTGCTAGTTGAAAAAAAGTTCGTTTTCTCGGTGTCTAATCGAATTGATTTCCGGTTAAATGTGTGACTCAGTCGTTTTTGGTAAAGAATAATATTTTTGATTGTGGTAAAATAAATGTGCAAGACTTTAAAATAAATGACGGGTAATTAAAACTAAAACTAGTTGAAGCGTAAATGGTGCAATATTAAGAACTTTGAAAGTAAATGACGAGAAATTAAATGACGTAAAATTAAAACTTAACGACAAGTAAATTGACAATCAAATAAAAATGCAAAACGAAATTAAAATAAACTAAAAAACAAAACAAGTAAAATTGTCACTTTAACTAAAACAAAATATTAAAACAAAACAAAACAACCAATCGGAATACACCCGATCGGAATCCAATCGGAATCCGATCGGAATGTACCCCATCGGAAAGTGCTAATCGGAATGTTAAAAAGGGACATGATCGGAATATTAAAAATAGCACTAATCGGAATATTGGGAATAGAAGCAATCGGAATGTCTAAGAAAATAAGCCAATCGGAATGTCAAAAATTAAATCAAATCGGAATACAGTAAAAATGCTACAATCGGAATGACCCAAAACCAACATAATCGGAATGTTTATAAATTGGCACTAATCGGAATATCATAAAACCCTTTTCCGATCAACAGATCGGAATAAGGTGTGCTAATCGGAATGTACAAATCGGAAAAGGGTTTAATACCTTTTCCGATTTAAGTGGGATTCGAGAATAAGCAAGGCAATAAGCTATAATGATAAGCTAAAACTAAAACTAGAACGAATCTATAATGAAACGGATTAAATAAGCACAAACAACAACTTTTTCAACTTAAAATAAGCAATCTTATAAATCAAACAATAAAAAGATGAACTTTTTAGCACGAAAACATTAAGAACAACACGGATCAAATGTAATTCGCACCAAAAGTAAACCAAAATCAAGAAAGGAAGATGAGAGATTAACAAGTAAAGATTCAAGAACAATAAAAGACAACTTACTTGGAAATTAATTGAATTAAAGGTGCAAGACAATGAATTAAAGGTACATAAATTTAAAGTGCAAAATGAAAATGGTGGAAGAGGTGGTTTGTCAAGCCACCCAACAACTTGAAAATGAAAACATAGAAGACTATATATAGGGAGTTTAGGGAGGATCTTAGGAAGCTTCCTCCCTCTTTCTTATTTTCCTTCATTGCATGCTCAAGTCCTTAATCTTCTTTAATCTTTTTACTTCAATGACTTTGTCTTGGGATTTCTTTAAACTCGTCTTGAATTTTCTTCATAAATAAGACTCGAGTTCTTCGGCTTTTAGTAAACTTCCGTCTTTTGACTTTTTCTTCGATAGATCTTCAGAATTGGTCTTGGACTTCCGTTCTTTTTCCACTCTTGATGTTTCGACTTCATCTTTCGTCTTTTTCTTCGATAAAAGCCCGTGAAATCCCGTGTTTTCTCCACTTTTCACCTTTTTTCCTTAATCACAACAAAAACACAAACCACACATAATTCCGACATAAATGACCTAAAATACACGTTTTGGCTCGGTTATTTTTGTAATTAAGTGGTAAAAAGGATGGGTGTTTTCACACCTATCAGTGAGCAATGTGGTGACGTGTCAAGGCAAAGGTGAGTTGGGTTATGATTAACATACCCTTAATCATAAATCTGGATAATATTGGGGGTTAACTTTTGGTAATCATGAAATGCCCAATTAAGATTATGAACATGAAGAACAAGGTTTAATCTGTTTTTGGTTAGGATTATGTTTAAAAACGTGTTTAGGCACCAAGGTTATTTAATAAATAAACCGGATTAGTGGAGAGCTGAGGTGGATGAATGGTGAAGGGTGATTGGTGGAAATCAGGTAGTGGGGCACGTGTCATGTGCTGAGAGGTCTAGGTAACTTATATTGTCTGCCAAGATTAACCCTCCATATTTATAATTCCTTTCATTTGCAAATAAACTGGCCAAAACTCGTTTCCCTTTGTTATACAAGTTTTATTTTTCACACTTTTGCCCCAAATACTTTTCCAAAGTATTTTCAGGGGTATTTCTTGCCATTTGATGATTCTTGAAGGGCTGTTTTGGCATTTTCTTTAATGGTAATGGTCTTGACTTGTATGGTTGACATTTTGGAGGACTGAAATTGACAAGTCATAATTCTTGAGGGACCATATTTGCCAAGTCTTCAAAGTCAAGGGTCCTTTTTATAATTTGACATATTTAAAGGACCAAACTTGTAATTTATCGTAACTTGAAGTCCTTCATGGTATGTTTGACTTTGAGGAGGACTAATATTGACAATTTAGTTTTGTTTAGGGACTAAATTTGCCAATTCTTCAAAGTGGAGGGCCCTTTTTGTAATATTGACAAACTTTAGGGACCAATCTTGTAATTATGAAGATACAAGGGTTTAAAGTGTCAATTCTTCAATATTGGAGGACCCTTCTTGCATAATCTTCAATTCTTTAAGGGTTTTTCTTGGAAAATCTTCATTAGAGCTTGGTTCATAGTGCGGCTTCGTTTCCCGTGTTCGTTTTTGTATGATTCTTGTGAACTTTTGGCATTTTCTCAATATCCGTACCTAAAATACACAAGCAACAAACACAAGCATATATTTGGCTATTTTCATGATATTTTATGCATTTAAAGCCTTTTTGGACGATGAGACTATGTATAAAAGCAGTCTCATCAATTACAGACAGATCCACACACGCATGTTTCCCTCCAACCCATTCAAAAACAAAAATGTCCGCCGGTCTTGAGTGTGGCTTTTTCATCTAACGGGTCAATCAGGAAGTTCACAGGTGCTTCTTTCTTGGCAGAGATCCAACACGTCTAAATATGTCAAAAAGAACATCCTTAACCATATAGTGTCAGTATTTGAGCCCAATAGCTTTTTATAATGAACCACACGTTTTTCTAAATAATCCAAACATGCCTTGTGACAAACATGACACATTATGTAGAAACTAGAAGGCGGGTTAAATAGTTTCTTAAATTTACTTGTTAAAGATTGGTTTTTAAAAATCCTTTTCAAAAACTTAGGCTTGAGTATTTATATTAAACCTTCTTATACACAATATAAACAAGGTATAGTGTAACCAAACTAATAATCACAAGTATAAAGAATAATGAATGTAAAGAGATAAGGGAAGGAAAGATCAAACCAAACACCAAGGATTTATAGTGGTTCGGCAACGAAGCTCACTCCTCGTTCCTACTCCACTCCTCGAGTACTCCTTACTCGAGAGTTCACTAATCAACAAGCTCCTTAAGGTAGAGAAACCGTACACAACGTCGCTTAACCAATTTCCGAATCTAAGCTAAAAGTCGAGCCCTAGTATTAGCTAGGACCAATCTATAGCAATATACTTTAAGGACCAAGTATTAACCTTAATACATACACAACTTCCAAATAGACACAACTATTTGGATCTTCACAACAATGACACAACAATGAATAAATAAGTTTGGATCTTCAATGGATCTTTAAGGTAGACACAACACTTCAAGGATGATAGTGTTCTTCTCTTTGCACTTTGAGAGGAAAAGATGAAAGGAGAAAGATTCACTTCTAAACAAGTAGTAATCAAACAAATGATCAAGGATTTGAGTGATTTAAGAAGTATGAAAGAATCTGGAAATGTATGTGCAAAAGAGGTGAATTGAAAGTCTGAGAATAGTCCACTATTTATAAGACAAACATCCAACGGCTATATCTGCCCGCGGTTCCTTATTGGAGCCCGCGGTTTCTTATCGATAAGAAACCGCTATAGGTGCTAAGGAACCGCCTGCATAGACTCCGCTCCTTTTTGTCTTTTAGTGGATTGGTTCGAATCTGGGGATTAAAATATCCTGAAAGGATATCTCAAACCAAGATAGAATATGCCATATTCAAATTTCAAATTTTCAAATAATTAATTTAATAAAACATTTTCTTAAAAAGAAAGTTTAATAAAAAAACATTATCACACATAATAAAAAGTGAGTTTTATGAAAAAATTAAATCCTTGATCACTTAATTAGGATGAGTACTTGTTTGTTCATACCTTAAGTGATAATGGTTGAAATGAAAATTACTTGAACTCAAGAATTTGTTTTTCGTTGTTTTCGTAAATGCTTGTTTTTACATATTTTCGTAATCAAAACAAAGCAAGAGCGAAAAATGCAAGTAACATTTTTAGGCATCATTGCATTAGCAATCTCCCCCTTTTTTATTCCGACAATACTTAACTCAATCACCTAATAAAACAAGATTTTCGAAGACGAGTTTATATCATTTGTCCCCCTTTGTCGAAGCAAAAAGGTAGCAAAAGTCTTTGAAGAAGAAAAGAACCGGACTTTGCAAATGTTGCCCCTTGGTGCTTACTCCCCCTTGCTTGGGGCACCAAGGAATCGATATATGGTGACAAGCTACATAGAAGGGTTATTAGTAAAGAAGAGACACCCAACAAGATATAACAAAGGTCACAAAAAATAAATAAGAGAAGAGACAAAGATCCAAGATAAGTCATGTTAAAAGGAAACATGATAAAAGATACAAGGAAATAAATCATATAAAGATGTATGAGAAATAAAACAATCCAAAAGAAATGCATAAATCTAATCCTAGTTAAATTAGAACTCTAAGATTTGCTTGAACTAGATGTCTTGAAGATAATCAATCAATGCTTAGATAAAAGACAAGGTAGTGGTGGAAGGAGGTGGTGGTGGCTTGGTAGAGATCTCATAGTCATAGTGAAGAGGAGGTTTGACTAAGAGACTATTGATGTAATTCAACTTTTCATAGATATGAGCCATAGCAAGATGTTGATATTGACAACAATGACAATATGTTCCATGATGCATGACATTATCATGTGAAGGAGGAAGAACACTAAAGGCTAGCTGTGGAAGATAAGGAGTTCCACAATCAGCATTCTTAGAAGAAGAAGAAGAGATGTGCTTTTGAGTGTTCGTGGGTGAATTGGGATTGAAAGCAATTGGAGAAAATGGAGGAGAATCAAAGCTTTCAATTGGGGAATAAGGCATTTTGATTTGAGAAAGGATGCAAAATTCTTAAGGTTAAATAGAGAAAGCCAAAGATATTTTGGGGGTGGTCAAAGGGTTGAAACAAAGATTCCAAAAAGTGTTGGAAAAAATTTGGAGTTTCAGGAATACCCGAAAATGAAGGTACTATGCGCGGTTCCTTATCTCCACAGGCGGTTCCTTATCACTAGGGAACCGCGGTCTCAATAGAGAACCGCCCACAGTGGGTTGAATTTGGTGACGAGGGAGGATTTTCCAATTCAGCAACTCCTATTTTTCTAGTCTAACTAATCATGGAGATATGCTTAGAAGCAAAGATAGACAAAGAAAACACACAAGAACTCACCAAACAAGGTTTTGACCAAAATACATGGATTTTAAAGAAAATCGATGTAGGAGGTGTGTAGAACTAGACACAAGGTCATGATGCAATGATCCTCCATAGTTCTCTTTTATTCTTGCTATATTTGAGAGACCCATACATATGAATTATGTAAGCTCATTATGAATAGCAAGAAGCTACGAAAAACGTTTTTAGATTGAATTAACAATGCAAAAACATTTCTCGACCATTTTCGAAAGAACTTTGAGAATTTTGAAAAAGAGAAGAGAAGATTTTCAAAATGAGTTTGCGATACCCAAAGGCTCAAAGAAAGAAAAGACTCAAAAGAGAAAAAGACTCGATTAATTAAAATGCGCAATTAAGGAATATGTTCCATTAAACCAAGACCTAGACGCAAGTAATTAAAACGTTCCCTCTTAAGTGGCTTAGTGAAGATGTCGGCTAAGTTTTCTACCGAGGGCACCTTCTCAATCGAAATGTTCCCCTTTTGAACATTATCCCTAGGAAAATGGTGGCGAATCTCTATGTGCTTAGTTCGCGAATGTTTCACGGGATTCTTGCTAAGGTCTATTGCAACCTTATTATCGCACATGATGGGAACATCATCAAGAGAAATCCCGTAATCAACAAGCGCTTGCTTCATCCATAGAGCTTGTTGACAAGCTTTACCGGCACTCACATACTCGGCTTCCGTGGTGGATATAACAAGAGTGGTTTGTTTCTTGGAGAACCAAGAAGTTAAACAACAACCCATGAAGGTACAAACTCTACTAGTGCTTTTCCGGTCAACATAGTCTCCGGCATGATCCGAGTCCACGTAGACAATGGTTTCTACGCCAGTACCTTTAGGATACCACAATCCTAAATGTATAGTGCCCTTAATGTATCGGAAGATACGCTTAACCGCTTCAAGGTGAGAGGTTTTGGGAGCCTCTTGGAAGCGAGCACAAAGGCAAACACTAAACATGATATCCGGTCGAATTGCCGTTAGGTACAACAAACTACCAATCATACCTCTATATTTGGTGTTGTCTACTGACTCATAATCATCATCTACGGTGAGTTTTGTATCCGAGGCCATAGGGGTATTCATCGGTCTAGAGTCTTCGAATCCAAATTTCTTTAGCATTTCTTTAACATACTTGGATTGATTAAAGAAAATACCATCGTCCATTTTTTTAATTTGGAGTCCTAAAAAGAAGTTAAGTTCTCCCATCATACTCATTTCAAACTCGTCATGCTTGATTTTGGCAAAGTCATCACACCATGATTGACAAGTTGAACTAAATATAATGTCATCAACATATATTTGTACGATAATGAGGTGAGAACCTTTCTTCTATGTAAAGAGCGTATTGTCTACCATCCCCATGGTATACTCATGTTTTACAAGAAACGTTTTCAGTCTATCATACCAAGCTTTGGGTGCTTGTTTAAGACCATAAAGAGCTTTCTTAAGCTTGTAAACATGATCCGGTTTCTCAAAATCAATAAATCCAGGAGGTTGAGCCACATATACCTCCTCATTGATCAAACAATTAAGAAATGCACTCTTTACATCCATTTATTGAAGCTTAAAGTCTAAGGCACAAGCGTAAGCTAAAAGGATTCTAATGGATTCTAATCTTGCTACGAGTGCGTATGTCTCGTCATAATCAATACCTTCTTTTTTATTATAGCTTTGAGCTACAAGTCTAGCCTTGTTACGAGACACAACACCATTCTCGTCTAACTTATTCCTATATACCCATTTGGTTCCTATGATGGTCGAACTTATAGGTGGAGGAACAAGTTCCCAAACGTCGTTAGCAATGAATTGATTCAATTCTTCTTGCATAGCGATGACCCAACTCTCATCCATCAAAGCTTCTTTAACATTCTTTGGTTCAATCAAGGAGACGAAACAAAAGAAGTCACTTTGATTTTGGACTTGAGATCTTAGGGTCCTTTGATTTAATTCGCCTATGACGTTATCGAGAGCATGATCCTTTGGCTCCTTAATGTTTACTCCCTTTTCAACACTAAGGTCTTCAACTCCTATGTTTCTAACATCTTTGGCATTAACTATGTCTATTTCATCCAAGTCATCATCTACCAAAGGTGGTGTCTTAGATGAAGGAGGGGTTTCACCAAATGTCACATTAAGTGATTCTTCAATTACACCCGAGGTTCTATTGAGGACTATGTAGGCTTTGCTAGTTTGAGAATAACCTAAAAAGATACCTTCGTAAGACTTTGGGTCGAACTTAGTAAGGTAATATTTGGCGTTGAGAATGAAGAACTTGCTTCCAAACACCTTAAAGTATTCCAATGAGGGCTTCTTACCTTTAAGAATCTCATAGGGGGTCATTCCTATAAAAGGTCGAATAAGAATTCGGTTGAGAATGTAGGTCGATGTGTCCACGACATTGCACCAAAACTTTTGAGGCAAAGATTGCTCATTTAACATCGTCCTACTCATCTCTTGGATGGTCCTATTCTTCCTTTCAACTACCCCATCTGATTGTGGAGTGCGAGGAGCCGAGAAGTTATGGGTAATACCATGAGCTTCACAAAAGGCACCAAATTTCACTTCATTATCAAATTCCCTACCATGATCCGTCCTAATAGAGACAATTGAATATCCTAGTTGATTTTGAATTCTTCGACTAAAGGTTTCGAAGTGATCAAAAGCTTCATTCTTAGACGCCAAAAATCTAGTCCAAGTGAATCTAGAGTAGTCGTCAACTATAAATAAGGTATAAAGGTTACCTCCATAACTCCGTATGGCGGAAGGTCCAAAGAGATCCATATGTAGGAGCTCTAATCACCGAGAGGTCGAAACCAAATTCTTGGCTTTGTGACTTGAGTGAACTTGCTTTTAAATTTTGCAAGCATCACAAAAGTGACTATCAAACTTCATCTTAGGGAGATGTCTTACCAACTCCTTAGAGACTAAAGATTGGATTAAACGCATATTAGCGTGACCTAATCTCCTATGCCAAAGAGTAGAAATATCATCTAAAGTCGCTAGACATAAGTTGTCCTTTGACTTCCTATTGACCTTCATGACATAAAGCCCGTGCTTTCAAACACCTTTTTCAATGACCTTTCCATCTTTTACGATTTCACTATCATATTCCGAAAAGATGACCTTACACTTATTGTCACAAATTTGACCTATACTTAGAAGGTTAAAACCTAAGTTATCTACGTGCTCTACGTTTTCTATAGTCATAGAGTCAAGAGAGACCGTACCTTTGCCAATGATATTACCACGCCGATTACTTGTGAATGTAACGTTACCTCCATCATATGCTTTGTAGTGCGAGAATAAACTTCGATTATCCATCATGTGTTTAGAACAACCACTATCCTTAATCCACTCGTCGGGCTCTAAATTGATTCCCAATCATATCTAGGTAACAACACACAAGATCAAACATTTGGTCCCCAATATCTAATGGGTCCAAAGTTGTTAGTTCCAAACATCCCTTGCATTTGGTTGGGATGCATGAATAAAGGAGACATTCCCCATGGGGAAAAGTATTGTTGTTTAAAATTATTCCAATTCATATGGCCATTTTGTTGTCCATAGTTTCTCCTATGTGTCTTTGATCTTGATATAGAATTACCGTTATTCCTCCTAGGTGTTAGAGTTTTACTTCTAGGTCGTGATTTAGCTTGATCATATCTTTTTGGCGTAGGTGTTCTACTTCTAGGTTTAGACTCATTTCGTACTCTTGGAGGAGTAGGTGTTTGTCTAGATAAGTTTCTAGTTCCCATTAGAGGTTTACTCAAAGGCTTGTAGAATTTATCTAGAGTAGGCTTTTCAATAATAGGTACTTTGACCTTGTTAATAAGAATATGTTTTGGTCCTTCACCTAAAATAGACTTTTCAGAAAGTTTAGGATTTTCACAAAAGGCTTCTTCTGTCCGCGGTTCTTTAGCTCCACCCGCGGTTCCATAACAATAAAGAACCGCACCATATGCTGGAGAACCGCGTACAGGGGTGCATTTTTCTGAAAACCTAACTTGTTTTGGTTCACTATTTGATGCTTCATTAGTGTTATATCCTAGCCCAAGTCTTTCCTAAGAATGAATTTGTTTGTTTAACATGTCATCAAGAGCATTAGTACCAGTCATGAACTTTTCAAGTCTAATGGAGGTGCTCTTGAGATTTTCATTCTCTTGTCTAAGGTTTTCACATTTTAAACAACCTAGATCAACTTCTTTATTTTTCTCAAGCTTAGCTAATTTCTCTTTTAGCTCACTAATCTCATTCTCAAGTTTATTTCTAGTTGATTTTAGCGTTTTGTTCTTTTCAATGAATTTAAGACTAAGCTTATGTAAGTTATTATATTGGCCTTCTAATTCACTTTCATCTTGAGAAGAACTATTATTGCTATAATAATCGGTTTCGGAATGTACCTCTATGGAAAGGTGAGCCATGAGACATTTTTCATCTTTGGGGTTGTCATCAACATCTTCACCGCTATCGCTCCCTGAACCTCCCACAAATGCCGTGTGGTTCTTTTCGCGTGAAGGCTTAGGACAATCACCGATGAAATGATTTGGATCACCACATCTAAAGCATTTCCTATCACATTTATCATCTTTGGCAAATCGGTTTTTGGAGAAGGGTTTCTTGTCGTTGTTTGGTTGCCTCACGTATTGACCTCGTCTTTTGAAGAAATTCTTAAAGTCTCTGACCGCCATGGCATATTGCTCATTATCACTATCCGAGGAGCTTTCATGGTCACTTTGCGCCTTCTTGGCCTTGAGAGAAAGGGACTTTATTTCACTCTTAGTTTTCACCATTTCTGAGTCCTTCAAAATTATCATCTCATGAACCTTCAAGTTACCCAATGAGTTCATCGAGTGATAATTTGGCGAGATCCTTTGATTCTTCAATCGCCGTGACTTTAGCTCTCCATTTAGGATGCAACGCCCAAAGAAACTTCCTAACATTGTTCTTGCTAGAAAAACCTTCATCAAGTGCTTTTAGACTAGTAATAATAGTGTTAAATCTAGCAAATACACTATCAATAGTTTCATCTTCTAAGATGACAAACTGTTCATATTGTTGAACAAGAAGATCGATTTTACTTTCTTTGACTTGGCTATTACCTTGGTGGGTTACTAAAAGAGTGTTCCAAATATCTTTAGCAGTTTCACACATAAAAATCCTTTCGTACTCTTTCTTTGGTAAAGTATTATAAATCACCATTTTAGCCTCATTATTTTTAGCAAGTTTCCTTTTAGTATCATCATTAGCTTTGTCAAAAGTAACTATCTCTTTGCTTTTAGAAACTTCATTATATTGATATGGAAAAAAATCACCATTGGTAATAACATGCCAAAGATCTAAATCTTTTGATTTCACATAAGTCTCAAATCTATTTTTCCAATAAATAAAACTATCAGTTTCCAAAAGAGGTGGTCTTTGCATGGATTGCCCTTCTAGATACTTGTTGGAATCCATAGATCGATTTAAGTTTTAAAATACAATATATTATAAAAAGGTTTGAGCAACCACGCTTTGATACCAATTGTAGAAACTAGAAGGAAGGGTTGAATAGTTTCTTAAATTTACTTGTTAAAGATTGGTTTTTAAAAATCCTTTTCAAAAACTTAGGCTTGATTATTTATGTGAAACCTTCTTATACACAATATGAACAAGGTATAGTGTAACTAAACTAATAATCACAAGTATAAGAATAATGAATGTAAAGAGATAAGCGAAGGAAATATGAAACCAAACACCAAGGATTGATAGTGGTTCGGCAACGAAGCTCACTCCTCGTTCCTACTCCACTCCCCGAGTACTCCTTACTCGAGAGTTCACTAATCAACAAGCTACTTAAGGTGGAGAAACCGTACACAACGTCGCTTAACCAATTTCTGACTCTAAGCTAAAAGTCGAGCCCTAATCTTTGCTAGGACCAATCTACACCAATATACTTTAAGGACCAAGTATTAACCTTAATACATACACAACTTCCAAATAGACACAACTACTTGGATCTTCACAACAATGAATAAATAAGTTTGGATCTTCAATGGATCTTTGAGGTAGACATAACATTTCAAGGATGATAGTGTTCTTCTCTTTGCACTTTGAGAGGAAAAGATGAGGGGAGAAAGATTCACTTCTAAACAAGTAGTAATCAAACAAATGATCAAGGATTTGAGTGACTTAAGAAGTATGAAAGAATCTGGAAATGTATGTGCAAAAGAGGTGAATTGAAAGTATGAGAATGGTCCACTATTTATAAGACAAACATCCAACGGCTATATCTGCCCGTGGTTCCTTATTGGAGCCCGCGGTTCCTTATCGATAAGGAACCGCTATAGGTGCTAAGGAACCGCCTGCATAGACTCCGCTCCTTTTTGTCTTTTAGTGGATTGGTTCGAATCTGGGGATTAAAATATCCTGAAAGGATATTACAAACCAAGATAGAATATGCCATTTTCAAATTTTCAAATAATTAACTTAATAAAACATTTTCTTAAAAAGAAAGTTTAATAAAAAAAAACTTGTCACACTTAATAAAAAGTGAGTTTTAAGAAAAGATTAAATCATTGATCACTTAATTAGGATGAGTACTTGTTTTTTCATACCTTAAGTGATAATTGTTGAAATGAAAAATACTCGAACTCAAGAATTCGTTTTCCGTTGTTTTCGTAAATGCTTGTTTTTACATACTGTAGTAATCAAAACAAGGCGAGAGCGAAAAATGCAAGTAACGTTTTTAGGCATCATTGCATTAACACATTATATTAATCGTATTGTGTCTTTATTTAACTATTACAATATCATATTGAAAGATAGCTATAAAATGATATTAATGAATTGTGTTTTTGTGTTCATTACATAATGAGCATTGGATATGTATTTATAATAGATACATAGCTTATTGAACAAGTTTACGAAACTCTAACCCTAGACCGCAAGCCCACAATCATGCTTGGGCCTTTTTTTAAAGGCAATTTATTTCGAACCAAACAAACCAAATACAAACAAAGGCATCCACCACCTTAACAAGATACTTAACAATTGTGGATCCGAAAAAAACCCGATACAAAACATCAGGAAAATTACAAAACCAGAAAGAGATAAAATACCAACAAGACTACTTGCATAAGCAACCAAGCAGAGATCTATGAACACCAGCAACAACTTAAGATGCTTAACACTCCTCCGTAGTTTAAACGGGTGTTTTTCGGACGAACAAACTGGATAAGATGTTTAAATCGCCGCATTCTTCTCATTCTCTTCTCCGTTGATCATTTGCACGAAGATGGACTTGTATTTATAAACATAATTGTATACTGCTTCGCGATTTTCTCCATTTTATGACTTTTTTTTCTCCGTCATAGCTTATTTTTGCCTTTCGGAAGGAGCGGCAATTTGGTAGGCAACGACAATGATCTTCTATAACGAAAACAATTAGATGAGAGAGAAAAGAAATAGATCGAAGGCAACTTAAAATATTTTGTGTTTTTGACGGCTACGGTTTAGTGTTTATGACTGAAGTACGAAAATAAAATCCTAAATAAATAAAAACAATAAAGCAGAAAAGAAAAATGGGATCCCTTAGGATCAACGGTAAGTAGCCGGTGACTTGAAGATAACGATTTTTTTATGGATCTAACATGCTCTTGATACCATGAAAGATAGCTATAAAGTGATATTACTGAATTATGTTTTTTATTCATACATAATGAGATTGCATATGTATTTATAATAGATAAATAACATATTTAACATGTTTACTAAACTCTAACCTTAATGGATCATAAGCCTATAATCAGGCTTGAGCCTTTTCATCTAACACATATTACCGCTATTGTGTCTTTATGCAACTATTATCATATTACGGCTAAAAATGTTTAAAAAAACCTAAAATATATATTGACGTATATTCAGGCAAGCTACCGCGTACATTAAGGCTCGCAAAAGGGCCCGTTGAAGACTGAGTTTTTACAAGTTCAAAAGAAAACAAACTAAAATGAAGTATAATTTTATTTGTAAGCAAATTAAGAAAATATGTATTTCGAGACCAGATTTACATTGAAAAAATCACAATTTATAATGAAAATTTACACTAGGTAGCGAACGTCAATAAAGTTTTTGTGAAGTCCTGAAAACCATTGTAAGTCCACCTCTGGCTAGTTGCTTGAGATAAGACAAATTCATTACACAAAGACAAAACTAGTTTTATAAAAATTATTAAAATCCAAATGAATATATAGGTAGATTGCCCGTGTAAGCAACTTTGGCCTTTTTGTTAAAAAAAAACTTTGGTCTTATTGTCTTATTTCTATTGAGCAAAAAAAAAAATAAGATTGAAACGGCCATCTTTCTTTTCTCTTTACTATCCTAATTTGGTAAAAGACTATGAACGAACAATATTCTTTTAAAAGAAAGCCGGTATGATTCTTCCCACCAAACAAATTAAAATAATCTACTTCTTTCGTCTTGTAATTATATTTCAATGTTAATTTTTACGGTTTTTATTTTGTAACTTTAACCTTGAGTATGTTTGTTTGTATTATATAAAACTTTTGATAGAAAATATATGAATAAATTGGGGCTTAAATTTATTTTCATTAGTATAATTTTTATCAAATATCATGTAATACAAACAAATATGTATATAAAATGTCAAAGTTAGAAAATAAAAACTAATCAACAGTGGACAATAATATTAGACGGGTGGAGTAACATAATCACGATCAACCCCCATGATCGATCAAAGAGATTTCCCGTTTCCTTTACGTTAAATATTTTGGTAAGTCTCGTGAGATCAAAGATGAGCATTAAGTTATATCTTAATGCATACTTACGTAGTAAATTCTACTAATTATATGTTTACTTGTAGAACTGAATTTGTATACTTTACAAAACAGCTCTGCAAAAACCGTAGAACCTTCACTCGGTTTTAAAATATGAGGGAATTGAATGGGTCCTAGGTTATGAACGACAAAGATACATCTTTTTGCAAAACAAAATTCTATCTAAATTACCGAAATTCAATGGTTAAGGACTATTTCAAACGATTTAAAAACGAAGAGTTTGTCTCATACGGACTTTGAGAAAACAAGTCCATGGAAATCATTATAAAATAGTTATATTTTGTCTCATTCTTTAATGACTTTCATTTTGTTCCAAAAAAAGATAATAGAAAATCTTAGATATATTAGACGATCATTAATCAAGGGTCGTAGGATTAAAAATGCTAAGCCCCATCATTAAAAACATTTCAGCCAATGAATTTGAATTATGTATTTTTGCTTAGGTGATCAAAATTAGGACTAGCTATGCTAGCTAAAGGAGCCGTGTATCACATGAAATTGTTGTCTGTTATTGTTTAGCTAGTTACTTATAAATTATTTTGTACACTTTTCTATATTTAACCATGGTGTCTAAACTTCTAACCAACTACTGTAATTAATTTGTTTACATAAAAGATGCGTGTTTCTGATTTAATATTGATTATATGGTACAACTAACCTCCTCTGTTACAATTCTATGTCTAATGAAGATACTCTTATTGTCATAGTATATCTATTTTTCTAAGAATTCCATCCGCAAAATGGTGTTTTTAAAATGCGCTCGCTAATGACATAACCATGCAGCGTACGTATAGAATTATAGATGAAGTTAAGGGAAAGAGAGTGATGAACACTGACCTTATTCATATGTTTTTCTTACTCATAAAATTATTAGAAACTGTCACCTTTGAATTCATTGTACGTAAACACAAATTTGGCAGTTGTTAATTTGTGTGGACTAATGCAAACGTGCGGGGATATTTGTCCTTTTTTGTGGTAGTGACATCAATGCAAAACAATGCCGTCCAACATTAGATAAACTTCTCATAATCGTTTTTATCTCTACCTTAAATTGGCTTTATTCAAATAGGCAACCAATGGACCTTCCCAAAAGTCTAATAACCCACCGTTTTCAATCTCTAAAAATTAATACAACCATAATCTGTCACAAAACGATAAAATTACATTAAGACAAACGAAAGTTTCACACACAAGGAGAGTTTCCACTTTCCACGTACAAAAGACGATCACTAATTGACGATTTTGCGTTCATGTGTTTTTCTTACTAATAATGTTTAAATATTACGACCAATGGGTTATCTTCTTTATATATGTAGCCCACCATCAACTAGGTTAATTATCTCCTTCACAAATCATCACAAATAAACTTTGTCATTACTATAAATCTTTCTGATTCTCTCATACACAGAAACACAAAAATGGTGGTCTCTCTTAAGTCTAATATAGTTTCACAAAAAGGGGATTTTATGTGTAACAAAAAAAGAAACATTTGCAACATGAACAAGAATTCTAGTAGTATATCATGCAAGATCAAAGAGTTTCCCATGCAAACCAAAAATTTGTACCAAGTTCTTTCATTAGAGTCACCAAATGTTAGTTTCGAAGAGGTCAAGAAGGCGTACCGTGCCAAGGCACTACAACTCCACCCGGATGTATGTCCATCTTCTATCAGAGAGGAATGCACGAAGCAATTCGTTGAGTTGCATAAGGCGTATGAAGTTCTGTCAGATCCAAATTCACGAAGAATGTATGATAATGAATTGTTCTTGGTTGAATCTTTTGGGTCATGTGGTTCAGGGAAGGTGTGGAAATTGCAACTTGCTGGACTAAAGAAACGATCTGCGGATCGTGTTATTGAGAGGATGAACACTGAGTTTATGTAGGATGTCAACAAGTATATTATTTTTCACGTTCATAATATTTGCCTATAATTAACAATAAACGTTTTGCTGACTACTTGGTTAAGTTTCATAAATTGTAACATGTATTCTTTGTCACTCGTTTCTTAACTTATTTTGTCACCTCTTATAGGCAGGGGCGGAGCCACGAATTTTCATTCGGGGGTTGAGATTTTTCAAGATAGTAATAACGTTTAATTTTTTTTCAAACTAGAGATTGAATTTGTAACTCTATTTGCACTTAAAAGATGAACTTGCACAAATATAAATATATCTTTATTTTTATAAAAGTTAATAAAAGTTGAACTATATATTAGATCAACTTATTTTTCGTACGAGTTTTTTAGATACCCTAAATGAGGTGATAAAAACCGTCTAACAGGTTCAGCCGGCGACAAACTCAATTGACATCATGATTGATTCAAAAAGTTTGAAATGTAAAATAATGGTTCTAAATAACCCGCTATATCTCACCTTAAGGTGCGCTAAAACTTGAGGCGTGACCTCGATGCTACGCAATAGGTCAAGGCGCGTTACGACATGAGGTGCGGCGATTGTTTGAATTCAATTTTAAAAAATAAATATTATTATATGGAAATTGAGTTTTCTAATTAACTTTAAATATTATGAACAATACTTATTGTGAAATTAATATAAATTTAGTATAAAAAATGATAAAATAAATAAATATTTTTATATATTGCGCCGCTATAACTCACACTTTATAAACACTAAAACTTCATCGATAAAGCGTGTAAATTGGGCATGCCTCACACTATTTATAACCATGTGTAAAATAACATATACCATCATATGAACTTACAATATTTCATTACGAATGAAGATAGCGTCCTGTATCATATTTTTAAAAGCACTAATCCTTCACTAATCCATATTTTTAAAACTTGTACTATTACACTTTGAATATTAAAACTAGACCCACCAAGTAAACTGCGATTTTATACGATAGATAAAAACCGGGTTGATCTGGCCGGTTGAACCGGTTGAACCGTGAACCGGCTCGGAGACCGGGCCGAATGTGACCGGGTTTTTACTTGTTTGAGACCCGTATTGAACCGCTGTTTTCGTTGACCCGGGTTGACCCGGTTTTATTAACCCGACCGGGTCATAATTTTTTATAAAAAAAAATATTTCAAAAACTTTTTTTCTTATAAATATTTTTAAGTTTTAAAAATATATATTGAAATAATGATTAATAGTGTTAGTTAAATTAAAGTCAAACTAACTTAAAATTTTCACTAATATTGTTTTGTTGTAATCTATTACTAATTGTAATGATAAATTAATTATTTTTTCACATTTTTACAATAATATTATAAATATACAACTAAAAATTAAGGTTAGTGAGTAAAAAATAAATATTACACATTAAAAATATTAAAAATATATATATATATAAAGAACTGGGTTGACTCGACGGTTCAACCGGTTGAAACGATTGACCCGTGAACCGGTCAGTAGACCGAGTCAACTAAAAAACCGGGTTTTAAAACATTGGTACATGTACTATAACATTTTAATTTTTAACATAAGTATTCGTTTCCCAATGACAACAAATTTCTTTCCCTTCAAACTGCTTCTTCTTCTTTCTTTCTAACCTGCAACTACATATTTCAGGCTCACTTTGAAAGTTCGACGTCTAATAGCAGGTGCCAAACTGAAAACTCGATAAAATATAGACTGGAATTAAAGTTATAATATGAACAACTTAAGCAAGTTGGGGGTGGAGAAAGAAGAAAGAACAGTACATAAAGTAAACAACAATGCTAAATGAGATTGTAGAACTCTCTGTGTTATTGGTTAAGGATACGAGCCGATATATAGGCAATACATAAAGGAAAGATATGAAAACTAACTTCCTAATAACCCTTAAAGTCAAGGCCATGTCTAGCTAAATAATAGGGATACAAATTGACTAACAACTAGAAAAGTAACGGCTGGATACTCCAGCTTATTGACCAAAACAAACTAAGTTTGAATGAGTTTTATTTCCAACATTCCCCCTTCATTCAAACTTCACAACTCCAAGTTTTTTCCGAAATGCTTCATGTTTCGTCTGGGCCAAGCTTTTAGTCATAATATCAGCTATTTGCTCATCGGTTCTGCAACTTTCTAACTCCACTTCTCCATCATTCAACAACTCGCGAATATAGTGATGTTTAATCTCTATGTGTTTTGTTCGGTTATGAAACACAGGATTTCTGGCTAGTAATACAGTTGACTTGTTGTCACAATAGATTCCAGTAGGTCCAAACTGTTCCGAACACATATCGCCTAAGATCCTTCTCAACCATACAGCTTGACAAGCTGCTGCATTTGCTGCCACATACTCTGCCTCGGTGGATGACAATGCAACTGTAGCTTGCTTCTTAGAGCTCCATGAAATAGCCGCCTCACCGAGAATGAAACAACTTCCAGACGTGCTTTTCCTATCTTCAACGGAACCAGCCCAATCGCTATCTGTGTATCCTTTAAGCTTGAAGTATTTTGTTCGTTGAAACCAAATGCCAAATTCTTTCTTACCAGCCAAGTAACGAAGCACTCGCTTAGCAGCCCCGAGATGATGCTTGGACGGTTTATGCATAAAGCGAGATAACAGCCCAACTAAAAAACTTATGTCGGGACGTGAGTGAGTCAAGTATATTAAACGTCCAATTAAGCTTCTGTACAAAGTGCCATCAGCAGCCTCAGTACCATCTTCATGTTGAAGTTTTTCACCAATGTTCATTGGTGCACAAGCTGCATTACAACCTGTCATGTTGAACTTCTCCAAAGTATCTATCACGTACTTCTCCTGGGACAAAAAAATTCCAGATTCTCCTTGCACAATATTCAGTCCCAAAAAATAGTGCAACTTGCCTAAATCAGTCATGTCAAATGTGTTCATCATTGACTTCTTAAACTCAGATATAAGTCGCAAAGAAGAACCTGTATATATCATATCATCAACATACAAACTGACTATCATAAAATCAGTCGTACCTTGTTTCTTTACGTATAGTGTGGGTTCGTGACAGCTTCTTTCAAATCCTTCTTTGTGAAAAAACTCATCAATTTTGTTGTACCAAGCTCGAGGAGCTTGTTTCAATCCGTAAAGTGCTTTTCTTAATTTGAGCACTTTGTTTGGATTTTTGGAATCTTCAAAACCTAGAGGTTGGTAGACGTACACTTCTTCTTTCAACTCTCCATTCAGGAATGCCGATTTGACATCGAATTGGAACACGGTCCACCCTTTGTGTGCTGCTAACGCGAGAATCATTCTTACTGTCTCGAAACGAGCAACCGGTGAGAATGTTTCTTCATAGTCTATTCCCGCCTGTTGTGCAAAGCCCCTCACCACAACTCTTGCTTTATACTTTTGAACGCTTCCATCTGCAAAATATTTTGTTTTGAATATCCATTTTAGATCAATAGGTGTTTTGCCTTCTGGAAGATCAGACAATTCCCAAGTTTGGTTCTTTTCAATGGACCGCAATTCTTCTTCCATGGCATTCTTCCATTCTTCACGTACTAAAGCTTCTTGAACAGAAATAGGATCACCTGCAAAGAGAACCATTGGTGATGTAATGTCTCTTTCGTACTCATCTCCCTCACTTGCATCTCCCTCGCTTTCAACTCCCTCGATTGGGAAACGACGTCTAGGAATTTTGCCCCTCGCACTTTTTCGTAGCTGAACTGGGGTGTTTTGAGAAGGTGTCGAAGATGACTCTTTGGAAGTAGAGGCTGATTTTTGAGTTATTGGTGATGGAGATGATACTTTAGATGAAGAGGCTGACTTTGATTTTTCTGATGTTAGGTTGTGAGAGTAATTGGTTGGGTTAAATTGATCTTGTTCTAATTCTTGGACCCTTGCTGATCCATCTTCTTCTAAATATGTATTATGTTCACTGTCATCTTTTTCCCACTCCCACCTTGCCAACTCATCAAACACCACATTCCTACTAACAACAATCATCTCACTTGTAGGATCATAGAGCATGTATGCTTTAGATTGTATGCAATATCCAACAAATATGAACTTTTTGGATTTATCAGCAAGCTTATGTTTTTGAGTAGTTTGTAAGGCATAACATAGACAACCGAAAACTCGTAAATGACTTATCGAAGGTTTGTTTCCAGACCATGCTTCATAGGGAGTCACGTTCCACACGGCTTTAGTTGGTGACAAGTTGAGAAGATATACTGTTGATGCAACTCCTTCGGCCCAGAAGCTATTTGGCAAACCCTTAGACTTCAACATTGAACGAGCCATCTCAACGACCGTACGATTCTTCCGCTCTGCGACTCCATTTTGCTCTGGAGTATACGGAGCCGTCAACTCTCGTTTGATGTCGTGCTCATCACAAAAATCACTAAATTCCTTAGAAAGGAACTCACCTCCACGGTCGGTTCTCAAGACTTTGAGGTAATTCCCACTTTGTTTTTCAGCCATAGCCTTAAACTTTCTAAAGAATTCAAATGTTTCGGATTTGGCTTGAAGAAAATAAACCCAACTCATTCTGCTATAATCATCGGTGAGTAAAAAAAAATACCTGCTCCCCGCCAAAGATGCAACTCTCATAGGACCACAGAGATCGGCATGTACAAGCTCCAAAACATCAGTGGCTCGCTTTGATTTTCCTACCGGGAAGGACTTCTTGGCTTGTTTTCCTAGAACACAACCTTCATAGATTTGTGTTGAATGTGCGATGGTAGGTTGATTGTAGACCATTTCCTTTGATTTCAGCAACTCCAACCCTTTAGTATTTAGATATCCATATCTAAGATGCTGTAGGATTGTAAATCTTGCTTATGTGTTAGAGAGAGAAAGAGATAGAGAGATGGTAGATTTCACACAAAGCTAGAGAGAGAAAGTAATGTTTACTATGTGAAAAATAATGAAACCACACCACCCTCTCCATCAAAGGAGAGGGTTTATATACCCAAGCCCATGAGATGGGCTTGGGTTTACATTAGGCCGTCGGCCCATACAATCCATGGGCTCGGTTTTAGGCTTTGCTTAATAAATGTAAATAACTAAACTACGAGCTATAACATAGACTATTGTTGGAGTGACCGATCCTTTCTAATACGTAAAACGTATTTCCAACAATCTCCCCCTAAGGGAGGTCACTCCAAACAAGGGCGTTACCCGAGTTACAATAATGAAATAAACCTAGCATACTATGCTTGTCTTGAGCTCGTAGTCTTCGTCTTTCTTTTTCTTTTTCTTTTCTGGTAAACATGCTGATGTGATCTTTGATATCAGTCTCGAGCATTAATCTCTTGCCTTGATCTCGTGCATCCATCACTTGTGATCTTTGCCTCTTCGTGACCTCACGTCCCACATACTTATACCTTAGTAATTCTTGAAAGCTTCAGAGTTCGATACAGCGGAAGACTTAACTTTTAGGCTTTCTTGAATTAGATGAGGTATTAAGTGCATAAAGTATAAGCATGCGGGGACGACTTCTTCTTGGATCCCGCAACACCACCGTCTTCAAATGTCGCAACATAAGTAGACACGAACGAAATGGATTTGAACATTTCATTCTAATTCGGTAGCATTTTACCTCCGGTCGGTGAAGACCGTTGGACGATATTAGATATCGTACCCGTGACGGATAGTTTCAATTAAGTAACTTCCTGACAGGATTTCGCGTGTAAACCCGTTCTCTTTACTCGACCGTCCAAAGCTGACTGCGAACGTAAAGAGTGAATCATTTGGATAATAATATCCGCATGATTTGAAGCCGTCAATTCATGTTCCTGGAACAAGTGAAATTCAATTAAGAACCGCACCATCGTTGCTTTCCAGTTGTCACGAGCTTGATTCGTATAGAATCTTGCAAGTTACCTACCAAGTGCTGTTTGAGGTTAACACTAGAAGGATTTCCACTCATCACTGTGAACACTAAGGTATCACTCTGAGTGTTCTGGCAAGATCACTAAGATATTGCGTAGAGGCCTGGAACGTGTTTAAATTCAATTAAGAATTAAACCACTGTTGCTTTCCAGTTATCACAAGTTTGATTCATAAAGAATCGCACAAGTCACCTACCATGAGCTTTTTGATATTCGCTCAAGAAGGATTTCCATCTTCATTGTAAATACTTTCGTATTACTCGGATGTTCAGGCAAGATCATGAAGATTTTGCGTAGGACTCTTAAAATCTTTCTTACTTTTCACAGTGTGTGAAGAAGCAAGGAAATATGAAAGTGTGTCCTAATGAGATATTTGATGATCTCAAATGGCTCTAGACTCGATCGTGCACTTTGGATTTTAGTGATCGGAGGCTGGAGAGGAGTGCCACCATTTCAATACCAATTCATTCGGAGTGAATAAATCGATAGATAACGTGTTGTCTCCGTGTGATTAAAACAAATACCTTTTAAGAGATATCTGAGTTAGCTGGGATGGGTTGTGCATTGCATCACTGGGTCCATGATGTCTATCTTCAATATCAAGAATCATTAAAAACGATCTCAATAGCATATGTATTGACCCGGTTTCTGCCTAAAGTTGTAAGGAGGGCTTCTTTCTTTACACCCTTTATCTTTACAGTTCTTTTTCATTCTTCAACCCCTTCAATGCTTACCAATACGTCATAACTAGCACCTTGTTGTGATTGTTCCAGTGCTAACTTAAGTACTTGGTCGGCATTCAGCTACGTTCACAATCTTTCTCCATCTTTCCTAAGGACTACTATTTCTAGCTATGGAATGTCCTTGGGAAGATTCCCCCGGTTCTGGAAGAATCATTGGACTTAACCTATCCTACCATCCTTATGTCACCACAATCTTCATCGTCGTGAATTAAATGAGGTTTGGATAAGTATATGTCACCATGAAAATCCATTTTGATATAGCAAATCCATTTTGCTCCCCCTTAACATATGCCACGATATTCGAAAACATTTTGCACATGTCGGGATGAGCCAGCACATTAAGTCAAACCATTTGTGATAATATCCCATATTAAATCACATTTTCTCCCCCATATTAAAAACATTAACCCAATCGATGTTTTTAATATCAATTGATTTAATGTAGTTGTAACAAAGGTTTTGGGAAGAAAAATGCGAGTCCGTTTTATCTTCATGATACCAACTGTGTGAGATATGATATCGATTTGTAACACGATCACATATTCACCATATTAAAAAGAATTGACAAGGTTGGACCTGATTGATGAGAACACCATATGATAAGATCAAATGGTTCTTGGCAGCATATGTTGGTCGCCTCGTCACGTCTGAAGTCATCTCTTGACACCACACGTACGATTGGTATTGTTGTCTTGACACCAACTTGTGAACTTGACACGTTCGGCATCGAAGATTCTGAATGCTTTACAATTGCTCCCCCTCAATTGTTGACCCGTGTTCTATTGAAAGAGCTGTAGTCGTCGGTTGAGTAGTCGCATCGTCGAGTATGTAGATACCAATTGTAGATTGCTATGGTTGTAGAGATGATAGCTTTATAAAAACAAGACTTCTCTTGTTTTAACGAATAAATGCACTGAAACGTACATATATTTGTGTTAGACCAAGTTATAAAGTAAACTTGATCCCTTACAAGGTTTTAAAGTAAACCTTGCCCGAGAAAATTAATTCCCGTTGTTAGCCAAAGCTTTCATAAGAAATACCTGACTTTAATGTGAAAACCGGGTTGCAGTCAGAAATAACTACAAGCCATTTAGGCATGTTTTATGAAATATTTACAACTTTTGTACGAACTCTATTTATGGCGCCGTGTCGATATTAATCAACATTTCTAAGGCCGTAAATATTATCGTACCAAAAGACATGCCTTTGAAAAATAAAGTAAAAATATTTTTGGATTTTTATGAATTTTTCAATTTTTATGGTTTTTATATGGTTTTATATTTTTGTATTTTGCTTTTGTGGATAAAAATATAAACAATATATACAGATGATCACCAAGGATACGGAGAATAGTTTTACCAAGACTATTTTTTCGCTTCATCTGCTAGTTCCTTTAGAGTCTCAGGCGAGAAAGTTCTCATTCCTAGCTTGTCGGCCAAAAATTCAATTCGAGCACGATCTAAAGCCTTCGTGAAAATATCCGCCAATTGATACTCAGATCGGACAAAGTAAAGCTCGATTACTCCATTTTCTACTTGCTCCTTGATGAAATGGTAGCGAATGTCAATATGCTTCGACCGGGAGAATTGAACGTTGTTGCAGCATAAGGCAATTGCACTCTTGTTGTCACAGTACATCGGAATTTTGTTGAAACCTAGACCATAGTCGGTTAATTGCGATCTCATCCAAAGAATTTGAGCACAGCAACCGGACATAGCTATGTATTCTGCTTCCGTACTTGAAATTGCAGCGCTTTTCTGCCTTTTTGATGCCCAACTGATTAATCGATCTCCTAGTAGTTGCAAAGTTCCACTCGTGCTACGCCTTGTATCTTGACAACCCGCGTGATTCGCATCTGTATATGCCATTAGTGCAATAGAAGAGTCCTTCGAATACCAAAGTCCCCGATTAATGGTTCCTTTAAGATATCGAAAGATCCTTTTAACAGTAGCTAAGTGTAACTCAGTAGGCCTAGTTTGATACCTGGCACACATACATATAGCAAACTGAAGATCAGGTCGACTGGCTGTGATATACAGAAGAGTACCGATCATTCCACGATACAGTGTCGGATCAACGGCAACTCCATGTGGATCTGCATCAAGCTTAGTTCGTTCCACCATTGGAGTATCCACGGGGTCGCAAGATTCCATCTTATACTTCTTAAGCGATTCAAGGGCATACTTGGATTGATTGATAAAGATGCCTTTGGGACTCTGAGATATCTGAAGACCTAAGAAGAATGATACCTTGCCCATCATTGACATCTTAAACTTGGAAGACATGAGTGTCCCAAATTCGTCGGATAAAGTTTGGGTCGAGGCTGCAAATATAATATCATCAACATATATTTGTACCATAATCATATCTTTACCTCGTTTCTGAATGAACAGCGTAGGATCCACCTTGCCTTTAGCGAAGCCTTGCGTAATGAGGAATTGTGACAAAAGATCATACCATGCGCGAGGAGCTTGCTTCAACCCATAGAGAGCCTTCTTAAGCTTGTACACATGATTAGGATAATTAGGATTCACAAAACCATCCGGTTGTTGAACATAGACCTCTTCCTTGAGTTCACCATTAAGAAATGCCGTCTTCACATCCATCTGATAGACGACCATATTCATATGGGCTGCATAAGCGAGGAATAGTCTAATAGCTTCCAAACGGGCAACAGGTGCAAAGGATTCCATAAAGTCGATGCCCAATAATTGCTTGTATCCACGAGCTACTAGACGAGCTTTGTTCTTCAATATTCCGCCTAACTCGTCGAGTTTCACCTTGTAAACCCATTTCAAAGTGAGTAACTGCACTTGATCCGGGCATGGGACAAGTTCCCAAACATCAAGACGTATGAATTCGTTAAGTTCTTCTTGCATAGCTTCTATCCAACAGGATTGAGTAAAAGCTTGTTGCCATGTCTTAGGTTCAACTTCAGTGAGAAAAGCATCAAAGTGACAAAATAGTGCACTTTCTTGTAACTGACTTCGTGTGGATACTGGACGATTAGGGTCACCAATAATAGAATCTATAGGATGATCCTTTTTCCACTTGCTGTCATGTTCACGAATCTGTGGATTGGAGTAAACTGTAGAAGGAGCTTCCTCTGAGGTGGATGACCCAGCTTGATTAGGGTCGGGAATAGATACACCAAAGAATGGAAGTTCACGCATTTGAGCGAATTCCAAATCGTGATCATCATCATCCTCTTCATCATCAATAGGCATGACATGGGTAGTTGAAACATGTGTTGGTTGAGAATTACTCGTTGAAGGTATATCTTGACCAATTGTTGGTGCAGATGTATCTGATTGTGCAACGGTTGTTGGAGCGACAACTTCGGTTACCGGAGCTATTACTTCAGGTTCTGGAGCAACAATACTTGGAGGAGTAAAGAATTCATCAAAGAACGGTTGAAACAACGTATCCCATTCCTTCCTAGTAGGTGGTGTAAATGATGATGAAGTAGGGTTGTTTGGGACAAGACCAGAACTAATATTAATGGGTCCCATTTCATGAAGTGCGGGTTCAGAGCTGCTTTGCTCAGAAGCCATTGCTGTCAGCTCATCAAAATCAACATTCATAGTTTCGAGGATCTTGCGTGAGTTACGGTTGTAGATTCGGTATGCCTTCTTTGAGGGTGCGTAACCAATGAAAATACCAATATCAGCCTTTGGTTGAAGTTTTCCCAAATTGTCACCATCATTATTTGGATAGCAAAGAGAACCAAATACATGAAGATATGATAAATCTGGTACTTTTCCATGGAGAAGCTCATAAGGTGTTTTACCATGGCGTTTACGAATTAGTGACCGGTTTTGGGTGTACACTGCTGTAGATACTGCTTCTGCCCATAAAAACAATGGAGCCTTTGCGTAAATTAACATCGTTCGAGCAGCTTCCATAAGTGTGCGATTTCGCCTTTCAACGACACCGTTTTTTTGTGGAGTGCGTGCAACGGATGTTTCATGAGAAATGCCAACTTCTTCATAATAATCACGCAAAATTTGATTCACAAATTCGGTTCTATTATCTGTACGAATGCGTCGGACAGTAGTGTTGAGACGCACTTGAATCATCTTGAGAAATCCGATGATGAATTTAGGTGCCTCATTCTTTGCTTTAAGAAATTTCACCCATGTAAACCGAGAGTAATCATCGACAATGACGAGGATGTACTTTTTGCCACTAAGACTTTCAACACGCATTGGCCCACAAAGATCCATATGCAAAAGATAAAGTTTCTCTTGGTTGGTGTCTTCCGTCTTGGGTTTGTAAGATTTCTTAGTGCTTTTCCCCATTGTACACGCGGAACACAAATGATCCTTGTGAAATGAAAGTTTAGGAAGACCACGAACAAGTTCGTTTTTCGCCAAGTGATTAATAGCGTCAAAGTTAAGATGAGATAACCGTCGATGCCATAACCATGACTTAGTCTTCGATGCTTTGGAGAGAAGACATACGGGAGAAGCGGCCATCATGTCTTGTAGAGATAAAGTATACAAATTATTCCCTCGAGTACCTTTCAATAAATCAACCCCTTCTAAATTACGAATGAAGCAGGTATGCTCTCGAAAAGCAACTTCTAGGTTTGCATCACAAAATTGTCCCACAGAAAATAAGTTGTGACCAAGACCTTCCACGTAATACACTCTTGAAATTATAACATTCCCAATATGATATTCACCGTAACCCATTATCTTTGCAATATGATCATTCCCAAATCGAACCGTACCAAGAAACTTGCTGACGAAATTTCTGAGCTGAGAGCGATCTCCGGTCATATGCTTGGAGCAACCAGAGTCCAAATACCAGAGAACAATTTGGACCACCTGTTTTCAATCACAACAGTAGACAATGCATTGGAAACTATTGGTTCCGGAGTGTTAGCAGATACAGATATGTTATTATCAGAATTGCTAACATTTTTGTTATCCTTAGATTTCCTGCATTTTCTAATGTGAGTCTTAGCATTTACAGGTTTTACTGTTCCAATTTTCTGAGGTTTTGGAGTATTAGCGGGCACTACAGTGGGAGTAGACCTATTTAAAGGGCACTTTGTTCCTACAGTAGTGTTGGTGTTCCTAGTTAAAGGACACGCTTGTGTTTTGGTAGCCTTGGTACTCCTAGTTAAAGGGCACGCTTTCTTCACTTCAGTGGGAGTGATCCTAGTTAAAGGGCACGTATTTCCTACTATAGTGAAAGTTCTACCAGTGGGGCGCCACATCCAACCAACTTGGGTTAACACTTTCCCAGTCGGTTTCCATTCTAATCCATGTTTCCGGGCATACATCTCATTCACATGGTCAATAAGGCAAGAATCATGACGACTAGAAAACATACATTCATTGCAATTCTAACATTTCAAATTAGAATTCACAGTAGGCTTAGAACGCTGCACAACCGCAGAGCCTTTAGGTTTAGCTACATGATTCTTTTTATTCAAAACAGAAATAACATTCCTAGGATGGGCTTCTACTTTCTTCTTCACTTGACTACTAGATGGGGGCAAGATCCTATCATTCTTCTTGTTTCTCTTAAGCTTAGATCTTTGAGCCTTAGTAGTGGTGCTTACTCCTGTAGAAGGCAACACGGGAATATTAGAAGCTGGTTTTGATTCCGCCTTATCTTTAGTGACCAATGTTTGAGAAGGTTTAGTCGTAGGTCCCTTGTTAAGTGGTGTGACGGCTATTAGGTTCCTTTTGATTGCACTAGAGGACGAAGCTGAGATAGTGGCTGCGTTATCCACAACATTCTTACCTTTTAGAGTACGAAGTGTTTCCTTTAACTCAGCCAAGACCAGATTTTTATCACAAATTTGTTCCCTCAAATCAGATATTTCCACCGACTTTCGATTCAATTGTTCAATCAATGATTGATTCTGTGCAGTGGTATCAACACATGCGGGCTGTACTGAATAGAAGAGTCGTGTATTTTTCTGTTTTAAGTTATCAACTTTGGACAAAATCTTGGAAACTCGATTATCTAGATCAAGTCTAAAATTCTCAGCGGCCTCAAGTACGTTCACATAGTTAAGCTCCTTAGACTTCTCTATTTCTATCGGCAAAGAGTTAGCAACTTTGTCACTTGGCTGACGCTGTTTTGATTGTAAATTCAATCGAAAATTCTTTTCAAAATTTGCATCATCGATATTAACACCTTCGAATGACGTTTCAAAGATTTCTTGAATAAATTGTTGCTTGCATTTAAGCGAAATACAATGTGTTTGAATCTCATCAAAACGTTTTGAAAGCGAATAATATGAATCTTGAAGCTTTAAAAATTCAGCGTCAGATTCGTGACAAGTACTATCTACCACATTATCCACAGATTCAACATTATGCACAGTAGAATCATTATCAACACATTTATTCACACAGACGGAAACTATATCACGAGACATCACTTGCTTCAGAAGCTGATCATTTTAGCGTGAAACTCGTTCTATTTCAAGTAAACTGTTTTCATAAGCATCATCCATTTCATTGAAAACACGTTTAACTTCTTCTATTTCCAAATACAAATCTTGATCAAGATTACTAAGACAAGCTTTAACATTCTTTACAAACGGAATAATTTCGTCTCGGAACGCAGCTCTAGTGTGCTCAAAGTTCCATTCACCTTCCGTTATGGCCGAAGCCGTCGTACGTTCCAAAATGACCTTGTCAAAATCGGCTAAGTGTCGGTGTACCGCATTTAAGTTAACGGACGACTTACTTACCGGTGGAATTAACTTCGTTAAATCCTTTTTGACAAGTGTAGGAGACGTACTGGGAGGGTTTTCATTTGACAAACTTTGGGGCACAAGAACTGTCAATTCAGCTAATTCCTTTTGTAAGCGAATGCGGGTCTTTTTAGAAAATTGATCTTTGTTATGTTGATCATAATCAATTGTATGGAATTTTGAAAGCATTTTAGAATGAGTTTCATCCGCAAGTGACTGTGTCGCGTCAGAACTACGAACAAAAGGTGCTTCTTTGGATTTGCCAATTATTGTCATATCATAAAGACCGGGAATATATTCCTGAGCTTGTTTTGCATAACCGGGATTAGGTGGTAAATCTTGAAGACGCTTAAGTTCGAATTCTTTAAATGATTTAGTTAAAAGATGAACCTTTTCTGTGGAAGCGTATTGTTTTAAAAGCTGTTGTTCTTTGAATTTAAGAAGTTTGGTGGCATTAATTTCTGATTCAACCTTTTTAGACTCGAGAGTTTCGAAATCCATTTTAAGTTTCTGAAAATCATTGACAACCGACTCCTTTTCTTTCAATTCATTAGAAAGATTAGCTTTTAATGATTCTATTTCTTTCAAGTGTTCAATCTTTTCAAAACGAAATTGGTCAAATTCAGAACATGTTATTTTCTCTTCTTGAGGGACCATTTCAAAAGTTTTGATCTTTTCTTTATGCAACGCAAGCTCAGCAGTTAGGGTGGAATTCGTATCTACGGATTGTCTGAGGGCCATATGCATTTGATCAATAATATGTTTAGGCACCATGACCAAATCATGTTGAGCATAAGATTCCATACCCGTCGTAGCATTTGGTTGAGGTTCACTCAAATGTGTTGGATTGGGTGCCACATCATTTGAGTTACTAGTCCCCGAATGCTGTTCGAGGTTGTCATTTTCATGCCCAACTTGATGTTGGTTATCATCAATATTATTAGATGTGGTTGGTACCTCACTGATGACATCAGAACCGTAGTGAGAGAGATTAGCAACGAGAGCAGCTTGGGCAGAGTGAATGTCATCACAATCCGAATCGTATGCATCAAGATCGTCCGCTTGATAAGCTGCATTAGAAGTGGAAACAACTGCAATGCCTTCAGTATCTGCTGCCCCTGGGTCTGCAAGAAATGCTAACTCCTCTGAATCCAAAATCTTCCCCTTAGACTGAGCATCAACCAAATACATCTTCTCACGAAACCATGCATCATCCCTTCTCCTTTTCGGCTGAGTGCATTCCCTAGCCATATGACCTTGTCCTCGGCAATTGTAGCAAGTCACAACCTTCTTAGGACCAATAGGACTCCCATTTCCACTAGCTTGAGAATTCACAGCTTGATTGTTCCCAGTCCTTGTAGGAGGTCCATATGAATTTTGCCTTCCCTGAATAGGTTGCACCGTCACTTGACCATCTTGAACAGTGGCTTGTTGTCGAGGATTTGATGAGGTGCGGAGCTGATTGTTTGTTGGTGGAAATCCTCTAGTTGCAACAAGTTTTGACAAGTAAGCGGTGAGATGGTTTAGTACATCAGCCGGCGTATCATTTGGAGTAAAGACCGGTGCTTGGATTGGTGGAAGTTCATTAGAGTAGAAAGCTTGTGCTGGTTGTGCTTCTATTGGAAAATATCCTTGCTGAGGAGTATAGCCCAATGGAGAAGTGTTGGCTTGTGATGGTGATGTTTGATATGGTGGTTGCTGTTGAAAAGATTGTTGATGAACACTTTGTTGATATTCTTGCTGTGGCATCATTGGTGGTTGATAAGATGGTTGCTGTGGTTGCTGATAGATGTGTGGTGGTGGCTTCTGCAAGTATGATGGTTGTTGATAAGTATAAGCCATGTTTTGTTGAGAAGCATACATTGCAAGTGGATCATGAACTTGAGGTGTAGACAACCGAGCCTCGATCACATGGCATTCGTGTTGTTGAAGAAAAGCTTGAAGTTGATCCACATTGGTGTTATGCAAGTCCTTAGCCAATTTAACATCCGTCACGTATTTTTTCCATTCTGGAGGAAGAGTGTTCAAATACTTGGTGTTCAATTGAAAGGTAGGAATTGCCATGCCATAGATATTAAGCTCATTCAACAATAGGGTAAATCTCAGATAGTAATCATTGAGAGTCTCCCCTGGCACATAGGCAAACTTATCAAAAGTATCATAAAGCTTACACTCTCGTTCTTGTTTAGTTAACGAGGTGCCTTGCATTAGAACACGAATTCTATCCCATAACTCTTTGGCAACTTTATGTTTGCTGACGAGTTTGTAGACATCTGGAGGAAGAGCTTGGAGAATGATATTTGTAGCATACTTATCACATTTATCTTGAATCTTCATATCTCCAGTCAACTCACCCGTTGTGCGAGGACGAGTAGTCGTACCTTCCGTCACTGTACCATAATCTAATGGTCCATTGAGCACCGATGCCCAAATTAGATGTCCATTCTCCTTGTTCAACATATAAAGTTCCATTCGGGAAGCCCATTCCTCATACATAGTCTTCACCAACATTGGTGGACGATTATCTGTACCCGAGAGGATGGACTTATCCGTAAGAGATGTGTACTCCATTTCAATTAGTTAAGATTTACAAACTTTGATCGATCAATGAAAGAAAGTAAATGTGTTTGTTGTTGTGAGTTGAAGTCGAGAAACAATGTTAAAATCCCCTAAAATATGTTCTCAATAAACCAAAAATTCCAAGTCAAAATTACACACGATCGAAATTTTTTAAGGAATAATTTTGTTATCGGAATGTTGATCGGAATAGTGATCGGAATGATGATCGGAATGAGTTATCGGAATACTTGATCTGAACGCCAATCGGAATGCCAATCTGAATACCAATCGGAATGCCAATCTGAATACCAATCGGAATGCCAATCTGAATACCAAATCTGAATGCCAATCGGAATGCCAATCTGAATGCCAATCGGAATGTCGTGATCGGAATACCAAATCTGAATGCCAATAGGAATACCAATCGGAATGCCAATCTGAATGCCAATCGGAATGTCGTGATCGGAATACCAATCGGAATGCCTAAACCCTATTCCGATTACACTGATCGAAATGTACTAGAAACCCCTTTCCGATGACCAGATCGGAATATTTCCCACTTTTCTCGGACAAAACTCAACCAATTCGTGATTTTAAGCCAAAAAATGATCAAAACACCCAAAAATTTTGTGTTTTTAGCCAAAGTAACTATACCAAATCCCTACCACAACTATGTAGAAGATTTGTATCAAGAAAAAACCATCAAAAACACAAAAACAAATTTTGGACGTGTGAAAAATGGATCAAAAATGGCGTATGAGTCAAGAATACAAACACATGAACAATACAATCATCCCATGGCTCTTGATACCATTTGTAGGATTGTAAATCTTGCTTATGTGTTAGAGAGAGAAAGAGATAGAGAGATGGTGGATTTCACACAAAGCTAGAGAGAGAAAGTAATGTTTACTATGTGAAAAATAATGAAACCACACCACCCTCTCCATCAAAGGAGAGGGTTTATATACCCAAGCCCATGAGATGGGCTTGGGTTTACATTAGGCCGTCGGCCCATACAATCCATGGGCTCGGTTTTGGGCTTTGCTTAATAAATGTAAATAACTAAACTACGAGCTATAACATAGACTATTGTTGGAGTGACCGATCCTTTCTAATACGTAAAACGTATTTCCAACAGATTCCATAGTTCACTCTCTTCTGATGTTTTGCTTATCATGATAGAGTCCTCCGAAAAATCAAGTGGGAACATGCGGTTTGAGGTCATATGAGCACTTGCAAGAATCTCACCTGTAGCCTTGTTTCTTATCAAACATTTTGCATCATCAAAAAGAACCGAATAACCATATTCGAGAAGTTGTCCAACACTCACTAGGTTGTGAGCCAAGCCTGAAGCATAATTAACATCCTTTATAAACTTTTTCTTGTCACCTACATTCACCATAGCCGTTCCTCTGCCTTCAACTGACAACCGTTTGTCATCACCAAGTGTGACATGTGACTTGACTGTTTCATCAAAATCTTTAAACTTCGACTTATCTCCTGTAATATGATGCGAGCATGCACTATCGACGTACCATGTGTCTGCTACACAACTACTATTTGCCTTCGTTTGTACCATGAAATGTAATCTTCTTGCTCTTCATCCCCTTCTGCATAGTTGGCTTCGTCGCTTTTCGACCAACAAAACTTTTCGGTGTGGCCGTCTTTATTGCAGTTAGTGCAATGAAAAGTGTTATTCCGACCACGACCTCTGCCACGACCTCGAAAACTTGATCTGCCTCTTCCTCTTAGGCGTTGATTTGATGTTTCAGGTTCCCCCTGATTTGAAATGCCTTTTCTTCTGCTTTGTCAGTATTTCGATTGATTCTTGCTTCATGAGATTGTAACGAACCCATTAGCTCATCAAATGAAAAAACTGACAAATCCTTTGACTCTTCAATTGCAGCCACAACATGGTCAAATTTAGGAGGAAGACTCCTGAGTACTTTGGCCACGATAGTTTCATCAACAATCTTCTCTCCGTACGACCTCATTTGACTCACTATAGAAGAAACTTTTGCCAAGTATTCCTGCACGGACTCGTTCCCCTTCATGCTTGCAGTTTCAAAATCCCTACGAAAGGATTGTAGCTTAACAGTGATGACCTTTGTGGATCCCTGGTACTCTGTTTTCAGGATCGACCAAGCTTGATTTGCGGTGGAGGCTGCAGCTATCCTTGAGAAAATCGAGTTATCCACTGCCTGTTGGATGAAAAAAAGAGCCTTTGCATCTCGTTTAGCGTTTTCTTTCTTTTGAGCATCATCACCACTGGTTACACCAGTTTCCACAATGTCCCATAATTCTTGAGACCTGAACAAAGTCTTCATCTTGATGCTCCAAAACTCATACGAGTCTCCATTGAAGATAGGTATTTGGGGTTGTGATACATTGAGTGAACTGGAATTCGATGCCATTAGAAAACCTAGCTCCGATACCACTTTTGTTGGAGAAAGAAGAAAGAACAGTACATAAAGTAAACAACAATGCTAAATGAGATTGTAGAACTCTCTGTGTTATTGATTAAGGATACTAGCCGATATATAGGCAATACATAAAGGAAAGATATGAAAACTAACTTCCTAATAACCCTGAAAGTCAAGGCCATGTCTAGCTAAATAATAGGGATACAAATTGACTAACAACTAGAAAAGTAACGACTGGATACTCCAGCTTATTGACCAAAACAAACTAAGTTTGAATGAGTTTTATTTCCAACTTGGAGAAAGAAGAAAGAACAGTACATAAAGTAAACAACAATGCTAAATGAGATTGTAGAACTCTCTGTGTTATTGATTAAGGATACGAGCCGATATATAGGCAATACATAAAGGAAAGATATGAAAACTAACTTCCTAATAACCCTGAAAGTCAAGGCCATGTCTAGCTAAATAATAGGGATACAAATTGACTAACAACTAGAAAAGTAACGGCTGGATACTCCAGCTTATTGACCAAAACAAACTAAGTTTGAATGAGTTTTATTTCCAACATTCCCCCTTCATTCAAACTTCACAACTCCAAGTTTTTTCCGAAATGCTTCATGTTTCGTCTGGGCCAAGCTTTTAGTCATAATATCAGTTATTTGCTCATCGGTTCTGCAACTTTCTAACTCCACTTCTCCATCATTCAACAACTCGCGAATATAGTGATGTTTAATCTCTATGTGTTTTGTTCGGTTATGAAAAACAGGATTTCTGGCTAGTAATACAGCTGACTTGTTGTCACAATTGATTCCAGTAGGTCCAAACTGTTCCGAACACATATCGCCTAAGATCCTTCTCAACCATACAGCTTGACAAGCTGCTGCATTTGCTGCCACATACTCTGCCTCGGTGGATGACAATGCAACTGTAGCTTGCTTCTTAGAGCTCCATGAAATAGCCGCCTCACCGAGAATGAAACAACTTCCAGACGTGCTTTTCATATCTTCAACGGAACCAGCCCAATCGCTATATGTGTATCCTTTAAGCTTGAAGTATTTTGTTCGTTGAAACCAAATGCAAATTCTTTCGTACCAGCTAAGTAACGAAGCACTCGCTTAGCAGCCCCGAGATGATGCTTGGACGGTTTATGCATAAAGCGAGATAACAGCCCAACTGAAAAACTTATGTCGGGACGTGAGTGAGTCAAGTATATTAAACGTCCAATTAAGCTTCTGTACAAAGTGCCATCAGCAGCCTCAGTACCATCTTCATGTTGAAGTTTTTCACCAATGTTCATTGGTGTACAAGCTGCATTACAACCTGTCATGTTGAACTTCTCCAAAGTATCTATCACGTACTTCTCCTGGGACAAAAAAATTCCAGATTCTCCTTGCACAATATTCAGTCCCAAAAAATAGTGCAACTTGCCTAAATCAGTCATGTCAAATGTGTTCATCATTGACTTCTTAAACTCAGATATAAGTCGCAAAGAAGAACCTGTATATATCATATCATCAACATACAAACTGACTATCATAAAATCAGTCGTACCTTGTTTCTTTACGTATAGTGTGGGTTCGTGACAGCTTCTTTTAAATCCGTCTTTGTGAAAAAACTCATCAATTTTGCTGTACCAAGCTCGAGGAGCTTGTTTCAATCCGTAAAGTGCTTTTCTTAATTTGAGCACTTTGTTTGGATTTTTGGAATCTTCAAAACCTGGAGGTTGGTAGACGTACACTTCTTCTTTCAACTCTCCATTCAGGAATGCCGATTTGACATCGAATTGGAACACGGTCCACCCTTTGTGTGCTGCTAACGCGAGAATCATTCTTACTGTCTCGAAACGAGCAACCGGTGAGAATGTTTCTTCATAGTCTATTCCCGCCTGTTGTGCAAAGCCCCTCACCACAACTCTTGCTTTATACTTTTGAACGCTTCCATCTGCAAAATATTTTGTTTTGAATATCCATTTTAGATCAATAGGTGTTTTGCCTTCTGGAAGATCAGACAATTCCCAAGTTTGGTTCTTTTCAATGGACCGCAATTCTTCTTCCATGGCATTCTTCCATTCTTCACGTACTAAAGCTTCTTGAACAGAAATAGGATCACCTGCAAAGAGAACCATTGGTGATGTAATGTCTCTTTCGTACTCATCTCCCTCACTTGCATCTCCATCGCTTTCAACTCCCTCGATTGGGAAACGACGTCTAGGAATTTTGCCCCTCGCACTTTTTCGTAGCTGAACTGGGGTGTTTTGAGAAGGTGTCGAAGATGACTCTTTGGAAGTAGAGGCTGATTTTTGAGTTATTGGTGATGGAGATGATACTTTAGATGAAGAGGCTGACATTGATTTTTCTGATGTTAGGTTGTGAGAGTAATTGGTTGGGTTAAATTGATCTTGTTCTAATTCTTGGACCCTTGCTGATCCATCTTCTTCTAAATATGTATTATGTTCACTGTCATCTTTTTCCCACTCCCACCTTGCCAACTCATCAAACACCACATTCCTACTAACAACAATCATCTCACTTGTTGGATCATAGAGCCTGTATGCTTTAGATTGTATGCAATATCCAACAAATATGAACTTTTTGGATTTATCAGCAAGCTTATGTTTTTGAGTAGTTTGTAAGGCATAACATAGACAACCGAAAACTCGTAAATGACTTACCGAAGGTTTGTTTCCAGACCATGCTTCATAGGGAGTCACGTTCCATACGGCTTTAGTTGGTGACAAGTTGAGAAGATATACTGCTGATGCAACTCCTTCGGTCCAGAAGCTATTTGGCAAATCCTTAGACTTCAATATTGAACGAGCCATCTCAACGACCGTACAATTCTTCCGCTCTGCGACTCCATTTTGCTCTGGAGTATACGGAGCCGTCAACTCTCGTTTGATGTCGTGCTCATCACAAAAATCACTAAATTCCTTAGAAAGGAACTCACCTCCACGGTCGGTTCTCAAGACTTTGAGGTAATTCCCACTTTGTTTTTAAGCCATAGCCTTAAACTTTTTAAAGAATTCAAATGTTTCAGATTTGGCTTGAAGAAAATACACCCAACTCATTCTGCTATAATCATCGGTGAGTAAAAAAAAATACCTGCTCCCCGCCAAAGATGAAACTCTCATAGGACCACAGAGATCGGCATGTACAAGCTCCAAAACATCAGTGGCTCGCTTTGATTTTCCTACCGGGAAGGACTTCTTGGCTTGTTTTCCTAGAACACAACCTTCACAGATTTGTGTTGAATGTGCGATGGTAGGTAGATTGTAGACCATTTCCTTTGATTTCAGCAACTACAACCCTTTAGTATTTAGATGTCCATATCTAAGATGCCATAGTTCACTCTCTTCTGATGTTTTGCTTATCATGATAGAGTCCTCCGAAGAATCAAGTGGGAACATGCGGTTTGAGGTCATATGAGCACTTGCAAGAATCTCACCTGTAGCCTTGTTTCTTATCAAACATTTTGCATCATCAAAAAGAACCGAATAACTAGATTCGAGAAGTTGTCCAACACTCACTAGGTTGTGAGCCAAGCCTGAAGCATAATTAACATCCTTTATAAACTTTTTCTTTTCACCTACATTCACCATAGCCGTTCCTCTACCTTCAACTGACAACCGTTTGTCATCACCAAGTGTGACATGTGACTTGACTGTTTCATCAAAATCTTTAAACTTCGACTTATCTCCTGTAATATGATGCGAGCATGCACTATCGACGTACCATGTGTCTGCTACACAACTACTATTTGCCTTCGTTTGTACCATGAATAAGTAATCTTCTTGATCTTCATCCCCTTCTGCATAGTTGGATTCGTCGCTTTTCGACCAACAAAACTTTTCGGTGTGGCCGTCTTTATTGCAGTTAGTGCAATGAAAAGTGTTATTCCGACCACGACCTCTGCCACGACCTCGAAAACTTGATCTGCCTCTTCCTCTTAGGCGTTGATTTGATGTTTCAGGTTCCCCCTGATTTGAAATGCCTTTTCTTCTGCTTTGTCAGTATTTCGATTGATTCTTGCTTCATGAGCTTGTAACGAACCCATTAGCTCATCAAATGAAAAAACTGACAAATCCTTTGACTCTTCAATTGCAGCCACAACATGGTCAAATTTAGGAGAAAGACTCCTGAGTACTTTGGCCACGATAGTTTCATCAACAATCTTCTCTCCGTACGACCTCATTTGACTCACTATAGAAGAAACTTTTGCCAAGTATTCCTGCACGGACTCGTTCCCCTTCATGCTTGCAGTTTCAAAATCCCTACAAAGGGATTGTAGCTTAACAGTGATGACCTTTGTGGATCCCTGGTACTCCGTTTTCAGGATCGACCAAGCTTGATTTGTGGTGGAGGCTGCAGCTATCCTTGAGAAAATCGAGTTATCCACTGCCTGTTGGATGAAAAAAAAGAGCCTTTGCATCTCGTTTAGCGTTTTCTTTCTTTTGAGCATCATCACCACTGGTTACACCAGTTTCCACAATGTCCCATAATTCTTGAGACCTGAACAAAGTCTTCATCTTGATGCTCCAAAACTCATACGAGTCTCCATTGAAGATAGGCATTTGGGGTTGTGATACATTGAGTGAATTGGAATTCGATGCCATTAGAAAACCTAGCTCCGATACCACTTTTGTTGGAGAAAGAAGAAAGAACAGTACATAAAGTAAACAACAATGCTAAATGAGATTGTAGAACTCTCTGTGTTATTGATTAAGGATACGAGCCGATATATAGGCAATACATAAAGGAAAGATATGAAAACTAACTTCCTAATAACCCTGAAAGTCAAGGCCATGTCTAGCTAAATAATAGGGATACAAATTGACTAACAACTAGAAAAGTAACGACTGGATACTCCAGCTTATTGACCAAAACAAACTAAGTTTGAATGAGTTTTATTTCCAACTTGGAGAAAGAAGAAAGAACAGTACATAAAGTAAACAACAATGCTAAATGAGATTGTAGAACTCTCTGTGTTATTGATTAAGGATACGAGCCGATATATAGGCAATACATAAAGGAAAGGTATGAAAACTAACTTCCTAATAACCCTGAAAGTCAAGGCCATGTCTAGCTAAATAATAGGGATACAAATTGACTAACAACTAGAAAAGTAACGGCTGGATACTCCAGCTTATTGACCAAAACAAACTAAGTTTGAATGAGTTTTATTTCCAACATTCCCCCTTCATTCAAACTTCACAACTCCAAGTTTTTTCCGAAATGCTTCATGTTTCGTCTGGGCCAAGCTTTTAGTCATAATATCAGCTATTTGCTCATCGGTTCTGCAACTTTCTAACTCCACTTCTCTATCATTCAACAACTCGCGAATATAGTGATGTTTAATCTCTATGTGTTTTGTTCGGTTATGAAACACAAGATTTCTGGCTAGTAATACAGCTGACTTGTTGTCACAATAGATTCCAGTAGGTCCAAACTGTTCCGAACACATATCGCCTAAGATCCTTCTCAACCATACAGCTTGACAAGCTGCTGCATTTGTTGCCACATACTCTGCCTCGGTGGATGACAATGCAACTGTAGCTTGCTTCTTAGAGCTCCATGAAATAGCCGCCTCACCGAGAATGAAACAACTTCCAGACGTGCTTTTCCTATCTTCAACGGAACCAACCCAATCGCTATCTGTGTATCCTTTAAGCTTGAAGTATTTTGTTCGTTGAAACCAAATGCCAAATTCTTTCGTACCGGCCAAGTAACGAAGCACTCGCTTAGCAGCCCCGAGATGATGCTTGGACGGTTTATGCATAAAGCGAGATAACAGCCCAACTGAAAAACTTATGTCGGGACGTGAGTGAGTCAAGTATATTAAACGTCCAATTAAGCTTATGTACAAAGTGCCATCAGCAGCCTCAGTACCATCTTCATGTTGAAGTTTTTCACCAATGTTCATTGGTGTACAAGCTGCATTACAACCTGTCATGTTGAACTTCTACAAAGTATCTATCACGTACTTCTCCTGGGACAAAAAAATTCCAGATTCTCCTTGCACAATATTCAGTCCCAAAAAATAGTGCAACTTGCCTAAATCAGTCATGTCAAATGTGTTCATCATTGACTTCTTAAACTCATATATAAGTCGCAAAGAAGAACCTGTATATATCATATCATCAACATACAAACTGACTATCATAAAATCAGTCGTACCGTGTTTCTTTACGTATAGTGTGGGTTCGTGACAGCTTCTTTCAAATCCTTCTTTGTGAAAAAACTCATCAATTTTGCTGTACCAAGCTCGAGGAGCTTGTTTCAATCCGTAAAGTGCTTTTCTTAATTTGAGCACTTTGTTTGGATTTTTGGAATCTTCAAAACCTAGAGGTTGGTAGACGTACACTTCTTCTTTCAACTCTCCATTCAGGAATGCCGATTTGACATCGAATTGGAACACGGTCCACCCTTTGTGTGCTGCTAACGCGAGAATCATTCTTACTGTCTCGAAACGAGCAACCGTTGAGAATGTTTCTTCATAGTCTATTCCCGCCTGTTGTGCAAAGCCCCTCACCACAACTCTTGCTTTATACTTTTGAACGCTTCCATCTGCAAAATATTTTGTTTTGAATATCCATTTTAGATCAATAGGTGTTTTGCCTTCTGGAAGATCAGACAATTCCCAAGTTTGGTTCTTTTCAATGGACCGCAATTCTTCTTCCATGGCATTCTTCCATTCTTCACGTACTAAAGCTTCTTGAATAGAAATAGGATCACCTGCAAAGAGAACCATTGGTGATGTAATGTCTCTTTCGTACTCATCTCCCTCACTTGCATCTCCCTCGCTTTCAACTCCCTCGATTGGGAAACGACGTCTAGGAATTTTGCCCCTCGCACTTTTTAGTAGCTGAACTGGGGTGTTTTGAGAAGGTGTCGAAGATGACTCTTTGGAAGTAGAGGCTGATTTTTGAGTTATTGGTGATGGAGATGATACTTTAGATGAAGAGGCTGACTTTGATTTTTCTGATGTTAGGTTGTGAGAGTAATTGGTTGGGTTAAATTGATCTTGTTCTAATTCTTGGACCCTTGCTGATCCATCTTCTTCTAAATATGTATTATGTTCACTGTCATCTTTTTCCCACTCCCACCTTGCCAACTCATCAAACACCACATTCCTACTAACAACAATCATCTCACTTGTAGGATCATAGAGCCTGTATGCTTTAGATTGTATGCAATATCCAACAAATATGAACTTTTTGGATTTATCAGCAAGCTTATGTTTTTGAGTAGTTTGTAAGGCATAACATAGACAACCGAAAACTCGTAAATGACTTACCGAAGGTTTGTTTCCAGACCATGCTTCATAGGGAGTCACGTTCCACACGGCTTTAGTTGGTGACAAGTTGAGAAGATATACTGCTGATGCAACTCCTTCGGCCCAGAAGCTATTTGGCAAACCCTTAGACTTCAACATTGAACGAGCCATCTCAACGACCGTACGATTCTTCCGCTCTGCGACTCCATTTTGCTCTGGAGTATACGGAGCCGTCAACTCTCGTTTGATGCCGTGCTCATCACAAAAATCACTAAATTCCTTAGAAAGGAACTCACCTCCACGGTCGGTTCTCAAGACTTTGAGGTAATTCCCACTTTGTTTTTCAGCCATACCTTAAACTTTTTAAAGAATTCAAATGTTTCGGATTTGGCTTGAAGAAAATAAACCCAACTCATTCTGCTATAATCATCGGTGAGTAAAAAAAATACCTGCTCCCCGCCAAAGATGCAACTCTCATAGGACCACAGAGATCGGCATGTACAAGCTCCAAAACATCAGTGGCTCGCTTTGATTTTCCTACCGGGAAGGACTTCTTGGCTTGTTTTCCTAGAACACAACCTTCACAGATTTGTGTTGAATGTGCGATGGTAGGTAGATTGTAGACCATTTCCTTTGATTTCAGCAACTGCAACCCTTTAGTATTTAGATGTCCATATCTAAGATGCCATAGTTCACTCTCGTCTGATGTTTTGCTTATCATGATAGAGTCCTCCGAAAAATCAAGTGGGAACATGCGGTTTGAGGTCATATGAGCACTTGCAAGAATCTCACCTGTAGCCTTGTTTCTTATCAAACATTTTGCATCATCAAAAAGAACCGAATAACCAGATTCGAGAAGTTGTCCAACACTCACTAGGTTGTGAGCCAAGCCTGAAGCATAATTAACATCCTTTATAAACTTTTTCTTGTCACCTACATTCACCATAGCCGTTCCTCTGCCTTCAACTGACAACCGTTTGTCATCACCAAGTGTGACATGTGACTTGACTGTTTCATCAAAATCTTTAAACTTCGACTTATCTCCTGTAATATGATGCGAGCATGCACTATCGATGTACCATGTGTCTGCTACACAACTACTATTTGCCTTCGTTTGTACCATGAATAAGTAATCTTCTTGCTCTTCATCCCCTTCTACATAGTTGGCTTCGTCGCTTTTCGACCAACAAAACATTTCGGTGTGGCCGTCTTTATTGCAGTTAGTGCAATGAAAAGTGTTATTCCGACCACGACCTCTGCCACGACCTCGAAAACTTGATCTGCCTCTTCCTCTTAGGCGTTGATTTGATGTTTCAGGTTCCCCCTGATTTGAAATGCCTTTTCTTCTGCTTTGTCAGTATTTCGATTGATTCTTGCTTCATGAGCTTGTAACGAACCCATTAGCTCATCAAATGAAAAAACTGACAAATCCTTTGACTCTTCAATTGCAGCCACAACATGGTCAAATTTAGGAGGAAGACTCCTGAGTACTTTGGCCACGATAGTTTCATCAACAATCTTCTCTCCGTACGACCTCATTTGACTCACTATAGAAGAAACTTTTGCCAAGTATTCCTGCACGGACTCGTTCCCCTTCATGCTTGCAGTTTCAAAATCCCTACGAAGGGATTGTAGCTTAACAGTGATGACCTTTGTGGATCCCTGGTACTCCGTTTTCAGGATCGACCAAGCTTGATTTGCGGTGGAGGCTGCAGCTATCCTTGAGAAAATCGAGTTATCCACTGCCTGTTGGATGAAAAAAAGAGCCTTTGCATCTCGTTTAGCGTTTTCTTTCTTTTGAGCATCATCACCACTGGTTACACCAGTTTCCACAATGTCCCATAATTCTTGAGACCTGAACAAAGTCTTCATCTTGATGCTCCAAAACTCATACGAGTCTCCATTGAAGATAGGTATTTGGGGTTGTGATACATTGAGTGAATTGGAATTCGATGCCATTAGAAAACCTAGCTCCGATACCACTTTTGTTGGAGAAAGAAGAAAGAACAGTACATAAAGTAAACAACAATGCTAAATGAGATTGTAGAACTCTCTGTGTTATTGATTAAGGATACGAGCCGATATATAGGCAATACATAAAGGAAAGATATGAAAACTAACTTCCTAATAACCCTGAAAGTCAAGGCCATGTCTAGCTAAATAATAGGGATACAAATTGACTAACAACTAGAAAAGTAACGGCTGGATACTCCAGCTTATTGACCAAAACAAACTAAGTTTGAATGAGTTTATTTCCAACAGGCTGAGCACCCGCTAGCCACCCCATTGGTTCCGCTCTGCTTATAGGAATGTAATATGCACATTAAAGTTAGATTTATTGTTAAAAGAAACTAAGAAAGTACTCTCTAATGAATAAATAGAATATTATTGTTGATTTATTGTTATAACGACAACTGAAATTTCCTTGAAATATATCACCGTGAGTAGTTGGAATAATGTACACCAATGATAGCAGATCATTCATCAATCATTTTAACTTAAATCCTAAAAATACTATAATGCCATATTCTTATGTTTCAATCATATACTCCGTAGTAGATTACACTCGGGAATATGTAACATACTGCATTAAATGAGACACATTATTCAACCTTATTGTAAAAATGTAAGTCAAGTATTTGTCTATGAATCTACCTGGGCATGGTCTTTTATTAAATGCATTTAAGGTTTAAACAGGTGGCAAATCTTGCTTATTTTGATATATATGGGCACTTTTTGCCCAATTTAAAAAAAGGATGAGGTATTTTTTATCCATTCTTTATAATGAATGGGTTAAACGAGCGTATATGTAAGAATCTAAATGGGCTTAACGGGCGCACTTATAGAATACAAATTAATATATTTGACGAATATTTTTTATCCCGGCTTTCAAACAAGTATTTTTATTTTTTATTTGTAGGTTTTTATATGTTTTTTTCCTTTTTTAGCTTGCGCCCGTTTAGCCCGCCCGTTTTGCCCGCCTGTTTTGTCCGTGCCCGTTTAGCCCGCGCCCGTTTAACCCGCCGCCCGTTTAACCTGTTGCCCGTTTAGCCCGCTGCCCATGCCCACCCGCCCGCCCATTTTACCACCTCTAGGTTTAATGAAGGGAATAAATACATGACAAAGTTCTCTTATTAAACTCAAAAGACTTCTTCAGCAAATTTAAAAATGACCACCTGATTCCATTTCTCACGGATTATCTGCATATGAATATTAGCAAAAGTTTATAAAATTCAATTGATTTGTCTCATTATTTGAACTTTAAGCATATACAAGAACTTTGCTTATAGTCCAACTTTTAAAAAAAAAGGGTAAAAGCTATAAAATACCATCTTACTTATTGATTTGTGTCAACTTTAAACACTTACTATTTAATCTCGTGACTTTACCATTCTACTTGTTTGTTTTGTAATAATATTACCATTATGACCGGTTACATTTACACATCAGCAAAATTAATTATTAAAAAAATATTTTAGAAAAAAAAGTTTTATTTTCGAAATAAAAGTTTTATTTTTGAAAAAAAAAGTTTTATTTTCGCAAAAAAAGTTTTATTTTCGAAAAAAAATGTTTTATTTTCGAAAAAAAATGTTTTATTTTCGAAAAAAAAGTTTTATTTTCGAGAAAAAGTTTAAAAAGATATAAGATCTTTTTTTCGAAAAAAAAGTCATATTTCCTTTTTCGAAACAAATTTTTTTTAAACAAAATGTCTAATTTTTTTTTCGAAACAAACTTTGTTTAGAAAATTAAACTTTTTTTTTATTAGAAAAAATGGTTTTTATTTTTTTAGAGAAAGATAAAACATCTTTTTTCGAAAATAAAACTTTTTTAAAAAAATATTTTTTTTATTTTTTTTGAAACAAATTATTTTTTTAAAAAAGTTTATTTTTTTTTTAAAACAAACATTTTTTCAAAAAGTTAAACTTTTTTTAGAAACAAAAGGTTTTATTATTTCGAAAAAAAATTAAATTCTTTTTTAAAAAAAAAATTCGAAACAAGTTATTTCAAAAATAAAACTTTTTTTCGAAAATAAAACTTTTTTTTCGAAAATAAAACTTTTTTTCGAGAATAAACTTTTTTTTTTCAGAAATGAAACTTTTTTTTCGAAAATAATTTGAAAGTACAATGGTAAAGTCACGAGATTAATTAGTAAGTGTTTAAAGTCGAAACATTTTAATAAGTACGAAGGTATTGTATAGCTTTTACCCAAAATACTAAAATCGGACGTGGCCATATTAAACGTAATAAAATAATGACGTGGAAATTACCGTGCCACGCTGTCGGTAACAAGTTACCAAATTGGTATCTTCGAAACGATTTTGAAAGTAGAATGGTAAAGTCACGAGATTAAATAGTAAGTGTTTAAAGTCGGCACAAATCAATAAGTAAGATGGTATTTTATAGTTTTTACCCAAAAAAAAAACAATAAGTTTGATTTTAAGTGATAAAAGGCCATGAATTTTACAACATAATTTTTTTCACATTTTATATCACAAACCTCCCAATTTATTTTACACATACTTTCAGAGAGGCTCGAATTTGTAACCTATAAATTGTTGAGAAACTCACATACCCAATTATACATTTAATAGTCAACTAGTACTCCGTGATAAGTGATAACTACTCGTAATAGTTAGTTCCACGTATGTAAAAAGCTCACAAGACGTTCACTAATCGTTAGTTGCATCTTCACCAAAACATGCACTAGATTTGTGCAAAAAGTAATTTCCACATTATAATAAGAAAAGAAACTGCTTGTACAAAAACAACCTTTGCCAAGAACAAGAGAACTGGGTATCACTGCAACAAATTTATGGTGCGTTTAGTTGGATGGAAAATACCTTGTTTCCACAAAATGTTTTTTAAAAAACAAGGAAAATAGAAAACGCGTTCAAATCATCATTTTTCAGAAAATATCTCTACAAAACACAAAATTCTTATTTTCCCCTTTTATACACAAAACAAGAAAACAACTTTTTTTTGTTTTCCATGTTTTCCTTTTAACACAAAATATCTAATTTTCTCTTTATTTTTACGTTTGTGTTGGAAATTTTTCTTTTTCATCAGTATTTTACGTTTTCGCAAATATTTTACGTTTTCGTCAGTATTTTTACGTTTTCGTCAGTAAATTTACGTTTTCGTCAGAAATTTTATATTTTCGTTAGTAAAATTACGTTTTCGTAAGTATTTTACGTTTTTGTCAGTAAATTTACGTTTTCATAATTATTTTAATGTTTACGTCAGAAAATTTACGTTTTCATCAATAAATTTACGTTTTCGTCAGCAATTTACGTTTTCATCAGTAAATTTACATTTTCGTCAGTATTTTTACGTTTTCGTCAGTAAATTTACGTTTTCGTCAGAAATTTTACATTTTCGTTAGTAAAATTACGTTTTCGTAAGTAATTTACGTTTTTGTCAGTAAATTTACGTTTTCATAATTATTTTAATGTTTACGTCATAAAATTTACGTTTTCATCAGTAAACTTACGTTTTCATCAGTGGTTTTCGTCACTAAATTTACGTTTTCATCAGTAAATTTACATTTTCGTCAGTATTTTTACGTTTTCGTCAGTAAATTTACATTTTCGTCAGATATTTTACATTTTCGTTAGTAAAATTACGTTTTCGTAAGTAATTTACGTTTTTGTCAGTAAATTTACGTTTTCATAATTATTTTAACGTTTACGTCAGAAAATTTACGTTTTCATCAGTAAACTTACGTTTTCATCAGTAAATTTACGTTTTCGTCAGCAATTTACGTTTTCATCAGTAAATTTACGTTTTTGTCATTATTTTAAAGTTTTCGTCAGTAAATTTTAATGTTTTCGTCAGTAAATTTTATGTTTTCGTCAGAAATTTTACGTTTTTGTCAGTAAATTTACGTTTTCGTCAGTAAATTTACGGTTTTGTCATTATTTTAACGTTTACGTCAGTAAATTTACGTTTTTGTCGGTATTTTTACTTTGTCAGTAAATTTTACGTTTTCGTCAGTAAATTTACGTTTTTGTCATTATTTTAACGTTTACGTCAGTAAATTTACGTTTTCGTCAGCAAATTTACCCTTTTGTCGGTACATTTACTTTTTCGTCAATAAATTTTTTACCTTTGCAAACGAAAACGTAAATTTACTGATGCAAACGTAAATTTAGTGACAAAAACGTAAATTTACTAACGAAAACGTAAATTTACTGACGAAAACGTAAAAGTACTGGCGAAAACATAAATTTACTGACGAACGACAAAAACGTAAAATTTCTAATGAAAACGTAAAATTTACTGACGAAAACGTAAATTTACTTACGAAAACCTAAATTCACTGACGAAAATGTAAATTTACTGACGAAAATTAAATTTACTGAGGTAAACGTTAAAATAATGAAAACGTAAATTTACTGACGAAAACGTGAATTTACTGACAAAAACGTAAATTTACTGACGAAAACGTAAAAATACTGACGAAAACCGAAATTTTCTGACCCAAACGTGAATTTACTGACGAAAATGTAAATTTACTGACGAGAACATAAAATTGCTGACGAAAACGTAATATTACTGATGAAAACGTAAAATTACTGACGAAAACGTAAATTTAATGACGAAAACGTGAATTTACCGAAGAAAACGTAAATTCGCTGACGAAAACCTAAAACAAAAACACTTGAACATGTTTTCTAGTTTTGATAAATAGAAAACACAAACACATATTTCTCTAACTAAACGCGTTTTGTAAATTTTCAAGTGTTTTGTGGAGATGGAAATCCCTTCTCTTTTTCTACAAAACAAAAAATAGAAAATGATAGAAAATGTTTTCCAACTAAACGCGGCCTTAGTGTTTGTTCATATTTTTTTCTTTGCATTTTAAAAATGTGAATTTTATTTGTAAAATATTCACACTTGTAAGTGTGAATTATTAAAATGTGTGAAGTATTAAAAAGTTCACTTATAAAAGTGTGATGTTTTAAAAAATTCACTTATAAAAGTGTGAAATATTAAAAATCTTCGCACTTAAAAGTGTGAAGTTATTCGTTACACCCAATTTGTTAACACTAAGAGCACTAATAAAATTGTGAACTTTTCAAATTTACACATTGTAAAATGTGAACAAATGACATAATAAATGTGAAAAATCAACCAATTTATTGTAATACGAGACTTCCGGAACTTGTGCGTTGCACTAAGGGGGCATGGGATTGCTCATCTTGGGGCATGATATTTGTCGTTAAATTGAAATTAACATGGCGGGTTTATTGGTTGTTCATTATGATCGTAATATTGAACAAATTGTAGTATTTTAATATTTCTAATTTAGTATTTCTAATTTTTAAATTAATTTTTGTACTTTTTAAGTATTTATATTACTGTAATATTCTACTTTTTGTGGCTTATATTTAATTTAAAGGGCTTTGGTGTTAATATGATATAATGTAGGGACTGTTGAACAAAATTTTATTAATATTTATTTAACTTAGTTTTATAAATGTGTGAAATGATTCTTTTGTCTAATTACTTAGTACTATTATTTGTCGTTAGATTGAAACTAATATGACATGTTCATTGATAATGTATTATGTGCGTGGCACTAAAGGGGCATGATATTGCTCTTCTTGTGTTTACTTACTATAGTATTATTTGTCGTTAGACTAAAATGTTTAATTTTATAACGTATTTTTTCGGCATTCATGTTTACACGAATCGTACAAAATTTCTGAAGTTATACCTTTGCATGGTCACCTAAATGGATATGACGTTAAAATCCCGTCATTTCTTTTTATTAGCAAACAAATACTTATGGTAAAAAAAATGTAATCATTTTGCTCTATTTATATTTTATTGCTTGTTGTTGTGTTTATTAAACAATATACAATAGTTTATGTCGTGAAATTTAAAAATATCAAATAGAATGTGTAAGGACTACAATTTTTTCTAATTATAGTAAATTTACATATATTTAAAAGGAGTAAAGTGATAATAGAAATTTGCAAATTAATATTAATGAGACCTTTATAAAGCAAAAACTCATATCACTTGAAGTTATTAAAAAGCCAAGTACGCTCTTTTTCTTGAGTCCGTATTTTTGTTGAGTAGATGAAAATAATTTAAATAAATTACAATGATAATTTACAAATGTTTCTTAAAGAAAAGTAAACAATTATATCAAGAGACTTTTTAATGTAACCCACCCCGTATCACTTGAAACTATAAAAAACAAAAAGTTACATTTTTTTTATTATTATTGGCTAGATGAGTTAAATAACTAAAATAAATCACAAGTCATTTATGAATATATTTTTTAAAGAAACAATGACTTATCACAAAAACACTTTGTATGTTAGCTTTGCTATAACACAAACACTTATAAAATGAAAAAAAATACCCTTTACATAAATCTTTAAAAAAAGAAGGATTTGAGTAATCCCATCTGTATTGGACATTATATTTGGTTCAAGCTCATTTATTTTGACATGTTAACCCGAACGCGATGTAACATCATGTTGACAATTTTGAGATTTACCATGCGTAAGTTTCAATTACTCTTTTAAAATATAAAACCTCATAAAGATATTTACCGTAAATGTATAAAACTATAAAATATATATCACTTTAGCAATAAGTCAATATAGTATATTATTGTGAAAAAGTCTTTGAATTTTCAGATACAATGGAGAATTCACCTTCCAAGGTTAATAAGAGCCCGTCTGACACAAAGGGAAATTCACCCACCAAGGTTAATACGAGCCCTTCGGAAACAAAGAATTCACCCATCAAGGTTAAGAGTTTGTCTGAAACAAAAAATATATATTATATTAAATAAACTTTTTATATTCAACAATTTAATAAACATGTTTGCTCAAAAATTTAATAAACATGGGCCAAATATAAATGAAATAATTAGCCCATAGTTTGTTAATATACATTTTTATATATCAGTTTAATACACACGGGTCAAATATGAATCAAACAAAAGCCTAAACTTCCACCGATTATATCTTTGTGAGTAACCCTAATCCTTTTACAAAAATCAACCGCCGCTATTCAATTTTTTCTCTTACTTCACTTCAATATCCAAATCCATATTCACACATGAACACATCAATTCACCGAACCCCTCTTTTGTCTTAATTGCTCATCACCATTGAAGCATCAAGGTGTCAAAAACCAAGAAGTTAGTATCTTCAAGATCTTTTTGAAGGTCTAGGGTGGGTGTATCTTTAATTTTGTTCTTAAATCGAATCAATCTTGTTCTTATCTTTCTTATGGGTTTCGCAAAATAAGAAAAGAAGGTAAGCCTTTAGATTGATCTATGATGACATGGGTTTTTTTAAGATCATAATAGATCTTTAAATCTCAAAAGAGACATGAATGAAACCCAAATTGAGATCTTGTTGTAGTTCCTATTACTTCGACTTGTATATCTTCGTAAAGCTATCGCATATCAGCATAAATAGTTTTTTTCGGTCTTCTTCGTTGATGGAGATTCGCTTAGTTTTTTGGTGATGCTGGTGTTGGAAATGTGGTATCAAGTTTTGTGGATTTGTCTCTTTATAAGGAAGTATAAGTTGTGATTTTGCATATTGAATGATATTACAGTAGTAAGTTATTAATGTCAAGGTTAAACCGAAACACTTTATCTTCTTTTTTAATTCCATCTCGGCATGTAACTCCAGCAACTCTTCAGATGCTGCTGGAGTAATGATTTATAAAACAGCAAACTGTTTGTATATCCTTAAGATAATCAGGTTTCATGTGAAAGTTATTGAGGCATGTAATAGTGTAAGTATATAACTATAATTACTGCCCATTCAATATAGGGACTGAATCTTTAGATATATTAGATAATGTGAACAAATGACATAATAAATGTGAAAAATCAACCAATTTAGTGTAATATATATTCTATAAAAAAAATCAAATGCGACCACTAGTCTCAGTAAACTAAAAAAGCAACTAAATGCATTTTAATTTTAAAAGTTCATGACTATTTTTGTCAAATTCTTAGAAAAACTTGTAGGTATTTTGACTTCTTGATGCATTGTGATATTGCGCTATGCAATAAACTGTCGTCTCATGTAGCACGTTTGACTCTTCATTGCTATTGTCGAAGCCGATCACTAGTCTTCCTTTGGTATCAACATGTAGCACGTTGAAAAAAAAAAGATTGGAGTTTTTTATGCCACAAATAATTCTTTGTATTGTAAACAGACCGAGTCACGATCGACAAAATTTTCATATCATATACGACCATTTTTAGTGATTGAAAATGACCGAATTCTTCTTACAGATTTTCAACCGGCAAATCTACTAAAAGGGAGTGGTGGTGCTTCACCCGAGTTTTTTTATTTCCATTTACATTTTTTTTAATCGTAGTGGCGGTGAAAGACTCATCAGCACATGGTCCACATTATATCTTTTTTTTCTTAATTAATATAAACGTAAAAAGTTTTATTAGTACATTAAAACATAAACGATACGTCAAAAATAGTAGTGGTGGTGGGAGACATATCACTCCTTATCAACGAAGACAGATCATCAATCCGATCTCTAACAACAATCAAGACTGGATTTCACACACTCCAGATATCAGTTGAATGGTATGATTCGATTTTCGAGGAGGACGAGCTTATAGAAAAATTTAATGTATTTGTTGATGAGGTTGTATGCTAATGGATTCCAATTCAAACCGTTATAAAAGTATGGGTTAAGTGTTTGACCGAATGCATTCTAAACTTAGGGTGCGTTTGCTATCTAGTAATGGGAATCGAGGAATACTTTGATATATATAGAAAATTAATAAAACATGTTTGGTTGATAAATGTAGGAATAAAAATAATGATAGACTCATTCGTGTGGAGAGAGGCTTCTTTCAAGCTCATTCCACCGGTCCACCCTACCTCACATTATACTCCATAAAATTTATTATAAACAATATCAAACTATTCTTTTATTAATATTATATTTGATTTTTATCAAATCAAATATGTTAATTTAAATTGATTCCTATAGTCATATGAATATACCAAACGATATTTATATAAAAAAATACTTACATTCATTCTACCATATTATCAAACCAATACCGATAGCGATTGTTAAAATTAGAAATATTAATTTAATTATTAAATAATGTTAAATTGATGTATACATTCGAAATGGTGCACTGTAACATAAAAAACTTGTAGATTTTGTTGTAGTTATGGTTGAATGCATTAGAAATGTTAAATTCAGATTGTATTTTTTTTCTTTTCTTGTTAATTTGTTGATGGGATTGTAGATCCGGAATATGTTTTTTTCCATCCTTGTCGGAACCTGAAGTTACTTTGCCGAAACCTGTTGTTATCCTATCGGAGAAAACTGAAAGTTTATGGACTTATATCTAATAGTCGTGTGTTATGATCGAACTCGAGAATACGGGATTGCACACAATACGTATAGAATTAATTTATTTAATAAATATATTTATATGTTTATTAAATTAAATGGAGCTATAACTTTAATGACGTTAATTATGAAGAGTTAAGTTTTAAACGGTCGTTATGGAATAAATTGGAAGAGGAAAGAAAAGTCTGGGACACCCCTTAGGGGTGTGCCGAATAGTCGGTTAGAACAGGGGGGGGGGGGGTAATTTTGTTTACTTGGGCTTCAAGTTGTTTAGCCTAGGGGTGTAATCGAGACGAGGCGAGCTCAAGCTTAGTAAGGCTTGAGCTTGGCTTGATACTAAAATTGTAGGCTTGAGCTTGGCTTGATAACTTGTCAAGCTTTACCAATCTAAGCTTGAGCTTGACTTTATAAGGCTTGATAAAAGCTTGAGTTTGGCTTGAAAAGCTTGAATGTATATAAATTTAAATTTTTTATAATAAAACTTATCAATAAACATATGTATAAAAATAAAAAAACAAAAATCATTACTTAAAATAAATTTAATTTATTTAACATTAATAAAACCAATAACAAAATTATCGTACAATCTTGGTTTCAAAATGTGTTTTTCACTCCAGTACGATTAAGGTCTCAACCCATTGCATGATGTGAATGCGAGCACAATTTAGACACGTTGCGTTTGGTATTAAGAAGAGTACAAAAAATATTCATACACATATTGTATTTCGCCAACTACCGAGTAAATGTAATAATTAAATTTACAAAAATAAATAATCTTTTAAAATACAAAGAACTAAAATATAAATGTAATCAGAGTTAAAAGGGCTTCTAAAATATATTATTTATTTATGAAATTAGACCTTAAAATTAGGTTAATACTCAAATTAAGAATTAGTTGCTTATATAAATTCATCAAAAAAATATATTTTTGATAGAGCTTGAAAAAGCTTGATAAGAACTCGAGCCGAGCTATCAAAAGCTTGAGCTTGAGCTTGAGATTGAGCTTGATATAGTTTCGAGCTATTTTTTGGGCTTGAGCTTGATAAAAGCTTGGCTTGATCGAGTCAAGCTCGAGCTCGAGCTCGAGTTGCTTGATAAAAGATTGACTTGATTAGACCCCTAGTTTAGCCTATATAAACAAACCCTTCACCTCATAATTCTTTACACCATAATTATTTTCCCTCTTCTCTTTGTCTTGCGATCGCCGGCCAAACAACCTTAGGGTTGTCTTTGGTTTTCAATTTTGCTATTTAGTCGAGTCCTAACCCCTCTCTCTAGGGTTGTTAGGTTGATTATTCCATAGACGTTGAATCTGGATTTAACGTACTAGCATTATGGTTAATTCGTCGTAATACGTGTGTACAAGATCGTAGTATAGTCTTACTTTACACTATATCTTGGAAATTCAAGATAAACCCCAATTTAGTGAAGTAGGTCTTTTCGTGGGAATTGCTTAGCAAAAAGTATGTAACCCTAATTTGATTAATTATAATTGTGTTAATTATGATGTTATTAAATCGCTTTCGCTTTACGTGCTTTGATCTTATTTAGGGTTTTAATAATTGTTATGAATAATAAACCTTCAGTGACATCTAGAGTCGTTTTAACATGTTATAATTATCGAAAATCTACATTTTTTTAACTAATAATTGTTTTGAGTTAAAAACTTCATGTTTTTAGGTTTTCTTAAGAATTAGGGTTTTGTTTTTTAACATTTCGGTTTGGCCGAATTTTATATACTTTTTTTTTAAACCCTAAAATTACATGTTGAATGTTTTAGATTAAAATTGCATGATTAATTGTTATGTCATGTAGTTTTTTTGGGTTACGATCCGTAGAGATTTAATTGTTAAGATTTGTGGATGGATTCATGATGAACATGCATGTTTTCATGGATCGTAAAATCGAATGTGCTACATGTTTTATTTTGTTTCAATAAATCTAGAATTAGGGAAGGCCTTTTATGAACATAAAAACCCTAAATTTTTAATTTATTGAATAAAACCGTTTGCATGTGGCTATTTGATTTATTTATTGCACATATAATTATTATTATTTGTTTATGATTTAGTTTTTTTTGTACCTATATTTTTTATGCGTTTTTTTAATGTATGTTGTAAACAAGGGTAGTTCTTTTTAAGAAAAATAATATGGACTAAATCATATTAAAATTAAGATTTGTTTTGAGATCTAAATTACGTAGAATTGCGTTGATTGGTAATTTACAATAATAATTTAACAGTCTACTCAACTTTGACAAACTATAAAGTGGGTATAACGCGCTGCTGGTCATGTACCCGGCTAAGGAAGGAGGTTATGCCATTGTCGCTGACCAAACTCCCGGCTCGCCTGTGCGTCAAAATTGGAATTACCTATGATTATTATTTGTATTACACCTTAAGGTTGATTTACTGCGAATTCACATCCGAAACACAATGAATAAGGTTATTGCTTTGTACGTAGCCGAGTTCTAGCAAAAGTACGGTGTGAATAGTTGTGGGTAAAATTCTTTGATTGGTTTTAGCCAATACCTCAACATAATATATGTAGAAATTTAGTCTCGTGAAAAAGTTTACTAAATGTTTTATTAAACTTATGATATGGAGATGTATGCATGCTTTTTCATACATTGATTTTGACATCAAATTTATACCCTTAAAATTTAAGTTGAATACCATCTAATTGACGTATACTTGAAGTCACAATGTCGTCATATGAGATTTGGATGATGTTGTGATGGAGATAAAACTTTTCATGGAATGAGAATTCGTGTGATAAGTTTTACGTTCTTTAGATTAGACGAATTAATTAAGTTACTAAGTGATATCTGGAAACTTAAGGTATTCAGAAGGGATGAAACATGTTTACAATGCAAAACGTTCTTTTGGCAATGTAAGTCCCTTAAATATCTAGAAATTGGAAATTGTTTGCCAATAAATTGTTCGACAAGTTACTATGTTGAATACGTTCATTACTAGCAGATCAACTGATGTAATGGATTTATGTCAATTAGGTTCTAGTTTCATGGTAAATACCATGGTTTATTTACCGGGGTAATTTTATTTTCTTGAAAGTATTTATCGAAAATACTAATAAGTTGAACTTATTTCTGTAGAAATGGCTCAACCCGACAATAACGCTTTAAGTTATGCACTCAAAACATTTTTTGATCGTCCAGAACTTACTTGCCAAAACTTCAATGATTAGTATCGCTCACTAAGAATTGTCTTGAGAGTAGCGGGTACTATAGATTACTTGTCCACGTCGTTTCCGGCTAATCTTGCTAAAGGAGCTTCTGAAGCCGAAAGGCTTGCTCACAACGCTGAAGTTAAGAAGCACTGTGATGTGGCTTGCTTAATGCTTAGGAAAATGTCACCTTCTCTTCAAAAGAAGTTTGAGTTATTTCCTCCTATGCGTATGCTTGATGAACTCAAGGCAATGTTTGAGAAGCCCTAAGCTGTGGAGATCTACGCCTTAGTAGATGCTTTGCATAGCCGTAAGCAAACCCCGAAAAGTCCGTAAGTGCACACTATTTGGAAATTAGAGGTTATATGGAACAACTCATTGCACTTGGGAATCCCTATGACCATGATATGGCGATTAACTTGATCAATAGGTCCCTTAACAAGGACTTTAAAGGTTTTGTTAGGAATTATAATATGCATTGCACGGGGAAGACAGTTAATGATTTGCGTGTAATTCTCATTGAATACGAAAAGGGGTTAAAGGACAAGGCATCTACCTCTACTCCTCACGTACTAACCATACAAAAGGGTAGAGTGAGTAAGCCAGAACCGCAAGCGAACAAGAAGTAAGGCAAAGCAAAGTTGATAAGAGCAAGCAAGTTGTGAATTATCAAAAGCCTAAGCAGAACTTTGCCAAGAAGAATCAATCCCAAAAGGATGATACTTGTCACTATTGCGAGGCAAGTGGTCACTGGAAGAGGAACTGCCCTCTTCACGTCGATGAGTTGCGAGAAATAAAGAAGAAGGCTGAGAAGAGCGCTGCAGCTTTAGGTACTATATTTATGATCGAATTATGTAATTTGACATACAAATTAAATTCCTGTGTATATGATATGGGATGCGGTATTAACATTTGTAATACGCTACAGGGGTTTAACTTGGAAAGGAAGCTATCCTATGGGAAACAATTTCTTCAAGTGGGCAACGGCGCACAAGCAACTGTTGAAGCTCTAAGAACGTTTAATTTAGTTTTACCTTCGGGCTTAGTACTGATTTTAAACGATTTTCATTATGCACCTTCAGTTGTTAGGGGTGTTATTTCCTTTTCTTGTTTGTTGAATCTTTGATTTGTTCACACTATTGATAATAATGAAATTTCAGTTTTTAAATATGGTATTTTCTATTTTAATGCAAATGTTGTGAATGGTGTGTTTGAAATTGACATGCATGATAATGATTACAAGTATAATAATAATTATGTCTTTAGCATGAATAAGAAGAGAAAGTTAGACAAGAACTCTTCTTATCTTTGGCATTGTAGACTTGCCCATATTGGGAAGACTCGCATACAAAAGCTTCAACGTGAAGGTCTTTTGGAAAATATCAATGATGAATCATTTAATAAATGTGAGTCTTGTATTTCTTGGAAGATGACCAAGAAACCTTTTAATTGCAATACTGAAAGGACTACAGATCTACTTGGTTTAATACACACTGGTGTGGACCACTTAGATATGTGTCAAGGAGAGGCGCTAGCTACTTCTTAACATTTACGGATGATTATAGCCGTTATGGTTATGTTTATTTACTTAAACATAAACATGAGGTATTTGGAACATTCAAAGTGTTTAAAGCAGAAGTAGAACTGCAACTAAGAAAGAAGATTAAAGCTCTTCGTTCTGATAGAGGTGGTGACTATTTAAGTCAAGAGTTTAAAGATTATCTAAGTAAGAATGGAATTGCTTAGAATCTTACTTATCCCTATACTCCACAACAAAATGGTGTATCCGAAAGGAGAAATCGTACACTATTATATATGGTCCGATCTATGTTTAGTCTTAAAACTTTGCCATTATCCTTTTGGGACTATGCTTTATAATCTGCTGTTCGCATTTTAAATATAGTTCCCACAAAGAAGGTTGATAAGACACCATATGAACTATGGTCTGGCAAAAATCCATATTTGTCTTATTTAAAGATCTGGGGTTGCGAGGCGTATGTGAAACGTGACTCAGGTGATAAACTTTAACAACAATCTAGGAAATGTATCTTTGTAGGATACCCTACAAAAACTATGGGTTACTACTTTTATTATCCACCTGAGAACAAAGTAATTGTTTCTAGGTATGGAGACTTCCTTGAAAGTGATCTTGTAAATCAAGAATTCAGTGGGAGAAATTATAATCTTGAAGAGAGTCATATAGATACGTTACCTTCTGATGAAAATACTAGTGAAATAATTCCTGTAGAACCAGAAAGTCTGGGAGTTAATCGGTGTATTTTGCATCCACCTCATAGCATGTTAATTTAGCATAATTATATATTTATTTGTCTTTATACATGTACTTTTAGCGTGTTTTGTGATTATGTAGGTTACGCGCGAAATGGGATAAAATGGGTGCATTATTAATTTTTTGGAGAAAAGATGAGAGTGCCGGTAAATGAAGAAAAAAATATTGAAGAAAAAGACTTGAGCGCGTCGGAATATTTTTGGTCATCTTTTATTTGTCCGGGCTTCGTTTGAGCAATTTTTGGTGTTCGGCTATTTTTAATTAGACCAAAGTTATTATATCTCAAAAGAATAAAAAAAATATAACAATTTTTGGCCCATTAGACCACTAAAACTAGTAGCCGACATCACAAATAGATAAAGAAAAAGACGGAAGGAGTATGAGGAGAATTATCCTTGTGAATTATAAAAGAATAATTCACTTTTTGCTTTTCTATACCACAACCGCAAAACAATAAAAAAAGGAAATCGTCAATGTGGAGAAGGGTATGCGACAAAAGCAAAGGAAAAAGGAATTAAATCCTTTTGGTTTTAGCACGTTCACCGAGGAAAGTAATATAATCCATCTTTTGGGAAGATTTGTGAATCTAACGCATAAAAATAATAAAGAAAGAAAAGTGATGATGGTTTATATTAAGCGGGTCGGGTACACCGTGATGTCCGGCTAATTTTGTTGTAATTCTTTCCGGTAACCTTATTTATGGTTTAATCATTACTTTTGGATTATCCTTTATTTTACATTTATTTATAGTTTATTCATAAATTATATTATTTGATTTGGTATTATGTTTAATGATTGATGCAAGATAATTTATTGTTAGTTAACGATTCATTCTTATTCTATTTAGTTAAAGAAAAAGATGGTCGTATAATCAACATAAGTTGTACCTAAATAAATTATTAAAACATAATTATTGGTTGGATTAATATAAGATTTATTATCGCGGGTCATTGTGTTAATATCATAAGATTCAAGCTAACAAGAGGTGATCCGGAGGTCGGGGAGGATAAAACAAGTGGTTAGACATTTTAGAGAGAGAAAGATAACAAGGAAGAAGGAGTGTGTGTATTTTAGAGAGAGAATGAAAATACACAAAGTGGGAATCCTCACCCCTCCATGGAAGTATGGAGGGGTATATAATATATAGGCTAAATAAGGAGTGACTTTGACAACTTATCAATAGTAGTCCCTCCACGTTTAGCCTATCTGAATCTAATGTAATTCCGTAAATGGCGCTCACATTCTAGGGCTAACACGTTGATAAACATAATAAGTGCCGACATTAATTTATTCATATTAATTCGAAATAATCTTTGTAAACGAACTAAAAAGTTCCGATAATCCATAAGTGTGATCAACCATAAATATAGGGAGCTGGAAGGGACTACATTTTTCTTTTATTGTTTACATCTTCGTTTATTATATTTTTTTAGTTTTATTATTAGTTTAATAAGTATTTTAATTTTTAATCAGCATTTTTACTATTAAGAGTATTTTAGTGAATTAGATTTTAAAACCAAAACTTTTATTGATCAGTAATCACCTCAAAATTTAAATTAAAACCACATATTCCTCGTGGATTCGATAGCCGCTTACCCTATCTAGTATAAGGTAATTAGGTTATTTTTTACCGGCACTTCGACGTTGATCAAAATTTGGCGCGCTGCCGGGGAATAGTGAGCTTTTTGTTTAAGTTTTTGTTAATATTTTTTAAAAAAAATACAAAAAGATTTTTTTTCTTGTTTTGTTTATTTGTTTGTTTTGTTTCTTGTGAGTGTGCAAGTCATTGTATGCGCACACGTAGATCAGGACGTACATCACCGTTAGCTTACGATCCTGAGGTTGAGAAAAGTGCAAGGTTAAGGAGGAAAGCGTTTCGACAATTTTCTACTAATCTTGATTTTACAGGTTTAGAAGAGCTTATCGCTGAAATGCCAGGGGATGACGATGTTAGCAGAGATGCTGGCGGAGATACTAGCGGAGAAGAATCCACACCACGGGGTGTTGATTCTTATTACAGGCCGGGGATTTTCGAGGATCCCTCACCTATAGTTTATCCGAATCCGGTTAAAGGGGTTACAAGTAACTTCAAGATCTAGCCGAACCTTATAACAATTTTGCAAGTGTTTAGAGGTCGTGAGGAACCATACGTACATCTACGAGAATTCTTCTAAATTGTTGACACACATCAGGTTAATAACATTACCAAGGATGAGGTAAGACTTCGCCTTTTTCCTTTTTCTCTTAAAGATCAAGCTAAGGACTGGTTCTCATCTCTTGAGCCAGGTAGTATTAACGCATGGTCTGAAATGCAAGCTGCTTTTCTTGAGGATTTTTATTCTATAAGTAAAACTGCTGCCATTAGGAATAAGATTAAATCCTTTTGTCAAATCCCAGGCGAGCAGTTTCATGAAGCATTTAGTAGACTTAAGGAGTTATTAAGAACTTGCCCTCATCATGATGTTCCAAAATGAGAGATTATCAAAGTCTTTTATGATGAGTTGGATTATAACAACCAACAATTTGTGATGGCAACTAGTGGGGGTATGTTTTTCTCGCGACCTATGGAGGAAGAATGGGAGTTTTTTGAAAAACTGGGCAAAGGTTCCAAGACCCAAGCTTCAGTGGATCAAAACAACCACCCATCTTCCACCAATTCTGTGTCTAACCAACGTGGCACAAATTCTGAAATTAGCTAGTTAAGTAAGAGAGTTGATATTTTGTTGAGAAATCTAGGAAAAAATGTTCCAAATGTGTCTAAGGTGTCGCATAGTGGGTGTTCAATGTGTGGTGATCCGAGTCACTCAGTCGATAATTGTCAAAGTTGGGGGGCGCCACCAAATGAGGAGGTGAATGGAGTCTATGAAGGTCGTCCACGAAATGACCCATTCTCCGAAAGTTACAATCCTGGATGGCGCAATCACCCCACTTTTCGTTGGAAAGATGAAGACAATCACCGTAATAATGCCCAACAACAACACTTTGGTTACAAACCAAGGTATGAGGGTGGCGATTCATCCAACTTCCAACAAAATTCTTACAATCAGAGGCCACAACAACAATATCCAAATCAGGGCCAAGGGCAAGATGATAACTATCTCTTGAACCTTGACCTAAAGTTTGATAGGCTTATGGATTCATTGTCTACCAACAATCAAGAGATCAATAGAAAATTCGTGGTCACCAATCAAAGACGCGATACCACTACCAAATCTATTGCAACTTTTGAGAGACAAGTTGGTCAATTGGCGGATCAATTGAACAAAATAGATGAGGGAAAGCTACCGAGCTACCCCACCATGAATCCCGCACACAAGAAAAATGGAAATGAGCACGTGAATATGGTGACATCTCTTCGAAATAGGAAAATCTACAACAATGACATCGGAATACCAAGTATTCATAATTCTTCTCATGATGTTGAGGATTTCGTTACTGATGACGAAATTATTGTTGAAGGTAAAAATTCTGATAATGTTAAGTCTGGTTAGCATTATGAATACTTGGTAAAAAGGTACCTTCAAAGCCGTAGGGTTAGCATCAGTAACGAAATCCTTAACATCATAAGAAGATAAGATTGAATGTGTTTAATTCTATGAATTCTCCTACGAAGAATGAATGTTACCAAGTAGATGTAATCGATGAGGAAGTCCAAAAGCATGCATCTCGTATGCTTAAGGATGATCCTTTGAATTTATATCTAACTGGTGAGAATGAGGAGATTCTTGATGTTGCTGAAGTTCAAGAGATTAAAGAGTGTTTGGTCAGTTCTTTGGACCATCAAAAACCACCTTGGTCTTATATAGTGGAGCCCTTTCCTTCTACTTTTGATACGACCACAAAGCCGTCTTTAGAGGTGCCTCCAAATATTGAGCTAAAACCTTTGCCATCCAATCTCAAAATTCTTTTCTAGGTCCTAACAATACTTTACCCGTTATTGTTGCTTTTGATCTTTCTGAATCACAAGAGGAAGCACTTCTAAAAGTGCTTTTAAGTACAAAGCAGCAGTGGGATGGACAATTACAGACTTGAAAGGGATCAGCCCTTCCTTATGTATGCATCGAATTGTTACGGACCCAAATATTAAGCCATCAAGAGATGCACAAAGGTGTTTGAATCCTAATATGAAAGAGGTAGTGAAGACGGAGGTTCTTAAATGGTTAGATGCTGGTATCATCTATCCTATCTCAGATAGTAAATGGGTAAGTCCCACTCAAACGGTGCCTAAAAAGGCCGAAATCGCCGTTGTGGAAACCGAGAGGGGAAAACTCATAACCCGACCAGTTACTGGGTGAAGAGTGTGTATAGATTACCATAAGCTGAATACTGCCACATCAAAAGATCATTTCCCACTACCTTTCATTGATCAAATAGTTGAGAAGCTTTCTAGTAAAATGTTCTATTGCTTGTTAGATAGGTACTCCGGCTATAATCAAATACCCATCCATCCTGATGACCAGGCCAAAACTACGTTTACATGTCCATATGGGGCGTTTGCATTTCGAAGAATGCCCTTTGGCTGTGTAATGCACCCGCTACCTTTCAGCGATGCATGATGAGTATCTTTTCTGACATGGTTGGAGAATCTGTAGAGATATTTATGGATGATTTCTCCATCTTTAGTCTGTCCTTCGAAAGCTGCCTTGATCAACTTGAAAGTGTGTTAAAAAGATGCACTGAAACTAATCTGGTGCTTAGTTGGGAGAAGATCCATTTCATGGTTCGAGAGGGAAATTTATTAGGGCATGTTGTGTCTGAAAAAGGATTTGAGGTTGACCGTGCCAAAGTTCAAGTAATTTCAACCCTTCCTCCTCCCACTACCATCAAAGGTGTGCGATCTTTTCTTGGTCATGCCGGGTTCTACAGGCGATTTATTAAAGATTTTAGTGCAATATCAAAGCCTCTTTGTAATCTAATCTTAAAAGATGCATGATTTAACTTTAATGAATCATGTCTTAAAGCATTCAACATGCTTAAGCAAAAGCTTGTAGAAGCCCTAATTCTGAAGTCACCTGATTGGTCGAAGCCTTTCGAGATCATGTGTGATGCAAGTGATTATGCCGCTGGGCGGTTTTGGGACAACAGGTCGATAAGAAACCCGTTGTAATCTTTTATGCTAGTAGGACTTTTTCAGAAGCTCAAATGAATTACACCACTAATGAAAAAGAGTTGCTAGCCGTGGTTTTTGCTCTTGATAAGTTTAGGTCATATATTTAGGGGCATTCTAAGGTGATAGTATTTTTAGATGATAGTGCCTTAAGACATTTGTTGACTGAGAAAGAGACAAAACCGAGGTTGCTTAGGTGGATTTTGCTTTTACAAGAATTTAATCTAGAAATCCGAGATAAAAAAAGGGTCAGAAAATGTGGTTATTGACCATTTGTCTAGAATTATCCCTCCACCAGTTCAACCCTTCTAACGTAGTTAAGGAAAGCTTTCCGGGTGAAAGATTGTTTGAGGTTTCTAAGGTTCCTTGGTACGCAAACATAGTCAATTACCTATCTGTTAAAAAGCTTCCGAATTTTTGGTCCAAGCAACAAAGAAAATACTTCTTCTCCCAGTTGAAGCATTATTTTTGGGAGGATCCGGAGCTATATAAAGTGTGTGCTGACCAAGTTGTTAGGATATGTGTTCCAGACCATGAGCATATGGACATATTGGCTCATTGCCATTCTTTTGCATGCGGTGGACACTTTGGTGCTACGAAAACTAGGCATAAAGTCCTACAAAGCGGTTTCTTTTGGCCGACTATATTCAAGGATGCCCAGTCTTTTGTGAAAGCATGTATTCGTTGCCAACAAGTTGGTGGGATTTCAAGGCGTTGTTGTTGAGATATCTGACGTGTGGGATATTGATTTTATGGGACCATTCCCTACTTCTCATGGCAATGTGTACATTTTAGTGGCAGTTGATTATGTGTCTAAGTGGGTAGAGGCCGAGGATACTAGAACTAATGATCATAATGTAGTTCTTAATTTTGTTATGAATAATATCTTTGCTAGACATGGAATTCCTAAGGCCATCATTAGTGATGGGGGTTCCCACTTTAAGAATTTCAAATTTGGGAAATTATTGAAACACTATGGAGTTAATCATATGATAGCTACCCCTTATCACCCACAGAATAGTGGACAGGTTGAAGTATCTAATAGGGAGATTAAGCGAATTTTAGAAAAGACTGTTCGTAGTGATAGGAAAGATTGGTCCTTGAGGGGGTGGCACATGTGTTACATGAATTTTGGTCTAAATAGGTTAAAATGTGATTTTTTGGGAAAAATTGAAAACAATTTAAAAAAAATATAAATCACATTATAAGAGTGTTGTGTTAATTAGATGTGGAAGTTTCTTCTGCATATATGTTTCTTGAGTGTTTGTAAATTCTGAAGATTAGTTTGTGGATGATTTATTGGAACAAGCTAGAGGATTTGGCCATAATTATTAGGTGCACCCAATTTTATTGTATAATTTGGTTATTAATTTGATTTGAGTATTTGCATGTAGTTAGGCATATGTATAATTTAGATGATCAAACCATGCCCGATTGAATTCCCTCTACTTACCTTTGCTTAGATCGAGTAGAAATTTTGAATAAATAATATGAAATATAGTAATGTAATAGTTGGGTTATGACACTTAGAATTGATCTTATTCGGCTCGTCGCCCGCGCACGGTGGCCTTAGAAAAGAGTTGGAGAACTGTCATAATTATTGATGGTAGTCATATGTTGGGCTTGCCTATCTGATTTGTCACCCACGCAAGGTGATACTTTAGTTGTTAGCATGGGTCAGACGCCAATCTTTATGATGGATAGCATTACACTTAGCTGAGAGAAGTTTATGTGAAATAACCCAATCCTTGTACTGTTGTAATGAAATTAGGAAGATTAGTTTAATTTAGTGTATTGATTAGTTAGACTACGTGGTAGATAACTCCATTATATGATGTACCAATAGGAACGAAGCATAAATGTTCCCATTTAACTAAAACGGAATAAATTAACCGGTTTCCATGTGCCAATGTGTCTTAGTATGCACCTATATGATAGATATTCATTTTTCTGAATGATTGTTCTTTATAGGGAAAATCACCTAAAAATGTATTAAACTTACCATTTTTTATGATTGTATGTAACATACTATTTTTTTCTCATTATATCAACATACTTTTAAATTTCGATCTTTTTATGTAGCGGGTGACCTGCTTGGTCCTTAACAGGTTGCTTATCCAACAAATATTTACATCGTTAGTCTTTTATACTAACGATTGTTTGTAAATAACGAAAAAATAGTTTAAATATATATATCTTTAAATTATTTTATTTAAAAAATAATCACCATATATTAAATTACTTGCTCAATTTATTTAACTCTAAGCGCATTCCTAAACAAATTAGTACATGTCTTTTTTTTAACAAAATTTAGTACAAGTCCACAATGTCCAAAAGCACAAACTTTGCACTAGTAGGTGAACAACATTCGAAATGAATAAGCAACTAAAAATCCATTAAACTTGTAAATACGAGAGGAACATGTCTTTTCAAATTACTATTATTACAATTAAACACATCCTTCAAAAAAAAATTCTTCATCTTCAAGTTCCGATTTGACTTAGATCCGACCCAACTAAGGTATGAAAATTAACCACCAAATCTGAACCACATCTTTAACCCATATAGATCTAACAACAAAAACCCACCACCCCTGGTCCTCTTCAAGATCTGTTGTGTGGTCCAAGGCGGCGATGACCTAATGACAACGGCCTGACAATGGCTGCCAAAGAACGACAGCGTCTGCGTCACTACGAAGACCTAAAGATGGAGGCCCAACAAAGACGGCGGTGGCCCAACAACAACGATGTCCTAACGACAGCAGTTGCTCCATATGTTTTGATTAGGTTTGAGTTGACGAAGATGATAATAGATCTATGTTTATTGTTGATGTAATGGTTTTGTGTTTGGATTTTATAATTTTCTTGTTTATAGAATAAGGAAAATGATTATCTTGTAGTATTTGATATGATGAATTATCTTCTTAACAGAATAGGCAAGTTGATAGATATAATTTTGTTCAATCTTTTGGGGATTGCTAGATGAATTTACTCAATATTTAAAATAAATAAAAAATAATTATTTCTAGAAAATCAAATATTGAAATAATTACAAATGATAGTTAATAAAAGGACTATCGTTGGAATAAAAATAAACGGTTGTTATTGCAACCTGCTACACATAGGAATTATAGGTTTGGCAGGTCACCAGTTACACAAAAAGATCGAAATTTAAAAGTATGTTGATATAATGAGAAAAAAAATAGTACGCTACATACAACCATAAAAAGTGGTAAGTTTAATACATTTTTAGGTGATTTTCCCTTCTTTATATCAACCTTAAAAAGAGTGTATAAAGTGTTCGGGATGACTTGTATAAGAAACGGTCCCATATGGCTAAAAAAGGATCTTATGTTCGATGTGAAAAAAAATGAAAAAAAAAGTAAAAAAAAATGTGAAAAAAGAAAAGAAAATGAAAGTATGTAAGCTAAAGTATGATAGCTTATGATGTGCTCTTATGGTATAAAAACTCCAATGTTATAAACGGTGTAAAATATTCTCACCTCTTGTTTTAGATTAATGTTTAATTGACTATAGGTGTGCATTAGGTACGTTGGACACATGGTTAATTATATGAAACATAAAGTAAATGGAATATATGGGAATGGTTATGCTAAATGTTTAAGAAGGACAAAAATATTGGTAATCATTTTGGATTATTTGTGATGTAGGGTGGTTATTAGTGTAATAGGTTGAATTTAATCTTTTTGATGAAATTTCAATAATATGATTAAAAATTATGAAATTAACATTCTTTTAGATTTTTTATTGGAGACAAGTAAATGTTAAGTTTAGGGGGTTTAATCGGTGTATTTTGCATCCACCTCATAGCATGTTAATTTAGCATAATTTTATTTTTATTTGTCGTTATACATGTACTTTTAGTGTGTTTTGTAACTATGTAGGTTACACGCGAAATGGAATAAAATGATTGCTTTATTAATTTTTTTTGAGAAAAGTTATTGAAAGTGGCGATAAATGAAGAAAAAAATATTGAAGAAAAAGATTTGAGCGCGTCGGAATATTTTTGGTCATCTTTTATTTATCCGGGCTTCATTTGAGCAATTTTTGGTGTTCGCCTATTTTTAGTTGGGACAAAGTTATTATATCTCAAAAGAATAAAAAAATTATAACAATTTTTGGCCCATTAGCCCACTAAAACAAGTAGCCGACATCACAAATAGATAAAAAGAAAGACGGAAGGAGTATGAGGAGAATTGTCCTTGTGAATTATAGAAGAAGAATTCACTTTTTGCTTTTCTATACCATAACCGCAAAACAATAAAAAAAATCGTCAATGTGGAGAAGGGTATGCGACAAAAGCAAAGGAACAAGGAATCAAATCCTTTTGGTTTTAGCATGTTCGCCGAGGAAAGTAATATAATTCATCTTTTGGGAAGATTTGTGGATCTGACGCAGAAAAATAATAAAGAAAGAAAAATGATGATGGTTTATATTAAGCGGGTCGGGTACACCGCGATGTCCGACTAATTTTGTTGTAATTCTTTCCGGTAACCTTATTTATGGTTTAATCATTACTTTTGAATTATCATATTTATTTTACATTGATTTATAATTTATTTATAAATTATATTATTTGATTTGGTATCATGTTTAATGATTTGTGCAAGACAATTTATTGTTAGTTAACGATTCATTCTTATTCTATTTAGTTAAAGAAAAAGATGGTCGTATAATCAACATACATTGTACCTAAATAAATTATTAAAACACAATTATTGGTTGGATTAGTATAAGATTTATTATCGCGATTCATTGATAAACATAATAAGTGCCGACATTAATTCATTCATATTAATTCGAAATAATCTTTGTAAACGAACTAAAAAGTTTTGATAATTCATAAGTGTGATCAACCATAAATATAGGGAGCTGAAAGGGATTGCATTTTTCTTTTAGTGTTTACATCTTCGTTTATTATATTTTTCTAGTTTTATTATTAGTTTAATAAGTATTTTAATTTTTAATCAGCATTTTTATTATTAAGAGTATTTTAGTGAATTAGATTTTAAAACGAAAACTTTTATTGATCAGTGATCATCCCAAAACATAAATTAAAACCACATATTCCTCGTAGATTCGATACCCGCTTACCCTATCTAGTATAAGGTAATTAGGTTATTTTTGACCGGTACTTCGACGTTGATCAGGAGTTCCACCGGAAATAATTCCTCTACGTAGGTCTAAAAGGACTAAACGTGCGCCAAGCAAACTATGTCTTAACATAGAGGATGATGAAGAAGTTGGGGATCTTGGTGAACCTTCTAATTATGAATCCGCCATACTTGATGTGACACCTAGGAAAATCTCACATCGGCTGTGGCCAGGAGAGATCCATGGTTCATAAGATAACAGTCGCCTTCTCATGACACAACACGTTTTGTGGTCTACTACACGTGGGGTTCTTAGGAACTGGCAGTTAAGCGTGCTCATGGGAGAGTAGTACTGGCTTGGGTGACCTGCCAGGAAGTCTTCACAAGAGGGCCACAAAGCAAAGCCGTGAGCTTGCGGGTAAAGCGGACAATATTGTGATTTTAGTAGGCGAGATGTTACAAGTGGTATCAGAGCCACTTCTGAGCCGTTCGAGATGGTGGGGCAAAACCTCATCGAGGACGATGAGCCTTGAAGGGGGGGGGGGGTTGATTGTGACACCCTAGGAAAATCCCACATCGGTCGTGGCCAGGAGAATTACATGGTTCATAAGATAACAGTCGCTTTCTCATGACACAACGCGTTTTGTGGTCTACTACACGTGGGGTTTAATATTTGTCTTTTTGTAGTTCGTTTTTGTCTTGATATCTTTATGAATTGAATGATCGATAAAAATCAAGTCACTTTATTGTATTTGGTGTTTGATTAGAAAATTTTATGGTATTATGGGTCTAATTATCACAAAACCGTTAAAAGTATAAAATAATCTCGTCTACGTAACCGTACTAGTCTAAAAACACCTTGCACATACCAATTACAAAGCACAATGTACAATCAATTAATGCACAATAAGAATTAAGGGCTAAAATGTAAAGTAAATGAAAGTACAAGGACTGAAAATGTAAATTTGTAAAGCTAAGGGACTGAAAATGTAAAAGTAACAAACTACTAACCAATTGTAACAAATATACCAAACTTTTTAACTGAATTTATCTAACTAACAAACAACAAGGACTGAATTACAAAACCTGAAAAGTATAAACCAGTTAAAACAAACTAGCAACTTTTTTAAATTCCAGGGACTTAAAAGCAATTAACAAAAGATTTATAGAAAAACGGGCTTATTGATTAATAAGCCATATCTAAAGTTTTACTTGACAAAATAAGCTGAGACTTGTTTTAAAAGATTGCAAATTCAAAATAAGCTAGCCATATTCAAGGAAAATAGTTGTAGTGGTCTTAATCTCTAATAAGCACTTTTTGAATAAGCCACTTTTAAGAGAACTGCTTATTGGAATAAGCACAAGGTCTGGTTTTCTCAAAAACTGATTATAAGCCCAAATAATGGACACCTATCCAAGAAAATCTGAAAAACACCCACAGAATAAGCCAGAAAAGCCAATAAGCTCAAATGGCTTATGTTGACCAGCGTTGACCAAAAGTTGACCAACTTTGACCAAGGTCAAAACTTATTTTGATGACTAATAGAACTGTTTAGTGAAAGAAAATAAACACTTTCATGAAGTAGATAAGTTGGTATTGAAAATAAGCCAAGGCAGAAACATGCTTTTTTCACAAAGACTTAAAATAGCTTATGGCTTATCCTACGATGGAAACTGTATAAAGTGGCTTATAAAATCTGAAAGCTAGGATGTTAGGATTTCCATAGAACCAAAAATCAAAGTCTGATTCCAAGAAATGAGCTACGTATGCTGGTTTGAAAATGGCTTGTTTTAGGCTATAAAGACTGACCCAAAGATTTTACATGTTATTTGCCTCTTTGACTATCAGTTTGACGACCAAAACTTGTACAATTGCTATAGACTAGTAAGTGAGTGAATGTAAACAGTTTTTGTTAAAAACAATGGCTAAATCTACTCAGCTGATCCAAACACTAGTTATCAACTAAAATGGACATTTAAGCTATACAAACAGATTTACTCTAACCGAAATGGACTAAAGGATATCAAAACATAACAGTAAGATCATAAAGCATCAATAGCAAGCAAAATCATCCAAGATTAGACTAAGACTAAGCAAGTAGCATGCAGTCAACATTTGAGAGGAAAAGTAAAGAGGACAAGCACTTTTTAGCAATGTAGCCACCATTAAAGGAGAAGTAGAGCGCTGATCTCACTTTTGAACTAATCAACACCTTTTCACCAACAATCAACCACAAAATCAACACCAGATCAACTCAAATCACCATCAATCATCATTACTGCTACTGCTGCAATGGCTGACTTTGAGCTCTTGCTATAACTGGTAAAGAAACTGGACTGCAACACGTCTGATCACACTAACAGCTTCCAAATCAACCAACTTGATTAAGTAATTCATGAGAATAACATAATCACAAGAATGAGGTATATGAATGTTGAATTCGGTAAGATAAATGAGAGAGTTGAGAATTTGGTGAACTGAATTTGTTATTAATGGCGAAAAGTTGTTACAAGTTCCTAACTAACTGACTTAGGGTGGTTGTCAATCACCCTAAGTAGTTATAACTAGGTAAAATGAGAGAGAAAACAGAATTATGCTAAGTGTGTGTGAATTTCACACTTTAGGTACATTACAAGAAATGAGACTATTACAAGTGTATTTATAGTCTTGATAAGTGATGTAGGTGAGTCATATGACGTGTCTTGGCCAATTAGAAAATGCCAGGTGTTAAATTTTGGTAATTCGTTCTTCAATTGTTCTTCATCCAATTAGGGATTTCTTATTCTCTTGATGATTTGTTAACTGGATTGCTGGGTTGTGTTCGCCTTATCATCACGAACATTTTTGCTCTTGAAAGTTCTTCATGAAAGTGTCTCTATCAAATTCCACGTTCTGGGCTTAACTTGTCCACGTGTCTTCTTGGTATTGGTTGAAATAGGAGCACACGGATCATTATCCTTTTTATGAAATATGATTGGTTGCGATTGGCTAGTGGAAGTTACTGTGAGGATTCTTCTCTCACTTCATAAAATGAGGATCATTTGGCAATCCTTGTCTCACTTTTCTTGCCCTCTCATAGGTTGATACATGTTTCACTCGGATTAAGCCATATTTAACTTTCTAAATTGGCAGAATTGGTCCTTCAAGTTGGCAGATTCTTTGTTCTAAGTATAAGCACTTCATAACTTGACATCTTCAATCCTTTGACTTATATTTTGAACAATATTGACCCCTTGACTTGAAGTTGTGTAAAACCCGCATTAAAATACCATGAACAGTAAATACACGAAAATACATATAAATTAAAACTTTCCATTTATAATATATTACACGTGTCACGACATTAAATAACAAGTATTTACGTATATTATAAATGTGACATGAACACGATATTTAATTCACGACAATTAAACACGACACTACGCGAATATTTATTTAACTAGAAAAGCTATGGTTGTGCCTTGTGGGCTCTACGTGGCCGCGGCTAGGAGACAAGAAGAAAGGAGAAGGGCCTTTGGCCCATTAGCCCAAGACTAATCTATGTTTAATAAAACTTCTAGGGAATAACCATAAGTAAGTTTTATTAAATATTAAGAAACCCTAGTCCTCCTCTCCTCCTCTTGCCGCCGGTCAAACAAGAACACCAAGGTGGTGTTTGTTGATTTTGATCTTTAATTTTTGTGTGTACGTGTTCGTGTTTATTAACCATAATCATCTACGCATTCAGTAATCACCACAACCTTTTTCATTTTATTCTTTTTATTAAATTCATGCATACATGTTAATTAAATCTTAAAACAAGTATTAAAACATGTTATGGTTAACCAAGAATCAAGAATTTAGGGTTTTTTAGGGTTTGGTTTGGTTCGGCCGACACACAACCGAGAGAACAAGGCTCTCGGCTTGGCTTTTGCACCACCACCGAGACCACCAAGGTCTCGGATTGGCTTGGTTGGGTTGATCGCACATGAAGGGAACCCCGACTCGAAGTTGGGGTGTGTTTTGGCTTGGTTTGAGTGTCAACCTAGACCTATAGGGTCTCGGTGGGACTTAGTTTGCAACAGCTGGAACCCCGGCTTGAGCCGGGGTGTACTTTGGCTCGGGCAGTGGGTAGACGAGACACAAGCAGGGGGAACTATGGCCAGGCAGTGGCAACCGGCTAGCCGGGTAGCCACTGGTCGTGGGTTAGCTGCTGACTGTGTGGTGTCGGCTAGGCACTTCTGGGCTCGGGATTATTTTAGAACACGGGTTCGGGCTCAGGTGATTAATAAAATTAGTTTATTTTAGTTATTTGACAAGACTTAGGTTTTAAATATTAAAAGTAATATTTCATGATTTAACCTAAGTATTTAATTAGCCTAATGTAATTAAATTATGTTTTATTTAATTAAATTCATATAACTTATAGTTTATTAAATCAACCATGTTAATTATTTAATAAGCTATAACAATTAATCCATGACTTGTATTTTTACTAATAAGCTTAAATTTATATTTTGGACTTAATAATCAGCTTATTCTATTTTTGGAAACTTACTATTTTTGGAAACTTTCTGTTTTAGGAAACCAGCTATTTTTAGAAAGTCACTTAGTATTAAAATACAAGTATAGTAATACCTTAATACATGATTATCAAACAACAGAATATACGAATAACTACAGATAACACATTAAACAGTAAAACATGATAGAACATGAATAATAAGCTAAGAACACACAGAAGCAGTAAAATACACGTATCTCAGACAATTCATACACGTCCCTATTCTTTTTTAGTATTATCCATCAAGGGCGGAGTAAGTTCTTCAGCGTTTCCGATTAGCTTCTACTGGACAAGAGGTACGGATTTCTGGTCCTTCAGTAAGGACAATCTCTTCCATTATTAGGATTTCCCGTATGCAGCCAACTGTTTTCCCAGTAGTTACAGATTTAAATGCTTATGTTTTATTAGTTACCTTAGGCATATATATGCATGCCTATTTCACCAAGTTATGGAGGTACCATAACCATAACACTAGAGGCACCAGTGTTATGACTTCACCACGGCGGAGTGATAGCTCGTGGCTTCCCTTCAGTTTATTTGGCCTTTATTTATCTATTATGTTATCATGTGCGGCGTATGGGTGCATCCTAGTTATAGTTTCAGTCAGGATTTTCATGGTGAATGTGGTGTGTGCCTTGCATCCTTCACAAGGAGCTGATCCCTCCTACCCATACCATATTAATTAGAGGCATCCCCTCTAATTGCATGAAGAGGTCACCCCTCCAAGTATTCATGCATGTTGTTGACCTCATGACCTATATTAACTTTTGGTATATTAAACTAATATAGATTTTAATAAGTAAACATAAGCTATATTTTCAGAACTAAAACCAGTTAACATGTTATACGCCTAGGTTTTTCCCAGGACTTATTCATTTCCGCTACCATTCATGCTCTATATGCTCTTTATATGTTTTCATTATTCTGTCTTCATGTTATGCATATATTCGTTCACTGGCGTTATGCTCAACCGTTTTCCATTTCCATGTTCCCAAACGGCAGGTACCCAAGGTCGCAAGTAGGATCTCAAGAGTATGTGCATTCGGATGGAAGCTATCCTGCCTTCTTTATCTTATGCATTTATCCTACTTTCTCATACTTTATTTCTTTTGGATTGTTTAGCCCTTTTCTTTATAGTCCTTAGATTTGCTTGTGTTGAGTTACTTGGACTACCGATGTTTGTTCCGGTATTTCCTTTTATAGTCATGAATGTTTAGACATTTACCTTGCATGCTTTGATGACACGCCATAATTATCATGTGATATTCCATTTTACCAAATATGGTGTTACAATTATGGTATCAGAGCCGAGGTTTCGACCTGTAGCTCTGTAAAACATGATTGTTTCTTATGGGTAGTCACCAACGTCTTCCTAGAACTGATAGTTGGTTTTTTCATGCATTCATTTCATTTTCATTTCATGTATTCATTTCATGCATTCATCTCATTGTCGCAGGAATTTTGACTAACTAATGGTTGGTACAGGACTGGCCCTATTTAGTCGCATGTGCTTTTATCGAAACATTTTTTTGTGTGTTTAGTGGACCGACCCATAGGCGTCCACACTTGCCTTTTTATTTTATGAACCGACTCATAGGCGTTCACTCATGGACATATCATCATATTTAATTAACCATGCATTTAAAACTGTTTATGCATAACAAATTATTTCATGTTTTATACACTGTTCATGCATTTTTATATTCATGCCATATTTTTTCAGACTCATTATTTATGTTGCAATTTTGTTTTAAACTGCCAGATGGTGAACACACGCAATGCTCAAGAATTGGTTGCAGCTGTAAATGCAGCTTTGCAAGCCCTCCTTCCCCAACTTCGTAATGAAATCAGGGACGAAGTTCATGCTTAATTCCAGGCTCATGGAAATAAGTACGACCCTCATCCGCAGAACAACAACAATCCTCCACCTTCACCGCCTGTTACCCTTATGACTTGGTTGGAGCGATTCAACAAGCAGAGACCCCGTTCATTTGAGCAAACTAACAGCCCCTCTAAGGCTGAAGCTTGGATATCTCAAATTGAGAAGATATTTGATGCGATGGGTTGTGACGGTGTCTTCAAGGCAAGGCTGGCTTGCTACAAGTTTGAAGGTGATGTGCTGCAGTGGTGGAAATCAGTCAAGCAGTCCAACGGTGGTAATGATTGGGTTGCATTGTTGTTATGGGACCAGTTTAAGGAGCTCTTCCTTAATCATTACTTTCCACATGATGAACAAGAGAAACTCAAGAGGGATTATCATAATATCCGACAGGTTGCTGGGAGAACAGCAATGAATTCATGCAGAGGTTTCTTTGTTTGGCTGGATTTCTGGGCGCAGCAGCTGGTATTCTGAGGAGCAAGCTGAGAAGTTTCTATGGGCTCTTCGTACTTCGGTTGCCAACAGTTTAGTGTGTGCTACGTTCACTACCGTGGCACAGGTGGCCGATGCAGCCCGTAAGCTTAAGATGCTTTAGGAACGAGAGGAGTTTGGTGATGACCGATCAGTGAAGATGTATCTTCAATCACCAAATGTTAGTCATTTCATTTCTTTCAGTATTTTCATTTTTTATATCATCCTCCGTTCAACTTTACATTTCAGATAGAAGACTGATGACCGGAAACCTGTCACTCAGCAACATTCATCCAAGGGAAACAGTCAGTCCTATGACCGTTCTGCTTCAGATAGGCGTGGCGGTAATGATAATTACCGTAACAATGCCAACCACTCTAACAGCAGAAGGTCCCTACATTTACTTTCTTTCATGTTAAACTATCTTATGTTATGGTATTCTGACACTCCAGCAACTCATATTCAAGAGCAATGGCAATGGAAGGGATCAGGACCACAGAGGTTCGCAGCCTAACCGTTTTGCTTCATCTGGTAACTATTTAAACCTTCTATGTGATCATGCTTACGTTTCATGATCATGTCTCATGCACGTAATCCTGAAACAGGCTTTCAGCTAGCTAGGACGCCTGTTAGAGGGTTCACGCATCCTATTTGCCCTACTTGTTCGCGCAGACATTCTGGTGTTTGTCGCCAAGGTACTGGTGGTTGTTTCAAATGTGGCTAGCAAGGCCATCAACAGAAGGATTGTCGCCAGGGTGAGATAGAAGGCACCTCTGGACATGCTGACTCCAAGCCACCTCCTACTTCTGGCCACGTGTTCACTACTACCAAGGAGTAGGCGAACAAGACTTCAGGTACCATCACTGGAAATCTCTTTATGAATGGTTAGGCAGCATGTGTTTTGTTTGATACTGGAGTGACTCATTCAATCATATCCACTGCTTTCGCTACACGTGTTAGGATTTCCCATATGCCATTAGAAAATGCCATAAGCATTTCCACGCCACTTAGAGACTCTGTGCGAATCACCCAGGTGTACAGAGATCTTCCCTTTGAATTTGATGATAGAATTCGCAGAGTTGACGCACTTCCATTTGACATGTGCGATTTTGACATGATATTGGGCATAGACAGGTTATCCAAACACCAGGCTACGATATACTGCCACACTTATCGGGTTATTTTTGGTGATGTCAAATCTCTATAGTACATACACCATGGTTTTCTGCCAGGGAGGCCTATATAAATTATTTCATCCATGCAGGCGCGTACATTACTATCACACGGCTGTCAGGGCTTCATAGCCAACATTCATGACATTGCTGTTAAGTCTCCATCAATTCAAGATCAGCCTATTGTGTCAGAATTTCCTGATGTATTTCCTGATAAACTTCCGGGCATACCACCTGTTCGTGAAGTCGAGTTTGGAATTGAGCTTATTCCAGGAGCAGAACCAATTTCCAAGGCTCCTTACCGCATGACTCCCATTGAGCTTAAGGAGTTAAAAGATCAGCTACAGGAACTTCTGGAGCGAGGTTTCATCCGTCCTAGTGCATCGCCATGGGGTGCACCGATGTTATTTGTGAAGAAGAAAGACGGCAGCATGCGTTTATGTATAGACTATCGTGAGCTGAACAAGATCACGATCAGGAACCGTTATCCCTTGTCGCGTATTGATGACCTATTCGATCAACTTCAGGGCGCCAAGTATTTCTCAAAGATCGATCTGAGGTCCGGCTACCATTAGTTATGGGTTAAAGAGCAGGATATTTCTAAGACTGCTTTCCGTACACGTTATGGGCACTACAAGTTCGTAGTCATGCCATTCAGACTCACCAATGCTTCAGCAGTCTTCATGGACCTAATGAACCGTGTCTTCCATGAGTTTCTGGACAAGTTTGTTATCGTTTTCATTGATGATATCCTGATTTTCTCCAAATCCAAGGAGGAACATGAAGAACACCTTCGTACAGTTTTGCAAATTCTTCGTCAAAAGCAGTTGTATGCCAAGTTCTCCAAGTGTGAGTTCTAGTTAAGTAAGGTGGCATTTCTAGGCCATATTGTATCTACAGAAGGGATAACCATGGATCCTGCGAAGGTTGAATCCATCACTAAATGGCCGAGACCTACATCTGTAACACGAAGCTTTAGCCTAGTAAGGAAATTATTGTTGTTCCAGTCTCTTCGAATTGAAAAATGGATTCATGTGCGACTCAGCTGTCTTTGGTGGAAACAAATGTTTTGTCGTTGTAGTAAAATTAAAGGTGCAAAAACTATTAAAATAAATGGCGGGTAAAATAAATCTAAATCTAACCCTAATTTAAAATAATTGACAAGAAATTAAAGCGTGACGAAAAATTAAATCGCACTTAAAGTAAATAATGCAAACTTAAAACTATCCTAAAGGCAAACTTAAAACGCAACTAAAACTTAAACTAAGGCAAGGTTTAAAATAAATCTAAGGCAAGTGAACTTAAAGTGCGACTAATTAAAAAGGAGGGAAAAGTAAAGCTTAAGAATTTAAAAACATAAACATGAAATAAACTAAAAACAACTCATTCGGAATAAACCTTCGTTCGGAATAATTACTCGTTCGGAATGTCACCTTCGTTCGGAATAATTCTTCTTCACTCGGAATATTTACCAAAACCCTTGATTCGGAATAATTGTTATTCTGAATGAACACCTTGATCCGGAATATTAGATGTTCTGAATGAACAACCTTGATTCTGAATACCAGCTTGGTTCGGAATAAATTTCAAACCTTCATTCGGAAAATTCACAAATAAGCCTTCATCCAATATTTGGTATTCCGAATGAACAGCCTTGATTCGGAATGATGTCTTGATTCGGAATATTTCACAACAACTCCTTTATCCGGAATGTTCCGAATGAACACCTTGATTCGGAATACTGATTATTCCGAATGAACGACCTTGATCCGGAATATGTCACTCATCCGGAATAAGTCCTTTATTCGGAATAACTTTGCTGATTCGGAATACCACACTGGTTCGGAATATCCTCAACATAACCTTGATTCGGAATATTTATCTGAACCCTTGATTCGGAATAATCAACAAACAGCCTTCATCCAGAATAATTGTGCTTGGTTCGGAATAACCTAGAAAACAAACAGACAGCGAAGAACACGGGACAAAAAAGAAACGAATCTAGACAATAACTAATCAAAATCAACCAAAAGATTAAATCAAACTAATCACTAATGATCAACTAACAAATACTAATCAATCCAAATTAATAACACTAACAATAATAATTAAAATAATCAAAACCCACTTAATCAATTTAATAAAAATTAAAGAACATGAACATAAACATAAAGATTAAAGACTAATCAACACAAGAAAGGAAGATAAGAGATTAACAAATAAGATAAAGATTCAATAACAATAAAAGAAAACTTACTTGAAATTAAAGGAATTTAAGGTGCAAGACAATTAAGTAAATGACATGTAATTAAAGTGCAAGGAAATGAAAATGGAAGAACTAATTGTCACTATTAGCCAACAAGAAAAAATGAAAGCCTAAGGATCCTATTTATAGTGGATTAGGGAGGTGCTTAGTGGAAGCTTCCTCCCCTCTTTCTTCTTTCTTTAATTATCATTAAGTCCTTGTCTTCTTAATTCTTCGACTTTTGTCTCGGGATTAATAACTCGTCTTGTAATTTCTTCAATAAATTAGACTTGAGTTCTTCGGCTTTTAGTAAATTTCCGTCTTTTGACCTTTTCTTTGCTAAATCTTCAGAATTGGTCTTGGACTTCCATTCTTTTTGCACTCTTGATTTCTTGACTTCGTATTTTGTCTTTTTCTTCGATAAAAGCCCGTGAATGCCCATGTTTTCTCCCCTTTTCACATTTTCGTCCTAAATCACAACAAGAACACAAACCACGCATAATTCCGATATTCACGACAAAAAATACACGTTTTGGCTTGGTTATTATTGTAGTTAAGTGGTAAAAAGGATGGGTGTTTACACACCTATCAAATCCCCTACACTTGACCATTGCAATGTCCTCATGCAATGCATTAGTTACAAAGCACGTTTTACATTTTCCATCATAATCAATCCATATTGGCCTTTATTAAAGAGATAGAAAATAACAAAACAAGTAAAGAAATCAAAAACATACCTTAGGGTTTTGGAAATGTCATGAATGATCATCATCCTCAAGTTGTCACATTCTCCAAACCAAGCTTAAAAACGAGATCATTGTTATTATAAGGTAGCAAACTAACACGAACTCATGAGGGCCAATTATTTACTTAGACTCCCTTATTCCTAGGTGTATCTCTTATATTTTATTGATGTCTTGAATGATCACGAGGATGCATTGTTGACTTATTTCGATAGTTATTTAGGCTGAAAATAAAGTGGGACGATTTAATTAATAGTTAGCTAAAGGACAAAATCTTTTAAAACTGCTTCTCGGGACCTCAAAAAGTTCATATCTTGGCATAACTCGCTTCGCGATTTGAGACCTTTCTCGGACAGATATTTGGCAGCGACTTCATACTTCAAATCTTGAGAGACGTTCATGAAATAATGGTCTTCTCTTCATAATAGGAATTTCTTCACTTGAAGTTTTGAGAGATTCTTCATATTTGGACCACGACTTCTTCATTTTTCTCCAATCTTTATTTGGGATTTTGATATACAACGATCCGCCTCCTATTGGACTTGGATCTATTTATCCTCATACCTTGTTAGGTCCTTTTTGGATAGACTTCTCCGTGATCTTAATGGGAGTATTTGCTTTTCGTCGTGTGTCTCGATCCTTCATATTGATCTTTGATAAATGATTCTTCACATCACTTTGGATTTTTAGCAACAAAATTTAGCCCTCATGCCTTGTTAGGACCTTTTTGGACTCGCCAATCTTCGTATCCCGCTTCAATAAGTTATGCCTTGGCTATAAACTCTAATCCATACCGAGCAACTTTTAAACGATCTTGGGCTAGAAGCTAAGTAACTTTTCAAATCGTACAACCTTATTTATTGCAGATAAATTTATTAGCAAGCGATGGGAGAATAGGCTTATAATCAACTCACATAAATTCACGAAAGAATACCAAACTTATAATTGACTCTATCATCTCTCGTTCTCCACAGTTTAAAATCTCAAGGAATGAGACTCGTGGATGCTTAGCCTATTAAATCAAAGTTTTGGGTTTTCGAGTCATCTATAGGATCTTGCAAATTCTTAGACTTTTTCAAGTTTAGAAATCGAATTTTAAAGTTCCCTTGATAAACGACTCTCTAGGATCAATTATAGGAACTTGCGAAAAGTTCTTGTTCTTAACCCGTGAGAGTTAAGACTTTCACGTTTTATAGCTCCCTATATAAAAGCCTAGCAAAACTTGACTTAAACACGTTAAGGATACTAGCTAGAGTAAACTTAGATAAGTAAACTCGGGTTGAGTCAAAAGATTCACAACGTTTGAAAATTAAAACCACTTTATTCAAAATTTATTCTAGTAAAGAAAGAAAATAACTATACAAAGGTAAAACTAATAGGCCAAAATAGATCAAAAATTTTGAAAAATGTCGAAAAATTGATTTTCCGGTTAAAATGAGGACAAATACAAGGAAAAGACCACTTAACTTCGATAGAAGTCCCCCTACACTTGATATAAACATTGTCCTCAGTGTTTAAGCATGTGGGAGTAAACTCCCCTACACTTAGGACATTGTGCACTTTGTTTAAATCTCGCTAAGGAAAAGACAACTAACGAGATTCCTATTTTAATATTGGAAAATATAAAATAGTGAATCGAAAAGAGTTTAGGATAGAACCGGGAAGACGGCAACACGGAATCACGGGTTGATGAGACTGCTTTTATACATAGTCTCATCTTCCAAATAGGGCTTAAAATGCATTAAATATCATCAAAATACCCATATATATGCTTGTGTTTGTTACTTTTGTATTTTAGGTACGAATATTGAGAAAATGACAAAAGATCACAAGGATCATTCAAAAACGAACACGGGAAACGAAGCCGCACAATGAACCAAGCCCTAAGGAAGACTTTCCCAAGATCAACCCTTGAAGATTTGAAGAATTGTGAAGAAGGGTCCTCCAATATGGAAGAATTGACACTTTATACCCTTGTATCCTCATAACTACAAGTTTGGTCCCTAAAGTTTGTCAAAATTACAAAAAGGGCCCTCCACTTTGAAGATTTGGCAAGTTTAGCCCCTCAACAAAGCTAAATTGTCAACCAATGTCATCCACAAAGTCAAACATATCATGAAGTCCTTCAAAGTACAAGAAATTACAAGTTTGGTCCTTTGAAAATTCCAAAGTTACAAAAAGGACCCTCAACTTTCAACATTTGGCAAAAATGGTCCCTCATCAAACATGACTTGGCAATTTCAGTCCTCCAAAATGCTCATTATACAAGTCAAGACCATTATCCATCATCAAAATGCCAAATCAGCCCTTTAAGAATTCAAAAATGGCAAGAAATACCCCTGAATTCACTTTGTAAAAGTTTTTGGGCCAAAAGTGCAAAAGCGCAAAAGTTGATAAGGCTAGTTTGGGCGTTGATAGCTTTTATAACTGAAAAGACAAGAAGAAAGGAAATAAGGGACAAATATTGGCCAGACACCAAACTTACCTTAACCACTCAAAACCTGCCACCTCACCCCAATCACCACTTCCTCCAATCACAACCCACCATTTCTCCACATCACCCTCCACTCACCAGATTAATATTAATTAATCTTGGCGCCTAAACACTTATTTAAAACTTAATCACCCCTTAAATGGATCAAAACCTTGTTCATCAGACTCAAGAACACAATTAGGGATTTTTGATTTAGCAAAAATTAAACCCCTAAATTTTCCAGATTAATGATTAATGATCATGTTAACATAACCCAACCTTAAACTTGGTCATCACATCATTCACGTGTCCACATGGGACCTCCCCTGCTACACTTTTGAGGAAGAAGACAAGGAGGGCAAGCCATCCAACGTCCCACATTTGTGCTTACTTTCTAAGCATCATATCAGCCCTTTGATCACATTTTCATGCTAGCTATCACCACAATTAGCCAAGAGCTCTTCACAAGATTCCAAGATTTTCAAAAAGCTACAAGGGAAAAATTGGGACTTCAGTGGTTAGGGTTTACACGTTTTTTAGCTTTGTAGAACTTGTAAGGCTCTATATAAAGCCATTTAGGTCATTACATTCCAGTTTGCTTTTGATTTTTCCCTTGTTCAACTTCTGTAAATCCCATTTCAGTTTTAGTGAAATTGTGTTTGAAGCATTGAAGAAAAGTCATTGGCCAATCTTTGTTACTGCTTATTATTGTTAAATGATCGTTAGTTTAGAAGTTAAAAACCTGTTTTCACTTGGAGGTCGCAAAAGTTTACAATTTTCCCCATTCTTGATATTTTGCTAAGTACTTGTTCCAATCTTGGAATTCTTGGGTTATAGGGCTGATCATAGCATCCTAACTGAGTTAGTTAAGGTGTTGTGAGGCTTATAACTTGGGGATAATCAAGTGTGGGGTAACAAGGTTGCATCAATCAAGATTTTTCAAGTTTCTAATTTTATACTCTTGTGCTTTAACCTTGTTCAGTCTTAGCAGGCTTTGTTGTGGAAGCTTGTGCTTGTTCTTGCTAGCACATAAGCTCAAAATTCGTGGGTGTGGATGTACATCCATGAGGTTTGCATACTCAATCCTAAAATCTGCTTAAATTCATGATTTTTGGTGATATTTGTATGTGACTTGTGATCTTGTGAATTTTGTGGCTTGTTCTTGCTTGAATATGTTAATCTTACCTGTTTTAGTGTTAATTGATGCTTGGGTAGTCTTGAATCTCACTTTTACTTTGAAAAATTTGATTTGGAAAAGATAAAGGGGTGTTTGGGTCTATCTGTTTGTGCTTGCAACTTGTTATTGTGTTGTTGGTTTGTGTTGTTTATGCTTTGTATTTGATAAATACCTTGTTGAGAGTGTTTTGCTGCAAGTTTTTGGGTTTGAAACTTCAAATCAAACAATCTGCTATAACTTGGTGAATTTGACTGTTTTTGACCTAAGATTTTGGTGAAATCTAGTATTTGTGCATGCTTAGGGTTGAAAGTTGTTAGAACATCATTATTATAACTTATTTGATTGATATTGAGTGTTGAATCTGGCTTATTGGTCAAATACATCAGCAAAGTAGAAAACTGCATGTGTTAGTGTTCATCAGTAACTTTCATTTGCTTGAATCTTGCTTAATTCCTTGAACAATTGCATGAAACCTATTTAGACTTGCTTATTGGAGTTTATAATAGCTTGTGTATGCATTTGGTTGAATTTGGCTGGCTGATTTGTGCTAAAACTGCTCATAAGTGCTTAACTGCTTATTGTTCATGTCTGTGCAATGTCTTGTGATTAATTGATTAAACTGTATCAATTGGGTGTTAGTGATTGTGTTATTTTGATTGTATTTGACTCCTTTTGATCCAAAGATCATTTGGGTGCCTTTGTGTAATCTGAATCTCCAAAAAAGTCACTAAAGACAAAAAGTCAAACAAGTCAAGCAGTGGAAAAAGTTTCCACTGCTCAACATCCAAAACTAGCCCCTGCTAGTGCAATTTTGTCATCAGCTTATCAATAAGCTATTCTAGCTTATCCAGACTTGCAACAACTTATTTTTTGTGATAGGTCTTCCTTATTTGACCCATTTAAGTAGATTGGAGCTTATTGGACTTTGACTTTGACTTTTTACTAGAAAACCAACTTATTTGACTTTTACATAAGTGCTTATTTGGTTTTTCCAGCTTATTGAGTCAGCTTATTTGAAAACTCTTTGTTGATTTTGCTTAATTAAGTCATTTCAAAGCTTTTGGAACTTGAATCAGCACTTGGGGTGGCCTAGAACTCAAAAACGACTATTTTGTCGTTTTGTGTAGATTGCTTATTGCATTTTCAGGCTTATTCCTTGGGCTTATTTCAAATTTCTTTTTGCAGAAGTCTTTGTTAGGTCAAAAGAAGCTTGTGTGTCAAATTTTAGCTTATGGCATTGGCTTATAGCTTAATGGGCCAAAAAGCCCATTAAGAATAAGCTGCTTGTTATAAGCTAGCTTATTTCACATTTTCAGCTTTTGGGCCTTTGGAAAAAGTTGTTTAAAATCAAATTCTGAGTCAACCTGTGCTTTTTGGGCTTATTTTGAACACTTTTTGTTATTGGGTCCAATTTTGGCCCAATAAGCTACTGTTTTGGGTTTAGCCCATTTTCTAGGCCCAATAGAGGTATTTAGGTAATTTCACTTTCATTTCTGAGTTACTTAGGTTAAATTAAGCTAGTTTGCAAGTTTTTAGAATTTTTTATGATTTTTGGATTTTTAATATTATTTTATTATTATTTTATTATTAAAAATTAAAAGTCTGATTTTCTAAGTTTTTATATTTTTCCTAGGTTCTAAACACTTAATTAGGAATTTTGCAACTTTCTAAATATTTTCTAGGTCTTTTAATTATTTTCTAGAATTAATTTAAGTTTGAATTGATTTCAGGAGTTTTTAATTGTTTAAAAATAGTTTTTAGTGATTTTGAAATTTTGAAAAATACTTTTTAGCTTAATTAGAGTATTTTTGAGGTTTACAAACTTTAAAATCTTATTTAGGGATTTTTAATAATTAATTTTGATTTTTAGGGCTTTAATTAGCATTAAAAAGTCATTATCTAATTAATTAAAATGTTTGGGCAAGTTTGGATTTTTTGTAAGCTCTTAGAATATTATTGTGGATTTTTGGTAATTTTTAGAAATTTTTAGGGTAAAATTTTAATTTTAGCACTTTTTACTGTTTTACGTGTACACCTTTTTAGACTTAGTTTAATCCGTCTTCGTAACCGTCATTCTCTTCTAATCTCATTTCTATTTTTCTTTCTCAAAAATATAATCACAAATCTAATCCAAATCATTACACACATAACACACTAGCCTCCTTGGGAAACGAACTTGAACTTATTTGGTCATTAGTGCTTGGTTTTCCTAAACCGACACTTAATACTTGCCACTTTTGCTCTCTTTTCTTAAAGAGTAGTAAAACGACTACATCATTTTGGCGCCGCTGCCGGGGAGGCGTGTTGTGTTTTGATTGGAATTGTTGTTTTTATATACTAACCATAATTAGTATTTGTATTAGTAGCACTCTACTAATACGTATTATCGGTTTTCGGTTTTTGTGTGAATACTATTACTATAGTGTATACGTAGAACAATAAATTCACAAGTACTCCAAATACGTGAGAAATCACAACCTTGACTTGGGAGGTCATTACCCAATCATTGTATTCGAATCTCAAACCAAAGAAAAAGGCAAAAATAGATAAATACTTTCGTGAAGCTCGATCTTGAAAAATACAAACTATAAGGTGGGTATAAGGCGGATATTATAAAATATATCCTAAGGAAAAAGGCTCTTAAGTGCTTCGCGCCGCCTCGTTTCCCCGCTTGCTTGTGAGTATTTGATTTTGAGAGCTAATCGAGGGTTTTGCCACCCAAAGTATTACTAAGTATCATATATATTTTCTTGGTTTCCATTGATTAAACCCTCTTGAACGTTTTGGTGTTCCACCAACGTTCTAAAGTCATCGAAGGCGTTCACTTCACGTGATCGTTTTCATTCCTTGAGGCTTCTTTAATCAAGAGATTTGATTAAGGAGGAGATTTGTAGATTTGTGTCTACTTAATACATTCACCAAATTCCAGAAAGGTTAATACAATCAAAAAACACAAAAAATTGAAAAATACAAAACACTAAAAAGAATCTTCTTTGCTCGTCCCCTCGTTGTACGTGACGTTTATGCTAACTCGTAATCAAGCAAGACGTGCACGTAAACGAAAGAACAAAACTCCCACTCCAAACAACTCTAGTGAGGAGTCTCCTATTGACGAACCCATTGTAAGAGAAGCACCAACCATGGCGAATCGAACTATGATGGAGTTACTTCAAGCACCCACCGAGGGTTATGGAGAGGCTATTGTGATTCCCGCTATCCTTGCGGAGAATTTTGAGGTGAAAACGGGTTTGTTGTCGATGATCCAAAACAACAAATTCCGTGGTGATGAGAAGGACAATCCACACAACCATATCCGCCAATTCAATCGTCTTACCGCCACTTGCAAGTTTAAGGATGTCTCGAATGACTCGATTAAGATGATGCTTTTTCCGTATTCCTTAGCGGGGCCCGCTAAAATTTGGTTAGAGAAAGAGCCACCCAATTCTATATTGACGTGGAAGGATCTCGTGTCTAAGTTTATGAACCAATTTTTTCCGCCCTCTAAGACTACTGATTGTGTCGTTTTCGTACACCCGAAGGTTATCGTAGTTCCAGGCGAAGTGTGAATGGAAACCCGTGTTTATGTCTCAAGTTTGATGCTTGAATAAAAGGGGGGTTTTGAGTTTTATATTTAAATCTACTAATTTTAACGACTAAATATTAAAAGATAATGAAAGCGACAATTATACTACGAATATTAAGCTAAAAATATCTAAAAGTAAAGCTAACAATAATAACGATGCTACACTAATAGCTAAAAGGAAAGGAATCATAATTAACCTACGGGAACAAGCAAACGGCTTTTAAGCATAAAAATGACATTAAAGTATTTCTAAAAGAATAAGAGTGAAAGAGAGTAGATACCGAAACAAAACCAAGAATCGAAAATATTGTAGAAGAAATGTCGAGATCAAAAGGCATCAAACGGTTAACGATAATAACGCTAAACGACATATTAAAATTTTAGAACAACTAATTTGGAAAATAAATTTTATAAACTAATCTAAACACCAATCATAAAACTATTTTTAATATAAAACGTAACTTAATTATCACTAAATGAGAATTATAGTTAACTAATAAATGCAATAAGTCTATAAAAAAAATGATAATCAATACTAATCTAGTAGTAAAACTGAAGAAAAATGAAGGAGTAATCGTTGGTTCTAATCTACCCACATGCTACCTTCATATCCGAATACAAAACAATCATCGATATTAAACTACCAGAAACTATATATCATCATCATACTAAACCGAATCAAAAACTAGCTTCACTCATATATCAAATATGTAGGAGACAAGTATTTAAAATTTCTTAAAAAAAAACAAATCTGAATCTAATAAAAAATATTGAAAGCTGCGTTTCTTTTCTTTTTTTCCTACTTGACGAAAAGATAATTAAAAAAAATGAGCTGCCCTTTTCTTTTGTACGCAGCCCCCACACCCCCAAAAAAAAATTCAGTTGCTGCCTTTGATTTTTTTTCTATAAATATCTATTCTTAAAGAAAAACAATGGAAATTAAATGAATGAAATCTGCCAGTATTATCTAAACAAATAGGGAAAGTAAAAAGAAAATAACAAAACAAGAAAAGCTGCATCTATCTATTCCTAATACAGATCAAGAAATAAAAAAAACTGCGCATTCTATTGAAACATAATAGGTAAAAGGGGAAAAAAAGATACTGATCTTATCTATATCTGCTAAACAATAAAGAGAGCAAAAAATAAAAAAATGAAATCTATCTTATCTATTAAAACGCAGGAAATGGAAGTAAGTGAGGGTTGGGATCTTGTCTGCGTCTATATTAAGCTACATCTATCAATTCCTAGATAAATGAATACTATGGAAAGAAATCAACAGCTGCGTTTTATCCTCATAAAAGAAACAGTAATTGAAAATAATAACAAGTGTGGATTCTAAACAAATCTATCTATATGTTTTCTAAAAAAAAAAAAAAAAAAACGCTGCAGTATATATCAAATGGAAAAGTCAGTCTGCGTCTTATATAAGCCATTCCCTGGTCTTCTTCTTTTCCATTTGTTGGGCCTGATGTGGGCTTTTAAAACCCAAACAGTGTGTGAATAGTTGCTGGGCTGATTAACTTCTAAATGGGCTGCAGCTTGAGTGTATCATGTATTAATGGGTCGGTCCGACCCATATAAATGGTGTCGGGCTGGCCCACTAAAATATAAAGGCGCCATCGGACTCGATTTCTCGTGCTCTTTCCATTTCTCGTGCTCGTTTTTGGTCTTTTTCTTCGTTTTTGCTCCTTTTCTTTAATATTCGTACCTACAATAATAAATAACACATATAAATGATAAATGCACTAAAAATACACGTTTTGCTATTTATTATGCCAAAAACGAAGGGATATTAACACTAAAAACTTGAATAATTACATGTCTAACACACCCCTACACTTAAGACGTTGCTTGCCCCCAAGCAACTATTATCACAAACGTTAAATAAATAAATAAAAAAGTTCTAAAACCACTTTATTGGAAATTACTTTAAAAATAAAAATTCATAGTGACCCGCCATGCTTGACTTATTATTCAAGGTATAAGGATCATAGAACGGGAAACACGCAAACTGGGTGTCTCCAGGGAATAAATATCGTCATCCTCTTTTTATTACTTCTAACTAAGCTAAGATTCCTTGTGCAAACGTTTTGGTAAAATGCTAACACTACTTATACTAATAACCTATGTAAAATATACCTTTTCACTCCTATAATTATAAAAGACTAGGCAAGTGTGTTTATTTTCAAATTTTTGATCGTTCAAATCGACATTTGTTATGGTTGCTAATCATCTAAGTAGAATATTAAACTCACCGAAAATGACGAGATTTAAGATTCAAAAATGGCCTTTCCCATGTAGCGGCTTTCTTCTCGGGACGTCCCAACCTCATTGGTTAAGTGCCCGGGCTTTTGACACCCCACGGAGAATAGTACCGGGATCGGCGGGATTTTGAAATCAAAGATCTTGAAATCACCGCTAAGCTAATAAAACACACTTAGATGAAAAACAACGACGGTAATTAGAGAATGAAGATTCAAAGGAGAGATCACTCCATGTAGCGACTTTCTTCTCAGCTTGTCCTTTAGCAAAGCTTAGGAGGCTAGGTTTTACACCCTCGAGAATAGTATCGGAGCTCACGGGACCTTCGACTTCTCCATTCTCAATTACCGTCTAAACTCTTATACAAAATTGACGAATTCTAGTTCAACTTCGGATTTAAATTTAAGAAAAAGCAAGTTTCTCACAATTATAATTGAAGCAACAAAAACATAAAACTCTTATTCATATTTTTTTTTCTTATTCTTTTTTTTCAAATATATATTTTTTTTTCTCTTTTTTTTCTATTCTTCTTTTTTTTCAAATTTTTTTTTTCAACATATATCTTCACGCAACATTATTTCAAATTTAAGAAAGTATGCTTTCACTCAAATTTAAATAAAAAGTTGAACTAGGACTCTATATCAAAATTGCATAAGAATTTATTTTTTTACATAACAACACAATTTTTAACGTTCAAAGGCTTGAAAAAAAAAACACACTTATTTAATCTAGTTATAATCTAGGAGGAAAAGCCATAGGTTACTCATATAAGCTCTAAAGAGAACCAACTACTCCACGTTTAGCATTTTTATTTGCACAATTCCTAAAAGCTTAGTCTAAAAGTTAAGGGAGCAGCCAGATCAACACTCAGGCAGAGTCAGGATCCCCTTTGTTCTAGCCTACGGGACAAGTCAATCACGCACGGTCAAAAACGTTTTATTATTTTTAATAAAATAAAATAAAAACAAACAGAAATTTGATCAAAACAGGATGCAAGAGGGCAAACAAGTAGGCAAGAATATGATCCATGTGATATAAACCCCCCTACACTTAGAACCGAACATTGGCCTCAATGTTCAAAAGTGATAAGGTGCTACCCCTACACTTAAGAACACAAAAGGCTAATGCTAGAATTCCAAGTGTAAGAAGGAGAACAAAATTAAATATGTATGGATAAAGATGAGAACTGAGTACTCCCTTGATATAGACATGAAGATCGATCGGAGACTGAATGAAGAAGATGATGGAAAACAGCAACATCAACCCTCTGAAAGTCTTCTCGATCCAAGGGAACCTGCACACAAAAACAAAGACCAACAAGCACACATGGAGAGAAGCACACGCCCCTACACTTATGTTAGAAAATAAATAAAAAGGATAGATCATCGGGTTGCCTCCCGAGAAGCGCTTGTTTTTGTTAACCAAGTCACGAGCCTGACTCGACCCCGAATTAAATGGTCCATGGGGAAGCAAGAGAATCACCACTGGCTCAAAACAGATATGCCAGGGTCAAAGATCTTATCCTCATTACCGGATGAGAATAAAGAAGAAGAATCCACAGTATAAGTGAAGAAAAGCAGAAGGATTCTTATAACATACGAGAAATAGGTATAAAGGCGATCCTTAAGAATACTCGTCTTCGCCAAGGGCGGGAGGGTGGGAGAAAAAGATATCAAAGTGTCACCCGAGGACACTTTATAGAAATTCAAAGCAAGAGTTGATGGGATAACCGGTAAAACATCACAAGAAATAGCAACATCAACGTCTCCTCCGGGATCAAAACACTCATCCTCATTTCCCGGTATGAAATGAGGAGAGTAAAAGCGATACATCACCTGCTTGGGTGTGCACGCGGTAGGACGGGGTGGCAACATAGTATGAGAAATATCAGAAGACATATCTACCACCCGCGTCACCTCTCCAGACCGAATCAAACGTAAGGTAGGGTCAAATCTCTCCACCTCCTCTACGATGGTAGGTGGCATGGCTAACAAAGAATGCTCATCAATAGCAAGAGAGTCGGAGCTATCAATGTCCTCAATCCCCTCTTCAAAGAGAGGATTCACCTCACTAGAGATGTAGGCGTCATCAAAATCAAATAAAGGGTTCGAATAAATCTTGAAAGTTTCCTTTTAAACTTCTTCATCGGATAGTGACTCGTCATCACTAGAAGTAAAATCATCATCGAGATCAAAAAGGGGATTAGAGAAAGCCAAAGAATCGTCTCCCAAGATGTCGGTGGGAGGTAATGAATCATCACTAGAAAGAGATTCACACTCATCGTCACTATCGGAAGCAACCGTAGGCTCACTTTGGATTGGAATAAGAGTTACGTCATAAGGAATAGTGATAAGACCCTCATCCCCCATGATGAGAGAGGCATCGGTCTCCGTAGTGGAAGAATCAAGAATAGGAGTGGTAGTCTCACATGATGGATTGAGATGATAAATATTATCCTCGTCATCATCATAGAAAAAAGAACGAACAAGAGGCGGAGTATAATCACTAAGATTAGATACTTGCTCTTGTCGTTGTCGTTGTTTCTCCTCCAATGTCTCGGTCAGTCGAATTAAGCCGTCATGAAGTTTCAACAGAAGGGCTTTTCTTTCGTCATTCAAAGCATTGATTTGTTGAATTCTCTGAGAGGATTGATGATTGAGGGTGGGATGTGGGGGTTCAAAATTTTGAAAACCGGAATTATAGCACGGATGTGGCTCATAATTCATCTGTTGACAATAAGAAGTATCGTGAGGGCCCCCACAATGATTGCAACACGGGTATTGAGAAAAACCTGGTGCATGTTGCGGATAGGGATTGTCATAGACGGGAGGGGGTGAGAAAGTATTGTAAGAAGAGAAGTACGAATTTGTTGAATTGCAAAATGGACAAAATCCCAAATTGTGTATTGTCGATATCAAAACCGCACCGCTCACAAGTACACCATTGACATGTTTGAAAACCATGCCATGGTCTCCCACACCGAACGCAAGACGAATCCATGAAGAATTATAAATAAGAGGGTAGAGAAAAGAATTAAACACAATAGAGGATAAAGAAGAATATTTTTGGTGTAATACTTTAGGAAAAGTATTACTTTTGGATTTTTTTAAATTTTTTTCGGTGCAAATCTTAGGAAAGAATTTGCTTTTGTGATTTTTTAATTTTTTTTTGTATTTTTAAGTTTTTGATTTTTTGTATTTTTGATTTTGTTTGCAAGAAAATTAACGTTCAAGAAGAACGGATCCCAAAATCCAAACGTCTTCACGAAAAATCGTCAATCGTACGAGCGAAGCGGCAGCGGCGCCATTTGATAAAGAGATTTTGTATACCCTTTTTTTATTTCTATTATCGTTCCTCGATTCGACTCGAATTTGATTGCCAATTAACGTTAGACTTAATTTTGTTTTTGGTGAAAAGTATTTTTGAAATTTTAAAACTAATATAAAAAACTATTTAATAATAGAGCTATTTAATCTAATAAAATCTGTTTTGAAACTAATTTAAAGAAAATCTAATTTTAATTAAAATGTAAACTAATGAAAAACTTAATTTTATTAAACTTTAAATAAAAACTATTTAAATCTAATTTTAATAAGACTAGATAAAAACGTTTAATTAAAATCTATTTTTAAACAAAACTATATAAATTGAAAACTAAATTTAAAACCAAAGTTTAAATAAGAATTTAAAATCTACTTTTAATTTATAAAAATTATTTTAAAATTATAAAAGAATTAAAAACTAAAAAATATACATATTTTTTATTTATTATCTTTTTATATTTGTAAAACTGAATTTAAAAAAAACTGATTTAAAACTTTTTAATTAAAATTAAAATAAAACTTAACTATTGAATTAAACTAAATTAAAGAAATCTGCCAATATGAATTACCCTATATTAATTTGATACTGAAATAAAAAACACAAGAAGAGACTTAACATAGTTGGTTGGGGCGTTTGGTTTCTAGACCGAAGGTCTGGGGGTCGAATCCCCACCAGGACCAATTTTTAGCTATATATTTTATTTTACTATTGAACTTTTATTTAGATAAAATGTAACAGCAAGTGTCCCTATAAGTACACAAAAGCTGATAACTAATAAGCACAATAAGCAGTAAAACAACTCAATTAAGCAAAACTAAAGAACCACATAAGATGATAAGTTATAACTCAATAAGCTAATGCAGAATTCACAGGCAAGCAAATAAGTTAAAAGCAAAGACAAAAAGAACAATGAAAACAGATTAACCAAATAAGCCTAATCAAACTCACAAAAGCTGAAAAGCAAGCTAAGCTAATAAGCTGATATGACAAAACAGATAAGCAAACTTACAAAAGGTAAATGCATCTATCAATAACTATAATTCATTAAGCAGATTCAACACGAACTGACACTTAAGCTAAAAATAACAAGACGAGCTAAGACAGATCTAAACAGATAATCTAAATAAGCAAACTGGCTAAACCAAAAAGCAACATTGAAATAACTAATAAGCATAAGGCAAATAAGCAAAAATAAGCAGATTTAAACACCCTAACACAAACCACAGTAAACCAAAGCAGATTTATACTAAGACGAAATAAATACCAAATTGATTCAGACAAACACCAAACAAAAACAAGAGCCGATTAACAAAACTGAATAAAAGCCGATTAATAATCAAACAACAAATAATCTAAAACTTAAACTAACTAGAAAATTAAAAAGAGACTTGAAACCTTTTTGGAGAAACCTTTGAGTCGAAGATTGGCGCTGAGCCATCTTATTGATCTAAACCGAACACCACCTTGAACATCAACAGCTTCGAACCAAATAATAAGCCTCTCGAACATCATCTTCGAACATTTTTTTTATTTCTTTTTTTTATATAATAACGAGAACAGTAACAGTATGAAATTAAAACTCAGATTAAAACAAATTGAAACCAAACAAAGACAGGAATTATAATAGCGACGCAAATTAACTAAAATTACTTTTTCATTAATTATCAAAAATTACAAAAGCTGGAAATTAAAAAATTACAATAACCTATTCTAGTTTTGCAAAAATTAAATCTAATTAAATCTACTCCTAATTAATTAAAAAACTGGAAAAATTAAAGAAAGAAAAATAAAAATGGACTCTCCCCAAAATTACAGATATGAGGGTTTTTATAGGAGAAAACCCTGAAAAACCTTCTTCAATCTCCTTGGAGCCCAAGGCTTGCGATCATAGCCGCATAACCCTTTTCTTCTCTCTCTTCTCTTGAATCAACGGCTGATAAAGGCCTTTTTCACTTGGATTGCCAGCGTGGTTGGAAGATGTGTTGATAACCAATCACAAAAAAGAATGATGCCACGTCATTTGGACCACTTAGAGTGCTGCATCCGATTTTTTGGGGGATTTAATCCCATTTGATGTGAATTACCCAATGAGGGTAAAAGCCCCTTTTTTGGTTGGTTGATTTGTGATGTAAAAAAATGAGGATGAGTGCTTTGACCCGGGAGGTGAAAATGACCATTCTATGATTGATACCTTTACGGCTTTGCCGAATAGTGACCATCCTATGTCTTTGGGGGATGACAATTTGTCTCCTTTACCCATCCCACCTCCCGTGGATCAAGACTTTACTTACTTTTCTTATGTCGAGAGGACTTTTCTACCTTTCATGACTTATCCTCCTGCCTCTCATTTATTATGTTCCTCCGGGACCGAGGACAAGATTTTTGATCCCGGTATAACATTCGAGGCTTCCCCATGGACCATTTAATTCGGGGTCGAGTCAGGCTCGTGACTTGGTTAACAAAAACAAGCGCTTCTCGGGAGGCAACCCGATGCTCTATTTTTCTATCTATTTTCTACAATAAGTGTAGGGGGAGCCGTGTAGGTTGTTTGTTTTGTCTGTTGTGATTGTGCAGGGACATGTGCTTTGATGATCCACTTTTGGTACTTTTGACGCGACCCGTGTTCCCGTGTTTCCCGTGTACCCGGTTCCTTCGATAAGTTTTTGCTATTGTGATTCAATATTGTATATAAATAAAACAAATAAATGTAATCACTTTAGTTGTCCTTTCCTTAGCTCGATTTTAAACAACGTACTCAATGTCCTAAGTGTAGGGGAGTTTATTCTCCCACATGCTTAAACATTGAGGACAATGTTTATATTAAGTGTAGGGGGGATTTCTATCGAAATTTTAGTGGCCTTTTCCATGAATTTGACCCCATTTAACCGGAAAATTTTTAAAATTTTCAACGTTTTTCAAATTTTTGATCTATTTTGGCCTTGTAGTATTTTTCTTTTATTTTCTTTTCTTTGCATCATATTTATATTTTCTATTTCAAGAATAAAATAAATAAATGAATAAAATGGTTTTAACAAGTTTAGATGTCTTTGATATATTAGGCCCGTCGTGAATATTTTGACTCAACCCGAGTTTACTTATCCAAGTTTACTCTAGCTAGTATCCTTAACCATATGGACCTTAATTGGTTTATTAGGCTAAGCATCCACGAGTCTCATTCCTTGAGATTTTAAATTGTGGAGAACGAGAGATGATAGAGTTAATTATAAGTTTGGTATTCTTTCATTAACGTATGTGAGTTAGTTATGAGCTTTTTCTCCCATCGCTTGTTAATAAATATATTTGCAATAAATAAGGTTGTACGATTTGAAAAGTTACTTAGCTTCTAGCACAAGATCGTTTAAAAGTTGCTCGGTATTAATTAGAGTTCATAGCCAAGGCATAACTTATTGAAGCGGGACGCGAAGATTGGCATATCCAAAAAGGCCCTAACAAGGCATGAGGATACCCGAGTCCAAAAAGGCCCTCACAAGGCATGAGGATTCACTTTTTTTGCTAAAGATCCTAAGAGATTGTGAAGATCATTAATCCAAATCAATATGATGGATCAAGACACACGACGAGAAGCAATTACTCCCCTAAAGATCATGGAGAAGTCTATCCAAAAAGACCCTAACAAGGTATGAGGATAATAGATCCAAGTCCGAAAAGGAGGCGGATCGTTGTATATCAAAATCCTAAATAAAGAAGAGGATAAATGAAGAAGTCGTGGTCAATATTTGAAGCATCTTTCACTCCTAATGAAGATGTATACCAAAATGAAGAGAATACCATAATTTCAAGATCGTGTCTCAAGATTTGAAGTTTGAAGTACAAGCCAAATATCGGTCCGAGAAAGGTCTCAAATCGTGAAACGAGTTATGCCAAGATATGAACTTTATGAGGTTTCGAGAAGCAGTTTTAAAAGATTTTGTCCTTTAGCTAACTATTGATAAAATCGTCCCACTTTATTTTCGGCCTTAATAAATTATCGAAATAAGTCAAAAATGCATCCTCGTGATCATTTAAGACAAAAATAAAATACAAGAGATACACCATAGGAATAAGGGGGTCTAAGTGATTAATTAAACCACATGAGTAAGTGTTAGTTGTGCTAACTTATGGTAAACAATGATCTCGTTTTTGAGCTTGGTATGGGGAACGTGAAACTTGAGGGTGATTAATATTCATAACACCAAAGCCCTAATTAAAGTCTTAGATTTCTTTACAAGTTTCTTCCATCGAGTAATTTCAAGTTAGAAAAATCATTCAACTTTTGTTTCCTTTAAAGTTTTTATCTTTTCATCATAGTGGTAATAGTAATAGTAATAAAGGCCGAGATGGGTTAATTATGAGAAAAATGTAACTTTATGCTTCAAAACTATGCATTGCATGGGGTCATTGCAATGGTCAAGTGTAGGGGATTTAATAAGTGTGTAAACACATATCCTTTTGCCACTAAAATCAAGGAAAAACAAGACCTAATCATGTGTTTAATGTCGTAAAAGTCGGAATTACGCGTGGTTTTGTGTTTTTGTGTTAAAATAGGTACAAATGATCAAAAGAAGAGAAAACACGGGATTTCACGGTCAAATGTCAAAGAAAAGTCCAAAAAAAAGACAAAGATAAAGTCAAAGACCAAAAGTGTGCCGAAGTTCACGAAAACCGGCTAAACCAACAACAGTTTTGAAGAAATGATCAACAAAGCCGAAATCAAGCTCGTCTTTAGCGGAATTAACATTTATGGATTCAATTGGGCCTTGTGGGACCCACATTTGTTATTTGGCCCAATTCAAGCCCAATTATGATAGCAAGTACAAATGGGCCACAAGCCCATTTCACATTATAAAGATCGGATGTGAAAAACTTTGGGCCTCAAATGATTAAACGAATTTGGAAATAATTTTGGGCTAAAAGCCCATGAATGATTTACTTGTTTTTGGTGGTCAACTCCCACCAGTCAACTTACACACGAAAACAAACCCACCCTTTACCCACTCACACACACGTGTCTTCCATTTTTATTTTCCCCAAACACACAAATAAAATATTACCCACTCCCTCACTTATCACGTTACAAACAAAGTAAAACATCTCACCCACCACTTCTTCTTCTCCCAAAAAAACGCGGATACCCCAACCCTATTTTTTTACATCACAAATCAACCAACCAAAAAAGGGGATTTTACCCTCATTGGGTAATTCACATCAAATGGGATTAAATCCCCCAAAAAATCGGATGCAGCACTCTAAGTGGTCCAAATGACGTGGCATCATTCTTTTTTGTGATTGGTTATCAACACATCTTCCAACCACGCTGGCAATCCAAGTGAAAAAGGCCTTTATCAGCCGTTGATTCAAGAGAAGAGAGAGAAGAAAAGGGTTATGCGGCTATGATCGCAAGCCTTGGGCTCCAAGGAGATTGAAGAAGGTTTTTCAGGGTTTTCTCCTATAAAAACCCTCATATCTGTAATTTTGGGGAGAGTCCATTTTTATTTTTCTTTCTTTAATTTTTCAGTTTTTTTAATTAATTAGGAGTAGATTTAATTAGATTTAATTTTTGCAAAATTAGAATAGGTTATTGTAATTTTTTAATTTCCAGCTTTTGTAATTTTTGATAATTAATGAAAAAGTAATTTTAGTTAATTTTCGTCGCTATTATAATTCCTGTCTTTGTTTGGTTTCAATTTGTTTTAATCTGAGTTTTAATTTCATACTGTTATTGTTCTCGTTATTATATAAAAAAAAGAAATAAAAAAAATGTTCGAAGATGATGTTCGAGAGGCTTATTATTTGGTTCGAAGCTGTTGATGTTCAAGGTGGTGTTCGGTTTAGATCAATAAGATGGCTCAGCGCCAATCTTCGACTCAAAGGTTTCTCCAAAAAGGTTTCAAGTCTCTTTTTAATTTTCTAGTTAGTTTAAGTTTTAGATTATTTGCTGTTTGATTATTAATCGGCTTTTATTCAGTTTTGTTAATCGGCTCTTGTTTTTGTTTGGTGTTTGTCTGAATCAGCTTGGTATTTATTTCGTCTTAGTATAAATCTGCTTTGGTTTACTGTGGTTTGTGTTAGGGTGTTTAAATCTGCTTATTTTTGCTTATTTGCCTTATGCTTATTAGTTATTTCAATGTTGCTTTTTGGTTTAGCCAGTTTGCTTATTTAGATTATCTGTTTAGATCTGTCTTAGCTCGTCTTGTTATTTTTAGCTTAAGTGTCAGTTCGTGTTGAATCTGCTTAATGAATTATAGTTATTGATAGATGCATTTACCTTTTGTAAGTTTGCTTATCTGTTTTGTCATATCAGCTTATTAGCTTAGCTTGCTTTTCAGCTTTTGTGAGTTTGATTAGGCTTATTTGGTTAATCTGTTTTTATTGTTCTTTTTGTCTTTGCTTTTAACTTATTTGCTTGCCTGTAAATTCTGCATTAGCTTATTGAGTTATAACTTATCAGCTTATGTGGTTCTTTAGTTTTGCTTAATTGGGTTGTTTTACTGCTTATTGTGCTTATTAGTTATCAGCTTTTGTGTACTTATAGGCACACTTGCTGTTACATTTTATCTAAATAAAAGTTCAATAGTAAAATAAAATATATAGCTAAAAATTGGTCCTGGTGGGATTCGACCCCCAGACCTTCCGTCTAGAAACCAAACGCCCCAACCAACGGTGCCATTTGATTGTGTCATTTTCGTACACCCGAAGGTTATCGTAGTTCCAGGCGAAGTGTGAATGGAAACCCGTGTTTATGTCTCAAGTTTGATGCTTGAATAAAAGGGGGGGTTTTGAGTTTTATATTTAAATCTACTAATTTTAACGACTAAATATTAAAAGATAATGAAAGCGACAATTATACTACAAATATTAAGCTAAAAATATCTAAAAGTATAGCTAACAATAATAACGATGCTACACTAATAGCTAAAAGGAAAGGAATCATAATTAACCTACGGGAACAAGCAAACGGCTTTTAAGCATAAAATGACATTAAAGTATTTCTAAAAGAATAAGAGTGAAAGAGAGTAGATACCGAAACAAAACCAAGAATCGAAAATGTTGTAGAAGAAATGTCGAGATCAAAGGCATCAAACGGTTAACGATAATAACGCTAAACGACATATTAAAATTTTAGAATAACTAATTTGGAAAATAAATTTTATAAACTAATGTAAACACCAATCATAAAACTATTTTTAATATAAAACGTAACTTAATTATCACTAAATGAGAATTATAGTTAACTAATAAATGCAATAAGTCTATAAAAAATGCTAATCAATACTAATCTAGTAGTAAAACTGAAGAAAAATGAAGGAGTAATCGTTGGTTCTAATCTACCCACATGCTACCTTCATATCCGAATACAAAACAATCATCGATATTAAACTACCAGAAACTATATATCATCATCATACTAAACCGAATCAAAAACTAGCTTCACTCATATATCAAATATGTAGGAGACAAGTATTTAAAATTTCTTAAAAAAAAACAAATCTGAATCTAATAAAAAAATTGAAAGCTGCGTTTCTTTTCTTTTTTTTCCTACTTGACGAAAAGATAATTAAAAAAAATGAGCTGCCCTTTTCTTTTGTACGCAGCCCCCACACCCCCAAAAAAAAATTCAGTTGCTGCCTTTGATTTTTTTTTCTATAAATATCTATTCTTAAAGAAAAACAATGGAAATTAAATGAATGAAATCTGCCAATATTATCTAAACAAATAGGGAAAGTAAAAAGAAAATAACAAAACAAGAAAAGCTGTGTCTATCTATTCCTAATACAGATCAAGAAATTAAAAAAAACTGCGCATTCTATTGAAACATAATAGGTAAAAGGAAAAAAAAAAGGATTACTGATCTTATCTATATCTGCTAAACAATAAAGAGAGCAAAAAATAAAAAAAATGAAATCTATCCTATATCTATTAAAACGTAGGAAATGGAAGTAAGTGAGGGTTGGGATCTTGTCTGCGTCTATATTAAGCTACATCTATCAATTCCTAGATAAATGAATACTATGGAAAGAAATCAACAGCTGCGTTTTATCCTCATAAAAGAAACAGTAATTGAAAATAATAACAAGTGTGGATTCTAAACAAATCTATCTATATGTTTTCTAAAAATAAAAAAAATAAAAACGCTGCAGTATATATCAAATGGAAAAGTCAGTCTGCGTCTTATATAAGCCATTCCCTGGTCTTCTTCTTTTCTATTTGTTGGGCCTGATGTGGGATTTTAAAACCCAAATAGTGTGTGAATAGTTGCTGGGCTGATTAACTTCTAAATGGGCTACAGCTTGAGTGTATCATGTATTAATGGGTCGGTCCGACCCATAAAAATGGTGTCGGGTCGGCCCACTAAAATATAAAGGCGCCACCGGACTCGATTTCTCGTGCTCTTTCCATTTCTCGTGCTCGTTTTTGGTCTTTTTCTTCGTTTTTGCTCCTTTTCTTTAATATTCGTACCTACAATAATAAATAACACATATAAATGATAAATGCACTAAAAATACACGTTTTGCTATTTATTATGCCAAAAACGAAGGGATATTAACACTAAAAACTTGAATAATTACGTGTCTAACAACTACGCATTTGAAAAACGAGATTTCAAAGTTTTCACAAGAATTTAATGAAAGTTTTTCAACGGCTTGGAATAGGTTTAAGGAAATGTTACATGAATGTCCTCATCACGGTTTTTCCGACTTGCATCAAATTGACACGTTTTACAATGGACTTAATGATCATGAAATGGATTATTTGAATGCCGCCGCGGGTGGTAATTTTTTGTGTAAAACGGTTGAGGAAGCTTTGGTGATAATTGAAAATAGATCTAAGGTGTATAGTCCTCGTAGCACGTCTAGTGTTCGTAAGGCTTCGTCTTCGGCTTCACCTTCTTTGTCTACTACCATCGATGCTTGCCAAATTGAGGCGAACTTGGAAAACAAGATTTTTGATAAGCTTAACGGACTTTTGATTGAGTTTAAAGTTGGTGAACAAAGTGCTCCCGCTATGGCTAAAGCGGTTGAGGTTTCTTGCATGTATTGTGGTGGAGGTCATGATTTCTCCGAGTGCATTACCAACGGTGGTAACACTTCGAGTGCCTTTGCGGCCACGGGAAATTACAACCAAAACGGTCAAGTTTCCCGCTCTAATCAAATGACTCCACCGGGTTTGGTTCAAATCAAAATGCTAACAACAACTATCGCAACAATCAAGTTGGTTTCAAAAACAATTACAACAAGGGAAACTATGGGAATCAAGGGGCTAATAATCAAGTTTCAAACAAGAATCAAAATGATTTTCAAAATAACAACAAAGGTTTGTAACCATTGAAAGATCTTCCAAGTGAGTTTGTTGAATATGCTAGTGGGAATGATGCTAGGTTTGACAATATTCAAAGAGAAATCATTAGCCTAAGATCCGAGTTTAAGAACGACTTGAAGAAAGAGTTGAAAAATGAGTTAGCTAATGAACTTAAAATCCACACCAACAAGATGGAAGGAAATGTCACTAGGTTGCAACAAAACCAACAAAAAATGGAACAAGGGCAACACGAGATTAAACAAGAAATGATTAAAGCCGAGAAGAGGCAATCCGTGTTTGAAGATAAAATCTCGTCTATGTTTGAGGCAATAATGTGTAAACCGTCTTCGAGTAGTCTTCCTAGAAACACCGTATCCAACCCTAAGGGTGAGATGAAAGTGATTACCACACGTAGTGGTAAGACACTTAAGGAACCGACTCCTCAACCAATTGCTCCTACGGAGGAAGCAATTGAGGAAGAACCCGAGGTGGTGGTCCAAAAGGAGCATGTCCCAATCCCACGAAGTACTGCTCATGCCACACCTACGGTTGACCCATTACCATCATTGGAACCCGAGATTCCAAAGGCTATGCCTACTATGCCTCAACCAACACCACCTTTGCCCTATCCATCGAGACTTAGGAAGGAGAAACATCAAGAGCGCGACAATTACCAATTTGAGCTTTTTATGAAAATGTTTCGTGATTTGCACCTTAATGTGAGTTTCGTCGATGCTTTGGTCATGATGCCTCGATTTGCCGCTAACTTTAAGAGTATGCTGAACAACAAGGAGAAATTGCACCAATTGTCTAGTTGTTCGTCGGTTTATCTTAATCGCATACCTCAAAAAGTCGGTGATCCCGGTAAATTCTTGATTCCATGTGCAATTCAAGATATGGAGGAATGCTTCGCCTTGGCCGATCTTGGTGCTAGCATTAACTTGATGCCACTTGCAATCTTCAAGTCGCTCAATCTTCCTAATCTTACTCCTTCACTAATGTCTATCGAGTTGGCCGACCATTCCACAATTCCCGCATGTGGTTTGGCGGAAGACGTTTTTGTGAAAGTGGGGAAGTTCTACTATCCCGTAGACTTTATCGTTGTTGATATCCCCACGGATCCTCAAGTTCCTCTCATTTTAGGTCGTTCGTTTTTAGATACGTCTATGGCTTTGATCGATGTTCATGCTAGAAAGATCACCTTACGTTTCAACGACGAGGAACTTGTTATAAACGCAACTCAAAACTCTCAATTTCTCATGTTTATTCCGTTGCAACCATAAACCTCGTTGATATGATCGACGTGGTTTGTGAGGAATTTTCACAAGAAGTTATAGGTTTTGGTGATGAAGAAACTAGTGGCAATCCCACTATGTTAGATCCAATTCTTGATAATTCGACACCAACCTTCACTCCATTTGAAGGTGGTGGTTTTACGTTGGAAGAATTCGATGTTCCACGTACTTGTGACAAAGACCTCTACAACGATGAGGACTTCTCGATTATCAAGGATTTTCTTAACGATTTCCCATTTCCTCCACCTGAGGAGGTTATAAGTATCGAGCCCAAATCTTCACTTGAGGAACCACCTATCCTTGAGTTGAAAGATTTACCTCCTCATCTCGAATATGTCTATTTGGAGGAGGACGACAAGTTGCCGGTTATTATTGCGAAGGAACTTTCGAATGATGAAAAAACCGCACTTGTCGATGTTCTAAAGGACCACAAGAGGGCAATTGCGTGGAAGTTATCCGACATTAAGGGAATCGATCCCAAGTTTTGTACCCACAAAATCTTAATGGAGGAGGATTTCAAGCCCACAATCCAAAGTCAAAGGCGGGTGAACCCCAAAATTCACGACGTCATCAAAAAGGAGTTCCTTAAACTCCTTGATGCGGGAATGATTTACCCTATTTCTGATAGCCCTTGGGTGAGTCCTATTCATTGTGTCCCTAAAAAGGGAGGGATGACCGTTGTGCCAAACGATGCCAACGAGTTGATTCCCACTAGACTCGTGACCGGATGGAGAGTGTGCATTGACTATCGTAAGTTGAATGAAGCCACTCGAAAAGACCATTTTCCCTTGCCCTTCATGGACCAAATGTTGGAGCGTCTTGTGGGAAACGATTTCTATTGCTTTTTAGATGGTTTTTCCGGTTACTCCCAAATTCCCATCGATCCTCGTGATCAAGAAAAAACTACGTTTACGTGTCCATATGGAACGTTTGCCTATCGTAGAATGCCATTCGGACTTTGCAATGCACCGGGAACCTTTCAAAGGTGCATGATGGCTATTTTTCATGACATGATCGAGAAAACGATGGAAGTCTTCATGGATGACTTTTCCGTGTTTGGTGATTCTTGCACTTCGTGTTTGTCGAATCTAGAGAGAATGTTAAAACGTTGTGAGGAAACCAACCTTGTGCTCAATTGGGAAAAATGTCATTTTATGGTTAAGAGTGGAATCGTCTTAGGGAACAAGGTCTCGAAAGCGGGGATTGAGGTAGATCAAGCTAAGGTAGACGTCATCGCCAAATTACCTCATCCCAAAACCGTTAAGGGAGTTAGGAGTTTCCTAGGCCACGCGGGCTTTTATCGTCGATTCATCAAGGATTTTTCGAAGATTTCTTGACCCATTACACATCTTCTTGAAAAACAGGCACGTTTTGTCTTTGACGAAGATTGTGTACGAGCCTTTGAAATCCTTAAGAGGAAACTTATCGAAGCTCCCATTCTTGTTGCTCCCAATTGGAACCTCCCCTTTGAGCTCATGTGTGATGCTAGTGACTACGCTATTGGGGCTGTTTTGGGGCAACATCATGATAAGCACTTCTTGCCTATTCACTATGCTAACAAGACGATGACCGAGGCTCAACTTAAATACACTACAACGGAAAAGGAGTTCCTTGCCGTGGTGTATGCATTTGAGAAGTTCCGACCTTATCTCGTCTTGACGAAATGCATAGTGTATACGGATCATTCGGCTATTAAGTATCTCATGGCAAAGCAAGATGCTAAGCCTAGATTACTTCGTTGGATTCTCCTCCTTCAAGAATTTGATCATAAAATCGTTGACAAAAAAGGAGCCGAGAATCTAGCGGCCAATCATCTTTCTCGTTTGGAAGATCCTCACCAAAGTGTTTACGAGCCCAAGGAAATCACCGAAACATTTCCGCTCGAGACACTTGGTGTAGTGAATTCTAAGCTTGATCCTTCCACCCCATGGTTTGCGGACTTTTCAAATTATCATGCGGGTAACTTCATCGTTAAGGGTATGACGACTCAAGAAAAATGAAAATTCTTTCGTGACGTCAAGTTCTACTTTTGGAACGACCCTTACTTGTTTCGAACTTGTGCGGATCAAATCATCCGACGTTGTGTATTTGGCACCGAAGCTTCTAACATCCTTAGAGCTTGCCATGAGGGACCCACGGGTGGTCACCACGGTGCTAATCTCACGGCTAAAAAGGTGTTTGATGCCGGCTTCTTTTGGCCTACTATTTACCGAGATGCACAAGATCTTGTGAAGTCATGTGATTCATGCCAACGACAAGGAAAAGCCTCACAAAAAGATGAAATGCCACAAAATATCATCCAAGTGTGTGAGATCTTTGACGTTTGGGGTATAGACTTTATGGGGCCGTTCCCATCATCTCGTGATAATAAGTACATTCTCGTTGCGGTTGACTACCTATCTAAGTGGGTGGAGGCCAAAGCCTTGCCCACCAATGATGCTCGTGTGGTAGTCAAGTTCTTGAAAAGCTTGTTTTCTCGGTTTGGAACCCCTCGTGCGATCATAAGCGATCGTGGAACCCATTTTTGTAACGACCAATTCGAAAGGGTCCTAAGGAAATATGGGGTTACACATCGGCTTTCTACGGCTTATCACCCACAAACGAGTGGGCAAGTCGAGGTTTCAAACCGAGCTTTGAAGAGGATCTTGGAAAGATCCGTTGGGGAAAACCGACAATTGTGGTCGGATAAGTTGGACGATGCTTTATGGGCCTTTAGGACCGCTTATAAGACGCCCATTGGGTGCACTCCCTATAAGCTTGTGTATGGAAAGAATTGTCATTTGCCTGTCGAGTTAGAACACAAGGCTTATTGGGCCCTAAAGCATTGTAATAATGATATGGAGACCGCGGGAAAACACCGGAAAATGCAATTAAATGAATTGGATGAATTGAGGGACATTGCTTATGAAAATTCATTGATTTATAAAGAAAAAACTAAAAAGTTGCATGATTCTAAAATTAAAAACCGGGTTTTTAGCATTGGGGATCAAGTTTTGCTTTTTAATTCAAGATTAAAAATCTTTTCCGGTAAGTTGAAATCCCGTTGGTCCGGTCCATTCACCGTGACTCAAGTGTTTCCGTATGGGACCATCGAGCTAGCTCAAGATGATGGTCCTAACTTCAAGGTGAATGGACATAGGTTGAAGCACTACTTTGGCGGGGAAGTTCCATCCTTGAACTACCTCGACCAAGTCACCTTCCCCAATGATAATTAGTATTGAGGGATCGAGTCGAGCTCATGACTCGGTAATAAAAAAACGAGGAGCCTCGTGGGGGAGTCCCATGCTTATCCTATGTACATATTATCGCTTTCTAATGTAGTTAACGTGTGGGGATTTGTGCCCTTCCAACCTTTGTTCCGTGGTTGTTTGTGAATTGTGGACTTTAGATGATCATGATCTTCACGATTGGAGCCTCTCGTGTTCGTTTATGGGAGCACTCGATCGTTTGCTTTGAAGACTTTCTCAATATCTATGATATATCCTTTTGATGTTCTAACCTTAGGTTTTTAGCACACTTCATAAACGGCTATTAATTTATTGGTTACACCCTTTCCATGCTAGATTAGGCATTCGACTACGTCTCTAGTATGGTGGTGTTTGCACCCCTAGACTCGAAACATTGAGGACAATGTTTAACTTTAGTATGGGGGGGGTGAATAGATACTTGCCTTGCCAAACCTTCACGCTTTCCAAAGTTTATCTTTTTGATTATCGTTTTTGTTGCAAAATAAGGCTAAAAATGGGCTAAATTTTAAAAATTTTCTCATGTTTTATAAGTGTTTGAAGACACGAATGTAGGTTTTCCGATGGCGAGAATAAGAGTAATTTTTGACTCGACCGTGCGTGTTGAGCACTTAGCTTTGATTCCTTAACTACACATTAGGCTAAGTCTCTTAAATGAGGACGAGAAATGATAGGGCCAATTATAAGTTACTATGCTAAACGTAGAGTACTTGTATTCTTTCAAAAACTCATGTGTTCTCGTTATTTGCTTATTCTCCCTTCGCATGTAAATAATTTTTGCTTAATAAATATTGACTTAGCGGTTTAGTTAGGATTGTTGGGTTTCTAGTCTTTTCTAGTAGCTTCCGTGTAATTAAATTGGGAAGACATTAAGGTATCGTCAGCGTCACGGTTTTGAAGTATTGGCACCCTAATAATCAAAAGCTTCACCCAATAATAAGATTTCAAGTGCTTACCTAAATCAAGCAAACAATTTAAAGCCCCACAAGGTCGAAAAATCTATGCAAAATTGAAAGTGAATCAAGCCTTAATCTTCGAAGCTTTAAAGATCCAAAATTCGCCTTAGCGTGAGGATATACGTCTTTGGCTAATAAAACTACCGATGAGGTGGATAATAAAAGGCAAGGCAAGACCGAAGTCATAATAAAAGCTTCATGGCGAAGTTGAATAAAAGATGGAGGTAAACCAAAGATAATAAGGCCCTTCCGTTAGGGGGCGTATAAAAGTCTTGGTAATAAGTCTCATGTTCAAAACCGTTATAAAACCGTGTTTATCGATTCTTCTTGTCAACTTATTTTTTTGACATCGTTGTCTATTAGGAGGGGTTATTGATTTGATGGTCTTGGTTACACCGTTGGACTCTATTTTTAGACCTAAATCTCTATTATCGCATAAGTCAACAATGTATCATCGTGAAACATTCAAGACAATATAAAATATAAGAGATACAACTTAGGAATAATGGGAGGATAAGTACGTGATTAGGGCATATGAGTAGTGGTAGCATTACTAACTTATAATGACAATGATCTCGTTGCACGCTTAGCATGGAAATGGGGTGAAAATCAAGGACGATGAAATTATTTCTAACGAAGCATTCACGTGTTCTTATTCTATGAACCTAAACGTCCCATTTTGCGATGAAAATCATACATTATGTCTAAAACACAAGTAGTAGTAGCAATAGTAGTGTAGCTAGTTTACCGTTCAATAAAGTGAATAAATATGAATTTTGGAGATGCTACGATACTTTATTCTAGCATTGCGTGAGGGCACGACAATGGTTTAGTATGGGGGAGTGATGAGACTGCTTTTATACATAGTCTCATCTTCCAAATAGGGCTTAAAATGCATTAAATATCATCAAAATACCAATATATATGCTTGTGTTTGTTACTTGTGTATTTTAGGTATGGATATTGAGAAAATGACAAAAGATCACAAGAATCATTCGAAAACGAACATGGGAAACGAAGGCGCACAATGAACCAAGCCCTAAGGAAGACATTCCCAAGATCAACCCTTGAAGATTTGAAGAATTGTGAAGAAGGGTCCTCCAATATGGAAGAATTGACACTTTATACCCTTGTATCCTCATAATTACAAGTTTGGTCCCTAAAGTTTGTCAAAATTACAAAAAGGGCCCTCCACTTTGAAGATTTGGCAAGTTTAGCCCCTCAACAAAGCTAAATTGTCAACCAATGTCATCCACAAAGTCAAACATATCATGAAGTCCTTCAAAGTACAATAAATTACAATTTTGGTCCTTTGAAAATTCCAAAGTTACAAAAAGGACCCTCAACTTTCAACATTTGGCAAAATGGTCCCTCATCAAACATGACTTGGCTATTTCAGTCCTCCAAAATGCTCATTATACAAGTCAAGACCATTATCCATCATCAAAATGCCAAATCAGCACTTGAAGAATTCAAAAATGGCAAGAAATACCCCTGAATTCACTTTGTAAAATTTTTTGGGCCAAAAGTGCAAAAGTGCAAAAGTTGATAAGGCTAGTTTGGGCGTTGATAGCTTTTATAACTGAAAAGACAGGAAGAAAGGAAATAAGGGACTAATATTGGCCAGACACCAAACTTACCTTAACCACTCAAAACCTGCCACCTCACCCCACTCACCACTTCCTCCAATCACAACCCACCATTTCTCCACATCACCCTCCACTCACCAGATTAATATTAATTAATCTTGGCGCCTAAACACTTATTTAAAACTTAATCACCCCTTAAACGGATCAAAACCTTGTTCATCAGACTCAAGAACACAATTAGGGATTTTTGATTTAGCAAAAATTAAACCCCTAAATTTTCCAGATTAATGATTAATGATCATGTTAACATAACCCAACCTTAAACTTGGTCATCACATCATTCACGTGTCCACATGGGACCTCCCCTGCTACACTTTTGAGGAAGAAGACAAGGAGGGAAAGCCATCCAACGTCCCACATTTGTGCTTACTTTCTAAGCATCATATCAGCCCTTTGATCACATTTTCATGCCAGCTATCACCACAAACAGCCAAGAGCTCTTCACAAGATTCCAAGATTTTCAAAAGCTACAAGGGAAAAATTGGGACTTCAGTAGTTAGGGTTTACACGTTTTTTAGCTTTGTAGAACTTGTAAGGCTCTATATAAAGCCATTTAGGTCATTACATTCCAGTTTGCTTTTGATTTTTCCCTTGTTCAACTTTTGTAAATCCCATTTCAGTTTTAATGAAATTGTGTTTGAAGCATTGAAGAAAAGTCATTGGCCAATCTTTGTTACTGCTTATTATTGTTATATGATTGTTAGTTTAGAAGTTAAAAACCTGTTTTCACTTGGAGGTTGCAAAAGTTTGCAATTTTCCTCATTCTTGATATTTTGCTAAGTACTTGTTCCAATCTTGGAATTCTTGGGTTATAGGGCTGATCATAGCATCCTAATTGAGTTAGTTAAGGTGTTGTGAGTCTTATAACTTGGGGATACTCAAGTGTGGGGTAACAAGGTTGCATCAATCAAGATTTTTCAAGTTTCTGATTTTATACTCTTGTGCTTTAACCTTGTTCAATCTTAGTAGGCTTTGTTGTGGAAGCTTGTGCTTGTTCTTGCTAGCACATAAGCTCAAAATTCGTGGGTGTGGATGTACATCCATGAGGTTTGCATACTAAATCCTAAAATCTGCTTAAATTCATGATTTTTGGTGATATTTGTATGTGACTTGTGATCTTGTGAATTTTGTGGCTTGTTCTTGCTTGAATCTATTAATCTTACCTGTTTTAGTGTTAATTGATGCTTGGGTAGTCTTGAATCTCACTTTTACTTTGAAAAATTTGATTTGGAAAAGATAAAGGGGTGTTTGGGTCTATCTGTTTGTGCTTGCAACTTGTTATTGTGTTGTTGGTTTGTGTTGTTTATGCTTTGTATCTGATAAATACCTTGTTGAGAGTGTTTTGCTGCAAGTTTTTGGGTTTGAAACTTCAAATCAAACAATCTGCTATTACTTGGTGAATTTGACTGTTTTTGACCTAAGATTTTGGTGAAATCTAGTATTTGTGCATGCTTAGGGTTGAAAGTTGTTAGAACATCATTATTATAACTTATCTGATTGATATTGAGTGTTGAATCTGGCTTATTGGTCAAATACATCAGCAAAGTAGAAAACTGCATGTGTTAGTGTTCATCAGTAACTTTCATTTGCTTGAATCTTGCTTAATTCCTTGAACCATTGCATGAAACCTGTTTAGACTTGCTTATTGGAGTTTATAATAGCTTGTGTATGCATTTGGTTGAATTTGGCTGGCTGATTTGTGCTAAAACTGCTCATAAGTGCTTAACTGCTTATTGTTCATGTCTGTGCAATGTCTGGTGATTAATTGATTAAACTGTATCAATTGGGTGTTAGTGATTGTGTTATTTTGATTGTATTTGACTCCTTTTGATCCAAAGATCATTTGGGTGCCTTTGTGTAATCTAAATCTCCAAAAAAGTCACTAAAGACAAAAAGTCAAACAAGTCAAGCAGTGGAAAAAGTTTCCACTGCTCAACATCCAAAACTAGCCCCTGCTAGTGCAATTTTGTCATCAGCTTATCAATAAGCTATTCTAGCTTATCCAGACTTGCAACAACTTATTTTTTGTGATAGGTCTTCCTTATTTGACCCATTTAAGTAGACTGGAGTTTATTGGACTTTGACTTTGACTTTTTACTAGAAAACCAACTTATTTGACTTTTACGTAAGTGCTTATTTGCTTTTTCCAGCTTATTGAGTCAACTTATTTGAAAATTCTTTGTTGATTTTGCTTAATTAAGTCATTTCAAAGCTTTTGGAACTTGAATCAGCACTTGGGGTGGCCTAGAACTCAAAAACGACTATTTTGTCGTTTTGTGTAGATTGCTTATTGCATTTTCAGGCTTATTCCTTGGGCTTATTTCAAATTTCTTTTTGCATAAGTCTTTGTTAGGTCAAAAGAAGCTTGTGTGTCAAATGTTAGCATATGGCATTGGCTTATAGCTTAATGGGCCAAAAAGCCCATTAAGAATAAGCTGCTTGTTATAAGCTAGCTTATTTCACATTTTCAGCTTTTGGGCCTTCGGAAAAAGTTGTTTAAAATCAAATTTTGAGTCAACCTGTGCTTTTTGGGCTTATTTTGAACACTTTTTGTTATTGGGCCCAATTTTGGCCCAATAAGCTACTGTTTTGGGCTTAGCCCATTTTCTAGGCCCAATAGGGGTATTTAGGTAATATCACTTTCATTTCAGAGTTATTTAGGTTAAATTAAGCTAGTTTGCAAGTTTTAGAATTTTTTATGATTTTTGGATTTTTAATATTATTTTATTATTATTTTATTATTAAAAATTAAAAGTCTGATTTTCTAAGTTTTTATATTTTTCCTAGGTTCTAAACACTTAATTAGGAATTTTGCAACTTTCTAAATATTTTCTAGGTCTTTTAATTATTTTCTAGACGTAATTTAAGTTTTAATTGATTTCAAGAGTTTTTAATTGTTTAAAAATAATTTTTAGTGATTTTGAAATTTTGAAAAATACTTTTTAGCTTAATTAGAGTATTTTTGAGGTTTACAAACTTTAAAATCTTGTTTAGGGATTTTTAATAATTAATTTTGATTTTTAGGGCTTTAATTAGCATTAAAAAGTCATTATCTAATTAATTAAAAGGTTTTTGGCAAGTTTGGATTTTTTGTAAGCTCTTAGAATTTTATTGTGGATTTTTGGTAATTTTTAGGAATTTTTAGGGTAAAATTTTAATTTTAGCACTTTTTACGGTTTTACGTGTACACCTTTTTAGACTTAGTTTAATCCGTCTTCGTAACCGTCATTCTCTTCTAATCTCATTTCTATTTTTCTTTCTCAAAAATATAATCACAAATCTAATCCAAATCATTACACACATAACACACTAGCCTCCTTGGGAAACGAACTTGAACTTATTTGGTCATTAGTGCTTGGTTTTCCTAAACCGACACTTAATACTTGCCACTTTTGCTCTCTTTTCCTAAAGAGTAGTAAAACCACTACATCACGGGTCGTCAAAAATCATCAAGAGTGGATCAATGAGCGCTCGAATCCCTGAATATGAGAAGAAAAGAGAGGAAATAGCAAACACCAACGGGTCTCCCCTACACTTAGGATAAAGATAGCTAAAAGATAGATACTTGGGTTGCCTCCCAAGAAGTGCTTGATTTTTGTTCACCGAGTCGTGAGCCTGACTCGACCTTGATTAGCATAGGAAGAAGCATGAAACACATCTACTGGGATCAAATACATAGTTTCGTCCATCAAATAGCACAAGCTTAAGGCGAACAAGGCAAACCAAAGAAGAGTAGGCAAGGTTCCCTTAAGCAAAGATGGAGCATGGTGGTAGTAAGGGTTAAGAGGTGCAAGCATAACTCTAGTAGTTCCAAAAATCTTTCCTTTTATTTCATCAGACGGATACTGAGATGACTGAAGAATATCGATACCGGGGCCGAACACCTTTTCCTTTAGGGAAAAATAGCACTCAGGCTCAGCAGAATTTGAAGATGATCCGCGAAGAAAATGCACAACCTCGTCCTCAGAAGGTGGACAAAGAGGTGTCAAAACATACGTGCTGCGGATGTTGGTGTCGTCTGGTTGCTTCTCCTTTGAAAGAATTTTCTTCAAATCCGAAGTAGGATCAAGACCATAATCATCAAAGTCTAAAGGAGGAGCATCACTCGCATGAGGGAAGTATGTAATGAGAAAAGTAGAGAAGTCTTCCTCAAATGAGTAGTCATCCAAAGTAGGATTAAGCATGGATGGCGGAGGATCTTCATCATGTGAAGAATCACTCGAAAGAGTATCGGCCTCATCAAAATCAACATAAGTGGGCATGTCGGGATACTCGGAAGTAAAATCATCATAATCATCTCAATCGGAACTAGAATCATAAGCATCAAAGATCGGTGGAGAATCATATATGGGTGAAGGTTCCAAATTGGAGAGAGAATCATCCACATCATCTTCAAATAGTGGATTATCATTGCAAGAATCGAATAGAGGATTGTTGTAGACGACAAAATCATCAAGCACATTAATCATATTCACCGATTCTTGTCCATAGGATTTGCTTGTAATCTTCCATATTTCAAAAACTTGTGCATCATCCCCGACTCTTAAGATGAGCTCACATTTATCCACATCTATTAAAGCTCTACCGGTTCTCAAAAATGGGCGTCCAAGTATTAACGGAATACGAGGGTCCATTTCATAATCAACAACGACGAAGTCGACTGGAAAAGTGAATGTGCCAACTTTAATGAACACTTCTTCTGCAATACCAATGGGGTAAGCGAGAGTGCGATTGGCTAGCTCAAGAGTCATTTTGGTGGGTGTAAGGTCGGGCAATGATAACTTTTTCCAAACACTTAAGGGCATCAAATTTATACTTGCCCCGAGATCGGCTAAGGCAGTAAATTTGTCGGTTTGGTTAAAAGTACAAGGTAGCACAAAACGACCGGGATCTCCAAGTTTTTCCGGAAGTTCTTTAAGAAGGATTGCAGAGCAATTTTCATTCAAGCGAGTATTAACAAACTCGACCATCTTCTCCTTCTTATTAAGCAATTCCTTAAACATCTTGACAAATTGTGGCATTTGGGCAAGAGCTTCAACAAGGGTAAAGGTGACTTTCATGCCGGCAATCTTTTCCAAAAAGTAAGCAACTTGAATGTCATTCTTAGTCAAAATTCTAGCCTTGTCAAGTCGAGAAGGGTAAGGAATGCTGGGGTTATAGGTGAAAGGTGGGGTTGGTGAAGGTTGGGATGTTGAAGGGTTCTTCTTGGGTACTTCGTCATGGCGAGGCGGAGTCGGTAATGGTGTACTAATACTAGGTGTGGGAGTAGTAGGGATAAATGGTGGTGGAGGAGGTGTAGATGATGTAACTGGGGGCGGGATAGATGGTCCTACTAAAGTAACTCCACTAGGGGTAGTAATAGCACTCACATTCGCTCTCGGATTGGTGACGGTGTTTGAAGGTAGAGAACTCGAAGTAGAGGGTTGAGTGGTGGGTAAGAAACTAGCCAGCATATTCTTCAAGTCATTCGTTTGATTGCTGAAGGAGGATTGAATATCATTTCGAAGCTCGAATCTAATGTCATTCCCTTGCTTAGTGATATCCCCTTTCAAATTTATAATTTGGCTTTGTAGATTCTTAATTTGCTCTCCTTGGGTTCTCATTAAGGCTTCAACATCTTGATTTATGGGTGGGGCTTGTTGAGCGGGTGGGTGATAAGGATTAGAAGCTCTAGGTGGGATTTGGTTGCTTCTAGTGTAGTTGTTGTTGGGGTTTTGGTTTTGAGGAGAAAAACCGGGTGAAAGGTAGTTGTTTGACCGGTAACTTAGCAAATTTCTATCCCTTTGAGGTCGGGCTTGGTAATTTTCCGGTGAATAATTACCATAAGTCGCATACAAGTTTTCCAGATTGCCTTGAGTAGAAGGGCAATGAGCGTATGAGTGAGGACCGCCGCATGTCTCACAAGGATTGGCTACCGCTTTAACTTGTTGTTGTTGGTTTGAAGCGATGAGCAAGATATTTTTGTTCATTTCGGCCATCATGCGGGTGAATTCGGTCATATCGGGGTTTGCTGAAGTAGAGGAAACATTGACTCTCGGGTTGTTCCTTGAAGATGCGGAGGAATCCCAATTTTTGTGATGAGTAGTCATGTTCTCAATAAGCTCTCTACACTCCTCGGGTCTTCTTTTCATAAATGTGCCACCGGCGGCTGCATTAATCGTATCACGATCACGAAAAGTCAAACCGTTGTAGAAAGTATCAATTAAGGTCACGGGAAGCATGTTGTGGTTTGGACATCGATCGATCAAAACATTATATCTTTCCCAAGCATCAAAGAGAGATTCATCGGGTTCTTGCATGAAACCGCTGATTTGATTTCGAAGGCTCGTGACCATGGATGGTGGAAAGTAGCGCGACAAAAAGCGTTGAGTCATGTCATCCCAAGTATAAATGGAATTCTTCGGGAGACGATCAAACCATTCCCTGGCAGCGGCGTATCAATCTGCAACAGAGGTCAGAAGTTTTCTTGGTTTAGCTGGCTACTACCACAGGTTTGTGGAGAACTTTTCACGATTAGCCCTACCTTTGACTAAGCTCATGAGAAAAGTAGAGAAATTCTTCTGGACTGAAGAACGAGAGAAGAGCTTTGAAGACCTTAAGCAGAAGTTAGTATCTGCACCTATTCTTACTCTCCCATCTGGTACAGGTGGATTTCAGATCTATAGTGATGCTTCAGGAAAGGGTCTAGGCTGTGTTCTCATGCAACATGGGAAGGTTATTGCATACGCATCACGGCAGCTTAAACCTTATGAAGAGAACTATCCTACACATGACTTGGAGTTTGCAGCAGTTGTTTTCGTATTGAAGATCTAGAGGCATTACTTGTATGGTGAATCATGTGACATCTTCACAGATCACAAGAGTCTTAAGTACATCTTTACCCAGAAGGAACTAAACATGATACAGAGAAGATGGTTAGAGCCGCTGAAGGATTGTGACACCAACATTCAGTACCATCCTGGTAAGGCGAATGTGGTAGCAGATGCTCTAAGCAGAAGGTCGGGTATGATTTCTAGCATCAAGGTTGCAAAGGAGATCATCCGTGACCTGGAGATGACAGACATTGAGTTTTGTGTACAAGGACAACATGGTTACTGGTCGAATCTTAGAGTGGAACCAGACTTACATTCTAGGATCAAGGAAGCTCAGAAAGATGATGGTGAGATTTGGGCTATCATTCAGAACCTTGAATAGCAGACAGAGTTTCGTGTTGATGATGACAGTATCTTATGGCAGGGCACTTGACTAGTTGTTCCTGGTGACTCTACACTCAGGGAAGCTGTGCTGACTGAAGCTCACAGCTCTCCATTTTCCATACATCCTGGTTCCACCAAGATGTACCATGACATCAAGTAGAATTTTTGGTGGAGTGGTATGAAGCAGGATGTTGCCACCTTCGTTTTCAAATGTATGACCTGCCAGCAGGTTAAGATCGAACACCAGAGAGCTAGTGGTTTAATCAACCATTAGACATTCCAGAATGGAAGTGGAACAAGATCTCCATGGATTTTGTTACTGGTCTTCCGGTGACTCAGAAGAAACACGACACCATCTGGGTTATTGTGGATAGATTGACCAAATCTGCTCATTTCCTGCCAATCCGCAAGGAGCATCCGGTTAGCAAATTGACACACTTTTCAAAAAGAGATCATGAGACTGCATGGTACTCCATCAGAAATCATCTCTGACAGAGATACTCGTTTCACCTCACGTTTTTGGCAGCGTCTGCAGAAAGCTTGAGGCACCAAACTTTAGCTCAGCACTTCCTTCCATCCTCAGACCGAAGGACAATCAGAACGTACCATTCAGACTTTGGAGGACATGCTGCGGGCGTGTGCTCTAGAATGGACAGGAAGTTGGGATGATTATATCTATCTAGTGGAGTTTGCATACAACAACAGTTGGCACGCTAGCATCAAGTGTGCGCCGTTTGAGATGTTATATAGTAGGAAGTGTCGCGTCCCAATCCGTTGGGATCAGGTGGGCGAACGACTGATTAAGGGTCCAGAGATGATTGATGTGACTAATGAGAACGTCGTCGTCAGCAAGGCGAAGCTACAGGAAGCTCGTGCTAGACAGAAGAGTTGTGTTGATAAGCATCATAGAGATCTATTCTTCAACGTAGATGATCATGTTTTCCTCAAGGTATCACCAGCACGTGGAGTCAAGCGTTTTGGAATCAGAGGAAAGCTCAGTCCTCGCTTCACCGGACCGTTTGACATCATAGAACGCGTCGGTGAAGTGTTATATCGTTTAGCGTTACCGCCTCAACTATCACACGTTCACAACGTGTTCCATGTGTCCTTACTCAGAGGATACAACTATCATCCCCTTCATGTTGTTTAGTATCCGCTTGATTAGATTCGAGAGGATCTTTCATATATCGAAGAACCGGAGAGGGTTCTTGAACGACAAGGTCGTGTCATGCGGAGGAAGACGATCTCATTCGTCAAAATCCTCTGGAGGGATCATCCTGAGCGGGAAGCCACTTGGGAGACGGAGGAGTCTATACGGACTTCTTACCCTCATTTCCAGTTCTGATTCCGGTATGTTTTCTTTCAAATTATGTTTTCTCTAATTCGAGGATGAATTATTCTTTTAGAGGGAAAGAGTTGTAAAACCCGCATTAAAATACTATGAACAGTAATCATGAACAGCAAATACACGAAAATACGTATAAATTAAAACTTTCCATTTATAATATATTACACGTGTGACGACATTAAATAACAAGTATTTATTTATATTATAAATGTGACATGAACACGATATTTAATTCATGACAATTAAACACGACGTTACACGAATATTTATTTAACTAGAAAAGTTACGGTTTTGCCTTGTGGGCTCTATGTGGCTGCGACTAGGAGACAAGAAGGAAGGAGAAGGGCCTTTGACCTATTAGCCCAATACTAATCCATGTTTAATAAGACTTCCAGGGAATAACCATAAGTTAGTTTTATTAATAATTAAGAAACCCTAGTCTTCCTCTCCTCCTCTTGCCTCCGGTCGAACAAGAACACCAAGGTGGTGTTTGTTGATTTTGATCTTCAATTTTTGTGTGTACGTGTTCGTGTTTATTAACCTTAATCATCTACGCATTCGGTAATCACCACAACCTTTTTCTTTCTATTCTTTTTTATTAAATTCATGCATACATGTTAATTAAATCTTAAAACAAGTATTAAAACATGTTATGGTTAACTAAAAATCAAGAATTTAGGGTTGTTTGGGGTTTGGTTGGTTCGGCCGACACACAACCGAGAGCACAAGGCTCTCGGCTTGGCTTTTGCACCACCACCGAGACCACCAAGGTCTCGGCTTGGCTTGGTTGGGTCGATCGCACATGAAGGGAACCCTGACTCGAAGTCGGGGTGTGTTTTGGCTTGGTTTGAGTGTCAACCGAGACCTATAGGGTCTCAGTGGGACTTAGTTTGCAACAGTGGGAACCCCGGCTTGAGCCGGGGTGTACTTTGGCTCGGGCAGTGGGTAGCCGAGACACAAGCAGGGGGAACTATGGCCAGGCAGTGGCAACCGGCTAGCCGGGTAGCCATTGGCCGTGGGTTAGCCGCCGGCTGACACCACTAGCCGCCAGTTGTGTGGTGTTGGCTAGGCACTTTTCGGGCTCGGGATTATTTTAGAACACGGGTTTGGGCTTGGGAATTAATAAAATCAGTTTATTTTATTTATTTGACAAGACTTAGGTTTTAAATATTAAAAGTAATATTTCATGATTTAACCTAAGTATTTAATTAGCCTAATTTAATTAAATCATGTTTTATTTAATTAAATTCATATAACCTATAGTTTATTAAATCAACCATGTTAATTATTTAAAAAGCTATAACATTTAATCGATGACTTGTATTTTTACTAATAAGCTTAAACTTATATTTTGGACTTATTAATCAGCTTATTCTAATTTTGGACACTTACAATTTTTGGAAACTTTCTATTTATAGGAAACCTGCTATTTTTAGAAAGTCACTTAGTATTACAATACAAGTATAGTAATACCTTAATACATGAATAATAAACAACATAATACATGAAATAACTACAGATAACACATTAAACAATAAAACATGAAAGAACATGAATAATAAGCTAATAACACACAAAACCAGTAAAATACACGTATCTCAGACAACTCATACACGTCCCTATTCTTATGTAGTATTATCCATCAAGGCGGAGTAGGTTCTTCAGCGTTTCCGATTAGCTTCTACTGGACAAGAGGTACGGATTTCCCGTCCTTCTGTAAGGACGATCTCTTCCTTTATTAGGATTTCCCGTATCCATCCAACTGTTTTCCCAGTAGTTACATATTTAAATGCTTATGTTTTATTAGTTACCTTAGCCATATACATGCATGCTAGTTTCACCTAGTTATCGAGGTACCATAACCATAACACTGGAGGCACTAGTGTTATGACTTCACCACGGAGGAGTGATAGCTCGTGGCGTCCCTTCAGTTTTTTTGGCCTTTATTTATCTATTATGTTATCATGTGGGGTGTATGGGTGCATCCTAGTTACAGTTTCAGTCAGGATTTTCATGGTGAATGTGGTGTGTGCCTTGCATCCTTCACAAGGAGCTGATCCCTCCTACCCAGACCATATTAATTAGAGGCATCCCCTCTAATTGCATGACGAGGTCACCCCTCCAAGTATTCATGCACGTTGTTGACCTCGTGACCTATATTGTCTTTTGGTATATTAAACTAATACTAATTTTCATAAGTAAACATAAGCTATATTTTCAGAACTAAAACCAGTTAACATGTTTTATTAGTTACCTTTCCGCTGCCATTCATGCTCTATATGCTCTTTATATGTTTCATTATTCTATGTCTTCATGTTATGCTATATATCCGTTCACTGGGGGTTATGCTAAGCCCTTTTCCATTTCCATGTTCCCAAACGGCAGGTACCCAAGGTCGCAAGTAGGATCTCAAGAGTATGTGCATTCGGATGGAAGCTATCCAGCCTTCTTTATCTTATGCATTTATCCTACTTTCTCATACTTTATTTCTTTTGGACATTGTTTAACCCTTTTCTTTACAGTCCTTATATTTGCTTGTGTTGAGTTACTTGGACTACCAATGTTTGTTCCAGTATTTCCTTTTATGGTCATAAATGTTTAGACATTTACCGTGCATGGTTTGATGACACGCCATAATTATCATGTGATATTCCATTTTACCAAATGGGGTGTTACAAGTTGACTTTCACTTGAGCTCTTTGACTTTCTATGAATGTACACTTTTAGTCCTTCAACTTCGGCAGTTTGGCAAGAAAGGTCCTTTTACTTTGTAGACTTGTCATAGTGAGTCCTTCTTTTGTCTTTTCTTCAATATTAATGCCTTGAAATCCGTGTTTGCACCAAATTGTATCATTTTACCTACAAAATCACAAACAACAAAGAATACCTCATAATACTGATTTTACACATATAATCTGGTATTTTTCTTTGTATTTTGGGGTTTGTTTTTTTTACATGATAGAGATTTCACTCATATCAAATCCCCTACACTTGATCATTGCCATGGCCTCATGCAATGTAATATTTCAAAGCTCTAAATTACATTTTTCTCATAATTAATCCACCTTGGCCAAAATGAAATGCCTTTACATTATACTACACTATATAATGCATGAATTTGATTTTTACAATGCAATGCAAAGAAAACAATTATATTTATATATTTTTGTATTTTTCTTGAAATGGTTTGATGGAAATAACTCATAAAGAAATCAATTACTTTGAATAGGGCTTTGGTTATCATGAATACTTATCGTCCTCAAGTTTCACTTACCCCATACCAAGCTTAAAAACGAGATCATTGTTATTCATAAGTGAAAGTGCATCGAATTATTCATTAAGATTAATTGTGTTACCATTATACCCTCACTTATTTGGCCTCTAAGACCGGTTATTATTTGAGCAAATTGCTTGTGAGCAAATTTGTCATTATTTAAAACGTGAAATATAAGAAATGTAAAATCTGAAAATAAGGAAGCACGGTTTTAATCCTAAGTAACCATCTTATCCATTAATCGAAAAACCGCCCACAATTGATATAAGTCCGACCCAAAATAATAAGGCATTCGCCTTATGTGTAAGATCCTTGTGTCATGCATTAATAAGTAGCTACTCATTCGCTAAGAAAAGAAAAATAAAAGTCACGCAGTAATCTATTCCGCCGCCTTTTTGAGACCTTGGATCTTCAATCACGCAACCCGTCAAGGTAATATTGGATTTGAGCAACTATTAAATCCCCGCAACCTTTGTGAGAGTAACATTAGAATTTAATAGCTACTATAATTAACACTTCACTGTCCCTCTTGGGAGTCTTGTATAATTACTTTTTTTTTCTTTTTATTCTAGCCACTCATTTTTTAAAAGCCGCTCTTATTTTCTTTATACCTCACAAATAAAAGGAAAAGAATAAAAGGAAAAATACCCGCTAAGTATTAAGCATGACATAAGTCTAGTACACATAAAACGCTCTAACTTAGAAACTTAAGATGTACTTATACCAACCACGAATGATTAGTCAAATATGCATAAGAGACTACAAACCGATTAAAACCGTTCTTGATTATTTATTAACAATATATACATGCGTTGAGAGAAAGTAAAGGTAACGAAAGGGGATATAAAAGCTACAAGTAATTAATATGAGGTTTATCTAGCACTTTACACTTACTTCAAACTCTATCATCTCTCGTTCTCCACAGTTTAAAATCTCAAATAATGAGACTCGTGGATGCTTAGCCTAATAAACCAATGACGGTCTACATGGTTAAGGATACTAGCTAGAGTAAGCTTGGATAAGCAAACTCGGGTTGAGTCAAAATATTCACGGCGGGCCTAATATGTCAAAGACTCATAAACTTGTTAAACCATATCCTTTATTATATTTTTTTCTTTTTATATATTTTTGATGAAAAATAAAAGAAGAAATATATACAATGCAAATGTGTTATGCAAATGAAAAATGATTAATGCAAAAATTATGAATGCATATTTTTGGTGGCCAAAGTAGATCAAAAATTTGAAAAATGTTTGAAAAAATAATTTCCCAATTATCATGAAGGCAAGGCAATGTTCTAGGTAAGGTCGCTTTGATAGAATACCCCCTACACTTAAGATAAACATTGTCCTCAATGTATAAGAGTATTGGAGTAAACTCCCCTACACTTATGACATTGTGTACTTTGTTTAACTCAGGCTAAGGAAAGGTCTACTAAAGTGAATTCATTTTAGACATTATTAAGAGTCAATTTTAAATCACAAAAGTATCAAAGTGAACCCGATACGATGGCCTCCTCCATAAGCTCCAAGCATGAAATGAGAGATCAACCCTACAAACACCAACAAGACAAAAGAAAGGCACCCCCTACACTTCATCTCGACTATATTACCCTTTTATTAATCCTATCCTACCACACTCTATTCTAGATGATCTTATCCTAGTTATTCAAGCTTGATTTAAGGAGTCTCTAGCTCGACTCATCCCACACTCAAAGTGACCATAGATAACCTATCATGGAGGGTAAAAGGTTTACCCGTATAGGAAAAACTCTCTATGATAAGGTAAAACAAGTTTTCAAGTACACATAACTCCATAAAATTCCACCCGGATCGAATACATGATTGCCATCCCAAGAGTAGGACAATCCAAAAGTGGACATCTCAATCAATTGTGAGGTAAGTGAGGTTTCCTTGTCCATGATACTTTCCCATAAGTTTTCCATAAGATGATGAGGTGATACCCTAAAACTTCAGTTTTCCTTTTATTGCATCATGTGGATATTGAGTTAGCTCAAGAATGTTTATACCAGGATCAAAAATCTTTTCCTTTAGGGGAAAATGAAAATTCAAAGAAGTGTTTCCCTTAGAAGACTCACCCTTATAAAAATTCACATCACTAGACACTAAAGGTTAAAAAAGAGGTGTTAAAACACAAGTAGTATGAACCTTCGGGTTTTCCTTTTCTTTTCCTTTAAAATCTTTTTCGTTAAGGTCCAAATGAGGGTACAAGTCATAATCTAAGTCCAAGATAGGAGATTCGTCCTCATCTAAACTCAATGAAGAGAAAAATGAATCATCAGAATCATAGGAAAACTCATCCTCAATAGGAAAGTAGGTATTTACAAACGTGTCTAAATCTTCGCCAAAAGTAATATCCTCTAAAGTAGTATTAATATCTAAAGGTAAAGGATCCTCCTGAGACTTACCAAATCCACCGGCGGATAGGTATGACAATAAGAGTCAATATGAGGCTCAAGTATAAGAGGATCACTCGTAGAGATGATATGAGTCATAGACCTTAAGGGTATAGAGAGCTCATCACTATAATCATCATTAACTTCTTCATTGTCATTGAAAAGTGGATTATCAAGTGATGTTTGAAATATAGAATTTGAATGTAACACAAGATTATCAATGTTAAACTCTTGAGTTTCACAAACATTCATTGAGGAAGTAATAGATGCTTTTGTCTCAACATGGGCAATCCCATAATTCCCACTTTGACAAGCTTCATGAAAGTATTCATGACAAACTTCATCAAGAATATCAATGTTATTCACACCTTCATCAAGAACATCAACATGATTCACCGCCTCAGGCTCATTCGATTTCTTAGATAACTTTCCCATATTAAACACAACTTTTTCATCTCCTACCCTCATAGTGAGTTGCCCATCCACAACATCAATGAGAGTGCGACCGGTTCTTAAGAACAGTCTTTCTACTATAAGGGGAACTCTAGGATCCATATTACAGTCCACAACCACAAATCCACGGGGAATGTGAATTTATCAACTCCTAGAAAAACATCTTCCGCTATTCCTACCGGATAAGTAATTAAACGGTTTGCCAATTCAAGTGTCATTTAAGTAGGTGTAAGCGCGGGAAGGGAGAGTCGTTTCCAAACCGACAAAGGCATCAAATTTATGCTAGCACCAAGGTCTGCTAGAGCAATACAATTCTCTACCCCCGGGAAATTACATGGGATTAAGAACAAACCCGGATCACCAAGTTTAGTAGGTAACTTCTTTAACAACACCGCGGAACAATTCTCGTTCAATGAAGCATTATGCACATCAACCAATTTCTCTTTGTTCGATAGAAGGTCCTTAAATATCTTGGCAAATTTAGGCATGTGAGCTAAAGCCTCCGCAAAATATATGTTGATATTCAATTGCTTAAACATCCTCAAGAAGTTGGACACTTGTATGTGATCTTTGTTCTTAACTTTCTCCTTCCTCAACCTATAAGGATATGGTAGATTAGGTTTGGGTAAAGGTTGAGTAGAGGTTGTTGGAGAACTCTACTCTTGGGTTTCTTCAAGGGTAGGCTTAGAAGGTGTAGGCTTGGTTAATGGTGGAATGTCACAAGGAGGGACCGTGGGAGGAGTTACCACAGGGTGAGTAGAAGGAATTAAAGGTTCCATGGTGGTTTTCCCACTTCTTGTAGTGATTACATTGACATTGGCCCTAGGATTAGTTTGAGTGTTGGAGGGTAAAGCACCTTGAGGTCTTTGATTTAAGAGCAACATAAATTTCTTGTTTTTCTCCTCTTGCATTGCCCTCAATTGATCTTGAGTTCTTCTTTCACTCTCACGGATCCTTCTTTCATTCTCTTGATTCATCTTATAAAATAGCTCAATTGTTTCATTTTTCCCATTCCCTTGATTATATCCTTGGTTTTGGAAAGGTGAGATGGATGTGAAACCCTTGGTTATTTCCATGAAAGTTGTTCCCTTGGTTTTAAAAGTTATTAGACCCTCTATTGTTGTTATTGCCTTGATAATTTCCTCTTGGCCTTTAGTTTCTATTGAGCATTTGTGGATTGTTTGGTTGGTTTTGTGTGGGTTATTGGGGAGGGAAACCCGGTGGAGCAAGGTAATTGTTTGATTTGTATGAAAGGTGATTAGTATTGATGTTAGGTTTAAAGTGTGCTCTTCCATCATCAATGTAAGCATAACATTCTCCTTGATAGGGTTGAACTTTGTCACATTGTAAGTATGAGTGAGGGCCTCCACATGTCTCACAAGATAGCATGATGGCATTGAAATTGTTGGTAGAAGAGTTGCTCAATTGAAATTCACAAAGTTTTGGAACCATCTCACTAAGAATATCAACCTTTTGATTTAAAACTTTGTCAATTGGTTGAGTAGCACCCTCTTGCACCACATGTACCACCTCTTCTCTATCCCTATTGCTTTGAACCATGGATTTTGTCTCAATGATATCCCATGCATCGTGAATAGACTTAGCAAGAATGTTTCCACCCGCGGCCGAGTTAAGGGAATCTTTACGGTATGGTCTCAAACCATTATAGAAGGTGTTAATTTGGTGAACCTGGTCAAAACCGTGGTTAGGGCACTTTCTTAAGAACTCTTTGAACTCTTCCCAAGCTTCACTAAAGGTTTGGTCTCTCTTTTGTTGAAAGCCTATGATTTGGTTCCTTAATGTGGTGGTTCGTTGATATGAGTGTAATTACTCATATCATTTGTATCAAATAACAATGAAATTATGCATGAAATGTAACAAAAATGCCTTGTATATGTGTATTTCTTGTTTTAATGTGTGTAGGTACCAAGATCGCGAAAACCGACGAAATCGACACGAGATTGAAGAAAAAGATCGAGGAAGCCAAAATCGAGTTTAATTTAGAGGATTTAATATTTAAATAAAGGATTTTGGTCAAGTGGGACCCACAATGGGGTAAATGGGCTCAAAAGCCCATTATTGATTCAAGTTAATGAAATAAGTCTTTTGAAAGTCCAATAGGCCCAAAAGTGGAAAATATCATTGGGCTTTAAGCCCATTGTGCTATTAACTGAAATTTTATGGAACGAATATTGAGTAATGGGCTTAGGGTTTCGTTGATTTTACAAACAAACTATATAAATATTACTCATTTTCACACATAAACCACACATCCCCACTCACACCATTTTTCTTTTCACAATAAATAAATTACACCATTTTATATCCCCACCCACACGTCACAACGCACTCACAATTTATAAACGTTTTTTCTCTCAACCAACTCCCATTTACACCATTCGTTTTTTTTATCCCACTTTCCATCCACACATATATTAAATTTCGATAAGATTTATGCATCATCTTTTTCGTCTCTCATCTTCACCCCGAAAACAAAAACCATGCACAAATTGTTACTGTTCCAAACCCTAATCACCCAAAACGTTAATTAATATTGGGGGTTTTAATCGCACGGGCTAATCACGTGAGGGGGTATTAATTCCCTCAATTTTAAGGAAGAGAAAGGGTTGAACGAAAGAGATACGTGGCTGATTCTTACTGGAGGCTACACCTCATTCCTCACAATCAACCAATCAGATGCCTTCAAAGAAGCACAACTAGCACATACGGATGCCACGTTGGCAATCCGTGTGCTAGTTGTGATATATCCACCGTCCGATCAAGGCTTCACAGGAGAGAGAAAAAATAATAAAGATCCAAGGGCTGAGAAGAATGAAGAATCTGCTATGGAATATTCGGATATTCCTCATCACAAAGCCCTGGGAAGGCAATAAAAACCCCAAATAATCTTGTAAATTTATCCCTTTTCTTACTTACTGTTATAATGTTAAAATTAGAATAGGAAAGTTGTATTTCTCTTTTATAGTATTGTATCAGTATAATTTTGATTAATAAAAGTTTCAGTTTATTAAAATTGATTCGTGAGTTTTTTTTTACTGTTTAAATTCCTTTATCTTCTTCCTAAGTCTAATTTAATATTATAAGTATAAAAGATATTGAATTAAACAGCTCAATAGTTTAATGAAATATTGAAGTAATGTTTGGGGATGATTTATCCTAATTGGATAAATTAAAAGAATACTGGATCGATTTGACTTTGACTGTGGTTCGAATGGTGACTGGAATTGGTGGTTCGAGTTAAGGTAACTGTTGGTGTCACTTACGGTTCATAGGTTGCTCAGCGCAATCCTACGTCTCAAAGGAATACTTCAAAAAGGTGCTTACTCCTTTTATCTTTCATGTTATTAGATTAAACTGTTTTTTTACTGTTTATATGATTAGGATATCTAAGATGCTTGTGAGTATTTGTTTCTGCTATTCTTGAGGTTTAATTTTGATTGTTTATGATTCTAAAAAAAACGTTTAGTTGAGGTTTAACTTAGTTTTGTAAACTTGAATTGCAAATTTGGTTTGGAATGTTTCAGGTTAATGATAGATTGGACAGTCTGCCATGTTCAGTAAATTGCATAGAGTTTTGATTTATTTGCCTGTTATGCATAAACTGAGAATTTGAGTGATAGTGCTTCTACTTGATTTATATGATATGAAAGCTGATAAGGATAGTATTTTGAGTAATTTGAAGGATTATGATTAAGTGATTTTCGATTTATGTTAGTTTAAGAAGTGTACTGGTTTTAAACCTGCCTAGTTGATTGTTAATCTCTTGTAAACTTTAACTGGTAGTGCTATATAGTAATGACATATATTTTCTCCAAATCTGTAATCTGATATTCATAAATTTCATGCAAATCTATGTTGAAAGAATGTAACAGCATGCTATAAGTTTGGCTGAGCTGAGTGATCTAGTATTTTAGGAATTTGCAGATTGCTATTTGTTTTAACTTGATTACTGTAACTTAGATTTAATTTGTAGTTTAATTTTCTAATTTCTTGAACTTTACTATATTTTCAATTAAGCTTATCAGATCCCATTGATCTGATAAGTCATTCAGCTGTTTTCCTGACAGCTTTTATCAATAAGCTTACTAGAAAGTCTCTCCTGAGACTCTCAATTTACTCTTCTGTCAAAAAGTAATAAATCAAAAAAATTTGTCACTTGGAGGTCTCGAACTCAAGACCTCCCCTTTAGATGTCTTGTGTGTTAACCATCTGAGCTGCTGACTTATTTGGTTTAGTTTCCTGTTACGTGAGTATTATAGTGTAGTTCTTTGGCAGAATTTGCCTTTTAGTTGATTTTAAATGTATTACGTTTTTAATATTAAATTAAAGTTTATTTAATTAAACTTTCTGATTTTTAAATAACTAGTTTCATAATAGATAAAAATAAAATAAATTTAGAAAAAATGTTATTATTTAAAAAAGTTTAATTAGTTGATTTTTAAATAATTAGATTTTATAATATTAGATTTAAATAAAAATAGTTTTTTTTTAATAAATTTGTTTAAAGTAATTTTTGATAAAGTAAATTAGTTTAAGAAAGTTTTAAAAGTTTTCTAAATAGATTAAAAGTTTTTAAATAGATTTAATTTTAAATAGTGTTAATTTTCTAGTAAGTAAAATTTTTAAGTAATTAATTAGTTGTAGATTTTAAATATTGCGGGGTTTTACGATTCATGAACTTTTAGGATTTTAAATAGCTTAAAATTGGTAGATTTTTATTGTAGTCTAAAAACCGAAAAACAATTTTAAATCAATTGTCCATATCAAAGCAAAACGTCTCAAATTCATAAGATCTTCGTGTACAACGAACTTGATTCACTCATGTGTTTAATTGAATTCGTCATTGGTAATATTAGTCTATTACTTTTTCCTAAAGGTAATTTTCTAATTTACCCTATAACGTATATCAATCACATATACATATCACGACACATCAAAAATTTTGGCGCCGCTGCCGGGGATCTTGTGTACGATTCGTCTTTGTGGAGATTTGTTGATCGTTGATTTGAAGACCCTTTCCGTCCTCGGAAAGTTTTGTTATTTTTCTATTATATAGTATGTATCGTTTTTCTCGTTTTTTGTGAATAATATATTGTATTACGTAGAACAATAGTTTTACATACTTATCAAATAAGCCTTAGTTGGGATTTCATCACCTAGCTATTGTAGTCGAATCCAAAACAAAAATAAAAGGAAAAATAGATAAATACTAATAAGAAGTTTGAACTCGATTTATACAAACTATAAGGTGGGTATAAGGCGACGTGCTATAAAAGGCCGTCTAAGGAAAAAGGTTTTTAAGTGCTTTGTGCCATCTCGTTTCCCCGCTTGCTTGTGCGTATATTGAGAGGGACAACCTATTATTGGTTTGCCGACTCAAGTAGTAATAAATCTTATTTTTTGTTGTTTACTTATTGAACCTCGATACGTTTAGGTTTTCACCTATCGTTTCAAAGTCGACGGAGGGTAATTTACTTCCATAGTAGTTATCCTTATTCCTTCTTTTTATCGATCATTATTGATTGAGCAATACCAAATAAAATAGCAAAAATAATCTTCTTCTTGTCTAATTTCATTTCTTCAATCCTCTAAATTCTCGTCTTTGTAGTGTATGCAATTACGTTCTTCTCGTCTTGTGATTGATTTTAATAGGCTTGAAAATATTCCTCGTAGAAATAGAAATCGTCAACAACGAATAGTGGAACCCGAGCTTCCACATATTGTTGTAGAGATGGCCGATAACCGAACAATGGAGGAATTGCTCCGTGCACCCACCGAAGGGTATGGGGAAGCAATCGTTGTGCCGGCTATTTTGGCGGATCATTTTGAGATTAAGACGGGTCTTTTATTGCTCATTCGTGCCGACCAATTTCGTGGCAATGAGACCGATAGTCCGCATTCTCACATTCGGAATTTTAATCGAATTACCTCGACTCTCAAGTTTAGAGATGTGCCGAATGACGTGATTAAGCTCATGCTTTTTCCGTACTCGCTCGAAGGTAATGCTAAGCTTTGGTATAAGAAAGAACCACCGGGTTCGATCTTAACATGGGATGATTTAGTGTCTAAGTTCATGAATTATTTCTTTCCACCATCTAAAACAACACACTTTAAGAACGAGATCACTAGATTTGAACAAAAAGTGCATGAATCGTTTGGGGTTGCATGGGAAAGATTTAAAGATTTGTTGAGACAATGTCCACACCACGGTTTCTCGGAATTGCATCAAATTAATACTTTTTATAATGGGCTAAATATGATTGAACAAGATTCTTTAAATGCCGCCGCGGGTGGTAATCTTTTAAGAAAAACTCCGAGAGACGTGTGGAGAATAATTGAGGATAAGTCTAGAGCACAATATTCACGAAACACACCGTTTGTTTCTAATGTGAATCTCGAGATTGCTAGATTGGACTCTAAGATTGATAGTGGATTTGCGACTTTGTTGAGTGAGATTAGGAAGAATCCTCATGGATCGATTAATATGATTGAGAATGTTTGTGTATCATGTGGTAGAGCACATCCTAATTATGCTTGTTTAAACACGGGGTTTGATCAAGCTAATGCTTTTTCTGTGACGGGAACTTATGGCTCTAACGGTCAAGTTCCTCGTCAAAATCATGTTGTTCCACCGGGTTTTCCACCGGTTCAAAATAGGTACAACAATGGAAACAATGGGAATAATTTTAACCGTGGTAACCAAGGGAATTATAATCAAGGAAATGGGTTTAATGCTAATCAAAACAATCAAGGTTTTCAAGGGAATAATCAAAATGATTTGTCAAGCTACATTAAAACGAATGAGGCAAATTTGAAAGCTTTTCAAAATAATATTCAAGGACAAATGGCAACTTTGAAAAATGAGTTTCAAAATACGATTAAAGGCCAAAATAATAAGATTGAGCTTAATCAACAAGGAATTGAACAAAGATTTGAGCAAATGTTTGAGCAAGGTCAAAATCGTTTGCAACAAAGTATGGAACAAGGTCAAAATAAATTGCTTTCGATGTTTGAATCGTTTATGACCAAACCTTCCTCGTCTTCGGGTGGTTTACCTAGTAACACCATTCCAAACCCGAAGGGTGAGATGAAAGCTATAACCACACGTAGTGGGAAAGCTTTAGACGGACCTTTGCTTCCACGTGTGAGTACCTCTACGGTGAGGGAAGTGGAGCAAGAACCCGAGGTGGTTAAAGAAAAGGAAATTCCTATTCCACCAAAGGTAGACCAATTTCCTATTCCGGAACCCGAGCTTCCGAAGACTAAACCCACACTACCCTACCCTTCGAGACTTACCAAAGAGAAGCTACGCGAAAAGACCAATGCTCAAGTTTCTACGTTTCTAGATGTGTTTAAGAAAATGTATATTAATCTTAGTTTCGCGGATGCATTGCTTAGCATGCCTAAGTTTGCTTCTACAATTAAAAGGTTGATGAACGATAAGGAGAAATTAGTTGAAGTGTCTACATCCTTAAATGAAAGTTGTTTCGCGGTTCTCTCTAAAAAGTTTCCCAAAAAGCTTGGAGGCCCCGGTTAATTTTTGATACCATGTGATTTCCCTAATATGGAAGAATGCTTAGCATTAGCCGATTTAGGCGCTAGCATTAACTTGATGCCTCTTTCCGTGTGGAAAAGGTTATCACTTCCCGCGCTTTCACCTACTAAGATGACTATCGAGCTAGCGGATCGATCGATCGCCTTTCCAAAAGGTATAGCCGAGGACGTATTAGTCAAAGTAGAAAAGTTCATTTTTCTGGCGGATTTTGTAATTTGTGATTATCCGGAAAATTCTCGAGTGCCTCTTATTTTGGGACGACCGTTTTTAAATACGACTAGTTCTTTAGTTGACACGAGAGAGGGAAAGTTGACTCTACATTTTGATGATGAAAGTATCACTCTTAATGTTGGTAACATCTCGAAGTTTTCTTCCGAAGACGACGAGGAATCAATCAATCAAGTCGATGTGATTGATGTTGCTAGCGAAGAGATTTCGCAAGATATGCTTGGTTTTTCGGATACTTCTAAAAGTGGCAATCCCACTTCATCGAATCCTATTATCGCTTCGGCTAAGCCTCCACTCACTCCATTTGAGGGAGGTGACTTCGTTCTTGAAGAGCTTGAGAATAATGGTTATTCAAAAATCGAGAAGGAAATTGATGATTACCTTAGCACACCATTTGATCCTAGTTAGTTTGATTTTGAGAATTTTGATCCCGAGGGAGATATTGCGTTGATTGAAAAATTGTTGAATTTGGATCCTTTTGAATCACCACCTATGGAACTAAAAGTTGTGAATGAAAATGAGACTAAAGTGAAAACATCTATTGAGGAAGCACCCGAATTAGAACTTAAGGAATTACCCACTCATTTTGAGTATGCTTTTCTTGAGGGAACGGATAAGTTACCGGTGATTATTGCTAAGGGATTAAAGGAAAATGAAAAGGATGAGCTTATCAAAGTGCTTAAGAAACATAAACGGGCCATTGCATGGAAAATCTCCGACATTAAGGGTATAGATCCCAAATTTTGTACTCATAAAATTCTAATGGAGGATGATTATAAACCCGCTATCCAAAATCAAAGAAGGGTCAATCCAAAGATTCATGAGGTGATCAAAAAGGAAGTCACTAAACTTCTAGACGCCGGAATGATCTACCCTATCTCGGATAGTCCATGGGTTAGCCCCGTGCATTGTGTTCCAAAGAAAGGAGGAATGACGGTTGTTACTAATGAGGATAATGAATTGATTCCTACTAGACTTGTGACCGGTTGGCGTGTTTGTATTGATTATACGAAACTTAATGATGCCACTAGGAATGATCATTTTCCATTACCTTTTATGGATCAAATGTTAGAGAGACTAGCGGGGAATGAATTCTATTGCTTTTTGGATGGATTTTCCGGCTATTTCCAAATCCCCATTGACCCTTGTGATCAAGAAAAGACCACATTCACTTGTCCTTATGGAACATTTGCTTATCGTCGCATGCCTTTTGGACTATGTAATGCTCCGGGGACGTTCCAAAGGTGCATGATGGCCATTTTTCATGATATGATCGAGAAAACCATGGAAGTCTTCATGGATGACTTTTCGGTTTTTGGGGAATCTTTCACTTCATGTCTCTCTAACCTTGAAAGAATGTTGCAACGTTGTGAGGAAACTAATCTTGTGCTTAATTATGAGAAATGTCACTTCATGTGCCAAGAGGGAATTGTGTTAGGACATAAGATCTCTAAGGCCGGTATTGAGGTTGATAGGGCTAAAATCGACGTGATTGCAAAATTACCTCCACCCACCACCGTTAAGGGAGTAAGGAGTTTTCTCGGCCATGCCGGCTTCTATCGTCGTTTTATACAAGACTTCTCTAAGATAGCTCAGCCTATGACCCATCTTTTGGAAAAAGAGACTCCTTTCATCTTTTCGGATGAGTGTATTCAAGCCTTTGAGATGCTTAAAAAGAAGTTAACCGAATCTCTAATCTTAGTTGCCCCGGATTGGGACCTACCTTTTGAAATTATGTGTGATGCTAGTGATTATGCGGTAGGTGCGGTTTTGGGGCAACGTAAGCTAAAACACTTCTTGCCTATACACTATGCAAGTAAGACTATGACGGATGCTCAAACAAAGTACACTACAACGGAAAAGGAGTTTCTTGCCGTTGTGTATGCTTTTGAAAAGTTTAGACCATATCTCGTCTTGTCTCAAACCATATTGTATACGGACCACTCAGCTATCAAATATCTTCTTAATAAACAAGATGCTAAGCCGAGGTTGCTCCGGTGGATTCTCCTCCTTCAAGAATTTAATGTCAAAATTCTAGACAAAAAAGGAGCCTAGAATCTCACGACCGATCATTTATCTCGACTTGAGAATCCTCACCAAAGCGATCGAGAGAACAAGGAAATCAATGAAACATTTCCTCTCGAGACGCTTGGTATGATTTCTTTTCGTGGTGATGATAGTACCCCATGGTTTGCGGACATCGCAAATTACCATGCGGGGAAGTTTGTGATCAAGGGTATGTCGTCCCAACAAAAACGAAAGTTTTTCAAGGATATTTCCTATTACTTTTGGGACGACCCCTATTTGTTTCGTGTGTGCGCGGATCAAGTGATTCGTAGGTGCGTGTTTGGCAAAGAAGCTCAAGATATTCTTAAATCTTGTCATGAGGGACCCACCGGGGGACATCATGGTGCTAACGCCACCGCGAAGAAAGTCTTAGATGCCGGCTTCTGTTGGCCTTCCATATATCGTGATGCCCAAGACTTGATCAAGACTTGTGATGCTTGTCAACATCAAGGAAAGAACTCACAAAGGGATGAAATGCCTCAAAACATTATCCAAGTTTGTGAAATCTTTGACATGTGGGGGATCGATTTTATGGGGCTGTTTCCATCTTTGAAAGGAAACAAATACATTCTCGTAGCCGTGCACTATTTGTCTAAATGGGTTGAAGCTAAGGCTTTGCCCACGAATGATGCTCGAGTTGTGGTGAACTTTTTGAAACAACTCTTTGCTAGGTTTGGAACTCCGCGGGCTATTATAAGTGATCGTGGGACCCATTTTTGTAATGAACAATTTGAAAAAGTTCTAAAGAAATATGGTGTCACTCATCGACTTTCTACGGCTTATCACCCTCAAACGAGTGGTCAAGTGGAGGTTTCAAACCGTGCTCTTAAAAGGATTTTGGAGCGTTCTATTGGAGAAAATCGCACTTCATGGTCGGATAAATTGGACGATGCATTGTGGGCTTTCCGTACGGCTTACAAGACGCCAATTGGTTGTACACCATTTAGGTTGGTCTACGGAAAAGCATGCCACTTGCCAATTGAACTCGAACATAAGGCGTATTGGGCTCTTAAGCACTGTAATTTTGATTTGAGGACCGCGGGTGATCATCGCAAGGTTCAATTGAATGAACTAAGTGAATTGAGGGATCAAGCTTATGAAAATTCTTTGATCTATAAGGAGAAGACTAAGAGGATTCATGAATCTAAGATCAAAAACCGCATTCTCAATGTTGGTGATCAAGTCTTCTTATTAAACTCTAGACTTAAGATTTTCTCGGGCAAGCTTAAATCCCGTTGGTCCGGACCATTCACCATTGCACAAGTTTTCCCTTATGGCACCGTTGAGCTAGCTCAAAAAGACGGGCCTAACTTTAAGGTGAATGGTCATCGTGTGAAACACTATTTTGGAGGGGACATACCTACGGAGGTTGTCCCGGATCTTCAAACTTTCCCTAAGGACCAATGAATGCGGGGATCGAGTCGAGCTCATGACTCGGTGAATAAAAACGAGGTGCCTTGTGGGGGAGTCCCATACATTCTATCTTCTTTCTATTTTCTAACAATAATAAGGCTTGATCTTTCAAGCTCGTGCTCGTGTTTTGTTGTGTTGTGATCTTAGGTATGACCCTATTATTTGAAGACTCTCGTGTTCGGTTTTTACCGGTCCACTTGATCTTCCATTCTTTGAATGCCAAAAAGGGGCACACTTTCTTACCCTTGATTTTTATCGACTAACGTTTTATCTTGAGGCATAATTAATAAACGGCTTATAGATGTGCGTGCTCTTTCCATGCTAGGATTTTGCATTAGACTCTTCGTGTTTTAGCAAGGGGGTGTTACTCTTGAGCTAAGAAACATTGAGGACAATGTTTGGTTTTAGCATGGGGGAGTCAATCGATATAATCGCTTGTTATTGCTCTTGTCGTGTCCAAACGTGTTGTTTTTCTCATTTTTCAAAAAAAAAAATTAAATTTTTAGTGTTATTTTTTAAGTTTTAATATATAAAATAAGTGTTTTTTACACGAATGTAGGCTTTCCGTTGGTGAAAATAAGAATAGTTTTTGACTCGACTTGGTTTTTAACCTTAGCTTTTCCTTAACGTATTTGAATTAAGTTTTGCTAGGCTATTATATAGGGAGCTTTAAAACGCGAAAGTCTTAATTCATACGAGTTAAGAACAAGAACTTTTCGCAAGCTCCTATAATTGATCCTAGAAAGTCGTCTATCAAGGGAACTTTAAAACGCAAATTCTAAAACTTGCAAAAGTATAAGAAGATGCAAGATCCTATAGATGACTTGAAAACCCAAAACTTTGATTTAATAGGCTAAGTATCCATTGATTTCACATTTTTGGAATTTTACAATATGGAGAACAAGAGATGATAGAGTCAATTATAAGTTTGGTATTCTTTCGGGAATTTATGTGAGTTAATTATAAGTCTATTCTCCCATCGCTTGTTAATAAATTTATTTGCAATAAATAAGGTTGGACGATTTGAAAAGTTACTTAGCTTCTAGCCCAAGATCGTTTAAAAGTTGCTCGGTATGGATTAGAGTTCATAGCCAAGACATAACTTATTGAAGCGGGATGCGAAGATTGGCGAGTCCAAAAAGGTCCTAACAAGACATGAGGGCTATGTTTGTTTGCTAAAGATCTCAAGTGATGTGAAGAATCATTTATCAAAAATCAATATGAAGGATCAAGTCACACGACGAAAAGCAAATACTCCCCAAAAGTCATGGAGAAGTCTATCCAAAAAGACCATAATAAGGTATGAGGATAAATGAATCCAAGTCCAAAAAGGAGGCGGATCGTTGTATATCAAAATCCCAAATAAAGATTGGAGAAAAATGAAGAAGTCGTGGTCCAAGTATGAATCTCTCAAAACTTCAAGTGAAGAAATTCCTATATGAAGAGAAGACCATTATTTCATGAACGTCTCTCAAGGTTTGAAGTATAAAGTCGCTGCCAAATATCGGTCCGAGAAAGGTCTCAAATCGCGAAGCAAGTTATGCCAAGATATGAACTTTATGAAGTCCCGAGAAGCAGTTTTAAAAGATTTTGTCCTTTAGCTAACTATTGATTAAATCGTTCACTTTATTTTCGACCTAATAAATTATCGGAATAAGTCAACAATGCATCCTCGTGATCATTCAAGACAACATAAATATAAGAGATGCACCTAGGAATAAGGGAGTATAAGTGAATAATTGGCCCACATGAGTTCGTGTTAGTCTACCAACTTATAATAACAATGATCTTGTTTTTTCCCTTGGCATAGAAAAGTGAAAAGTCGAGGACGATGAATCTATTTGAGTTTTATGATCCTTAAAGTTATTTTATGTCTTTAAAAAATAAATTGTCAATAGTTGAATAATGTTGTAGCTTATGTTTGATTTTATCATTGCGTGAGGACACGGCAATTGCTTAGCATGGGGGAATTTGATATGAGTGTAATTACTCATATCATTTGTATCAAATAACAATGAAATTATGCATGAAATGTAACAAAAATGCCTTGTATATGTGTATTTCTTGTTTTATTGTGTGTAGGTACCAAGATCACGAAAACCGGCGAAATCGACACGAGATTGAAGAAAAAGATCGAGAAAGCCAAAATCGAGTTTAATTTAGAGGATTTAATATTTAAATAAAGGATTTTGGTCAAGTGGGACCCACAATAGGGTAAATGGGCTCAAAAGCCCATTATTGATTCAAGTTAATGAAATAAGGCTTTTGAAAGTCCAATAGGCCCAAAAGTGGAAATTAGTCATGGATGGAAAATATCATTGGGCTTTAAGCCCATTGTGCTATTAACTGAAATTTTATGGAACGAATATTGAGTAATGGGCTTAGGGTTTCGTTGATTTTACAAACAAACTATATAAATATTACTCATTTTCACACATAAACCACACATCCCCACTCACACCATTTTTCTTTTCACAATAAATAAATTACACCGTTTTATAACCCCACCCACACGTCACAACGCACTCACAATTTATAAACGTTTTTTCTCTCAACCAACTCCCATTTACACCATTCGTTTTTTTTATCCCACTTTCCATCCACACATATATTAAATTTCGATAAGATTTATGCATCATCTTTTTCGTCTCTCATCTTCACCCCAAAAACAAAAACCAGGCACAAATTGTTACTGTTCCAAACCCTAATCACCCAAAAAGTTAATTAATATTGGGGGTTTTAATCGCACGGGCTAATCACGTGAGGGGGAATTAATTCCCCCAATTTTAAGGAAGAGAAAGGGTTGAACGAAAGAGATACGTGGCTGATTCTTACTGGAGGCTACACCTCATTCCTCACAATCAACCAATCAGATGCCTTCAAAGAAGCACAACTAGCACACACGGATGCCACGTTGGCAATCCGTGTGCTAGTTGTGATATATCCACCGTCCGATCAAGGCTTCACAAGAGAGAGAAAAAATAATAAAGATCCAAGGGCTGAGAAGAATGAAGAATCTGCTATGGAATATTCGGATATTCCTCATCACAAAGCCCTGGGAAGGCTATAAAAACCCCCAAATAATCTTGTAAATTTATCCCTTTTCTTACTTACTGTTATAATGTTAAAATTAGAATAGGAAAGTTGTATTTCTGTTTTATAGTATTGTATCAGATTAATTTTGATTAATAAAAGTTTCAGTTTATTAAAATTGATTCGTGAGTTTTTTTTTACTGTTTAAATTCCTTTATCTTCTTCCTAAGTCTAATTTAATATTATAAGTATAAAAGATATTGAATTAAACTGCTCAATAGTTTAATGAAATATTGAAGTAATGTTTGGGGATGATTTATCCTAATTGGATAAATTAAAAGAATACTGGATCGATTTGACTTTGACTGTGGTTCGAATGGTGACTGGAATTGGTGGTTCGAGTTAAGGTAACTGTTGGTGTCACTTACGGTTCATAGGTTGCTCAGCGCAATCCTACGTCTCAAAGGAATACTTCAAAAAGGTGCTTACTCCTTTTATCTTTCATGTTATTAGATTAAACTGTTTTTTTTACTGTTTATATGATTAGGATATCTAAGATGCTTGTGAGTATTTGTTTCTGCTATTCTTGAGGTTTAATTTTGATTGTTTATGATTCTAAAAAAAACGTTTAGTTGAGGTTTAACTTAGTTTTGTAAACTTGAATTGGAAATTTGGTTTGGAATGTTTCAGGTTAATGATAGATTGGACAGTCTGCCATGTTCAGTAAATTGCATAGAGTTTTGATTTATTTGCCTGTTATGCATAAACTGAGAATTTGAGTGATAGTGCTTCTACTTGATTTATATGATATGAAAGCTGATAAGGATAGTATTTTGAGTAATTTGAAGGATTATGATTAAGTGATTTTCGATTTATGTTAGTTTAAGAAGTGTACTGGTTTTAAACCTGCCTAGTTGATTGTTAATCTCTTGTAAACTTTAACTGGTAGTGCTATATAGTAATGACATATATTTTCTCCAAATCTGTAATCTGATATTCATAAATTTCTTGCAAATCTATGTTGAAAGAATGTAACAGCATGCTATAAGTTTGGCTGAGCTGAGTGATCTAGTATTTTAGGAATTTGCAGATTGCTATTTGTTTTAACTTGATTACTGTAACTTAGATTTAATTTGTAGTTTAATTTTCTGATTTCTTGAACTTTACTATATTTTCAATTAAGCTTATCAGATCCCATTGATCTGATAAGTCATTCAGCTGTTTTCCTGACAGCTTTTATCAATAAGCTTACTAGAAAGTCTCTCCTGAGACTCTCAGTTTACTCTTCTGTCAAAAAGTAATAAATCAAAAAATTTTGTCACTTGGAGGTCTCGAACTCAAGACCTCCCCTTTAGATGTCTTGTGTGTTAACCATCTGAGCTGCTGGCTTATTTGATTTAGTTTCCTGTTACGTGAGTATTATAGTGTAGTTCTTTGGCAGAATTTGCCTTTTAGTTGATTTTAAATGTATTACGTTTTTAATATTAAATTAAAGTTTATTTAATTAAACTTTCTGATTTTTATATAACTAGTTTCATAATAGATAAAAATAAAATAAATTTAGAAAAAATGTTTTTATTTAAAAAAGTTTAATTAGTTGATTTTTAAATAATTAGATTTTATAATATTAGATTTAAATAAAAATAGTTTTTTTTTTAATAAATTTTCTTAAAGTAATTTTTGATAAAGTAAATTAGTTTAAGAAAGTTTTAAAAGTTTTCTAAATAGATTAAAAGTTTTTAAATAGATTTAATTTTAAACAGTGTTAATTTTCTAGTAAGTAAAATTTTTAAGTAATTAATTAATTGTAGATTTTAAATATTGCGGGGTTTTACTATTCATGCACTTTTAGGATTTTAAATAGCTTAAAATTGGTAGATTTTTGTTGTAGTCTAAAAACCGAAAAACAATTCAAATCAATTGTCCATATCAAAGCAAAACGTCTCAAATTCATAAGATCTTCGTGTACAACGAACTTGATTCACTCACGTGTTTAATTGAATTCGTCATTGGTAATATTAGTCTATTACTTTTTCCTAAAGGTAATTTTCTAATTTACCCTATAACGTATATCAAATTATCACATATACATATCACGACACATCATTCGTGAAGGTGGAAAGAACTCGTTCACAAATTTCTTCTTCAAGTCCTCCCAAGTGAGAATGCTATTTAAGGGTTGCTTATCTAGCCAAATCCTAGCATTTCCCTCCAAAGAGAAAGGGAACAATATCAACTTAACCGCCTCGTGACGTACCCCATTATACTTGATGGTATTATAAAGGGACATGAATCTCTTGATATGATCATGAGGGTCATCCATAGGTCTCCCTAGGAAAGTTATAGAAGAAACCATTTGTATCATACATGTCTTAATCTCAAAGTTGTTAGCGGCTATCTCAGGAATGACTATGACATCCACATTCCCATCCACGTTGGATTGGAGAATCTCAATTAATGCTAGATTGTCCATGGCTTCGTTTAAGTTGTCGAAAGCACGATGCTCGTGATTGGCTTGATGGACGGCTTTGTTCTTATTTCTCTTCCTTTTGGGAGGAAGTGGTACACCACTAGGTATACGTGCACGCGCCCGAGTGCGTATGCAACTCAACACGAGGAATGAGAGAGGAGCTCTCGGTCGACTTTGAAGAAGAAGGGATTATCTCCTTCGAGGTTCAATAGTGAAAACCACATGAAAGTATAATATATATGTAATACTAATTGGGCGGCAAAACCCCCAACAAGCCTTCCTTCTTGAAATACTTACTAGTGAACGGGGGGAATGAGGTGGCGCTAAACTCTTAAGTACCTGTTTCCCTTAGGCTTGCATTTTATAGCAAAGCCGCCTTTCTGTTCACTTAATAGTTCTTATTTCTCGAATTCTTGCTTATTGAAATTAATTATCTATTTTTGCCTTTATTTTGTTTTATCGATACATGTAAATGGGACCGGAACACCCCCAAGTACGGTTTATTTCTAAGGCAATACTTATGGAAGTAGGCAGATTAATTGTTCGTATCTACGTATATGTATTTACATATAATAATATAGAGAAAATATTTTTGTATTTATTTAATTTTTATGAAAAGTATAATATGTACGTAAAAACGAGTTAATACAATATATACAATATATTTTTGGTGTAATCTTTAAGGAAAAAGATTACTTTTTTGATTTTTTTTTTGGTTCAATTATTAGGAAAGAATTGATTTTTGTGATTTTTTATTTTTTATATTTTTATATTTTTGGTTTTTTTATACATTCGATTTATAATACGTAAAAGGAATGTTCACAAGTGAACGGATCCCAAAATCCAATATGTAATCGTCAATCTCCACGTAAAGAACCGGCAGCGGCGCCATTTAATATTTGTCTTTTTGTAGTTCGTTTTTGTCTCGATATCTTTACGAATTAAATGATCGATAAAAATCAAGTCACTTTATTGTTTTTGGTGTTTGATTAGCAAAGTTTATGTTATTCTAGGTCTAATTATCACAAAACCGTCAAAAGTGTAAAATAATCTCGTCTACGTAACCGTACTATTCTAAAAACACCTTGCACATACCAATTACAAAGCACAATGTACAATCAATTAATGCACAACAAGAAATAAGGGCTAAAATGTAAAGTAAATGAAAGTACAAGGACTGAAAATGTAAATTTGTAAAGCTAAGGGACTGAAAATGTAAAAGTAACAAACTATTAGCCAATTGTAACAAATATACCAAACTTTACAACTGAATTTAACCAACTAACAAACAACAAGGACTGAATTACAAAACCTAAAAAGTATAAACCAGATAAAATAAACTAGCAACTTTCCTAAATTCCAGGGACTTAAAAGCAATTAAAAAAAGATTTATAGAAAAAACGGGCTTATTGATTAATAAGCCATATCTAAAGTTTTACTTGACCAAATAAGCTCAGACTAGTTTCAAAAGATAGCAAATTCAAAATAAGCTAGCCATGTTCAAGGAAAATAGCTATAGTGGTCTAAATCTTTAATAAGCGATTTTAAGAGAACTGCTTATTGAAATAAGCACAAGGTTTGGTTTTCTCAAAAACTGATTATAAGCCCAAATAATGGACGACTAGTTTCAAAAGATTGCAAATTCAAAATAAGCTAGTCATGTCCAAGGAAAATAGTTGTAGTGGTCTAAATCTTTAATAAGCACTTTTAAGAGAACTGCTTATCGGAATAAGCACAAGGTCTTGTTTTCTCAAAAACTGATTATAAGCACAAATAATGGACACCTATCCAGGAAAATCTGAAAAACACCCACAGAATAAGCTAGAAAAGCCAATAAGCTCAAATGGCTTATGTTGACCAGCGTTGACCAAAAGTTGACCAACTTTGACCAAGGTCAAAACTTATTTTGATGACTTATAGAACTGTTTAGTGAAAGAAAATAAACACTTTTATGAAGTAGATAAGCTCGTATTGAAAGTAAGCCAAGACAGAAACATGTTTTTTTCACAAAGACTTAAAATAGCTTATGGCTTATCCTACATTGAAAACTGTAAAAAGTGGCTTATAAAATCTGAAAGCTAGGATGTTGGTATTCCATAGAACTATAAATCAAAGTCTGATTCGAAGAAATGAGCTACTTATGCTGGTTTGAAAATGGCTTGTTTTAGGCTACAAAGACTGACCCAAATATTTTACATGTTATTTGCCTATTTGACTATCAGTTTGACCACCAAAACTTGTACAATTGCTATAGACTAGTAAGTGAGTGAATGTAAACAGGTTTTGCTAAAAAACAATGGCTAAATCAAAATGACTCAACTGATCCAAACACTAGTTATCAACTAAAATGGAAATTTAAGCTATAGAAACAGATTTACTCTAACAGAAATGGACTAAAGGATATCAAAACATAACAGTAAGATCATAAAGCATCAATAGCAAGCAAAATCATCCAAGATTACACTAAGACTAAGCAAGTAGCATGCAGTCAACATTTGAGAGGAAAAATAAAGAGGACAAACACATTTTAGCAATGTAGCCACCATTGAAGGAGAAGTAGAGCGTTGAGCTCACTTTTGAACTAATCAACACATTTTCACCAACAATCAACCATAAAATCAACACCAGATCAACTCAAATCACCATCAATCATTACTGCTACTGCTACAATGGCTGACTTTGAGCTCTTGCTATAACTAGTAAAGAAACTGGACTACAACACGTCTGATCACACTAACAGCTTCCAAATCAACCAACTTGATTCAGTTATTCATGAGAATAACAAGAATGAGGTATATGAATGCTGAATTCAGTAAGATAAAGGAGAGAGTTGAGAATTTGGTGAACTAAATTTGTTATTAATGGCGAAAATTTGTTACAAGATCCTAACTAACTGACTTAGGGTGGTTGTCAATCACCCTAAGTAGTTATAACTAGACAAGGTGAAAGAGAAAACATAATTATGCTAAGTTAACTTCACACTTTAGGTATATTACAAGAAATGAGAGTATTACAAGGGTATTTATAGACTTGATAAGTGATGTAGGTGAGTCATGTGACGTGTCTTGGCCAATTAGAAACTACCAGGTGTCAGATTCTTGTAATTCGTTCTTCAATTGTTCTTCATCCAATTGGGGATTTTTTATTCTCTTGATGATTTGTTAATTGGATTTTTGGGTTGTGTTCGCCTTATCATCATGACTATTTTTGCTCTTGAAAGTTCTTCATGAAAGTGTCTCTATCAAATTCCATGTTTTGGGCTTAACTTATCCACGTGTCTTCTTGGTATTGGTTGAAATAGGAACACACGGATCATTATCCTTTTTATGAAATATGATTGGCTGCAGCTGGCTAGTGGAAGTTACTATGAGGATTCTTCTCTCACTTCAGAAATGAGGCTCATTTGGCAATCCTTGTCTCACTTTTCTTGCCCTCTCATTGGTTGATACATGTTTCACTCGGATTAAGCCATATTTAACTTTCCAAATTGGCAGAATTGATCCTTCAAGTTGGCAGATTCTTTGTTCTAAGTATAAGCACTTCATAACTTGACATCTTCAATCCTTTGACTTGTATTTTGAACAATATTGACCCCTTGACTTGAAGTTGACTTTCACTTGAGCACTTTGACTTTCTTTAAATGTACACTTTTAGTCCTTCAACTTCGGCAGTTTGGCAAGAAAGGTCCTTTGACTTTTTAGACTTGTCACAATGAGTCTTTCTTTTGTCTTTTCTTCAATATTAATGCGTTGAAATCCGTATTTGCACCAAATTGTATCATTATACATACAAAATCACAAGCAACAAAGAATACCCCATAATACTGCTTTTACACACAAAATCTGGTATTTTTCTTTGTGTTTTAGGGTTTGATTTGTTATAATTGATATGAGATTTCACTCATATCAGGGTTCTTAGGAATTGGCAGTTAAGTGTGCTCATGGGAGAGTAGTACTGGCTTGGGTGACCTGCCGGGAAGTCTTCACAAGAGGGCCACAAAGCAAAGCCATGAGCTTGCGGGCAAAGCGGACAATATTGTGGTCTAAGTAGGCAGGATGTTACACTTGATCCTGAAAAGGATAAGTGGATGGTTGCAATGGATGAGGAAATGAAATCCACGAGAATTAATAAAGTTTAGATTCTTGTAGATCAACCACCAAATGCTAAATTAGTGAAACATAAGTGTATGTTGATCCTAATTATCCAAAACGCGTGTGCAAACTTCAAAGATCTATTTATGGTTTGAAGCAAGCATCACGTCAATGGAACAAACAATTTGATGAAGAAATCAAAAAGTTTGGATTTATTCAAAATCGTGATGAGCCATGTGTATATCGCAAAGCTAGTGGGAGTGATGTAGTATTCCTAATCTTATATGTTTATGACATATTAATCATGTGAAGTAACATTCCAAGACTTAAATAAGTTAAGGATTATCTTGGTAAATGTTTTTCTATGAAGGATTTAGGAGGAGCTGCATACATTCTGGGAATTAAAGTATATCGAGATATGAGTAGACGGTTAATTGGTCTTAGTCAAGATGCTTACATTGACAAAATATTGGAGAAGTATAATATGCATAATTCCAAGAAAGGTTTTCAACCTGTGGAAGCTAAGCATAATCTAAGTCATGAGATGAATAGATCTACTCCTAAAGAGGAGGCTTACATGCGAAAGGTGCCTTATGCTTCGGCTATAGGATCTATTATGTATGTTGTAAGATACACAAGGCCTGATGTGGTGTTTGCTCAGAACTTGGTCAGTCGTTACCAACAGAATCCAGGGAAGCTCCACTGGACTGCTGTTAAACATATTCTAAAGTATTTGAGGAGTACGAAAGATATGTTTTTGGTATTTGGAGGGAAACCAGACACAAAAACTGAATGTAACAGGTTTCTGTGATGCGTCCTGGCAATGTGATAAAGACGATACGAAGTCTCAGACGGGTTACGTGTTTGTTATCAATGGAGGAGCAGTTGAATGGAAGAGCGAGAAGCAGATAACTATTGCAATGCATGCGCCTCAATTTGAGTAGATGGCTGCTTCAGAAGCTGCAATGGAAGTTGTTTGGATTAGGAAGTTTATTGGAGATCTTGGAGTGATGCCTTCAACAAAAGAACCTATTGATATGTATTGTGACAATTCTGTTGCAATCATATTCGCCAATGATTATGGAGTCATGAAAGGCGACAAACACTTTAAACGTAGATATCACTACGTCCGAGAACAAGTTGAAGCTCGTGAAACCAAATTATTAAAAGTTCGCACAGATGATAACGTAGCAGATCCTTTAACTAAGGTGTTGCCTATAGGAAAGGTTATTGAACATGCCACAAGCATTGGGCTTCAATTAGCTAGCGATTTCATGCAATAAATCTGTGATTAGTATTTGGATAAAGGATGTTAAGACATTATTATTTAATGAAATAAAGTTTGAGTTATGTTTATTCTTGTTATTTAATTGTGTATCCTATATTACATGTTTTAATCCATGAATATTATTTGATATTCTAAATGTCCATTGTTGATTAATAATATGAGAGTATTATTAAATTAAGACAAATAAAAATTGGGAAGAGTATACTTGAAAGTATATTGATCTATTTTGGATGATATTCGATGAATTGAATATTGGACTTACCCAACTATATGATTATACTTTATGGATCTTGGTCGTTAAGTATATCATAAATAGTTATCTCCAGACCTGAGATACCAGAAAACTGTCATGGATCTAGTGCATCTCTATGAAATAATATAACGCTAAACGTAACTGGTAGCTATAAGGATTATTTTCAGAAGTGTTTCAAAATTCATGGGTTTTGCTTGTAGTCAATATGGAATTTATTTCATCCTTGGTTTGAGTCTGTGTGGCAGTGGGCTCAAACCCCGTGGATTAGTCAGCCAATGAGTCAGAAATCACGGTTAACAAAAAAAAAGAATTTATTTCATCCAATTTGTTTTGGAGTTTTAATACAGATGGGCCTCTCGTGGGATTAATAAGATGTTTGTGTGGTCGCACCCAAATGTGTTTTGGTAATCTTGCTGAATGTGTGAACGAGAAACAGATTGTTTAATGAAAGGAATGACTAAGATCCATATCCTTATTAACGTTGTATTAGAAATAAAAGGATAATAATAATGATGTATCATTAAAAGAGTTTTCCAGGAGACCTTAATCGAGTCATACTAGAGGCATCGACGTGTATCTAGACGCTAACCGATGTGATCACACTATTTGAAATATGTCCAAGTGGGAACTAAAAGTTTATGGACTTATATTTAATAGTCATGTGTTAGGACCGAACATGAGACTACGGGATTGCACACAATACATATAGAATTAATTTATTTAATAAATATATTTATATTTTTATTAAATTAAATCGAGCTATAACTTTAAAGAACGTTAATTATTAAGAGTTAAGTTTCGGTCGTTATAGAATAAACTGGAAGAGGAAATAAAAGTCTGGAACACCCCTTAGGGGTGTACCGAATAGTCGGTTAGAACAAGGGGGGAGGGTAATTTTTTTTACTTGGGCTCTAAGTTATTTACTTGGGCTCCAAGTTGTTTAGCCTATATAAACAAACCCTTCACCTCATAATTCTTTACACCATAATTCTTTCCCCTCTTCTCTTTGTCTTGCGATCGCCGGCCAAACAACCTTAGGGTTGTCTTTGGTTTTCGGTTTTGCTATTTAGCCAAGTCCTAGCCCCTCTCTAGGGTTGTTGGGTTGATTATTCCATAGACGTTGAAGCTCGATTTAACGTATTAGCATTACGGTTAATTCGTCGTATACGTGTGTACAAGATCCTAGTATAGTCTTACTTTAGACTATATCTTGGAGATTCAAGATAAACCCTTATTTAGTGAATTAGGTTTTGTTCGTGGGAATTGCTTAGCAAAAGGTATGTAACCCTAATTCGATTAATTATAATTGTGTTAATTATGATCTTGTTAAATCGTTTCTGCATTACGTGCTTTGATCTTATTTAGGGTTTTAATAATTGTTATGAATAATAAACCTTCAAAGACAAGCTCAAGAGGATGATGTCTAATATGTGTGTTTGAATATATGTTTATAAAAAGTGACTGTGTATAGTATAAAGTGAACTTGAATATCCAACCAAGTAGATAAAAAAATGACGTGTCAGTTATTTTTAGATTTAACCGACAACCAACCGGTCATATTACTTATATTTATATAAATATAAACTTTTAATGACTATATTAGTAATATACTTAGTTTGTTACCTAATTGTAGGGGTGTCGGTATTTCCAACCCGATTCGAGCATATTCGGGTCGGTTACTCGGGTTGAATTTCAATTCGGGTCAACCCGATTAACCCAAATTCGAAATCGTATCTGACATCGGGTATCGGGTATAATAATTATGTATAATTCGGGTTTGGGTCAAATCGATTGACCCGAATAAGAATTTTTTTATTTTTAAAATTTAAATTAAATTTAAATTTTATTAAAAAACAATATATTTTTTTTATAATTTATCCCCGAACTCGGGTTGACGCGAACCCGACTAAACCCGACCTGAATAGACCCAAATCCGAGTAACTAGAATTCAAATCAAGTTGATTTGGGATTAATTATTTTTAGCCTTGACTCGAATTCAAACCGACCCGATTAACCCGAACTCGACCAATCTGACCCAATTATCATCCCTACCTATATGTGTAATTGGTTAAAATTACATTTCTAATAAACTTAACCCTACAAAGTTCCATATATATATGTGAAATTCTTAGATATGACGACCATTAATTAATGGTTGTAGGATTAAAAATGCTAAGCCCCCCATCATTAAAAACATTTTAGCCAATGAGTTTGAGATATGTATTTTGGCTACATAGGTGATCAAAATGGGGACTAAGCTAGCTAAAGGAGCCGTATCACATGAAATTGTTGTGTTATTGTTTAGCAATATATATACGGCAACGTTCACTTATATCTACTACTTATAAAGGTTGTATCTTTTTTTTTTCAAAAAACTCTTCATTCTTACAATTAGTAACTTTTCTCAACACTGTCTTAAATACATTCTCAACATTTCCACAAAAAGAAACCACCTACAGTAGAAAATAGTTGTACAAGTTAATAAATTTCTAAGTAATTATAGAATTTATAAAATGTCAATTAAACTTTTTATTCTTCACAATCCCCTCATTCTTGTTATCTCATTCCTCTCATTCTGACTTTTTTACACAGTTTGTTTAAAAACACATACAACAAAATTTCTCTCTGTTACTACAGATCCACCACCGCTGCCAACAAAATCCCTAAACCAAAATTGCTCTGTCATACCATAAACTCACCGCCGTCGCTGTCACTTTTATTGCCGTCTACCAAACTAATCACATGGTTTTGGTGGACTAGGTGATTTTGGTGGACTAGGTGGCTTTGATGTGTTTGTGGTGATTTTGAGTTATTTTGGTAACGATTGTGGTTCTTGGTTGCGTTTTCTGGCGACAAGGCATAGAATGGGGCTATCCTTCGATGCCATCATAATAAAAGTGACGACGACGAATATTGGTGTGTGGTGTTGGTGTCAGCTGGCGATGTTGGGTAGCTTATGTGGGTGGTTTGTTTTATGAGATATTGAGCGTTGAAATTGTGTGAGATCCATCAACACTAGTATGTACATTGATTTAATTTTTTGTTTTTTTTTTAATTTTATTTTCCAATTAGGGTTTGTCAGAAATTAGGGGTTTTGTTAGTTTATGATTCTAGCATTTAGTATAAACTGATGGTTATACATTTATTTCTTTTGGGTTCATTTTTGCATTTAAATTAAATTGTGATTTAAGGATCAGTATATAAGTTACGATTCTATATGCTTATATTTGGAGGTTAGAGCTTGCGTGGGTAACCCTTTGTATCTTGGCGATGATGAGACTTATGTGGCGGTTCTATAGTATTTTCTAACTTAATGTATCCATTCCGACGATGATGGCACTATTGTGTTTGTGGTTGACGGATCGTGATGGTTGACTATTGTGTTTGTGGTTCTATAGTATTTACTCATAGTTTTTTTTCTAAATATAGTATTGCCTTATGCATATGAATGGACGTATTTTTATTCAACCCGTGTATGTTTGGCCTAAATTATGATTTTTGATTTTGACAGATCGATTTATCGACTTGGCTCAATGGCGGTTGTTTTTGTCATCTGGGCTTTCATCTTTCGTCCTCTCACTCTTCTTAGTACATTTCCTGGAAGAAACTGGTGGTAGGTAGACTCCATAATGGGAAGATTGCTACATTTTGGTAGTATTTTTATCGACAAGGTACTTTGTCTTCACATCCTTCTGGCTTTATAATGTATCTTGAAATGCCTCTTGAAATATGTGTTTCGATCTGTCTCAGAGGGTGTTTGTTTTGGCTTTTATAGCGGGCTTATGACTTATGTGATTTTCTGCTTATGTAACGGAAGCTTATTTTTTTTGGCTTAAATTCTAACTTTTTGGCTTATATAATACATGATAAGCTTATATAAGCCAACATTTTGAAAATAAGCTTATGAAACATAAGAGGAAACCCATATAAGACATAATCCCGCTATATAATTCGAACCAAACACCTTTGTAGACTGTTATCTTCTCGATATCAGATTTTTTTGATCATAATAATCAGGAAAACTGTGTTTTGGTTTTACCAGCAACTATTGTATTGGTCCGTATGTGAATGACTTAACCATCGGTACTTCAGGTCTCTGAACACCAACGGCTTTATTGGTTAGATCTGTCTCAGTACCAGCTCACTAAGAGTTTGTCAGTTTCAGACGAAACAATGCCTGGTCTTGATATGTTGAATAATACCAAACACTTGTACGGTTAATTGGGTACTTTATCTTATTCTCCCCCGGATTCTGCTTTAAGTTAGTATAACATAACACTACAATACTTGATTTTAGTCACTTCGGAGACGACCAGCTTGACGGTGTTATCCTAAATCGACTCTTCAACTCAAAGATGACTCTTATTCATCTGTATGTTTTACTCATGAATAATTTTAATAAAATGTACATGAACAAGACTCGAGAGAGATTAAATTTTGCATGATAGGGTTATTTGAGAAGAACTAGCTTAAGGGACCTATTCTTACTACGCTAGGACTTGTGACGTCTCTTGAGCTTGTGTAAGTATGGCTATTTAACCGATATTTAGCTTCCGGTTTATTATATGTACAGGTGGAAAAATGCACGGATCAAAATAGCTCGTGTCAAAATGGTTCGGGGTTGCCCGCTAAATACATTTTGTTCATATCTGTATTTTATTTTATAGATCTGTAGTATATATTATTGAAATGTAGTATAATGAAGTTCGTTTTCTCTCGATTCTTAACCAATAGAAAGTCCAACCAATATCGGGTTTTTAATTGTTCTTGGTTGTTAAGCTTGCTTGGTAATCTATTGCTAATTCAACAAATGCTTGCCAAAAGGAAAAATAATACCTACGTATATGTAAAACAAATTGCAAATACCACGTTTTTATTCAAGTAAAAACTCAAAATGCAAACTATGAAACTAAAGGGACTGAAATTGTAATTTCTATGAAAAGTAAATGCTTGAAATGTAAACTCTAACAATTATAGGGACTAAAAATGTAAATCTGTTAACTAAAAGGATTAAAAATGCAACAACTATAACAACCTTGCCAAAAATGTAACAAACCAACAAACTACTAACTGAATTTAAACAACTTCCAAATTCCAGGGACCTAAACAATGCAAACCCTAAATTCTTGGAAGATTAGCCAAAAATTAAACACTGATAGAAATGAAAGGACCAAAGTGCAATTAAGAGAACTTTTTAACTAAAAACGGGACAAGTGAGTCAATAAGCTCGTTCTAGCTTATTACTCAACCAAAATCAATGAAACAACTTGCAAAATGCTTAAAATCTCATTTAAGCTACGTGTGTTCAAGGAATTAAGCTAAAGATAAAAAATAAGCAAATGAGTGCTTATTGATAAGCTCAAAATAAGCTCTAGCCAAATCTAATCAACCACAACTGGATTTTTCTCTTGAAACTGATTAAGAAACTTATTTAAAGATTGGGAAATCAAACCAGAACAAATTTCATCCAGTAATAAGCTCTAAATCTGAAATAAGCTAAAAAGAGCTTATGTTGACCAAGCGTTGACCAGAATTTGCAAAAAGCTCAAACTTTCAGAGATTAACTAGGAACACTTACTAAATGATTTTATGAAAGAAAATCACAAGATTTGTGAAGTAGATTTGAAGATCTAAGAAAACAGTAACATGCTTTATCACAGAGAATGAGCTTTGCTCATCTTGGACCAAAAAGCTATTTCCCAGCTTATTAACTAATACTGTAGAAATTCCTTTTGGAATCTAAAACTATATGATATAAGCTAGGACTGAAAGCAAATTTGGTGGAATTTCATCAAGTTATGAATGAGAACTAAGCAAATCAAGATTACAAGTTCTAAAAACCAAAACTGCATAAGACTGACCCAAATATTTTGTGTGCCATTTGCCTGTTTGACCTTATATTTGACTTGTAAAAGGCTTAAAACAACTTGTAATCACTTAAGAACTGGAAATGAACTCTAAAACACCAATTCTTTAAACTTGAAAACTACTTTTAAGCTATTCCCAAACACTCCTTTATTGATTTCTTACAAACTTTTTCAAATGCTTTTTAAGTACTGAATTAAGCTGATTCAAAAGCTTTCAACTCCAAGTTTGATACTTCAAATGGACTGATTTAAGAATACAAGTGAGCTCTAAGAACAACTTTAACCAATTAAGATGCAAGAACCAAATTCTGACTGAAAATAAGCTAAAACTAGGACTTAAACCAAATCTAAGATCAAGTAAACAGGAATTAAGCTATAAGCAACCAGAATTCAAACAAACAGCAACTACTATCAATTATATCATGCAGCCATCAGATGTAAACTAGGAAAATAAGCATGGCATTTGACTGTTGAGTGGAACAAAAATCAAGAAGCTTAAAACCTATTGTAGATAGCCTTTGGGAAGAAGAGGAGCGCTGAGCTCTCTTGCCCTAGTGATAACCACCACCTATCACTAGAAATCAACAAGAATCAATCAACAAATCAACTGGAATCCATCAAACTGCTTGAAAACTCCATTGGAACTAGGCAATGACTGAATTGTGATCAAACAGCTAACAAACTTCACCAATGTCAGTTATGATCAATGATTGATCATAACAAACACTCAACAGCAACAATTATCTCCAACAGCAGCAAGAATTGAATTGGAATGATAAGAACAGATTTGGCGGGAAAAATGAATTTGAATTTTATTACTGAAAAACGGTTACAAAGCTGTTACAAGGATAGTAACTAACTAACTGACTCAAGAGTTTGTCAGACTCTTGAGTAGTTAGGGTAAGAATGAGGGAAAAAGGAAAGGAAAAGTTTAACTAGGTGTTTTTACAAATTTAAGCTACAACTGAAAATGAAGTACAATCTAGCTATTTATAGGCAAGAAGGGAGAGTTTGTTGGAGTTGGTGACGTGTCAGAACCAATCTCTGAGCTCCACGTGGCATCTTCTCTAATTGGGTAATTTGGCTCAAGAACATATTTGGGGGTTTTTGATCCAATCACTTTCAGCTTAATTGATTGTGAGGTATGGATTCGTCTCTCAAAATGGAGCAACTTCCATGTTAATCACTTTGCCTGAAATGCATTGTAGCTCAAAATAGGTTCTGGGCTCGTTCTTGTTTGAAAGTGACATGTGGCATCTTCTGGTTGGCTCTCATCTGGTCACACGGATCAATATCCAAAAGTGGATAAAAGGATTATGGAGTGGTGCATTCTCATTGGTTGATTTAAAGGAAGTGCGCTTTACTATTCAGATTTTGTATTAAATGAAAAACGGCGCTAGTGGGCTTATGTGGTGATCCTTGTACCACTTTTCTTGCAATCTTATTGGTTCTTTCCCTCTCACATGGATCAAGCTTCAAATTACTTTCAACAGTTGGCAGAACTAGTCCTTGTACTTGGCAAAATGTTGTTTTGAGCTAGGATCTTCATTCTTTTGACATATTTGGTCCTTTAACTTCCATCCTTGAACAAAAATGGTCCTTTGACTGAGTTGACTTGAGAGTTGACCAAGTTTGACTTGAATCTTGACTTTACATTATTTGCACTTTAAGTCCTTCAACTTTCATAACTTGTCAAGATAGGTCCTTATACTTCAAAGTCTTGTCACTTTTGATCCTCTTTTGTCTTTTTCATCCATTTGAGCTTGATTTTTACTTGTTTGCTTGAAAATGTATCTTTATACCTACACAAGTGCACACAAACACAAACATACCACATAACACTGTTTTTGCCAAATAAATTGGTATTTTGCTTCATGTTTTAGGGTTATTTGTTAATAAAAGGATATGAGTTTAAGCTCATATCAAATTCCCCTACACTTGAACATTGCCATGTCCTCATGCAATATTATATTTTAAGGCTCAAAATTTTACATTTCCCTCATAATTAATCCACCTTGGCCATATGAGATGCATCTACACTACTCTAAACTAAATGATGCATGATTTTGACTTTTAATAATGCAATGAATCAAAATAGAATTCTATCTATATCTTTTTGATTTTTCTTGAAATGGTTTTGATGGAAATAACTCATAAAGAATTCAATGACTTGGATTAGGGCTTGGATACCATGGATACTTATCACCCTCAAGTTTCACTTTCCCCATACCAAGCTTAAAAATGGGATCATTGCATTCACAAGTAAAAAGTGCATCAACTTATTCATGACAATTAAATGTGGAACCGGTTATTATTTGAGCAAATTGCTTTTGGGCAAATTTGTCATTATTTAAAGCGTGAAGTATAAGAAATGTAAAATCCAAAAATAAGGAAGCACGGTTTTAATCCTAAGTAATCCTCTCATCCATTACTTGAAAAACCGCTCACAATTAATATAAGTCCGTATTAAGAGTAATAAGTCATTCGCCTTATGTGTAAAATCCTCATGTCATGCTTTCATAAGTAGCTACACACTCGCTAAGGAAAGAAAAATAAAACTCACGCAATAATTTACATCCGCATCTTTTTGAGATTTTGGATCTTCAACCCCGCAACCCGTCAAGGTAATATTGGATTGGAGCAATCTATTGAATCCCCGCAACCCGTCAAGGTAATATTGGAACTCAATAGTCACTATAATTAACACCACACTGCCCCTCTTGGGAGTCTTGCATTATATATTTTTTTTTTTTTTTTTTTTTTTTCTAGCCACTCATTTTTTTTTTTCATAAGCCGCTCTTATTTTTCTTTATTCCTCACAAAGAAATTTGCAAAGAAGAAAAGGAAAAACACCCGCTAAATATGGAGCATGACATAAGTCTAGTACACATAAAACGTGCTAACTTAGAATCTTAAGACGTACTCATATCAACCATGAATGATTAGCCAAAAATGCATAAGAGATTACGAACCAATTAAAACCGTACTTGATTATTTATTAACAATTATATACATGCGAAGAAAATAGAGGTAAAGAAGAGAAGGGTTTAGCCACAAGTAATTATCATGAAGTCTATCTAGCCCTTTTACACTTGCTTCAACTCTATCATTTCCCATTCTCCACAAATTTAAAATCTCAAATAATGAAATTGGTGGATGCTTAGCCTAATAGACCAATGAAGGACTACATGGTTAAGGATACTAGCTAGAGAGTGCTAAAATAAGCAAACTCGGGTTGAGTCAAAATATCCATGGCGGGCCTAATATGTCAAAGAAGTCTAAATTTGTTAAAACCATGTTTTATTATATTTTTTTTCTTTTTTATTTATTTTGATGAAAAATAAAAGAAGAAATATATACAATGCAAATGTGATATGCAAATGAAAAATGATTGATGCAAAAATTATGAATGCATATTTTTGTTGGCCAAAGTAGATCAAAATTTTGAAAAATGTTGAAAATTCAATTTTCTCCATGTTATCATGCAAGACAATGACAAGTTCTAGGTAAGGTCACTTCGATAGAAGACCCCCCTACACTTAAGCTAAACATTGTCCTCAATGTTTAAGAGCATGGAAGTATAAAAACTTCCCCTACACTTATGACAATGAATAGACTTTGCTTAACCCAAGTTAAGGAAAGGACAACTATTAGTGAAATCATGTTTAAGCACAAGGTGTCAATGAAAATTCACTAAAGTAACGAAGTGAACCGGATACAAGGGCCTCCTCCATAAGCTCCAAAGCATGAGATGAGTGAGCAACCCTACAAACAAGCATGAAGAAAAAAGAAGGTCTCCCCTACACTTATCTCCAAGTCTTATGCCTTTATTTCTAACCTACAACACTCTAAACCTAGTTATACGATGCTTGAGTTAATGAGTCTCTAGCTCGACTCGTCCCTCAATGAATTAATTCATGGGGAAAATGGGGACCTCTTGGACCATTTCAACGGAAATGTCCTCCCCAAAGTAATGTTTAACACGGTGACCATTCACTTTAAAATTTGGACCATCGGGTTGGGACAACTCAAGAGTTCCATATGGAAACACTTGAGCAATAGTGAATGGACCGGACCATCTCGACTTAAGCTTGCCCGCAAAAAGCTTCAATCTTGAGTTAAAGAGGAGAACCGGCTCTCCAACTTTGAACTCACGATTCTTGATCTTAGCATCATGCAATTTCTTAGTCTTTTCCTTGTAAAGCAAAGAATTCTCATAGGCATTGGCTCTCAACTCATCCATCTCATTGATTTGATCTTTCCTATGTGAACCGGCTTGGTTTAAATCAAAGTTAGCCCACTTGAGAGCCCACGATGCCTTATGTTCTAACTCAAATGGAAGGTGGCACGCTTTTCCATAGACAAGCCTATAAGGCGTACAACCAATTGGTGTTTTAAAAGCCGTCCTAAACGCCCACAAAGCATCATCAAGCTTATCCGACCAAGAAGCTCTATGCTCTCCCACCGTTCTCTCTAAAATTCTCTTTAAACCACGATTTGTGACCTCGGTTTGACCATTTGTTTGAGGGTGATACGCGGTAGAAAGTCTATGATTCACTCCATATTTCTTCATAACTCTCGTGAATTGATCATTACAAAAGTGCGTACCACGATCACTTATGATGGCCCGAGGTACACCAAATCTAGCAAACAATTGTTTCAAGAACTTTACAACCACTCTAGCATCATTAGTAGGTAAGGCTTTAGCCTCCACCCACTTGGACACATAATCCACCGCCACAAGTATATACTTGTTTCCCTTAGAGGATGGAAAAGGTCCCATGAAATCGATTCCCCATACATCAAATATCTCACACTCTTGGATAAAATTTTGTGGCATCTCATCACGTTGTGTAATTTTTCCTTGTCTTTGACAAACATCACAAAATTTCACCATCTCTTGGGCATCCTTGTAAATGGAAGGCCAATAGTAACCCGAATCAAAGACTTTCTTGGCGGTGTAGTTAGGCCCAAAATGTCCACCCGTAGGTCCTTTATGACATGCCTCTAAGATCTTAAATGCCTCGGGCCCATCTACACACCGTCTAATGATTTGGTCCGCACATTGCCTAAAAAGATATGGATCATCCCAAAAGTAATACTTAACTTCCTTAAGAAACTTTTTCTTTTGTTGATAAGTAAGACCCTCAATAAGCACATTGCCCACAAGATAGTTTGCTATATCCGCAAACCAAGGTGTGGCATCCTCTTGGGAAGAGATAGACATGAGCTCCTCTAGTGGAAAGGATTCATTGATTTCTTGATGTGGGAAATCTCCTTGAAAAGGATGCTCAAGTCTACTCAAATGATCCGCCGCTAAATTCTCGGCCCCTTTCTTATCACGAATCTCTATCTTAAACTCTTGAAGCAACAAAACCCATCTCAAAAGCCTAGGCTTAGCATCTTGTTTTGTCATAAGATACTTGAGAGCGGAGTGATCCGTATACACTATGGCCTTGGAAAGCACAAGATATGGTCTAAATTTCTCAAAAGCATATACTATAGCAAGCAACTCTTTTTCCGTGGTAGTGTAATGAAGTTGTGCACCGGTCATGGTTTTACTCGCATAGTGTATAGGTTGAAAATGCTTATTAACTCTTTGTCCTAAGACGGCCCCCACCGCATAATCACTAGCGTCACACATAAGCTCAAAAGGTAAGTCCCAATTTGGAGAAACCAAAACGGGAGCCTTAGTCAATTTTTCCTTAAGGGTCTCAAAAGATTCTAAACAAGCTTGATCAAAAATGAAAGGAGCCTCTTTCTCCAAGAGATGAGTCATCGGTCTAGCTATCTTAGAAAAATCTTGTATAAAGCGCCTATAAAATCCCGCATGACCTAAGAAACTCCTCACACCTTTAACCGAAGTGGGTGGGGGAAGCTTAGCAATCACATCAATTTTGGCTCGATCAACTTCTAATCCCTTATTGGATATCTTGTGTCCTAAAACAATCCCCTCTTTCACCATAAAGTGACATTTCTCCCAATTAAGCACCAAACGTGTTTCCTCACAACGCTTAAGCATTCTCTCAAGATTGGTGAGACATGAGCTAAAGGAGCTTCCAAATACGGAAAAATCATCCATAAAAACCTCCATGGTTTGCTCTATCATGTCGTGGAAAATCGCCATCATGCACCTTTGAAACGTCCCCGGTGCATTACAGAGGCCAAAAGGCATCCTCTTGTAAGCAAATGTACCGTAGGGACAAGTGAATGTGGTCTTTTCTTGATCCTTAGGGTCAATGGGTATTTGAAAATAACCCGAAAAGCCATCAAGAAAACAATAGTACTCATTTCCCGCTAAGCGTTCAAGCATTTGATCCATAAAGGGAAGCGGGAAATGGTCTTTCCTAGTTGCCTCATTGAGTTTTCTATAATCAATGCAAACTCTCCAACCGGTCACAAGTCTCGTGGGAATAAGCTCATTGTTCTCATTAGGCACCACGGTGATTCCACCCTTCTTTGGAACACAATGAACCGGGCTAACCCATGGAGAGTCGGAAATGGGATAAATCATACCTGCATCTAAGAGTTTAATCACTTCCTTCTTAATAACCTCATGGATTTTTGGGTTAACTCTCCTTTGGTTTTGAATGGCGGGTTTATAGTCATCCTCCATAAGGATTTTGTGAGTACAAAAATGTGGATCAATTCCCCTTATGTCGGATATTTTCCATGCTAAGGCTTTCTTGTGTTTCTTAAGGACTTCAATAAGTTGCTCCTTCTCATCCTCTTTCAACTCTTTAGCAATAATCACCGGTAATTGGTCTTTTCCTTCTAAGAAAGCATATTCTAAGTGGGATGGAAGTTCCTTAAGTTCAATGGGAGGTGGACTCTCGATGGAAGGTTTTACTATGGAAGGTTCCTCAATGGTAATCTCTTGTGGAATAGGAGAAGGAATAGGGTCCTCATTGAGCAACTTTTGGATTGTAAGAATATCTTCTTCCCAATTAATGGGAGAATCATCATCACCAAGAAAGTTGGACTCAAATTCCTCCAAGAGGAAATCACTCTCTCCAAAAGGTGTTAAAGAGGGAGCAATTGAGGCCACGGTTTCAACATGTGGAATCTCATCACTAGCATTCTTACAAGCATCATGAAAATGTTCATTACACACTTCATCTAACACATCCACAATGTTAATAGTCTCACAAGGTCTAGACTCCTTAACCTCTTTTCTATCACAAACTTTGCCTAACTTAAACACCACTCTCTCATCTTCTACTCTCATAATTAATTCTCCTTCCGCCACATCTATCAAGGTGCGACCCGTTCTCAAAAACGGTCTACCAACAATCAAAGGCACTCTAGGATCCATGTCATAATCGACCACTACAAAGTCGGCCGGAAAGGTAAACTTATCCACACCTACAAACACATCTTCCGCTATACCTACGGGGTGAGCTATGGTTCGGTTGGCTAGTTCAAGAGTCATCCTAGTGGGAGTGAGCTCGGGAAGAGATAGTTGTTTCCAAACCGATAAAGGCATGAGATTTATGCTCGCCCCTAAATCCGCCAAAGCCATGCAATTTTCAACACCGGGAAAATTACAAGGTATCAAGAAGCGCCCCGGATCTCCAAGTTTTGTTGGTAAGGTTTTAAGTAACACCGCGGAACAATTTTCATTAAGTGATGTGTTGGGCAAATCAACCAATTTCTCTTTGTTTGAGAGCAAATCCTTGAACATCTTAGCAAACTTTGGCATATAAGCAAGAGCTTCCGCAAAGGATATGTTGATATTGAGTTGCTTGAACATCCTTAAGAAATTGGAGACTTGGATGTCATCTTTGTTCTTTAACTTGTCCTTTTTCAACCTTGAAGGGTATGGAAGAGTAGGTTTTGGTGTAGGTGGAATAGGTGTTGTGGTGGAAGATTTGTCTTTGTTAGCCTCTTCATTGGGAAGTGTGGAAGGTAAAGGAGAAGTATGAGGTGGTTGAGAAGGTATGTTTGAGTGAATAGGAGCATTTTGAGGAGGTGGAGTAGAAGTAGAAGGCTTGTCACAAGTAGGAGCACAAGTGGGTTGAACAAGAGTAGGTTTAGGAGGTGAAGGATCCTTTGTTGTTGTTCCACTCCTTGTTGTAATAGCATTGACATTGGCCCGTGGGTTTGTTTGTGTGTTGGAAGGTAAAGCCCCTTGTGGTCTTTGATTTAATACCACTAAAACCTTATTGAATTGGTCATTCATTTTCTTCTCCATAGCTTGGAATTTCCTTTCATTCTCTTGATTCATCTTTTGTAAGAGATCCATTGTGTTAAACTCTTGTGGCACATAACCTTGAAAACCTTGAGGTTGGAAAGGTAAAGGTTGGGAGTTAAATCCTTGATTTGGTGGATAAAAGGTACTTGCTTGAGGTTGAAATTGATTGGGTGCTTTGTAGTTATTTTTTTGATATGGTGGTCTTTGCCCTTGATTCCTTGGTAAAATTTGAGGAGTATGTGTTGGAATTTGGGTGGGTGGTTGGGGTGGGAAGCCGGGTGGAGAAAGGTAATTTTGGGATTTGTAAGAAAGGTTATTTGGATTGATATTAGGCTTGAAGTGTTCACGGTGTTCCTCTTGGTAAGCATAGCATTCCCCTTGATACCCTTGCACCTTATCACATTGTTCATAAGAATGGGGACCTCCACAAGTAACACAAGAAATGGTGATGGCATTCACATTATTTGAGGAATTGTTCAATGACAAGTTCTTAAAAGTTTGAAGCATTTCTTGTTGTACTTGCAAATTCCTCTCACTATCTCTATCCATCCTTTGAAAAATGGCTTCTTGAAACTTGAGGAGTTGGTTGTCACAAGGGATTTGAGAATTGTTTTGGATCACATGAACCTTTTCTTCAAATGGATTGTTTGTTTGAACCATTGCCTTAGTCTCAATGATGTCCAAAGCCTCTTGGTAGGTTTTAAGAAGAATATTTCCTCCCGCAGAAGCATTAAGTGAATCTTGGTGGTGAGGTTTAAGGCCATCATAAAAGGAACTTATTTGGTGAACTTGATCCAATCCATGATTAGGGCATCGCCTCAACAACTCACTATACTCTTCCCAAGCATCACTAAAAGATTGACTAGGTTTTTGTTGAAAGCCCATAATTAAATTCCTCAAAGCCATAGTCTTTTGTGGAGGAAAGAATTTGTTCAAAAACTTAGTGGTAAAACCCTCCCATGTGGTGATACTATCGGGTGGTTGGGTGTCTAACCAATGCTTAGCACTCCCCTCTAAGGAAAATGACACTAACATCAACCTAATGACCTCATGTGGAACCCCATTATGCTTAATGGTATTGCAAAGTGAAAGGAATCTCTTAAGGTGAGCATGAGGATCCTCATTTTGTTTTCCCAAGAAAGGTGATAAAGAAACCATATTGATCATAGATGTATGTAGCTCAAATGTGTTAGCGGGAAAGTCGGGAATCTTAATGGCACTAGAATATCCATGAATGTTGGATTGCATACGTTCATACAAAGTACGATTATCAATAGCCATGGCTTCTTGTGGTGGTGACAAAGCACGATTCTCGTGATCGGCTTGGTGGACGGTGGTGGTCTTACTCTTTCTCTTTTTCTTCCTTTTCGGAGGAAGAGGTTGTACACCAATCGTGTTGGGTCTAACAGATATAGATCTTGTAGCCTGTCAGGACCGGTGAATGACTTCTGTAATCACAAGTCAAATCACAAAGAGACTCTATACACAATATGAATGTAGAATATAAATACAAACAAGAGAAACAGAATAACTATGAAGACTTGATCCTTTCTAAGGATTTCTAATATTAATAATGACTAGAACTACGTTTTGTGAATGAATGTCTAACCCTTCTGCCTCAGGTTCCTTTTATACTACAAGGAAACCCTAATACAGCTTACAAGAAAACGTGTAAAACTGATATGCATATCTTCTCCTAATATAACTCATGCATATCCTAACAGAATATTAAGTAAATAACAATGTTTGACTTTGACTAGGACCAGGAGCAGGACTTGCTCCTACTACGACTAGGACCAGGAGGAACTACATACCTCCTAGTCTACCTATTACATATAACTATTACAATGGTCCTAACAATCCTCCCCTAAACTTGAATTTGACCTGTTGAGTTCAAGTTTCCTGGAAAACGTGCAAATAAAGCCCGAGGATTGTAGCAGCAAAACAAACAGCAACATCAATAAGATAAGAATCAGAAAAACATCCACACAGACTACTAAAAGCTTCTCCAAAGCTTGGAACAAATCAGCATCGTGTTGAATCTTTACAGCAACATGAGCAGATTTGATGAGCCTTTACCAAGTAGCTGCTCGCTCTTGGGCTAGCTAGTCATTCTGGTGGAATAAGCATCACCCTGGGAGACTAGAACCCAGCCCAACTCTTAGAACGTGAATCAATGGTGAGTGGGGGTACCCTGATGATTTTAGGCAAACCATCACAGCCGTCAACGGATTTGATGCGTCTTTACCAGAAGCCGTACCCCTCTGGACTCGCCAACTCTTAGCAGTAAAGCATCGGTGAGTTGAACACCCTATAGCTTTAAGCAAGCTATTACAGCTGTCAACGGATTTGATAAGATCTTTACCAAGAGCCGTACCCCCTTGGATTAGCCACTTTTCAGTCCAATACTATGGCAAGTGAAAACCATCCAGTTTTAGGTAACCTGGCAACCATCAACGGATTTGATAATCGCACCAGGAGCCGTACCCTCAAGGTGAATCAACTTTTTCTTGTCGATGAGACATGGTAAGTTGAGAACCATTTGTTGTGTGGACCACGTCCAACACCAAGTGAAACCAAGAACCAGAACAATCTCAAACCAGGAACCACAAGTCAAACCATCCAAGGGATATTATGTACAAGTATAAAAGCTAAACTGTGTTAAAGTATAAGCAGATATTATATAAAATGTATTTTTTTTTTTTTTTTTTTTTTTTTTTTTTTTTTTTTAACTATGAAGTATAAAAATCACCAACCACAATACACATTGGTGAAACGAATCAAAATAAGAATAAAATAAAAACACTTACAACCCAATCACCTTAGAGACCAGAAGCTGCCCTCTTATCCGCTAGCAGCCGTGCTTGAATACCCTCCACCAAAGACGTAGCCATACTCGACTCATTCCCTGTAGGAGCAGTAGAAATCTGCAAATGACTTGCCAGCATTGCTTCCATGGAAGAAATAGTCAAAGGATACACAACATCAGTCAACATAAACACCACAAGACCAGAACCTAACTCCACCACATGAACTCCACATCCAGCATAAAGCTTCCAGCGAACAATCTCCCATTGCATTTGATCCTTCCAGACGCCCAAAGGAGTAGCGGAAGGAGGAGGATCCAACATCAGTTTGAGATCAGCCCAAAGACGCATACCAGGCCAGGAAGACACCGCCATAGGATTAAACGGCATACTAGAGTCCACAAGCCCAAACAAGGTCATAAGATCCATACGGTCAACCCATGATAACACACCCTGCAAACCCGTTACCAATCGCACAGTCCCATCACTTAAAGTGATCCGATGGGAGACACCACCAGGAAGTGTTGGAGACCGCTCAGCCGCATAACCCGCAATGCTACCATTGCCCAATGGTAAGTCAGAATCGCTATCCGAAGCTACATCAATTAAGTTTTCAGGATCACGCTTCTCAAAAGGAACTGATTTACCGCGGCGAACACGACGAGTAAGTTTCTGGCGAGTAGAACGTCGAGGCGTGGGAGCCGAAGGAGTGGATTCAACCTTCACCTGAACTTCATCAACAGCAGGAGAAGCAGTAGGAGTAGACTCAGGAACATGTCCACCCAAAGAACCACTCGGAGCTGCATCAGAAATGGGAGGAGGTTGTGGTGCAGAAACTGGTGGTGATGAAGATGGCACATCAGATGGAGCAGCAGCAGGGATGGTGGAATCAACAGAAATGCTTGCAGGAACAGGAGTGGTGGAAGGCCCAGGTGTGGTGGGGGTAGCATGAGTGGTGGTGGTAGTCACAAAGATAGTAGCAGCAGGACCAGTAGTAGAACCAAGAGGCGCAACCAAGGGTGTAGTAGAAGGACCAACAGAAACAGCACCAGAACCAGAAGAACTACCAGTGGAACCAGGAATGGGCAAGGATGAAGAAACAGTAGAAGTAGCAGGCATCGAAGCGGTCACACCACGAGGATGGTAAACAAATTTTTCCGGTATAGGTTGACTCGCACGCCTCACCATGTTCTCATAAAGTTTCTTCAGCTCATCAAAAGTCAAAGTCCGTACCCGTGCCCAAGACCAAGGAGCATTGAAATGAGCAGCAGACTGAAATTTGACATAACGTTGCATCTGCTGGCGCTGCTCAGCCTTAGAAAGAGGTCTGTTCCTACGCTGTTTCTTTAGTTCCTCAGCAAGAGTCAACTGATGCTTACGCATCATTACCATAGCACGCGGAATGTAGTTGTGTTCATCAACATCATCACCCAACAAATCTTTAAACTGAGCATAGTCCCGAGTGAGAACAGTTAACACTTGCATCCATTCGCCATCAGTCCAGTGCATAGCATCATGCTGAATTTGCGCACGCCTTCTTTCACGGAGCTCTTCCTCAGCAGCAATGTCCTCCGCATCAAGCTCAGCCTGAACCCTACGAGCAGCCTCTTCACCAAGTCTGTCTTCTTCAAGCTGGCGACGAGAGCGCTTGCGGGTTGGAGATGGAGGATCAGTCATTGGAGCTTTGCCCTTAGGATCATGTGAAGGAGCAGCATGAGAACCAGTAGCAGCATCAGAAGCACCACCCATAGAAGGGGGAACAGTACTAGAACAAGGAGCATGGGAGGACATTGGAGGACCAGGCAGATCATCATAAACTTTATCAGCAAAGGCAGCCTTTGCCAGCAATGTCAAGCCATCCTCAACATTCTCCGAAGCCTCATCCTCAGACTCAGAAAGAACCACATGCTTCTTTCGACGACGCTGTTGATTCTCCAAGACCTTAATACGATCGGCCAGAGGAAGAACAAATTCCCGTGTAAGCTTCCGATGTTGGTTCAAGTCAGCTTCCAAGCAAATCATCCTCTCATGGTACCTGTGCATAAGATCTAGCAAAGATGTCAGAGTAGTAGGCTCCGCTGCCTGCCCACCAAGAGAACTTGGATCAGGGAAAGCATCACGGGAGCCCGAAGCAACATTGGGGTCAACGTGTGGAGTACTAGCAGCAAAGGGGATATCTGTCGATTGTGGGGCAGGACTAGGAGGTGGAGTCTCCACAAATGGAGACCTTTGTGGAGCCGAGGAAGGACCAGCCTTGGGAGGGGATGGTTGTTCAACCACCACCTCCTCAACTAGCTCCTCCTCTACCACAGGAGTGGCATTACCAGCAGGAGCCTCCTCCTCCTCCATGGGGTCATCATCTAAGACAACCAACTCAGGAGCCTCCTCCGCCTGACCGATGGGACCCTGAGCCAAACCCATCATGGCTTCAGTCAGGGGCCTCCAATCCCCACGAAACCCATGCATCATGTTATAATACACTTTCGCTGTTAGCTTAGATGGTACATGCTCAGCCCTATCTCGTGGAATGCAAACAAGTATTTCTTGAATAAACCTAGGATACATAAGAAACTTTTTCCTAGAACCAGCAGTAGACAAATTACTAGCCATCCCCTCAAAGATATAATGTGAAAAGTTAAACACTCTACCCTGGGCTAAACAAATCAGACCAGTAGCCAAAGGAGTAGGGAACGCATCCCAACTCCCCGACTTGGGACTCAGACAATGTATTAAATAGTGAACCAGAAGCTTCCACTGAGGGGAAAACCTATTCTTTTGGAAGTTGAACCTCCCCCCATGTTCATAACCTATGGCAGCCATACCCTCTAAAACTTCCGCATTTGGAAGTGAGACAACACCCCCCTCATCTTGAAAATGAAGAGAGGAGCGAATAGATTCTTCAGTGACCACATAAGCACGTCCATCTATGGTAGCATGGATCGCTCGTGGACGTCCAGCCACATTTACCAGTTCAGCAGACGCCCAAAATTGACGTACCACAGAATCATATATGGTAGGACAAACAGTAAATGCATACCTTAAGTTAGAAGCCTCAATAAACTCCAATATATCAGCAAAATGTTCACTATTAGGACCCTCCCCCAGATAAGCAACACGATTATGAGCAGGTTGATAAGCAAGAGCAGCCATGGATCTTGATGAATGGATTGAAGAAGGATTTAGATTGGAATGAGAGGAGTAGAAGCGGTTTTTGTGTGTGTTTTAATTGTAATGAGTGTATGTTGACCATATAAGAAGAAGATAGTAACTGTTCATTGACCCCTATTAATGGGGGGTTGCCCTTTCAAATTATGCCATAATGGCATACTAACCACTTGCCCTTTTTAACATAATAACTTACCCCCAATTGATTTGGTGAATTCAAACTTGTAAATATCAGTATTGGAAGCTTTGACCAAAAGTCAAAGTGCACAATAGTCGGACCAGGAGCAAACCGTGATTAATAAAGGACAAAAGGAATGAACAGTAGCCAGACCAGTACCAGCACCCATATCCAAACACTACTATACTGGGAAGGATTTGAGACCACCAGAAAGCATCCAATCATAACTAGAAGCTGACCAAATAGGACCAGAAGCCAGTCATGTAAGGCCATATCCATCAGAAGTGAGCAAAAATCCTTCATCAGAAACACCACACACCACCAGAACCAAGAAAGTATGTTGTTAAGAACTACGAATACGTTAGACTAACCTAATATGTACGCAAAGCCTCCCCTTAGGCTTTGCCTCCCCTCAATCCTAGACTTCAAGGATTGACCATCCCAATATGAACCACCAAGTGGTTAAACCGAGGACCATCAAAAGCTTTAGTCAACAGATCAGCAACATTGTCATCCGTATGAACTTTAAGAACCTGTATCAGCTTCTTCTCATTGGCATCGCGTATAAAATGATGCCGAATCTCAATATGTTTCGTCCGCTGATGAAATACAGGATTCTTCACAATACAAATAGTGCTTTGATTGTCAATAAAAATTTTAGTATTCATAAAATTGAACCCATAGTCCAACATCTGATTTTGGATCCATAGAACTTGACCACAGCAACTAGCAGCAGCCACATATTCAGCTTCTGTCGAAGAAGTAGCTACTATTGTCTGTTTCTTACATTGCCATGAAATAAGCCGACGACCCAAAAATTGACAACCACCAGTAGTGGACTTCCTATCATTATTAGCACCAGCATAATCACTATCACTGTATGCTTCAAGCACAAATGGGGATTCTCTAGGATACCATAGACCCAATTTAGGTTGAGCCTTGATATACTTGAAAATCTTCTTAACAGCATTTAAGTTCGAAACCGTTGGAGTCACCTGGTGTCTAGAACAAGCACTTACTGCAAACATAATATCCGGACGTGATGCAGTCAAGTACATGAGAGAGCCAATCATAGACCTGTACATATGAACGTTTACGGGTGGATCTGGCTCATTCTTAAGTTTGATTTTAGTAACTTCATAAGGAGTTGCTGCTGGACGAAGAGGATCCATGTCAAACTTTTGAAGAATCTCATGAACATACTTATCTTGACTGATGAAAATCCCATCCGATTGTTGCTTGACCTGAAGACCAAGGAAAAATGACAGTTCTCCCATGGCACTCATCTGAAATTCGCCTTTCATCAAGTGTTCAAACTCATCACACCACTCCTTCCTAGTAGAACCAAAGATAATGTCGTCCACATAAACCTGAACAAGGATAATATCCTTGGAATTCCGCCGAAGAAATAGTGTTTTGTCAATAGTACCTCTTCTATAGCCATTCTTTAACAAGAAAGTGGAGAGACGCTCATACCAAGCTCTAGGAGCCTGATGTAACCCATATAGAGCCTTGACCACTTTGTAGACTTTCTTTGGATGAAGTGGATCAACAAACCCCTTAGGTTGAGTAACATATACTTCTTCGTCAATTTTGCCATAGAGAAATGCACTCTTGACATCCATCTGAAACACCGTAAAGCCAACATACGAAGCAAAGGCTAAAAACAGACGAATGGCCTCAATCCTTGCAACAGGCGCAAAGACTTCAGTATAATCAATGCCCTCAATTTGAGTGTGTCCTTGTGCGACAAGCCTAGCTTTATTCCTGACCACAATTCCCCTTGCATCCTTCTTGTTTTTGAGAATCCATTTGGTATTGATAGCTGTCTTCCCATCCGGTAGGTCAACCAGAACCCAAACATTCTGAAACAAGAATTGCTGCATTTCCTCCTGCATAGCCTCCACCCAACTTTGATCCTCAAGAGCATGAGAAACAGACCTAGGTTCCACCTGTGAAAGAAAACAAGCAAACAAACAGTGTTGAAAGTCCGTATGATTATTACGCTTTTGATCCTCAATATAGCCCACAAGAGCATGATGATCAAACGAGGCCTTCTTCTGCATTCTGCGTGTCTTTACGGTAGAACCAGGATCTCCAATGATTTGAGTGGTGGGATGGTCTTTATGTGATTGCAAAACTGGATTGGAGGTAACCTCCACTTCTGGTGCCATGTTACCGAGATCACCAACGAAATCAGCATCATATGAAGCATTTTGGAAAATCCCGTCTACTGGTTGTTTATGAATATCATCCAGCTTGGTAGAAGACTTCTTTTCATGATTCCCCAAATCAGAAGGACTGGAGAAACGTGTATTTGAAGCAGACTCACTAGCCGGAGTACCAGTAGGTAAGTGACTAGCACTAGGAGCAGAAGCTGGAGTACTAGGAGCAGATCTGTCAGAAGGCTCAACCAAGGGAAACTCAAAGCTACCTTGAGCAGCCGCTTTAGTAGCTTCTTGTTGTTGCTTTAGAAGAGTATCAAGAGCTGCCTGGGAATCCTGTACTTCCAATGGAGTTGCATCACTAGGAGGAGTAGGAGAAACAGTGGTGGAATAGGATGGAACCACAAAAATGTCATCCTCATCATCTGAATCAGAGAGACTAGAAGGAACACCAGTACCAGAAGTTGCAAACACTTGAGGTCCTGCATCATGGTTAGTTTTGAAACGAAAATATCCTAACGAATCACTAAGATAATCAAGATCAAAATACCATTCTGGACCCGTTCCTTGAATGTTTGTCTTCTCCTCAAAATACCTGAGATTAATAGTTTCAACTATTCGTTTGGCTTGAAGATTGTAGACACGATACGCCCGAGAATGAGCTGAATATCCCACAATATATCCTTCATCAGCCTTGCCATCAAACTTCCCCAAATAGTCACTAGTATTCAGAATGGTGACTGGACACCCAAACGGCTTCAAATGAGCAATATTGGGAACTTTGCCCGTGAGCAGCTCATAAGGTGTTTTCTTATGTGGATTGGTAATAGATACCCTATTCAAAACATAACTGGCCGTATTAACAGCTTCTGTCCAGAACATGGTCGGAAGCTTGGAATCGGCAAGCATAGTCCTTGCTGCTTCTATAAGTGTCCGGTTTTTTCTTTCTGCCACACCATTCTGTTGAGGAGTCCGAGCAGCACTATAATCTCTTTTGATGCCCTTAGTATTGCAAAGTGTGATGAGGTCTCTATTTTTAAACTCGGTTCCATTGTCGCATCGAATACCTTTAACTTTCTTGGACAACTGATTCTCTATTAAGGTAAGAAAATCTCGAAGAATTGAGTAGGTCTCACTTTTGGTAGCCATGAAGAACACCCACGCAAACCTGCTATAACCATCAGTCACCACCAAACAGAATTGCTTGTGGTCTATGCTTCTGATGGAAGTAGGACCAAATAAGTCCATATGTAGAAGCTGCAATGGTTCAGTAATGAGACTTAAAGCAGTAATGGCCTTGAAGGATGCTTTATGTTGTTTGCCTTTGCTGCAAGCAACATAATTTATGTCATTTCTAAACGTCTTGGGAGGTAAACCAGAGACCAGATTCAAATTGGCAAGCTTGTGAATGGTCTTGAAGTTCACATGTCCCATCCTTCGGTGCCATTTTGTGGCTTCATCTTCCGAGGCTTTTGCAACCAGACATGCTAGTTGACCAGTAGGGTTGACTTCATTCAACTTGATGCTATAGAGATTGTGTCTTCTAGGGATTCTGAGTAAAACTTGTGAGTCATCCGGAAGCTTAAAATCTTTGGAGAGCACAAGAGCATCAGTATCGGTGAAGAGTACAAACTGCTTCTTGTCACATATCTGAGAGACCGATATCAAGTTGAAGTGTTGAAGTGCTTCCACATAGTAGACCTGCTCAAAATTGAGATTTGGAGTCTTTATCGTTCCCTTGCCAGTGATTCTGCCTTCACCTCCACCAAAATAAACCTTGCCCCCATAAAAGGGTACAAAATTAGAGAGAAGGCCTTTATTGCCAGTCATGCTCCTGGAGCAGCCACTATCAACAATGCCTAGACTAGGATCCTGGTATGGAGTAACCTACAACAACAATATAATCACAATGCACAAGTTAGTGTCTTAAGGGGACCCAAACCTTTTCAGGTTTGAGCCTGCCTTGTGGATCATTAGTAGAATGCCAAGAAGATTGATGAGATCCACTATTGCTCCTTGGTTGCCTATTCATCATAAGGGTATTAGTATTTGACCAGGAACAACCTGCTGAGGGCTTAACAGCAGTTCCCAAATCTCCCAAACCAAAATACGTGTGGTCAAAATGATGCGCATAGTTTGGATTATAATTTGGAAAATAATTACTAGTTGTCTGGTATCCATTTTCTCTCCAATAATCAGACATGTAAGGAGAGGATACTCTAGAAGTATGAAACATTGGAGCACAAGGATTAAGTCTTCTAGTAGTATATGGAGCAGCTCCTGGTGATCCAGGAGCAAGTAAAGCATGATTAACAGATGCATGTGTGTCATAATAATCACAATCTTTAATTAAATGAAAGGGACTGCCACAAACAAAACATGTTTTGAAAGACCTTTTATTAGAATGAGACTGTTTCATACTGCCGACTTTATTACACACAGTTCTAGAAAAAACATTCTTCCTAGGACTCAATAAACATGGACCAGACACACTTGACTTGACAGCGACTTTTTCTTCACACTTCCTAGCACTAGTAGCAGCATGTTCATCCGACTTGGAACTCGTAGGTCTTGACTCTTCACTTGAACCATTAGATGCAGAGTCGCCGGCTTTGTCACTGAAAGTACATGAGACAAAGTCGTTAGTATTAGTAGAACTTGTTGGGGACTCAAGCATCTGTGATCCATCCGAGTCATTATTCCATGAGGTAGGCATGAAAGTTCCAGTAAGAGGAGGAGGAACAGCATGCATTTCTGCTGCTGGTTTAAACCTATTGTAGCTAGGTTTTCCCTCATCCTCTTTGTCAGCATCAAAGACGCTTGAGAAAGATAAATCAAATACATCTTCAGAATCAATATATTTTTCAAATCCTAAGCCTCTTTTAGTTCTGCCAGACATGCTACTATCAATTAATTTTGAAAGATTTTTAGGTGCCTTTTGCCATTTGTCAAATCTTAACAGTGTAGCATCTAATTTAGCTTGCATCTCCTCTTTTTCTTTGATACTAGCATCTCTTTCAGTTTCTGTATATTTAAGCATATTTGTAGTGTTTTCTAAATCAATGCTTAGTATCCTGATTTTATCCTCATATGCACGTTGTGTATCTTGTAACCACTTCTTTTGTTGTTCCAATGTGTTTAATGAAGCTTTATAGGCTTGTACCTCTAAGTAATACTTATCATTTTGTTCATTTACTTCATTAAATTGGGACAACAGTTCTGTGTATTTATCATGACAACCAAGGGGACAATGTTGTACCTGAGGTGAGATGCCCATAAGAGCAAACTCTTCTGCTTCTTCTGCATCAGAGAGATTCCCAGCAATCATTGCCAACACATCAGTCGTTGATTCCGCTGATTCCAGAGTAGAAGCCTGATGATCATTCCAGTTGACCATGGAGTCAACAGATACCAATGCTCTCTTGTCATCTTTAACCTCCTGAACTTTGAAAGCGGAGTACCTGCTCTTCTCCTGATCATTCTTGCTAGGGCACTCTCTAGCAAAGTGACCCTGTTGCTGACAGTTATAGCACCGAACCTTGCTTCTATCGAATCTTGCTGGCTCCCGAGGGTTGTAATTAAACTTCCTTCCTGCTTTCTTCTCAAACTTGTGAACCCTCAGAGTAAGCATGGCCATCTGCCATTTAAGATCTATCTCATCCAGATCCAGCTTATCGATCTGTTTGAAGTCATCAAACGCAAGTTGTTGTTCAGCAGTAACATCAGCAACAAAAGAATGAAGAATAGCTTCTACCATACTACCAGACTTGGCAGGGGGATCAGAAGCAGAAGACATGGGACTAGATGCATATGACATGGGACTAGTATGCTGAATGGTATGCTGGGGAGACACATTATTGCTCTGGCTACTTGCATATGCCATGGGACTAGACGCCATAGAGCTCACAAAGGCTGAATTAGCAGGAGTGGGAAAAGAGTCACTCGGATATCCCCTCACATGAGGTTCGAATGTTCTGAGCCTATGAAACAAATCATCAAAACTGAGATAATCAAGCCCACCTTTGGCTTTAAGAGAGATTACCACCTGGTTCCAAGAGTAGGGCAAGGCTTTAAGAAACCTTGCATTAACATCACCATCATCAGGCTTGGACCGAAGTTGATTCAACTGGCTCAATATTTTCTGGAACCTATCATACCCTTGATTCAGGCCTTCAGTTTCTGAGATTTTGAACTCTGTGAATTCATCTCTCAGCATGGACCTTCGCATTTTCTTTGACTCCTCATTTCCGCCAAACCTTGCTTTTATGCCATTCCAGATCTCTCTGGCATCATCCAAATGGTAGAAGTCACCCATGTGATCTTCAGGAAGAGATTGAAGCAAAATTGTTTTTGCTTTTACCTCCTTCTGAATAGCGATAATTTCCTCATGAGATTTAGGGTCAAGAAGAGTAATATTACCGTTCTTGTCTCGTCCAGTAAGCTTTCTGCTGTTTCCATTTAGAATGATCTTCCAAAGATCTTGATCAGTGTTGGTGATCCACCATTCCATCTTCATTGCCCAGTTGTCATATTCACCTTTCTTCAGAAGAGGGAATTTTCCATTCGTGTTGGAAACCGTAGCCAGGATCTGCTGAGGTTGCACAATTTTAGGAGTGCCTTCTTCTCCTGTTTGAGTAGAAGTTGAGGCAGACATGATAAACAGATTGTTAAAAATAAGAGAACTTGATTCTTGTTGTATAGAGACCCTCCCAGGCTCTGATACCACTTGTTGGGTCTAACAGATATAGATCTTGTAGCCTGTCAGGACCGGTGAATGACTTCTGTAATCACAAGTCAAATCACAAAGAGACTCTATACACAATATGAATGTAGAATATAAATACAAACAAGAGAAACAGAATAACTATGAAGACTTGATCCTTTCTAAGGATTTCTAATATTAATAATGACTAGAACTACGTTTTGTGAATGAATGTCTAACCCTTCTGCCTCAGGTTCCTTTTATACTACAAGGAAACCCTAATACAGCTTACAAGAAAACGTGTAAAACTGATATGCATATCTTCTCCTAATATAACTCATGCATATCCTAACAGAATATTAAGTAAATAACAATGTTTGACTTTGACTAGGACCAGGAGCAGGACTTGCTCCTACTACGACTAGGACCAGGAGGAACTACATACCTCCTAGTCTACCTATTACATATAACTATTACAATGGTCCTAACAAATCGGTATTTGTGCACGCCCGCGAGTGAGCATGCAACTCAATACGAGGAATGAGAGAGAAGCTCTCGTGTGACTTTGAAGAGAAATGGATTATCCTCTTCGAGTTTCAATATTAAATATCCACAAGAAAATAACAATATATGTATTTACTACTTTGGGTGCAAGACCCTCAATGAAGCCTTCCTTCTTAGAATACTCCCAAGTGAACGGGGGGTTAGGTGGCGCGAAGCACTTAAGTACCTATTGACCCTTAGATGGCATTTTATAGCACATCGCCTTTCTATTCACTTAAATGTTCGTATTCTTCGAATTGTTGCTTATTGAGAGTATTTATCTATTCTTGCTTTATTTTGTTTGATCGATACACGTGTCAAGGACCGGAACGCCCCTCAACACGGTGTATTGCCTCGGCAATACTTATGGAAGATATGTAGATTGATTGTTCTTATACGTATACGTATTTACTTATAATAATATATGGAAAATATTTTTGTATTTATGAGTTTTTTTAAAGGAAAATACTATATGTACATAAAAACCGAGAGAATCCAATAATATATATTTTTGGGTGCAATCTCTTAGGAAAAAGATTGCTTTTTGGATTTTTTAATTTTTTTGGTCAATTCTTTAGGAAAAGAATTGTTTTGTTATTTTTTAGTTTTTATATATTTTTATATTTTTGATTTTTTTATTTGTTTTTGATTTATAATACGTAAAAATAACGTTCACAAAGTGAACGGATCCCAAAAGCCAATGAAAACCGTCAATCGATAGTCTCTCGTGTAGTCAAAGAACCGGCAGCGGCGCCATTTAATATGTAGTATAATGAAGTTCGTTTTCTCTCGATTCTTAACCATTAGAAAGTCCAACCAATATCGGGTTTTTAATTGTTCTTGGTTGTTAAGCTTGCTTGATAATCTATTGCTAATTCAACAAATGCTTGCCAAAAGGAAAAATAATACCTACGTATATGTAAAACAAATTGCAAATACCACGTTTTTATTCAAGTAAAAACTCAAAATGCAAACTATGAAACTAAAGGGACTGAAATTGTAATTTCTATGAAAAGTAAATGCTTGAAATGTAAACTCTAACAATTATAGGGACTAAAAATGTAAATCTGTTAACTAAAAGGATTAAAAATGCAACAACTATAACAACCTTGCCAAAAATGTAACAAACCAACAAACTACTAACTGAATTTAAACAACTTCCAAATTCTAGGGACCTAAGCAATGCAAACCCTAAATTCTTGGAAGATTAGCCAAAAATTAAACACTGATAGAAATGAAAGGACCAAAGTGCAATTAAGAGAACTTTTTAACTAAAAACGGGACAAGTGAGTCAATAAGCTCGTTCTGGCTTATTACTCAACCAAAATCAATGAAACAACTTGCAAAATGCTTAAAATCTCATTTAAGCTACGTGTGTTCAAGGAATTAAGCTAAAGATCAAAAATAAGCAAATGAGTGCTTATTGATAAGCTCAAAATAAGCTCTAGCCAAATCTAATCAACCACAACTGGATTTTTCTCTTGAAACTGATTAAGCAACTTATTTAAAGATTGGGAAATCAAACCAGAACAAATTTCATCCAGTAATAAGCTCTAAATCTGAAATAAGCTAAAAAGAGCTTATGTTGACCAAGCGTTGACCAGAATTTGCAAAAAGCTCAAACTTTCAGAAATTAACTAGGAACACTTACTAAATGATTTTATGAAAGAAAATCACAAGATTTGTGAAGTAGATTTGAAGATCTAAGAAAACAGTAACATGCTTTATCACAGAGAATGAGCTTTGCTCAGCTTGGACCAAAAAGCTATTTCCCAGCTTATTAACTAATACTGTAGAAATTCCTTTTGGAATCTAAAACTATATGATATAAGCTAGGACTGAAAGCAAATTTGGTGGAATTTCATCAAGTTATGAATGAGAACTAAGCAAATCAAGATTACAAGTTCTAAAAACCAAAACTGCATAAGACTGACCCAAATATTTTGTGTGCCATTTGCCTGTTTGACCTTATATTTGACTTGTAAAAGGCTTAAAACAACTTGTAATCACTTAAGGACTGGAAATGAACTCTAAAACACCAATTCTTTAAACTTGAAAACTACTTTTAAGCTATTCCCAAACACTCCTTTATTGATTTCTTACAAACTTTTTCAAATGCTTTTTAAGTACTGAATTAAGCTGATTCAAAAGCTTTCAACTCCAAGTTTGATACTTCAAATGGACTGATTTAAGAATACAAGTGAGCTCTAAGAACAACTTTAACCAATTAAGATGCAAGAACCAAATTCTGACTGAAAATAAGCTAAAACTAGGACTTAAACCAAATCTAAGATCAAGTAAACAGGAATTAAGCTATAAGCAACCAGAATTCAAACAAACAGCAACTACTATCAATTATATCATGCAGCCATCAGATGTAAACTAGGAAAATAAGCATGGCATTTGACTGTTGAGTGGAACAAAAATCAAGAAGCTTAAAACCTATTGTAGATAGCCTTTGGGAAGAAGAGGAGCGCTGAGCTCTCTTGCCCTAGTGATAACCACCACCTATCACTAGAAATCAACAAGAATCAATCAACAAATCAACTGGAATCCATCAAACTGCTTGAAAACTCCATTGGAACTAGGCAATGACTGAATTGTGATCAAACAGCTAACAAACTTCACCAATGTCAGTTATGATCAATGATTGATCATAACAAACACTCAACAGCAACAATTATCTCCAACAGCAGCAAGAATTGAATTGGAATGATAAGAACAGATTTGGCGGGAAAAATGAATTTGAATTTTATTACTGAAAAACGGTTACAAAGCTGTTACAAGGATAGTAACTAACTAACTGACTCAAGAGTTTGTCAGACTCTTGAGTAGTTAGGGTAAGAATGAGGGAAAAAGGAAAGGAAAAGTTTAACTAGGTGTTTTTACAAATTTAAGCTACAATTGAAAATGAAGTACAATCTAGCTATTTATAGGCAAGAAGGGAGAGTTTGTTGGAGTTGGTGACGTGTCAGACCAATCTCTGAGCTCCACGTGGCATCTTCTCTAATTGGGTAATTTGGCTCAAGAACATATTTGGGGGTTTTTGATCCAATCACTTTCAGCTTAATTGATTGTGAGGTATGGATTCGTCTCTCAAAATGGAGCAACTTCCATGTTAATCACTTTGCCTGAAATGCATTGTAGCTCAAAATAGGTTCTGGGCTCGTTCTTGTTTGAAAGTGACACGTGGCATCTTCTGGTTGGCTCTCATCTGGTCACACGGATCAATATCCAAAAGTGGATAAAAGGATTATGGAGTGGTGCATTCTCATTGGTTGATTTAAAGGAAGTGCGCTTTACTGTTCAGATTTTGTATTAAATGAAAAACGGCGCTAGTGGGCTTATGTGGTGATCCTTGTACCACTTTTCTTGCAATCTTATTGGTTCTTTCCCTCTCACATGGATCAAGCTTCAAATTACTTTCAACAGTTGGCAGAACTAGTCCTTGTACTTGGCAGAATGTTGTTTTGAGCTAGGATCTTCATTCTTTTGACATATTTGGTCCTTTAACTTCCATCCTTGAACAAAAATGGTCCTTTGACTGAGTTGACTTGAGAGTTGACCAAGTTTGACTTGAATCTTGACTTTACATTATTTGCACTTTAAGTCCTTCAACTTTCATAACTTGTCAAGATAGGTCCTTATACTTCAAAGTCTTGTCACTTTTGATCCTCTTTTGTCTTTTTCATCCATTTGAGCTTGATTTTTCCTTGTTTGCTTGAAAATGTATCTTTATACCTACACAAGTGCACACAAACACAAACATACCACATAACACTGTTTTTGCCAAATAAATTGGTATTTTGCTTCATGTTTTAGGGTTATTTGTTAATAAAAGGATATGAGTTTAAGCTCATATCAATTATGCATAAATCTATTAAAAATATTTAGGATTTATGAATCTACTTTAAACCTGTTACTTTTTAAGCCAACTTAGTTTCTCCTTGCATTTTTATAGAATCAGTATTATTCATAAGTAAAAGAGTCCAGATTGTCACCTATAATTTGTATCTTAGTTCTTTTTAACTCGAACTGATTGTGCGTTTTGAATCAGGCGACTTGATAAGAACGCCTTGAATGGGGGATGTTCCATTAAGCATCAACAACCTTACAAACGTGATGGAGCTATAAACACGAAAATTATTATCATTTGTATTCTTTATAACTCGTATTATATGTTAGAAGATACATGATGTTTGAATAATTTGTGTCTTAGGGATCTATCAAACAATCAATTGACTGGCCCGGTGCCAAATCTCAGCCATGGCGGGTCGCATCCCCTAAGAAAACGAATCCTAGCCGTTGGATTGATTTGATGCACAAGTCTAAGAAAACTGTACCATTCATTGTGTCTGATTCAAGGAGTCACCTTGACCGTGATATGTTTGCTGTGATGTTTGTCCTAATGATTGTTGCCATTTCGGTGGTATATGATGATGCCTAGAACCTGTATTGATGGGTTCTTATCTGTTGCAAAAGTTTCAGCCTGCCATCATCTTGAAAGTGTTCTGGATGATCTCATTGTTTCTCTCTGCAAGTTCAGCACCCTTTTGAACCCCTCATTTGTGGAAGAACCAGTGATAGCCTTTGGAGATGACGTGAAAGCAAGGATGGCAACTATAACAGTTTTCACCATTGCCAATAGGTAAGAATAACTGTCTGTGTTCAGGTTTGTTATATCGACTGCCACATAAATCAAGACCACCGATAAATGTGGTAATATTTCTATTATTACCATGTGTTTGTGTATCTACAAATGAAACATATAAGCTGTTTATATTGACCTATCCCAAACACCCTTTTGGTAAGCATTGTCTGCTAATTTAGCTTAACATAAGCAGTTTCGGTCACTAAGTAGGATGCCCCTGTCCTATTTCAAATTGAAGATGGTTTTCTGATCTTAGTTATGCAACTATTTTATTTGAGTTGGACAACCTCTCGAAGATGGACTACGCATGACCTTCATGATAATCTGATCTAATGTAAACATCCATATTTTCACATGGTAATTCTTATTCTCCATGTTAGTTCCAATTATTATTGAGCACCTAAGCCCTAAAAATAAAGTGAGAATACAACTGGTACTAGTTATGTGTAATCTTGCAAAGTTTAATCTTAGACACTCAAGCTGCTACAAGATTAATTGATAAAAAGGTGTCATTTTTCACAAAAGTATTTCAGTCGAACTACATTTTTTGGATAAACAATAAAGGGATCATTAGTATTGTTTTAGTGGTTATAGTTGTATTATCCAACCCAGTAAACAATATAGTGATGATACATATATCTGAAAACTCATTTGTTTATCCAACAGAGGTAGCAGACCCCTAAATTTAACGGTAGGTGAACTTTATCAACCCAACCCATTTAAATTATCATTACATAATTATTCGTTTCGACCCGTTACCCAACCCACTTGGCCTGTTAATTGTGCCAGTTTTAACTCAAGGTATTCTGGTATATGATCTAGGATCACTTGGAAAATGTTTTGTAACGTAAGTTTTTTTTCACTTCTATTGCCTAATTACAAGTTTGCTACCTGATTAGAAAAAAGTATCATCACTAGAAACCCAAAAGAATTATTGCAACTACAGTTTCTATAAATTGTTAACCAATTATAAGAAACACAAGTCACTTTCTGTTTTGTAAAAGTAAGTAGCCTTAACAGCGCCATATGACACTACATCTGTACATCAGATGGATTTAGTAATTTTCATTTACTACTTGTGCTTCAAGCTATGCATCTATTACGCACGTGTTGTATCAGGTTGGGTTAAAGAAACGAAAATTATGGCGTGGTGAAATCTGTTGAGCTTTAGGAATATTTTGTGATTTGTCTCGCTATTTTCTAAAAACATCGCTACTCATATATGTTTTCAGCTGCCTGCAACTGGTTTGAAAACGTCGTTCTGTGATGGATATGAGAAAGCATATGGGAAGTCAGGAACTTGCGGCAGAATGTCGGGAACAAAAACAAGAAAAACAAGAAGAAGAAAGGGAGAAACATGCAGATTTCTGGGCTCACACCATAACTAGTATAGGGTAGTAGAAAATAACAAAATTGTTTTCAACAAAACCGACATTAAAACATTCTCCCTTAAAAAAATTATACTCCGTATTATTTATAAAAAATAAATAGATATACATCCTTTTTCACAAAACTATTATTTATAAAAAAAATATCAAAGAAAACCAATATACAACACTGCTTATTTATTTTATAAAAAAAGTCATAAAAAAACTTTTTCAAAAAAAAAAAACATGAAATCCCTGTTTATTTATAAAAAAAGATATTAAAGAAAACAATATAAACACTGGTTGTTTATTTTATCTATACTATTATATAAAGGGCTAACTCCGATCTTAATCCCGAACCTAAAATTTTCAAACCCAACTCTAAACCAAAAATTAAGAAGGTTAAATTTAAACACTTAGATCATATTTTGTTAAATTGATCTTATCCATCCATATGTTTTTATAACAAACTTTTGTAACAACCTTAGTAACAAAATAAACTTTTATCTTTAAATTGAAATATCTTTTGATATATATTCATTTTTTAATTTCACCATATTTTCTAAAATTTCGTGTATTTAATTCAACATCCATTTTGATATAATTTTATTAAATTTAGTTTTTTCGTTTTTATGAGTTTAGTTAAGTTAATTTATTTTTTTACTAATTTAACTTTAATTTGAACCTTAGTAAAATTTTAATATTTGTTCGCTAAAAAAATTAGTCATCGGGTACTCGCCGCTGCATTGCGCGGGTACGATGCTAGTTGTAGAAAAACATGTATCAAATCATCTCAAAACACTTTCAACTTTTATTAACCAAGATTTAAAGAGAAACAGAATAAATAAAAATGCAAGCTACCAGTGCTACTCACGTGTAGCTCTATTATCTACATGATAATAGTTTTACAATCAAAAGCAACAAATGAAAAGATTAAAACAAGTTTCTGAGATCAAGACTTAGAGAGAGAGTAATTGTGTGTTATGAAAAACACACAGAGTGAAAATGAGGTGATCATGACAAAGTGAGACGCTCCCCTAGTATATACTTCACTTGTGGGCTAATGTAGTCGTTGGTCACCAGCTTCCCACAATGGGCTTCAAAGCCCATGAAGTCCAAGTCCAAAACCAAAAAGAGAGCAGTCCACTTCTAGTCCCTGAAGATAACAAAGTAACACAACAAGTCCTTATAGATACTATGGGTTGCGGATTTAGGATATATATTTTAACATCCCCCCTCAATCTGACAACCCATATAGATTCATCATACCAAGTTTTTCAACAAGTTTTTCATCTTGGTCTGTGTCCAAACCCTTTGTAAAGATATCTGCAATTTGATTTGCAGACTCTATTTTCACAGTTTTAACAACACCATTAAGAATTTTTTTCTCTAACAAAATGAAGGTCAATTTCATGATGTTTAGTCCTTTCATGAAAAACAAGGTTGGCTGCTATGTTAATAGCATAGTTATTGTCACAAAAAGGATTCACAGGTAAAAAAATTATAGCAATTTAAATCTTTTAAAATCTTAAGAATCCAAATGACTTCACTTGTTGCAGAAGCAAGAGCTATGTACTCTGCTTCTGCTGAGGATCTAGAGAGAGTGAGTTGTGTTAACGCAAATCAATGCCTAAAAACATAGTTAGTACTAATTAATCTTTCTTAGTTTTAATCATGACAAATTACAAAGACATTTATTGTCAAACACAATCATAAAACGAATTATCTAACAAACACTATCATCAAGGTAATAATCATTAAACTAACATATCTTAATCATGCTTAGTGATCATAAAAGTGATTAGCCTTAAATCTCACTTTTGTCAAATGTAACAAAAGATTGTTAATAAACTTTATTTTTAAGAAAATGTTTTATTAAAATGAAAATGTAAATTTGAATATGGCATATTCCAAATGCCATAAGAATATCCTTTGAAGGTTTAAACAGCCTCAGATTTTTCAAATTCACTAAAAGACAAAAAGGAGCAGAGTCTACACTCCGTGGTTCCTTAAGTGCCTATGCGGTTCGCTATCGATAAGGAACCGCCTAGGTAGCTAAGGAACCGCCTCCAACTAGCCGTTGGGATTTGTCTTATATAAATAGTGGATCAAATCTGCATTTTCATCAACCCTTTTTGGACATCTCTTTTAGCCTTCTTTCCCCTATCTAATCCTAGTCATTTGTAAATGATCACTTAATGTGTTAAGTATGTTGACTTATGATTATCCTCTTGATCTTCTTCTTTACCTTGTCCAAAGAGAAGATCACTCACACACTTGTGATGTGATTAAAGATGAAGCCTTGATGAAGATCATCATCTCCTAAAGATATAGTCATGTTTATCATTTGTTTATTTGTGTCTCGTGTAGATCCGATGTATTTGTGAATACTTGGACTAGTTGTGTTCATCCAAGCTATGTGTGAATACTTAGATTAGAGTTGTGTAAATCCTTTGCATATGTGTGTGCTTGGATTTGTGTTGTGTAGATCCAAGCTACATGTATGTACTTGGATATGTTTAGTTGAGTTGTAATAAGTTGTGTTAGTTCTCACTAAACTATAAAGTGATGTGGTTGTGTCTTGTGAGTTTTCACTAAACTATAAAGTGATGTGTAGTTGTGTTGTGTGGAGTTCTCACTTAGCTTCAAAGTGAAGAGTCGTTAAGATTGGTTCTAGCTTTGGATTAGAACTCGACATATAGCCTTGTGTCGGAAAATGGTGAAGTAGGAAACGTTGTGAAGATTGGTTCTAGCTTTGGATTAGAACTCGACATCTAGCCTTGTGTCCTAAAATGGTGAAGTGGGTGACGTTGTGTAGATTGGTCCTAGCTAAGATTAGGTCTCGACATCTAGCTTAGTGTTGGAAAATAATGTAAGCGACGTTGTAAGGTTTTCTCCGCCAAGAAGGGAGCTTGTGGATATAGTGGAAATCTCGAGTAAGGTGTACTCGAGGAGTAGAGTAGGAACGAGGATAGAGCCTCGTTGCCGAACCACTATAAATCTTGGTGTCTTCCTACTAGGTTGTTTCTTTCCTCACTCATTACTTACCTTCATCATCGTTACACACTACTTATTGTTAATGCATTAGAATTGAACCTAATCATTATGCAACTAGCTTTCAAGTAAAAGATAGTTTTGACACTCACCTAATTGAAAGGAATTTTAATTAGGAGATAAACCGATGAGAAACTATTCAAACCCCCTTCTAGTTTCTATAATTGGTATCAGAGCGATGGTGACACAAGATCTTTTAAGTATATTGTACTTTAAAACTTGGATCGATCCATTTTCTCCTCAAATTAGAAGGTTAAGTTGTACTAAAGTTTTTCTTTGGTCAAAACTATCTTTTATTAAAAATAAGCCTGTTAATTGATAATATTACATCTCATTTAGATTATAGTATTTATGCATTTTAGATTTACTCTTGAAATGTATCTACTAGTTTGCATCTTGTTATGTGTAGGTACTCATGAAGATCAATCATTCAATTGATTGTGGATTGAGTTACTTACACTTGTAGAAGACTCATCTTCTTTGATTTCTAACATCACTGAATGCTGATATCAAGATGCATGGGAGTGATACTAGTCCTTGAAGACTTAATAGTCACTTTAGTCATGGTTGGGCTTTGCATTATCCTTGAAAGCTTGGAATGCAATTTGTGGCCAAGGTACATTTTTGTTATTCCACACGCCCTATTGATCATTCTTTTGATCATTAATTGACTATATGTTTGTTCTTGGCAACCTTGCCTTGACATTTGTTTGTGGTTTGTGATTCTTCCCTTTTTCCCTCTCAAACCTTCATTGCTTGGATACTTGACTCACTATGGAGATGTAGAGTGAGTTAGTAGAAGCTTAAAGTATCAAGCATGATTTCCATGTTTTGCACCCTTACCGTTAGTAGGCCCAATATCATGTGTAACTTGTGCAATTAATCTCATCTCTAGGATGATTGGTGAATCCCTTGAGATACCAAACTACTTCATTAAGTTGTAGGTGTATTTTACACATTTGGAATTGAAATATTCCAAGGATACTGTTATTGTAAATCCTAGAAATAATTATCCGATCATGTGGGAAAGAAAGTGAATCTTTACTTTGCTCATATTTTGAAATAGAATAAGACTACTCTTGAAACTGATCTTATTCTATGTATCAAAGTTTCTTGGTATAGTTCATTACCAAAGCCGTTTAGACTTTCGCCAGAAAGGCACGTATTAAACCATTATATATGACACAAGCTCTTCGTCTCCTCGATTTGAAGAATGTCACTTGTCTCTTGAGCAATGTTCTTGGTCTTGATTCACTTCTCTTGACTCCTCTCCTCTTTGCTTCTTTGCTACAAGTAGTCGTTTGTCCGTTTTGGTCTTTTCCTATCTCGATTCAACTCGTAATCCTTCAATTAGGCATTATTACCTAGTGTTGTGGTGGCCCAATGATTTCCTAAAGGCTTAAGACATATTTTAAGGTTTTTAGAAAAATTTGGTTTTGAAAATTACTTTGATTTTCCTTGATTAAAACACGTCACTGTAGGTGGTTCCTTATTGTTGCGGCTCAAACAGGCGGTTCCTTATCGATAAGGAACCGCGTCCAGTACTTGCGACTAAAGTGCCAGTGTTTAATAAAAATCATTTTTTCAAACACTCATTCTCTCTCTTCTCCAACATAGCGACGGGAATACTCAGTTTTCCACCATTGTTGATTTTCTAAAACCTTCAATTTCTCAAGCTTAATTGATTTTGATTTGTGGGTTTCACTCATCCTTCATCCCAAGATCAATTATCTGTAAGTCATTTCTTTCAATCTCATCTAATTTGTTCTAGGGTTCATACATTCATAATTGGGGATTTTAAAAATTGACATTGAATTAGAACTTTACTAGGAATAAGAGTTGACATAGTATTGTTGCTATGATTCCTTAGGTTCATATTCATTGAGATTTCATTAAAACCCACTTGTAGAACAAATCCGAATTTTGACTAAATAATTTTGGTTGATTGATGGAATTGATATGAACCTATGAATAAGTTGGTAATGGCATTGTTAAATGCTTTCCTAAAAACCTTGTTTTGAAAAACCAATGTTCAAATTCATTGTTGATCTTACATGATTAATATGGTATTATCAATGATGAACTAGGTACATTGTAAATATGAGAATGATAAGGATTAAACCTTTATTTGTCAATAGATTGATGAAACACATTCTCATCTTTTTGATTTTTGGTTTATATGTAACATATGAGTAATTGGGGACATATTTTTGTGTTTATTTAGGTACTAATCATGCCTTCGGAATATCAACAAGATCACCAAAACACAAAACAATATATGCCAAATCTATCCGTAATGTGTGCTTCCCCTCAACTTACAAACACCTATTCCTCACTCCAAAATCGTTGCTTTCACGATGGTAGAGTTGTCGAAGAGGATATTGAGGGCTATATATATACTCGTTCGATGTTCGGACAAATTGGGTTTGATTGTTTGTTGGACATCAAAAAGGATATATATCTCGAATTTCTCTTTGAGTTCTTTAACACATATTCTCTCGTTTATGATGACGATAGAGTATATGTTAGGTTCATCCTTGAAGGTCGACTCATTAACTCTCTCTTGAAGACATTGGTCAAGCTCTTCGTGTTCCATTTAGGGGCACTTGTCGATTTACTGATAAATGGAAATTGATTATCTTCTTGAACCATTCGACTGTGCTCCAAATGAAAATGAAGAGATTGACCTTGACTTCATTCTTGATGTCATTTGTAAACCGCGTAGGGGAAACGTTGTAAGAAGCCTCCACTCTACCAAGCGTCGGTTAAAACGCTATGAGGTTCTCTTAAGTGACCTAAATGATTGTATGGTCCGTGGGCTGACATCCTTAGGGAGAATGTGTTTTTTCTTGGCGGAAACCGGGATTATATTCCGGCATGTATGGCGCACATGTTATGTTGCATCGCTATCAACGCCAAGTAAAATCTCGCATACTATATCGCTCGACGAATCACCTATGCTCTTTCCAAACCCAAAACAAATCTTCCCTATGTCATGCTCCTTACTCGCCTTCTTAAGAAGGTTGGTGAAGACTATCCCGACATCAACATTTCTCGCTTTCGTTCGGTCGAACGTGTTATGCTACTTATTCAAAGGATACAACCACGAAAGCCTATAAGCGATCAAGGTTCGAGAAAGTCTGATCCACAAGAGTCCGATGATGAGGACATTGATATGTCACCAAGTGATGGTGGTGGCGTAGGCACAAGTGCTCATGTTGGCTCTTCGAGTGACTCCCACCCATCCATGGACACTTTCATGGACGGGTTAGAAGAAATCATCACTCCTCCTCACTATGTCACTAGTGGACTTCCGGAGACCTTTGGTCTTGAGGATGTCTACCGAGCTAATCTTAAAACCCAAGGTGAGTTGTATGATCATCGAGTGGATTCAAGATGATCGTTCAAGAGCATAACCAAATTGATTAAGGGACTTGGAAAGAAGAAGAAATGAAGCTTTGGTTTATCAAGGTTAACATGTTTGAAAACATGTTTGAATTGTTGAACAATATTTCCTTATTCTCTTTTTATTTTTAGGATGTTGTGTTTGCTAACTAATACTTTGTGTTTGGATTACTTAGTATTTTAATCCTAATCGTCTATGCTATTGATCCTTCAATTTGCATAGCTTTATGCTTATTATGTGTTTGTTAGCTTCCTAGATTTTGATTTATAGTTCACTTTGGCTTGATAAACCTTGGTATAAAATCTGGGCTAGCAAATGTTTCAGGAAGTGCCATTTTTTGAACCTCCTGGTGGCGGTTCTTTATCATCCCCATGGTTCTTTATCGATATCGAACCGCGGCCCTACATAAGGAACCGCCAGCTACTGTTTCGACAGAATCTTTTCTTTACACTGTTTTCCTTAATCTGTGTAAATTTTGATAAAAATTTTGCAAAAAAAACCTGCACTTTCCTAAACTAGGCTACCTAATTTCATTATTCACCTAAAATGATTTTAACCCATTACTAGTTTGGATCATTCCCTTCACTTCTTAAACCCTCTATTGTTGATTGTGTTCTTCATCCCTTCAACTCTTCTCTAAACCTTAACACACAACCATGGTGTCCACTAGAACATCCAATTCTTCCAAAACTTCCTTATCCAAAAGAAACCATAAGATAAAATTCAAGTTTCCTAAACTTGGTTCTCCATCTTCTCACAAACCCAAGAGTAAAACTTCTCCTATTTTCATCTCTTCATCACTTTCACCACCACTTGTTACATCGAAGACAAACTCAAATCATGGTAGTAACCATTCACATGGTTCTACCTCCTCTTCATTCCAATCAAGTATGAATGAGCTTTCCTCACCATTCACTCCTAGTCCTTCTTTGGATGGGAATACTCAACCTCAATCTCCACAAAGCATTCCCTTTGTCCTTGAGCCTTTGGTTACCTCTCCTTTCACTCCACCAAATTCTCCCATATCACCCATATCACCTTGGACACTATGCCTACACCACCTCCTCCCTCAAACACTAATGCTTCTATTTTAGGCATTCCTATTCCTCACTTCATGGGTGATCCTTACTTTTTTGGTTTCCTAGAAGCTCATGGTGTAAATTACCCATGTTGTCTCTATAACAACTACATCATTCAAAATCTAAGGTTGGAAATGCTTGGTTTTCATAGAAGGTTGCATAATTTCTTGCTTACCTTGTTCTCCATGCCTCCTCCTCCTAAGAGATGAATGATGGTTTTCAAAATCAAAAGTTTTTTAAATAAGGTCAAGGAAAAAGAAGACTATGATATTAAGACCTGGTTTAAGCTAACTTTGTATTAGTTAGTTGTTATTTCCTTTCTTGTATTTCCTTTCCTTCATGAGTTTTTCATGAAGATGATTTATGGATTTAGTTTTATGTGTTTTAACCTATGTGGTCACATTAATCAACTTCAATTTATTTAAAATTGAACCTATATCTATCACAACCTCTAAAAACTTGACTTAAAATTGGATCAAAATATTATCTAAATATTTTGTCATCCTTTGTCAAGATATTCTTTGTGAATGTGTTGCTTTTATGCAACCCTAGCATACTCTAGTGCTAAAAGAGGTAAAAATCCAAGATTTGCAAAATTTTGAAAAAGTCTTATTTTTCTCCAAAACTTTTGAAAATCATGGTATGTGGTCCACTTGACGCGGCTCCTTAGCCATTAGGCGGCTCGATATTGATATGGAACCGTGGGCTCTATTAAGAAACCGCGTACAGGAAAACCACTTTTGGCTTATTTTTGGTCTTTCTTCTTTGACTAGTGTCTTGGTTAAGATTCTTTGTTTACCCAATTTGGCTAAACATTCCCTAAAACCTTTTGTTTTCATTTCAAATCTTTTCATTGTCTACTTTCTTTAAATTCTTATCTTTTGGGAGTTCTTCTCTTCATCCCTCATAATGCCTAACTCTTCCATTCCTAACCTTGACATTTCTTTGTCACAATCTTCTCAACCTAAAGCTTCTTCTTCTAAGCTTTCAAAGAAACTGAAAATATCGGTTCGACCCGTTTGGATCAAGAAGAACATGAATCCTCATGATTCTTCTTCTCCAAAATCCTCCAAGAATTCTTCTTTCTCTCCGATTAAATATTCGAATGAGACTTACTCTATAAATCCAATTACCGGAGAAAAGGAAATTCTTCCACCACCACCTAAACCTTTCAACTCTCCACAACTCAATGACCTATCTTCATTTCCTAATATCACTAGGATTGTGAAAACATCTCTTATCCATTATCTCCCTCTCCACCAAACTCTCATTTTGATGGACCTCCCCCATCTAACGACTTTGTTTAGCATCATGGTTCCTCGTGTGCTTGTTGTCGGTTTCAACAAATTGAACTTGCTCAAAGTTTTCGTTCCCGTGAACAAAATTTCGAATGATGCTTCGTCGTCTTTGTTTTCCAACTAAGGCACATTTTGTACTTTAGTTGTTTGAGTCAATAAAACCTAAGAAATCTTGGAAGATTATCACTATTAGAGTATTCTATGCTTTGTGGTTTATTTTCCATATTTTTTTGGTTTAAATATTCATATTGTGTGTATGAATATTTCTCTTGTATGTTATTTCATATTTGAGTAATATGAATGTTATGTGTGTTATCTTTCCCGCTAATTCTTTTTCACATATTTGTTTAGGGCTGAGCATCGGTCCGGGACCGGACCGGACCGGCCAAGACCGGACCGGACCGAGGACCGAAATGGTCCGAAACCCCGGACCGAGACCGGACCGAAATAGTCCGGTCCGGTCCGGGTTGGTCCGGTCCGGTTCGGTCCTCGGTCCGGTCCGGTCCTATTAGACATATTTGACGTAATTTTGGTAAGACCAAACCGGACCGGACCGGACCGACCGGACCGAGGACCGAATTTGTCCAAAACCATGGACCGAGGACCGGACCGAAATTGCTCGGTCCGGTTCGGTTCGGTCCGGTCCGATCCGGTTTTCCGGTCCGGGCCGGTTTTGGGTCTGCCGTGCTCAGCCCTATATTTGTTAAAGAGTTGATCATGGTTAAACTTAAAATTAATTATGGGTGATTCCATAAATTCTAAATTTTAACCCCTTGACATTTTAATCATCTTTGATTGGTTCGGATGTTTCTTTTCTTCTTTTATTCCACCAATTTAACTTTGATGTTGTCATCACACACTCTTCGGACATACTTAGCAAATACTTTCTTCTAATTTGAGATTTATTTTCCTTCTCCCTCTCAAGTTAGTTAGTAGGTAGTGCACATATATACATTGGGGTTTCTTTTCTTTCTTCTAACCTTTGTGTAGTATGTCACCTTAGCTCATTCACTTGGTGCCCCAAGCAAGGGGAGTAAGCACCAAAGTGAGCTACTAGCAAAGTGCGGTTCTTTTCTTCTTCAAAGACTTGTGCTAACCTTTTTGATTCGACAAAGGGGGAGAAATGATAGTGATAAACTTGTTAATAATTTGAATAATTTTGTATTTTACATAAATGAGTTTATAGTTTGTCGTAATCAAAAAGGGGGAGATTGTTAATGCAAAGCAATGCATAAAAACATTGTTAGTACTAATTAATCTTTTTTAGTTTTGATCACGACAAATTACAAAGACACTTATTGTCAAACACGATCATAAAATGAATTATCTAACAAACACTATCATCAAGGTAATAATCATTACACTAACATATCTTAATCATGCTTAGTGATCATAGCCTTAAAACTCACTTTTGTCAAACGTAACAAAATATTTTAATAAACTTTATTTTTAAGAAAATGTTTTATTAAAATGAAAATGTAAATTTAAATATGGCATATTCCAAATGCCATAAGAATATCCTTTGAAGGTTTAAACAGTTTTAGATATTTCAAATTCACTAAAATACAAAAAGGGGCGGAGTCTACACTCCGCGGTTCCTTAAGTGCCTATGCGGTTCACTATCGATAAGGAACCACCTAGGTAGCTAAGGAACCGACCCCAGCTAGCCGTTGGGATTTGTCTTCTATAAATAGTGGATCAAATATGCATTTTCATCAACCCTTTTTGGACATCTTTTTCAGCCTTCTTTCTCCTATCTAATCCTAGTCATTTGTAAATGATCACTTAATGTGTTAAGTATGTTTACTTATGATTATCCTCTTGATCTCTTTCTTTACCTTGTTAAAAGAGAAGATTACTCACACACTTGTGATGTGATTAAAGATGAAGCCTTAATGAAGATCATCCTCTCCTAAAGATCTAGTCATGTTCATCATTTGTTTATTTGTGTCTTGTGTAGATCCAATGCATTTGTGAATACTTGGACTAGTTGTGTTCATCCAAGCTATGTGTGAATACTTAGATTAGAGTTGTGTAAATCCTTTGCATATGTGTGTGCTTGGATTTGTGTTGTGTAGATCCAAGCTACATGTGTGTACTTGGATATGCTTAGTTGAGTTGTAATAAGTTTTGTAAGTTCTCACTAAACTATAAAGTTGTTGGGTCAAAAAGTTGATGTGGCAGAAACTCAAAAACAAAGAAAACATGAAGACATTGTCCAAGCATTGTCAAGAGCAAATCAAACGTTGACAAAAGCAAATCGGAGGTTGATGGCTTAAGCATTGTCATGTACAATCCAAGCATTGTCATGTACAAACTAAGCATTGACAGAAACGTAGACAAGAAGCCTTTGGAAGCTTCTATTTAGATAAACATGCAGGAGATATTCTGTAAAGTTTATTTGAATAGAAGATTTACATGTTTATTTGATATTATCTCTTGTAAAACCCTAATCCTTACACTATAAAAGGAACCAAGGGTTATTAGGTTTTATTCATAACTTTCATATACAATGTAAACCTAAAGCGTGTGTCGACTAGGTGTGGGATTCAATGTACACACACCTAGTGATTGTTGATTATTAATATAATTAGAAATCCAATTGTTTTAATTCATGTTCTTTGTGTCCAAACACCGTGTTAATGGTTGTTGTTCTAATTCCGCTTTGATTATGTTAATCATATGAACAATGATCATTCCTAGTAGTTAAAAGATCCGGAATCTTAGGATTCCTCAATTGGTATCAGAGCCTCGTGGCTCGTGATGCTAGGACCAACAAGGTGTTCGTGTATGGTGAAAAAGAAGAAAAATCCGTCTAGGGTTTTTCTGGACGTTTTTGTGTGCGCAGCAGTATTCAGAAGGTCATAACTTTTGATTGGACCGTTGGATCGTCACAAAATTTCCTGTGTGTATTCTATACACATATATCTAGACATCCACCAGAGGGATTGTCAAGTTTTATCCTCAAGGAAAAGTTATTAAGCGTCAAAGTCAGCAGCAGGATGAATGCAGTTTTCTGTGAACAGCCATATTCAAAACACGCTCTCTCCTTCGTTAACCGTTGGATCATCGTGATTTTTGAACTGTAGATTCTTGGCACTTGTGTCTAGGATCTCACCGAAGGGATTTTTGATCTGAGCTTTTATCAGAAAGTTATTTGAAGTCAAAATTGGCTGTTGAAGTTGATCTTTGTTTTTAGGGTTTGGATTAAAAACCCTAGAATACGTGTTCATCATTACTGAATTTAAGTGGTGTGTTGTTAGATTTGAGGAGTCGATTTATGATGGATTGGTGATGAACCTAGCAGCACATATGTTGGTTATGCAAACAAACTGTGATCTATGATGGTTAAAACATTTGTTTTTAGGGTTTGTTTTCAAAACCCTAAATCGGTTTGCTTTTGTTGCTGATGAACGATTACAACATGGGAGTTCATGTTGTTTGAAGCATAGAAGCACAGGGACGAAGCATAAGATCTAAGTGAATAGGTCACATGGATGTAAGGTACTACACGCTTGGATCTTGCTGACCATCATACTATTCGTCAAACAGTATAAAAGAGAAACAATGATGTGATCCCAAAATAAAGCAAATATGGTATCACGCTAAGGCTGCTGTTGACTGGCGTGACCCACATAAAGTCAAATCTTACGGCTGAGGTTTGGGATTGCTTGTTATAAACAATAAATATTTGTTCCAAATCTCTTAACGTAATATTATTCTACGTAATAAGGGATTGGTATAATATATTATTGCTGCATGTGAAGCTTGACTACCATGGTGATCAATATAGTGTGCTTATGAGATGGGTGTTGATGACGTCAGCGTTTGGGACAGACGCTAACAAGGTTTAACGTTGACGCTGATGTTTGTTAATTTGACGCTGACAGAAATAAGTCTAACACTGACAAGAAGCGTTGACATGAGTTGTCCGAGAAACACTTGTTCAAACGTTGTTAGGTGTTGTCCGATATCAGACAATGCATGTGTTTAAGAAGTTGGACAGTAAGGGATCTCGGATAACAAAAGAATAGCTGCTGTTTGAGAAAATTGGTACGTTTTTGGCACACAAAAAGGAGGAATTTACACACGAAGGTACATGGAATCTTCGTTTTTATATAGAATATCAAGTTGATATTTATGGCTCGGATATTTTTAAAAGGGATTAATGATCTTAATGCGAGTTAGCAACTATTCGTGGGAATTTGATGGATATTTTATTATGTAATCGGGATAGCCTTAGAGTTATCCATATTGGTGGCTTTTACATATGGTATGAAGACGTTATTCCATTAAAATCGTCATGAAAAGGTGTTGGCTTAAGGGGAAGAATTCTTATGGTAAGTTTGATGCTTGAAGAAGATTTTCGCGAGTTTGTGTTTTATCATATTGTTAAGTTGTGGGCGACAGCCATTGACTTAACAATAACTTATTCGTGCTTACACGGTTGGTGACGAAGACTTGTCATAACACTTGAAGGAGTTACATTATCGTGCTCAGTGTCTCACAAAGGATGAGAATATTGACAAGGGATCGAGGTCTACTTATATTTAGTCATCAGTATAAGTTCTTCATCACATGGATAGTGCAAGACATGGAACACAAGGTTGGGTTATTCTACTTCTACATCAAGATTACTTTATTTATTTTTCTTCAAGATCATTACTTAGAGCTACATTTAGAGAATCTTCAAGATTGCATACATTGTTTACTTCCCTGTTGATGTGACAAAAAGGGGAAGACATACATGCTACACTTGAGGGGAAGCAATTTGAATATCATGTACAACTTACAAGAGATACACAAAGAGTTTTGTCAACATCAACTAGGGGAATATTGTTGGGTCAAAAAGTTGATGTGGCAGAAACTCAAAAACGAATAAAACATGAAGACATTTGTCTAAGCGTTGTCAAAAGCAAATCAAGCGTTGACAAAAGTAAATCGGAGGTTGATGGCTTAAGCATTGTCATGTACAATCCAAGCATTGTCATGTACAAACTAAGCATTGACAGAAACGTAGACAAGAAGCCTTTGGAAGCTTCTATTTAGATAAACATGCAGGAGATATTTTGTATAAGTTTATTTGAATAGAAGATTTACATGTTTATTTGATATTATGTCTTGTAAAACCCTAATCCTTACACTGTAAAAGGAACCAAGGGTTATTAGGTTTTATTCATAACTTTCATATACAATGTAAACCTAAAGTGTGTGTCGACTAGGTGTGGGATTCAATGTACACACACCTAGTGATTGTTGATTATTAATATAATTAGCAATCCAATTATTTTAATTCATGTTCTTTGTGTCCAAACACCTTGTTAATGGTTGTTGTTCTAATTCCGCTTTGATTATGTTAATCATACGAACAATGATCATTCCTAGTAGTTAAAAGATCCAGAATCTTAGGATTCCTCAAAAGTGATGTGGTTGTGTCTTGTGAGTTTTCACTAAACTATAAAGTGATGTGTAGTTGTGTTGTGTGAAGTTCTCACTTAGCTTCAAAGTAAAGAGTCGTGAAGATTGGTTCTAGCTTTGGATTATAACTCGACATCTAACCTTGTGTCGGAAAATGGTGAAGTAGGCAACGTTGTGAAGATTGGTTCTAGCTTTGGACTAGAACTCAACATCTAGCCTTGTGCCGTAAAATGGTGAAGTGGGCGACGTTGTGTAGATTGGTCCTAGCTAAGATTAGGTCTCGACATTCAGCTTAGTGTCAGAAAATAATGTAAGCTACGTTGTAAGGTTTTCTCCGCCATGAAGGGATCGAGCTTGTGGATATAGTGTAAATCTCGAGTAAGGTGTACTCGAGGAGTGGAGTTGGAACGAGGATAGAGCCTCGTTGCCGAACCACTATAAATATTGGTGTCTTCCTACTAGGTTGTTTCTTTCCTCGCTCATTACTTACCTTCATCATCATTACACACACTACTTGTTGTTAATGCATTAGAATTGAACTTAATCATTATGCAACTAGCTTTCAAGTAAAATATAGTTTTGGCACTCACCTAATTGAAAGGAATTTTAATTAGGAGATAAACCGATGAGAAACTATTCAACCCCCTTCTAGTTTCTACAAGTTGTTTCTTACTCTTCCAAGATATTAAATTGTCATTCAAAAAAACATAGTATCCATTAACTGACCTCCTTGTAACAATGCACTTAGCCCAGTCAGCATCACAAAAGGCTTTGGGAGACATACCTAAGCCTTTGGTAACCTGAATTCCAAGACCAGGACTTCCTTTTAAGTATCTCAAGATTCTAAAAGCAATTTTTAGATGAGACCTTAAAGGGGAATGCATAAATTGACCTAAACCATGCACAGCATAAGATATGTCAGGTCTAGTATTGGTCAAGTAGATTAACTTACCCATGAGTTTCTGATAATAACAATGTTATCAAGCAAAGGGTCATTTTCAGATGCCTCATTAGTGATAGACAGTTTAGACATTAAAGGTGTCTTAGTTGGTTTGCAAGCAAGCATACCATACTCAGACAAGAGGTCCAACACATATTTTCTTTGATTTAAACAAATCCCTGAATTTGTATAAATAACTTCGATTCCCAAAAAATATTGAAGTTTCCCCAAATCTTTGATTTTGAATTTACCTTTTAAAAAATCTTTAAAACTGTCAATCTCCTTTTGATCATTACCAGTGACAATAATATCATCAACATACATAAGAACAGCAACAAACAACTTCTCATTTTTCTTGGTGTAAAGAGAGTAATCAGATTTGCTTTGAACAAATCCATTTTCAATAAGCACAGAGGTAAGCTTAGAGTTCCACTGTCTTGGGGACTGTTTAAGACCATAAATAGACTTTTTTAATCTGCACACATGGTTTTTATTACCAATATAAAAACCTTGTGGAGGTTTCATGTAGACAGTTTCATCTAACTCACCATATAAGAAGGCATTATTGATATCAAGTTGGTATATAGGCCAAGACTGTTTAACAGCTAAGTTAATCAAACACCCAACAGTAACCATTTTAACAACAAGAGAAAAAGTTTCCTCATAATCAATTCCTTCCTTTTGACCACAACATATAGCAACAAGCCTAGATTTATACCTTTCTATTTCACCACTGGATTTAAACTTAAGCTTCCACACCCATTTAGAATTTAAAGCAGTTCTACCAGGAGGCAATTCAACTAAATCCCAAGTATCATTTTCAAGTAAGGCAGTAAATTCTAAATTCATAGCATCCACCCACTGAGGGTTTTGAGAGGCTTCAAAGAAGTTCCTAGGTTCACTATTCTTATTCAATTGAGTCATAAAACACAAAGCATCACCTTTGATCCTAGAATATCGCGTAAATTTTTCAATCCCATATTTGCCTTTTGAATTAACAACAAAATAATTATAGTTTTTTTGGAAAAACAGAAGGTCTAGAAGATCTTCTCAACCCTTGATTTCCCTGAGCATTAGTATTAGAAGTGTCACCCAAGTTTTTTCCCATGCTTTGAACATGAGAAGGAAGACTTGGGTTAAATTCTAAAGTTCCCTCAGATATGTGATTATCATCAAGTGTGGCAGCCTCAATCCCATTTGAGCTGGCATTTGTGGTATCATTGTCTGTGGCAATGTCTCCACTGTCACCAAGACTCATGAGTGGGTCGCTAGCACTTGGTGACCCATGGTCACCATTATGTGCATTTGTTACTCTCTCATCATAAAAGGGAAGCTCAGGGTTATCTAAGTCAAAAAAAGGTCAAAGCTTTATCATGTTGGAAAATATCAAATTTTTCATTATCATTCCTTTTATTCAAAGTATCATCTTTAAAGGGAAAAATAGATTCAAAAAATTTAACATCTCTAGAAACAAAAAATTGACGTCTGTCAAGACTATAAAGATTGTAACCCTTTGAGAATTAGAGAAACCCATCATCACACATTTTTCAGACCTACTGGACAATTTATCATGACTATTTAAAATAGTAGCAAAACAAAGACATCCAAAAGTTATAATATGAGAGAGATTTGGGGATGAATTATAAATCATCTCATAAGGAGATCTACACTCCACGGTTCCTTAAGTGCCTATGCGGTTCGCTATCGATAAGGAACCGCCTAGGTAGCTAAGGAACCAACCCCAGCTAACCCTTGTGAAATCATCCACAATAGTCAAAAAATACCTATGACCGGTGTGACTGATCACCCTATAAGGACCCCACAAATCTAAATGAACAAGATCACCAAGAACTTTAGTTTTATGATCACTTAAAGGAAATGCTTCTATAGTTTGTTTAGCTCTTTGACATATTTCACATAAATCAGTTTGATCAAAGTTAGTTATGTTCAAATGTTTTTTGAGAACACTTAGAGCAGGGTCAGCATGGTGACCTAATCTAATATGCCAGTCATGTTTAGAAAGAGAGCAAGTAGGCACATTGAAATTGTTCACCATCTTAGTACCTTCTATATCTAAATAGTAAAGATCACCACATTGTCTACCAGTCCCTAAAACAGTTTCGGGATTCAAATCCTGATTCACAAAAAAACATTTATTCTCATCAAAAACAACCAAGACCTTATTATCCTTAGCAAGTTTATGAACAAATATAAGAGTAACACAATAATCAGGAATGACAAGAACATCAAATAAAACAAGACCATTTGAAAGTTTGAGGTTGCCAATTTTGGAAATAATAGTCTTAGTCCATTGGGATGAGCCACTCTAATATTTAAGTGAGAAATATCAAAAACATTATCCAACTCAGTTTCATTATTGGGCATATGTTGATTTGCCCCTGAATCAACAACCTTCCCATTATAAGCCAGTTTTGATTTGATGTTAGTGTTAGAACCAAAAAACTTTTCAAAGTTATCATTAAACACTTTGCTATTGTTAAGATAAATACCTGCCATATTGGCATGAACCCCCTTTTGAGAATCATTAGCAAAATTCTTGTTATCCTTAATAAGAGAGAGCAAAGTGGTCAATTTTTCATTAGTGAAGTCAGATGAAGAGGGTGTCCTAACAGAATTATTGGAAACATTTTCCCTTTATAATTTTGCCCCCCCCCCCTTTCTTTTTCCAAAGTCACTTGGATATCCAATGATCTTAAAACATCTATCAACGGTGTGACCATTATAACCACAATTCTCACACACAATTTCAGCATTAGTATTACCATTAGGTCTATACCCATTGTTGTTAGGAGTATTAGGTCTAAATCCAGTGGTGCTAGAATTAGGTCTAAAGTTACCATTGTTGCCAAAGTTAGGTCTGAACTTACTAGTTCGATTATTCTGAGGTCTTTGAACATTGTTTCTAGCAGGCCTATTAGAGAGAAAAGCAGAGTTTTGAGCCCTCTGAGAGGACCCATAACTACTACCAGAAGCCACCCTGTGAGATTCCTCACTGGAAATGATGGCATAAGCTCCCTTAACATCAGGGAGATTCTCTCTAGACAAAATAAAACTTCTAATACTCATATAAGAATCATCCAAACCCATCAAAAATTGCATCAGTTTCAACAATTGATTATGTTTTTCAAAATCATTAGAAGCAGAACACACACAAGTAGGCAACTCAATCATGGCATCATATTGTTTCCACAAAGCATTCAACTTATGATAATAATCAGAAAGATTGGATCCATTTTGTTTCAAAGTATTAATCTTGTGATGCAAGTTAAAAATCATAGAAGCATCAACCTTATGATAAGTCTCTTTCAGTTCCTTCTAAACATGTTTAGCTTTTTTAGAAAAAATCTGACCAAGGAAGAGTTCCTTAGATATAGAGTTAAGAATCCATCCCAAAACAGCAGCATTCACCCTATCCCACTATTTTCCCAAAACTTCATTTGTAATAGATCTCTTACAAGACCCATCAATAAAACCAGTTTTATTTTTACCTTCTAAGGTAAGTAACATAGCATTTGCCTAAATCTGATAATTTTTAGTCCCCTTAAGTTTAAGTTAACTGATCCAGTTACACTTATCAGTAAGCTTGACTTAAGTGACCCATTACATTTGCACCCTAATGATTCAACTGTCTTGATTGTTGTTACTGTTAAACTATTTAACAGTAACATCAGTCAAGACAGTTGAATCATTAGGGTGCAAATGTAATGGCTCACTTAAGTCAAGCTTACTGATAAGTGTAATTAGATCAGTTACACCCTCAGTATCAGTGTCACCATGCTCAGACATGGTGACTAGTCAACAATGGTCAAAAAACAACTCAGTCCAATGCCAACAAAGTTCACAGGCTTCCAAACCACTCAAGGATGGCAGGTCAAGGGCAAGGCAAAGGGTGAGAATCCAATAAAGGGTACAATAAATAAACTACCAACCCCAAACAAGAATAAAAAACACAAAGAAGCACAAAATAACAAGCAACAGTTAAAGAGAGAGTGTAAGAGGTGTTACCAAACCCACAAAAGCACAATCGAACTGTTACTCCTAGATTCACTTAGTATAGGATGTAACAGAACCTCCTAGTCACAAACCCTAATTTTCCTTCAAGGGAAAAATAGGGAAAATGACCAAAATCAACGAACCATCAACAGAGACACACGTCCCTCTTATGAAACCACCACCAATCAAGAAATCTTTCAATAAAAGGTGAAACCCTAATTTTTTTCTCAAGGAAAAGTAAGGAAATCACCTCAATCGAAAGACAATAGCACCAATCGTTAAAAAAAAGTAACCAAATGATATGAGTATCCATATCTTAGAAACCCTAATTTTTCAAATTAAAAATTGAGGCATCAAAACTTTGAATCTATAAGTAATATTAACAGATCCAGCTATCTTAATAGCAGATCTTCTCAAAAAAATATGTATTGTAAAAAAAACCCTAAAAATTTTTGAAACCCTAAAAATTTTTTCATTGATTTTTAACAACCAGTCTCTGATGCCATGTAGAAAAACACGTATCAAATCACCTCAAAACACTTTCAACTTTTATTAACCAAGATTTAAAGAGAAACAGAATAAATAAAAACACAAGCTACCAGTGCTACTCACGTGTAGCTCTATTATCTACATGATAATAGTTTTACAATCAAAAACAACAAATGAAAAGGTTAAAACGAGTTTCTGAGATCAAGACTTAGAGAGAGAGTAACTGTGTGTCATGAAAAACACACAGAGTGAAAATGAGACGATCATGACAAAGTGAGACGCTCCCCTAGTATATACTTCACTTGTGGGCTAATGTAGCAGTTGGTCACCAGCTTCCCACAATCGACTTCAAAGCCCATAAAGTCCAAGTCTAAAACCAAAAAGAGAGCAGTCCACTTCTAGTCCCTAAAGATAACAAAGTAACACAACAAGTCCTTATAGATACTATGGGTTGCAGATTTAGGATATATATTTTAACGCTTATAATTACTTATGCACGTTTTTTTTACACTACTTGTCCTTTTTAACCATGGTGTCTAAACTTCTAACCAATTAATTAATTTGTGTACTTAAAATATGTGTGTTCTAATTTAATAAAAAAAATTCATTATATGGTACAAACTCCACTCATACAAAAGCTAAAGTAATTCTATGTGTAATAGACATACTCTTATTGTCATGTATTTGATTTTTGAGGAATTCTATCCGGAAGATGTTGTCTTTAAAATGCTAGCTTTTTTAAAAGCATTTAGCATTAATTGTATTAAATTTTATAACACATATATTGCTTATAATTTTTACCAAAGACGTAAGAAGTACCAAATTTTTATCAAAAAGTCTTGTAAAAAACCTTTAGCAATGCAAAAAAAACCTTTCACAAAGCTTTTCAAAATAGTAAAAGTCATCCACAACTTGACTCATTGTGCATGTTCTAATGAGATAACCATGCATACACAAGAACGTATATACAGATGAAGTCAAGGGCGGATTCTTTTTTTTGGGTAAAGAAGACAACAACCCAGTAAAATACATCACACCAAAAAAAATCAATAAGTACAACGGAACGTAGTAGAGTACTACGTTAACCTCAAGCAAAAGTTTGAACAACCAATAAATCATATGACATTCCCATATAATTATTACAAGATTGCATACCCAGTAACTCTTATAGGGAAGAACCACTTAGCAATATATAAACAACCAAACATTAGATTAAGCATGTATCCGGGATCCTCCACACTTGAGCCATGCAAGCACTCCCGTAGGACCTCTTAAACCGATGACACGACAAAAACTTAAGTCGAACCAAAGCAAGGATGCAGTCAATGACTTGCTGAACCACATGTTTACTATTGTTAAAGAGAAGATTGTTGTGTTCCTATCAAATGAAGTATGCCGATGAAGCAACAACCGGCTTAGCAATAAGGGCTTTTAGAAGACCTAATGTTAGCAAATGGTAGCATGACGGATTCACATGAGAGTCGAGTGTGGCATGCGGGCTACATCTTATTTTAAGTCACAAAAAATAATTTATTTTACAAATAAGTTTTTTTTCGTTACGTACAACATTTATTTTTACTTAACGCATAATAATTTTAATAGTAATAATCATAAAAAAAAATATGTAACAACCGATTATAAATTCTGGTCCGCCTTTGAATGAAGTTAAAGGCCAAGAAAGTGATAAACAACGAATACATATATGTGGAAGACGAATTTTAGTATTAAATATGTGGTGATTTTATTCATGTGTTTTTCTTACTCATGAAATTATTAGAAACAAGCTAAAAAAAAAAAAAAATTATTAGAAACTGTCACCTTTGAATTCATTGTACGTAAACATAAATTTGGCAGTAGTTAATTTGTGTGGACTAACCATTTACTTTGGGGATGGTTAATGGTACCCCCTTAATTTGATGCAAATACCCCCTCTAGCTTTTTTATTTTATTTTTTTTTTTTTTTTTTTTTTTTATAATTTTGGTTTGATTATAAAACTGAGAAACGGAAAATGCGGAATAAAAAATATAAAGTTTAACATGTCAAAAGCAGCAAACTGTTAAAAAATACGGAACAGAAACCGACAGAAATATATGTTATGATGTAACAGAGGGGACAAAGGGGGTATTACTAGTACTTTTTTGTACTTTTTACCTCAAATGGGGTATTAGTAACATAACCCTTTACTTTTTTTATTTTTTTTTTCAGTTAATTTTAGTAGTATTAAAAGTTTAATTACATAACTGTAGAAGGCAAGCGAGCAACAAGCTGCGCCGCAAGCCCTTTTTGAATTGCAAAGCTAATTCTAGTAAAAACCACATTTGTGGATTTAGGTGTCATAACGTTGCTATTCATTACGCGCTGAACTCTATTCAGAAACTCCACCGCTTCAGGTGCAAGAAAACCGAAGGTATCAAATGCAAAAGGAATAAACACGTGTTGATTTTCAATGCATGCTTTTTCGTGTTTTGTCACTTTGCATGAGGCGGCTTTCAAAGCAGCCTGACCCGCTGTAAAACCCCGGCTACTCATCCCCACAAGAGGAGAAACCCCAGTCAGATCCACACATGCATGTTTTCCTCCAACCCATCCAAAAACCAGAATGTCCGCCGGTCTGAGTGTGGATCTTCCATCTATCGGGTCAGTCAAGAAGTTCACAGGTGCTTCTTTCTTGGCGGAGATACCAGCACGTCTACATATGTCAAAAAGAACGTCTCTAACCATATCGTGTCGATACTTGAATCCCGGGAGCTCTTTACAATGAACCGCATGTTCCCCAAAAGAATCCAAACATGCCTTGCGACAAACAGGGCACATTGTATCAACCGGAAATAATGGGATCATGAGCCGATACTTAAGAATAGAACGGTATTCCACTGGTGACATATGTTGACCAAGCCCGTCTATAGGGATAGCTAGTAGGAAATCCTGAGCATGTGACGCGCGTAAACTCTCAAAAACCGCTTTCTGCCTCAAAGTCATATCAAAGTGGACCTCCATATCCTTGACCATTTCACTAAAAAGGGTAGTCGCCAATATTTGTTGGGTTTTAGAGGGGGCGGTATCCTTATTAGTGAAACAACTAAAATCAAAGCTTGGAATCTTATCACGTAGACAAGCTAAAGCAGAAGCATAATCATCATCCATACCACATACGCCACTGTCACGTAAAATGTGATCTTGTAACACCCAAGATTGGGCCCTCGAGGCCACAAAAGCATAGGAGGAGGCCTCTTTTGCCGAGTACAAACCCAAACCACCAAGACGAATGGGTAAAGAAGCAAGTCGCCACTGTAAGTCTCCAAAGAATGGCCCTCCACAAACTACTATGTTCTCAATTGACCCACGCAAACCCTTGTCAAAAAACAAGGCCGCATCCTTCATGTGTACAGGTTGGCAAGTCCTTAGCCCAAAAAAGAGTTTGGAAATACCCATGCATGATCGAAGTAAAAGGAGCTCACTCTGCGGGTCATGTAACTGTGGAAGAAGGCTCATCAAATCAACTGCATTCGTGGCTCTCCTCATGGCCATCCCTCTAATAAAATTGGCGTCTCTATTAACAGCTCCCCCAAGAAGCTTCACACCCGAAGACGGTCTCCGAATATCAATAGGAAACAAACCATCACGGACCTTCACACCATTGCACGAGGGCCAAAATACCTCTGTTTTCTTGATATTAAGTTCAAGACCCAAACCTGGACCACTCACCTTTATAATGTCTAACACCTTGGCAACCTCTTCTGACTCTCCAATAACAGTTCCATCATCAAGATACCAAGCATGAAGAAGAAGCTTGCAATTGTCTCTGATATTATGTACAAGTGGGTGTAATACAAGAGCGAATAGAAGAGGTCCCAATGGGTCACCTTGTTGCACCCCCGTGGCAGACCTGATATATGTGTCTCCTATATACAATCTCGCTGCTTGCCCATATAAGAAATCTACCCACAAAGAAATTGAGGGACATCTCACCCTAACCTCATGGAGTAATGCTGATCTATCCACAAGGTTAAAAGCATTTTATGAAACGTGATTTGTCCTTTTTTTGTAGTTACATCAATGCAAAACAATGCCGTCCGAGATCAGATATAAACTTTTAATTATTCAAATAGGGCAACCCATGGACCTTCAAAGTCTACATTGTCCACCGTTTTTAATCTCTAAAATTTAATACAACCATAATGTGTCACAAACGATAAAATTACATTAGGACAAATGAAAGTTTCACACACAAGGAGAGTTTCCACGTATATTCATCGTAAAAAAGACGATCACTAGTTGACGAGTTTGCATTCAAGGAACATAGACTAGACGTGCACAATAAATATTACGACCAATGGGTTATCTTCTTTATATAGGTAGCCCACCATCAACTAGCTTAGGTTATCTCCTTCCCAAATCACAATCTTTATCATTACTATAAATCTTTCTCATTCTCTAGAAACACAAAAATGGTGGTCTCTCTTAAGTCTAATATAGTTTTACAGAAAGGAAATTTTATGTGTAACAAAAAAAGAAACATTTGCAACATGAACAAGAATTCTAGTAGTATATCATGCAAGATCAAAGAGTTTCCCATGCAAACCAAAAATTTGTACCAAGTTCTTTCATTAGAGTCACCAAATGTTAGTTTCGAAGAGGTCAAGAAGGCGTACCGTGCCAAGGCTCTACAACTCCACCCGGATGTATGTCCATCCTCTATTAGAGAGGAATGCACGAAGCAATTCGTTGAATTGCATAAGGCGTATGAAGTTCTGTCAGATCCAATTTCACGAAGCATGTATGATAATGAATTGTTCTTGGTTGAATCTTTTGGGTCATGTGGTTCAGGGAAGGTGTGGAAATTGCAACTTGCTGGACTAAAGAAACGATCTGCTGATCGTGTTATTGAGAGGATGAACACTGAGTTTATTTCACGTTCATAATATTTGCCTATAACAATAAACGTTTAATTAGCTGACTACTTGGTTAAGTAATTGTAACATGTATTCTTTCTTCTCCATTGTGCTATCGTTTCTTAATTTATTTTGTCACCTCTAGTTATAGGAATGTTATGTGCACCAAAAGTACTTAATTTTATACAAATCCCGTAAAAAAATTAGATTTATTATTGTTAAAAAGAAACTAAGAAACTAATCTCTAGTGAATAAATAGAATAATGTTATTGTTACAACAACTGAAATTTCCTTGAAATAGATCATAGTGAGATCAATTCATCAATATGTAAAACACTTAAAATACTATAATGCCATATTCTTATGTTTGAATCATAAAGATTACACTCTGGAAATATGTAAAAAAAACACTTTGCAGCTACTTCCATTAGATGAGACATATTATTCAACCTTATTGTGAAAATGTAAGTCAAGTATTCGTCTATGAATCTACCTGGGCATGGTCTTGTATTAAATATATTTAAGGTTTCATGAACGGAATAAATACATGACAAAGTTCTCTTATTAAACTCAAAAGACTTGTTCATCAAATTTAAAAATGACCACCTGATTCCATTTCTCACGGATTATCTGCGCTAGGATTTGTGCCCGCACTTCGTCGCAGCGAAGTGCGGGCGTTAATGGGAAGGTTTGCTGGGCGATACGTTCTCAGTAAGCGTTAATGTAGCGATTATATGAACCTAAAAAAAAGTAACAGTCATGTTTATGAGTGGTTTTATACAGCACGTAGATTGCATAATAAGTTTGTTTGTCAAAAGATCGCTGATTTGTTTCGGTCGTTCTCCTAGTTTTTATGTTCTTTCTTTGGTGATTGTTCCACGTCAGTGAAGAGAGCTCTCTTTGAGGACCTTCGGTTGGGTGGATGTTCTGTTGTCTTGAAGGCATCTACAACCGTTTCTGCGACTTTGCTAATAACATCTGTTGCTGGGGTACCTGTTTATAGATACATAGTAAGGAGTTAGACGGAACGAGTGGCTATTAATGTATTTGCTGGTTTTAAAGAAACGACATACGTATGTGGACTGTAATGTTATGTATATACCAAGGTTAGGAGTGCACATACTTGGTGCTAGCAATTAAAGGTTTCTTTTCTTTAGAGATGGTCTTCTTTCCTGTTGTAATTATACATGGTTAAAAAGGTAAAAATGTAAGAGTATATTAACAATGTTAATTGGATAGAAGCATGTGATAGGTTTATGCATTGGAGTCTATGAATATGTTGAGACCATCTTTGATTAAAGGAAAGAAAGCAGTGTCTGCTGGTAACAGTGAGTTATATGTGGTTCTAAATGAGTTTGCTGACACTTCTTTGGATGTTTCTGGGTCACTGGTAGGATCTGGTAGTTCTGCTAAAATAAATGCATCAAGTTGTGATGGGTCCACTATCTTATCTTTCTCGTGCAACCACAGGAGTGTATGACAGTGTGGCAGACCCTGTTTCTGAAACTCAATTGTGTACAGGACTGCGAAAAATAAGAACAAACTACAGTTAAGTGGGGCAGATGTTACCATGGGAAGAAAAAAAATAGGGTATACTTACGACTAGTGACGGACCCAAAAGGCTTGGACTCCTTTAAAAACTTAACAAAGTCTTTCACTTTCTGTTCAAAGATCCGGCATGTAGCGTCTGGCCTATCGGGAGTTGACAACAGCGGGAACTGGGCCATGAACCTGTCTATTTCAGGCCACTTTGCGTTGCATGTGAATGTGATAAAGTACTGAGGGTTTCCTAGAGCACGGCAGAGTGAAAGCGCGTCAAGGTAGTGGTTCTACATGTATCGAGGTCCCCCTGTGAAAGTCATTGGTAAAAGAATAGATTGGCCACATTGGACTCCTTCCCGGTCACCCCTGTTCAAGGAATCATACAGCCCAGCCATGTAGTCACACCGGATATCGTTCTGGTGAGTCCGCACCCAGTCCAACCGGGATTGTTCCAAGGCACAATACACGATGACAACTTACTGCTAGAACAATCTGCCTGTCCCGAATATAAGACCGTAGTCACCCGCGCGTGGGTGGAGCTGGTATTTATAATACCGATTCATAGAGACCGTGGTTGTTCCATCACCAACACCATCGCGCCTAGGAACGGCCAATGTTTTATGGTACCCAGTTTGGCCAAACACGAACAATATGGGAAACTGAAGAGACATGTAGGACTTGTGAAGTTTGTTAACGCGTTGCAGGGGACCGGACCTGTGTTCAATAATGACATCATAATCGGTCCTGGAATCCCGACCAGTCTGGAACACAATCCCACCAATGTCCCTTGCGGTGAGGAGTTCATACCCGCGGGCACCACCCACATTGTACAGCCTGAGGCTGAAGTCTGGAATATTCGCATCACGGGCCTTGTCCCTTGCTGTTCTAAACAACTGAACCAATACGTTAGTCTGATCAAAGACCTGTATCAGATGCTGGACTATAAGTGGGCTTAAAGTGGACGCCGATTCCCTACCAAAAGGAGCCAGCCGATTCCTTACTTCATTATGGGTGTCGTATATGTACACTGTAGCTGTGGTCCTTTCCCTACTTCAGGCATCAATGACCCTAGCCGGTGTTACACCTGGCCCGAAATATTAAAAACATATGGCCTTGTGGATTGGTTGACAGATTCATCAACCGTAGCTCCAAATGATGTCATTGCAAACATCTGGTTGTAGGCACGGATGTTTTCCATGAAATGACTATTTGTGAGCAGTTGTTGAATGATGGCAGGTGGGGGTGGTGGTTGGGGGACGAAAATTTTGCTACTTCCACAGCATGCATGGTATTCTGGTTCTGCATTATAGCGCGCAGATTTGAGCCGTTCATTGTGCCAGAAGAGCGCATGGCAGTTGCGACAACGGTATGTGCAGTCCCCAAGGTCATGATAGACGGGAGTACCTGAAATGTAGATGAACAGGTAATGAGTGGGGAGCTACAAACAAACCTGTGGGCCGTGTTTGGTTAGCCATAAAGAAAATAAAGGCAACCTGGAGGGGGTCCCGAGCAAGTAGTTGGAACACTAGTTCTTGGGGGCATACCATTCATCGGTCTAGGCGGCTGCATATGGGTATTGCTGGGACGGCGTGCGGAGGTACCTGTGAATTTAGATGAATGTTGACAAAAGGTGAGCACCAAACGGGAGAAACACAGATGGGAAATAATGCATCGACAGAGTGGGAGGCGCTAAAAGGAAAGGTAAAGCCTAGGGGTCATAAAAAACCATGAAACGTGCTTGGTTGTTCATTAAGAAAAGGAGACTAACCTGTAGTAGGTCCCGAGGAAGTGTTTGGAACATCAGTTCCAGTAGAATGGTTGGCGGGCCATGCTACGGGTACGGACGAACTCGACCAGCGCCACTGACCATTTGAGGTGGCGACATATAGGCACCCCTGGGCTGGCGTGTAGAGGAACCTGTTGATTGAGATCAATGTGGACAAAAGACGACCAACAAACGGTAAGCACACATATGGTAATAAGCATGTTGGTTGAGTGGCAGGTGCTAAAAGAAAGGCTTACCAGCAGACGTTGACGGGAAAGACCGGCTAGCAGCCGAAGGAGCACTTCTCAGGACATGTATCATAGAACGACGTCCCACTTGCGACCCTACCAAACCGGCAGGTGTGACAGAAACAACAGCAGTTTGATTAGGCGAGTTAGCGGTGCCGGTGGGTCGTTGCGGCAAGGAACCTAGGCACCCACGTGGATGGTTAACGGAGTATAGGTAACAAAGCAGGAAAACGTAACAACCAAATTGGAATTATCATGCCAAGTATGCATTATCAAAAACACTAACCAGTCGGTTGTCCTGCTGCAGCAGTTGAGTCAGGTGAGAACAGCAAATGTCGACGGATACTTTGCCTTGACCGCCTTTCCACGGGAGCCAGCTGACCTGTTGGCTCACCCGTAGGAACAATTGGGACACCAGCCTGCAATGAAAGCACATGGTGGTCTACAGGTTCGGCTGAGACAGGTAAAACAGGCGCCGCGGGACGTTCTGAACTCTGTCGCCCTTCGACAACAACAGAATGCTCTCCCATTATATCAGCCCACAACCTTGGTTGAGGGAGGAGCCTAAGGCCATGTTCAGCGATATACCGGTCAGCAGCAGCTGAAAAAAAGAGGCAAACAAATAAGGAACCAAATAAGATGGATAGCATTATACGTTAGGCTATTAAACGGGCAAAGGGGAATAGCGAAACAACCTCTTATCTTTGGGTTCTATCCACCATGGGCACGGTCGTTTGCACAGCACCCAGAACAAACAGGAATAGGCCCAACGGGTCCATTGGAGCCACACACAACACACACTTCCATCACGGTAAACGGCCAAATATACATTTCACCAGAAAAATCTAGTATGAACAAACAACAGGAAGCAAAAAAGTGGGCAACAAAGCACGTACACTCTGACGGGCGATCTAAGCGGACAGGTACAACACGCACACCAAAACGAAACCTAAACTATTATGACTAACTAACATATGAACTCCTATTATCACCCAAGGACACCTATTTATACCTATTACAGGGATTTTCGTTAGGCTTACATAATGTAAGTCCATTTTGGCTTATATAACATAAGCCCCAATTTCGTGACTTATTTAGAGGCTTATGGCTCGTATATGTTTATCATAGCATGATGAACTTATATAAGCTCCTAGATCTGGAAACAGCAACCAAAATTAGGGCTTAATTTATATAAGCCAAAAATAGGCCATATCTTAGCTTATATTTCATCAAGCCTAACTTTTTAAGGTTGTTGGTGACTTATGGGATTATATAAGTTTATTATCTCATAACAAACTTAGATAAGCCCATAAGCCTCCAAATAAAGCACAAAAGTGAGGCGTATGTTATATAAACCAAAACAGGGTTACCTCATATAAGCTAAAACAAACAGGCCCTATTACTAATTAACATACGAAATTGTATGATCAGCAAACCGCACTTATTTTCTAATCACATACTCAAAGAGGAAGAGCAAACTAAAGCATTAATAACCGGGCTACATCAAAGAGGCACAGAAACATACATGTAGAAACTAGAAGGGGGGGGGGGGGGGTTGAATAGTTTCTCTTCGATTGGTGACCAAATTAAAATTACTTTCAATTTGGTTTGTATCAAAACTATCTTTTGTTTGAAGCTAAGTTGCATAATGATTAGGTTCAATTCAAATGCACTAGCAAAGATAATAGGTAAGTGTAATGATAAGTAAAGAGTAAGGAAGGAGACAACCTAGTGGGAAGACACCAAGATTTATAGTGGTTCGACAACGAGGCTCTATCCTCGTTTCTACTCCACTCCTCGAGTACACCTACTCGAGATTTCCACTATATCCACAAGCTCCCTTCTCGGCGGAGAAAACCTTACATCGTTGCTTACATTATTTTCCGACACTAAGCTAAATGTCGAGACCTAATCTTTAGCTAGGACCAATCTACACAACGTTGCCTACTTCACAATTTAACGACACAAGGCTACATGTCGAGTTCTAAGCTTAAGGTAGAACCAATCTTCACGACGTTGCCTACTTCACCATTTTACGACACAGGGCTAGATGTCGAGTTCTAATCCAAAGCTAGAACCAATCTTCACGACTCTTCACTTTGAAGTTAAGTGAGAACTTCACACAACACAACTAGTAATCACTTTCAAGTTTAGTGAGAACTCACAAGACACAACCACATCACTTAATAGTTTAGTGAGAACTACTAATCAAATCTATTACAACTCAACTAGACTTATCCAAGAACACACATGTAGCTTGGATTTACACAACACAAATCCAAGCAAACACATATGCAATGGATGTACACAACAAATCCAAGTATCCACAAATAACTTGGATGAACACAACTAGTCCAAGTATTCATAAATACAATGGATTGACCTAAAACAAAAAGGGTATCATGATGAATATGACTAGCTCATAGATTCATCTTTATCACAACACTAGTGAGTGAGTGATCTTCTCATTGGACAAGGTAAAGGAGGGGATCAAGAGGATAATCATATGTAAACATCCTTAACACTTTAAGTGATCATTTACTAATGATTATGCTATAGAAAATAGAAAGGGGGCTGAGAAAAACGTCCAAGAGGCCTGTTGGAAAATGAGATTTGACCCACTATTTAAAGGAGACAAAGTATAACGGATATATAACGGCTATCTGGGCGCGGTACCTTATCTAGCCCGACGGTTCCATATCGCTAAGGAACCGCGTAGCTACTTAAGGTACCGCCACTAGAGTACGCTCCGTTTTTTGTCTTTTAGTGGGGTAGGAATATCTGAGGTATTTGAAGCCTTCAAAGGACATTCTAATAGCATATGGAATATGCCATTTTCAAATTTTCATTTTCCATTTTAATAAAACATTTTCTAAAAAAGAAAGTTTATTAAAAAGTCTTTTGTCATATTAACAGAAGTGAGTTTTAAGGATAATCATTTTGATGATCACTAAGTATGATTAAGAAAGGTTAGTGATATGATTATTACCTTGATGATAGTGTTAGTTAAATAATTCGTTTTTATGTTTTACACTAAATGTGTTGTATAGTTTGTTGTGATCAAAACTAAGAAAGATTAGTTAACACTAATAATGTTTTTAGGCATTACTTGCATTAACAATCTCCCCCTTTTTGATTACGACAAACAATAAACTTATTTATGTAGAAACACAAAATATCGAATTATTAACGAGTTTATCACTATCATTTCTCCCCCTTTGTCGTAGCAAAAAGGTTAGCACAAGTCTTCGAAGAACATCGAACTTTGCTAGTAGCTCCCCCTTGGTGGTTGCTCCCCCTTGCTTGGGGCACCAAGTATATGAGCTAAGGTGACATGCTACACAAAGGTTAGTAGAAAGGAAAGAAACACCAATGTATATATGATCACTACCTACTAAGTAACTTGAGAGGGAGAGAGAGAAAAAATCTCAAATTAGAAGCAAGTATTTTGCTAAGTTTGTCCAAAAAGGTGATTGACAAAATCAAACTTCAAACCAATGAAGATGATAAGCTTGTCAATGGGTTAAAGTTTAGAATTGATGGAATCACCCATAAGCAATTGTAAAAATTAACCATGATCAACTCAAGATAGAACTAAGGGGATAACACACAAAGGTTACATAATAGAAAAGGCACAACAAAGTAGATAGTCATACACACAATATGAGTATCTAAAGCAAAAGATATGGAAAAATAAACCACTAAGCATAAGCTAGTCTAATAGTGATAATTTTTCAAGATTGCTTAAAATATAAAAGACTCTAAAAGGACGACGATGCATCATTCGAAGTTTTGTCCACCAGAACGAAAACTTGGATAGGAGGTCGAGTGAGGAGGAATTCAAGAAAATTTAACTTCTCATATACATGAGCAAGTTCAATGTGTTTAAATCGACAACAAGCACACGAGGATCCATGATGCAACACAAAATCGTTTGATGGGGGTAGGGCATCAAACTTAGGGTTTGGTGGTGGAGGGGTAATGGGGTAGGAAATGTTTTCACAATGCCTTGTGAGGTTTGGGAAGGTTGAAAGGTCATTGAGTTGAGGGGTATTGAAGGATTATGGTGGTGGGGGAACATTTTCTTTAGTTCTGGTGATGGGGTTAATGGTATAAGTCTCATTCCAATACTTGATTGGAGAGAAGGTAGGGTTTTTGGGTGGTTTGGAGGAAGATGGTTCATTCTTCTTAACCCAAATAGGTCGAACCGAGATTTTCGGTTTCTTTAAAAGCTTGGATGAGGAAGCATTGAGTGAGCGGGTTTGTGACAAAGAAATGTCAATGTTAGGAATGGAGGAGTTAGGCATTGTGAGAGTGTGAGAATGAAATCTCAAGGTTGTGTGAAAATGAATTCTCAAGGTTGGGAAGGTGTGAGAATGAAATCTCAAGGTTGTGTGAGAATGAATTCTCAAGGTTGGGAAGGTGTGAGAATGAAATCTCAAGGTTGGGGTATAAGTAAAATGTAATCAAGGTAAGAATTTGAATACAAAATGTGAAGTGTCAAGGAATGTTTAGCCAAATTGAGCAAACAAGGAATCTTGACAGGGTATAGGGTTTAAAGAATTTTGACCAAAAACGTGTCAAAAGTCATTTACTGTCCGCGGTACCTTATAGGGACCGGCGGTTCCATATCGCTAGGGAACCGCGGGACTTTAAGGATCCGCGTGCAGTAGACTTGAAACCAAGTTTTTCCAGGTTTTTGAGAAAAACTAAGACTTTTTCAAAAAAATTTGCAATTCTTGGAATTTTACCTCTATTAGCACTAAATTATGCTAGGGTTGCATAAAAGCAACACATTCACAAAGAATGTCTTGAAAAAGGGTGACAAAATAATTTAGATATCATTTTGAACCAATTTTAGTCAAGTTTTTAGAGGTTGTGATAGATTTAGGTTCAATTTTAATTTCAAATTGAAGTTGATTAATGTGCACATAAGAATAGGAACACATAAAGCTAAATCCATATAACAACTTCATGAAACACTCATGAAGGAAGCAAATACAATGACAAATAAAACTAACTAATACATAGCTAGCTTAACATTAAATCTAGATGAGTAGTCTTCTTTGGCTTGGTTTTGTTGAAAACCATTTATTTAGAAAACTTCATCATTCATCTCCTAGGAGGAGGCATGGAGAACAAGGCAAGCAAGAACTCTTGCAACCTCCTATGTAGTTTAAACATATCCATCCTAAGGTTATGGATGATGTAGTGGTTGTAAAGACAACATGGACAATTAGGACCATGTGTTTGTGGAAACCCATAGTATGGATCTCCCAAAAGGAGGAAAAAGGGAACACCCAAAATTGGAATGTTTGAGTTGGGTGGAGGTGGAGGAGGCATGTTCTCCAAGGGTGATGTGGGTGAGAGTGGAGGCATGTTCCCTAAAGGGGAAATGGGTGAGTGTGGAGGTATATTCTCCAAGGTTGGTGAAATGGGTGAGTTAGGAGGGGTAAATGGTGAAGTCACCAAGGTGTCATCAAAGTCATTCACCAAAGGAATGCTTTGGATTGGTTGGGGTTGTGTGGTCACATCCAAGGGTGCACTTAGAGTGAAGGGTGAAGAGAGCTCATTCATTCTTGAGTTGAATGAAGAGGAGGTATAACCAATAGAGTGGTTAGTACCATGGGTGGATGTTGTCTTGCATGGTGCAGGGGGTGGTGAAGGTGATGAGGAAATGAGGATTGGAACCATCTCATTTTTGGGTGTGTGAAAAGGTGATGAGTTAGGCTTGGGTACCTTAATCCTATTCTTAAGTGATTTCCTTGGGGTGTTTGAGGTTTTTGTAGAAACCATGGTTGACAAGGGTGGTTTAAGGGTTAGGGAAGGATGTTTTGATGTGTGAAGAACATGACTAACAAGGTGGGTTTTAATGGGTGAGGGGATGATCCAAACTAGTAATGGGTTAAAATCATTTTAGGTGAATAATGAATTTAGGTAAGCTAGTTTAGGAAATGTGCAGTTTATTACAGAAAATCATGTAGTGTTACACAGAATTGAGAAAACAGTGTAAAGCAAAAGATGTTGTCGAGCACAGTGGCCGGCGGTTCCTTATCTAGGACCGGCGGTTCCTTATCGATAAGGATCCGCGGGTCGATATGGAACCGCGACCAGAGGTCTTTCAAAAATTTCACCTCCCAGTTTTTGATAAACCCAGATTTTCACCAAAAGATTCACAAGCCAAAGTTAACTACAGATCATAATCTAATAAGCTAACTATCACAAAGATGCACAAAGCTATGTAAATCACAAACATCATTACATAAGCAACATTTAGGATCAAAATAAATAATAATCCAAACATGTAACATAAGTTAATAAATAACTAAACCAAAGTGTTAATAAGCAAATGTTTAAAGCATCACAAGACAAGTAAACTTTGACATAATTCAAAGTCTTCACCTCCGTTTCTTCCCTAAACCCTTGATCATTTTTTCCAAGAACTTGAAACCCTTTCTTGATTCAACCCGGTGTTCGTGCAATACCCCTCGAGTTCTAAGATTTTCACGGTAGAAATGCTCTATATTGAGATCTTCCGGTACTTCACTAGAATGATGAGGCGGAGGAGCTAAGTCTTCAAATTCATCCTCGAATGGGCTTGAGGATGGATGGGAATTACTCGAAGAGTTGAAATGAGAACTAGTACCGACGCCATCACCATCACTTGTTGGCATTCGGGTGTCCTCATCATCCATCTCTTGATGATCAGATTTTCGTGAACCTCGGTCACTTCTAGGCTTTCGTTCATATACCTCTTGAATAGGTAACATAACCCATTGAACCGGGTGAAAGCGAGAAAGATCGAGATGAGGAAAATGTTCACCAACCCTTCTAAAAAGGCGAGTAAGAAGCATAGCATATGGAAGGTTTGTTTTGGGTTTGGAAAGAGCATAATTTATACGTCGAGCGATGTAGAATGCTAAATTGTACTCGGTTGATGTAAAGATGCAAAACAACGTATGCACCATATAAGCCGGGATATGATCTCAGTTTCCACCAAGACAAAACACATTCTCCCTAAGGATGTTAGCCCATTGGACCATGAAATCCTTAAGGTCGCTTGAGAGCACTTCATAACGATTCACATTTCGCACATTAGTATGAAGGCTTCTCACAACGTTTCCATCACGCTCTTTCGAGATGATATCAAGGATGAAATTTAGATCAACTTCGGTGATGTCATTTAAAGGTTTATCGTTGGACTCCACGAGAGCATCAAGTCTCCATTTGTCCGTAAAACGACAAGTGCCTCTATATGGCACACCAAGAATATCACCAAAATCATCGAGGGAATATTGAATGATTTGATCATTCAACATGAAACGAATAAATATTTGGCCATTGATTTCAAGCATGGAGTAAGTGCTAAAGAATTCAAGAAGAAACAAGGGATAAATTTCTTCGTCTATGAAGAGCAAGCAATCAAATCCAATATGCTCAAACATAGAGTTGATATATCTATACCCCGTTATTCTTGTATCTACAACCCTACCCTCATGGAAATTTCGAGTGGAAAGGGATGGAAAAGAATTTTGAAGTTGGGGGGAAGCATAGGTTTGGGAAAGGTTTGGCATGTATTGTTTAGTGTATTGATGATCCTTTTGGTATTAAGAAGGCATGATTAGTACCTAAATAAACATAAGACAATATTTTTCCAATCACTCATATGAAAAGTAAAATAAAAAATAAAAAATATGAGAATGTGTTATATCAATTTCTTGACAAACAAAGGATTGAATCCATATCATTCTCATGTTCACAATGCATCTATTCCATCATTAACCAAGAACACATGATCTATGTTAGATCAACAATAGATTAGAACATTGGTTTTTCAAAACAAGGTTTTTAGGTAAGCATTAACAATGTCATTACCTACTTGTTCATGGGTTCATCTCAAATTCATCTTTTAACCAAAATTATTTAGCCAAAATTCGGATTTGTTCTACAAGTGGGTTTTAGTGAAATCTTAATGAATATGAACCTAAGGAATCATAGTAAAATAACCATGTCAACCCACATTCCTATTAAGGTTTTAATTCAATTTCAATTTTAAAAATCCCCAATTATGAAAGGATGAACCCTAGAGCAAAATAGATGAAATTGAAAGAAATACTTACAATTAAGTGATGTTAGATGAAGGATAAGTGAAACCTACAAATTGGAATCAATTAATTTGAGTGATTGAAGGTTTTGGAAGCTTCAACAATGGTGGAAAAGATGAAAAACGTCGGCTGTGTGTTTTTGGGAGAGAGAGATAGTGGTTTGAAAAAGAGTAAAATAATCAAACTGGCGCTCTGACAAATTTTACTGCCCGCGGTACCTTATCGATATAGATAAAGAACCGCCTACAGAGGCTGGTTTTTATCAATGAAAAACACCAAATTTTAAAAACCAAGTTTTTCTAAAACACTTAAAAATATATCATGAGCCTTTTAGAATATCATTGGATCGTCATAACACTAAGCAATATGTTTTAATGAAGGATTACGAGTTGAATCAAGATCGAAAAGAATCGAAACGGACAAACGACTACTCGTAGCAAAACGGCAAAGTGGAGAGAAGTCAAGGGAAGTGAATCAAGACTAGGACCAATGCTCAAGGGATTAATGACAATCTTCAAATAGTGGTAACGAAGAGCTTGTGTCATATATAGTGGTTTAAGACGTGCCTTTCCTGCGAAACGTTAAACAGCTTTGGTAATGAATAAACACAAAGCAATTATTCATGTATAGACTAAGATCACTTTCAATAATAGTCTTAGTCTAAACCAAAATATGAGCAAGGTATTAATTCACTTTCTCTCCCACAAAGGGCCTACTAACCGTATGGGTGCAAACCATGATATCATGCTTGATACTTTAAGCTACTACTAACTCACTTTACATCACCATAGTGAGTCAAGTATCCAAGCAATGACGGTTTGAGAGGATAAAAGAAAAGAATCACAAACCACAAACAAATGTCAAGGCAAGGATGCCAAGAACAAGCACATAGTCAAGTAATGATCAAAAGAATGATCGAAGGGCGTGTGGAAGAACGAAAGCGTACCTTGGCCACAAAGAGCAATCCATCAAGGAATCAATGCTATGCCCAACAATGAATATGATGAGTACCAAGTCTTCAAGGACTAGTATCATTCCCAATCATCTTGGTATCATCATTCAAAGATGTTAAAGATCAATGAAGACGAGTCTTCTACAAGTGCAAGTAACTCAATCCACAACCAATTAAGTGATTGATCTTCATGAGTACCTACACAAAGCAAGATGCAAACTAGTAGATACATTTCAAGAGTGGATCTAAAATGTATAAATGCTACTAATCTAAGTGGGATATAATATTACCAATTAGAAAGACCTATTTTCAAAGAAAACATAGTTTTGACCAAAGAGAAACTCTAGTACAACTTGACCTTCTAATTTGAGGAGACATTGGATCGATCCAAGTTTCAAAGTACAATATACTTCAAAGATCTTGAGTGACCATCGCTCTGATACCAATTGTAGAAACTAGAAGGGGGGGTTGAATAGTTTCTCTTCGATTGGTGACCAAATTAAAATTACTTTCAATTTGGTTTGAATCAAAACTATCTTTTGTTTGAAGCTAAGTTGCATAATGATTAGGTTCAATTCAAATGCACTAGCAAAGATAATAGGTAAGTGTAATGATAAGTAAAGAGTAAGGAAGGAGACAACCTAGTGGGAAGACACCAAGATTTATAGCGGTTCGACAACGAGGCTCTATCCTCGTTTCTACTCCACTTCTCGAGTACACCTACTCGAGATTTCCACTATATCCACAAGCTCCCTTCTCGGCGGAGAAAACCTTACATCGTTGCTTACATTATTTTCCGACACTAAGCTAAATGTCGAGACCTAATCTTTAGCTAGGACCAATCTACACAACGTTGCCTACTTCACAATTTAACGACACAAGGCTAGATGTCGAGTTCTAATCTTAAGGTAGAACAAATCTTCACGACGTTGCCTACTTCACCATTTTACGACACAGGGATAGATAATGTCGAGTTCTAATCCAAAGCTAGAACCAATCTTCACGACTCTTCACTTTGAAGCTAAGTGAGAACTTCACACAACACAACTACTAATCACTTTCAAGTTTAGTGAGAACTCACAAGACACAACCACATCACTTTATAGTTTAGTGAGAACTACTAATCAATCTATTACAACTCAACTAGACTTATCCAATTACACACATGTAGCTTGGATTTACACAACACAAATCCAAGCAAACACATATGCAATGGATGTACACAACAAATCCAAGTATCCACAAATAACTTGGATGAACACAACTAGTCCAAGTATTCATAAATACAATGGATTGACCTAAAACAAAAAGGGTATCATGATGAATATGACTAGCTCATAGATTCATCTTTATCACAACACTAGTGAGTGAGTGATCTTCTCATTGGACAAGGTAAAGGAGGGGATCAAGAGGATAATCATATGTAAACATCCTTAACACTTTAAGTGATCATTTACTAATGATTATGCTATAGAAAATAGAAAGGGGGCTGAGAAAAACGTCCAAGAGGCCTGTTGGAAAATGAGATTTGACCCACTTTTTAAAGGAGACAAAGTATAACGGATATATAACGGCTATCTGGGCGCGGTACCTTATCTAGCCCGGCGGTTCCATATCCCTAAGGAACCGCGTAGCTACTTAAGGTACCGCCACTAGAGTACGCTCCGTTTTTTGTCTTTTAGTGGGGTAGGAATATCTGAGGTATTTGAAGCCTTCAAAGGATATTCTAATAGCATATGGAATATGCCATTTTCAAATTTTCATTTTCCATTTTAATAAAACATTTTCTAAAAAAGAAATTTTATTAAAAAGTCTTTTGTCATATTAACAAAAGTGAGTTTTAAGGATAATCATTTTGATGATCACTAAGTATGATTAAGAAAGGTTAGTGATATGATTATTACCTTGATGATAGTGTTAGTTAAATAATTCGTTTTTATTTTTACACTAAATGTGTTGTATAGTTTGTTGTGATCAAAACTAAGAAAGATTAGTTAACACTAATAATGTTTTTAGGCATTACTTGCATTAACAATACAGGTAGCAATATTTAATCAAAAGGCAAATGTCTAGCATATAATGTAAAGCAAGTAAAGACATGGGAACTCACAAAGGGTTGTGAACCGGATGAAGAACACAAAGGTTAAGGATGACAATTGATCTGAAAAGTCAGCGAACCCAGAAATAATGCAAACCCACAACAAATTAGGTGTTATTGTGGGTATATATATGGGTGGCATGGGAGAAGCATCTACGGTCACCATGGGTACACCTCTTTACGAAACGAACGCACAGGATCAATTTCCTGTAGCCACCACACAATAAAACAATACCAATTAAGGAATTTCCGTAGCCACTACACAATCAAACAAACACAATTAAGGATTAGCTACAACAATTACCCTTTATATTAAAGAGTTTAATCTGAAAGGGAAAATGGTTAATTTGAAAGGGCAAACCAAATTAATTAGTGCACTCACCAATTAATAAATGGGGGGAAAGATCCAAAACTCATCAATGGAATGGAGCAAAGATCCAAAAACTCATCAATGGAACGGAGTAATATAACGTTCCATTGGAACCAACGGTGCGTGTTTTGTGTGTGTGATTTTTGTGAGGGAAGACACCCTTTGTGAGGGAAAGAAAATAAGATAGTTTAATGAGGGTGTGAGGGGGATCACTGTTTCTATGGAAACGTGATTCCCCTCTTTAATATAAAGGGTAATATGAATCTTAGGAAAATATTATAAAATTCAATCGATTTGTCTTATTATCCGTCAGAGATTTGTTGGAAAAACGTTGCAAAAAATTGATCCCATCATCAGTCACTAATATGTCAGAATTTCATCGGAAATTTGCGACGAAAATATATCTTTCGAAAATTCCGTCGTTGTTGGTCAGTTTTCTAGTAGTGAATATTTGCCTATAACAATAAACGTTTAGCTGACTACTTGGTTTTTTTTTGAACGACAACTATTTCATTAAAAGACTAGCAAGAAGCTAGAAAGGATTACAAAGAAATTAAATTAGGGTTTTTTTAACCAATCTAACCAAGAAAAAGAAAGGCGACATCGCCATTTACACCAATTAAAAGAACTAAGGACAATGTCATCGAAGATCTCCGAGCGATGAGGAATTTTTTCATCAAACAAGAGTCGATTACGAAAACGCCACACGAGCCACCAAGTAACTAAAAAACCACCCTCCAATAAGATCTTTAGTCTGGGAGCCATTCGGACAGATTCAAACCACAATTTCCACTCTAAAAACGACGACCAACTCTGAGGAACCAATTCCCACCAGCGACAAACTTTCTGAAGTAAATTCATAGCCATTTGACATCCGAAAAAAACGTGCATTGTGCTGTCGTTTCTTAATTTATTTTGTCACCTCTAGTTATAGGAATGTTATGTGTAACAAAAGTTCTTAATATTATTCACATAATGAATAAATATAGGGTTTTGCTAACAGCAGCCCTATGGGTTGTTTTTAAAATTATCATAATTGAAATTAAACATTTAATTAATAGAAAACTTTCCATGTTTAAATAAAATAATTAATAATTCAACATTTAATTATGATAAATTATTCCATGTTTAACTACACTTTCCATAATTATAATATTTAAATGTATATAAATATACAAAAAATGAGTTCATTAAATGCAATTTTATACAAATGACAATGCTTAAAAATAACTCATACAGCTGCTGTTAGCAAAACCAATAAATATAATATTAATATTGATTTATTGTTATAATGATTTCCTTGTAATTTATCATAGTGAGTAGTTGGAATAATGTACACCAATGTATAGCAAATCAATTCATCAATCCTTATAACTTAAACCCTAAAAATGTAAAACACTTTTCAGCTACTTCCATTTTGTAAAAATGTAAGTCAAGTATTTGTCTATGAATCTTTTATTAAATATATATAACTTAAAGTTTAATAAACAGAATAAATACATGACAAAGTTCTCTTATTAAACTCAAAAGACTTGTTCATCAAATTTAAAAATGACCACCTGATTCCATTTCTCACGGATTATCTGCATATGAATCTTAGCAAAATATTATAAAATTCAATTGATTTGTCTCATTATTTGAACTTTGAGCATATACAAGAACTTTGCTTATGCCTTATGGTCCAACTTTAAGAAAAAACAAGTATTTTGATTTTAACTGGTAAAAGACCATGAATCATAGAAGGACATTTTTTTTTCATCTAATATCCAAATCTCACAATTTATTTTACACATACTTTCACTTTCAGAGATGCTCGAATTCACAACTTATAGGTTGTTGAGAAACTCACATATGTAATGATACATTTAATACTCAACTAAGATAGCCCGATTGGTTTTTATGTAACATAATCTAAACATGTAATAACTACTCCGTAATAGTTAGTTCCACATATGTAAAATGCTCACAAGACGTTCACTAATTGTTAGTTGCATCGATCTTTAACAAAACATACACTACATTTGTGCAAAAGGTCATTTCCTCATAATAATAAGAATAAAAATTGCGTAAACATAAACAACTTTTGCCAAGAACGAGTCCAACCACAATTTAAACGAGATCGACTATGTTAATAAATTAAAAATGCAACTAAATGTATTTTAATATTACTAACATGGTGTCTATGTAATGCGACGGCGAGTATTCGGCGATAAATTTTTAAACGAACATAGGTTATTATCTTACTTATTAAGTTTGTATTCATATTGATATTAAATGGGTAAAAGGTGAAATCAAAATAAACCCGCTAATAATAAAAAAAATATATGAAAATTGATAAAATTTGTCGAAATTGATATTGAATTAAAAAACACACAAAATAAATAAAGTTTTTTTTAAAAAATTGTTACAAAATATTAGTATATGATATGGAATATGAGATAAACACAACTTGCTATATTTAGTAAGATAAATTAATTGAAAATTTAGCTTTACTATTTTTTTTAAAATTTCAAATAATTTATAATGTAGTTATGAAAAATTTATCGATAATTTTCGTTAATTTCTTGGGAAAACTAGTAAGTATATTGTGATATTCCTAGCTTATGCAATAAATTGCCGTCTCATGTCGTCTATAGGTTTCAAGTTTGACTCTTCATTGCTTTTGTCGAAGCCGATCACTAGTCTTCCTTTGATATCAACATGTTGCACGTTGATTGGAGTTTTTTATGCCACAAATAATTCTTTGTATTGTAAACAGACCGAGTCATGCCTAATAAACGACAAATTGATTGAAGATCGACAAAATTTTCATATCATATACGACCTTTTATGACTGATTTAAAATGGCTGAATTTAGTTCATTCAGATTTTCAACGGGCAAATCGGCAGATTTTAGTTATTTTTTGGTATGTTGGGGGTAATAGTAGTACATGCTTAAAGGGGAATTAATTCGTGTCATCTACTTTGTCTCGAAAAAGAGCCAAAACGTATTAATATGAAATTAAACTTGAGTCCTTATTAGATTCATATACGGATACATCCGATGTTGTACGTTAATTAAACATATAGATTCTTGCCCTACAAGTATAAAAACAAGCATTACTTCATTCATGCATGACATTTATATCTAACCTCGATTTATTTAACCTAACCTATAATCTGAGAATTTGTGTTTGAAGATATGGGTTCATCTAGTCCGAGGTTCTTGGAAGGATCTCCAGTTCTAGATCATATAACCGATCAAGGGATGTTTCCTCCATTCTTTAGGTCCGGAATAAAGCTTCCAAAACATTCCATCAGGATTCACGACGAAAAAGAATTACAAGATGACGATGTTTGTGTAATTTGTCATGACGAGTTTGAAGAAGGTGATGAGATTAGGCGGCTCGATTGTGGACATGACAAGTACCATGCGGAATGCATCGACGACTGGTTGATGCAAAACAATGTGTGTCCGATCTGTAGGAGTACGGCTTTTTCAGTTAACTTTTGTGTTCGTTGGTTCAATAGAATTCAATGGTACCTCTATAGATATACTTTTTTGTTCCAATAGCATGTAATTAGTGAAAAAGACTAGTGATTTAATCTTTAGTTGCACTTCACAACAAGTAAGGGTGCGTTTGGTATGTCGCAGAGAATCACTAAGTATGAATTTGATAGTGTTATAGAATTTGTTAGTGTTTTATTATTTAAATAATAATAATAAAATTATGAAAATGAATTTAACCCAAAAATAGCAAAATTTATTATTGAAAAATATGACACCAACAGTTTTGTTCATCATGTACATCTTTGAAAATATGTTTCAAAGACTCAAATAATGGTTAAAAAAAAAACTAAAAAAAATCAACACGCACTTAGATATACAAAACTGAGATGAACCAAAACAAAAAAGATGACTTTTACTTTGAAAATAAAATTCATGATAGTTCCACCACAATAAACAAGAAATAAGGCTACTCCTTCTCCTATGAATCTATGGGTATAAAATAATAGTTTGATTCTCTAACTTAGTAACCAATTACAATGATAATCATTGTGATTGATTCATTCCGATTGTCGTGTACCAAACACACCCTAATTGTGTAAGTTTGATAGTTTGGTTGTTATTGGTTTATATACAACATTCATGCGATTCTTATAAACAAACTTCTATCAATAATGTGCTAAATATGATAAACCAATCGTGTCTTTATTTTTATTTTTTTCTCAAGCCATAATTAACTGACACATGTATGTGTGAATTTTATTTTGTAAAAGTTATATAGATATAGCATTCCTCTAATTTATTTAATTGGGTTAAGTTTTCTCGACATTAAAAGACTTGCCGATTCGTTTTATTTGGTTCCAAAGTTTTATTTGGTTCGAAAAGCGAATTTAAATGCGGTCTTAGTTTTCAAGTGATAACACGAATTGCATAATTTATAAAAAATTTCATTAACTATATAGTTTTTTTTTGCAAACAAAATATTTTCAAGCTTAAAATGTTACTAATTTTAGTAGAATTGAGTTTTATGGTTTCTTATCCATGTATAAATATATAAAAAAAAAGTATTTATTTAAATTCGATTCGATACATTTTATATTTTGTCATCCTTATTCGAAATAAGGAAAAGTAACATAGATATTTTTTTTTATGATAAAATCAAACAATCAATCACAACACTTCATTATTTTTATCTAACAAAATTAAATCTATTTTTAAAAATTGAATATCTCACAAACCGTTAATCAAAACAAAACATACCATCGTGACGAGAATTAAATCATCTTTCTATCAAGTGGCAACTTTGTATACTTTCGACGAACTTTTTTTCTGAGAAAATCATATATGATTTGTATCACGAATCATATATGATTATAGAAAATCATATATGATCCGTGATATGAATCATATATGATTTTCTCAGAAAAAATCGTCGAAAGTATGTACATGTGCTCATCGACAGAAAGATGATTTAATTGTCGTTATAATGGTTTAGTTTTTGTCGCTCAACGATTAACTGTTTGTGGGATATTTAATTTTTAGAAAAAAAAATGAAAAGTTGATTTGAATAAATGTGATTAGTTAATGTGATCTATGCTAAAAATATGATGTACATTGATCTCAACTAATCCAAAACAAAAATCATATACGTAATTCGGTTCAATTTTATGTGGGTCGATTTTCAGTCTTTGGGAACACCCTATAAAGACTATAAACATAAGCCTGTAAAATAAGTGAAATTCTCAGTGATGAGTTTTGGGCTGGGCTCAACAGTCTAGTCAAACCACGATCTATCCAGTTTTAAACTTGTATATGAATGAAGTTTTCCCATAATAAAATTGCAGGATCAGTTTAAAACCGTATCAAATCGAATCAAAAATCAATTTTATAAAAAAAACCACGAATTAAAAATCAAACCGAATTAAACTGAGCAGAACTGAAATTGAAATCAAGTCGAGAAAAACCAAACCAAATATATAGTTTAAGCGTATTTTTTATGTTTTTAACTCGAAACCGAGCTGAACCGAGTAAAACCGATAAAAATATACAAAACCAAGATGGTCGGTTCGGTTTTGTTCGGTCTGGTCGGCTCGGTTTGTCGGTTCTGTTCGATTTTTGGCTTTTTTTGTCGGTTTTACTAGGTTTGTTTAGGTTCGGCTCAATTTCGGGTTAAAAACCCGAAAAATACGCTTTGTGAACGTTCTTTTTCAAATGTTTCTGAAAAAAGAACACGGCTTAATGAATTGGACAGTGACTATACCTATAGAGTCAAGTCAGTCAACTATGAAATGAATTTGCCAAGAAGTTGCGAACAATTTTCCTACATGCCAACAAAAACTAAATATTCCATTCCAAATTGTAACATTTTGTGTCAATTCATTTGAACTAGCAAAAAAAAAAAGTGTGATACATAACAATGGCAGATGCAGCAGTAGAATTCCTACTAGGTAATCTAAAACAACTTTTAGTCTACAACGCCCATTTGATCTCTTCTGTCAAAGACCAAGTCGACTCGTTATGTAACGACCTTCGTTTACTAGCAGCTTTCGTTAAAGAAACAACCGAAAACAGAAGCAAACACGCTGTAGTTAAAGAGCTCGTTAGACGAATAAGATTAGAAGTTTATAAAGCCGAAGACATTGTTGACATGTATGTCTTCTATGCCTCTGTGCATAAGTCTAGAACCAATATTGAAAAAGCCTTTCATATTGCAGACTATCCCATGAAGCTTAGAAGTGTGGGCAAGGAGATTGAGGATATAAGGGGACGCGTTAAGGATATATATGATAATAAGCTGTTTGCAAACGAGGTTTTTATTAAGAGTGCGTCGTTTACAAGGTGTCCTCCGTCTGTTGAGGAGGATAATGTTGTGGGGTTTGATGAAGAAGCTGAAAAAGTTGCTGAGTGGCTTAAGGATGAAACGGATGAGCTTGAGGTGATGTCAGTTGTTGGTATGGGCGGTTTAGGGAAAACGACTCTTGTTAAGAAAGTTTATAATGACTCTTCGATTCAGTATGAGTTTTATATTCGTTCTTGGGTTTATGTTTCGCAAGTTTATAGTAGAAGGGAAGTGTTTCTCAAGATTTTGTATGATGTTACTCGTGAAAACAAGGATACGTCGCAGTGGAGTGATGACACTATTGCGGATGAACTGCGTAGGCAGCTGAAAGATGGGAAGTATCTTATTGTGTTAGATGATGTTTGGACTAAAAAAACATGGGATGATTTGAAGATGGTGTTTCCTAACACAAAAAATGGGAGTAGGATCTTGTTAACTAGTCGAAACAAAGATGTGGCGATACATGCTAACACGAGTCTACCTCCTTATCAGCTTCGGTTTCTGACAGATGATGAAAGTTGGGAGCTTTTAGAGAAGAAAGTTTTCCCTAAAGGAACCCGCTACACCAGAGAATTGGAGGATTTAGGTAAGCAAATTGCAAGAAAGTGCTACGGGTTACCTCTTGCCATTGTTGTGATTGCTGGAATTCTAAAAAAGAAAGATAAAACGCGCAGTTGGTGGGAACGAGTAGAGGAGAAGGTGAATACCTATGTAGCTATGGAGCCAAAGCAATGTATGGATGTATTAGCACTAAGTTATAACCATTTGCCATACGATTTGAAAGCTTGTTTCCTCTATTTTGGTGTCTTCCCAGAAGATTTTGAAATACCCGTGTGGAAATTGATTCATATATGGATTGCTGAAGGGTTTATTCAGCGAATTGGCGATGCTAGTGCAGAAGAAATGGCGGAAGAGAACTTGCAGGATCTTGTGGACCGGAACCTGGTTTTGGTTGAGAAAAGAAGGGCTAATGGTGGGATTAAAACATGTCGAGTTCATGATATGTTGCATGATTTGTGTGTTAAACAAGCCGAAGAAGAAAATTTCTTCAAGGAAATTAAAGGTAAGGAGCCATCTTCTTATATATCAGTCGATCCTAATGTCTTTCGTCGTGTTTCTGTCCATTCTCGGGTTTCAGATTATGTTTCTGCAAAGCCTAATTCTTCACACATTCGGTCATTCTTGTCCTATGGGAAAGAAGAGACCGTCTTACGTTCGGATCTCATAGCATATTTTCCGGGGTCATTTAGTTTGCTTAGAGTTTTGGATGTCCGGCCAATTAGTTTCCCTCGTTTCCCTAGCATCCAACTTGTTCATTTAAGGTACATTGCATTATTAGGGACTTTTAAGGTTCTTCCAGCAGCCATCTCAAATCTTTGGAACCTACAAACACTTATTGTAGAGACAAATTCTCGTAACATTGATGTTCAAGCGGATCTCTGGAAGCTGTTACAGTTGAGGCATGTTTATACAAGTGCAGCTAGTGATTTGCCGACCCCATCTTCAAAGTCTCGGAAGAGTGCTAAAGATCCCTTGGTGAATGAAAACCTTAAAACCATGTCCAAAGTGTCACCAAATAGTTGTACTGATGTGATCTTAACTCGGACGCCTAATCTACAAAAACTAGGCGTTCGTGGGAACTTGATGACGCTTTTGGAAGAGAAAAAGGGTAGTTGTAAGTTTGATAACATTGCAAAATTAAGTCACCTCGAAAAACTGAAATTGTTGAACGACACATACCCAATTCCACCATTGGACGGTAAGTTACGGGGTCTACCCGAATGGTATAAGTTCCCACCAAAACTAAAGAAACTTACTATATCTGACACGATGCTTGGTTGGGAAGACATGTCAGTTCTTGGGAAGTTGCCAGGTCTTGAGGTTCTTAAGTTGGGAGACAACGCATTTGTGGGTAAAATATGGAAGACACCCGATGGAAGTTTTGTTCGGCTAAGAGTTCTTCAAATTGGGAAGACAGATTTGGTGCATTGGGAGGCTGCTGGTCATCAATTTCCTCAACTCCAGCAGATTAGTTTGAAGCATTGTGAACAGCTTGTTGAGTTGCCTTCTGGTTTAGGGGATATAGAAACTCTTGAGGTTATGGAGCTATCTTGGACTTCACGTCCAGCTATTGCTTCTGCTCGTTTGATTCAAAAGAATTTTAAGCTTCTTGTCTTCCCCCCGGATCAAGACACTCAAACTTGAGCTGTAATTGATTTTACTAAATATTGTTAGAGGTTTTGTTTGTGTAATCAACTAATGATCATATTGTAGTATAAAGAAAAACATATGTAGAAAAATAATAATGTTAAAAGACAACATTTGTCAGAAGTGGGATTTGAACCCACGCCCTCTTTCGAAGACCAGAACTTGAGTCTGGCGCCTTAGACCACTCGGCCATCCTGACTTGTTTGAACTAAAAGCCTCGATTATTAATCAAGTCTTGCAAGTAGCTTCTCGACTGTAATGTCTTTATTGGTCTAGTTTAGTGTCTTCATAAAATATCTTAAGATCCATTCATGGAGGTAAATCAAGAATCAGAACCATGTTTTACTGCAACCACAACTATTAATACTTAACACGCTTAAATGTGTGACCATGTTATACTGCAACAACAAGAGCAAAACATTTGATGAATGCCAGACAGAGCTTATAAACGTAGCTATGTTGAAAAACAACTAAAACATTTTGCTTAGTCGCATATCAAAAAGTGTGTAACATCAGATATTTCTTTTGGTGTCTAGCCTTAGAACACTTGGTGATATTACATATAGCTCCATGTGGTCTCTACTCAGAAATTTGGTTCAATATAAAATATCACTGAGAGTCTGAGACATAAGGCAGTGAGCGTCCATGTTTTGAAACCTCAATTAGATGCTTATCATTTGAAAAAGACTCATTCGTAAAGTCGAATTTCACAATGATAATAACAATAGAAATAACTCTGTGCATTTAACAAATGTTGTGCATGGGTGGTAGCAGGTTGTTTATGGAGATTAATTTGGAAGGGTGCACTAGAACATATGAAAGACACGGACTATGAAACTTGGACAATCGGGAAGATAGGATTTCTAGCCAATTATACTATATGAAAGAAACTGCCCGTGGCACTAGACGATCAGGATGATAAGATTACTAAACTATATAAAACATGACCATCATGACCCTTCTTGTACTATTTGACTGCTTTTCTATATTACTAGAATCTGGTCTTTCTTTAATGTCGTGGTGGCTGCTACTGAAAACTCGAGATATATAACTTTAAGAAAAAGCCCCTTATTTCTTTTCTTCCACCTGTTCTACTAAGTGAAGTGCAGATCAATTGGATTCTAACTCGGAAAATTAGTATGAAAATCGTTGCATTTCTTACCTATCCTACTAGCTAGTATTCTTTTAAAGCTTCTTGGTTTTGATACATTAGCCATTATTATGTTGAATAAAATGACAAAGGAGCAAACGAAACAATGTTAGACTATATTGGAGGGGTGAGCCAAGCCAAGGCAATAGCGCAATACCAAGGCAACAGGCAAAGACCCCAATAGCAAGATATTGTGGTGATTCTTTCCCCATAAAAGATAAGATTAATAACTGAGCAGATGACTCAAATATCATATATTAAAGTATTAAACTGATAAGAACAGATACCACACTTAATCAGGAAGATCCGTTCGGAGGTAAATCAAGAATTAGAACCATTGACGCTGGACTGGTTATGATGTTCAAGGCTCCTCGTGTTGGTAACTCACAATGTAGCCAACTTCCAAGTATGAAATTCAATCTGCAATACATTAATTTTTCTGGACGGTTGGCCCAAGATATATCACAGAAACTCTAAAATGTATCCAACCGTCCAGAAAAATTGATCTCGACGCCCATAACTGATGCTTACCATTTCAAAAAGACTTGTTTGTAATGTCAAATTTTGATATTGACAAAAAAAAGTTAAAAAGTGGATGTTCATTTGATTCGGAAGACCAGCCTTGAGCAGTTGAGCTCAAACGAAATAGTATTATAAACAGTATTAAGTTTTATAAAAGACTTGAAACTAAACGAGTTAAGCAATTTCGATATTGACACAAAAAGTTAACAAGTGGATGTTCATTTGATTTGGACCAGTTGGCAAGCGAGTCTGAAGTGCCCAAGCTCCTTATCCTTCCACAGTCGAGAGCGAGGGTTGTCGCAGCTCTGTGAAACCAGCCTAACGCATTGCCCCTTACTCCAGGGTCCATGTGACCCAAGCCTTCGCTCAAGCCACATGGACCATTTTTGAACATGTGACCCAAGCCTAACGTTGGTTAAATCGGTGAGTTGCAAACTTGAATGTTCTTTTCAAATCTTGATAAATCCCATTCAGAAGCAGATAACTAGTATTCTTTGTTTATGCTAGCTGAGGATACATATCCTGCTTTCGAAATATTCTTGTAACCATTTTTGAACCCAATCTCTGATTATTTCATATATATTTACAAAGCTTAGGTTAAACTTATTATTTTGGGAATAAACATCTAAATTGCTCCAATTACAACACAAATAACTCAACAATCTCATCTAAATATAGCATAACTTAGAAATTTTTGAACTGAACATTGGTTAGAATTCTTCCTATTAGGAAGAAACTCTCCAAAAATAAGCGTATGCCAATTTATACAACGAACACACGGTATTCTTTAGTAAAAGGCGAAAGAATAGTTCGCTTTGTGCTCATTGCTTGGCTGCGTGAGCTTCCACTTCTGCAGCTTGTTGTTTATATACAACGTTCTTCACTCTCAACTTCCACTACTCAAGCGATGTGGGATAAACCCAACAACCACTTGCCAATATAAAGTATTAGCAACTGTCACAAGCAGATTGTCCAACCATAAAGCTAGGACATGATCACCAAAACCAACAACCTTAATCAATCTAGGTTGGTGACCTCCATTGTACTTAGGAGGGGTGCCATCAAAATCGACTGGACTGCTGCACCTTTTGTGGCTTATTGCCATCAGTTCAGGGCTTGATAGATTATCTGTAGCTAAAACAATCAGCCCCTATGCCGGCTACATATTCCAGTATCGACAACCAGTTGGTGTATACAGTTATGACTCTTTAGTCCTGCCGACCAGCCTTGAGCAGTTGAGCTCAAACGAAATAGTATAATAAACTTTTATAAAGGACTTCAAACTAAACGAATTAAGCAGTTTCGATATTGACACAAAAAGTTAAAAGTGGATGTTCATTTGATTCGGACCAGTTGGCAAGCGAGTCTGAAGTGCCCGAGCTCGTTATCCTTCCACTGTTGAGGGCGAGGGGTTGTCGCAGCTCTGTGAAACCAGCCTAACGCATTGCACCCTACTCTAGGGCCCATGTGACCCAAGCTTTCGCTCGAGCCACATTCACCAACTCTTGACTTGGAACGGGCAAGCCAGATACTGCACGAGCAGACCCAACTAGCTAGAACAAGACAAAGTCCAACAACCTTCATACCCTAACTCGAGTTACAGGCAAGCGCTACCAAGCCCGGTGCTGGACCGGCTTGTTTGATGTCTTTATAAACTAGTATAATAATGTGTATTCATATGTTTTTGAATTGATTCCAATGCATTAGTACTATCTCTGAATTAGATATTCTCCGATTTCTGCTAAGCTTGGCAGTCCTGTTTCTATGTATTTCTACCAATTAAGTTGTGATGGGTCACTTGCGCCGCTATATGTCTATCAGGTTCAAACAGGAGCCATTCTGTTCCAGATACAATTTTGCATGCAACTCCGTTGTTTCATTAATAGACAATCATACACCTAGCGGAAAAATGTAGTTATCGGTGACATGCATCGATAAATTAATAGACGATCAGTATCTATTGCCTATTAAAAACAAAAAAAGATGAACATGTGACCATGCCAAACCCATTGAGATGAGCTGACAACGATTTTCTACTGAGTCATGGCCGAGAGACCATAAGGCTCGGTTACTCATGCTCATGATGCATGAACCAGACATGGGTTTTGTGTCTCTTGAGAAATCAAGAATACAGAGGTACAAGCTTATAGAACAGATCCTGTCCAAGTAACGTCGTGGTCTTTATAAACTGCTTTTCTTTTATACTTTCAAGCGATGTGGGATGAAACATCATAAAACTATTGCCTATTAATGGTTTGGGTGTTTATGTGTCGGGTGGTTCTGTATGAGTGAGTGACTAGTGAGCTTACCTTTGACTACTTTCTTTCAGGATATGGCAAAAAATGATGATAATGAAAATCTGCATCAAGAAGTGCGTGTTGGTGTATGAGCCTGACTCTTGATGTTTAAAAAAACAAGTTTCAAATTCCAAACTTAGTTTTGATATCTAAAGAAAGAAGTTGTTCGAACTCCAAGTCTATATTACGCGTTGTATGACTCTCCCACTTAGATGCACGTTGAAAGCTTAAGTCGTTGTTCAAAGGTTTAAGATATAGATTACAGCTACTCAGATGTTAGAAACAAGCAGCAGAACTTTCTAAATACTCGGATTGGGATACTATCAACATACCATCTGCAATACAGTAGACAATTATTAGATAATCAGCAACTGTTTAGTACGCAGACTAATGGTGCTTTGAGTTGGTTCACTTACACAAACTTCAGTCGGATTCCAATGAATGGTGTAGTTATGATAAATCTGCAGTTGGGTCAAAGTGTCAAACCATAATTATAAGTTAATCTCATCATGTTTAGCACCCATAGATGACAACTATAAAAATCCAGCATAATAAATTAGAATCAATGTTATTTACATAATGTATAATCCAAAATGAATTTTGTCTTTGGACTTACATAATATGCTGTTATAGTTCCAGCAGAGTTCCAAGTAACCATCTTGATTAGCATTTCGATGCTCCGAAATAAGAACGCCCTCTTGGATTGTATTCCAGATCCTGCAAACATTTCGTTTGTAGCTTTATAATCTGGAAACAATTCTTATATTTTGTTACAGATACAAATACATACTTTCTGGGAAGTTTGCGATAACCATGGAGGAATGAGAAGCTACTTCCAACACAAAAACAACCATGAACAAAGCTCGAGATCCTGAAATTTTTAATAACCGACGAGTCGTTTTTTGTGCCACTAAAAATTTTCATATTTTTCGTATTGTGTTGAATTTTGACAGCAAAATGGAAGACTCGGCTAGCTAGGTTAACAAGCACAGTAAAAACATGTCTCTCGTCTTTGTTTAGCAAATCAATGGCAAGGCAGTAGTGCAACACCAAAAAAGTTAAAACTATAGATTGGAGGGGTGCGCCAGCCAAGGCAGTAGTGCAACGCCTAGGCGACACGTGAAGAACCCCAGCAGCAAGCTACTGTGGTGGGCTCTTCCCCCATAAAAAATAAGATTAATATCGAGTGAGCCGATGGCTCACATATCAGATATTAAACTGATAAGAACAGATACTACACTTGATCTTAGCCAAAAGGCCGAGAAAGGTATGCCTATTATGTTCACAGGTCTTTGTTTTTATACTCAACTCCCACATGTCTGTTTACTTCACCCAGGCGATGTGGGATTGATACAAGGTCATTTCTTAGAACTACTTTGCCTGCACTTATTATGCATTGTTTGGACACTAGATGATCTTAAGCAATGATACAAGTATAAACTTATTTGCGTTATGTAATAACTATGGTCGAACCATACACGCGACGCTTCACGTTACGAGAATGCATATTATCGTTCAATGTACGTGTGAGTTCTGACACACCTCAAACTCATTTGATAAACTACCAAATGTATTTTTTGAAAGCAAAATCAATGATATTATTAAGTTAATGAGAGAAATTACCAATGTTGCTAATTCTGATATCGATTACAGTGAATCAGCCCATTCTGTTTTGGTAGCCAAAAAAACCGTTCATCTTTAGATGTTGTAAAAGGACATGGCGACTTACACAGATGATTCTCCTCAATGTCACATGGTTGTCCTTAATTTAGCAGCAAGTACGATGAAGTAAAATTAAAATATCACTATGGTATGTTAATTTTACGTAGTACTTTGTTATGAGATGCAAAGAAGTGTTCTCGCCCTTCTTTACTTGCTTTGACTTTTTTCATCAAACTTACTTCTACTTTTCTCACCCTATTTGAAGCAAGCGGGTACAACATAAAATATATACATTGCATTATACAAAAGTGTGATATGAGATATAAAGACAAGGGAGAAAACAAGATATATTGGACATCAGATAGCCAATGGAATCTAATACGGGGCCGTTGTTGCAACACTAATAGAGATGAGTGTTGCAACCGTTGCTCATCAGCATTGGATACGTTCCTGGATCTTTAATTCGTTACACGGCTCAGAATCAACATCATTGGCTAAATAAACGCTTAGTATGCCCAATGATGGCCTTCAAATCTTATTGCCACTCAAATAATAAAGAAAGATCGTTTTTGTTCTCTCTTCGGCATGCTTGCTGCGTCACATTGCTTAGGCCTTTAAAACTGCCGACACACCCATCTTAATGATTCTCATACTACATGTTACTAGTATCAACAAGGCGACCCAGCAAAATCGATACGCTTAACAACTGTCAAGAATCCTGCATTATCTTCATCGATATGGTTTGGGTGTTTATGACTCCAATTCTATATTACGTGTTGTACGACTCTCCCACTTTGATGCACTTTCAAAGCTTAAGCCGTCATGCAAAGGTTTAAGATATAGATTACAGAGACTTAGATGTTAGAAACAAGTAGCAGAACTTTCAATAATCTATGTTCACTTGACAACCAAATGACCAGTCACATTACATGTATATGTGGTATCATTGAACTAAAGTGCTAGCCCCAACCACACATGTGTATGCAAGATCGTTACTATCATTCCAGCCAAAATCCGTGTTGTCGTCATTTTTGCTTGCGGTAGAACATGCCACAACCATAAGAGTATAAGCAAACCAACCGAGTGCATTTTACCACATATGTCAACATGCCCCCCACTTCCCCAGTATAGTATTATTGACTAACGGTCAATTAGGCTATACTTAAATAGTGTCTCGGAGATCTCGAAGAGAGAGCTAAATCTCTTTCGGTTACTTTACGAATTGGGTCTATCGGACCACATACACCAACACTAGGCCAAAATGGAGTTGAATAAAGTTCCTTTTAAAACTCCGTACACCTTTACTTAGCCCGAGCATTAACGAATTCACATGTGCCCACAATCAAAGACATCAAACGACCATTTTTTGCTTTGGTTTGAAGTTAGATTTGAATAAACTTGTGTTTGTTGATTTTTGTTTAAATCAGAGGTTTAAAAAAGAACGGTTAGTTGAGAATAAAGACATTATGGAAGTCTTGAACTGAAAAAACTTTGAAAAGTGAGATTAAGAGGAAGACAAAAATACTCTCACATATCAGATATCATATCCTAGCCGCGTTAGGTGATGGCAAAATTAAAGCCATATGTCGTCCCTTGCGTCCGTATCTATGGGGCAGTAAGTTTGAAACTCGGACCGATCATTTAAGTATCTCTTGGAGCAGCGTATCACCACTATTCCGCAACAATGTTGGTTATGCAGAGCTGTGTTGTGGGTTGTGACTTTACTGTCATTTACAAAACAGGCTGAGACAACGTTGTTGCTGATGTGATGCCACGTCAGTTTGAAGGAGCAGAAACAACCATCCTAGCCATTTCCGGGCCTTTATTGCACTTACACAAGAGGTAGACATAATTCCCGAATCACAACAGCTTGCGACAAAAATAACAAAAGGTGAAACCGTAGGCCCTTGGCAAATTCGTGATGGTCTGGTTCATTTTACTACTAAGACGTAAGATTCCAAGTTGGTGTTGTTCATAGACTATTCATTTACTTCTCATAGTTTTGAATCACCTTGAACAAAATATTTTGCAAAGTAACAAAAAGTGGGTGTTCACTAGAAGGAACCAAGCGGGTTATTTGAGCCAAGGTTGCACCAACTCGTTATCCTTCCACTGTCGAGAGCGATAAGTATTCGCAGCTCTGTGAGCGAGAAGTATTCGCAGCTCTGTGAAACCAGCCTAACGCATTGTCCTCTACTCTAGGAACCAGGAAGCCCGAGCCTTCGCTCAAACCCCACATGATCCAACTCTCGACTTGGAACTGGCAAGACAGATATTGCAAGAACTTGATCCAACCAAGGTTTGGCTCGATCAATGTCCAACCCACTTTGATGCCCTCACTTGAGTCACAAGCTCGCGTTACTGAGCTCGGCGAACGGTGTGCTTCCAAAAGGTCTATATAAACAAGTGATAAGTTTCTATCCTAGGCAATGTGGGATATAAGCAAAAGCTTTTGGTCTTCCTTTATTTTCTTCTTCTTCCAGACAATTCGAGCTTGGTAAGTTTTATTGGCAGCAATACAAAAAGAAGATCAAAATCAAGTTCATTATCAATAGTAAGTTTACAATCAATGAGCAATTTCATGAGCGGGTCACAATATATCATTACAACAAACGAAAATGCAACGAAAAACTAGAAACAAATGTACTTGTTCAATAAAGCTCAATTTCATGAGCGAGTCACAATATATCATTGCAACAAACGAAAATGCAACCATAAACATTACCAGCCGATACACAGTCTATATCGTATTTGGAATGAATCCTGGGTTAGATATTTAAATCAGAAACATGAATACACTACTACGAAATCTGCCCAAGATCTCTTCCATTTTTACTACATTATAAAGGGTGTATCCCTTTGGTTGAAAGTTGAATTGTTGAAATATTGAAAGTTGAAAGTTGAAAGTTGAAAGATGGGTCCTACTAAACCCTAATACACACAAATTAATTCACACACACACAAACTTTAATCTCTCTCTAAACCCTAATACACAAAAAAAGACATACTTTGTAGTGTGGAAATTATTTCAATCGCTTTATTTCAATCGCTTTTGATAGTGACCATAGTATCGTATATCGTTGCTAGAAAATCCCGCTGCTATGCGCGGGTACTCGTCTAGTTTTGAATTAAAGACAACTAATCATTTGGATCCCCAGCTATCAATTCAATGTTGTTTGGAACTTGGAACTTTGGAAGGTTGGTTTCTCAACGTGTGAGAGTAAGTTGTCAACCTCTTCATATCGCCGGTTTATTTTCGGAAACTATGCAGCCACAATAAGTGTTTGATTGCATAATTGTACTCATCTACCAAAGATTATAACATGGTTGAGAAGGAGATTTCACTAATTCTAGTTTCGAGGAACATAGATGAAATGACCGCGTCATATAATATAGCTTCTTAGTCTCAACATGAGCTTTCTGTTTGATACAACCCGATTGTGAGTAAGAAGGCTTTGTTGAAAAAGGAAAAGATGTGCATACATATCCTTACCTAATTGTTGTATGGCAACATCAAACTTGGTTCACAATCTTGGTTCTGTTTATTACTGGATTTAAGGCACTGAATAAAAAAATTTAACATGGATTTAAGGCACTGAATTAAAAAATTTAACCTAGTGTGTAGTAACTTTTCTTTTAATCATGTGGCGGTCTGGAAGAACAGACACATTTTGGGCTCACTTTGAGGATGGTGTCAAGTATATTAATTTCACTAGAACAATGTACTAAAGTACTTTGGTGAAAGAATGGTTCACCTTCAGTGCACTTACATTATTACCTTTGCTTATATCGACCTCGTATCGATCTAAGCAGTAAACCTTCTGTTTCGGTTTCGGTTTCGGGTTACACTTCTGAAAATTGAGAAAAATCAATCTAGTATGAATCATAATCAAGTGGCAATTAAAACTATTTATCTCGTCTAGTTAACCTAATTAAAGAATCACTCCATGTCACATAGTTGTCTTTAAATTAGCAGCAAGTACGAGAAAGTGAAATTGATAAATAAGCATGTACGAACGCAGGACGTGTCACAGTATTAAAACAGATAGAAAGAAAAGTAAATCGAATGCAGAAGTAATTGTCAGCTGAATGTTGCCTTCGCTATCCATTTCTCAACTGAAAATACACAACAAATCTCCAGAGACAGAAAATCTAGATCCTACTTTAAAATACAGATACAGAAGTACTAAAAGAATGTCTTACTAGAACGGACATGTCTTGCCTTTTCCACTTAGCCGTGACACAACCGTATACCACTTCCAACTAGAGTATAAAACACAGCCACAAAAATACAATTTGTCTGATTATATATTTACTTTAAGGAGTTTGCAGTGACGAACAGGTGATTATCTCCCTTATTAATACCGACGACCACCAGATGTTGATAAAAGGACTCTACTGGCCTTCTTTCCTTTCTTCCCCCCTATCTCAACTGCCTTAGATTCTACCGGTTTTGCTCTTGAAATAACATTTGCAAAAGATGTCGTACCTCCAGTTGGCAATGCTGCATAGATAGCATTTAATTATATAAGAAAGCATTTGAAGATCCGGTATTACAAACACAATATTTTTCTATAATCAATAAGAATTGGACGAAGAAGACAACAACACTTACCACTTGAAGACCCATTTGACATGTTAGTTTCCTCTGTTCTAAGAGTAGGAGAATCATATGCTGAAGCGAAACCAAGTCTTGCAACATTTGAGAACAGTGGCCTATCTACTACTGTCGGAGGGCTTGACGATGTGACTGAAGAACTTCCCAGGGCTTTAAATTACATGAAAACAAACTATGTTAGAAAGACTCACTAACCACCAGAAAATCTTCACATAAATCCGCAAATTTAGAATGATATGTTTGATTGTTTCAATAAACTGAGCCCCAAAAGCAGGATTTCAATCCGTTAGCAGATTTAGGAGTATGTGGGTGAATAATCATAGGCAGGTTGTGTGTCAAATAGTACTGGCACATAGTTTGCAGCAGCAGCTTCTGCCTTGGCTTTCTCCTCTAGCTCCTTCAAGTATAAAAGCATCACAGTTGTTATCTAAGTGCTAACCAATAACTCTCTAGTCACTTATGGTACCATTTCTACACGTCATTGTGTGAGGTAGTCTTGAACTTCATATTTGTAGTAAAATAAAAAATAAAACTAATGTTTGTTGCTTCGCTGTGTGTACATTCTTAGCTAGTGTTATCGTAACCATACATAGTTTATGCTTTATATAGGATTCTTAGTCTTGGGTGTCACGATTTTACCCATATTTTTATAAATATAATTTCTGAGCCATAATCCCATAAACCATTTTCCAACTTCGTTCCCTTGTTTAGAAAACCTCTTAACAGGTGTTATTAACTTTTTGACAGATAATTGGAATAAGGGGAGATATGAAAGTGCCCCTAATGATAAATTTTCATATTCCTTAAGTATTTCAAAAGCAAAAATGCAGCATAACAAAATCTCACAACAATGTGCTTTGCTATTTCTAGAAGGGTCATGGTAGGTTCACTGTAATCAAGCAACCAACCCCGCCTTATGAATAAAGAGTGGAATTTGATCAGCAAAGAACAAAAAAAAGCAAGATGTGAACAACATATACGAGACTAGACCAAACTGACATTGTTGCCACTGCATACTAGAAGAACAGATGCATGCTGTTTGGAGGGCAATTCATCATGGAACACAGCTATACTTACTAAGGAAGCTCTATTTGTTCATAAGTTACAAAAGAGTCATTTCACAACCCAATTTGTTCATCCATTTAGACTATGATAAACCGAACCATCTTTTCGTGTGACTGACCTTGTTCTTTCTATTTAATGCCGTAACTGTACTAACATAATGATATGATTTTGAAAAGTATGAGCCAAAATGCATAAGCTTAATATTGGGAAAGTAGCATACTGATCAGTCCAGAAACACAACAAAGTCATGCAGACCAAAGATCACATTTTTATGCTAGCCACAAAAAGGCATGTTAATACATTTAACTTTATATCACATAATCAACACGGAAAAAGTAATCATCATAATGTTTTCTAAAAGAAAGATACAAATAAGGTCCTATTTAATCACCAAAGAAATTCAACCTTTTGTATTAACATGATTTAAAAGCTTATATGTAGGATAAAAACCTGCAGACCATCTTTCACGGGCTACTGGAGATTCAGCGATATCCATTTATTTGATTTTTAAACTTGATCCAATGCTCATCCTGCAAAATAATAAGATCATAACAGACTGATCATAGAAAATAAAAGAAAACCAACATCAAAAATTAATTAAATGAATATAAAATTTTCTGCACGTAAGTAACTTAAACAGCCTGTGCTGTTTAAGCATCTTATTGTGCTGTATAAGCATCTTATTCATCTCGCCATAAGCCTCTTTTATTACGTCATAAAGATTAAACAGTTTTCAAGGTATCTATTGAATTTTAAAGCACTTATACATAGGCTGCCAAAAACTTACAAATGTGATGTTTCTGGTCCGCATAGACTTTCAAGAAATCATTGCCTAGGCTCTGTTGCTCTTCCTGGATTTATAATGCAGATTCCTGTGCAGAGCTACTGCACCTACTTACCTCAACCTCCAGTGTCCAAATCTTTCCTAAATCTGAGGGGATACTGTTGAGTTTTGAGCAACGACGAACCACTAAACGTCGTAGTCCTGGGAAATTATTATTCCAAAATTCCCATTGACATAACTCCAAATAATGCAATTTCAAGACCTTTAGCCTCTCAAAATGTTTATCATCACTCGCACCCCACTCTTCTCCAATGCACGCATGGGTTTTTAATTTGAGAACCTCAAGGTTAGGTAGACCAACAAATGTCCAAATCTGTGCCCAATCCAACCCAGTATTTGATAACGTCAGTTTCTTAAGCATTTCAGGAAACATACGACAATCACATGACCTTATTAATTCATGGTAAAGAATTGTATTCAACAACTTCAGTTTTTGAAGATGCTTCAAAGATTGTAGGTTCGGAATTCGATAACACCTTGGGTTGAAATCAAGGGTCCACAAAACCCGAGCTTTTTAAGATTGGGAATTCTTGAAATATATTCTCACAAGACTGAGGACGTACTTGATACTTGGGTCAAAGTTTGCAGGATAGCCAACCCACTGGGGCAACCATCGTTCTCTTTCACTTGTACAGAAGACGGCCCTTCGATAAGATTTTCTCCTGATTTGATATATAAGTGCCTTAGATTTATCATATCCCATATTGTCTTTGGTTAGAAGTATATTATTCCTCGAAGATATTATCAGCGTTTGTAGGTTGATAAGGCTTGATATTGATGCTTGGGGACTTCCATCATGAGCTTGAATAGCCAGTTATCTTAAACTCACGAGATCTGTAACATCTGAAGGAAACATGGAGACAGGAACAGACTCCATATCGAGAATCCTACGGGTTCTGTATGTTCATTGATCCGCCTTCTTGAAGAACTTTGCCCAACTCAAATGGATAACAAAAACCAGAGTGGGAGGGTAATGCAGCAGCAGCAGGAGCACGAGCATATGTGTATCTGGGTGAGGAAAAAGGTTCTTCCTCGCCTTTTCTCAAGCATAAATCCCGCAACAGGTCATGTATCCGACATGCCTTAATTTGACCATCAGCCTTTATTTTGGCAGTCGTCAACAGACTCCTCTGAATCAAATTCATCAAGAACTCCTCTGCAACATCCTCCAAACTTTTGCTTCCTGTTTCATGTATGAATCCTTGAGCAACCCATAGCCATATTAGCTTTGTTACCGGGATGTCATAGTCCTCAGGAAATACTCCAAGGAATAGAAAACAGTGTTGCAATTCACGAGGCAAAAAATTGTAGCTTAAAGCCAACGAGTCCATGTATTGACTTGGATCACGAACCATAAGCGAACGTTGTCTCTCAGCAATTTGACTCCACCAGGTATCTAACCATTTATTTTTCATTAGACCTGAAGTTATAACAATTGCAAGCGGTAAACCTCCACATTTGTTTGCTATCTCCCTTCCAATTATCTCTAATCGATGAGGGCATCTTCCTGTCCTAAATACCTTCTTCTGAAAAATTTCCCAACTTTCATCTTCATTGGGAAGACGCAAAACATGAGTAGGTTTGGCTCCCCACACATTTTCGCTCACATCTTTGTGACGGCTAGTAAATATTATTCGGCTTCCGTTTTTGTCATCTGGAAAATAAATTTTGAGCTCATTCCACGCCTTACTATCCCATATATCATCCAACACCACCAAATATCGACGATCTTTTAAAAACCTATACACCTTTTCCCCCAATTGCCCGTCACTCATTTTATATATCGCATCTGTACCAATGGTGCTAAAAAGAGCTTAATATGTCGATTAACAGGTTCCTCTTTAGATATACTTGAGAAACACACGTCCATGCCCTCTCAAAAGTATACTTGATTAAAGGATCGTTGTATAGATATCTAGCTAAAGTTGTCTTACCAAGACCAGGTGTTCCCACAATCGAAATAATCTGAAGCTGATTTGCTGAAATTTCAATAGTAAGCTGATCACGTAGTGTGTTTACTTCATCATTGAAACCCACAGCAATTTCTTCTCTTTCCACATTCGACACATACCGGATGTTACAAAGTTCTTCAACGATTTCCAAAACCATATCCATCATTGTTTTTCCAGAGGCGTACCAAGTGTTTGTGCTAGCCACTGTTTCCATTATTTTAAGTAAGCCATGAGCTTCTTCATTTTCATACCCGAGCATCATCTTTCTGAGGTGACTCATGAGACCATCAAAAGATCCGGCTATCAAGCACTTGCAGTCTAGTGCTTCAACAGATGAAGGATTATACGTTGGAAAATCATTGAGATGGTCGAGTAACTTGTTGATGATAGAAGTAAGAGCATAAGGCATGGTGCTTCTTCTGATATAGCAAGTACAGACAGTAGCTTACAGCATTGGAGATCAACGGGATTGGCGACTATGTTTTGGTCCAGTAGTCCACAGAACAAGCATTCCGATTCGATTGATCTGAGTGATTAACATGACATATGATTAGTAATTTTCAGTATCATATTTTCTAACTACTTATCAGTACTTAACAATTCCATTTCCTTTAGGGTAAACGCTATAAACTACTCACGTTGTTTCAAAAATATGCCGACTTTAAACGCTTATTTTTCTTTTCTTCTGACTTCAACTACGAACTTGTATCCATGTCATTTTTTACATGCTTATTTTTCTTTTCTTCTGACCGGATCTATTTTTATGTCATTTTTAATATCCATGTGTAAAAAAATGCCACGTGTATAAATCATGCCTATGTGAATTGCCTAGTTATAACATAAAATGACTAATTTATCCTCGTCTACTTCCTCTTTTGACCCAGTTCATATGATACCCAGACATAAAGATTTCTATCATCTTCACTTGGAAAACTAACCCTAAACCGGTTCATACGCACTGACACACGTCGACCAAATTCATCATAAAAATGTTACCTTACACTAAAACCGTGTTCCACAACACGACATGCTTCACAGGCATTTCATCAAACACCTAACACCTTAGGCTGGTGGGAGTGGAAGGAAACTCACTCACCGCCACCTCAGCGTCATCTCAGCTTTTTAACAAACTCACCTAAACTCGCCCAAACTCCCCACATGAGTTAATGTCACTCACCCAAACTCACTCCACATCACCCCCATTTTTTTTTAAATATTTTTTATTCATACAATTAAAACATTTATTCATACATTTTATTAAAACACGGGTACATAGAAAATTAAAACACATTACGAAAATAAAATTAAAAACATAGAAGCAAACCGTTGAGTTTCGGGAACGGTTTGTTGATACGAAGCAAACCCTTGACTTTCATACGTGTCTGAATACTGCGGGATGTAGCAAGAGTTTTATAGGCGGGTTGTGATGAGGAACCACCCCTATGGCTTTGGTATTGGCTTGGGTTTCGGTTATGGTATTGGCTTTGGTATTGACTATGGAATTGACTTGGGTATTGGCTTGGGTATTGGCTAGGGTATCGACATGGGTCGGGGCAACGGTAAGGTGTGTTTTGGTAAGATTGTGGGTGATAGAATGATGGTGGTCGTATGGTGTTAACGTGACCAGGTGACGGGTTTTCTAGGTCGAAAGTTCCTCGCGGTGTGGGTGGTGAGTTTTGGGTATTTGGCCTACCTCGACGTTTGTTGGTGGATCGGGGTGTGTTTTCTTGAGACATGATTTGGAGGAGATGGAGATGGAGATGAGAGGTTTGATTTTTTGTGTGTGAAAATTGAATAAGATGATAGGGGTATTTATTAGTAAATTTTTGGTTAAAAAAATTATTTTTTTTTATTTACAAAACCAACGGTAAAAAACGAGTCGTGGGGCCATTTGTATAAGCTCACCCAGGGTGAGTATGGCTATGTTTTTTTGTTGTCAGGGAACAAGTCGCGCGCGAGTTGTGGTAGAGAGATGGGGATGCGCGCGAGTCAGCCTAAGCTGCACGTGGCTTTCCTTCCACTCCCACCAGCCTTATGTGCATAATTAAGAAAAAAGCCACGTTGTTTTTGTCTTTTTGATAATGACGTGGATATGAAATTGCAACCAAATGATCTTATGACAGCTGAAGTTTGAGGTGGCACGCGTGGAGCACGAATAAAGAGTACTACTTTTTTGCCAATGCTAGAAAGTGGAGTCGTAGGACTCGTGCCGTATGAAAATTTTGTGTCACATCATTAATTTTTTTTCATAACATCAAATCTACTACTTCTTCCGTCTTAAATTAATAGTCATGACAAAAAAACACATTATTTTAGAAAACATCACTATCACTGGATTCTCTCTTTTACATTTTTTACAAAATGACACTCTTACTATTATGCAATCAATTAAAAACTTTATATATACTTTGTAATTTCGAGTACCACTAGGTGCAATATGGTAAACTTGTTACATTACTTACATCTATTTTTGAAAGGAGACTATTATTTTAAGACGTCCAGAAATAGTATACAAGACTATAAATTTGGGACGAAGGTAGTATAACATTAAAAAGTGACTTTTTATTTAAGAGACACTTTCTAAAGTTATATAGACTTCACTTTTTTTAATAAATTTTATAAAATTATATATTAAATGAAATTAACATTTTATAAAGAAAAATAAATAATACATATATTACATTTGTAAACCCAACATATAATACATATACATACACTATACTTGAAAGCCCAACTTATATACATATAAAAGCCCATTTATTAAACCTATCTCTTCTTTACCACAACTACTATTAGGGGTGTAAACGAGCCGAGACAGCTCGTGAGTTACTCGAGATCGACTCGTAAACTACTCGAAATCGACTCGATCTAAACGAGTCGAGCTCAAGTTCGAGCTACTCGAGTATATATTCGAGTCGAGTTCGAGCTCCAATATACTCGGCTCGAGAAGCTCGCGAGCCTTATCGAGCTTATTTTGTTACCCTTTTATATAGATAAATTGAGTCGAGTCGAGCTTCATATGCCGAATATTTATCGAGTTCGAGCATGACATGTTAAGATAATCGAGCTCGAGTCGAGTTTCGAGCTCGAGTTTTATATAACGAGCCGAGTTCGAGCTTAATATATAAAGCCCGGTCGAGCTCGAGCCGAGTTTTGAGCTCGAGTTTTTGTAATCGAGTCGAGCTCGAGCTTGACAGTACTCGGCTCGACTCGGTTCTTTTACACCCCTACCACCATATATCTCTTTTCCACCATACGTGCAAAAACAACAGCCACTATTTGTAACACCCCACTTTGATAAGTGGACCGTTACGCGTAATTATGGCGTGTCATCAAAGAATGCAAGGTAATATGTACTAAAACATACATGACCATAGGGAAAACCGGAATCAAACATCGGTTCTCAAACATAAGCCCAAAACATAATAAAGTAAAGGAAATAAGAAATGACTAAATAAGCATAGGTATATGAAGGCAAAGGAAGAAGTCTATGGCAGCTTCCATTCTATGCACGTCCTCCAAATGCTCGAGTCCTGGGTACCTGCCGTTTTGGGAACATGAAAAGAAAACGGCTGAGCATAACGCTCAGTGCACGGATATACAACATAGTATGAATGACTGAAACATAAATAAGACTAATAGCAACGGAAATGTATAAGTCCTGGAAAACCTGGAACATGTTCATAAAACTGGTTTTATAGTTTGAAAAGCCTTACGTTTATCTTGTAAAAGCTGTTTAACATGTTTACCATTAGCCAATATAGGTCATGAATTATCAACGTGCATGATTACTTAGAGGGTGACCTCGTCATGCAAATTAGAGGGTCTGCCTCTAATTTAATATACTGTTTGGGTAGGAGGGATCAGCTCCTTGTGAAGGATGCAAGGCACACACCACATTCACACTAAATAATCTGCTGAAAACATGTAAACTAGGATGCACCCATACGCCCCACCTGATAATAACAATATGGCCAAAAGCTGAAAGGGACGCCACGAGCTATCACTCCGCCGTGGTGAAGTCATAACACCAGTGCCTCTAGTGTTATGGTTATGGTACCTCCATAACTAGGTGAAACTGGTCATGCATGTATATGGCTTTGGGTATTCTAATTAAACATAAGCAATTCAAAAACATATAAAACATATAATGGGGAAAACAGTTGGTTGCATACGGGGAAATCCTAATAAGGAAGAATGTCCATACTGAAAGGACGGAGAATCCGTACCTTGTGTCCAGTGAACAAAGAAGACGAACGGAAGAGAGTCCTACTTTGATATCACTAATGCTACATAAACAATATACGTGTATAAGTATTCTGATTAGTGAGTACGTAACTGATTTTATATCATGTCTTAGCTTGTTTTATATGTTCATGTCTTGTTTTACTGATTTTAGCTTTATACTGCGTTTACATGTATTTTGTCTATTCTGATTAAGTATTACTTGTATTTCTTGTATTATTATACTTGTTGTGTAATAGTAAGTAACTTTCTAAAAATAGCAGGTTTCCTAAAATAGAAAGTTTCCAAGAATATAAAGTTTCCAAAAATAGAAAGTTTCCAAAAATAGATTGTTTCCAAAAATAGAAAGTTTCTAAAAATAGAAAGTTTCCATAAATAGATTAGCTGCCTTTATTAAATAAGTTTCTAAAAATAGAAAGTTTCCATAAATAGATTAGCTGCCTTAATTAAATAAGTTTCTAAAAATAGAAAGTTTCCATAATTAGAAATAACCTGGATTATTAAGCTAATAATATATAAGCTTACGTTTTACTGATTAATATTCTAAGTCATGTGATATATAGTATAGTTTATTAATTATTACTTGTAAATTAAATAAACTATAGGTTATAAGATTTAATTAAATATAACATGATTTAATTAAATAAAAGGTAATGATACTTAGGTTAAAACATGTATTAATATTTATTATTAATATAACCTAAGTCATGAAAATTAATTAATTATAAGTCATGTTTACTAATTAATTGTATAGTCTAACTTAATAATAAATACTTAGGTTAAAATCCATGTATTATTAATAATAATAATAATAACCTAAGTCATGTTGTAACTAAATTAATTAAATAACATGACAAATTAATTTAATTTACCTTGTAATTATTTAACTTGTAAAATAATAATTAACCTTGAAAAAGAACCCGTGAACCGAACCCGTGTTTTAAACTATACTTGTCATGAACCGGACCCGTAAACCCGTGAACCGGCCTACAACCCTTAACCATGGCAAACCACCACCGTCCCACACCGGTGGTGTGTGTGGTGTTCCAACCGAGACCCCCTAAACCACCAAGGATAACCCCGACATGCGTCGGGGTCCCTTGGTCCTCTCGGCCGAACCACAAAACCAAACCGAGACCTTGTGGTCTCGGTTGGTGGTGATCAAACAACCATCGAGAGCCCTTGGCTCTCGGTTCTACCCATAGCCGAACCAACCACCCCCTTAAACCATGTATATTAATATCCCTTGATTAGATCTAAGTGTTATTTAACTTGTTTTAATAACCCATGATTTCATGTTCTTAGATCTAATAAATAATTGAAAAAAAAGGTTTAAGATGATTACCGATTCATGGATCAAAAGGAATTTACTAACAGGAACATCCTTGCAATAAATTGGATCTACCAAGATCAACAAACACCCCCTTGGTGGTGTTTGTATGTGGCGGCAACAAAGGGAGAAGGAGGAGGCTAGGGTTTTTTTTTTAATTCTCTGTAAAATGAAAACATGAACTCCCTTCTTTTCTATTTAGTGAAAAAATAAGTGGGCTAGGCCCCTTCCTTGTCCCTAATTTCGTGGGTATGTGGGCCCCCAAAGGGAAAACCCGTTGTTTTCACGTGTTCTATTTATTTACGTGTTCCCGTGTCGTGTTTACGTAATTTAATTATTAATTGTTCGTGTCGTAAAATATATTTATACGTAATCGTAATAAATATACGTAGATACATAATAATAGGTTCGTGATTTACGTTCATTATTTTCATGTTCATGATTATAATTATTGTCGATAATAATTATCGTGTCTTAATACGTAATAAATATTTATCGTGTAATAACACGTACGTAATACTTGTAAATTCTTATTCGTGAAACGTCAACGTGCTAAATAAGGAAAGTTCTAATCATGTCCGTACGATTATATGTGTATTGTTCATGGTAAAAGCGTGCGGGTTTTACAACTCTTCCCCCCTAAAAAGAATAATTCGTCCCCGAATTATAGGTAACGTAAACTGAAAGAGAAACATACCCGAATCAAACTGAGAGAGTATGTAAGATAAAAGGACATGCATGGGACATGATAGAAAGGAACGTGGAACGTGACATGGCTAAAAGGACATGGAACGTGACGTGACTAAAAGAGTCTTACTGGATTACAGAAAGATGAGAGGATAAAATACGGATCGACTCATCCGTTTCCAAGTGGCTTCCCTCTCGGAACGGTTCCTCCACAAGATCTTGACACCACTGATAAATCTTGGTCCTCCTGACCTTGACTTGAAAATACGTAAAATTCCTTGTCATCTACGTGAGATAGATCCCCTGAATCCGATCGAGAAAATAAGAGTTAACGTGCAAGGGTAACTGAAACATTATGGTGAAAAATAATCTAACCTAACTGATAATTAGCAACGATGCGCGAGACATATTGAAAAGTAGTATGTGAAAATTTTTGAACGTGATACGTGAAGAATTTTGAACGTGATACGTGGAGATATGGTCAGTGTAGTATGAGCAAACATATCATGATCAATGATACCTGTAACATATCGTGAACGTGATATGAGGGACGTGGAATGAACATGACATGTGAAACATATCGTGAACATGGAATACCACTGCGGTACACCAAACGCTACAAGGTGAGACGTGAAACGTCTATCCGAGGATAGGGAGTTATACTAAACTTGGGTCTGGTCTCTCAATTTCTTGCAAAACTTCCCAGAACGAAAATGAACGTAAAATCGTAAGTTAGGATACGATCATGAACGTGAATAGTGTCATGAACATGAGTGTGAAAGCAAGTCGTGAAATTAGAACAAGAATGTGAACGTAAATAAGGAGCACATATGTGAACCTTTGTCTGACCCGATAGTTGAGGGATTACCAAGTGATCGGGTGAGCCTTGGCTGAAACATGTCCGATCAATCTGTTGGTTCTGAAATCCTTGCGGATGTAAGGATTTTGCAGACTTGATCAAACTGTTGGCGATAACCCAGATAGCATCTTGTTTCTTCTGAGTTTGCGTTAATCTGGTAACCAAAATCCATGGAGATCTTGTCCCATTTCTATTCACAATTTCAGATGATGGAAGAACATCCTAGTCTGTTGGTGTTCTATCTTAACCTGTTGGTATGTCCAATACTTAGATATGAACGTAACTGTATCTTGCTTCGTAGAAACTTGATACATAGAAGTTTGCGAAACTCTGAGTGTCTGAAATTAGACCTTTCTTAGCATAGGATTTTCTTGGAACCCTAACGTGGTGTAGGGTTCTCACCTTTATGCATAAGCTGAGTCGTGGTAAGATTAACCGTGATAATCCATGCAATTCAGCGTGTCACTATAATCAACCAGAATTTAGATTAGAAAATTTCAGGGTGAAAATTCTCCTGTCGTAGAATTTGCAACATAGTGAAAATATGGTCTTCCTTCTCTTCTCTAGACTTAGAGAAGGTTAGGTTGTCATAGATGAAAATACTGATGAATTTGTTTATGAGTTCATGGAAACTCAATTTATTAAGTCCATAATGTTGTTGGAGCATTTATGAGACTAATACAGAATCATGAATTTAGCATGACTAAGTCGTGTACGAATAGCAGTCATGGACATGTCCTGCTCTTTCACTCGTCACTGTTGGCATCATGATCATGAATCCGATCTTGTAAAGTGCTTAACACCCTAAATGAATCTGATCTTGTCAATACGTGGAGGAGAGTAACTGTTATGAATGGTGATTTGTTTAAATTGACGGTAGTCGACACATAATCTCATGTTACCGTCCTTCTCCTTGAAGGTTCTTCTGGAGTATATGGGAAGATTTTGGAATAATCCGCTGGTTATGCGTAAAAGGACTTAAGGGGTAGTGTCTTAACTGACAGCTAGAATATTTTTAGCACCAATAGCTAACAACGCACGCGCTTGTAAAGCATAAATAATTTATACGGATTTTCCCGATGGAAAATCATGCTGAATATATTTAGGAGCCTAAACATCATTGTACATAATCATGAATCGTAGCATGGTGTGCGGTTTGTAGTCCATAATTAGGATTAAATTCAACTCGCATCTGTCCGAGGAAATGCGTTAGCAGCTTGGATCTTATCAGTACACTGAAGGAAAACCTTCGTATACATGAGTGATACGAATAGCGTCCTTTATGGTCATGAATCTATGAGATATGGGTACAAGAAATGAAAGTGTCATCGGGCAACGTGACAGTTCTCACTGATGTGCCGGTGCTGGTACTGAAATTCTTGTGACCTGATTAATACATGGCACAACAACATGGATATACCGTTTGGAGGGTACCCTGAATTTCTTAAGGATGTTCCAGAATTGGAAGTGAGTAATGTGTCTTAACTCGTGTCTTGGGAAGTATAAGCATGACATGTGTCTTGACTGGTGTCTTGACTGGTGTCTTGACTGGTGTCTTGACATGTGTCTTCAGAAAGTATAAATGAGACATGTGTCTTGACTGATGTCTTGACATGTGTCTTGAGATGCGAAACAAGTAGAACTACAAATATTAGGTTATTATGCCAAAATTGGCGGATCGGTTAGACTACTGATCCTTTGTATTTCTGATCACATTCGCGGCCGGAGCTTCGGTTGTGATTGCTAGGATAGTTGTTGTCATAGTAGTTGTTATTATCGTCTTGTTTGTCAGTTCCATGACGGTCATTCTCATGACTGTGATTCATGTAACTATTCAGCTGAGTGGTCGGCTGGTACCGGTTTGCACTCATATGACTGAAACGACAACTGAATGACGTGTGACATGTAACTAAGAATTAGGGACAATGATTGAGGAAAATCGTCTGATGGTGAAGCATCTTCTCGTCCAATTGCTTTACTCTGACGCCTTTGTCTTCGTCTTGTAGGATCTCCAGGTTGTGAACAGCATCCGCATCTCGTAGCGTCTCCAAACATCAGCAGCATCAACCTTTAGTAACATCTCCAAGTTATGAGCGGCATCAGCAATCTTGTAGAATATCAGCAAGTGAAAATATGCCTGAGATGATTCAGAATCGACTAGCGAATACTCGTGAAGTATTGCAAGTGAAATACACATGGATTTGGGTACGTGGAATACACATGGAATACGGTACATGGGGTACACATGGAATGCACACGAAATGATCCGTGTGGGGTCGATCATTTGTCATGATTCTAAAGGAACTTATAATTGGTTAAACGGTTAGAAAAACCATCATGATAACCTGGCAATGCCAACATATACATCATTCAGGTTGCATAGAGAAACATTAAAGTGTGGTTACAACAAATTCAACGATAATTTTCCTGAAAGCATGATCAATGAAAACCAACCATGATTATCATGAAAGCAGGATTCAATGAAATCCATAATGTCTTGCATGAAAGCATAAATAACAAAATATGCGTAAGACGTAATCGACATGAAGACGGAATTATCATGAAGAAACATGAAACAACTTAACATGAAGGAGTATACGACATTATCAGCATGAAAACGAAGTTAACCATGATAGTATGAAAGCATACTTGACATAAAAGACATCGTAACTTATGAGGGGACATAAAAAAAATTATGCCAATACATCATGAGAAAAATTTTATGCATGATGAAGTTTATAAAAACCTTTATATACGCGAGGGGATGCATATGGGTCGGTCCCAAAACAAAAGACATGGCGAGGAGACGCCTATGGGTCGGTCCCAAAGTTAAAAGTTTCGATAAAAGCACATGCGACTAAATAGGGCCAGTCCTGTACCAACCATTACTTAGTCAAAATTCCTGCAACAATGATACATGAAACATAAATAAGTAAAAATCATCTGTCAAACTTATCAGAAAAAAATTTATGTGACTAATTATGAACTAATGGGATTCAGTCCACATAGCCACAGTTCACGAGGAACATCATGCATGAAACAATGACACATAACTAAATATGAATGACGGTTGTCCATCCATATTAGTAAAACAATATCGATGAAAATATCAAGGTTAAAACATCAAGGTGCTGAAAACATCATGGTTAAAACAACAATGCGTTGAACACATCAATACGTGGAATAACAAGCGTTGGCTTAGGAAGCTCCTGGTGACTACCCGCTAGTCACAGGTCAAGTTTTAGAGCCTACAGGTCGAAGCCTTGGCTCTGATACCATAATTGTAACACCTCACTTTGATAAGTAGACCGTTACGCGTAATTATGGCGTGTCATCAAAGCATGCAAGGTAATATGTACTAAAACATACATGACTATAGGGAAAACCGGAATCAAACATCGATTCCCAAACATAAGCCCAAAACATAATAAAGTAAAGGAAATAAGAAATGACTAAACAAGCATAGGTATATGAAGACAAAGGAAGAAGTCTATGGCAGCTTCCATCCTATGCACGTCCTCCAAATGCTGGAGTCCTGGGTACCTGCCGTTTTGGGAACATGAATGGAAAACGGCTGAGCATAACGATCAGTGCACGAAAATACAACATAGTATGAATGACTAAAACATAAATAAGACTAATAGCAGCGGAAATGTATAAGTCCTGGAAAACCTGGAACATGTTCATAAAACTGGTTTTATAGTTTGAAAAGTCTTACATTTATCTTGTAAAAGTTGTTTAACATGTTTACCATTAGCCAATATAGGTCATGAACTATCAACGTCCATGAATACTTGGAGGGGTGACCTCGTCATTCAAATTAGAGGGGCTGCCTCTAATTTAATATATTGTTTGGGTAGGAGGGATCAGCTCCTTGTGAAGGATGCAAGACACACACCACATTCACACTAAATAATCTGCTGAAAACATGTAAACTAGGATGAACCCATACTCCCCACCTGATAATAACAATATGGCCAAAATCTGAAAGGGACGCCACCAGCTATCACTCCGCCGTGGTGAAGTCATAACACCAGTGCCTCTAGTGTTATGGTTATGGTACCTCCATAACTAGGTGAAACTGGTCATGCATGTATATGGCTTTAGGTATTCTAATTAAACATAAGCAATTCAAAAACATATAAAACATATACTGGGGAAAACAGTTGGTTGCATACGGGGAAATCTTAATAAGGAAGAATGTCCATACTGAAAGGATGGAGAATCCGTACCTTGTGTCCAGTGAACGAAGAAAACAAACGGAAGAGAGTCCTACTTTGATATCACTAATGCTACATAAATAATATAGGTGTATAAGTATTTTGATTACTGAGTACGTAACTGATTTTATATCATGTCTTAGCTTGTTTTATATGTTCATGTCTTGTTTTACTGATTTTAGCTTTATAATGCGTTTATCATGTATTCTGATTAAGTATTAATTGTATTTCTTGTATTATTATACTTGTTGTGTAATAATAAGTAACTTTCTAAAAATAGCAGGTTTCCTAAAATAGAAAGTTTCCAAAAATAGAATGTTTCCAAAAATAAAAAGTTTCCAAAAATAGAAAGTTTCCAAAAATAGATTGTTTCCAAAAATAGAAAGTTTCCAAAAATAGAAAGTTTCCTCAAATAGATTAGCTGCCTTGATTAAATAAGTTTCTAAAAATAGAAAGTTTCCATAAATAGATTAGCTGCCTTAATTAAATAAGTTTCTAAAAATAGAAAGTTTCCATAATTAGAAATAAGCTGGATTATTAAGCTAATAATATATAAGATTACGTTTTACTGATTAATATTCTAAGTCATGTGATATATAGTATACTTTATTAATTATTACTTATAAATTAAATAGACTATAGGTTATAAGATTTAATTAAATATAACATGATTTAATTAAATAAAAGGTAATAATACTTAGGTTAAAACATATATTAATATTTATTATTCATATAACCTAAGTCATGAAAATTAATTAATTATAAGTCACGTTTACTAATTAATTATATAGTCTAACTTAATAATAAATACTTAGGTTAAAATCCATGTAATAATAATAATAATAATAATAATAACCTAAGTCATGATGTAATTAAATTAATTAAATAACATGACAAATTAATTTAATTTACCTTGTAATTATTTAACTTGTAAAAATAATAATTAACCTTGAACAAGAACCCGTGAACCGAACCCGTGTTTTAAAGTATACTTGTCATGAACCGGACGCGTAAACCCGTGAACCGGCCTACAACCCTTAACCATGGCAAACCACCACCGGCCCACACCGGTGGTGCGTGTGGTGTTCCAACCGAGACCCCCTAAACCACCAAGGATAACCCCGACATGCGTCGGGGTCCCTTGGTCCTCTCGGCCGAACCACAAAACCAAACCGAGACCTTGTGATCTCGGTTGGTGGTGATCAAACAACCACCGAGAGCCCTTGGCTCTCGGTTCTACCCATAGCCGAACCAAACACCACCTTAAACCATGTATATTAATATCCCTTGATTAGATCTAAGTGTTATTTAACTTGTTTTAATAACCCCATGATTTCATGTTCTTAGATCTAATAAATAATTGAAAAAAAAGGTTTGAGAAGATTACCGATTCATGGATCAAAAGGAATTTACTAACACGAACATCCTTGAAATAAATTGGATCTACCAAGATCAAAAAACACCCCCTTGGTGGTGTTTGTATGTGGCGGCAACAAAGGGAGAAAGAGGAGGCTAGGGTTTTTGTTTTTTTTAATTCTCTATAAAATGAAAACATGAACTCCCTTCTTTTCTATTTAGTAAAAAAAATAAGTGGGCTAGGCCCCTTCCTTGTCCCTAATTTCGTGGGTATGTGGGCCCCCAAAGGGAAAACCCGTTGTTTTCACGTTATTTACGTGTTCTCGTGTCGTGTTTACGTGATTTAATTATTAATCGTTCGTGTCGTAAAATATATTTATACGTAATCGAAATAAATATACGTAGATACATAATAATAGGTTCGTGATTATTTACGTTCATTATTTTCATGTTCGTGATTATGATTATTGTCGATAATAATTATCGTGTCTTAATACGTAATAAATACTTATCGTGTAATAACACGTACGTAATACTTGTAAATTCTTATTCGTGAAACGTAAACGTGCTAAATAAGGAAAGTCTAATCATGTACGTACGATTATATGTGTACTGTTCATGGTAAAAGCGTACGAGTTTTACACTATTTATGTACCCATCCTTAGCAAAAACTACATCATCATTTATCTAATAATACCTAAATCAAATATAACCATCAACCACCGTTCGGAAATAAAAAATAAAAAATCGAAGACGCAACCCAAGACGAGAGCGACGATGAACTCGTCGCGTCGTGGGTTCCTGTTTTCACCACAACGTCGGTTGGCTATTTCAGCGCAAGGCACGGAAACTGTGACGATCCTCAAATTTCACATATGTGTTATGTGTTATGATTATATGAATATGAAAATTGATTGAAAATATTGCTTCTATGTCTTACTTGGTAAGATGAATGGGTTCTCACAACTTGAACTGCCACTTCAACATATTCCTATATGTTGTAAACACTATGTATATATTAAGTATAAATTCTAAAAGTAATCCTATAAGTACAATATGATGCCCTAAATTGCCTTAGAACCCCTAGAAACCCTATGAATGAGTTGTAAACTCAAGTTTTATAAAGAATGAATGTACAATACCTAAGTATAATTTCATCCAAAAATATAAAGTACAAACCAGTTACAGCTAAGTACAAGTGTTAAGGCCTAGTAACCAAGATTAGCACCTAGAATCCATCTCACAATGAATTAGAGCCTAATCTTTTGCAACCAATTATGGAACTCAACTTAGTATCATACTAAGACAATATTTTCACTTCAAGTCAAAGTATAAATAATTAAAGCACAAAGCACAAGTTTTCAAAGCATAGGATTCTAATTAAGCCTATTATCTCTTAGAATATAATTACCCTATATAACTCATTAAACCAAGTGTGTATAATCTTTATAAACCTTAAAAAATTATATAAGGCCTAGAATAAGCCAAGACAATGATGTAAACACAGATAACCTAGGGTACAAGTCATTTAGGCATAGTAACCTAAAAATCTCTGTTAGTGCAAACATTACGATGTTTAGTCGATATAATCTCTTCGTGTTTTGTTGATGACAAACGAATAAATCGCAATACATTATGTAAAATGTTAAGGTACTCGTAATTACTCAAGAATACTTTTGTATACTTCTCTCGATACCTCCAAGATCGCATTCGGCATGAATCACTCAAGCTATGAATAAACATGTCATTAACCTAACTAAGTGATCAAGGATTAATATTTTCTTAAAACTCACTTTTATATAAAGTGACAAAGTAATTTTTAATTAACTTTATTTTTAAGAAAATGTTTTATTAAAAAAAATGGAAATTTGAATTTTGCATATTCCTTATGCCAAAGGAATATCCTTTGAGGGTATAAACTACCCCAGATGGCATATCTACTAAAGGACAAAAATGCATGGTTTTTGTGTCGGAGGTTCCTTATTGATAAGGAACCGCGGGAGGGGGTTCCTTATTGATAAGGAACCGCGGGTGTTTTCGACCGTTGCACTCTTGCCCTATAAATAGTAGATCATTTCCAGCTTTTCTTTCAACCCTTTTTGCACAGTTTCTTCAAAAACATCTTTAAACTCCTTGAGTTAGTTTTGATTAATCTTGTTTAAGATGTGATTCTATCATCCATCCTCCCATCCTCTCAAGTGCAAAGAGAAGAACACTTTCATTACCATAAAGTGTTGGGTTCATAACATGGTGAAGATCTCTCATTCTAGATCAAGTCATTGTTTTCCTACTATGTATATGTAAAAGATCCAAGTGTTGGGTTCACTTGGATGTGTTTGTAAGGGTAGTAGATCCAAGAGATGGGTATCCTTGGATTAGGTGTTAGTTGTGTAGGTCTAAGTTTGTTAATACTTGGATATAGTGTTGGAGTCATAGATCTAAGTGGTGAGTACTTAGATCTATATGGCTTATGTGTTTAGGCCATAAAACACAAGGTTTGTTATGTTGGGCCATAAAACATAACTAGGGTGAAGAGTGGTGTAGTTGTGTAGTTGTGAAGAGTTGTGTAGTTGTGTAGATCCAAATTGGTGTGTCAATTTGGAAGTTGTGTAGATGGGTGTAGATTGGTCCTACCTAAGATTAGGACTCGACATCTAGCCTTGTGTCGTAAAATGGTGAAGTGGGTGACGTTGTGTAGATTGGTCCTACCTAAGATTAGGACTCGACATCTAGCTTAGTGTCAGAAATGTGTAAGCGACGTGTATGGTTTTCTCCGCCTTGAAAGGAGTTTTGTTGAATAGTGAAGTAACTCTCGAGTTGGGTACTCGAGGAGTAGAGTAGGGCAAAGAGGAGCTTCGTGACCGAACCACTATAAATCATCGTGTCGGTACTTTCATCTACATTTATGTCTTTACCTTTTTAGATGCATTTATATGTTGTTGTGTGTTATGTGCATCACATAATCTAAACATCTAAGTTGCGGAAAAGCTATGGCTTAGTACGTGTGTGCTTCATGTTCTGATTATGGTCGAGTGTGCATCTCTTAGTCTAAACATCTTAGTTGCGGAAAAGCTTTGGCTTAGTACGTGTGTGCTTAATTTTTAGACTATTGCTTGATGTACTCTTGATGAAATGTGTATAGTTGAAGTTCGTTTTTCTCAGTTCTTAACAAATTGAAAGTCTTAACAAGATCGGGTTTTTAATTGTTTTTGGTTGGTAAAGTTTTTTTGGATATTCTATTGCTAATTCAAACAAGCCTTGCTAAAATGAAAAATATCGTCTACTTATATGTAAAACAAGATGCACATACCAAGTTTATATTCAAATAAAATGTCAAATGTAAATTCTACAAACTATAAGGACTAGAAATGTAAATTCTATGAAATATAAATGCTAAAAATGTAAAGCTAAAAAGTCTAAGGACTAAATGTGTAAAAACAGTAAACTATATGGACTGAAAATGAAAATTATCCAAACAATGTAACCAAATTCCAACTAATTGAAAACTGCCTAACTAACTTTGAACAAATCTGAAAATTCAAGGACTAATTATTTGAAAACCCTAAAAAGTAGAAAGATTAGCTAAGTTTTAAAACTGATTAATACTACAAGGACCAAAATGCAATTTTCACAACTTTTTTAACAAAAACGGGTTCAATGACAAAATAAGCTCGTTTGAGCTTATTTCTCAACCAAATTTGTTCAAACCAGTTGCAAACGACTTAAAATCAAAAATTAGCTAGACCTATCCAAGGAATTTAGCTAAAAGTGACTAGAACTCTGATAAGCTAAATCCAATAAGCTCAAAATAAGCTACCAGTTAAGCCAGACTTGCACTACTTGATTATAATGAAAATTCTTGTTAATAAGCTCAAAAGAAAGACGGGAAATCAAGTCTCAAGAAAAATGATCAAGTAATAAGCCCTGAATCTGAAAATAAGCCAAAATTGTGCTTATGTTGACTTTCGTTGACCAGAATTTTCAAAAAGCTCAAAATCTCAAAATCTATCCAGGAACACTTTTGGAATGAAAATGTGAAAGAAAATTAGCTAGTTGATGAAGTAGAAAATGAGATATGAGAAATCAGTTTGCATTTTACTACAGGGAATTGAATTTGCTCTTATGCTTATACTTTGGCTTATTACTTACTCAATTCTTGATACTGTACAAATTCCTTATACAAATTCAAAGTTCATATGTTGAGTGAGAAATGAGCACTGGTTTGAAAAGATTTCATCAAGTAACAAAGAAATGCCAAGCAAATCAAAATCACAACTTTCTAAAAATATGCTTGTTAAAAACTGACCCAAACCTTTTTAATGACCAATTGCCTTTTTGACTAGAACCTTGACTTAAAAGTGACTGAAAACTAATTGTTATGACTTGTTGACTAGAAATGAACCAAAGTTTTCCAAATACTAATACTTGAAAAGCAAATCAAAGCTAATACCAAACACTACTTTACTGAAATTTTTCAAGCTTTTATGAAGAATTTTTGACCAAATGATTAGACTAAATGAAAAGAGATATCACACTAAGTTTTATAGCTAAAAAGAAATGTATTTGAACTAGAAACATGCAGTTAAACTCACTAGTACTCAAAATGATTAGTAAAGATTTAATGACTGATAAATGTGGAAAACAGGACAAGAACTAGACCTATAAGCAAGTATAAGCTACTAATAAGCTACACAAACACTGAGATCAGATCAATAACAAGCTAAAACAACTTTTATCATGCAATCAAGGAGAATTAACTAGGAATGAAGCATGCATTCAACAGTTAAGTGGAACTAGTAACTCAGAAAGTGAAACCTTATGCTTAAGCCTCCTTTGGGGAGTAGAGGAGCGCTGAGCTCTCTAATCTAGTGCTAACCACCACCTTAGCACTAGAACACATCAATCAGTTACCAATCAACAGCTTTCTAACACCAAATCTCCATTAATGAACTGAATTCTTCAAAATCTGCTAGAACTTGGAATTGGATGAACAAAACAGGTACAACAGCTACAATCTTCACAAATAGCTCACTATGATCAAGTGGTGATCATAACAAACTAACAGCATCACAAGGTAACAATGAAGCAGGTATGAACAGTAGAGAAGTAATGAGAATTTCGAGGGAAAAATGGAAATTTTTATTGATTGAATTGAAGAAGTAGTTACAAGGCTGGTAATCTGTTACAACTAACTATAACAGACTCAAGAGTTTGTCAGACTCTTGAGTTGTTAAGCTAAAACTAAAATGAGTTGAGAGAAAACTAAAAGTGTGTGTGATTTCACACTTTTTCTACAATACAAGAAATGAGCTAATCTAGGGTATTTATAGACTGCAGATGTGAAGTGGTTCGGGTTGGTGACGTGTTAGATCCAATCAGAAACTTCCACGTGTAACATTATGATTAATTGAGTTTTGCAGGTTATGAACACATTTGGGGATTTCTTTGTTGTTGATCTTGAGTGTAATTGATTGTAATCATTGAATTCGTCTCTATAAAACGAGCAAGTTTGATGTTTATACCATCTCCTGAAATTGCCTCTAGCTCAAACTCGATCCTGGTAATATGCGTTGAAGAAGATGACACGTGTCATATTGTCATTGGTTAAGGGCTAGGCACACGGATCATTATCCAAAGTGGATAATCTGATTATTGCATGTTGCATTGCTATTGGTGGAAAAGGAAGTTAGTGCGCAGCACTGTTACGATATTGGCCAATTAATGCTGGCGGCTGAGTGGGTAATAAATGAGATGAGGTGGTGATCCTGGTCACTTGTTTCATGCACTCTCATTGGCTGATAGCATTTCACACGGATTAAGCTTATCATAACTTTCCAAAAATGGCAGAAACAGCCCCTTGACTTGGCAGAATGTAATTTTGAGCTATATTCTTCATTCTTTTGGCAATTTAAGTCCTTCCACTTGCAAACTTAATCAAAAAGATCCTTTGACTTGGTTGACTTGAGAGTTGACCAGATTTGACTTTGATCTTGACTTTGTCATATTTACACTTTTGGTCCTTCATCTTTGGCAGATTGTCAAGATAGGTCCTTTGTCTTCAAAGTCTTGTCACTTTTGATCCTTCTTTGTCTTTTTCATCAAATTAAGCTTGATTTTCCTTTGTTTGCTTGAAATTTTATCCTTCTTACCTATTTGAGCACAAACACAAAACATACCACATAATTCCGCTTTATAGCACAAAATTTAGGTATTTTTATTGTGTTTTAGGGTGATTTGTTGATACATTGATATGAGTTTTTGCTCATATCAAATACCCTACACTTGAACATTGTCATGTCCTCATGCAATGCTATATTTTAAAGCACAAATTTACATTCTCCTCATAATTAATCCACCTTGGCCATTATGGAATGCATCTGCACTACTCTAAACTAAATGATGCATGATTTTTAACAATGCAATGAACAAAATTCAATTCTATCTATATCTTTTTGGTATTTCTTGAAATGGTTTTGATGGAAATAATTCATAAAGAATTCAATGACTTTGATTAGGGCTTGGGTACCATGGACACTTATCATCCTAAAGTTTCACTTTCCCCATACCAAGCTTAAAAATGGGATCATTGTATTCACAAGTAAAAAGTGCATCAACTTATTCATGACAATTAAATGTGGAACCGGTTATTATTTGAGCAAATTGCTTATGGGCAAATTTGTCATTATTTCAAGTGTGAAGTATAAGAAATGTAAAATCCAAAAATAAGGAAGCACGGTTTTAATCCTAAGTCATCCTCTCATCCATTACTTGAAAAACCGCTCACAATTAATATAGTCCGTTTCAAGAGTAATAAGTCATTCGCCTTATGTGTAAAATCCTCATGTCATGCTTTCATAAGTAGCTACACACTCGCTAAGGAAAGAAAAATAAAACTCACGCAATAATTTACATCCGCCATCTTTTTGAGACTTTGGATCTTCAACCCCGCAACCCGTCAAGGTAATATTGGATAGGAGCAATCTATTGAATCCCCGCAACCCGTCAAGGTAATATTGGAACTCAATAGTCACTATAATTAACACCACACTGCCCCTCTTGGGAGTCTTGTATATATATTTTTTGTTCTTCTTTTTCTTTTCTTTTTCTTTTTTTTTTCTAGCCACTAATTTTTTTTATAAGTCGCTCTTATTTTTCTTTATTCCTCACTAAGAAAGTTGAAAAGAAAACACCCGCTAAATATTGAGCATGACATAAGTCTAGTACACATAAACCGTTCTAACTTAGAATCTTAAGACGCACTTATACCAACCACGAATGATTAGACAAAAATGCATAAGAGATTACAAACCAATTAAAACCGTTCTTGATTATTTATTAACAATTATATACATGCGAAGAAAATAGAGGTAGAGAAGAGAAGGGTTTAGCCACAAGTAATTATCATGAAGTTTATCTAGCCCTTTTATACTTGCTTCAACTCTATCATTTCCCATTCTCCACAAATTTAAAATCTCAAATAATGAGATTGGTGGATGCTTAGCCTAATAGACCAATGAAGGACTACATGGTTAAGGATACTAGCTAGAGAATGATTTGATAAGCAAACTCGGGTTGAGTCAAAATATCCATGGCGGGCCTAATATGTCAAAGAAGTCTAAATTTGTTAAAACCAAGTTTTTATTATATTTTTTCCTTTTTATATATTTTTGATGAAAAACAAAAGAAGAAATATATACAATGCAAATGTGTTATGCAAATGAAAAATGATTGATGCAAAAATTATGAATGCATATTTTTGGTGGCCAAAGTAGATCAAAATTTTAAAAAATGTTTGAAAAATTAATTTTCCAAGTTATCATGAAAGACAATGACAGGTTTTAGGTAAGGTCACTTCGATAGAAGACCCCCTACACTTAAGCTAAACATTGTCCTCAATGTTTAAGAGCATGGAAGGATAAAAACTGCCCCTACACTTATGACAATGAATATACTTTGCTTAACCCAAGTTAAGGAAAGGACAACTATTGGTAAATTCATGTTTAAGCACAAAGTGTCAATGAAAGATCACAATAGTAACGAAGTGAACCGGATACAAGGGTCTCCTCTATAAGCTCCAAAGCAAGAAATGAGTGAGCAACCCTACAAACAACATGAAGACAAAAGAAGGTCTCCCCTACACTTATCTCCAAGTCTATACCCTTATTGCTAACCTACAACACTCTAAACCTATTTATACGATGCTTGAGTTAAGGAGTCTCTAGCTCGACTCGTCCCTCAATGAATTAATTCATGGGGAAAATAGGGATCTCTTGGACCATTTCAACGGAAATGACCTCCCCAAAATAATGTTTCACACGGTGACCATTCACTTTAAAATTTGGACCATCGGGTTGTGACAACTCAATAGTTCCATATGGAAACACTTGAGCAATAGTGAATGGACCGGACCATCGCGACTTAAGCTTGCCCGCAAAAAGTTTCAACCTTGAGTTAAAGAGGAGAACCGGCTCTCCAACTTTGAACTCACGGTTCTTGATCTTAGCATCATGCACTTTCTTAGTCTTTTCCTTGTAAAGCAAAGAAAATTCATATGCATTGGCTCTTAATTCATCCATCTCATTAAGTTGATCTTTCCTATGTGAACCGGCTTGGTTTAAATCAAAGTTAGCCCACTTGAGAGCCCAAGATGCCTTGTGTTCTAACTCGAATGGGAGGTGGCACGCTTTACCATAGACAAGCCTATAAGGAGTACAACCAATTGGTGTCTTAAAAGCCGTCCTAAAAGCCCACAAAGCATCATCAAGCTTATCCGACCAAGAAGCTCGATGCTCTCCCACCATTCTCTCTAAAATTCTCTTTAAACCATGATTTGTGACCTCGGTTTGACCATTGGTTTGAGTGTGATATGCGGTAGAAAGTCTATGATTAACTCCATATTTCTTCATAACTCTCGTGAATTGATCATTACAAAAGTGCGTACCACGATCACTTATGATGGCCCGAGGTACACCAAATCTAGCAAACAATTGCTTTAAGAACTTCACAACAACTCTAGCATCATTGGTAGGTAAGGCTTTAGCCTCCACCCATTTAGACACATAATCCACCGCCACAAGTATATACTTGTTTCCCTTAGAAGATGGAAAAGGTCCCATGAAGTCTATGCCCCATACATCAAAAATCTCACACTCTTGAATAAAATTTTGTGGCATCTCATCACGTTGCGTAATTTTTCCTTGTCTTTGACACACATCACAAAATTTTACCATCTCATGGGCATCTTTGTAAATGGAAGGCCAATAGTAACCCAAATCAAAGACTTTCTTGGCGGTATAGTTGGGCCCAAAATGTCCACCCGTAGGTCCTTTATGACATGCTTCTAAGATCTTAAATGCCTCGGGCCCATCTACACACCGTCTAATGATTTGGTCCGCACATTGCCTAAAAAGATAAGGATCATCCCAAAAGTAGTACTTAACTTCCTTAAGAAATTTCTTCTTTTGTTGGTAAGACCCTCAATAAGTACATTTCCCACAAGATAGTTTGCTATATCCGCAAACCAAGGAGTGGCATCCTCTTGGGAAGAGATAGACATGAGCTCCTCTAATGGAAAGGATTCATTGATTTCTTGATGTGGAAAATCTCCTTGAAAAGGATGCTCAAGTCTACTCAAGTGATCCGCCGCTAAATTCTCGGCCCCTTTTTTATCACGAATTTCTATCTTAAACTCTTGAAGCAACAAAACCCATCGCAAAAGCCTAGGCTTAGCATCTTGTTTTGTCATTAGATACTTGAGAGCGGAATGATCCGTATACACTATGGTTTTGGATAGCACAAGGTAAGGTCTAAATTTCTCAAAAGCATAAACTATAGCAAGCAACTCTTTTTCCGTGATAGTGTAATGAAGTTGTGCACCGGTCATGGTTTTACTCGCATAGTGTATAGGTTGAAAATGCTTATTCACTCTTTGTCCTAAGACGGCCCCCACCGCATAATCACTAGCATCACACATAAGCTCAAAAGGTAATTCCCAATTTGGAGAAACCAAAACGGGAGCCTTTGTCAATTTCTCCTTAAGAGTCTCAAAAGAGTCCAAACAATCTTGGTTAAAAATGAAAGGAGCCTATTTTTCTAAGAGGTGAGTCATCGGTCTAGCTATCTTAGAAAAATATTGTATAAAGCGCCTATAAAACCCCGCATGACCTAAGAAACTCCTCACACCTTTAACCGAAGTGGGTGGGGGAAGCTTAGCAATCACATCAATTTTAGCTCGATCTACTTCTAATCCCTTGTTGGATATTTTGTGTCCTAAAACAATTCCCTCTTTCACCATAAAGTGACATTTCTCCCAATTAAGCACTAAACGAGTTTCCTCACAACGCTTAAGCATTCTCTCTAGATTGATGAGACATGAGGTAAATGAATTTCCAAAGACGGAAAAATCATCCATAAAAACCTCCATAGTTTGCTCTATCATGTCATGGAAAATCGCCATCATGCACCTTTGAAACGTCCCTGGTGCATTACATAAGCCAAAAGGCATCCTCTTGTAAGCAAATGTACCGTAGGGACAAGTGAATGTGGTCTTTTCTTGATCCTTAGGGTCAATGGGTATTTGGAAATAACCCGAAAAGCCATCAAGAAAGCAATAGTACTCATTTCCCGCTAAGCGTTCAAGCATTTGATCCATAAAAGGTAATGGGAAATGGTCTTTCCTAGTAGCCTCATTGAGCTTTCTATAGTCAATACAAACTCTCCAACCGGTAACAAGTCTCGTAGGAATAAGCTCATTGTTCTCATTAGGCACTACGGTGATTCCACCCTTCTTTGGGACATAATGTACCGGGCTAACCCATGGAGAGTCGGAAATGGGGTAAATCATACCCGCATCAAGGAGTTTAATCACTTCCTTCTTAATGACCTCATGGATATTTGGGTTAACTCTTCGTTGACTTTGAATGGCGGGTTTGTAATCATCCTCCATAAGGATTTTGTGTGTACAAAAATGTGGATCAATTCCCCTTATGTCAGATATTTTCCAAGCTAAAGCTTTCTTGTGTTTCTTAAGGACTTAAATAAGTTGCTCCTTCTCATCATCTTTCAACTCTTTAGCAATGATCACGGGTAATTAGTCTTTGCCCTCTAAGAAAGCATACTCTAAGTGGGATGGAAAGTCCTTAAGTTCAATTGGAGGTGGACTTTCTATGGAAGGTTTTACTAAGGAAGGATTCTCATTGGTAACTTCTTGTGGAGTAGGAGAAGGAATAGGGTCCTCATTGAGCAACTTTTGGATAGTAAGAATATCTTCTTCCCAATTAATGGGAGAATCATCATCACCAAGAAAGTTTGACTCAATTTCCTCCAAGAGGAAATCACTCTCTCCAAAAGGTGTTAAAGACGGAGAAATTGAGGCCACGGTTTCAACATGGGGCATCTCATCACTAGTACTCTTGCAAGCATCATGAAAGTGTTCATCACAAACCTCATCTAACACATCAACTATGTTAATAGTCTCACACGGTCTAGACTCCTTAACCTCTTTCCTATCACAAACTTTCCCTAACTTAAACACCACTTTCTCATCCTCTACTCTCATAAATAGTTCTCCTTCTGCCACATCTATCAAAGTACGACCTGTTCTCAAAAACGGTCTACCAACAATCAAAGGAACTCTAGGATCCATGTCATAATAAACCACTACAAAGTCGGCCAGAAATGTAAACTTATCCACACCTACAAACACATCCTTCGCTATACCTACGGGGTAAGCTATGGTTCGGTTTGCTAACTCAAAGGTCATCCTAGTGGGAGTGAGCTCGAGAAGAGAGAGTTTTTTCCAAACCGATAAAGGCATGAGGTTTATGCTTTCCCCTAGATCCGCCAAAGCCATGCAATTTTCTACACCAGGAAAATTACAAGGTATCAAGAAGCGCCCCGGATCTCCAAGTTTTGTTGGTAAGGTTTTAAGTAGCACGGCGGAACAATTTTCATTAAGAGATGTGTTGGGCAAATCAACCAATTTTTCCTTGTTTGAAAGTAAATCCTTGAACATCTTAGCAAACTTTGGCATATAAGCAAGAGCTTCCGCAAAGGATATGTTGATGTTGAGTTGCTTGAACATTCTTAAGAAATTTGAGACTTGGATGTCATCCTTGTTCTTTAACTTGTCCTTTTTCAACCTTGAAGGATATAGAAGAGTTGGTTTTGGTGTAGGTGGAGTAGGTGTTGTAGTGGAAGATTTGTCTTTGTTAGCTTCTTCATTGGGAGGTGTGGAAGGTAGAGGAGAAGTAGGAATAGGTTGAGAAGGTGTGTTTGATTGAATGGGATCATTTTGAGGTGGTGTAGTAGAGGTAGAAGGTTTATCACAAGTAGGAACAGAAGTGGGTGGAACAATAGGAGGCTTAGGAGGTGAAGGATCCTTTGTTGTCTTTCCACTTCTTGTTGTAATAGCATTGACATTTGCTCTTGGATTTGTTTGTGTGTTAGATGGTAAAGCCCCTTGTGGTCTTTGATTATAAAGCATCATAAACTTCTTATTTGTGTCTTCATGCATTTCTCTCATTCTTCTCTCATGAGCTTCATTCATTTCTCTTAATCTCTTCTCATTAAGTTGGAACCTCCTTTCATTCTCTTGATTCATTTTGTGAAAAAGCTCAATTGTGTTATAATCTTGTGGCACATTTCCTTGAAAACCTTGGGGTTGGAAAGGTGGAGGTTGATTGTAAAACCCTTGGTTGTTGCCTTGAAAGGTATTTCCTTGATTGTTAAAGGTATTTGGTGGTCTATAGTTATTCCCTTGGTAAGGTGGTCTTTGCCCTTGATTCCTTTGTAACACTTGAGGAGGATTTTGTTGAATTTGGGTGGGTGGTTGGGGTGGGAATCCCGGTGGAGTAAGGTAATTTTGGGACTTGTAAGAAAGGTTATTGGGATTGATATTTGGCTTGAAGTGTTCACGATGTTCCTCTTGGTAAGCATAACATTCCCCTTGATAACCTTGCACCTTATCACATTGTTCATAGGAATGGGGACCTTCACAAGTTACACAAAAAAGAGTAATGGCATTCACATCATTTGAAGAATTGTTGAATGAAAGGCTCTTAATAGCTTGAATCATTTCTTGGTGTGCCTTAAGACTCATCTCATGATCCTTATCTATCTTTTGAATGATCTATTGGTGACACTTGAGGAATTGGTTATCACAAGGTGTTTGAGAATTGTTTTGGATAACATGAACCCTTTCTTCAAATTGAGTGTTTGTTTGAACCATTGCTTTGGTCTCAATGATGTCCAAAGCCTCTTGAATGGATTTAAGAAGAATATTCCCTCCCGCGGAAGCATTGAGTGAATCTTGGTGATGAGGTTTAAGGCCATCATAGAAAGTATTGATTTGGTGAACTTCATCCAATCCATGGTTAGGGCATCTCCTCAATAACTCTCTAAACTCCTCCCAAGCATCACTAAAGGATTGACTAGGTTTTTGTTGAAAGCCTATAATTAAGTTCCTCAAAGCCGTGGCCTTAGATGAGGGAAAGAACTTGTTCAAAAACTTAGTGGTGAAACCATCCCATGTGGTGATACTATCGGGTGGTTGGGTGTCTAACCAATGCTTAGCGGGTCCCTCTAGTGAAAATTGCACTAATATCAACTTAATAGCATCATGTGGAACTCCATTGTACTTAATGGTATTGCAAAGAGCAAGGAATCTCTTAAGGTGATCATGAGGATTATCATTCTTGTGACCATAGAAAGGTGTGTTTGAAACCAAGGTAATCATAGCCGTTTTTAGCTCAAATGAATTTGCTGGAATGTCGGGAATCTTGATAGAATCGGCATATCCGTGAACATTGGATTGCAAACGTTCCATCAAAGAACGATTATCAACAGCCATGGCTTCTTGTTGTGGATGAATCAAAGCACGATTCTCGTGATCAGCTTGATGGACGGTGGTGTTCTTACTCTTTCTCTTTTTCTTCCTTTTCGGAGGAAGGGGTTGTACACCAATCGGTATTTGTGCACGCCCGCGAGTGAGCATGTAACTCAATACGAGGAATGAGAGAGAAGCTCTCGTGTGACTTTGAAGAGAAAAAGGATTATCCTCTTCGAGTTTCAGTATGAAATATCCACAAGAAAATAATAATATATGTATGTACTACTTGGGTGCAAGACCCCCAATGAAGCCTTCCTTATTAGAATACTCACAAGTGAACGGGGGGTTAGGTGGCGCGAAGCACTTAAGTACCTATTGACCCTTAGATGGCATTTTATAGCACATCGCCTTTCTATTCACTTAAATGTTTGTATTCTTCGAATTTTTGCTTATTGGAAGTATTTATCTACTCTTGCTTTATTTTGTTTGATCAATACACGTGTCAAGGACCGGAACGCCCCTCAACACGGTGTATTGCCTTGGCAATACTTATGGAGAATATGTAAATTGGTTGTTCTTATACGTATACGTATTTACTTATAATAATATATGGAAAATATTTTTGTATTTATTAGTTTTTAAGAGAAAATACTATATGTACATAAAAACTGAGAGAATCCAATAATATATATTTTTGGGTGCAATCTCTAAAGAAAAAGATTGTTTTTTGGATTTTTTAATTTGTTTGGTCAATTCTTTAGGAAAAGAATTGTTTTGTTAATTTTTTAGTTTTTATATTTTTATATTTTTTATTTTTTTATTTGTTTTTGATTTATGATACGTAAAAAATAACGTTCACTAGGTGAACGGATCCCAAAAGCCAATGAAAACCGTCAATCGATAGTCTCTCGTAAAGTCAAAGAACCGGCAGCCGCGCCATTTGAAATGTGTATAGTTGAAGTTCGTTTTTCTCAGTTCTTAATAAATTGAAATTCCTAACAAGATCGGGTTTTTAATTGTTTTTGGTTGGTAAAGTTTTTTTGGATATTCTATTGCTAATTCAAACAAGCCTTGCTAAAATGAAAAATACCGTCTACTTATATGTAAAACAAGATGCACATACCAAGTTTATATTCAAATAAAATGCCAAATGTAAATTCTACAAACTATAAGGACTGGAAATGTAAATTCTATGAAATATAAATGCTAAAAATGTAAAGCTAAAAAGTATAAGGACTAAATGTGTAAAAATAGTAAACTATATGGACTGAAAATGAAAATTATCCAAACAATGTAACCAAATTCCAACTAATTGGAAACTGCCTAACTAACTTTGAACAAATCTGAAAATTCAAGGACTAATGAGTTGAAAACCCTAAAAAGTAGAAAGATTAGCTAAGTTTTAAAACTGATTAATACTACAAGGACCAAAATGCAATTTTCACAACTTTTTTAACAAAAACGGGTTCAATGACAAAATAATCTCGTTTGAGCTTATTTCTCAACCAAATTTAATCAAACCAGTTGCAAACGACTTAAAATCAAAAATTAGCTAGACCTATCCAAGGAATTTAGCTAAAAGTGACTAGAACTCTGATAAGCTAAATCCAATAAGCTCAAAATAAGCTACCAGTTAAGCTAGACTTGCACTACTTGATTTTAATGAAAATTCTTGTTAATAAGCTCAAAATAAAGACGGGAAATCAAGTCTCAAGAAAAATGATCAAGTAATAAGCTCTGAATCTGAAAATAAGCCAAAATTGTGCTTATGTTGACTTTCGTTGACCAGAATTTTCAAAAAGCTCAAAATCTCAAAATCTATCCAGGAACACTTTTGGAATGAAAATGTGAAAGAAAATTAGCTAGTTGATGAAGTAGAAAATGAGATATGAGAAATCAGTTTGCATTTTACTACAGGGAATTGAATTTGCTCTTATGCTTATACTTTGGCTTATTACTTACTCAATTCTTGATACTGTACAAATTCCTTATACAAATTCAAAGTTCATATGTTGAGTGAGAAATGAGCACTGGTTTGAAAAGATTTCATCAAATAACAAAGAAATGCCAAGCAAATCAAAATCACAACTTTCTGAAAATATGCTTGTTAAAAACTGACCCAAACCTTTTTAATGACCAATTGCCTTTTTGACTAGAACCTTGACTTAAAAGTGACTGAAAACTAATTGTTATGACTTGTTGACTAGAAATGAACCAAAGTTTTCCAAATACTAATACTTGAAAAGCAAATCAAAGCTAATACCAAACACTACTTTACTGAAATTTTTCAAGCTTTTATGAAGAATTTTTGACCAAATGATTAGACTGAATGAGAAGAGATATCACACTAAGTTTTATAGCTAAAAAGAAATGTATTTGAACTAGAAACAGGCAGTTAAACTCACTAGTACTCAAAATGATTAGTAAAGATAGAATGACTGATAAATGTGGAAAACAGGACAAGAACTAGACCTATAAGCAAGTATAAGCTACTAATAAGCTACACAAACACTGAGATCAGATCAATAACAAGCTAAAACAACTTTTATCATGCAATCAAGGAGAATTAACTAGGAATGAAGCATGCATTCAACAGTTAAGTGGAACTAGTAACTCAGAAAGTGAAACCTTATGCTTAAGCCTCCTTTGGGGAGTAGAGGAGCGCTGAGCTCTCTAATCTAGTGCTAACCACCACCTTAACACTAGAACACATCAATCAGTTACCAATCAACATCTTTCTAACACCAAATCTCCATTAATGAACTGAATTCTTCAAAATCTGCTAGAACTTGGAATTGGATGAACAAAACAGGTACAACAGCTACAATCTTCACAAATAGCTCACTATGATCAAGTGGTGATCATAACAAACTAACAGCATCACAAGGTAACAATGAAGCAGGTATGAACAGTAAAGAAGTAATGAGAATTTGGAGGGAAAAATGGAAATTTTTATTGATTGAATTGAAGAAGTAGTTACAAGGCTGGTAATCTGTTACAACTAACTATAACAGACTCAAGAGTTTGTCAGACTCTTGAGTTGTTAAGCTAAAACTAAAATGAGTTGAGAGAAAACTAAAAGTGTGTGTGATTTCACACTTTTTCTACAATACAAGAAATGAGCTAATCTAGGGTATTTATAGACTACAGATGTGAAGTGGTTGGGGTTGGTGACGTGTTAGATCCAATCAGAAACTTCCACGTGTAACATTCTGCTTAATTGAGTTTTGCAGGTTATGAACACATTTGGGGATTTCTTTGTTGTTGATATTGAGTGTAATTGATTGTAATCATTGAATTCGTCTCTAAAAAACGAGCAAGTTTGATGTTTATACCATCTCCTGAAATTGCCTCTAGCTCAAACTCGATCCTGGTAATATGCGTTGAAGAAGATGACACGTGTCATATTGTCATTGGTTAAGGGCTAGGCACACAGATCATTATCCAAAGTGGATAATCTGATTATTGCATGTTGCATTACTATTGGTGGAAAAGGAAGTTAGTGCGCAACACTGTTAGGATATTGGCCAATTAATGCTGGCGGCTGAGTGGGTAATAAATGAGATGAGGTGGTGATCCTGGTCACTTGTTTCATGCACTCTCATTGGCTGATAGCATTTCACACGGATTAAGCTTATCATAACTTTCCAAAAATGGCAGAAACAGCCCCTTGACTTGGCAGAATGTAATTTTGAGCTATATTCTTCATTCTTTTGGCAATTTAAGTCCTTCCACTTGCAAACTTGATCAAAAGCTCCTTTGACTTGGTTGACTTGAGAGTTGACCAGATTTGACTTTGATCTTAACTTTGTCATATTTACACTTTTGGTCCTTCATCTTTGGCAGATTGTCAAGATAGGTCCTTTGTCTTTAAAGTCTTGTCACTTTTGATCCTTCTTTGTCTTTTTCATCAAATTAAGCTTGATTTTCCTTTGTTTGCTTGAAATTGTATCCTTCTTACCTATTTGAGCACAAACACAAAACATACCACATAATTCCGCTTTATAGCACAAAGTTTAGGTATTTTTATTGTGTTTTAGGGTGATTTGTTGATACATTGATATGAGTTTTTGCTCATATCACTTGATTTGATGTGTTTGTGTAGGTCCTTAGTTTCTTAGGATTTTTAATGTGTTGTTATGATATAAAGAAGGGAGGGAGATGAAGAACTAGAAAGGGAAAGTTAGAGAGAGAAAAGAGAGAATGAGAGAAAGAAAGAATGATTAAGTGAAATGTGAAATGAACAACTAACAACCAACCCCTCCTAACATTCTAGGAGGGGGTATATATAGCCCACCCTACATGTGGGGTTTATGGGTTATATGTTTACATATTAGATCACGAGCCCATACTTCGTATATATCGTTGGAGTGACCAATCCTTCCTAATTACGTAAAAACATATTTCCAACAATCTCCCCTAAGGGAGGTCACTCCAAGTTACAATGTCCTAAATAGTCTATAGCTCGTGATCTATGTTAACAATGATGTGACCGAGACTTTCTTTATAAAAACATATTTCCAACAATCTCCCCCTAAGGGATGTCACACCATTTTACAAAATCTTAAACCTAGCATACTATGCTTGAGTCTTCGATCTTGTTCTTGTGAATATGCTGATGTAATCTTTGACTTTAGTCTTGAGCATGTTTCCTTGCCTTGACCTTGTGCATTCACCACTTGTGAGATTTGCCTCCTCGTGACTTCATGTTCCACATACTTATACTTTTATAAATTCTTGAAAGCTTTAGAGTTTGATACAGCGGAAGACTTGACTTTAAGACTTTCTTGAATTTTTTGAAGTATTAAGTGCATACAGTATAAGCGTGTGTTGACGACTTCTTCTGGATTTTATACCGCAATGCCACGTTCTTGTTACGCTGCATAAGACAGTTAGCAACAAAACATATACACGGATGAAATGGCCTTGAACATTTCATTCTAATTCGGTAGCATTTTACGTCCGGTCGGTGAAGACCGTGGACGATATTAAATATTGTACTTGTGGCAGGTAGTTTGAATTAAGAACCTCCTTTACAAGATTTCACGGGTAAACCCGTTCTCTTTATTCGACTGTCCAAACCAGACTGCGAACAAAAAGATTGAATCATTTAGATAATATTATCCGCATGATTTGAAGCTGTCAGATCAGATTCCTGGAACAAGTTTGATTCATTAAATAATCGCACCATCGTTGCTTTCCAGTTGTCACGAACTTGATTCATATAGAATCTTACAAGTTACCTATCAAGTGCTGTTTGAGGTTAACACTAGTAGGATTTCCACTCATCACTATGAGCACTATAGAGTGTCACTCTGAGTGTTCTTACAATATCACTGAGATATTGCGTAGAGGCCTGGAACGTGTTTAAGTTCAGTTAAGAATTAAACCATTTTTGCTTTCCAGTTATCACAAGTTTGATTCATAAAGAATCGCTCAAGTCACCTACCATGAGCTTTTTGATATTCGCTCAAGAAGGATTTCCATCTTTATTGTAAATACTTTCGTATTACTTAGATGTTCAGGTTAGATCATGAAGATTTTACGTAGGACTCTTAAGATCTTTCTTACTTTTCACAGTGTGTAAAGAGGCAAGGAAATATGGAAGTGTGTCCTAATGAGATATTTGATAATATCAAATGGCTCTAGACTCGATCGTGCATTTTGGATTTTTAGTGATCAGAGGCTGGAGAGGGTTGCCACCATTCTAATATCAATATATTCGGAGTGAATAAATCGATAGATAATGCGTTGTCTCCGTGTAATTAAAACAAATAACTTTTGAGAGATATATGAGTTAGCTGGGATGGGTTATGCATTGCATCACTGGGTCCATGATGTCTATCTTCAATATCGAGCATCATTAAAATGGTCTCAATAGCATATGTGTTGACCCGGTTTCTGCCTAAGGTTGTAAGGAGGGCTTCTTTCTTTAGACCCTTTATCTTTACAATTCTTTTTCATTCTTCAACCCCTTCAATGCTTACCAATACGTCATAACTAGCATCTTGTTGTGATTGTTCCAGTGCTAACTTAAGTACTTGGTCGGCATTCAGCTACATTCACAATCTGTATCCATCTATCCTAAGGACTACTATTTCTAGCTATGGAATGTCCTTGGGAAGATTCCTCCGGTTTTGAAGAATCATTGGACTTAACCTATTCTACCATCCTTATGTCACCACAATCTTCATCGTCGTGAAATAAATGAGTTTAGGGTACATGAAATCCATTTTAGATGTGCAAATCCATTTTGCTCCCATTTAACATATGCCATGATATCCGAAAACATTTCACACATGTCGGGATGAGCTATCGCGTTAAGTCAAACCATTTGTGATTAATCATTTCCCACATTAAATCACATTTTCTCCCTCATATTAAAAATATTAACCCAATCAATGTTTTTAATATCAATTGATTTAATAGCATTTTAAGAAAATTTGGGAAGAAGAATGCTGATAGGTGTGTAAACACCCATCTTTTCTACCACTTAATTACAATAATAACCGAGCCAAAACGTGTATTTTATGTCTTTTATGTCGGAATTATGCGTGGTTTGTGTTTTTGTTGTGATTTAGGATGAAAAGGTGAAAAGTGGAGAAAACACGGATATTCACGGGCATTTACGGACTTTTATTGAAGAAAAGGGTGAAAGACGAAATCAAGAAGTCAAAAGTGCAAAAAGAACGGAAGTCCATGACCAATGCTGAAGATTTATCGAAGAAAAAGTCAAAAGACGGAAGTTTATCAAAAGCCGAAGAATTCAAGTCTATTTTATTGAAGAAATTAAAGACGAGTTCAAAATAAATCCCGAAGCCAAAAGTCCCTTAAGTCCAAGTTTAAAGAAGATTAGAAGAAAAGGACTAATGGTGTAATTAATGAAGAATTAAGAAGAAATGGGCTTAATCTTGCAATTAACAAGAAATGAAGGAGGGGAGGAAGCTTCCTAATCCTCCCCTATAAATAGACCATTAGTGTGTTCATTTGTTTTTGTTGGCTAAGTGTGACAATTAGCTCTTCCACCATTTAAATACATTGTCATTTACTTTTCTTATCAAATTTAAATACCTTGTCTTGCACCTTAAATTCATTTAATTTCAAGTAAGTTTTCATTTAATTATTGTCAATCTTTACTTTATCTTGTCAATCTCTTATCTACCTTTCTTAATCTTTGATTTATGTGTTATTGTTTATGTTCATGTTCATGCTTTTATTTTGATCCAAGTGATTGTTGACTATTGTGGTTAAAGTTGTTAAATTTCTTGTTTTTAATTGTTTGTTGAAGTTACTGTTGATTCGTTACTGTTTAGTTTAAATCGTTTGTGTTTATTTTGGTTAAATTTGTTATTAGATCTGTGGTTTCTGTGATTCCCTTGTTCTTCGGGGTGTTTGTTGTGTTTCTGATCTTTCCAGGAAAACTTCCGAACCAAGAAGGAGGGAAGGCTTCATTCGGAACTTCCAAAGTTCCGAGTCAAGGTTTCATCCGGAAGATTTGGGGATCGTCAAAAGTTCCGAGCCAAGCTTGTTCATCCGGAACATTCAAAGTTCCGGACGAAGGAAAACTTCCGACTCAAGAACCATTCATTCGGAACTTCCAAAGTTCCGAACCAGAAAAGCTTCATTCGGAACTCAAAAGTTCCGGATCAAGCACTGTTCATTCGGAACTCCAAAAGTTCCGGATCAGTGGGTATTCATTCGGAAGTTCCCAAAGTTCCGAACCAAGGGCTGTTCATTCGGAACTTAAAAGTTCCGAATAAACTTCCGAATCAAGGGGCTAGTTCCGGATCAAGAGGTGTTCATTCGGAAGTCTGAAACTTCCGAATCAAGGAGGTTCATTCGGAATCTTCCGAATCAAGGGTTGATAAGAAGTTCCGGATCAAGGCAGATTTTACAAGTTCCGAATCCGTAAAGTTCCGAACGAAGGATTGTTTTGGATAAGTGACATATTCAGATCAATTTGTTCCGGATCAAGGATTTTGGTTATATTCCAAGCGAAGAAGAATCATTTCAACCGAAGGTGACATTCCGGACGAGTGATTGTTCCAAACGAAGGTTTATTCCGAATGAGCTGTATTCAGGTTCTTATTAGTTTTTGTCTTTGATTTTTATTTTCAAGCTTTATTTTTCCTGCCTTTTATTTAATTGCACTTTTTGATTATTTGCCTTAGCTTAAATTTAGTTTTTCCTTAGTTTAAGTTTTAGTAGCGTTTTAAGTTTGCCTTAGATAGATTTAAGTTTACGTCATTTACTTTAGTGCCCTTTAATTTCAGTCACGCTTTTAAATACTTGCACTTTATTTTAATTAGACTTAGATTTATTTTAAGTGCCCATTTACTTTGAAGTCTTTGCACATTTAATTAAAAACAACCAAAAATATTCTTTTTCACCAAAAACAATAGAGTCACATAGAGAGCCTAGATCAATTCGTTAAGATACCGAGAACACGAACTTGAACTTTAATAATTTTTATACGGGCAAAAGCCGTGTATCAAATGGCGCCGCTGCCGGCTCTTTTCGTTAAGATTGACAGTTTTCTGTGAGAGACACGTTGCTTTTTGGGATCCGTTCACTTGTGAGCGTTATTTTTCTTGCATAAAAAATTCAAAAAATCATAAAAATAAAAAATTGATAAAAATCCATAAAAAATTAAAAATTTAAAAAAATCCAAAAAGATTTTAGCTTTATTGTGTATATATATTGTCTTTGTGTTTGGTTTCTTTTTCTTTTGCATTTTCAGGTGTATGCGTACTAGATCTTCTAATTATCAAGAGCCCGAGCCTCAAGAAGATTTAGATATGTCAGGTGTAAACAACAACATTCCACCGCACCTCAATAATAATAATAACAACAATGCTCTTCCACAGCCCGATCTTCGGACCATGGAGGAACTTTGTCAACCAACAATGTTTGGACGAGGAGGACCGATTGCGCCGATGCAAATCAACGCTCCTGAGTTTTCGTTGAAGCACCACATGATTCAGCAAGTGCAAACAAACCCATTTAGAGGATTGCCTGATGATGATGCCAACAAACACCTCGACAAGTTCATTACAATCACCCAAAGCATGAAGTTGCCTGGGGCCACAATGGATGTACTTCGCCTACAACTCTTCCCACATAATTTATCGCATCATGCCGAGAAATGGTTTGATCGTCTCCCGAAGAATTCTATTCACACTTGGGATGACATGACTCAACGCTTTCTATCGCGCTACTTTCCACCATCCATGGTCACAAGCCTTCGCAATCAGATCAGCGGTTTCATGCAAGACCCTGATGAATCTCTTTTTGACGCTTGGGAGCGATATAATGTCTTGATCGACCGTTGTCCAAACCACAACATGCTTCCCGTCACATTGATTGATACTTTCTACAACGGTTTGACTTTTCGAGATCGTGATACGATCAATGCAGCCGCCGGTGGCACATTCATGAAAAGGAGACCCGAGGAGTGTAGAGAGTTAATTGAGAACATGACTACTCACCACAAAAACTGGGATTCCTCTGCTTCTTCTAGGAACAACCCGAGAGTCAATGTTTCCTCCACCTCAGCAAACCCTGAGATGACCGAACTCACCCGCATGATGGCTGAAATGAGCAAAAGTCTTACGCTTCTCGCTTCAAACCAACAACAACAAGAAGTTAAAGCGGTTGCTAATCCTTGTGAAACATGTGGCGGTCCTCACTCATACACCGATTGTCCTTCTACACAAGGAAATCCGGAAAATGTGTATGCAGCTTATGGTAATTATTCACCGGAAAATTACCAAGCTAGACAACAAGGGGATAGAAATCTGCTGAGCTACCGTTCCAACAACTACCTTTCCCTCGGTTTTTCTCCTCAAAACCAAAACCCCGCCAACAACTACAATAGAAGCAACCAAATCCCACCTCGTGCTTCTAACCCTTATCAACCACCCACCCAACAACACCCACCCATTAATCCCGATGTTGATGCCATCATGAGAACTCAAGGTGAGCAAATCAAGAATCTAAAGAGCCAAATAATCAATTTGAAAGGAGATATCTTGAAGCAAGGAAATGACATTAGAACCGAGGTTCGTGATAATATTCAATCCTCCTTCATCACTCAAACAACTGAATTAAAGACTCTATTGGCTAGTTTCTTGCCCGAAGCTCAACCTTCTTCTTCTTCGGGTTCTCAACCTTCAAACACCGTCACTAATCTGCGAGCTAATGTGAGTGCTATTACTACTCGTAGTGGAGTCACCATCGTAGGACCACCAATCCCACCCCCATCATCGACACCTCCTCCACCACCATGTCTCCCTACTCCTCCTACACCTAGTATTAGTGCACCATTACCGTCTCCGCCTCGTCATGACGATGTATCTCGGAAGGACCCTTCAACATCTCAACCTTTACCAACTACACCTTTACCTTCCGCCTATAAACCCAGAATCCCATACCCTTCTCGCATAGGCAAGACCAATGATCTAACAAAGGAGGACTCTCAAATAACAAAATATATCAATATGATTTCTCAAATGGGCTTCAGCATTAGTTTTCTTGAAGCACTTGTCCACATGCCCAAATTTGTTAAAGCATTTAAGGAATTGCTTAACAAGAAGGAGAAGCTGATTGAACTCGCCAACACACGCTTAAATGAAAACTGCTCTGCAGTTATTCTTAAAGAACTTCCAGAAAAACTAGGGGATCCCGGTCGTTTTGTGTTGCCTTGCGTGTTCAACAAAACTGAAGAATTTACTGCCCTTGCTGATCTCGGGGCTAGTATTAATCTGATGCCTTTGAGTGTTTGGAAAACACTATCATTACCTGATCTCATTCCAACAAAGATGACTCTCGAACTTGCTAATCGCACTCTCGCTTACCCCGTTGGTATAGCCGAAGACGTGTTCATTCAAGTTGGCGCATTTACTTTCCCGGTCGATTTTGTCGTAGTTGATTATGAAATGGACCCTCGTATTCCTTTAATACTTGGTCGGCCATTTTTGAGATCCGGACGTGCTTTAGTAGATGTGGCCGAAGGTGAGTTAATCTTAAGAGTCGGGAATGCCTCACAAAATTTCAAAATGGGGACGCCTACAGACAAATCCTTTGGAGGCCGAGAATCAGTGAATATGATTAACGTGCTCGATGACTTTACCGTCTACGACAATCCTCTTTTCGATTCTTCCATTGATAATCCACTCTTTGAAGATAATGTGGATGATTCTCACTCTACTTTGGAAGCTCCTCCCATTTATGATTCTCCACCAGTCTTTGATGCTTACGATGATGATGATTCTAGCTCAGATTCGGATGATTTTGATGATTGTACTTCTGAGTATCCCGAGCTGCCTACTTTCGATGATTTTGATGAGGCCGATACTCTTTCGAGCGATTCTTCTCACGATGAAGATCCTCCGCCATCACTCGATCCTACTTTGGACGATTACTCATTTGAGGAAGATTTCTCTGAATTTCTCAACACTTACTTTCCTCATGAGAGTGATGCACCTCCTTTGGACTTTGAAGATTATCGTCTTGATCCTACTTTGGATTTGAAGAAAATTTTGTCAAAGGAGAAGAAACCGGTCGACACTGAAATCCGTTGCACATATGATTTGACACCTCTTTGTCCCCCTTCTGAGGACGAGGTTGTGCTTCTTTGCGGATCTTCTTCACACTCTGCTGCGCCTGAGTGCTATTTTCCCCTAAAGGAAAAGGTGTTCGACCCCGGTATTGAAATTCTGCAGCCATCTCAGTATCCACCTGATGAAATAAAAGGAAATATCTTTGGAACTTATGAAAATCTGCTTGCACCACTTCAACCTTGCTTCCACCGTGCTCCATCGCTGCTTAAGGGAACCTTGCCTACTCTGCTTTGGCTTGCCTTGTTCACCTTAAGCCTATGCTACTTGCTCGATGAAAACTATGTCTTTGATCCTGGTGGATATGTTTCATGCTTCTTCCGTTGATGATCAAGGTCGAGTCAGGCTAATGACTCGGTTAACAAAAATCAAGCGCTTCTTGGGAGGCAACCCATGCATCTATCTTTTCGCTTTCTTTATCATAAGTGTAGGGGGGACCCTTTGGTTTTCTATTTCCTCTCCTCACTTCTTAATCAGGGATTCGAGCTTCAATGATCTACTCTTGATGATTCTTGATGACCCGTGATTCCGTGTTCCATTATCCCGGTTCTATCCTAAACTCTTTTCGATTCACTATTTTATATTTTCTCAATATTAAAATAGGAATCTCTTTAGTTGTCCTTTCCTTAGCGAGATTTAAACAACGTGCACAATGTCCTAAGTGTAGGGGAGTTTACTCCCACATGCTTAAACATTGAGGACAATGTTTATCTTAAGTGTAGGGGGGACTTCTATCGAAGTTAAGTGGTCTTTTCCTTGTATTTGTCCTCATTTTAACCGGAAAATCAATTTTTCGACATTTTTCAAAAATGTTTGATCTATTTTGGCCTATTAGTTTTTCCTTTGTATAGTTATTTCCTTTCCTTATTAGAATAAATGCTTAAATAAGTGGTTTTAATTTTCAAACGTTGTGAATCTTTTGACTCAACCCGAGTTTACTCTAGCTAGTATCCTTAACGTGTTTAAGTCAAGTTTTGCTAGGGTTTTATATAGGGAGCTATAAAACGCGAAAGTCTTAACTCTCACGGGTTAAGAACAAGAACTTTTCGCAAGTTCCTATAATTGATCCTAGAGAGTCGTTTATCAAGGGAACTTTAAAATGCGATTTCTAAACTTGAAAAAGTCTAAGAATTTGCAAGATCCTATAGGCGACTCGAAAACCCAAAACTTTGATCTAATGGGCTAAGTATCCACGAGTCTCATTACTTGAGATTTTAAACTGTGGAGAACGAGAGATGATAGAGCCAATTATAAGTTCGGTACTCTTTCGTGAATTTATGTGAGTTAATTATAAGCCTATTCTCCCATCGCTTGCTAAATAATTTATCTGCTAATAAATAAGGTTGTACGATTTGAAAGGTTACTTAGCCTCTAGCCCCAGATCGTTTAAAAGTTGCTCGGTATGGATTAGAGTTCATAGCCAAGGCATAACTTATTGAAGCGGGACGCGAAGATTGGCGAGTCCGAAAAGGCCCTAACAAGGCATGAGGGCTATGTTTTGTTGCTAAAGATCCAAAGTGATGTGAAGAATCATTTATCGAAAATCAATATGAAGGATCGAGACACACGACGTAAAGCAAAACTCCCCAAAAGTCATGGAGAAGTGTATCCGAAAAGACCCTAACAAGGTATGAGGATAAATAGATCCAAGTCATAAAAGGAGGCGGATCGTTGTATATCAAAGTCCAAAATAAAGATTGGAGAAAAATGAAGAAGTCGTGGTCCAAGTATGAATCTCTCAAAACTTCAAGTGAAGAAATTCCTATATGAAGAGAAGACCATTATTTCATGAACGTCTCTCAAGATTTGAAGTATGAAGTCGCTGCCAAATATCGGTCCGAGAAAGGTCTCAAATCGCGAAGCGAGTTATGCCAAGATATGAACTTTATGAGGTCCCGAGAAGCAGTTTTAAAAGATTTGGTCCTTTAGCTAACTATTGATTAAATCGTTCATTTTATTTTCAGACTAAATAACTATTGAAATAAGTCAAACAATGCATCCTCGTGATCATTCAAGACAACAATAAAATATAAGAGATACCCCTAGGAATAAGGGAGTCTAAGTGAATAATTGGCCCACATGAGTTCGTGATAGTTTACTAACTTATAATAACAATGATCTCGTTTTTAAGCTTGGTTTGGAGAAAGTGAAAACTTGAGGATGATGATTATTCATGATAATTTCCAAAACCCAAGGTATGCTTTTGATTTCTTTATTTTGTATGTCTTTAATTTTCTATCTCTTTAATAAAGGCCAACGTGGATTAATTATGATGAAAAGTGTAATCTAGCTTTGTAACTAATGCATTGCATGAGGACATTGCAATGGTCAAGTGTATGGGATTTGATAGGTGTGTAAACACCCATCTTTTCTACCACTTAATTACAATAATAACCGAGCCAAAACGTGTATTTTATGTCTTTTATGTCGGATTATGCGTGGTTTGTGTTTTTGTTGTGATTTAGGATGAAAAGGTGAAAAGTGGAGAAAACACGGACATTCACGGGCATTTACGGACTTTTATTGAAGAAAAGGGTGAAAGACGAAATCAAGAAGTCAAAAGTGCAAAAAGAACGGAAGTCCACGACCAGTTCTAAAGATTTATCGAAGAAAAAGTCAAAAGACGGAAGTTTATCAAAAGTCGAAGAATTCAAGTCTATTTTATTGAAGAAATTAAAGACGAGTTCAAAATAAATCTCGAAGCCAAAAGTCCCTTAAGTCCAAGTTTAAAGAAGATTAGAAGAAAAGGACTAATGGTGTAATTAATGAAGAATTAAGAAGAGAGGGGCTTAATCTTGCAATTAACAAGAAATGAAGGAGGGGAGGAAGCTTCCTAATCCTCCCCTATAAATAGACCATTAGTGTGTTCATTTGTTTTTGTTGACTAAGTGTGACAATTAGTTCTTCCACCATTTAAATACCTTGTCATTTACTTTTCTTGTCAAATTTAAATACCTTGTCTTGCACCTTAAATTCATTTAATTTCAAGTAAGTTTTCATTTAATTATTGTCAATCTTTACTTTATCTTGTCAATCTCTTATCTACCTTTCTTAATCTTTGATTTATGTGTTATTGTTTATGTTCATGTTCATGCTTTTATTTTGATCCAAGTGATTGTTGACTATTGTGGTTAAAGTTGTTAAATTTCTTGTTTTTAATTGTTTGTTGAAGTTACTGTTGATTCGTTACTGTTTAGTTTAAATCGTTTGTGTTTATTTTGGTTAAATTTGTTATTAGATCTGTGGTTTCTGTGATTCCCTTGTTCTTCGGGGTGTTTGTTGTGTTTCTGATCTTTCCAGGAAAACTTCCGAACCAAGAAGGAGGGAAGGCTTCATTCGGAACTTCCAAAGTTCCAAGTCAAGGTTTCATCCGGAAGATTTGGGGATCGTCAAAAGTTCCGAGCCAAGCTTGTTCATCCGGAACATTCAAAGTTCCGGACGAAGGAAAACTTCCGACTCAAGAACCATTCATTCGGAACTTCCAAAGTTCCGAACCAGAAAAGCTTCATTCGGAACTCAAAAGTTCCGGATCAAGCACTGTTCATTAGGAACTCCAAAAGTTCCGGATCAGTGGGTATTCATTCGGAAGTTCCCAAAGTTCCGAACCAAGGGTTGTTCATTCGGAACTTAAAAGTTCCGAATAAACTTCCGAATCAAGGGGCTAGTTCCGGATCAAGAGGTGTTCATTCGGAAGTCTGAAACTTCCGAATCAAGGAGGTTCATTCGAAATCTTCCGAATCAAGGGTTGATAAGAAGTTCCGGATCAAGGCAGATTTTACAAGTTCCGAATCAGTAAAGTTCCGAACGAAGGACTGTTTTGGATAAGTGACATATTCAGATCAATTTGTTCCGGATCAAGGATTTTGGTTATATTCCAAGCGAAGAAGAATCATTTCAACCGAAGGTGACATTCCGGACGAGTGATTGTTCCAAACGAAGGTTTATTCCGAATGAGCTGTATTCAGGTTCTTATTAGTTTTTGTCTTTGATTTTTATTTTCAAGCTTTATTTTTCCTGCCTTTTATTTAATTGCACTTTTTGATTATTTGCCTTAGCTTAAATTTAGTTTTTCCTTAGTTTAAGTTTTAGTAGCGTTTTAAGTTTGCCTTAGATAGATTTAAGTTTACGTCATTTACTTTAGTGCCCTTTAATTTCAGTCACGCTTTTAAATACTTGCACTTTATTTTAATTAGACTTAGATTTATTTTAAGTGCCCATTTACTTTGAAGTCTTTGCACATTTAATTAAAAACAACCAAAAATATTCTTTTTCACCAAAAACAATAGAGTCACATAGAGAGCCTAGATCAATTCGTTAAGATACCGAGAACACGAACTTGAACTTTAATAACTTGTATACGGGCAAAAGCCGTGTATCAAATGCAAATCCTGTTATCTTCATGATTTTCACAAGCTCCCCCTCAAATTAATGAGGGTGTACTTGAAACGTAAATTAAATACCTTTTAAACATAATTGTAAGGTATTTATCACGTGCAAAGATCATATAGGATAATGTATTCACAAGATTAGCAATTTACGAGGTTGGACCTGAATGATGGAGAACATCATATGATAGAATCACATGGTTCTTGTTCACGAATGTTGGTCGGCTCGTCACGTCTGAAGTTATCACTTGACACCATGTGTACGATTGATATCGTTATCTTGACACCAATTAGTGACCTTGGCACTTTTGGGATCAAAGATTCTGAATGCTGGACAATTGCTCCCCCTCAATTGTTGACCCGTGTTCTATCGAAAGAGCTGTAGTCGCCGTTTGAGTAGTCGCATCGCTGAGTATGTAGATATCAATTGTAAATTGCTACGGTTGGTGGAGATGATAACTTCACAAAAACAAGATTTCTCTTGTTTTAACAAATTAATGCACTGATGTGTACATACATTTGTGTTAGATTATGTTATAACATAAACACAATCCCTTACATGGTTATAAACTAAACCATGCCCGAGAAAATTAATTCCCGTTGTTGAGTCAAAGCTTTCCGGTGAAATGCTTGACTTGAATATGAAAAGCGGGTTACTATCTGAAATAACAGCAAACCATTTTGAGCATGTTTTAAATCATTTAAACTTTTGTTCGAACTTTATTTACAACCCCGTGTCATTATTGAATGACATTTCTAGGATCGTAAATATTATCGATTCCAGAAGACATGCTCTTTTATCAAAACATTTTGAACACACAATTTTGAAAGATTTAGAAAAACCTTTTGAAAAATTCTCGAAAAATTGTGTTCAATGTTTTGAAAACAAATTACTTGAGCTTAAGATTTTAAATATCTTACAAAACGAGCTCAAGTCCGAGAAGTTGTAAACTTCCCGTTGTTAAGGATAAGTTACCATCGGCGATAAACTTTCCTTTTAACCGAAGAACGAGTTCTAAGCTGACATTTACTTAGAAATTGTTTTCATGAGCTTGAAAAACTTTTGAATGTTTTAACGTAAAGTTCATGACCGAGAAAGATGAATTTCCCGTTATGAGGAAAAGTTCTCTTATTTAAAAGATACACTTTCCTTTCTGAGCTTAAAACTTGGAATGTTTTAATACAAGCTCATGACCGAGAAAAATTAATTTCCCGTTGCGAGGATAAGTTATCTTTTAAGGTAAGCTTTCCTAAAATTGAAATCCGAGTTAGTCTGAAATATAACTGCAAGTCATTGTGCATGAGCTTAAAAAACTTTGAATGTTTTTAATATTAGCTCATGCCCGAGAAAATTTAATTTCTCGTTTGTGAGGATAAGTTTATCATCGGCGATAAACTTTCCTTTATTTGAAGAGCGGGTCGCAGACTGTAATTTGACTATGATCCATTGTGCATGAGCTTAAAAACTTTGAATGTTTTTAATATAATCTCATGCCCGAGAAAAATTAATTTCTCGTTGTGAGGATAAGTTTATCATCGGCGATAAACTTTCCTTTATTTGAAGATCAGGTCATCGTCTGATATATAACGATGAGCCATTGTGCATGAGCTTAAAAACTTCGAATGTTTTTAATATAAGCTCATGCCCGAGAAAAACTAATTTCTCGTTGTGAGAATAAGTTTATCATCGGCGATAAACTTTCCTTTATTTGAAGATCGGGTCATCGTTTGATATATAACGATGAGCCATATACACGAACTTAAAACTTTTGAATAGTTTTTGTGTAAGCTCGTTTCCGAGAAAACTTAATTTCTCGTAATGAGGGTAAGTTATCGTTAACGAGATAAACTTCCCTTTCTTTGAAATCCGGGTCATCTTCTGTCATTTAACGAGGAGCCATATACAACTTAACTGCGAGTCCCCTGAGACACTTGTTTCTTAGATATCAGCTTCTTCAGCAACCAAACTCTGAGAGTGTCCTTAGTAGTACGGTATACAAAGATTGGACCACTGTGTTTTTGTTTAACGTTAACTTTGGTACCTACATTCTCATTAGAAAGTTGTATGTTTTGAAAAGGGTTAGCGATATCTATTTTAGAACCATGCGGGGGTTCACAATCAACCTTGTTAGTGCAAGAGGGAAACAACCTTCCTGTAGGAACCCATTGAAGATTACCTGAATTGATAATCCTACCCGTGGGTTGCCACCTAAGATTGGATCTAGGCGACATGGTTTTCTTATGCACAGCGGAAGACTTAGCGGTAGAAAACCTATTTCTTTTAGGAATCCCTCTTTTAGCACTTGAGTTCAGCTCCTTCAAGACTTTAGTAACACAAGCCGCATGATTTGTCGTGAAGACACTTTTCATGCATACGGAACAAACACCGCGTTTGAGGTCCGATTGAGATCTAGAAATCCTAGGTCTGGCTTGTGTCATTTTCTTAGATGCATCTACATAGTGATTATTAGGCATGCTATTCGACCTATGTTGTGGCATATTCTTAGAACTATACCTAGAATCACTAGTAGCAGTCTTGTTTGTAGGTTTTGCATATGCTGGTTTTATCACATTAGGCCTAGATAGTGGAGTGACTGGTCTAGAACTATGAACCATATCAACTTGGGAGGCAAACCACGGTCTCGAGGATTTTGGTCGCTCGGATCTAAATGCAGTCGGTTGTCGAACGGACTGATTTTTAGGCGGTTTCCCCAAGATTGATGGTTTTTCAAGCTTAGTGTCCACACTAGTGCCCTTAATTTTCCTTAGCTTGTTTTTCAGAGCAGCTATAGCAAAAACCTTTTTCTGAACCTGAGCCTTTAATTCAGCATTTTCAGTAGTTAGCAAGGTCGTTGACTCTAGAGTTTTAGACCTCATCACTATGATAGTATTATTTAACTCATTCAACGCTGTTTTAAGGTCTCGTTTTCCTTTTGTAAGATGTCTTGGGATGCTAATTTAGATTCTAGCAAAGTAATTTGTTTCACAAAATTATCTTTTTCGGCTTTAGAATCTTGAATTTTTTTATTTAATTTTCGTTTATGAACAACGTTTGAATTTTCAAGTTTTTCAAAATACTTTTCAAATTTATCCGTTTTCTTCGAAAATTCAATTTTGGCATCCTCAAAATCTTGAGATTGTTGAGCTATTATAGTTTCAAGCTCTTTAATCCTAGAAGCAGAATCGGTTAACGAAGCAGTCATAAAGCATTTATCATGACGTAGTATAGCATTCTGAACAACCTCTCCCCCATTATGACTCACATCGGATGAATCTGAAGTGGTGAAACTATCACCCTTTTTGTTGGGTCCTAATGATCGTGTATTATGAACATAATTAACCAATTAACTATTAATAACATAACTTGTACTTTTCAACATATAGACTTTTATTAGAATTAAATAAAGAATCTATAACCCACTTTGTTTGCGGAAACAAAGTGGTTGAATGACAAGGGTTCTCTCTTGATGAACAAGAGAGGAAGAATTCCTAACACTACACTTTGTGTTTTATGTGAAATGGAAAACTCATCTATCTCTACTTACTACCTATCTATATATAGGAAAAGAAAAACAAAGCTTCCAAAGGAAGCTTTCACTAAAGTGAAGCCCATGTGCTCCCCATGCTTTCTTTCCCATCATAGTACAAAAGTAAATATTACTTTTGACTTTCTTATTGGCTAACTAGTAACCACTCTTGTCTCCCTTTGCTTTTAGGAAGTTCCCGCCAATATCTTTAGGTAGTATTTGAGAGATAGATGAACATCGTTCAACTTGGTTTGTCACTCCAAGTTGAACTGAAAGGCAACTTCATTCAGGCCTGTCTTTCAGATTGCTGATCCGCATCAACTACTAAAGGTGAAGACTTTGTCTTCAAAGGACTCTGGAAGTGCTGTGCTGAACTGTCTTCAGCTTGGACTGGTGTTGGACCTGGTGCTGAAGTGTCTTTAGCAATTCTTCAAGTCTTCAGCAACTATTTTATATTCAAATACTTGTGAGGAACAATTGGGTCAAATCTTGACCCAAAAATCTCTCTTTATTTGGATATAAAAATAGCCCGAGTTGTCGTCTTCTTTGTTCAAGTCTTCTTTGTCCGCTGGCCATCTTTGGTCACTGAAGCTTGAAATCTTGAAGATGACAAAATGAGTGTTTTTCACTCAGTACATACACTTAGTCTATTTGTTGTTCAAATCCTAGTCCAACAATCTCCCTCTATTTGGACATAAGAATAGCCTAAGTGAAAATCATCAGATGTGAGTGAGCAAATACAACTTCTTCTCACATGCTGATGTTACAAAGAGTAAAAATGATAAACAAATTAGTACATACTCTTTCAAGAAAAGTAAACTCTTAAACCTGAAACAATAACATCAGTGACCCATTTTTTTGAAATCACATTCTGGTACCAAGTTTAGAGTTTCCATAAGTACAGCAACTTGGGTTACTAAAGGTTTGATGGTTCAGTGGTTCAACATTTAGGTACCTGGAAGTTTTCAATCGATGTTGTTTCAGAGGATAGCAGTTGTGATCAATCACTAAATATACACTAAACAACCTACTTTGAGCAATTCCACAACCTGATCAAACATAACCATTTTTCAAACCATTTTCGCCTTTTTCATCAAGGCTGATCAAAGACTAACCTTCATCAACCAGCTTCATTATTTTGACAAAAACTATACCATACGCCGCATCCAATACATCACTTCCTCGACACACCAATACCATTAGAATTTAACAAACACACCCGCTCCATCTTCTGGTTTTTTTAAGGTTTGGAAAGTGTTTAGTTGTAAAGATTGGTTTTGGTTTATGGTTTGTTCTTGTAATATTTGTTTGAATGAAACAAGGTTTTGTTACTCCTGATGCTTTCTATAAATATTAGTGTATTTCTCTCCCTCGAAAATTGCATATCTTCGGCAATTTTTGAATGTTTACACTAATAACTGAGTAATAAAATGATAGCATCAGGAGTTAACGAAGTTCTTACCTGCTGAATGTTCAGTCAGGACATGCTGAAGGTTCGTCCAGAACGCTGGAGGTTCACCTTCAGTTTCAAACTTCCATTTGAGCTTCAGATCTTGCTGAAGGTTCAGTCATTGCTGGTGGTTCAGGATCAGTGCTGAAGGGGGGTCCCTATTTATTTGCTGGAGGTCCAATTTGATAAGGATTCGTCCAGTCTGCTGGTGGGGTCAGAATCTGCTGACGGGTTCAGGACCTGAAGGTTCAGACTGACGTGATGGGGGTTCAGTAAATGTTGAAGGTTCAAATTACTGAAAGTGGTTCAAAATCTGAAGGGGGTTCAGAACTGTTCGAACTGCTAAAGTGTTTAGATCTGGAGGTTCAGATTTGCTGAAAGGTTTAATTAGCTGACGGTTCAATTAGCTGAAGGTTCAACTTCACATCAGGTTTATCAGCAGGAATGAAGGACCAGTATTTGCTATTGGGCTCCACTATTTGTAAACAAATACACATCTTTTGTACCAATTTAGTATATTGAACATAATTACTCGTCAGTTACTAAGTAATGAACCTACACATTTTTTTAGCTTTTCTTTAAAGCTTCACATACCCCTATTTTTTAAACCAAAACAACCTTTGACTGATTATTTTAATCAGCATTATACTGAAGTGAGTAAAAAAAATTTTAAAAAATTGACAGCCCATACCACTTCAGGATCTCATACCCACTATACATCAGTTTCACAAAAACAGAATATCACTTTTCATCAATTTCATAACAACCAACACATTCTACCACATCGTTCACCTTTTCCTTTTTCAGCTGTAATCATATCAACCATTCCATTTTTTATTCACTGATTTTCATTAATCAGTTGAAAAACCAAATTTATCATCTCTTTCTTTTAAGCCAATATAAACACTCCTCAATATCTCTTAACCCAGTTAATCACACCCACCTAGAACATCTATATAATACCCAACCATCTCGTCAACTACCCACAATCTTGATAATCGACATCCATACACCTTCTATTATAAGAATCGAACTTTAAATTACCAAATCCATTCACGTGGCCACAAGGAACAGATCCATAACTATTTTATTGATTCGATTTATTCTTTAAACGTAAGAGTTCGTGAATCGAAGATGATGGTTTTTGATATTTGAGATGTAATGATGATGATTTTTGGATATTTGGTAGGTAGATTCGGATCTGGTTTTGATTTTTTTTTGTGAATCGATGGGTTTAATCTTTTGGAGATGATGGATTTGTGTTTTTTTTGTATTCAGTGATGATGATTTTGTTTTTGTTTGTTTTTTAGTGGTGATGGGACAGTGTTTTTTTTTGTTTGGGGTATGGATGTATCTGTTTTTTTATTGGTGGGGTTTTGGGTTTTGGTCTTGGATAAGATATCCAGGACAGGTTTGTTCAACATTTATGGTTTTTCTCTCCCTCAAAATTACATACGCTTCATAAGCAGTAGCAGTTTTGAATAAAAACCATAAATTTTAACCATGCTCAAATGCTATTAGCAGTTAATATAGAACAAATCTGGATCATAAGAATAATCCACCCGCTCTGATACCACTTGTTGGGTCCTAATGATCGTGTATTATGAACACAATTGACCAATTAACTACTAATAACATAACTTGTACTTTTCAACATATCGACGTTTATTAGAATCAAATAAAGAATCTATAACCTACTTTGTTTGCGGAAAAAAAGTGGTTGAATGAAAATGGTTCTCTCTTGATGAACAAGAGAGGACGAATTCCTAACACTACACTTTATGTTTTATGTGAAATGGAAAACTTATCTATCTCTACTTACTACCTATCTATATATAGGAAAAGAAAAACAAAGCTTCCAAAGGAAGATTTCACTAAAGTGAAGCCCATGTGCTCCCCATGCTTTCTTTCCCATCATAGTACAAAAGTAAATATTACTTTTGACTTTCTTATTGGCTGTACAAGTAACCACTCTTGTACTCTTGTCTCCTTTTGCTTTTAGGAAGTTCCCGCCAATATCTTTAGGTAGTATTTTGAGAGATAGATGAACATCGTTCAGCTTGGTTTGTCACTCCAAGCTGAACTAAAAGGCAACTTCATTCAGGCATGTCCTTCAGATTGATGATCCGCATCAACTACTGAAGGTGAAGACTTTGTCTTCAAAGGACTCTGGAAGTACTGTGCTGAACTGTCTTCAGCTTGGACTGGTGTTGTACCTGGTGCTGAAGTGTCTTCAGCAATTCTTCAAGTCTTCAGCAGCTATTTTATATTCAAATACTTGTGAGTAACAATTGGGCCAAATCTTGACCCAACACTTTCCAATCCCATGTGTATCATAATTAGGTTCGGAATGCTCAAAATGCGGTATTTCATCGGCATATACATCATAAACAACATTCCGTTGTACCGTGTTTGTAGGCTCTTAGTCATATACGGGTATGGTGTCAGCATAAGAAACATCCATAATATTCCCTGACGTGCTGCTTTCATTGTTAACCAAAGTGGTCTCCTTTGAGTCATCAGTAAGACAATTTGTTTCCTCTGGCATCTTCATCAGATTTTCTTGCTTCCAAGTATCATAAGCAATTTGAATTCGTGATCGTTCTTGAAACAGATGTGTAAGAGAAGTCACGTATTTGAACAAAGTACCACGGAAGTCTTGAATCTATTTATGCATGTCTTCAAGGAATGTTGACATAGCACTGAATTTTCTTTCTTGGCATCATCGAATTGAAGAAAAATTGATAATTATTTCAAAAGAACTTGAAGTGCGGATGCAGATTCAATATGATTAAAGTCTTCTTTGTCAAGTGGCTGCTGAAGAATATCCAAGTTTATCATCAGAGCCTCCATGAAGAAAGAAGCATCGTGACCAAAGACTGCTACAAAGGATGGTCCGTAGTCTAGCTTGGTAAGCTCGTAAAGATGATATTCAAATTTTCTAAATGAGACCTAACATTTTTTTCTTGCTGCTTCTTGCATCTTCTGCAATTCTCCCTCTCGATATGTCGAATTCAACAAATCCATTGAAGTTCGATGATAAATGAAAGTAATGATTACTTGTCGATCGATCAATGAAAGAAAGTAATTATGTTTGTCGTTTTCGATTAGATTCCTTGAGTAGTGAAAAAATGATTAAATCCTCTAAATATGTGTTCTCAAGAAACCAAAAATTCTCGAAGGCAAAATTACACACATTTTCAAAAACACGTTTTTGAAAAATCTTGGAATACTTGTCACTGTATCGCAATGCTAAAATTTAATCCATCGGAATACTCATCTCAATACTCATCGGAATGTGATTGCAATAATCATCGCAATGCTTGATCACAGTGTGATCGCAATATGTGATCGCAATGCTTGATCGCAATGTGATCGCAATATGTGATCGCAATGCTTGATCGCAATGTGGTCGCAATATGTGATCGCAATGCTTGATCGCAATATGATCGAAATATGTGATCGCAATGCTTGATCGCAATATGTGATCGCAATATGTGATCGTAATGCTTGATCGCAATGTGTGATCGCAGTGTAGAAACCCTTAGGTTTTTCCGATCGGAATACGTAAGCACAAGTACCACTTTTCTCGGACAAACGAACAAATGATCCAAACACCCAAATTTTTTGTGTTTTTAACCAAAGTAACAATACTAAATCACTACCACAACTATGTAGATGATTTGTATCAAGATTAAGCCATAAAAAACACATAAAAAATTTGGATCGAATGATTTTGAATCAAAATAGACAAATCAATGATGAATAAACACAAGAACAACCCAATCGACCATGGCTCTTGATATCATTTGTAGGTCCTTAGTTTCTTAGGATTGTTAATGTGTTGTTATGATATAAAGAAGGGAGGGAGATGAAGAACTAGAAAGGGAAAGTTAGAGAGAGAAAGGAGAGAATGAGAGAAAGAAAGAATATTAAGTGAAATATGAAATGAACAACTAACAACCAACCCCTCCTAACATGCTAGGAGGGGGTATATATAACCCACCTTACATGTGGGCTTTATGGGTTATATGTTTACATATTAGATCACGAGCCCATACTTTGTATATATCGTTGGAGTGACCGATCCTTCCTAAATACGTAAAAACGTATTTCCAACAGTTTGTGTGTTTACTTACTTATAGTATTTATCTTTCAATCAAACACATCTCATATCTAGTCAAGCTTGATCGAGAATTTGATACAAAGGATTGTTAAAGTTTAACATGTAACAAATGGCATCTTCCACCGTCGGTGGTTCCTTAAAGGGACACGCGGTTCGTTAGTGATAAGGAACCGCGGATATGTTTAAAGAACCGCACACATTGGGTTTATGCGAAATGTTTTGAAAATGAACTAGAAACTATTCAACCCCCCCCCCCCTTCTAGTTTCTACAATTGGTATCAGAGCGTGGTTATTCAAGACCTTTGAAGTATATTGTATTTTAAAGCTTGGAACGATCTTTCATCTCATTTTCAAAACAAATGGTTTTTAAAAATAAAAACGGTTTTTAAAAATAAAAACGGTTTTTAAAAATATAGACGTTTTTTAAAAATAGAGACGATCTTTGTATCAAATAGTTCATGAAGAGTTATTACTTATGAAATATGTTTTGTTACTTCATTCGTACAAGTTTTGATGTTAACTAGACTTTTTATAATAGCTTGATTACAAATCTTTTCATGTTTGGAAGTATAAAAATCTTGTGTGTCATAATTAACTCTAAAATACGAGTTCTATGTGTCTAAAATGATTTTTTCAAGTCCTAAGTCCTTCCAAAAAGTTACCAAATGATTTTGGTCAAAAACTCATTTTTTGTCAACTGTCCGCGGTTCTTTATCTCTTCCCAGAGTTTCCTTATCAATAAGGAACCGTGGTCAGTCTGACTCAGATTTTTACAAACTTTGAAAAATCATATAAATCAACCGTAAGTCCGTAGAAGTCGTGCCACCCGTCATTTCGAACGTAACTAAATTTTCTTTCAATTAAAAATGCTTCCAAACCTTTATTAAAACTTTAAAATTTGGATGTTTTCTAAGTTCTATACTTTGTCCAAAGTATTGAGCGTCGGTTTGTTGTAAAACTTGTGTTTTACTCTTTTATATTAAGTTGGACATCTCTTGTTGGTATATCTTTGAAAACTGATGTATTTATAAAGTGTTGAACTTAATTAAATTTTGAAATGGTTCATAAACTATTTTCAAATAAAATCAAGCTATGTATACGTTGGTATATCTAACACTCAAAACATGGACGAATGCTTTTATGTGTTAAGCTAATTGTTTGTGTGTGTTTCCATGTGTGTTATTATTTTGTGTAGACATTATTAAGTGTTTCTTACTATTTGTAGTAGTGTTGCTTATATCTCTAATCTCTTGTGCCTTGCTTGGTATATTTGTTAGTATCTAGTTTTTTCTAATTAGGATGTACGCTAGATTTCTTGCATTTTGGTTGCAACATTATGTGTGCATTGCATATAGGATTAACATCTCTTGGTTTACAAATGTTACATAAACATTTTGTACACATTGGCATGTTCTTTAACACTTTTTGGTTTGAAAGCTTTGGGAGCTTGTCAAATCTATTGATGTGGGTCGTCTTACTCGATCATTGTGTTATTAGTTCAAGTAGACTAATGTCTCACTATAAAACATGAAACACCCTTTGAAAATTTAGCTATTTTCTCTTAAAGGAGTGTTAGTGGGAATCAAGAAAGATTTCAAATATATATATATCAATTCATTATTCAAATTATGATTGATATCATTATCGAATCTAATTGACATGTTTTTAGTGTAGACATGAATGTGGATTCTTAATAATATACATCAGATCATAACTCACACTTGTGTTGATGATGGTATATTGAATCTACTTGTTCAAATTATTAGACATGTTGTTTAATAATTGCTTATAATGCACAATGGAGTCGGTTTGACAACTTGGATCTTTCATCCGAAATACTCAAGCAATTTACATCGCAATGCAATTTGTAAATGTGTCATTTCTGAAAGACCAATCAAAAGTGTTCATTTGTTTTGTATAAACATTGTTTATACACTTCAAAGTTATTGGCCTCAAGTTCTATTAAGGTAAATAACCTTAACTAGACTTGTTTGACAAGATTTTTAATTGTGCATTCTTAACCCTCATTAGGTTGTGCATTGTGTCGTCATGCAAGTTTCATCCTTATTACACTACATTAGGCAAATGTAGGAATTACATTTTGTCTAACATGAGAATGACTACTAGAGAATCTATTGCACTAGAAATTCAATTTGACCTAACGGTTAAATTAATTCATGTGAGAAATTTAGTTGGTGTATAACTCGTAAAAATGGTAATGCTTAGCCGTAATTGAGCACCTCTAGTGATAGTCTCATACTCATTCTCTAAATTTATTAAAAGGCTCTTCCTAAATATGACTAATGATAGTTTAAATCGATGAACTTTGTATGTCATTAGGAGTCTTTTTCGTTTGTAGCCATTAGGTTTTTCTTAGCTTTCTTCTTATGTGCTAATTGAACCTACGTGTCTTTCCTTTGTGTAAGTTCTAGTTTTTATTGCTCTTTAGCATAACTTTATGATAAATTAGACTAGAATATTAGGATTTGCGGAATTGGAAAATTCCCTTTATCCCCCAAAACACACCTTCTGTGGGCGGTTCTTTAAATAACCCACGGTTCTATATCGCTATGGAACCGCCAACGAATATAAAGAGCCGCGGGCAGAAGCAGTCAAAAACGTATTTTCTGAAATCCCAAAATTGTTCCAACACCTTTTGGAATCTTTGTTTCAAGCCTTTGACCTCTCCTAAAATATATTGTGCTTTATCTACTTAACCATAAGCATTTTTGCATCTCTTTCTCACATAAGCAAAATGTCTTATTTACCAAATAAAAGTCTTGATTTTCCACCAAAGAACACACATTTCAAATCTCTTTTCATTCTAAAGAAATTGATTTTGGAAACTCTCCTTTTCCACCACTCCCCTTTTGTGTTCTTATTCCATCACATGATAAGGTCATGCATCATGGAACATATTATCATTATTGTAAATATCAACATCTTGTCATGTCTCATATCTTTGATGAGTTGAATTACAAGATTATCACCAAGCCTTTATCCACCAAATTCTGCTACCACTTTGTCTACTAATTAAGCATGTGTGTTTCTTATTAATAAGACAACCAATTTAAGCAAATCTTAAAGTTCTAGTGTAACTAGGATTAGAATTATGCTTAAGTTATAGGCTTCTGTTTCATACATAGTTGTATGATCTTTATGTTCTTGTATTTCTTTCATGATTTTCAACATGATTTATCTATGTGTCTTGGATCTTGTTGTTATTGTGTTTCTTTCTTTTCTCTTATTTTGAGTCCTTTCCTTAAACTAATAAGAATTAGGATTCTCCTTGGAGATTTACATTACATGTAGCTTGATTTATGATATCTAGATAGATGACTTGCTTGTATGATACTTGCTTATATATCTTCTTGTTTATCCTTATGTTATATGCTTAATTGCTAAGTTAATGAATGCATGCTTATTATAAGGGTTTTGACTTTGTCAAGCAATTCCGATATAATATCTCTTAGATGTGTCTAACTCATGCATGTCCTTAAATGCTAAGTGCTAACATGTTTTACTTGTCTTCTTTTTTCTTAAGTAATCATGTTACTTGCGTGTCATATGTGTCAATTGTCCATCTTCTCTACATTGGTTTATTGTAGACTTTATTAGGATTGCCTTTTGTAGATAAGTTTCTAGAGTGCATTTAGCCTTTCACATTAATCTCTATGGTTTTTGCTTTGATGCTTGCTTAATTGCTACTACATGCTTATGCTTACATGTTTATGTTTACATGCTTATGCTTACATGCTTATGTTTACATGCTTATGCTTACATGCTTATGCTTACATGTTTATGCTTACATGCTTGTGCTTGCATGCTTAATTCTATATGCTTAAACCTATTTGTGTTTAGGTCTAGGAAATATGGAACATTCTTCTTGATTATGCATGCTTCGTTGAGTTAGGTTTTACTTCATTGAATGTTAAATAAACCGCCATCTCCTTTGTGTTGCATATAGGCATTTACTGTGATCTTTTCTTAATGTCAATCCCTCTTCTATGATTACATTAGGCATTACATGAATTATCCTATGTGCTTACTTGATTATGTGTTAGATTTTGTGCTAACTCTATAATGTCTTCTTGAACTTCTTTTGAGTCTCTTCTCTCATTTTCTTTCAAGATTTCATTATCACCTTCTAGGGTATAGTATTCTTGAATTGTCTTGTGAAGTTATCCTTACTTCTTTGTTGAGTCTCTCTTGATTTCTTTTAATCATGCCTATCTAAGTTGAGTCTCTCTCTTCTGTCCTTTCTAAACTAAGTTGAGTCTAGCCTCACCCTTTCCTCATCATGTAATTGTTCTTTGAACATTCACAATGATTGAGAAGAGCTATGAAACTTTGATCATGTAGTTTATCGTATTCTAAACACCATCCATCTTGGTCTTTCTATTCTTTAGCTTATTTGATCTCTTTCTCTATATCATTGAGTCATCTTTTTGGTGTCGACATTCATAAGCATCCTTGCCTATAATGTCTTTTGTTTTATTTTTCGTTCTTCTTGTTTTTGAGAATCGATTGCGGTTAAAATTTACAATTGGATTGGGTGATTCCAACAATTCTAAGTTTTTAACCTTTTGAGAGGATTTTGGTTAAATCTTGAATTTTCTTGGGTGATTCCAAAAATTCTAAGCTTTTAGCCCTTTGACATATTACAATTAGTATGGATGTTTCTTCTCTACCTCTATTCCAACAATTGTGAATTAATCTTGTCAAGATCCTCTCATTTGACTTATTTTTGGATTGATAACATCGCGTGCACACTTCTTTCTTCAATGCTTGTCATTGTTTGTGCAAACAACTTATTTATCATCCTCATTTTCCTTTTCATCATAGTCATTCTTCCTTTCTTTTTGACTATGTGGAATTGTTTTTATTGTCCATGTCATACTCTCTTTAGTTTGGTATTTTTGCCATGATATTAAAGTGGAGTATGTCATCTGACAATTTTCTTTCTTTTATAAATTGGACATCTCTTTTCTTTCTTAGTCCTCTTTATATTTTTTTTGGTGTCACCAAAATAAGTTGGGTTCTCTTTTCTACCTAATAGCCCTCTTATTTTTCTTAAATTGACATGTTTTTGACACTTCTAAAAGTTAAGATTGTTTTAGCTTTCTCTTGAGTCCCTCTCTTTGTACTCAAGATGCTTAAAGCTAATTCTGCTTGGGTGACATTGCTATTCATATATGCTCTTGTCCACTAACTTTGTTTTGTAGTACTTTTCTAACCCTTCTTCGTAGCTTGTCACTATCCTTGCTTCATTGGTGCCTCAAGCAAGGGGGAGCTCATATCAAGGGGGAGCATTTGCAAGATTTCAAGTCATTACATTTGCGATCGTTGACTCACTTAAATTGCATTCATTGAACATCTTGAAAGTAATGAAATATGGGGTCTCAAAGATAAGCATGGAGTTGGTTAACCTATGGTGATTAAGGACTTCACTAGGATGACGCAAGCTCAATATATTTGGATGATGTGTTTACGGTTTGGATTCTTGCTTCTCAACCAACAACCACAATGGATGATTAGCTTTTTGGATGCATGTTCTCTCGAAGTCGATCATCCTCTTCTACAAATGAAGACTACCTTTCGGATGCAAGCTCTCGTGACGTCAATTCTTCTCTTTTTCAAATGACGTGTTATCGATGACTACCACTTTGGATGTGTGATCTCTCGACGTTGATTCTTCTCTTCTTCAAAGACGTTGACTACCTTTTTTATTCGACAAAAGGGGGAGAAGTAAGTGTAAACGAGTAACTTATACATTTTAATATGTGTTGCGGTTTACTTGTTTGTCATCATTAAAAAGGGGGAGATTGTTAGTGCAAACATTACGATGTTTAGTCGATATAATCTCTTCGTGTTTTGTTGATGACAAACGAATAAATCACAACACATTATGTAAAATGTTAAGGTACTCGTAATCACTCAAGAATACTTTTGTATACTTCTCTCGACACCTCCAAGATCACATTCGGCATGAATCACTCAAGGTATGAATAAACATGTCATTAACCTAACTAAGTGATAAAGGATTAATATTTGCTTAAAACTCACTTTTATACAAAGTGACAAAGTAATTTTTAATTAACTTTATTTTTAAGAAAATGTGTTATTAAAAAGAAAATGAAAATTTGAATTTGGCATATTCCATATGCCAAAGGAATATCCTTTGAGGGTATAAACTACCCAGATGGCATATCCCCACTAAAGGACAAAAATGCACGGTTTCTGTGTCGGAGGTTCCTAATTGATAAGGAACCGCGGGAGGTGATTTCTTATTGATAAGGAACTGCGGGTGTTTTTTACCGTTGTACTCTCGCCCTATAAATAGTAGATCATTTCCAGCTTTTCTTTCAACCATTTTTGCACACTTTCTTCAAAAACATCTTTGAACTCCTTGATTAGTTAGTTTTGATTAATAATAAGATGTGATTCTATCCTCCATCCTCTCATCCTCTCAAGTGCAAAGAGATGAACACTTTCATTACCATGAAGTTTTGGGTTCATAACATGATGAAGATCTCTCATTCTAGATCAAGTCATTAGGTTCCTACTATGTATATGTAGAAGATCTAAGTGTTGGGTTCACTTGGATGTGTTTGTAAGGGTAGTAGATCCAAAAGATGAGTATCCTTGGATTAGGTGTTAGTTGTGTAGATCCAAGTTTGTTAATACTTGGATATAGTGTTAGAGTCATAGATCTAAGTGGTGAGTACTTAGATCTATATGGTTTATGTTTTTAGGCCATAAAACACAAGGTTTGTTATGTTGGGCCATAAAACATAACTAGCGTGAAGAGTTGTGTAGTTGTGAAGAGTGGTGTAGTTGTGAAGAGTTGTGTAGTTGTGTAGATCCAAATTGGTGTGTCAGTTTGGAAGTTGTGTAGATTGGTGTAGATTGGTCCTACCTAAGATTAGGACTCTATATCTATCCTTGTGTCGTAATATGGTAAAGTGGGCGACGTTGTGTAGATTGGTCCTACCTAAGATTAGGACTCGACATCTAGCTTAGTGTCGGAAATGTGTAAGCGACGTGTATGTTTTTCTCCGCCTTGAAAGGAGTTTTGTTGACTAGTGAAGTAACTCTCGAGTTGGATACTCGAGGAGTGGAGTAGGGCGAAGAGGAGCTTCGTGACCGAACCACTATAAATTATTGTGTCGGTACTTTCATTTACATTTATGTCTTTACCTTTTTAGATGCATTTATATGTTGTTGTGTGTTATGTGCATCACATAAATCTAAACATCTAAGTTGCGGAAAAGCTATGGCTTAGTACGTGTGTGCTTCATGTTTAGATTATGGTCGAGTGTGCATCTCTTAGTCTAAACATCTTAGTTGTGGAAAAGCTTTGGCTTAATACGTGTGTGCTTAATGTTTAGAATATTGCTTGATGTACTCTTGATTTGACGTGTTTGTGTGTTTACTTACTAGTAGTATTTATCTTTCAATCAAACACATCTCATATCTAGTCAAGCTTGATCGAGAATTTGATACAAATGATTGTTAACGTTTAACATGTAACAAATGGCATCTTCCACTGTCAGCGGTTCCTTAAAGAGACACGCGGTTCGTTAGTGATAAGGAACCGCGGGTATGTTTAAAGAACCGCACACAGTGGGTTTATGCGAAATGTTTTGAAAATGAACTAGAAACTATTCAACCCCCCTTCTAGTTTCTACAATCCCTATATTACCCATTTCACTTAGAATCAATGCATAATCTTTTAGGACAAATGTATAAACTTCAATAGAATTACATTTAGGTTATAATATCATTATAAGATAAGTTAAAAGTACCCTAATGCACAAGGTACAACATTTCAATGCATGACTTATAATGTGACAATCCGTCAATTCATGGTTGATATTTTATTCTCGAATATTATTTAAAAACATTATTTTAATGTTACAATATGAACTCACTTATTTTTGGGAAGAAATTTGGATTTACGTCTTGGAGTAGCATCGACTACGTCTAAACCGGAGGATTCAACGTTACGTGCTTACGTTTACATACACCGTCTTTGGTGGCAGTCCGACATTTCAGAAAATAAATTTGTCCATGAATATTATTTTGGAGTTTTAAATTTGTGTTGGTTCATAAACTCACAAATTTACGAGAAAAGACTAGGACTTACGATTTTATTTTAACGTCCTTTACGACTAAACCGGAAACCTTAGGATTTCGTATTTACGTTTTCGAACTCCGTTTTTGATGAGAAATTTTTTATTGGATTCGTTTTGTGTCGTTGATTCATAATTTATAAAAACGTTTTTCGTGAAACGACCCGAGGGCACGCAAATCGAGGAAACTAGAATCTAGGAATACCCGTAAATTAGTGAGGTGGGACAAAATACATTATCCCACCCCACTAATACACATGGGATGGCACAACATGACACCACATCAAAGATGTGGCATCATGTTAACTTGTAGCTTACAAGTGTAAGCACTAGCTTAACACTTAAAGCTAGTTTCTTCCACTCATCCCACAAAAACAACTAGCTACTCATAACCACCATTTTCACTCATGCAAACCACTCTCATCCTCCCATTTCTCTCTCAAAAATTCGTCCTACTCTCACCCTAAATAACCCATTTGATCTTGATTTAACCATGAAATCATATGTTATTCACACATATAATGAAAACCCATTGAAGTTATGAAGATTGGAGGTGATCTTAACATGTAAAAAGGAGTTTTCAAGGGAGTTTGGGGCTGATTTCTCAAAGAGTTTTCATGAAGAACAAGGGCTGATTTTTGGAGGAATCTACAAATACTTGGTGATCCTAGAAGTGGTGTTGATATCTCATAAGATTGGTTACCCAAAACCATGTCTTGTTCATCCAAAAGCTCATCATTTCATCATCATGGTGGTATAAAGATTGTCCTCCTCATCCTCTTGTTATTTTGATTATGTAATCATGTATTTTCTTTCCTATTGTATATGTATATGATGATTATATGATGATAAAAGTGTTATGTGGGGATTTGGTGTTGATAAACATGATTAAAAAGGTGAAAAACCATAAGAAACAAGGTTAAAATCTTGGTTAAATTTGTTGGCTGTATAAAACAGTAAAGAAACAGGTCATGGACTGATAAAATGATGAAGTAGAATCCATTTACACGTGTTAAGTCAATCACGGTACTCAGCAACTGAGTAGAAATTAAACAATTCCTCCTCCTTGATCCTTAGAAATTTCGTGGTCCTTAGCCACGTGTTAAGTCAATCACGGTACTCAGCAACTGAGTAGAAACAAGGTAGTGAGACGATCACCGACGATATGGATGCCCGGGGAAAACACGAAAACCGCAACCTATCACAATAAGGCGCGCGTTAAGACTCGAACTCAATATCGATATATATACCAAATATAACATGACTCAAATGTTTTTAAATTATACACGTTTCAAAACCATTGACACGAATCAAATGAATTCATACTACCCATTTATCCAACGTTACTCGTTAAAACACTTGAACACTTGAAAATGACTCGTCATACGACGCCAAGTCAACGCAAGTCAAACTATCCTTTACCCTTATTTGGACCAGTAGCTAAGTCATTTATATAATGACTAAGCACTTGAGTAAGTCACCATGTCCGATGGTGAACACTCAAACTCACGCAACACAAGCATTGAACTACGTGTCCAAAATAAAAATCAGCAAGTACACCCCGAATGTACACACCGATCTACCCTATCTAGACTTGTCCGTTTTACATGAAAATTGGTGTCAAGGTCACTTATAACCTGTATAAGACCTCACCAAAATTTGAGCCAAAGTTCACACTTTAAAATCCATCAGCTCGACGCTTTACTCGACTCCAAATTTTAGGACAGATTTGTACACTTGTTTTGTAAAACCGTTTGGACCACTTTAAAAGTACTAACCCGACAATCCGTCTTTTGAAACCACTACTAGAATCATCAAACTCAGTTTGTAAACTTTGAAAATCAGTAGTATCAACTATCTAACCAAGCCTAAAGTCCCCGAGAGTCGACCCAAAATCAGCCACAATTTCGGATTGTGCCGACTTGCGTCTCCCGGTACACGAAAACTAAAACTAGCATAACTTTTGACTCGTAATGAGTTATAAGCTCTATCTTATACCAAAACGACCGTATCAGAAAACTCTACAAAAGTTTCAAATAATCTCAGTCTTTCACAGACCTTAAACCCACGAAACATACTGTTTAAGGCTGCTGTCCCAAATTAGCTTTTTAGAAAACATGACAAATCTATTTTTCACTCAAAACCAATCATTCCCATACCCCTAGGATCACTATACTATCATACCCATCAACCAAACACTCCTAAAAACACTTGTATGAAAAATCTAACAAAAATCAAAGATTAAAAACAAGACTTTTAAGGATCAAAACATGATAATCTTACCAAATATAACATATGCAAGATGATTACAATATCATACAATCATGAAATCAAAAGTTCTTGAAATCTTGATGCATGTGGGTGATTTTAGTATCAAAAGAATCACCATTGAATTTTATGAATGGGTCTTGTTTTAGTTTTTGTCAAATCATGATGGATGGTGGTGGATTGTGGTGGTGGAGTGGGGGTAAAATGGAGAGGGGAGGGAGGAGTGGTGATTTTTTTTTAAATGTGTTTATGTGTGAGTGGAAGTAGAAGAAATGGGTTTATATATGGTAGGTAGTGGAGGGACCAAAGTTGCCAATTTGCAAACTTGTGGATCTAAATACAATTAATAGTTTTAAAAGGTAGAAAATGGTTATTGGTAAATATTAAAAATATTTACGGGGCTCGGGTTTCGTAAAAATAATTTTCAAAAGTTACAATGCATCGTAAAAATGATTATACGATTTCTCGACACGACTTAATACGTAATTAAAACGACATCATCGAAATATTAATTATCGAAACAATCGATAAGTAAACGTAAAATTTTGGGCATCCGTCGGTATCGCGATCACTAGGAATTCTCGTTGTACATTGATTTGAATAAACTCGTTGTAAAACGCACACGGGTGATTTTAAATCAAAAACATTGATTTAAAATAAATATGGAAAAATAAAATGAAAATTTATAATTCCATACAAAGTATTTATCGATGATCAGAAAAATACTTAAAAAAGTATAATTTAAAAATCTCAGGATTTACATATAGCAATACAAGAAAACGTAATACGTTGGAAAAATTCAAGAAGCACGAATAAAAAGAATAAAATAATGTTGGAAAAGTACGGGTTCTCACAAGTGCCTCTCTAATCTGATCAAACGGAGTTGTTTTTATATGACCTTTGTTGTTTTAGTATAGATGTATTTTCATGTTATTTATGGAACTACTACATACTATGTCTTTTGCCCGTTTCTGATATTAATTTATATCCCAAGTTGAAACCACGACAAGGCCATTCTCAATATGTATTATTTAAATGTAATCTTACATTGTTTGTGGATTTAGGATGTAGTCGAACGGGAGCTTTAATGCAATCCTTCATCAAATATCATACAACACGGGTTGAACTTGAAACGTGGGATCTCTTGCATAGACATTGACATCCAAGGTTAGACTTTTTTCGTAGACTCACAGTGATCTGACTGTCTCATTAGATAAATGTGTGCATAGATTGTGGAACAACTTTATTAATAACACGTTCCTAATTTAGATTAAGTTTTCATATTAGTATATACCACAATGACCCATTTAATTGTAATTCAGTCAAAACTATTCTTTAATATTCACCATCCATATAAAATAATGATTACTTTTTCTCCTTATAGTCGTAAATATTAGAATACTGATGTGTGTTAGGACCTGATCCCATAACTTGACAACCATGAAATTGATGAGCCACATTTGTGATTCTAATGCTAATCATGCAATATCATCTGATTTAATGAGATACACTTCATTTATCACGACAAAGAACATTAGTCAGTGAAAGCTAAAACGCAGAATGAGGATAATAAAGTTGTTGTTTTATCTACTGAGCTGAGAGGCAATTATTTATCTAGACGTGATGCAAAATTACAGTCTATGAAGACGGGTACAGAAAATGGATTTCAAAAGTAATGTTGTCGCGTCCTTTGACTTGAGAAGCGATTCTTTGTTTAGAGGTGATACATATATATTCAGTCTATGAATATGAAAACACAAGAAAATGAGGATTCCAACACTACTGCAAGCATATCTTCTTATGTTAGAAGGGATTTCTTATCAGGAGATGACACAGAAATTGAGACGGTGAATTCTAGAGTTCGGAATGAGGATTCTGAAATTACTGATTTAAGCGTCAATTCTATTCCTAGACGTAATGGGGAAAATGTTGATTTTAAGGCTAACGTTACCATATCCTCTGATTTGAACAAGGATTGTTCGTCTGGAGATGACAAAGAAGTTCAGTCAGCAACCCGGAATGAGGATTCTAAAACTGTTGCTTTACTCTCTGATTCAAGAAGTGGTTCTTTATCTAGACATGATGCAGAATCTCAGTCCGAGAAAGCGAGAGCATAAGAAAACAAGGATATTAAAACTGTCTCTGCCACATCACCGGATTTAAGACAAAATCCTTCATCTTTAGATGACACGGAAATTCTGTCACACGAATCTAGGAGTCAAAATGAGTTTCCTAAAAATTCTAATTTAAGAGGTAACTTAGGGACACATAATAAGGAACCTAAAACTAATTTTGCATCTGAAGATAACACAGAAATTCAAAATGTTAATCAATAATTGTTGATGTATCTCGAGATGAAATGGAAGTTTATTCAGTCAAAACAAGGAGTTGGAATAAGGATTTTGAAATGGCTGTTATATCCTCTTCTGAAGAAATTATTTTGTGTTTCAGTGCATACAGAAGTTGTCTTTGGAAACAACAGGTTACACTATGCTCGAGACTTGAAGAACTTGGTGAATACTTATTAGCCCCATTGTCAGAACAAAGGTGCATTTAATGGAATCAAATTTAAAACAAAATCCATTCCAATTCTAACCTACTATCAAACTCATACTCATTATCATTCCACACGACAAACCAAACATCACCTTAAACTCTTCTAGAATAATTTTTTTACATCAACTTTGTTTGCCAGTATTTACCAAGTAATTCACGCTCAATGTCAAAACATACAAGTACAACTTCAAGGGATACATAACTGATCCATCACGAATGACCCCCTCACCTTTTTTACACCGGAAGAAGATGAGTTGGCAGGACATCTATGCCCGAAACTGTAGAAAAATAAAAACCAGTAGTCCTGAGGAAAACGCCACATAAAGTATTAGCAGTTGAAGGCAAGACCAATATATTACAATTCCACTTCAACACCATAGGGAAGATTACAGACCTCACACTAGACGCTGTTTTTTGTACAAAAAAGAAAGATGACAGAACAAGTAGTGCACCAAAAGAAACGTCAGGTAAAGCAACATACTTAAATCTTTCATTTACAAGAAAACATGCGACCTTTACGAACAACATATGGCGTTCACACTATTTACTTTTGAAAAACAGAAACACCACCACCACCTACTTCGCCAGAAAAGGAAACATCAAACGAACAAGCTAAAGATATCAGCTGGTAAATACTTAATTTGACATATATGGGGTGTTTGGATTTAGGCTTTTGATGCGCTATACTTATTATGATTTACTAATCTAAACACCCATCAGAATGTTTGCTTTTGAAGATATGTCCACTTTCTAATACCTGTTTATGAAAACTTAGGTGAATGTGATGGGCACATAGACATTAAAAGTGTTGGTAGAAGCACTTTCAAAGTAATAAATGACGGTGGATATATCAAACACCACAACTTTGCACACTATGAAAATCGAAGGCAACATTGAGGTGATGAACTATCTACTGGAGTTGGTCCAATTGGATTGGTTTTAAACCGATATAATTTTTTGCCTACTTTTGCAAAAGAGATATTGAAAGGCCCTTAGAACACCTTCATAACTAACTAAAGTTATTTGCATTGATCTGATTTCCTTATGGTCTATTGTAGGTCCAAAGGTTGGCATCAATTTATCGCTTGCAGAGTAAGAAGAAGGTACTACACGTTTTTATGTTATCTCTTTATGCGTTGCTCATTTCATTAAAAATGAGCTTTAACGTCCAAAATAGGTTTTCTAACATGCTCTTTTCACACAGGTAAGACACTTTTGGCAAATATTGTAGCAACCTGAAGTACATTTTATTAGTTGTCCCGCAAGTGAGTTTGTAGATCTTTACGTGGGCATGGGAGCATCACACGTTCGAGATCTGTTTGGAAGGGCAAAGAAAGAGGCAAAATCGTCCATATTTATAGACGAGGTTTAAATTTATGTCCCAACTAGCCCTTAACCTTATACCAGGTTCAGTTATGTCCCAACTTAGTCATTTGTAGATTGATGTTGTAGCCAAGAGTGATGATGTTAGGTTCCGCATTGTCAGCAATGATGAGCGTAGGGTTTCTTTTTGGGTAAAAGGGAATGTCCCGATTATGCAGTATCCCGATTCCCTGTATCCGGTTAAGCAAGCCTCGCATGATAATTTTAGTACGTAATAAGTTCATGTTATAGTATTAAAGAAATGGTAAAAAGTACTTACCAATCTAATATTTCACTTTTCCTAAACATGACCTTTAGTTTAACACAAAATGTGGTAGAAAACATGTTTACAGTAGCTTTGGTTTTGCACCCCGTGTGAGATGGATGGACAAGTTAACCAGGCTCCTTCAGACAGTGTAGTGTGTCATGTTACACAATTATGTCCAGATATCTACTATTATGTCTACCTATGTAAGTTTCTTTGATTCTACAAAACAACATTCAGTAGGGGAAATAACTATAACAATTTATATGCTTTTTACATATTTCCCATTATAAGTATAGTTTGGGAATCTGTGACTTTTATATACACTTTCTTATTGGAGCTCCAACAAAACGGGACCCTTTTCTTTAAGCTCATTTGTTGCAACTAATGAAAGCATTTTGTCAATACTGAGCATGAACTACCTTAGATATTCAAAATTCATCAACGCTTGCTACAAAATATATTTGATTGGCATAAAAAGATTTGACAAGAATAAATCTATGTGTTGCATTTTCTTTTGGAGCTTATATGTTGTAGACTCAATACGTGTTACAATTGCTTTAAGTGACTTAGTTTAGAGATGTTTTGACATGGGACGGTTAGTGAAGTCGGCGTAGGACTTTGCATCCTTTCATCTTTTCACCGTTCACTGGACATAAGGTACGAATATTCCGTCCTTCAGTATCGACATTCCTTTCCTTTATTAGGATTCCCCGTTTGCAGCCAACTCATACATGTTACATTTGCTTTAAGTGACTTAGTTTAGAGATGTTTTGACATGGGCCGCTTAGGCTGACCCTAAGTAAATTTGTCATGCTTGCAGACTGTAGCAAAACTTATAGGGTATTTGTAACAGGTTTGAAGATTATCACAATTTTAGTAATCACTTTTGACGGTTTGGATTAGCAAATTCTTATTGCAGTCAACTGATTAGTTGAGGGTTAATTAAATAGCTTCAAATTGCAATGCAACGAAACTTATCATCCACGTATACGATGCAACTATTAATTGATGATATCTATTTTATAGGCACCTGTAAAACTCCATTAGTACTCGATGTATGTAGTCACAGCATGCATCGATGCAATAGCCGACACCCCATGCTGAGATTGGTGCAGAAAACAACCAATCAACAACTCTTCCTGCATACATAAAAAGTTGTGTGCACATATAGGTATGTGTATGCTTACATATCTCTTTGAAAGTGATAGATTTCATTTTTTAGCCATGAACTCCTAAATTTCTTGGTATTTAATAGATCAAAGTCAGCTCTGTATACCTCCGAAATTCAATAGTTGTATCTGATTCAATGTTGCTCCTATTTTGGGTAGCATTTATGCGGGTGCTATTGTAGGATTTGCTCAAGCTTTATGTTTATCCTAGATATTACGGGTGGAATGGGCGGGTTCTAGCATAGCATCTGGTGAACTATGCTTGTGCCTTACAGTGATCAAATATCAAACGTGTTTCTCAGAGATAGATTTGTGATTCAAGTGCTGCAGACATATATGCAGCGATTGGAAGCCCTTCGATTTTCCGTTTAAGGTTCTTTTTCTTATTAATTCTATTCTAGGCCCTATGTTTGCATAAACTCTTGAACATCAACGTTCAAAAACGTTATTTTCTATAAAATATACTAAAGGCAGATATAAATTCTTTGGGTTACTGTCTATAATGACCGAAGATAGATGCATCCCTCTTTTTTTACATTTTTTATTGTGAATATATCAATTGAAAATATTACTTTAACAAACTAGGCAGCGTAGTCTCACCTATTTGTTAGTTTTATTGTTATTAAGGGCTATATGTCAAGGCTTAAGAGTTTATAAGTTTGGACATTATGGAGTATCAGTAGGTTGTTTAGTTATGTTTGAAGATGGATCAGAACAATATTCACCATAAGGACATTTATGTATGATTTTAGACTTTCTGATTATTTTGTATGTTTGAATAAACTATATTTGACACGTTGTGGATTTATAAGCTTCATTGATAAGAATTAAGGTCTCCAACTCTTCCTTTTTAGTGATTTTATCTTCTGTCACCATTTAGTTAACGTGGTTTGCGTAGGCACAAAAAGAAGTTGAACCACCTAAATTGAAGTCTGATGCTTTCAGTGCTGTTGAAGATCTTTTTTATGTTATAATGGGTGACATGACATAGCATATGTTGCAACAAGTCTCATGAAGCTAACCCAAAATAACTGGGCCATCAGAACTGCATATTTTCTTCCAGATTCTGAGACCTTGAGGAAAATAAATTTTAATCTGCTCAAGGTTCTCAAGCAGACATGTGCGAGAAAAATCAAAGTGCTTTTGGACAAGGTTCCGCCAAACGCTAACTCAACACCTGAGACTGTAGACACCCATGATCAAAAATCATGGGCATCATTAAACTATTATGGGATGCTCCTTTAGCAACTGGACATTGCTAAAACATGCGATTTGTAAAAGGGTATATTGAATATTTGAAGGACTAATTGTTTGTGAGTAAAAGGAGTAATACTTTAAAAGGCCAAAAGTGGGTGGGTTGAAGGATAAGTTAATGTGGGTCGTTTTAAATATTGGTTCGAAGGGGTAAAAATGGGCCATTTGAGTAGTTAGTAGATCATAATTATTTGATAAAGTAAATATAAAATGACCAGAGTTAATTTTACGAATATTATTAGAGCCACTTACTTTACCATGTGACAAAAAGAACATGTTTTCAAACATTATGATAGTGAAAAATCGTGGATCAAGCTTCTTTATGAACATGTCATAACTTTCATATGGGATCATTGGGTTTTCATGCAACAGTTTCAAAAAAAACCAAGTGAACAATTTTTGACATTATTTAGATGAATTTAGAAAAATTCCAAAGACGTGTTCCATATAAGATACCTGCTGCTAATAGCCAAAAAATGTTAATAAAAAATTTAGAAAAAAACTTGTGCGTGCACGGGTATTATAACTAGTAAATATATAAAAAAAAGTATTTATTTAAATTCGATTCGATACATTTTATATTTTGTCATCCTTATTCGAAATAAGGAAAAGTTCAACATAGATATTTTTTTATGATAAAATCAAACAATCAATCACAACACTTCATTATTTTTATCTAACAAAATTAAATCTATTTTTTAAAAATTGAATATCTCACAAACCGTTAATCGTTACGCAAAACAAAACATACCATCGTGACGAGAATTAAATCATCTTTCTATCAAGTGGCAACTTTGTATACTTTCGACGAACTTTTTTTCTGAGAAAATCATATATGATTTGTATCACGAATCATATATGATTATAGAAAATCATATATGATCCGTGATATGAATCATATATGATTTTCTCAGAAAAAATCGTCGAAAGTATGTACATGTGCTCATCGACAGAAAGATGATTTAATTGTCGTTATAATGGTTTAGTTTTTGTCGCTCAACGATTAACTGTTTGTGGGATATTTAATTTTTAGAAAAAAAAATGAAAAGTTGATTTGAATAAATGTGATTAGTTAATGTGATCTATGCTAAAAATATGATGTACATTGATCTCAACTAATCCAAAACAAAAATCATATACGTAATTCGGTTCAATTTTATGTGGGTCGATTTTCAGTCTTTGGGAACACCCTATAAAGACTATAAACATAAGCCTGTAAAATAAGTGAAATTCTCAGTGATGAGTTTTGGGCTGGGCTCAACAGTCTAGTCAAACCACGATCTATCCAGTTTTAAACTTGTATATGAATGAAGTTTTCCCATAATAAAATTGCAGGATCAGTTTAAAACCGTATCAAATCGAATCAAAAATCAATTTTATAAAAAAAACCACGAATTAAAAATCAAACCGAATTAAACTGAGCAGAACTGAAATTGAAATCAAGTCGAGAAAAACCAAACCAAATATATAGTTTAAGCGTATTTTTTATGTTTTTAACTCGAAACCGAGCTGAACCGAGTAAAACCGATAAAAATATACAAAACCAAGATGGTCGGTTCGGTTTTGTTCGGTCTGGTCGGCTCGGTTTGTCGGTTCTGTTCGATTTTTGGCTTTTTTTGTCGGTTTTACTAGGTTTGTTTAGGTTCGGCTCAATTTCGGGTTAAAAACCCGAAAAATACGCTTTGTGAACGTTCTTTTTCAAATGTTTCTGAAAAAAGAACACGGCTTAATGAATTGGACAGTGACTATACCTATAGAGTCAAGTCAGTCAACTATGAAATGAATTTGCCAAGAAGTTGCGAACAATTTTCCTACATGCCAACAAAAACTAAATATTCCATTCCAAATTGTAACATTTTGTGTCAATTCATTTGAACTAGCAAAAAAAAAAAGTGTGATACATAACAATGGCAGATGCAGCAGTAGAATTCCTACTAGGTAATCTAAAACAACTTTTAGTCTACAACGCCCATTTGATCTCTTCTGTCAAAGACCAAGTCGACTCGTTATGTAACGACCTTCGTTTACTAGCAGCTTTCGTTAAAGAAACAACCGAAAACAGAAGCAAACACGCTGTAGTTAAAGAGCTCGTTAGACGAATAAGATTAGAAGTTTATAAAGCCGAAGACATTGTTGACATGTATGTCTTCTATGCCTCTGTGCATAAGTCTAGAACCAATATTGAAAAAGCCTTTCATATTGCAGACTATCCCATGAAGCTTAGAAGTGTGGGCAAGGAGATTGAGGATATAAGGGGACGCGTTAAGGATATATATGATAATAAGCTGTTTGCAAACGAGGTTTTTATTAAGAGTGCGTCGTTTACAAGGTGTCCTCCGTCTGTTGAGGAGGATAATGTTGTGGGGTTTGATGAAGAAGCTGAAAAAGTTGCTGAGTGGCTTAAGGATGAAACGGATGAGCTTGAGGTGATGTCAGTTGTTGGTATGGGCGGTTTAGGGAAAACGACTCTTGTTAAGAAAGTTTATAATGACTCTTCGATTCAGTATGAGTTTTATATTCGTTCTTGGGTTTATGTTTCGCAAGTTTATAGTAGAAGGGAAGTGTTTCTCAAGATTTTGTATGATGTTACTCGTGAAAACAAGGATACGTCGCAGTGGAGTGATGACACTATTGCGGATGAACTGCGTAGGCAGCTGAAAGATGGGAAGTATCTTATTGTGTTAGATGATGTTTGGACTAAAAAAACATGGGATGATTTGAAGATGGTGTTTCCTAACACAAAAAATGGGAGTAGGATCTTGTTAACTAGTCGAAACAAAGATGTGGCGATACATGCTAACACGAGTCTACCTCCTTATCAGCTTCGGTTTCTGACAGATGATGAAAGTTGGGAGCTTTTAGAGAAGAAAGTTTTCCCTAAAGGAACCCGCTACACCAGAGAATTGGAGGATTTAGGTAAGCAAATTGCAAGAAAGTGCTACGGGTTACCTCTTGCCATTGTTGTGATTGCTGGAATTCTAAAAAAGAAAGATAAAACGCGCAGTTGGTGGGAACGAGTAGAGGAGAAGGTGAATACCTATGTAGCTATGGAGCCAAAGCAATGTATGGATGTATTAGCACTAAGTTATAACCATTTGCCATACGATTTGAAAGCTTGTTTCCTCTATTTTGGTGTCTTCCCAGAAGATTTTGAAATACCCGTGTGGAAATTGATTCATATATGGATTGCTGAAGGGTTTATTCAGCGAATTGGCGATGCTAGTGCAGAAGAAATGGCGGAAGAGAACTTGCAGGATCTTGTGGACCGGAACCTGGTTTTGGTTGAGAAAAGAAGGGCTAATGGTGGGATTAAAACATGTCGAGTTCATGATATGTTGCATGATTTGTGTGTTAAACAAGCCGAAGAAGAAAATTTCTTCAAGGAAATTAAAGGTAAGGAGCCATCTTCTTATATATCAGTCGATCCTAATGTCTTTCGTCGTGTTTCTGTCCATTCTCGGGTTTCAGATTATGTTTCTGCAAAGCCTAATTCTTCACACATTCGGTCATTCTTGTCCTATGGGAAAGAAGAGACCGTCTTACGTTCGGATCTCATAGCATATTTTCCGGGGTCATTTAGTTTGCTTAGAGTTTTGGATGTCCGGCCAATTAGTTTCCCTCGTTTCCCTAGCATCCAACTTGTTCATTTAAGGTACATTGCATTATTAGGGACTTTTAAGGTTCTTCCAGCAGCCATCTCAAATCTTTGGAACCTACAAACACTTATTGTAGAGACAAATTCTCGTAACATTGATGTTCAAGCGGATCTCTGGAAGCTGTTACAGTTGAGGCATGTTTATACAAGTGCAGCTAGTGATTTGCCGACCCCATCTTCAAAGTCTCGGAAGAGTGCTAAAGATCCCTTGGTGAATGAAAACCTTAAAACCATGTCCAAAGTGTCACCAAATAGTTGTACTGATGTGATCTTAACTCGGACGCCTAATCTACAAAAACTAGGCGTTCGTGGGAACTTGATGACGCTTTTGGAAGAGAAAAAGGGTAGTTGTAAGTTTGATAACATTGCAAAATTAAGTCACCTCGAAAAACTGAAATTGTTGAACGACACATACCCAATTCCACCATTGGACGGTAAGTTACGGGGTCTACCCGAATGGTATAAGTTCCCACCAAAACTAAAGAAACTTACTATATCTGACACGATGCTTGGTTGGGAAGACATGTCAGTTCTTGGGAAGTTGCCAGGTCTTGAGGTTCTTAAGTTGGGAGACAACGCATTTGTGGGTAAAATATGGAAGACACCCGATGGAAGTTTTGTTCGGCTAAGAGTTCTTCAAATTGGGAAGACAGATTTGGTGCATTGGGAGGCTGCTGGTCATCAATTTCCTCAACTCCAGCAGATTAGTTTGAAGCATTGTGAACAGCTTGTTGAGTTGCCTTCTGGTTTAGGGGATATAGAAACTCTTGAGGTTATGGAGCTATCTTGGACTTCACGTCCAGCTATTGCTTCTGCTCGTTTGATTCAAAAGAATTTTAAGCTTCTTGTCTTCCCCCCGGATCAAGACACTCAAACTTGAGCTGTAATTGATTTTACTAAATATTGTTAGAGGTTTTGTTTGTGTAATCAACTAATGATCATATTGTAGTATAAAGAAAAACATATGTAGAAAAATAATAATGTTAAAAGACAACATTTGTCAGAAGTGGGATTTGAACCCACGCCCTCTTTCGAAGACCAGAACTTGAGTCTGGCGCCTTAGACCACTCGGCCATCCTGACTTGTTTGAACTAAAAGCCTCGATTATTAATCAAGTCTTGCAAGTAGCTTCTCGACTGTAATGTCTTTATTGGTCTAGTTTAGTGTCTTCATAAAATATCTTAAGATCCATTCATGGAGGTAAATCAAGAATCAGAACCATGTTTTACTGCAACCACAACTATTAATACTTAACACGCTTAAATGTGTGACCATGTTATACTGCAACAACAAGAGCAAAACATTTGATGAATGCCAGACAGAGCTTATAAACGTAGCTATGTTGAAAAACAACTAAAACATTTTGCTTAGTCGCATATCAAAAAGTGTGTAACATCAGATATTTCTTTTGGTGTCTAGCCTTAGAACACTTGGTGATATTACATATAGCTCCATGTGGTCTCTACTCAGAAATTTGGTTCAATATAAAATATCACTGAGAGTCTGAGACATAAGGCAGTGAGCGTCCATGTTTTGAAACCTCAATTAGATGCTTATCATTTGAAAAAGACTCATTCGTAAAGTCGAATTTCACAATGATAATAACAATAGAAATAACTCTGTGCATTTAACAAATGTTGTGCATGGGTGGTAGCAGGTTGTTTATGGAGATTAATTTGGAAGGGTGCACTAGAACATATGAAAGACACGGACTATGAAACTTGGACAATCGGGAAGATAGGATTTCTAGCCAATTATACTATATGAAAGAAACTGCCCGTGGCACTAGACGATCAGGATGATAAGATTACTAAACTATATAAAACATGACCATCATGACCCTTCTTGTACTATTTGACTGCTTTTCTATATTACTAGAATCTGGTCTTTCTTTAATGTCGTGGTGGCTGCTACTGAAAACTCGAGATATATAACTTTAAGAAAAAGCCCCTTATTTCTTTTCTTCCACCTGTTCTACTAAGTGAAGTGCAGATCAATTGGATTCTAACTCGGAAAATTAGTATGAAAATCGTTGCATTTCTTACCTATCCTACTAGCTAGTATTCTTTTAAAGCTTCTTGGTTTTGATACATTAGCCATTATTATGTTGAATAAAATGACAAAGGAGCAAACGAAACAATGTTAGACTATATTGGAGGGGTGAGCCAAGCCAAGGCAATAGCGCAATACCAAGGCAACAGGCAAAGACCCCAATAGCAAGATATTGTGGTGATTCTTTCCCCATAAAAGATAAGATTAATAACTGAGCAGATGACTCAAATATCATATATTAAAGTATTAAACTGATAAGAACAGATACCACACTTAATCAGGAAGATCCGTTCGGAGGTAAATCAAGAATTAGAACCATTGACGCTGGACTGGTTATGATGTTCAAGGCTCCTCGTGTTGGTAACTCACAATGTAGCCAACTTCCAAGTATGAAATTCAATCTGCAATACATTAATTTTTCTGGACGGTTGGCCCAAGATATATCACAGAAACTCTAAAATGTATCCAACCGTCCAGAAAAATTGATCTCGACGCCCATAACTGATGCTTACCATTTCAAAAAGACTTGTTTGTAATGTCAAATTTTGATATTGACAAAAAAAAGTTAAAAAGTGGATGTTCATTTGATTCGGAAGACCAGCCTTGAGCAGTTGAGCTCAAACGAAATAGTATTATAAACAGTATTAAGTTTTATAAAAGACTTGAAACTAAACGAGTTAAGCAATTTCGATATTGACACAAAAAGTTAACAAGTGGATGTTCATTTGATTTGGACCAGTTGGCAAGCGAGTCTGAAGTGCCCAAGCTCCTTATCCTTCCACAGTCGAGAGCGAGGGTTGTCGCAGCTCTGTGAAACCAGCCTAACGCATTGCCCCTTACTCCAGGGTCCATGTGACCCAAGCCTTCGCTCAAGCCACATGGACCATTTTTGAACATGTGACCCAAGCCTAACGTTGGTTAAATCGGTGAGTTGCAAACTTGAATGTTCTTTTCAAATCTTGATAAATCCCATTCAGAAGCAGATAACTAGTATTCTTTGTTTATGCTAGCTGAGGATACATATCCTGCTTTCGAAATATTCTTGTAACCATTTTTGAACCCAATCTCTGATTATTTCATATATATTTACAAAGCTTAGGTTAAACTTATTATTTTGGGAATAAACATCTAAATTGCTCCAATTACAACACAAATAACTCAACAATCTCATCTAAATATAGCATAACTTAGAAATTTTTGAACTGAACATTGGTTAGAATTCTTCCTATTAGGAAGAAACTCTCCAAAAATAAGCGTATGCCAATTTATACAACGAACACACGGTATTCTTTAGTAAAAGGCGAAAGAATAGTTCGCTTTGTGCTCATTGCTTGGCTGCGTGAGCTTCCACTTCTGCAGCTTGTTGTTTATATACAACGTTCTTCACTCTCAACTTCCACTACTCAAGCGATGTGGGATAAACCCAACAACCACTTGCCAATATAAAGTATTAGCAACTGTCACAAGCAGATTGTCCAACCATAAAGCTAGGACATGATCACCAAAACCAACAACCTTAATCAATCTAGGTTGGTGACCTCCATTGTACTTAGGAGGGGTGCCATCAAAATCGACTGGACTGCTGCACCTTTTGTGGCTTATTGCCATCAGTTCAGGGCTTGATAGATTATCTGTAGCTAAAACAATCAGCCCCTATGCCGGCTACATATTCCAGTATCGACAACCAGTTGGTGTATACAGTTATGACTCTTTAGTCCTGCCGACCAGCCTTGAGCAGTTGAGCTCAAACGAAATAGTATAATAAACTTTTATAAAGGACTTCAAACTAAACGAATTAAGCAGTTTCGATATTGACACAAAAAGTTAAAAGTGGATGTTCATTTGATTCGGACCAGTTGGCAAGCGAGTCTGAAGTGCCCGAGCTCGTTATCCTTCCACTGTTGAGGGCGAGGGGTTGTCGCAGCTCTGTGAAACCAGCCTAACGCATTGCACCCTACTCTAGGGCCCATGTGACCCAAGCTTTCGCTCGAGCCACATTCACCAACTCTTGACTTGGAACGGGCAAGCCAGATACTGCACGAGCAGACCCAACTAGCTAGAACAAGACAAAGTCCAACAACCTTCATACCCTAACTCGAGTTACAGGCAAGCGCTACCAAGCCCGGTGCTGGACCGGCTTGTTTGATGTCTTTATAAACTAGTATAATAATGTGTATTCATATGTTTTTGAATTGATTCCAATGCATTAGTACTATCTCTGAATTAGATATTCTCCGATTTCTGCTAAGCTTGGCAGTCCTGTTTCTATGTATTTCTACCAATTAAGTTGTGATGGGTCACTTGCGCCGCTATATGTCTATCAGGTTCAAACAGGAGCCATTCTGTTCCAGATACAATTTTGCATGCAACTCCGTTGTTTCATTAATAGACAATCATACACCTAGCGGAAAAATGTAGTTATCGGTGACATGCATCGATAAATTAATAGACGATCAGTATCTATTGCCTATTAAAAACAAAAAAAGATGAACATGTGACCATGCCAAACCCATTGAGATGAGCTGACAACGATTTTCTACTGAGTCATGGCCGAGAGACCATAAGGCTCGGTTACTCATGCTCATGATGCATGAACCAGACATGGGTTTTGTGTCTCTTGAGAAATCAAGAATACAGAGGTACAAGCTTATAGAACAGATACTGTCCAAGTAACGTCGTGGTCTTTATAAACTGCTTTTCTTTTATACTTTCAAGCGATGTGGGATGAAACATCATAAAACTATTGCCTATTAATGGTTTGGGTGTTTATGTGTCGGGTGGTTCTGTATGAGTGAGTGACTAGTGAGCTTACCTTTGACTACTTTCTTTCAGGATATGGCAAAAAATGATGATAATGAAAATCTGCATCAAGAAGTGCGTGTTGGTGTATGAGCCTGACTCTTGATGTTTAAAAAAACAAGTTTCAAATTCCAAACTTAGTTTTGATATCTAAAGAAAGAAGTTGTTCGAACTCCAAGTCTATATTACGCGTTGTATGACTCTCCCACTTAGATGCACGTTGAAAGCTTAAGTCGTTGTTCAAAGGTTTAAGATATAGATTACAGCTACTCAGATGTTAGAAACAAGCAGCAGAACTTTCTAAATACTCGGATTGGGATACTATCAACATACCATCTGCAATACAGTAGACAATTATTAGATAATCAGCAACTGTTTAGTACGCAGACTAATGGTGCTTTGAGTTGGTTCACTTACACAAACTTCAGTCGGATTCCAATGAATGGTGTAGTTATGATAAATCTGCAGTTGGGTCAAAGTGTCAAACCATAATTATAAGTTAATCTCATCATGTTTAGCACCCATAGATGACAACTATAAAAATCCAGCATAATAAATTAGAATCAATGTTATTTACATAATGTATAATCCAAAATGAATTTTGTCTTTGGACTTACATAATATGCTGTTATAGTTCCAGCAGAGTTCCAAGTAACCATCTTGATTAGCATTTCGATGCTCCGAAATAAGAACGCCCTCTTGGATTGTATTCCAGATCCTGCAAACATTTCGTTTGTAGCTTTATAATCTGGAAACAATTCTTATATTTTGTTACAGATACAAATACATACTTTCTGGGAAGTTTGCGATAACCATGGAGGAATGAGAAGCTACTTCCAACACAAAAACAACCATGAACAAAGCTCGAGATCCTGAAATTTTTAATAACCGACGAGTCGTTTTTTGTGCCACTAAAAATTTTCATATTTTTCGTATTGTGTTGAATTTTGACAGCAAAATGGAAGACTCGGCTAGCTAGGTTAACAAGCACAGTAAAAACATGTCTCTCGTCTTTGTTTAGCAAATCAATGGCAAGGCAGTAGTGCAACACCAAAAAAGTTAAAACTATAGATTGGAGGGGTGCGCCAGCCAAGGCAGTAGTGCAACGCCTAGGCGACACGTGAAGAACCCCAGCAGCAAGCTACTGTGGTGGGCTCTTCCCCCATAAAAAATAAGATTAATATCGAGTGAGCCGATGGCTCACATATCAGATATTAAACTGATAAGAACAGATACTACACTTGATCTTAGCCAAAAGGCCGAGAAAGGTATGCCTATTATGTTCACAGGTCTTTGTTTTTATACTCAACTCCCACATGTCTGTTTACTTCACCCAGGCGATGTGGGATTGATACAAGGTCATTTCTTAGAACTACTTTGCCTGCACTTATTATGCATTGTTTGGACACTAGATGATCTTAAGCAATGATACAAGTATAAACTTATTTGCGTTATGTAATAACTATGGTCGAACCATACACGCGACGCTTCACGTTACGAGAATGCATATTATCGTTCAATGTACGTGTGAGTTCTGACACACCTCAAACTCATTTGATAAACTACCAAATGTATTTTTTGAAAGCAAAATCAATGATATTATTAAGTTAATGAGAGAAATTACCAATGTTGCTAATTCTGATATCGATTACAGTGAATCAGCCCATTCTGTTTTGGTAGCCAAAAAAACCGTTCATCTTTAGATGTTGTAAAAGGACATGGCGACTTACACAGATGATTCTCCTCAATGTCACATGGTTGTCCTTAATTTAGCAGCAAGTACGATGAAGTAAAATTAAAATATCACTATGGTATGTTAATTTTACGTAGTACTTTGTTATGAGATGCAAAGAAGTGTTCTCGCCCTTCTTTACTTGCTTTGACTTTTTTCATCAAACTTACTTCTACTTTTCTCACCCTATTTGAAGCAAGCGGGTACAACATAAAATATATACATTGCATTATACAAAAGTGTGATATGAGATATAAAGACAAGGGAGAAAACAAGATATATTGGACATCAGATAGCCAATGGAATCTAATACGGGGCCGTTGTTGCAACACTAATAGAGATGAGTGTTGCAACCGTTGCTCATCAGCATTGGATACGTTCCTGGATCTTTAATTCGTTACACGGCTCAGAATCAACATCATTGGCTAAATAAACGCTTAGTATGCCCAATGATGGCCTTCAAATCTTATTGCCACTCAAATAATAAAGAAAGATCGTTTTTGTTCTCTCTTCGGCATGCTTGCTGCGTCACATTGCTTAGGCCTTTAAAACTGCCGACACACCCATCTTAATGATTCTCATACTACATGTTACTAGTATCAACAAGGCGACCCAGCAAAATCGATACGCTTAACAACTGTCAAGAATCCTGCATTATCTTCATCGATATGGTTTGGGTGTTTATGACTCCAATTCTATATTACGTGTTGTACGACTCTCCCACTTTGATGCACTTTCAAAGCTTAAGCCGTCATGCAAAGGTTTAAGATATAGATTACAGAGACTTAGATGTTAGAAACAAGTAGCAGAACTTTCAATAATCTATGTTCACTTGACAACCAAATGACCAGTCACATTACATGTATATGTGGTATCATTGAACTAAAGTGCTAGCCCCAACCACACATGTGTATGCAAGATCGTTACTATCATTCCAGCCAAAATCCGTGTTGTCGTCATTTTTGCTTGCGGTAGAACATGCCACAACCATAAGAGTATAAGCAAACCAACCGAGTGCATTTTACCACATATGTCAACATGCCCCCCACTTCCCCAGTATAGTATTATTGACTAACGGTCAATTAGGCTATACTTAAATAGTGTCTCGGAGATCTCGAAGAGAGAGCTAAATCTCTTTCGGTTACTTTACGAATTGGGTCTATCGGACCACATACACCAACACTAGGCCAAAATGGAGTTGAATAAAGTTCCTTTTAAAACTCCGTACACCTTTACTTAGCCCGAGCATTAACGAATTCACATGTGCCCACAATCAAAGACATCAAACGACCATTTTTTGCTTTGGTTTGAAGTTAGATTTGAATAAACTTGTGTTTGTTGATTTTTGTTTAAATCAGAGGTTTAAAAAAGAACGGTTAGTTGAGAATAAAGACATTATGGAAGTCTTGAACTGAAAAAACTTTGAAAAGTGAGATTAAGAGGAAGACAAAAATACTCTCACATATCAGATATCATATCCTAGCCGCGTTAGGTGATGGCAAAATTAAAGCCATATGTCGTCCCTTGCGTCCGTATCTATGGGGCAGTAAGTTTGAAACTCGGACCGATCATTACAGCTATCTCTTGGAGCAGCGTATCACCACTATTCCGCAACAATGTTGGTTATGCAGAGCTGTGTTGTGGGTTGTGACTTTACTGTCATTTACAAAACAGGCTGAGACAACGTTGTTGCTGATGTGATGCCACGTCAGTTTGAAGGAGCAGAAACAACCATCCTAGCCATTTCCGGGCCTTTATTGCACTTACACAAGAGGTAGACATAATTCCCGAATCACAACAGCTTGCGACAAAAATAACAAAAGGTGAAACCGTAGGCCCTTGGCAAATTCGTGATGGTCTGGTTCATTTTACTACTAAGACGTAAGATTCCAAGTTGGTGTTGTTCATAGACTATTCATTTACTTCTCATAGTTTTGAATCACCTTGAACAAAATATTTTGCAAAGTAACAAAAAGTGGGTGTTCACTAGAAGGAACCAAGCGGGTTATTTGAGCCAAGGTTGCACCAACTCGTTATCCTTCCACTGTCGAGAGCGATAAGTATTCGCAGCTCTGTGAGCGAGAAGTATTCGCAGCTCTGTGAAACCAGCCTAACGCATTGTCCTCTACTCTAGGAACCAGGAAGCCCGAGCCTTCGCTCAAACCCCACATGATCCAACTCTCGACTTGGAACTGGCAAGACAGATATTGCAAGAACTTGATCCAACCAAGGTTTGGCTCGATCAATGTCCAACCCACTTTGATGCCCTCACTTGAGTCACAAGCTCGCGTTACTGAGCTCGGCGAACGGTGTGCTTCCAAAAGGTCTATATAAACAAGTGATAAGTTTCTATCCTAGGCAATGTGGGATATAAGCAAAAGCTTTTGGTCTTCCTTTATTTTCTTCTTCTTCCAGACAATTCGAGCTTGGTAAGTTTTATTGGCAGCAATACAAAAAGAAGATCAAAATCAAGTTCATTATCAATAGTAAGTTTACAATCAATGAGCAATTTCATGAGCGGGTCACAATATATCATTACAACAAACGAAAATGCAACGAAAAACTAGAAACAAATGTACTTGTTCAATAAAGCTCAATTTCATGAGCGAGTCACAATATATCATTGCAACAAACGAAAATGCAACCATAAACATTACCAGCCGATACACAGTCTATATCGTATTTGGAATGAATCCTGGGTTAGATATTTAAATCAGAAACATGAATACACTACTACGAAATCTGCCCAAGATCTCTTCCATTTTTACTACATTATAAAGGGTGTATCCCTTTGGTTGAAAGTTGAATTGTTGAAATATTGAAAGTTGAAAGTTGAAAGTTGAAAGATGGGTCCTACTAAACCCTAATACACACAAATTAATTCACACACACACAAACTTTAATCTCTCTCTAAACCCTAATACACAAAAAAAGACATACTTTGTAGTGTGGAAATTATTTCAATCGCTTTATTTCAATCGCTTTTGATAGTGACCATAGTATCGTATATCGTTGCTAGAAAATCCCGCTGCTATGCGCGGGTACTCGTCTAGTTTTGAATTAAAGACAACTAATCATTTGGATCCCCAGCTATCAATTCAATGTTGTTTGGAACTTGGAACTTTGGAAGGTTGGTTTCTCAACGTGTGAGAGTAAGTTGTCAACCTCTTCATATCGCCGGTTTATTTTCGGAAACTATGCAGCCACAATAAGTGTTTGATTGCATAATTGTACTCATCTACCAAAGATTATAACATGGTTGAGAAGGAGATTTCACTAATTCTAGTTTCGAGGAACATAGATGAAATGACCGCGTCATATAATATAGCTTCTTAGTCTCAACATGAGCTTTCTGTTTGATACAACCCGATTGTGAGTAAGAAGGCTTTGTTGAAAAAGGAAAAGATGTGCATACATATCCTTACCTAATTGTTGTATGGCAACATCAAACTTGGTTCACAATCTTGGTTCTGTTTATTACTGGATTTAAGGCACTGAATAAAAAAATTTAACATGGATTTAAGGCACTGAATTAAAAAATTTAACCTAGTGTGTAGTAACTTTTCTTTTAATCATGTGGCGGTCTGGAAGAACAGACACATTTTGGGCTCACTTTGAGGATGGTGTCAAGTATATTAATTTCACTAGAACAATGTACTAAAGTACTTTGGTGAAAGAATGGTTCACCTTCAGTGCACTTACATTATTACCTTTGCTTATATCGACCTCGTATCGATCTAAGCAGTAAACCTTCTGTTTCGGTTTCGGTTTCGGGTTACACTTCTGAAAATTGAGAAAAATCAATCTAGTATGAATCATAATCAAGTGGCAATTAAAACTATTTATCTCGTCTAGTTAACCTAATTAAAGAATCACTCCATGTCACATAGTTGTCTTTAAATTAGCAGCAAGTACGAGAAAGTGAAATTGATAAATAAGCATGTACGAACGCAGGACGTGTCACAGTATTAAAACAGATAGAAAGAAAAGTAAATCGAATGCAGAAGTAATTGTCAGCTGAATGTTGCCTTCGCTATCCATTTCTCAACTGAAAATACACAACAAATCTCCAGAGACAGAAAATCTAGATCCTACTTTAAAATACAGATACAGAAGTACTAAAAGAATGTCTTACTAGAACGGACATGTCTTGCCTTTTCCACTTAGCCGTGACACAACCGTATACCACTTCCAACTAGAGTATAAAACACAGCCACAAAAATACAATTTGTCTGATTATATATTTACTTTAAGGAGTTTGCAGTGACGAACAGGTGATTATCTCCCTTATTAATACCGACGACCACCAGATGTTGATAAAAGGACTCTACTGGCCTTCTTTCCTTTCTTCCCCCCTATCTCAACTGCCTTAGATTCTACCGGTTTTGCTCTTGAAATAACATTTGCAAAAGATGTCGTACCTCCAGTTGGCAATGCTGCATAGATAGCATTTAATTATATAAGAAAGCATTTGAAGATCCGGTATTACAAACACAATATTTTTCTATAATCAATAAGAATTGGACGAAGAAGACAACAACACTTACCACTTGAAGACCCATTTGACATGTTAGTTTCCTCTGTTCTAAGAGTAGGAGAATCATATGCTGAAGCGAAACCAAGTCTTGCAACATTTGAGAACAGTGGCCTATCTACTACTGTCGGAGGGCTTGACGATGTGACTGAAGAACTTCCCAGGGCTTTAAATTACATGAAAACAAACTATGTTAGAAAGACTCACTAACCACCAGAAAATCTTCACATAAATCCGCAAATTTAGAATGATATGTTTGATTGTTTCAATAAACTGAGCCCCAAAAGCAGGATTTCAATCCGTTAGCAGATTTAGGAGTATGTGGGTGAATAATCATAGGCAGGTTGTGTGTCAAATAGTACTGGCACATAGTTTGCAGCAGCAGCTTCTGCCTTGGCTTTCTCCTCTAGCTCCTTCAAGTATAAAAGCATCACAGTTGTTATCTAAGTGCTAACCAATAACTCTCTAGTCACTTATGGTACCATTTCTACACGTCATTGTGTGAGGTAGTCTTGAACTTCATATTTGTAGTAAAATAAAAAATAAAACTAATGTTTGTTGCTTCGCTGTGTGTACATTCTTAGCTAGTGTTATCGTAACCATACATAGTTTATGCTTTATATAGGATTCTTAGTCTTGGGTGTCACGATTTTACCCATATTTTTATAAATATAATTTCTGAGCCATAATCCCATAAACCATTTTCCAACTTCGTTCCCTTGTTTAGAAAACCTCTTAACAGGTGTTATTAACTTTTTGACAGATAATTGGAATAAGGGGAGATATGAAAGTGCCCCTAATGATAAATTTTCATATTCCTTAAGTATTTCAAAAGCAAAAATGCAGCATAACAAAATCTCACAACAATGTGCTTTGCTATTTCTAGAAGGGTCATGGTAGGTTCACTGTAATCAAGCAACCAACCCCGCCTTATGAATAAAGAGTGGAATTTGATCAGCAAAGAACAAAAAAAAGCAAGATGTGAACAACATATACGAGACTAGACCAAACTGACATTGTTGCCACTGCATACTAGAAGAACAGATGCATGCTGTTTGGAGGGCAATTCATCATGGAACACAGCTATACTTACTAAGGAAGCTCTATTTGTTCATAAGTTACAAAAGAGTCATTTCACAACCCAATTTGTTCATCCATTTAGACTATGATAAACCGAACCATCTTTTCGTGTGACTGACCTTGTTCTTTCTATTTAATGCCGTAACTGTACTAACATAATGATATGATTTTGAAAAGTATGAGCCAAAATGCATAAGCTTAATATTGGGAAAGTAGCATACTGATCAGTCCAGAAACACAACAAAGTCATGCAGACCAAAGATCACATTTTTATGCTAGCCACAAAAAGGCATGTTAATACATTTAACTTTATATCACATAATCAACACGGAAAAAGTAATCATCATAATGTTTTCTAAAAGAAAGATACAAATAAGGTCCTATTTAATCACCAAAGAAATTCAACCTTTTGTATTAACATGATTTAAAAGCTTATATGTAGGATAAAAACCTGCAGACCATCTTTCACGGGCTACTGGAGATTCAGCGATATCCATTTATTTGATTTTTAAACTTGATCCAATGCTCATCCTGCAAAATAATAAGATCATAACAGACTGATCATAGAAAATAAAAGAAAACCAACATCAAAAATTAATTAAATGAATATAAAATTTTCTGCACGTAAGTAACTTAAACAGCCTGTGCTGTTTAAGCATCTTATTGTGCTGTATAAGCATCTTATTCATCTCGCCATAAGCCTCTTTTATTACGTCATAAAGATTAAACAGTTTTCAAGGTATCTATTGAATTTTAAAGCACTTATACATAGGCTGCCAAAAACTTACAAATGTGATGTTTCTGGTCCGCATAGACTTTCAAGAAATCATTGCCTAGGCTCTGTTGCTCTTCCTGGATTTATAATGCAGATTCCTGTGCAGAGCTACTGCACCTACTTACCTCAACCTCCAGTGTCCAAATCTTTCCTAAATCTGAGGGGATACTGTTGAGTTTTGAGCAACGACGAACCACTAAACGTCGTAGTCCTGGGAAATTATTATTCCAAAATTCCCATTGACATAACTCCAAATAATGCAATTTCAAGACCTTTAGCCTCTCAAAATGTTTATCATCACTCGCACCCCACTCTTCTCCAATGCACGCATGGGTTTTTAATTTGAGAACCTCAAGGTTAGGTAGACCAACAAATGTCCAAATCTGTGCCCAATCCAACCCAGTATTTGATAACGTCAGTTTCTTAAGCATTTCAGGAAACATACGACAATCACATGACCTTATTAATTCATGGTAAAGAATTGTATTCAACAACTTCAGTTTTTGAAGATGCTTCAAAGATTGTAGGTTCGGAATTCGATAACACCTTGGGTTGAAATCAAGGGTCCACAAAACCCGAGCTTTTTAAGATTGGGAATTCTTGAAATATATTCTCACAAGACTGAGGACGTACTTGATACTTGGGTCAAAGTTTGCAGGATAGCCAACCCACTGGGGCAACCATCGTTCTCTTTCACTTGTACAGAAGACGGCCCTTCGATAAGATTTTCTCCTGATTTGATATATAAGTGCCTTAGATTTATCATATCCCATATTGTCTTTGGTTAGAAGTATATTATTCCTCGAAGATATTATCAGCGTTTGTAGGTTGATAAGGCTTGATATTGATGCTTGGGGACTTCCATCATGAGCTTGAATAGCCAGTTATCTTAAACTCACGAGATCTGTAACATCTGAAGGAAACATGGAGACAGGAACAGACTCCATATCGAGAATCCTACGGGTTCTGTATGTTCATTGATCCGCCTTCTTGAAGAACTTTGCCCAACTCAAATGGATAACAAAAACCAGAGTGGGAGGGTAATGCAGCAGCAGCAGGAGCACGAGCATATGTGTATCTGGGTGAGGAAAAAGGTTCTTCCTCGCCTTTTCTCAAGCATAAATCCCGCAACAGGTCATGTATCCGACATGCCTTAATTTGACCATCAGCCTTTATTTTGGCAGTCGTCAACAGACTCCTCTGAATCAAATTCATCAAGAACTCCTCTGCAACATCCTCCAAACTTTTGCTTCCTGTTTCATGTATGAATCCTTGAGCAACCCATAGCCATATTAGCTTTGTTACCGGGATGTCATAGTCCTCAGGAAATACTCCAAGGAATAGAAAACAGTGTTGCAATTCACGAGGCAAAAAATTGTAGCTTAAAGCCAACGAGTCCATGTATTGACTTGGATCACGAACCATAAGCGAACGTTGTCTCTCAGCAATTTGACTCCACCAGGTATCTAACCATTTATTTTTCATTAGACCTGAAGTTATAACAATTGCAAGCGGTAAACCTCCACATTTGTTTGCTATCTCCCTTCCAATTATCTCTAATCGATGAGGGCATCTTCCTGTCCTAAATACCTTCTTCTGAAAAATTTCCCAACTTTCATCTTCATTGGGAAGACGCAAAACATGAGTAGGTTTGGCTCCCCACACATTTTCGCTCACATCTTTGTGACGGCTAGTAAATATTATTCGGCTTCCGTTTTTGTCATCTGGAAAATAAATTTTGAGCTCATTCCACGCCTTACTATCCCATATATCATCCAACACCACCAAATATCGACGATCTTTTAAAAACCTATACACCTTTTCCCCCAATTGCCCGTCACTCATTTTATATATCGCATCTGTACCAATGGTGCTAAAAAGAGCTTAATATGTCGATTAACAGGTTCCTCTTTAGATATACTTGAGAAACACACGTCCATGCCCTCTCAAAAGTATACTTGATTAAAGGATCGTTGTATAGATATCTAGCTAAAGTTGTCTTACCAAGACCAGGTGTTCCCACAATCGAAATAATCTGAAGCTGATTTGCTGAAATTTCAATAGTAAGCTGATCACGTAGTGTGTTTACTTCATCATTGAAACCCACAGCAATTTCTTCTCTTTCCACATTCGACACATACCGGATGTTACAAAGTTCTTCAACGATTTCCAAAACCATATCCATCATTGTTTTTCCAGAGGCGTACCAAGTGTTTGTGCTAGCCACTGTTTCCATTATTTTAAGTAAGCCATGAGCTTCTTCATTTTCATACCCGAGCATCATCTTTCTGAGGTGACTCATGAGACCATCAAAAGATCCGGCTATCAAGCACTTGCAGTCTAGTGCTTCAACAGATGAAGGATTATACGTTGGAAAATCATTGAGATGGTCGAGTAACTTGTTGATGATAGAAGTAAGAGCAAATCTACTACTTCTTCCGTCTTAAATTAATAGTCCTGACAAAAAACACATTATTTTAGAAAACATCACTATCACTGGATTCTCTCTTTTACTTTTTTTACAAAATGACGCTCTTACTATTATGCAATCAATTAAAAACTTTATATATACTTTGTAATTTCGAGTACCACTAGGTGCAATATGGTAAACTTGTTACATTACTTACATCTATTTTTGAAAGGAGACTATTATTTTAAGACGTCCAGAAATAGTATACAAGACTATAAATTTGGGACGAAGGTAGTATAACATAAAAAAGTGACTTTCTATTTAAGAGACACTTTCTAAAGTTATATAGACTTCACTTTTTTTAATAAATTTAATAAAATTATATATTAAATGAAATTAACATTTTATAAAGAAAAATAAATAATACATATATTACATTTGTAAACCCAACATATAATACATATACATACACTATACTTGAAAGCCCAACTTATATACATATAAAAGCCCATTTATTAAACCTATCTCTTCTTTACCACAACTACCATTAGGGGTGTAAACGAGCCGAGACAGCTCGTGAGTTACTCGAGATCGACTCGTAAACTACTCGAAATCGACTCGATCTAAAAGAGTCGAGCTCAAGTTCGAGCTACTCGAGTATATATTCGAGTCGAGTTCGAGCTCCAATATACTCGGCTCGAGAAGCTCGCGAGCCTTATCGAGCTTATTTTGTTACCCTTTTATATAGATAAATTGAGTCGAGTCGAGCTTCATATGCCGAATATTTATCGAGTTCGAGCATGATATATTAAGATAATCGAGCTCGAGTCGAGTTTCGAGCTCGAGTTTTATATAACGAGCCGAGTTCGAGCTTAATATATAAAGCCCGGTCGAGCTCGAGCCGAGTTTTGAGCTCGAGTTTTTGTAATCGAGTCGAGCTCGAGCTTGACAGTACTCGGCTCGACTCGGTTCGTTTATACCCCTACTACCATATATCTCTTTTCCACCATACGTGCAAAAACAACAGCCACTATTTGTAACACCCCACTTTGATAAGTGGACCGTTACGCGTAATTATGGCGTGTCATCAAAGCATGCATGGTAATATGTACTAAAACATACATGACCATAGGGAAAACCGGAATCAAACATCGGTTCCCAAACATAAGCCCAAAACATAATAAAGTAAAGGAAATAAGAAATGACTAAATAAGCATAGGTATATGAAGGCAAAGGAAGAAGTCTATGGCAGCTTCCATCCTATGCACGTCCTCCAAATGCTCGAGTCCTGGGTACCTGCCGTTTTGGGAACATGAAAATAAAACGGCTGAGCATAACGCTCAGTGCACGGATATACAACATAGTATGAATGACTGAAACATAAATAAGACTAATAGCAGCGGAAATGTATAAGTCCTGGAAAACCTGGAACATGTTCATAAAACTGGTTTTATAGTTTGAAAAGCCTTACGTTTATCTTGTAAAAGCTGTTTAACATGTTTACCATTAGCCAATATAGGTCATGAATTATCAACGTGCATGAATACTTAGAGGGTGACCTCGTCATGCAAATTAGAGGGGTTGCCTCTAATTTAATATATTGTTTGGGTAGGAGGGATCAGCTCCTTGTGAAGGATGCAAGGCACACAGCACATTCACACTGAATAATCTGCTGAAAACATGTAAACTAGGATGCACCCATACGCCCCACCTGATAATAACAATATGGCCAAAAGCTGAAAGGGACGCCACGAGCTATCACTCCGCCGTGGTGAAGTCATAACACCAGTGCCTCTAGTGTTATGGTTATGGTACCTCCATAACTAGGTGAAACTAGTCATGCATGTATATGGCTTTAGGTATTCTAATTAAACATAAGCAATTCAAAAACATATAAAACATATACTGGGGAAAACAGTTGGTTGCATACGGGGAAATCCTAATAAGGAAGAATGTCCATACTGAAAGGACGGAGAATCCGTACCTTGTGTCCAGTGAACGAAGAAGACGAACGGAAGAGAGTCCTACTTCGATATCACTAATGCTACATAAATAATATACGTGTATAAGTATTCTGATTACTGAGTACGTAACTGATTTTATATCATGTCTTAGCTTGTTTTATATGTTCATGTCTTGTTTTACTGATTTTAGCTTTATACTGCGTTTACATGTATTCTGTCTATTCTGATTAAGTATTACTTGTATTTCTTGTATTATTATACTTGTTGTGTAATAGTAAGTAACTTTCTAAAAATAGCAGGTTTCCTAAAATAGAAAGTTTCCAAGAATATAAAGTTTCCAAAAATAGAAAGTTTCCAAAAATAGATTGTTTCCAAAAATAGAAAGTTTCCATAAATAGATTAGCTGCCTTTATTAAATAAGTTTCTAAAAATAGAAAGTTTCCATAAATAGATTAGCTGCCTTAATTAAATAAGTTTCTAAAAATAGAAAGTTTCCATAATTAGAAATAACCTGGATTATTAAGCTAATAATATATAAGCTTACGTTTTACTGATTAATATTCTAAGTCATATGATATATAGTATTGTTTATTAATTATTACTTGTAAATTAAATGAACTATAGGTTATAAGATTTAATTAAATATAACATGATTTAATTAAATAAAAGGTAATGATACTTAGGTTAAAACATGTATTAATATTTAATATTAATATAACCTAAGTCATGAAAATTAATTAATTATAAGTCACGTTTACTAATTAATTATATAGTCTAACTTAATAATAAATACTTAGGTTAAAATCCATGTATTATTAATAATAATAATAATAACCTAAGTCATGTTGTAACTAAATTAATTAAATAACATGACAAATTAATTTAATTTACCTTGTAATTATTTAACTTGTAAAATAATAATTAACCTTGAAAAAGAACCCGTGAACCGAACCCGTGTTTTAAACAATACTTGTCATGAATCGGACCCGTAAACCCGTGAACCGGCCTACAACCCTTAACCATGGCAAACCACCACCGTCCCACACCGGTGGTGCGTGTGGTGTTCCAACCGAGACCCCCTAAACCACCAAGGTTAACCCCGACATGCGTCGGGGTCCCTTGGTCCTCTCGGCCGAACCACAAAACCAAACCGAGACCTTGTGGTCTCGGTTGGTGGTGATCAAACAACCATCGAGAGCCCTTGGCTCTCGGTTTGATAGGTGTGAAAACACCCATCCTTTTTACCACTTAATTACAATAATAACCAAGCCAAAACGTGTATTTTATGTCATTTATGTCGGAATTACGCGTGGTTTGTGTTTTTGTTGTGATTTAGGACGAAAAAGTGAAAAGTGGAGAAAACACGGCATTCAAGGGCTTTTATCGAAGAAAAAGACGAAAGATGAAGTCGAAAGATCAAGAGTGGAAAAAGAACGGAAGTCCAAGACCAATTCTGAAGATTTATCGAAGAAAAAGTCAAAAGACGGAAGTTTACTAAAAGCCGAAGAACTCGAGTCTTATTTATAAAGAAAAATCAAGACGAGTTAATGAAATCCCAAGACAAAGTCCAAGATTAACAAAAGATAAAGAAGAAAAGGACTTAAGTGTGCAATTAAGGCAAAGAGGAAAGAGGGAGGAAGCTTCCTAAGCTCCTCCCTAATCACCCCTATATATAGTTTGGCTAGCTTCATTTTCATGTTGTTGGGTGGTTTGACAAACCACCACTTCCACCATTTTTATTTCTTGTTAATTACTTTCTTGCTTATTAATTTCATGTTATGCACTTTTAATTCAAGTAAGTCTTTTAATTTTTGAACCTTTTCTTTTAATCAAGTTCTTATTTTTAATCATCTTCTTCTACCTTTCTTATCTTGCTTATCTTTGATTCAAGTTCATCTTTGATCTTATTTTCATCTTAATGCTTATTTGATTTAAAGGTTTCTTAAAAAGTTCATCTTTTTAAAAGTTTGATTTGAAAGTTTGCTTATTTTTAGTTTGATAAGTTGTTATTCATGCTTATTAAGTCAATTTCGATTTAGATTCGTGCAAGTTTTAGTTTGAGCTTATTAACCATAGCTTATTGCTTTTGCTTAATTTTCGGATCAAAAAGTTAGATCGGAAAGGGTAAACCCCTTTCCAATCACGTATTCCAATCACCTAGATTGGAAAAGGGTTTTACATTCCAATCAACATTCCAATCAACATTCCAATCAGCATTCCAATCAACATTCCAATCAGCATTCCAATCAACATTCCAATCAGCATTCCAATCTACATTCCAATCAGCATTCCAATCAACATTCCAATCGGCATTCCAATCAACATTCCAATCTACATTCCAATCAGCATTCCAATCAACATTCCAATCAGCATTCCAATCAACATTCCAATCAGCATTCCAATCAGCATTCCAATCAACATTCCAATCAGCATTCCAATCAACATTCCAATCAACATTCCAATCTACATTCCAATCAGCATTCCAATCAACATTCCAATCAACATTCCAATCAGCATTCCAATCAACATTCCAATCAGCATTCCAATCAGCATTCCAATCAACATTCCAATCAACATTCCAATCAACATTCCAATCAGCATTCCAATCAACATTCCAATTAGCATTCCTATTAGCATTCCAATCAGCATTCCTATCAGCATTCCTATCAGCTTCATTATTTGCACTTTCCAATTAGAGTTGATTTTAGTTTTAATTTTACGTCATTTAATTTCATGTCATTTACTTTTAACGTTTTAAATATTGCACCGTTTACGTTTCAACTAGTTTTAGTTTTAATTTCTCGTCCTTTATTATTAAGTCTTGCACATTTATTTTACCAAATCCAAAAATATTTGTTTCACCAAGAACAACTAATCTCACACAATTAACCGGAAATCAATTCGATTAGACACCGAGAAAACGAACTTTTTCAACTAGTAAAATCTCTACATTAAAATAGCGCCGCTGCCGGCTCTTTTCGTGAAGATTAACGGTTTTTTGTGAGAGACGTGTTGGCTTTTGGGATCCGTTCACTTGTGAACGTTATTTTTTCGAGTCAAAAATTTTCAAAAAAAAAAAAAAAAAAAAAAAATCCAAAAACATTTGAAAAATCTTAAAAAGCATTTCTTTTTCAAAGTTTTGCACCAAAAATATTCTTCTTGCTTATCTATCTTTCTCCATGGATTTTTATGTCCATTGCGTCGGGTGTGGGAGACAACTGTACGGGAACGACTCTTGTCAATGGTGTAAATGTGAGCGGTGCGGAAACGATATCGACAACACACAATTCGGATTTTGTCCCTTGTGCAACTCGACTAATTCATTCTTTTTGAACCCACATCCTGTTCCCCCGTGCATCTATTGTGGAAGCGATTCTCATTGGCATGTTTCGTGCCCGGTTCGATACCCGTATGGTCACGGGCAAGAACCGGGGTACAATTATGACAATGAAAATAGCTATCCACAAGACGCACCCAGTCTTTTTCCTCACCCGTTTTGCAACAACTGTGGGGGTCCTCACGAAAGTTTTCACTGTCCTACAGGGGATCACAATTACTATAATTATACCCCTTCCAGTTTTGACCAACCCCTGCAATACCCAATTGATCATCAGCCTCGTCACGGGATGAGTTACCAAGAACCAATTGACGATCTTGCTACAGCCTTTCAAGAACAAAGAAACAATCTTGCTGCAGCTTTTCAAGAACAAAGCAAAGAGCTTTTACACACACTGCAAACTTATATGGAGTCATTTTTACAGCAGCGAGATCAAACGAGTACTCATATCCCTGAGATTATTATTGTCCCTTTAGGTAATGAGGAGAGCGATGACGATATTGAGGTTATTTTCGACGAGGAGGAATTTCTAAAGCAAAGCAAAACTTCTCCCCTTCCTCCTTCGTCTATTGCTATCACACCCGAGGAGCCCGTTGGCTCTCTCATAATGGAGGATCAGCATCTTGACATTATCTCGGCTATGGAATCGGACAAATCCCTAACGTCTAGTGTCGAGGAACTTGTCGTCATCCCAAGTGAGCCCGCGGGTGTTCCGGAAAATTTGTGTGATGTGCCGACTTTTGTGGAGCTTACGGACAAGTTTGCTTCGCTAGTCAATGATCACATACTCACAACTCCACATCCGATATTTGATCCTCGCAACGAGAGTTCAACATGTGGTGAGTATGATGATTTCGTCTTCGAGCCAGAGATTGCGGAAATTATCGACCGAGAGCTAGCTCTTTTGCCTCCGCTTCCACCTACAAGCGAGGTCGACTTTTCCAACATCGATGCCGAACTTGATGAGTTGGAACGTCTTATTTTTCAAAATAATGACGAACCAACTCACATACCCAAAAATCCTATTCTCGAGGAGTTACCTAATCAACACTCCTCTTATGAGAATTATGTTTACCACATTCGTGAGGATTTAACTTATCAACAATCCCCACAAATGAATGATGGTTTCGTACTTGATCGTGGTCTTCTCAAACGAGTTTCTACACTCCTTCTCTACGATCATGAGGATAAATGCTTTGACCCGGGAGGTGACATGGACCATTCTATGATTGATACTTCTACGGCTTTGCCAATTGGTCTGCCTCCATTGTCTTTGGAGGATGACAATGTGATTCCCTTACCCACCCCACCTCCCGTCAATCTGGACTTCACTTGCTTTTCTGGTATTGAGAGGACCTTTTTACCATTCAAGACTTATCCTCCTGCCTCTCCTTTATTGATGTCCTCCGGTAACGAGGACAAGGTCTTTGATCCCGGTATTACATACGAGGCTTCCCCATGGACCATTTAATTCGGGGACGAGTCAGGCTCGTGACTCGGTTAATATAAACAAGCGCTTTTTGGGAGGCAACCCAATTATCTATCTATATTTCCTGTTTTCACCATAAGTGTAGGGGGAGCCCCGTTGGTGTTTCGTGTTCTCTTTCTTATCATGTGCAGGGATTAGAGCTTCAAAGACACACTCTTGATGACTTTTGACGAACCGTGATTCCGTGTTCCCTTCTTCCCGGTTCTATCCTAAACTCTTTTCGATTCACTATTTTATATTTCTCAATATTAAAATAGGAATCTCTTTAGTTGTCTTTTCCTTAACAAGATTTAAACAAAGTGCACAATGTCCTAAGTGTAGGGGAGTTACTCCCACATGCTTAAACATTGAGGACAATGTTTATATTAAGTGTAGGGGGGACTTCTATCGAAGTTAAGTGGCCTTTTCCTTGTATTTGTCCTCATTTTAACCGGAAAATCGATTTTTCGACATTTTTCAAAATTTTTAATCTACTTTGGCCTAGTTGTAGTTCCCTTTATTTTTGCTATTTTTCTCTTATTTTAATAAAATGGTTTTAACAAGTTTAGTTATCTTAGATATATTAGGCCCGTTGTGAATTTTTTTGACTCAACCCGAGTTTACTTATCCAAGTTCACTCTAGCTAGTATCCTTAACCGTGTAGACCTTAATTGGTTTATTGGGCTAAGCATCCACGAGTCTCATTCCTTGAGATTTTAAATTGTAGAGAACGAGAAATGATAGAGTTGGTTACAAGTTTGGTATTCTCTCATTAACTTATGTGAGTTAATTATGATCTTTTTCTCCCATCACTTGCTAATAAATTATCTGCAATAAGTAAGGTCGTACGATTTGAAAAGTTACTTAGCTTCTAGCCCAAGATCGTTTAAAAGTTGCTCGGTAATGATAAGATTTCATAGCCAAGGCATAACTTATGAAGCGGGGCGCGAAGATTGGCGAGTCCGAAAAGGCCCTAACAAGGCATGAGGATTCCATTTTATTGTTGAAGATCCAAAGTGATGTGAAAAGCATTATTCCCAAAATCAATATGAAGGATCAAGACTCACGACGAAAAGCAATCAACTCCCATAAAGATCATGGAGAAGTCTATCCGAAAAGACCCTAACAAGGTATGAGGATAAATAGATCCAAGTCCGAAAAGGAGGCGGATCGTTGTATCTCAAAATCCCAATTAGAGATTGAAGAAATAATCATGAAGTCGTGGTCAACAAAGTTGGAGTACCCATCAAAAGTCTCCAAGTGAAGAAACTCACTCTATTAACGAAGAGAAGACCATTATCTCAAGAACATCTCTCGAGATATGAAGTATGAAGTACATGCCAAATATCGGCCCGAGAAAGGTCTCAAATCGTGAACCAAGTTATGCCAAGATATGAACTTTTTGATATCCCGAGAAGCAGTTTTAAGAGATTTTGTCCTTTAGCTAACTATTGATCAAATCGTCCTACTTTGCTTTCAGCCTAAATAAATTATCGAAATAAGTCAACAATGCATCCTCGTGATCATTCAAGACATCAATAAAATATAAGAGATACTCGTAGGAATAAGGGAGTTTAAGTGATTAATTGAACCACATGAGTAAATATTTGTTATGCTAACTTGTACTAACAATGATCTTGTTTTTAAGCTTGGCATGGGAAACGTGAACCTTGAGGGTGATGAACATTCATGACACACAAGCCCTAATGTAAGTCTTAGATTTCTTTACAAGTTTCTTCCTTGTTGCATCTTGTTATTTTCTATCTTTTTTATTTTTCCTTAGTTGTTTAATAAAGGCCAAGGTAGGTTGATTATGATGGAAAATGTAAAACGTGCTTTGTAACTAATGCATTGCATGAGGACATTGCAATGGTTAAGTGTAGGGGATTTGATAGTTGTGAAAACACCCATCCTTTTTACCACTTAATTACAATAATAACCAAGCTAAAACGTGTATTTTATGTCATTTGTGTCGGAATTACGCGTGGTTTGTGTTTTTGTTGTGATTTAGGACGAAAAAGTGAAAAGTGGAGAAAACACGGCATTCAAGGGCTTTTATCGAAGAAAAAGACGAAAGATGAAGTCGAAAGATCAAGAGTGGAAAAAGAACGGAAGTCCAAGACCAATTCTGAAGATTTATCGAAGAAAAAGTCAAAAGACGGAAGTTTACTAAAAGCCGAAGAACTCGAGTCTTATTTATAAAGAAAAATCAAGACGAGTTAATGAAATCCCAAGACAAAGTCCAAGATTAACAAAAGATAAAGAAGAAAATGACTTAAGTGTGCAATTAAGGCAAAGAGGAAAGAGGGAGGAAGCTTCCTAAGCTCCTCCCTAATCACCCCTATATATAGTTTGGCTAGCTTCATTTTCATGTTGTTGGGTGGTTTGACAAACCACCACTTCCACCATTTTTATTTCTTGTTAATTACTTTCTTGCTTTTTAATTTCATGTTATGCACTTTTAATTCAAGTAAGTCTTTTAATTTTTGAACCTTTTCTTTTAATCAAGTTCTTATTTTTAATCATCTTCTTCTACCTTTCTTATCTTGCTTATCTTTGATTCAAGTTCATCTTTGATCTTATTTTCATCTTAATGCTTATTTGATTTAAAGGTTTCTTAAAAAGTTCATCTTTTTAAAAGTTTGATTTGAAAGTTTGCTTATTTTTAGTTTGATAAGTTGTTATTCATTCTTATTGAGTCAATTTCGATTTAGATTCGTGCAAGTTTTAGTTTGAGCTTATTAACCATAGCTTATTGCTTTTGCTTAATTTTCGGATCAAAAAGTTAGATCGGAAAGGGTAAACCCCTTTCCAATCACGTATTCCAATCACCTAGATTGGAAAAGGGTTTTACATTCCAATCAACATTCCAATCAACATTCCAATCAGCATTCCAATCAACATTCCAATCAGCATTCCAATCAACATTCCAATCAGCATTCCAATCTACATTCCAATCAGCATTCCAATCAACATTCCAATCAGCATTCCAATCAACATTCCAATCTACATTCCAATCAGCATTCCAATCAACATTCCAATCAGCATTCCAATCAACATTCCAATCAGCATTCCAATCAGCATTCCAATCAACATTCCAATCAGCATTCCAATCAACATTCCAATCAACATTCCAATCTACATTCCAATCAGCATTCCAATCAACATTCCAATCAACATTCCAATCAGCATTCCAATCAACATTCCAATCAGCATTCCAATCAGCATTCCATTCAACATTCCAATCAACATTCCAATCAACATTCCAATCAGCATTCCAATCAACATTCCAATTAGCATTCCTATTAGCATTCCAATCAGCATTCCTATCAGCATTCCTATCAGCTTCATTATTTGCACTTTCCGATTAGAGTTGATTTTAGTTTTAATTTTACGTCATTTAATTTCACGTCATTTACTTTTAACGTTTTAAATATTGCACCGTTTACGTTTCAACTAGTTTTAGTTTTAATTTCCCGTCCTTTATTATTAAGTCTTGCACATTTATTTTACCAAATCCAAAAATATTTGTTTCACCAAGAACAACTAATCTCACACAATTAACCGGAAATCAATTCGATTAGACACCGAGAAAACGAACTTTTTCAACTAGTAAAATCTCATTTATTACGGTTCTACCCATATTCGAACCAAACACCCCCTTAAACCATGTATATTAATATCCCTTGATTAGATCTAAGTGTTATTTAACTTGTTTTAATAACCCATGATTTCATGTTCTTAGATCTAATAAATAATTGAAAAAAAAGGTTTAAGAAGATTACTGATTCATGGATCAAAAGGAATTTACTAACAGGAACATCCTTGCAATAAATTGGATCTACCAAGATCAACAAACACCCCCTTGGTGGTGTTTGTATGTGGCGGCAACAAAGGGAGAAGGAGGAGGCTAGGGTTTGTTTTTTTTTTATTCTCTGTAAAATGAAAACATGAACTCCCTTCTTTTCCAATTTAGTGAAAAAATAAGTGGGCTAGGCCCCTTCCTTGTCCCTAATTTCGTGGGTATGTGGGCCCCCAAAGGGAAAACCCGTTGTTTTCACGTGTTCTATTTATTTACGTGTTCCCGTGTCGTGTTTACGTAATTTAATTATTAATTGTTCGTGTCGTAAAATATATTTATACGTAATCGTAATAAATATACGTAGATACATAATAATAGGTTCGTGATTTACGCTCATTATTTTCATGTTCATGATTATAATTATTGTCGATAATAATTATCGTGTCTTAATACGTAATAAATACTTATCGTGTAATAACATGTACGTAATACTTGTAAATTCTTATTCGTGAAACGTTAACGTGCTAAATAAGGAAAGTTCTAACCATGTCCGTACGATTATATGTGTATTGTTCATGGTAAAAGCGTGCGGGTTTTACAACTCTTCCCCCCTAAAAAGAATAATTCGTCCCCGAATTATAGGTAATGTAAACTGAAAGAGAAACATACCCGAATCAAACTGAGAGAGTATGTAAGATAAAAGGACATGCAGGGGACATGATAGAAAGGAACGTGGAACGTGACATGGCTAAAAGGACATGGAACGTGACGTGACTAAAAGAGTCTTACTGGATTACAGAAAGATGAGAGGATAAAATACGGATGGACTCGTCCGTTTCCAAGTGGCTTCCCTCTCGGAACGGTTCCTCCACAAGATCTTGACACCACTGATAAATCTTGGTCCTCCTGACCTTGACTTGAAAATATGTAAAATTCCTTGTCATCTACGTGAGATAGATCCCCTGAATTCGATCGAGAAAATAAGAGTTAACGTGCAAGGGTAACTGAAACATTATGATGCAAAATAATCTAACCTAACTGATAATTAGCAACGATGCGCGAGACATATTGAAAAGTAGTATGTGAAAAATTTTGAACGTGATACGTGAAGAATTTTGAACGTGATACGTGGAGATATGGTCAGTGTAGTATGAGCAAACATATCATGATCAATGATACCTGTAACATATCGTGAACGTGATATGAGGGACGTGGAATGAACATGAGATGTGAAACATATCGTGAACATGGAATACCACTGCGGTACACCAAACGCTACAAGGTGAGACGTGAAACGTCTATCCGAGGATAGGGAGTTATACTAAACTTGGGTCTGGTCTCTCAATTTCTTGCAAAACTTCCCAGAACGAAAATGAACGTAAAATCGTATGCTAGGATACGATCATGAACGTGAATAGTGTCATGAACATGAGTGTGAAAGCAAGTCGTGAAATTAGAACAAGAATGTGAACGTAAATAAGGAGCACATATGTGAACCTTTGTCTGACCCGATAGTTGAGGGATTACCAAGTGATCGGGTGAGCCTTGGCTGAAACATGTCCGATCAATCTGTTGGTTCTGAAATCCTTGCGGATGTAAGGATTTTGCAGACTTGATCAAACTGTTGGCGATAACCCAGATATCATCTTGTTTCTTCTGAGTTTGCGTTAATCTGGTAACCAAAATCCATGTAGATCTTGTCCCATTTCTATTCACAATTTCAGATGATGGAAGAACATCCTAGTCTGTTGGTGTTCTATCTTAACCTGTTGTTATGTCCGATACTTAGATATGAACGTAACTGTATCTTGCTTCGTAGAAACTTGACATAGAAGTTTGCGAAACTCTGAGTGTCTGAAATTAGACCTTTCTTAGCGTAGGATTTTCTTGGAACCCTAACGTAGTGTAGGGTTCTCACCTTTATGCATAAGCTGAGTCGTGGTAAGATTAACCGTGATAATCCATGCAATTCAGCGTGTCACTGTAATCAACCAGAATTTAGATTAGAAAATTTCAGGGTGAAAATTCTCCTGTCGTAGAATTTGCAACATAGTGCAAATATGGTCTTCCTTCTCTTCTCTAGACTTAGATAAGGTTAGGTTGTCATAGATGAAAATACTGATGAATTTGTTTATGAGTTCATGGAAACTCAATTTATTAAGTCCATAATGTTGTTGGAGCATTTATGAGACTAATACAGAATCATGAATTTAGCATGACTAAGTCGTGTACGAATAGCAGTCATCGACATGTCCTGCTCTTTCACTCGTCACTGTTGGCATCATGATCATGAATCCGATCTTGTAAAGTGCTTAACACCCTAAATGAATATGATCTTGTCAATACGTGGAGGAGAGTAACGGTTATGAATGGTGATTTGTTTAAAATTGACGGTAGTCGACACATAATCTCATGTTACCGTCCTTCTCCTTGAAGGTTCTTCTGGAGTATATGGGAAGATTTTGGAATAATCCGATGGTTATGCGTAAAAGGACTTAAGGGGTAGTGTCTTAACTGACAGCTAGAATATTTTTAGCACCAATAGCTAACAACGCACGCGCTTGTAAAGCATAAATAATTTGTACGGATTTTCCTGATGGAAAATCATGCTTAATATATTTAGGAGCCTAAACATCACTGTACATAATCATGAATCGTAGCATGGTGTGCGGTTTGTAGTCCATAATTAGGATTAAATTCAACTCGCATCTGTCCGAGGAAATGCGTTAGCAGCTTGGATCTTATCAGTAGACTGAAGGAAAACCTTCGTATACATGAGTGATACGAATGGCGTCCTTTATGGTCATGAATCTATGAGATATGGGTACAAGAAATGAAAGTGTCATCGGGGAACGTGACAGTTCTCACTGATGTGTCGGTGCTGGTACTGAAATTCTTGTGACCTGATTAATACATGGCACAACAACATGGATATACCCTTTGGAGGGTACCCTGAATTTCTTAAGGATGTTCCAGAATTGGAAGTGAGTAATGTGTCTTAACTCGTGTTTTGGGAAGTAGCAGCATGACATGTGTCTTGACTGGTGTCTTGACTGCTGTCTTGACATGTGTCTTCAGAAAGTATACATGAGACATGTGTCTTGACTGATGTCTTGACATGTGTCTTGAGATGCGAAACAAGTAGAACTACAAATATTAGGTTATTATGCCAAAATTGGCGGATCGGTTGGACTACTGATCCTTTGTATTTCTGATCACATTCGCGGCCGGAGCTTCGGTTGTGATTGCTAGGATAGTTGTTGTCATAGTAGTTGTTATTATCGTCTTGTTTGTCAGTTCCATGACGGTCATTCTCATGACTGTGATTCATGTAACTATTCAGCTGAGTGGTCGGCTGGTACCGGTTTGCACTCATATGACTGAAACGACAACTGAATGACGTGTGACATGTAACTAAGAATTAGGGACAATGATTGAGGAAAATCGTCTGATGGTGAAGCATCTTCTCGTCCAATTGCTTTACTCTGACGCCTTTGTCTTCGTCTTGTAGGATCTCCAGGTTGTGAACAGCATCCGCATCTCGTAGCGTCTCCAAACATCAGCAGCATCAACCTTTAGTAACATCTCCAAGTTATGAGCGGCATCAGCAATCTTGTAGAATATCAGCAAGTGAAAATACGCCTGAGATGATTCAGAATCGACTAGCGAATACTCGTGAAGTATTGCAAGTGAAATACACATGGATTTGGGTACGTGTATAACACATGGAATACGGTACATGGGGTACACATGGAATGCACATGAAATGATCCGTGTGGGGTCGATCATTTGTCATGATTCTAAAGGAACTTATAATTGGTTAAACGGTTAGAAAAACCATCATGATAACCTGGCAATGCCAGCATATACATCATTCAGGTTGCATAGAGAAACATTAAAGTGTGGTTACACCAAATTCAACGATGATTTGCCTGAAAGCATGATCAATGAAAACCAACCATGATTATCATGAAAGCAGGATTCAATGAAATCCATAATGTCTTGCATGAAAGCATAAATAACAAAATATGCATAAGACGTAATCGACATGAAGACGGAATTATCATGAAGAAACATGAAACAACTTAACATGAAGGAGTATACGACATTATCAGCATGAAAACGAAGTTAACCATGATAGTATGAAAGCATACTTGACATAAAAGACATCGTAACTTATGAGGGGACATAAAAAAAATTATGCCAATACATCATGAGAAAAATTTTATGCATGATGAAGTTTATAAAAACCTTTATATACGCGAGGGGATGCCTATGGGTCGGTCCCAAAACAAAAGACATGGCGAGGGGACGCCTATGGGTCGGTCCCAAAGTTAAAAGTTTCGATAAAAGCACATGCGACTATATAGGGCCAGTCCTGTACCAACCATTACTTAGTCAAAATTCCTGCAACAATGATACATGAAACATAAATAAGTAAAAATCATCTGTCAAACTTATCAGAAAAAAATTTATGTGACTAATTATGAACTAATGGGATTCAGTCCACATAGCCACAGTTCACGAGGAACATCATGCATGAAACAATGACACATAACTAAATATAAATGACGGTTGTCCATCAATATTAGTAAAACAATATCGATGAAAATATCAAGGTTAAAACATCAAGGTGCTGAAAACATCATGGTTAAAACAACAATGCGTTGAACACATCAATACGTGGAATAACAAGCGTTGGCTTAGGAAGCTCCTGGTGACTACCCGCTAGTCACAGGTCAAGTTTTAGAGCCTACAGGTCGAAGCCTTGGCTCTGATACCATAATTGTAACACCCAACTTTGATAAGTAGACCGTTACGCGTAATTATGGCGTGTCATCAAAGCATGCAAGGTAATATGTACTAAAACATACATGACCATAGGGAAAACCGGAATCAAACATCGGTTCCCAAACATAAGCCCAAAACATAATAAAGTAAAGGAAATAAGAAATGACTAAACAAGCATAGGTATATGAAGGCAAAGGAAGAAGTCTATGGCAGCTTCCATCCTATGCACGTCCTCCAAATGCTCGAGTCCTGGGTACCTGCCGTTTTGGGAACATGAATGGAAAACGGCTGAGCATAACGCTTAGTGCACGAAAATACAACATAGTATGAATGACTAAAACATAAATAAGACTAATAGCAGCGGAAATGTATAAGTCCTGGAAAACCTGGAACATGTTCATAAAACTAGTTTTATAGTTTGAAAAGTCTTACATTTATCTTGTAAAAGTTGTTTAACATGTTTACCATTAGCCAATATAGGTCATGAACTATCAACGTGCATGAATACTTGGAGGAGTGACCTCGTCATTCAAATTAGAGGGGCTGCCTCTAATTTAATATACTGTTTGGGTAGGAGGGATCAGCTCCTTGTGAAGGATGCAAGACACACACCACATTCACACTAAATAATCTGCTGAAAACATGTAAACTAGGATGAACCCATACTCCCCACCTGATAATAACAATATGGCCAAAATCTGAAAGGGACGCCACGAGCTATCACTCCGCCGTGGTGAAGTCATAACACCAGTGCCTCTAGTGTTATGGTTATGGTACCTCCATAACTAGGTGAAACTGGTCATGCATGTATATGGCTTTAGGTATTCTAATTAAACATAAGCAATTCAAAAACATATAAAACATATACTGGGGAAAACAGTTGGTTGCATACGGGGAAATCTTAATAAGGAAGAATGTCCATACTGAAAGGACGGAGAATCCGTACCTTGTGTCCAGTGAACGAAGAAAACAAACGGAAGAGAGTCCTACTTCGATATCACTAATGCTACATAAATAATATACGTGTATAAGTATTTTGATTACTGAGTACGTAACTGATTTTATATCATGTCTTAACTTGTTTTATATGTTCATGTCTTGTTTTACTGATTTTAGCTTTATAATGCGTTTATCATGTATTCTGATTAAGTATTAATTGTATTTCTTGTATTATTATACTTGTTGTGTAATAATAAGTAACATTCTAAAAATAGCAGGTTTTCTAAAATAGAAAGTTTCCAAAAATAGAAAGTTTCCAAAAATAGAAAGTTTCCAAAAATAGATTGTTTCCAAAAATAGAAAGTTTCCAAAAATAAAAAGTTTCCATAAATAGGTTAGCTGCCTTGATTAAATAAGTTTCTAAAAATAGAAAGTTTCCATAAATAGATTAGCTGCCTTAATTAAATAAGTTTCTAAAAATAGAAAGTTTTCATAATTAGAAATAAGCTGGATTATTAAGCTAATAATATATAAGATTATGTTTTACTGATTAATATTTTAAGTCATGTGATATATAGTATACTTTATTAATTATTACTTATAAATTAAATAAACTATTGGTTATAAGATTTAATTAAATATAACATGATTTAATTAAATAAAAGGTAATAATACTTAGGTTAAAACATATATTAATATTTATTATTCATATAACCTAAGTCATGAAAATTAATTAATTATAAGTCATGTTTACTAATTAGTTATATAGTCTAACTTAATAATAAATACTTAGGTTAAAATCCATGTATTAATAATAATAATAATAATAACCTAAGTCATGTTGTAATTAAATTAATTAAATAACATGACAAATTAATTTAATTTACCTTGTAATTATTTAACTTGTAAAAATAATAATTAACCTTGAAAAAGAACCCGTGAACCGAACCCGTGTTTTAAACTATACTTGTCATGAACCGGACCCGTAAACCCGTGAACCGGCCTACAACCCTTAACCATGGCAAACCACCACCGGCCCACACCGGTGGTGCGTGTGGTGTTCCAACCGAGACCCCCTAAACCACCAAGGATAACCCCGACATGCGTCGGGGTCCCTTGGTCCTCTCGGCCGAACCACAAAACCAAACCGAGACCTTGTGATCTCGGTTGGTGGTGATCAAACAACCACCGAGAGCCCTTAGCTCTCGGTTCTACCCATATCTGAACCAAACACCACCTTAAACCATGTATATTAATATCCCTTGATTAGATCTAAGTCTTATTTAACTTGTTTTAATAACCCCATGATTTCATGTTCTTAGATCTAATAAATAATTGAAAAAAAAGGTTTAAGAAGATTACCGATTCATGGATCAAAATGAATTTACGAACACGAACATTCTTGCAATAAATTGGATCTACCAAGATTAACAAACACCCCCTTGGTGGTGTTTGTATGTGGCGGCAACAAAGGGAGAAGGAAGAGGCTAGGGTTTTTGTTTTTTTTTTAATTCTCTATAAAATGAAAACATGAACTCCCTTCTTTTCTATTTAGTAAAAAAATAAGTGGGCTAGGCCCCTTCCTTGTCCCTAATTTCGTGGGTATGTGGGCCCCCAAAGGGAAAACCCGTTGTTTTCACGTTATTTACGTGTTCTCGTGTCGTGTTTACGTGATTTAATTATTAATTGTTCGTGTCGTAAAATATATTTATACGTAATCGAAATAAATATACGTAGATACATAATAATAGGTTCGTGATTATTTACGTTCATTATTTTCATGTTCGTGATTATGATTATTGTCGATAATAATTATCGTGTCTTAATACGTAATAAATACTTATCGTGTTATAACACGTACGTAATACTTGTAAATTCTTATTCGTGAAACGTAAACGTGCTAAATAAGGAAAGTCTAATCATGTACGTACGATTATATGTGTACTGTTCATGGTAAAAGCGTACGAGTTTTACACTATTTATGTACCCATCCTTAGCAAAAACTACATCATCATTTATCTAATAATACCTAAATCAAATATAACCATCGACCACCGTTCGGAAATAAAAAAAAATTGAAGACGCAACCCAAGACGAGAGCGACGGTGAACTCGTCGCGTCGTGGGTTCCTGTTTTCATCACAACGTCGGTTGGCTATTTCAGCGCAAGGCACGGAAACTGTGACGATCCTCAAATTTCACATATGTGTTATGTGTTATGATTATATGAATATGAAAATTGATTGAAAATATTGCTTCTATGTCTTACTTGGTAAGATGAATGGGTTCTCACAACTTGAACTGCCACTTCAACATCTTCCTATATGTTGTAAACACTATGTATATATCAAGTATAAATTCTAAAAGTAATCCTATAAGTACAATATGATGCCCTAAATTGCCTTAGAACCCCTAGAAACCCTATGAATGAGTTGTAAACTCAAGTTTTGTAAAGAATGAATGTACAATACCTAAGTATAATTTCATCCAAAAATATAAAGTACAAACCAGTTACAGCTAAGTACAAGTGTTAAGGCCTAGTAACCAAGATTAGCACCTAGAATCCATCTCACAATGAATTAGAGCCTAATCTTTTGCAACCAATTATGGAACTCAACTTAGTATCATACTAAGACAATATTTTCACTTCAAGTCAAAGTATAAATAATTAAAGCACAAAGCACAAGTTTTCAAAGCATGGGATTCTAATTAAGCCTATAATCTCTTAGAATATAATTACCCTATATAACTCATTAAACCAAGTGTGTATAATCTTTATAAACCTTAAAAAATTATATAAGGCCTAGAATAAGCCAAGACAATGATGTAAACACAGATAACCTAGGGTACAAGTCATTTAGGCATAGTAACCTAAAAATCCCTGTTGTGCAAACATTACGATGTTTAGTCGATATAATCTCTTCGTGTTTTGTTGATGACAAATGAATAAATCGCAATACATTATGTAAAATGTTAAGGTACTCGTAATTACTCAAGAATAATTCTGTATACTTCTCTCGATACCTCCAAGATCGCATTCGGCATGAATCACTCAAGATATGAATAAACATGTCATTAACCTAACTAAGTGATCAAGGATTAATATTTTCTTAAAACTCACTTTTATATAAAGTGACAAAGTAATTTTTAATTAACTTTATTTTTAAGAAAATGTTTTATTAAAAAAAATGGTAATTTGAATTTTGCATATTCCATATGCCAAAGGAATATCCTTTGTGGGTATAAACTACCCGAGATGGCATATCCACTAAAGGACAAAAATGCACGGTTTTTGTTTCGGAGGTTCCTTATTGATAAGGAACCGCGGGAGGGGGTTCCTTATTGATAAGGAACCGCGGGTGTTTTCGACCGTTGCACTCTTGCCCTATAAATAGTAGATCATTTCCAGCTTTTCTTTCAACCCTTTTTGCACAGTTTCTTCAAAAACATCTTTAAACTCCTTGAGTTAGTTTTTATTAATCTTGTTTAAGATGTGATTCTATCCTCCATCCTCCCATCCTCTCAAGTGCAAATAGAAGAACACTTTCATTACCATAAAGTGTTGGGTTCATAACATGGTGAAGATCTCTCATTCTAGATCAAGTCATTGTTTTCCTACTATGTATATGTAGAAGATCCAAGTGTTGGGTTCACTTGGATGTGTTTGTAAGGGTAGTAGATCCAAGAGATGGGTATCCTTGGATTAGGTGTTAGTTGTGTAGATCCAAGTTTGTTAATACTTGGATATAGTGTTGGAGTCATAGATCTAAGTGGTGAGTACTTAAATCTATATGGCTTATGTGTTTAGGCCATAAAACACAAGGTTTGTTATGTTGGGCCATAAAACATAACTAGGGTGAAGAGTGGTGTAGTTGTTTAGTTGTGAAGAGTTGTGTAGTTGTGTAGATCCAAATTGGTGTGTCAATTTGGAAGTTGTGTAGATGGGTGTAGATTGGTCCTACCTAAGATTAGGACTCGACATCTAGCCTTGTGTCGTAAAATGGTGAAGTGGGTGACGTTGTGTAGATTGGTCCTACCTAAGATTAGGACTCGACATCTAGCTTAGTGTCAGAAATGTGTAAGCGACGTGTATGGTTTTCTCCGCCCTGAAAGGAGTTTTGTTGAATAGTGAAGTAACTCTCGAGTTGGGTACTCGAGGAGTAGAGTAGGGCGAAGAGGAGCTTCGTGACCGAACCACTATAAATCATCGTGTCGGTACTTTCATCTACATTTATGTCTTTACCTTTTTAGATGCATTTATATGTTGTTGTGTGTTATGTGCATCACATAATCTAAACATCTAAGTTGCGGAAAAGCTATGGCTTAGTACGTGTGTGCTTCATGTTTTGATTATGGTCGATTGTGCATCTCTTAGTCTAAACATCTTAGTTGCGGAAAAGCTTTGGCTTAGTACGTGTGTGCTTAATGTTTAGACTATTGCTTGATGTACTCTTGATGAAATGTGTATAGTTGAAGTTCGTTTTTCTCAGTTCTTAACAAATTGAAAGTCCTAACAAGATCAGGTTTTTAATTGTTTTTGGTTGGTAAAGTTTTTTTGGATATTCTATTGCTAATTCAAACAAGCCTTGCTAAAATGAAAAATACCGTCTAGTTATATGTAAAACAAGATGCACATACCAAGTTTATATTCAAATAAAATGCCAAATGTAAATTCTACAAACTATAAGGACTAGAAATGTAAATTATATGAAATATAAATGCTAAAAATGTAAAGCTAAAAAGTCTAAGGACTAAATGTGTAAAAACAATAAACTATATGGACTGAAAATGAAAATTATCCGAACAATGTAACCAAATTCCAACTAATTGAAAACTGCCTAACTAACTTTGAACAAATCTGAAAATTCAAGGACTAATTATTTGAAAACCCTAAAAAGTAGAAAGATTAGCTAAGTTTTAAAACTGATTAATACTACAAGGACCAAAATGAAATTTTCACAACTTTTTTAACAAAAATGGGTTCAATGACAAAATAAGCTCGTTTGAGCTTATTTCTCAACCAAATTTGATCAAACCAGTTGCAAACGACTTAAAATCAAAAATTAGCTAGACCTATCCAAGGAATTTAGCTAAAAGTGACTAGAACTCTGATAAGTTAAATCCAATAAGCTCAAAATAAGCTACCAGTTAAGCCAGACTTGCACTACTTGATTATAATGAAAATTCTTGTTAATAAGCTCAAAAGAAAGACGGGAAATCAAGTCTCAAGAAAAATGATCAAGTAATAAGCTCTGAATCTGAAAATAAGCCAAAATTGTGCTTATGTTGACTTTCGTTGACCAGAATTTTCAAAAAGCTCAAAATCTCAAAATCTATCCAAGAACACTTTTGGAATGAAAATGTGAAAGAAAATTAGCTAGTTGATGAAGTAGAAAATGAGATATGAGAAATCAGTTTGCATTTTACTACAGGGAATTGAATTTGCTCTTATGCTTATACTTTGGCTTATTACTTACTCAATTCTTGATATTGTACAAATTCCTTATACAAATTCAAAGTTCATATGTTGAGTGAGAAATGAGCACTGGTTTGAAAAGATTTCATTAAGTAACAAAGAAATGCCAAGCAAATCAAAATCACAACTTTCTGAAATTATGCTTGTTAAAAACTGACCCAAACCTTTTTAATGACCAATTGCCTTTTTGACTAGAACCTTGACTTAAAAGTGACTGAAAACTAATTGTTATGACTTGTTGACTAGAAATGAACCAAAGTTTTCCAAATACTAATACTTGAAAAGCAAATCAAAGCTAATACCAAACACTACTTTACTGAAATTTTTCAAGCTTTTATGAAGAATTTTTGACCAAATGATTAGACTAAATGAAAAGAGATATCACACTAAGTTTTATAGCTAAAAAGAAATGTATTTGAACTAGAAACATGCAGTTAAACTCACTAGTACTCAAAATGATTAGTAAAGATTGAATGACTGATAAATATGGAAAACAGGACAAGAACTAGACCTATAAGCAAGTATAAGCTACTAATAAGCTACACAAACACTGAGATCAGATCAATAACAAGCTAAAACAACTTTTATCATGCAATCAAGGAGAATTAACTAGGAATGAAGCATGCATTCAACAGTTAAGTGGAACTAGTAACTCAGAAAGTGAAACCTTATGCTTAAGCCTCCTTTGGGGAGTAGAGGAGCGTTGAGCTCTCTAATCTAGTGCTAACCACCACCTTAGTACTAGAACACATCAATCAGTTACCAATCAACAGCTTTCTAACACCAAATCTCCATTAATGAACTGAATTCTTCAAAATCTGCTAGAACTTGGAATTGGATGAACAAAACAGGTACAACAGCTACAATCTTCACAAATAGCTCACTATGATCAAGTGGTGATCATAACAAACTAACAGCATCACAAGGTAACAATGAAGCAGGTATGAACAGTAGAGAAGTAATGAGAATTTGGAGGGAAAAATGGAAATTTTTATTGATTGAATTGAAGAAGTAGTTACAAGGCTGGTAATCTGTTACAACTAACTATAACAGACTCAAGAGTTTCTCAGACTCTTGAGTTGTTAAGCTAAAACTAAAATGAGTTGAGAGAAAACTAAAAGTGTGTGTGATTTCACACTTTTTCTACAGTACAAGAAATGAGCTAATCTAGGGTATTTATAGACTGCAGATGTGAAGTGGTTGGGGTTGGTGACGTGTTAGATCCAATCAGAAACTTCCACGTGTAACATTCTGCTTAATTGAGTTTTGCAGGTTATGAACACATTTGGGGATTTCTTTGTTGTTGATCTTGAGTGTAATTGATTGTAATCATTGAATTCGTCTCTCAAAAACGAGCAAGTTTGATGTTTATACCATCTCCTGAAATTGCCTCTAGCTCAAACTCGATCCTGGTAATATGCGTTGAAGAAGATGACACGTGTCATATTGTCATTGGTTAAGGGCTAGGCACACGGATCATTATCCAAAGTAGATAATCTGATTATTGCATGTTGCATTGCTATTGGTGGAAAAGGAAGTTAGTGCGCAACACTGTTACGATATTGGCCAATTAATGCTGGCGGCTGAGTGGGTAATAAATGAGATGAGGTGGTGATCCTGGTCACTTGTTTCATGCACTCTCATTGGCTGATAGCATTTCACACGGATTAAGCTTATCATAACTTTCCAGAAATGGAAGAAACAACCCCTTGACTTGGCAGAATGTAATTTTGAGCTATATTCTTCATTCTTTTGGCAATTTAAGTCCTTCCACTTGCAAACTTGATCAAAAAGCTCCTTTGACTTGGTTGACTTGAGAGTTGACCAGATTTGACTTTGATCTTGACTTTGTCATATTTACACTTTTGGTCCTTCATCTTTGGCAGATTGTCAAGATAGGTCCTTTGTCTTCAAAGTCTTGTCACTTTTGATCCTTCTTTGTCTTTTTCATCAAATTAAGCTTGATTTTCCTTTGTTTACTTGAAATTGTATCCTTCTTACCTATTTGAGCACAAACACAAAACATACCACATAATTCCGCTTTATAGCACAAAGTTTAGGTATTTTTATTGTGTTTTAGGGTGATTTGTTGATACATTGATATGAGTTTTTGCTCATATCAAATCCCCTACACTTGAACATTGTCATGTCCTCATGTAATGCTATATTTTAAAGCATAAATTTACATTCTCCTCATAATTAATCCACCTTGGCCATTATGGAATGCATCTGTACTACTCTAAACTAAATGATGCATGATTTTGATTTTTAACAATGCAATGAACAAAATTCAATTCTATCTATATCTTTTTGGTATTTCTTGAAATGGTTTTGATGGAAATAACTCATAAAGAATTCAATGACTTTGATTAGGGATTGGGTACCATGGACACTTATCATCCTATAGTTTCACTTTCCCCATACCAAGCTTAAAAATGGGATCATTGTATTCACAAGTAAAAAGTGCATCAACTTATTCATGACAATTAAATGTGGAACCGGTTATTATTTGAGCAAATTGCTTGTGGGCAAATTTGTCATTATTTCAAGTGTGAAGTATAAGAAATGTAAAATCCAAAAATAAGGAAGCACGGTTTTAATCCTAAGTAATCCTCTCATCCATTACTTGAAAAACCGCTCACAATTAATATAGTCCGTTTCAAGATAATAAGTCATTCGCCTTATGTGTAAAATCCTCATGTCATGCTTTCATAAGTAGCTACACACTCGCTAAGGGAAGAAAAATAAAACTCACGCAATAATTTACATCCGCCATCTTTTTGAGACTTTGGATCTTCAACCCCGCAACCGTCAAGGTAATATTGGATTGGAGCAATCTATTGAATCTCCGCAACCCGTCAAGGTAATATTGGGACTCAATAGTCACTATAATTAACACCACACTGCCCCTCTTGGGAGTCTTATATATATATTTTTTGTTCTTTTTTTTTTTTTTTTTTTTTTTTCTAGCCACTCATTTTTTTTATAAGCCGCTCTTATTTTTCTTTATTCCTCACTAAGAAAGTTGAAAAGAATAAAAGGAAAAACACCCGCTAAATATTGAGCATGACATAAGTCTAGTACACATAAACCGTTCTAACTTAGAATCTTAAGACGTATTTATACCAACCACGAATGATTAGACAAAAATGCATAAGAGATTACAAACCAATTAAAACCGTTCTTGATTATTTATTAACAATTATATACATGCGAAGAAAATAGAGGTAGAGAAGAGAAGGGTTTAGCCACAAGTAATTATCATGAAGTTTATCTAGCCCTTTTATACTTGCTTGAACTCTATCATTTCCCATTCTCCACAAATTTAAAATCTAAAATAATGAGATTGGTGGATGCTTAGCCTAATAGACCAATGAAGCACTACATGGTTAAAGATACTAGCTAGAGAATGCTTTGATAAGCAAACTCGGGTTGAGTCAAAATATCCATGGCGGGCCTAATATGTCAAAGAAGTCTAAATTTGTTAAAACCATGTTTTTATTATATTTTTTCCTTTTTATATATTTTTGATGAAAAACAAAAGAAGAAATATATACAATGCAAATGTGTTATGCAAATGAAAAATGATTGATGCAAAAATTATGAATGCATATTTTTGGTGGCAAAAGTAGATCAAAATTTTGAAAATGTTTGAAAAATTAATTTTCCAAGTTATCATGAAAGACAATGACAAGTTCTAGGTAAGGTCACTTCGATAGAAGACCCCCCTACACTTAAGCTAAACATTGTCCTCAATGTTTAAGAGCATGGAAGTATAAAAACTGCCCCTACACTTATGACAATGAATAGACTTTGCTTAACCCAAGTTAAGGAAAGGACAACTATTGGTAAATTCATGTTTAAGCACAAGGTGTCAATGAAAGATCACAATAGTAACGAAGTGAACCGGATACAAGGGTCTCCTCCATAAGCTCCAAAGCAAGAAATGAGTGAGCAACCCTACAAACAACATGAAGACAAAAGAAGGTCTCCCCTACACTTATCTCCAAGTCTATACCCTTATTGCTAACCTACAACACTCTAAACCTAGTTATACGATGCTTGAGTTAAGGAGTCTCTAGCTCGACTCGTCCCTCAATGAATTAATTCATGGGGAAAATAGGGATCTCTTGGACCATTTCAACGTAAATGTCCTCCCCAAAATAATGTTTCACACGGTGACCACTCACTTTAAAATTTGGACCATCGGGTTGTGACAACTCAATAGTTCCATATGGAAACACTTGAGCAATAGTGAATGGACCGGACCATCGCGACTTAAGCTTGCCCGCAAAAAGTTTCAACCTTGAGTTAAAGAGGAGAACCGGCTCTCCAACTTTGAACTCACGGTTCTTGATCTTAGCATCATGCACTTTCTTAGTCTTTTCCTTGTAAAGCAAAGAATTTTCATAGGCATTGGCTCTCAATTCATCCATCTCATTAAGTTGATCTTTCCTATGTGAACCGGCTTGGTTTAAATCAAAGTTAGCCCACTTGAGAGCCCAAGATGCCTTGTGTTCTAACTCGAATGGGAGGTGGCACGCTTTACCATAGACAAGCCTATAAGGAGTACAACCAATTGGTGTCTTAAAAGCTGTCCTAAAAGCCCACAAAGCATCATCAAGCTTATCCGACCAAGAAGCTCGATGCTCTCCCACCGTTCTCTCTAAAATTCTCTTTAAGCCATGATTTGTGACCTCGGTTTGACCATTGGTTTGAGTGTGATACGCGGTAGAAAGTATATGATTAACTCCATATTTCTTCATAACTCTCGTGAATTGATCATTACAAAAGTGCGTACCACGATCACTTATGATGGCCCGAGGTACACCAAATCTAGCAAACAATTGCTTTAAGAACTTCACAACAACTCTAGCATCATTGGTAGGTAAGGCTTCAGCCTCCACCCATTTAGACACATAATCCACCGCCACAAGTATATACTTGTTTCCCTTAGAAGATGGAAAAGGTCCCATGAAGTCTATGCCCCATACATCAAAAATCTCACACTCTTGAATAAAATTTTGTGGCATCTCATCACGTTGCGTAATTTTTCCTTGTCTTTGACACACATCACAAAATTTTACCATCTCATGGGCATCTTTGTAAATGGAAGGCCAATAGTAACCTAAATCAAAGACTTTCTTGGCGGTATAGTTGGGCCCAAAATGTCCACCCGTAGGTCCTTTATGACATGCTTCTAAGATCTTAAATGCCTCGGGCCCATCTACACACCGTCTAATGATTTGGTCCGCACATTTCCTAAAAAGATAAGGATCATCCCAAAAGTAGTACTTAACTTCCTTAAGAAATTTCTTCTTTTGTTGGTAAGTAAGACCCTCAATAAGCACATTTCGCACAAGATAGTTTGCTATATCCGCAAACCAAGGAGTGGCATCCTCTTGGGAAGAGATAGACATGAGCTCCTCTAATGGAAAGGATTCATTGATTTCTTGATGTGGAAAATCTCCTTGAAAAGGATGCTCAAGTCTACTCAAGTGATCCGTCGCTAAATTCTTGGCCCCTTTTTTATCACGAATTTCTATCTTAAACTCTTGAAGCAACAAAACCCATCGCAAAAGCCTAGGCTTAGCATCTTGTTTTGTCATGAGATACTTGAGAGCGGAATGATCCGTATACACTATGGTTTTGGATAGCACAAGGTAAGGTCTAAATTTCTCAAAAGCATAAACTATAGCAAGCAACTCTTTTTCCGTGGTAGTGTAATGAAGTTGTGCACCGGTCATGGTTTTACTCGCATAGTGTATAGGTTGAAAATGCTTATTCACTCTTTGTCCTAAGACGGCCCCCACCGCATAATCACTAGCACCACACATAAGCTCAAAAGGTAATTCCCAATTTGGAGAAACCAAAACGGGAGCCTTTGTCAATTTCTCCTTAAGAGTCTCAAAAGAGTCCAAACAATCTTGGTTAAAAATGAAAGGAGCCTCTTTTTCTAAGAGGTGAGTCATCGGTCTAGCTATCTTAGAAAAATATTGTATAAAGCGCCTATAAAACCCCGCATGACCTAAGAAACTCCTCACACCTTTAACCGAAGTGGGTGGGGGAAGCTTAGCAATCACATCAATTTTAGCTCGATCCACTTCTAATCCCTTGTTGGATATTTTGTGTCCTAAAACAATTCCCTCTTTCACCATAAAGTGACATTTCTCCCAATTAAGCACTAAGCGAGTTTCCTCACAACGCTTAATCATTCTCTATAGATTGGTGAGACATGAGGTAAATGAATTTCCAAAGACGAAAAAATCATCCATAAAAACCTCCATTGTTTGCTCTATCATGTCATGGAAAATCGCCATCATGCACCTTTGAAACGTCCCCGGTGCATTACATAGGCCAAAAGGCATCCTCTTGTAAGCAAATGTACCGTAGGGACAAGTGAATGTGGTCTTTTCTTGATCCTTAGGGTCAATGGGTATTTGGAAATAACCCGAAAAGCCATCAAGAAAGCAATAGTACTCATTTCCCGCTAAGCGTTCAAGCATTTGATCCATAAAAGGTAATGGGAAATGGTCTTTCCTAGTAGCCTCATTGAGCTTTCTATAGTCAATACAAACTCTCCAACCGGTAACAAGTCTCGTAGGAATAAGCTTATTTTTCTCATTAGGCACTACGGTGATTCCACCCTTCTTTGGGACACAATGTACCGGGCTAACCCATGGAGAGTCGGAAATGGGGTAAATCATACCCGCATCAAGGAGTTTAATCACTTCCTTCTTAATGACCTCATGGATTTTTGGGTTAACTCTTCGTTGACTTTGAATGGCGGGTTTGTAATCATCCTCCATAAGGATTTTGTGTGTACAAAAATGTGGATCAATTCCCCTTATGTCGGATATTTTCCAAGCTAAAGCTTTCTTGTGTTTCTTAAGGACTTCAATAAGTTGCTCCTTCTCATCCTCTTTCAACTCTTTAGCAATGATCACGGGTAATTGGTCTTTGCCCTCTAAGAAAGCATACTCTAAGTGGGATGGAAGGTACTTAAGTTCAATTGGAGGTGGACTTTCTATGGAAGGTTTTACTAAGGAAGGATTCTCATTGGTAACTTCTTGTGGAGTAGGAGAAGGAATAGGGTCCTCATTTGTGAGAACTCGTACTTTCCGGTAGTTAAATTATATCCTTTTATTCTTACTTATCGATTTTAATGGTATTTTACTTTTACTTTTACCTTAACATATGTAATTCTGAGATTTCGAGAATTTTAATTAAATTTTATTTTAATTATTTTCCTATCCATTTAAAATAATTTATTTGGATTTATAGAAATTTTACAATATTTTTCCATATTTATTTAAATCACAGATACTGATTTAAATCCCTCGCGAAGTTTTATTATCTAAACTATCCGATTTATCGATCGAGAAGTCTACGAACGTCGCATTTTAGTCGTAAATAATTTTTACCTCCATATTATTATTTTCGACTTAATTTTATACTTAATTTCGTATTTTATCAAAACGAGTCGATAACGAGTCTTTTATAAGTTTGATGCGTGAGTTTGTTTAACGGGATAAAGGTTTGAATAATACATATGTTTTTAGTAAATAAATCGGACGGAAACCCTTTTCCTTGTTGCTTGTACCCGCGTCCATACACCTTTAGTCAAATGTGTTACATTATTTTTTTATCACTAGTTAGCTCTAACAAAACTCATTGCCAAACACGCTTTGTTTTTATTACTAACTCCTACTAAACCAATTGCCAAACACTACCTAAACTATTACTACCTAAATAAATAAAAAACACTACTTAATAAATTTTAACAGTAAAAAAAATGTCTCCTCCCTCCTTCTTCTGTTCCGACGTAAATATCAACCACCATCACCACCATTATCAAAACTTGCCCTAAATTCATCAATTAAACAAACAAAATCAACCATGTATCATTCCTAAACACAAACCCACCATCAATTTCATCACATACACTTGAATTTAGAAAATAAACAATTTTCAAGGTTCATCAATGGAGGTCAAAATTTGGGTTTAAGCAATTGGAGGTGTTAGGAGGTTATAACAAGGTCTAAAACGAATTTGGGTTATCAAGAATCGAAGTTTTTGATTTCTCTTCATTCCTTGGTGTTTGGACGAAATTAAGAATCTACAAGGGGTTGGTGTTTTTGATTTCTTCTACTTGGAAAACTATTGTAAGAAACTTTTTAATCTTTTTCAATTATTTTGATTTTGATTTCATACATGTTTATTTTTCTAGCTCAAGAATCCATAGATGATGATTTATGTTAAGATTTTAAGTTTGATTAGGCTTAGGATTAGAAGTGAATGGAGATAGGTTAGCTAGTCGATGTTGTGATGGTTGAACATGGTGAAATAATGTTTAGAGGCATTTTTGTAGTGGCCATTTTAGGACAGCATGTTTAAAGCTTATTTCGGCGAACTTAAACTTTTCCAAACTGAGTTTTTAATGTCTTGGTTGAAAGGTGTCGTCATAAGGATCGTTTTGATATAAAGTTCTCTTTCTAATTCCTTAAAATGAGAAAGTTATGACTGATTACTATTTGGTTTTCATATAGTAAATTTATGCGCGTTTAAATTACTTGCTGTCCAGATTTTGAGTTAAAGTTTTTGTCAAGTTAAAGTGTCATAAATTGAGTTTTTACGGTCTTGGTTAATAGGTGATGTCCTTGTGATCGTTTTGATATATAATTCGGGTTATAACTCTTAAAAACGAATTATTTACGACCTATTTATGATTTGGTTTTTCATTTGTAATTTTCTGCATATATATAAAAAAAAACACTTGCTGTCCAGATTTTTGATTTACGTTTCGGTCAAGTTAATGTGCCGTGAACTGAGATTTTAAGGGTTGTAGTCGTGGGGTTTGTCCTTACGATCGTTTTGATATAAAATTCACCTTTTAACTCCTAAAAACGAATTAGTTATGGTCGATTTACTATTTGATTTTCATAAGATAAATTTTCTGCACGTGGCTAATTTGTGCAGAAATTTGAGTCACCTTGCGATAGCAATTACTTGACCATACTAAGGGTTTTTACTGATTTTTCAAATCCTAGAACTAGGTACTTCGAGTCTACTTTCAAACGCAAGTGGTTGTGAGAATTAAAAGTAAGAACAAGTTAGTTAAAATGATTTTACAAGTTAAGTTGTTAAACTGTCCGAAATTTCAATTTTAGTAAAACTGAAAGCTGAGTGGTCTAAACTTAATATTTTTCAACGAAATTAAGGCCGTAGCTTATTCATAATGTGTGTGAGTTCTCTGATTGTTTTGGTGAATTTTGGAGTTGTCTAAGTGGGTCAAAACAGTACGGACATTTGGTATGTTCCTGCAGGTCCAATTTCGAGTACCTTTTATTAAATAAAAATTAAAAAAATGGGTTTTACTTGTGTTAAGCTTTCGGGAAAATTCTGGGGAGTAAACCATTCATGGAGGGACCTAAATTTTGAATTTGGTGAATTTTAGAGGTCGTTTGGTATTTTATTTAGGAAGCCGCGTGAGAGCTCAGGAAGTCGTAAATTTCCAGAAATTTGTAAAATAAGTTAGAATTTACAACTTTTAGGATGGATTCTTGAAGTATGCATATATATTACTTATCACAAGTATGTTTTGTGTCGATTTCTAGTAATATAAATATTTTCTGGGTTCGAGTACATTTATAAAGTACTCGTTACCATTATAGGTCGCGGTTTGCGGTAAAGCGTTCGTTGTTGTAATCCTTCTGTTTCAAGACTTCTCGACCGATCGATACTACTACACTTACTAAGGTGAGTTCATAGCTCCTTTTCTTATATACTTTGTTACAAATTGCGGGGTGAGAATAACATGGGTGAAATACAATCATTTAAAACTTTTAGTATGCTATCCGAGAACTGTATGCTTCCCCAGATTACACATTACTTATTGCATTAGTACCTTAGTCAAAAAGCTCCTACATCATGAACCGTTAATTCACATTTTGCAAGCGCAAATGTTGTGGATGGATCCATCGGGATTGACAATCCCCGTTCCGATTACCTTGACGCATTTACTTTTGATTACCTAAGTATTTTGACGAGATACTTACTAGGGGTAAAACAATTATGTTAAAGCTTCGGTGTCGTGAGCTATTGCAATAAATAAATATAAATGATTTTGTACGACAGTGCTAAATCATATCTTGTTGCTATTCTTATAAAATTAATGTTTGTATTTCACATCACTACTTATTAAACCTATGAATTTCACTCAATTTTATGTTGACATTTTTACATGTTATTTCTCAGGTAATGCTAATGCTTAATTTTGCTAAGGATGGGAGCCCGCAAGATATTTTCGCAGCTTGGAGAATTCTGTGTCGTTTTAAAGCTTTATTTTGTTAAAAGATGCCAAAGAATATTTATCCTGTTCTTTTAGTATTTATGTTTCAAAACTCTGGGACCTTTAAAAAAAAACTCTGATCTTTTATGATATAATATAAATGTTTTATGTTTTATTACGTCAATTTTGTGTCAGATATATTTTATTGTTTCTTGTAGCATGACGTGGCACCACCATGCTGCCTACTTGTTCCTTGCCTGATTTCGGGGGTCTCACAGATTGGTATCAGAGCAGTGGTTATAGAGAACCGAGTCGTTTTCCAAAACTTGGTCTATAACCGAAAATTTTAATGTTTCATGTTTCTTAGTGTCAAACACAGAATCTGCCATTGTTGTTAGATATTTGCGCGGGTAATTCTCGAATTCTTATTATTATTTTTAATTATCATTGTAGTATTTCATTTCTTGATTACATTTTGAAATATTACATTACCTTCATGACGATAATTGCTATCTCTTTCCAAATCCTTTGTTCTTAATGAATTATCATTGGATATCACTGTGATTACATCGACCCTTACTTTATTCTTGAATTCTTATTCTTGTTAATTTGATCTTGTTGCAATAGTTTTAAATTGTTATAACGTTACATACTTTTATTCGGGGCGAGTATGTTGTCGACTTCTCATACTCACTTTTCTGAGTACTATTGCTATTTCGTTTATGCGTGAAATGAACGACCTCATATATTATTTATTTTTGAACTGTCTGTTCTTCTCGATTCACTTGTATGTTGTGCATACTCTCGTGATACCATCGTTTGGGATTAAGAAGTGTTGTGTCCGATGAAGCTTCCGATTATCATTTTACTACCGTGCGTGTTACTTTCATTCTTTAACTCCTTTAAGATATCTAATTAGATATCCAAATTGTTTTCCAACCATTTGTGATTGGATGTCTTGAAAAAAAAAATTAGTCTATACACCATTGTGTATCTCAATGTGTCCCCAGAAAAGACTAAAGGCCATCGTGCGAGTCGCAACATCTTGAAAGGATTTCTTGAAATCGTGTTGAATGACATCATGGATTTTCATAATCTTTGGTTGACTTTATGTCACCGGTTTACACGGCATTCGAGTATCGATTAAACTTCTTATTTCATTAACCATTTTACGTTTCGACTTTGAATTACAACGTTCGTTTGTACCTTGAAAACACCATTGTCATCTTGTAATTCATCTTTTATAATGTGGCGGTTGATCGAAATACCATTTTACTTGTAGAAACTTCAATCGTACTCTTTCACAATACCTTCTCGCTCCGTGAACGCAACTAATTAAAGATTCATTTTCCCCCTATATATTTTGTGTTTTGGGAATCTTGCCGCCAAAGAGACTTTCCTACCTTACATCTTGAAAATCGAAGTCATGGATGTCATGCGCCGTTTTAACTTCCTAGATTCTCGTTGTATTTCTAGAACCATATTTCGATGTTATGTTTCTTTTTACGCTCATTTATATGATCTAATTTTTTTAATGGAATCCACAAGTCATGTGTGTATATAAATTTATGGTTGTTAGAAAATGTTGGTAAAATATATTAGATGACGTGAATTTGGAATTGAGTTGTAATCGAGTAATTTTGATGAAGTTTGATTAAATTTCGATGTGTGTCGAAAGATATATTTTCTACAGAAAATTGAAAGGTAATTTAGCGGTGTCGAGAAAATATATATATATATATTTTTTATAAAATTTAGATTTAAAATTATGTTTCAACTTGTTGAGACAGTCGTTTGGACATAAAATTTGAACCGTGACTCTTAAAAACGAGCAAATTGCGCTCATTTAAAATTTGTAATTTTAAGATTAATTTAAATTTAGTGTTGATGCAAAACTACAGGGGGTAAAATCGTCATTTCCGGTCCGTTTCAGCCTTCGGCTGAAATACGAAATTAGTCTGGAATGTCGTTTTACTTTTACCGCGAGGAAAACAAAGTCCGAAAACTAGTATAGACAGGTCAAAATTTATAAGTCAAACATGCGTTTTCAAGGCAAAAAAAAAAGAAGTCAAAGTTGTTAGAATTCGTAAATATGATTTTAAGGAGTTTTTGAGTTCCTCCAAGTTCGTGAAACATTAACGATTGGTATTTTACAAATAACAAATGTTGGGTACGTTTAAAAATGTCAAAAGATAGAAATTTTAGACCGAATTATACAAGATGGCTTTTCCCGGATGAAATGCAAACTGGATATAATTATAATAAACTTAAGGACTCGAATGTTTGGATAAAACCGATGTTTAACTAGTCTTGTCGAGAAAGTGTACATTTTTATGAGCTAACCCTAACGTTGTAAATCTCCAAGCTTTCCAGAATGGGAAATTTCCTAATATAGAAACTTTCTAAAAATAGAAACTTTTCAGGTTAGTTGTATTATTCAAAAAAAACCGATATTCTATTTTTTTTATATAAGCATATTTATGTCGAATAATTTACGATGTGCACACACATAGATTCCCTTATCTTTTATATACATGACTTATTTGTCATTACATTTTATCTTTCTTTTCTACTGTCGCACCAACGATTTTTTTTTCTAAACTCTATCATTTTGAAACCATTTCAATCGATCTTCTTGTTAATTACTCTTTAATACTCTCATGCGAACCACTCGCTGTTGTGTAAGTTATCATAATGTCGCCTTATAAATTATCTGATATTTTTTACGATTTATTTTCACAAATTATTCTACTTTGGTCTTATAAATTAATTTTTATAACATTAAAGTTGCTTATTATAAATCTAGCAAATTACCTTACTTCCGAAAAGTTTCATAATATTATTTTATTATATTTTTATTTCCATTTTACAAACGGTATAAATTGTATGTTTTTTATATATGACACGTAATACTAGTTTGACGATAATTTAGCATCGCATTGCTAGCCCTATATTATGCATAGCTTGATCACCTATGTATAATTTAGAAGGAGCCATGCGAGGCTGAATAGTAGTCACCTTAAATATTTTGACAAGAACCAACTTTTTACTCGTGTTTCTGAAAAAGTTAGATAAAATGAAATAAGTTGAAATAAAGTTTTGAAAACTTTTACATATTATGCAAGTAACAACGTTCATGACATATGCATATGTTTACTTATCTTTTCTTGAACAAATTATGAGTCTGCGAGTACATTTTCCTTTACTCAATGATCTTGTTCTACTTATTACTTCATTTTCTCTCATGATACAATTCTCCTTACCGCTCGTTTAATTATTGACTATTGATATCGTACTTGGAAGTTCTAGTGTTTCTATACTTTCTCTTTGACCAACTTTCTATTAGTAAATTTTGGTAGACCTTCCAAATTTCTTCGGACGCGAATAACGATTTATGACTAGACGTGAATAATGAGTTCATATATCCGTCATGATGTGTGTCAGACTCTCTAGCCTCAAAATTCGCTCGTGTGAACCATGTGTTGATTTCGCTCTCATTGCTAATGTTGTTCATTTCACTAGAATAATTCACAAGTGACTTTTTAAGAATTTTCTTTGATTCGAAAATTTGTTGTGTGGCTTTTCTCTTTAGATCATGTATCGACCACCGAGAACTTAATAAGCCGATGTTGGTAACACCAATCACACTCGATAATTAATGTCTTGCTAAATCCTTGGTTTCTATTTGTCTCATCATCGACACATATATTTCGTCGCATCATTTGAAGAATTCTTACGACATTTGCTTCGTTCCCCGTATACCACTGGTTATATATCATTTGTTTACTATTTTGTCACCTTTTGAAAATCGAACATGTCCCCTGTTTACCATTTGACGCATTAAACACCTTAATGGATTTTCATGGATTATTATAAATTTTTAAGAAAATTTTACATATTCTACCAAGCATTTAAATTACCAAAATAACCGTCTCAAGCTAAAATGTCGGATCTATAAATTTTCTTTGTAAAAGAATAAAAAAAAAAAAAAAAAAAAAAACTTGACTTATGTTTAAAATGACACCATGCATTACCTTTTGAACTATTTTGATTCTTCATCATATTTTAACTTCTAATTTAATGAAATTACCGTCTTAAACTTCTTTCCTATTAATGATTTAAAATAATTTGGAAAATAGATTATATTTTTTTATCGTAAACAAAAGCTCGAGTTTCAATAAACATTTATACAATCATCCTAAGATTTCTTAAGACAACCAAAATAACTTTTGTACTTAATCTAATTCTATTTTGAACACCATTTTTTTTTCATCAAGAAAAAGACTTAATAATTGCTTACTTACTAAATATACAATTTGGCGTTAATCCCTATATATCATAGTTAAAATTTTCCTTACTAGTAGTTTTGATCTCAAATCACCAAACACCTTATTAAACAACTATAACTATATTGTCACCATTTTGAAAGCGGTATAACATTTTAACACCATAATTGTAGGAACCTTACATGTTTGTAATCAAGAAAATACATAAGTCTAGTTTTAAATTAATAACAAATCTGGGACAGATAATTGTGGCAACCCGTATTTTTATTATCTATGTGTAATTCATGTTTCGCCATCATTTTCTTAGTATAGTGGATTATTGTGTTATACGGTTTGCGTGATTTATGATTCGTTGACGATTATCAATTTTAATCCGTTTTAGCGCATCTTGTCCGTCTAAGCACTTATTGTGTTTATTCTATCTTTTAAAAATCCTTTCGTATTTAAGACCAGTGTAAAGCAAAGTATACCTATCTATTTGCGTCTTCTCTCGTCTCTAGTTGAACTCTGAGGGACCAGAGTTCCTTTAGGGGGGTCGACTGTGAGAACTCGTACTTTCCGGTAGTTAAATTATATCCTTTTATTCTTACTTATCGATTTTAATGGTATTTTACTTTTTCTTTTACCTTAACATATGTAAATTCAGAGATTTCGAGAATTTTAATTAAATTTTATTTTAATTATTTTCCTATCCATTTAAAATAATTTATTTGGATTTATAGAAATTTTACAATATTTTTCCATATTTATTTAAATCACAGATACTGATTTAAATCCCTCGCGAAGTTTTATTATCTAAACTATCCGATTTATCGATCGAGAAGTCTACGAACGTCACATTTTAGTCGTAAATAATTTTTACCTCCATATTATTATTTTCGACTTAATTTTTATACTTAATTTCGTATTTTATCAAAACGAGTCGATAACGAGTCTTTTATAAGTTTGATGCGTGAGTTTGTTTAACGGGATAAAGGTTTGAATAATACATATGTTTTTAGTAAATAAATCGGACGGAACCCCTTTTCCTTGTTGCTTGTACCCGCGTCCATACACCTTTAGTCAAATGTGTTACATTATTTTTTTATCACTAGTTAGCTCTAACAAAACTCATTGCCAAACACGCTTTGTTTTTATTACTAACTCCTACTAAACCAATTGCCAAACACTACCTAAACTATTACTACCTAAATAAATAAAAAAACACTACTTAATAAATTTTAACAGTAAAAAAAATGTCTCCTCCCTCCTTCTTCTGTTCCGACGTAAATATCAACCACCATCACCACCATTATCAAAACTTGCCCGAAATTCATCAATTAAACAAACAAAATCAACCATGTATCATTCCTAAACACAAACCCACCATCAATTTCATCACATACACTTGAATTTAGAAAATAAACAATTTTCAAGGTTCATCAATGGAGGTCAAAATTTGGGTTTAAGCAATTGGAGGTGTTAGGAGGTTATAACAAAGTCTAAAACGAATTTGGGTTATCAAGAATCGAAGTTTTTGATTTCTCTTCATTCCTTGGTGTTTGGACGAAATTAAGAATCTACAAGGGGTTGGTGTTTTTGATTTCTTCTACTTGAAAAACTATTGTAAGAAACTTTTTAATCTTTTTCAATTATTTTGATTTTGATTTCATACATGTTTATTTTTCTAGCTCAAGAATCCATAGATGATGATTTATGTTAAGATTTTAAGTTTGATTAGGCTTAGGATTAGAAGTGAATGGAGATAGGTTAGCTAGTCGATGTTGTGATGGTTGAACATGGTGAAATAATGTTTAGAGGCATTTTTGTAGTGGCCATTTTAGGACAGCAGGTTTAAAGCTTATTTCGGCGAACTTAAACTTTTCCAAACTGAGTTTTTAATGTCTTGGTTGAAAGGTGTAGTCATAAGGAGCGTTTTGATATAAAGTTCACTTTCTAATTCCTTAAAATGAGAAAGTTATGACCGATTACTATTTGGTTTTCATATAGTAAATTTATGCGCGTTTAAATTACTTGCTGTCCAGATTTTGAGTTAAAGTTTTTGTCAAGTTAAAGTGTCATAAATTGAGTTTTTACGGTCTTGGTTAATAGGTGATGTCCTTGTGATCGTTTTGATATATAATTCGGGTTATAACTCTTAAAAACGAATTATTTACGACCTATTTATGATTTGGTTTTTCATTTGTAATTTTCTGCATATATATAAAAAAAACACTTGCTGTCCAGATTTTTGATTTATGTTTCGGTCAAGTTAATGTGCCGTGAACTGAGATTTTAAGGGTTGTAGTCGTGGGGTTTGTCCTTGCGATCGTTTTGATATAAAATTCACCTTTTAACTCCTAAAAACGAATTAGTTATGGTCGATTTACTATTTGATTTTCATAAGATAAATTTTCTGCACGTGGCTAATTTGTGCAGAAATTTGAGTCACCTTGCGATAGCAATTACTTGACCATACTAAGGGTTTTTACTGATTTTTCAAATCCTAGAACTAGGTACTTCGAGTCTACTTTCAAACGCAAGTGGTTGTGAGAATTAAAAGTAAGAACAAGTTAGTTAAAATGATTTTACAAGTTGAGTTGTTAAACTGTCCGAAATTTCAATTTTAGTAAAACTGAAAGCTGAGTGGTCTAAACTTAATATTTTTCAACGAAATTAAAGCCGTAACTTATTCATAATGTGTGTGAGTTCCATGATTTTTTTCGTGAATTTTAGAGTTGTCTAAGTGGATCAAAACAGTACGGACATTTGGTATGTTCCTGCAGGTCCAATTTCGAGTACCTTTTATTAAATAAAAATTATAAAAATGGGTTTTACTTGTGTTAAGCTTTCGGGAAAATTCTGGGGAGTAAACCATTCATGGAGGGACCTAAATTTCGAATTTGGTGAATTTTAGAGGTCGTTTGGTATTTTATTTAGGAAGCCGCGTGAGAGCTCAGGAAGTCGTAAATTTCCAGAAATTTGTAAAATAAGTTAAAATTTACAACTTTTAGGATGGATTCTTGAAGTATGCATATATATTACTTATCACAAGTATGTTTTGTGTCGATTTCTAGTAATATAAATATTTTCTGGGTTCGAGTACATTTATAAAGTACTCGTTACCATTATAGGTCGCGGTTTGCGGTAAAGCGTTCGTTGTTGTAATCCTTCTGTTTCAAGACTTCTCGACCGATCGATACTACTACACTTACTAAGGTGAGTTCATAGCCCCTTTTCTTATATACTTTGTTACAAACTGTGGGGTGAGAATAACATGCGTGAAATACAATCATTTAAAACTTTTAGTATGCTATCCGAGAACTGTATGCTTCCCCAGATTACACATTACTTATTGCATTAGTACCTTAGTCAAAAAGCCCCTACATCATGAACCGTTAATTCACATTTTGCATGCGCAAATGTTTTGGATGGATCCATCGGGATTGACAATCCCCGTCCCGATTACCTTGACGCATTTACATTTGATTACCTAAGTATTTTGACTAGATACTTACTAGGGGTAAAACAATTATGTTAAAGCTTCGGTGTCGTGAGCTATTGCAATAAATAAATATAAATGATTTTGTACGACGGTGCTAAATCATATCTTGTTGCTATTCTTATAAAATTAATGTTTGTATTTCACATCACTACTTATTAAACCTATGAATTTCACTCAATTTTATGTTGACATTTTTACATGTTATTTCTCAGGTAATGCTAATGCTTAATTTTGCTAAGGATGGGAGCCCGCAAGATATTTTCGCAGCTTGGAGAATTTTGTGTCGTTTTAAAGCTTTATTTTGTTAAAAGATGCCAAAGAATATTTATCCTGTTCTTTTAGTATTTATGTTTCAAAACTCTGGGACCTTTAAAAAAAACTCTGATCTTTTATGATATAATGTAAATGTTTTATGTTTTATTACGTCAATTTTGTGTCAGATATATTTTATTGTTTCTTGTACCATGACGTGGCACCCCCATGCTGCCTACTTGTTCCTTGCCTGATTTCTGGGGTCTCACATCATTGAGCAACTTTTGGATAGTAAGAATATCTTCTTCCCAATTAATGGGAGAATCATCATCACCAAAAAGTTTGACTCAAATTCCTCCAAGAGGAAATCACTCTCTCCAAAAGGTGTTAAAGAGGGAGCAATTGAGGCCACGGTTTCAACATGGGGCATCTCATCACTAGTACTCTTGCAAGCATCATGAAAGTGTTCATCACACACCTCATCTAACACGTCAACTATGTTAATAGTCTCACACGGTCTAGACTCCTTAACCTCTTTCCTATCACAAACTTTCCCTAACTTAAACACCACTTTCTCATCCTCTACTCTCATAATTAGTTCTCCTTCCGCCACATCTATCAAAGTACGACCCGTTCTAAAAAACGGTCTACCAACAATCAAAGGAACTCTAGGATCCATGTCATAATCAACCACTACAAAGTCGGCCGAAAATGTAAACTTATCCACACCTACAAACACATCCTTCGCTATACCTACGGGGTAAGCTATGGTTCGGTTTGCTAACTCAAGGGTTATCCTAGTGGGAGTGAGCTCGGGAAGAGAGAGTTTTTTCCAAACCGATAAAGGCATGAGGTTTATGCTTGCCCCTAGATCCGCCAAAGCCATGCAATTTTCTACACCGGGAAAATTACAAGGTATCCAGAAGCGCCCCGGATCTCCAAGTTTTGTTGTTAAGGTTTTAAGTAGCACGGCGGAACAATTTTCATTAAGGGATGTGTTGGGCAAATCAACCAATTTTTCCTTCTTTGAAAGTAAATCCTTGAACATCTTAGCAAACTTTGGCATATAAGCAAGAGCTTCCGCAAAGGATATGTTGATGTTGAGTTGCTTGAACATTCTTAAGAAAATTGAGACTTGGATGTCATCCTTGTTCTTTAACTTGTCCTTTTTCAACCTTGAAGGATATGGAAGAGTTGGTTTTGGTGTAGGTGGAGTAGGTGTTGTAGTGGAAGATTGTCTTTGTTAGCTTCTTCATTAGGAGGTGTGGAAGGTAGAGGAGAAGTAGGAATAGGTTGAGAAGGTGTGTTTGATTGAATGGGATCATTTTGAGGTGGTGTAGTAGAGGTAGAAGGTTTATCACAAGTAGGAACAAAAGTGGGTGGAACAATATGAGGCTTAGGAGGTGAAGGATCCTTTGTTGTCTTTCCACTTCTTGTTGTAATAGCATTGACATTTGCTCTTGGATTTGTTTGTGTGTTAGATGGTAAAGCCCCTTGTGGTCTTTGATTATAAAGCATCATAAACTTCTTATTTGTGTCTTCATGCATTTCTCTCATTCTTCTCTCATGAGCTTCATTCATTTCTCTTAATCTCTTCTCATTAAGTTGGAACCTCCTTTCATTCTCTTGATTCATTTTGTGAAAAAGCTCAATTGTGTTATAATCTTGGGGCACATTTCCTTGAAAACCTTGGGGTTGGAAAGGTGGAGGTTGATTATAAAACCCTTGGTTGTTGCCTTGAAAGGTATTTCCTTGATTGTTAAAGGTATTTGGTGGTCTATAGTTATTCCCTTGGTAAGGTGGTCTTTGCCCTTGATTCATTTGTAACACTTGAGGAGGATTTTGTTGAATTTGGGTGGGTGGTTGGGGTGGGAATCCCGGTGGAGTAAGGTAATTTTGGGACTTTTAAGAAAGGTTATTGGGATTGATATTTGGCTTGAAGTGTTCATGATGTTCCTCTTGGTAAGCATAACATTCCCCTTGATAACCTTGCACCTTATCACATTGTTCATAGGAATGGGGACCTCCACAAGTTACACAAGAAAGAGTAATGGCATTCACATCATTTGAAGAATTGTTGAATGAAAGGCTCTTAATAGCTTGAATCATTTCTTGGTGTGCCTTAAGACTCATCTCATGATCCCTATCTATCTTTTGAATGATCTATTGGTGACACTTGAGGAATTGGTTATCACAAGGTGTTTGAGAATTGTTTTGGATAACATGAACCCTTTCTTCAAATTGAGTGTTTGTTTGAACCATTGCTTTGGTCTCAATGATGTCCAAATCCTCTTGAATGGATTTAAGAAGAATATTCCCTCCCGCGGAAGCATTGAGTGAATCTTGGTGATGAGGTTTAAGGCCATCATAGAAAGTATTGATTTGGTGAACTTCATCCAATCCATGGTTAGGGAATCTCCTCAATAACTCTCTAAACTCCTCCCAAGCATCACTAAAGGATTGACTAGGTTTTTGTTGAAAGCCTATAATTAAGTTCCTCAAAGCCGTGGTCTTATATGGGGGAAAGAACTTGTTCAAAAACTTAGTGGTGAAACCATCCCATGTGGTGATACTATCGGGTGGTTGGGTGTCTAACCAATGCTTAGCGGGTCCCTCTAGTGAAAATTGCACTAATATCAACTTAATAGCATCATGTGGAACTCCATTGTACTTAATGGTATTGCAAAGAGCAAGGAATCTCTTAAGGTGATCATGAGGATTATCATTCTTGTGACCATAGAAAGGTGTGTTTGAAACCAAGGTAATCATAGCCGTTTTTAGCTCAAATGAATTTGCGGGAATGTCGGGAATCTTGATAGCATCAGCATATCCGTGAACATTGGATTGCAAACGTTACATCAAAGAACGATTATCAACAGCCATGGCTTCTTGTTGTGGATGAATCAAAGCACGATTCTCGTGATCGGCTTGATGGACGGTGGTGTTCTTACTCTTTCTCTTTTTCTTCCTTTTCGGAGGAAGGGGTTGTACACCAATCGGTATTTGTGCACGCCCGCGAGTGAGCATGCAACTCAATACGAGGAATGATAGAGAAGCTCTCGTGTGACTTTGAAGAGAAAAGGATTATCCTCTTCGAGTTTCAATATGAAATATCCACAAGAAAATAATAATATATGTATGTACTACTTGGGTGCAAGACCCCCAATGAAGCCTTCCTTCTTAGAATACTCACAAGTGAACGGAGGGTTAGGTGGCGCGAAGCACTTAAGTACCTATTGACCCTTAGATGGCATTTTATAGCACATCGCCTTTCTATTCACTTAAATGTTTGTATTCTTCGAATTGTTGCTTATTGGAAGTATTTATCTATTCTTGCTTTATTTTGTTTGATCGATACACGTGTCAAGGACCGGAACGCCCCTCAACACGGTGTATTGCCTTGGCAATACTTATGGATATATGTAAATTGGTTGTTCTTATACGTATACGTATTTACTTATAATAATATATGGAAAACATTTTTGTATTTATTAGTTTTTAAGAGAAAATACTATATGTACATAAAAACCGAGAGAATCCAATAATATATATTTTTGGGTGCAATCTCTTAGGAAAAAGATTGCTTTTTGGATTTTTTAATTTGTTTGGTCAATTCTTTAGGAAAAGAATTGTTTTGTTAATTTTTTAGTTTTTATATATTTTTATATTTTTGATTTTTTTATTTGTTTTTGATTTATGATACGTAAAAAATAACGTTCACTAGGTGAACGGATCCCAAAAGCCAATGAAAACCGTCAATCGATAGTCTCTCGTAAAGTCAAAGAACCGGCAGCGGCGCCATTTGAAATGTGTATAGTTGAAGTTCGTTTTTCTCAGTTCTTAACAAATTGAAAGTCCTAACAAGATCGGGTTTTTAATTGTTTTTGGTTGGTAAAGTTTTTTTGGATATTCTATTGCTAATTCAAACAAGCCTTGCTAAAATGAAAAATACCGTCTACTTATATGTAAAACAAGATGCACATACCAAGTTTATATTCAAATAAAATGCCAAATGTAGATTCTACAAACTATAAGGACTGGAAATGTAAATTCTATGAAATATAAATGCTAAAAATGTAAAGCTAAAAAGTATAAGGACTAAATATGTAAAAACAGTAAACTATATGGACTGAAAATGAAAATTATCCAAACAATGTAACCAAATTCCAACTAATTGGAAACTGCCTAACTAACTTTGAACAAATCTGAAAATTCAAGGACTAATTAGTTGAAAACCCTAAAAAGTAGAAAGATTAGCTAAGTTTTAAAACTGATTAATACTACAAGGACCAAAATGCAATTTTCACAACTTTTTTAACAAAAACGGGTTCAATGACAAAATAAGCTCGTTTGAGCTTATTTCTCAACCAAATTTGATCAAACCAGTTGCAAACGACTTAAAATCAAAAATTAGCTAGACCTATCCAAGGAATTTAGCTAAAAGTGACTAGAACTCTGATAAGCTAAATCCAATAAGCTCAAATAAGCTACCAGTTAAGCTAGACTTGCACTACTTGATTTTAATGAAAATTCTTGTTAATAAGCTCAAAAGAAAGACGGGAAATCAAGTCTCAAGAAAAATGATCAAGTAATAAGCTCTGAATCTGAAAATAAGCCAAAATTGTGCTTATGTTGACTTTCGTTGACCAGAATTTTCAAAAAGCTCAAAATCTCAAAATCTATCCAGGAACACTTTTGGAATGAAAATGTGAAAGAAAATTAGCTAGTTGATGAAGTAGAAAATGAGATATGAGAAATCAGTTTGCATTTTACTACAGGGAATTGAATTTGCTCTTATGCTTATACTTTGGCTTATTACTTACTTAATTCTTGATATTGTACAAACTCCTTATACAAATTCAAAGTTCATATGGTGAGTGAGAAATGAGCACTGGTTTGAAAAGATTTCATCAAGTAACAAAGAAATGCCAAGCAAATCAAAATCACAACTTTATGAAAATATGCTTGTTAAAAACTGACCCAAACCTTTTTAATGACCAATTGCCTTTTTGACTAGAACCTTGACTTAAAAGTGACTGAAAACTAATTGTTATGACTTGTTGACTAGAAATAAACCAAAGTTTTCCAAATACTAATACTTGAAAAGCAAATCAAAGCTAATACCAAACACTACTTTACTGAAATTTTTCAAGCTTTTATGAAGAATTTTTGACCAAATGATTAGACTGAATGAGAAGAGATATCACACTAAGTTTTATAGCTAAAAAGAAATGTATTTGAACTAGAAACAGGCAGTTAAACTCACTAGTTAAGATAGAATGACTGATAAATGTGGAAAACAGGACAAGAACTAGACCTATAAGCAAGTATAAGCTACTAATAAGCTACACAAACACTGAGATCAGATCAATAACAAGCTAAAACAACTTTTATCATGCAATCAAGGAGAATTAACTAGGAATGAAGCATGCATTCAACAGTTAAGTGGAACTAGTAACTCAGAAAGTGAAACCTTATGCTTAAGCCTCCTTTGGGGAGTAGAGGAGCGCTGAGCTCTCTAATCTAGTGCTAACCACCACCTTAACACTAGAACACATCAATCAGTTACCAATCAACAGCTTTCTAACACCAAATCTCCATTAATGAACTGAATTCTTCAAAATCTGCTAGAACTTGGAATTGGATGAACAAAACAGGTACAACAGCTACAATCTTCACAAATAGCTCACTATGATCAAGTGGTGATCATAACAAACTAACAACATCACAAGGTAACAATGAAGCAGGTATGAACAGTAGAGAAGTAATTAGAATTTGGAGGGAAAATGGAAATTTTTATTGATTGAATTGAAGAAGTAGTTACAAGGCTGGTAATCTGTTACAACTAACTATAACAGACTCAAGAGTTTGTCAGACTCTTGAGTTGTTAAGCTAAAACTAAAATGAGTTGAGAGAAAACTAAAAGTGTGTGTGATTTCACACTTTTTCTACAATACAAGAAATGAGCTAATCTAGGGTATTTATAGACTACAGATGTGAAGTGGTTGGGGTTGGTGACGTGTTAGATCCAATCAGAAACTTTCACGTGTAACATTCTGCTTAATTGAGTTTTGCAGGTTATGAACACATTTGGGGATTTCTTTGTTGTTGATCTTGAGTGTAATTGATTGTAATCATTGAATTCGTCTCTCAAAAACGAGCAAGTTTGATGTTTATACCATCTCCTGAAATTGCCTCTAGCTCAAACTCGATCCTGGTAATATGCGTTGAAGAAGATGACACGTGTCATATTGTCATTGGTTAAGGGATAGGCACACGGATCATTATCCAAAGTGGATAATCTGATTATTGCATGTTGCATTACTATTGGTGGAAAAGGAAGTTAGTGCGCAACACTGTTAGGATATTGGCCAATTAATGCTGGCGGCTGAGTGGGTAATAAATGAGATGAGGTGGTGATCCTGGTCACTTGTTTCATGCACTCTCATTGGCTGATAGCATTTCACACGGATTAAGCTTATCATAACTTTCCAAAAATGGCAGAAACAGCCCCTTGACTTGGCAGAATGTAATTTTGAGCTATATTCTTCATTCTTTTGGCAATTTAAGTCCTTCCACTTGAAAACTTGATCAAAAAGCTCCTTTGACTTGGTTGACTTGAGAGTTGACCAGATTTGACTTTGATCTTGACTTTGTCATATTTACACTTTTGGTCCTTCATCTTTGGCAGATTGTCAAGATAGGTCCTTTGTCTTCAAAGTCTTGTCACTTTTGATCCTTCTTTGTCTTTTTCATCAAATTAAGCTTGATTTTCCTTTGTTTGCTTGAAATTGTATCCTTCTTACCTATTTGAGCACAAACACAAAACATACCACATAATTTCGCTTTATAGCACAAAGTTTAGGTATTTTTATTGTGTTTTAGGGTGATTTGTTGATACATTGATATGAGTTTTTGCTCATATCACTTGATTTGATGTGTTTGTGTAGGTCCTTAGTTTCTTAGGATTTTTAATGTGTTGTTATGATATAAAGAAGGGAGGGAGATGAAGAACTAGAAAGGGAAAGTTAGAGAGAGAAACGAGAGAATGAGAGAAAGAAAGAATGATTAAGTGAAATGTGAAATGAACAACTAACAACCAACCCCTCCTAACATTCTAGGAGGGGGTATATATAGCCCACCCTACATGTGGGGTTTATGGGTTATATGTTTACATATTAGATCATGAGCCCATACTTCGTATATATCGTTGGAGTGACCAATCCTTCCTAAATACGTAAAAACATATTTCCAACAATCTCCCCTAAGGGATGTCACTCCAAGTTACAATGTCCTAAATAGTCTATAGCTCGTGATCTATGTTAACAATGATGTGACCGAGACTTTCTTTGGAAAAACATATTTCCAACAATCTCCCCCTAAGGGATGTCACACCATTTTACAAAATCTTAAACCTAGCATACTATGCTTGAGTCTTCGATCTTGTTCTTGTGAATATGCTGATGTAATCTTTGACTTTAGTCTTGAGCATGTTTCCTTGCCTTGACCTTGTACATTCAACACTTGTGAGATTTGCCTCCTCGTGACTTCATGTTCCACATACTTATACTTTTATAATTCTTGAAAGCTTTAGAGTTTGATACAGCGGAAGACTTGACTTTAAGACTTTCTTGAATTTTTTGAAGTATTAAGTGCATACATTATAAGCGTGTGTTGATGACTTCTTCTGGATTTTATACCGCAATGCCACGTTCTTGTTACGCTGCATAAGACAGTTAGCAACAAAACATATACACGGATGAAATGTGTCACACCCCACCATGGTGGAATATGGGGCGCGACGTATGGATATCATCACAACAACAGCGTGTCTATAGAGAGAACTAAATGAAATTGAAATATCATAGATGGCGACACAAATGTCGTGACAATATCTCAACAATGCAGGCGTCTAGGTAAGTAGGTAACAGGCCTACCTCTTACCAAAGACATACAAATAAACAAACATCAAACATATAGGTACCACAAAGTTCACTTAATCAAAACACAAAATAAAATCTAAGAGGAAAGGGGATTCCTCCGAATGCAATCCTAGCAGCCTCTATACTCTAGCCACTTCTAACATCATCTTGCACAACTACCTCACCTGAAAGTGACACTAAAATCTGTCAACATAAAGTTGGTGAGAACATAGGTTTAAGTTATCTAGAACATCATAAGAAACCTTGACATCCGCTGTAAATAAGTTGAAGAAAAACAATTTATAGTAATGGACCATAATGTAATAATCATGCTACATGCATCCACAACAAAACTCAAGCCAAGTACCAATCACATCTACAATTCACAAAGCACATTATAACAATCAAGAAGTATCCCGTCACACGCACAAGAACACACACCACACTATCCGGATCTTTCCCACACCACCTGTGGAAGATGAACTATATCCCCGTCGAGATATCTTGCCTCCGAAGAGACGATGCACAAGTACTCAGGACGGATCGTGCCCCACGCTCCACACACATCACAACTGGTCCCATAGACGCCCATACATCTATGTACCAAAGCCAATCACAATCCAAACAAGATTCACGTAGCAGAACACGTACCAAAGCACATATGAGAACACATAAGCACGCAAGTCACACAATAACACATTTATGTCCACACATTTTATAACATAGTACTAAATCATGTTAAAGAACATTTCAAGTGTCATCTCCATCCCATACTGGAAAAAAAACATTTAAAAACGTAGTAAAATGGGACTATGAACTCACTTGATTGCTTCTCCAAAGTCCTTGCTCTAGCCCCAAGCTAATAATCCAAAAACACATAAATCAATACATGAACCAACCTCTAAAATGGTTCATCAACCTATGATGGACATCTAACCTCCTCTCATATAAATACCCCATTTATAACTCTAAACACCCCATTACCCTTCCCTAACAAGTCCTTAACTTGGTTAAGTTTAATAGCTATCCCGTTCACAATTTTTACACAAAACAGTCCCAGTTTTAGGTCTCAAAACTTTAAGTCAAACGTCCACTTAAACATACCCATGGTTTCTGTAAAAGGAATATTCATACCCTTAAATATGTTGGCTAACTCCTCCCAGTTGCCCTAACCTTAAAGCTACTGTTAAGGCCCTGATATATATATATATATATACTTTTGTCATTCCAGTTTTCCTGATTTTAAACGTATGAAAAGTTCATTACCATTAGAGGGTCTTACCCTAAACCACAATCTTAGCCCAAGTGCAGATCCTTATTACAATATATAAACCATCTCTCATGTTCGTGAGAAGATCCCAATGCAACCCTAAGTACCCCAAACAACCCAAAACTTAAAAAGAAAACAGGCTGAATTTAAAACTGTTTTGACCTCCGACTGTTGTAACCTATTTTTTACCCCCTTCCCAACCTCCAATTTAGTTCTAGTTTCTTGCATTGGAAAGCCACTTCAAATACCTTTTCAGGGGTATGTGGATCGTAAGATAAGAGTTTGTAGAACTCCCAATATGATCAAAATAATTGACTCAAAAATCTGCCCAGTTTTTAAAAACGGGTTTAACAAAATCAACATCATTAATTAACCCTAATCCCTCTAATTACAAGCCCTAAACCATGTAATCATTATATTATGATTATTACAACATTAAGTTACTGTTTTTATATTAAACCCTAACCTAAATCCATCATAAGATTATTAAAGAAAACATAGAAACAATTTAATTAAAAAGAGTATTAAAGATTTTACCTTAGAATTTTTGAAAGAAGAAAAATTAATGAAGAACCCTAAAACCACCATTTATGCCGACCAAACCTTGATCTCCAGGGATTTTATGAGTGTTTTGATTAATAAAAATACTTTATATACTTTCCTAACACGTCCTTGGCCCATATACAAAAGCCCGGTTCTCTTTTTCCCTTTTTTCCCCTTTTCTTTTCTTTTTTTTCACATAACCGACCTATACCCATCAAAATTCGTTTTTTATTTCTTTTTATTTTTAATATATGTATTATTAATATTACCTTAATTTATTTCAGCTCCTAAAGCCCCCAAAACCTCAAAACCGTAAAACTAGTCAAATTTACGCGTTTTACCGTAAAAGACGTAAAATATACACTTTAAAAAAAATCTCAAATTTTGAAATAAACTTTATAACTAAGTCCTAAATGACTTAAAACCATCCCGAAAAATATTCATATGGATAATTACCTCATCCGAGACTTCTAAATGCTAAACCGTAAATCCTAAAAAAATACACTATTACGATAATACTTATACGTATACGTAAACACCAAAATATCACCATTTCATTTCATAGTCACTAATTATGAGCTCATGAACATGAAATAACCGTTCCTCGATTTACTTATGAGTACTCTATACTCATAAACGATAACCACACCAACCTCGTTCACACAAAATAAACACGTAAACACACAATTCAAGTAAGCACACATAAAATAACCTAAAAGTAAGACCAAGTGACAAACCCAAAACCTAGGGTTGTCACATCACTCCCTCCTAATAGAAATCTCGTCCCGAGATTTACTCCCAAACTCAAAATTATTCTCAGCAAACAAACGAGGATACATATCCCTGATAAAACCTCCACGTTCAAACGTGAACTCAGTTTACACGAAAATAATCTCAACCAACAACACATGAGCCTTAACCGTCCGCGAGGAAACTTATCAAAACCATAAATCAAAACTCATCAAAATATAACCACGTATAATAAGGTCTAAAGAACTCTCAAATTCCTTCCCAACTCATTTCTATGTTAACCCTCCAAGTGTTCATTACCGAAATATACCCAAAACACGAGTTTAAACCATGTTGTCCGAAGATTAACCTTGAACTCAACACTTGTACAATTAATTCGACCAAGCTACTGACTTCCAATTACGAAACTTTCTGAATATTTGAAAAGTATGTTCCGAGTACATAATTTTAGGCTTTTGAATCACCCAAAAACCTTTAAAAACGAATAAGTTATGACCAAAACGATTTTTCTCAAAATCTGCCTAGGCATTAGCGACAGTTTCTGACAGTTAGCGACATATTTTGACAGTTTAGCGACAGTTTCTGCCTACTCCGATTTATACAAAAAAAAAACGATTTTTAAACCCTAAAAAAAAACCCGTTATTAATTACAAAATTCAAGGTCTAATTTATTTTAATTCTAGAAAATTTAAACTCTCACCCATCATATGATTAATACATGATTTAACATATTTAAGTTAATAAGAACAAGAATTCTAACTAAAGAACAATAACTTTAGATGATCAAGACCAAAATATTTTAGAATAAAAAGGCCATGCTTATATGAAAAAAAAAATTATATTCCACCTTATTTCAAACACGTTTTCGACACTTCCTTATTTCATCGACTACCAACAACTATTTTTTTTTTTCAATTTGCAAGTTCTATATTTTTTTTACCATGTATAACTCGAAACAAAAGACATCGTTACCCCAAAAAGAAATCTCCACCATCTCAAAATCCTTCACGCCAAAAGTACCGTACAAACAAACATGTGAAATGAGGACCCGAGAAATGCGCTACTACAGAAGTTGAACATCTCAAAGAGAAACGAGCTAGCAACCATCCCAAGAATACAACCGGTAAGTAGAAAATAATTTTACATACATAGGCATAAGCGTACATACACTCAAATCCATCCAACATATATTATACAAGCATGTATTAACTGTCTTTCATGCAATCATACTTGAAAGTCCAGTGGTGTTGTGGCACATATATAATTATGTAGGCCTCCATAATTATACATGTTCCCTTTCACCAATGTACTCCCTCCTATGATGACACTTATAAGAAATTAATACTACACATAACACATAATCCAACAACTCACAAGCACATAACCACACAAGATAAGATCCAAAACCCCATGTATTAAAATAACATAGTCAATGCACGAAACACATAAACTCGTAGTCCAGCTGAACCAGCGTAGACAAAATTCAAAATGTATAAAGATCATGAAAACATAATTAAACGAAATCCAACAATAACTAGCGTATACGACCATGGTTCCACCCGCACTAATCAAAACTCGTAAAGAAAATAACATGTAGTTAAGTATGAACCATAGTAGTTCATAACCTAACAAATACTGCGAAAATAATATTCAAACACATCAATTACTATAAAATGCACACATACTCCTATGACGCCTATATGCAGGGACCCTTAAGCTATAGACTAGGCTACACGACTAGGCAACCTAATTCTCTATAACCATTGTCTCTGATACCATTCTGTCACACGCCACCATGGTGGAATATGGGGCGCGACGTATGGATATCATCACAACAACAGCGTGTCTATAGAGAGAACTAAATGAAATTGAAATATCATAGATGGCGACACAAATGTCGTGACAATATCTCAACAATGCAGGCGTCTAGGTAAGTAGGTAACAGGCCTACCTCTTACCAAAGACATACAAATAAACAAACATCAAACATATAGGTACCACAAAGTTCACTTAATCAAAACACAAAATAAAATCTAAGAGGAAAGGGGATTCCTCCGAATGCAATCCTAGCAGCCTCTATACTCTAGCCACTTCTAACATCATCTTGCACAACTACCTCACCTGAAAATGACACTAAAATCTGTCAACATAAAGTTGGTGAGAACATAGGTTTAAGTTATCTAGAACATCATAAGAAACCTTGACATCTGCTGTAAATAAGTTGAAGAAAAACAATTTATAGTAATGGACCATAATGTAATAATCATGCTACATGCATCCACAACAAAACTCAAGCCAAGTACCAATCACATCTACAATTCACAAAGCACATTATAACAATCAAGAAGTATCCCGTCACACGCACAAGAACACACACCACACTATCCGGATCTTTCCCACACCACCTGTGGAAGATGAACTATATCCCCGTCGAGATATCTTGCCTCCGAAGAGACGATGCACAAGTACTCAGGACGGATCGTGCCCCACGCTCCACACACATCACAACTGGTCCCATATAAGCCCATACATCTATGTACCAAAGCCAATCACAATCCAAACAAGATTCACATAGCAGAACACGTACCAAAGCACATATGAGAACACATAAGCACGCAAGTCACACAATAACACATTTATGTCCACACATTTTATAACATAGTACTAAATCATGTTAAAGAACATTTCAAGTGTCATCTCCATCCCATACTGGAAAAAAAACATTTAAAAACGTAGTAAAATGGGACTATGAACTCACCTGATTGCTTCTCCAAAGTCCTTGCTCTAGCCCCAAGCTAATAATCCAAAAACACATAAATCAATACATGAACCAACCTCTAAAATGGTTCATCAACCTATGATGGACATCTAACCTCCTCTCATATAAATACCCCATTTATAACTCTAAACACCCCATTATCCTTCCCTAACAAGTCCTTAACTTGGTTAAGTTTAATAGCTATCCCGTTCACAATTTTTACACAAAATAGTCCCAGTTTTAGGTCTCAAAACTTTAAGTCAAACGTCCACTTAAACATACCCATGGTTTCTGTAAAAGGAATATTCATACCCTTAAATATGTTTGCTAACACCTCCCACTTGCCCTAACCTTAAAGCTACTGTTAAGGCCCTGATATATATATATATACTTTTCTCATTCCAGTTTTCCTGATTTTAAACGTATGAAAAGTTCATTACCATTAGAGGGTCTTACCCTAAACCACAATCTTAGCCCAAATTCAGATCCTTATTACAATATATAAACCATCTCGCATGTTCGTGAGAAGATCCCAATGCAACCCTAAGTACCCCAAACAACCCAAAACTTAAAAAGAAAACAGGCTGATTTTAAAACTGTTTTGACCTCCGACTGTTGTAACCTATTTTTGACCCCCTTCCCAACCTCCAATTTAGTTCTAGTTTCTTGTATTGGAAAGCCACTTCAAATACCTTTTCAGGGGTATGTGGATCGTAAGATAAGAGTTTGTATAACTCCCAATATGATCAAAACAATTGACTCAAAAATCTGCCCAGTTTTTAAAAACGGGTTTAACAAAATCAACATCATTAATTAACCCTAATCCCTCTAATTACAAGCCCTAAACCATGTAATCATTATATTATGATTATTACAATATTAATTTACTGTTTTTATATTAAACCCTAACCTAAATCCATCATAAGATTATTAAAGAAAACATAGAAACAATTTAATTAAAAAGAGTATTAAAGATTTTACCTTAGAATTTTTGAAAGAAGAAAAATTAATGAAGAACCCTAAAACCACCATTTATGCCGACCAAACCTTGATCTCCAGGGATTTTATGAGTGTTTTGATTAATAAAAATACTTTATATACTTTCCTAACACGTCCTTGGCCCATATACAAAAGCCCGGTTCCCTTTTTCCCTTTTTTCCCCTTTTCTTTTCTTTTTTTTCACATAACCGACCTATACCCATCAAAATTCGTTTTTTATTTCTTTTTATTTTTAATATATGTATTATTAATATTACCTTAATTTATTTCAGCTCCTAAAGCCCCCAAAACCTCAAAACCGTAAAACTAGTCAAATTTACGCGTTTTACCGTAAAAGACGTAAAATATACACTTTAAAAAAAAATCTCAAATTTTGAAATAAACTTTATAACTAAGTCCTAAATGACTTAAAACCATCCCGAAAAATATTCATATGGATAATTACCTCATCCGAGACTTCTAAATGCTAAACCGTAAATCCTAAAAAAATACACTATTACGATAATACTTATACGTATACGTAAACACCAAAATATCACCAATTCATTTCATAGTCACTAATTATGAGCTCATGAACATGAAATAACCGTTCCTCGATTTACTTATGAGTACTCTATACTCATAAACGATAACCACACCAACCTCGTTCACACAAAATAAACACGTAAACACACAATTCAAGTAAGCACACATAAAATAACCTAAAAGTAAGACCAAGTGACAAACCCAAAACCTAGGGTTGTCACAAAATGGCCTTGAACATTTCATTCTAATTCGGTAGCATTTTACGTCCGATCGGTGAAGACCGTGGACGATATTAAATATTGTACTTGTGGCAGGTAGTTTCAATTAAGAACCTCCTTTACAAGATTTCGCGGGTAAACCCGTTCTCTTTATTCGACTGTCCAAACCAGACTGCGAACATAAAAAGTGAATCATTTGGATAATATTATCCGCATGATTTGAAGCTGTCAAATCAGATTCCTGGAACAAGTTTGATTCATTAAATAATCACACCATCGTTGCTTTCCAGTTGTCACGAACTTGATTCATATAGAATCTTGCAAGTTACCTATCAAGTGCTGTTTGAGGTTAACACTAGAAGGATTTCCACTCATCACTATGAGCACTATAGAGTGTCACTCTGAGTGTTCTTACAATATCACTGAGATATTGCGTAGAGGCCTGGAACGTGTTTAAGTTCAGTTAAGAATTAAACCATTTTTGCTTTCCAGTTATCACAAGTTTGATTCATAAAGAATCGCTCAAGTCACCTACCATGAGCTTTTTGATATTCGCTCAAGAAGGATTTCTATCTTTATTGTAAATACTTTCGTATTACTCAGATGTTCAGGTTAGATCATGAAGATTTTACGTAGGACTCTTAAGATCTTTCTTACTTTTCACAGTGTGTAAAGAGGCAAAGAAATATGGAAGTGTGTCCTAATGAGATATTTGATAATCTCAAATGGCTCTAGACTCGATCGTGCATTTTGGATTTTTAGTGATCGGAGGCTGGAGAGGGTTGCCACCATTCTAATATCAATATATTCGGAGTGAATAAATCGATAGATAATGCGTTGTCTCCGTGTGATTAAAACAAATAACTTTTGAGAGATATATGAGTTAGCTGGAATGGGTTATGCATTGCATCACTGGGTCCATGATGTCTATCTTCAATATCGAGCATCATTAAAATGGTCTCAATAGCATATATGTTGACCCGGTTTCTGCCTAAGGTTGTAAGGAGGGCTTCTTTCTTTAGACCCTTTATCTTTACAATTCTTTTTCATTCTTCAACCCCTTCAATGCTTACCAATACGTCATAACTAGCATCTTGTTGTGATTGTTCTAGTGCTAACTTAAGTACTTGGTCGGCATTCAGCTACATTCACAATCTTTCTCCATCTATCCTAAGGACTACTATTTCTAGCTATGGAATGTCCTTGGGAAGATTCCTCCGGTTTTAGAAGAATCATTGGACTTAACCTATCCTACCATCCTTATGTCACCACAATCTTCATCGTCGTGAAATAAATGAGTTTAGGGTACATGAAATCCATTTTAGATGTGCAAATCCATTTTGCTCCCCTTTAACATATGCCATGATATCCGAAAACATTTCGCACATGTCGGGATGAGCTATCACGTTAAGTCAAACCATTTGTGATTAATCATTTCCCACATTAAATCACATTTTCTCCCTCATATTAAAAATACTAACCCAATCAATGTTTTTAATATCAATTGATTTAATAGCATTTTAAGAAAATGTGGGAAGAAGAATGCAAATCCTGTTATCTTCATGATTTTCACAAGCTCCCCCTCAAATTAATGAGGGTGTACTTGAAACGTAAATTAAATACCTTTTAAACATAAGTGTAAGGTATTTATCATGTGCAAAGATCATATAAGATAATGTATTCACAAGATTAGCAATTTACGAGGTTGGACCTGAATGATGGAGAACATCATATGATAGAATCACATGGTTCTTGTTCACGAATGTTGGTCGCCTCGTCACGTCTGAAGTTATCACTTGACACCATGTGTACGATTGATATCGTTATCTTGACACCAATTAGTGACCTTGGCACTTTTGGGATCAAAGATTCTGAATGCTGGACAATTGCTCCCCCTCAATTGTTGACCCGTGTTCTATCGAAAGAGCTGTAGTCGCCGTTTGAGTAGTCGCATCGCTGAGTATGTAGATATCAATTGTAAATTGCTACGGTTGGTGGAGATGATAACTTCACAAAAACAAGATTTCTCTTGTTTTAACAAATTAATGCACTGATGTGTACATACATTTGTGTTAGATTATGTTATAACATAAACACAATCCCTTACATGGTTATAAACTAAACCATGCCCGAGAAAATTAATTCCCGTTGTTGAGTCAAAGCTTTCCGGTGAAATGCTTGACTTGAATATGAAAAGCGGGTTACTATCTGAAATAACAGCAAACCATTTTGAGCATGTTTTAAATCATTTAAACTTTTGTTCGAACTTTATTTACAACCCCGTGTCATTATTGAATGACATTTCTAGGATCGTAAATATTATCGATTCCAGAAGACATGCTCTTTTATCAAAACATTTTGAACACACAATTTTGAAAGATTTAGAAAAACCTTTTGAAAAATTCTCGAACAATTGTGTTCAATGTTTTGAAAACAAATTTCTTGAGCTTAAGATTTTGAATATCTTACAAAACGAGCTCAAGTCCGAGAAGTTGTAAACTTCCCGTCGTTAAGGATAAGTTACCATCGGCGATAAACTTTCCTTTTAACCGAAGAACGAGTTCTAAGCTGACATTTACTTAGAAATTGTTTTCATGAGCTTGAAAAACTTTTGAATGTTTTAACGTAAAGCTCATGACCGAGAAAGATGAATTTCCCGTTATGAGGAAAAGTTCTCTTATTTAAAAGATACACTTTCCTTTCTGAGCTTAAAACTTGGAATGTTTTAATACAAGCTCATGACCGAGAAAAATTAATTTCCTGTTGCGAGGATAAGTTATCTTTTAAGGTAAGCTTTCCTAAAATTGAAATCCGAGTTAGTCTGAAATATAACTGCAAGTCATTGTGCATGAGCTTAAAAAACTTTGAATGTTTTTAATATTAGCTCATGCCCGAGAAAATTTAATTTCTCGTTTGTGAGGATAAGTTTATCATCGGCGATAAACTTTCCTTTATTTGAAGAGCGGGTCGCAGACTGTAATTTGACTATGAGCCATTGTGCATGAGCTTAAAAACTTCGAATGTTTTTAATATAATCTCATGCCCGAGAAAAATTAATTTCTTGTTGTGAGGATAAGTTTATCATCGGCGATAAACTTTCCTTTATTTGAAGATCAGGTCCTCGTCTGATATATAACGATGAGCCATTGTGCATGAGCTTAAAAACTACGAATGTTTTTAATATAAGCTCATGCCCGTGAAAAACTAATTTCTCGTTGTGAGAATAAGTTTATCATCGGCGATAAACTTTCCTTTATTTGAAGATCGGGTCATCGTTTGATATATAACGATGAGCCATATACACGAACTTAAAACTTTTGAATAGTTTTTGTGTAAGCTCGTTTCCGAGAAAACTTAATTTCTCGTAATGAGGGTAAGTTATCATTAACGAGATAAACTTCCCTTTCTTTGAAATCCGGGTCATCGTCTGTCATTTAACGAGGAGCCATATACAGCTTAACTGCGAGTCCCCTGAGACACTTGTTTCTTAGATATCAGCTTCTTCAGCAACCAAACTCTGAGAGTGTCCTTAGTAGTACGGTATACAAAGATTGGACCACTGTGTTTTTGTTTAACGTTAACTTTGGTACCTACATTCTCATTAGAAAGTTGTATGTTTTGAAAAGGGTTAGCGATATCTATTTTAGAACCATGCAGGGGTTCACAGTCAACCTTGTTAGTACAAGAGGGAAACAACCTTTCTGTAGGAACCCATTGAAGATTACCTGAATTGATAATCCTACCCGTGGGTTGCCACCTAAGATTGGATCTAGGCGACATGGTTTTCTTATGCACATCGGAAGACTTAGCGGTAGAAAACCTATTTCTTTTAGGAATCCCTCTTTTAGCACTTGAGTTCAGCTCCTTCAAGACTTTAGTAACACAAGCCGCATGATTTGTCGTGAAGACACTTTTCATGCATACGGAACAAACATCGCATTTGAGGTCCGATTGAGATCTAGAAATCCTAGGTCTGGCTTGTGTCATTTTCTTAGATGCATCTATATAGTGATTATTAGGCATGCTATTCGACCTATGTTGTGGCATATTCTTAGAACTATACCTAGAATCACTAGTAGCAGTCTTGTTTGTAGGTTTTGCATATGCTGGTTTTATCACATTAGGCCTAGATAGTGGAGTGACTGGTCTAGAACTATGAACCATATCAACTTGGGAGGCAAACCACGGTCTCGAGGATTTTGGTCGCTCGGATCTAAATGTAGTCGGTTGTCGAACGGACTGATTTTTAGGCGGTTTCCCCAAGATTGATGGTTTTTCAAGCTTAGTGTCCACACTAGTGCCCTTAATTTTCCTTAGCTTGTTTTTCAGAGCAGCTATAGCAAAAACCTTTTTCTGAACCTGAGCCTTTAATTTAGCATTTTCAGTAGTTAACAAGGTCGTTGACTCTAGAGTTTTAGACCTCATCACTACGATAGTATTATTTAACTCATTCAACGCTGTTTTAAGGTCTCGTTTTCCTTTTGCAAGATGTATTGGGATGCTAATTTAGATTCTAGCAAAGTAATTTGTTTCACAAAATTATCTTTTTCGGCTTTAGAATCGTGAATTTTTTATTTAATTTTCGTTTATGAACAACGTTTGAATTTTCAAGTTTTTCAAAATACTTTTCAAATTTATCCGTTTTCTTCGAAAATTCAATTTTGGCATCCTCAAAATCTTGAGATTGTTGAGCTATTATAGTTTCAAGCTCTTTAATCCTAGAAGCAAAATCGGTTAACGAAGCAGTCATAAAGCATTTATCATGATGTAGTATAGCATTCTGAACAACCTCTCCCCCATTATGACTCACATCGGATGAATCTGAAGTGGTGAAACTATCACCCTTTTTGTTGGGTCCTAAAGATCGTGTATTATGAACATAATTAACCAATTAACTATTAATAACATAACTTGTACTTTTCAACATATAGAATTTTATTAGAATTAAATAAAGAATCTATAACCCACTTTGTTTGCGGAAACAAAGTGGTTGAATGACAAGGGTTCTCTCTTGATGAACAAGAGAGGAAGAATTCCTAACACTACACTTTATGTTTTATGCGAAATGGAAAACTCATCTATCTCTACTTACTACCTATCTATATATAGGAAAATAAAAACAAAGCTTCCAAAGGAAGCTTTCACTAAAGTGAAGCCCATGTGCTCCCCATGCTTTCTTTCCCATCATAGTACAAAAGTAAATATTACTTTTGACTTTCTTATTGGTTGTACTAGTAACCACTCTTGTCTCCCTTTGCTTTTAGGAAGTTCCCGCCAATATCTTTAGGTAGTATTTGAGAGATAGATGAACATCATTCAGCTTGGTTTGTCACTCCAAGCTTAACTGAAAGACAACTTCATTCAGGCCTGTCTTTCAGATTGCTGATCAGCATCAACTACTAAAGGTGAAGACTTTGTCTTCAAAGGACTCTGGAAGTGCTGTGCTGAACTGTCTTCAGCTTGGACTGGTGCTGGACCTGGTGCTGAAGTGTCTTCAGCAATTCTTCAAGTCTTCAGCAGCTATTTTATATTCAAATACTTGTGAGGAACAATTGGGTCAAATCTTGACCCAAAAATCTCTCCCTATTTGGATATAATAATAGCCCGAGTTGTCGTCTTCTTTGTTCAAGTCTTCTTTGTCCGCTGGCCATCTTTGGTCACTGAAGCTTGAAATCTTGAAGATGACAAAATGAGTGTTTTTCACTCAGTACATACACTTAGTCTATTTGTTGTTCAAATCCTAGTCCAACAATCTCCCTCTATTTGGACATAAGAATAGCCTAAGTGAAAATCATCAGATGTGAGTGAGCAAATACAACTTATTCTCACATGCTGATGTTACAAAGAGTAAAAATGATAAACAAATTAGTACATACTCTTTAAAGAAAAGTAAACTCTTAAACCTGAAACAATAACATCAGTGACCCATTTTTTTGAAATCACATTCTGGTACCAAGTTTAGAGTTTCCATAAGTACAGCAACTTGGGTTACTGAAGGTTTGATGGTTCAGTGGTTCAACATTTAGGTACCTGGAAGTTTTCAATCGATGTTGTTTCAGAGGATGGCAGTGGTGATCAATCACTGAATATACACTAAACAACCTACTTTGAGCAATTCCACAACCTGATCAAACATAACCATTTTTCAAACCATTTTTGCCTTTTTCATCAAGGCTGATCAAAGACTAACCTTCATCAACCAGCTTCATTATTTTGACAAAAACTATACCATACGCCGCATCCAATACATCACTTCCTCGACACACCAATACCATTAGAATTTAACAAACACACCCACTCCATCTTCTGGTTTTTTAAGGTTTGGAAAGTGTTTAGTTGTAAAGATTGGTTTTGGTTTATGGTTTGTTTTTGTAATATTTGTTTGAATGAAACAAGGTTTTGTTACTCCTGATGCTTTCTATAAATATTAGTGTATTTCTCTCCCTCAAAAATTGCATATCTTCAGCAATTTTTGAATGTTTAAACTAATAACTGAGTAATAAAATGATAGCATCAGGAGTTAACGAAGTTATTACCTGCTGAATGTTCAGTCAGGACATGCTGAAGGTTCGTCCAGAACGCTGGAGGTTCACCTTCAGTTTCAAACTTCCATTTGAGCTTCAGATCTTGCTGAAGGTTCAGTCATTGCTGGTGGTTCAGGATCAGTGCTGAAGGGGGGTCCCCATTTATTTGCTGGAGGTCCAATTTGATAAGGATTCGTCCAGTCTGCTGGTGGGGTCAGAATCTGCTGACGGGTTCAGGACCTGAAGGTTCAGACTGACGTGATGGGGGTTCAGTAAATGCTGAAGGTTCAAATTACTGAAAGTGGTTCAAAATCTGAAGGGGGTTCAGAACTGTTCGAACTGCTAAAGTGTTTAGATCTGGAGGTTCAGATTTGCTGAAAGGTTTAATTAGCTGACGGTTCAATTAGCTGAAGGTTCAACTTCACATCAGGTTCATCAACAGGAATGAAGGACCAATATTTGCTATTGGGCTCCACTATTTGGAAACAAATACACATCTTTTGTACAAATTTAGTATATTGAACATAATTACTCGTCAGTTACTAAGTAATGAACCTACACATTTTTTTAGCTTTTCTTTAAAGCTTCACATACCCCTATTTTTTAAACCAAAACAACCTTTGACTGATTATTTTAATCAGCATTATACTGAAGTGAGTAAAAAAAAATTTAAAAAAATTGACACCCCATACCACTTCAGGATCTCATATCCACTATACATCAGTTTCACAAAAACAGAATATCACTTTTCATTAGTTTCATAACAACCAACACATTCTACCACATCGTTCACCTTTTCCTTTTTCAGTTGTAATCATATCAACCATTCCATTTTCTATTCACTAATTTTCATTAATCAGTTGAACAACCAAATTTATCATCTCTTTCTTTTAAGCCAATATAAACACTCCTCAATATCTCTTAACCCAGTTAATTACACCCACCTAGAACATCTATATAATACCCAACCATCTCGTCAACTACCCATAATCTTGATAATCGACATCCATACACCTTCTATTATAAGAATCGAACTTTAAATTACCAAATCCATTCACGTGGCCACAAGGAACAGATCCACAACTATTTTATTGATTCGATTTATTCTTTAAACGTAAGAGTTCGTGAATCGAAGATGATGGTTTTTGATATTTGAGATGTAATGATGATGATTTTTGGATATTTGGTAGGTAGATTCGGATCTGGTTTTGATTTTTTTTGTGAATCGATGGGTTTAATCTTTTGGAGATGATGGATTTGTGTTTTTTTTGTATTCAGTGATGATGATTTTGTTTTTGTTTGTTTTTTTAGTGGTGATGGGACAGTGCTTTTTTTGTTTGGGGTATGGATGTATCTGTTTTTTTATTGGTGGGGTTTTGGGTTTTGGTCTTGGATAAGATATCCAGGACAGGTTTGTTCAACATTTATGGTTTTTCTCTCCCTCAAAATTACATACGCTTCATAAGCAGTAGCATTTTTGAATAACAACCATAAATTTTAACCATGCTCAAATGCTATTAGCAGTTAATATAGAACAGATCTGGATCATAAGAATAATCCACCCGCTCTGATACCACTTGTTGGGTCCTAATGATCGTGTATTATGAACACAATTGACCAATTAACTACTAATAACATAACTTGTACTTTTCAACGTATCGACTTTTATTATAATCAAATAAAGAATCTATAACCTACTTTGTTTGCGGAAAAAAAGTGGTTGAATGAAAATGGTTCTCTCTTGATGAACAAGAGAGGACGAATTCCTAACACTACACTTTATGTTTTATGTGAAATGGAAAACTTATCTATCTCTACTTACTACCTATCTATATATAGGAAAAGAAAAACAAAGCTTCCAAAAGAAGATTTCACTAAAGTGAAGCCCATGTGCTCCCCATGCTTTCTTTCCCATCATAGTACAAAAGTAAATATTACTTTTGACTTTCTTATTGGCTGTATAAGTAGCCACTCTTGTACTCTTGTCTCCTTTTGTTTTTAGGAAGTTCCCGCCAATATCTTTAGGTAGTATTTTGAGAGATAGATGAACATCGTTCAGCTTGGTTTGTCACTCCAAGCTGAACTAAAAGGCAACTTCATTCAGGCATGTCCTTCAGATTGATGATCCGCATCAACTACTGAAGGTGAAGACTTTGTCTTCAAAGGACTCTGGAAGTACTGTGCTGAACTGTCTTCAGCTTGGACTGGTGTTGTACCTGGTGCTGAAGTGTCTTCAACAATTCTTCAAGTCTTCAGCAGCTATTTTATATTCAAATACTTGTGAGGAACAATTGGGCCAAATCTTGACCCAACACTTTTCCATCCCATGTGTATCATAATTAGGTTCGGAATGCTCAAAATGTGGTATTTCATCGGCATATACATCATAAACAACATTCTGTTGTACCGTGTTTGTAGGCTCTTAGTCATATACGGGTATGGTGTCAACATAAGAAACATCCATAATATTCCCTGACGTGCTGCTTTCATTGTTAACCAAAGTGGTCTCCTTTGAGTCATCAGTAAGACCATTTGTTTCCTCTGGCATCTTCATCGGATTTTCTTGCTTCCAAATATCATAAGCAATTTGAATTCGTGATCGTTCTTGAAACAGATGTGTAAGAGAAGTCACGTATTTGAACAAAGTACCACGGAAGTCTTGAATCTCTTTATGCATGTCTTCAAGGAATGCTAACATAGCACTGAATTTTCTTTCTTGGCATCATCGAATTGAAGAAAAATCGATAATTATTTCAAAAGAACTTGAAGTGCGGATGCAGATTCAATATGATTAAAGTCTTCTTTGTCAAGTGGCTGCTGAAGAATATCCAAGTTTATCATCAGAGCCTCCATGAAGAAAGAAGCATCGTGACCAAAGACTGCCACAAAGGATGGTCCGTAGTCTAGCTTGGTAAGCTCGTAAAGATGATATTCAAATTTTCTAAATGAGACCTAACATTTTTGTCTTGCTGCTTCTTGCATCTTCTGCAATTCTCCCTCTCGATATGTCGAATTCAACAAATCCATTGAAGTTCGATGATAAATGAAAGTAATGATTACTTGTCGATCGATCAATGAAAGAAAGTAATTATGTTTGTCGTTTTCGATTAGATTCCTTGAGTAGTGAAAAAATGATTAAATCCTCTAAATATGTGTTCTCAAGAAACCAAAAATTCTCGAAGGCAAAATTACACACATTTTCAAAAACACGTTTTTGAAAAATCTTGGAATACTTGTCACTGTATCGCAATGCTAAAATTTAATCCATTGAAATACTCATCTCAATACCCATCGGAATGTGATTGCAATAATCATCGCAATATGATTGCAATGCTTGATCACAGTGTGATCGCAATATGTGATCGCAATGCTTGATCGCAATGTGATCGCAATGCTTGATCGCAATGTGGTCGCAATATGTGATCGCTATGCTTGATCGCAATATGATCGAAATATGTGATCGCAATGCTTGATCGCAATATGTGATCGCAATAAGTGATCGCAATATGTGATCGTAATGCTTGATCGCAATGTGTGATCGCAGTGTAGAAACCCTTAGGTTTTTCCGATCGGAATACGTGAGCACAAGTACCACTTTTCTCAGACAAACGAACAAATGATCCAAACACCCATTATTTTTGTGTTTTTAACCAAAGTAACAATACTAAATCACTACCACAACTATGTAGATGATTTGTATCAAGATTAAGCCATAAAAAACACAAAAACAAATTTGGATCGAATGATTTTGAATCAAAATAGACAAATCAATGATGAATAAACACAAGAACAACCCAATCAACCATGGCTCTTGATATCATTTGTAGGTCCTTAGTTTCTTAGGATTGTTAATGTGTTGTTATGATATAAAGAAGGGAGGGAGATGAAGAACTAGAAAGGGAAAGTTAGAGAGAGAAAGGAGAGAATGAGAGAAAGAAAGAATGATTAAGTGAAATGTGAAATGAACAACTAACAACCAACCCCTCCTAACATGCTAGGAGGGGGTATATATAACCCACTTTACATGTGGGATTTATGGGTTATATGTTTACATATTAGATCACGAGCCCATACTTTGTATATATCGTTGGAGTGACCGATCCTTCCTAAATACGTAAAAACGTATTTCCAACAGTTTGTGTGTTTACTTACTAATAGTATTTATCTTTCAATCAAACACATCTCATATCTAGTCAAGCTTGATCGAGAATTTGATACAAAGAATTGTTAAAGTTTAACATGTAACAAATGGCATCTTCCACCGTCGGTGGTTCCTTAAAGGGACACGCGGTTCGTTAGTGATAAGGAACCGCGGATATGTTTAAAGAACCGCACACATTGGGTTTATGCGAAATGTTTTGAAAATGAACTAGAAACTATTCAACCCCACCTTCTAGTTTCTACAATTGGTATCAGAGCGTGGTTATTCAAGACCTTTGAAGTATATTGTATTTTAAAGCTTGGATCGATCTTTGCTCTCATTTTCAAAACAAATGGTTTTTAAAAATAAAAACGGTTTTTATAAATATAAACGTTTTTTTAAAAATAGAGACGATCTTTGTATCAAATAGTTCATGAAGAGTGATTACTTATGAAATATGTTTTGTTACTTCATTCGTACAAGTTTTGGTGTTAACTAAACTTTGTATAATAGCTTGATTACAAATCTTTTCATGTTTGGAAGTATAAAAATCTTGTGTGTCATAATTAACTCTAAAATACGAGTTCTATGTGTCTAAAATGATTTTTTCGAGTCCTAAGTCCTTCAAAAAAGTTACCAAATGATTTTGGTCAAAAACTCATTTTTTGTCAACTGTCCGCGGTTCTTTATCTCTTCCCCGAGTTTCCTTATCAATAAGGAACCGTGGTCAGTCTGACTCAGATTTTTACAAACTTTGAAAAATCATATAAAATCAACCGTAAGTCCGTAGAAGTCGTGCCACCCGTCATTTCGAACGTAATTGAATTTTCTTTCAATTAAAAATGCTTCCAAACCTTTATTAAAACTTTAAAATTTGGATGTTTTCTAAGTTCTATACTTTGTCCAAAGTATTGAGCGTCGGTTTGTCGTAAAACTTGTGTTTTACTCTTTTATATTAAGTTGGACATCTCTTGTTGGTATATCTTTGAAAATTGATGTATTTATAAAGTGTTGAACTTAATTAAATTTTGAAATGGGTCGTAAACTATTTTCAAATAAAATCAAGCTATGTATACGTTGGTATATCTAACACTCAAAACATGGACGAATGCTTTTATGTGTTAAGCTAATTGCTTGTGTGTGTTTCTATGTGTGTTATTATTTTGTGTAGACATTATTAAGTGTTTCTTACTATTTGTAGTAGCGTTGCTTATATCTCTAATCTCTTGTGCCTTGCTTGGTATATTTGTTAGTATCTAGTTTTTCCTAATTAGGATGTATGCTAGATTTCTTACATTTTGGTTGCAACATTATGTGTGCATTGCATATAGGATTAACATCTCTTAGTTTACAAATGTTACATAAACATTTTGTACACCTTGGCATGTTCTTTAACACTTTTTGGTTTGAAAGCTTTGGGAGCTTGTCAAATCTATTGATGTGGGTCGTCTTACTCGATCATTGTGTTATTAGTTCAAGTAGACTAATGTCTCACTATAAAACATGAAACACCCTTTGAAAATTTAGCTATGTTCTCTTAAACGAGTGTTAGTGGGAATCAAGAAAGATTTCAAATATATATATATCAATTCATTATTCAAATTATGATTGATATCATTATCGAATCTAATTGACATATTTTTAGTGTAGACATGAATGTGGATTCTTAATAATATACATCGGATCATAACTCACACTTGTGTTGATGATGGTATATTGAATCTACTTGTTCAAATTATTAGACATGTTGTTTAATAATTGCTTATAATGCACAATGGAGTCGGTTTGACAACTTGGATCTTTCATCCGAAATACTCAAGCAATTTACATTGCAATGCAATTTGTAAATGTGTCATTTCTGAAAGACCAATCAAAAGTGTTCCTTTGTTTTGTATAAACATTGTTTATACACTTCAAAGTTATTGGCCTCAAGTTCTATTAAGGTAAATAACCTTAACTAGACTTGTTTGACAAGATTTTTAATTGTGCATTCTTAACCCTCATTAGGTTGTGCATTGTGTCGTCATGCAAGTTTCATCCTTGTTATACTACATTAGGCAAATGTAGGAATTACATTTTGTCTAACATGAGAATGATTACTAGAGAATCTATTGCACTAGAAATTCAATTTGACCTAACGGTTAAATTACTTCATGTGAGAAATTTAGTTGGTGTATAACTCGTAAAAATGGTAATGCTTAGCCGTAATTGAGCACCTCTAGTGATAGTCTCATACTCATTCTCTAAATTTATTAAAAGGCTCTTCCTAAATATGACTAATGATAGTTTAAATCGATGAACTTTGTATGTCATTAGGAGTCTTTTTCGTTTGTAGCCATTAGGTTTTTCTTAGCTTTCTTCTTATGTGCTAATTGAACCTACGTGTCTTTCCTTTGTGTAAGTTCTAGTTTTTATTGCTCTTTAGCATAACTTTATGATAAATTAGACTAGAATATTAGGATTTGCGGAATTGGAAAATTCCCTTTATCCCCCAAAACACACCTTCTGTGGGCGGTTCTTTAAATAACCCACGGTTCCATATCGCTATGGAACCGCCGACGAAGATAAAGAGCCGCGGGCAGAAGCAGTCAAAAACGTATTTTCTGAAATCCCAAAATTGTTCCAACACCTTTTGGAATCTTTGTTTCAAGCCTTTGACCTCTCCTAAAATATATTGTGCTTTCTCTACTTAACCATAAGCATTTTTGCATCTCTTTCTCACCTAAGCAAAATGTCTTATTTACCAAATGAAAGTCTTGATTTTCCACCAAATAACACACATTTCAAATCTCTTTTCATTCTAAAGAAATTGATTTTGGAAACTCTCCTTTTCCACCACTCCCCTTTTGTGTTCTTATTCCATCACATGATAAGGTCATGCATCATGGAACATATTGTCATTATTGTAAACATCAACATCTTGTCATGTCTCATATCTTTGATGAGTTGAATTACAAGATTATCACCAAGGCTTTATCTACCAAATTCTGCTACCACTTTGTCTACTAATTAAGCATGTGTGTTTCTTATTAATAAGACAACCAATTTAAGCAAATCTTAAAGTTCTAGTGTAACTAGGATTAGAATTATGCTTAAGTTATAGGCTTGTGTTTCATACATAGTTGTATGATCTTTATGTTCTTGTATTTCTTTCATGATTTTCAACATGATTTATCTATGTGTCTTGGATCTTGTTGTTATTGTGTTTATTTCTTTTCTCTTATTTTGAGTCCTTTCCTTAAACTAATAAGAATTAGGATTCTCCTTGGAGATTTAAATTACATGTAGCTTGATTTATGATATCTAGATAGATGACTTGCTTGTATGATACTTGCTTATATATCTTCTTGTTTATCCTTATGCTATATGCTTAATTGCTAAGTTAATGAATGCATGCTTATTATAAGGGTTTTGACTTTGTCAAGCAATTCCGATATAATATCTCTTAGATGTGTCTAACTCATGCATGTCCTTAAATGCTAAGTGCTAACATGTTTTACTTATCTTCTTTCTTCTTAAGTAATCATGTTTCTTGCGTGTCATATGTGTCAATTGTCCATCTTCTCTACATTGGTTTATTGTAGACTTTATTAGGATTGCCTTTTGTAGATACGTTTCTACAGTGCATTTAGCCTTGCACATTAATCTCTATGGTTTTTGCTTTGATGCTTGCTTAATTGCTACTACATGCTTATGCTTACATGTTTATGTTTACATGCTTATGCTTACATGCTTATGTTTACATGCTTATGCTTACATGCTTATGCTTACATGTTTATGCTTACATGCTTGTGCTTGCATGCTTAATTCTATATGCTTAAACCTATTTGTGTTTAGGTCTAGGAAATATGGAACATTCTTCTTGATTATGCATGCTTCGTTGAGTTAGGTTTTACTTCATTGAATGTTAAATAAACCGCCATCTCCTTTGTGTTGCATATAGGCATTTACTAGGATCTTTTCTTAATGTCAATCCCTCTTCTATGATTACATTAGGCATTACATGAATTATCCTATGTGCTTACTTGATTATGTGTTAGATTTTGTGCTAACTCTATAATGTCTTCTTGAACTTCTTTTGAGTCTCTTCTCTCATTTTCTTTCAAGATCTCATTATCACCTTCTAGTATTCTTGAATTGTCTTGTGAAGTTATCCTTACTTCTTTGTTGAGTCTCTCTTGATTTCTTTTAATCATGCCTATCTAAGTTGAGTCTCTCTCTTCTTTCCTTTCTAAACTAAGTTGAGTCTAGCCTCACCCTTTCCTCATCATGTAATTGTTCTTTGAACATTCACAATGATTGAGAAGAGCTATGAAACTTTGATCATGTAGTTTATTATATTCTAAACACCATCCATCTTGGTCTTTCTATTCTTTAGCTTATTTGATCTCTTTCTCTATATCATTGAGTCATCTTTTTGGTGTCGACATTCATAAGCATCCTTGCCTATAATGTCTTTTGTTTTATTTTTCGTTCTTCTTGTTTTTGAGAATCGATTGCGGTTAAAATTTACAATTGGATTGGGTGATTCTAACAATTCTAAGTTTTTAACCTTTTGAGAGGATTTTGGTTAAATCTTGAATTTTCTTGGGTGATTCCAAAAATTCTAAGCTTTTAGCCCTTTGACATATTACAATTAGTATGGATGTTTCTTCTCTACCTCTATTCCAACAATTGTGAATTAATCTTGTCAAGATCCTCTCATTTGACTTATTTTTGGATTGATAACATCGCGTGCACACTTCTTTCTTCAATGCTTGTCATTGTTTGTGCAAACAACTTATTTATCATCCTCATTTCCTTTTCATCATAGTCATTCTTCCTCTCTTTTCGACTATGTGGAATTGTTTTTATTGTCCATGTCATACTCTCTTTAGTTTGGTATTTTTGCCATGATATTAAAGTGGAGTATGTCATCTGACAATTTTCTTTCTTTTATAAATTGGACATCTCTTTTCTTTCTTAGTCCTCTTTATATTTTTTTTTTGTCACTAAAATAAGTTGGGTTCTCTTTTCTACCTAATAGCCCTCTTATTTTTCTTAAATTGACATGTTTTTGACACTTCTAAAAGTTAAGATTGTTTTAGCTTTCTCTTGAGTCCCTCTCTTTGTACTCAAGATGCTTAAAGCTAATTCTTCTTGGGTGACATTGTTATTCATATATGCTCTTGTCCACTAACTTTGTTTTGTAGTACTTTTCTAATCCTTCTTCGTAGCTTGTCACTATCCTTGCTTCATTGGTGCCTCAAGCAAGGGGGAGCTCATATCAAGGGGGAGCATTTGCAAGATTTCAAGTCATTACATTTGCGATCGTTGACTCACTTAAATTGCATTCATTGAACATCTTGCAAGTAATGAAATATGGGATCTCAAAGATAAGCATGGAGTTGGTTAACCTATGGTGATTGAGGACTTCACTAGGATGACGCAAGCTCAATATATTTGGATGATGTGTTTACGGTTTGGATTCTTGCTTCTCAACCAACAACCACAATGGATGATTAGCTTTTTGGATGCATGTTCTCTCGAAGTCGATCATCCTCTTCTACAAATGAAGACTACCTTTCGGATGCAAGCTCTCGTGACGTCAATTCTTCTCTTCTTCAAATGACGTGTTATCGATGACTACCACTTTGGATGTGTGCTCTCTCGACGTTGATTCTTCTCTTCTTCAAAGACGTTGACTACCTTTTTTATTCGACAAAAGGGGGAGAGTAAGTGTAAACGAGTAACTTATACATTTTAATATGTGTTGCGGTTTACTTGTTTGTCATCATTAAAAATGGGGAGATTGTTAGTGCAAACATTACGATGTTTAGTCGATATAATCTCTTCGTGTTTTGTTGATGACAAACGAATAAATCACAATACATTATGTAAAATGTTAAGGTACTCGTAATCACTCAAGAATACTTTTGTATACTTCTCTCGACACCTCCAAGATCGCATTCGGCATGAATCACTCAAGGTATGAATAAACATGTCATTAACCTAACTAAGTGATAAAGGATTAATATTTGCTTAAAACTCACTTTTATACAAAGTGACAAAGTAATTTTTAATTAACTTTATTTTTAAGAAAATGTGTTATTAAAAAGAAAATGAAAATTTGAATTTGGCATATTCCATATGCCAAAGGAATATCCTTTGAGGGTATAAACTACCCAGATGGCATATCCCCACTAAAGGACAAAAATGCACGGTTTCTGTGTCAGAGGTTCCTTATTGATAAGGAACCGCGGGAGGCGATTCCTTATTGATAAGGAACTGCGGGTGTTTTTTACCGTTGTACTCTTGCCCTATAAATAGTAGATCATTTCCAGCTTTTCTTTCAACCCTTTTTGCACACTTTCTTCAAAAACATCTTTGAACTCCTTGATTAGTTAGTTTTGATTAATAATAAGATGTGATTCTATCCTCCATCCTCTCATCCTCTCAAGTGCAAAGAGATGAACACTTTCATTACCATGAAGTGTTGGGTTCATAACATGATGAAGATCTCTCATTCTAGATCAAGTAATTGTTTTCCTACTATGTATATGTAGAAGATCCAAGTGTTGGGTTCACTTGGATGTATTTGTAAGGGTAGTAGATCCAAGAGATGGGTATCCTTGGATTAGGTGTTAGTTGTGTAGATCCAAGTTTGTTAATACTTGGATATAGTGTTAGAGTCATAGATCTAAGTGGTGAGTACTTAGATCTATATGGTTTATGTTTTTAGGCCATAAAACACAAGGTTTGTTATTTTGGGCCATAAAACATAACTAGGGTGAAGAGTTGTGTAGTTGTGAAGAGTGGTGTAGTTGTGAAGAGTTGTGTAGTTGTGTAGATCCAAATTGGTGTGTCAGTTTGGAAGTTGTGTAGATTGGTGTAGATTGGTCCTACCTAAGATTAGGACTCTATATCTATCCTTGTGTCGTAATATGGTAAAGTGGGCGACGTTGTGTAGATTGGTCCTACCTAAGATTAGGACTCGACATCTAGCTTAGTGTCGGAAATGTGTAAGCGACGTGTATGTTTTTCTCCGCCTTGAAAGGAGTTTTGTTGACTAGTGAAGTAACTCTCGAGTTGGATACTCGAGGAGTGGAGTAGGGCGAAGAGGAGCTTCGTGACCTAACCACTATAAATTATTGTGTCGGTACTTTCATTTACATTTATGTCTTTACCTTTTTAGATACATTTATATGTTGTTGTGTGTTATGTGAATCACATAATCTAAACATCTAAGTTGCGGAAAAGCTATGGCTTAGTACATGTGTGCTTCATGTTTAGATTATGGTCGAGTGTGCATCTCTTAGTCTAAACATCTTAGTTGTGGAAAAGCTTTGGCTTAGTACGTGTGTGCTTAACGTTTAGACTATTGCTTGATGTACTCTTGATTTGATGTGTTTGTGTGTTTACTTACTAGTAGTATTTATCTTTCAGTCAAACACATCTCATATCTAGTCAAGCTTGATCGAGAATTTGATACAAATGATTGTTAACGTTTAACATGTAACAAATGGCATCTTCCACTGTCAGCGGTTCCTTAAAGAGACACGCGGTTCGTTAGTGATAAGGAACTGCGGGTATGTTTAAAGAACCGCACACAGTGGGTTTATGCGAAATGTTTTGAAAATGAACTAGAAACTATTCAACCCCCCTTCTAGTTTCTACAATCCCTATATTACCCATTTCACTTAGAATCAATGCATAATCTTTTAGGACAAATGTATAAACTTCAATAGAATTACATTTAGGTTATAATATCATTATAAGATAAGTTAAAAGTACCCTAATGCACAAGGTACAACATTTCAATGCATGACTTATAAATTAGGTCAAACTAGATATTTTCACACTTTAGACATTTTTACTTGGCTTAATTAAGTAAAACAAGTGTAGAGACTTCATGAACACATCAGAGATAATGTAGGAGATATAAATTAAGTTTACATTAGTAGACAAAGTGAGAATAATAGCTTTAACACGGATGGAACCCTAGATTACTAGAAACACAAATCCAGCTAGGTTTTCTTCCTAATTTCACTTCAAACTTAGGTTAAGCTTTAAACCAAAGATCTAAACTTACTAATTATAATGTGTAAACCCTAATTATACCATATTCCATCACTAATCACTTTCCTAAACCCTTAATTGCAAGAATTACAAAGTTACAAGCCCTAATATTGGATCCGGCTAAGTGTTCCATCCAAAAACTCATTCAAACGACTTCCCTACCTAATTTAAACATTCAAATCAGAATATATAATATATTTATCACTTATATCAGCCTACAAAGTAGGTGCATCACCTAGTTGCTTGGTTTGTTAGAAATGAATGATTAAAACTTTACATAACGGTACTTTATGTTCCCTAATACCTATCCATAAGTTCTATAAGCTCCTTACACCTTGCATAGATATGTTCCTAGAATCCCTTAGTAACCTCCCTTATGTTCTTGTACGTTGTTAAGCATATATTAGAGGTTAAATACTGAAAATAGTATCAATAGAGGTCTTTAGCTCCATTTTGAAATCATCCTTCCATTCTTTACTTAAAAACACATACATTCTATTCTAGAGCCACCATTGAAGTCCAAAGATTTTCCTAAGATCAGTAGCAAGTTTTGGAAGAAGTTTCAAGAGTTCTTATGGAATTGTGAAGAAGATATAGTCTATATGCCCCTTTAAAAGCCTTAGATTCTCGGTTTTCTTGTTTGTAAGTATCCATCTTGTCCAATAAGTTATTTTTAAGTTATAAGTATTTAATAAGCTTATTTATAATCTAAATAAGCTATTCTTAAAAGACTTGGTTCATATAATGATCTAAAATGGAAGTTATAAGCTAAAGATGTAATAAAACCCAAAATTTATAATTTACATGAAATAATGAGTTAAAATCCATTTCAAAAGCTATAGATCTGGAAAACTAATGTTATTATGATTATAAATATGTTTATAAACTTTGTTTTAAGTTTCTAGATCATTTGGTACAAATTTGGGCTAGTTATGTAGTTTTAAACAAGTTTAAGGACTAAAACTGTCATTTTTGGAACTTATAACTATAAGGGTTGAAAATGTAATTATTTAAACTATAAATACTATATGTATCATCTGAAGAAAGTAATAAACATATCATTTTTGTAGGAAGCTTTGTACTAAAGATGTTCCATCTCGATATTACGTTCGGACTGAGTCGTTGGGTTTAAAACTTAAAGTGCCCTCGCTCCTCAAACGTTTATAGAATGGATTATAAAGTATGATGGCTTGAACAATGATGTGATATTTTAATAAACTACGAACCTTTTGCAAATATCAGAAAAGAATACTTAAAACTTGGAAATGAAGATAAAGACTTGATATATATATATATATATATATATAGGGATGGGTTCTAGAGAAAACCTTGTTTCAATAGAAAACTTAGAAAACAAAGTGTAATGTTAAATTTGTAAACGTTCTTAACTTGAGGGTAAAAAAAGAAAAAGATGGATATCAAAACACGATATCACTTTCATTTGCAGATCCAACCACCGCTGGAATCACTACCATCTACATCGCCACCCCCATCGTCGGCTACATCTCAATCACGACCACCATCGCCGGCTCCATTCCCATCGTCGTCACCATCTCCATCGCGACCATCACCTCTATTAGTCCATTATTCAAACTTTAACTGTAATCTTTTTAATCCACCTAAACCACTCCATCATCACCAACGTCATCTCCATTGTTATACATCTGTCTACACCATCAGAACATTGAAATCGAAATATCAATACAGACATATGTAAGTGTTTAATTTACAGGTCTTTTATTTTATGTTCTTCAAATGCATCATTTTTATAATTATAAAATAATCAGTGCTATTGTGGAATGGAATTACACTTTTAGGGCATCTATTGCATTGGACATATTGAAGCGTAATAAGGTTACGGTATTCAATTGTTTGCTTGCATTGGACATATTATGCAAACATGATTATCGACAAAAGAGTTGGCCACGCTGATATATTCTTGTTTCCTTGATGTTTGTTTGAATATAGGCTAACAAAATAGTTACATGTTGTTATAATGCTATCTAAAATATAGTTTAGACTGCTAAGAGACGGTCGGTCTATGTGTTCTGACTTTATAATGGATTTCTTAACTTAGTTTATCCAGCGTTACCACAAAGTGTCAAATTCTATGAAGTTGGAACTGTCTAGAACTGATCAGTGCTCTTGTTTATTACTACCTATTTAATGTTACCGATGAATGCTCTTCTTTTATATTTTTAGATAAAACAAAAATCTAACAAAATACAGTAGGTTATGAGATAACTAATACGATTTGGGAGAGATTGTTCAAAATAGAAATTTGATAAATAAACATGATCACATATGTTGCAGCTAGGGGTGGGAATCGGGTCGGTTTGGTTGGGTTCGTGTTATTCGGTTCGGGTTGAAGTCGTGTTGAGGCTAAATATAATTTACCCGACCCGATTTCAACTCGGTTTAGTTGGGTTCGGGTCTATTCGGGTCGGGTCTATTCAGGTTCGGGTCAACTCCACTATAAGTAAAATATAAAAAAAACTTTTTAAATTCTTTTTTCATAAAAGTTATATAAAATTTATTTAAAAAAAATCTTATTCGGGTCAATCGGGTTGACCCGATCCCGAATTGAGCAAAATCAGTTTACCAGATACCTGACCCGAGTTTTGACTTATGTTAGTCGGGTTGACCCGACTGACCCGAGTTTAGAATTTGAACCCGAGTAACCCGACCCGAATATTCTCGATTCGGGTTCGGGTCGAAATTATTGACACCCCTAGTTGCAGCCTTTAAACTTATGAAACCATTATCTCTCATGTATAACTTGATTTAATTTAGTATTTGATTTATCTAGTTTGATACAATATTGATATTCTTTTACCTAAGTTAAGGTTTGAGGCCAAATACGAACTGAAACTGTAGCATTGAGGATTATAGTATTAGGGCATCAATTTGAAACAATAAAGGCATCTGTTACATATATTCAGGGCATCAATAACACACAATATATTAATGCATATTTTCATTTCTTTCTGTTTTAATACTAACAAAATATCGTTTGTTGATTAAAAATCTAATAAGTTTTAAACAATGACACAGGAGATTGAGATGCACATAAACACAACAATGGCATTCCGCCACTAAAGGTGTAGGGGTGAAAGTTGACGAGATGGTCGAAATAGTGTGCATTACGGTATGTATTTGTTATCTATTGTTAAAACGTGTACTACTAAGATTTGGCATGCATTAAACTTTGTTATCGACATAAGTTAACTACAACTACTGTATTATTTAGGGTGGGCATCCAAATATAAGAAACATATTAACCATTTACGAGGTATTATTTAGTTTTGCGAAGGTTTTATTGAGTCATTTGGTGATTGCTAACAAGAAGCATAAGTTCATTACAGTGTTTGTTATACTTTTTATGCGGTTCGGTTTATGCGGTTAATTTTTTTTCTAGTTCAACCTGAAAATCGAACCGAACCGAACTAGATTTCAACCGAACCGAAAACCAAATTTGAATTTGGTTCGGTTCTTGGGCCGCCCGAATAACCTACACTTTCTGCATTTTTCTTACAAAATACATAATTATTTAAATATTTAGCAAAAAAAATTATTTTAATATTTTAATAATTATATTACATATTAAAACATATATATTTGTACAATTTTGGTTTTCGGGTCCGATTGCTAAACCCGTACCCAACCCGAAAACCAAATTTGTAGTTCGCTTCGGTTCGGTTTTGACCCATAACACGAATTCTATTTTCGATTCGGTTCTAAGTCGGGTTCGATTCGGTTCGGTTTTTGGTTTTCGTGGGTTAAATCCAAACAATGAACACCCCTAGTGTTATGAGTGTATCCTAAATCCTAATAGGGCATATGTGTGTATAATAATAACAGGGCATTCACGAGTGCATCATAATAGGGCATCTGTGTATATAGTAACAGGTCATCAATGAGTATCATAATAGCGCACGTGAGTTTATTATATAGGGCACGTGAGTGTATTATAACAGGGCATCGATGAGTATAATAATAGTGTATCAATGTGTATCGTAATACGACATCTTTGTTCGTATTTACCGTTGCAGTATGCCTCTAAATTTTGCATTTTCTTGTGTACGGTGAAGAAACATTTCATCTGGTTATACGGGTCAGTTTAGTTTTCAGCTTTTTTTAGACTTACAAAAGTTGTTTTTTTACTTTACCAAATATACCACTCGACAAGGATTATAAATGGTAAATTATCACATTTAATGCATCTTAAAGTTTTGTCGACCAAGTGATAGAGCTAGTCGAACAAATTAGGGAATCTGTTTGTATATATTTAGTGCATCAATGAACATATTAGGGTATCTGTCTATATGCAATTTCAGCTTCCTTAATAAGTTGGAGTGCCTTCCTGCTCGTATGAGTTAATAATGTGCTACTACAAGTGTATCTATTTGTGTTTTTCATGTCATGTTGCAGCTATTCATGTTTTACTTTTTGGATGTTTAATGCTAATAACCTGGTTTTGTTTGTAAATTCCGCTACAGGTTGTCAAGGCGCAAACTCAACACTTCAGTCATCTCCGCAGGCGGTATATCCGACTCTATGACGGTTCACTACAAGAGTTTTCAGATTCTCTGATGCAGCATGTGAGTTTAAAATTGTGGTATGTACTAATATAGTTGACATAACCGTTGCAATGCAATTAAGGGCCCTTTGACTAACGTGTTTGACCAGATTGCATAACTCAGGTTGCAACTATAGGTAAATATGGCAAAAGGGTTATTTTTCATTTTGATAAAACGAAAGTATAGCTTAAGTTTTTTCCGTTTAAGGTCCCATTTACTATGCCTTTTAGACAATTGGGTGATGAAGCAAATATCTGGTTAGATACTACTTTTCGAAATTTGTTAACATTCGGATCACAAGTAAGTGTATATCTATTGTTGAAGTTCATAGGTTGGGCTCATATGTTGTATCTGATTACGTGCTTTAATATATCAATTCCGTATTACTAAGATATTATAAATTTTATATGATATCAGCGAGTATTCAATTATTTGTCTACACGCTTTTTACCTTGACTATTTCTGGTTATTATCATGTGATATAGATTTTGCATTAACTACTTATTCAGATGATCGTTTTAATGGTTTTTTGTATAATTATATGCCAGATTGTAGGTTGTTCAGAGGTTCTGCCAAAACAAGATATTGGCTGATGTTTTTAGCTGAATAGCTTATAAGATAAGCTGCATAACAACTGCTAATAAACCTACATCAGCTAACCATTGAATCTGAACGACAGCTGACCATTGAAAGTTTGTCAGGGGTGTTTGGACCTGTTGCTCTTCGTGATGTTGCTACTTAGATGCAGGGCCATGCTGGGCCATACTGGGACTAACTGATTGTCGAATTTATATATTTTTTATGCGGTTATGTTTCAAGTATAATAGAAGTGATGGTACAGTTATATGTATTCTATAAGTAAGCATTTTACCCTTCAACGCTACGAGTTTGTGAATGTTACGTCTATATGCTATCTTAGAGATTTTATTTTCAAAATTTTATGATCATTGATAGCAATTTGGGTTTGTCCATATTAAGCCACAATTTGGGTTTGTTTTTATATATGCTTTTTTGGCAGTAAAGTTTGATCAAAGAATACAAAAAGGCATGAGAATTCGAAGGATGTAAAACCGGCTCATACCAGACACACGCTAAAAAAAGGTGAAAAAAGTTAAACCCAAAGAATGATCGTGGAATTAGGGACAAACGAAAAAAAAAGCGAGAATTAGGGACAAACGAAAAAAAATCCAGAAAAGTACGCTTTCTTAAATGATTAGTAGAGATTGGGTTAAAAGTTACATAAATGACCCCTGAAAAAAAGATTATGACAAAGAGGCACTTGGACTTTAGAGGTAAAAAAAAGGAGGGGAAGGTAGATTGATCTAACGGTTGTAAAAAGGTTTTCTAGGTTTTCTTTTGAGATGAAGTTTTCTCTTGATCCCATCTCTCTCTCTCTCTCTCTCTCTATATATATATATATATATATATATATATATAGAGATGGGTTCTAGAGAAAACCTCATCTCGGTAGAAAACCTAGAAAACTAAAACAGATGCACTAAAATATCAAACAGATGCCCTAAACGAAATGCACTAAACAGATGCACTATAAACAAATTTTTAGTGCATCCGTTTTTTTATTTTTAGGGCATCAGTTTAGTTTTCTAGGTTTTCCACCGAGATTAGGTTTTCTCTCGATCCCATTCCTATATATATATATATATATATATATATATATATATATATATATATATATATATATATATATATATATATATATATATATATATATATATATATATATACATATGTGTTGAGCCAGGTTTATGAGACCAAGCTGTTTGTTTATGAATGAAATATATCTGATGTAGCTCAGACTTTACGGATGTCAGGTGAGTTCATAACCTCACTTTTAATGCTTTCTAAATGATTTGAAAACCCGTGAGGGAGATACATGCTAAAACTAGAATACATATGTTTTTTAACTGTATGATTTTACTAAAATATGTTATTGCACGAGTGCCCGAACTGTTACTCATTTCTATATTTCATGAGTCATTAAACACTTACGTGTGTGCTAATATGGTGAATAGATCTATTGGGATTAACAAATCTTGTTTGTGTTACTAGTCCGTGTGGGTAATCGAACACACTTTATTAGAATTAATAGGTAACCTGGACCTACAGGTTACTTGTCATGATATGCTATCATGATGGTCACGTAGGTGAATTCTCGTTAGTTTTGATGTCATGAGCTTAGTGCAATAAAATATTGTTTTATATGAACGAATAGCAACGTAACTCAAAGTGGTAAACATGTATTCAAAACTGTCATTACAAGTCTATGAATTCTCTCAACCTTTGTGCTGACTTTTAAGCATATATTTCAGTTATTTGTGATTAATAGCATGAAACAGCACAAGGATGGCATGAAGAGGCACAAGCTTAAAATTATTGATTTAGATTTTGGGAACCTCATGTTGTAAAATTCTGATTTTTTATGATATATAAATAAAGTTGATTTAAACACTCTTTGAGTTGTTTTCTTATATTATGACTTGTGTTCTATGAAGTAATACCCCAGATTAGCTTCCGCTACTATATGTGAAAAATGGGGGTGTTACAGATTGGTACTCAGAGCCATGGTTATTGAGAACAAGAATTAAAATCTTGACTATAACTACTTTCAAAATAATTTCAAGAAAGTTCTCCGTGCCAATGACAGTGCTGCTACAAGAATGATGTTAATACTACTACAAGAATGATGTTAATAGGGCTACAAGAATGACGTGTAAATAATATTATGTTTATGTGTACGTAATATAATGTGACTATTATAAATAAGTTACGTTATTTATCAACGTCTCCATAAATATGTATTCCTATCTTCCTCCTATTATCATCTTATCGGGTTCAGAAGATTCGTGTTTTGCAAGTATTCTTGACGACTCCATGATGTATATTTCCAATAATCCCACAAATAATCCTTATGATACCTCAGAAAATCCATCCAAATATCATAAATCCCAAAACCCGTTTTGCCTTTTAATGACGACTCCTATATGTAAGTTATGCGAGCATATAATGAAGAAATACCTTTTACATCTCAGCATCAAATTCATCTATCACCTTCCCTTATTAATACACCGTCATTTGAAAATTCACCTTAAAATACCTAAAAACACATATTTAAAGACATCCTACCCTATTTGAAAGAAGTTCCTCCCGAGCGTATTGAAGATCTTGAAGATAAAGTTGAAGGACTTAGGAAAGGCCGCAGAATCATACAACGAGATTTTGAGAAGTTAGAAGGAGATTTTGAAGAAGTTAAGGCTATGTTGCAGAAAAGACAAGTGATACACGATGAAGAAATTGTTCAAGCTCGACTAAAAATTTCTACTTTAGAGTAAATCATTGAGGACATTCAAATTAGACATCGAGCCAATATAGGAAGTCTTTTTTATGCCATCAAGGAACTCAAGAAGAAGAGATGAAGACATTAGACTAGAAGTTGTAAATATTTTCAACTTCCTGTCTTTACTTTTATGTTAACTGTGAAGCTTGTCCTGTAAATATAAACATATGAGTTGTTAATAAATAAAAGTTGTGTTTCTCATCAAATATTGTCATTTCATACTTATTTATGAGAAGTAAGAGATCCTTATTTCTTGGTTTTCTCACGAATGATTATGAATCATATTGCGTTAATTCCGGAAAAAAAAGCATATGCTTGATAAAGTATATATTTTTGGAATTTCTGTTTTTCTATGATAATATGAATTATCGGTTGAATATAACCCGCAAGTTTGAAAAAATACTTAAGAGGATACATGATATGTACAAAGAAGCTTGCCTTATGTTCGATAAGTATTTATATGTATCCATAGACATATGTGACAGATGCTGTCTGATATAAGTATATCATGATTCTGAATTCTTTCTCTTATATTTATCACTCTAAGCCCTAAAGGTCTTTGACGAATAATTGACGATGATGTGGATGCAATCCTGCAATCACAAATTATTAATGAGAAGTACTATTCACGAGAAGATTTGATGACCGGTTTGTTTTAATATCCAAGGCAGTCTAGATGCTATTAGTATCACCCGTTGGATTGAAAGAGCTAAATCGGTATTCTCTCGTATTAATCGTATTGGGAATTTCAAAGTGAAGCTTGCTACCAGAAGATAGCACTTCGGCAGTTATCTTGGTGGATTCTTTATACTCAACCTATTGAGATAAAAGAAGTTCATGAGATCGCTTGATTAAATTTCCAATATCTCTTATAAAGATGATATTATTCTTTAATATAAGAAGGTGAAGGAAGAACTCCGCTATCTAATGGTAAAAGGAATTAACCTCGAGACCTACGCGAGGAGATTTCAAGAGTTTAAAGAGTTGTATCCTATCCCGTAAAATAATGAAAGCCTTTATCAGAAGATCTTATCAAGGAATTTTATCGAAGAATTTGAAGAAAGATTATCACTTCAAAATCCTAAAATATTGGAAGAAGTCATTAACATAACCTAAAAGTTGATGGACAAGGTAGTTAAGCACAATCCTGTGCAAAATTGGAAAAATATTAAGCGTAAATTCAGCAATGAAAGAACGTCCACGAATTATAATAAATCAGAAACTACCATAACTTATATTTATGAATCCAACCTACGGTGAATATGATGAAAATTTTATTCTGTGTAAGAAATACACCCTGCATCACACAGGACTTTGCACCGTATGGTGTCGGATTTTCAACATAGTAGGTCATTAGACTAGGTCTTGTAAGGGAAAGTGGCCTTATGAGTCATATGTTTAGTAGAATTATCTTGTATTTTATATGAAAATACCGCCTTCTTTTTAAGCGTCAATCGTATCTAAGAAATCGTATTCTTAGATTTTATATGCAGGGACATCTTACCTACGCGAAAGTATGAAGAAAATCTATGGTATCTAAATATGCCAAATGCTGGAATATTCGTCTTATCCTTGTTATATTTTTTTGTAATTTAGATAATACTCGTATTATGTCAAAAATTTCTAAGCCAATGATTTACAATATGTTTATTTGATCGAATTAGAACGCTTTTTCAGTCAAATAAATAAATTTAAATCACCAAATTTATGATTTCTTCCTTGCATAAAGTTGGACGCATCTTTATGTGAGTAAGAATTTATAAATGGACTTAAAAGATATTCAATATAAGACAAGTGTAGACTTAATAAATCGTCAGAATTCCGAATGAGAAATCGCATCATATTATTATTATTACTATATATTACCTTGAAAAAGTATTATTCAATTCGAAAAGCAAGCAAAAGTACATTGGACCATTCAAAGATTTTTGAGTTGGGCTCTGACGTATTAACTTGAGTTTCCTGAAGAACTCAGTAATGTTCATGATACTTTTCGCGTTTCCTGAAGAACTCTGACATATCTCTATTTCATTTACAATCACTTAAGGTATGAATAAATAAGTCATTAACCGAATTAAGTGATCTAGGATTAACTTTTTCTTTAAACTCACTTTACTTAAAAGTAACAAAGTATTTTCAAAATAAACTGTGTGTTAAATAAAATGTTTTATTTAATTGCAAAAGCTTGTTGGATATTCCCTTTCATATTCTTTAAGAGGAAATAACCTGCCCAGACAAGCTTTCATCAATAAATGACAAAAAGGGAGCGTAAGCTATGACACGATTTCTTATAGGCTTCCAGGGTTCTTTATATATATCGAACCATGAGAACAATAACGAGCCGTGGTCGGCTAGCCATTACCCCTTCTGTTCTTATAAATAGTGGTCAATTTCCAGCTTTTGAAAGCACATATTTTGCACACACTTTCTCAGATCTAAACACTACTTTCATCTTTGTCAGGTTGGAGGGTTGATGATTCATAAAATCTCTATTTATGCGCACCGTCATAATCTCTATTTATGTAGCTTTATTGGGTTGGAGGGTTGATGCTTCGTAAGCCGTTTGAGAAGCTTTCGTAAATACCGCAAGCTCACTAGTAACATCATCCTCGTCGTCAGAATAGCCGGTAAAAAACAATTCATACGACATTGTAATTTGAAGAAGTGTTATTTTTATGTGTGTAAAAAATTGTTGTACAAATGGGGTTTTTATAAAGATAAAATGGTTAAATTTTAATTTTTTTAATTCAAAATGTAACGGTATAAAAAGATTTTTTTTTTTAATTGGTAGAAGCTGGGACCGATTCTCAGTCGACGACCGAATCGAGTCGATCACCGTAATAGAGTCGATCAACTGTGACGTCGATCGACCGATTATCGCTCGATATTGTTGCAAGCATCCTAACAAAGTCGACCATCTTTTCATTACAAGATCAATTTGTTTCGTTACGAAACTACTATCTTACTCCTTCTTACATATTCGCCATATACTGTTACGCTTTCACAAACTCACATTTGTCATTTAGTCATATACTTTCTGTTGGGATATGCGATCGTTTAGCCATCGGAAATACGTGAGCCTATCGGGGGCACACACTCAATGCGGAGAACACACTTTTATTATACATTTTATTATTTATAATTAAACGTTTAATAAAAACTTCACTTATTATTTAATTAACGGTGGTTAAAATAATTAACGGGATTTACTTAATTTAGTACGAGTGCGTTATTTAAATTTGGAAGGAAAATGACTTCTAGAACACCCCTAGGCCATTCGGCCAATTATTGTAACATAGGGGTTCTAGAAGATTTTTGGTTATTGGTTTTTGGTATGTTATTATTCAAGAATATTTGATTAAGGAAATCTTTTTTCTTAATTGGGTTTCTTGGATTGGGCCTTAAGTTTTGAGGAGGTGGAGAATGCGTATAAATACACAAACACCTAGCTCATAATTTTATGTCACTCTCCCTTGTTCTTTGTTCCGTCCGATCGCAACAAACACCACACCAAAACCATATGGTTTTTCCCTTTAACCCTAAAATCACATAAAGGTTAAACCTTTATAAGATTAATCCTTTTTGGTGGTTTTCTTATAAAGTCTTAAGCTTTTTAACTAAACCCTAAATCACTAGATTTAGGTTTTTGGTTCTCCTTGGTGGTTCGACATACATAAACCCTAATTAGGGTTTATGTGATTTTGGGTAATAAATCTTGTAACGTCTATAAACCGATCCTTACATAATCCCACTTAGGGTTTTGGATCTAGGGTTTCTAGTTACAAGATTATACACTTGTTGTTTGAGAGGTGAAGTTACTACTAGCATCGTGGTGATGTTCGTTTGACGTGTCATGTGAGCAAACGATGGAGACGGTAATTTAACCGTTGAAGTTCAAGATCAAGATCAAGACGTATTAATTGATTTATTTAATTAATTAAAGGTTGGTTTTAAATTGTTTTTATTATTTGCTTAATCATGTATGTCATACTAGATCTATTCCGCTGCATACTCGTAGTTAATGGTTAACTAGTATTCAAAATTACAACAGTGGTATCAGAGCCAAATCGTATGACATTCATGGGTTACACATAGAATGAACACGCTAGATCTGCTTGAAAACTCTCCTTATTTATTTTCTATTACAATTACATGCATACTTGTCATATAGTTTTAATCTTGATCTAGATAATGGTTAAAATTGGGTAGGTTAAATTGAACCGGTTAATAATTACTATTGTTTTTATTATCCGTGAAAGACCTTTGCATCTCACTTTTGTGATACTTTGCACGTCATCAAGTACCTTGCTCGAAAACTTGATGAGGGTCTTTGGTCCTCAATTTGGGGAAGACTCATTCGAGACTTGGATCTTATATGATTTATCGCTTTCATATAGAGTCTGTCTTCTGCTTCTACCCCCTTCTAGTATGTTTTTATGTGCTTATTTGTTTTCCATTATGAATTGCAAAACATAATAATTCAAGATTCTAGGAATTATAAAAATGGATCTCTACTTATATCGAAACTAGCTTATAAGTATGTCATATTAATACAACATATTTTCCTTGCGAATCGGCTATGTGTTATTTGTTAAAAATCATTTTTGGAACAAATATTAATATGGACATAAGATCTATGAAACTTGTTTTTATTATAATCTAATTGTTTTGCAAAATCATATTGTCACTCGAGTTGGGCTTACATACCGTAATGATGGCTTATAAACTATCTTCTCAATGAAGTGATTTGCAAAATTAATTGGTTTATAATACTTAAAAACATCATTTTTTTGTGGTTTACTAATGGTGGACTTGCTATTGCACTACGCGCTCTAGTCAAGCTATCTAGGGTTTGAACGATCTTTAATCTTTTCCCGTGTCATGTACATGTTTTGGTATCTATATGATAATTATCCCAAGCACTTGCGCCCTCGGGCGCATGAAGAGTAGGATATAGGGTTTGATCCTTCTTTAATCTTTTCCCGCGGTAAACACACCTAAACCAAAATGTAGAAACTAGAAGGGGGGGGGGGGTTGAGGGTTTCTTATATTTACTTGTTAAATGATGGTTTTCAAAAAATCCTTTTTCTCAAAAACTTAGACTTGAGGAAATAAGTGAAATCTTCTTATGCATAATATGAACAATGATAGTGTAACTAAACTAATACTAACTAATATATATGAACAAAGAATAAAGAATGTAAAGAGTTAAGGGTAAAGAAAGATCAAACCAAACACCAAGGATTTATAGTGGTTCGGCAACGAATCTCACTCCTCGTTCCTACTCCACTCCTCGAGTACTCCTTACTCGAGAGTTCACTACACAACAAGCTCCTTATGGTGGAGAAAACCGTACACGTCACTTAACCAATTTCTGACTCTAAGCTAAAAGTCGAGCCCTAATCGTAGCTAGGACCAATCTACACAACTATACTTAGTACATACACAACTTCCAAATAGACACAACTACTTGGATCTTCACAACTATGACACAATAACAAATGTATAAGATTTGATCTTCAAAGGATCTTTGGTGGTGGACTCAACACTTCACAATGATAGTGTTCTTCTCTTTGCACTTGAAGAGGAAGGGATGGATAAGATAGATTCACTTCTAAAAAAGTAGTAATCAATCAAATGATCAAGGATCTGAGTGATTTAAGAAGTATGTTTGAAGCTGGAAATTTATGTGCAAAAGAGGTGAATTGAAAATCTGAGAAAGGTCCACTATTTATAGGACAAAGGGCCAACGACTATATCTGCCCGCGGTTCCTTATCTCATCCGGTGGTACCTTATCGATAAGGAACCGCCTAGGCGCTATGGAACCGCCAGACTAGACTACGCTCCCTTTTTGTCCTTTAGTGGTGGAGGTCTTATCTGATTATAAAATATCCTGAAAGAATATTCCAAATCAAAAAAGAATATGCCATTTTCAAATTTTCAAATATTTAATTTAATAAAACATTTTCTTAAAAATAAAGTTTAATTAAAAACTTGTCACACTTAATAAAAAGTGAGTTTTAAGAAAAGATTAAATCACTTGATCACTTGATTAAGGTTAGTACTTGTTCATTCATACCTTAAGTGAAAGTGGGTAAAATGAAAAATACTTGAACTCAAGAATTCGTTTTTCATTGTTTTCGTAAATGCTTGTTTTTATATATTGTCGTAATCAAAACTAGGCGAGACCAAAAAATGCATGTAACGTTTTTAGGCATTATTGCATTAACAATCTCCCCCTTTTTGATTCCGACAATACATAAACTCAATCACACAAAAACAAGATTTTCAAAGACGAGTTTATTCATTTCTCCCCCTTTGTCGAAGCAAAAAGGTTGCACAAGTCGGTGTTGAAGAGACGGACTTTGCAAAGACTAACCTTGGTGCTTACTCCCCCTTGCTTGGGGCACCGAGGAATCGAGATATGGTGACAAGCTACATATAAAGGGTTAGTTGAACAAAAGAGACAACCAACAAGAGATAGCCATAGGTCACAAAAAATAAAATAAAAAGAGAAGAAAACACAAAGACTAAGATCCAAGTGAAGTCATATAAAATAAAAGGAATCATACAAAGATGTATGAAAGAGGAAACAAGCCAAAAGCATAAATCTAATCCTAGTTAATCTAGAATTCTAAAATTTGCTTGAATAAGGTGTCTTGTGGATAAGCAACCAATGCTTATATGAAAGACAAGGTAGTGGCGGAATGTGGTGGTGGTGGCTTGGTGGAGATCTCATAATCAAAGTGAAGAGGAGGCTTGATTAAGAGACTCTTGATGTAGCTCAACTCCTCATAGATGTGTGCCATGGCAAGATGTTGATATTGACAACAATGACAATATGTCCCATGGTGAATCACATTATCATAAGAAGGAGGAAGAACACTAAAGGGTGGTGGTGGAAGAAAAGATGTTCCACAATCAACATTCTTGGTAGGGGAAATGTGATTAAGAGTGTTCTTGGGTGAAATTGGATTGAAAGTGTTCTTTGGTGAGTTGGGATTGAAAGCAATTGGGGAAAATGGAGGAGAATCAAGGCTTTCATTGGGAGAATAAGACATTTTGGGATGTGAAGTATGGAAAAATGCTTATGGTTAAATAGGGAAGGCTCAAGGTATTTTTGGGGTGGTCAAAGGGTTGAAGCAAAGATTCTCAAAGATGTTGGAACAAATTTGGAATTCCAAAAATACCCGAAAAAGTAAGCACTGTACGCGGTTCCTTATTGCTTCCGGCGGTTTCTTATTGATAAGGGACCGCGGTTCATATATGGAACCGCCTACAGAGGCTGTGTTTTGGTGGTGAAGGAAGATTTTTCAGCAAATCTTATTTTTCTAGTCTAACTTATTGTTAGTGCAAACATTACGATGCTTTGTCGATATAATCTCTTTGTGTTTTGTTGATGACAAACGTATAATTCGCAATACATTATGTAAAATGTCAAGGTACTCGTAATCACTCAAGAATACATTTGTATACTTCTCTCGACACCTCCAAGACCGCATTCGACATGAATCACTCAAGGTACGTACAAACATGTCATTAACCTAACTAAGTGATCAAGGATTAATATTTTCTTAAAAATCACATTTTAATCAAATGTGACAAAAGATTTTAATTAACTTTATTTTTAAGAAAATGTTTTATTAAAAAGAAAATGGAAATTTGAATTTGGCATATTCCATATGCCAAAGGAATATCCTTTGAGGGTATAAACTACCCCAGATGGCATATCCTCACTAAAGGACAAATTTGCACGGACTCCGACACGGAGGTTCCTTATTGATAAGGTACCGCGGGTAGAGATAAGGAACCGCGGGTGTTTTTTACCGTTGCAATGTTGTCCTATAAATAGTGGATCATTTCCAGGTTTTCTTTCAACCCTTTTTGCACAGTTTCTTTCAAAAACCATCTTAGATCCTTGATTAGTTAGTTTTGATTAATCTTGTTTAAGATGTGATTCAATCTTCAATCTCCTCATCCTCTCAAGTGCAAAGAGAAGAACACTATCATTACCACGATGTGTTGGGTTCACTACATGATGAAGATCTTTCCTTCTATAGATCCAAGTTATGTTTTTAGTCTTCCTACTATGTATATGTAGAAGATCCAAGTGTTGGGTACACTTGGATGTGTTTGTAAGGGTAGAATATCCAAGTGATGGGTATCCTTGGATTAGGTGTTAGTTGTGTAGATCCAAGTCTTGTTAGTACTTGGATATAGTGTTAGAGTTATAGATCTAAGTGTTGTGTGCTTAGATCTATATGGTTTATGTGTTTAGACCATAAAACACAAGGTTTGTTATGTTGGGCCATAAAACATAACTAGTGGGTAGATTAGGTTGTGTCTTGGTAGTTCTCACTAAACTCTAAAGTGATGTGGTTGTGTCTTGTGAGTTCTCACTTAGCTTTAAAGTGATTAAGTAGTTGTGTTGTGTGAAGTTCTCACTTAGCTTCAAAGTGAAGAGTCGTGAAGATTGGTTCTAGCTTTCGATTAGAACTCGACATCTAGCCTTGTGTCGTTAAATGGTGAAGTGGGCGACGTTGTGTAGATTGGTCCTACCTAAGATTAGGACTCGACTTTTAGCTTAGAGTCGGAAATTGGATAAGCGACGTTGTGTATGGTTTCTCCACCTTAAGGAGTTTGTTGACTAGTGAAGTAACTCTCGAGTAAGGTGTACTCGAGGAGTGGAGTAGGGCGAAGAGGAGCTTCGTGACCAAACCACTATAAATCATCGTGTCGGTACTTTCATTTACATTTATGTCTTTACCTTTGTAGATGTATTTATAGTTGCATACTTGTGTTGTGTGTCTTTGTGTGCATCACATAATCTAAACATCTAAGTTGCAGAAAAGCTATGGCTTAGTACGTGTGTGCTTCATGTTTAGATTATTTTCAAGTGTACATCACTTAGTCTAAACATCCTAGTTGCGGAAAAGCTTGTGCTTAGTACGTGTGTGCTTAGTGTTTAGACTATTGCTTGATGTACTCTTGATTTGATGTGCTTGTGTGTTTTCTTACTTGTAGTATTTATCTCTCAATCAAACACATCTCACATCTAGTCAAGATTGATAAGGAATTTGATACAAAAGATTGTTAAGGTTTCAAATTAACAATGTTGCTACGTCCACTGTCGGCGGTTCGTTATTGGACCGGCGGTTCCTTATCAATAAGGAACCGCGGGTAGATATAAGGAACCGCGGGCAGTGGATTGAGCCGAAATGTTTTGAAAATGAACTAGAAACTATTCAACCCCTCCTTCTAGTTTCTAAAATTGGTATCAGAGCGAGGTTACTCAATATCTTTGAAGTATATTGTACTTTAAAGCTTGGATCGATCTTTGCTCTCTTTTTCAAAACAAATGGTTTTTAAAAAATGAAAACGGTTTTTAAAAATAGAGACGATCTTTGTATCAAATTGTTCATGAAGAGTGATTACTTATGACATGTGTTTCGTTGTTTCATTCGTACAAGTTTTGGTGTTAAATAAACTTTGTATAATATCTTGAATTAAATCTTTTCATGTTTGGAAGTATAAAAATCTTTTGTGTCATAATTAACTCTAAAATACGAGTTCTATGTGTCTAAAATGATTTTTTAGAGTCCTAAGTCCTTCCAAAAAGTTACCAAATGATTTTGGCCAAAAACCCCATTTTTGTCCCCTGGACGCGGTTCTTTATCTCTTCCCCGTGGATCCTTATCAATAAGGAACCGCGGCCAGTGTGACTCAGATTTTTGAAAACTTTGAAAAATCATATAAAATCAACCGTAAGTCCGTAGAAGTCGTGCCACCCGTCATTTCGAACGTAATTGATTTTTCTTTCAATTAAAAATGCTTCCAAACCTTTATTCAAACTTTAAAATTTGGATGGTTTCTAAGTTCCATACTTTGTCCAAAGTATTGAGCGTCGGTTTGTCGTAAAACTTGTGTTTTACTACTTTCTATTAAGTTGGACATCTCTTGGTGATATATCTTTGAAAATTGATATATTTACAAATTGTTAAACTTAACTAAATTTTAAATGGGTCAAATACTATTTTCAAATAAAATCAAGCTATGAAAACTTTGTTGTATCTAACACTCAAAACATGGACGAATGGTTTTATGTGTTAAACTAATTGTTTGTGTATGTTTTCTTGTGTGTTATTATTATATGTAGACATTATTAAGTGTTCCTTGCTATTTGTAGTAGTATTGCTTATATGTCTAGTCTCTTGTGCCTTGCTTGGTATTTGTTAGTATCTAGTTTTTCCTTATTAGGATGTATGCTAGATTTCTTGCATTTTGGTTGCAACATTATTTGTGCATTGCATATAGGATCAACATATCTAGGTTTATATATGTTATATAAACATCATGTACACCTCGTTATGTTTATTAACACTCTTAGGTTTGAAAGCTTTGGGAGCTTATCAAATCTATTGATTTGGGTCGTCTTACTCGATCATTGTGTTATTAGTTCAAGTAGATAAATGTATCACTATAAAACATGAAACACCCTTTGAAAATCTAAGCTATTTTCTCTTAAAAGAGTGTTTGTGGGAATCAAGAAAGATTTCGATTAAATATCAATGCATTATTCAAACTATGATTGGTATCATTATCGAATCTAATTGACATGTTTTTAAGTGTAGACATGAATGTGGTTTATTAATAATATACATCGGATCATAACTCACACTTGTGTTGATGATGTTCTACTTGTTCAAATTGTTAGACATATTTTGTTTAATAATTACTTATAATGCACAATAAGAGTCGGTTTGATAACTTAGATGTTTCATCCGAAATACTCAAGTAATTTACATTGCTATGCAATTTATAAATGTGTCATTTCCGAAAGACCAATCAAGAGCGTTCCTTTGGTTTGTGTAAACTTTGTTTATACACTTCAAAGTTATTGGCCTCAAGTTCTATTAAGGTAAATAACCTTAACTAGACTTGTTTGACAAGATATGCAATGGTGCATTCTTAACCCTCATTAGGTCATGCATTGTGTCACCATGCAAGTTTCATCCTTGCTAAACTTTATTAGGCAAATGTTGGAATTACATTTTGTCTAACTTGAGAATGACTACTAGAGAATTTATGCACTAGGATCTTAATTTGACCTAACGGTTGAATTACTTCCATGTGGGAAGTTGAGTTGGTGTATAACTCGTAAAAATGGTCGTGTTTAGCCTTAATTGAGCACCTCTAGTGATAGTCTCATACTCATTCTCTAAATTGGCTAAATGGCTCTTCCTATATATGACTAATGATAGTTTACTTGGATGAACGTTGTATGTCATTAGGATTCTTTTTCTTTTGTAGCCATTAGGTTTTTCTTAGCTTTCTTCTTACGTGCTAATTGAACCTATGTGTCTTTCTTTTGTGTGTGTTCTAGTTTTTATTGCTCTTAAGCATGACTTTATGATAAGTTAGACTAGAACATTAGGATTTGCTTAATTGGAAAATCCTCCTTCACCACCTTAACCAAGCCTCTGTAGGCGGTTCTTTAAATAGACCGCGGCTCCATATCAATATGGAACCGCCGGTGGAGATAAAGAACCGCGGGCAGAAGCTCTCAAATTCGGGTTTTCTGAAACTTCCCAATTGTTCCAACACCCTTTGGAATCTTTGTTTCAAACCTTTGATCACTCCCAAAACATATTGGGCTTTCCCTTTTTAACCCTTTACTACTTTGGATCATCCCCTCACTCTTTTAAACCCTCCTTGTTAGCCTTGTTCTTCACACCTCAAACCATTCATCCTTACCCCTTAAACCACCCATTACTACCATGGTTTCTACAAGAACCTTCAATTCATCCAAAACCTCCTCTTCAAAGAGGCACCTCAAAATTAAGATTAAGTTACCCAAACTTAACTCTTCACCCTTTCACACACCCAAGAATGAGATTGTTCCAATTCTCATCTCTTCATCACCCTCACCTCCTCTTGCTCCATGCAAGACTACCTCAACCCATGGTACCAACCATTCACATGGTTCTACCTCCTCTTCATTCCAATCTAGAATGAATGAGCTAATCTCACCCTTCACTCCAAGTACTCTCTTGGATGTGACTACCCAACCTCAACCCATCCAAAGCATTCCCATTGTGAATGACTTTGTTGAACCCTTGGTGACTTCACCTTTCACCCCACCAAATTCCGCCACCACCCTTGTCTTTCATTTAAGCATGTGGATTGCTTATTGCTAAGACATCTAATTTAAGCAAATCTTAAGATTCTAGTGTAACTAAGATTAAAATTATGCTTAAGTTTTAGGCTTGTTTTTTTTATATACATCTTTGTATGATCTTTGTTCTCTTGTATTTCCTTTCATGTGTTTCAACATGATTTTTCTTTGAGTCTTGGATCTTGTTGTTATTATGTTCCTTTCTTTTCTCTTATTTGGAGTCCTTTTCTTAAACTAATAAGAATTAGGAATCTTCTTGGAGATTTACATTACATGTAGCTTGATTTGTGATATCTAGATAGATGACTTGCTTGTATGCTACTTGCTTATATATCTTCTTGCTCTTCCGTATGCTATATGCTTAATTGATTAGTTAATGAATGCTTGCTTATTATAAAGGTTTGTCTTTGTCAAGCAATTCCGATATAATATCTCTTAGATGTGTCTAACTCATGCATGTTCTTAAATGCTACGTGCTAACATGTTTTACTTAGTCTTCTCTTTTTAAGTAATCATGGTTCTTGCATGCCATATGTGTTAATTGCGCACCTTCTCTACATTGGTTTATTGTAGACTTCATTAAGCATTGCATGAATTATCCTATGTGCTTACTTGATTATGTGTTAGATTTTGTACTAACTCTTTCATGTCTTCTTGAGCTTCTTTTGAGTTTCTTCTCTCATTTTCTATCGAGATTTCACTATCATCTTCTAAGGTATAGTATTCATGAATCAATTTGTGAAGTTATCCTTAACTTCTTAGATTGAGTTTCTCTTGGTTTATTTTAATCATGCTCTTCTAAGTCGAATATTTTTTTTCTAGTCTTTCTAAACTAAGTTGAGTCGAGCCTTACCCTTTCCTCATCATGTAATTGTTCTTTGAACATCCTTAATGATTGAGAAGAGCTACGAAACTTTGAGCATGTAGTTTATCGTATGCTAAACACCATTTGGTGTCGACATTCATACGCATTGTTGCCTATAATGTCCTATATCCCGTGTATTTCTTAAAGCGTCGATTTATCCGCTTTTGGTTTTCCTTTACTTTTTTTGGTCAAAAATGTCTCTAGGTTGAGATATTTTTGTTCCTCTTTTTGAGAGTTGATTGCGGTTAAAATTTACAATTGTTATGGGTGATTCCATCAATTCTAAGTTTTTAACACCTTGAGATGATATCTTCAAATTCTTGGATGTTTTCTACCTCTACTCCAACAATTTTGAATTGATTTCCTTAAAATCCTCTCCTTGTCCTTTTTTTTTAGAGTTGATGGTTAAATCTTGAATTTTCTTGGGTGATTCCAAAAATTCTAAGCTTTTTACCCTTTGACATATTATCATTACAATTGGTATAGATGTTTCTTTTCTATCTCTATTCCAACAATTGTGAATTGATCTTGTCAAGATCCTCTCCTTTGATTTGTCTTTGGATTGATAGTATCGCATGCACACTTCTTTGCTTGTCATTGTTTGTGCAAACGACTTGTTTATCATCCCCGTTTGGGTGACATCTCTTTTTATATATGCTCTTGTCTACTAACCTTGTTTTGTAGGACAATTCTAACCCATTTTTGTAGCTCGTCACTATTCTTGCTTTGTTGGTACCTCAAGCAAGGGGGAGCTCATATCAAGGGGAGCATTTGCAAGAGTTCAAGTCATTACATTTGCGATCGTTGACTCACTCAAATTGCATTCATCGAACATCTTGCAAGTAATGCATTTTGGACACTCGTAGATAAGCATATTATTATGCTTGTTGTTGGTTAACCTATGGTGATTGAAGACTTCACTAGGTTGACGCAAGCTCAATATCTTTGGATGATGGGTTTATAGTTTGGATTCTCGCCTCTCAACCGACAACCACTAGTGATGATCTACCTTTTGGATGCAAGCTCGTGTGACGTTAAGTCTTCTCCTCTTCAAAGGACGTGCTATCGATGTCTACCACTTTGGGCGTGTGCTCTCTCGACGTTGATTCTTCTCTTCTTCAAGACGTTGACTACCTTTTTGATTCGACAAAAGGGGGAGAAGTAAGTGTAAACGAGTAACTTATGCATTTTAATATGTGTTACGGTTTACTTGTTTGTCATCATCAAAAAGGGGGAGATTGTTAGTGCAAACATTACGATGCTTTGTCGATATAATCTCTTTGTGTTTTGTTGATGACAAACGTATAATTCGTAATACATTATGTAAAATGTCAAGGTACTCGTAATCACTCAAGAATACATTTGTATACTTCTCTCGACACCTCCAAGACCGCATTCGGCATGAATCACTCAAGGTATGTACAAACATGTCATTAACCTAACTAAGTGATCAAGGATTAATATTTTCTTAAAAATCACATTTTAATCAAATGTGACAAAAGATTTTAATTAAATTTATTTTTAAGAAAATGTTTTATTAAAAAGAAAATGGAAATTTGAATTTGGCATATTCCATATGCCAAAGGAATATCCTTTGAGGGTATAAACTACCCCAGATGGCATATCCCCACTAAAGGACAAATTTGCACGGACTCCGACACGGAGGTTCCTTAAAGGAACCCGCGGTTCCTTATTGATAAGGTACCGCGGGTAGAGATAAGGAACCGCGGGTGTTTTTGACCGTTGCAATGTTGTCCTATAAATAGTGGATCATTTCCAGGTTTTCTTTCAACCCTTTTTGCACAGTTTCTTTCAAAAACCATCTTAGATCCTTGATCAGTTAGTTTTGATTAATCTTGTTTAAGATGTGATTCAATCTTCAATCTCCTCATCCTCTCAAGTGCAAAGAGAAGAACACTATCATTACCATGATGTGTTGGGTTCACTACATGATGAAGATATTTCCTTCTATAGATATAAGTTATGTTTTTAGTCTTCCTACTATGTATATGTAGAAGATCCAAGTGTTGGGTACACTTGGATGTGTTTGTAAGGGTAGAATATCCAAGTGATGGGTATCCTTGGATTAGGTGTTAGTTGTGTAGATCCAAGTCTTGTTAGTACTTGGATATAGTGTTAGAGTTATAGATCTAAGTGTTGTGTGCTTAGATCTATATGGTTTATGTGTTTAGACCATAAAACACAAGGTTTGTTATGTTGGGCCATAAAACATAACTAGTGGGTAGATTAGGTTGTGTCTTGGTAGTTCTCACTAAACTCTAAAGTGATGTGGTTGTGTCTTGTGAGTTCTCACTTAGCTTTAAAGTGATTAAGTAGTTGTGTTGTGTGAAGTTCTCACTTAGCTTCAAAGTGAAGAGTCGTGAAGATTGGTTCTAGCTTTCGATTAGAACTCGACATCTAGCCTTGTGTCGTTAAATGGTGAAGTGGGCGACGTTGTGTAGATTGGTCCTACCTAAGATTAGGACTCGACTTTTAGCTTAGAGTCGGAAATTGGATAAGCGACGTTGTGTATGGTTTCTCCACCTTAAGGAGTTTGTTGACTAGTGAAGTAACTCTCGAGTAAGGTGTACTCGAGGAGTGGAGTAGGGCGAAGAGGAGCTTCGTGACCGAACCACTATAAATCATCGTGTCGGTACTTTCATTTACATTTATGTCTTTCCCTTTGTAGATGTATTTATAGTTGCATACTTGTGTTGTGTGTCTTTGTGTGCATCACATAATCTAAACATCTAAGTTGCGGAAAAGCTATGGCTTAGTACGTGTGTGCTTCATGTTTAGATTATTGTCAAGTGTACATCACTTAGTCTAAACATCCTATTTGCGGAAAAGCTTGTGCTTAGTACGTGTGTGCTTAGTGTTTAGACTATTGCTTGATGTACTCTTGATTTGATGTGCTTGTGTGTTTTCTTACTTGTAGTATTTATCTCTCAATCAAACACATCTCACATCTAGTCAAGATTGATAAGGAATTTGATACAAAAGATTGTTAAGGTTTCAAATTAACAATGTTGCTACGTCCACTGTCGACGGTTCGTTATTGGACCGACGGTTCCTTATCAATAAGGAACCGCGGGTAGAGATAAGGAACTGCAGGCAGTGGATTGAGCCGAAATATTTTGAAAATGAACTAGAAACTATTCAACCCCCACTTCTAGTTTCTACACTTATCATAGGGATGTGCTTAAAAGCAAAGATAGACAAAGAGAACACATACTAACTCACCAAATAGGGATTTGACCATAATGCATGGATTTAAAAAATTGATGTAGGAGGTGTGTAAGACAAGACCTTAAGTCACGACACAATGATTCTCCATGATTCTATCTTATTCTTGCTATGTTTGAGAGAATCATACATATGAATTATGTAAGCTCGAGATTAATAGCAAGAATCTATGAAAAACGTTTTTAGATTGAATTAACAATGTCAAAACATTTCTTGACCATTTTCAAAAGAGACTTTGAGGATTTTGAAAAGGAGAAGAGAAGATTTTCAAAAAGAGTTTAGGAGACTCAATGACTCAAAGTGATAAAAGACTCAAAAGAAAATAAGAGACTCAATAAAGGGAAAGCAATTAAGGAATATGTTCCATTAATCCTAGACCTAGACGCATGTAATTAAAAGGTTCCCTCTTTAGTGGCTTAGTGAAGATGTCGGCTAAGTTATCCTCGGAGGGTACCTTCTCTATTGAAATGTTCCCCTTTTAAACATTATCCCTAAGGAAATGGTGACGAATCTCTATGTGCTTGGTTCGTGAATGTTGCACGGGATTCTTGTTAAGGTCTATAGCACCTTTATTGTCGCACATGATGGGAACATCATCAAGACAAATCCCGTAATCAACAAGCGCTTGCTTCATCCATAGAGCTTGTTGGCATGCTTTTCTGGCACTCACATACTCGGCTTCCGTGGTGGATATCACAAGAGCGGTTTGTTTCTTGGAGAACCAAGAAGTTAAACAACAACCCATGAAGGTACAAACACCACTAGTGCTTTTCCGGTCCACATAGTCTCCCGCATGATCCGAGTCCGCGTAGACAATGGTTTCTACGCCGGTCCCTTTAGGATACCATAATCCTAAATGTATAGTGCCCTTAATGTATCGGAAGATACGCTTAACCGCTTCAAGGTGAGAGGTTTTGGGAGCCTCTTGGAAGCGAGCACAAAGGCAAACACTAAACATGATATCCGGTCGATTTCCGTTAGGTACAACAAACTACCAATAATACCTCTATATTTGGTGTTGTCTACCGACTCACAATCATCATCTACGGTGAGTTTAGTATCTGAGGCCATTGGGGTCTTCATTGGTCTAGATTCTTCTAATCCAAATTTCTTTAGCATTTCTTTAGCATACTTAGATTGACTAAAGAAAATACCATCGTCCATTTGTTTAATTTAGAGTCCTAAAAAGAAGTTAAGTTCTCCCATCATACTCATTTCAAACTCATCATGCATGATTTTGGAAAAGTCATCACACAATTCTTGACAAGTTGAGCCAAATATAATGTCATCAACATATATTTGCACGATTATGAGGTGAGAAACGCTTTAAGTCTATCATACCAAGCTTTGGGTGCTTGTTTAAGACCATAAAGTGCCTTCTTAAGCTTGTAAACATGATCCGGTTTCTCAAAATCAATGAAGTCGGGAGGTTGAGCCATATATACCTCCTCATTGATCAAACCGTTAAGAAAGGCACTCTTTACATCCATTTGTTGAAGCTTAATGTCTAAGGCACAAGCGTAGGCTAAAAGGATTCTAATGGATTCTAATCTTGCTACTGGTGCATATGTCTCGTCATAATCAATCCCTTCTTGTTGATTATAACCTTAAGCTACCCTATATACCCATTTGGTTCCTATAATGGTAGAACTTCTAGGTGGAAGAACAAGTTCCCAAACATCATTAGCAACGAATTGATTCAATTCTTCTTGCATCGCAATGACCCAACTCTCATCCGTCAAAGCTTCTTTAACATTCTTTGGTTCAATCAAGGAGACGAAACAAAAGAAGTTGCTTTGGTTTTGGACTTGAGATCTTAGGGTCCTTTGATTTAAGTCACCAATGATGTTATTGAGAGTATGATCCTTAGATTCCTTAATGTTTACTTCCTTTTCAACACTAAGGTCTTTAACTCCTATTTTTCTAACCTCTTTGGCTTTAACTACTTCTACTTCATCCAAGTCATCATCAACCAATGGTGATGTCTTGGTTAAAGGAGGGGTTTCATCAAAATTCACGTTAAGTGATTCTTCAATTACGCCTGAGGTTTTATTGAGGACTATGTAGGCTTTGCTAATTTGGGAATAACCTAAAAAGATACCTTCGTAAGACTTTGGGTCGAACTTGGTAAGGTAGTCTTTGGTGTTGAGGATAAAGAACTTGCTTCTAAACACCCTAAAGTATTCCAATGAGGGTTTCTTACCTTTAAGAATCTCATAGGGGGTCTTTCCTAGGAAAGATCGAATAAGAATTCGGTTGAGAATATAAGTCGATGTGTCTACGGCATTGCACCAAAACTTTTGAGGCAAGGATTGCTCGTTTAACATCGTCATACTCATCTCTTGGATGGTCCTATTCTTCCTTTCAACTACCCCATTTGATTGTGGAGTGCGAGGAGCCGAGAAGTTATGGGTAATACCATGAGCTTCACAAAAGGCACCAAATTGCACTTCATTATCAAATTCCCTACCATGATCCGTTCTAATAGAGACAATTGGACATCCTAGTTGATTTTGAATTCTTCGACTAAAGATTTCAAAATGATCAAAAGCTTCATTCTTAGATGCCAAAAATCTAGTCCAAGTGAATCTAGAGTAGTCGTCAACTATGACTAAGGTATAAAGGTTACCTCCATAACTCTGTATGGTGGAAGGTCCAAAGAGATCCATATGTAGGAGTTCTAAGCACCGAGAGGTTGAAACCAAATTCTTGGCTTTGTGACTTGAGTGAACTTGCTTTCCAACTTTGCAAGCATCACAAAAGTGACTATCAAACTTCATCTTGGGGAGGTGTCTTACCAACTCCTTAGAGACTAAAGATTGAATTAGACGCATATTAGCGTGACCTAATCTCCTATGCCAAAGAGTAGAACTATCATCTATAGTCGCAAGACATATGTTGTCTTTTGACGTCTTATTAACCTTCATGACATAAGCCTATGCTTTCTAACACCTTTTCTAATGACCTTTCCATCTTTTACGATTTCACTATCATTTTCAGAAAAGATGACCATACACTTATTGTCACAAATTTGACCTATGCTTAAAAGGTTAAACCCTAAATAATCTACGTGCTCAACATTTTCAATAGTCATGGAGTCAAGAGAAACCGTACCTTTGCAAATGATATTACCACATAGACTACTAGCGAATGTGACGTTACCTCCATCATATGCTTTGTACCGCGAGAACAAACTTCGATTACCCGTCATGTGTTTAGAACAACCACTATCCTTAATCTACTCGTCGGGCTCCAAATTAATTCCCAAGCATATCTAGGTAACAACATACACGGTCAAACATTTGGTCCCCAATATCTCATGGTCCAAAATTGTTAGTTCCAAACATCCCTTGCATTTGGTTGGGATGCATGAATGGAGGAGAGTTTCCCCATGAGGAATAAAAGGGAGGAGGATAATAATTCATATAACCATTTTGTTGTTCATTATTTCTCCTATGTGTATTTGATCTTGGTTTAGAGTTGTGGTCATTCCTTCTAGGTGTTGGAGTTTTACTTATAGGTCGTGAATTGTTTTGACTATCTCTTCTAGGTGTTGTCGTTCTACTTCTAGGCCTAAACTCATTCCGTACTCTTGGTGGAGTAGAAGATGGTCTTGATAAACTTCTATTTCCCATTAGAGGTTTACTCAAAGGCTTACAGAATTTATCAACGACATTGTCGTCAAGTATGGGTAATTTGACTTTGTTAACAATAAGATGCTTAGCATATTCACCTAAATTTGACTTTTCAGAAAGTTCAAGATTTTCGTCAAAAATACTTTTTGGCCGCGGTTCCTTATCTATGGCGGCGGTTCCATATTGATAAGGAACCGCCCCATACAATCTAGGACCGCGTACAGTAGACAGTTTCTCTGAAAATCTGACTTGTTTAGGTTCACTAGTTGATGCTTCATTTGAGTTAAAACCCTACACCAAGTCTTTCCTTAGAATGAATTTGTTTGTTTAACATATCATCAAGAGCACTAGTACCTTTCATGAACTTTTCCAGTTTAATGGAGGTGTTCTTGAGATCTTCATTCTCTAATCTAAGTTTCTCACAACTTATGCAACCTACATCAACTTCTTTATTTTTCTCAAGCTTGGCTAATTTTTCCCTAAGTTCATTAATCTCATTTTCAAGCTTAGTTTTAGTTGATTTTAAGGTTTTGTTCTTTTCTATGAATTTAAGGCTAACTTTGTGTAAATTATCATATTGGCCTTCTAATTTAATATCATCTAAGGTGGAGCTATCATTGCTATAATATTCGGTTTCGGAATGTACCTATTTAGAAGTGTGAGTCATAAGACATTTCTCCTCTTTGGGGTTGTCATCAACATCTTCACCGCTATCGCTCCAAGAACCACTAACGAATGTCGTGTGATTCTTATCGCGTGAAGGCTTTGGACGCTCACTAATGAAATGATTTGGATCACCACATCTAAAGCAATTCCTATCACCTTTTTCGTTCTTGGCAAACCGATTCTTTGAGAATGGTTTCTTGTCATTGTTGGGTTGCCTCACGTGTTGACCTCGTCTTTTGAAGAACCTCTTGAAATCTCTCACCGCCAATGCATACTCCTCGTCATCACTATCCGAGGAACTATCATGATCGCTTTGTGCCTTCTTAGCTTTGAGTGCAAGAGACTTCCTTTCACTCTTGGTTTTCACCAACTCCGAGTCCTTCAAAATTATCATCTCATGAACCTTAAAGTTGCCTATGAGTTCATCGAGTGATAAAGTTGAGAGATCTTTCGATTCTTCGATCGCCGTGACTTTTGCTCTCCACTTCGGATGTAAGGCCCTTAGAAACTTCCTAACATTGTTCTTGCTAGAAAAACCTTCATCAAGTGCTTTTAGACTAGTAATAATAGTGTTAAATCTAGCAAAAGCACTATCAATAGCTTCATCTTCTAAGATGACAAATTGTTCATATTGTTGGACAAGAAGATCGATTTTGCTTTCTTTGACTTGGCTATTACCTTGGTGGGTTACTAAAAGAGTGTTCCAAATATCTTTCGTGGTTTCACACATAAAAATCCTTTCATACTCTTTCTTAGGTAAAGAATTATAAATCACCATTTTAGCCTCATTATTTTTCGAAAGTTTCTTTTTAGTATCGTCATTAGCTTTGTCAAAAGTGACCAATTCCTTTGTTTTAGAAACTTCATTAACTTGATAAGGTAAAAAATCACCATTGGTAATAACATGCCAAAGATCTAAATCTTTTGATTTCACATAAGTCTCAAATCTATTTTTCCAATAGATAAAACTATCGGTTTCAAAAAGTGGTGGTCTTTGCATAGATTGCCCTTCTAGGTACTTGTTGGAATCCATAGACCGATTCAAGTTTTAAAATACAATATACTTTAAAAATACTTGAGCAACCCGCTCTGATACCAATTGTAGAAACTAGAAGGGGGGGTGAATAGTTTCTTATATTTACTTGTTAAATGATGGTTTTCAAAAAATCCTTTTTCTCAAAAACTTAGACTTGAGGAAATAAGTGAAATCTTCTTATGAACAATATGAACAATGATAGTGTAACTAAACTAATACTAACTAATATATATGCACAAAGAATAAAGAATGTAAAGAGTTAAGGGTTAAGAAAGATCAAACCAAACACCAAGGATTTATAGTGGTTCGGCAACGAAGCTGTAACACCCCACTTGGATAAGTGGACCGTTACGTGTATTTATGGCGTGTCATCAAAGCATAAGGTAAATGTCCTAGAACATTAACTGACCATAAAGGAATACCGGAATCAAACATCGGTAATCCAAACATAAGCCCAAAACATGAAAAGTAAAATACTGAAAGAAAAGGACTAAAAAATGTCCAAATAAGCAGAATAATGTAAGAAATGCATAAAGTGAGAAGTCTGGATAGCTTCCATCCAAATGCACATGCTCTCAGAATCCTAAGAGCGTCCTGGTGTACCTGCCGTTAGAACATGAAAGGAACTACGACTGAGCATAACGCTCAGTGAACGGATATAAAACATGATAGGAATATACTGAATGAAAACAGGCGATAGAATACTGAAGCTGTAAAACTGATATGTAACATGTGGTAGAACTCTGCATAAAATCTGAGAAAACTGGTTCATATATACTGATACTGAAATATAACTATTAATTCTGAAGACATGCATTTACTGTATTTTATTTGCCAGAGCTTATATAGGTCACGTGCTGTAACAACCGTGCATGAATAACTGGAGGGGTGACCTCATCATGCTATAGAGGGGTGACCTCTAAATAACTGTGCTGGGTGGAGGGATTAGCTCCAATGTGAAGGATGTAGAGCACACACCACATTCACTCTGATAACTTGTAACACATATAAGCCTAGGATGCATCCATACGCCCCACTAAAATCCTGATAACATGGCCAACTGAGCTGAGTGGGACGATGCAGGATATCACTCTCCTGCATGTGAGTCACGACACCGGTGCCTCTAGTGCCGTGGTTACGGTACCTCCGTAACTAGTACATAAACTGGTCGTGCTTGTATATAATGCTCAGGCAATTTATTTAGTTATTAACATGATTACTGATAAACTTAAACATATACTGGGGAAAACATTTGGCTGCAGACGGGGAATCCTAATCATGCATAAAAGAAATTCCTTACTGAAAGGACGGAAAATCCGTACCTCGTGTCCAGTAATAAAATAAGAATGAAAGCTGAAGGATCGACTCTGACTTCATGGTTACTACATAAATAACGTACGCGAAAATAAGTTAACTGATTACTGTTTAAGCTTTAATCTGTGTTTATCGTATATTCTGGTAAATCTGATTTATTATCTCTGGTATGATTTGTTATGCTTACTGAGTAATATTAAGTAACTTTCCAGAAATAGAAAGTTTCCAAAAATAGATTAGCTGCCTTGATTAAATAGTTTCAAAAGATAGAAAGTTTCCATAAAAAGAATTACTGCTTAAAATATATAAGTTTCTAAAAATAGAAAGTTTACCTAAATAGTTATAAGCTGGCTAAATAGGCTAATAAATAAGCTTAAGCGTTAACTGATTAATATTCAAGTCATAATGATATAATGCATAGTTTAATAATTAATACTTGTCATTTAAATAAACTATAGGTTAAAGGCATTTAATTAAATATACAGTGGTTTAATTAAATAAAGATATAATGCCCTCGTAATAATAAGTCGGTTTTATTAAATTTTATTTACCTTGTAAAATTAATAAGTGATGTAAAGGAAAATAATCCCGTAGAGTAACAACACGTACTCTTGTATTCTTTATTTAAAACGCATCGAAAACCGAACCCGTGCCTTATTAATTTAAAATGGAAAACTCGTGTTATGTAATAAAATAAGCCGAGCCAAACAGCCCCCTTAATGTTCTTTGAGACTGGCAGCCAAACACCCCCTTAAACCTGTTACAAACCCCACTGCCAAACACACCCTTAACTGCCAGTTACCCCTGGCAGTTAAACAGTTTCCCCCGTCTGTGGTCCGTTACCCCTGCTTGTAAATCCCACCGATTTCCCACTGTTAGAACAGGGTTTTTCCCCTGCTTGTTTTTCTGTTTCCCCCGCTTATGCAAACCAAGCCAAAACCCTAGTTGGGTTGCGGCTGGTGTAATAAACCATCACCGAGAGTCTTTTGACTCTCGGTTTGTGTGCCAATCAATCCAACGAACACCCCTTTCTCTAATAAGACTAGTTTTAACACGTTTTAAGACCCAATCACATGGATTCGTGATCTATCAAACCAAAAGAAAGAAAAGAAAACGAATTAGGGTTTTCTACTTACATACATTTTAGGGTTTCAAAACGAAACATTCTTGTTCTTCTAGGATCGATACTCCATTCTTTTTCTTCTGTTTCCTTGGTTTGGGTCGCGGCAGGGAAGAGAACACACAAAGAAAAAAAAAGCGGCTGCTTGTTTTCCATCTTAGGGTTTCTGTTTTTTTTTTGAGATGTTTGTGTCGGCATAGAAAAGAAAGCCACCCCCCCGTCCCTTTTCTTGGTTATACACGGATCAAGGCTAAAATACACTTGGGCCTTGAGCCCAATTCCCACTTCTTTTTGTATTTGTCTAAAACAGCCCCTCCAATAAATACGCACTCTTTAAATCGCGACGCGTTTTAATATACGTGTACGTGTTCGTGTTTTAATTTCTGAGAACATAATACTCTTTTCTATAACTAAGTAATACGTTCAATAGTATTTATTTTCCTGAATAATTAATTTGTAATCTTTAAATAAAACTGAGCGCGTAATTTACTGTTAACGTTTAATTATTTCTGTAAATAAAAAAATTTCATCTGTAATATTTCTGGACTCAATAATTATTTTCTAAATAATTAATTTATTGTCGTATTTAATTTCTCCGTTTCTATCTCTGTCTAATGATTGATACTTACATAGTTAAAATTAAACTGCGTATTCAAATATTCTGGTTTTAAAAATACGGGTTTTACAATTCTTCCCCTCTAAAAACAATAATTCGTCCCCGAATTAAAGATATGACCATACTGGGTTTCACAGAAGCTCACTCCTCGTTCCTACTCCACTCCTCGAGTACTCCTTACTCGAGAGTTCACTACACAACAAGCTCCTTATGGTGGAGAAAACCGTACACGTTGCTTAACCAATTTCCGACTCTAAGCTAAAAGTCGAGCCCTAATCGTAGCTAGGACCAATCTACACAACTATACTTAGTACATACACAACTTCCAAATAGACACAACTACTTGGATCTTCACAACTATGATACAATAACAAATGTATAAGATTTGATCTTCAAAGGATCTTTGGTGGTGGACTCAACACTTCACAATGATAGTGTTCTTCTCTTTGCACTTGAAGAGGATGGGATTGATAAGATAGATTCACTTCTAAACAAGTAGTAATCAATCAAATGATCAAGGATTTGAGTGATTTAAGAAGTATGTTTGAATCTGGAAATTTATGTGTAAAAGAGGTGAATTGAAAATCTGAGAAAGGTCCACTATTTATAGGGCAAAGGGCCAACGGCTATATCTGCCCGCGGTTCCTTATCTCAGCCGGCGGTACCTTATCGATAAGGAACCGCCTAGGCGCTAGGGAACCGCCGGACTAGACTCTGCTCCCTTTTTGTCCTTTAGTGGTGGATGTCTTATCTGATTATAAAATATCCTGAAAGAATATTCCAAATCAAAAAAGAATATGCCATTTTCAAATTTTCAAATATTTAATTTAATAAAACATTTTCTTAAAAAGAAAGTTTAATTAAAAACTTGCCACACTTAATAAAAAGTGAGTTTTAAGAAAAGATTAAATCACTTGATCACTTGATTAAGGTTAGTACTTGTTTATTCATACCTTAAGTGAAAATGGGTAAAATGAAAAATACTTGAACTCAAGAATTCGTTTTTCATTGTTTTCGTAAATGCTTGTTTTTATATATTGTCGTAATCAAAACTAGGCGAGACCAAAAAATGCAAGTAACGTTTTTAGGCATTATTGCATTAACACAAAAGTTAATAAAAGGTTTTCTTAACTTGTGCTAAAAGATGATTGCATGTATCTTTTACACGTTTTTGACATTTGTTCTCTAAAACTTATGTGATACCTATTTGAATTTTTAAGTCTATGCCATCCAATTTAATAGCACTTGTAGTCTTTTTTCGCCATCTGGTTAGACCTAGGGCGAATCATGCACCCAAGGCGATTTTTGTCATTGATCAGACCTTTGCTAATTATTGCATGCTTTAAATTGGTACGACTTAAGTCGAGTTCCTGGTCAGATTCGAAACCCGAGGCATAAGATGAGATGAAACATACTCATGACTTTATTACATGTAGAAAAAGTTTGTTTGAGATATTCATTGGTACTCGAAAGAGTTGTGAGAACATCCCATCCAAACACTCTAAAACAATAAACTTCATGAATCGTCTCATAATTCTAAGAGTTGCACTTGTAATGCAATTAACGCTCGACGCTTACCTCTTGCCCTACTTGTTATTAGACGGTCAGACCTCTAATATTGAGTGGGAGTGCAAGTAGGATCTTAGTCTTATTAGTAATTAATTGGGTAGTTAATTCTATTAAGAATTCAATTATCGAAAGTACTAAATTGAACTTTCTAATGTTCCGATTAATTATGTTATTGCAACATAGTTCGTAAACTAAAGTTGTTTTCTTATAGAAAACAAACATAGTCTCTTTTCCTGGTAAGAAAAGCGAGACTTACTCCTATCTCTTCTCATTAGTTGACAATAATAAAATATGATCATAATCGAATAATGATCGATTGTATTTAAACTCACTATTAATATTTCATTATCCTAACCTGGTTCTGAAATCATTGAAAGATAACGTATTTTGTGTATCTAATGTCTATAGCTACCAAAATAAATGACATCTTGCACTTGTCACGATGTATGAGTTTAAACCGCAAAGAGTAAAGAATTTACTAGCATTTCGCTAGGTATCTTTCTTGGACTCTTGTTATTCCTTAAAGTGCTAAATACCCTTGCGGCTATGTAGACGATAAAGGAGGAATTGCATGCTAAATAGTCAAGTTAATTGAAAGCATGAACGGCTAGTTCCTCATCCACACAAGTAGAATTTCATATACTTTGTTCAAATACCTAAGTACATGCATACTTGTAGGCGTTTTTTCAGAGAAAAGGAAGTTGATAAAATTGCTATTTGCTTTCTACTGGTGATGTAACATATCTTATGTTGACAAATCCAGTGGGAGCGTTGCAGTTTATTACTGAAATAATATCCATGTAATATTGTCAATTTCAGTGGGAGCTACAAGATTTATTTTCTTGCCTAGTCATCCATATTATTTCGAACTTGCTTTGAAATAATTTATCACTTCCAAATGAACGACCATTGCTTAAAGGAAAATTGCATTTTATTTTATATGATAACACGTTGCCTTTTCGTGTCACCTTCTGAAATGTTATCTATAGAATAATAATCCACAATTCCTTGTCTAAAGTAATGGTTCTAAATCTACTTATAAAATTAATGACATTATCATATTATTTACACAATCAACCACATGTTGTATTGCTTGTCTTCATAATATGATGTTGTCCCTTACACAAGTGGGAGAAATTGCAAAGTGTGTGCAAGGAACAACATATGATTAGTTTCATTTGCCCAAAAGGTAAGGAAGCTAATAATTTTACTAGGACTTGAACATACAAGATGCTTGTTGTCCAACTACATTCAAATGTCATGATATAGTGGAAAGCTAGTTCGATAATTTACTACACGTTATAGTAAATACAATTATGGTTAAGATATAATAATCATAATTTTGAAGTATAAAAATTAACTTGAAATTACTATTGAACTCAATAGTTTGCGTTCATGGTTATTTTAGTTAGTATAATTATGGTTTCTTGATAAAACATAATTATAAAGTCCTTGAATATGTAGCAAAATAGTTATGTCTTCGTGTCAACACATAAACATTAGATCTTTGAATTATTCAAAGACTTATAATGTATACTTGATTTGTTCTGTTTTCTTGTAAACCCATGGACATATAATTCTTGAACTGTTATGTCTTCTTGTAAACACATGGTTCTCGCATTGTTCAAGAAATATACATTATAGCATGCACCTGGATTTAAAATACGGATATTGTAATTTGGCATGACCCAATTGACAAGTATTTAATCCAAAGAGTATTAAGTTATCTATGGAATTCTGATGTAGTCTCACAATTCCAATACTCATAGAATACCAAATTATTATGGTATGTATAAAAAGTTGAAACAAACTATATTCATGTAGTTTGATTTATGATAGCTTTAATTATTCTGCCTCCATGATCTATCAAGGTTAGAAAATTACGTGTGTCATTGATACACTCAATATAGTTCAAACCTAGAAGGTATTCAAGACAACCCATAACTGGAAACCCTAAGCAATTAGGGACTTTCGGTTGTTCCACTCAAACCAATCAAATCCTAAAACCTTTTAGGCTTTTCGATTTTCTACACTTCCTAGCTTGACGGTTGTAGTTTTGGTGTTCCTCCTAGCTTTACGTAACACAAACCTTTCCTAAGGTTATTAGTTAAAGGTGATGCAAGAATTAGGGTTTATACTACAAACCCTAATTAAGGTTCTTGGGAGAAATCCCAATACGTCTTGATTAAATTCTTTAATTTGTTAATATCTTATGAAGCATACTATTAACAAACTTAAGATAAGAATTTAAAATGTGTTTTTGTAGTCTCACTATTAAGAACAATTTATTGTTGCTTAAATACTTAGTATTTAGAGAATGATCTCTACTTACAAAAGTAAGTGGGAGCTATAACAAATCTTGAAGATATTCAAGAGCAAAATACACAACCTTCAAAATCCACTTGTTGATGTCATATTTTGGTTAAGCATGGAAATGTCAAACCAAAGTAAATGTTACTCTCATTCATAAATCTACAAAGATATCTCATCACTTGATTGATATTTTAATATCAATGCTGAGGAATATAAGTTAGGAGATCTTTGTAATCTACTAACTGCTAATGAATATTATCATATCTTGAATCTGATAAATGTCTTAGAAATATGAATGATAAGATGTAGTCATTAAAGGGAAAATCAGTCTCCTAAATTTGATTGATGTTTTTTCTAATTATAAACCTATGAGGTTGAATGGAGTTTATTTTGAAGAAAGACTCACAAGGACAAAATGGTATACATAATTAATGCATGGCTAAGAATAGGAAGTTTTTTTTAACTATACTAAAGCAGTTGACTATGATTAAATCATTCTTCCATACACGCATTGATTGAATAAAGATAATTGATTGTCATACATGTTTCCGTAGATATGGAATATGTCAATTGAACTTTATAGTTTCCCTTTATGATTACCTTTTAGCGAGGATGGTGTATAATCAAAAGGATTAATGAGTCTATAAAATCTTTATTGAGTATACAAGATAGATAATCCAATTATGGATTAAATCATGCATATAGAAACTAAATCTAGAATTTAATTCAATATGATTTTGGTTAAATTTAGATAGTTTGGAGTACACTTGACATTGAGTGGGAGCACTATGTTTTTCTTTTAAATTCATATGCTGTATAAAGACATCATTCCATTTAAGCTAGATGTGATCCTTAAGATTGGAATGAAACTTCATTTAAGAATTTATGGAATAAAAACAAATGACTTTGGAATAAATGTTTATTGAAATAAGAATATGCGGTAATTAAGTCCAACACAATGCAATACATCATTCAAGCGAGTCTTGATTGATATATTTCACTTGACATAATTTATAACATGAATGGAAACCTTATGTTTTTAACTAAAGGATTCATTATATATATATATATATATATATATATATATATATATATATATATATATATATATATATATATATATTATATTGTGTATATTACTTGTTGTCATTTTTGTACAAGAGCAAAGTGAGATGACAAAAACAACGTCTAATTGAGAGTATTTAGATTGTTGTTAATACAAATGTTTACGAATTATAAAGCATAGTGATGTATGTGTACACTGATGCTAGAGGATAATCAATCTAGTAAAGTGAGATGTTATCATTTATGATAAATCTATTAGCTAGATGTGCTCACAATGAGCATTGTTGCATTACGCATTAAGGAATAAGAATACTTTATATTTTAAGAAACTGTAAAGATGACTGTCAGAATATCGTTGATTTTAAATACCTTATACAAGGTTTGACGATATCCCCTACTATGAAACTTGCAATAGTATGAGCATATAAGAAAAGACACTCATCTTGTTTTCCAAATCTTTCACAATTGTGAAATTTGAAACAAGTATTCGGAAACTTTACTTAGATGACTATTTAGCATTCTTGTAAAGAATAGTTGAGAATGTTGGAAACATTTGATTTCAACTTTCTAAATTAGTTTCATGCATATCTACTTTAGTATTTGGATAATTGGGATGGTAAGACAATTATTATTTTCTGATAAATAAAGATACTTGGTATTTGTATTCATTCATATAATTATTGTTGTCCTATATTTGTATGTTTAAATCATTGAATATTTGATTATTCTAAATATGTCCATTGTCGATTAGCAATATGGGAATATTGTCTACATTAAGACAAATGCGAGTGTTGGTTATATTCGTTGAATATATGGACGGTTCCCGCCAAACTCATGTGTTATTCATAAGGGGATGCATATTGGACACCCCGAACTTTCAAATCGTTACTTTTGGATCCTTGTCATGAGTAAGATTTTGAAAATGGAGATTAAGTCATCATCCTTAGACTTGAGATGCAAACAACTTTGTGCATGTGTGAATATCAATTCTTGATTTTATGTCCAACGCTAGTTCGCCAGACTTAGTTATAAAGACTTTAATTGGAAGTGTTGTGAAGCAGCATCCACACACACTTGCAGTCAATATAGAATTTGTTCCTCCACTTGATATAGTGCAGATTAGTACCACTGGGCCCTCTCCAAAAATAATCAGATAATTGTGTGGCCACACCCAAAGTGTAAATCAAGATGATACTTGTTTACGGTTGGTATATCTGAATTAACTTCTATAACGAGAAACTAAAATTTAAAATTCATGGAATGAGTTAGGATCCATATCCATGGTTTAAACGGTACTAGTAACAAATGGATGATTATTAGCAAGTCACATAATCGTATACCATTAATACTTTTGAGATTTTCTTCTTGAAACTATACCTCAGTCATTTCCGATTATAATAAAGTGTTGCTAGATATTTTATTATGGACGTTGTATGTATAAACTCTCACAAGTGGGAGCTGTTGGGATATGCGATCGTTTAGCCATCGAAAATACGTGAGCCTATCGGGGGCACACACTCAATGCGGAGAACACACTTTTATTATATGTTTTATTATTTATAATTAAACGTTTAATATAAACTTCACTTATTATTTAATTAACGGTGGTTAAATTAATTAACGGAATTTAATTAATTTAGTACGAGTGCGTTATTTTAATTTGGAAGGAAAATGACTTTTAGAACACCCCTAGGCCATTCGACCGATTATTGTAACATAGGGGTTCTAGAAGATTTTTGGTTATTGCTTTTTGGTATGTTAATATTCAAGAATATTTGATTAAGGAAATCTTTTCCTTAATTAGGTTTCTTGGATTGGGCCTTAAGTTTTGAGGAGGTGGAGAATGTGTATAAATACACAAACACCTAGCTCATAATTTTATGTCTCTCTCCCTTGTTCTTTGTTCCGTCCGGTCGCAACAAACACCACACCAAAACCATATGGTTTTTCCCTTTAACCCTAAAATCACATAAAGGTTAAGCCTTTATAAGATCAATCCTTTTTGGTGGTTTTCTTATAAAGTCTTAAGCTTTTTAACTAAACCCTAAATCAGTAGATTTAGGTTTTTGGTTCCCCTTGGTGGTTCAACATACATAAACCCTAATTAGGGTTTATGTGATTTTGGGTAATCGATGTTGTAACGTTCTATAAGCCGATCCTTACGTAATCCCACTTAGGGTTTTGGATCTAGGGTTTCTAGTTACAAGATTATACACTTGTTGTTTGAGAAGTGAAGTTACTACTAGCATCGTAGTGATGTTCGTTTGACGTGTCGTGTGAGCAAACGATGGAGACGGTGATAGGTGCGTAAACACCCATCCTTTTACCACTTAATTCTGGCTAAAACGAGACCAAAACACGTATTTAATATCATTTGTTTGGAATTATGCGTTGTTTTTGTGTTTATTGTGTTTTCAGAGCTAACCGGATGAATATTAAAGAAAACATGGGATTGCACGGGTTTTATCAAGGAAAAAGACTCAAGACGAAGTCTATTGTCCAAGAGATGCAAAAGATTTGAAGTCAATGGGCCTATTTGAAGATTTATCGAAGAAAAGGAACAAAGATGGAAGATTTACATATGTCGAAGAAACTCAAGTCTATTAAACGAAGAAATTAAAAGACGAGTTGAATTTAATCGTCGACAAATCCCGAATCAGAATCGAAAACGTCAACTTTTCTGAAAAGACGAGAAGACAAGAAGAAAGGGAGATAGCCCACTCACCAACCAACCAATAGGACTATAAAAGGATTTTTCCTTCACACAATTAGAGAGTTAGCTTTTTATTTTTTCTTTCCCAGGTTTCTTTGGTTCGTAGCATCACCAACACCACTAGGGTGTTTGGTGATTTTTAATTTTCTTTCAATCTTGTAAGTGTTTAATCATTACTCTTGTTACCTTTACATTAATCTTTCAATTCCATCTTTTCATTCATCTTGTTCATCTCCATTTTTATTCAAGTTCCCAAGTTCTTGTTGATTGATTTTAATCTTTTGAAAGTGATTGATTTTGTGTTTTTATTGTTGGGATTTGTTGGTTATGATATTTGAATGATTATTGGTTAGTTTGGTAAAACCTTTTCGATTATTTGGATTGATTTTGATTAAAATCCGTTTTCCCTGTTTTTATACGTCTGCTACTGTTCTTCATTTCCAGATTTATTCCGAATAGTGATCTGCTTTGTATCTTACTCGGAATGTTCAGACATTCCGAATAGCCTGTCCCTTTTTACCCTTATTCGGAATATTTTACATATTCCGAATAGGCCCTATATTCCGCATAGAACAATTTTCCGAATAGCCATTTTCCTTTCTTTTCCTTATTCAGAATATTTTAAATATTCCGAATTGAATTTATTCCGCTTAGGGAATTTATTCCGCATAAGCCTGTTATTCCGATTTGAGATTTTATTCCACATAGAACATATTTTTCCGAATAGCAAATATTCCGCATAGGACATTTTATTCCGAATTGCACTTTTATTCCGCATAGAAAACATTCCGCATAGGGTTAATTATTCCGATAGACTATTTTTCCGAGTAGGATTTTATTCCGATTAGAGCATTTTCAGTTAGGTCAGTTTTCAGTTGCTGTTTTATTTCCCTTTTTAGTAGATTAGCAAACCAAACCCCACTTTTGTACACCAAGAACAAACCTTCCACTTTAGAGCTGAGATCAATTCGAGAGGATTCCGAGAATTATTTTGAACCCAGCAAAATCTTTGTACCAAATGGCGCCGCTGCCGGCTCTTCTCGTTAAGATCAAAAGTTTTTTGTGAGAACTTGGATTTTGGGATCCGTTCCATGTGAACGTTAATTTTTCACAAAATTTTTCAAAAATCCAAAAAACAATTTAAAAACCATAAAATACCAAAAATATTTTTGTATTGTTTTTGCCTTGTTAGTTCTTTTGCAGGTGTATGCGCACTCGATCCACGTCTTATCAAGAGCCCGAGCCTCTCGATCACTTAGACATGGCCGGTGTACCACCTCCAAACAACAATAATAACAACAACAACCCACCTTTCAACAACATGAACAATAACAACAACAATGAGCCCCTTCCGGATAATCGCCCGATGATTGAATTGCTGCAAGCTCATGTAGATGGCAACACGGATCCAATTGTCATACCTCCAATTGCCGCCAAAAACTTTGAGCTAAAATCAGGCTTTATCCAGATGGTCTCCGCTCAACCATTCTTGGGACGTACCATTGATGACCCACATGACCATATCAAGAGATTCTTGCAACTCACCAACACGGTCAAGTTCAATGGTGTGCCACAAGAGGTTATCAGGTTACAACTTTTTCCCTTTTCTTTAGAGGGACAAGCCCGGCATTGGCTTGCTAAAGAACCGCCACAGAGTATTCTCTCGTAGACGGATTTGGAAACCAAGTTCATCAATTACTTTTTCCCACCCTCTCGTACTACCGCTTTGCGGAATGAAATCATAAATTTTGAACAAAAGTACGATGAGTCGTTCAGTGAATCTTGGGATCGTTTCAAAGATCTTTTAAGAAAATGCCCACAACATGGTTTTACCAAAGTACATCAAATTAATACTTTTTACAATGGTTTAAGCATGAGTGACCAAGATTCACTGAACAGTGCCTCGGGGGGTAATCTATTGGCTAAGACTTCCAATGCTGCTTGGGACATCATTGAGAATAAATCTCGTGTGCAAACCAAGAGTGTTCGGACCAATGTCGCTAGTGCTAGCACTAGTGACAGCGACAAGCGATTGGACAAAATCACTACGCTTCTTGAATCGCTTGTCACCTACACCGTCAGCAACAACAACAGCAACAACGCTAAGAACGCTCAAGTTAACGTTGTCAGCCAACCTTGTGAAATATGCGGTGGTCCTCACTCTTACACCACTTGTACCGCCACCCAAGACTACCCCGCTGAGAATGTGAATGCAGCTTATGGCACCTATCCTCAACCCGCTTATCAAGCTAGACCTCAAGGTGACCGTAATTTGCTTAGCTACCGTTCCAACAACTACCTCTCACCACCCGGTTTCCTCCTACCAACCCAAACCAACAACAAAACCTAAACCGCCCTCCTCAACAACAACAACAACCTCGACAACCATACATCCCACCTCACAAGCAGCAACAACCACCTCAACGTAACAACCAAGTTTACCAACAACCTGCTTATCAACCACCCGCATACAATGCTCCTCCCAACCAATCCACCGCTCTACACCAAGAAGTGCAGACCTACATGAGGACAAACAATGTGATCGTGGAAAATCTTCAGCGTGAAGTGATAAATTTGAAAGCAGACTTGGTCAAGCAAGGAAACGATTTGAGAGCCGACATGAGAAATACGTTGGATACCCAAACTAATGACTTGAGGAACATGATGGCTAGTTTCTTCCAAGGTAATCAACCCTCTTCTTCGGGTACTCTTCCGAGTAACACCGTTGCGAATCCAAGAGGGGAGATGAAAGCAATAACTACTCGAAGTGGCAAAGGTAACAAGGAACCCGAGCTTCCTATACCTCCACCGGTGATTGTGACTAAGGAGAACGAGTCACCTGCTCCTGCTCCTATTCCTCCTCCTTCTCCTTCCCCAATTTCTCCACCTCTTCCTTTTACCCCTCCTCCACCCAAGGATGTGAGTGATCCTATTCTTTCAAAGCCTTCCTCTTCTTCCAATATACCTTATCCATCTAGGTTGAGGAAAGAGAAGCTCAAAAGCAAGGATGATATTTAGGTTTCGAATTTTCTTAAGATGTTCAAACAACTGAATTTCAATATCTCCTTTGCTGAAGCTCTCGCTCACATGCCTAAATATGCGAAAATATTTAAAGATCTTCTGAGCGACAAGGAAAAGCTCCTCGATATTGCCAACACCCAACTTAATGAGAATTGCTCTGCAGTGCTCTTAAGGAAATTGCCAACCAAGCTTGGTGATCCGGGTCGTTTCTTAATCCCTTGCAATTTCCCGGGAGTAGAGAATTGCATGGCCCTAGCCGATCTAGGTGTCAGTATTAATCTTATGCCTCTAAGCTTTTGGAAGCAATTATCTCTTCCAGAGCTAGTCCCCACCAAAATGACTTTGGAATTAGCTAACCGTACGGTTGCTTATCCAGTGGGGATAGCCGAAGACGTCATTGTAGGAGTCGAAAAATTCACCTTTCCTGCTGATTTCGTTGTCGTCGACTACGAGATGGACCCTCGTGTGCCACTGATTGTTGGTCGTCCATTCTTGAGGACCGGTCGCACTCTCATTGATGTTGAAGCCGGTGAGCTTATCATGAGAGTGGGTGACAATAAAGTAGTCTTCAACATGGGAAAGCTTTCTAAACAGCCTTATTCATACGAGAGTGTTAATTGTATTGACGTTCTTGATGAGGCTTGTGAAGAACACTTCAAAGATGCTTGTAAAAGTATTCCTACATCTCTTCCCAATGTTGAGACCGTTTCCTCTATCGACTCATCACTATCTCTATTTGGAGAAAGTGATTTCCTTTGGAAAGATTTGGAAGCCACCATGGGAGATGTGAATTTAGACAAAGACGATTCTACTACCAATTGGGATGAAGATCTCCGCCTCATTGAAAACCTTCTCAAAGAAGACAATCCTTCTCCTCCATCTCCCACGGTCATTGCTATCGATACTCCGACTTCGAATACGCCTCCCGTCGAAAATCCTTCGGATATAGAACTTAAGGATTTACCGCCCCATCTCGAGTATGTATTCCTTGAAGAAGAGAAGAAGTCGCCAGTCATCATTGCTAAGGACCTAAAGGAAGAAGAAAAAGCCCGACTTATCACCGTGCTGAAAGATCATAAGAAGGCTATTGCTTGGAAGATTTCTGATATTCGTGGAATTGATCCTCACTTCTGCACACACAAAATTCTCATGGAGGACGACTTTAAGCCCACAATTCAAAGCCAACGAAGGGTGAATCCAAAAATACATGACGTCATCAAAACAGAGGTTATCAAACTTCTTGATGCGGGTATGATTTACCCTATTTCGGATTCACCATGGGTTAGTCCAATCCATTGTGTGCCCAAGAAGGGCAGAATAACCGTTGTTCCCAATGAACACAACGAGTTAATTTCCACTCGTCTCGTTACTGGGTGGAGAGTTTGTATAGACTACCGCAAACTCAATGATGCCACGAGAAAGGATCATTTCCCTCTACCTTTTATGGACCAAATGCTTGAACGTTTAGCGGGTAATGAATATTACTGCTTTCTTGATGGTTTCTCGGGTTATTTTCAAATACCCATCGATCCCCAAGATCAAGAGAAGACAACATTCACTTGTCCCTATGGCACTTTTGCTTACAAAAGAATGCCTTTTGGCTTATGCAATGCCCCCGGGACTTTCCAAAGGTGCATGTTAGCTATCTTCCATGACATGGTTGAACAAACCATGGAAGTCTTCATGGATGATTTCTCGGTCTTCGGGGATTCCTTCTCTTCTTGCCTTGCCAATTTGGAACGCATGCTTAAGCGGTGCGAAGACACTCGCCTTGTTCTGAATTGGGAAAAATGCCATTTTATGGTAAAAGAAGGCATCGTGCTGGGACACAAAATTTCCAAAGCCGGTCTTGAAGTAGACCGTGCTAAAGTCGATGTTATCGCCAAGTTGCCTCCACCTTCAACCGTGAAGGGTGTAAGAAGTTTTCTGGGTCATGCGGGCTTCTATCGTCGATTCATCAAAGATTTTTCTAAAATCGCTCGCCCGATGACCCACCTCTTGGAAAAAGATACTCCTTTTATCTTTTCTAAAGAGTGCCTTGAAGCCTTCAACTCGCTTAAGGATAAGCTAACTAAGGCACCCGTCTTGGTTACCCCTAATTGGGAGCTTCCCTTTGAGTTGATGTGCGATGCTAGTGATTTTGCTATTGGAGCGGTTCTGGGACAAAGAGTGAACAAACACTTCCAACCAATCCATTACGCTAGCAAGACAATGACTGGGGCACAATTGCATTATACGACAACCGAAAAAGAGCTTTTAGCTGTTGTCTATGCTTTTGAAAAATTTCGCCCCTATCTTGTCCTTTCTACAACAATTGTTTACACCGATCATTCCGCGCTGAAGTACTTGTTGACAAAGCAAGATTCCAAACCAAAACTTCTTCGCTGGGTTTTGCTGCTCCAGGAATTTAAAATCGAAATTCGCGATAAAAAAGGAGCTGAAAACCTAGCCGCGGACCATCTCAGCAGACTTGAGGATCCTTACCAAGGGGATCATCCGAACAAAGAAATCAATGATTCTTTTCCCTTGGAGACCTTAATGTCTATAAACTCGAAGTCGAATGAAACCCCGTGGTTTGCGGACTTTGCAAACTACTTGGCGGGTGGAATTCTTAAGGAAGGGTTGACGTCCCAACAAAAGAAAAAGTTCTTCACCGACATTAAGACTTACTTTTGGGACGACCCTTACCTATTCAAACAATGTGCCGACCTGATTATTCGCCGATGTGTTGATGGACCGGCAACTTCAGAAATCCTTGATGCTTGCCACAAAAGACCCACCGGTGGTCACTTTGGTCCCAACTACACCGCCAAAAAAGTGTTTGATTCGGGATTTTATTGGCCCTCCATATATCGTGACGCTCACAATATGGTTAAACAATGTGATGTTTGCCAAAAACAAGGCACGATCACACATAAAGACGAGATGCCTCAGAATTTCATTCAAGAGTGTGAAATCTTTGATGTTTGGGGTATCGACTTTATGGGGCCATTCCCTTCCTCTAAAGGAAACAAATACATCCTTGTAGCCGTTGACTACGTCTCCAAATGGGTTGAAGCCAAAGCTTTACCCACTAATGACGCAAGGGTGGTTTGTAACTTTTTGAAAGCTCTATTCGCTAGATTCGGTGTGCCTCGCGCCATTATTAGTGACCGTGGAACTCATTTTTGCAATGACCAATTCGCAAGAGTCATGGCTAAGTATGGTGTAAATCATCGTCTTTCCACAGCCTACCACCCACAAACTAATGGCCAGGCTGAAATATCAAACCGAGGACTTAAGCGAATTCTGGAAAGAACCGTGGGAGAGCATCGTGCCTCATGGGCTGATAAACTTGATGATGCTTTGTGGGCTTTTCGTACTGCTTACAAGACTCCGATTGGTTGTACACCTTATCGTCTTGTGTACGGGAAAGCGTGCCACATCCCCATTGAGTTGGAGCACAAGGCTTACTGGGCCTTGAAGTGGGCCAATTTTGATATCAACAAAGCCGGTGACCTACGCAAGATCCAACTCAATGAGCTGAATGAACTCCGTAATGAGGCTTATGAAAATTCTTTAATCTATAAGGAAAGGACTAAGCTCATTCACGACTCTAAGATTAAAAACCGAGAGTTCCATGTTGGAGACAAAGTCTTACTTTTTAACTCTCGGTTGAAAATCTTTTCGGGCAAGCTCAAATCTCGTTGGTCCGGCTCATTCACCATTGCCCAAATTTTTCCATATGGTACTCTCGAGCTCGCTCAACCTAATGGACCTAATTTTAAGGTGAATGGCCAACGAGTGAAGTTGTACTTTGGTGAGGACACCTCTCAGGAGGTGATTCCATCCCTCACCACGTTCCCCATGAACTAATTTTGGGTCGAGTCAGGCTCGTGACTCGGTTATCAAAAACAAGCGCTCCTCGGGAGGCAGCCCGAGTATCTATCCTTTTATGTTTTAACCTCCTAAGTGTAGGGGGACCTCTATAGGGTGTTTGTCTTTGTGTGGTGATGTGATTACAGGGATTAGTGCACTCTTGGAAACTTTGAAGAATCGTGCTCCCGTGCTATCCAAAATCCAGTTCTATCCCTCAACTATCGTGATTCAATTTTCTTCATACTCACATTTGAAATTGATCACTTTAGTCGTCTCTTCCTTGACTCGAGTTAACCAACGTGCACAATGTCATAAGTGTAGGGGAGACTTTTCCCACATGCTTAAACATTGAGGACAATATTTATCTTAAGTGTAGGGGGGACTTCTATCGAAGTTTTAAGTGGACTTTTCCATGAAAATGCCTTCATTTAACAGGAAAATCCTATTTTTCAACATTTTTCAATTTTTTTATTAACTTTGGCCATTTTGTAGTAATTTTTAAATTTTTATCGTTGCTTTCATATGTATATATCCCGCAATAAAGTCAAAAATATTAATAAAGTGGTGTAGCTAGTTTTGAAATCTTTGACATATTAGGCCCGTTGCGTTTATTTTGCCTCAACCCGAATAGACTTATCCAAGTTTATTCTAGCTAGTATCCTTAACCATGTAGACCTTAATTGGTTTATTAGGCTAAGTATCCACGAGTCTCATTACTTGAGATTTTAAATTGTGGAGAACGAGAAATGATAGAGTCAATTATAAGTCGGTAATCTTGCACAAGCTCACTTGGTGTAATTATTTGCCTATTCTCCCATCACTTGCTAATAATTTATCTGCAATAAGTAAGGTCGTACGATTTGAAAAGTTACTTAGCTTCTAGCCCAAGATCGTTTAAAAGTTGCCCGGTAATGATAAGAGTTCATAGCCAAGGCATAACTTATGAAGCGGGGCGCGAAGATTGGCGAGTCCGAAAAGGCCCTAACAAGGCATGAGGATTCAATTTTATTGCTGAAGATCCAAAGTGATGTGAAAAGCATTATTCCTAAAATCAATATGAAGGATCAAGACTCACGACGAAAAGCAATCAACTCCCATAAAGATCATGGAGAAGTCTATCCGAAAAGACCCTAACAAGGTATATGAGGATAAATAGATCCAAGTCCGAAAAGGAGGCGGATCGTTGTATCTCAAAATCCCAATTAGAGATTGAAGAAATAATCATGAAGTCGTGGTCAACAAAGTTGGAGTACCCCTCAAAAGTCTCCAAGTGAAGAAACTCTATTATGATGAGAAGACCATTATCTCAAGAACGTCTCTCGAAGATATGAAGTATGAAGTACATGCCAAATATCGGCCCGAGAAAGGTCTCAAATTTTGAACCGAGTTATGCCAAGATATGAACTTTTTGATATCCCGAGAAGCAGTTTTAAGAGATTTTGTCCTTTAGCTAACTATTGATCAAATCGTCCTACTTTGCTTTCAGCCTAAATAAACTATCGAAATAAGTCCAAAAAATGCATCTTCATGATCATTCTAAGACAAAAATAAAATATAAGAGATACACCTAGGAATAAGGGAGTTTAAGCATTTAATTAAGCCATGTGTGTAAGTGTTTTATTTACTAACTTATAATAACAATGAACTCGTTTTTAAGCTTAGTTTGGGGAACGTGAAACTTGAGGATGATAAATCTTCGCAGCACCAAAGCCCTAATGTAAGTCCTTAATTTCTTTGCAAGTTATTTCCATCCTTTTGTTTATTTTAAAGTTTTAATTTCTCTTAGTATTTTAATTTTTATTTAGTAGTATTTGAATAAGGCCAAGGTTGATTGATTATGAGAAAAGTGTAAATTTGCTTTATCACTAAGCATTGCATGAGGGCATGGCAATGGTTAAGTGTAGGGGATTTTATAGGTGCGTAAACACCCATCCTTTTACCACTTAATTCTGGCTAAAACGAGACCAAAACACGTATTTAATATCATTTGTTTGAATTATGCGTGGGTTTTGTGTTTATTGTGTTTTCAGAGCTAACCGGATGAATATTAAAGAAAACATGGGATTGCACGGGTTTTATCAAGGAAAAAGACTCAAGACGAAGTCTATTGTCCAAGAGATGCAAAAGATTTGAAGTCAATGGGCCTATTTGAAGATTTATCGAAGAAAAGGACCAAAGATGGAAGATTTACATATGTCGAAGAAACTCAAGTCTATTAAACGAAGAAATTAAGAGACGAGTTGAATTTAATCGTCGACAAATCCCGAATCAGAATCGAAAACGTCAACTTTTCTGAAAAGACGAGAAGACAAGAAGAAAGGGAGATAGCCCACTCACCAACCAACCAATAGGACTATAAAAGGATTTTTCCTTCACACAATTAGAGAGTTAGCTTTTTATTTTTTCTTTCCCAGGTTTCTTTGGTTCGTAGCATCACCAACACCACTAGGGTGTTTGGTGATTTTTAATTTTCTTTCAATCTTGTAAGTGTTTAATCATTACTCTTGTTACCTTTACATTAATCTTTCAATTCCATCTTTTCATTCATCTTGTTCATCTCCATTTTTATTCAAGTTCCCAAGTTCTTGTTGATTGATTTTAATCTTTTGAAAGTGATTGATTTTGTGTTTTTATTGTTGGGATTTGTTGGTTATGATATTTGAATGATTATTGGTTAGTTTGGTAAAACCTTTTCGATTATTTGGATTGATTTTGATTAAAATCCGTTTTCCCTGTTTTTATACGTCTGCTACTGTTCTTCATTTCCAGATTTATTCCGAATAGTGATCTGCTTTGTCTCTTACTCGGAATGTTCAGACATTCCGAATAGCCTGTCCCTTTTTACCCTTATTCGGAATATTTTACATATTCCGAATAGGCCCTATATTCCGCATAGAACAATTTTCCGAATAGCCATTTTCCTTTCTTTTCCTTATTCGGAATATTTTAAATATTCCGAATTGAATTTATTCCGCTTAGGGAATTTATTCCGCATAAGCCTGTTATTCCGATTTGAGATTTTATTCCGCATAGAACATATTTTTCCGAATAGCAAATATTCTGCATAGGACATTTTATTCCGAATTGCACTTTTATTCCGCATAGAAAACATTCCGCATAGGGTTAATTATTCCGATAGACTATTTTTCCGAGTAGGATTTTATTTCGATTAGAGCATTTTCAGTTAGGTCAGTTTTCAGTTGCTGTTTTATTTCCCTTTTTAGTAGATTAGCAAACCAAACCCCACTTTTGTACACCAAGAACAAACCTTCCACTTTAGAGCTGAGATCAATCCGAGAGGATTCCGAGAATTATTTTGAACCCAGCAAAATCTTTGTATCAACGGTAATTTAACCGTTGAAGTTCAAGATCAAGATCAAGACGTATTAATTGATTTATTCAATTAATTAAAGGTTGGTTTTAAATTGTTTTTATTATGTGCTTAATCATGTATGTCATATTAGATGCATTCTGCTGCGTACTCATAGTTAATGGTTAACTAGTATTTAAAATTACAACACTTTCTACGCCTTAAGAAACTTACATCTACAAACAATCTAAACAATTTATATTTACAGTACAATTTATTAATACATATTTTTAAATGTTTCAATAGCAAAAAAGTGCGGTCAGCGTTAAAAAATATATTATAAAAGTGTGCAGTCGCCACCCTTCGAAGAAGGTTACATAGCGGGGCTCACAGCATCACACGTACATAATTCGTTATATATGTTAGAATTACTACAATCTTACCATCTCAAAATCTGTCTGTTTCCTCTAGTAAAGTTATCTATTAGTTACCTCAGTTTAGTAGGAAATCAACTTGACTATGTATTACAAGAGAAAGCCAAAAGTTATTTTAATTTATACTACACATAAATAAACAAATTTTAATCATTCATTACTTAATTTTTTTTTAAAAAAATCATCTTTTGAAAAGTTAAAAAAAAAACGAATAAATTAAAGTTGTAAATATGACGAAAAATAGTTATCAATAGGGATAAGTAAATTCAATATCACTAGGGATATGTACAAATAAAAACCAAAACCAAACCGTGATAATATGTTTTTTCGGTTTCAAATTGAGCAGTTCGAGTCGATTCAATCGATTTCTCGAGGGTTTTTGAACACCTCTAACAAATCTAATGTTTGTTGGAGAGATTTTTTTTAAGTTACGATGATTATGATGTTATTGAGAAAAAAACTGATATGACATTAATAATAACATGTACTAAAAAATTAAAAAATTCATATTAGAGCATTCACAATAAAAAAACTAACTAAAAGTTTTCACTATTTCAACAAATGTTTAAAAACAAGTAGGCTCACCCGCGTTTCGCTGCGGGGCCGTTTCTTTTTTCATTCGTTGGTAACGCATATATAATCCTATTACTTATCTCATTTCCTTGGATCATCAGGTAAAGCTGGTAAGTGATTCATTCTTTAGTGGGCAAACATAAAGTTCCTTTCTTAAGCAACTAATTTGCTATGTCTTGAACGTCACCATTCAAAAGTCCAATTAATAATTCAGTAAAATGAGAAATAAAAGAAAATGTACTTGATTAATTATTAGATACAACTTGTTATACATTAATGCAGAGACAAAGAGCTTGGCGTCGCAGTTGGTCTAGAATAAAAATATGAATGACAACAAAAGATGAAACTGGGGGTACTTTCTTGATACACACCTAATTTATATTCCGCCAAGATTTCAAATTGGATTTGCATATGTGCCAACATTAATTTTAGAAAAGTAAAGAGTCAAGGGTGGTGCTGTATTTTTCACGCTGGTATCGGACGATGGTATAGTTTCAGATGGCGGTTTTCTAACATCGTTGGCATTACTCCACGACAAACTTGTATGTGCACGCCCCCTGAATGGTGCAAATATAAAAAAATAGAAATTGAAAACCAAGTAAAATCTTAATGCAAAATTACACATGTATGTGTGCCATATAATAGTTATATTCAAATGCCATATAAGAAAATCAAAAGCATTGTCCTCCAGTAGGTAAGAGTTGCATACAAAGTACACATACATTTTGACTACATATACCTATGTCTTTCCAACTATTTGACACCATAACTGGTATATAGAGATTAGCAGACACACAAATACCAACAACGGTAAAATGAAGAATTTTTTTGAGCACGTCAGTATGATCAGTTGATTCAAATGATAGATTCGTAAATAGGCATTTGTTTTATACCTTAATCATTGTCTACACCCAACTAAAGATAAATTCTTTGAACGAATATACAACAGTTTGTGCAGTTTAAAATTTTCTTTGAATATAGATGCAATACTAAAGTAAAACACACACAAATTATGTTTACCATGAAGCATTTTTTTGCGAGCAGCAAGGAATTTTCCCGCTTCTGTCTTCTCCAATTCCCTCTGAACGCGTTATAACGTGACTTCCTCATTTCGAGTGCAAGATTCACATGTTCGAAGATGGTGAAAGAATTCAAACGATTGATATAATTTGGAAGGGAAGGGCGCCACATTGATATTTTTTATTATATATACCTACTTTGTTCCTGCTGCAGAGACACAACCATTTTCATCTTCTATTCTAGCACTCTATGATACCCTTAAAGAACCATTTCTTGTAATTTGAACATCAAACGGCTCATGAGTAAATCTTTTGGATAATATAGAAATAGATGGAGCACATAATAACAATGACAAAGGCAGGTAATTTTTTTGTGAAGAAAAGCAATTGCCAGGTTGCTGGCCAATAGAAATGCTAGAATAGATATAAAAGATAGTGACCAAAAGTACCCCTGTGACCTTTGTTATCTGAACCGGACCTATTAATACACTGTCCTTATATAAGTTACATCTGGAAGTACCCCTGTGACCTTTTTTATCTATTATAATATGCCATTCTTACTTCTCGTTAGCAATCATAGTTGGTAGGTGTTTGGTAAAGCAAATAAGCACATATTTTAGGCACTATGCTTATTACCCAATGTTGGTTAAAGCTTTTTCAGTTACATTAGAGTTCCTGATTGCATAAAGTATTGTATACATGACCTTTTGCACTCCATAGACATTTAAACAAATACAAACCTGGTTTAGGCAGATCCTAGTCACCATCAGCATCATCATTGTTTTCAGATTTGAGTTGAACAAACATATCAACCTCAACTTCAGAATCGTGTTGAACAAATATATCAACCTTAACTTCAGAAGTTCCGACCGTTCCATGGTGTGCCTGCGATTTAAGTTGAACAGACATATGAACCTTAACTTCAGAATGCCAGAAATACATGACATCTCGAAATCATATTTCACATTGATCCACATTCAAATCCAGCTTCATAACCCGAAAATCTTAACAAAACTTGAATAATATCAAGCCGAAATCAAATCCCACTTTCAATATCAAAGAGAAATCGAAACTGGTAAATAAATAATGATACCAAAATATAAAACTTATGAGAAATCGAACCTGGTAAGTAAATCATCAAACCGAAATATTAAACTTCTATTTATCCCAGTAGCAGCCGAATAATCAAAGCCAGTTGATAAGTATCATATGAATCAACCATCGAAAGAAACTGTGATATGTTTATTCCATATAACCAAAACCACTAAAACCCACCACACACCAACGACGCCAACTCATCAACAACGCCGCACACCATAATCGGTTGCAACGAAGGACCAACGGCACCGAAGAACACTGTCGGGTGTTTTCCCAATAACAGGTAGGGTGTGCGTTTTCATATGATGGTGTGTGTTTTTTTCCAGATCTATTTGGAGATATTACCAATGTTATGTTTTTTTAGCCACACACGCAAGCTACGTAAAGGGGCACGTGGGGGACTTGTTTTATCAGAAGGCAACATATATAGAAATTGTGCACCTCACAAAACCCCAACTTTAACCCGATTATTAGTTTACAAAAGTTTAAAGAATGATAACTTGCACCTTCTTGACTAAAAAAACTTGTACCACCTCCTGTAGCACCTGCTGGGATTGGAGTGATAACAGAGAATCGAATATGTTATAAATGAACTAAAAGAAACTAAAATAAGCATGGGTGCATAACAATGGGTTAATGGAGACAAAATTAGCATACCAAGAGTTCAATAAAGCAAAAAATAAGCATAGTCCAGAAACAACAGAGGCAAGAATCAGATAGGTAGCCACCAAACAGAGAGGATAATTTGAACCTAATTACGTATTTGGGGTAGAAAAAAACTCGTTAGCTTAAAATCCTAGCTTAAAGAAAACTTGAGGCTCCTTTACAACGTAAAACATAACAAAATACAAAACACATATAAGCTTCTTAAAGTTAGCAAGAAAACACTACAGTTACGGAATTAGCAAAGTCCAAACACCCTTGATAATGTGGAAACTCACACCCAATATAAACAAATTCTATATATTGGGTCAGCTAGGGCAGCGGGTCAATTTCTACCTAAACAGGTTGCATTTGGTACCTCAATATCGAAGGCACTAAAACTCATATTTGTCTATGTCAATTGATCCAGTGATCCTCTAATTTCAGAGTCACCACACATTCCCATCTGTGGTAAGTAATTATTTTTATAAAAGCTTACTCTTGTAAGAACCTCACTTCGTCCCTGCCAAATGAGCGACACAAATCCTTAGCATTTGATCGAACACTTTATAAGCATACTTGAAATCACTAAAACAAAAAGGCAAAAACCTATTGAAATGTAATTTGAAGATTTATAAAAAATAAATCTTTAAACACAACATTTCACATCGATCTTTAAACACAATCCCACCAACCTGATATAAGCAAGAATCATCGATACATAAATACATTGGCTGCAAAATTAAATTAATCTAATCAATAACATTACTTAAGGAACAATAACTATTCAAATATTGTTAGCCAATAGACCAAAATAGAAGACATAATGATTGAATAATTTTTCTTCTTAAGGATTAAACCGAGAAAATAATACATTGAACGAAAATAATAGAGAATAACTAAAAGAACGCACCTTGGTCGGAGACGGTCGCCGGATTATTGGGTGTTTTCTGCCTCAAAGAGAGATGGTCTGGTGATGTATCTTCTAGATTAAAGGGAGAAGGGGATGAAATAATATTTTTTTTGATCCGAGGACACGTTTGTGTATATGTGTATCACCTTGTCAAGACACGTGGCCAGAAATTTTTCCCGCCAAAAGCTATTATTGTGATTAAAATATTCTCAAATCCTTCCTTAAACAGTTATATGTATTAATGGTTTTTAGCATTACATTTAAAGTTTTTTAATTTTTTTTAGAATAACTTAGTAAATTTGAAGTTCTAAAAGTTACACTAAAACACAAGAGAATTGTTAGAATCACATAATGTTTACAAAAAAACTTCCACATAATAAGGTGTAACAATATGATTTGTTATGAAACAAATAGTTAGTGGAGAAAGAATGCAATGATTGGTCCAAATGTTTTACCACATCATTTTGTGGAAGTTTTTTATAAAGCCTATATGGTTCTATCATTCCTCAAAACACAATTACATACATCTAATGCATTAAATGCATCAAGTGATGCATTTCTCATGCTCTTAACACAAATGAGATCTACTAGTAATAACTAACTGAAATTCAAATTCAAAAAGAAAGATTTTACATTACACACACAATCTCATGATTACATTTTACACGAAACAAACCATATATACCGTGGGCCCCACACCAAGAAGTCACGCAGAGAATCAGTTACACACCCCAAGTCACAATCCCCCCCTTCCCAAATCCCCCCAATCCCCCACACTTTCCCGCCCAAACACAAACCCAATCCCGTCTACTCCCAAATAAAAACCACTCCCCCATTCACCATTTCCCCCAAAATGGCAACAACAACAACACAAACACTGGACCCTTCCAAAAAAAGAAAACAAAAAATATTCGAATTCAAAAGCTTCGGCAAATCAATAACTGACTACACCGGTGCTTTTAGAGACAACGTCAGATTGTTTCTAGATGAGTACGGTGAGAAGCAGAAGAATAATGACGAAGATGTTTGGTCTACTCTTTTGCTTTGTGAATCAAACGGCGCCGTTTTCCCTATTTATGTTGTTCAGGAGTGTTTGGATGAGTTTTCGGATGCCAAGTTTTGTGCTTATTGTAAAGTCGTCGGTTAGTTTTCTATATTTCCACTTTTATTTACACTTTATTTATAAGTTATTCAATTAAAATCAATCGGTTAGTTAGTTTGTTATATTTCAGTTGATAATTAAATTTATTTATTTAACTGTCAGTGTTTAATGGACAGTTAATTATGATTTTTTTTTAAATAAAATCGTTGATTTAAATGAATTTGTGACGTCACTCAAAATCTGTTACTTTGTTAATTTGTGAGTTTAAATGTAGATCTGTGTTTATTTAACGGTGAATTATGATATTAATTAAAATGAATTAGTTGGTTATTTCACTTGTGATATGTGTGTGTGTGTGTGTGTGTAAATTAGGTTGAATTTGATGACGTCAATAAAATCTGTGAATTCGTCAATTTAATTGTTGATAATTATGTGTGAATTAGTGTGTGTTATAGGTTCGACGAATTTTGACGTCACTTAAAATCCGTCAATTTTATTGTAAATATGTTTGACGTCAGTTAAAGTCTGACAGTAATTGTAAAGATGTGTGTGTGGTTATGAATTGTGGCGTTACTCGAATAAGTGTGTTTAAATTAGGATATATTGTGCCGCAAGTTAATGAAATCTGTAAATTGGTCGATTTAACTGTTCGCATCCACGTGTGCGCGAATAAGTGTGTGTTGCAGTTGTGCTGCAAGTTACTGTAATTCCGGTAATTCTGACTGTTTTATCATTCTCCATATCTGCGTGTAACTGTTTATTGGTTTGTGCGCGCTTAATTTACAAACTGCTTTCACTGCTAATATCTGCAAAGTGCGTGAAATTAACTTGGAATGAATTTTGCTGTTACTGCATATAGTTGATCTGTTAACTGTTCATATCTGCGTGTGCATTTAAGGTTTTAGTCTGTGTTGAATTCATGATTTTTTAATTATTGAATTGTGATTTGAAGGTTGGGGGCATCATTTTGTGTGTAAGAGAATGTACCGGTTTATGATTCCGACATACGGCCATAAACAAGGATTGAAAGATTATGATCAGAAGAATAGTATGGAGGCCGATGAGACGCATATCTTACATGGATTGATTCACTGCAATGGTTTTGGTCATCTAATTTCAGTAAATAAACTACAATTGGATTCTAAAATTTTACTCACTGAAGCCGATGTCATGAATTTATGGGACAGCATTTGTTACTCACTCAAAACTAGGTATATTTTGTCTCAGTTTTCGTTAAACGGGTTAATATTGCTCTTTGAAATTGATATTAATTTGGTAAGCAATTGTGTTTTGTAGGAAAGTATCAGTTGCTGATGTCAAGTTAGATAGATCAATGGAAATAAGGTTAATTTATGGTGTGGCTTTCAAAAGTTCATGGTTTGGGAATTGGGGATATAAATTTGGGGCTGGATGTTTCGGTGTAACAGAGGATAAATACAGGGGAGCTGTGCGGTTTCTAGCCGGATTAGACCTTGATATGATCATTGATGACTTCAAAAGTGCTTCCTATGGAAAAAAAATTGAACGAATAATCTGTAAATATCGCCATTTAAGTGAGACTAGATTGACTTCCATGAGTGATATTATGAGGAGTTTGATTGAGCTTACGCAGACAGGAGAGACTAAGAAGCAGGATTTATTACCAGCAAGAAAGTTATTGAAGTATGAGCATCTTACATGTGTTGAAGGTCAAAATCCGATACGTTTGGAAGAATTTTTGTGTTATCTTATGGATGAAGAATGTAGGTGGCCTCAAAAGAGAGTCGAATACTCGCTTGAAATGATTGTGCAGATATTAAAACAGAAGAATCGTACAATGTCAATAAATGCATTAAGGGAGAGTGCTAAGCAGTTTGTTGGGGATATGGGGTTGCTTGATTTTGTGTTGAAGGCTATCAATGTTTTGAGGTTTGAGAATTACATTATTCGTCGATTAGTCAACTCGTGCACTCAGTTGGTCGAGTTTGAGATTTCTAAGGTTGCAGATGATTCTAAGAATATACAAGCTGTGTCATCATTAATGAAATTGGAGGCGAGATGGCCTAAGGAGAGGCTCGAAAAGACTGCTCAAGTGATTGCAAATATTTTGAAAGAACACAAGATTGGGAATAATGGAAAAAATGAAGCAATGTCGCGCAAAGATTTGAGGGATATGGCTAACAAGCATGTTGGGGACACGGGTTTAATAGATTTCGTGTTGAAATCGATCAATACTTTGAAGATTGGGAACCATATTGTTACACGCACAAAAAACCCACTAACCCGTTTGATAGAGTTCCACATTCGTGAGCATAAAGTGGAAGACTTTAGTCTTGAAAAAGAGGGAGATCCTAATAAAGATATGTTATTTATTTATCGAAATGTTCTACTGGGTTACCCGTGGTGGAGCTCAGTGACTCGAGCATGTCAAGTCTTATTAAACAGTAAATATTTTTTGAAAGAATGGGATTTTGGTGTAGGAAACAAGGAGCTAATGTTACTAACATGTCGGGTTTTACCGAGTTTCGATGAGCTGGAAACCGAGTTGACTCGTCCACTGCCACCTGGCGAGGTGGTAATGGTGACACCGTGGATGACAATTGGCCAACTGAAAGAGAAGGCGCAGAGCGCACTAAGGGATACATATTGTCTAATGGATCGTTTTGTAGTGAGTCAAATTGGGGGGTTAAAAGGGATGCAGGACGATGTGTTGCTATCATATGCAGTGTTGGCAGGTGAGCAAGTTTGGGTTAGAGGGTTTGGGCTGGACTTGGATACAGTGCTGAGGTACGAGGGTGGTGATGCAATGGAATCAAAGGTCGAGTGTTTGTGTGGGGCTCGTGATGATGATGGAGAGAGAATGGTGGCCTGCGATGAGTGCAATGTATGGAGACATACAAAATGCAGTGGCATAGAGGATGATGAACTCGTGCCTGCATACTTTATCTGCAGTGACTGCGATGCTAAGAGCAAGAGTGAACTCTTAAGCCAATAAGTTTGGTTTGGAGGTAAGAAGGCACATTGAATTATTTAACTAATTCACTATTGCTTTAGTATATTAAGAAAATATATGTTTGCAATTAAGAGGCATGATTTTGTTTATAATGGTTATTATCTCTCAGTGACTTATTTCTTTAGTAGAGACTTGTGGGAAAAACCGCGCTAGTGACATAAGTATTAAACATACGAATCATAGGTTGTAATGGAACTTATGTTAGATGATAGGTTATGGCCTAAGCCTAATCAAGGGCTTAGGGTCCATTAAGTTATCATCTAACAACTTAATAGTTATGACTTATGAGTAGTCAGCAAGCATACTATTAGATCTACAAGTAGAAGATCTACACGGGCATATATGGTACAAAGTAAACGTTTATTTCCATGTTATCTAATTGAAATCAAATCTAAGACAGCATTTTCATATCTGTTACGTCCCAGTATGAGTGCAATTTTGTCATTTGGCACCGTGTTATACACCAGTAGAATGTTTGCAAAGATTCAGTCATCCCCATCACAACCCTGAAGCTTTGTAACCTTGTAAGCATCACATTAGTCATGACCTCTAAGATGAATACCCAAACAAGCCTGTGTAGCATACTAGCAAAGGCCAGTGGAAAGATTGGCAGCAATTACTGGACCGAACAAAAGCAGATGTAGACATATGGTTATATAAAACTTCACACCATATTAGTCTGAGCAATAATACAGCTGTTCTAAATAGTGAATGATTAGCCATTTTGCTGTCAAAACATAATATTAACATATAGAACAAGCTGTCAAGTTATTTTGCAATAGGTCCTCATCATAACGCTGTTCCAAAATTTGCAGCTACTTGGTAAATTGTATGCACATATTTACAAAATATACATCAGGAACTTTCAATCTGTTTGTCTTGCTCAAAAAGTCCTTAAACTAGTACTCTTTCTCATTTGCGAATTGTAATATACAGCTAATGCAAGTCTAAAACATCCATCTGTTTTCTCTTGCACAAAAAGTCCTTAAACTAGTACTCTTTCTCATTTGGCATTTGCAACTTGTAATAATGTAACATACAGCTGATACAAGTCTAAAACATGGTCTGCCTAATGTGGAACTGAGGTCCAAATACTTAAACTGCAAGTAAAAAGCTTAAAACTATTCATCTTGACATCAAACTATTTTATTTCTTTCTTACGACTAAATACATTTGACGAACTACAAGATTTGTATACAGTTACTTAATCGTCACCCAAGAAAAATATTGTTGGTTTTTTGGGTTCTATGATCTCAACCGTTCCTTCGAGCATCTTGGCAACCTTTCCCATTGACGGTCTCATCTCAGGCCGATCTTGAAGACACCAAATGGCCGTCTTTATCATCCGTGTGATCATTTCCTCGTGGAGCCGACTGTCATACGATCGCTTGATGTGTTTGTCCAAAATATCCTCAATGTTCATTTCCTTGTACACCTTATCAAACGCCCATCTAGGGAAATACCAATCTTCACTGTCCATTTTTGAACCTTGGATGTCAAAGTTACGAACCCCAGTCACAATCTCTAACAAGACCATTCCAAAGCTGTAAACATCTGCTTTTGGTGTAATTTGATCGCTTTTTACCCATTCGGGTGCCATGTACCCACGAGTCCCACGCATTCTTGAGTAGCTAACCATGTCCTCTTTTTTCCTTAGTTTTGACAACCCAAAGTCTGATATCTTTGGGCAAAAATCAGCTCCGAGAAGTATGTTCTCGGGTTTGATGTCACAATGTAGGACCCATTCTAAGCACTCCTCGTGCAAATACGCAATTGCCCTTGCTACTCCAAGCGCTATGCGGTACCTAATGCCCCAGTCGAGAATGGGCTTTCGGTCCAGTAACTTGCTTCCTTCAGCATCATCATCTTCATTTCCATTGGTGTAGTCAAATTTCTGGAACAAGAACTTGTCTAGCGACCCGTTAGGCACATACTCATAAACCAATATTCTTTGACCCTTTTCGGCACAAAATCCCCACAACCTGACCAAATTCAGGTGGTGCATCCGTGCAATAATTGTGACCTCAGCCCAAAACTCATTATCCCCGCCGGTAACATTCTTCAAACACTTGACTGCAACAATCCGATGATCAGTCAACACCCCTTTATAAACATCACCAAAACCACCTTTCCCAACAACATTCGTGCTCGAAAAATCATTTGTAGCTGTTTTAAGCTCTGCGTAACTAAACCGCTTTGGCCCTCCAGCTGGCAAAAACTCTAGCCCGAATGTTCGCGCCATATCTCGATACTTAACATACTTTTTGAGAAAAGCCCAAAAGAACGCCACACCACTAATCAACTCAGCAGCGAATAAAGTCGATATAATTGCGATATTTCGTGTCGTTGACTTTGACTCTTCAGGCGGAAAAGGAAGACTAATTTGAACAGGACACGTCGTCTCAAGTATACTCGTCAAACCCGTAAAATTCGTCTGGTCAGTTTCCGACTTAGCAACCCGAAGAAAAAAAGCAGCTTCAGTTGCGGGAGACCACATCCCGTAATAAAGCTGCCTTACAAGAGTACAATATCGTTGCCCGTCGTACTTATACCCGAACCCGAGACATCCTATGTCACGCAGACACGCGCTTTCACACATAGTAAAGTTCCAAGCCTCAATATACTGCTGATCCCCCGGACTTGACCCGCCCGTATAATTCACATAATCCAGTTCCAAAAACTTTGAGTCATTCCCAAAATCAACTTTCCTGTTGCACTCCTCTTCACCATTGGAACCTAGTCTCCGGGTAAACCCGGGTGGGCAATCACAAACCGTGGTATCATAAGTATCTCCATACATACACACAAAATTCGGGCCACACGTCCCTTTAATCCTACACAATTCTGGTACAGCTTGCCAAACAACATTCCAGTTACCCGAACCCGAATCCCAACTATAAACCCTTAAATTACCATTACTATCTAGCTTAATTCTTCTTAACGTATCATCACCATAATCTGAAGTAATAAACGTTGCACCATTTTCTAATTGTACTTTTCCTAGTCCATCAAGACCTTGAAACGTGTTACTAATAGTATAATAATCCGTTTCATTGTCATAACCCCCGTTAAATAATAACTTTTGCCCATCAAACGAAAACGTGGACCCCGCGGGTCCATGTTTTACAGTTAATACATTTCCAGTAATATTTTGTCCTGGAACATACGTGTCCGTTGGATGCTGGAAACTACTCCAGCTTCCAAAAGACAAGCTTCCGTCATTATTTAGACGGAAGCTAGTACTATTTGAGGGTGTTGGCGATCCGGGGAGTTTTGTTCCAGCTAAACGAAGTTCTCCGGATGGCGTAACGGTCAACCCTGACGAGGTGTTGACCACTGTGTCAAGTGACCATATGGTTGTTATTGGCGAAATGTTTTTATAGTATACAGAGAATATGAATTCGTTGGGTGAGTTTGGTGCAGGTATGAAACCCGAAGAGAAAATTGAGTTGTTTGATGTAAGTGTTACGTTTTGTGAAGGTGTCCATGGAAAACTAGCTGTTGCTAATGATGTCGTTCGGTTTCGAGATTGTGCATACGATAACTGAGGTGCTAAGACTAGGAAGATGGTTATGGTGGTGATGAGTAGTAGTAAGGGATCAATGGTTAACATGGTGGTTTAAGGTGATGGAACTAGTTTGGTATGGATGATATTTAATGGGTGGCTAGTTGTTGTTTTGGAAAGTTGACGAAAGACCATTGACTTGGTGGCATTATTTTCCACACGTTAATAGTCGTGTGTCATCATTGGTTTTACTACTATTATTGGATATTATGGTGGCGCATGAGACATGGAAATGTATCAAAAATTCGTTACTATGGGTCCCATTTGTGCCCCGTTCTACACGGCCGCCATGAAATTTTGTTATTGACTTATTCCGATTTGAGCCTTTGAGTTTGGGACAACCCGATTGGTGCAGAATTATATATATAAAAAAAATACCACTACATCCGTTTTAAAATTATCACGAGTATATATTATTTTTAAACGTTTTAAATTAATAGTTTAATTTTAAAAATAAAATAAAAATCATATAATTAAATTTATTATATCAATTTCATTTGAAAGTTTATTATAAACAATATTTTTTTAAAATTAATTAATTAAATATAAAATTATTATTCTGTAAAAAATAAAAAAAAACTGAAAAATTAATATTTTAATTAACATGCATATTTTTTGTCGATTGATTATAATTATAAGATGGAGAAAGTAGCACTTAATATAATTCTCGCACGAAAACAAGACATCTAAATTTTACACATTTTGGAGTGATGAGAAAAGATATTATGAAAATACTCCTGTTAAGTTTGTATATCTGAATCAAATTAAGGTGTGATTTACATACACACAGCCTGAACAAGAAAAAACTAATTCATTTATCAGTTTCGATGAGTAAGTTTACTAAATTACACATTTGTAAGGGGACATGAGAGAGTTGACCAATTAGGCGATTATAAATAGATACCGCAAGGATTAAATAGTGTTTTTTAAAGCCTTTTTTTTAGTTGGAGTGTGGTGTTTTGTGAGTTGTCTCGTTTGTGTAGGTTTTAATTTTTAATTTCTAGGTCAAGGTTGGGTATTGATTTCTCCATATTGGTACTTGGTAGTCTTTCTTTCGCTTAATTGCTTCTAGCATGTCCTTGTTATTTTTCTTTCTAAATTTGGAGGTATATGTTTAGCTTAGATATGTTTGCGATCGTTGCTCTAGCTCTTCTCTTGGCATATCTGGATATTATGATAGGTGGGTGCAGAGTGCATGACGGGTTAATGAGCCCCTAATCATCATCAAATCAACTAATCCGTAGGTAATAAAGATAATAAAACACATAACAAGAACATCACAACTTTTAGCGTAGAAAACCCCATAGTGGGTAAAAACCACAGGACAACTAGTGCTGCTTAAACCAAGTATCCACCAAGATAGGTATCACCAAATAAGAAAGGATAAATATCACCAAATATGATGCGATCTTCATCGACAAGAAAACAAAACTTCCAGGCCTCATAATCAGAAACCCAACGGTCAAAACCTTCATTTATATGTAAGGAAGCTACAGCCGGAAAATCGTGATGATCCGACGGTGAAAACTCCGAGGATCGACGAAACACTGCTGCTGGGTTTTTGGGTGATAAACAACTCGACTTCTCTGTTATCTTTTTGTTTTCTTAACTTCTCTCTTGTTTCAAACATACCGTATCCTCTCATCAGCCAAGGAATGATATAAGCGTGACTAAATGGACCCAAGATGGGCCCCTAATTTGTTGGGGCCCTAATTTGTTGGGCTCTAAAATTAACTAGTATCCATAAAGTTCTCCAAAATGGAGAACTTCTCCAAGCTTTCCATACTAGTTAACTTAATCCTTATGGACTAAGAAAAACAACCTAACAAATCTCCCCTTTTTTTTCTACGAGGATGAGTTCGCCATCCCAAAGAACGAGCAACTTACCTTCAGTTTTTCCTTTGCCACAGCCTTCGTCAACATATCGGAAGCATTATCATCCGTATGAACTTTATTAAGTTCAAACATATCATCTTTAATGGAATCTCTAATCCAGTGATACCGGACATTAATATGTTTTTTTATTTTGTGAAACATCGAATTTTTAGTAAGGTGAATAACACTTTGATTGTTACAAAGAACCGCATAACGTTGTTTCTTGAAACTAAGTTCTTGCAAAAACCTTTCAACCACAATAGTTCTTTGCATGCTTTTGTCGTTGCCACATACTCAGCCTTTGTTATAGACAAGGCCGCACTTTTGCAATCTAGATTGTCATGAAACAGCTCCCCTGCAAAGGTCATCAAATATCCAGAAGTGAAATTCATGTTGTCCTTATTTCTGGCCAAATCTGAGCCCATGTAACCAACAAGCATTGGATTCCCATTACCAAATGTTATAACCCAATTTAGAAGTACCTCTTAGAAATCTAAATATCCATTTAACCGCTTCCTAATGCTTCTTACCAGGACTTGACAAGAACCGACTAACAACACCAACCGTGTAGGTTAAATCCGGCCTTGTACACACCATAACATACATCAAGCTACCAACCGCTGGGTCATATGAAACTCTATCCATCTTTTCAATACTCTTATTGGAAGAAGGACAACCCTTCTCATTAAGCTTAAAGTTAGGAGTCAGAGGGGAACTAACCACTTTTGTTTTATCCATGTTGAAACTGTGCAACACCTTCTCAATATATTACTCATGTGATATATGTAACGTCTTGACACCTATATCACGGAAAATCCGAATGCCAAGGATCTATTTTGCTGGCCTCAAGTCTTTCATAGCGAAAGACATGCTTAAATCTCGCTTCAATTGGGAAATTCTTCCAATGTTCTTGCCAACAATCAACATATCATCAACATACAACAACAAGATGATGAAATCATCATCACCAAACTTCTGAAAGAAAAGAAAATGATCTGAAGAGGTATTTCGATAGCCTTGCTTCCCTATAACCGAATCAAATTTCTTGTATCACTGTCTTGGTGCTTGCTTCACAAACTTTTTTGAAGTCTATTGGGCGTAGTCTTCCTTCCCCTTAATTTGAGACCCTTTAGGTTGCTCCATGTAGATTTCTTTATCCAGGTTATCATGAAGGAAAGCTGTCTTGACATCCATTTGCTCGACCTCAAGGTCGAGAGAAGCCTCCAAACCAAGAACAACTCTAATAGAACCCATTTTCACGATTGGAGAGAAAATCTCATCAAAATCAATACCTCTTTTCTAACTGAACCTTTTAATTACCAACTTGGCCTTGTACCTTGGTCTCGATATACTCTTCGGTCTTTAATTTTAAGACCCGCTTGTTTTTCAATGCTCTCTTGCCCTTAGGCAATTTCACCAAACTTCTAAAAGAAAAGACAATGATCTGAAGAGGTCTTTCGGTAGCCTTGCTTCCCTATAACCGACTCAAATTTCTTGTATCACTGTCTTGGTGCTTGCTTCAATAACTTTTTTGAAGTCTATTGGCGTAGTCTTCCTTCCCCTTAATCTGAGACCCTTCAGGTTGCTCCGTGTAGATTTCTTTATCCAGGTCATCATGAAGGAAAGCTGTCTTGACATCCATTTGCTCGACCTCAAGGTCGAGAGAAGCCGCCAAACCAAGAAATCTAATAGAACCCATTTTCACGATTGGAGAGAAAATCTCATCAAAATCAATACCTCTTTTCTAACTAAACCCTTTAGCCACCAACTTGGCCTTGTATCTTGGTCTCGATATACTCTTCGGTCTTCAATTTTAAAACCCACTTGTTTTTCGATGCTCTATTGCCCTTAGGCAATTTCACCAACTCAAAGGTATTGTTTTCATGCAAGGAAGTCATCTCATCTTGCATTGCATCAAACCACTCTTTCTTGTGGTCATCTTCCATAGCTTCTTCATAACACTCGGGCTCTCCCACATCAGTGAGTAAAACATACTCATTTGCAGAATATCGTGTGAAAGGGTGATTGATAACGACCTAAATATACATATTCAACCCGTTATTATAATGCCACTTTGTATTATAATAAGAGCTTTCGATACTTAATATATTACGTTTTACATGCATGTATAAAGTTTGAAGAAGCAAAGTGAAGAAATACAAAGAAGGGTCCTTAATGTGCAAATAAACAAAATTATTGGAAGAAGATTCTGGAACGCACAAAAGTGCGGCGCACAATGTCAGAAGTGCGGCGCACATTCCCTTCTCCAAAGTGCGACGCACTTTCGGAGAAGTGCGGCGCACATTCCTGTCTCCAAAGTGCGGCGCACTTTCGGAGAAGTGCGACACACATTTTCTCTCAGCCAGCACTATAAATAGAGATCACTTCGGCTCATTTTACACACATCTCTCAACTACTACTCTATAAATCCGAGTATTCTTAGCTTTCTTAGTGATATTTCAGTATTATCCACTTTTGGGAAATACTTGTAACGAGAGTATTCCACTCTTTGATTCTTGGAGAAACGATACAATTGTGACACTTGTGTACTCATTCCTTCAATCAATCTAAGTATGATGTTCTCTTACTCTTTTCCATTTGTTACTTTTATTACTATGTTAGGCTAAGCTATTTGTGACTATATGGGTATGTGATTATGATTAGTGATGATGCTATGATATGATCCTTTATAATTGATTTCAAGCTAATGTTGTAGAACCATTTTACCATCTAGTTCTATAAATCATATTTTATCTAGAGTTGATTTGTTACGATAGTTTGGCGTTGAGAAACACAAATTATTATAATAAGTTTTTAAAGACTTGTCTATGGTTTTGAATATTTGGTTGGAGAGATCCGCTTAGAAACTTTGATAAAATATTGAACTCGTAGGCAACTTATTTTAAGCTTAGTCGCTTAAATAAACATAAGTCTTGAATCACCCTAAAGTAAATTATGCAAATGCAATTTTGACGAAAAAGGATTATCACTCTTTACCTATATAAACATATCTCGGTCATTATTATCATCATCACAACTCATACGAACTATCCCATGTTAGTCATACTTGTTACTATTGTTATTTATTTCAATCATTTCTTTATTCAATTATTGAATTGATTACCAAAACGAAACTAAGTCTCAGCGAACGATCCTGGCTTACCACTACAAGCTATATTACGAATGAAAGGGTATACTAAAAGTTTATGGACTTATATTTAATAGTTGTGTGATAGGATCAAACTCGAGATTACGGGATTGTACACAATACTTAAAGAGTTAATTTATTTAATAAATATATTTATGTATTTATTAATTTAACGAGCAAGTAACTATATAACTTTAACGATCATTAATTAATTAACAGTTAAGTTATAACGAGCGTTAAATAAATATATATAGTATGTAAACAAAAGAAAAGAAGTTTGGAAGATTCTGGAACACCCCTAAGGGGTGTTTGGTCGGTCGGTTATGGGCTCCAAGGGGGGGGGGGGGGGGGAGTTGCCTTTTATTTATCTTGGGCTATAAGGGTTTAGGCCTATAAATACACCTCCTAACTCCTCATAATTCACACAAACATAAGTCTTTCCCCTCCTTCTCTCTTTTGGTCGATCTTAAGCTCCACCACGGAAGGGTTTCGGTTGGTTTTCTTGGTTGATCAATTTTATAGTCCTAGCCCCTCTCTAGGGTTGTTGGGTAGATTAATTACAAGCGTTGTAGCTCGGTTTTCACGTGATAGAATCACGGTTAGCTCGTTGTATTACGTGTGTACAAGAACGTAATATAGTCTTACTTTAGACTATATCTTGGTATATACGGTATTAACCCGAATTGGTGATTCGTTATTCGTCTTGTGGAATTGCTTTAGCGTAAAGGTATGTAACCCTAATTCGATTAATTATAATTGTGTTATTAATTATGATCTTGTTAAATCGCTTCCGCTATATGTGCTTTGATCTCGTTTAGGGTTTTATATAATTGTTATGATACTAATAAACTATCAGTGGCATCGAGATCCGTTTTAAAATGTTATAATTATCGAAAATCTAAAGTTTTTTAACTATAATTGTTTTGAGTTAAAACTACATGTTTTTTTAGGTTTTTTCATAAAATTAGGGTTTTGTTTTCTTTAAAATATTAGGGGTTTTACTCTATTTTTTAATAAATAAAGAGAATTGTTTTGAAACCCTAAATTACATGTGGAATAATTTTAGATTGAATTGCATGATTAATTGTTATGTCATGTTTGGTTACGATCCATAAAGATTTAATTGTTAAGATTTGTGGGGAATCCATGATTACGTGCATGTTTTCATGGATCGTAAAATTATATGTTTATATGATTTTATGTGCTACGTGATTATTCGATTCAATAAATCCAGAATTAGAGAAGACTTTTATATAACAATATAAAGACTTAGATTTGATGATTATTGAATAAATCATATGCATATGGCTATTTGATTTATTTGTTGCACATATAAATTGTTATTATGTGTTTATGATTTAGTTTTTTTTACTTGTTTATATATAAAATTGTTGAATTGTTGTAAACAAGGGTTTTTTTGAAAAGAAATAATATGGACTAAATCATATTAAAAATAATGATTTGTTAGAGATTTTAAATTACATAAGATTACGTTGATTGGTGAATTGTAATAATAATATAACGGCCTACTCAATTTAGACAAACTATAAAGTGGGTTTAACGCACAACTGGTCATGTACCCGGTTAAGGAAGGAGGTGTTATGCCATTAGTCGCTGACCAAATTCCCGGCTCGCCTGTGCGTCAAATTGAAATTACCTACGATTATTAATTAAATTATACCTTAAGGGTGATTTACCACAAATTCACATCCGAACCACAATGGATAAGGGTATTGCTTTATGCGTAGCCGAGTTCTAGCAAAGTACGATGTGTTCTTTAATTGGTTTATCTAATACCGCAACATAATTTATGAAGAAATTTAATCTCATGAAAAACTTTACTAAATGTTTTATTAAACTTATGCTATGGAGATTGTATGCATGCTTCTCCATACGTTAATTTTGACATCAAAATTTATACCCTTAAAATTTAAGTCGAATGCTCCTAATTGACGAACACTTGATATTACTTCGTCATCAAATGAGATTTTTCGATGATGTTGTGATGGAGAGAAAACCATTTGTAGAATGAGAATTCGTATGATGGTTTTACGTTACTCAGATTAGACGACTTAATTAAGTTACTCAGTGAGATCTGAAAACTTAATGCATTCAGAAGGGATGAAACATGTTTACAATGCAAAACGTTTTTGGCAATGTAAACCCCTTAAAAATCTAGAAATTGAAAATTGTTTGTCAATTTAATTGTTCGACAAGTCGCTGTGTTGAGTACATTCATTACTAGCAGATCAACTGATGTAATGGATCTATGTCAATATAGTTCTAGAATTCAAGGAAAATAATATGGTTTTAATACACGGGTAATTTTATTTTCTTGAAAGTATTTTGTTATCGAAAATACTAATATTTGAACTTATTTCTGTAGAAATGGCTCAACCCACCAATAACACGATAAGTTCTACGTTCAAAGCTTTCTTTGAACGACCTGAACTTACTGGCCCAAACTTCAATGATTGGTACCGCTCGCTAAGAATTGTCTTGAGAGCAGCGGGTACTATCGATATCTTGACTACTCCCTATCCGGAGGATCTTGCTGAAGGATTATCTGATGCGCCAAAGGCTTGAATACGCTGCTAATGTTAAGAATCACTCTGAGGTGGTTTTCTTAATGCTAGGAAAAATGGCTCCTGCACTTCAACAGAAGTATGAGCTATTTTCACCAAAGCGTATGCTTGATGAGCTCAAGGCTATGTTCGAAAATCCACAAGCTGTGGAGATCTACGACTTGGTAGATGCTTTGCATAGCTGCAAGCAAGCTCCAGGAAAGTCTGTAAGTGCCCATTATTTGGAGATGAGGGGTTATATGGAACATCTCATTGCACTAGGACAACCCTATGATCATAATATGGCTATCAACTTGATCAATAGGTCCCTTAACAAGGACTTCAATGATTTCGTTGGAAACTATAATATGCATTGCACGGGGAACACAGTTAATGATTTGCATGCAATGCTCATTGACTATGAAAAGGGGTTGAAAGGCAAGCCATCTACCGCTATGCCTAGAAGTAAACGAGATGAGACAGTTCGTGAGTTAATCGAGATCGACTCGTAAAGTCTCGAAATCGACTCGATCTAAACGAGTCGAGCTCGAGTTCGAGCTACTCGAGTATACTTACGAGTCGAGTTCGAGCTCCATAATACTCAGCTCGTGAAGCTCGTAAGCTTTATCGAGCTTCAATTAATTTACATTTGTACCCTTTTATAGTCATAAATCGAGCCGAGTCGAGCTTGATATGCCGAGTATTTATCGAGTTCGAGCATAATATGCAAAAATAGTTGAGCTCGAGTCAAGTTTCGAGCTTGAGTTTTATGTGACAAGTCGAGCTCGAGCTCAAAATATGAAGCTCGATCGAGCTCGAGCCGAGTTTCGAGCTCGAGTTTTAGTCGAGTCGAGCTCGAGCTTGGCAGTACTCGGCTCGACTCGACTCGTTTACACCCCTAGCTACGCCGTCTGTACTAACCATACAAAAGGGTAGAGTGAGTAAGCCAAAACCGCAAGCGGACAAGAAGAAAGTCAAAGGCAAGGGTAATAAGGGCAAACAAGTTGCGACTTATTCGAGACCCAAGCAGAACTTTGTCAAGAGGAGTCAATCTCAAAAGGATGAGACTTGTCACCATTGCAAGGCAAGTTGTCTTTTATTTATCTTGGGCTATAAGGGTTTAGGCCTATAAATACACCTCTTAACTCCTCATAATTCACACAAACATAAATCTTTCCCCTCCTTCTCTCTTTTGGTCGATCGCAAGCTCCACCACGGAAGGGTTTCGGTTGGTTTTCTTGGTTGATCGATTGTATACGTAATCTAGTCCTAGCCCCTCTCTAGGGTTGTTGGGTAGATTAATTACAAGCGTTGTAGCTCGGTTTTCACGTGCTAGAATCACAGTTAGCTCGTTGTATTACGTGTGTACAAGAACGTAATATAGTCTTACTTTAGACTATATCTTGGTATATACGGTATTATCCCGAATTGGTGATTTGTTCTTCGTCTTGTGGAATTGCTTTAGCTAAAGGCATGTAACCCTAATTCGATTAATTATAATTGTGTTATTAATTATGATCTTGTTAAATCGCTTCCGCTATATGTGCTTTGATTTCGTTTAGGGTTTATATAATTGTTATGGTACTAATAAACCTTCATATACTTGCCTGTGTTTATATTCTAGTCCCTTGTTTTGTCTAAACTTTGTAATATAAATTTAAGACTTGCGAAACGAACATCAAATTTTTGGCGCCGTTGCCGGGGACTTATAATCCTGTTTTGTAACCAAAATTTTCGTAATCTTTGAAGAATTGAACCATTTCCCACCCAAAACCAAATTTTTTTTCCTGTAGTACAGAAAGTACGCCGCCCAAATCAAAAGTGCGCCGCACTTCCTGTAGCGAACCAAAGTACGCCACACATTTCAAAAGTGCGACGCACAATTCTTGCTGTAACACCAAAACCATTGTTGAATGCACACCCGTTCATCCGAAACTCCACCATTATCACCATTATCAGAACCTGAACGTACCCTTAACCGAAGGTTACGTATACTTCACCTTCGTGTACCTTTAGATAGGAGACACGAGCAACCTCAACCTCGCGAAATTAACCAACCTTTCGACAACCTTTCTCAATTCCTATTTCTCACCAAACTCATCAACCGTTATGATCCAATGTCGGACAGCGATGATGAACCAACGTGGTCAGCCGATAGAGTTGTAGCACCAACTCCTGGCTCCGCGATCGTTTTACCTGAAATTGCGAACGATTTTGCAATCAAAGGAAACCACTTGACACTTGTCAAAATCCACCAATTTTATGGTCAAATCAAAACCGATCCTTACAAACACATCCATGAATTTAGTAGAATTTGCAAAATGTTTAACTACGAAGAAGGACAAGCCGAAGCCGTTCAGCTCATGATGTTTCCATCATCCCTTACTGGAGAAGCCAAGTCATGGCTCGACGAACTTAATGAAGGAACCATTCGAACATGGGAAGGTCTTAGAACCGCTTTCATTAGCCGATTCTTTCCTCCTGCCCTATTTGTAAAACTCCTCGGAGAAATCCGAAGCTTTTCTCAACAAGATCGAGAAACTCTCACTAACGCATGGTTAAGAATGAAAGAATTACTGAGAAACTGCCATGGTCATGGACTTAAAAAAGAAGGAATAATCAAGATTTTCTATCATGGTCTTGACAATGCTACCCAAGATGCATTGAACGCCGCAGCGGGCTGTATTTTCCTTTACAAAACTCCTAACCAAGCCTACCAATTATTAGATGACAAAGTATTACTCAAGCTTGATTGGTCCTGTAGGATCATAGTTTCTTAGGATTGTAGATGTGTCTGTATGTATCTAAAGATAGAGATGGAGAAGGAAGAACTAGAGAGAGAAAGCTAGAAAGAGAAAGGAGAGATAGGATGTGATTAATTAAAAGTGAAATGAACAAATGAGCAACCCCTCCTAACATGCTAGGACGGGGTATATATATCCCACCCTACATGTGGGCTATATGGGCTATACCGTTTACATAATGGATCACGAGCCTAATACTTGAATATATCATTGGAGTGACCGATCCTTTCTAAATACGTAAAAACGTATTTCCAACAATCTCCCCTAAGGAAGGTCACTCCAAGTTACAATGTCCTAAATAGTCTATAGCTCGTGATCTATGCTAACAATGATGTGATCTAGACTTTCCTTGGAAAAAAGTATTTCCAACAATCTCCCCCTAAGGGAGTCACACCATTTTACAAAATCTTAAACCTAGCATACTATGCTTGAGTCTTCGATCTTGTTCTTGTGAATATGCGGATGAGATCTTTGACTTTAGTCTTGAGCATTTTTTCTTGCCTTGACCTTGTGCATTCATCACTTGTGATATTTGCCTCTTCGTGACTTCATGTTCCACATACTTATACTTTTATAAATTCTTGAAAGCTTCATAGTTTGATACAGCGGAAGACTTTACTTTTAGACTTTCTTGAATTTCTTGAAGTATTAAGTGCATATAGTATAGGCATGTGTTGACGACTTCTTCTAGATTGTACACCGCAGTGCCACCTTCTTGTTACGCTGCATAAGATAGTTAGCAACAAAACATATATACGAATGAAATGGCCTTGAACATTTCATTCTAATTCGGTAGAATTTTACCTCTGGCCGGTGAAGACCGTTAGATGATATTAAATATCGTACTTGTGGCAGGTAGTTTCCATTAAGAACCTCCTTGACAAGATTTCGCGAGTAAACCCGTTCTCTTTATTCGACCGTCCAAAGCTGATTGCGAACATAAAGAGTGAATCATTTGGATAGAATTATCCGCATGATTGAAGCCGTCAATTCATGTTCCTAGAACAAGTGAAATTCAATTAAGAACCGCACCATCGTTGCTTTCCAGTTGTCACGAGTTTGATTCGTATAGAATCTTGCAAGTTACCTACCAAGTGTTGTTTGAGGTTAACATTAGAAGGATTTCCACTCATCACTGTGAACACTATAGAGTGTCACTCTGAGTGTTCTGGCAAGATCACTAAGATATTGCGTAGAGGCCTGGAACGTGTTTAAGTTCAGTTAAGAATTAAACCACTGTTGCTTTCCAGTTATCACAAGCTTGATTCATAAAGAATTGCACAAGTCACCTACCATGAGCTTTTTGATATTCGCTCAAGAAGGATTTCCATCTTCATTGTAAATACTTTCGTATTACTCGGATGTTCAGGCAAGATCATGAAGATTTTGCGTAGGACTCTTAAGATCTTTCTTACTTTTCACAGTGTGTGAAGAAGCAAGGAATTATGAAAGTGTGTCCTAATGAGATATTTGATGATCTCAAATGGCTCTAGACTCGATCGTGCATTTTGGATTTTAGTGATCGGAGGCTGGAGTGGAGTGCCACCATTTCAATACCAATTTATTCGGAGTGAATAAATCAATAGATAATGCATTGTCTCCGTGTGATTGAAACAAATATCTTTTGAGAGATATCTGAGTTAGCTGGGATGGGTTGTGCATTGCATCACTGGGTCCATGATGTCTATCTTCAATATCAAGAATCATTAAAAATGATCTCAATAGCTAATGAGTTGACCCGGTTTCTGCCTAAGGTTGTAAGGAGGGCTTCTTTCTTTACACCCTTTATCTTTACAATTCTTTTTCATTCTTCAACCCCTTCAATGCTTACCAATACGTCATAACTAGCACCTTGTTGTGATTGTTCTAGTGCTAACTTAAGTACTTGGTCGACATTCAACTACGTTCACAAACTTTCTCCATCTTTCCTAAGGACTACTATTTCTAGCTATGGAATGTCCTTGGGAAGATTCCTCCGGTTCTAGAGGAATCATTGGACTTTAACCTATCCTACCATCCTTATGTCACCACAATCTTCATCGTCGTGAAATAAATGGGTTGTGGATAAGTATAAATCACCATGAAATTCATTTTGAAATGCAAATCCATTTTGCTCCCCCTTAACATATGCCACGATATTCGAAAACATTTCGCACATGTCAGGATGAGCCATCACATTAAGTCAAACCATTTTTGATTAATCATTTCCCATATTAAATCACATTTTCTCCCCCATATTAAAAATATTAACCCAATCGATGTTTTTAATATCAATTAATTTAATAGCATTTTAAGAAAATTTTAGAAGAAAATGCAAATCCAGCTATCTTCATGATTAACACAAGCTCCCCCTCAAATTAATGAGGGTGTACTTGAAACGTAAAATAAATACCTTTTAAACACAAGTGTAAGGTATTTATCATGTGCAAAGATCATATATGATAATGTATTCACAAGATTAGCAATTTACAAGGTTGTACCTGAATGATAGAGAACATCATATGATAGAGTCACATGGTTCTTGTTCACGAATGTTGGTCGCCTCGTCACATCTGAAGTTATCTCTTGACATCATGTGTACGATTGATATCGTTGTCTTGACACCAATATGTGAACTTGGCACTTTCGACATCAAAGATTCTGAATGCTGGACAATTGCTCCCCTTCAATTGTTGACCCGTGTTCTATTGAAAGAGCTGTAGTCACCGTTTGAGTAGTCGCATCGTCGAGTATGTAGATATCAATTGTAAATTGCTATGATGGGTGGAGATGATAACTTCATAAAAACAAGATTTCTCTTGTTTTAACAAATAAATGCACTGACACGTACATATATTCGTGTTAGATTGTGTTATTACGTAAACACAATCCCTTACATGGTTATAAAGTAAACCATGCCCGAGAAAATTAATTCCCGTTGTTGAGTCAAAGCTTTCCGGTGAAATGCTTGACTTGAGTATGAAAATCGGGTTACTATCTAAAGTAATAGCAAGCCATAATTGAGCATGTTTTAAAAACATTTAAACTTCTGCTCGAACTGTATTTACAACCCCGTGTCATTATTGAATGACATTTCTAGTATCGTAAATATTATCGATTCCAGAAGACATGCTCTTTTTATCAAAACGTTTTTGAACACACAATTTTGAAAGATGTAGAAAAACCTTTTGAGAAATTCTCAAAAAATTGTGTTCAAAGTTTTGAAAACCAATTACTTGAGCTTAAGATGTTGAATATCTTACTAAACGAGCTCAAGTCCGAGAAGTTGTAAACTTCCCGTTGTTAAGGATAAGTTACCATCGGCGATAACTTTCCTTTTAACTAAAGAGCGAGTCCTAAGTTGACATTTACTTAGAAGTCATTTTCATGAACTTGAAAAACTTTGAATGTTTTAACGTAAAGCTCATGACCGAGAAAGATGAATTTCTCGTTATGAGGAAAAGTTCTCTTATTTAAAAGATACACTTTCCTTTCTGAGCTTAAAACTTGGAATGTTTTAATACAAGCTCATGACCGAGAAAATTTAATTTCCCGTTACGAGGTTAGGCTATCTTTAAATATAAGCTATCTTAAAATTAAATCCGAGTTACAGTCTGATATTTAACTGTAAGTCATAGTGTATGAGCTTAAAAACGATGAATGTTTTTAATATAAGATCATGCCCGAGAAAAATTAATTTCTCGTTGTGAGGATAAGTTTATCATCGACGATAAACTTTCCTTTCTTTGAAGTCCGGGGAATAATCTGAAATGTGATTATACGGCATTTACACGAGCTTAAAAACCTTTGAATAGTTCTAATGTAAGCTCGTGTTCGAGAAAATTTAATTTCTCGTTAATGAGGATAAGTTTATCATCGGCGATAAACTTTCCTTTATGTGTAGATCGGGTCATCATCTGTCATCATCTAACATTTAACGATGAGCCATTATACACGAGCTTAATACCTTTGAATGGTCTTAGTGTAATCTCGTGTCCGAGAAACATTAATTTCTCGTTTTTGAGGATAAGTTTATCATCGGCGATAAACTTTCCTTTATGTGTAGATCGGGTCATCATCTGAAATTTAATGATGAGCCATTATACACGAGCTTAAAACCTTTGAATGGTCTTAGTGTAAGCTCGTGTCCGAGAAACATTAATTTCTCGTTTTTGAGGATAAGTTTATCATCGGCGATAAACTTTCCTTTATGTGGCCTTTACGAGCCTACCATCTCAGCTAGAGAAAAGTCGACAGACATCTTTGTAACCTAATAGCCCCAAAAAGGATGGTCTTTTCTGAGAAGAAAGGGGTCTCCCTCTCTTTGTCTTCTTCTCGCCGCTTTTCTCGTCCATCCTGCCCTGCGCCGCTTACAGATTCAGTTGCAGGTATCTAAGCATCCATTAGTTAAGGGGGTTGGGGCGCGAAGCGCAAACCGCTCTTCGATCTCCCGGTGATTTGGACAGGAAGAGACATAGGGGGTTATCTATGAAGCATTTCGGGTCATCATCTGAAATTTAATGATGAGCCATTGTGCATGAGCTTAAAAACTTTGGAATGTTTTTTATATAAGATCATGCCCGAGAAAAATTAATTTCTCGTTGTAAGGATAAGTTTATCATCGGCGATAAACTTTCCTTTCTTTGATGAACGAGTTACAGTCTGTGATGTGACTATAAGTCCTTAATGCACTTAACCACAAATCCCCTGAGACACTTGTTTCTTAGATATCAACTTCTTCAGCAACCAAACTCTGAGAGTGTCCTTAGTTGTACGGTATACAAAGATTGAACCGTTGTGTTCTTGTTGAACGTTGACTTTGGTACCTACATTCTCATTAGAAGTTTGCATGCCTTTATATGGGTTAGCGATATCTATCTTAGAACCCTGCGGGGATTCACGGTTTTATTTTCTTGTGCCAGAGGTGACCTGAGGAGATGATTCACTTGTCGTAACTGGCAAATGTTTCCTTTTATAGATAATCTTAAGTTCAGGCTTAAGTGATGTATCATCCTTTTCACTTTCCTCCCTAGTAGTCTTAGTAGAATCAGAGACTATCCTAGTTAAAAGGCATTCGTTTCCTACAAGAATGAAAGTTCTACCAGTGGGGCGCCACATTTTACCAATGGTTTTGACTTTAGCTACCCACTGGGATTTAAGTCTAGCACGGGAGTTCACCTCATTGAGTAATTTCTTGACACAAGAATCATGATTGGCTTTAAATACACATTTCCTACATGTTTTACAAGTAGCATATTTAATGTCCGAGTAAGATCTAGAAATCCTAGATGATTGATTGATGCTCCTAGGATATGACATGCTACGGTTAGCAGTGTTGGGTAATCTAGAAGTCATCTGACTAGGTGTAAAATTCCAATCTCTTACTTGTGTCTTTTGAATAGCTTCCCTTTGACCAACTTTATGGCGAACGTCATTTGAACTAGTTCGAGACGTGTTCTTTGGACTACGTCTAGGGAGGCTAGATGCAATCATATGATTAGGTCTTGCAAAAGCTGTTTTAGTCACATTAGGCCTACTTGGTGGAGTGACTGTTCTAGAAATATGAACCTTATCAACTTGGGAGGCAATCCACAGTCTCGAGGATTGAGGTCGCTCAGATCTGAATGCAGTCGGTTGTCTAACGGACTGATTTGTAGGCGGTTTCCCCAAGATTGATGGTTTTTCAAGCTTAGTGTCCACACTAGTTCCTTTAGTTTTCCTCAACTCGTTTTTTAGAGCAACAATTGCAAAACCTTTTCTTGAATTTGAGCCTTTAAAGTCTCATTCTCTTTGAGCAATTTATCTTGTGATGCCAATTTAGATTCTAGCAACTTAATTTGTTTCAAAAATTATCCTTTTCAGCTTTAGAATCTAGAACGTTTTGATCCAATTTTCGTTCAAGAACAACGTTTGACTTTTCAAGTTTTTCAAAATATGTTTCAAATTTGTTCGTTTTCTTCGAAAATTCAAGTTTGGCATCCTCAAGATCTTTTTATTGCTGAGCTACGATCGTTTCGAGCTCTTTAGTCTTGGAATCAGAATCAGTTTATGAAGCAGTCATAAAGTATTTATCATGATGTACTATAGCATTCTGAACAATCTCTCCCCCATTATGACGCACATCGGTGAATCTAAAGTGGTAAAACTATCACCCTTTTCCATCCCATGTTTGTCATAATTAGGTTCGAAATGCTCAACATGCGGTAGTTCATCGGCATAGACATCATATACAACATTACATTGTACCATATTTGTAGGCTCTTCGTCATAAACGGGTATGGTGTCATCATAAGATATGTCTGTAACTTTCCCTGACGTGTTGCTGATGTCATGCTTACTTGTCGATTCCATGTCCTTGCAACCTTTAGCAGCCTCCAATTCATTAATCGTATGACCATTTTCCTCTTGCATCGTAGAATCTTGCACTCTATTATCACACGCTTGCTGAAGTCGGGATTTTTCATAAAGCGAAGACGAGACCGATGTCAAGAGTTTCAATAGTGTACCACGGAAAACTTGAAGCTCGGTATGTGTGTCTCAAAAAAATGACTGGCAAATCACTGAACTTTCAGACTTGGTGATATTGAATTGGAGGAAAGGCGTGAGTTGTGTCACGAGAGCTTGATATGCAGATTCTGATGCAGAATGATTAAATTCTGCTTTGTGAAGTTGCTCAGCTAGTTGGTTCAAGGTGAGAAGTATTGAATCAATGAATATATAACGATCTTGACCAAAGAGTGTCACAAATTCTCTCCCTCCTTGAATCCATGAAAGATTCACAAGATGAGACTGAAGTAGTAGAAATGACGTGATGCCATTTTCTCTAGCGTTGTCTTGCATTTGATGCGAGTCTCCCTCTTGAAATGTCGAATGCACCAATTCCATTGAAGTTCGATAAAGGTAAAGATTAATGATCGATCGAACAATGAAAAGAACAACTATGTTTGTTGTTGTCGAACCCGAAAAATAAACTTGTGGGATTTTCCTTGATTAGGCTAACAAAATAATCACCATGTACCATACAAAAGTAGTCCAAGTCAAACCAAATTTAATACCCAAAATCGGCCCAACACATTGTGACTAATATACTTGGCCCAAACTTATAACAATACTTGATCCACCAAAGAATTTCAGATTTGTTGGCCCATAACCATCCTTATACTCGTTTAATACCCTAATCTTTCTCTCACTTTATCCAAGCCGCTTTCTCCTTTGTATCACACGTGGCTAAGTCAACTAAAATAACGTGTGGCTATCACATGAGTATAAAACTATCCGAATCATACTTCTATTTGACCATATCCCATTGTTTCCTCCGTACCTTTGTCTAAACAGTTAACACACTCTCTTATCTTTCTAGATCATATCAGCCACATCTAAAAAATTAGTCTTCTCCCATCCTCCAATCTCAATCCATGTCAGCCTAAAAAAACAAATCTCCCAAAGAAAACACGCAGTCAACTCCGCCTGTTCTTTGACACAATTAATCAGATCCAAAAATTACCCATACTTCTTGTGTGTAGGGGCTGCTGCTGGAGCAGTAGTTCCTGGTCCAGGAGTCTCAGAAGGCCTGGCAGGTGTGTCGTTTGGTGCTCCTTTAAAGAGATTTTCTTCTTTCCGATATCTCTCACGTTCTTGCTCAGAAACAAAGCCCACGTTTGGGATTTATAAGCAGACAACCCCTGATAATAATAATAATAATGATAACCTGATCTCACCCTACTTGTTTACACCGCCCCTTTGACTTTCGATGCTCTCTCTCTTCTCCTTCAACAGAAACTTTCTTGTTTCCACCGGCCCTCAAATCAAATCCTCATCTCAAATCATTTACCAAAAACAAACAAGATGAATTTATCTCTTCAAGATGATCTCAATCCAAGAATCTTTAAAAGACCACAACTTCAAGATCCTTGAAGGGGTCTCGGGTATGTTTTTTCTGTTTCTCTTTTTGGTTTCGAGTCAGTGATTGAGGATGGTTTTATATGAGACCGAGATCTTTTGTCTTTTGATTTTGGTGTGTTGGAGTCGTGAATGGGTGTTGTGTTTGTGGTTATGAGACTTGAATGTTTAGGTTGAGAGTCACGTCTAGGTCGAATCTTGTGTGAGTGAGTCGGTGTTATGATTGAGTGAGTCGAGAGCGGTTTTGGTTTGTATTGAGTGTGAGTTTTTTCGATGATGTGAGAGTCGAGTTAGGTGTTGTTCAGTATTGGTCGAGTCTATTTTAGGTGTGTTTGTTTGTGGTCCTTCGAGAACTGTTAAGAGTCCGAGAGTTGTCGAGTCTAGGTTCGAGTCTTGGTGTCTGGATGTCTTATCCGGAATACATGATGTCCAACATAAGTCGGAATAAAGTTGATCCACACGTAAGTAGGAATACGCGAATTCTCACCTAAGTCGGAGTATACGAGTTCTAACTTAAATCGGAATGTACGAATCCTCACCTTATCCGGAATCCATGTTTCCCATCTTATCCAGAATGCAAGATTTCTAACCTTAGTCGGAATGCAAGACTAACCTTAGTCGGAATGCAAGATTTCTAACTTAGTTCGGAATCCATTGATCTGTAACCTTATCCGGAATCCTCTCACTTTTTATAAGCCGGAATGTGTTGAAAAGCTTATTCGGAAAGGAGATTCGTTTTGGAGGGAAAATAATAGAAGTCACTATTCGGAATACATAATGGATAATTCGGAATATTGTTGAGATATAAGTCGGAATAAACTCAATTTGGAGGGAAAAAATAAAAATATAAGTCGGAATGTGTAAGTGTTGGATGGAAAAATAATAGAAGTCACTATTCGGAATACATAATGGATAATTCAGAACACTGTTGAGATATAAGTCGGAATAAACTCAATTTGGAGGGAAAAAAATAAAAACATAAGTCGGAATGTGACAAAAGATTAGTTCGGAATGAGGAAGTAATATAATTCGGAATATGAAAACCCTTTTATTCCGAATAATACCAAATAGTTTTAAAAACTTGTAATTTTTACCCAAAAATCAATCTAAAAATTCAAACTTTTTCGTGTTTTTACCAAAACAAAAATCCAAAATCACTACCACAACTATTTAGATGATTTCAAGAAAGATTAAACCATAAAACACAAAAAAAAAATTTGAATCGAATGATTTTAGATCAAAACCCACAAATCAATGATGAACAAACACAAGAACAACCTAATCAACCATGGATCTTGATACCAATTGTAGGATCATAGTTTCTTAGGATTGTAGATGTGTTTGTATGTATCTAAAGATAGAGATGGAGAAGGAAGAACTATAGAGAGAAAGCTAGAGAGAGAAAGGAGAGAAAGGATGTGATTAATTAAAAGTGAAATGAACAAATGAGCAACCCCTCCTAACATGCTAGGAGGGGGTATATATATCCCACCCTACATGTGGGCTATATGGGCTATACCGTTTACATAATGGATCACGAGCCTAATACTTGAATATATCATTGGAGTGACCGATCCTTTCTAAATACGTAAAAACGTATTTCCAACGGGTCCAAAAATCACAAAACAAAAACCCACGGAAAACCGTAGATTTTGCCGAAGAAAGCAACAACCCAACCGACACTAAAAAAATTATGGCTCGTATGGACGCCATGTCTCTCAAAATCGACACTCAATATAAAGAGATGAAAAACAAAAGTCGTGAAACTTGCAAACACTGTGGAGGAAACCATCCTTCTAGTGAATGTGATGACGATGACAAGCCTATGACAAAGGAAGAAGAAGCCAATTTCATGAACACCTTTCGTCGAACTCGATTTTATAGCGATTATCATAATCGTGACCGCGATAATTGGAGATCTAACGACAAACCAAGTTACGATCGAGACGAAAAGAAACCCAACCAAACCGAAGACAAACCCAACCTCGAAACCAAGCTCGACAATTTTATTGAATCTCAAAGAAAAACCAACCTTTTCGTACGAGATATATTCACTGACCTCAAAACAAAGTTTGAGACTTCAGACAAGAACCACCAAGATTCTATTCAAAACCTTGAAGCTAAATTTTTTCGTTTTGCAGATAAGCCATCGAATCGCGCTTCTGGTTCTTTACCAAGCAACACCAACCCAAACCCCAAAACAACAACAAATATCAACCACCGCAAGCTCGTAATGAGCATGTGAATGTCGTATTCATGCGGAGTGGTTTATCTTATGAATCACCTACCAAAACTACCCAAGATACACCAATCGAAAATCCACTCGATAGTGACGATGAGGATGAAGCTCAACCAACCAAAACCAAACCCACTGAAAAATCAAACCCAACACCTAAACCATATAAACCAAAATTACCATACACCCAACGCTTACGCAAGCAAAAGATGCAAGCTAAGTATGGTAAATTCATCGACTTAATCCAAGAAGTTCGAATCAACATGCCTTTAGTCGATGTTCTGGCTGGAATGCCAAACTATGGCAAATTTCTTAAAGAACTTATCAAAAGCAAACATAAGTTTAAAGATGTATCTTTAGCTTTTCTAAGTGATGAATGTTCTGCCATTATCCAAAACAAAGTACCACCAAAACTTGGAGATCCTGGAAGTTTTCTAATTCCATGTACTTTCCATCACTCATACTCTTGTAACGCCTTGGTCGATCATGGCGCTAGTATCCAGCTCATTCCATACTCCTTGTATGCTAAACTCTCAAAAGATGTTCTCAAACCCACAAAAGTGAGCGTTCGTATCGCGGACCGTTCTTTTCAATACCCAATGGGAATAGCCGAAAACATGCTCATTGGAGTTGGAAAATTAATTTTTCCTGTCGACTTTGTAATCCTAGAGATGGAAGAAGATAGCAAGGTAGCACTTATCCTTGGTAGACCTTTCTTACGTACAGCTGACACTGTGATTCGTGTAAAACAAAAACAACTCAACCTTGGAGTTGAAGAATATAGAATCTCCTTTTTTATCGATGAAGCAATGAAACACTCGTATTCTAAAGACGATACTTGCTTTAGTATTGATGTCATTGACGAATTCGTTGAAGCCGATTTCGACGCTCTTCTTGATGAAGGAAGCGAAATTTTATATTCTATCGAAGGAACCATCCTCGAAGAAGAACTTTTTGCTGAATTTGACGCCTTCGTAGCCGTTAATACCGACGAACCTATAGAAACACCTAAAGAATAAAAAGAAACACCATTTGAAACCATAACTTTCGAAACCGATTTCAATGTTAAGAAATCTGTGGAAGTGCCTCCTACAGATTTAGAACTTAAACATCTTCCTGAACATCTGGAATATACGTTTCTTCACGAAGAAAAATTACTGCCTGTAATTATTTCATCCAAACTTTCGAAAGAACACAAAATCGATCTAATTGAAGTTCTAAAGAAGCATAAACAAGTTTTTTTTGGAAAACTTGTGACATTCCTGGCATATGTCCATCATTCTGTAAATAAAAAATCCAACTTTTGGATAACAAGTAACCGATTGTTGAAAAACAATGAAGATTAAATCCTAACATGAAGGACGTTTGTTAGAAATACGTTTTACGTATATTAGAAGTATCGGTCACTCCATAATATTATTTATGTTGTAATAGCTCGTAGTTAACAAATAGTTATTAGTTGCTTATTAAGTTAAGTAAGAACCGGTCCATGGGCTTGTCATGGACCGGCCCAAGCCCAATGTAAGCTTGGAAGTATAAATACCCCTTTCCACCATGGAAAGGGGTTGGTTGTTGTCATTTTGCTAGTTCCATTTATTGAAATAACACATAGTTTTCTCTCACTTTCTCTCTCTTGTTTCTCTCTCTAGAAAACAACAAACCCCTTCATAGATTCATAGGTTATCAATATTCTACATTTGGTATCAAGAGCTATGGGGTGATTTAAGGTAGTGATTTGTGTGGTTTTTTAGTTTTTGATTGTATTAGTGTTCTTTAAGAAAATCTATCTTGATTCTTGGTGTTTTTGGTGTTTTTGTGATTGGGATTAGTGGATAAGTATTAGTTTTTACTTATTATTGTTGAAATCACAAAACTTTTTGGGTCATTTGGTCAAAATCTGGGTTTAATCTTCATATTAGTGGTCGACTGTTCATCGGAACAAGGTTTCTGATTACCCAGCAAAAGTTCCGAACCAACAAGTTCCGGATCAACCAAAAGTTCCGAACCAAGAAGTTCCGAACGAAAAAGTTCCGGATCAAGAAAGTTCCGGATCAAGCCAAAAGTTCCGAACCAAGAAGTTCCGGATCAAGCCAAAAGTTCCGAACCAAGAAGTTCCGGATCAAGCCAAAAGTTCCGAACCAAGAAGTTCCGAACCAAGAAGTTCCGAACCAAGAAGTTCCGAACCAAGAAGTTTCGAACCAAGAAGTTCCGGATCAAGCCAAAAGTTCCGAACCAAGAACTTCCGAACCAAGAAGTTCCGGATCAAGCCAAAAGTTCCGAATCAAGGTAATTCCAAGCCAAATCTTCCGAATCAAACTTCCGAATCAACAAAAAGTTCCGAATCAAGGGTTATTTTGCTTGTTTTTTCGACGATTTTTTAGAGGATTTAATCTTGGTTTCTTACAACAAAAACACAACACAATTCACAAGCTTTACTTCACTGCTCGATCAACCGATAATCTTTGTCTCTTTGAAGTTAACAAAATGAATCTGAATTCAGTAATGCCTCAGATGACATCACTTACGGATATTTCCGTCATTACGGGAACGGATAATCGCCCGCCAATGCTCATCAAAGAAGTTTTTGAAGCATGGCAAGGCCGGATGATGTCTTACCTTAAGGGAAAACCAGTTTATGGGAGGCTTATGGTTAAGTCAATTTTAAATGGTCCACTTGACTATGGTACCATCGTGGCTAACAATGTGTCTCGACCAAGAGAATTTGAAGAACTTACACCAGCTCAACAACTAGTTGCCGATGCAGACGAAAAAGCTCTTCAAACAATTCTCCAAGCTCTTCCCCATGACATCTATAGGATGGTAAGTCAGTATACTGTGGCAAAGGATTTATGGGAACGTCTTAAGGTGTTGCTACAAGGTACGTCTCTCACAAAACAGGAAAGGGAATGTCAGTTGTATGATCTGTTTGATAGATTCACGTACAACCCAGGGGAAACGCTTCACGATTATTACTTCAGATTCACCACACTCATGAATGATCTGAATGTATACAATCTTGTGATTGCACCATTCCAGGTTAACACCAAATTCTTGAATACTCTACCTCAAGCTGAATGGGGTGAGTACATTACCGATGTTAAGTTAACCAGGGATTTGCATAAGTGCAATTTGGATCAACTATATGCTTTTCTTCAGCAGCATGAGAAACATGTGATCATGCACCGTTCTCCACGAGGTATGTACCCTGATTCATTAGCTTTGATGGCGAATCAACCAAGCTTGTCTCACAACAACACTCCTTATATTTTGGGACATCAAGCCTATCATCCATCACCTTACATGACACCAACCTTTCCCCAATACTCAATTTTACCACAACCACCCACCTCACATCAGCAACAATATCGGTTCATTGCACCTTCATCACAATATGCTACACAACCTCACCCAGCAAGTATTGCACCTTATGCTCAATCTTCATATTCTTCTTATCAAGAGAATGCAGCATATCCAACAAGCTACCCTGATCAAATGAGTATTCCTTCCAGTGATTATGCAGCTCAAGACCAAGCAATGTACTGTGATGATGAGGAAGTCCCCGTTCCTGTATTCAAACAAGGTGCTGATCCAGTTGAAGTGTTAACCACTATGTCTGCTTATCTCACAAGGACTTTAAGCAAACGAGGATTTAGGGGGTCAGCTCCTACCAACAATCAGTTGAGGAATTCATCTAATTCTCGCCAACAAGCTACTATTGAGAATGGCAGGGTAATGGTTCAGCCTATTCAATCATATCAGGGGAGACCTACCACATCAACTACCAATGCTCGCACAGTCAATCAGGCTCCAATGGTCAATCCTGCTCCACGGGCTAATTCCACGGGCAAGTTGCGAATGATTACATGCTACAACTGCAAGGAAGAGGGTCACATGTCCAGGGATTGTAAGAAACCCAAGAGGAGAAGGGATGGACAATGGTTTGCAGAAAAGATCTATCTGGTAAATGCTCAGGCACAAGGAAGGGAACTTGATGAAGAGGAGCTTGCATTTCTTGCTGATCCAGGGATTGCTGAACAAGATGTTGTCACTACACAGAATGCAGCTTACCAAGCCGATGATCTTGATGCGTATGACTCAGACTGTGATGACTTTCAATCTGCAAAGGCTGCTCTCATGGCAACTATCTCCAGCTTAGGGCCAGAAAAGAGATCTGAGGTACTTATTTATACCACCGATAATACCATTGATGCTAGTATTCAACCACATCAATTTGTGCAAGAGAGTGCTGATTCGAATGAATCTTCGGTGGTGAGTCTTTCAAATGAGGAGACAAACAATGATAGCAATATCAATGTGAGTCCCCAGACTTTGAGTGAATCATAACCGGGACCCATTTCGCATACGCCTACTCCTGCTCAACAAGATTTGGTCATGGTTCCTTCTACATTACTTAGCCAAATGAATGCTGCACTCTTAGAAACCTTAGCTAAGAATAAGAATTTGTCTGATGAGCTTGCCTTAAGCAATGAGAAAGTTCAAACCTTGGAATTAGTGCCTTCGTCTACTGTTCTAACTAATCCCGAATATGATCATTTTAGAAACAAACAAATGGGTCACTTGCAAGAAATTGAAAACTTAAGAGCAAATCTGTCTAATGAACTTAAAGAAAAGGAGTTAGTGGTCACTAATTTTCAAAAACTTCAAACGGATTTTGAATCACTCGAGTCTAAGAAGAATGAAATGGAGATTAATGCCACTAATAAGATTAGAAGTCTAGATTACTTGCTGTTAAGACAATACGCTGCTTCTCAACTAGTGCACTTATTTGATGCTTCGTTTAGAGAATTTAACTTATCTCGTCAAAAAGGCCTTCCCCCTAATCCACGGTATGCAAAACAAGCTTTAAGACATAGTCCTAGACTTTATAATGCAACTCAATTAGGATTGGCCTTAGACCCGATTGTTTTTCCCGATGATCGAACAAGTAAGGATCTAGTTGATGAGGATCGGTCATACAATTCTGCAAAATATCCCGAGTGTGATTATTTTAAATTGAATAAGGAGCTTGCAAAAACGGATTTTAGAATTCGCTTCCATATGGACAAAGATCTCATAACAGCACCGACCTATATATTAGATGAAGAAAACCCTAGTACATTTCCTACACTCGTCAATATGGAAGGTCCTAAGGAAATTCCAAAGGATCTTCCACCTGTTAGCACTGTATGGTTAAACTTGCAAGAGATTAATCAATACTTTACTAATTTTGACAAGGTCATTTTGGAATGTACGACTTCAAATGGCTTAAATGCCGGAGAATGGGCTTTCGAACATATGAACGAGGTGTTTAAAAATGAGATCAATCCGTTTGTCGAAAGTCTAAAAGGAACTTTTGCATCTCTTAAGGAAAATCTTGTGTTTGAAATTGGTGAAGTTCAAAAAGTGTTTTATGAAATGGACACCGCTTACGAACTACAACTAATTGAAAAAGAAAAGATTTTAACCGAATATGACCGATTCTTGTCTGCAGTAATCTCGTGTGATGTGCTTACTACTGTAAATGTTAATTATTCGAATGAGCTTACATCCGCTATGATTAATTGTGATGCTGTGCATATATGTGATGATGTTTGTGATCTCTCTGTAAATGTTGCTGATACTGTAAATGAGGTAGATAATCATTCTTGTCACGAATCTAACGCTGAGTTTTTAAAGCTACAAGATTCTTACAATTTACTTTCAAAACGCTTTAATCAACTAGAACAACATTGTATATCTTTAGAATTAAAACAACAAACTCAAAATGAGGATCTTTTGATATCAAATGGTTGTGAAAACGGTGTTGAGACGAGTGACAAGATGATTGCAATTGTTAAGACATTAGAGGAAGAAATCATGAGATTGAAGAGAGATGTGTCATCAAATGAAACATTAAAATTGGAACTAGAGGCTGCAGAGTCTAAAAACCAAGTCTTAGAAATTAGACTTTCGTCTGTTCTAGGGGAGATGGATCGGACAAGACAGGGACTATCCGCTCTTTATGGTTCACTAGAAGAACGCTTCGCTTTTAATGCGGCACAACAACAATCTTATGTTGAACAACTGAACCAAAAGTGCGAGGAAATCTCTGATTTGAACATCCTGCTCATTGACAAAAATATGGTTTTGGCTGAGTTAAAAGAGACACTTCTTCTCACCCGACAAGAAGTTGTTGATAACTTAGCTACCGACTCTGCACCGTCCACTAGTGCTCCAACAACCAAGTCAGTAGTGCTTTATAAGAACCCGCTTCATAAGAGAAACCCAGTTACCTATGATGATTATATGAGGAATGCCATTAAGCATGTCGATCTTCTTAGGGATATTTTAGACGATCTTTATGCCTTAGATCCCTCAAGTAGCGACTATTATTCGGCTCATGAATATATTAAGCGAGTTCAATATTGCTTAGCATATTTGCAATACATAGGTACACCAGGTTCTGCACTACTTAATAATAAGCCCATTGCTGTAACTCCATTTAATAAGACTCCAGGAGCAAAACCGTCATTGGCACAATCAAGTAAGGCACCTTTAAAATCTGTTGCTAATATTCCCACTTTGCCTTCTACAGGATTAAAAGAGACTACTAAGGCTAAAGGATCGCCACTCAAGAAAGATAAGATCAAGCCCTCCACTAGTAGTGCCAAAAAGAAGAAAGTAGAAGTTCATAATAGGAATGCTAGTTCAGTTTTAAATAAAAAGAATCATGTTAAGACTAAAAGCTCTGCGCCTGTGCAGAAGCCAAAACCATTCGTGAATTCTAATTTGAATTGTTGGAATTGTAATGAATGTATGTTTTCCCAACGTCATGATTTGTGTCTTATTGATCATGTGAATGAAATGAATGCTATTAAGAATGGTCTTGAATGGAAGCCAACGGGTAGAACTCGTGCCCAAGTTGGCTGGCAATGGCGTCCCACTGGTAGGACCTTTACATTAGATGGAAAAATGTGCCCTTTAACTAGGAATGCATCCATTGAGGTTAGGTCTGAGCGTCCTTTAGTTAGGAACACTCGTACTCAAGTATGGAAACAACGCCCTTTAATTAGGTCAGCCCCCACTATAGTGCCTATCAGTGAAGAAATACCTCAGGATTTAAGCCAACTAGAATCTACACCACCTATTAAGAAAAAGAAGGCTAGGAAATCTAAGAAACCTAGAGTTAGCAAATCTAAGATTATTAAATCTGTACCTGCTAATAACAAGGAACACTCAGATTCCGATACCTCTACATTGTCTTCGTGTGGTGATATTTTCAGGTGGTCTAAATCATCCTGTGGTATTTGGACTCCGGTTGTTCAAAACATATGACCGGAAATCGCTCGATGCTCCGAAATTTCGTCAGCAAGTTTCTTGGTACGGTTAAATTCGGGAATGATCATATAGCAAAGATAATGGGGTATGGTGAATATCAGATTGGAAACGTGACGATTTCAAGAGTATACTATGTAGAAGGTCTTGGTCATAATTTATTCTCAGTAGGACAGTTTTGTGATTCCAACCTTGAGGTTGCTTTTTGACAACACACTTGTTTCATCCGCAATTTGGAAGGAAAAGATTTGTTGAAGGGATCTCGTGGTGCAAATCTCTATACCTTGTCCTTACAAGACATGATGGCCGCCTCTCCAGTATGTCTTCTCTCTAAAGCATCTAAGACCAAGTCATGGTTATGGCATCGCATATTATCTCATCTTAACTTTGATGCTATTAATCATCTGGCTAAAAACGATTTAGTTCGTGGTCTTCCAAAGCTTAAATTTCACAAGGATCATTTATGTTCCGCGTGTTCAAGGGGGAAAAGTACCAAGAAATCTTACAAACCCAAAGCTGAAGACACCAATCAAGAAAAACTTCATCTTTTGCATATGGATCTTTGTGGGCCAATGAGAACAGAAAGTGTGAGCGGTAAGAAATTCATTCTGGTAATTATGGATGATTTCTCCAGGTTTACATGGGTTAGATTTCTACGTACAAAGGATGAAGCACCGAAGGCTATCATCACTTTTCTGAAATTCATTCAGGTACGTTTGAATACTACTGTCCGCCGTATTCGTACAGACAATGGTACAGAGTTCGTCAACCAAACTCTTCGTGATTATTATGAAGGAGTTGGTATCTCACATGAAACATCCGCTGCACGCACTCCACAACAAAACGGTGTCGTTGAAAGACGGAATCGTACACTTATGGAAGCTGCTAGGACTATGCTTATTTACGCGAACGCTCCATTGTTCTTGTGGGCAGAGGCTATATCTACTGCATGTTTCACCCAAAACCGTTCTATCATTCGGAAACGCCATGGAAAAACACCTTATGAGCTTCTACATGACCGTAAACCCGATGTTTCATTTTTTCATGTGTTTGGTGCTCTTTGTTATCCAAACATCAATAGTGAGAACTTGGGTAAGCTTCAACCGAAAGCCGATATAGGTATTTTCATTGGTTACTCACCGTCCAAGAAAGCATACCGAACCTATAACCGTCGTCTTGGCAAGATTGTAGAAACTATGGACGCAGATTTCGATGAGCTGACAGCGATGGCTTCTGAGCAACACAGCTCTGAACCCGCGCTTTATGAGATGGGAACCGGTGCTATTAGTTCCGGATTAGTTCCCAATAATCCTACTTCCACATCATTTTTACCACCATCAAGGCCCGAGTGGGATAAACTGTTTCAACCGTTGTTTGATGAATTCTTTGATCCCCCAAATGATGAAGTTCAAGCACCTGTAGTGATAGCTCCAATCCCTGAAGTTGTTGCTCCTGCAAATGAAGCTTTATCAAATGCATCTTCAACTAACATTGAACCGGATGCACCTTCACCAAGTGATTCTCAAACTACACCTGAATCGTCACCTCTACTTGTGCCTAATGATGTGGAAGAGGATTCTATTGATCACGACTTGGAATATGCTCACCTGCAAGAGCTTCCTTTCTTTGGTGTAGTGATACCTGAAAACCCTTTAGCCGCGTCTACCTCAGAAGAAGCTCCTTCTATTGTTCACTCCAGACCACCTAGGATTGAAAACCATAGCACTAAATGGACAAAAGATCACCCAATTAGGAATGTTATTGGAGATCTAGATCGACCAGTCTCTACACGCCATCAATTACAAGAGAGTGCACTTTATTGCTACTTTGATGCATTTCTCTCTGAAGTTGAACCTAAAAATTGGCAGCAGGCTATGACCCAATCATCTTGGATTGAAGCTATGCAGGAGGAACTAAATGAATTCCAACGAATTGAAGTATGGGAATTGGTTCCTCTCCCTGACAAGGTTAACATCCTTACTTTGTTATGGGTTTATAAGGTTAAACTTGATGAGATGGGTGCGGTATTGAAGAATAAGGCTAGATTGGTCGCTAGAGGATATAAACAAGCCTTGGGTATAGACTTTGAAGAATCTTTTGCTCCTGTGGCAAGATTGGAGGCGATTAGACTATTCCTTGCGTATGCTGCTCATATGAACATGATCGTCTATCAAATGGATGTGAAGACGGCATTTTTGAACGATGAACTAAGGGAAGAAGTCTATGTTAGTCAGCCGGATGGGTTCGTCAGTACGGAGTTTCCTAATCATGTGTACAAGCTTAAGAAGGCTCTCTATGGGTTGAAACAAGCTCCACGCGCGTGGTATGATCTCCTGTCAACATATCTCATTTCGGAAGGCTTCTCCAAAGGCAAGGTGGACCCCACTCTATTCACTCTCAAGGAAGGCAACGACATGATTCTGGTACAAATTTATGTTGATGATATAATATTTGCTGCCACTAACATAGAATTGTCAAATCGATTTGAGAAGATAATGTCCACACGCTTTCAGATGTCGATGATGGGAAAAATTTCATTTTTCTTAGGATTACAGATTTCTCAGAATCCCAGAGGCATCTTTATTAATCAATCTAAATATGCTCTAGAATCTCTTAAGAAATATAACTTTGAAAATTGTGACCCCGTGGACACTCCAATGGTGGAGAAATCCAAGTTAGATGAAGATAGGAACGGGACTATTGTCGATCCAAAACTTTACCGTGGGATGATCGGCACCCTTCTATATCTGACTGCTAGCAGGCCTGATTTGTAATTTGCTGTATGCATGTGTGCCCGGTATCAGGCTCGGCCTACCGAAAAGCACCTACATGTTGTGAAAAGGATCTTTCGGTATCTAAAAGGAACACTTCATCGTGGTCTATGGTATCCGAAAGATTCCTCTATTGCTTTAATATCATACGCAGATGTCGATCATGCTGGATGTCAAGACACGAGGCTTAGCACTTTTGGATCTGTGCAACTCCTTGGAGATAGATTGATCAGTTGGTCTTCAAAAAGGCAGAAAAGCGCTGCAATATCAAGCACGGAGGCTGAATACATCGCCATGTCCGGTTGTTGTGCTCAAGTCCTTTGGATGAGATCACAATTAACTGACTACGGTTTGGGATTCAACAAAATCCCGATGTATTGTGACAACAAGAGCGCCATTGCCCTTTGCTGCAACTATGTTCAACACTCCCGGGCCAAGCACATAGACATTCGCTACCATTTCATTAAGGAGCAGGTGGAGAACGGAGTGATCGAGCTGTATTTTGTCACTACTGAGTACCAGCTGGCGGATATGTTCACCAAAGCATTAGATCGAGGACGAATTGAGTTTTTGATCGACAAGCTTACCATGAAATCATTCACTCCAGCGACTCTCAAAGAGTTGGCAGAAGAATCAGCTGAATAGTCGTGGTAAACTATTCAGAGTATCCTTTGTTCGTGCTCATGTATATTATAGTAAATATATAAACCACAAAAGAAAAATACAAAAATATAAAAGCAACAAAAACCATAAAAAATATAAAACCTAGAAAAACCCTAAAAATTATAAAATCCAGAAAATCCAAAAATATTTTTCGTTTTTAAATCGGGCATGTCTTTTAGTACGGTAATATTTACGGCCTTAGAAATGTCGATCAATATTGACACGGTGCCATAAATAGAGTCCGGATAAAAGTTGCGCATTTTTAAAACATGCCCATAATGGCTTGTAGTTATTTCTGACTGCAACCCGGTTTTCATATTAAAGTCACGTATTTCCTTGGAAAACGTTGGCTCAGAACGGGAATTAATTTTCTCGGGCGTGATTTACAAGCCAAATCATGCAAAGGGATCAAGTTTACTTTACAACTTGGTCTAACACGAATTTGTGTACGTCTCAGTGCATTAATAAGAGAAATCTTATTGACACCACGAATCAAATTTTTTCAAGATACAAATTGGAAATGCTTTCATCACTATTTGACTCTTTAAACAATGACTACAGCTCTTTAAATAGAAAACGGGTCATCGTTTAAGGGGGAGAAAATATTAAATCATCTTCGTCATTAAATTGATTTTCAAAAGAGATTGTGGAAAATTAAGGGCTAAATGGTAATTGAGTGGTTTTGCTTTAGAATACGACTTGTGTTCGTTCAATGTGATAGGAATGGCGTTAAGATCTTGGAGTTTTGCTAATAGATCGATACTTAAGTTGTGTGAGATTGTCGAGTTTAGTTTAACTAAGCAAAATTAAGTCGACTAAACTTATCAATGGAAAAGTAAGATGAAATGAAAAAGTTAGAAACAAAAAGGAAAAGAATAGAAGAATATAGGGTCAAAAGTGACAATGGGTATAAGTTGCAAAAATTTGACCTAAGTCAAATATAAACCCCCCCGCCCCCCTTTCCCTTTTCACTGTTTATCTCAATTTCATTATTCTGTCGCCATTGTTAACACACACAAGCACTCAAATCTTTCGTTTATTCATCCAACCGGTTCATTAAATCTACAAGGTAATAACATCTATATTTAACTTATAATTCGTTAAATTCATCATCTAAATCTTGTTAAATTAATTCGGGTAGTAAACTTTACCAGATCTAGGGTTTATTTGCCAATTTAGGATTAATTGTTTTAGATTTGTGGTGGGTTTTGTGCGGATTAGCATGATATGATGTTTAATTGCCTTAGTTTGCCTTAGAAACTCACAAACGCGCATAGATTAATCATCATAGCTACGTTTGAAAAAGTTCCGGATGAACATGGATATGAACTTCCGAATGAAGGATTTTTTTCTGAAAAACTTCCGAATGAGGAAGTTCCGAATGAAGGACTTCCGAATGAAGGAAGTTCCGAATGAAGAACTTCCGAATGAAGGAAGTTCCGAATGAAGAACTTCCGAATGAAGAAGTTCCGAATGAAGGACTTCCGAATGAAGAAGTTCCGAATGAAGAACTTCCGAATGAAGGAAGTTCCGGATGAAGAACTTACGAATGAATAAGTTCCGAATGAAGGACTTCCGAATGAAGGAAGTTCCGAATGAAGAACTTCCGAATGAAGAAGTTCCGAATGAAGAACTTCCGAATGAAGAAGTTCCAAATGAAGAACTTCCGGATGAAGGAAGTTCCGAATGAAGGGATGTTCCGAATGAAGAAGTTACGAATGAAGAACTTCCGAATGAAGGAAGTTCCGAATGAAGAACTTCCGAATGAAGAAGTTCCGAATGAAGAACTTCCGGATGAAGGAAGTTCCGAATGAAGGAATGTTCCGAATGAAGAAGTTCCGAATGAAGGAAAGTTACGGATGAAGAGTTGTTTGATTATTATTGTTTGCATGTTATATGTACTTGTTGTATTATGAAATGTGTTATGATTAGACGTAAGAATGATATATATCTATATGTTTTTGTGCATCAACCTTTCATGTCTTATCTTAAGCAGATACAATGACTAATCCAACAGTACAAGCAATCCAAGACTCTAGAGAAGCCGCTATTGCTAAAGCACGAACCCTTAAGTTCATACCCAACAACTACCGGCTGAAGCAAGTCTCAAAATCCACTCACCATGGATTTAAAGTAGCCATCGCTATCCTTGATCAATCCCATTTTAAGAATGCTTTAAGAAGTAGTGCCTCGGTGCCTTATGATTATATGTATGAATTTTGGGCTACCAAGGAAATCACTTCAAACAAGATCACCTTCACCATCGACAACAAGCAGCAGACGCTCACAGTTTCAGACTTCCGTAAGATTTTTGGTATACGGGATACACCCAAAGGCATGTCATTTTCGAGGGATCCTACTAAAGATGAACTCATGGAGTTATTTGACGCTCTTGGATGTCCTGACATACGAGTTGCGTCTGAGTTTACCACGGCTAAAGTAGGACAACCTTGGAGAGCATTGATGGGTATTCTCAGTAGATGTCTTACACCAAAAACAAGTGGCCATGATGCTCTGCGCAGTCCTATAATAAACCTGTTCTATGGCATGTACAAAGCTGCAAATGCAGATTATGCATTGTTGATATGGGAAGAATTCACCTTTCAACTCTTCCAAAACAAGAAGCTGAAGACAAATTTCTTTCCTTATCCAAGGTTTATCAAGCTTATCATTAATTATTTTATGAAAAATGATGCTACTATTGATAGGCGTGCAGCAAGTCATTATCACACTGAAGAAGCTGATGATACTGTGGATCTGAGGCATGAAGGACCGTTTGGTGGTGTGATTCCGGGTCCTATTCCCGATTATCTTCTGACGGAGAAAATCAAAGGTTCTGCTGATTACAAGCTACTGCAGCTAGAAATCAAGAAGCTGAAAGCAAACCTTCAGACTGGAGAAGATTCGTCTACTACAGTGAAGAGTAAAGGTAAACGCAAGCAACCAGCTGCTTTACCTGAACCTGAAACCAAGAAGAAAAAGACGGAGGTTAAGAAGGGAAAGGGTAAGGCTGATGAGATGGTTTTACGTGATGAAGAAGATATTGTTGATCCTACTCTTGACAAGACAGAGAAACAAATGATGAAGATAGCAATTCAAAGGAGTAGGAAAGATACTGGCGGTAGTGGTTCAGGTGCAAGGGTAAATGTTGAAGAAGAGTACCAGGAACCAGATGATATTGATGAGTTTGGGTCACCTGAACGGTATTCCACTTCGAAGGAGCCATCAATCCCTGTTTCAGCAAGTGTTGAAAAGGAATCCGGTGCTCCAACTATCATGGTGTCAACTCAACCTTTAGCAACTCAACCTCCAACAATCCAACCCTTACCAACCAGACCGGCGTCAACACCATTCCTTCCACCACCTATAACTCCCATCCTTAGTACCGCAGTAACAACCGAGCCTCTTCAATCAACCCAGAGCAGCTCTGCAACATCTACAATGGCTGCATTGGTGATGGCCGAAATGTTGGATAAACATGTGGATAATCACAAACGAGAAATGGATGAACTTCGCCAAGAGTTACAAAGACGATCTCAAAGTGAAGAAGCATCTAGGAGAGCCCAAGAGGAGATGATTGCTAGGTTCGCTGCAGATATGGAGTTGACTCGAAAAGCACATGCAGAAGAACTAGCTCGGGTTAAGCAGGTTGAGGCTGATAAGCATGCTGCACGTATCACTAGACTTCAAGCGATGAGGGATAAATATAAGGAGCAAAAAGAAGCACTTGAAGCTTCTGTTGAAGAGAGAGTGCAAGAATCCGTCGAATCCATTATGCCTAAACTGCGTGATGAATTGAAGACGCTAGCAGCTGATAACTTGATGATCAAGTCATCCAATCCTTCAGAATCCGCCTACAAAATTGCTTATGAGTTAACGGATTTTGAATTAAAGAAGATCCTTAAGGCTCGTATGGTGGAACTTGGATCGTTTGATAAGTCTAGGATTCAACGGGCTCTATACAAATCCCTGAATGACGCTATCATGGAGGATGATAGGTTATTCAAAACGTTTGGAAGTGTGGTACCTTATCACATTCTACCTGAGGAAGAAAGGGAAGAAAGTGAGCAAGAAGAGGGTACTGGTGAAGAGGAAGAGGAAGAAGAAGGAGAAGAAGAGGAAAAGGATGACGATGATGGTGATGATGAGGATAAGGATGAGGATGATGATGATGATGATGATGATGATGGCGATGATGGTGGTGATGGTAATGAGGAGAGTGCTAGGGGGAGCAACGGGGATAACAATGAGGATGATGATGGGGGTGAACAGCATAAAGAGGGAGATAAGGTTACCAGCTCCAAGAAAACTGTTAAGACTGGAACCAAGTCCAAGAAAGATGCAGCGCAGAAGGACAAATCAACATCATCGGAATCAAGACGATCTAAGTGGCGCCACGATGTGAATGCCACTACAGCGTCATCGGTTCCCGGTACCTCTATCGCTGTATCTTTACCTATTACCACTAACCCCATTAGTTCTGTTGTTATTGCTCCTGTAATTGCAGAATCGGTAACTGAACCTGAAGCTGCACAACACTCACCAGTTCACGACACTGCTGAAATGCCTGAATCAGAACCAACAGATGTTCGAGCTTCTACTCCTCTACAACAAGTACAACAATCTACGGTTCCTGAACCAAGCACACGAGAATGGGCAGACACGTTGGAAATTGACGAGACTGCACCACCACAGGCTTGGATCACGGCAGCAACGCAATATGATCCGATCACAGACGCTGACAAAGATGTGTTGTATCTTCGTATCCGCAGTCCGATTGACTTATGTGCATTTCTTGCTCATGAGTATAAGACTTCGGTTACTCCATCCTTGGTAAAGAAAGCGTTGAAGCATAAGAGACTTCGCGCCAAAACCCGGTTAACCCGAATGGAGTTCGAGTATTATGCCGATGAGATCATGAAGGCTCTGAATACCGTTCAACGGCCAGGCCTTCATGAATCAGAAAGAGCTCCACCTCCAATGGATCCTTCTCAAGATAATCAGATTGCTCTTGACTTCTTCGTCACCAATGATCTTGTGTATCTTCTGAAGGGGTCATCAAAGTACGCAACCTCCCTGACCTTGCTGAAAGCTGCCAACTGGGGGACAATACCCTTTATCGAGGAAAAGGTAAACCGACTCTGGGTCCCAAAGGTAAATCGTAATTATGATATGTATGCTGTCATAGGTGCATCTCATTGGGACGAACGAGTCCGAAGGGCGTACAGGGGTTGCTGCCTAGTCAATTCTGGAAGTATCGTTAGATCCGATATCCGCATCTCCAGCATTTTAGGGTTGAAAACTGAAGCCAAGAACGGCTATTATCATGTGACGGAGATTCGTTTGAAAAGGGAGGATGACAGGGAATACAAAATCCAGCAGGGAGATTTTTCCATCATTCGCCTTGAGGATATCGAAGATATGCTGCTTCTGATGACCCGAGATCAACTCACACATATTCCTCGTGAAGACCTCATTGCTTTGAATACAGCACTTCGTATGTTCACACGAAGCGTTGTCATCAAGACACGAGTTGAAGATCTTCAGTTGGGAGTCGAAAGCTATCAAAGGAAGCTTAACCTAACCCGTCCAGTGAATCAAGTGCTACCTCAACATGTAGATAGATGTCCCTATACCGGCATTTCTGTCCCGAATTACGGCATTTTCTACTTGAACAGTCGAGGTTTGATGAAGTTTATGAGGGTGGGTGAGCTCCATAAGTACAGTGATGGGACTCTTCTACAAGTCAGAGGAAAATTGGAGCATCTTAACTCGGGTGGGACTTTGCCAGAAATGACGGAGGATTGGCATCCGGGTTACCGGCAGATGGCGAAGTACGTGATCAAGAAGATAGATCAAAAGCTCCGTGAACGTAGATTGATGAGGAGCTTGGAAAGGTTCGTTGGTGGAAGACCATATTTAGTGCACCACAAGCTACTGCAACGATCCATCTAATGGGTCGTACATTTCAGGTCCACTTTATATTGGTTTTCAATTGTGAATATGTATATTTGTGAATATTGTGCATTAATGGCTTGATGTAGTGTTAAAGTATGATAATTTTTCAAGAATTTCTCACGAGATTCTAAATCTTTCAAAATATATCATACCAAAGCACTACAACTATCCCTTATTAAATTAAGGGGGAGCAATAACTTGTTCTATGGCCAAACATCGATTTCATTTTTACCCAAAGACCGGTTAATCCATTCAATATCCCAAATATTAATGGTTAACATTTTGGATAAGGGGAGAAAATGGGATTAAGGAGACTTAAGTGATACTTGGCTAAAAGATGAAAAAGACTTAACGATAATCCAACTTAATATGTGTAAAGCACGTGTTAAGGGGGAGCGTTTTTTATGAACAAAACACCTAAGGTACAAAATTTTTGATTTTAATATCACAAGTACCTTATGTGATTTTCAATGATTTTTCATGGTGGCAATTCCTTCCCAAAACACGCTTAATTCACGACGAATGTGGTGACAAAAGGGTGGTAGGAATAGGTTTAGTCCAATGATTCATCAGAGCCGATGAAATCTTCCCAAGGACAATTCCCTAGATAGAATTAGAAGTCCTAGGAAAGATGGAGAAAGAATGTGAACGTAGCTGAATGCCGACCAAGTACTTAAGCTAGCACTGGAACAATCACAACAAGGTGCTAGTGATGACGTATTGGTAAGCATTGAAGGGGTTGAAGAATGAAAAAGAATTGTAAAGATAAAGGGTGTAAAGAAAGAAGCCCTCCTTACAACTTTAGGCAGAAACCGGGTCAATACATATGCTATTGAGGTCATTTTTGCTAATGATTCTCGGTATTGAAGAAAGACATCATGGACCCAGTGATGCAATGCACAACCCTTCCCAGCTAACTCAAATATCTCTCAAAAGGTATTTGTTTTAATCACACGGAGATTAACACGTTATCTATTAGTTTATTCACTCCGAATAGACTGGTATTGAAAAGGTGGCACTCCTCTCCAGCCATCGGTCACTAAATCAAAACGCACAATCGAGTCTAGAGCCAAGAGATCATCAAAAGTCTCATTAGGACACTTTCCATTTATTCCTTGCTTTCTTACACACTGTGAAAAGTAAGAGATTTTCATGAGTCCTACGCAGTATTCCTGTAATATTGCCAGAACGTCCGAGTAATACGCAAGTATTACAATGAAGATGGAAATCCTGCTTGAGCCAACATCAAACAAGCTCATGGTAGGTTACACGTGCGGTTCTTTTAGAACCAATCTTGTGAAAAAACTGGAAGGTAACAGTGGTTTAATTCTTAATTGAACTTAAACTCGTTCCAGGCCTCTTCGCATTATCATATGATCTTGCCAGAACACTCAGAGTGACTCTTTATTGACCACAGTGACGAGTGGAAATCCTTCTAGTGTTAACCTCAAACAGCACTTGGTAGGTGACGTGCAAGATTCGTTATGAATTGAGCTCGTGACAACTGGAAAGCAACGATGGTGAAAATCTTAATTGAAATTCACTTGTTCCAGGTTTCATGAATTGACGGCTTCAAATCACAAGGATAATTTATCCAAGTGATTCACTCTTTATGTTCGCAGTCAGCTTTGGACGGTCGAATAAAGAGAACGGGTTTACCCGCGAAATCCTGTCAGGAAGTTACTTAATTGAAACTATCCGTCACGGGTACGATATCTAATATCGTCCAACGGTCTTCACCGACCGGAGGTAAAATGCTACCGAATTAGAATAAATTGTTCAAAGCCATTTTATTCGTGTCGTTGCTGTGTACCTGTTAAAGACGGTGGCGTTGCTGTGTACCTGTTGAAGACGGTGGCGTTGCTGTGTACCAGTGAAGACGGTGGTGTTGCGGTGTACCTGTAGAAGTCGTTCCCACATGCTTATGTTTTTCTGCATCAAAGTTTAGCAAAAATTCAAGAAAGTACAAGATAAAGTCTTCCGCTGTACCAAACTCTGAAACTTTCGAGAATTCAACAAAAAGACATAAGTGTGTGGAACATGGAGTCACGAGGAGGCAAATTCACAAGAGAGGCAAAGATCGCACGTGAAAGGCCAAAGAACAATGCTCTCAAGTCAAAGCCAAAAAGATCAAACCAACATATTTACAACAAAAGAAAGAAAAGAAGAAAAGACTACGAGCTAAAGAACGAAGACTTAGTATAGTATGCTAGGTTTAGAACTTTGTAACGTGGAGTGACCTCCCTTAGGGGGAGATTGTTAGAAATACGTTTTACGTATATTAGAAGTATCGGTCACTCCACAATATTATTTATGTTGTAATAGCTCGTAGTTAACAAATAGTTATTAGTTGCTTATTAAGTTAAGTAAGAACCGGTCCATGGGCTTGTCATGGACCGGCCCAAGCCCAATGTAAGCTTGGAAGTATAAATACCCCTTTCCACCATGGAAAGGGGTTGGTTGTTGTCATTTTTCTAGTTCCATTTATTGAAATAACACATAGTTTTCTCTCACTTTCTCTCTCTTGTTTCTCTCTCTAGAAAACAACAAACCCCTTCATAGATTCATAGGTTATCAATATTCTACAACGTTGTTAAAAAAGAGATTGTAGAAACTAGAAGGGGGGGTTGAATAGTTTCTTATATTTACTTGTTAAAATGTGTTTTCCAAAAATCCTTTTTCAAAAAACTTAGGCTTGAGGAAATATATGAAATCTTCTTATGCACAATATGAACAATGATAGTGTAACTAAACTAATACTAACAAAAATATATCCACAAAGAATATAGAATGATAGTGTAGCTAATCTAATACTAACACATGTATATGCATAAAGAATAAAGAATGTAAAGAGTTAAGGGTAAAGAAAGATCAAACCGAACACCAAGGATTTATAGTGGTTCGGCAACGAAGCTCACTCCTCGTTCCTACTCCACTCCTCGAGTACTCCTTACTCGAGAGTTCACTACACAACAAGCTCCTTATGGTGGAGAAAACCGTACACGTCGCTTAACCAATTTCCGACTCTAAGCTAAAAGTCGAGCCCTAATCGTAGCTAGGACCAATCTACACAACTATACTTAGTACATACACAACTTCCAAATAGACACAACTACTTGGATCTTCACAACTATGACACAACTACAAGTGTGTAAAATTAGATCTTCAATGGATCTTTGGTGGTGGACTCAACACTTCACTAGGATAGTGTTCTTCTCTTTGCACTTGGAGAGGAAGGGATGGAAGAACAAGATTCACTTCTTAAACAAGTAATAATCAAACAAATGATCAAAGATTTGAGTGATTAAAGAAGGGGTTTGAATCTGGAAATAAATGTGCAAAAGAGGTGAGGTGAAAAGCTGAGAATGGTCCACTATTTATAGGACAAAGGAGCCAACGGCTATATCTGCCCGCGGTACCTTATCGATAAGGTACCGCCTAGGCGCTAAGGTACCGCCGGACTAGACTCCGCTCCTTTTTGTCCTTTAGTGGTGGAGGTCTTATCTGGATATAAAAAATATCCTGAAAGGATATTCTTAACCAAATAAGAATATGCCATTTTCAAATTTCAAATAATTAATTTAATAAAACATTTTCTTAAAAAGAAAGTTTAATAAAAACTTGTCACACTTAATAAAAAGTGAGTTTTAAGAAAAGATTAAATCACTTGATCACTTGATTAAGGTTAGTACTTGTTTATCCATACCTTAAGTGAAAATGGGTAAAATGAAAAATACTTGAACTCAAGAATTCGTTTTTCGTTGTTTTCGTAAATGCTTGTTTTTACATATTGTCGTAATCAAAACTAAGCGAGACCGAAAAATGCAAGTAACGTTTTTAGTCATTATTGCATTAACAATCTCCCCCTTTTTGATTCCGATAATACATAAACTCAATCACACAAAAACAAGATTTTCGAAGACGAGTTTACTCATTTCTCCCCCTTTGTCGAAGCAAAAAGGTTGCGTAGGCCGGTGTTGAAGAAACGGACTTTGTAAAGACTCCCCTTTGGTGCTTACTCCCCCTAGCTTGGGGCACCGAGGAATCGAGATATGGTGACAAGCTACATAGAAGGGTTAGTTGAACAAAAGAAACAACCAACAATAAATAGAAGTAGGTCACAAAAAAATTAAAAGAGAAGAAAACACAAAGACAAAGATCCAAGATAGGTTACTAAAAGAACATCATACAAAGAAGTATGGAAAAAGAAACAAGCCAAAAGCATAAATCTAATCCTAGTTATTCTAGAATTCTAAGATTTGCTTGAATTTGGTGTCTTGTGGATAAGCAACCAATGCTTATATGAAAGACAAGGTAATAGCAGAGGGTGGTGGTGGTGGCTTGTTGGAGATCTCATAATAAAAGTGAAGAGGAGGCTTGATTAAGAGACTCTTGATGTAGCTCAACTCCTCATAAATGTGTGCCATAGCAAGATGTTGATATTGACAACAATGACAATATGTTCCATGGTGCATGACATTATCATGAGAAGGAGGAAGAACACTAAAGGGTGGTGGTGGAAGAAAAGATGTTCCACAATCAACATTCTTGGTAGGAGATATGTGATTAAGAGTGTTCTTGGGTGGGTTTGGATTGAAAGCAATTGGAGAAAATGGAGGAGATTCAAGGCTTTAATTGGGAGAATAAGACATTTTGGATGTGAAGTAATGCAAAATGTTTATGGTTTAAATAGGGAAGGCTTAGGGTATTTTTGGGGTGGTCAAAGGGTTTGAAACAAAGATTCTCAAAAATGTTGGAGCAAATCTGGAGTTTCAGACAAAAAACCGAAAAAGGAAGGCCACTGTAGGCGGTTCCATATCTAGGGTGGCGGTACCTTATCAATAAGGTACCGCGGTTCACATATGGAACCGCCTGCAGAAGCAGGGTTTGGTGTTTGGAGGAAGATTTTTCAGCAAATCTTATTTTTCTAGTCTAACTTATCATAGGGATATGCTTAAAAGCAAAGATAGACAAAGAAAACATATGCAAACTTACCAAATAGAGATTTGACCAAAATACATGGATTAAAAAATCGATGTAGGAGGTGTGTAAGACAAGACCTTAAGTCATGACACAATGATCCTCCATGATTCTATCTTGTTCTTGCTATGTTTGAGAGAATCATACATATGAATTATGTAAGCTCTAGATTAATAGCGAGAATCTATGAAAAATCGTTTTTAGATTGAATTAACAATGTCAAACGAATTTCTCAACCATTTTCGAAAGAGACTTTGAGAATTTTGAAAAGGAGAGGAGAAGATTTTTCAAAAGGAGTTTAAAAGACTCAAGGACTCAAAGTGGTAAAAGAAAACACACAAGAAGAAAAGAATTTAAGGAAGATGTTCCATTAATCCTAGACCTAGACGCAAGTAATTAAAAGGTTCCCTCTTAAGTGGCTTAGTGAAGATATCGGCTAAGTTGTCCTCGGAGGGCACCTTTTCAATAGTAATGTTCCCCTTTTGAACATTATCCCTAAGGAAATGGTGTCTAATTTCTATGTGTTTGGTTCGCGAATGTTGCACGGGATTCTTGCTTAGGTCTATAGCGCCTTTATTATCGCACATGATGGGAACATCATCAAGAGAAATCCCGTAATCAACAAGCGCTTGCTTCATCCATAGAGCTTGTTGGCATGCTTTTCCGGCACTCACATACTCGGCTTCCGTGGTGGATATCGCAAGAGCGGTTTGTTTCTTGGAGAACCAAAAAGTTAAACAACAACCCATGAAGGTACAAACTCCACTAGTGATTTTCCGGTCCACATAGTCTCCCGCATGATCCGAGTCCGCGTAGACAATGGTTTCTACGCCGGTCCCTTTAGGATACCATAATCCTAAATGTATAGTGCCTTTAATGTATCAGAAGATACGCTTAACCGCTTCAAGGTGAGAGGTTTTGGGAGCCTCTTGGAAGCGAGCACAAAGGCAAACACTAAACATGATATCCGGTCGACTTGCCGTTAGGTACAACAAACTACCAATCATACCTCTATATTTGGTGTTGTCTACCGACTCACAATCATCATCTACGGTGAGTTTAGTATCCGAGGCCATAGGGGTCTTCATTGGTCTAGATTCTTCTAATCCAAATTTCTTTAGCATTTCTTTAGCGTACTTAGATTGACTAAAGAAAAAACCATCGTCCATTTGTTTAATTTGGAGTCCTAAAAAGAAGTTAAGTTCTCCCATCATACTCATTTCAAACTCATCATGCATGATTTTGGCAAAGTCATCACACAATTCTTGACAAGTTGAGCCAAATATAATGTCATCAACATATATTTGTACGATTATGAGGTGAGGACCTTTCTTCTTTGTAAAGAGTGTATTGTCTACCATTCCCATGGTATACTCATGTTTAACAATAAACTCTTTTAAGTCTATCATACCAAGCTTTGGGTGCTTGTTTGAGTCCATAAAGTGCTTTCTTAAGCTTGTAAACATGGTCCGGTTTCTCAAAATCAATGAAGCCCGGAGGTTGAGCCACATATACCTCCTCATTGATCAAACCGTTAAGAAATGCACTCTTTACATCCATTTGTTGAAGCTTAAAATCTAAGGCACAAGCGCAGGCTAAAAGGATTCTAATTGATTCTAATCTAGCTACCGTTGCATATGTCTCGTCATAATCAATCCCTTCTTGTTGATTATATCCTTGAGCTACAAGTCTAGCCTTGTTACGAGACACAACACCATTCTCATCTAGCTTATTCCTAAATACCCATTTGGTTCCTATAATGGTAGAACTTTTAGGTGGAGGAACAAGTTCCCAAACATCATTGGCAACGAATTGATTCAATTCTTCTTGCATCGCAATGACCCAACTCTCATCCGTCAAAGCTTCTTTAACATTCTTTGGTTCAATCAAGGAGACAAAACAAAAGAAGTTGCTTTGGTTTTGGACTTGAGATCCTAGGGTCCTTTGATTTAAGTCACCAATAACATTATTGAGAGTATGATCCCTAGACTCCTTAATGTTTTCTTCCTTTTCAACACTAAGGTCTTCAACTCCTATTTTTCTAACCTCTTTGGCTTTAACTACTTCTAATTCATCCAAGTCATCATCAACCAATGGTGGTGTCTTGGGTGAAGGAGGAGTTTCATCAAAGGTTACGTTGAGTGATTCTTCAATAACCCCCGTGGTTCTATTTAGGACTATGTAGGCTTTACTAGTTTGGGAATAACCTAAAAGGATACCTTCGTAAGACTTTGGGTCAAACTTGGTAAGGTAGTCTTTGGTGTTGAGGATAAAGCACTTGCTTCCAAACACCCTAAAGTATTCTAATGAGGGTTTCTTACCTTTAAGAATCTCATAGGGGGTCTTTCCTAGGAAAGGTCGAATAAGAATTCGGTTGAGAATATAAGTCGATGTGTCCACGACATTGCACCAAAACTTTTGAGGCAAAGATTGCTCGTTTAACATCGTCCTACTCATCTCTTGGAGAGTCCTATTCTTCCTTTCAACTACCCCATTTGATTGTGGAGTGCGAGGAGCCAAGAAGTTATGGGTAATACCATGAGCTTCACAAAAGGCACCAAATTTCACTTCATTATCAAATTCCCTACCATGATCCGTCCTAATAGAAACAATTGAACATCCTAGTTGATTTTGAATTCTTCGACTAAATATTTCGAAGTGATCGAAAGCTTCATTCTTAGATGCCAAAAATCTAGTCCAAGTGAATCTAGAATAGTCATCAACTATAACTATGGTATAAAGGTTACCTCCATAACTCCGTATGGCGGAAGGTCCAAAGAGATCCATATGTAGGAGCTCTAAGCACCGAGAGGTCGAAACCAAATTCTTGGCTTTGTGACTTGAGTGAACTTGCTTTCCAACTTTGCAAGCATCACAAAAGTTACTATCAAACTTAATCTTGGGGAGGTGTCTTACCAACTCCTTAGAGACTAAAGATTGATTTAAACGCATATTAGCGTGACCTAATCTCCTATGCCAAAGAGTAGAACTATCATCTATAGTCGCAAGACAAATGTTGTCTTTTGACTTCTTATTAACCTTCATGACATAAAGCCCATGCTTTCTAACACATTTTCCAATGACTTTTCCATCTTTTACGATTTCACTGTCATGTTCCGAAAAGATGACCTTACACTTATTATCACAAATTTGACCTATACTTAAAAGGTTAAAACCTAAGTTATCTACGTGCTCAGCATTTTCAATGGTCATGGAGTCAAGAGAAACCGTAACTTTGCCAATTATATTATCACGTAGACTACTAGCGAATGTGACGTTACCTCCATCATATGCTATGTAATGCGAGAACAAACTTCGATTACCCGTCATGTGTTTAGAACATACACTATCCTTAATCCACTCATCGGGCTCCAAATCAATTCCCAAGCATATCTAGGTAACAACACACAAGATCAAACATTTGGTCCCCAATATCTCATGGGTCCAAAATTGTTAGTTCCCAACATCCCTTGCATTTGGTTGGGATGCATGAATGAGGAGGGGATTCCCCATGGAGAACAAAATGGAGGAGGGTAGTAATTCATGTAACCATTTTGTTGTTCATTATTTCTCCTAGGTGTGTTTGATCTAGGTTTAGAGTTATTATTATTCCTTCTAGGTGTTGGAGTTTTACTTCTAGGTCGTGAGTTGTTTTGATTATCTCTTCTAGGCGTTGTCGTTCTACTTCTAGGCTTAGACTCATTCCGTACTCTAGGTGGAGTAGAGGATAGTCTAGATAAACTTCTATTTCCCATGAGAGGTTTACTTAATGGCTTGTAGAACTTACCAATAGCATTGTCGTCAAGTATGGGTAATTGTACCTTATTAACAGTAAGATGCTTTAGTTTTTCATCTAACTTAGACTTTTCAGAAAGTTCAGGATTTTCACAAAATTCATCTTCTGGCCGCGGTACCTTATCTATGGCGGCGGTTCCATAGTGATAAGGAACCGCGCCATACAATTTGGAACCGCGTCCAGTGGGCGTTTTTTTGAAAACCTGACTTGTTTTGGTTCACTAGTTGAGGCTTCATTTGAGTTAAAACCTAGACCAAGTCTTTCCTTAGAATGAACTTGTTTGTTTAACATATCATCAAGAGCACTAGTACCTTTCATGAACTTTTCCAATTTAATGGAGGTGCTCTTGAGATCTTCATTCTCTAATCTATGTTTCTCACAACTTAAGCAACCTAAATCAACCTCTTTGTTTTTCTCAAGTTTAGCCAATTTCTCCCTAAGTTCATTGATCTCATTTTCAAGCTTAATTTTGGTTGATTTTAAGGTTTTATTCTTTTCTATGAATTTAAGACTAAGTTTATGTAAGCTATCATATTTGCCTTCAAATTAAATATCATCTAAAGTGGAACTATCATTGCTATAATATTCGGTTTCGGAATATACCTCTTTAGAAGTGTGAGCCATAAGACATTTCTCCTCTTTGGGGTTGTCATCATCATCTTCACCGCTATCGCTCCAAGCGCCACTAACGAATGCCGTGTGGTTCTTATCACGAGTGGGCTTTGGACAATCACCAATGAAGTGATTTGGATCACCACATCTAAAGCAATTCCTATCACCTTTTTCGTTCTTGACAAACCGATTCTTTGACAATGGTTTCTTGTCATAGTTGGGTTGCCTAACGTGTTGGCCTCGTCTCTTGAAGAACTTCTTGAAATCTCTCACCGCCAATGCATACTCCTCGTCATCGCTTTCCGAGGAACTATCATGGTTACTTTGTGCCTTCTTGGCTTTAAGTGCAAGAGATTTCCTTTCACTCTTGGTTTTCACTAATTCCGAGTCCTTCAAAATTATCATCTCATGAACCTTCAAGTTTCCTATGAGTTCATCGAGTGATAACATTGAGAGATCTTTCGACTCTTCAATCGCCGTGACTTTTGCTCTCCACTTTGGATGTAAGGCCCTTAGAAACTTCCTAACATTGTTCTTGCTAGAAAAACCTTCATCAAGTGCTTTTAGACTAGTAATAATGGTGTTAAACCTAGCAAATGCACTATCAATAGTTTCATCTTCTAAGATGACAAATTGTTCATATTGTTGGACAAGAAGATCGATTTTGCTTTCTTTGACTTGGCTATTACCTTGGTGGGTTACTAAAAGAGTGTTCCAAATATCTTTAGCGGTTTCACACATAAAAATTCTTTCATACTCTTTCTTAGGCAAAGCATTATAAATCACCATTTTAGCCTCATTATTTTTTGAAAGTTTCTTTTTAGTATCGTCATTAGCTTTGTCAAAAGTGACCAATTCTTTTGTTTTAGAAACTTCATTAAATTGAAAGGGTAAAAAATCACCATTGGTAATAACATGCCAAAGATCTAAATCTTTTGATTTCACATAAGTTTCAAATCTATTTTTCCAATAAATAAAACTATCGGTTTCAAAAAGTGGTGGTCTTTGCATAGATTGCCCTTCTAGGTACTTGTTGGAAAACATAGATCGATTCAAGTTTTAAAATACAATATACTTTAAAAATTCTTGAGCAACCCGCTCTGATACCAATTGTAGAAACTAGAATGGGGGGTTGAATAGTTTCTTATATTTACTTGTTAAAATGTGGTTTCCAAAAATCCTTTTTCAAAAAACTTAGGCTTGAGGAAATATGTGAAATCTTCTTATGCACAATATGAACAATGATAGTGTAACTAAACTAATACTAACAAAAATATATCCACAAAGAATATAGAATGATAGTGTAGCTAATCTAATACTAACACATGTATATGCATAAAGAATAAAGAATGTAAAGAGTTAAGGGTAAAGAAAGATCAAACCGAACACCAAGGATTTATAGTGGTTCGGCAACGAAGCTCACTCCTCGTTCCTACTCCACTCCTCGAGTACTCCTTACTCGAGAGTTCACTACACAACAAGCTCCTTATGGTGGAGAAAACCGTACACGTTGCTTAACCAATTTCCGACTCTAAGGTGCCGTTTGGTTCAAGATATTGAAATTCTAGAATTTTAAATTCTAGTAAATTAAAATTCCTAAGAATTCTAAATTTTAGAATTTCAAATGCCTAAGCATGTTTGGTTGGCAACAATTTATAATATTTTGAAATCTTGATTTGTGTTGAATCAATTAACGAATAAATATTTTTTATAATTTTTTTTTAAAAAGAGTAAAAATCAAATTTTAACTATATATTAAAAAAGTTATAAAAATTTTATAAAAATTTTTATATAAATTTTATAAAAAAGTTGTATAATCTTTATAAAAAGTTATATAAATTTTGTAAAAAAATTCAATAATTTTTTATAGAATTTATATAAATTTTATAAAAAAAAATTTTAATTTTATAAAAAAATCTTTAAATTTTATAAACAATTTATATAAATTTTTTATATAAATCTTAATTTTGCTATTTAAAAAAGGAAAAACTGAAAAAATAAATTTTATACCAATTTTTTAAATTTTATAATTTTTCATATAAATATAAAAACCCGAATAAAAACGACTAGAAAAATGTCTATAAAAGATAATTTTGAAGTAAATTAAAATTCCTCACTTTTTGGAGTAATTCTAATATCCTCCATTTTGGGAATTTGGGGAAATTGAAATTCCTTTATTATCCCTACCAAACACAATATTTGGGGGAAATTAAAATGCAAATATTTTTAATATCCCCCAATATCCTCCAATATCCCCCAACCAAACGGCCCCTAATCTAAAAGTCGAGCCCTAATCGTAGCTAGGACCAATCTACACAACTATACTTAGTACATACACAACTTCCAAATAGACACAACTACTTGGATCTTCACAACTATGACACAACTACAAGTGTATAAAATTAGATCTTCAATGGATCTTTGGTGGTGGACTCAACACTTCACTAGGATAGTGTTCTTCTCTTTGCACTTGGAGAGGAAGGGATAGAAGAACAAGATTCACTTCTTAAACAAGTAATAATCAAACAAATGATCAAAGATTTGAGTGATTAAAGAAGGGGTTTGAATCTGGAAATAAATGTGCAAAAGAGGTGAGGTGAAAAGCTGAGAATGGTCCACTATTTATAGGACAAAGGAGCCAACGGCTATATCTGCCCGCGGTACCTTATCTTAGCCCGCGGTACCTTATCGATAAGGTACCGCCTAGGCGCTAAGGTACCGCCGGACTAGACTCCGCTCCTTTTTGTCCTTTAGTGGTGGAGGTCTTATCTGGATATAAAAAATATCCTGAAAGGATATTCTTAACCAAATAAGAATATGCCATTTTCAAATTTCAAATAATTAATTTAATAAAACATTTTTTTAAAAAGAAAGTTTAATAAAAACTTGTCACACTTAATAAAAAGTGAGTTTTAAGAAAAGATTAAATCACTTGATCACTTGACTAAGGTTAGTACTTGTTTATCCATACCTTAAGTGAAAATGGGTAAAATGAAAAATACTTGAACTCAAGAATTCGTTTTTCGTTGTTTTCGTAAATGCTTGTTTTTACATATTGTCGTAATCAAAACTAAGCGAGACCGAAAAATGCAAGTAACGTTTTTAGTCATTATTGCATTAACAGAGATCCTTAAACTCCTCGATTCTCGAATAATCTACCCAATCGCAGATAGACCCTGAGTTAGTCCTATTCATTGTGTACCTAAAAAGGAGGTATCACTGTAGTAACTAACAAAAACAATGAGTTAGTACCAACACGAACCATCACCGGATGGAGAGTTTGTATTGAATATCAAAAATTAAATGACGCAACCTTGAAAGATCATTTTCCTTTGCCCTTTATGGATCAACTGTTAGAAAGACTCGCAGGGAATGAATACTTTTGTTGTCTCGATGGTTTTTCCGGATATTTACAAATCCCAATCAACCCTATGGATCAAGAGAAAACCACATTTACTTGTCCATTTGGAACTTACGCGTATAGGCGCATGCCTTTTGGACTATGCAATGCACTTGCTACTTCTCAGCGATGTATGATTGCAATTTTCCACGATATGATTGAAGAATCACTCGATGTCTCCATGGACAATTTTTCCATCTTTGGAAATTCTTTCGACACATGTTTTAACAATCTTGATAAAATGTTAGCATGATGTAAAGAAGCAAATCTTGTGCTAAACTGGGAAAAATGTCACTTTATGGTTAAAGAAGGAATAGTGCTTGGACACAAAGTGTCTGACGCAGGCTTAGAAGTTGACAAATCGAAAATAAACGTAATCTCAAAACTCCCACCACCTACTAATGTGAAAGGCATTAGAAGTTTTTTAGGTCATTCCGGTTTTTACCGACGATTTATCGAAGACTTTGCGAAGATCGCAATACATTTAACTCAACTTCTAGATAAAGAAAGAACATTCGATTTTAATGATGAATTGAAACTCTCAAAGTAAAGCTTACATGCACACCAATTATTGCAAGCCCCAATTGAAATCTTCCATTTGTGCTTATGTGCGATTCAAGTGAACATGCCCTTGGAGCCGTCCTTAAACAAAAAGATGGAAAACAATTTCAACCCATCTACTTTGCTAGTAGAACTCTAAACACAGCCCAACAAAATTACACCATCACGGAAAAAGAACGCATGGATGTAGTTTATGCGTTTGAAAAATTTCGATTATACCTCGTATTGTCAAAAACAATAGTTTACACCGATCACTCAGGTGATGTTTAATAAGGACTTATATAGTCTTAATTAACAATAGGAATATGGATTAAGTCGTAAGTAGTTTGTTTGTTTTGTGCTTAAAATAAACTAACGACTTTCGGGAAAAAGCCAGCAGGAGGGTGCTTTCTGTATTAAGTCATGACTTATTATCTTTATTTTACATATTTACCCTCTACCTCCCTCACTTAACTAATTTAAAAGGACATAATAGTAAATTCCTTTAATTCAGACTTTATATTCAGCACACAAAACAAACAGTCATAAATCCGTCTACAAACAGACAACATATATTTTTATAGACACTTTAATATTACAGGACTTAATGAAAAGACTAAACAAACAGGCCCTCAGTCTTAAAATATGTTTAAAAAGCAAGATGCCTAACCTCGTCTGATAGAATAGATATTGCTTTTGCAAGAACTTGATTTAGAAATTAAAGATAAAAAAGGAGCTGAGAATGTTGATGCCGATCATTTATCTCGCATAGTGAATGATGACTCTAGCGATGATGAAATCGATGATTTTCCCGATGAACACATAATGCAAATAAATACTAACAATACGCCATGGTTCGTAGACTTTGCAAACTATTTGGCTGTAGGTATCTTACGAAAGGGAATGACACATCAACAAAAGAAAAGATTCATTTCTGAACTAAAAAGGTACTTTTGGGACGATCCTCACCTACTTAGAATCTGTTTTGATGGAATGATCTGACGTTGTATTTCTGGATCCGAATCTTGAAAAATTCTCGATGAATGTCACTATGGACCGACCGAAGAATATTATGCAGCGGACACCACCGCTAAAAAAGTGTTCCGCTGGCTTTTACTGGCCAACGATTATTCGTGAAGCTCATACCTTAGTACGATTATGAGAAGCATGTCAAAGGACTAGAAATATCAAAAAGAGATGAATGCCTCTAAATAATATCCAAGTCTGCGAAATCTTTGACGTGTGGGGTATAGACTTCATGGGATCATTTCATAAATCTTATAAATGTGAATACATTTTAGTTGCCGTTGCAAACTAACGATGCAAGAGTTGTTATATCATTCTTAAAAAAAATATTATGTCATTTTGGAATTCCAAAAGCACTAATAAGCGACAGAGGAACTCATTTCTGTAACAAACTCATATAAAAAATCATGAAAAGATATGGAGTCAACCACCGATTTTCCACATCTTACCACCCTCAAACTAGTGGCCAAGTTGAAAACACTAATAGAGCACTTAAGCGAATCCTTGAATAGACCGTCTAAAACAACCCTGCTTGTTGGTCTAAAAAATTAGAAGATGCTCTATGGGCCTTTCGTACCACATTCAAAACACCAACTTGAACCACACCGTACAAGCTCTTGTATGGAAAAACATGCCACTTACCAATAGAAATCGAACACCGTGCATATTGGGCACTTAAGAACTGCAACCCTGATCTTATTGCAGCTGGAGAAAAATGTATATTCCAACTTCATGAGTTAGATGAATTTCGACATCAAGCTTATGAAAGTTCACGTTTATATAAACGAACCAAAGTGTGGCATGATCGCAAACTGTGACAAAGATAATAATTCAAACATGGAGAGAAAGTACTTCTCTTTATTTCAAAATATAAGTTCAAGCAACCTAAGCTTACTTCAAGATGGACTGGACCTTATACAGTGAAACACCAATACCCATCTGGATATGTTGAACTCTACGGTAGAGATAATACCACTTTTATTGTCAATGGACATATACTCAAGCTCTACCATGAAGAAGAAAACTGTAACGAATTCGATGAAGAAGAAATCCCCTTCTTTTTAAAATAAAACCGAGTAGCTGAGTCTGGCCGAAGACTCTAAACTTAGCGTTTCTCAGATGGCAATCCGTATTTTATCCCCCACTTTTCACCTTAAGTGTGGAGGAGGACTTGTAAAATAAATAAAACCGTCCTTGTATATATTTTGCATGTGTTTTTTGTTTTATGATATCATGCAGGAAAATAGCAAACTTGGAGCTCTAAGCTAGATTCATCTCATGAAGTCCCGCAAATTTCTACTAAGCCCCGGGAGGTTCTAGTTTCCCTTTGCATTTTTCCTATTTTTAATTTTTATCAGTTATCACCTCGAGGATGATGTTCACCTTAAGTATAGAGGAGGAGAAAAATAGGAAAAAATAATAATAAATAATAAATTTCTCCATATGAAAATTCTTTTTGGAAATAAAATAAAAATAGATATGTTTTGAAAATAAATAAAGTTTTAGCAAAGCAAAAATCTCATTGATTGACACTATAACTAAGCACAAAAAACCATACACCAAATATGTGAGAAAACCTAGCCTTATATTTCTCTATTTTATGTGAAAGCCGATAATCTAGTATGCTTCAAAATTTGTGCCTGATCATCATTTACTAAACCGCAGTGAGGTTAATTTATAGATATTTTTGAAAAGAGGAAAAATAAATCACCATTTTATCATTTTAGTTAAGCTACACTGACTTGCTAAAATATGTTGCACCTATGTGCTATATTATCCCTTGTGCTATTATCTCGATAAGATGCCTATCCATTTGTCAAGTCGAAAAATTATATATGAAGTTCTCTTAAAAAATGAATAAAGTATTCTAGTATAGTTGTTCTACGACTTTGACAAGGCATATTTTGTTCTAAACCCTCATTAATATCACATTTTGCTTCTTTGAAAATTTATCTGGTGCTCACGTCGCAACGGTTATGTTTATGTGTCATGTAAGAACCTATGGTAGCTATCTATTTTATGACCGAGCTACTTGAGTATTAACTTACATTTACCCTTTGTGTGTGACATTTGTGTGAACTTAAAATCCAAACACTATCCATGTGAGGTGCTGAAATTATTTTGTCATTTGCTTTTTCTACTTAGAAAAATTTAATCATTTTCCTATCATACTTCACAATACTTAAAACTTTTAAAAATCTAATTTGTTTTATCGCTTTGATTGCTTGAGGGAAAGCAATATCTAAGTGTGGAGGAATTTGATAACGACCTAAATATACATATTTAACCCGTTATTATAATGCCACTTTGTATTATAAATAAGAGCTTTTGATACTTAATATATTGCGTTTTACATGCAGGTATAAAGTTTGAAGAAGCAAAGTGAAGAAATAAAAGAAGGGTCCTTAATGTGCAAATAAACAAAACTATTGTAAGAAGATTCTGGAACGCACAAAAGTGTGGCACACAATGTCAGAAGTGCAGCGCACATTCCCGCCTCTAAAGTGTGGCGCACTTTCGGAGAAATGCGGCGCACATTTTCTCTCAGCCAACACTATAAATAGAGGCCACTTCTACTCATTTTACATACATCTCTCAACTACTACTCTATAAATCCGAGTATTCTTAGCTTTTTTAGTCATATTTCAGTATTATCTACTTTTGGGAAATACTTGTAACAAGTGTATTCCACTCTTTAATTCTTGGAGAAATGATACAATCGTGACACTTGTGTACTCATTCCTTCAATCAATCTAAGTATGAAGTTCTCTTACTCTTTTCCATTTGTTACTTTGATTACTATGTTAGGCTAAGCTATTTGTGACTATATGGGTATGTGACTATAATTAGTGATGATGCTATGATATGATCCTTTATAATTGATTTCAAGCTAATGTTATCATTTTACCACCTAGTTCTATAAACAATATTTTATCTAGAGTTGATTTGTTACGATAATTTGGCGTTAAGAAACGCAAATTGTTATAATAAGTTTTTAAAGACTTGTCTACGGTTTTGAATCATTGGTTGGAGAGATCTGCTTAGAAACTTTGATAAAATATTGAACTCGTTGGCAACTTATTTTAAGCTTAGTCGCTTAAATAAACATAAGTCTTGAACCACCCTAAAGTAAATTGTGCAAATGCCATTTTGACGAAAAAGGATTATTACTCTTTACCTATATAAACATATCTCAGTCATTATTATCATCATCACGAACTCATACGAACTATCTCATATTAGTCATACTTGTTACTATTGTTATTTATTTCAATCATTTCTTTCTTCAATTAGTATATTGATTACCAAACGAAACTAAGTCTCAGCGAACGATCCTGGCTTACCACTACAAGCTATATTACGAACGAAATGGTATACTTGCCTGTGTTTGTATTCTAGTCCCTTGTTTTGTCTAAACCTTGTAATATAAATTTAAGACTTGTGAAACGAACATCAGTGATGATCTCTATTGGGCCGCCTAAGCGGAACGAATGGTGGCATTGGCACTGGTAACTCAAGATGAATGTATTCATCTAATTGCTCTTCAGCATCAACATCATCAGCACCATGTTCTTTATCATTCTGAATATCATCTCCAAACTGTGCTTCAAAATGTTTTGGAGGAACCAAATCTAAGTCAATAGGATCATCATTATGTTGAGGAATTGTCTATTTCTCAGTCTTCCCAACATCTTTCAAAGTTTGATCTTCCTCAAACTCTACATCTCGGCTGTCAACAAGCTTCTTTTGAACTGGTCATAAATTTATACCCAAGTTCGTCTTGATCATGCCCTAGTAATACACATGGCTTATTAATCACATCAAGCTTTGATATTTCATATTTGGGAATATGCACAGGTGCCTTGCATCCAAATACTCGTAAATGACGGTATAAAACATAGTTGTCGCTCCAAACCCTGTCAGGAACATCAAACCGCAAAGGAACACAAGGGGTTAGATTGATAACGTGTATTACCGTATTCAAAGCGTCGCCCCAAAAAGTAGCAGGCAACCCTGCATGTGCAAGTAAGCATCTAGCTCTCTCAACAAGAGTCCTATTCACCCGCTCCGCTAAGCCATTCAACCGCGGTGTCTTCGGGGGAGTCTTTTGATGCTGAATTCCATGCTCACTACAATAAGTATCGAAGGGGCCAATGTATTCACCTCCATTATCACTTCGAATACATTTTAATGTCTTCCCTGACTTCCTCTCAGCTAAAGCATGAAACTACTTAAACACATCCAACACTTGATCTTTAGTCTTCAAGGTGTGAACCCAAACCTTCCTTGAATGATCATCGATGAAAGTGACAAAATAAGAACACCCACCAAGTGTCTTAGTCTTCATAGGACCACATACATCGGAGTGTACTAGATCAAGTATGTTCTCCATCATGAAAGAAGGACGAATCTTGAAAGCACGTCTAGTTTGCTTTTCTGCAAAACAGTGAGAACACTTCTTCAATTTGATATCATGCACACCAAATAACACATTCTTCTTTGAAAGAATATACATCCCCTTTTCACTCATTTGACCAACATCGTCTACAACATTGACAACGTTCTTGGATATCTTCGGATGTGCCACATATAACTTGGATTCCCTTTTACCTCTTGCCACGATCAAGGATCCGAGAGTTACTTTCCACAAGCCATTTCCAGAACTGTGGTGGTAACCATCTTCATCAAGAAGACTTGTTGAGATAATATTAAGTCTCATATCAGGGACATGTTTCACATTACGCAAAACCAATTCCATCCTCGTGTCGAACTTCAAACAAATATCTCCAATACTAGCAATTCTAGATAACCTAGTATTACCCATCCTAACAACACCGAAAACACCTGGTGTGTAAGATGAAAAATATTCTTTTCGTGTTGCAACATGACATGTAGCACCACTATCATAGATCCAACTCGAATCATCATGAGCAAGGTTAACCACATCATAATCAGAGAAATAAAGAACTCATATGTGGTGGCATTTACTTTAGTATTGTCATCACCATCATCATCTTTCGTGTGCGTATTCTTCTGATTTTTGTAGTCTTTCTTCTTGTTCTCCTTTTTCCACTGTCTACAAAACTTCTTTGTGTGCCCTTCTTATGGCATAATAACACTCAACATCAACAAACTTTCCTTTGTTGGAACTGCTATGATGATTACCTCTGTTACTCGGACCTCTACTTTGACTTCTCCCCCACCTTTCTATGACCAAGACATATGACTCTGAAAAGGAACCTTGTGACTTTCTTCTCATCTCTTCATTTAAAATACAACCTTTAGCCAATTCCATGGTGATAACACCATCTGGTGTAGAGTTGGACAAAGATGTCCTAAAAGTCTCCCACGTATTCGGTAAAGTGCCAAGAAGCCACAAGCCTGGAATCTCGTCTTCAAAATTGATACCCATTCCTGCAAGCTGATTTATAATACCATGAAAAACATAAAGGTGATCAATAGTAGGGGACCCGTCAGTATACTTTAATCTCATCATTTTCTTAATTAAGAACACCTTGTTGTTTCCATTTTTTCGAGCATATAAATGTTCAAGCTTGTTCCAAAGAGTACGAGCATGTGTCTCTTCGCAAATATGGTTCAAAACATTATCATCAATCCACTGTCTAATTAACCCGGAAACATGTTGTTAGCCTCAAAATATTGAGTCAAACAAGAATGTTCGGTCATAGGTTTATATCGTAACATTTATTAGAACGTTGTAATAGTTAGTTAAAATAGTCGTGACATTACGGGCTTGATGGCTAGCTTAAAAGGCCTCTTTTAAGGTACTAAGCATTTATTCAAGCCCGGCCAAAAACAAATATAGTCCAATAGAAAGCTCGCATGTGGGTGGACTATATAAGCACCCTCCTAGCATGTTAGGAGGGTGGGATCTTTCATTTTCTTAATCTAATCTCACATAGTTTTCTCCACCTTCTCTATACTTTCTCTCACTACTTTCTCTCTCTAGAAATCATCTATCTTTCTTCTTTAATTCAATTAGTCAACCATGGTAGTGAAAAAATATGGGAACAACAATTGGTATCAATCGCCACGGTAGATTAGTGATTGGTTGTTGGTTATTAATTTGATTCGTGTGATTTTTACTTCTAAATCATCTTGGATCGAATTTTTTTAGTGTTTTCGGGCTCTAAATATTGATATAAATCTCCTACATAGTTGTGGTAGGGATTTTGGTTAAGTTTTGTGGTTAAAATCACAAGTTTTTGGAGTGTTTGGATTGTTTTTGGGGTTCGGTTCGAAGAACAGCGGATTTGTCGGCCAACAAAGAAATTTTCGGAAAAGGGTTTATAATTCTGAAAATCACCATTTATCCGAAAAGTGATTTGTCCGAAGAAATTATTCCGAAGATTTCAGTTTTATCCGAAGGTGGGGTTTATCCGAAAATGATTCAAGATTAATAGTTTATCCGAAGGTAAGTGTTTTGTTTGATTTATCCGAAAATCACTTTATCCGAAGATCACATTTATCCGAAAACATCCTTTTATCTGAAGATTTAACCGAAAAATACCATTTATCCGAAAACTTCATCTTTATCCAAAAACTCCAAAATATCCGAAAACATTAATTTTTTCGAAAACAGTGCACTTTATCCAAAAGTCAGCAATAATCCGAAATCTACATTTTATCCGAAATCAACACATTTATCCGAAAATCAACATTTTTCCGAAAGTGCTACATTTATCCGAAGATAGTCATTTATCCGAAAATAGTCATTTTTCCGAAAAGATTCATTTATCCGAAATTGTCCATTTATCCGAAAATTGTTCATTATTCCGAAACAATTACTTTATCCGAAAAGTGTCCATTATCTGAAATCTGTCCAATATTCCGAAGATGGAAATTTTTTACAAAAGTGAAAATTTTTAATCGTGTGATTTTTCGCCTTCGAATTTTTGGTTACTTGTGAAGACAATTTTTTAGGGGATTTTAACATTTTTCTTCGACAACAACAATCACAACACATCTACTTAAGATCCGTTTTCACTTCAACAATTTCAAGTTTCTCAAAATGGATTCTACTCAAGAGTATCGTGTCACAAACAACAACATCATGGTGGCGGGTAACAAAGAGAGACCACCAATGCTTGTGTATGGTCGATATGCACAATGGCAATCACGATTTCTTCGATATCTTGACACAAAACCCAATGGTGATGTTCTTCGCCGTTGCATCACAGACGGACCCTATACTCCCACTACCATCACCATTCCTACAACTCCAGCAACCGACACAACGCCAGGTGCCGCTGAGCAGACGATTAAGGAAACATATAATTCAAAAGAGAATCGAGCTTGGTTTGATGCAGAGAAGGAAGCAATCTATTTGATTCTAAGTGGGATTGGGGATGATATTTACTCAACGGTTGATGCATGATCTACTGCTAAAGAGACGTGGTTTGCCATTGAACATTTGTAACAAGGAGAATCACTAAACAAACAAGATGTCAAGACAAACTTGTTTTGGAACTTTGGTAAGTTTACTTCATTGGATGGGGAATCAATTGATTCGTATTACTCCAGATTCTACAAAATGATGAATGATATGACAAGAAACAACTTGGAAGTCTCCACCATGCAAGTCAATGTGCAATTTCTACAACAACTTCAACCAGAGTGGACATGATTTGTAACTTTGGTGAAACAACAAAATAAGTTGGACGAGGTCAACTATCACACGCTCTTTGACATTTTGAAACAATATCAGAATGAGGCAAATGAACTTCGAGATGAACGGGTAGCAAAGACTGCTAATCCACTTGCTTTGGTGTCTACAACTCACCATGTCCAAGATCATCGCTCTCGTGCTCCAAAGTCATACTCCACTACATCCTCCTCACCAAGATACTCCACTACATCCTCCTCACCAAGATACTCCACTTCATCTAAGTCTTTAGCTCCCACAAGATCACGAGGCAAAGAACCAAGAGCACCATCACCATCATCTGAGCCATCATTTGAAGAGGACAGTGATGAAGAACTAGCTCAGAAGGATAGGGAGATGAAACAACAAATTGCTTTCATTATGAAGACCTACAAGAAAATCTTCTACCCACCAACAACAATCTTCGAACATCATCTAATACAAGGAAACAATATGTTGAGAGTCCTCGAAGGTTTGACACACGTCAACGTGATGAAAGTCCTCCTAGGTATGATCGACGTAATCCAACTAATGTTGAGGGTTCTGCAAGGTATGATCGACAAACTGCTAAGTATGATACTCAGAGGATTGCTACTGTTGCTGGGAATAGGGAAACTGTTGGAACTCAAGTGGTTCAACAAACTGGGATTGAGTGCTTTAATTGTCAAGGTTATGGGCATATGGCAAAGGAATGTAGAAAGCCGAAACGAGTTAGGGGTTATGGTTATCCTAAGGAAAAGATGCTGCTTTGTAAGAAGATGGAAGCTGGGGTTAAATTGTCGGCTGAGGAAGGAGCAATGCTTGATGATACTGATGATGAAGCCTCCGACCAAGAAATTGAAGCACATTACTCGTACATGGCAAAGGTTGAAGAAGTTCTCAATGTCACTGAAGATGACAACGGTCCTATCTTTGATACTGAGCCAATAAAAAAGATGCACACTGAAGAGGAATATAATGTGTTTGGTAATATTCATGAGCATTATGAGCTACCCAAAGCCATTACTGACACATGTATGATGGAAACGGTTGATAGCAATACCACACCCGATTCATCAGACATGTGCAATAATGAGTCTGAGGATGATCAACATGCAAATGAGTATGATGATGATGAGGAGCATATTGCGCTTGCTAACTTAATTGCTTCTTTACAAAAAGATGTCAAAGAAACTAGAAAAAGTCAAAAGTAATTAAAGAAGGCAAACACTACGCTCACTCAAAATTTTGAAGAAAGCAAAGCTGCAGTCATAAAATCTAGTGAGCTTCTTGCAAGCTGTAGAGCTGAGCTTATTCAAAAAGACAAAGAGCTTGCAAGGTACAAAGGGGGTGTTGTTGCTACTGTAAAGGATGTTTTTGAAACTAAATACAACGAAACTCTTAAACTTTTAGAACAAGAGAAACGTAATTATAACACTTCTTTAAGTACGGAACGACACGTATCTTGCTACCACTAAAGTGAATGAGTTAGGTCAAAAGATTGATTTTCTTCAAGAGGATAAAACTAAACTAGTCACTGCAAAAATGGAAGAGGTTGCAAACTTGAAAAAAGATTTCAAAATTAAACAAGCTAAAGACATTGACAAAGTCGTGGAACTTGAAGTGCAAATTGATTTTTATAAGAAAATTGTTTATAAAACAAATCAATCTATTCAAACCATGCGAATGTTGGCACCTTGTTCGTTTTTCAAGGGTAACGCTAGTTTTGCTAGTCCTAAGTACCCCGAGCAAGCTCAATCTGAGAACCCACGCCTATATCTTGAGGAGTCCCAATGGACCGACGTTGATTTTTTAATTGCTAGCCCCGATAGTGATGAGTCATTAATTTTTGAAAAAGAGAGTAGATCACCAGTGAATGAAGCCTTTGTGAAACCATATAATTATGCTTATGAAAATAGTCTTTATGAAATTTTCAAACCACAAAAACAGAAGTCTCGTGAGCAAATATTTTACGAATTTGAACAAATAAGAATTAAATGGAGATAAATTTTTGCCACTATAATGTTTCAAAATTTAATGAGTACTTGCCATATAAAGCTTCTGTAAGCAAGAGTAAGCAAACACTTAGTTTTCTTAAACAAAACATCAAAAAATTTGAAAAGGTTGTTGATGACAACTGGAAAGAACGTGAACGTTTGAAAGGAAACAAAGAAATTCCTCACGATATAACTGTGCTTGTGAAAAGTATTTTGATTCCGCTTGCGGAAAGAACACAAAAACATTTTTTGGAATTTGAAACATTAATTAAGCAAGAAATGTTTGATGATTTGAAGTATGTGGAATCTCTTGAACAAGAAGTGAACGACCATAAGCCTGAAAGAGATGAATTTTCTATAGCATATGATCTACTCTTGCAAGAATGCCTCTCAAAATATATTATGTGTGTTTATGTTACATCTTGTGCTGATATTGATGAATATTCTGATGTGCATGCAAATATCTTGATCAAGTCAAAGAGTGTGAATGTCTTGAAACTGAGCTTTCGAATAAAGTTGAACAAAAGGAGTTTTTGTTACTTCAACATAGATATGATTATCTTCAAAAACATTGTCATTCACTTGAACTTGCTTTGCAAAATAAAGTTGGCAGCTTTTCAAATGATACACCTTTGGAAGTAAAATTATCTGAGTCATGTCGATTACTAAATGAAAAAAGTCTTGATATTTCGGATTTGAAAGCTCAGTTACAAGAAAATGACATAGCAATAGCAGAGTTGAAGAAACTCGTTGCTAAGATGGGTGGGAAAGTTGTGAAACCTAGCGTTAAGAAACCTGTTTTGAGACAACCCAATGCCTATAAAGAGAATAGATCCTCTATCTTGGGAGAACCATCCGCTTTCTCAAATTCCTCGTTTGCAAAACCTGTGTTTGCCCCCAAGATGGATGGAAAGGAAAGGTTACCACAGAATCAACCCATAAGGAATACTATAGCACCAAGCGTTAAGCACAATAATGTGATTAAATCAGGGATGTATAGAATGACCACCAAACCTACAAACAAAGTTAGTCAATCGCCTCAGACTTCTAGAAACACTAATACTTGTGTGTCTTCTACTACATGAGTAGTCTCCACTGCTAGTGTTAGCCAACCTCAGCTTAAGAGCACTCAAGTGAATGATAAGGTTTGGAAACACAAGAGTCAAGGGAATATGAAGAAAGTAGAAGAACACCCTAGGAATTTGAATGTTTTTAAGAATAAAATGTCTGTAATCACGTGTAGTGACGATTTGAATGCTTTGAATGATTTGAATGCTTTGAATGTTAAATTTGTTTGTGTCAAATATGGAAAATAGGCTAACGCTAATCATTCTATGTGTGCTATGAATAATGTCAAAGGCGTAGATACTAGAACTAAGAAGCAAGTTGCGATGCCTATTAGAGCTAGTAAACCCAAACGCAAAGTGAACCATTCTGGTGCAACCCCCACTAAGAAAAGTACTGCATCAGACCCCACCACTAAGAACCCAAGAAGAAGAATTAAGGAATTATATGAGTCTGCTAGCAAGTCGTGGAAATGGTGGTTTGCTAATCAATGTCCTCCATGATATAAACTGATGCCTAAAGTTAGGACATAAAATGTGACAACGAGTGTTAGTATGGCTTTAATTGTTGCTAAGGACACTAATGATTCTAAAATCACAACTAACGTGGTCTCTAATTTAGAAAATGCTCCATAGAGTTCTAATTCTTCTGCAGGTGATACAAATAATTCTCTTCATACTGGAATCTGGATGCACGAAGCACATGACGGGGAATCTCAAGCTTCTAATTAACTTCGTGGAGAAGTTCCTAGGTACGGTCCGATTCGGAAATGATCAGTTTGCACCGATCCTAGGATATGGAGATTTGGTTCAGGAGAATATCACGATAAAAAGGGTATACTACGTCGAAGGGCTCAATCACAATCTTTTCTCGGTTGGTCAATTCTGTGATGCGGATTTGGAGGTTGCTTTCAGAAAGAAGGCATGTTTTGTTCGTGATTATGATGGGAATGATTTACTCACCGTTTCACGGGGTACTGATCTTTACACAATTTCACTTCAAGACACAAGTTCTACAACTCCAATTTGCTTCATGGCTAAAGCTTCAACGACTCAGGCATGGTTATGGCATCAACGTCTATCTCATCTCAATTTTGATACCATCAACTTGCTTTCCAAGAAAGATATTGTGAGAGGCCTTCCAAGCTTGAAATTCATCAAGGATCATCTTTGTTCTTCTTGTGAGCTTTGTAAAGCTAAACGAAGTAGCTTCAAGACAAAGACTACACCAAGCTCTAAAGGACGGTTAGTTCTTCTTCATATCGATCTGTGTGGTCCCATGCGTGTTCAAAGTATCAATGGGAAGAAATACGTTATGGTAATTGTCGATGATTACTCAAGGTACACATGGACTCACTTCTTAAGGTCCAAGGATGAAACAACCGAAGTTCTCATAAACTTCCTTAAACTGACACAACATGGTCTTCAAGCTCAAGTAAAATTGGTACGTACTGGTAGAGGAACAAAATATTTGAATTCAACTCTGAAGAACTTTTTTGAAGCTGAAGGAATTGAACATGAAACATCTATTGCTCGAACACCCGAACAAAACGGCGTTGTTGAAAGAAGAAACCGTACTTTAGTTGAGGCTGCTCGAACATTATTATCCGCTTAAAAACTTCCACTATTCTTTTGGGCCGAAGCCGTGTAAACCGCACGCTACACACAAAACCGATCCTTAATTATCCCAAGACACGAAAAGACACCATATCACAAAATTCATGATCGAAACCTTCACTCAAACACCTTCACGTTTTTGGATGTACTTGTTACATTATACGAGATGGTGAAAATTTGGATAAGATAATAGAGAAAGGTGATGCATGTATTCTAGTGGGATATGCAACTCAGTCTAAGGGATATAGAGTTTACAACAAGAGAACAAAATTGATAGTCAAGACTATTCATATTAGATTTGATGAATTTCAAGAAATGGCACTTGAACAAAACAGTTTAAGTCCTGATCCACAACGACAAACGACTTCCGTTCACAACCACACGAAACTCGGAACTCAAGACCACAACAATGAACCGTCAAGTTCAAAGCTGGTTCAAGGAAATGTTCTAAGAGTAGATATGACAGTCAACACGACAATTGAAGAGTTGGAAATGTTATATGGACCAATGTATGATGAATATTTCACGGGGATAAACATGTTGTATCAAAGTCTTCCGCTGTCACTCATGATAAGAATGATGATACCGATCATCGTCAACAAAAGGATACAACTTTATCTACTTCAACACGGGTTGCTGTAGATTTATCTCCTTAGAATATTGCATCAACAACCGCTCCTACAACATCAACAACTACTGTCATTGCTCCACAGAACACAAATCAAGCAGACAATGCATTAAATGATGAAGACGAATTTATCAACCCATTCGGTACACCGGTACACGAAACTGGAGAGTCTTCTACTCGCCATGTTGATCCGTCAAATATGCATACATTTTATCAACGACATCCTTCAACACATCATTGGACCCGAGATCATCCTTTGGTTCAAGTAATTGGAAACCCTTCACAGCCCGTTCGTACAAGATGACAGCTTGAAACCGATGGTGATGTTTATATGTTCGCACTCGCCGTGAGTACAGTTGAACCAACAAATATCAAAGAAGCCTTGGTAGATCACGCTTGGATTGAATCGATGATGTATGAACTTCATCAATTTGAAAGACTAAAGTCTGGGAACTTGTTGACAGACCATACGATGTAATACCATTAAATCTTCGATGGATCTGGAAAAACAAGATGGATGAAGAAAACACGATCATCAAGAATAAATCTAGGCTAGTGGCTAAAGGGTATGGACAGAAAGAGGGTATTGATTTTGAAGAATCATTTGCACCAGTAGCTCGTATGGAAGTGGTCAGGATTTTCCTTGCTTATGTTGCACATAAGGGATTCATCGTTTATCAAATGGACATGAAGACGATGTTTCTTAACGGTCCTTTGAAGGAAGAAGTCTATGTCACACAACCGGAAGGATTCGTCAATCCTAATTATCCTAACAAGGTGTATCGTCTCCACAAAGCACTTTATGGACTCAAGCAAGCTCCAAGGGCGTGGTACGACGAGCTCTCGAAACTTATGGTATCCAAAGGTTTCTCAAAAGGTTCCATTGATCTAACTTGTTCACTTATAAATATGGGGATGACAATTTTCTTGTGCAAATTTATGTTGATGACATTATTTTCGGGTCTACAAACCCAAAACTTTCAAAATGGTTTGAAAAAGTAATGCACAACAAATTTGAAATGTCAATGATAGGAATTCTAGTTCACCAATCCCCAAGTGGTATCTTCATTAACCAAGCTAAGTATTGTCAAAAGATAATCAAAAAGCATGGTATGACCTTATGTGACCTCGTTGGGACACCATTATCAACCACATCCCTAGATGCTGATTTGGAGGGAGATGCCATAGATCAAACGAGATATCGTTCCATGATCGGCTCCCTCATTTACCTAACAGCAAGCCGACCAGATATATCACATGCTACGTGTTATTGTGCACGATATCAAGCACGACCCACTGAAAAGCACCTCAAGGAGGTTAAACGGATCTTTCGGTACCTTAAGAATACCATTCACATGGGACTCTAGTATCTGACAGAAACCGGTTTCTTTCTAACAGCCTATTCAGATTCTGATCATGCAGGGTGTCTTGATACATGAAAAAGTACTTCTGGTGGTGTACAATTTCTTGGACAAGATAAGCTCATGGGATGGTCTTCCAAGAAGCAGGATTGTACGTTACTGTCATCAGCCGAAGCGGAGTATGTGTCTCTATCTGCGTGTTGTGCTAAAGTTCTTTGGATGAGAACACAACTCACGGATTATGGCTTCCACTTTGATAAAGTACCTATGTACTGTGACTCAAAGTCCGCCATAGCCATCTCCTGCAATCCGGTACAGCATTTCCGCATGAAGCACATTGATGTCAGATATCACTTCATTAAGGAACAAGTTGAAAGAGGTATCGTTGAACTATACTTTGTTGGAACTGATTACCAATTAGATGACTTGTTTACAAAAGCTCTTTCGAAAGAGAGGTTTGCGTATCTAGTTACACAAATTGGTATGAGATGTTTAACTCCAGCAGAACTGGAGATTCTGGCAAAGAAGCCTGCTTGATTCATCTATCAAACATCTACTTGTAAATATTAATGAAAAAGCAAAATAGAAAATTAAAAAATCTTTGATAATCCAAAAATATTCTTCTCGACATGTCTTTTAGTATCGATAATATGGACGTACCTAGAAATGTTGCTCAATAACGACACGGGTGTGTACATAAAGCTCGAATGAAAGTTGTAAATATTTTTCAAAACATGTCATTTCTAATTTTAATAAAGGAAAATGTCTACTTTGGACAATTTTTTCTACAACGGGTAGAGCAATCTATCTTGGGTTGAGCTTGTCACAAAACATTCAACGTTTTGAGCTCAACACAATGGCTTGTAATAAATTTCATATTGCAACCCGGATCTATATTCACGGGGGAGTGTACGATTTAGTGCGCTTACCCTCTGCAAAAGAAGTTAAATCTTCTTACACTTGAGTGGATTTGTCAAGACATTCTAAGTCTACGAACTCAATTTTATGCTTTAGAAAAACCTCTTCGCCAAAAAGAAAAAAGAGTTTTTCGAAAAGCGTTGAACATAATTTTTTCAAGAGTTTTTCAATGATTATTCAAAATCTTTCAAAAATTGTTTGTTCAACAACTCCCATCCTCAAAAAGCGAAATGTGGATCACATCCTCACAGTGACAATTCAATTGGATCAATTTTTGTGAGGGAGCGTTCCAAACAATTTCATGCTAGTTTGACACATTCTTCTCCCGAAGATTTTCAAGACTATTTTTCAAAATATATTTTAATCAAATTTGGTATCTCAAATATCAAACTATTTTATATATTAGAGATAGGGGAGAAAATGTGAATAAAATGTGATCTAAAGACTCAAGCACTCATGGTTACGATCAAATACCCACAACATCTTTAATTCACGACGTTATTGGTGTCAAAAGGGTGGTTAGGTTTAAGTCCTATGATCCAACCAGAACCAGAGGGATCTTCCCAAGGACAATCCAATAGATTATTAGAACTCCTTAGGAAAGATGGAGTAGAATGTGAACAAAGCTGAATGACGACTAAGTACTGATGCTAGCACTGGAACAATCACAACAAGGTGCTAGTAATGATGTCATGGTAAGCATTGAAGGGGTTGAAGAATGAAAAAGAAATGTAAGGATAAAGGGTGAAAAGAAATTATCCCTCCATACAACTTAGGCAGAAACTGGGTCAACACATGATGAAAAAAACACATCATGGACCCAGTGATGTAATGCACAACCCTTTCCCAGCTAACTCAGGCTTCTCTTAAAAGAAGTTTGTTTTATTGTCACGGAGATCAACACGACCTCTATTAACTTTCTCACTCTGAGTTAGTTGATATTGAATAGGTGGCATCTGCTCTAGCCTCCGACCACTAAAAGTGCACAAATCGAGTCTAGAGCCAAGAGATCAATCAAATCTCGTTAGGACACACGGATGACGATCAAGAGAGTCCTACGCTATATCCTTGCGATATTGCTAGAACACTCAGAGTGATACTACTTAGTATTCACAATGATGAGTGTTAACATCAAACAGCACTACGGTAGGTCATATGTAAAATTCTTTATGAATTGAACATATGTAAAACTGAAAAGCAACAGTGGTTTGTTTCTTTATCGATTCAAACTCGTTTCAGGTTTCTACGTAATGTCTTATGGTCTTGCCAGAACATTCAGAGTGATATTTATTAATATTCACAGTGACGAATAGAAATCCTTCTAGCGTCAACATTAAACAGCGCTACGGTAGGTAACTTGCGATATTCTTATGAATCAAGCTTGTGTCAACTTGAAAGCAACAATGGTAAGATTCTTCAAGAATCAAACTTGTTCCAGGAATTTGAATTGACGACTTTAATCAAGCGGATATTTATCCAATTGATTCACTCTTTATGTTTGCAGTTTTACTTTGAGACGGTGAGTAAAGAGAACGGCTAGTACCGCCGCGAAACCCTATCAAAGAGGTTCTTAATTGAATCTACCTAATCACAGGTATGATATTTAATATCGTGTAACGGTCTTCACCGACCGGAGGTAAAACGCTACCGATTTAGGACGAATGTCAAAGTCATTCAGTCCGTGTCTATGTTTTGTCTCAAGAAGGTGACGTTACGGTGTACTCAGCAAAGTCGAAGATTCAAAACCACATACTCATGCCTAAAAGACGTATTCAACAATCAAGAAAGCTAAACACTTCAACAACTCTGATGATCAAAATCTTCCTTATCAATTAAGTAGAGGAATGACCTCTCTTCAAAGGAGATTGTTAGCAAGCTTTCAAGATAGTGCAAAGTATGAGCATGTGGATAAAGACACAAGATCGCAAGATGGAAAAGACAAGTCAAGGATAATTTGAAGATCTCAAGATAAAAGACAAAGTCGAAAGACAATGACAAAGGCTCAAAGATCACAACATGAAGGAACAAGACTGCTATTACTCGTTCAAGATTCATTTATGACGAAATTCGTAATCTCCATTGTTCTCCAAATATCAAAGAAGAATGACCTCACATTGGGGGAGATTGTTAGCCTCAAAATATTGAGTCAAACAAAAATATTTGGTCATAGGTTCATATTGTAACATTTATTAGAACGTTGTAATAGTTAGTTAAAGTAGTCGTGACATTACGGGCTTGATGGCTAGCTTAAAAGGCATCTTTCAAGGTACTAAGCATTTATTCAAGCCCGACCCAAAACAAATATAGTCCAATAGAAATCCCGCATGTGGGTGGACTATATAAGCACCTTCCTAGCATGTTAGGAGGGTTAGAGGTTCTCATTTTTCTTAATATAATTTCACCTAGTTAATCATTTCTCTCTCTACCTTCTCTCTCTACTTTCTCTCTCTAGAAGTCTTCTCACTTTCTTATTTAATTCAATTAATCAACCATGGTGAAGTGATAAAGTATGGTAACAACATGTAGAATGGCCATGGGGATGTAATAGGTGTTAACTTTTGTTGTGGATGACGTGGGACGGGCCTGTGCATTTGGCAGTCATTACACTTGAGTATTAGGTCTCGTGCGTCCTTATGCATGGTCGGCCAGTAGTATCCTATCCGCAAAGCTCTTGCTATGACTGATCTCGGGCCTGCATACATGCTGCATGACCCTTCATGAATTTCACTAATCACGTAGATTGCCTGTTTTGGTCTGACTCATCGCAACCAGGTTTGCAAGAATAACCTCTTGTATAAGATCCCATCACGGATTTCAAACCCTTGCGACTTCCTCCGGATACGGTGTGCTTCAACCTCGTCATCCAGGAGAGTTTTATTTGTTAAGTATTCAATGATTGGGGTCATCCACGTAGGTCCCTCCTGCTTGACTATTGACAAAACTTCCTCCCCTGTAATGGATTTATCTTTGAGTATTTCTACCAAAACTTGTTTGGACAAGTGAGCAAAGCTAGTGGACACGATTTTGCTCAAGGTGTCCGCCTTCTTGTTCTTGCCCCTAGGCACTTGCTTTTTGGTGAACTTGCTGAATCTTGCAATGAGCGACTTTAACTTCTCGAGGTATTGGACCATGTTGTCCTCTTTGGCCTCATACTTCCCAAGGATGTGATTCGCGACTAAAAGTGAGTCGACGTATGCCTCTATGTTTCGTACTCCCATCCGCGTAGCTATTATTAAGCCTGCGATCAATGCTTCATACTCAACTTCATTATTCGTCACTGTGAACTCAAATCGTAAGGCATAAGTAAACTCCATACCTTCCGGATTTGTGAGTATGAGGCATGTGCCAGATCCATCTGTACATGATGATCCGTTTGTGAATAAGACCCATAAGTCTTGGAGCTTTTCTTCCTTGGGGGCCTCCATGCTCTCCTCCTCTGGCTTTTCTATTAAAAAGTCGGCCAAGATTTGGCCTTTGACAGCCGTGCGAGGCCTATATGAGATATTGTGTTCTCCTAAAAGAACACTCCATTTTTGCAAGCGCCCCGCCGTGTCCGACTTTGATATGACCTGCTTGATTGGCTGGTCCGTAATCACTACGATAGGATACGACTGGAAGTATCGGCGTAGACGCTTCGTGACATATACTAGTGACAGGACAAGCTTTTCCATCGGTGTGTAATTCAGCTTTGGTCCTTGTAACACCTGGCTGACGAAGTAGATTGGCATCTATACCATGTTCCTATCTATCATCAAGACTGCGCTCACCCCACACAGGCATGAGTGGCTGATAAATAGATGACTAATTCCTTCTTGGGTCAAGGTGCGACCAGTATTGGGAGGGATGCTATGTGTTTCTTGAGCTCCTTGAAAACTTCCTCTGCCTCCTTTGTCCAATTGAATTCGCCCTTCTTCATACACTTCTTGAGTGTTTTGAATAAAGCAATGACTTTTCAGCAGACTTGGACGGAAACCTGTTCAGGCCCGTAAGCTTACCGTTAAGAGACTGTACCTCTTTAAGCGTTATTGGGGAGGGCAGTTGTATCACAGATTCCGTCTTATCAGGGCATGGTCTGATTCCATTGGGATCAATCATGTATCCTAAGAACATTCTTTCAGTAGCTCCGAACGTTCACTTCTTTGCATTCAACTTCATATTGATCTTTCGCAGCGTGGCGAAGGTTTCCTCAATATCCATGATAAGCCCTTCCTCTGTATGGCTTTTTATAACCAATTTATCAACATAGACTTCCAGGTTACGCCCAATCTGGTTGTCAAAGGCTTTTTCAACCAACCGTTGATACGTTGCCCCTGTGTTCTTGATGCCAAACAACATCTTGGTGTAACAGTAGACACCCTGGCTTGTGTGGAATGCCGTCTCTTCCTCATCCTCGACAGCCATCTAATTTGGTGATATCCCTCGTATGCGTCCAAGAAGCATTTGAAAGGATATCCACACAAATATTCCACTTTCCAATCAATCTCTAGAAGCGGGTAGCAGTCTTGTGGACATGCTTTGTTTAGAACCGTGAAATCAATGCACATGCGCCAGCTCCCATCCTGCTTCTTTACCATGACTGAATTAGATAGCCAATCGTGGTAGTAAATATAATAACCCAAGCTTAACGTCATTATTTTACCCTAATTATGTAACAGATTTGTAATTTCTAAGTAATGATGAGTATTATTATATTTGACGGTTTTAGTTGAAACGGGTAATGTGTGAATATAATTAATCGTTGTGACGATTGAAGAGTACTAATAGTGATCGTGATGCCAATGGATGCCCAAAATATTATGTTTTAGTATCGATTAGTTCGATAATTGATATTTATGAAATTTTTATTTCATTACGTGTTAAGTCGAGTCAGAACTTTATTATTTTGTTTTGTGTGTGTTTAATTATTAAAACGATCGATTTAACAAACGAGATCTATATTTTTATGAACCTGGGACGAAACCCGACTCTCGTAAATATATATAAAAATGACTGGAAGTCATTTTCCGCTTTTTAACTAATATTTACATTTTAGTCCAAAAGAATGCCAATATTTCACTTTCTACCCTTCCTCCACTATATAAAAACCTCAACTAACACACATACACTCATTTCTTCACCTACAAAAAATGTGTTTTCTCCTCCCTCTCCCTCTTTATTTCCGCCACCTATCACCACCACAAAACACCATAGATTTTGATTTCTAGCTTGAATCCATAAAATCAAACAAAAGACACACTTTGGAAATCTTCTTGTGATCATTTTGATCTAAGAAAATCTCACATGCAAGAACTTTATTTTTTCCACAAGATTTTGAAGATGAACATGAGGTTTGATCCATTTGGATTGTTGTACGATTCTTTGTTTATGTTATTATTATAACAATTCTTTATTTTTGAGTGCATGCATTTGTTTTTAATTTTTATTTGATGCATGTGATCATGCAAGTGAATCTAAGGATTAGAAGTTGTTGTAGATGATTTATATAGGTTATTTGAAGTGTAGATGATGTTAAAAATGGGTCAAAATGAGTTTTGATGTGATTTTAAAAGAGTCATTTTAGATCAGTAGGTTTAAGGCCATTTTTCGTACAGTAGATGTTGGATAAGTGTTGGTATTATTGGATATTGTTGTAGTAGTCGTCGAGACGCTCGTTTCGATATAAGTGGATAAGTGTTGGTATATTTATGGTCTTGCCAGAACATTCAGAGTGATACTCATTAGTATTCACAGTGACGAATGGAAATCCTTCTAGCGTCAACATTAAACAGCGCGACGGTAGGTAACTTGCGAGATTCTTATGAATCAAGCTTTTGTTAACTGGAAAGCAACAATGATAAGATTCTTAATAAATCAAACTTGTTCCAGGAATTTAAATTGACGACTTTAATGAAGCGGATATTTATCCAATTGATTCACTCTTTATGTTTGCAGTCTTGCTTTGAGACGGTCGAGTAAAGAGAACGGCTAGTACTGCCGCGAAACCCTGTCAAGGAGATTCTTAATTGAATCTACCTAATCACAGGTACGATATTTAATATCGTGTAACGGTCTTCACCGACCGGAGGTAAAACGCTACGGATTTTGGACGAATGTCAAATCCATTCAGTCCGTGTCTATGTTTTGTCTCAAGAAGGTGGCGTCACGGTGTACTCAGCAAAGTCCTAAAGACATATTCAACAATCAAGAAAGCTAAAGACTTCCGCAACTCTGATGATAAAAATCTTCCTTATCAAATAATGTAGAGGAATGACCTCTCTTCAAAGGAGATTGTTAGCAAGTTTTCAAGATTGTACAAAGTATGAGCATGTCGATAAAGACACAAGATCGCAAGATGGCAAAGACAAGTCAAGGATAATTTGAAGATCTCAAGTTTAAAGACAAAGTCGAAAGACAACGACAAAGGCTCAAAGATCATGGCATGAAGGAACAAGACTACTGTTACACGTTCAAGACACATTTATGACGAGATTCGTAATCTTCATTGGTATCCAGATATCGAAGAGGAATGACCTCACATTGGGGGAGATTGTTAGCCTCAAAATATTGAGTCAAACAAGAATTTTCGGTCATAGGTTTATATTGTAACATTTATTAGAACGTTGTAATAGTTAGTTAAAATAGTCGTGACATTACTGGCTTGATGGCTAGCTTAAAAGGCCTCTTTTAAGGTACTAAGCATTTATTCAAGCCGACCCAAAACAAATAGAGTCCAATAGAAAGCCCACATGTGGGTGGACTATATAAGCACCATCCTAGCATGTTAGGAGGGTGGGTTCTTTCATTTTCTTAATCTAATCTCACATAGTTTTCTCCACCTTCTCTCTACTTTCTCTCACCACTTTCTCTCTCTAGAAATCATCTATATTTCTTCTTTAATTCAGTTAATCAACCATAGTGAAGTGAAAAAAATATGGGAACAACACCTGTCTATGCAAAATACTTCATTATGCATTTGTTTTGTTCTCAGGTTTCTCAGTACTAAAAACAGGCAAGTAGTAGTCTTTAACATAAAGGAGATCCTCCATCTTCCATTTCCAAACATGAAAATTAGAACCATTCAAATTAACCATCCTACTTGTATTAGCTTCCATCGTTCAAACATGTAAGTCCCCAACCAAGAGCCTAAAGCTCTGATACCAATTTGACGGATAAAGTGCAATGTGTCACAACAGTATAAACTAAATGCGCGAAAGCAAAACCTTTGTTTGACAATCACTTACCCAAACCCGTATGAACCTATGAGAAAGTAACCAAATGAGGCAACCTTGAATCAACTCTAATCAGACCCTAAACAATATCAAATTAACCAATCAACAGATAGAAAAGATAATCAAACACACAACAAGACCACCACAACTTTTAGCGTGGAAAACCCCAAAGTGGGTAAAAACCACGGGATAACTTGTGCCGCTTAAATTCACTATCCACCAATAGAGGTATACAAAGTCTTATCTAGATAATATTAGAGGCATACAACAACCATCATAAATCTTGGAATAAACATAAAAAATATATGGGTGCAAACAAAGAATAAGAAAGAATAAATATCATCAAATTTGATGCGATCTCTTGGGAAAGAAAACAGAACTTCCAGGCCTCCAAGTCAGAAACCCAACGGTCAAAACCTTCCTTTATATGTAAGAAAGCTACAGCTCAAAAGTTGTGATGATCAGACTATGCAAACTCCGGGGATCAACGAAACACTGCTGCTGGTTTTTTAGGTGATAAACAACGCGACTTCTCTCTTACATTTTTGTTTTCCTAACTTTTCTCTTGTTTCACACATATCTTATCCTCTCATCAGCTGAGGAATGATATAAGAGTGACTAAACGGACCCAAGATGGTCCCCTAATTTGTTAGGCTCTAAAATTAACTAGTATTCATAAAGTTCGTTAAAGTAAAGAACTTCTCAAAGCTGGAATACTTCTCCAAGCTTTCCATACTAGCTAACTTAATCATCATAGACTTAGAAAGATAACCCAACAGTGCGGACCATCACCTCAACACATACCATATTACATTATTACAAGATTAACTATACATCTAATAAATTCTTATAAAACATCAAAAGATATACCTCACTCACTCATAAAAAAGCGATACTTCGTCAAAACCATATGAGACGGATAATACCAAACACGATGCAGTTTGACGTGCCATACCCGTGCCATAAGTCGCCAAAAATGCTTATGACATTATTGCACAGAGATCTCTTAGAGCTTCCAAAAATGTTTATAACGTGATTGCACTGAGACGTCTTATAACCTCCCAGTAGTATATATCCATCTATTATAAGTATATTGTTTCAAAACAAATCTCGCATATACTTATTTTTACAAGTTTGCGAGTTCTTTTTCTTTTGTAGACTTGGAAATTTTTGATGTTTCACACATTTGCATTATTTTAAAGAAGGGGTTTGCAAGATTTTGTGTCATTATATATAATTTAACTGTGTAATTAGAGAACTGCATGAAAGATCACTAGTGTGCACAATGTTTTGTGAAACTTGAACTATACTTTTGAGTTGCAAGAGGATTTAAATGGGAATTATAGTGATACGTATATGTAGTTTGAACTTCCCTAAATCCCTAATAAATCAAATTCAAGATGTGGAGTCTTCAAAATGAGATTTCGAAATTCGTGCGGTTTAAAAGTGTTAATAACTGCCTGAGAGAGAACAAAAGAAATTTATTTTCGACACATTAAATACTATAAATGATGTTGAGTTGTCAAATACATCACTATTGAAATTAGACAAAAGTTCAAATGTAGTTTTGTTTTTTCTCATAGGGGAATAATGTCATAACAACTATTTTGATTTGATCTAAATGTGAAGATTTACTTAAGATTTAAAAATAAACGCGGCAGGACTATTATTGCCAAAAAGTTAAAAAGTTTCAAAAATCGGATGGAGAGACTAAAGTTGTAAATTTTCTGAACTAATTTTTATTAATGGTGATATTTCACTAGTGAAAATAACAGCGAAATATCACTAGTGATAAAATAATGAATGTCACTTGTGATATTACTTATAACTATGTTTATTAAGTATCACTAGTGCTATTTCATTATATTATTACTAGTGATATTTCATTATTTTTATCACTAGTAGTGATATTTCATTATTTTTTTATCACTAGTGAAATATCACTACTGATGAAATATTTTTCGTCAAATTTACAATATTGGTCCCTCGACCGATTTTATAATATTTTTTTTGACATTTTGGCAAAAATGGCTCGCCGTGGTTTTCTTTCATGGGATTTAATCTTAGGTAATGAATGACTAGGATTAGTCCCCTTGCTTGCAAGTAAAAAGAAGGATGCAAAATAACTAAACTCATTGAAATTATAAATAGTTTATCCATAATAACATATTAATAACACGAATACGCAACGAAATAATAACTAGATCACGTATAAATTAGTGATTAACATACCTTACTTTGTAATTGACGAACTATAAAAAATAAACCATAAACCTACGCCTTATGGTTTAGATCTAACCTCTAAGAACACTAAGAAACTATTAGAGATTTAAAATATGAATCAACGATGGTTTCACACGCACATTTATTAGCAATTCAATTAGAATGTCACTTCTTGATCAAAGAATAAGCGAACTAATCACTTTACCTTCTAAACCAAAACCAAATCCTTTTTCTTTAAAAGTTTAATGAACCTATCCCATCCACCCATATTATTCGTATCCAATGGTAGTGATAAAACAACAACTCTCACTCGCCTTCCACGTCAAAAGCAAATAACGTAACTATATAACGTCAAATTTCGACCCACCTTTGGTTTCTCTAAAAACTTAGGTTAAAGCAAACCAAAAAGAACCTCCTGATCCACTCACCTTTAACAACCAATTTACCATAAATAAACGTCAAAACAACGCGAAAACACTCGAATTTTCACCTTCAAATCAAAGTAACATATCGCTATTCAGTAAAAATTGTTCAATTTGAACAAATTTAGATATGTATTTTGATCTATTGTTGAAAAAATCACAATCGATTCATTAAAATATGGACGATAATCATTGAAGCTTACCAGATTTAGTTGATGTTCCATGTTCATATGTTTGCCATGGACGTTACAAATAGGTTATTCACTTTTGCATGCTTTAGAAACTTGTAAAATGTGTTTAGTTGTTGATAAGTGGGTGATTGAAAATGGTGTTTGGTTTGGAAAGTGGTCTTGGAGGCGACAACCTATTGGACGTGCAACTGATGAACTGTGATCTTTGTCTACTTTGATTAGCGAACTTGTTTTAAAATTTTCTCGTGACGATGCTTGGAATTGGTGCATAGAGGCTTCTGGTGTTTTCTTGGCTCGATATTTAAGCAATCTTATTCATAAAAGGATTATTGCCATGGACGTATAAAGTCTCAGTTTTAGGTGGAGTTCATAGGTTCGTGGGAAGACAAGCTTTTGCGCTTGGCGGGTATCATTAAATCGTCTTCCAAAAAACGATAACCAGATATGATGTGGTATTGATTTTTCTTTAGTTGCGTGTTTATTTTATGGTAAGGAAGAATAACCATGAACCGTTGCTTTCTTTTATGGTATGTTATAAAGATTCTATTGAAGAAAGTTTGAAGCTAGTGGACGTCACCTCCTTTGGTTAATCCTTTTATTGATGAAATTTTAAAGAGGAATTTTTAGTTTCTCAACAATAAGCACATATCAAAGATTTTTCATGTCGTATGCATGTCCCTTTTGGGACACATATGGAGGTGGAGAAATAGAATGTTGCATGCTCAATCACACGAGGAGACTTCAATTTTCCACGAGGAACTCTTCCCTCCTCTTTTAAGGATGTCATTCCTCTAGAAATCAAACGTTCTTCTTTTAACAAGTTCATATGGGATAATTAGATTCAGAGTCCTGGTGTTTTGGTTTAATCTATTAGGTATTGTTGTTGCTATTCTTTAATCCCTTATTGTAGTTTATAGAGTTAACTGCTTTTTTGGCCCTTGTGGTTTGGTATTATTTTCATTTTTAGTACAAAAATTCAAATAGATTTGATTTAGGCCAAAAAGGTAAAAAATTTCTTCACTTTCAGTCCAATTTCATTAACATCGTCAGTTTGACTTGCTCGAATGTTAAATAGAAGGGTATTTTCGTCCTATCCTTATGTTGTATTAAAAACCCAAATAGATCACGTTCTTTAACTCTTTCTTTCTAGTATATTAAAAATATTCAAATAAAAACTCACAACTTTATATTTTCTTATATATCACGAGGAATATTTTTTCTTAATAAAAACATATATCCTCTGTATATTTCATTAAACTAGCAGCCACCAGCGCCTCCCGGCAAACCATTACATCTGTCGGACGCCACCTTTGTTCAATCCTGCAATCGACTCAACTTCCAACATAATAACCAATCAAAACCCATCCACACCTTAACACTGTCTCTGAACCCCAACTTCTGCTACCTATTCACCGGCCAATTACCCTCTAACCCATCAACAACTATATTCAGCTTAACAAAAATACAAAACCCCCAAGGGCGGAGCCAAGTTTTTTTGTTAAGGGAGGCTAATCATATATAAGACAAAAGTTTATTGTGATTAGGGGAGACTTAATGTAAGAACTAATAGAAAAACAGCTTGTAATAGACATAAATAATGAATAAAATAGTTTCATTAGGGGAGGCTCAGCACCACTAGTCCCCTACTAGCTCCGCCCCTGAAAACCCTAATTTTACAAAATTAGAAAAAAAACTAACCCTAGTATATCAACTCAAATCTCAAAGTTAACTTAATATGTTCACAGGCTTCAACAAGCTCAAACTACGGTAGTATACAAACCGACGAATCTTTTGTAATGATTTGTAGATCTGACGATTGAACAAATCAAGTGAGGTTTGTTTTGTTTTCTTTTTCTTAGTATAATTAAATTGGTTTGAAGGATGTACAAATTTTGTGAGGAAATGATGTTCGGCTTGTAACAGACATAAATAATGAATAAAATAGTTTCATTGGGGGAAGCTCAGCATCCACTAGTCCCCTACTAGCTCCGCCCCTGAAAACCCTATTTTTACAAAAATAGAAAAAAACCTAACCCTAGTATATCAACTCAAAGTCAAGCAATGTAATATACGTAAATTATTATTAACATAATATAAATATCAAAATAAATGCAAGATCTCAAACATCGGTGTAAGATGAAAATAAATAGACAGGATTCTACATATTACAACAACATATATTGTTTCAAGGTCGTTAAGTGTTACTAAGCACACAATGTCTAGAAAAGGATAGCTAAAATTTCAATTAAACAAAGTCAATCTTTTGTGCAACAAATATTTATACAAAATATCAATTACTATTGTCACATAATGAAAAATCATGTAAAACTCGTGGGTCCATTAGCATTGTAACTATTTAAGTTTTAAAAATTTAATATTATTTTTAAAAATAATGTTGAGCATTACAAAATTATGAATTTGTAACTCGTGTACATGTAAGTTTGATGTAAATGGTTTGTTAATTAATAATTAAGATATAACTATTTAGAACAAAATATCAAAAGTAAAAAGAGTTTTTCGAAAAAAAAATTTAGGTGAGTTTATATTAATTTACACAGTGCACAACTTACAACAATATAATCAAACATATAAACATTATATGTTTTGAAAAAATATAATATACATAAATTGCGATAACGAAATTCTTACTTAATTTATCTTTTATATTTAAGTCTCGTGCGTGCACGGGCATTAAAACTAGTATAAATAATAATAATAAAACAATAAAGTGATTTATAATATAAATAATAATAATAATAATAATAAAGCAGAGGGTAGTTTGGTCATTTTATGTTGGTTAACCAGGCAAATTAACGGTGAACAACAATTTAGACCAAAAGTGAAGAAAAAGTTTACTTTTTTGGTCTAAATCAAAACTATTTGAATTTTGGATCAAAGTAAAAATTGAATCAAACCACAAGAATAAAACATGCAGTTAACTCTAGTTATATTAGATGATAAATATGGCTCAAGACTAGTTTGTGAGTTTGAATTCATGCTCTAAGTTATTGTCCTTATAAATATTCGACGAATGATACAAATGGTTGATAGGTGTGTAAACACCCATCCTTTTACCACTTAATTCGGGCTAAAACGAGACCAAAACACGTATTTAATATCATTTGTTTGGAATTATGCGTGGTTTTTGTGTTTATTGTGTTTTCAGAGCCAACCGGATGAATATTAAAGAAAACATGGGATTGCACGGGTTTTACTGAAGAAAAGGACTCAAGATAAAGTCTACTGTCCAAGAGATGCAAAAGATTTGAAGTCACTGGGCCGATTCGGAGATTTATCGAAGAAAAGGACCAAAGACGGAAAATTTACATAAGTCGAAGAAACTCAAGACTATTTAACGAAGAAATTAAAAGACGAGTTGGATTTAATCGACGAAAAATCCCGAATCAGAATCGAAAACATCAACTTTTCTGAAAAGACGAGAAGACAAGAAGAAAGGGAGAAAGCCCACTCACCAACCAACCACTAGGACTATAAATAGTTTCTTCCTTCACATTTTAGGGAGTTAGCTTTCATTTTTCTTTTTTCCCAGTTCCTTGTTCGTAGCTTCACCAACACCATTAGGGTGTTTGGTGATTTTTAATTTTTCCTTCCATCTTGTAAGTGTTTAATCTCTACTCTTGTTACCTTTACATTAATCCTTTAATTCCATCTTTTCATTCATCTTGTTCATCTCCATTTTTATTCAAAGTTCTTAAGTTTTTATTTGATTCAAGTTTGATCTTAAAAAGTTGTTGATTTAGTGTTTTTATTGTTGGGATTTGTTACTTATGGTATTTAAATAATTTGTGTTTAATGTGGTAAAACCTTTTTAAGTATTTGGTTTGATTTTGATTAAAATTCGAGTCCCCTGTTTTACTGTTACTGCTACTGTTCTTCAGCCCAGGAACTTTCCGAATTGACAAATTTCTGCTTCCCTTATTCGGAATATTGGATATTCCGAATAGGGCTGTTTCCATTTCCTCTACTCGGAATAATTTTCCGCATAGCCAAATTTTCAGTTCCTTACTCGGAATACTTTATATATTCCGAATAGACCAATTTTCCGCATAACACCCAATTTTCCGCATAAGCCATAATTTTCCGCATAGACATATTTTTCCGAACAGGACTTATTTTCCGAATAGTACAATCTTTCCGCATAATCCATTTTTCCGAATTGAGCATTTATTCCGAATAGGGCAAGGTTTTCCGAATAGAGATGTTTTCCGAATAGGGGCATTTTTCCGCATAGGTTTGTTTGACTTTCCGAATAGCAACATTCCGAATAGAGGAACTTTCCGAATGGCACTATATTCCGTATAGACATACATTCCGCATAGGTCATTTGCAGTAAGGGTATTTTTCCAGATTTAATTCAAGTATTACTTTTTCATTATTGATTGTTTCAAGGTTATATCATTATCATTTTATTCATTTCCCTGTTCAGTAGTTTAAGAAAAATAAACCCACTTTTAGTCACCAAGAACAAATCTTCCACTCTAAACTAAGATCAATTCGAGAGGATTCCGAGAAATATTTTGAACCCCATAGAAAAGCTTTGTATCAATGGTCCTATAAGGTTTGCATTGTCAAACATGGTATCGAAGCAGGTCTAATCCTCAAACCGAGGTGGCTAGATTGAGCCACCACCCCTAAACCAACCACCAAACCCTAAAAGACCCTATCAATCCTGACGTCTTTTTTACTTTGTCACACACATCAACATAAAGAAAAAAAGAAGAAAAAGTCCCTTGACAATTGATGCTCGTTCCATTAATCACGAAATCCAAAACCAGACTTCATACTGATATATATATATATATATATATATATATATATATATATATATATATCTATATATATATATATATATATATATATATATATATATATATATATATATATATATATATATATATATATATATATATATATATATATATATATATATATATATATATATATATATATATATATATATATATATATATATATATATATATATATATATATATATATATATATATATATATATATATAGGGACGCGCTATTTGCAGAACCTCTTTTTTGGTACAGAACTTACAGAACTAATTTTTTACTACTAATAAAGCATAGTGTACATGATATTAATGCAAGATGGCATTTTTGAAAATATATACTACTCATTTTAAAAAATGAAATTAAATTATGGGCAAATTGGGTATTTTGATTCACTGTTTTTTTTTATTTTTAGTTAAAAATATGATTTTTGAACATTTAATTTTCAAAATAATTAATTAACTTTTTTTTTTGCAAGTTTTAAGTTTTTCCCAGGTCATAAGTTTCTTTATAAAAAAATTTATATTTGTTACTTTTAAATATTTTATTTTCCACAGGGTTTTTATGAGGTTTTTATAGCATAAACATACATGTTTTTCTCTAAATTTATAACATACACATACATGTTTCTCTATTTATAAAATAAACATACATGTTTTTTTTAAATTTATAAAATAAACATACATGTTTCTCTAATTTTATAAGATAAACATACATGTCTCTCTAAATTTATAAGATAAACATACATGTTTCTCTAAAAATTACTATATAACATAATAAAAACATAAATACAATACAAAATTTTTGATATCACGTGTGCACTTTTAAAGAAAAACAAACATGCACGACTTCGAGAACATATATGCACGACATCTATAACATATCTGCATAGCTTTGACTTCACCATAACATACATGCACACCTTCGACTTCATTAGAACATATATGCACGACTTCGAGATACCCAATCCCTGTATCAAAACAAAAACTAATATTAGATGATTAATCATATGAGTCATAGATTAAGTAGATGACTGACTTAAATTTAAATTTAGATATGCACTCATTTCCAACATACTTATTTAAACAATATTGAAACCAAACCAATTACATCAATGTACTAAAAGGTACCATCATGTTAAGACATGTTCATTATATGTTAGGACCATTGTAATAGTTATATGTAATAGGTAGACTAGGAGGTATGTAGTTCCTCCTGGTCCTAGTCGTAGTAGGAGCAAGTCCTGCTCCTGGTCCTAGTCGAAGTCAAACTTTATTATTTACTTAATATTCTGTTAGGATATGCATGAGATATGTTAGGAAAGGATATGCATATCAGTTTTACACGTTTTCTTTAATGATGTATTAGGGTTTCCTTGTAGTATAAAAGGAACCTTAGGCAGAAGGGTTATACACACCTTCACAAAACGTAGTTCTAGTCATTATCAATATTAGAAATCCTTAGAAAGGATCAAGTCTCTATAGTTATTCTGTTTCTCTTGATTATATTTATATTCTACATTCGTATTGTGTATAGAGTCTCTTTGTGATTTGACTTGTGATTACGGAAGTCATTCACCGGTCCTGATAGGCTGCAAGATCTACATCTAGTGGATCCAACAAGTGGTATCAGAGCCTGGAAGGGTCTCTATACAAGAAGAATCAAGTTCTCTTATTACTCTCAATCTGTTTATCATGTCTGCCTCAACTTCTACTCAAACAGGAGAAGAAAGCACTCCAAAAATTGTGCAACCTCAGCAGATCCTGGCTACGGTCTCCAACACGAATGGAAAATTCCCTCTTCTGAAGAAGGGTGAATATGATAACTGGGCAATGAAGATGGAACGGTGGATCACCAACACTGATCAAGATCTTTGGAATATCATTCTGAATGGGAACAGCAGGAAGCTTACTGGACGAGACAAGAACGGTAATATTACTCTTCTTGACCCTAAATCTCATGAGGAAATCATCGCTATTCAGAAGGAGGTAAAAGCAAAAACAATTTTGCTTCAATCTCTTCCTGAAGATCACATGGGTGACTTCTACCATTTGGATGATGCCAGAGAGATCTGGAATGGCATAAAAGCAAGGTTCGGCGGGAATGAGGAGTCAAAGAAAATGCGAAGGTCCATGCTGAGAGATGAATGTACCGAATTCAAAATCTCATAAACTGAAGGTCTAAATCAAGGGTATGATAGGTTCCAGAAGATCTTGAGCCAATTGAATCAACTTCGGTCAAAACCTGATGATGGTGACATTAATGCAAGGTTTCTTAAAGCCTTACCCTACTCATGGAACCAGGTGGTGATCTCTCTCAAAGCCAAAGGTGGGCTGGACTATCTCACCTTTGATGATTTGTTTCATAGGCTCAGAACATTCGAACCTCATGTGAGAGGATATCCTAGTGACTCTTTTCCCACCCCTGCTAATTCAGCCTTTGTGAGCTCTATGGCATCTAGTCCCATGTCATATGCAAGTAGCCCAAGCAATACTGTCTCCCCCCAGCATACTATTCAGCATACTAGTCCCATGTCTTCTGCTCCTGATCCTGCTGCCAAGTCTGGTAGTATGGTAGAAGCTGTTCTTCATTCTTTTGTGGCTGATGTTAATGCTGAACAACAACTTGCTTTTGATGACTTCAAACAGGTCGATAAACTTGACCTGGATGAGATGGATCTTAAATGGCAGATGGCCATGCTTACTCTTAGGGTTCACAAGTTTGAGAAGAAAGCAGGAAGGAAATTTAATTACAACCCTCGGGAGCCAGCAAGATTCGATAGAAGCAAGGTACGATGCTATAACTGCCAGCAACAGGGTCACTTTGCAAGGGAGTGCCCTAGCAAGAATGATCAGGAGAAGAGCAGGTACTCCGCTTTCAAGGTTCAGGAGGTTAAAGATGACAAGAAGGTATTGGTATCTGTTGACTCTATGGTCAACTGGAATGATCATCAGGCTTCTACTCTGGAATCAGCTGAATCCTCGACTGACGTGTTGGCAATGATTGCTGGGAGTCTCTCTGATGTAGAAGAAGCAGAAGAGTTTGCTCTTATGGGCATCTCACCTCAGGTACAACATTGTCCTCTTGGTTGTCATGATAAATACACAGAATTGTTGTCCCAATTTAATGAAGTAAATGATCAAAATGATAAGTATTTTTTAGAGGTACAAGCCTATAAGGCTTCATTAAACACATTGGAACAGCAAAAGAGGTGGTTACAAGATACACAACGTGCGTATTAGGATAAAATCAGGATACTAAGCATTGATTTAGAAAACACTACAAATATGCTTAAATATACAGAAACTGAAAGAGATGCTAGTATCAAAGAAAAAGAGGAGATGCAAGCTAAATTAGATGCTACAATGTTAAGATTTGACAAATGGCAAAAGGCACCTAAAAATCTTTCAAAATTAATTGATAGTAGCATGTCTGGCAGAACTAAAAGAGGCTTAGGATTTGAAAAATATATTGATTCAGAAGATGTATTTGATTTATCTTTCTCAAGTGTCTTTGATGCCGACAAAGAGGATGAGGGCAAACCTAGTTACAATAGGTTTAAACCAGCAGCAGAAATGCATGCTGTCCCTCCTCCTCTTACTGGAACTTTTATGCCCACCTCATGGCATAATGACTCGGATGGATCACAGATGCTTGAGTCCCCAACAAGTTCTACTAATTCTAATGACTTTGTCTCATGTACTTTCAGTGACAAAGCCGGTGACTCTGCATCTAATGGTTCAAGTGAAGAGTCAAGACCTACGAGTTCCAAGTCGAATGAACATGCTGCTACTGGTGCTAGGAAGTGTGAAGAAAAAGTTGCTGTCAAGTCAAGTGTGTCTGGTCCTTGTTTATTGAGTCCTAGGAAGAATGTTTTTTCCTAGAAATGTGTGTAATAAAGTAGGCAGTATGAAACAATCTCATTCTAATAAAAGGTCTTTCAAAACATGTTTTGTTTGTGGCAGTTCCTTTCATTTAATTAAAGATTGTGATTATTATGACACACATGCATCTGTTAATCATGCTTTTCCTGCTCCTGGTTCACCAGGAGCTGCGTCATATGCTTCTAGAAGACTTAATCCCAGTGCTCCAATGTTTAATACTTCTAGAGTCTCCTCTCCTTTCGCGTCTGATTATTGGAGAGATAGTGGATTCCAACCAACCAGTAATTATTTTCCAAATTTTAATCCAATCTATCCGCATAATTTAGACCACACGTATTTTGGTTTGGGAAATTTGGGAACTGCTGTTAAGCCTCAGCAGGTTGTTCCTGGTCAAATAATAATACCCATATGATGCATAGGCAACCAAGGAACAATAGTGGATCTCATCAATCTTCTTGGCATTCTTCTAATGATCCACAAGGCAGGCTCAAACCTGAAAAGGTTTGGGTCCCCTTAAGACACTAACATTTGCACTTTTATTTTCTTGTTGTTGTAGGTTACTCCATACCAGGATCCTAGTCTAGGCATAGTTGATAGTGGTTGCTCCAGGAGCATGACTGGCAATAAAAGTCTTCTCTCTAACTTTGTACCATTTCATGGAGGCAAGGTCTATTTTGGTGGAGGTGAAGGCAGAATCACTGGCAAAGGAACGATAAAGACTCCAAATCTAAATTTTGAGCAGGTCTACTATGTGGAAGCACTTCAACACTTCAACTTGATATCGGTCTCTCAGATTTGTGACAAGAAGCAGTTTTTACTCTTCACCGATACTGATGCACTTGTGCTTTCCAAAGATTTTCAGCTTCCGGATGACTCACAAGTTTTACTCAGAATCCCTAGAAGACACAATCTATATAGTATCAAGTTGAATGAAGTCAACCCTACTGGTCAACTAGCATGTCTGGTTGCAAAAGCCTCAGAAGATGAAGCCACTAAATGGCATCGAAGGATGGGACATGTGAATTTCAAGACCATTCACAAACTTGCCAATCTGAATCTGGTCTCTGGTTTACCTCCCAAGACGTTTAGAAATGATATAAATTGTATTGCCTGCAGCAAAGGCAAACAACACAAAGCATCCTTCAAGGCCATTACTGCTTTCAGTCTTATTACTGAACCATTGCAGCTTCTACACATGGATTTATTTGGTCCTACTTCCATCAGAAGCATTGACCACAAGCAATTCTGTTTGGTGGTGACTGATGGTTATAGCAGGTTTGCGTGGGTGTTCTTCATGGCTGCCAAGAGTGAGACCTACTCAATTCTTCGAGATTTTCTTACCTTGATAGAGAATCAGTTGTCCAAGAAAGTTAAAGGTATTCGATGCAACAATGGAACCGAGTTTAAGAATAGAGACCTCATCGCACTTTGCAATGCTAAGGGCATCAAAAGAGATTATAGTGCTGCTCGGACTCCTCAACAGAATGGTGTGGCAGAAAGAAAGAATCGGACACTAATAGAAGCAGCAAGAACTATGCTTGCGGATTCCAAACTTCCGACCATGTTCTGGACAGAAGCTGTTAATACTGCAAGTTATGTTTTGAATAGGGTTTCTTTTACTAATCCTCACAAGAAAACACCTTATGAGCTGCTCACGGGCAAAGTTCCAAATATTGCTCATTTGAAGCCTTTTGGGTGTCTAGTCACCATTCTGAATACTAGTGACTATTTGGGGAAGTTTGATGGCAAGGCAGATGAAGGATACATTGTGGGATATTCAGCTCATTCTCGGGCGTATCGTGTCTACAATCTTCAAGCCAAACGGATAATTGAAACTATTAATCTCAGGTATTTTGAGGAGAAGACAAACATACAAGGAAAAGGTCCAGAATGGTATTTTGATCTTGATTATCTTAGTGATTCGTTAGGATATTTTCGTTTCAAAACTAACCATGATGCAGGACCACAAGTGTTTGCAACTTCTAGTACTGGTGTTCCTTCTAGTCTTTCTGATTCAGATGATGAGGATGACATTTTTGTGGTTCCATCCTATTCCACCACGGTCTCTCCTACTCCTACTAGTGATGCAACTCCATTGGATGTACAGGATTCCCAAGCAGCTCTTGACACTCTTCTCAAGCAACAACAAGAAGCTACTAAAGCAGCTGCTCAAGGTAGTTTTGAGTTTCCCTTGGTTGAGCCTACTGACAAAGTTGCTCCTGCTACTCCAGCTTCTGCTCCTAGTGCTAGCCTCTCAACTACTGGTACTCCGGCTAGTGAGTCTGCTTCCAATACATGTTTTGTTGGGAATAAATTAAGGCCAGATAACTTGAACGCTGACAAGAACAACTCAAGCGTTGACAAGAGCAAAGTGAGCGCTGACAGCTTAAGCGTTGACAAGTTAAAGTCAAGCGTTGACAGATTGAAGACAAGCACTGATGGAAGATGTGAGCTACACGTTTATTATGTTCTAGAATACTTCTAGTAAGGATAGAAACGACAATGTATTTTCTATGTTTATCTTTACCTAGAATAGTTGATACGTAGCTTATTGTACAAGGCTTCTTAGTCTATAAAAGAAGGCCTTTAGGTTAATATTTTGTATCAAGTTTTCATTAAGTTTTTCATTCGTAAACATCTTTCATTGTAAGCAAGTTCGACATTGATAATCAAAGTGAAAGTATTGTTTACATCTTGTGTTCTTGTTTAAGTATTAAATTCCGCATAATACTTAGATTCACAAAGCATACAACAAAGGTTTCTCTACGTGTTATACTTGATCTAATCTCGTATACACAAAGCTAATCGATCTAAGTTTGGGATCAACAAGTGGTATCAGAGCTTGTTGAGGAACTTTTGATCTTTGAAGAACACCAGAACGATATACAAACACCAAAACCCTAATTTTCTCAAAACCCTAAAAACATCATGTCTGAAGCAAACATCATGTCCTCCTCTTCATCCTTACCAAACATCAAGATTCCCATGCTTGATGCAACCAACTTTGACTTATGGAGGTTTAACTTTGAACAATATCTAGGGATCTTTGACTACACACTCTGGGACATTATTGAATATGGAAACTCATTCAATAAAGCTCAAAAGATTCTGAATGCCATTGCGACAAGAACAGATGTGGAAGGATGTCCTGATGAAGATAAGAAAGAAAAACCTGGAGATGGTAGAGCTGTAAGTGCTGAAGATATTGCAAAGAAAAGGGCTGACATGAAAGCCCTAAATATTCTGAAAGTGTCTCTGGGACAAGAAAATCAACACAAATATAGAAGCTATGAATCTGCTAAGGATCTTTGGGAAGCAATTGAAGTTGCATATGGTGGTAATGCAGAAACTAAGGAAGAAAAGAAAAAGCAACTTCTGCATGATTATGCTGTCTTCAAAGCTTAGCCCAATGAGAAACTGAGCAGTGTGAGAAGCAGATTGCTTGACATCACAAGCAAATTGTCCTTCATGGGGACACAAGTTGGTGATATTGACATCAATGCTACTTTTCTGAAAAGTCTTGGTGAGACATGGAAGATTGAGGCAAGATCCATTCTTGCCAATAATACTCACAAGAGCTCTTCGTTTGATGACATCTACAACAAACTAAGATTGTTGGAAGATGAAACTCTTTCAAGCAAAGCTAGCACCAGCAACATGGCCTTCTTTTCTCATAGTGAAGGTCAATTCAATCAGCAGGACTCTTTTATGCATCCAGTTACTGGATCACCATTTGTCAGCGCTGGAACAAGTCCTGTCAACGTCTCCTTTTCAGACGCTGACACATTCATGAATGACTCACCAAGAGTTAAACCTGATGGCTTGGATTTGGATACTGTTTGTGCTTACATTGCTTCTTTGCCCAATGGTTCAGTGATTACATATGAGGACCTTGAGCAGATAAGTGATGAACACTTGGAAGAGATGGACATCAAGTGGAACATGGCTCTTGCTAGTATAAGAGCAAATAGGTGGAATAGGAGGTTCAAGAAGAAGATGACCTTCAATGCTAAAGACACTGCTGGATTTGATAAATCCAAAGTTGAGTGCTACAACTGTCATCGCATGGGGCACTTCATGAGGGAATGCAGATCTCCTAGAAGATCTGATGCTGGCAAACCCTCAAGTCAGGTTGTTAAAGCTCAAGACTCCAAAGCCATGGTTGCAGTTCAAGGATTTGATGGTACTGGATGGGATTGGAGCTATCTGGCTAAGGATGTTGAAGAGGACAAAGCTTTGATTGCTGATATTAAAGAAGAAGAGCATGTTGAATATGCTCTCATGGCACACTCCTCCTCTTCATCTGATAATGAGGTATATGATGATGCTTTTTGTAGCAAAGGTTGTAGGTTAAACACTGCCAGACTTAACAAAGAAGTGTTAAAACTAAAAGAGGATATGAGCACTGAAAGGTGTAAATTATCCAATTACCAACTAGCTCTTACTGAAACTGAGAAAACTGTTTCTGAATACAAGAAAATGGAATTTGATTTAAAAGATAAGATAAATATCTTAAAACATGAGCTAGAGGGTAGTATGGATATTAGAAATATCATGTCAAAAGTCAATAAAGACCTACAGGCTAAGTTAGATGAGGCCATTAAGAATAAAGATAATGTTGACCTCAAGATTCAAAGATTTGATAGAGCCACCCAAGCCCTAGGAGACTGTGTAGCTAAACAAAGAGATCCTAAGGATATGACTGGGCTTGGGATGAATGAGAATGATTACTCTCTGGTTCCACCACCAGCTGGTGACTTCTATGGTGTCCTTAGAAAGGATTTATCTTGGACTGGTATCCCAGAATGCCAAGAAGAGGAATTTATTCCTCCACCAAGAGTTGTCACCCTAGTAGAAGAGTATCAACAAAAACTGACTGACCTAAATGAGTGGAAGAAAGCTAACCCTACTTTATTTGTTAAGGGAGGTTTGCTGTGTGAAAGTCCCATTGAATCCCCACCCATTAAGGTTACTCACCCAGTTACTGGTAAAGCTGTTGACCTAGGCTCCAACACTGTTAGAAGACCTACCATTAAATATGCAGAGATGTATAGAAATAATAGGTCACCCAAGAGCCAAGTTAACAATCATGGAACAGGTTTCTTTGCTTCTAGACCTAAGAATGTTTCTAAGAAAGCCTGTTATACTTGTGGTAGTTTTTCACATTTGGCATACAAGTGTGTCAACGCTCCCAAAGTCAGCGCTGATAGGAACAGTTTCAGCGCTGATAGGAAGAAAGTCAACGTTGTTAGGAAGTCAAACGTTGTCAGACCCAGACCTTGTGTGCAGCAAAGTCCACAAGTGATTAGACCAGCCCCATTCTTTTCTAGAAGGTCTAACACTCATGGACAAAGACCTTTTCAAAAGACAGATACCTGGTCCAATAGGCAATGGGTTCCTGTAGCAAACCCTAGGTTCAATGCTGACAAGGGTAATTTCAGCGTTGACAGGACAAAATCCAACGCTGACAGAAACGTGACCAGACCTAAGTATTTGCAGCCACAAGGTAAGGGGTCTAAAGCTTCTTCAAGCTTAACATGGAGACCCAAGAAAGATCAAAACCCTAATAATAATGGAATTTCAATGACTTGCAACAGGTTTAACTATATTTCAAAAGTCATTACAAAACTAATTGGGGTTAACTGGGTATTTCATCCAAAAAGGGATGAGAATGGGGTTGTTGTGAGAACTAAGTCTGTTCTTATTGAACAACCAGATGAATCCAAGTCTTCTGAGACTTGGGTTCCCAAAGAAAACTAATTTGTTTTCTTTATGTGCAGGGCATTCAAAAGAAGATCAATGATTATGGATATTGGGATAGTGGATGCTCAAGGCACATGACAGGAAAGGAAGACTATCTGACAAACATCACTCCTATTCAAGATGGTGATAAGGTATACTTTGGAGGGGGCTATGGCACCATCATAGGAAAAGGAACCCTTATCACCAATAATCTACGTTTTGAGAATGTCTTCCTGGTAAAAGAACTGGATTATAATTTGTTTAGTGTATCACAAGTGTGTGATAACAAAAATAAGGTTCTTTTCACTGATACTGAGTGTTTGGTGTTAAGCAAGGATTTTAAGATCCCTGATGAGAAGTATATTGAGTATAGAACACCTAGGCATAAGGACATATACAATGTGAATTTAAATGGGATTAAAGTGAATGCAAATATGTCTTGTTTTTATGCTAAGGCCTCAGTAGATGAAAGTAATTTGTGGCACAGGAGACTAGGGCACATAAACTTTAAAAATATAAATAGACTTGTGAGGCTTGGTTTAGTTGATGGTTTGCCTGAGAAGGCCTTCCACAATGACCACTCTTGTGTTGCATGTCTTAAAGGCAAGCAGCACAAGGTCTCATTCAAGTCCAAGCAGGTGCATACTAGTTCCAGACCTCTTCATATGCTTCACATGGACCTCTTTGGTCCAACTAATATAGAAAGTTTGAATGGCAAGTCATATTGTTTTGTTGTCACTGATGACTTTTCTAGGTTTACTTGGACATTCTTTCTAGCTATGAAGAGTGACACAACTGATGTTCTTATTGAATTTATCACTCAAATTGAGAAAAGGTCTGGCAATGAGGTTAAGATGCTTAGGAGTGATAATGGTGGAGAATTTAGGAACAAGAAGCTAGATGATTTTTGTGCCAGGAAGGGAATTACTAGACAGTTTAGTATTGCTAGAACCCCACAACAAAATGAGGTTGCTGAAAGGAAGAATAGAACCCTAATTGAAGCAGCCAGAACAATGTTGGCTGATGCTCACTTTCCCATAGCCTTTTGGGCTGAGGCTGTTAATACAGCATGTTATGTGCAAAATAGAGCATTGGTTAACAAAATTCAGAACAAGACACCTTATGAGTTACTTTGGGGAAGAAAACCTAATATTGGTTTTCTCAGACCTTTTGGGTGTCATGTAGTAGTCTTAGACACTAGTGATGCCTTAGGGAAATTTAGTGCAAAAGGTGATGAAGGTTACTTCATGGGGTATTCAGTGCAGAGCAAGGGTTATAGGGTTTATCTTAAGAAGGACAAACGTATTGTTGAAAAAGTACATGTTAGGTTCTTAGAGAATAAACCTAGTGATCCTGAAAGTGGTCCTAATTGGTTGTTTGATTTGGAACCCTTATCTAGAACTTTAAATTATATGCTTGTCACTAATCCAGACATTGTGAAGGTAACTTCAAATGTTGTGGAGGAACAAGTTGTTCATGTTTCAAGTACACAGGTTGATGAAAGGGTTGGATCACAAGCAGAAAAGGCATCTCCTACATTTGAATATGTCACAATTCCCATTTGGACTGATGCTTTTGCTGTTGCTGCTGCTGCTGGACAAGATAATGGTGGTTTCCAAATACCACCAGATACAAACATGCATGGTTCTTCAGGCGCTGACAAAGGCAAATCAAGCGCTGACAAGAGCAATTCAGACGTTGATGGCTCAGACGTTGACAACAACAGTTCAAGCGTTGTTAGCCCAAGCGCTGACAAACAAGGTTCAGACGTTGACAACACCTTTGCACATCTTTTCTCTTCCAATTTTGAACAAGGTGGACCTTCCAATGTCCATGAAGAGATTCCTGTTGATCAAAGAGAGTCTGATGAAGAAGATATTGGCAACATGGAGCGTGAAGTTGAGGACACCAGACTTTTTGAAGGAGGAGTTCTCACTTCCACAATGAAGAATCACCCCTCATCTCAGATCATTGGTGATGTTATGACTCCAGTTCAGACAAGAAGATCCCATCAAAATCTTGGTGGATTTATTGCCAATATACACAAGAAGGTTGATACCCCTCTTGTACAAGCATGTTTGTTTGCATGTTTTCTGTCACAAGAAGAACCCAAGAAGATATTTGATGCTCTCAAAGAACCAAGTTGGGTGGAAGCAATGCAGGATGAGCTTCACCAATTTGCTATTCAGGATGTTTGGGAGTTGGTTGACTGTCCTAGATATGTCAGACCAATTGGGACAAGATGGGTTCTCAGGAACAAAAGAGATGAAAGAGGTATTGTGGTCAGAAACAAGGCAAGGTTAGTGGCTCAAGGTTATACACAAGAGGAGGGGATAGACTATGAAGAAGTCTTTGTACCAGTTGCAAGGATTGAAGCTATTAGGATTTTTCTAGCCTATGCATCTTGCATGGGCTTTATAGTCTATCAAATGGATGTAAAGAGTGCATTCTTGTATGGCACCATTATTGAAGAGGTTTATGTCATGCAACCTCCTGGTTTTGAGGATCCTGAGCATCCAGACAAAGTGTATAGAGTCAAAAAGGCTATGTATGGCCTTCATCAAGCCCCTAGAGCATGGTATGGTACTTTGTCTACCTATTTGGTGGACAATGGATTCAAGAGGGGCACCATATATCAGACACTATTTACAAAGAAGAAAGGCAAAGATGTGTTGCTTGTGCAGGTCTATGTTGATGATATCATTTTTGGGTCTACTGATCCAAAGATGAGTGAGGATTTCTCCAAGCTCATGACAGACAAATTCAAGATGAGTGCTATGGGGGAGATGAACTTCTTTCTTGGCTTACAAGTTCAGCAGAAAGAAGAGGGTATCTTCATCTCCCAAGACAAATATGTTGCTGAAATCTTGAAGAAGTTTGGCTTTTCTCCACATGAAAAGAGGGCTTCTACTCCTATGGATAGAGAACACCCTTGGGGAAAGATTGGAGATGGGAAAGATGTTGATGTCAGGCATTATAGATCCATGATTGGATCCTTGATGTATCTTACTGCTTCCAGACCTGATATCATGTTTGCTGTGTGTGCATGTGCACGCCATCAAGTGACTCCCAAAGAATGTCACCTTTATGCTGTGAAGAGGATCTTTAGGTACCTAAGATGTTTTCCTACTCTTGGTTTGTGGTACCCAAAGGATTCACCATTGGAGCTGATTGCATATTCAGATAGTGATTATGGTGGTGACAAGTTTGATAGGAAATCCACAACTGGTGGATGTCAATTTCTTGGGAGCAGATTAATATCTTGGCAATGCAAGAAACAAACAGTGGTGGCTAACTCTACAACTGAAGCAGAATATGTGGCTGCAGCAGCATGTTGTGGTCAAGTGTTGTGGATTCAGAACCAGCTGTTGGATTATGGGTATAACTTCATGCATACTAAGATATTTGTTGACAATAATAGTACTTTATGCATCATTAAGAATCCTGTGCATCATTCTAAAACTAAACACATAGAAATTAGACACCATTTTATAAGAGATTGCTTTGAGAAAGGTTTAATACATCCAGATAGGGTTGACACTAAGGAAAATGTGTCAGATTTATTAACTAAACCTTTTGATACTGGAAGATTTCAGTACTTGGTAACAAGTATTGGAATGGTTAATCTCACTTAAGTATGTGTTTTGGATTCTTTTTGTAAAAGTATGTACAGGATGATGCATTATTATTATTGGTCTTATTGATAATTTAGATTTTCCACTATATTTTTCTAACACTGACAAAGGTTGTTTGAACACTGAAAAGTGTTTTTGCAACGTTGTCAGCAATATAATTGTCTAACGCTGACAAAGCTTCCTTCAACGTTGTTATGTGTTATCGGGGCGTTGTCAGCAACAATGTTAGTTTTGTGGTTTTCAATCTAAATGTGCAGATGGTGTTAGCAGTATACCATTGGATACAGAGTTGCTTATGGATCAAAGGAGAAGCATTTGGACATGTTTTTGTTTATGGATGATGGTTGGAATGTTTCATTCCTATCTTGACATAAATTTTTTATGTTCATGCATATTTTTGGCAAACTCTTTGTATCTTTGTTTAAGGGGAGGTTTTAGGAACCTTTAGGATTTTTGGGTATCCATATGATACTCTTATCACAATTCTAGATTGTGTCCACAGGTGAGTATGGGTTAGTTTTACTAAACCATGAGGCACTGTAGCATGCATAGTATATCAACTTTGCATGCTGCCAAGACATTTTTGGCCTAGAATTGGTTGTGGTCTGTTGGGAGACTTGGGAATTACTTTGTTATGGGTTTTACCTGGGAGTAACAAGGATTTTATAAGGTAACTTGGTTGTTAAGAATTTTGGTTAGCAAGGGACACTAGAGGACTGTTGTGTCTATCTTGCTTATGCAAGTGTGCATAACTGGACAGTGCTTGCCGCCCTATGATAATTATCAGCTTTTGGTTATCTTCTCTAGGATAAATTACTTGTTAAGGTCATTTTTCACTTTTTAAAACAATTTTATTTTGGACGCTGACAAGATTTTTCCAAGCGTTGTTGTGACCAAATTGGACGCTGACATGGCTTTAGGCGAACGTTGACAAGATTATAGCCGTTGGGCGTTGATGGGTTATTTTTGACCGTTGACAATCAATGGGACCTACCCAGTTGTTACTTTTTGACATATTTTCAAGCCGTAATTTTAGGAGTTGTTACTTTCATTAAATGCATGAGATAACTTATAACTTTTTCAATATTTTCATGATTAGTTTTTGAAAATCTTTGCCTATTTTTGGGCCAATCACATGCATTCATCCACTCCTATAAATTTGGCTCCTATTTTTAAACAGGGTATCTATAATTCTTGTCTAACACTTTTTCTCTTATCAACCTTCATCTTCTATACTTCAAATTAACAGCTTTCATCAATGGCACCAAGATTTAACTCAGCAGAATTGGATTTGGGGTTCAAGTCTCAACACAACATGATTGCTTATCTTGTTGCTGATAATACTTTGTTCCCTCAATACACACAAATGGTGGCGTATTTGAACGCATCCCCATTAAGGTATGCTCTTTCTCATGCACCACTCATTCCAGTCACACACATTAAACAGTTTTGGAACACTGTAAGTTCCTCAAAAGTTAATGGAGTGACCACATTAACTTCTATTGTTCATGGGAGATCTTGGGTGGTTACTGAGGCCTTGGTACGCCAGGCCTTGCATCTTGATGATGTTGATGGTATAACCATTCTTCCTATAACTGAAATAGAACAAGGGCTTAGGGCTTTGGGATACCCTATTCCTGATGAAGGTACTCTTAATAAGTACCATAAGCAGGAATTTCCCCAGCCTGGAAGTACCTCATTCACATTCTCCTTCAATGTTTGAGTCCCAAATGTACTGCACACAATGAGATCAATCGATCCATTGCAACTGCTATTGTGTGTATTGCAACAGGGCAAAAATATAACTGGTCCAAAATGATTTTTGAAGGAATGTGTAAAAACAAGGGGACAAAAATGACTTTAGCTTATCCCCGTTTTCTGCAAATGATTTTTGATGATCAAAGATATTGTTCAAGGGATCACAATGATTTTTATAAAATCCCTGAACAAAAGAAAGTTATTTTTACCAAGATGAATTCACCACCTCATAGAGACCTACCTTTAACCCCAGCCATGCTTGCTGTTATTGCAGCAGCACAACCCCAACCAGATCCCCAACCTCATATTGACCCTCACCCACAACTTGAACCTATCCCTGAACCTTTACCCTCACCTGACCAAATGCAAATAGACTCAGAACCCTTTGACGCTGACACATCTAATGTGGGCGTTGATGTGCCTGTTTCCAACGCTGACACCCAACCATCACAATCCCAAACACCCCTTAACCAACCCACATCTACCCATTCTTCCACACCATCTTCCACACCACCTGAATATAGGTTGATCAAACGCCAAAGGACTGCTGGAGAGTTCTCCTCTGGTGGTCCTAGCCATGAAGCAGAGAGAACCACCACCACAAGTGTGGCTGGTGACCTGGATGAGGCTGGGACTATTGGTTCTGGCTTAGAAGCTGGCCAAGGCAGTCCCACCATAATTAAGTCCTCATCCATGCCCAATGAACCTGACTTGGGAGGTCAAATCCCCATTTTGGAAGAGGGCAGACTGGAACCAATGACTCTTTTGGAATTGACGGCTGTCTGCATTAGCTTGCAAAAGCAGAATGCAGACTTAGTACAAATTGTCAGCAACCAAGGCCTTGAACTCAAGGAATTAAGGGAGAGGATTGTTGTTTTGGAGAGTGATCATGCAAAGGGAGGTATGGAGGAGTCTTCCAAAGGGGAGGAAGATCAAAGAAATCTGAGTGATAAGAGCAGTCAAGATGGTCAATCATTGGATGTTGCTGAAGCTCTTACTACTTTGAAGGAACAACCAGGTTTTGATACGTCCTTGATCTCTCCAACCAATTTAAATTTATCATTTACAGATATGTTGAGAGAGGTTACACAAGGCGTTGAGGGAAAATATTTGAGCGTTGACAAGACAAGTTTGGACGCTGATAGAAGTATTTTGGGCGCTGATAGAGGAAATTTGGGCGTTGACAGATCTGCATATGGAGGTGATGTATTCCAGTCATCATCTAACATCAAGGATGTTCCTACTTAGGTATTATCATCTACCTTACCAACAATTGCACCATCAGATAAGGGTAAGGGTAAGTTGGTAGAAGAAATTGTTCCAAAGAATGCAGCTCAGGTTGAATTTGATAGAAGATTGGCTGAGCAAATGATGGAACAAGGTGAAAAGGAAAAGTCACCATTTGTTGTGACTTCTGAAGAAGAAAGTGATGGGGCTAGCTCAGATTCAAGTGTGATGATTATTGAACCAGAAAGACTTGAGTATAGTGATGAGCTTGCTAGGGAAAAGCTGAGAGATTTAAAGTTGCAGATTGATTTTGATATGCCAGAGGTGGTTCAGATGTACAATTCTTGGGAAGAAAGCTGTATGGATAATCCAGACTTGACCATTTCAGATCAGATATGGGGTTTGGAGATTCTTCTTAGAGTTCAGAAGGATTGTAAGGTGATTTTGAAGCACAAGGCAAGCAACATTCTTTCAGAGTTGAAAAGGGATAGAAGGAAGCTCTACTTTATGTTGCTCAAATGTCATGGAGTTGGATGGACACATCAGAAGCTGAAGGCTTTGACATTTGATGAGTTGGAACATAGGGCTTATCCTATTTGGGTGAAAGTGCAGGAAGAAAACACTTTCAGACTTCTTTCAGATGAAAGAAAGGAGCAACTTGCAGAAGAGATGGCAATCAAGAAAGCTATGATAGTTCCCAGACCAGTAAAGAAGGGATTTACACTTGAGTTTCCAAAAGATATGAATCAACTATATCCAAGTGAAGCAGTTATTAGAAAGAGCCTCAAGCTCTCCCCATTAGAAGCTTCAGATATGGTGCATGTGTTACACTAGATTCCAGGAATCCAATTGTGAGTTATGATGAAGATGAATGTGGATTCTGGAAGATTGGAAGATTTGGCAAGGAGGTACACACTTTTACCACTCTCATATCTTTATTTGCAAGTTGTGATAGAGAAGACTTGGTGGACCTTTGGAGGTTGCTAGAGACCAAGTATGAGGCTGAAGCACCAACTTCAGCCAATGGAATAAAACTTTGGACCACATTCAAAAGAATGTGTGGGACAAATGAAGAAGATCCTGAAATATGGAAGGATCTTGAAGATGATCTCAGTGGTCTTCAAATGAGGTTATATTCAGCTGCTGGTGTATACCATTTGAGTTCTACAAAGTTTGCTGAGTATTTACTTGTAGATGCTCAATATTTCATATCCAAGGCTGTTTTGGAAAAGATGAAGGACACCCAGTTGGAGATAGATTACACAAGTGACGTGGCAAAGAATTTGATCAGATTTATTTATTACCAATATGATAAGGTTTGTCAGCCTCCTCCAAGTTCTTAATGTTTATTCAGAAACTTGATCATAAGAGTGGATATCAAGTTTAGGGGAGGATTGTTGGGAATAAATTAAGGCCAGATAACTTGAACGCTGACAAGAACAACTCAAGCGTTGACAAGAGCAAAGTGAGCGCTGACAGCTTAAGCGTTGACAAGTTAAAGTCAAGCGTTGACAGATTGAAGACAAGCACTGATGGAAGATGTGAGCTACACGTTTATTATGTTCTAGAATACTTCTAGTAAGGATAGAAACGACAATGTATTTTCTATGTTTATCTTTACCTAGAATAGTTGATACGTAGCTTATTGTACAAGGCTTCTTAGTCTATAAAAGAAGGCCTTTAGGTTAATATTTTGTATCAAGTTTTCATTAAGTTTTTCATTCGTAAACATCTTTCATTGTAAGCAAGTTCGACATTGATAATCAAAGTGAAAGTATTGTTTACATCTTGTGTTCTTGTTTAAGTATTAAATTCCGCATAATACTTAGATTCACAAAGCATACAACAAAGGTTTCTCTACGTGTTATACTTGATCTAATCTCGTATACACAAAGCTAATCGATCTAAGTTTGGGATCAACACGTTTCTCCAGTCCTTCTGATTTGGGGAACCATGAAAAGAAGTCTTCTACCAAGCTGGATGATATATATAAACAACCGATAGACGGGATTTTCCAACATGCTTCATATGATGCTGATTTTGTTGGTGATCTCACTAACATGGCACCAGAAGTGGAGGTTTCTTCCTATCCAGTCTTGCAATCACATAAAGATCATCCTACCACTCAAATTATTGGAGATCCTGGTTCTACCGTCAAGACACGCAGAATGCAGCAGAAGTCCTCGTCTGATCATCATGCTCTTGTGGGCTATATTGAGGATCAAAAGCGTAATAATCATACGGACTTTCAACACTGTTTGTTTGCTTGTTTTCTTTCACAGGTGGAACCTAGGTCTGTTTCTCATGCTCTTGAGGATCAAAGTTGGGTGGAGGCTATGCAGGAGGAAATGCAGCAATTCTTGTTTCAGAATGTTTGGGTTCTGGTTGACTTACCAGATGGGAAGACAGCTATCAATACCAAATGGATTCTCAAAAATAAGAAGGATGCACGGGGAATTGTTGTCAGGAATAAAGCTAGGCTTGTCGCACAAGGACACACTCAAATTGAGGGCATTGACTATACTGAAGTCTTTGCGCCTGTTTCTAGGATCGAGGCCATTCGTCTGTTTTTGGCCTTTGCTTCGTATGTTGGTTTTACGGTGTTCCAGATGGATGTCAAGAGTGCATTTCTCTATGGAAAAATTGACGAGGAAGTGTATGTTACTCAACCTAAGGGGTTTGTAGATCCACTTCATCCCAAGAAAGTCTACAAGGTGGTCAAGGCTCTTTATGGGTTACATCAGGCTCCTAGAGCTTGGTATGAGCGACTCTCCACTTTCTTGTTAAAGAATGGCTATAGAAGAGGTACTATTGACAAAACACTATTTCTTCGGCGGAATTCCAAGGATATTATCCTTGTTCAGGTCTATGTGGACGACATTATCTTTGGTTCTACAAGGAAGGAGTGGTGTGATGAGTTTGAACACTTGATGAAAGGCGAATTTCAGATGAGTGCCATGGGAGAACTGTCATTTTTCCTTGGTCTTCAGGTCAAGCAACAATCGGATGGGATTTTCATCAGTCAAGATAAATATGTTCATGAGATTCTTCAGAAGTTTGACATGGATCCTCTTAGACCAGCAGCAACTCCTTATGAAGTTGCTAGAATCAAACTTAAGAATGAGCCAGATCCCCCGGTAAATGTTCATATGTACAGGTCTATGATTGGCTCTCATATGTATTTGACTGCATCACGTCCGGACATTATGTTTGCAGTAAGTGCTTGTTCTAGACACCAGGTGACTCCAACGGTTTCGAACTTAAATGCAGTGAAGAAGATTTTCAAGTATATCAAGGCTCAACCTAAATTGGGTCTATGGTATCCTAGAGAATCTCCCTTTGTTCTTGAAGCCTATAGTGATAGTGATTATGCTGGTGCTAATAATGATAGGAAGTCTACTACTGGTGGTTGTCAATTTTTGGGTCGTCGGCTTATTTCATGGCAATGTAAGAAACAGACAATCGTAGCCACTTCTTCAACAGAAGTTGAATATGTAGCTGCTGCTAGTTGTTGTGGACAAGTTTTATGGATCCAAAATCAGATGTTGGACTATGGTTTCAATTTTATGAATACCAAAATTTTTATTGACAATCAAAGCACTATTTGCATTGTGAAGAATCCTGTCTTTCATCAGCGGACGAAGCATATTGAGATTCGGCATCATTTTATACGCGATGCCAATGAGAAGAAGCTGATACAGGTTCTTAAAGTTCATACGGATGACAATGTTGCTGATTTGCTGACTAAAGCTTTTGATGGTCCTCGGTTTAACCACTTGGTGGTTCATATTGGGATGGTCAATCCTTGAGGTCTAGGATTGAGGGGAGGCAAAGCCTAAGGGGAGGCTTTGTGTACATATTAGGTCAGTCTAACGTATTCATAGTATTTACCAACATAATTTCTTGGTTATCATGGTGTGTGGTGCTTCTGATGGAGGATTTTTGCTCTCTTCTGGTGGATATGGCCTTACATGACTGGCTTCTGGTCCTCTTTGGTCAGCTTCTAGTTATGCTTGGTTGCCTTCTGGTGGTTTAAAATCCTTCCATGTCTAGTGGTGTTTGGCTATTGGTACTGGTACTGGTCTGGCATACTGTTCATTCCTTTTGTCCTTTGTTAATCACGTTTTGCTCCTGGTCTGACCATTGTGTGCTTTGACTTTTGGTCAACGCTCCCAATACTGGTATTTACAAGTTTGAATTAAGCAAGTAAATTGGGGGTTGGTTATTATGTTAAAAAGGGCAAGTGGTTATTATGCCATTATGGTTTAATTTTAAAGGGCAACCCCCCATTAATAGGGGTCAATGAACAGTTACTACTTTCTTCATATATGGTCAACATACACCCTTGACTCACTCATTACAATTAAAACACACACACAAACCGCTTCTACTCTCTACATCCCAATCCCAATCCTTCTTCCATCAATTCATCAAGATCCATGGCTGCTCTTGCTTACCAACCTGCTCACAATCGTGTTGCTTATCTGGGTGATGGTCCAAATCGTGAACATTTTGCTGACATCTTGGATTTCATTGAAGCTTCTAACTTAAGGTTTGCATTTACTGTCTGTCCTACCATATATGATAGTGTGATACGTCAATTTTGGGCGTCTGCTGAGCTTGTGAATGTGGCTGGACGTCCACGTGCACTCCATGCTACCATAGATGGACGTGCATATGTGGTAACTGAAGCGTCTATTCGCTCTTCTCTTCATCTTCAGGATGAGGGGGGTGTTGTATCAATCCCAAATTCGGAAGTATTAGAGGGTATGGCTGCCATAGGTTATGAACATGGGGGGAAGTTTAACTTCCAGAAGAATAGGTTTTCCCCTCAATGGAAGCTTCTGGTTCACTTTTTAATCCATTGTATGAGTCCCAAGTCTGGGAGTTGGGATGCTTTCCCTACTCCTTTGGCTACTGGTCTTATTTGTTTAGCCCAGGGTAGAGTGTTTAATTTTTCTCATTATCTATTTGAGGGGATGGCTAGTAATTTGTCTACTGCTGGTTCGAGGAAGAAATTTCTTATGTACCCTAGGTTTCTTCAACAAATACTTGTTTGCATTCCACGTGATAGGACTGAGCATGTGCCATCTAAACTTACAGCTAAAGTGTATTACAATATGATGAATGGGTTTACTGGGGATTGGAGGCCCCTGACTGAAGCCATGATAGGGTTGGCTCAGGGTCCTATGGGTCAGGAGGAGGAGGCTCCTGAGTTTGTTGTGATAGATGATGACCCAATAGAGGAGGAGGCTCCTACTGCTGGTGCCACTCCTGTGGTTGAGGAGGAGCTGGTTGAAGAGGTGGTGGTTGAAAAACCATCCCCTTCCAAGGCTGGTCCTTCCTCCGTTCCACACCAGTCTCCATTTGTGGAGACTCCACCTCCTAGTCCTGCCCCACACTCGACTGATATCCCGTTTGATGCTAGTTCTCCACAGGTTGACCCACATGTTACTTCGGGCTCCCGTGATGCTTTCCCTGATCCAAGTTCTCTTGGTGGGCAGGCGGAGGAGCCTACTACACTGACATCTTTGCTCGATCTTATGCACAGGTACCATGAGAGGATGCTTTGTTTGGAATCTGACTTAAACCAACATCAGAAGCTTACAAGGGAGTTTGTTCTTCCTCTGGCTGATCGCATAAAGGTGTTGGAGAATCAACAACGTCGTCGCAAGAAGCATGTGGTTCTTTCAGATTCTGAGGATGAGGGTGCGGAGAATGTTGAGGATGGCTTGACGTTGTTGGCAAAGGCTGCTTTTGCTGATAAGGTTTATGATGATTTGCCGGTTCCTCCAATGTCCTCCAATGTTCCTTCTCCTAGTGCTATTCCCCCTTCTATGGGTGGTGATTCTGATCCTGCTGATGGTTCTCATGCTGGTCCCTCTCATGATCCGAAAGGAAAAGCCCCAATGACTGATTCTCCATCTCCAACTCGCCAGCGTACTCGTCGACAGATTGAAGAAGAAAGGCTTGGTGAAGAGGCTGCTCGTCGAGTTCAGGCTGAGATTGATGAGGCGGATAGGGCTGCTGAGGAAGAGCTGCGAGAGCGCAGGCGTGCGCAAATTCAGCATGATGCCATGCATTGGACTGATGGTGAATGGATGCAAGTGTTGACTGTTCTCACTCGGGATTATGCTCAGTTTAAAGATCTGTTGGGTGATGATGTTGATGAACACAATTGTATTCCACGTGCTATGGTGATGATGCGTAAGCACCAGTTGGCTCTTGCTGAAGAACTAAAGAAACAGAGAAGGAACAGACCTCTATCTCGGGCTGAGGAGCGCCAGCAGATGCAACGCTATGTGAAATATCAATCTGCTGCTCATTTCGATGCTCCGTGGTCTTGGGCTCGGGTGAGGGCTTTGACATTTGATGAGCTTAAGGTCCTTTATGAAAAGATGGTGAAGCGTCAGAGTCAACCTATTCCGGAAAGATTTATTTACCATCCCCGTGGTGTGACTGCTTCTATGCCTGCTGATTCTACTGGTCCTTCGTCTGTACCCACTCCTGGTTCTGATGGTAGTCCTTCTGGTTCTATTGCTACTTCTGTTGGTCCTTCTACTACACCCTTGGTTGCTCCTATTGGTTCTACTGATGGTCCTGCTACTACCATCTTTGTTACTACCACCACCACTCATGCTTCCACCACCACACCTGTTACTACTACCACCACCCATGCTCCTGCAAGCACCTTTGTTGATCCCACCATACCTACTGCTGCTACATCTACTGTGCCATCTCCATCACCACAAGTTCCTGCAACACAACCTAATCCTACTTCTGATGCAGCTCCTAGTGGTCCTTTGGGTGGACATGTTCATGAGTCTACTTCTACTGCTTCCCCTGCTGTTGCTGGAGTTAAGGTAAAGGTTGAATCAACACCTTCGGCTTCCACACCTCGACGTTCCATTCGCCAGAAACTTGCTCGTCGTGTTCGCCGTGGTAAATCAGTTCCTTTTGAGAAGCGTGATCCTGAAAACTTAATTGATGCAGCTTCTGACAGCGATTCTGACTTACCTTTGGGCAATGGAAGCATTACGGGTTATACAGTTGAGCGTTCTACAACACTTCCTGGTGGCGTCTCTCATCGGATTACTTTGAGTGATGGGTCTGTGCGATTGGCAACGGGTTTGCAGGGTGTGTTATCGTGGGCTGACCGTATGGATCTTATGGCGTTGTTTGGGCTTGTTGATTCTAGTATGCCGTTTGACCCCATGGCGGTGTCTTCCTGGCCTGGTATCCGTATTTGGGCCGATCTCAAGCTGATGTTGGATTCTCCTCCAAATGCTCCTGTTGTGGGCATATGGAAGGATCAATTCCAATGGGAGATTCTGCGATGGAAGCTATATGCTGGTTGTGGAGTTCATATGTTGGAATTAGAATCAGGTCATATGGTGTTTATGCTGACGGATGTGGAGTATCCTTTGACTATTTCTTCCATGGAAGCAATGTTGGCAAGTCACTTGCAAATTTCTACTGCTCCTTCTGGGAATGAGTCGAGTATGGCCACGGCTTTGGTAGAAGGTATTCAGGCGCGGTTGCTTGCGGATAAGAAGGCAGCTTCTGGTATGTAAGGTGATTGGGTTGTAAGTATTTATATTTTTGTTCTTATTTTTATTCTTTTCACCAATATGTACAGTGATTGGTGAATTTCATTATAGTTAAAAAAAAAAAAAAATAGTTAACAAAAAAAAAAAAAAAAAAAAAAAACAAAAGAGAAAAATATACTTTTTATATAATGTCTGCTTATACTTTAAACACAGTTTAGCTTTTATACTTGTACATAATATCCCTTGGCTGTTTCACAATGTGGTTCCTGGTTTGCGTTTGTTCTGGTACTTGGTTTCACTTGGTGTTGGACGTGGTCCACACAACAAATGGTTCTCAACTTACCATGTCTAATCGACAAGAAAAAGTTGATTCACCTTGAGGGTACGGCTCCTGGTGAGATTCTAAAATCCGTTGATGGTTGCCAGGTTACCCAAAACTGGATGGTTTTCACTTGCCATAGTCTTGGACTGAAAAGTGGCTAATCCAAGGGGGTACGGCTCTTGGTAAAGATCTTATCAAATCCTTTGATAGCTGTAATAGCTTGCTTAAAGCTATAGGGTGTTCAACTCACCGATGCTTCATTGCTAAGAGTTGGCGAGTCCAGAGGGGTACGGCTTCTGGTAAAGACGCATCAAATCCGTTGACGGCTGTGATGGTTTGCCTAAAATCATCAGGGTACTCCCACTCACCATTGATTCACGTTCTAAGAGTTGGGCTGGGTTCTAGTCTCCCAGGGTGATGCTTATTCCACCAGAATGACTAGCTAGCCCAAGAGCGAGCAGCTACTTGGTAAAGGCTCATCAAATCTGCTCATGTTGCTGAAAAGATTCAACACGATGCTGATTTGTTACAAGCTTTGGAGAAGCTTCTAGTGTTTCATGTTGCGGCTGTTCTTCTGATTCTTATCTTGGTGATGCTGCTATTTGTTTTGCTGATACAATCCTCGGGCTTTCTTTGCACGTTTTCCAGGAAACTTGAACTCAACAGGTCAAATTCAAGTTTAGGGGAGGATTGTTAGGACCATTGTAATAGTTATATGTAATAGGTAGACAAGAGGTATGTAGTTCCTTCTGGTCCTAGTCGTAGTAGGAGCAAGTCCTGCTCCTGGTCCTAGTCGAAGTCAAACTTTATTATTTACTTAATATTCTGTTAGGATATGCATGAGATATGTTAGGAAAGGATATGCATATCAGTTTTACACGTTTTCTTTAATGATGTATTAGGGTTTCCTTGTAGTATAAAAGGAACCTTAGGCAGAAGGGTTATACACACCTTCACAAAACGTAGTTCTAGTCATTATCAATAGAAATCCTTAGAAAGGATCAAGTCTTTATAGTTATTCTGTTTCTCTTGATTATATTTATATTCTACATTCGTATTGTGTATAGAGTCTCTTTGTGATTTGACTTGTGATTACAGAAGTCATTCACCGGTCCTGACAGGCTGCAAGATCTACATCTAGTGGATCCAACATTATATATGATAACTTAATCACTATTATATTATTTGTTATAACTAGGGATGAGCTCGGTACCAATCCCGTCCCGATCCCAGTCCGATCTCGTCCCGATCCCATCCCGATTGAGTGCTCCTAATTTTTTCTCGATCTAAAATGGTATGTACCGATCCCGTCCCGAACGAGATTTTGGTACCGGGAACCGGTTTCGGTACCCGGTACCGAGAAAAAGGGACTTATCAGGTTATTCTCGTTTTAAGTTAAAGGTATTTTTATTTGGACATATTTATAGTAGTAATCATGTAAAGTATTAAACAATGCTACTGAAATACTTCGCCACATTCTTAGTTACTACTAATTTTCATTCTTGTTTGAGAAAGTTAGTACGCAAAGTCTTAAACATCAATATGTTTATTCTTTTCTCGAAGTAAGGTGATACTTTATTTACTCCAACATAGCATACCAGTAGATGATTAAACTAAATATACTTGGACATAGTTGCACCTATGATATAAAAGTAGTGCGAGTATTTTAATCATTCAGTAACTATCTTATATAGTAGCAATGATGTATGCAAAAGTGTTTCACAGCCCCATGGACAAGTATGTGTCTTATTGTAGAACACATCAGATTACAATAGCTAGAGTATCCAACAGTTGCAGAACCAAATACCCTTTAATTGCATAACAAACATAACAACTGCAGAACCAAACACCCCTTAATTGCAGAACAAAAAAGTAGACTATTCATATTTCGGGATTTTTTCGGGACTATCCCGGCCTGGTACCGATCTCGTTTTAGTAGTCCCGATTATCTTTTTTGTTCGATTAAAAGTACCGATCCCGTACCGAATATACGGAATTGGTTCGAGATCGGTACGGTACCGTACCGGGATTCGGGCATGGATGCTCATCCCTAGTTATAACTACACTACCATCCATAACATATTAAACCATCACATGTATAAAGATTGATATTTAGAGATAAACTAGTGATTAAGTTTCCTTACATGTATAGAACCCAATATTCAGTAAGACACAAAATTCATATATCATCTAAATAAAAAACAAATAGATATTTATGAGGTTTAGTCCAAAATTTTTACTCCATCCACACGTGATCATCTAATCTAGTTAGATATTGAGAAAGAATAAATTAAAAATTAAATGGTTGATGGTTACAAACAACTTTTCTTCAGAATCTTTTAATATATAAAATTGAATCTTTAGATGCTAACATTTAACATCTCGCCACTACACAAGCGAATCACAAAATTAAATGAAAAAGACAAAAGAAACATAAAAACAATGAATTAAAAAATATAATATTTACATTAGTTTATCCTGAAAAACGAAAAATTAGAAGAAAAAAAAGGTTCATATTCAAAACTGACCTTATAAACACAGATCTGCATCGAGTAATGGCTTTGGCTGAATCGTCGGATCTTTCGACATGGTTGCTCGGATCTCACGACATGAATGTTGGATCGTCAGATCTCAACATAACCGGATCTAGAAAACGAAACACCTTTAAATCAACGATCATAAAAGTCAGAACTCGGTTTCTTAATCAAAACCGAATGTAAAATTTGAGTGGATGATTTTTTTTCGGAGATCTAATGAGAGAGAAAGAGAGGCAGTAGTTATGACATGAGGTTAGATCTAGTTTTATATGAAGAAGTCACATATTTTGAAACACGTATAAGCCAACACTTTTTTAGGGAGTTATAAAATACCGAGTCTAACCTTTTGTATTATTTTTTTTCTAAAATGTTTACTATATAATTTCAAAAATGCCATCTTGCATTAATGTGAGATACATCATGCATTAATAGGTGTAAAAAAATAGTTCTGTAGGTTCTGTACCAAAAAAGGGTTCTACAAATAGCACTCCACTATATATATATATATATATATATATATATATATATATATATATATATATATATATATATATATATATATATATATATATATATATATATATATATATATATATATATATATATATATATATATATATATATATATATATATATATATATATATATATATATATATATATATATATATATATATATATATATATATATATATATATATATATATATATATATATATATATATATATATATATATATATATATATATATATATAGAGGAGGGTTATTGTGAGAGATTTTTTAAAGTTATAAAAATAAGAACCTATCTGTACCGTTGAATTTTCAGTTATGTATCAGATTAGAGTTACATTAAATGAGAGACATTTAATTAGTTAAACAAAATTTCAAGGGTACTTTAGGAAATTTTAGTAACTGTGTTTTTAATTTACTTCTGGCGCAATTTGTTTTCACCAGCCATTTTTTAACTCGATAATTATTTTATGATTGATACATTTCTTGTTTCTATCCGTATATAACTAATATTCTTTTAAGTAGTGATACACACATAATTTTTGAAAATACACATAAAATCAATATAGATTACACATATCTATTTCAAAAATGATATTCCAACAGTTACACATACACATACCTTTCAAAACAAACCAGAATAAAAACATTAACTTTTGTAAATAATACGGAGTATTCCATAAAACATTTACATATCAAAGCCAATCTTTTCGTACAACCCAATTGTTTTTTTATACACACTTCGAAACCGAAGAATCTTGTACATCTAGCTTTGGGCATCGGCCGACCACATCATTGTCACTGGTACATCGAAACTACTTGATACATGGTGCATCAGCCAATAAACGCTGGTACACCGGTACATCGACGACAACTCATCACCATTAAACTTTGGTACATCGGTAGTACATCGACGGTAACCCACCACCACCACCACACTCCGATACATGGTGCATCGTAGTACATCATCTAAAAAATGACTGATACAACAGATCTTTGATGTTAGTCTCACCAGAAAACCGACTATTTTTTGATACACATATCAAAACCAAGCAGTAGCAGATTTCAATACATCAGATACATCGTGACCACAACTGATACTTGTAGCAGCAAGCGGCGGTGCGGCAAACTCCGGCAGAAGCGACGGTGAAAGATTCCGGCGACTCATATCTAGAAAAAATTAGATTTATGTAAGAAAAAAAAAATAACCTTCAAAGGACATGTTTAAGATTCGGATAACATTGTGTTGCATTTCAGATTTTTATATATAAATCAAACATAGATGAAAAGCACTCATAAAGGACGTTTAATATTTAAAAATATAAGATTCCCATCTTGATATAGGAATTAGGTTCGTTTGGTTTAGATTTTAGATAATGGCATGGTAGGGTCACTGGAAATGAAAAATGTGATGGAGGAGAGAGACTTGAGGGGAAAAAATAGATAGTGGCTGCTATTATTTTCTAGGGTTGAAGAGTAATTAGGTTAGGTTTATTAATTAGGTTAGGTTTATTAAATACCTATAGTACCCTTTTTATTATACATTTAATTTTCTGTTTTTTAATAGTCAAAATTACACTTGTCAATCATTGATTAGGTTCTTACTTTTAAAACTTTAAAAAGTTCTTATTTGATTTAGATTATATATATATATATATATATATATATATATATATATATATATATATATATATATATATATATATATATATATATATATATATATATATATATATATATATATATATATATATATATATATATATATATATATATATATATATATATATATATATAGCGTCGTAAACCGCCCAACGGGCGGGGTCTTTTTTTGTTGTTTCGGAGGCTTTATTTGGTGCGTTTTTAATTTTTTTAGTTTGTAATTTAATATTAGTGTATTTTTTATATACGCTAAAGTAGGTTTTATATATAATTTTAATTGTATAACTTTTTTATATTGTTTTGTGATTGAATGTGTTTTATTTAATGAATGCATAGTTTTTGTTGAAGTTTTGTTTGATTTTGTAATTATTTGTGTCAAATCACACATCAAAATACTCTCTAAATAGACGAATAAAAACAAAATATGCTAAATATAAGTGAAAATATGTTTGGTATGCTTTATTGAGCGTTGGAGGTACAAACAATATAAAAGGAATAAAAATAAGATTTTCAGATGCGTTTCGTCGATATTTACACGTTTTCCGAGATATATATATTTATCCACTGGCAGCCCAATGGGCGGGTTCGTTTCATAACCTTTTTTTAATTGTACGTTGCTCGATCTGTTATAGTGATTGACAGTTGGACATATAGAGTTTAACTGTGTTTGTCAAAAAGAAATTAACTTTTGATTACTTTTAGGTTTAACCTACCCAGCGAACGAATTATGTCCCTTAACTTTGTTTAATGTTATTAAGACAACTTTACATACTAAGAGAAAATTAGTATGATTCCGTCTTAAATAAGTGTATAGACAATAGCAAACATATATATTAGCTTAGATGGCCTTCAAAAGAGTTGTAGGACGGTGATTGCCACTACATGTAACTTGCATAATGTGCATCACAACTTTCTCGATTCACGACAACTACAAAAAATGAGTTGACTTTTTAATCTTTTAAGGCGATTTTCACATTTTAAAGTTTGTAAATTTGACAAGTTCACCTTATCATAAGTGTTTTTGGTGTGAAAAAATTGAGTGTAACAAATAATTTCATATTTTTAAGTCTGAACATCATAATAAACTTCAAACTTTAAAGTGTGAATATTTGAAAGCATGATTTATAAAACAATTCATCACACTTTTATGTGCGAACTTTTTAATATTTCATACTTTCATGTGTGAAGATTTTAAAACAATGCTTAACATTCATAAAGTGTGAATATTTTATAAATAAAGTTCACACTTTTTAAAATGTAAAAAAATATAAGTGTGAACATAAGACAAATTTATTGTAGTGCACATGTGCACGATTTTTCATAAGGCGAAACAGTCTGTGTGAAGATTTGTTACGCAGCACAAATATATTCTATTTGTTTAGAATATATGTTTAGGATCTTTTATCTTTATAAGTTATCTTGGTGTTTATCACTTAACTAGTATATAAGGTTTATGTAATCATATTATCATAATCAATCAAAGTTAATCAAAGTTAAACAAATGTCTGGTTTTCTCATCTCTATTTCTTAAGGAGCTAGCATCACGCTTGAAGGGGTGCCCTATCCCGATACTATCCGAGAGGGTCGTATCAATTGGTGCTTTCATTGAGAGCCCTCAATTCGTTGAGGGTTTTTTTGATCTAGAGTTCCAATCTCAAAAAAAAAAAAAAAAAAAAAAAAAAAAGGTTACTGTTCATCCGAATCTACTGTTCAACGACGAGTTACTGTTCACTCGACACTGTTCCGAGGCTACTGTTCATCACGGTACTGTTCATTCGGTTACTGTTCATCGAAAAAAATATTATTAATTTTTTTTATTTATTGTTTATGGCATCGAGCACTAGCGATGGACATGCATTATCTAAGCTTTTGCATAAGGGTACGGTGGCCGAATATGAAGAGGAGTTTTTGATACTTTCAAATCGAGTAACGGGAATTTCTAAAGATTTACTTCAATGTTATTATACATCAGGGCTTAAACCGGCTTTACAATGTGCACTCTTAAGAGTAAGGCCTAAAACTTTAGAAGAAGCCTTTTCCTTAGCCCGTATAATGGAAGCTCGTTTTATGGCAATTGCGGGGAAAAATCTTAACATTGAAGAAAAATTAGATGTCGTTCTATCATGGCCAAGTGAAGAAGCTCCACCTATTGTCAGTGAACCGCAACCTATTATTGGTGAATCGCGGCTTATTGTTGGTGAATCAAAGTTGCCTATGATTGGTGAATTGCAACCTGTGGTTAGTAAATCACAACTTGTTGGTGAATCAACCATTAGGGCCATGTGGTTTGTTTTATCTAAATGGAAGGAGTGTATAACAGGAATTCAACAATTGTTACTACTCGGGTCTAAGAACAAGTTGAAAGAGAGAATTCAAGTGTTTAGGCATCGACTCAAAATTTGGGACCCGGGAATCAATAGTTCTTTTCAAGACATCACCTTGAGGGCAAGGTGAATTCGAAGAAGTGGGGAATGTTACGCAGCACAAATATATTCTATTTGTTTAGAATATATGTTTAGGATCTTTTATCTTTATAAGTTATCTTGGTGTTTATCACTTAACTAGTATATAAGGTTTATGTAATCATATTATCATAATCAATCAAAGTTAATCAAAGTTAAACAAATGTCTGGTTTTCTCATCTCTATTTCTTAAGGAGCTAGCATCACGCTTGAAGGGGTGCCCTATCCCGATACTATCCGAGAGGGTCGTATCAAGATTAGTTTAAACCTAGTGAATTAGTCGGCCATAAGATTAGAAAATCATGGTTACCAAAAAAGTTTACAATAAAATATATAATTTCCATTAGCGAAGAGTAATTAAATTAATGCTTTCAATTACATTTATCGTGATCATAAATTAATAAACAAATCCAAGTAGAGCATAATGAGTTGAATAATACGTAGTAGGTACTCTTTTAAAATACTTTATATCAAAAGAGTATTGAAGTTTTTTTTATCTTTTTGAACATGAGTATTGAAGTTACAGGAAGCAAAATCTCATTCTTGTGATGTTTGAAGGCATGCCAACAACCTAAACAAAAATAGAACGTCTTGTGAATAACTAAACCTTCTTTGTCTATGCACGATGAGATTTAATAAATTATCACTAAAATAAGAATCTGGCAACAAAAAGGGATTTGTAATCACAAGTTAATTAAAGCAGCTACAAAGCAGTTGAGAGTTAATATATTATCACTAATTAAATGACATCAACACCTTCCCACGCTCCCTCCTAATAATTACAACTTTATGAATCTACGACTATTTTCACTACCAACTACAAACCAAACAACTCATTGACCATTAGTAGACCATAGATAGAAAATAAACCGACTGCACATTTATTTGTGCAAGCAAGCAAATAACTTGAGTAGTAAATATATCCTTCTTCTCATTAGCATCGTGAGGTGATAAGTATGCATAATCTGTTTCAATAAACTGAGTAGTAAATTCTATTATATGTAAACCACTAAGGTTGAAAACGCACATAAGTAGTAACAAATTCGAAGATCCCGAACTCCCACCACTTGTTTTTCTACATATTTCTATATATTAGTAAGAATGCATACCAAATTCAGAAAGTAAGCAACCAACGAACAGTTATTGCTCCAACTTCTGTTTCATTTTTCATCTTCACAGTACCAAATACAAGTGTGTGGCAGACTGGATATCCTCCATTACCCATATGCCTCAGTGTGTATATCAGCCTATACGAGTGTGTGCACAGTGCATACCTTGTCTTGTAGCCAAACAACCAGTACCTTAGAATATTGGTTTCTGGTACCGGTCCTAAGTAAGCATCCTAATTCATCATATCAGACTGAGCACGTTAGCATATTAAGTTCAAAACTATACGTCTGTGTCTATCAACCTATAGTAAATGGAATGAAAAAGATGATACAAAAATAATAATACATTTTATATAAGCGACATGCCTGCTGTGTCTCGTCTCGATATCCATTTGCTTGTTTGCTCTCATCCGCCTGATAGAAAGTGGTGTACAAGTAGAGTAAAAAGTTATAGCAGGGCTGAAAATAAATACAATGGTAAACATGTAGCTACGTTATTTCAGTTCACAACATAAATAGAGACAAAATTGTAATATAGAATTATCGTTATTGGCTGTCCAAGAAACTTAGAAACATACTCTCCTATAACAAGAGGTTGTACTATAATACTTACCTCATCAGATCTTCTTTTTCTTCAACCTTCTCCTCTTTCTTTGGCTCTTCGACAGCAGGTGCAGCAGCAACACCAGCAGCAGCGGCAACAACAACACCACCACCACCAGATGAAACTGAAGCAAGCTTTTCCCTTCCAGAGGTAATCAGTTCGGTGATGTATTTACCCTTGACTTCATCCAATAGCGGTGCAATTCTATTATCTTCATCTGCATCAGATCTAACTGCAAACAACAATTTATATCCCAATGGTCAGATTTGATACATAAACAACCATGGAAAAGGTTAGGTACAGTGGCTGAACTGCAACACTTAAAGGCAGAAAAATATGATTTAGCATGAGCATTGGGGCTTACTTCTTCATTTGTAAATATTTTTTCAGAGAAGCTCGGGGTGCTACATGTAGATAACTTATTTATAAAAACTAAGAAAGCATTTGAATTGTAAGAAGATGATTGGCGTGTGAGGCTGTGGTGGTAAAGGTTGAAGAGGTGGTTGGATTATATGGGCAGATTTTTATTTTTGTGAATATTTGTTTAACTCTAAAAACCACTTTCATAATCCTGAAATCCCACTTATAATTAAGAATGTAGATGCATCCTCGTCTCCATCTAACACCCAAACTATCATCGTCAGAACTGTAAATTATGTAAGAACGAACATTAGTCAACTACAAACGTATCATCATAACGTAGAGCAACAACTTCAGCAAAAATATATCACAGGGGCAGTGTACATATCAAAAGTACAATAATGCTTAATAGGCTTTTCAATAGTACATGCAGATTTTCAAACGTTTTAACATCGTTCATAATCATTTTAAATAAGCTTGCAATGTACATATTTTTAACTTGAACTACTATCAGTCATAAATTTCAGCAAAAAATAACCTTTATTAAGATGGTTTAATCTATTTCATGTATATTATCATATTATCATATCACATAAAAGGTTAAAATTGAACAAACAGAAGAATGTTCTTTAATCACAATCCAATACTAAGCTTCAATAATCTTCCTTATTTTGCACTTAACCAAGTAGTAATTTTGATCCATTTATTAATAAATGGGTCAGTTTGGGTTATTCTCATCTAAAAAAAACAAAGTAAAAAAGAAAAGCTAAAGGGAAAGATGCCTGTGTAACTACAGCCGCACCAACCTCCTTATCGCAAACCATATGTTTTTTTTGGATTCTAACTTCCTCTAACTCGTCTATGAGCAACTTCAAAGTCTGCCAAGAAGATCCAGCTTCAGGTATGGTTTTTTATTCAGCCGCACCAACCTCCTTAACATTCTTACTCACTTCTTTCCCCTTTTCAACTCCTTGATCATATTCTTTAACTTATGCAGCTTTACAAACCCTTTCCCTGATCGATCACATGTTTCCACCCATGGACCAATATTAATCTATTCAACACCATCTTAGCATTTAGAGGTTGCTCAGCCATCATAGGCCATTCTATTATCGTTACCTCGCCACCTCTTGGGACATAAAATACAAATAACTGTCTTGACATTTCAATCCAAACTGATATGTGATAAGTTATAACCTGCAAATTTAGCGCACATAAAAACCCAAATATTATTGACCATCTAACCCCTAAAAATCAAATACTGATAGGATATAGAATTATCCATATCAGAGAATCAACTTTAATAAAACGGTGTGCACGAGATTCTATCCAGATGCCATGACTGTAAATCAGTGGCACTAAAAAGAAAGCAACCAACTATCTCTTTAAGACTACCACTCCTCTTAACAAAATTTACGTTCTGCATGTCATATAAGGCCACTTTTGCACCAGAATTGTTGTCTTCCAAATATTCCAGATATTGCAATGACAGAAAGGTCTCTACGGTAACCTGATAACAACACCATAAACCAAAATAAAATAATCAGTAATATTAAGAAGCGTAGAAGATAAAGTGTTGGATGTATTTCTGTTGTTAAAACTTTTAATAATTCTATACCTACATATAAGGATTATCATTAAGTAACGTTATTTTACATATGCAAAATCCAACTGTCTATAACATGAATTTTGAAACATATATCCAAACACCCCTTAATCATAAGAAACATGAGTGTCAAAATAGAAATAATTACCTTCACGGTCCTTTAGTAACGTTTTTCCAAAGCTTGGTCTGCAGGAGCATGGATGGTAATAGCACGGGTGGTGTAAATCTTTCCCTCTTGAGGATCGAGCTTGTAGTTCATGGTGTCGACTTGTAATATTTGGGATAACGTGCGTTCGTTCTCGGGGTCAGCAAACTTGCGCCAAGATGCTGATGTGACTCGCTCCCATGGCCCATGGGTGCTTGTTAATGTGCTCTTGTGCGGTTTGTTTTGACCTGATGGATAAGACATCAAAAAATGACTTCACATAAAGTTTCTACGGTTTAACAATGCAATGGAAATGAAAAGCACAAAATATTGCAGATGGTCAAAAACCGGAAAAATCATTGAAAAAGACCCTAAAGAATGGCTGCTAAAGAGGCTATATTCAAAAACCAGATAATGATAGAACTATGTACACTTGTTGATCTTAGAAGGTGTGCTTATGTACTAAGTTTTTGTGGCTTATATTAACCATTAACACCATAAATAAACACCTCTAATCCACGACTTACTTTAATAAATCTCATCATAAATTGTAAATCATTGCGGTGTACAAATTCATATTTCTCTGTGTTTCATCTATCACCAAACCTGGGCTTAATCCTAATCTCTTCAGCTAATTAATCTTTGGTTCCACGAGGAGTTGATTAATAAAAGCCTCGTTATCCTTTTTTTGTATGTATAAACTTGACAATGAGTATAACCAGATCTCGGGTCGTTTGGAACAGTTCTCTAACATTGGATGCACTCTGCCCCACCCACAACCCCGCTGTCTCCTTGGACACATGTGGAAAATGAGTTATCCCAATAACATTCAAGATTGGTTTGGAATGATAACATTGTGCAATCAGTGGTAACCTCATTTAGGACAAGAGTAGGCCCTTCGTAACTTGTTATCTAAGCTTGTTAGTGTTATCAATACCATTTAATGCTACCAATCTAAAATGCAACCTAACTGACATTACGCCAAGAAATAGAAAAGTAACCTGTAAGGATGGTGTCATTCCATGGCAACCAATCATTGACATCATTGCTTTGTATAGCTGATGCCCATGTCAATGACCGAGTCGTTCACATTACAATACCTTTCTTCTCTTCTCACATGTTCGGCTCCTAGATCGTCATCTGGCCTTCTAGCACCAAAATCAATTCTAAATGTTGATGAAAAAACAACTTTCCCGCCTGAGCCATTACTTCGATTATCCTTATCTATGCCAACTTCCCAGCAGATCCCAAAGTTTTACTCCTTTGATGACTGATCTTATAATGCACATCCATGTTATGGACATTTGCTCGTCCGGCCAGGCATACCTCGTGAGTGTTGGCCGGCTATGAATGTCACCATTCCGCTACTTCACCAGGCACTTGTGAGTCTATTGATCTAGGAAACAAACTCCATGGCTGAGAAGAGTGCAAGAGATACGCTAAGGCTACTAATCTGCGGATCAGTTCAACTCCCCTCGGTTCTAGCCAATGTTGATGGGAAGCAGAACGCACTTGCAGCTGGAAACAAGGGCTTGTATGGGGGATCTACGAACGTGAACCACACTGTTGCCAATAGCATTGCTTATATGGGCTTGGTTTCACTGAGCGATAGATCAGTGGTGTTATTATGAGGAGGTGCATTTCTCAAGATGATTTAGTCGACCTTCTTGGTGGGACGGTAGAATCTGGTGGAAGTTGGTCCAATGATAATTCAAACTATACAGATTCTGCGCCAGGGAAAAGCCAGGAATATGAAGCCGGTTGTCTTTGCTGCAGAGGTATATGGCTCTACAGTTAAAATCCCCTTGCATTGATGCGTCTTTGCTGCAGAAGTCCATCTTAACCCATCTACCTATTTAGAAACATGTGCTTTTGGGAAAGAGTCTTGAGTTTAGTTATTTTAACAAAGATTAGAAATGAAATTTACTGATATTGACCGGTATATAGATTGAATATACCTTATAACTCTCTGGTAAATTTTTACATTTAGAAACTCTAAAACAAGTTATGTAACATGATCTGTGCAACTGTCCAAATATATTTGACAATCATAGTATCAGGATTTATAAGAAAAATTATCCAATTGTTAAAGATTAAAAAAAAACAATCTTGTGGTATAATATATACATACAGCAGATTGATAAATAATCTAAATGAAATTGTTGTTAAAGATACTTGGGTACTATAAATGTGATTCTTTCTGTTCGAAGGGTGTTGGATGTAGTGTTTAGAATGAAAACCTTTAAGGGAGCCATGATCAGTTCTCATCATTCCAAAATCATACAATATCAGCCTTCCACCATTCACATGATTAACACCCATAGAATACACTGCCATAAAAGAATGTGTGAAATCTAAAAGATCACAAGTGTGAGGAGGATATTTACATTGGCATCAAGCATGTGTATATGATGTGTCCTGATGTGCCGTTGAGTACTCCCGCCAGGTAAAGATAGAGGTGACACAGCCTTTGGCTATGTGATATTGTGGATAGAAGATTCACAGGAACACACGACGGTCAACAATTAAAATAAATACAAATTGCAAGAAAATTCAAAACAGCCTTTAAGGAAAAAATATAAGTATTTACCCTCCTCTCTCAACACATTGCTGGAACACTGGTTGTGAAACAAAGGTGAGACCAAAGGGTCCGATGAAGGCAAGACTGAAGGGTCTGATAGGCACGACATATGCACATCTCCAATTACATAATTTGACTCATATCTGAGTATAGTGAAATAGGAGCATCCATTTCTTCTTGGCTGCTGATTTTGGAAGGGGAGGCCATATTGATATTCGGTAATGTATTCGATTAGCACATTTGATCAGGTAATGTACTCTAGCACATTTGATCAGGTAATGTATACTCTGTTAGCACATGTTGAAGTCATTGACAACCATGTCTGGCTTTGGGCAAGAGAAAGATCAGGTCGAGGGTTCATACACGGGTTTCACCATTGGACGTGGCAGGTCAAGTTGAACAGCTGCAAGGCCTTAATCTGCAGACTATTTAAAACTTTTATGGATTGCAGAACATGCACGTAGTAATATACTAAAATAACTACAACGACTAAACTACCCTAACCTCATATACTGATAACCAAACACTAAGTGCATGAACTTGCACAATTAAGCATGATAATATGACTTTTATGATTGCAAGTCAGAATTAAATGGCCAAGTCAGAGCTATATGTGAAGGTAACAAAAGCATGCTCATAAACAAAGAAGAAAGACCCCCAAGCATTTTGGTGAAAGCAAGATGCCAACTGACATTAGAATTAAAACCAAGAGATATGCCTTTAAGCAATATAAGAAAAAAGAAGCCTACGCGAATGCTTCCGTTATGAAAAGACTTTTATGGATCTTGCACTGTGGACAATCTAGCTAGTAGATACCCAAACATTGCACCACGTTGTCAACAACGAACTTCACCAAAAATCAAGAGGCATTCTAAATTGTGAAATAAATAGTAATAGATAAAGAGCTCTGAAGCACAGTACATAAAAAATAAATCTAGAAAAACATAGTCGAACCCGTTCCCCTTTACAGACCCACAAAAATTCTATGTTGCACAATTAGTGATAATCCCTAATATCAGTAGCATACATACCTATGGCTGCAATGTAAAAAAAGGGAAGCAACTAAATCTTGCTAGATACCACTACTACACAACAGGGCAAATGCTACGAAAATTTGCAACGGAAGTTTTCCGTAGCAAATTTGCAACGGCGTTGCAACATATTTGCAACGGATTAGCTATGGTTCAGAAAACCGTTGCAAAAATTAAAATAATTTCTTTTATATTTATTTTAGAATTTTCCGTTGCAAATCCGTCAAACTTGTTTGAAATTTGTAACGAATTTGCAACGGAGTTTTGAAAAAAAATATTATTAGCTTCCATTGCAAATCCGTTGCAAATTTATAATAATTGTTACGGATTTACAATGGAATAATTATAATTATTTAATTTCAATTTATTTTTTATTGTTCGTTGCAAATCCATTGCAAAATCATTAATGAATTTGACTATAATAATTTAATTTTAGTTTATATTTAGTTGTCCGTTGCAAATCCATTGCAAAATTGTTAATAAATTTGAAACAAAATATTTAAAGTAAATATAAAAGAAAGATTTGCAAAGAAACATAATCGCGATTCAATTTTTTTATTCTCGATATTTTGTTTTAACCCTTTTTATTATTTTAAAAATAATTACTACGGATTTGCAATGGTAACCTTTATTTTTTTATTTATTTGTTTTAATATATAACTCCACTAGAAATTTATGAATACCTTGTTATAGATTTTTAATGGATTTCGGATGTCCAATCACATCTAATTCTAACTACCCGTTGTAGATCCGTATAATATATTATAATGTTACAATGAGTTGTATTGGTTTTTTATGTGTTGCAAAAATCTCTAAAAACCGCTTGACGACAAAAATCTCACACTTTTGGATCTATCTTTGACAAAAACCTCGCACACTTATATTACATTCCAAATCGATACACGTTTTAGCCGAACAACGCCATAGTCGAGATACGGTATAAATCAATGAGATATGACTCATGCATCGTGATTAGTTAACATTCATCACGATATCATAATGCAATGAGTGAATACAAATTCATTTAACATCTTATATGTAATTTTATCATTCAAAACATCCTATTAATGCATCATGTATTTTAATATCACCTCTATTTATAATTGTAAAACTACAACATTATCGCATCCTTAACTCAAGGACGAATTATTTTTTTTAGAGGGGAAGAGTTGTAAAACCCGCTTGAAAATACCTTTTAATTAAAATTTTAATATTTAATTAATTCACGACAAGTATATAAAGTATATTAAATACGACATGACAAGATATAACACGAAAATAAAAATCAGGAATTTACGACATGCACAAGAACACAAGCTATGACATGAAATAATAACACGGGCTTTATGTTAAGCTTAAACCTTACAAGACTGATAAGGGCCCAAGGCCCAACCCACTAAAAATAAACTAGTAAATTTACTTACCATTTGTATAATATGATTTGGTCAAAATGTAGAAGACAAAACCGGACTTTAAATGGTCAGTTATGCAATTGTTCATTATTTTTGTTCAGAAACAAAATCATCATTTTTAAAATAGACATTAATGAGGATAAGAACTAATGTAAAGAAAAAACGAAACGGTTGGAGATATTTACGGGTCAAAAGTAATGTCATATGCCCTTATTTTATAAACCATCACTTCATTGCTCAGAAGATATACATAACCCAAACCATATTAATAAAAGAAGGAGAGCATTGATCAAGTTGGGTTTGCGGTGACTTAAATTCTAGTTCTTCCTCATGGCTATGTTTCAGTTAATTGTCTAATAATTGAGTTGGCAAATATTTGCTTGTTCCAAGTTCGGTCTCGTTGAATCTTATGTTGGTGATGACTTGGTACTCATACTCGGATTAGTTGTTTCAGCACATGACATATATAAGCTCTTGGCAATTAAAATACAGTAAATACATGTTTTCAGATCTAACAGATAACAGTTCAGCTTTATTATTTATAAATCAGACTTTTCATATTTTACACAGGTTTCCGCTGCAACTTTACTTATCAGTCTTACAGCTTCAGTATTTTATCATCTGCTTCATTTCAGTATTTCTTAACATTGTTTAGTCCTTTCCTTTAATATTTACTTTTCAGGTTTTGAGCTTATGTTTGGATTACCAATGTTTGATTTCGATATTTCCTTTATGGTCAGTTATTGTTTTAGGACGTTTACCTCATGCTTTGATGACACGCCATATATACACGTAACGGTCCACTTATCCAAGTGGGGTGTTACAATAATGATATCATTCAACACATCCGATTAACGTATCATGTATAACGACTACAATTAGTTAACATTCATCACTATCAGTTAACATTCATCACGATAAGTTAACATTCATCACCATTAGTTAACATTCATCACCATGAGCTAACATTCATCAATATTAGTTAACATTCATCAATATTAGTTAACATTCATCACGATTAGTTAACATCCATCACGGTTAGTTAAGATGCATCAAGATTAGTTAACATTCATCACGATATCATAATACAATCGGTGCATAATAAAACATCCGTTTAACTTCTTATGTATAACGATATCATGTCGAATCACATGTTTAGATACAAAAACGCTAACAACGTTTGATTTGGATATCACACGTTTTTTTAAATATTTTCTACTATATATTTTTTTATGTTGAATATTAGTGGGTCACGAGTTCGGCCACCGGGTTAACCCGGTCGAGTCACCGGGTCGACCATCGGACCGACCCGGTTGAGTCACCGAGTCAACTTGGTCGGGTCACTGGCTCAACCTGATGTATGATTTTCTCACTCTTCCCAATACATACAAATACTTCTGACAACATGAATACTTACTCTCATCAAACACATCTCTTATTAATACAATATCCAACTCAGTGCAAGACATCTAATCCTTTTCTGCTAGGAACTCAAATCCGTTCTCCACCCCGACCGACCACTATACTAACAATCTTGATGCAAACAAGTCAAGTATTTTGTATCTCAAGTAAAGCACGTCCCGTAAACGAAAATGATGCATTTATGCAAAGTGAAATTTGACTTAGTTCGATCAAATCATGAATAAAACTCGCTACGTGATTAATGACAACGTAAATCCGAATTAAGGTCAAATGAATACTTTCTTTTGATAGTATGTTGAGATTATGATTCTACTAGGTTTATAAAAGTAGTTTTGTCTTTGGCTAGTTTCACTTGATAAATAAAATGGATGTTTCTAAAAAAAAACCTACTTGTCTTTGCTCATCTCTAAGTTTAAAATTCAATTCATTTCAGCCAACACTCGAACTCCACTCCATACATGCAAATAGAAAGTGCACTCAAAGAAAAGGCAAGGGTGAGAATCAGCTTGAGTTTCACAAAAAAGGATACGTGAGCAAGGATAAGTCAACTGTTTCAACATCCCATTGTCATAATAGGTATTGCGTCTTAAGGCGTTTCAACATAAGCAAACATTGTAGGCATGCTTAGGGATACAATGCAAGTACCAAACAATGCCATGCCAATCCACCCCATTTCATCTAGGTCGAATAGCTTCCCAAACTTGCTACACCGAGAAGTCCTTTAGGTTACCATCCACATCCTTCCATTGAAGGCTATAACGAGCGGTAGGATCACAGAAAGGAACATGAAGTTGTACCAAATTTGGTGCTTTGATCAGCCATGCTTAAGGCCATCTCTACTCCTTGTTAACAATATAATCAGGGACGCAGTCATCTACATCGACATCGAGGCTCAACCTATCTAAACTTGATGTATTTAAACTAATGCTTTTAGAAGATCCATATAAACTCAAACATGTTAAAAACCATATATATCCGTGATCTAAACCAATGGTGGATCTTAGGGAGGACTGGGGAGGGCCTTGACGAACCCAAAGGGTTCAGGGAACAAAATCAACAAAAGTTACCAACCTGATCATCATCAAAGCAAACCAACCTCCGGGAACCCAACTGAATTTTAATTCAACTGAACAAGGACCACAAGGCTGATACAAAACATACAAACCATGAATGTCATACCTGAACATAAGCAGGTAAGCATAAACAAGCAAGTCACCGCCTGCTATCAATCAAGCCAACACAAATCAAAAACAGCCACCATAATCTCAATTAGGTGACCAAAAACTCAACCAACCACAACAGTATCACAATGGTCGAACCAAGAAGATGCCAAGTGGATACCAAGACCACTGAATTTTTATTTAGTTGTTGGCACCCAAGACGACACCCAATTTTAAGTCTCAAAAACTTCCAGAAACATTCCAACAAGGAATCCCAAAATCTTTAATTTAACTGCCATGAATCCCAAATTTCCCAGAGCCTATCCAACTAAGTGGGTCAAGGCAAGGTGGTTTTGAGGGTTATACAGTGAACCTGATAAGTATATGGGAGTCCGAGGAATAATCACATTCAGTACAATATCATGAAAGGTAAGGACGCCCCAAATAGATACCAAGACCAATGAATCTTAACTTCACTGATCGGCACCCAAACAAGATCACATAACAAGGATATGTTTATTTCCAAATAGAGATCAAACAATATCAAAATCAGGAGAACAAGGACGCCCCCAATTGGATACCAAGACCATTGAATCTTTTAATTCAGTGATCGGCACCCTAAGGATATCTTACAGCAATGTAGAGTTAAAAAATCAGGGAAGATCAAGGATCCAAACATCCCCCCTTGATCTGAGCCTGGAGGAACATATAGTTCCATTAGAACAGCCCAAGAGCAAAAGGTCAAAGACGTTTACCCAATAGGCACGAGACAATAATATTACATCCAAAACACGCAGGAGATCAACAAAACAAAAAAAAAACAACCACACATAAGCAGTTAGCACAACAAACCCAGTCAAAGAACCATAAGGATATATAAATAAATAAATAAAAAACAAACACACAGAAAGACACAACAGCATATAAGAGCCAACATAAGAACAATAGGCCAAGACATAAGCACAATCCAAAACAAACAACACGTCTCGAAAAAGAAATCACACAAAGCAGGTGCTCAAGAACACGACATGTTAGGGAATAACATGAACATGATCTAGAAATTTAAACCTAATGTAAGAGATCTTCAAGGAGAACAGAACAGACAACCGTAAAATAACAAGACAAGAACACAAAAAAACAAGGAGGAACAGTAAGCATAAGTTTGGATCCTAAACAACATGAGACAAACAAACCCTATAAGAAAGGTTAAATGCATGTAAATCCTCATTGTTCTGGTGATGTTCAAATTAAAAAGAATTTTACACCTAGCATCATTTTGATCAAGGAACATTAACTCACATTGAGTGTGCTGTTGTGATTTGCCCTCAGAGACGCCTTTGTAACCTATAGAAGTTGCATTGCCACTCTTGTCTCTGTTAGGAGACTTTGGCGCATTGCCATCATCATAGGGTGTAGCTTTCTCTACATCATTGGGACTTAAAGATGTTTTGATAAAAAATAGATTAGTAGAGTCCAACAATCTTAGCAGAGGTTTATATGACAAAGCAGACACACTTAAAGATTTTGAGTTTGTCAAAGTAAGAAAGTTCTCACAAGAACTATCATCAAAACTGGTTTTGACACAACTAGAAACATTAAGATCAATATAAAAAACTCTGCTAGATCCATTATTTAAACATGTAAGACAACAAAGGCAACCATAACATCTAAGAAGAGAAAACTTAGGTGCAATTCCATAACTTACTTTAGAGAAAAATTTTCCACCAAGAACAAAATAGAGAGTAAACATGCATAATTTTGTGCTGCACACACTTTTTGAACCAGAATTGATCCCTCCCTGAATCATAAGGCACCTAGCAATACGCATAAGGTGTCTATGAATCATATCAGAAAGCATGGAAGGGGTGTGGAACAATGTTCTCAAATTAGAGCACAAACCATATAAAGTGATGATAGTATCAAGCTGGGTATTCACAAAAAACCAAATATGGAGCACACCACCTCTGATCTCAATAAGAAAGTGATCAAAAAAGGCAAACAACATAACACAGTTAACACCAACAGATAAGTACCACAAAGGCAAGAGCAACACATACAACAATATGAGATAGATCACAACCCAAGCAATTAATAACCAGAAACACACATACACCAACCAGCTTAATAACAAGACAACCTTAATAAACCAGTCAACAACCAAATTCTCAAGGTCAAACTGAAAGAAGCATATATCAAAGCAGCAGCGGAACAAATATCCCATGTCAATAATCCAGATATCACTTACAAAAACAAGAAGAAGAAAACAAGAGCAACAATATAGCACACAAAGGGAATCAAACAGCAGAAAAGATCTAACAGCATTCATATTAGTCATAACAAAGGCATATACAAAACCAAAGGGAGAATAAAAAACCAACACAAAGAACAGAACAACAAACACAAGAATAGAAACAATAAGCAGGTCACAATTAGAAACAAAGACACAATAAAACATCACAGTAATAGGAACCATCTGACACAAAGGGGTGAGTGAAGCCAAGTAATAAAAAACCCGATAATAATAGAAACCAAGTTCCACAAGGACAAGAAAACAATTGACAGAGTGGCCAGAGCAGGTATTCGTACCACTCAAGGGTGGCAGATCAAGATGTTAACCACTCCTCAATTACCCAATCTTATCCAATGAAAAAAGGATAAGGAGAAAAGACTTACAGGGAATTAATGCAGCGGAAACAACAACACGGTTACGTGTACCAGAGCATAAACAGCAGCGGACCAACCAAGATAATAAGAGCCAGAGACAATGAGAAACAAGTTCCCCAAGATAACCAGAACTCACTACAATCGTCAAGAAACACCACCAGCAGTGCAAAGAATACCCAAGAACCAAGAAATCCCCAAAACAAAAATAAAATTAAGGTTCCAAGAAACCCTAAAGTTAATTTTTGCCAGGAACAATCAATCACGAATCCACCTAATCAAACCAATCAAATCGATGGGATCAAGAAACCCTAATATTTTGTTTTTTTTGAATAAAAAATTAGGGTTTCCCAATTCAAACCACCCAAGAATGATGAGAAAGCAGATGGTCACCAAATAACTCTCACAGAGCCTTCCAAACAGCAAATAAGACCAAGAATCAAAGAACCCCCAAATGATAGAAAGAACAAACCCTAATTTCTCAAAATTAGGTCAACCACCAAATTTTTTTTTTCTTTGATCAGACTATCTTAATAGTCGATTTGCTCAAGAATAACTCCAATTTGAAAACCCCCCAAAAATTTTAACAAACCCTAATTTCTCAAAATTAGGTCAATCACAAAAAAAAAAAAAACTTTTCGAACTGACTATCTCAATAGTCGAATTGCCTAAAAACAAAATCAATTTAAAAAAACCCTTAAAAGTTTTCAAACCCTAAAAATTTAATAGAACACCTTTTGATGATCTCAGAGAACCAGGCTCTGATACCATGTAGAAAAACATAATCAAAAACATATAGGAAGACATAATTAACAAAAACAGTTTGGGTAATCACACAACCAACCTCCCCTTTGTGATTAATGAACAAACAAAGTATACAAAAGGGCTAGTCCCCAAACGGGTGCTAGCACAACAATACAATGGAAAAAGGTGAGGGTGTCCCTTCTAGGAAGATCCACCCTCCTCACAACAATAACACTCAAACACTCATAACATTAACATAATCTCCAATAATCATCTTGATGGCAGCTTGAGAGAGCAAATAAGATTAGAAAGAGTTGATGTCTCAACGGTAATGTGATGAGAGGAGAGAGTGACTGTGTGAAGATAACATACAGAGAAGTGAGGCGATACAAAAAAAGAATGAGAGACGCTCCTCTCTTATCTAAAACATAAACGGTCTAAAGAGCCGTTATAGGCCAAAGTGATGGGCTTCAATGTTGGGCTTGGCCTTGTCCAGCAACAACTTAAGAGCTTCACAACTTTAGTCCCCAAGGTTAAAGAGCTCCTTCCCTCCAAGTCCTTTTAGGCTAACTGAAAGAATAAATATGACATAATAAGCCCTTACAGTTAAACAAGGTTATCAGATTAGGTCATTAAAAATAACAAAAATACCACTTAACCTCTTGCCAGGGTAAACTTCTTATCTAATTATTCTTATGTTCAATTAGAAATATATTTAATTTCAATTATTCTGAGTTGTGATAAAAATATATGTAAATAATTTTATTGATGTATAATCGACTATATGACTGATTTTTAATGTTTTTAGCTATAAATGTGATTAAAGGGTTTGTTTTTTTTACTTTAACTGCTTATGTCATTTAGAGGTTTGTTCTTGACTATAAGTGTTATTTTTTATGTTTTTAGTTATAATTATGATTAAAGATCTGTTATTGACTATAAGTACAAACTTTTGATATTTTTCACTATGCTACATGTGGCTTAAATTGACTGTGCATAGATGTTGTTGGTGTTTTAGGATATGCTTTTGAGTAAGATTAATTTAAATTATTTTTGTATATGCGTGTATTCAAATCTTCTTTTTAATTTTAGATGTTACTTTGTGTTATTAATGGTTCAGAATTAAACAGGCCAGATGGACTACAGGTTAGAAGCTGAACATGTGTTAGAAGGGCAAGCGGTTCAGTTGGGGCAAACGAGTCGGTCGGGTCAGAAGCTTCAACTTGAGTTGAGAGATGAATGAGTAAGGAGAATCAAGCGGGGCTCAGACGGTTGAGCCGAGATGGGTTAATGACAAGCACATATCATATGCTATGTATCCAAACTTATTTTTTGTTTAGCCACTTTTAATAGATCACTATGAAGCTTTAAAAAAATTATCGTTATTCGAGGACTTTTTTTACACGAAAGGTATCAAGGAGGTATGGTTGAGAGTCGCACAAAGAACATTGAATCACAATCACATAATGAGGAACTGTTGATCAAAGTCACTCCAACTAATAGGGGAAATACATTTTGGGCATACGACGCATCTAATATTGTGTTTTTGTTAAAGGTAACGCCTCTTACTCTTATTGGCAGTGCCTCACATACATCAATTGAGAAGGTTAGATGATTATTTTCATTTTCATAACATATATAATCTAGTTATAAGAAAACACAGTATGTACTACATTACTAGTATAATAATATAATATTAGGTGATATAATGTTAATACCGTGTTTGTAAAATAGTCACAATATTAATTATATTTTACTTGGCAACAACTATTGAGCTCTACTAGATTAACCAGGTCCGAGTTTTACTATGTGATGTCTGGTTATATGGTACCGAGTTGTTAACAATGTTGTTTGGTGTGTCTGTTGCGTCTGCAAATAAGAAAAAAAGTCGATTTTGGTGTTTGAAAGCAATCTGATTCTTCTGTGTTATTATATGGTATTGATGTATAATTATAAGCATATAACATTTGTTAAGCAATTTCATTGCTAGAAGTTTTTCATTAATAAATTTTGTTAGAACTGTTAGCAGTCTCATTTGTTTCGTTGAAATTTACTATTGTCATTTGAGTATAAGAACACTCTCATTTGTTTCGTTGAAATTTACTATTGTCATTTGAGTATAAGAACACTGGTTGTCAAACTAGATTAAAAATGTAGATAAATCAAAAGTGGCCAAGTAAGAACGCATTTCATCTCTGAGTATGGATTCCTCCCCCAAAGGTTTCTACATTTTATGTTAGGTCAACTAGTCAAGTATGTTTAGAAGTCCGGTCGTTGCTTCCATGGTTGGTGTTAGTTTCTTGGTTGTTAGCACCAATATAGTTTTTTGCAATAAGTCTTCCCATCCTGTAACAGTTGCTTTTTCAATCTCTTTTGTTTCATTAGCAGTTTCATTGCTCGAACGTTGACTTGAATGCTTATTGTTGATTGCATGACATGCTCGACAAATATTAAGTTGAAGCAAGTACAATTACATCTAACAAGTACATCAGATATGGTAAATTTTTAGTTGACTTATGTTTTCTTTCTTATTGGTTCAAGTTTTTTTTAGGTAGAAGTGTTAGAAAAATCCATGAAGGACTTGGAGCAAGCGAGAGATAAAGACAAAGAGCTTCTTATGGAAACTATAGAACAAGATAGAAAGTTTAACGAAGAAAAATCTAAGACAATTAAACAAGAAATGAAGAAAGACACAAAGGGCAAGCTCGCGCTGAGGCGTTGGCACAATTGAGGGGACAACCTCCTAATCCCCATTCCGCATAATCTTTGTGTTGATTAAGGTACACATCGTGTATTATACACATTTTGTTTTAAAGTACGATGGGTTTGGTAAATTTTATACATTATACACAATTTGTGAAGTGGTTATTTATGTAGTTTTAGTTTGTTACCCTTGTATAAGTTTAGAAGCATTTGGTACGATTCAATGCACCGTGTAATATAATATTTGGATATTTGTCTAATTATCAATTTGGGTTTCGATTGTGCGTTTGGAATTATTTACTTTTGAATATTTGTATATTACGGAAAGTAGCGAAATGCATATATTTTTTTTTGTAAAAGTGCATTTTTATTTCAATGGAGTTGTAACAGAATAATTTTGGTCAAAGTGAGACTCCGTGGCAAATTTATTCCGTTGCAATCTCGTAGAAAATGTTACTCGTTGCAATTTTCTTGCAATAGCTACCGTAACAAAATTGTAGAAAATCTGTTGGAATATGATGCATTGCAAAAACGGTTGTAAATTTAAAACGGGTTTTTCTTGGTTGGAAATCAGTTGCAATTTTTTTTAGCCCATTAGAAACCCGTTGCAATATAAATTTCCATGGAGCATTAATGCTACGGTAGAAATCCGTTGCAAATCCATTGCAAATGACATTTGCAACGGATTTGCAACCGATTCCTACCGTAGCATTAGCCCACTTGTGTTGTAGTGTACAGGAGGATGAACACAACTAAATAAAAAAATTACCGCGAGTGACTGAACAAAGTGGAAAATTAAACTAAGGTCACTCGCGGTAATTTTTTTCAACTGTATTGCACCTCTTATGAGTATATATATATATATATATATATATATATATATATATATATATATATATATATATATATATATATATATATATATATATAGAGAGAGAGAGAGAGAGGGGGGCGTTATTGTGGTGACCGATATTAAAATAAAAACAATAGGAACCATTTTGGATCGTTAGATCAATCACTATGAATAGGATATAATTTTCATTAACTAATTAATTAATTATGGCATTTTTATAATAAAGTTGTTGTAATAATGGCAATTTGCATTATAAAAGGGTGCTTTGCTCTTTTGTTAAATATTTGTAACGTTATATTCTTGCTAAAAAAATAACGTTATATATTTGATTTCCCAATAAATAGTATTTTTTAATGTACCAACTTATTTTCAAATTTTAAGGGTAATGATACGTTCCATTTGGCACACGTGTTTAAGATCACTAAATTTCTTGAGACCTATATGAATATATTGAATTGTTTACACATTTGTTGTCACCTTATATTTTTTGATAAACATAGAAATTGTTATTATATTCGTGACAATTTTACGATACATTCTAATAACACATTAAGTCAACTTATTTTGACTTTTCTTTGTTTTATAAAATGTTTTACTATGAAACAAAATACATCCAAAACTTTAGTTTATCACTAAAAACGTGTCATTAACATTTGGGAAGTGATTTGCACACTCCAAATTGATTGGTACACTCTAAATTAGTGTCTTGACACATATATCCTTATAAATGAAACATGATTAGAAGTGAACCGAGGGTATATACGTCAAGACACACTAATTTTGAGCGTCCCAATCAATATGAGGAGTGTGCAAATCACCTCCCTTGACATTTATGTGTCATTACATCTAAAAAAATGTTTTACTATTTATCACTAAAAATATATCATTTTCATTTGTCACTAAATCTAAAAGAATTATGTGTCACTATTTATCACAAAAAATATGCTAAGTTTATGTGTCACTATATTTAAAAAATAATGTGCCATTATTTATCACTACAAATGTGTCATTATTATGCGTCAGTACATCTCAAACAAAATAATATGTCACCATTTATCTTTAAAAATACTTTTACATGTCACTACATGACAAAAAGATAATGTGCGACTATCCATCACTAAGAATGTGTCACTTCATAAAAAAAAAGTACCGCTATTTATTATCATAAATATGTGTTATTTTTATGCGTCACTACATCTAATTAAATAATATTTCACTATATATCACTAAAAATATGTCATTCTTATTATATGTCACGACATCTCAAAAAAATAACGTCCCATTTTTATCTTTAAAAATGTGTCATTTTATGTGTCACTACATCTTAAAAAGATAATATAACACTATTTATCACTAAAATGTGTCATTTTTATGTTTTCATTATATCTAGAAAACTTAACGTGTTATTATTTAATCACTAAAGATGTGTCATTTTTATTTCTCATTGTATCTTAAAAAAATTAATATGCCATTATTTATCACTAAAAATATTTCATTTTTATATGTTAATGCATTTAAAAATAATAATGTAGTACTATATATATATATATATATATATATATATATATATATATATATATATATATATATATATATATATATATATATATATATATATATATATATATATATATATATATATATATATATATATATATATATATATTGAAAAAAATACATGTATCATGAACTTCTATATACAGTGATGCTACAAACACGATTCCTCATCGCTAATATATATAGCGGTATATAATGACTCTCATCCTAATATAGACCATTGTTATTGACGGATGGAAGCTTTCAATAACTTACACAACATGGAGAAAGTAAATTAACTAATATAGTGAATGGTTATACAAGCCATACTGATACAACAAATACACGGCCAAATTAAATATGCAAATTTGAATTTGCTAAAAAGTGGATACGCCTTACATTCCAACTACCGATGCCGATGTAATTCATAGCTAGTTAAATATCTCGATTTTTTTAGAAACTATAGTTAGAGCATTATATTTATGTAATTAAGGAGCCACTATTTTAACAACATTTAAATCGTTTGTGATGGATCTCAGATCCATCGTCGGAGACGCCGATATACAGCGGCGTTAGCCGTTTACGGGATCTTATGCAATATGTAAAATCGAAATTATTGGTTGGCAAGGTGTCGTAAGAGAAAGAAGATCAAACGACTAGGGCGTTGATACTCTTTGGGCGCCTAAACAAATCAACGGGTCACGAGCCAAATAAAATTGACTGCAAATGGTTACTATCGTTTTTTAGGCGGCTTCGAGAAACAGCAAGCATGTTAAAGCTGGAGATAAAGACATCGATCTAAGAAAATGAAGACATGTTAAAGCTCGAGATATATTCTGGTTCTTATGCATGTAAATTCATGCCCGTGGGTCATGTATGTAAATTCAATGACGAAATGTTGCAACATGCGTATTTTTTACCGTTATATTTTGTGATGAAAAATATTGAGCCATGAAACCATGCTATAAAGATTACAAAAATATTTAAATTTATGCCATAACTTATGAAAAGTCAAATACCCACAACACCCTTACATTTATGTGAATTAATTTTTTGTTTCTTTTAATTAAAAATGACATGTGTCTTGTTTTTATTGGTTCCTATTGTTCTTATTTTAAAGATAGTTTTTACATGAACGTAAATCTATATATATATATATATATATATATATATATATATATATATATATATATATATATATATATATATATATATATATATATATATATATAGAGAGAGAGAGAGAGAGAGAGAAGTGTTATCGTGGTTTACATTCTTAAAATGAAATATAAAATATACACTTGTGGACCATTAGATCACTTATCAATATGAAGATCAAATTGAATTAAATAACTAACTAGTAGTGGCTGTTTTGTAAATTAGTGAAACACTATGACCTTTTTATACGTTGGAATTAAGGTTCACTCAACCATCTTCAAGTTTTTTGAATCTTTATTTTCTACTTTTATTCTTTAGGGTTTTGCTAATGGCAATCCTTAGGGTTGCTTTTAAAAATGATCTTTTTATTACAAGTGAGTGTAAGAAATAAAATCAACCAATCAAAATCAAATATTTTTTATGCATCTTGATTTCTAGGGATTATGTCCATGTTTTTCGGAATTGGCATCCAATCAAAATGATTCATTGATATCATTATAATAAATTTCTTTTCTTAACGACAACCCTAAGGGCTGTCATTAACAAAACTCTATTCTTTAAAATCGTTTCTATTTTGCGACCTAAAGCTACTTTTATTTTTATTATTTGAGGCGCTTATTATTTTATGCTACAAGTTTATTTCTCTATATTATAATTTTGGACTATCTATTAAAGAATCGCGTGATACACAATAATTTATAAAGCTAAAGATACAAGCTCGAGACAAAGTTACACATATTTTTTATACGATAGTAGCTTTGTTTGCGTTAGATTTTGAATATATTTTCAAGTTTATACCAATGTCTTGAAACCCGATTTTTGAATTGATCTGGTCGAGTCAACGGATCCGGATCAACCCCGGTCGAAACGGATCAACTCGTTTTTTTAAATATTTTTTTTATTTCTAATAATTAGCAAAAATTATATACAAAAACCATATAAAAACTTATGTATACTGAAATTATAAATTGTTTACCAACCAATATATCAGTAAAAATAAAATTTCATCGTAAATACGTAAAATTTATATATTCTTTTATAAAAAAACTCGTAAAAAATAAAATCGGGTCGGGTCTCAAAAACCAGGTTGACCCGGGTAACCCCAAACCTGGCGGGTCTATCCGAGTTTCGAAAATATGAAAGCCGGATTAAAATGACCCTTTTTTCGACAAAAACCGGGTCAACCGATTGACCCGGTTAAATCGACCCGGCCAAATCAACCCGAGTTTGAAAACATTTACCCTACTATTATACCACACCAACTATAAATTAAAAATAGTATACGTAAAGTTTATATAGCTTATATAACATGTACCCATGCATTGATGATACACAATGTTTTAATAGTACTAAAAAACGAGGTGATATGAAAATAAAATATATGTGTATCACCAACAAAATTTTGGATAAAACAATAACGTATGTACCTATGTATGAAATATGTATGAAATATGATTGATATGCATAGTGTGTGTCACTGCATATATACTTAAATTTCGAAGTGTAACAATATAAATGTATGAATTTAGTGTCACGCTATGTCTCTATAAATATGTCGGGAAATTAGGTGTGTCGCTATATAGTTGTCAAAAAATCCAGTTTGATATATCAAATGTGTAAAAAAAAGAAACTATATATGTGTCACTAAAACAATGATTATTTTGAATCTGCTACTGCTACATTAAAAACTCAAACATACCAAACAGATAGAAATAATAAAATAGATCCAGTGTACACGTAGAAACCAAATCTGCTACAAAACAAAAAATCTTTATGATACTAATCGGCTGCTACATACAAACCTCTAAAAAATGATACGTTACATTTGATACACAAATAGATCTCCGAAAACGTACGTAGGTGACACACCAGGCCAGGTCACCGCTAAGAAGTGATACATGTTTCGGGTGATTCAATGACGTTAACGTCTTCAATTGAGGTTGTCAGAAAGTGGCCTTGCGTGTACTCATTTTTTATTCGCTATGATGAAAACCAAAATTCTAAACCTTGTTAAAATTGTGGAAATAGAAGATTATTCGACGAAAGAGAAACATCGATGAACAAAAAACTAAGAATTAAAACAGGTCGTAGCGACAGTTTGGTTCATATCTGTGATTCTCTTTAGTCCATCTGAGATCATGGAGTTTTTAACCAAGTAATGGCCTTTAAAAAACTTATTTACCAATATATAGTATATTAAAAAATATTGACTAATTTATGGTATTTTTATTCATCTCAACATATTACCAGCTTTTATGCCAATTACTACTAATGATATACGTACAACACCAAAAATATAAACTAGAATCAATTTCAGTCCCAGAATGTCCTCGTGAGATATCCAATTAAAGATTATATGTATTAATCCGTATCATCGAAATGGATCGATATCTATGGTTAATTGTGACAGGTTTTACTCCGATTTAAAATCTTAACCAAGTACTATATATTTTTTTTAATTAAAATAGCTTTTATTCATATTGATTCTTTATTGTATGCTAGTTACTTGAGAAACTCGTTATTTATATTAGGGTTATCGATTATTTTTTTCGTTTATCTTTATTTTATTAGTTAATATTAGGGGTGAAAAAGAGATGAATTGCTCGTAAAAAGATCGAAATTAAATCGATGAAAAACTCGAACGAGATCAAGTAGGAGTTGGCTCATTTAGTAATCGAGCTCGAGCCCGAATTTTATATATAAATACAGATAAGGTTTGAGGGTCTAAACGACTATTAAAAATATGTATGATATATATTTTTACACATATAACCATATACAAACGAGTTTAAAAAAATAAACAAGCTCGAATTTTTGAGCTTTATTTCTTTCAACACGTTATATAAGTTAGTCTATGAAGCTTGTAACGAATTAATACGAGTAGTGACTATTAGGCTCATTTAATTTGATATGTTCAATGTTGTTGCCACGTTTTTTTTATACCAGAAATGTGCAAAAAATATATAATCCATAAAAAATGTTGAGTTAATTATTTTAATATAAGTCTTTTCCATTAAAATTGATAAACCGTGAAGAGCGTAACCATCATACATGGAAATACCACGAAATAGTAAATAATTTTTTAAACACCATACAATGGTAATTAACTTTTTAAAACACCATTAATTGGTCAAAAACTCGAGATCATGGGTTTAGAAAAGGAAAAAGGCTTTAATGAGTATTTAATTGGGATATCCGACAATATGTAAGCCAAGAAAAACATAATATAAACATAATACCCCTAAACGTATACAAATTAATTTTGATTTTGTTTAAATAAAAAAAGACACTTGTTTTCTTTTCATTGGTGTCTACTATAACACATTTTAAAGTATAACACATTTGAACGCAAACTATATATATATATATATATATATATATATATATATATATATATATATATATATATATATATATATATATATATATATATATATATATATATATATATATATATATATATATATATATATACTAGCGTCGTAACCCGCCCAACGGGCGGGGTCGCTTTTTTTCTTGTTTCTAAAAGCACGTTTTTGTATAAATTATATCTATTGGCAGTTGGGCTTGTTTTTTTTAAAAAGAAATCTAAATTGAAACTATTTTATATATTTAGGCGTTGGATCACCCAACGATTGTGTTTTGACCCATGTAAATATTTTGTTATACAAATATCGGGTTGTATCATTTTTTACATTTCTTTTGGTTATACAAATATCGCCTTCGATACCACTAACGAATGCGTTTTGCATTTGAAACCGTTTTTCTTACAAAAAGTAAAAGGTAAGTAACTTTGATACTATTAGGCATCGGTCTACCGAACGGACGTGAAATCACGGTTGAAGACCGTGACAAAATTGATTTTGTCCGGTTCGAACTTGTTTCTCGTCTTGGTCCATATTCCAATTCGCTGACCGAGGTAACATACTAAAACATTTATATTGATACATTTTAACAATATTTCTGAATGAGTTTCGTATATTCACATACAGTGACGGAGCTAAGATTTTAGTATTGAGTGAGCTAAATAGTGACTTAACGCTCGACAACAAACAATAATAACTTCATCCTAATTGCTATTAAAATCAAATTGAAATAAGAGAAAACTCCTGTTTAATTTAAATGTGATAAAAAAAAACATGCTTTAAAAACCATGCTATGCAAAGTTCAAGAATATTTAAAATTATATTTATCATTTTATATGGTATTAGCATATAGTTTACTCACCTAGTCACCTAGGTTATTTTGTGAGGTATGGGCTGTATGGGTGGGCCAAAGAAATGAAGACGCATTGATGTATTTAATATATCCATATACGCATTGATGAATACATACATGATGGTACTATATCACTTAAAATTCTACGAATATTGGGGTGGGATATGACATACCTATCATATATCCATATACGTACCTCCGTCCCTGTTCATATATTAAATTATATTATCTATAAACATATATAATATATTGAGATGATCAATTCATATTAATAGTTTCCTATCATCGTTGGGAGGGTTACGATGTCAACGATATATATATTATTTACTTTAGGTTGGTTTGTACCCAGGGTGGACCGAGGGGGGTTCCGGGGATTCACGGGAACCCGGTGGCAGAAACACACAATACTCAACCAATATTGTACCCAAGTGTGCAATATGATAAAAGAAAAATTAAAATCCACCTGCCACGAACTCAAAGTTAAAGAAAGAAAGAAACGCACTCGTTGGTGCAAGCAATAACATGAAATACTAATAGAATACTCGTTTTTGCCAATTACAATATAAGACATATATGTTAGGATTAGCTTAAGAAAGGGGACATGAAGCAAATACTCATATTATCCCATTAATATACTACTGTATGACTTTTGAGTCGACACTTTCATACTTGTAAGTTTTGTTTTTTGAATCCATGAAACTTTGGCATAAACCTCAGCTCATCATCCTTTGTTTCCGGGTATACAATAATTTTTACACTATATGAGTGTGTTATTTACACCCTACTCCAACACCATCACCAGGCAACACAAAACTCAGTGAAGAATATATATAAATTAAGAAACATACCCCCCGTGACACCGTTAAAAGTTGACTTGAGAAAGTGCAACATGTTTGTTCAACGCGCTGCGCGCGTGCTTAAGTTTGGAAAGTGTATGTATCGAGATCCAAAGCGTAAGACACCTAACAAAATTACAGTAATAAAGTATCCAAACATAAATAAAAATAGTAAAATCATGACATATAAACCTAAAAGTGAAAAGGAAAAAGTTACCATCATGAATTATCTAACCTTCATTAATTCTCCTTGGTTGTTTACAGCTTTATGTACATTCTTGTAAAAAAGGAGATGTCATCTTATTGTCTAGGCGTGGACTTTAAGCACATAGCACATGATTCAGAAATGGCTCTGCGTATCATCACTGACATGTAGCACATCCTCCAGATGAGCTGGAAGTGCTGATGTGATATGGGTATTGTTTCCATAGAAGGAAGGCTTTCTAACTGAAATTGCATCAAACCAACAGTTCAGATGACGTCAACATGAGAAACAAAATGTATTTATAGGACAATGAACTGATTCATGGCAAATTGATATCCATAGCACACAGTAGGCACTGGTCCAACTATTACGAACAACAATTAGGCAAGCCGGAGGAAAATTGAACAACAGAATTCGTAGTACATACTCCTATGCACGACATATAACATTCATAGATCCAACCGACTGTTTTCAACTTTCTGTACACTTAACTCATCGTCAGCGTTTATCTTTACGAATAAAACTGTCAGATTATTATAGAAAGACTAAAAATGCCGATGACCTAAATTTCTAGATTTAGTGCCAAAGTTAAACCTAGGTGCGCATGTTACAGTTCAAAAAGTATAATTAAGGTGGATATAGGCCATAAATCAAATAGGGTCTGACCATAGCATCTATTCATCTTGATAAACAAAAAATAAGAAAAGAGCTCGAGCCGATCAGTAGAAACCTCCCACAATTAATGCTTGCAACAAACATATATAGTTTGGATGTTAGCTGGTTTAAGTTTTATCATATAAAATCACACTATACAAGTGCAATTCAGGGGTAACTTTTAAAATCTTCAAGTCATCACAAATGAAGCTAAACATAATGAAGGAAGCTAGTGTATGAACATAAGGTCGAACAATTATATTTTTTGCTTTTTAGTAATCAATATTGTCCATCAACGAACAAAAACTGAGCACCTGGATCAACAGATGTCTTTTCATCATCACCTAACATATGACGTTTGATCTTTTCTAAAATTATCACTACTACCCATAAGACCTTTCTTAGATAGTTCTACCTATTGAGCAACAGGCTGAATGATGTTGTTTGTTGTTTCTGAAGTCTGTTTGGCACTAAAATATCTGTTTAAGCAGTAATTTATGTCAAGTATTCAGCTGTTTACCTCCTTTACTGTTCACGATCTTGTTCTTTGTTGGAGTTGGTATTACTCCGTTTTCCTATAATCATTATCTTTAGCCTCTGGCGATATGTTAAAGGTGGTGTACTTTTGTTATCAGGCTGAGAAGTGAAAATGTAGTTTTTAATTACAAATACTACAACAACAGGCTGCAAAGGACTGAAGGTACCTCATGTTTCTTGATGGTTATGAGGCTTTTTTTTGCCAGATTTACTTAGTATAATCTTTCTAGATTCACTCCTGTTTAACTTTTTACGTGTAGTTTTTTAATTAGTATTTTCTGAGATATGAATGAGCTATAAAAGATTATTCATATTCATTCAGCCTGATGAAATGCGGAATCTTTAAAGTAAATAGCCGTTATGTTTATATAGACATACCACGACAAGTAAGTAATGATCATAAGATTCCCCAATGATGCCAGAGTCTTCAACCACCACGTGGGTGTTTTTCCTCTTTCATCTTCTCGGGAAAAATAGCCAAACAAGTCACGACCACAAGAAACATCTACGATGTGAACCAAATTAGTATTTTAAAGACATGCCATAAACGCATAACACTATCTTGAAATCAGAAAAGAATATAAACTTACCACACACTCGCAAAGAGTTTCACTATTGCCCCTTGACAACCTTTTATCAGCTGTAACTACATATTAAAGATTATAACATAAGCTTATTATAACCATAAATGACTCTTAAAAGTTGAGTCATTTGGGTGAAATTCAAGATTTCGAGTCAAGGGTTTTGTCACGAGTCGAAAACTATGGGAGCGGGTCGTGTTTAAACTTTAAACAGCTTTAGTTCCAACTTGGTGGACCTGTCAACCCTTTGAATTTCATCAATAACTAAGATTAGTGTATTACTAACTATGATCCATAAACTATTACTAAAATGTTGATTTTTATCTTTTATATAAGAATGTACATCAGTATACCCTTTATAGAAAATATTCACCCTTGAAACATTTCCCCCTTTGAACATATTTTGTCTATCATAATCATCTTCCCCATTGGTAAACCAAGACAACCTACATGATTTAGCCCATAAATATCAGAACAAATAAGTAATAAAATGGAGTGCTGAATTTTTAAGAAATCGAAATGTATCACATGTTTGGTTTTCTTGTAGTAGTGTCAAAAGGTGGAGTTATTTCGTCTCAGCAAATAGGGGGTTCTGGGCTTCTTTCATGTGAATTGTGTGATATTCCTTGAGGCCAAAAAATACTAAATAAATGAAAAGAAGAATTGTTTAAATCTTGCGTGGAACCACAGCAATACATGAAGAAAATACAAAGAAAGAAGGTAAGGTGCACTTACATCATGGGTTAACTAAAGCAAAGAACCACAGGTCCACAACGAAAGAAGTTTATCCGCTAAAAACACTCTATGGACATGGATAGGTAATTTTGAGAATGACAAAGGCGGGAGTGGGTAAGTAGATGTGAGGGAAAATTAGAGGCACGGCCATAATGATTATAGTGATTTTGGTATGGAATTCAAATTGAGAGAGCATGGAAGAAGACATGGGTGGCAGGTGTGAGTTTGACCCCTTCCTTACACTAATATCTCTCAATATAGAGCATTACACATTGTAAAAGCAATTAACTATCTCACACGTTACAAAAATAACCATATTAAATTTATACGCGTACCTCATCCAACCCATCCAAATGTGCTCTTGCACTTGACATCCAGTTCATGACCTGGAATGCAGGTGCAGGCAAAACCAAGTTCTTGTTGCCATCCTAGCTGGCAATATACGTTCAAAAAAAGAATTTACACTAATAACCGCAATGAGAAAAAACAATTAAAAAAATTTGGTGTGTACTTGTATTTGTATAGAAGGCAGGTCCATGAGTGTAAACCATTCACCTTCATCAGGTGCATTATGGAAGGCTGAATGAAGGTTTCGGCTGTATGCTGTAGTTCAAGTGTCCCTGAAATCATAGCCACACGATCACCACAGGATGATTTGGTATCAAATATCTCTACAGATGCTCCTCATATCCGTTAAAAGAAAATTTTCCAAAATAAAAACAATTCAAACATGCATTCCATCCTTGATCAGATAAATAGCTTAAATCCTTTAAAAATACAACTCTTAACAATTTTTACATCTATACATTTTTGTGATTATGATTAGTACCTGAACGTATATTGCCGGATCATTCGCAAGCAGCACCGGTTGTATTTTTGTCACCGAGACTCATCACAGCAGCCTGTTGCATTCAAATTATAACAAACCCCTAATTTCAGATATATAATTTCAGAATTTACGAAAGGAAAAAAAACATACACTTATATCTAAAACCCAGTACGATCTGTAGAAACAACACAAAATCAACAAACCCCCAAACTCTATCATTATGAAATTTATAATTTTCCGAGCTTGTAGTTTAATGTAAATTATATAGGGGAACACTTAAAAAGTATTCAGGGTTTGATGTTGCAGTTGCAGCCCAACCATATCATTCCACACATGCTGTGTAAGACGTTATGTGTATACTTTTCCTTTCATATTTCAAACATAGTGCTTCTTCTTCTCACGCGGGTGATTATTACGTGATACTGTATTTAGGAAGAAATGCAAAAAAAAAATCAAAAACAGGAATTTGTTTATATGTATGATTCACAAGTTCAAAAAATCTATAATCAAATCATGTCAAGATATGATCAAGTCAAAGAGATATACTTAGTCTCTAACGTTAACTGGGCCACTACAGAAGGTGTAGAACGAAGTAAACACTTTTTCAGCTTTATATTCACCTAAACTTATATGTGTATTATAGATACCAAAAATAATAATTAGCTACATTGTTTTTTTATTACCGAGTTTAGTGCTGAATAGTTCCAGCAAGGACTGTTTGGTACTGAGTTAAGTGCTGCAGGCAAGGGCTGTTTGGCAATTAGTTCAAACCTTTCAGCGTCTCCTAAGCATCACCTTTTGAAGAAAGTTCCCCAGGTATCCTAAGCATCACCTTTTCAAGAAAGTACCTCAGGTCTCCCTTTTCAGCGTTTTACTATCAACTGATGTTCAGACCTTTCAAGCTCTGTCTTGGAAGAAGAAAATTTCATCTGAGCTTATGCATTTCATGTGTAACGCTGTCCAGTTCAGACCTCCATGTGGCAAGATCTTCGGAAAGACTTTTTTTCTTCCCTTCAACATCTAAACGATTTCTCAGTAGACCACTCAAGGCGATGCTGATCAAACTCCTTATGGACGTCACTTTATTCACATAGCTGCAAAGAAATCAACTCTTTCTCAAAATTATTGATGTACAACTGGTCTTGTAGTCTCTTTGAGAACTCAACAAACCTAAACTTTATTTGACCATCATTTTTAAATTTACCACAGCTTGTACAAGAAATTCAAGAGAAACTATTGAAAGGTACAATTGATTGCATGATATGTTACGATATAGTGAGATGCTCAGCCCCTGTATGGACTTGTGGTAGCTGTTATTCGATCTTAGATTTGCATTGTACCAAGAAATGGGCTATAGCACCTACTTCTATAGACTTGTATGCTGAAAAAAATCAGGAGTTTAATTGGTGATGCCCAGGGTGTTAGTCGGTTCAACCTACATCATTTAAAGATATCCGTAATGTTTGTTTCTGTGGAAAAAGGCAGAATCCACCACCGGATACATATCTTACACCTCATTCTTGCGGCGAACCTTGTGGAAAGGCGCTTGGCAAAGACCTTGTTGTTGCTGCTTCTTATGATGAAGATGAGGGTGATCATTGTCGTCATCGTTGTGTTGTTCAATGCCACCATGGTGTGTGTCCACCTTGTAAGGCTTTCGCTCCATGAAATTTGTTTCATTGCGGTAAGAAAACGATTACTTTAAGATGCTCTAATCAGAGTCAGAAGTCACTTTTTACTTGTGCACAACACTGTGTCACGATCATATTGAAGCTGGAAGGTTTTGGAAAAAGTTGCACCGTCATAGTCATAATAAGAGGGTAGGTCAAACATCTTGTCTATTGTGGCATGCAATGATCCTAAGCAAAATCCTTGGAATCTGATGTCGTAACTTCTTTTCCTCAAATGTAAAAATGATAGGAATGCCTTTTGTTGAATTGTAAACTTCTCGTAAATTGAGTGTCCGGAAACCAATTCTCAAATGACCAAACCAACTCTCTTCAACAGACCGCACTCTACTCTTGTATCTTGGACGTGAAATGTAGTTAAGTAGAAGTTTCCTGAACTACCAAACCTACCATAGAACTCTCCTGTAGATACGAAGATCAGAAGATGATATTTTTTGAATAAATGGACAGAGCAGACAATCAAATTATTAGTGTACCTCACGCATTGCTGCATCATAGAATTGAAAACTAACATCAATCGATCTATAGGAAGTGGAGAAATCAGAAGGTAGTGAGTGGCCTGATCGATGATATAAAAACAAATAGACCTGAGAGAGAGAGATGTGGTCACAATATAAAAAATAGTTTATCAATAGCATTGGCCAAACTATCTACTGCATGACAAAATCATAAATTATGGAAACAGATAACATCAATTATAGATTCTTGTGGGAGTGGGAAATTTACGATATACTGTATTATAGTATAGACTTAAACGGATCAATAACAACTGTGCTTGTCACTTTTCATCTAAAACTGTTCATCCCTTGACAGGTTATATTTTCATTTCCACATGAATTAGATTATTTTGCAATGAACATGCCTTCAATAACAATTTAAATCAATCACTCCAACTATAACAAATTGGCATGTATTGACTTATATATCTTTTAAGCATTACGGATTAACCAAGAACAGTCGAGATTCATGGCTGCTATGACAGTCACTACCCTATGGGATTTCTAAATGGTTACCTGTCGAGATTGAACCCTAACTGCAGTTAGACAAAGATTCATGACAAGATAAATTTCCCATAACCGCGTATAGAAACGATGATCATAGTCTGTAACTAATAACATATATAGGCAAATTAGGAGAGCATCAATTAGTTATAAGATATCTTTTCTTTGTGTTTGAGCAATTATTATAAACAAATCTTTCTATAAGCTACTTCTAAGGTATGGTTTCAAGTAATCCTAATGTACTCATATAAGCAAACCTACTTTATTAGACCAAAGAAACCCGAAAGTCTTAATAATATATCTTTAGAAAGTAAAATACTTATGGCATGTCTCCCTGTAATATGTCAAACACAACATATATAGTGACAAAAATCTCCACTGTAAATCATTTAATCTTTTAACTCTTAAAATTTCAAACTTTTACCTGATTCAATTTAGGAAAACAGAATGCGAATGGTACTCACTTTATATTAGTATAATAGCGCTAGAAGGCAGAATTAAGAAATTTGAGTTGTACTTGCTGACAACATAAATAAAAAGGTAAAACTAACATGAAGGCGGGATAGAGGGAGTAAAAACTTTAGCGAAAGTAAAGCATCATTGTCCGCATAAAACCCACTTCGTGTATACGTAACTGGAAGGTGAAATTCGACCTTACAATATCCCTATTCTCTGCATATACAGGACATCGCGTAGTCGCATTCCACACGTCAGAAACAAAGTAAAGATATGCCATCTTCCGCTAAAGCCCATGAAGGGAACATCCATTTTAGTATTCAGTCAGCGCCATGGTGAAGAGGGAAAGTAGAATTTCCAGTATAACACCTTTGTTTAATTTTTTTAGAACGGCATAACACCTTTGTTTAATAACATTCAGTAAGGTGAGACATACTGATATAAACGATTTACCTTTGATAATATATAGAAATTTGGAGAAATAAACAATTTTGTTGTAGTAATTGACGATTTGGTGAAATTATAAGAATCCCAATTATCACTTACTTTAATCAAATTATCACTCAACCATATCAAACTAATTACTCTAAAACACACATCCAAACACCTAATTAATTAAAATAGGGTCGGAGAATAGAGTAGAGGCTAGCAAATTATATAAAATACCCTTTATAGTTATGCACAGCATCCCTAAGCCTAACTATCAAATTTGAAAATGAAGAAAAAAATATCAAACCGATTCTTAACGCGGAATTCACCTTCAAAATCTGGAAGCTGTATAAACATTAAGGTATGTAGCCATTCCATTCTTGATCTCCTTTACCTACAACTCTGCAACTGGCTTTTGGATCATCAGCAAGTTCAAATGGGTCAAAGCTCCCCCGCAGGGTATAAATGATCGACCACCTCACCAAGTGGTCCACCGGTTATTCTATAACCCTCAACAGAACCTATTAAGATCACTTGTGCTCCCTTAGCTTCAGCCTTGTGATCCTCAATACGTTCCAGATACGTTCACCTGGAGATTTTGAGCAAGAACAAAGAACAAAGGTTCGTCTTGCAGCCTGTCAACATACTCGCGGGTGTGAGGATCCGCCGAAGAAGATGTAATAATAAAACATTTTAACTCAACCTGTCATTATAAACGAAAAAATATAAGTATTTCTTTTAGAATGATAATATCATACTCAAAAATCATACTTGCAAGGCTTTATGGTTTTGCACAGTTCCTGTGTTGCAGTGAGAATCTATCTACAACTGTAACCAAATGTATCAGCATGCTGCTGTCATAATGAAGTGAAGAAATAGAGAAACACTTACCTTCTTAAACAAATCATTCTCATCAGTTTCTCAGAGAGTTGCGCGTAATATTTTTCACATGAGCAATCCTTATCAGCGTATTTAAGATATACGGTATAATACCAATTAAACTTTAATGTACCTTATAAGCACATAAATCAGATATGATATCTTCATTTACCTTCAAAAACATAAAGCCACGTGTACACACTGGTGAAGAAACAAAGAAGCGCTAACCTTCTTTAACAGATCATTGCTCATCAGTTTCTCAGAGAATTGCGACTATTATTTTTCACATGACCAATCCTTATCAGACGCATATTTTAAGATATACGGTAGATTCAATTTACTGTCTTAACTGAGTGAATATAGCTTGACTTAGGATAAACGGTTTGACTATTAAACAAATAGAGCTGGTGCTGGTGTGCCTTCGGTAGTACTGGGCATCCAACTTGATTGTCTGCAACAGAAGCAAAGGTACAACGATATCAGCATTCCAGATTGCAGCAATGGCGAAAAAGAGGGCAACAGTAAACACTACAGAAAGTTAGAAGCAATTTTGTACACGAAATTCAGCGAATAGAAAACATGGAGTTTGAATTTAATAGGAAAACAAATGACAAAGCAAGAGGCACCTTTGTGCTCAAACATAAATAACTTAGGTACCCACGTGGTTCACTTCTATATGTTGATAGCTTGCCTCTTTTGTGGTAACCTACATCTAGCTTGGATGAGTTTGCGTGTTTAGTTCAATCAGATTATCGCATCAATCCTCTAGGGTCTGATGGGTACTTGAATCACGACGTAAAGTGAAAGAACTAAACATACGACAGGCCCGACTCACGAATAATAACATGATGCTAAAGTGTCAATATTCTTGAAATGCTATTACATGCATACTTTGTTTTCCTTATAGTAACAGGAAACTAATACTTATGCAACAAAGTAATAATCACCTCTCGAAGCCTGTGATTCTCAGAGTCAAGGACATAGTTTGTTTCAAGCTTGCTGCTCTCAAAGTCGGATTCAGTTGACTCGCCAACTTCTTAGTCGAGCCATCTCGTTTTTAGAGACTCATTTTGTGGGTAGAGTTGCTGCCATCTGCTATCTGAGTGGTGAAAAGGTGTATCACATGATCCACTGTTGCTTATTAAAATTAAATAAACATAAAGCCCCATTATAAGACACTCTCCTTTAACTTAGATCAGTGTACTTTTCTCGGCACATTTGAAGCATATGTACATGTTCATAGACCTGGATGAACATGGTATTAAGGTAATGCAATCATCTTTAGCTTAGACTAAGAATATAATAACACAAACTACTTATAATTTCCTAAGCCTTCCCATTTTTCAACTTTCTTTTTTTCATATATTGTATTTAAGGACAATGTAGGCCTACTTACAGTAACAGGTGGACCGATGGTTAAATCGTTAAGCTTGCTCCTTGCAGCAATATCTTGCTTCAGACCTACGTATATACATCAAAGTGAAAATTTAATTTCCCAAAATACACATCCAAACGCTCTCTTAGACAGTTTAAAACTTTTTGGAGGATCAACTTTGTGTAAGATTACTACTGAATTAAACAGAAGCATTTGTTTTTGACACTGATAAATGAATATTATATTTTTAATCCTTCGAATAGACTGATATTTTTTTTAGCCATCCATAAGTAAATGCCTTGAAATCGTAAACCCCATGAAAATCGAGGCTGATTTGTTTTAACTTTATTTTGTACCTTCTCAATTTCTTTACGGACATTTTTGTTAATATAATCTCGTCTTTTTTACCATCTTGTTAAATACAGCAGAGTGGCCAAAATAACCAAGCACAAACTCCAAGAAACCCTGGTGACGATGATTTGAAGAGGGCTTTTGTTGAGCCTTTGCTTAGAAAGGAGACATAAAAAACGTTATTGATCTCAATTTTGTATGTGCAATTTTAAAAAATTGATTGTATTGGTATCTGTCTTTTAATTGAGCAGACAATATTCCTCACAACCTCATCTACAACTATGTATACACAAGGATTCCCGCTTCTACACACCTTAATTTGGTACAACCTACATATAATGGTGGACCATCTAAACACATCCATGTTCCGACTTACTCCTAGCAATTTTCAAAAATGCTGAGATAACTGCCACATGTATCAGTGCCCTGAGAGAGAGTAAAAGAGAAAAGTTAGGAATAGGATCAACCAGCCAAATGCAAAAAAAGGATATCATTAGAAATATCTTACTCTATACTCTCTTTCTGATAACCATACGTAACTGCTGCTTTGAGAGCTCGTTAGTAGGTTTGTTTCATTGCTTCCTGCCATTAAAAAAACATGCCCTCATTAATTGGTACTCTCTTTCTAATAACCAAAAATAATGATGATTTTGATAAGATCCTGGGTCGTAAAGATGAAGGCATGGCCCTCCATTAACAATAGCTATGAAAGGTAAAATATGATTTTGATAAGATCCTGGGCCGGGTAAAGATGAAGGCATGGCCCTCCATTACCAGCAACTATGAGAGGCACAATAAGAGCATTGAGCCCTATAAAACATCCATGCTTCGGGAAATATGTATTTGAATAATCTTTGAAAAAGTAAGAAACTACAATCCCACAAGAGTGGAATTAAACCTAGATCGTGAAATCAAAAATTCACTGATCAAATATTTGGAAGTTAAAATAAAAAGGATTACCTTGTTGGTCTCCATGGGTTAGATTTAGGTTTGAATGTGGCTCAAATTTCTGTCCCGTTATACATCCACATCAACTTTCACCACAACCTTAATTAACAAAAGTGTATGTTCTTGTTCAAAATAAGTGTATCATTAGGGTTTGAGAAAACAGAGATACTCATTGACCTACAAAAAAAACAAAAAAAAGCACAGAGATTAGGGTTTGAGAAAGAAGACGAGGGTTTGCTATATTCATGGAATAGATTTGTATAATTTCATTCATATTCATATTAAAAATATTCACTTGTATATTAAGATAATATTAATGAGTATATTAATTTGGTTTTGAATATAAAAACACAAGTAATGGTTTGGTATAGTTGGAAAAGCTGGTTGGATATGAAGGAGGGGTCACATGTTCGAATCCTTCTATGGAAATTTTTTAAAAACATATTCGAATTTTATATATTATTCAAAAAAATCAGAAATTTATAATATTGTTTATAAAGTAAAAAAAACCGGAAATATATTAAGGCACTTGAACCGGACCGTTCCAGACCACCAAAACGCGATTATCAAACACAAATTTCATTACTGCGTTTCTAAAACGCGATTTTAAAAAAACTACGATTTAAAGGCCGAATTTTGTGCAATTTAGAGATTTTCTAGGAAATTCTGAAATACTATTGGCTAAAAGATGTGACTGGGATATGACTGGATTAAAAAGTGTGGTTTCAAATCATAATTATACCTATATATAATATAGAGATATATATATATTTCACGATCATATCGCTGCCCTTATTGTCACTAAGGTCAGAAGAAAGACGGAATAGCCGAAAGAAGCAAATGATGACGACATGAGATTCGACTTATTTGATTAGAGGGTTTCTTTATCTATCAAGTTACTAATAGTTTGATGTTTATAAAAATTTATATAGTTTTTTGTGTGTTTTTTAGTTCATTGTTTGTAATGTTTTGTTACGGTTGACTGAAATTGACCGTTAGTACCAATCTATAAAGTTGACTATTTTTCAATCGACTTAACCGATCCTTGGTACCAGTCAGCTAAAGTGAACCTTTGGTATGATTTTGTTACGAGTCGATCCAACTTATGTTTTTATTGTGTTAATATTTTTTTCCTTTTCTTTTTCTTGTCTAGTTTACTACTTCATTTCGAGGTTTCGTTGTTTTAAATGATAAATATGACATAAGCGTGACTTGTGAATATCGGTCTACTAGAATTCTAGGTTATTACTCTTACTAGGATCAATGCCCGCGCTCCGCCGCGGGGTGGAAACATAATGTGTTTACATAAAAAGAGCTTGTAGAAGGTAATAAGCGAAATATACTGAAAACGCGTTAAGAGCGCAGAAGGTTATGAATGTAAACTAAACATGTAACTTTAAGTTTTGATAGGTAAGATATTGATAAATAATTTAAATCATCTGGTAACTAAAGGTTACTCATAGGTCTACAAACACTCCAGCTACAGAACCAAAGGCAACTCCAACTTGTTTAGGCTTTTTCAAGTCCCTTAAGACAGGCTCAACGTCTTCTACTATGGTGAATGCAGTGCAGCCTGTCACTGGATCCAAAAGAACCACCCCAAAGATAAGAGACATTGGGCATGTCAGATACTTTCACATGTTAGAGATATTCAGGAACCAAATACCTGTAAAAAGAAACCATTTTTAGTCATATCCACCAATAATAACAAAAAAATTTGATACAGTAAGTGTCTCAATATTGAAACATATAGTTACTCCTTGACTAATACATCTAGTTATATTTCCCTACCTAGTGTTAGCGCTTAAACCTTTATAAGGGTAACAACCACCATTTGTACAAACCAATGATAAAGCGTGTAAAAGTTACTCCATTGTGGTCTTATATCGTGCTTCATGTGGTACATAATGACTCCAGTTTCCACATCTCATGAAAGCTAATTGTGATGTATTAATATTTTATTATTTTATAGGTTATAGAGAGAAACTACTTATAGTCAAATTTTAGTCATGTAGAATATTTCTTTTCAATTGAATCTAACATTTTTATAGAATATGTGTAGTAGAGTGGATAGATGACAAGTCAATAGTCGCATACCAGTATATTCGTGTGGCAGAGATGCTGAATTATTATCTTGGCATAGTTTCTATTAACTTAAAGTAACTCCTCTACCGGTGATGTGCAAGAAAATACATTTGTATAAAATGTACCATGTGTAGTAGGTGTATATCATTAGTAGTAATTTCTCATACCAATAAACTGATGTGTAGTAAAGTACATGTATTAATATCTTGGCATAGTTGTAAGGAATTACCCGACATCGATAAACACTTCTCATGGTATTGTTTCTCGTGATATTTCTTTCGAAGCCTTACATAGCAGCAATTAGACTTCATTCTCCTGCACATGTTTAACGATACACTATACTTAGAATTATAGCCCTGAAATTATAATAACTTATACGTAATATGGCTATCTTAATATATTTACATGCCGTGAATTACCTGAATGATCGAGCCTGGTTAATTGACCAGTCAATTTCAGTTGTGGGTCCACCAGGAGGTGCGCCATCTAGAGCACCGGCTGAGTTACTATAGTGCAGAACCGATGTAATTGTGAGCACCGGGGTAGTGAACCGGGACGATACAACAATGTAGTAATCCTTAGGAGGTTGGTCAGCAGTGACCAATACAGATAAAGACTGGCCCAAATGGACATCAATCGAATCATAAGTGTTCTGTAACGAATGAGTCCCTTCTACTTTAACCAAAGTCAACTTATGACCTTGGATTCTGAATTTTGCCTGCCAAATCATTGAAAACAAAAATCAACAATCTTGTTAAATTAGAGTATATCAAAGGAGTTGTCCATTTGGTTTAGTGGAAAAAAGGAAATCGTCCTTCATCAATAATACGGGCATGAACGGCCTAATTGCACTGTTCGCTTTCACTTATGGGTCCTCACCCGTTACCCTTAAATGACCAAAAGTGAAAGCAATTTTAACAGAAGGTATCAAGAAGGAAAAAAATTTGTTCTTTTCACCAAACCATAGGCACGATTTATATAACTTATGCTTAGAAGTATCAACACGATAACCTCTATACGTTTCAGCTTTACGAACCTTGCTCAACATTGAATGTATATGCATTTGCTCCTCGTCCATTAATCAGAATACCATCAGGGAAAGGAAGATCATGCCCGCTATCCAATATTGCTTTAAGATCCTGAGAAAATCAGCTAGTGATTACGTCAAACAGTACATACTGAACACCATAAAAGAAAAACAGATACTCACAGTGTGGTTTTGTTTGAACCAGTCTCCGGCAAGTACTGTGTAATCTGCAGCAGTTGGGTCGAATGGGACTGGAATAACAGACCGGCTAGCAATTATAATAACTAAATTACGAAAACCTACCATTTAAATAGATTCTGCTCACCTGGTGTTAATTGACAGATCCAATATTGCTTTAAGATCCTGAGAAAATCAGCTAGTGATTACGTCAAACAGTACATACTGAACACCATAAAAGAAAAACAGATACTCACAGTGTGGTTTTGTTTGAACCAGTCTCCGGCAAGTACTGTGTAATCTGCAGCAGTTGGGTCGAATGGGACTGGAATAACAGACCGGCTAGCAATTATAATAACTAAATTACGAAAACCTACCATTTAAATAGATTCTGCTCACCTGGTGTTAATTGACAGATCGCCATGGTCAACCAACTGTATTCGGTGGGCAGAATTTGCTTTGATCATGTTGTTCAAAAATAATATAACTTTTAACTTCATGGACACAAAGCAAAGGGTGACAGGTCGGTAGACGTACTCGATCAATAAAATTCCTGCAATACAAAAAGCAAATTACGTTAGGTTGTAAGCAGACAGAACCGAAAAATCTAAAGTTAAGCCGAAAACAAAACCACTTTATATAGGATTTAGAGCAGATCTTGTACCAAACTGGACCATGAGAAGTTGGTTCTGAATTTGAAAAGATGGAACTTCATCTGAGCCAATCTAGACATGGACTTTAAAGGAATGCAAAACATGTTTTGCCGACCCAACAGATATTTTTAGTTACTGATCGAGGTTGCATTCTGTCGAGTAGCCCAACAACTAACTTTGGCGAACTTTCATTAATTCGTCATGCCTTTTTAACACAATTATCTCAAATGCTGTGGAAAAAAAGCACTATAAACTTCAAGTAAACGCCACTCTTCTTAGGAACTACAACAATCATGCTACATATGATAACATTTATTGTGTTGAAAAACTGGAAGTGAAATGACTATGATAACATGCTACATATAGGCATGATTGTATGTTCTGGTTATGTAAGGTTTGTTTCTTTCTAAATACGGTAATACAAATCACATTAAATCTTGCTGTTAGTTACCTTGCTTACTAAACGGTATGCTACTTGATAACCCCGTAATCGCTATTAAATATTCCTAATTGCTCAAATTTCGGATTTGTCCCCTGCCTTGCTACACGCCACCGACCACAAAATAAAATAGGAGGTTCACATTCATTATGAGAAGAAGTGGAGGCTACTGTGTTGCCTAAACGGGGTTTATTTTGTGGTCGAGTAGTATTAGCACGCATAACAACACGTTTTAAACGTGGGTCGCATGAAGCTGGAGGAACCCAATCCGGAGAGCAGCAATCAGTTTTTGATCTTGTTCCTGCAACATATGATCAAGCTGTGGTTTTAGTAATGGAAGAGTATGTAGACGTAAGGAGATAGTGGCTTTCAATTCCGGGTATCGTGAACCAAAAAGCGTATGCATAAAATAGGCTACCTTTTAAAGGGGGTGCTTGTGTAGGAACGTCAACTGTATTGAAGGGAGCATAAATGTCAGCCATATGTTGGCCAAGGTTGATTCGTGAGGAGCCAACAGAGTGGTCAGTTCTGAGACCACAGCCATCAAGCCGAGAGATAAGCCCGTGACCAATAGATACTTTTCCTGCATCAGACGCATTTTAAAGATAGTTAAAATAAATTACTGTTTTATTTGTGAGTGAAATAAAATTATTTTACAAAACATACCATGAAAAGGAAAAAGTAAAAGAAACTTGAATACAAAACAGAAAGCATTTGAGGCCACCTAAGTTGGTATTGAAGGTGGAAATTCAGCCGTGATATTTTCTAGCCAATAAGCCTACCACCATCGTCACCCAACCAGCGGGCGCTGTACATGAACACTAATGCATACTGGGTCATTAAGGCTCAGATTAATTGGTATTTGAGAAAACCGGTCACATTCGACATGGCTGCAAAGTTCATTGATTGCCCCGCCAATACTCGAATGGTCCCGGTTCAAAACCTGTTAGTATTCATCACTGCCTCTAATAGTCAATCCCTGATCCAAAACCTCAATCTGTGATCAAATCAGTTTACGTACGGCAAAGCTTACTCATCACGACTATATTATCCGTTTTACCCAGCACGATCCGACAAAAGAACTGGTTTCATTTACGGTCCTATCAAGAATAAACATCAAAATCAATTACGGTCCTATCAAGAATAAACACGGGCATAAAAGAACTGGTTTCATTAGATAGCTTGTTGATCAGGATACCAATCTATGTATGCCGGCAACCTTAAAAGGTCGCCTGGCCAAAACCAAACGGCCTTATCAGAACCGTGGTTATCATCGCCCGGCATCAACAGCGGCAACGAAAGCCGTAAACGTCACTTTCGTCGCCTGCCATTAACCCCGAGAACGAAAATTCCAGGAACCCCAAACAATGAGAACCCCCAATCAATGAGAACCCCCAATCAAGCCTTGCAATGTTATTTCTAAGCTGCTGAAACACTATGTGTATTGTAATCAGCAGTCCTTTTTTCTATTGCATCCAGATTTGCATTTTTCATATTTCTTATTAAAAAAAATAAACCCATAATCAAACAATACCCCTAATAATTTAAGATATTGACTGATAAACATAAAATATACATAATAAAAATAGAATGACCGAATCTTTATAATAATTATGAAAAGATAAAACCTTTAGATTAGAGACAATTTGTAATCAATTTAACAAAAGTTTCATAAAAGTCAACGGCCACAAAAGCAAAGATATACCAACCTTTCCAACCTTCGATCAACACGCGAAAAGAAACATTCGATGGACGGTAGGGATTTACCCAGCCAATCACTGAGATCTATGGTTGGGAACACATCTCGTCAGATCTATGGCTGACAATAAGTACCCGGAGGAATCAACGGCTGGGGCTTCGTTGATCTCAAGTTCTGCTTATGATGAAAAGGAGAAGCCATTGGAGGTGTGTGAGATATGGATATGGAGTCACACACAAATGTGCGAGAGAAAAGGTTTTTTTTTATTTAACAGAGAAAGAGATATGTGTGAGGAGGGAGATATATGTGTGAGGAGGGAATAATAATGAAATACATACATATAAGCGTATTATCAATAATCGTTGTACTGGTGATTACACCTTGCAGAAGATCGCAGGATGAGTCAGAGCTGCTACAATCTTTCATCTTGATGGTGATTAAAACACCAACCATCATCACCAGCCGATCAACAACACCACCCACCAAACGGCGGCAATGAAGAGATCGGGGCAACAAAAGGTGTTGTGATCCGTTTTTAACAATCAGTATCTCTAAGGGTTATTAGAAAATTAATACCCTTGAATAACAAATGATAAAAATCATCAAAGCCGATTAAAAGTATAGAGATCAAAGTCGATCAAGATTAGATCTAAGAGAGAGAGTGATATGTATTATTTGAGAGAGATAGGTGTGTGTGGGGAGAGGGTAAGATAATGAACTGTGAGATGTGAATGAACGGGTGCAAAGGTGGTTTTGGAAAAATCCCATACCGGTGAATAGGTTTTCAAATCAATCCATGGTTGAGATTGGATATGGTTGAGCAAGCCATACCAATGAATAGGAAAAGAATAAAATCCAACGGTAGATAAGTTTCTCCCCTCACAACATTTATAATGTTTTTTATTCATGTATTTCCCAATTCCCCTTATTGTATTAAGGGGGTAATAAATATTTGAAGAATAATGCAAGCGTTCCTATACGGTTTACATTGTCTAATAGTTTCTTCTTTGGTGGCTCTACTATAACATTTCTGATTTTTGGACTTTTGACACGTCACTGACTTCATTCTTATTATTGCTCATCTTTTATTATTTTAATCGACCACCTTTGCAATACATTATTTAAAGACTTATTATGTACACAAATCATAATTGTATTATAAAATAGTGAAGTATTTAAACTTATATTTATTTAGGGGCGCGCTATTTGCAAAACCTCTTTTTTGGTACAGAACTTACAGAACCAGTTTTTTACTACTAATAAAGCATAGTGTACATCATATTAGTGCAAGATGGCATTTTTGATAATATGTACTACTTATTTAAAAAAAAATTAAATCTGGGGCAAAATAGGTATTTTGATTCACTAAATTTTTTTAAACTTTTTAATTTTTAATTAAAAAATGATTTTTAAACATTTAATTTTTGAAATTATTAATTAATTTTTTTTACATTTTTAAGTTTTTCCAAAGTCACGTTTTTTTATAAAAAAAAAGTGAATATTTTTTATTTTTAAATATTATAATTTTACACAGTTTTTTTTTTATAACATACATGTTTCTCTAAAATTATAACATAACATACATGTTTCTTCAAATATATAACATAAACAGACATGTTTCACTGAATTTATAACAAAAACATACATGTTTCTCTAACTTTATACAACATAAAAATTAAATAAATACAATACAAAAAATTTGATCTCTAAATTTATAACAAAAAACATAAATATAATATCCAAAATTTGATATCAATTGAAATACAAATGTATATTATTAAATATAAATGTTCAGTATATTCAAACAAATGTTTGCACTCTTCGAAAAACAAGCATGCACGCTTCCAGAACATATGTCTACGGATTTACGAACATATATGTGTGGCTCCAAAAACATATATGTACAGCTCCAAAACCATATATGTACGACTCCAAAAACATATATGTACAGCTCCGAAAACATATTTGCACGGCTTCGAAAACCTATGAACTGCTTCGAAAAAATGTATGCACGGCTTCAAGAACACATAGGCACAGTCAATCTTACGATGCGAGCAACGACAACCTGATCATAAACAAAAATGTAAAATCTCAGTTATAATCAACCATTCGCAACTGACAAAGATACTTTACTTTGTATATGGATTAATTTAAATAAATATCTCCCATAAAAAAATGCTATAGATAATCAATAAAATAATTGAAAGACAAAAAAAAACATGAATATTACGTTTCTATTACTTTGCCATTTGATTAAAAGGAAAAACTATGAAGGCCACCAATAGTTAGAACTTAGAAGCTTATCTACGTCATCCAGTACATACAATTGGATTCTTTTATCAAAAAAATTACATGATAAGTGGGATCTAAAGTTGAATAAAACTCATTATGGTGTACCTTAATATTCTGCTACTACCATTCGAGAATATTACCACAATAACTTAGAAAAATATAGATTTTTAATTAAATACAACCACCACCATCAGATGAACGGATCTTGGTTACACAGTCGATTCGAGAAAGTTTTATTAGTTGCTCGGCTCAGATCTGGTTGAATCGACACAAAAATAAATGGGTCTGGTTTTTGTGGAATCGAAAGTAGTGGCTTAGGTGATGCTAGATTCGTGATGGGCTACTACTCTTGCGGTTTTGTTATTCTGAATCGAAGCCACACATGAGACTGCTGGGAGACGAAGGCTTATAGACCTCCGACGACCAAATGGATACCGGTGGGTAATTTTGTTGGTGGCGAATGTGTTCTTGAAGGTTGAGAGAAAAGATGCTATATGTGTATTTTAATAGATCTAGAAAAAAACGATGACAGTTGTTTTAAAGTGTTTTCTTGAATTATTTTTGAGATAATATAATAATCTTAAATGATGCTATTTTTATGGAGAACTCAAAATACCTGATTTACCTTTAATTATTTTTTATTTATTAAATTGAGTAGTAAATATTTACAAAACTACCATCTTGCATCAATATGATGTACATCATGCAATTATAGGAGTAAAAAGTTGGTTCTGTAGGTTCTTTACCAAAAAAGGGGTTCTGCATATAGCGCTTCGCTATTTATATATATATACATTTTCACTAAAATTAATAACGTCACATTTAACTACAACTTATGGTATAATGGACACACACTAGTCAACATGGCACAAAATAAAAATGTGTCATCCCTCTTTTGGCAACCTAAAACTCACGTCTCATATTTATGTATACATATACATTCATTTTTGAAATCACACTAAATCCTATGCAATCCTAAATATGTATTAACTAGATCCTATGATATCTCAACTTAGATTTTGTACAACCGTATACAATCTAACTAAATCCTACAAAACCTTATCCAAATCTATCTAAGATTACACACTATCTTACCATATCTAGCCTAAGATTCCATAAGATCTTACATATTTACACAAGATCTATACACATCTACATGAGATACACAAATCTACCAAAGATACTTAGTACCTACATGATATCTAGGTTAGATACTAATTGTACATTTGGTAAATTATATAAGGACTAGTGAGCAATTTTAGATAAAGTCTTATATATTAATTATTTAATAAGGGTAAAAGTACGCAAATAATAAAGTGGATATAACTACGTACCAAAATCATATAAGACGAATAGTGAATAACACGAATCATGCATAAACTACAATTACAACATCCGAAAGCATTTGGACATTGTTTATGCATATACTGAGACTATTTAAATTACTTAGGTAATTGACAGTATCGTGAGCATGCTACTTGGATCACTATATTATGTTTTAGACACTACTGTTGAGGTGAGTTCATAGCCTCGCATTTAAATCTTATTTATGTTTTACAAACCCGCGAGCGGGAGACATGCTATAAGTTGTTTTGACTATATGATTTTTATTATCGTGAGTTCACGGCCCCACATTTTTACTTTGATAAATGTTTTGAACAATATTGGGGGAGAAAACATGCAAAATATTTTTATAGGTCGCAAACAGAACGTTTACACTTTAATTACATTTGCCTATTGTGTGGCCCATGACCCGTGGACTGTAACTGTTATTTGTTGTAGCTCGAATGTTATAAATAGATCTATTTGGGATTGACTATCCCCATCTGGGTAAGTAGCACATACTGTGTCTAGGCCAGGACAACATATGTATACCATGTCGATTTCATCTTATGGGTGTAGTGTGTGATAACGTGCGGAGGGTCATCATTTGTTGAGGGGTTAACAGTCGGCTTCAGTTACAGGCAATAGGAAATGTAATTGCTTTATAGCATTGGCTTTGTGCATTACTATATATGTGATGTTTGCGGTCGTGAACTTGATTTTATATTTCTTAGTTCATTACTACATGAAACATTTTGAGATCCTCAACTTGATGATTTTTTATCAAACCTTGTATATTACAATATGGATCATTTTGAGATTCGTGAACTTGATTTTTTCAAACCTTGTGAAATACTATATAGGATATTTTGAGATCATGAACTATGATTTACAAAATCTATAAATTCATCAATTTTATGTTGACCGTTTTAAGCATGTTTTTCTCAGGAAATTAAGCTGGATTATATGAGCATAGACTGAGCATCATTTAGGAGCATAATAATGTAATCCTATATATGCCTTATCTATTTTGATTGTTTTATCCGCTGCTATTTGTGAAAAATAGAGACTAAAATTGTAACTAAAAGATCTAAAGCGTAAATATCTTTATGAGACTTTAAAATACTTAATCTTTACAGAATCTTATTTGGAATATAAACATGTCATGTTAGTAGGGAGCTTCGTACTAAAGATGTTCCATCTCGATATTACGTTTGGACTGAGTGGTTGGGTTTATGATTTAAAGTGCCCTCGCTCCTCAAAAGTTTATAGAATGGCTTCTAAAGAATGATGACCCGAAAAATTAATTGTAACCACATAAACAAACCAGTACATTACAAATCTTTAGAGATATCTAACTAGATTGTACTAAATCTTGGGAATCTAACTAGATTTTACTAAATCTTGGGAAATCTAACTAAATCTTGGGAAACCTAACTAAATCGTACCCTTAAAATCTATTAGTGCCTAACTAAATCTTAACAAATATTATTTATTATTTCGTATTAAGATGGTATGGGACTTCTGAAGACGAAAGTTATAAATAAACTAGCTGTAAACTCTCTTATTAATATTTATTTTTTAGATATTTTTTTTTATTTTGATGGTAAGCCTTGTCAGGAATATTTAAGTAGGAGGGGCTATGAAATCTTTATTGAAATAAATTAGGACGCTTTTTCGTTTGAATAAAGAAATCATAGGTCACCGAACCATGAAGTTATAAATTTTTACTTTACATGGATGAGGACGCTTATCGATGTAAATAAAAATTTATAAACAAGTGGGCTTAAGTGCATTTGACGTGACTCATTATTACTATTGTTTTATGTATCCAGCTATGGAGCGTACTCTTTTTTACTCACGGTTCCTCCAAAAATATCTTATCATTATTATGTCCTTTTATCATTGCCATTATTACGTTATACGCAAGAATCAAGAAACCTAAGAAAGATTTGTGTTCATTTCTCTTGGATCATAGAATCGTGCTAAGGATACTTGGCTTATTATTAATCCAACATAAGACTAATAAACTCACGTAAGCTAATTAAAGCTTATTAGACTTAAAAATCTCTTAAAGGACTATTAAACATTAACGAGCCTTATCTATGCATACGGAGGCCCAATAAGGCTCATGAAGCATATTTAAACAGAACCGAGACTTAAAACGAGTTTTTCCTAGTCAGCTCAACCTTGTAAGCTTATTGGAAATTGAATATGACTTAATGAACCTTTTACTAGCTCGTTTGGGCTAAACTTGATTTTTAGAACTATCCGGGACTTCTTTTGCTATTTTTCAAACATATTTCAAGCCCTAGAATAATGAGACGAGAGTTGTAAAACTTTAGGGACTAAAAGTAGATTTTAACAAACTTAAAAGAAGCCCTAGTTGATTTAACACAGGTTAAAAGCCCTAGCGGTTGATTTTGCCACTTTTGAAACTTAATTCGAGCCCTTGGGTTGCATTTAAGACTTTCTAGAAACCCTAGGGGGGCTGTTGTGAAAATACCGAGACTTGGGGAATAACATGTGGAAATCTATTTTTGCCGTATATGTAACATTTCAACTAGAGGGACTAATCTTTTCTTTTTCACAAATCAATTCGAGCCCTAGACTATTTTTATTGTTGTAAAACTATTTGTGCCATAAGGGCCACGTTATTAAAATAGAAGGACTAAATATGTAATTTATCAAAGCTTAAAAGACAACTTACTTTTCGAGCCATTTGTGTTCATTAAACTAACTTGTTTGAGGAACTTTATCAATAAATAAAATGCACATGAAATTACGTATATCACCTATAAGTTTAAACTGTAAACACGTGTGAACAAGACGACTCGTTCAAGAAAAAGTGTCTACTTGTTCATCGGACGAGTAACCTCATTCTAAGCATTGAGGACTATTGATCCCTTTGATTAGATCTATATTCTGTTAAGAATTTGTATAGTAGTTTGTAATCAAACTAAAACACTTTGAGAACTCTTACTCAAGCTATATAAGTTATGCGGAATCTAACTTATAAAGCACAGAAGAACAAAATTACTTTTAACTATTCGATTCTCTTATTAATCGACTTGAATGAGGTACATGAATGACATCGTACCTATGTTCCTTTTATAGAGTAAGGAACCCTAGAAACCTTAGAATATTCTATAAAGATAACTATATCACAGACGATATGTTATCAATATTCTAACTATTTAAGTATATCACATAAGATATACTCTAACTATAACTATGACATATCTTATACAAAGATATATTCGTCCTAATCAATATATATGTACTTACTTTATAAGTAGCAGTACTTACTATGTACCGCGTTAACACTAACGGTACTTGAAAGATACTAACAATACTTAAATTACACTAACGGTACTTGACACTTAACAAATATTCCCAACAATCCCCCCCTAAACAAGAATGATAACTTGTTGTCTTCTTGTTTCTCTTTGTACTGAATGTATTTAGAATACATGTCTTCAGTCTTATCTTCAACCTTGGATTGAACTTGGTAATTTGTATTTGTATCCAACTGAATGTAGCCAAACACTTCAATGTAGATCTTCTTCTGATAAGATAACCTTCAAGTCTCATGAACATCGTATTTGTCTTTAAACTATGATCTTCTTGTGTCTTGTAAAGATTCATTTGATTTTGTAGCAACAGTGATTGTCTTCTTGAGTTAAATCTATGAACTCTGAATCATGAACTTCTGTCTTGATTTGATGAGACAAAATCTTCTAAGTATCTTTTCTTTAATACTTCTTTGCTTGCAACTTCATACCTGAAATAAAGCAGTTAACAACAAAAACCAGTCTGTATTGGCTTCATGATTTTTTGCAAATCATTAGCTATCAATGGATTTGATTTATTCTTTACCAGTTAGCCGTACCATCTGGAATAGCTAATACTTTACTCATAATGAATAAGGTGTACTGATAACCCTACAAATTTTGGTAAACTGTCAACCATCAAAAAATTTGATTATGTCTTTACCTAGTACCGTTTGTCTAGGACTAGCCAACTCTTTGTCTCGAAACAAGGTGAGTTAGAACCATATAGTTTTTAGCAAACTACCAACTTTCAACGGATTTGAGAAGTCTTTATCACAAACCGTTTGCTTATGGACTAGCCAGTTCTTATGTGTGTTAGACATGGTGAACTGAGAACCATTTGTGAAGTGTGACTAAAAGTCAAACACTTAAGGCTCTTTCTTAGCTTCATCCTCTTGCTCCAAATCCTTGATTTGTTGTTTAACCATTTTGATCAACTCCAAAGCACCAACATACTCTTCTGAGACTTCTAATTGTTTTTCCAACATTCTTTCTAACAGTCTTCTCTCAAATGGATATCTCTTCTCTTGTAGCATATAGTAAGTAACATCATCTATATCCAAAATATGCAATCCACATGACCTATAATATCTCCAGTAACTAGGAACCTGATTCTCTAATACCTTCAACATTTTCTGATCACAGTTGTGTGGTTCATATATAAAGAGAAATTCATTATACAATAGTGATACCTCAGTTTTACCTGCACTGGCTTCTTGAACTAACTTGAAAAGATCTTGAATATCTTCTCTGTCAAGAATATGAAGAATGTCTTCCAAAAGTATGAACATTCTTGTTGTGCCATCAGTTCTTTGTATTCCATAAGCTTCCAGTCCTTGATCCATAGTGTATATCCATCTAGCAATGGATGACCTCTTTCCTAAAATCTCTATATCAATACATTGATCCTCAAAATTTACTATCTTCAAGTACTTTTTCAAGCTCTCATTATCATCACTATCTTCTGTTGTTGATTTAGTCCTTTTCTTGACTTTCTGCTTCTTCTTTGTTGATCTTTTCCTCTTAACACCCTCGTAGGTTCCTTCAAAATCCATTGAACCTTCTTCCAAGTTTGTATGTACCGTTTCTTTAGTATGTACTGTTGACTGTGTATGTACTGCTTGTACATTTTCAATCTTATTAAAAACTTGAGCTTTATCTCATTCATTCATTCTTTGAGCAGTCTCTGTCCCTTTTGAACTTACCTTCTCCTTTCTATTTTTCCTCACATATGTAGTTTTGATAGGTGGAAATGTTCTTGTATGTTCAGCAGTACTTGACTCAAATCTAGGAGCACTTCCGAATTGTCTTTGTTGTTGCAGATGTCTTCTAGCTTCTTCAACAACTATCCTATCTGCTTCAGATCCAATCTCAACAAAATTTAATTCAGCTCTTTTGTGTTGTTCATACAAAGCCTTGATTTCTTCAAAATTCTTCTTGACCAATTGAGCATGAGTGAAATGCTTAACTTTCTTGAGAAAAGTCATCATTTGATTCCTAATCTACATGGTAGTTGGAGGCTTAATCCTTTATCTTCTTCTTTTCTCAGCAAAAAATCTTTGTTGCTCCCTTAACAGATCATCAATCAATTTTGCTTTCTCTTCTTCATCATAAGCATCCCTTTCTTCAGCTATTAATGAGTCTGCAAGAAGCTCACTTGCTTGTAGTTCAGCTTGAATCCAATTATACTCTTGTATATTCCATTCTTGTTGTATTCTCCTAGCTTCAAGCAATTGCTGCTTTGCTGCAAGTTCCTCTTGTAATTCTTCTTCACAAATTTTTGCTTGCACTCTGAAAGCATATTCTTCATCATGGTCTAGTTGATTAAATCTGTACATGACTTTGCTGATATCATCATCTGAATCACTTTCTTTTTTAGATTCTGATTGTAAATGCTTCTTGCCTTTATCCTTTGGATTAATCTTTGATAACTTCTTTTTCAGTTTGGAAGATCTTTCCTCATCCTCATTAGCTTGCTGTTGAATAACAATACCTTTAGTGGGATGTGAAGCTTGAACTTTCTTACCTTTAGTTTGATCCTTTTTGGAAAGAACTTCTTGTTATGTCTTCTTCTTAATCTATGCTTGTCTTGCTCTTTCAGCTGAACTCTTTCCTCTTAAATCAAGCAGTACTTGAGCTAAAGTCTCATCCTCTCCAAAAGGAGTTTGACTTTCTAGTGAAGGTTGATCACCAACAGTACTTGCAGTCGGCTTAGTTGGCTTAGCAGTACTTGGGTCTTCAACAATGTCAGCAGTACTTGCAGTTAGCTTAGTTGTCTAGCAGTACTTGTATCTTCAACAATGTTGACTTCACAAGTGTAAGACACACTTGTTTCTTCAATCACAAGAGTATCTCCAGATACCTTTTTTCACTGAAGCTATCTTCTCAACTTGTAACTCCTCAGTCTTGTCTGATCCGTAGCTCACTCTTGATCTTGACAGTACTTGGAAAGACTGTTTCTTGTGAAACCAGAATTGCCTTTGTGGTGGAGTTGAAGATATAGGAAATTGAATATTAATCTCCTCCAACTTCTCATAGAAACTATTCCAATTAACTTGAAGTTGTGGTGATTGAGGTTGTGGCTCTGGCTGAGTCACCAACATTTCTTCAATTTGTGGTTCCTCATGAGTAGGTTGTGGTTCTTCTTGTTGAAGCTCCATATTAGTAGGCTCTTCCACACCAGTCTCTAAACCATTGCCATCTTCAAAATTCCCAATGACATCATCATCAGCTTTAAAATTGATGTCATTTCCAGAGACCCTTGTTTGAATATCAGAAGAAGGTAGTGGTTCTTCATAATTCCTCCCTTGTTTGGTTGCATTCAGTTGCCTTTTCTTGAGGTTTTTGAATCTTTGCTTCTTAAGAGCAGCTTTCTGAATAAACATGTTCTGCCTCATCCAAGGGGATACTATATTCCTTAACTTGATTAGGCTGGCCTCCAATTCAACAATTTTCTTGTCTTGAACAAGCTTTTCCTTTTGCAACACTTGTACCTGTTGGGACAAGCTAGTGCACAAAGTAGTTAAATTTGCAACATCCACCATCTCTGGTGCTTGTGCTTGCGGTGAACCACTAGCAACAATGGAAGCAGCAGGTGTATGGATCATCTCATCTGAATTTGGTTGATTACCAATATTATGAGAAGAAGATTGAGAATCTTCTGATGGAATGGGAACTCTGGCTAGAAGGAGTTTGCTGAGAACCACTAGCATTGCTAGGTTCCTCACCTTCTTGGTTGGCAGGTTGGGCTAACATATGAGAAAATAAGGGTGTGACAGTTCCTGTAAAGGCATTGCCTTGTTTGGTCAAGAAAGATAAAGTTCTCTTTGTGAATGTAGGAACATCCCATGTATTTGTTAATTCTGGTAGGTTAGGGATTTGGTCATTAACTAAAGTCTGAATGAATCTACGATACATTAAAAACTTCTTAACTCCTTCCAAATTCCTAGTCATGCCTTCAAAATTTAATTTTGAAAAATTGAGAACTCTGTTATTTGCCAGACAAATACCAGCTGATGCCAATGCAACAGGGATTTGATCAAAAGAAGTACTTTTGGTGCTTAAACAGTGAATAATGGCATGAAAAAGCAATTTCTATTGTGGTGAAAACAAAGCTTTAAAGAAAGTAAGACTTTCCCTATTACCCTCATAACCCATGGCTGCAAGGCCATCATGTATCTCTGTATTGTTAAGCATACTAAGTCTGTTTTCATCATTTAGTCTCAAACTAGCCCTTAGCAGTACCTTAGTTACATAGATATTTCTATGATTCACTCTAGCCTTAATGCAAGGTTGATCAAAACGAGTACCTAACACAGCAGTATTCCAAAATTGTTCAACAATAGGAACATAGACTATGGGACTTACAGTGAGCGCGAAACGAATATGACTTCGAGATAAAAATCCAAGCATCTCATGGAAACCAAGAGAGTCATCATTCTGAGCAAGGTTCACAACCAAGTTGTGCTTAGAGATCACTTGTAAAGCAGCCATTAGTATTTTTGATGATCGAAAAATTAGAGAGAAGGTTATAGAATTAAGAGATAAGAATAAAAGATTAGGTTAATCAATTGTATAATTAGAGTAAGTATTTATGTAAATAAAAAACCCAAGTGCGAAGAAATCGCCAAATTTACAAAAGAGACCCTTAACGGTACAACGGACATGTAGCGGTACATGGAACATACTCGGTACTTGGAGTTGTGCTAGCGGTACTTGGATCCATAACGGTACCTCACAAATTTGACCAGTTCATGCATTCCACTATCATTATAACCTATTTTATCTTATTCTATCAACCTGTAATCACATCAAAAACACAAAAACATACACTATACAATAAAATTATCATAAGAATTGTATAGTTTTTACCTCCCCTCAACATATGCAGCAGTCTATTGGTTGAGCATACCAATATGTGTCACCAAGAATTCAAATCTCTTTGCATCAAATGCGTTGGTCAACAAATCAGCTACATTGTTGTCTGTATGAATCTTCAAGACTTGAATAAGCTTCTTGTCATAGGCATTTCTTATGAAGTGATGTCTTATTTCAATATGCTTGGTCTTGGAGTGAAAGACTCGATTCTTGACAATGCATATAGTACTTTCATTATTAATGTAAATCTTGGTGTTCACGAAGTTGAAACCATAATCTAACATCTGATTTTGAATCCAAAGTACTTGTCTACAGCAATGAGCAACAGCTACATATTCAGCTTCAGTTTTAGAAGTAGCAACATTGGTTTGCTTCTTACACTGCCATGATATGAGTCTTCTGACTAGGAATTGACAACCTCCTGTTGTGGATTTCCTATCATGATTAGCTCCAGCATAATCACTGTCTGAGTAAGCTTCCAATTTAAAGGTTGAATCTTTAGGATACCATAATCCTAAATTAGGTTGACTTTTAAGATACTTAAAAATCCTCTTCACAACATGTAGATGTGACACCTTTGGATTAACTTGGAACCTTGAACATGCACATACAACAAACATGATGTCTGGTCTTGAAGCAGTAAGATACATCAATGAACCAATCATTGACCTGTATAGATGAATATCAACATTTTCACCATGTTCATATTTTGATAAAGACTTCTTAGCTTCAAAAGGTGTGCTTGTACTCCTTAAATCCATACATGAAAACTTCTTCAAGATTTCAGCAACATATTTATCTTGGCTGATAAATATTCCATCTTTCCCCTGTTTGACTTGTAGTCCCAAAAAGAAAGTAAGTTCTCCCATAAAACTCATCTGAAATCTTCTTTTCATCAAAGCCTCAAACTCTTCACATCATGATTTCTTGGTTGAACCAAAAATAATGTCATCAACATAGACTTACACTAGAATAATATGCTTAGCATTCTTTTTGATAAATAAAGTTTTGTCAATGATTCCTCTCCTATATCCATGTTCTAATAGAAAATTGGATAAAGTTGCATGCCAAGCCCTTGGAACTTGATGTAGACCATAAAGTGCTTTGATAACTTTGTAGACTCTGTTGGGGAATTTAGGATCTACAAAACCTAGAGGTTGTGAAACATATACCTCCTCTGAAATAGTACCATAAAGAAAGACACTTTTCACATCCATCTGATAGACTATAAAACCCATATATGATGCAAAGGCCAAAAGTAACCTAATGGCTTCTATCGTTGCCACTGGTGCAAAAACCTCATCATAGTCTATCCCTTATTCCTGTCTATAGCATTGAGCAACAAGCCTTGCCTTGTTCCTCACAACAACTCCTCTTTCATCCTTCTTGTTTCAGAAAACCCATCTAGTACCAATAACCCTTTTACCAGAGGGAAGATCCACAAGAATCCAAACCTTTTGTAGCTCAAATTGTGTTAATTCTTCTTGCATGGCATCTACCCAACTTTATTCATCAAGAGCTTGAGAAATATTCTTGGGCTCTACTTGTGATAAGAAACAGGAAAACAAACAATGCTGAGTATCCTTATGATTTGTTCTCTGGTGTTGTTTGACATAACTCACAAGTGCATGAGTTTCAGTATTGGCTTGAAGTTGTCTTATGGTTTGCACAGCAGACTTGGGATTTCCAATGATCTGAGTAGTAGGAAGGTTGTTGTTAACTTTATGAGTAGGAATAGAACGGACTGGAATTTCAGTTTCCAAATTATTGAAATTAGTTACTGCGCCCTGCTCATCATAGGAAGCTTTGGAGAAGATTCCTTCAGCTGGACTAGCATAAATGTCTTCATCGTCCATAGCTTGTAAAATATCTTCTAATGAATCAACAGACTTTGCAGATTTTGACTTAACAGTACTTGCATATGAGGTACCGCTAGGTGTAATATGTACTGCTGAGTGTTGTGACTCAAAAGATTCTTCTCCTGAATGCTTATTAGCAGATGTAGCATTCTTTTCTTGATCTTGAAGCCTCTAAAGCTCTTTGGAGGCATGATCATTAGTTGATGGCATTGTTTGCTTCTGGGGAGTAGCAACCATAGGATTAACAGTAGGCATACTGGGTACATAGATGTGAACATCATCATCCTGAGAGTCTGATGAAGAAGGTTCTCCTTGAGTACCTGAATTAGTTGTACCAAACTCCTCACCTGCATTGTTAGTTTGACAATCCTTTTGCACAAATAGTAATCCATGGAATTAGTTAGATAATCTAAATCAAACATCTAAGCATAACCTATTCCTAGGACATTGGGTTTATTTTCTAAGAAATTAACATAGGCATTTTCTTCAACCTTTTTAGATGCCAAATTATAAACCCTATATGATTTACTTTGCAATGAATATCCTACAATATATCCTGGATCAGATTTTCCATCAAACTTTTCCAAATGATCAAGAGTATTTAGTATAGATACATGACACCCAAAAGGTCTTAAGTGACTTATGGTTGGCCTAATACCAGTCAAAAGTTCATAAGGTGCCTTGTTTTAAGGCTTGGCCACTAAGACTCTATTTAACACATAACATGTAGTATTGATTACTTCTGCCCAAAATGTGTTTGGCAAAAGAGAATCAGCCAGCATAGTTCTAGCAGCCTCAATTAGTGTCCTATTGTTCCTTTCAGCTACTCCATTTTGTTGTGGAGTCCTAGGATTACTAAATTTTCTCTTGATGCCTTTAGACCTATAAAATTCATCAAATTCAACATTCTTGAATTTTGTCCCATTATTTGTCCTAATGATTAAGACTTGTTTAGTGAACTGCTTTTCAACTAAAGTGATAAAATCCTTAAGTAATTCATTGGTTTCACTCTTAAGAGCTAAAAAGAAAACCCAACTAAATCTACTGTAATCATCAGTTATAACTAGGCAAAAGGTCTTATGACTAATGCTCCTTATAGAAACTGGACCAAACAAATCCATATGCCAAAGTTGCAAAGGCTTTGTCACAGTATTGACAGTCTTGGTCTTACAAGATGTTCTATGTTGTTTACCTTTTTGACAAGCAGTACATGTGAAATCATTCTAAAAAGATTTGTTAGGTAACCCTCTAACCAAATTTCTATTCACTAATATGTTAAGATTCTTGAAATTCACATGACCTAACCTCCTATGCCATAAGTTAGACTAATCATTTGAAGCCTTAGCTAGAAAACATGTAATACCACCTGTTGGAGTAATAGTATGAAGATTAAAGGTGTACATGTTTTCTTGCCTGGGTACTTTAAGCAGTACTTGAGATTCTTTAGGCATCTCAAAGTCTTTGGAGAGCACCAAGCAGTCTGTATCTGTAAACAACACCTTGTTCTTTTTATCACAAATTTGTGACATAGAAAAGAGATTGAATTCATTCAATTCTTTTACAAAGAACACATCCTCAAATTCCAACTTCCCTGTATTGATTTTCCCTTTGCCAGTGATTCTAGCTTTTCTACCTCCAAAGGCTACTGGTCCACCTCTGAATTCTTCAAATTCAGCAAGGAAATCTTTATTCCCTATCATGTGTCTTGACCATCCACTATCTACTATACCTTTATCTTTTAATTCATCAATTAGATGCCCCTGCACATAAACAAAACTTATTAGTTTTTAACAGGGACCCAAGCCACATTTGACTCAGATCTTGTAGGACCTACATACTTAAGAGTTTGATAGGTAGTTTTTCTAGTAAGACTACATACACTCTTATATTTCATGGTTCCAGTCAAATAGTCAAAGACACGGGTAGGTTTGTTGTCTTTGTACATGTTTGGCCTAAATACTATTTTAGCAGTACTTGCCTGAACACACGGTTTTTCACCTTTAGGGACCCACATTTGCGCTGGTTTGTTATTAGACTTACTTCTAGATGTTCTAGCTTTCTCAACTACATTCTTAGAAGTCTTGTGGGACTTTGGTTTAACAGACTTTGAACCAGCGGTACTTGAGTTTGGTCTAGCAGTACTTGTAGTTCTAGACTTGCCGGTACTTGATTTACCAGACTTCAAAGGTACTAGACCTTGTTTCATAAGTACTGCTCTTGGAACAAAGTTCTTAGTAGAGATATTTGTAACCTTATGAGGTTTAGCTACCTGTTTAGCATGACCAAACTTAGGTTTATCATCTTTAGATCTCTGTTGTCTATTAACCTGTGCATTTTTCCCATTACTGTTCCTTGTGGCCTTTTGTGCAGCCTTTTGTTTTACAATTTTATCTTCATGTAAAGTACAATATTTGATAAAATGACTTAGACTACCACAAACATAGCATCCTTTTCTTCTTAAAGAAGACCTAAAAGGTTGTTTTGACTTAATTTTCTCAAAGCCTATCCCACCCCTCTTGGTTTTATTATGTTTTACATTATTATCCAATGCCTTACTAGAAGTTTTTACCTGCTTGGGAGCAGAACTAGTTTTAGACATTTCAGAAACAAAATTGTTCATTAAAGGTGGATAAACAATGTTTTTGGTCACAACAGATTTATCTTGGGTCAAAGTACTAGAGTTTGAATCATTAACAACCTTTGATTCATCTAACTCTATACATGTATCATTACTAGGAGGCATGAAAATTCCTAATAATGGTGGAGGAACTGCCTTAATTCCTTCAGCATATCTATTATTTTCAGGTGTATTATCTTACTCACTAGAACTATCAAAAATCCCATTTGATAAGTCCTTGTCAGTTAAAGTTATCACAGGTTGGTCCTCAATATATCCTAGGCCTGACTTATCATAATACCCCATTTGGAATTAATCAGTTTACCCAATCCTTTGGAGGATTTTTGCCAATGATTAATCACTTCCCTTTCATTATAAAGACTGGCTTTTAAAGCTTCATTTTCTGCTGATACTTTTAATTTTTTTTTTCAAAAGCTTCAATTTCCGCATCTTTTTCCCTCATTTGAAGAGTTAAAATTCTTATTTTCTCTTCATAGTTTTGTTGACCCTTTTTATACAAAACTATATTTTCCTCTAGCTTAGCAACACCCTGTTTAAAAGCATTTAATCCTACAGTGCATGTGTTGACTTTTTGATATTATTCATCCAGTTCTACTTTTAAGTTATTAAATTTAAGAACATAATCTTTAGAACAAGGATGTACCTCAGTATCTTCATGTGAGAGATCCATCAAACCAAGCTCTTCTTCTTCCTCATCTTCAACCCAGTTCACCGCTCCATCTACAGTCACCAATGCTTTGGTTCCTTTAGGACTCCTGCTGTTTCCTTTTGGAAAGCTTTCAGTAATTCTTGGACTGGTTCTATAGCTGTTTTTGGATTTTTGACTACTACTCTCAGCCTTGTCTCTAGTGCATTTCCTTGGAAAATGTCCATTCCTTCCACAGTTATAGCATTCAACTTTAGAGTTATCATATCCTAATGGCTCATTAGGATCAACAGTCATCTTCCTTATAGTCTTCTTAAAGAACCTATTAGATCTTACATAAACCATAACAACTTGCCATTTGAGATCCATCTCTTCAACATCAACATCATCCATTTGGAACAAGTCATTGAGAGTTAGTCTTGGCCTGTTGTCTTGTCCAACAAAGAATGAGAAGGCATCATTGTCACTAAACAATGATGAAGATCTTCCTTGTGGATTTTGAGAGACTATAGGACTGCCTTCAGTACTTTGTGAGTAAGTACCGTTTGTAAGTCCCCCATCGGTATTTTAGAAGTAAGTACCACTGCTTGATCCACTAGCGGTATTATGAAAGTAAGCACCGCCGTTACCTTCTGACACAAAAGCCAAGTTAGACTTTGTTGTTGCTGCTGCTTTGGTCACCTCAACACGTTTTACATCTATCTCATAAGCTCTAAGATTGTTGTAGAGATGATAAAAAGGAATTGTATCCAGATCATCCCTTGTGATGAAGTACATAGCCATTGCTTTCCACTCTTGTGGAACACTTCTTAAGAATTTCAGATTAGCTTCTTCATTAGGAATTATTTGTCCATAAACTGCCAATTGAATAAGCAGCTTACTGAACCTTCCATAGCCACCATAGATTCCTTCTATACTGGAAATTGAGAAGTTATCAAATTCTTGTTTCAGAACAATCTTCTTCATCTTCTTAGATTTGTCATTACCTTTAAATCTAAGTTTGATGGCATCCCACATAGCCTTTGCATCCTTATAGTGATGAAATCTAGGTAAGATGTCCTCTGAAAGTGCCATAGCCAAAGCAGTTCTAGCCTTTCTTTCTTTGATCTTTGCTTGTACCTCCCCAGCAGTCACAACAGGTAAAGCATAGCATGTACCATCATGCAACCAATGTAGCTTCTTAGGTGTATTCCCATTCTTGATGACTTTCCACAGAGTATGATCTGTGTGATTCAAGTAATGTTCCATCTACATAGACCATGTCTCATAGTTATCACCCTTGAGAACTGGGAGTTTGATAGTAGAAAGAGTATGGGAAGGTGTTGTAGTTGTAGAAGTAACTACAGCATCTATGGCTTGAACACCTTGTGGTGCAGGATGCACAACTTGAGACTGTCCCTGTGGTATTGGATCAGGATCTGGAATGTCTTCCAAGTGAGGGTCATCACCAGGTTGAGACATTGAGTTTGAGTGTGAGTGGAGTTTTTTAGGGTTGTGTTCTTCTTTTTCAGAGTTTCTCAACAAGCTCTGATACCACTTGTTGATCCCTTTGATTAGATCTATATTCTGTTAAGAACTAGTATAGTAGTTTGTAATCAAACTAAAACACTTTGAGAACTCTTACTCAAGCTAAATAAGTTATGTGGAATCTAACTTATAAAGCACAGAAGAACAAAATTACTTTTAACTATTCGATTCTCTTATTAATTGACTTGAATGAGGTACATGAATGACATCGTACCTATGTTCCTTTTATAGAGTAAAGAACCTTAGAAACCTTAGAATATTATATAAAGATAACTATATCACAGATGATATATTATGAATATATTAACTATTTAAGTATATCACATAAGATATACTCTAACTATAAGTATGACATATATTATACAAAGATATATTCGTCTTAATCAATATAGTAGTACTTACTTTATAAGTAGCAGTACTTACTATGTACCGCGTTAACACTAACGGTACTTGAAAGATACTAAGAGTAATTAAATTACACTAACGGTACTTGACACTAAACAAATAATTCCCAACAAGGACAAAGCTAAAATAACGGGTAGAGACTCTAACATTTCTGATTTTTGGACTTTTGACACGTCACTGACTTAATTCTTATTATCACTCATCTTATATTACTTTAAACGACCACCTTTGCAATACATTATTTCAAGACTTATTATGTACAAAAATCATAATTGTATCATAAAATAGTGAAGTATTTAAACTTATATATATATATATATATATATATATATATATATATATATATATATATATATTCATTATAGTTAATAACGTCACATTTAAATACAACTTATGGTGTAATGGAAACACACTAGTCAACATGGCACAAAATAAAAATGTTTCATCCCTCGTTTGGCAACCTAAAACCCACCTCCCATATTTATGTATACATATACATTCATTTTTGAAATCACACTAGATCCTATGAAATCCTAAATATGTACTAACTATATCCTATGATATCTCAACCTATATTTTGTACAACCCTATAAAATCTAACTAAATCCTACAAAACCTTATCCAAATCTATCTAAGAGTACACACTATCTTACCATATCTAGCCTAAGATTCCATAAGATCTTACATATCTACATAAGATCTATTTACATCTACATGAGACACACAAATCTAGCAAAGATACTTAGTATCATACTTAGTAACTACATGATATCTAGCTTAGATACTAATTGTACATTTGCACATCTAAGAAATCTCTACCATATCCCATAACATATTTCGCCTAGTGCTAGCTAGGGTTTGATATTGCTATATCTTCCTCCACATGTTTAATCTTGTACAAACCCTAACCTATTAATACATGTACTTTGTATCCTCAAAATATCTCATAATATCCATACACGATTGCATGACATCTATTACAATCTAACCTAGATTTACCCATTTCCTATATTATCTCAACATATCTAACCTAGATTACTTATATCTATACTAGATTTACTTATGGTACATACATGTCTACCAAAGATACATACATATCTACACAATATCTACTCAATATCTTTCATATCTATACATGTACTTTTGTGTCCTCAAAATATCTCAATATCATTCCTAGCTCATCCATATACACGGCTAGATATAAGCCTAACCATACCTCACCTTTGAAAACTAAAACATGTACAATACCAACTCATTAATAAAGGTACTTTTATCTAGAAAACCATGTCTCACCAAGACTTGTTTTACAAAGCTACTCACCCTTACACATTACATAACTAAACCGATCCTCTCCATATCACCAAGAAAGCATTCGACACAATTACTTCCATTTTCTATGGCACTTACTTCCCAAATCATCACCATCATAAATATACACAAGCATTTGCTACAACCCTAGTAACTTAGTTAACAAGTAACAAGAAGGAAGAAAAAGGTTTTCGTGGGTATATATTCTCGGCTAGGGTATACACGTGATATTTTAAAGGAAAGGGTTTACGAGTTTCACTAGATCATTTGTTCACTCTACTACACTAGGAAACAAGTAAGTTCATATACTCATTTTCATAATATTTACTTATATTAATACATATGCATTAACAAGTATAAAGATTGATGAAAACATAATAAATACGACATTTGGATTATAAATAAATTACTTGTTAAGAACCTTGATAAATAAATATGCACGACAATTTATCAGGTAAAAACGAGCCTAATGACTCTCGGCAATAATTTAGAAGGATGCCATTGAAGCTCTTGAAGCTTTGATAGCAAGTAGTGCTCATAAGAAGTCATAAGGAATCAAAACAAGATGACTCAAGAAACTAACATTTAATCACATTATACTAAAAAATGGCGACATAAGAAAACCCTAACCCTAACCCTTTTTTTGATTGAAATCTGCTGTTCTCATTCATTGATTAACATTTTGTATTACGTGATTTAATCATTGTTATACTCTGATTTCGCTGCTGTCAATTTGTGAGAAGAATAGGCTTGAACTTGTTGCTCCCTGTCCCATTATGTGATCATTTGATTGCCGGTTATTAGGTTTTTTCATTGATTTGATATTCGTATACTATCATTAATTGATTTGACAGAACTTGATTTGGATTGAATTCTCAATACCCACTCTTCAATGAATTCCACTCACCCCCACAAAAAAAACACTAATCACAAAAATCTTCAAGATGTTTCAGCAACGATGTATATCAAGAATTTTCCAACCTCTATGGGATCAGAGGATCTTTGGCAATTGTGTGAGAAGCAAGGAGTAGTGACCAATGTGTACATCGCTCTCAAACTTTCAAAAATAGGGCGTAGATTCTCCTTTGTTCGATTTTTGAAAGTCAAAAACTCAGGATCTCTAATTGAAGCTCTCAATAAGGTATGGATCGGTTCATATCATCTCTTTGCTAGAAAGGCTAGATTCGATAGACCACCAACCACAAGTCACAAACCTCCCAATAAACCCCCCAATAAACCCCCAAATAATCGACCCAATATTCAACAAAAATAGCAAGCTCCATCATCTCATGCAAACCCTAATGTTTCTTATGCAACTGCCCTCAATGGTAAGACATCACAGAATCATGAACAAAACGAGAAAATCATTCTAAAATATGTTATTCTTGTTGAAACAGATTTGTTAGATACATCAGATACACGTAACGTGATCCTTGTTATGGTACGAGATGTGTATCTCATTCTCAATATCAATAATGTTCTTTATAAGGAGGGTTTTTATGATTTCTAATGCAAATACATTGGTGGTATGTGGCTATGGATCGAATTTGATTCTCCGGATTCGTGTCTTAAGTTGCAATCAAGCAAGGAGATGTCATGGTATTTTACAGCTATGAAGCATGTCACTCATTCGTTTAAAGCAGATGAGCGTATAATATGGATTGAAATCAGTGGTCTTCCATTTAAAGCATGGACTACAAAAGCATACAAGAAGATTGCTAATAGCTGGGGTGATTCTTTATTTGTTGATGAAGACCCTTATGAAAACGCTGCTGTTGGAAGAGTATGTATCAAAACAAAAATTTAAAGTCCCATTAATGAAATTTGCAAAGTGGTGATGCTTGGGAAATCTCATTACGTTTCGATTAAGGAATTCGCTGGTTGGATTCCAAATATCAAAGATTTGGATTCACCTTCATGTAACAACTCTAAATCAGACAATTCTAGTGATCATGATCATGTCGTTAATGATGATGATATTCAGAACGTGGAGGAAGAAGAGATCCAAAAATTAGCAGAAAACGAAGTTGTTATGGATACTTAGTGGCCTAATGAAGCTGTTCAAAAGGAGAAGGATCAGGAAGATACTCCCTTCAATATAGAGAATCACAAACAATATTCTAAACCTACACCTGATAATCAAAATGATAAGCCAGAGTCCATATCAAAACCTTCTAAAGCGTCAAGGATCAGTAAGTTGAATTCTAAATCCCATAATAGTCACGATTCGAAACGAAACATTTTTATCTCAAATTGAGATGAGGAATGCTTTGGGATATGATATGGAAGGTACTAAAAGTGACCTCAATAAATTCATTGATAGTATTGGTGATAAACATGGTAAATCATGAATATTATGTCCCTTAACACTTGTGGTTATCAAGCATAAAGTCTCTTTTCTAGGCATCCAGGAGACACATTCCCTTAAAATTGTCCCTTTCAAGGTGAAAAGCCTTTGGGGTAATTTTCAATTTGACTATGCTGTTTGTCCTTCTTCTAGAAGATCTGGTGGCTTGGTTTTTGTTTGGGATCCGAATATTTTCTCTTTGCAAAATACATTCCCCTTTGAGAATCTTATTATCATTGAGATATTACTCAGCTTCAGCGTTTCATATTAATGTTTATGCCCCACAGGATGACAGGAAAAAAAAGGAGTTATGGCATTTTGTTCTTGAATTCAAGGAACGTAGCCCAGGTCATTACTTCATTTTGGGGACTTCAATGGGGTTAGAAATGCTACGGAACGAAGTGCTACTGTTTTCAACCCTACTTCAACAAACGCTTTCAATAAATTCATTCAAGATGGTCAGTTTTAGGATTTCCCTCTTTGAGGTCATTTGTTCACGCGTATTAATAATCGAGGAGATAAGTTAAGTAAGTTAGACCGTTTTCTTATTTCTGAAAACATGTCTCCTTTACTTCATAAGTATGTTGCTCAGGTTCTTGATTGTCATATCTCTGATCATAGACCCATATTATTGTCACCTTCAACTTCTGATTTTGGTCATGTTCCTTTTAAGTTTTAAAACTCCTGGCTCTTTGAAAAGGATCTCTATGAGATTGTTGTTGATTATTGGAATCATAATGAGTCTAGTGTTGGTCTTAATCCTATTGTCAGATTCAGGAACAAGATGAAGGATCTTAAAACTATTATCAAGGAGTGGTCTAAATCCAAAGTTTCATCTTAGACTCGTGATAAGGAGGATCTTCTAAAGAAAATTAAAGAGTTCGATGACAACAATGCTAGCAACATCGATGTCACTGTGGGCTCATCTCAGCGCACTATTTGGCTCGCAAATCTTCGCGACATTGAGGTAAAGGAAAGCTTAGATTATTCCGAGAAGGTTAAGATTAAATGGGGAATCGAGGCATATGAGAACACAAAGTTCTTCCATGATATTGTCAACAAAAAATGTAGGTATCTTTCCATTCACAGGATTAAACAAGAAGGTCAATGGATCTCAGATCCGCACAAGATTAAAGATGCATTCTATTCTTTTTTTGCCTCAGAATTTCAGAGAATAGAGGTGGCCCGCATTAATAACCGTATCCCTGCTTACAAAACTCTTCACGATGATCAGAATTCTTTTTGGTCTCACCTTTTAATGAAGTAGAAATTAGAGATGTTATTTGGGGTTGCGGTTCTAAAAAATCTCCTGGTCCAGACGGTTTCTCTTTTGCCTTTTATAAGAAGTTATGGGATACTTTAAAAGTTGATATTATTGATTTTGTTCAAGATTTTTTTGACACAGGTTCTCTTTCTCGGGGATGCAATGCTTCATTCATCGCTCTCATTCCTAAGGTTCCTAACCCTATGGTGATTAGCGATTACCGTCCTATCAGTCTTATTGGAGCTCATTACAAATTTATTGCTAAAGTTTTAGCAAATCGTTTAGCCCGTGTCATTGATTCAGTTATTAGTCAAGAGCAATCTGTTTTCATCAAAAACGTCAAATTTTGATGGCCCTTGATGGTTAATGAGGCTATCCGCTGGTGTAAAAAACAGTCCAAGTTATTGGTTTTCAAAATTGATTTTGAAAAAGCTTTTGATTCCATCTCTTGGGAATTTCTTCTTCAGGTTATGCATTACATGGGCTTCAACGACACTTGGATTAAATGGATCTTAGGTTGTTTCTCTTATGATACCTCTTCGATTTTGGTTAATGAAAGCCCTACAAGAATTCAATATTAAACGAGGGCTTCGCCAAGGGGACCCTTTATCTCCGTTTCTTTTCATCATTGCTATAGAAGGGTTACATGTTGATATTGAAGATGGCATTGTTGATGGGCTATACAAAGGTCTCAAGATCAATATTGTGTACCTTTCTCATATTTTCTTTGCAGATGACGCCTTGTTTATTGGAGAATGGTCTCGGGATAACATCAAAAGGTTGGTCTCTATTTTGGAATGTTTTCATAGGGTGTCTGGGCTGAAGATTAACTTCCACAGATCTAATCTTTTCAGCGTTGGGGTGCCCCTGGAAGAAGTTAAACGCATAGCTACAGTCACTGGTTGTAATGCATTGTAGTCTCTTGTCTCGTATTTGGCTTACCAATCGATTATAACATGGCTAAAGTTAGGAATTGGGATTCTATTGTTGCAAAATTTTCTAAACGTTTATAAAGATGGAAATCTTCGATGCTTTCAGTTGGAGGTAGGTCCACTCTTATCGCTTCGGTCTTGGGATCCATAGGTATGTATTTCTTTTCGCTTTTTCTAATGCCGAGTACCGTTTGCAAAAAACTTGAATCTATCAGATCTTATTTTTTTTGGGGAAGTGATGTTAATTCTAAAAAGATTGCATGGATTTCATGGAAGTTGATCCTTGCTTCGAATGGTAATGGTTGCCTTGGTATCGGTAGCTTATATTCATTGAATCAAGCCCTTATTCAAAAATGGTGTTGGCGATTTTTTAACTCTTCTCATGCTTTGTGGGATCGTTTTTATTTCTGCAATTCATGGTGAAGTCGAGGACCCTTCAACGTTATTTTCTCACAGAGCTTCTCAAGGTGTTTGGGGTCATATTGTTGGAACTATGCACGAGAAAGGCAATGTTCTCCACTCTTTCATCAAGCGTCGAGTCAATAATGGCAGGAATACTAAATTCTGGCATAGTACTTAGGTTAACAATATCCTCTTCGTCAACAATTTCCTCGTCTTTTCCGTTTAGCCTTGAATAAAGACTGCTACATTCGGGATTGTTGGAATAATTGGTGGTCTTTAGGCTGGAGTCGTTCTATCACAAGTGGTTCTAATGAAAGCAATGTTTCTACTTTGTATAGTCTTCTGGCTAACTATACACTTAACGATTCCGAAGATACTTGGTCCTAGGCTCTCAGAAAATCTTTGTTCACAGTAACAAATACTCGAGAGCATTTGACGATTTTTATCTTCCTAACGATGGCATTAAAACCAGGTGGAATCGATTTCTCCCCAATAATATATTATCTTCATTGGCGAGCCCCACGGGATCGGATTCCAACAAGATGGAACCTTAGCAGGAAAGGGATTGATGTGGATTCCCTTTATTGTCCGGTATGTGATGCTGGGATTGAAAACATTAATCATTCTATGTGGTTTTGCTCCCTTGCTTCTATTGTTTGGCAACGTACTTTTATTTTGCTCCAAGTTTCCATTCCCAGCCCGTCTAATCTTCATGAGTTGTACAAGTGGATAGATGATTTACACATTCCCTCGTCTCAAAAAAATGTTTTGGATACGGTGTGTTGTGTTGTTCTTTGGACGCTGTGGAACTTCCGGAATGAGTTGATTTTTGGTTCCTCTCCGCCCAAACGCAGCCACTTAATGGATAAAATCATTGAGTTATTATATAGATGGGTTAAGTCTAGAAATAAATTGTCTAGTATCATATGGAACAATGGGCTTCAAACCCCTTTAGTGGTTTCTATTTTGTAATTATTTTTCTAGCTCCTTGCTAGTTCTTAATAAAATTCTGTCGTTCAAAAAAATATTTCATACGTATACATTCAAGATTCAAACACCTAATCAAGTTACTTGTCACTTCTAGATGTATGTTAAAGCTATATAAACAACCGAGACCTAAATAAGCTATAAGCCATAAACCAGATAAGCCCTAGCTTATTGTGTTTCACATTAAATCTAACTGGGCCTATAAGCCCAACACACTGACCAAACAGCCCAACAGGCCCAATTGCGTGTATCAGGCCCAAGACTTTAGCCCACCAAGACCTTTTGCGTGTTAATAAGCCAACCGGGCTTTTTTTAAATAAGCTACATTTTTATAACTTATTTTGGGCTTATTGAACGTAGTACAAACTAGCAAAACATTAAGAAACCAATCGGACCACTAATGGGCCGAGACTAGCCCAACCGGCCCAACGAGGCCCATAAGCTGCCCACAGCTTATTTATAAGCTGTTACATAATGTTATTAGCTTATTGGAAGTGTTTTATAAGTTTTTTGACCAAAATATGAAGTAGATACCTTAGGGGTTAAAATCGTTGTTTTCTAAACCTTAAACTATAAAGATTATAACTTCAAGGACAAAAACCATATATCGAGACCCCAGGGACTGATTGTGCCCACTGTTGAAATTATCCAAACCCTAGGGACCAGATTGTAATTATCCAAAAGTTGTGGACCCTATTGTAATTATCGGAGGGTTTAATTTGCCAAACCTCCAAACTATAACCCTAGCGACTATTTGGTAAATTAAATAAGGACTAGTGTGCATTTTTAGAAAAAGTTTTATATATCATTTATTTAATAAGAGTAAAAGTACGCAAATATTAAAGTGGATATAACAACGTACCAATAAATCATATAACACGAATAATGAATAACACGAATCATGCATAAACTACAATTACAACATCCAGAAGCATTTGGACATTATTTATGCATAGACTAAGACTATTTAAATTACTTAGATATATTGACAGTATCGTGAGCAGACTACTTGGATCACTGTATTATCTTTTAGACACTACTGTTGAGGTGAGTTCTTAGCCTCACATTTAAATTCTGTTTATGTTTTACAAACCTGCAAGGGGGAGACATGCTATAAGTTGTTTTGACTATATGATTTTTATTATCGTGAGTTCATAGCCCCACATTTTTACGTTGATAAATGTTTTGAATAATATTATGGGAGAAAACATGCAACATATTTTTATAGGTCGTAAACAGAACGTTTACACTTTGATTATATTTTCCTACTGTGTGGCCCATGACCCGTGGACTGTAACTGTTAATTGTTGTATAGCTCGAATGTTATAAATAGATCTATTTTGGATTGACTATCCCCATCTGGGTGAGTAGCACTCACTGTGCCTAGGTCAGGACAACACATGTATACCATGTCGATTTCATCTTATAGGTGCAGTGTGTGATAACGTGCGGAGGGTCCTCATTTGTTAAAGTCTTAAAAGTCAGCTTCAGTTATAGGCAATAGGAAATGCAATTGCTTTATAGTATTGGCTTTGTGCATTACTACATATGTGATGTTTGCGGTCCTGAACTTGATTTTATATTTCTTAGTGCATTACTACATGAAACATTTTGAGATCCTAAACTTGATGATTTTTATCAAACCTTGTGTATTACTATATGGAACATTTTGAGATTCCTGAACTTGATTTTATCAAACCTTGTGAAATACTATATGGGATATTCTGAGATCCTTAACTATGATTTACAAAAACTATGAATTCACCAACTTTATGTTGACCGTTTTAAGCATGTTTTTCTCAGGCTATTAAGCTGGATTATATGAGCATGGACTGAGCATCATTAAAGAGCATAATAATGATTGGGGGATCTATTTTCACTATGATACTTGTACAACTGATATTCAACATTTCAACTGACTGTACTAAAACAATATTTGTAACAAGAGACGTATCAGCCTATATTCCTACTAATGTAATTGTATTTAAAAATCATATAATTATGATCAATGCTTTATATATCATTTGTTTTGTGATAACAACGTGACACCCAAGTTCATTCCGCTACAAACCTAATTTGGGGGTGTCACATCTACATTGTAACCAATTTGATTCTTGATTTGTGGCTAGAAATCTAATCGTTGTTCCAAAACAAGAAGTTGTTGTTCTGGACTTCTAGTTGTGAATACCGAGGATCGTTTACACTGTGTTCTCGAGTTGACATGGGAGGGGAAATGGAAGGAAAGGGAAATGTTTTTGTGTTCTTTAGTTTTTTTTAAGATAGGAAAAGGAATTGGAATGGAAGATTGAGGAAAATTTTGTTTATAAAACTCTCCTCCTACTTTTGGGAGGAAAGGGAAAGAAAAGTTTATTATTTCTTGTATAAAGACTAAAATTCCCTTTTTATAATGTTTGGTCACAATAACTTAAGGGCATATATGTAATTTAACAAAGTTATTTACCCATTTCCTCCCACTTAAGAACACGATTCTTGTTTCCTTTCGTTTTCCTTTTCTTTGTTTCAAGAACATATAAACAAAATTTTCTTTTCTTTTCCTTTTCCTTTTACTTTCCTATTCTTTTCCTTTTCCTCTCATATAAAACTCGAGAACTGAGTGTTATGTTATGGATGATATATGTTAAACTTCCCTTACCGGATTCAAGATGCAGAGAGTCCTAAAATGAGACTTCATAATTATAGTTTAATGGCACAACTAGGGTTTGAAAGCATAAGTGTGTGCCCTTGACATCAAAAAATAGCAATACGTATTCAACACATTTAAATTACTGTATATATTTATGCATCACTCATAACATTTTCCGACATAAAATTAGTATAAATGAATATTAATCCGTGTTGATAAATGTTAGAATCACCCCCATAATATTTAATTGAGTAACCTACATTTTTAGTTTTTATTTTGTCGGGTCTTTCACTTTTGGTCTATTTTAAAAATAAGTTACAGATCTTGTCCAAAGTTCGACGACCTGTTTCACTTTTGGTCCATATTGAAAACACTGATAGTTTGACTTTGGTTGAGTGTTAAATGCAAGGGTGTATTTTTCTTTTCAGATATTAGTTTATTTAAAAACAAAATCTATACTAATATATAATGGGTGTATCACTTTTTTTCAACATTTATATTTGGACACTATAGGAATCTTTTTCCTATGTTTTCATCTTTAAAACTTTTGACTTTTGGTTTGAAATTTGAATGTTGTAACCATATTTACATTAAACCCTAATCGTGTGATAAAAACACACAATAAAAATCATATCGGCGCCTCTCTTTCTCTCTCTAAAAATCGTAATCGCCACCATAGCCACCAGTTCAGCTATTGCCATCATCTTCACCATTAGCATGGTTGATTGATGTTTCTGGTTGATGGTTTGATCCTAGGAGGTTTAATGTGCGGTGGTTTTTGATTGAGAACAAAGGAGGAAGCCATGGTGTTTGTTTGTTTATGAGGCAGCCATGGTGTTTGTTTGTTTATGAGGCAACCATGGTGATTGTTTTAGCTTGGGTGAGTTGTTGTTTTTGTGTTAAAACCCTAATCCTGCGAGCCTCTCTCTCTTAAAAAATCAGCCGCCACCACATTTACTAGATCCACCAGTTTCATCATCTTCACTATCAATGATGGTTGATTGATGTTTCTTGTTGGTGGGTTAAGATACCTAGGAGGATTTAGTGTGCGGTTGTTTTTGTTTGAGAACAAAGGAGGTTTCTTTCTCTAAAGGAAACCATTATCCAAAGAGGGTGGCGTGTAAATGATTCATGTGGGCTGCTGCTAACATTAGATTGAACCAGTGGGTTTGTTGTCATTTTAATTTACTTTGTTGTCTATGATTTTTATTAAAGGGTGTTTGTCTCTGCTTATACAACCAGATTATCTCTTATTTAGTTTTCGAGTTATGTTTCATAAGCTCAATGTTTATAGCTTATCTAAGAAATTTAATGTTTATATAAGTTCATTATAGTGTGTTTCAGTTCAAGTCTCAACTAGGAACAAGGTATCTGATTTTGTTGTTAACAGAATTTACAAAGTTAAGTCTCAACTAGACAGATCATGTCTCAACTAGCTGCTCAAAGCTAACAATGGATTTGATACTCTTCATGTTGCTGCTAACATTTGGCTGAATTAATCTGTTTGTTTTCATTTTAATTTAATTTAATTTATAGTGTGTGGTTTTTATTAAAGAGAAAATATATTTTATGTTTTAGGTTATTTTCTTTTAAGCATTGTTGATTGTTAGTGTATTTACTGTTTTGTATTGGGTTTAGGTTTGTTGGATTAGCTTGGTTCTTATTGTTAGCCTAACCTTTGAATAATGTTTAACTAGCACATCTTATGTTTTAGAAGTGAAATCTCAACATGCCAAATTAAAAAGAATACAAACCAATTGTTGGCAATTGTCACTGGCAGTTCTATCAGAAAGTATGGGTGAATTTACAGGTGGATGTCGTGCGTTTATTATCTATTTAGTTGATCTAGGTACTTAAAAAGGTAAGAGACATTACCCTACAACCGACGAAAGTATCAGCACCTTCATATTTTATCTGTTTAGTTTAGGTGTACCATCGATATTTATGGGGTGTTTGTCTCTGCTTATACAATCGGATTATCGCTTATTTGGTTTTCGGGTTATGTTTCATAAGTTCAACTTTTTATAGCGTGTTTCAGAACTTTTAGGTTTATATAAGCTCATTATGTGTGTTTGGGTTCAAGACTTAGCTAGATAATAGTATATATGTTTCGTATAATATTTTTATTCTTTCATATGGGGAAATGTGTGGACATCGGGCTTGCATTATTGGTGTTGATGGTCCTCATCTCATAGGCAAGTTTTAACACCATTAATGAGTAATTACCCAACAAAAACTTCAATTAACTTACATTTATTTGACCTGTTGCAGTGCCTTCCTCCATATATAACCTCCAAGAGACGGTGATAGGTTTGCAGCACTGTTCTCAGTTTCAGTTGCATGCACTTGTGCTGGAATTTTAACATGGAGCGGTGCTTATAACAAGATAATAGGTAATACACTTTGTATTTAGTATTTAATTCCGTCAAAGGTTATAGACTTAGGGTAAATGTTGCAGGTTCATGCTTACGAGATATCAAATAGAGTATATGACTGCACATTAGATCCATGCGATTCGGCGCACATAACAATAGGCTAAGAGGAAGCATAAACTCTTCTAATGCATAGGGCAACCAAAAACCAATTCTTGTCAAAATAGCTACAAATGTAAGGAACGATTTTTTTCTTTTTTGAGGCTTTTTTTTTGATCCATAGATGACTAGGTGAACAATCGAAAAGATCCTTTTCATACTTGTGTGACTTTAGGGGTGTTTGAGACCTTGAAGAGAAAAGGCCAAAAGAACGGGCATGCTAGGTGGCAAAATGTCATGCTAGGTGGGTAAGGCAATGAATCATAACAGATTTATATGAAGCATGTGATCGTTGTAATGCAAATGATCAGACTTGATTGTTAGAAGATTAGGGGTGTTTGGACAATTGTAGCAACCGAAATGTACTTTTAACTATGTGATTTTTTTCCACAAATGATCAGAAACTTGACTATTAGAAGATTAGGCGTGTTTGGACAGTTGTAGTAACCAAAATGTGCTTTTAACTATGTTTTTTCACGATTAGTATTGCTGCTCTGCGTTGTGTGTTTGCATCTTATGTGACTTTTGTGATATAAAATGACCCGAAAGGTACTTTTAACTATGTTTTTTCATTCACTAATCTCGGATCATGTTCATATTCTTCATATATATGCCAGGTGGTTTATGCATCTTTGATTGAAGAAAAAGAAACACTCGCTCTCCGCCTTAAGCACAACAGTTTAGTACCGATTATGAAAAAGGTTAGTATTCTAATTATGAAAAAGGTTAATACAATATTCACGTGGCCAAACAAATTATGTGGGTTAGTGGGATGAAAAAATGAATTGCAAGAAGTGTGGGATTGTTAATGTAGTCGATGGAGTCGGTGTTTATGAGAATGATCCTGGTAAATAACGTGTCATCTGTCTACCAAAATCTCGGACACTACACTCCTTCCTTGCCGTCACATGGTAACTTTTTTTAATCCTCACACACAAACAAAAATTATAACTTTATATGTTTACAAGCTGTTTCAGTGGGTATGTCTCTTTTGTAAAAATATACAAGCTGTTTTTGTTATGCTTATTGGCTTAGTGGTTATGTTTTTGTTTCGATATTGGTTAGTAAATTTAATGTTATTTTTATGCTTATTTTGGACTGTGATATGAAAATATGAGTAGAATGACTGCTCTATTTGTAACGGATTTCCAATGGTATAAACGAGTGTTCAGTCCAACATATATTAATGATTCATGAATATATGTTCTGTTACACGATTTAGGGGGTGTGTGGATGTGCTTTTAAAAAGTAACTATAGGATAGTCCAATATGAATTAGATAGTTAGTGTTATCCAAACGACAGATGGATCAGATCAATGTACTTTGTTGACGAAAATCTGATGACGTAATATCATATTTATAGGTGCCTCTATATGCCGTGTGGAAAGATATACATGATTCATAATTCTGGCGGCGACGAGTTACATCTGGCGATCGAGACCAATGGTCGTGGATCAACATATGAGTCTTTGATTCAGCTTTATGTCGGTCGACCTATTAAAAAAAATTTCACCCGCTAGAGTTTCGGGTACATGAAATCGTTCTTTTATGCATATCTTGCTTTATGAATTTTCTTTATATATCACAATTATCATTTTAGATATGTAAAGAGTAGTTTTTTAGTGATGATGTTGACGATGCCATGAGAGAAATAAGACAATTAAACATGTAACTAAAAATTTAAAAATACAGAAACATAATTGAACTCATCACAATCAAGTTGCCCAAATGATTAGTTGTAGAGATGTGCTCACGAGGTACCAAATTCAATACTTACTAGATAAGTATAACGCACCTAGATATGTTGCTATCATGAATTCAATTTTCTCTTCTCAGAGGTCCATGTTATGTGAAATGCATGCTTAGTTACAATTTCCTTCTTTTTTTGCAGCCAGTGCGTTGATATACGTTTCTGAAAAATTACATCACATCATTAAGTGTCTTTAAATATCTAAACCTATATAAAACTTTTAGCAATTTGTGATTTGCTTTATGTAAATGGCACAAGTGAACCAGAATGCTAAAAAATATGTTACAAGTACCTATAGATTCTTGTGTTATTGGGTCACAACAATCTACTTTCCTACAACAGGTACCCCATAAACTCATATGCATTGTCCGAGTTATGTGGTTCATTTATGAACTTCAGAACAAGTTTTTCATATGCTAATAATGTTCTTGAACTGGCAATTTCTTTTTGATATCGGAGGTTATATTGCAAGTATCCTGTGAGATAAGACCACAACTTTCTTATTGGGTACCGGTGCACCTTAACGCACCTAAGTTCTGATTTATTTGCGGTATATGTATGTCTAACACTTGGTTTTATACATTGGAATGCAGGTCAACACTTGGTCAACCCCAGACAAGTAACTCAACAACAAATCAGAAGAGAAAAAAAGCTCTAGATACTTAATTCGTATTGTGTGGTTTGAATCTTTTTTCGTTCACAATAGAGTCTATTATTGGCATTCAATGCAGATGAAATCGTGTTTAGCAATGTTTTTATTTTTTCTTATTTCGATCCATTTTTGTTTTAAAGGAAGAGTGTGTATACAAAGCGTGTTTCAGTTATTCATGAATTTGCTACAATTTTGTGCAAAGAGAAAAAAACATGCAGGCCCATGTACATTATCTTGTTGAAAATATTTTGAAGATGACGATTGAAGATAAAAAATTTATTTATATAGCAGATGAATTGAAGTAACCAATTGTTATACGGGAGGATTAATAAAAAAAATAGAGTTGCAATGATAAAAGCAATCACTATTAAACTACTCTCAAAACTGAGGTTGATCATTTTTATCATCTTCAAAAATAAACTATAACAAGAAAACTGAATATATCTTTATTAAAACTATCGCAAAGGGAGTTGTTTACTCACCACAAGTGCTCTAGCGGTCATGTGTGTCGTACCAAAGGGTAAGAAACCCTTACAGAAAGACTTCGGTTGATCAAACGAAGTGTACCACCAAGAGTGGGAGTTGGTATGACGATCCGTGTCACGATTTGCATGCTAACTACAGGTTCTGATCAGCAAGAATTTTGTTTGGATCATAAAACTCTTTCTTGACCTTCATATCATTATTATTTTTGTATTCCAAATGACTTAAAGTCCAATAGTTTATTTTTGTATGAGTATGTCCCTAATATGGATCAAAATCAATATGTTTTGATAGCGGGACTAAACCTTATATATGTATACTATTGTTATCCTTATAAATAGCTTTTATTTGATTAATGTAAAGTCATAAGTTTCCTTTGCACACCTGATTCGGTTGTCGTACAAGTCGTCTTTCAAATACACCTGACTCATTTGGTAAGTAATTTACTTAATCACTTGAATCGCTTATCCAACACATCTAATATCGATGACTGTGGTAATGCATGAGTCTAGGTAATCAGTCACCAAAACATGTCTGTGTTAAATCTTATATGCACATTAGATGTATTTACATGTGCAACTATATACACTAGATACAACAAAGCCATTCCAAATTAAAGAAGAAGAAAAATACACACAACATATTGATATACAATATGGAGTTGCAACAAGATATTCACAAGGAAAAATGAAAATATTCCATACTTTGAACATCGTTTGATTGTTTGATACACGCTTATTTGAGATTCTATATAAAGTTGAATTATCGCATGTTATAACACTTTACAGGTACACAGTGATTGTTTTTTACGAGGCAGCCATGCTGATTTTTTATTTATCACACATTTACATTTCTCAGCTTTTTTATGATTTTGGACTCTTCCTGTTGATTGTCTTCTTTACTGCATCGTTATGTCCTCTTTCTAGCCTTATAAACACACTACTAAATCTATTCTACTGCCACCATTAACCTAATCGCCGACACCCTCTACCACAGGCTTAATCGCCAATCAAACCACCACTCGCCGATTCTTGATTGCAAATTTAGATCTCGATTCTTGATTACAAATCATTATCTACTACCGATTCTTGATTACAAATTTCAAAGCAATCACAGGTAACCCAATATGATTCGAATTCGAATTTTATTGTGTTTTTAATTTTGTTTGCAACATAACAGTTTTGCTACGCATGTTTTGTTGTAGTTTATATCATCTTTATCTTTAACCTCATATGAAAAGGTACACACTAGGTGAGCTATGGGTTACAAACTAGGTGAGCTACGTGTTATTACGAAAGAGCGCAAATTACCATGTTACACAACGTATGGGGAAAGATCCTAGGAATTGATCGCAGTGTAGGTGTTAAGCCTTTTAAAGTCTGGTGTTAAGACTTTCATCTTATATGGTGCGAGATTTTTCATTGCATTTTAGTTTTACCTCGAAATATCGTATCGTTAATTAATTATACGCCGCCAGGCAATCCCGCTGCTTAGCGCGAGTATTCGCCTAGTTATTAATAAAATACCATACACCAACACACACAAACATAAACACAAATATGGGTTTATTTTTCTCCCTTTATCAATCTTCAATTTTCAAACAAGATCACATCTTTTTCATCCATCACCAATTAAACAGAATTTTACAAACCAAATAAACTACATACTTGCATCACTTTACGCCAATATTCCTGTAAACACACCATCACCAAAAAGGCAGTAACCATCGGCCCAAGCGGTAGCCATCTTCTTCCATCTCTGAAGCCATCGTCGCCTCAGCCTTTGACTACCCCAGTCGTTGCTGCTACACTCATCGAATCTTCCGTCCTAACACGCACGTTACCATATTTAGGTTGTGGTGTTCTTGAGATGTAGACAATAATATGGGTTAGAGATATAGGGTGATTATTACCATAAAACGTTATTGTGTTACTGTTGGTTTAATTAAAATGAAAATGTTAGTGTAATTAAATCAAATAGGTGGTTTTTAATTTGTGAATGTTTTAGTGATTAAATTGAATTGAAAGAGATAAAGAAGTAAAAGTGATATTGTATGAATTGTGTTTGTCTAACGATGAAGACTCTTGAATGAATTATGAATGTAGAATGTAGAGGTGTTTGTGTTTGTTAAGCAGTAGCTCATCCCTTGAATTTGTGTTTGTTTTATTGAAGAACACACAACAAGAAATTTGTAGATTCTTGAAAATAGTTATGTTAGGTTCCGTTTGGTTTCTTGATGGGTTTAGATTTAAATTTGGGTTTTGATTTAAGTGGTCATTTAAGGTTTGTATTTGGAGAGAGAAAAAATACGTGTAAAATATATATATTGTTATTTTAATAAATTAGTTATATATATTTGATATTAATTAATTATTTAAAATTAAAATTATAGAATAAGACAAAGAGGTTTTGCAAATGGATAAAAGGAAAATATGAAAAGTTAGCCACTAAGGCTCCTTTTCTACAAACCTCACTGCAAAGGCATGAAAGACATATTTCAAAATAGAATAACTAACTAAACAATTTCTATCACCTACAAATATGTGAATCCAACCCAACACCCACAACCAAACGGGCCCTTAGTTGAGGAGAAAATGAAAGAACACAAAAAAGTAGTTATAGATCCATTTGAATATAGATTCATATATGTTTTCTCTATGGTCAAGTTAATGTAAATGAAATATTTTTTTAAAATAATAATAATACATAATTATATATAGAAGGTCATTCTAGTCGATGTTTGTAATGAGAGGATGATATCTTTGTCATTTTATACGTTTTAGCTAGTCAACTTAACGGCCAACAAAAAAATGAACGAAAAGTAAAAGATTCGATAAATCATGAGGACAAAAAATATAATTTACTCTATTTGATATTGTAAAAATTAAAATTTTAAACTATCAAACTTTTTTTTTCTGACACAATGTGTTTCTTATATAACTCATAGTAACTAGATAAACACGAAATAAGAATCGCATAAAAACGTTAGTATTTTTCTTGTAACTTTTGTGACTTGCTAAAAAAGAAATAGAATATGCTAGAGATAAACTCGGTATCGATCCTGTCTTGAAACCCATACCGAATCGATGGTTTTTGATGCAGGGCATGTTCGCTCCGGCTCCTCGGACTTAGCCGCCGGTTCTTCAGTAAACATGTGAAGTCAAGTGTTCACTAGTTCTAATAGATTGAAGGGTGAAAAGCGACAATTCATAATTGTCGTAGTCTATCTTTTTTATATTATGTTTTTCGATTTGTTTCCTTGTTTCTACTTGATTCTTGTCTTTCTCTCCCAAGACAATATCATGCTATAAATGTACCTGTTAGTTTTAGGTTTAAACAGATTATGAGTTTATAAAATAAGAGTGTTTCTCTTGAAGTCCCGGTTGGGCACCCTTTTGAGGGTTCATGGAATTCCTTGTTCATTGTTATTGTGTGGTTTCTAGCATTCACAACGGTCCCGCCATCATTTAAATGATGGCGGGACCGTTGTGAATGCTAGAAACCACACAATAACAATGAACAAGGAATTCCATGAACCCGCAAAAGGGTGCCCAACCGGGACTTCAAGAGAAACACTCTTATTTTATAAACTCATAATCTGTTTAAACCTAAAACTAACAGGTACATTTATAGCATGATATTGTCTTGGGAGAGAAAGACAAGAATCAAGTAGAAACAAGGAAACAAATCGAAAAACATAATATAAAAAAGATAGACTACGACAATTATGAATTGTCGCTTTTCACCCTTCAATCTATTAGAACTAGTGAACACTTGACTTCACATGTTTACTGAAGAACCGGCGGCTAAGTCCGAGGAGCCGGAGCGAACATGCCCTGCATCATTCTCCTCCTCTTGGAAAAGACTCGTCCTCGAGTCTTGTCTTTCCAAGTCTCGAACTCTGAAACTTTCTAACCCCCCTTCGTTTCCTTAATACGGCTTCTCTATCGAGAATCACGTTTCATCATGCCAACCATTCAATAAGATGATCCGGGTGAAGTGACATCATCCTCACTCACGTGACCGTTGCCTCAATCGGCGAGTCTACGGTTAGCTTGATTTTGGAATCCGTCTTGAAGGTCCTTCACTTGTTTTAGGAGGTCTTCATTCTTTACAACACGTGGTACTTGGTTAATTGTTTCGTTGCCTCGTCCGGCGAATCTACGAGCTATATAACCAAATGTGTTCCACGTCCACACATTCGTGGGGTAAGTATAGCCAAAGATATCAAAAACCATTCTGCAGAAAAAAACAGCCACTTCAGCCAGGTGTATCTCCCTGTAGAAATCTCCAATCGCAAATCCAAACCGTGGAATCATAGATCTATGTGTCTTGAACATCGTGCCCAAAAATTATAGAGATCCAACGGTGAACGAACGCGTGCCGTCAATTTTCTCACGGCTGTGCAGAAAATGACGAACGGAAACAAAAAATTTTGTTTCTCGCGATAAGGCTTCAATAAGCTGTGTTGTTTCTTCTCCAACCTAAGCTCTTGATACCAAATGATGGCGGGACCGTTGTGAATGCTAGAAACCACACAATAACAATGAACAAGGAATTCCATGAACCCTCAAAAGGGCGCCCAACCGGGACTTCAAGAGAAACACTCTTATTTTATAAACTCATAATCTGTTTAAACCTAAAACTAACAGGTACATTTATAGCATGATATTGTCTTGGGAGAGAAAGACAAGAATCAAGTAGAAACAAGGAAACAAATCGAAAAACATAATATAAAAAAGATAGACTACGACAATTATGAATTGTCGCTTTTCACCCTTCAATCTATTAGAACTAGTGAACACTTGACTTCACATGTTTACTGAAGAACCGGCGGCTAAGTCCGAGGAGCCGGAGCGAACATGCCCTGCATCAGTTTTGTTTTTTTCTCGAGCATGAAAGGTGTGTACCGGTATCATACTAGACGAGATTCGGGTACCGAGTGTCGATTTCGGAACCCACCAAAAAATCGCTACTTATCAAGTTATTTTGGTTTTTTGTCATATCATATTGATTTTGTTGATTTTAACTTAAAGCTTCAATTTTAGCGTATCTTACTAAGAGCACAAGGTGCGGTGGTCTCGTGTCATAGCCAAAAAGTAGTGTCACAGCTAAAAAGTGTTATCACGTAGGCTATGGCACGGGAATGAGTATGGCACCACTTTTTGTAGGATGTGATAAGCCATGAAAGGTGGTGTCAGAGGACTAAAAAGTGGTATCATGGTTTCACATATAACCCACTTTACTAATTAAAAAAATAAAATCATTACGCCAGAATTGTAACACCCCACTTGATAAATGGACCGTTACGTGTATTTATGGCGTGTCATCAAAGCATGCAAGGTAATACGTACTAAAACATACATGACCAAAAGGGAAAACCGAAATCAAACATCGGTCCCCAAACATAAGCCCAAAACATAAATAATGTAAATGAATCAGAAGGACAAGACAAGTGTCCAAACAAGCATAAGTATATGAAGGCACAAGGAGAAGAAGTCTAAGGAAGCTTTCCTCCTATGCACGTCCTCCAAATGATCAAGTTTGTCCATGGGTACCTGCCGTTTTGGTACATGCAAAGGAAAGTAACGGCTGAGCAATACGCTCAGTGAACGGATATATGACATAGTATGAATGACTGAAACATACATAAGACTTTAAAACAACGGAAATTTTTAAGTCCTGGAAAACCTGGAACATGTTTATAAAACTGGTTTTATATTTTGAAAAGATTATGATTAACTTATTAAAACTGTATTTTAAATTTAGCCAAGAGCCCATATAGGTCATGAGGTATCACCGTGCATGAATACATAAAGGGGTGACCTCATCATGCAATTAGATGGGTTGCCTCTAATTATACTGGTCTGGGTAAGAGGGATCAACTCCTTGTGAAGGATGCAAGGCATACACCACATTCACCATGAAAATCCTGACTAAAAACATGTAACTAGGATGCACCCATACCCCCATATGATAATATAAATAAATGGCTAAAACTGAAAGGGATGCCACGAGCAATCACTCCGTCGTGGGGAAGTCTTAACACTGGTGCCTCTAGTGTTATGATTATGGTACCTCCCTAACTAGTTGGAACCGTGTTAATGCAATAATGTCTAAAAATGTTACTTGTATTTTTCGGTCTCGCTTAGTTTTGATTACGACAATATGTAAAAACAAGCATTTACAAAAACAACGAAAAACGAATTCTCGAGTTCATGTTTTTTTCATTTTACCCATTTTCAATTAAAGGTATGAATAAACAAGTACTAACCTTAATCAAGTGATCAAGTTGATTTAATCTTTTCTTAAAACTCACTTTTTATTAAGTGTGACAAGTTTTTAATTAAACTTTCTTTTTAAGAAAATGTTTTATTAAATTAAATATTTGAAAATTTGAAAATGGCATATTCCCTTTTGATTTGGAATATCCTTTCTGGATATTTTTATAACCAGATATGACCTCCACCACTAAAGGACAAAAAGGGAGCGGAGTCTAGCCCGACGGTTCCTTAGCGCCTAGGTGGTTTCTTATCGATAAGGTATCGCCGGCTAAGATAAGGAACCGCGGGCAGATATAGCCGTTGGCCCTTTGTCCTATAAATAGTGGACCTTTCTCAGATTTTCAATTCACCCATTTTGCACACAAATTTCCAGATTCAAACATACTTCTTAAATCACTCAAATCCTTGATTATTTGATTGATTACTACTTGTTTAGAAGTGAATCTATCTCATCTATCCCTTCCTCTTCAAGTGGAAAGAGAAGAACACTATCATTGTGAAGTGTTGAGTCCACCACCAAAGATCCTTTGAAGATCAAATTTTTTACATTTGTTGTTGTGTAATAGTTGTGAAGATCCAAGTAGTTGTGTCTATTTGGAAGTTGTGTATGTACTAAGTATAGTTGTGTAGATTGGTCCTAGATACGATTAGGGCTCGACTTTTAGCTTAGATTCGGAAATTGGTTAAACGACGTGTACGGTTTTCTCCACCATAAGGAGCTTGTTGTGTAGTGAACTCTCGAGTAAGGAGTACTCGAGGAGTGGAGTAGGAACGAGGATTGAGCTTCGTTGCCGAACCACTATAAATCCTTGGTGTTTGGTTTGATCTTTCTTTACTCTTAACTCTTTACATTCTTTATTATTTTTGCATATACATTAGTTAATATTAGTTTTAAATTACACTATCATTGTTCATATTGTGCATAAGAAGATTTCACTTATTTCCTTAAGTCTAAGTTTTTGAGAAAAAGGATTTTTTTTGAAAACCATCATTTAACAAGTAAATATAAGAAACTATTCAACCCCCCTTTCTAGTTTCTACAATTGGTATCAGAGCGGGTTGCTCAAGTATTTTTAAAGTATTTTGTGTTTTAAAACTTGAATCGATCTATGGATTCCAACAAGTACCTAGAAGGGCAATCTATGCAAAGACCACCACTTTTTGAAACCGATAGTTTTATTTATTGGAAAAATAGATTTGAGACTTATGTGAAATCAAAAGATTTATATCTTTGGCATGTTATTACCAATGGTGATTTTTTACCTTATCAATTTAATGAAGTTTATAAAACAAAGGAATTGGTCACTTTTGACAAAGCTAATGATGATACTAAAAAGAAACTTTCGAAAAATAATGAGGCTAAAATGGTGATTTATAATGCTTTACCTAAGAAAGAGTATGAAAGGATTTTTATGTGTGAAACCGCTAAAGATATTTGGAACACTCTTTTAGTAACCCACCAAGGTAATAGCCAAATCAAAGAAAGCAAAATCGATCTTCTTGTCCAACAATATGAACAATTTGTCATCTTAGAAGATGAAGCTATTGATAGTGCTTTTTGCTAGATTTAACACTATTATTACTAGTCTAAAAGCACTTGATGAAGGTTTTTCTAGCAAGAACAATGTTAGGAAGTTTCTTAGGGCCTTACATCCGAAGTGGAGAGCAAATGTCACGGCGATCGAAGAATCGAAAGATCTCTCAACTTTATCACTCGATGAACTCATAGGCAACTTGAAGTTTCATGAGATGATACTTTTGAAGGACTCAGAATTGGTAAAGACCAAGAGTGAAAGGAAGTCTCTTGCACTCAAAGCCAAGAAGGCACAAAGCGAGCATGATAGTTCCTCGGATAGTGATGACGAGGAGTATGCATTGGCGGTAAGAGATTTCAAGAGATTCTTCAAAAGACGAGGTCAACACTTGAGGCAACCCAACAAAGACAAGAAACCATTCTTAAAGAATCGGTTTGCTAAGAACGAAAAGGGTGATAGGAATTTCTTTAGATGTGGTGATCCAAATCATTTCATTAATGAGTGTCCAAAGCCTTCACGCGATAAGAATCACACGACATTCGTTAGTGGTTCTTAGAGCGATAGCGGTGAAGATGTTGATGATAACCCCAAAGAGGAGAAATGTCTCATGGCTCACACTTCGAAAGAGGTACATTCCGAAACCGAATATTATAGCAATGATAGCTCCACCTTAGATGATATTTAACTAGAAGGCCAATATGACAATTTACACAAACTTAGTCTTAAATTCATAGAAAAGAACAAAACACTAAAATCAACTAAAACTAAGATTAAAAATGAGATTAATGAACTTAGGGAAAAATTAGGCAAGCTTGAGAAAAATAAAGAAGTTGATACAGGTTGCTTAAGTTGTGAGAAACTTAGGTTAGAGAATGAAGATCTCAAGAGCACCTCCATTAAACTGGAAAAGTTCATGAAAAGTACTAGTGCTCTTGATGATATGTTAAACAAAAAAATTCATTCTAAGGAAAGACTTGGTGTAGGTTTTAACTCAGATGAAGCATCAACTAGTGAACCTAAACAAGTCCGATTTTCAGAAAAACTATCTCCTGTACGTGGTCCCAAACTGTATGGGGCGGTTCCTTATCAATATGGAACCACCGCCATAGATAAGGTACTGCGGCCAGAAAACGTTTTTGATGAAAATCCTGAACTTTCTGAAAAATAAAATTTAGATGAACATCCTAAGCATCTTATTGTTAACAAAGTGAAATTACCCATACTTGACGACAATGCCATTGATAAGTTCTATAAGCCTTTGAGTAAACCTCTAATGGGAAATAGAAGTTTATCAAGACCATCTTCTACTCCACCAAGAGTACGGAATGAGTCTAGGCCTAGAAGTAGAACGACAACACCTAGAAGAGATAGTCAAAACAATTCACGACCTAGAAGTAAAACTCCAACACCTAGAAGGAATGACCATAACTCTAAACCAAGATCAAATACACCTAGGAGAAATAATAAACAACAAAATGGTTATATGAATTTTTATCCTCCTCCCTTTTGTTCCCCATGGGGAAACTCTCCTCAATTCATGCATCCCAACCAAATGCAAGGGATGTTTGGAACTAACAATTTTGGACCCATGAGATATTAGGGACCAAATATTTGATCGTGTATGTTGTTACCTAGATATGCTTGGGAATTGATTTGGAACCCGACGAGTGGATTAAGGATAGTGGTTGTTCTAAACACATGACGGGTAATCGAAGTTTGTTCTCACGGTACAAAGCATATGATGGAGGTAACGTCACATTCGCTAGTAGTCTACGTGGTAATATCATTGGCAAAGGTACGGTTTCTCTTGACTCCATGACTATTGAAAATGTTGACCACGTAGATAATTTAGGGTTTAACCTTTTAAGCATAGGTCAAATTTGTGACAATAAGTGTAAGGTCATCTTTTCGGAAAATGATAGTGAAATCGTAAAAGATGGAAAGGTCATTGGAAAAGGTGTTAGAAAGCATGGGCTTTATGTCATGAAGGTCAATAAGAAGTCAAAAGACAACATATGTCTTGCGACTATAGATGATAGTTCTACTCTTTGGCATAGGAGATTAGGTCACGCTAATATGCGTCTAATTCAATCTTTAGTCTCTAAGGAGTTGGTAAGACACCTCCCCAAGATGAAGTTTGATAGCCACTTTTGTGATGCTTGCAAAGTTGGAAAGCAAGTTCACTCAAGTCACAAAGCCAAGACTTTGGTTTCAACCTCTCGGTGCTTAGAAATCCTACATATGGATCTCTTTGGACCTACCGCCATACGGAGTTATGGAGGTAACCTTTATACCTTAGTTATAGTTGATGACTACTCTAGTTTCACTTGGACTAGATTTTTGGCATCTAAGAATGAAGCTTTCGAACATTTCGAAATCTTTAGTCGAAGAATTCAAAATCAACTAGGATGTCCAATTGTCTCTATTAGGACGGATCATGGTAGGTAATTTGATAATGAAGTGCAATTTGGTGCCTTTTGTGAAGCTCATGTATTACCCATAACTTCTCGGCTCCTCGCACTCCACAATCAAATGGGGGTAGTTGAAAGGAAGAATAGGACCATCCAAGAGATGAGTAGGACGATGTTAAACGAGCAATCTCTGCCTCAAAAGTTTGGTGCAATGCCGTGGACACATCGACTTATATTCTCAACCGAATTCTTATTCGACCCTTCCTAGGAAAGACCCCCTATGAGATTCTTAAAGGTAAGAAACCCTCATTGGAATACTTTAGGGTGTTTGGAAGCAAGTGCTTTATCCTTAACACCAAAGACTACCTTACCAAGTTTGACCCAAAGTCTTACGAAGGTATCTTTTTAGGTTATTCCCAAACTAGCAAAGCCTACATAGTCCTTAATAGAACCTCGGGCGTAATTGAAGAATCACTTAACGTGACTTTTGATGAAAACCCTCCTTTAACCAAGACACCACCATTGGTTGATGATGACTTGGATGAAGTAGAAGTAGTTAGAGCCAAAGAGGTTAGAAAAATAGGAGTTGAAGACCTTAGTGTTGAAAAGGAAGTAAACATTAAGGAGTCTAAGGATCATACTCTCAATAATATCATTGGTGACTTAAATTAGAGGACCTTAAGATCTCAAGTCCAACACCAAAAGTAACTTCTTTTGTTTCGTCTCCTTGATTGAACCAAAGAATGTTAAAGAAGCTTTGACGGATGAGAGTTGGGTCATTGCGATGCAAGAAGAATTGAATCAATTCGTTGCTAATGATGTTTGGGAACTTGTTCCTCCACCTAGAAGTTCTACCATTATAGGAACCAAATGGGTATATAGGAATAAGCTAGATGAGAATGGTGTTGTGTCTCGCAACAAAGCTAGACTTGTAGCACAAGGCTATAATCAACAAGAAGGGATTGATTATGACGAGACATATGCACCGGTAGCTAGATTAGAATCCATTAGAATCCTTTTAGCCTACGCTTGTGCCTCAGATATTAAGCTTAAACAAATGGATGTAAAGAGTGTGTTTCTTAATGGTTTGATCAATGAGGAGGTATATGTGGCTCAACCTCCCGGCTTCATTGATTTTGAGAAACCGGATCATGTTTGCAAGCTTAAGAAGGCACTTTATGGTCTTAAACAAGCACCCAAAGCTTGGTATGATAGACTTAAAGCGTTTCTTCTTAAACATGAGTATACCATAGGAATGGTAGACAACACTCTCTTTACAAAGAAGAAAGGTTCTCACCTCATAATCGTGCAAATATATGTTGATGACATTATATTTGGCTCAACTTGTCAAGAATTATGTGATGACTTTGCCAAAATCATGCATGATGAGTTTGAAATGAGTATGATGGAAGAACTTAACTTCTTTTTAGGACTCCAAATTAAACAAATGGACGATGGTATTTTCATTAGTCAATCTAAGTACGCTAAAGAAATGCTAAAGAAATTTGGATTAGAAGAATCTAGACCAATGAAGACCCCTAGGGTCTCGGATACTAAACTCACCGTACATGATGATTGTGAGTCGGTAGACAACACCAAATATAGAGGTATTTGGTAGTTTGTTGTACCTAACGGCAAGTCGACCAGATATCATGTTTAGTGTTTGCCTTTGTGCTCGCTTCCAAGAGGCTCCCAAAACCTCTCACCTTGAAGCGGTTAAGCGTATCTTCCGATACATTAAGGGCACTATACATTTAGGATTATGGTATCCTAAAGGTACCGGCGCCATTTTCTACGCGGACTCGGATCATGCGGGAGACTATGTGGACCGGAAAAGCACTAGTGGTGTTTGTACCTTCATGGGTTGTTGTTTAACTTCTTGGTTCTCCAAGAAACAAACCGCTCTTGCGATATCCACCACGGAAGCCGAGTATGTGAGTGCCGGAAAAGCATGCCAACAAGCTCTATGGATGAAGCAAGCGCTTGTTGATTACGGGATTTGTATTGATGATGTTCCCATCATGTGTGACAATAAGGGTGCTATAGACCTTAGCAATAATCCAGTGCAACATTCGCGAACCAAGCACATAGAAATTCGTCACCATTTTCTTAGGGATAATGTTCAAAAGGGGAACATTTCAATTGAGAAGGTACCCTCCGAGGATAACTTAGCCGACATCTTCACTAAGCCACGTAAGAGGGAACCTTTTAATTACTTGCGTCTAGGTCTAGGATTAATGGAACATATTCCTTAATTGCTTTCCTTTATTGAGTCTCTTTCTTTACTTTGAGTCTTGTATCTTTTTTAGTCTTTGAGTCTCCTAAACTCTTCTTGAAAATCTTCTCTTCTCCTTTTCAAAATCCTCAAAGTCTCTTTCAAAAATGGTTGAGAAATGTTTTGACATTGTTAATTCAATCTAAAAACGTTTTTCATAGATTCTTGCTATTAATCTTGAGCTTACATAATTCATATGTATGATTCTCTCAAACATAGCAAGAACAAGATAGAATCATGGAGGATCATTGTGTCATGACTTAAGGTCTTGCCTTACACACCTCCTACATCGATTTTTAAATCCACGTATTTTGGTCAATTCCTATTTGGTGAGTTAGTATGTGTTCTCTTTGTCTATCTTTGCTTTTAAGCATATCCCTCTGATAAGTTAGACTAGAAAAATAAGATTTGCTGAAAAATATTCCTTCACCACCAAAACTCAACCACTGTAGGCAGTTCCATATATGAACCGCGGTTCCTTATCAATAAGGAACCACCGAAAGCAATAAGGAACCGCGGACAGTGCTTCCTTATTTTTCGGGTATTTCTGAAATTCCAAATTTGTTCCAACATTTTTGAGAATCTTTGCTTCAACCCTTTGACCACCCCAAAAATACCTTGAGCCTTCCCTATTAAACCATAAGCATTTTGCCTTCCTTCACATCACAAAATGTCTTACTCTCCTAATGAGAGCCTTGATTCTCCTCCATTCTCCCCAATTGCTTTCAATCCTAACTCACCCAAGAACACTTTCAATCCAAATTCACCCAAGAACACTCTTAATCACATCTCTCCTACCAAGAATGTTGATTGTGGAACATCTTTTCTTCCACCACCACCCTTTAGTGTTCTTCCTCCTTCTCATGATAATGTCATGCACCATGGGACATATTGTCATTGTTGTCAATATCAACATCTTGCTATGGCACACATCTATGAGGAGTTGAGATACATCAAGAGTCTCTTAATCAAGCCTCCTCTTCACTTTGATTATGAGATCTCCACCAAGCCACCTCCACCACATTCCGCCACTACCTTATCTTTCATATAAGCATTGGTTGCTTATCCACAAGACACCTTTTTCTTTTAATCAAATCTTAGAATTCTAGATTAACTAGGATTAGATTTATGCTTTTGGCTTGTTTTCTATTTCATACATCTTTGTATGACTCTTTTCTTATTTTTATATGACTTCACTTGGATCTTAGTCTTTGTGTTTTCTTCTCTTTTATTCTTTAGTGTGACCTTTAGCTATGTCTTGTTGGTTGTGTCTTTTGTTCAAATAACCCTTCTATGTAGCTTGTCACCATATCTCGATTCCTCGGTGCCCCAAGCTAGGGGGAGTAAGCACCAAGGGGGAGTCTTTGCAAAGTCCGTCTCTTCAACACCGACTTATGCAACCTTTTTGCTTCGACAAAGGGGGATAAATGAATAAACTCGTCTTTGAAAATCTTGTGTTTTGTGTGATTGAGTTTATATATTGTCGGAATAAAAAAGGGGGAGATTGTTAATGCAGTATTGCCTAAAAACGTTACTTGCATTTTTCGGTCTCGCTAAGTTTTGATTACGACAATATGTAAAAACAAGCATTTACAAAAACAACGAAAAACGAATTCTTGAGTTCAAGTTTTTTTATTTTACCCATTTTCACTTAAAGGTATGAATAAACAAGTACTAACCTTAATCAAGTGATCAAGTGATTTAACCTTTTCTTAAAACTCACTTTTTATTAAGTGTGACAAGTTTTTAATTAAACTTTCTTTTTAAGAAAATGTTTTATTAAGTTAAATATTTGAAAATTTGAAAATGGCATATTCCCTTTTGATTTGGAATATCCTTTCTGGATATTTTTATAACCAGATATGACCTCCACCACTAAAGGACAAAAAGGGAGCGGAGTCTAGCCCGGTGGTTCCTTAGGGCCTAGGCGGTTCCTTATCGATAAGGTACCGCCAGCTAAGATAAGGAACCGCGGGCAGATATAGCCGTTGGCCCTTTGTCCTATAAATAGTGGACCTTTCTCAGATTTTCAATTCACCTCTTTTGCACACAAATTTCCAGATTCAAACATACTTCTTAAATCACTCAAATCCTTGATTAATTGATTGATTACTACTTGTTTAGAAGTGAATCTATCTCATCCATCCCTTCCTCTTCAAGTGCAAAGAGAAGAACACTATCATTGTGAAGTGTTGAGTCCACCACCAAAGATCCTTTGAAGATCAAATTTTATACATTTGTTGTTGTGTAATAGTTGTGAAGATCCAAGTAGTTGTGTCTATTTGGAAGTTGTGTATGTACTAAGTATAGTTGTGTAGATTGGTCCTAGCTACGATTAGGGCTCGACTTTTAGCTTAGAGTCAGAAATTTGTTAAGCGACGTGCACGGTTTTCTCCACCATAAGGAGCTTGTTGTGTAGTAAACTCTCGAGTAAGGAGTACTCGAGGAGAGGAGTAGGAACGAGGAGTGAGCTTCGTTGCCGAACCATTATAAATCCTTGGTGTTTGGTTTGATCTTTCTTTACCCTTAACTGTTTAAATTCTTTATTATTTTTGCATATACATTAGTTAGTATTAGTTATAATTTACACTATCATTGTTCATATTGTGCGTAAGAAGATTTCACTTATTTCCTTAGGTCTAAGTTTTTGAGAAAAAGGATTTTTAAAAACCATCATTTAACAAGTAAATATAAGAAACTATTAACCCCCCCCCCCCCCCCTTCTAGTTTCTATAAACTGGCATGCATGTATATAGCTCGGCATTTAAAATAAAACATAAACATTCAAAACATACAAAATAACTGGGGAAAACAGATGGCTACAAACGGGGAATCCTAATCAAACATATGCAGGAATGTCTGAATGAAGGACGGAATATCGTACCTTATGTCCAATAGTGAAAAGAAGATGAAAACTGAAGGATCTACTCCGACTCCACGGATGCTACATAAATAAGAGACGTGAATGAGTTGTATGATTAATGCATACTTAACTGGTTTCTTAGTGTTCTTAGTTTGTTTTACATGTTCTTGTCTTGTTTTACTAGTTCATGTATTATATTGTACTTCTTGATGTTTTCATGTGTTCTGATTAATGTATTTCATGTATTCTTGTGTTAATATGCTTGTAGTATCATGATAAGTAACTTTCTAAAAATAGCATGTTTTCATAAATAGAAAGTTTCCAAAAATAGAAAGTTTCCTTAATTAGAAGTAAGCTTGATTTATAAGTCCAAAATATAAGCTAGTGCTTGACAATCTTAATTTATAAGCCATTATGATATATTAGTAAAGTTTATCAAATTAAATACTTAGGCTAAATGATTATTAATTAATAATGATATGTATGATTTATTAATTAATAAAGATGACATGTTAATTTAATAAAACTTCATTTTATACAGTTAATTAAATTAAAGCGTGGTTTTTAATTTAATTTAGTCATAATAAATACTTGGTTAGATTCCATGATCAATTAAATAAATTAACCTAAGTTCATAGTTAATGTAATTATACATGGATTTAATTAATTAAATTAACTCAACCAAAAAGGTATTAAATTAATATGCACTCATGTATTCCCGAGCCCTGAACCCAAGCCTACCGAGATTCTCATGTCTCGGTCGCACAAAACAAACCACAACTATGCAAAACAAGTAAAACAGTTCTGTCCTATATCCTATCTACAGTTCTATCCAATATACATTTTTAATTCTGTCCAATATCTATTTTACCAGTTCTATCCAATATCTTTAAGCCCAAACCTGTCCAATAACCCTGTACCCCCCTGTTTGGAAGAAAGTTAACCCCGACTTCCCTGTTTTTCCTGCTGCTGCCTAATACTACCCACTGGTTGTTTAGGTGTTCCTGCTGTTGGTTACTACCTACCCCCTGCCGTGTAACCACTACCTACCGAGAGCAATACCAGCTCCCACTGGTTTTAACCAAACCACCCTTGCTGGGGTGTATGGGTGTTGCGGCTGCCAAAGGAAACCCACCACCGACCCTTATAAGGTGCGGCTGGTGGGTAAACAAATACCACCGAGAGCTATTGTGCTCTCGGTTTGTGTGCCACCATAACAAAACACTAATAAATCCCGAACTCTTTAGTTTATTCTTGTTAATCTTTATGTTTTACATACGTTTAAAGATTCTTAATTATTAACATGATTAAATAAACCAAAGATCGAGGATTAAACGATTAACTATTACGTGTTATTGTTTAAGAAAAATAACACAAACACAAACCTTGTTTCTTGGATCAAACCCCACGAATTTCCATGGTTCTTGGTGTGGGAAACGATAGTGGTAAAAGAATAAAAAGGATCGGCTGATTTGTTGTTATTAGGGTTTTTATGATTTGTTGCCTAACTTAATATACTTCCCGTGGTTTTGTTTTAAATGGATTAGGATTGCTAGTGGGCTGGGCTAGGCCCATTTTCCCCCTCCTTTTGGATGCCAGCCAAAACCATCACACACATAATTTGTTTTAGTTTTTCGTGCCACAATCTTTATCGTGTGCGTCCGTAATTTTAGTTGTCGTGTTTTATTCGGGATACATTTTAAGTATTATACATGAGTACTTAACATGTATTGAAATAATATTAATATACGTAATGCTTGTCGTAATTAATTAATATACGTAAAATAATTAGGAATGTTCGTGATTCGTGTCGTATATCAGTTGGTCGTGAAGTTCTAATTTACACGTATTTTCACGCATTTAATGATCTTAGAGATTTTATAAGCGGGTTTTACAACTCTTCCCCTCTAAAAAGAATAATTCGTCCTCGAATTAGAGATTCGATAAACTGGAAAGAACATGGACGTGATGTGACTGTAGAGAATTTGGAACATGACGTGACTGAAAGGACATATAACGTGGAGTGGCTAAAGAGAACATATCTGATTTATGGATGGAAAAGAGGATAAGAAATCCATATGCATTCCTCCGTTTCTAAGTGACTTCCCGCTCGGAACGGTTCCTCCTAAAAGGTCTTGGTGAAAGTAATACCCTTGGTCTTCATGAATCTGTGTTGACGATACAGAAAAGTTTCTGGTTTATCAACATAAGATAGATTCTTCTAGATCTAATCGAGTGGATAAGAAATAACATGTAAAGATACATGAAATGATATGATACAAAGTGACATACTTACTGGTATAAGCACACTTCGAGCATTTATGCACGAGACATATTGAGACGTAGTACGTGAAAAATTGTGAACGTGATACGTTGAGATATGGTGCATGAAATATGAGAACATAATGCGAACGAGAATGCGTGCAACATATCGCGAACGTGATATAAGAACGCAGGGTGAACATGATATGTGAAACATATCGTGAACATGAGATAACTGAGGAGGTAACTCCAATGATACGAGACGAGACACGAAATATGACGTGAAACGTCTGTCTAAGGATGGAACTTTATTAAACTTGAGTCTGGTCTCCCAAGCTTTCTTTAAAACTTTCCAGACGAAATGTGAAACATAAATCGTAAGCTAGAATATGATCATGAACGTGAGTGCGAAAGCAAATCGTAGAATTGAACAAGGACGCGAACGTAATTATGAATACGAACGTGCACCTTTATCTAATCTAATAGCTGAAGAAGTGCCAAGTGATCATACGATCTTTGGCTGGAAAGGGTCTGATAATCTGCTACTGTGAAATACTTGCAGATGGAAGGAATATGTAGACTTGGTCAAAAGGTTGAAAACAACCCAAGTAGCATTATGCTTCTTCTGAGCCTGTGGTAATTCGGTAACAAAATCCCTGGAGATCTTGCCCCATTTCCCGTTCAAAATTTCTATTGGTTGAGATAACTGCTAGTATGTTGGTGTTCTATCTTAACTTGTTGGTATGTCAGGCATTTTAAGATATGAACATAACTGCATCTTGTTTCATAGAAACTAGATACATAAAAGTTTGAAAAACTATGAGTCTCTGAAATTAGACTTCTCTTAGCGTAGGATCCTCTGGAACACATAATTTAGTGTAGGACCCCTTTACGTGTAAGCTGAGTCATGGTAAGATTAACCGTGAGAATCAATGTGATTCAGCGTATCACTATAATCAACCGGAATTTATACTGAAAAAAATTTTCCGGGTGAAATTTATTTTGTCGTAGAATTTGTAACATAGTGCGAATATATTCTTCGTGCTCTTCTCTAGACTTAGAGAAGTTCAAGTTTTCATCGATGAACAATGACGAATTTGTTTATGAGTTCATGGGAAACTCAATTCATCAAGTCCATAATGCCGCTGGAGCATTTATGAGACCAAAAAAAATCATGGATTTAGCATGACCAAACCGTGTGCGAAAAGCAGTCATGGAAATGTCCTGCTCTTTCACTCGCCACTGTTGGTAGCATGATCGGAAATCGGTCTTGGAAAAGTGCTTAGCACCCTGTAGTTGATCGGACACGTCATCAATACGTGGAAGGGAATAACGGTCATGAATGGTGATTTATTTTAAATCGACGGTAGTCGACACATAATCTCATGTTACCGTCCTTCTCCTTGAAGGTTCTTCTGGAAATACATCTAGGAAGATTCCGGAATAATCAGCTGGTTATGAATAAAAGGAACTTCAGCATTCGTGTCATAAATGGTAGCTAGAAAATCTTTGCAGCCATGGACTAACATAACACGTGCTCGAAAAGCATAAGTAATATGTACATATTTTCCTGATGGAAAACTATGATGAATGCATTCGGGAGCCTGAATATCGCTGTACATGATATGAATGGTGTCTAATCGTAGCGTGGTGTGCTATTCATAGTCTATATCTAGAATCCTAGCTAACTCGCATATGTCCGAGGTAAGTGCGTTAGCAGATTAAGTCTATCGTTAGACTGAACTGAATACCTTCGTACACATGGATGATACGAATGGCGTTTTTTTATAGTCATGGATATATAGAATATGTGATCGAGAACTGAAAGTGCCAAGTCATTACATGAGGTAAACGTTGTAGAATTCACCGAATGTGTTTCGCGTGTCTCACGCAGAACGAACACTGCGTGTCCAAATGTGAACACTATGCCGGTGATGGTACTAAGATTCTTATGGCCTGATTTATACATGACACAACATAATGGGTATACCCCTTGGAGGGTACTCTGAATTACTTAGGGCTGTTTCAGGAGATAGGCGTGAGTCATGTGTCTTGACTCGTGTCCTAAGAAAATATGCGTATGACATGTGTCTTGACTGGTGTCTTGACGTGTGTCTTTAGAAGATAGACGTGAGAACTGTGTCTTGACTGATGTCTTGACATGTGTCTCGAGAAGTGAAACGAATAAAATTGAAAATCTTAGGTTGTTATGCCAAGATTGGCGGATCGGTTGGACTGCTGACCCTTTGTCTTTCTGATCACGTCCGTCCCCCAAGTTTCAGTCGTTATAGCAAGAGTTGTTGTTGCCACGGTAGTTGTTACTGCCTCCTTGCCTATCAGTCTCACGACGGTCATCAACATGACTGTGATTCATGTAACTATTCAGCTGAGTGGCCGACGGGTACCGGTTCCCACTCATATGCTGGAAAAGACGACTGAATGGCACGTGAAATCTAACTGATAAGGTCAAGATATGAAATAAAATGGTACGTCTGGTGGATTAAGTATGATTCTAGTCTGGTTGCTCTGATCTATCACCTTCGTCTTTGTCTTGTAAAAATCTCCAAGCTGCGAGCCGCATCATCTCTTGAGCAACATTGGTAAGTGGGAGAACATCTGAGAAAATTTGAGAATTGATTCGTAACACACATGGAAGATGGCACATGAAGTACACATGGTACATGGAGTACAAATGGGATTCACATAAGATGATCAATACAGGTGTCAATCACCTGACATGATCAGAGAAAGGTAAATGATTAAATGGTTAGATACCAAACTGAAGAGGATAACGTAATAGCCTAGCTCATATAGCGTAGACATAATTTCATTTGCTTAAGGAGTACAAAAGCATGATTAAACAGAACCGAATGATGGTCAGTATGAAAGCATGACTAATGAAAACCAACCATGACTATCATGAAATCATGATTAAATACAATCCATCAATGACTAATATGGTATCAAGATCAACACGAAGAAATATGAAAGAACTTTTACATAAGGGAGCATGAAAACAAAATCTGTATTGAACGAAGTCAACCATGATAGTATGATAACATAACTAACATAAAGAGAACATAATAATTAATGAGGGATCCTGAAAGAATTATGACTGTAATGAAATGAAATTTGAAAATCACTAGTGTGGACGACTATGAGTCGGTTCACAAAACACGATTAACAGGGTAAGGGTGAACGCCTATTGGGCGGTTCACAAAACAAAATTGACTTGGCAAGGGTAAACGCCTATGGGTTGGTTCACAAAACGAAATTCGAATGAAAAGCACATGCGACTAAATATGGACAGTCTTGTACCAACCATTACTTAGTCAAAATACCTACAACAATGATACATGAAAATAAATAAATGAAAATCAACTGCCAAGAACTTAGCAGAAAACGTGTGACTAAGTATGAACTACTGTGGTCCAGTCCATACTAGTCAAAATTCACAAGGAAACATCATGCTTAAAAAAATGACATGTAATTAAGTATGGATGACTATTGATCAATCCATAAAAACAATTCCGAGAGAAAACATCATGGTTAAAACGAACAAGGTTTTGGAAATATCAATGCGTGGAACATCAACGTCGGCTTAGGAAGATCCTAGTGACTACCCACTAGTCACAGGTTAAGTTTTAGAGCCTACAGGTCGAAACCTTGGGCTCTAATACCATAATTGTAACACCCCACTTGATAAGTGGACCGTTACATGAATTTATGGTGTGTCATCAAAGCATGCAAGGTAATATGTACTAAACATACATGACCAAAAGGGAAAACCAGAATCAAACATAGTTTCCCAAACATAAGCTTAAAACATAAATAAAGTAAATGAAATGAGAAGGACAAAACAAATGTCCAAACAAGCATAAGTATATGAAGGCACAAGGAGAAGAAGTCTAAGGCAGCTTTCCTCCTATGCATGTCCTCCAAATGCTCAAGTTTGTCCATGGGTACCTTCCGTTTTGGGACATGAAAGGAAAGTAACGTCTGAGCAATACGCTCAGTAAACGGATATATGACATAGTACAAATGACAGAAACATATATAAGACAGTAAAATAGCGGAAATGTATAAGTCCTGGAAAACCTGGAACATGTTTATAAAACTGGTTTTATATTTTGAAAAGCTTATGATTAACTTATGAAAACTGTATTTTAAATTTAGCCAAGAGTCCATATAGGTCATGAGGTATCACCGTGCATGAATACATAGAGGGGTGACCTCATCATGTAATTAGAGGGTTTGCCTCTAATTATACTGGTCTGGGTAGGAGGGATCAACTCATTGTGAAGGATGCAAGGCACACACTACATTCACCATGAAAATCCTGACTAAAAACATGTAACTAGGATGCACCCATACGCCCCACATAATAATATAAATAAATGGCCAAAACTGAAAGGGACACCACGAGCAATCACTCCGTCGTGGGGAAGTCATAACACTGGTGCCTCTAGTGTTATGGTTATAGTACCTCTATAACTAGGTGGAACTGACATGCATGTATATAACTCGACATTTAAAATAAAACATAAGCATTCAAAACATATAAAATAACTAGGGAAAACAGATGGCTGCAAACAGGAATCCTAATCAAACATACGAAGGAATGTCCATACTGAAGGACGGAATATACGTACCTTATGTTTAGTAGTGAAAAGAAGATGAAAACTAAAGGATCTACTCCGACTCCACGGATGCTACATAAATAAGGGACGTGAATGAGTTGTCTGATTACTACATACTTAACTGGTTTCTTTGTGTTCTTAGTTTGTTTTACATGTTCTTGTCTTGTTTTACTGGTTCGTGTATTATATTGTACTTCTTGATGTTTTCATGTGTTCTGATTAATGTATTTCATGTATTCTTGTGTTAATATGCTTGTAATATCATGATAAGTAACTTTCTAAAATAGCATGTTTCCATAAATAGAAAGTTTCCAAAAATAGAAAGTTTTCTTAATTAGAAATAAGCTTGATTTATAAGTCCAAAATATAAGCTAGTGCTTAATAATCTTATTTTATAAGACATGATGATATATTACTAAAGTTTGTCAAATTAAATACTTAGGCTAAATGATTATTAATTGATAATGATATGCATGGTTTATTAATTAATAAAGATGACATGATAATTTAATAAAACTTCACTTTATACAATTAATTAAATTAAAGCGTGGTTTTTAATTTAATTTAGTCATAATAATTACTTAGGTTAATTTCCATGATTAATTAAATAAATTAAATATAACCTAAGTCCATAGTTAATTTAATTATACATGTATTTAATTAATTAAATTAACTTAACCAAAAAGGTATTAAATTAATATGCACTCATGTATTCCCGAGCCCTGAACCCGAGCCTACCGAGACTCCCATGTCTCGGTCACACAAAACAAACCACAACTATGCAAAACAAGTAAAACAAATATGTCCAATATCCTATCTATAATTCTATCCAATATACATTTTTAATTCTGTCCAATATCTATTTTACCAGTTCTGTCCAACATCTTTGAGCCTAGACCTGTCCAATAACCCTGTACCCCCCTGTTTGGCAGAAAGTTAACCCCGACTGCCCTGTTTTTCCTGCTGCTTCCTAATACTACCCACTGGTTGTTTATGTTTTCCTGCCGTTGGTTACTACCTACCCGCTGCCGTGTAACCACTACCCACCGAGAGCAATACCAGCTCTCGGTTCCCACTCGTTTTAACCAAACCACCCCTGCTGGGGAGTTTGGGTGTTGCGGCTGCCAAAGGAAACCTACCACCGAACCTTATAAGGGTGCGACTGGTGGGTAAACAAATACCACCGAGAGCTATTGTGCTCTCAGTTTGTGTGCCACCACAACAAAACACTAATAAATCCCGAACCCTGTAGTTTATTCTTGTTAATCTTTATGTTTTACATACGTATTAAAGATTCTTGATTATTAACATGATTAAATAAACCAAAGATCGAGGATTAAACGATTACCTATTACGTGTTATTGTTTAGGAAAAATAACACGAACACAAACCTTGTTTCCTGGATCAAACCCTACGAATTTCCTTGGTTCTTGGTTTTAAATGGATTATGATTGTTGTTTTGTTGTTATTAGGGTTTTTATGATTTGTTGCCTAACTTAATATACTTCCCGTGGTTTTGTTTTAAATGGATTAGGATTGCTAGTGGGCTGGGCTAGGCCCATTTCCCCCTCCTTTTGGACGCCAGCTGATCCAGGACGTCACAAGTACACACCTGTTAAGAATAGCTGTTAAGTTATAGTATATTTTAAATAGGTGATAAGTTATAAGTTTTAACCTTATCATATAGCCTTCCTTATCTCTTTAGTCATGCTATAAATAGAGGATATGTGAAGAGAACACAAGATACGCCTCTAAGAAAAGTTCATTGTAACAGTAAGTTTACTGAATCACTATTATTTGGAGAGAGTCGAATAAAAACAAAGATCCATTCTAGTTTCTTTCTGTTTTTACTTTCTGTTACATATTATCTGATACCACTTGATCCGTTCAAAGACTTTAAGAACACAAATATCTGAACAAGATGCTTATCGATGAATATGTAACCGAAAGTAACAACAAAAAGAAACTAGAATGGATCTTTGTTTTTATTCATTCTCTCCAAAGATAGTGATTCAATAAACTTACTGTTACAATGAACTTTTCTTAGAGACGTATCTTTTGTTCTCTTCACATATCCCCTATTTATAGCATGACTAAAGAGATAAGGAAGGCTACATGATAAGGTTAAAACCTATAACTTATTACCTATTTAAAATTTACTATATTTTATCAGCTATTTTTAACAGTTGTGTACTTGTGACGTCCCGGATCACCAACCAAAACCAACACACATAATTTGTTTTATTTTTTCGTGCCATAATATTTATCGTGTGCGTCCGTAATTTTAATTGTCGTGTTTTATTCGGGATACGTTTTAAGTATTATACATGAGCACTTAACATGTATTATAATAATATTAATATACGTAATGCTTGTCGTGATTAATTAATATACGTAAAATAATTAGAAATGTTCGTGATTCGTGTCGTATATTAATTGTCGTGAAGTTTTAGTTTACACGTATTTTCACGCATTTAATGATCTTAGGGATTTTATAAGCGGGTTTTACAAGAATTGTGGGCTAAGAACTACGGTGGAACAAACTTGGCACCACTATAGGTTGCGGTACGCCATACGTTCTTTGGCGTTGAAGGCTACGACGCTAACAATAGCACCACCGCACCGTATGGTCTAAAAATTATAAAATTGAAAAACAGTAACTGCGTGCAATAGCGATGAGCGATAACAATGAGCGATAGCGGTGAGCAGTAGTTGTGACACCGCTAGTTGTGACACCGCTCATTTACCATCGTTTCTTAAACAATCATTGAAAAAGTAGCTTTCCTTAAAAAATAACATCGCCCAAAATACTCACCACTCATGTTGTCAAAGGACCACTAAAAATTAAATATCTCATCGCTCCTTTTGCCAAACAAGTACTAAAATTCAAAATGCTTACATTTACCGCTCACCATTCCAAAAAGTTTCACCACCGCTTTTTGCCAAACATATCTAAAATGCCAAGCATTACTCGAATTTCAAGAACTTTAATATTTGTTTGTCGTTATTCAAAACACCATTTCATCTAATGATACATTAAAATTGATAGTTCGTGTGTTAGAAAGCCCTGCAAAAAGACATATTGCAGTTTAGAAGCCAAAGAAGGAACTCTTTTAGATGAAGTAGAAACATAATTGTATGCAAAATCGTATTGCAAGTACTGGGTCAATCAAATATGTATCGTTTGTATGTCATGTGCAGTAATAACCGAAGAGAGAATTGACAAAAGTTTTACTTATTTGAACTAATTCAATTTGTAGTGAAGCGTGGTGAAACCAGTAACACTCGAGGTACACTTTTCGAACTTGTAATTTGGCTACACAAAAAAAATCGTAAAAAAGTGCGAGAATAGTGGCATATTGGTGAAACCAGCAAATATTTGGGCATTTTACAAAAAGTGATAAACAAAATGACTGTATTGTTTTACTAGAAATACTTGACTTATCAAAAAAATAACAGAAACCTTTGAATTGATCGCCGATATTGAACTTGACTAATAGAATAATTAATCAAGCTTTGACGGGATAACACCACCTCAGCAGCCCAAGTAAAGCTACAAAATGACATAACTTGTGTAAACTGTTTAAAAAAATCAGAGTTCCTACCAAACTACTCGCATCACATAAATAACACAACTTTTAAACTTTTAAAGATGTGAAACTTAACTCCGATACCAATTTTTAATACAAATCAAATATCACATAATGGTTTTTTTTCTTCTTTTTTTGATAAAACACCTAATGTTTTCATAAATGATACGTGTTGAATAATAAGTTCAAATCATATCACAAGGTCTTAAGAAAAATTTGATGTAAATTTGCTCGTTTGCTCCGGTCTATTAATTTTGGAACTTTACAATCATTGTATTTATTAGCGTATTATGTTATTAGCCTATTAGTGTGTTTATTGTTAATATGGGCCGTTGAAGCAAAATTCTCCGGCTAGGCAGACGCTAGCAAATTCCCTTCAGTCACAATGATGGTGTTCTTGTATCTTCGTATAGAACCTATGAACACAAGTCAACACACGTTAGCCTTGCCCCAGGTTTGACCCCGAGACCAAGCTCCAACGTGAGAGTAAGTAACAATCATAGAAGTGGTGTCTGGTGTGGAATACCGGAGATTAAGTATTAATGCAAAGAATAATAATGGTGAAGAGTCACTTGTGTGTGTATTAAATGTGTGGAGTAATTATACTACTCCACCAAGTATACCTGGATGTCTAGTCACATGAGTAGACTATGTTCTTAGCCCAAGGTAAGATATTCTCCATGAATCGAGGGATTCGTTTCCAGGACGGCGGTACTATGTTTTAGCCGCTGGATTGAAGAAGGCAAACTGGATAATACGATGGGCTGCTTTTTCCTTTCATCAAGTCCTAGGTTTGGGCATTAAATGTTTCACTGCTCACATGCTGAATTCATTAATTGCTGGGGTCTCGGCTATAGTCTGGGGTAGTGTACGTGTCCGGAGGCTTTGGCCGGAGACATACATGAACATGTCCCCCCTAGTATCATAGCGTTAGGATCAGCTAACAGTGTGATACTTTAAATGTGTGGATCCGAACAATAATGGGCCTAATTAATGTGAGTCGTCCTATTGACTTCCCATTAATTGTTTTTGTCTTTTGGTTCTTGCGTTGTCACCCACTCGAAACATTGGGTTTCGTTTCATTGGTTGTGATCTGGCTCCACGTGTCTACTTCTAATTTCAACGGCGTGGATTGAACATGGGAAACGTGCACGTCCCTTCAATGTCTCTCCATCTTGTATAAATACCTTCCTTTCTTCATTCTTGTTTCACTCTCTTTTTATTTCTTTTTCCTCCATTGTTGCTTTCTACTTCAAGAATTACTTTTGTAAAACCTGTAGTTTTCAGGTTTTAACTATGACATCATTGTACACGTCACCTCATGATATATATACATATTTTCACCTTTGCATAAATTTTGCACCATCATATGCATCACTCATGAGCATACATCATTTTTATCACTGAAACTTGAACATTTATCATATCTGAAACAGTTGAAAATATTTGAGCAACAAGAACTTTGAAACAATGCATTATGATTTTGAATATTCAATCATGGGATTACAAGAAACAACATGTATGACTACATCTTTATGAGCATACGGACATACCACATTTTATCATATCTTATGTATGGCTACATTTTTTTGAGCATACAGAACACAAGACATCATTTTAGGACTTTTAAGTCACCTGTAAACTCATGAGCATACTCATGCATCATTTTAGGATTTTAAAAACCTAAAACCATGATCACAATTAATAATACTTATTTTATATCATATTACTACAAAATATATATACTATATATTTTCTCTACACTTTAAGTGTTTCAATAATCAACAAAAGCTATTGTCATCATATAGTTTTGTATGTAACAAAATTATAACAAGTATTTAAGTATCTTATACTTTTAATAAGTTAAACTATACTTTTATATATTCTAGCCTATACTTTCACTCAAAAACCCTAAACCTAACCAAATCGACTTGTGTTTGGAATTAAAGTTGATGTGACAAAACTACTAGATGGAAACAAGAGGGACTAAAGTTGACAAAAGGAATATCTTCAAGCTGGTGGACAAACATTGAAGATTTGTTATTATCTTCAACATCACAGCTAAAGTTATTTTGATTTTATATTATATTGTTTCCATGTATATCTTGTTCCTTAACTTATAAAAGGAACAAGACCGTAGGTTATTATCATTCACTTCTATACAATGTAAAACCTACAACAAGTGTGTGTCTCTAGGCGTATGGGTCTTTGTTAAGACGCCTAGGTTATGTTTTGTTTTTATGTTCAATAAAAGATCAAACGTTTGTTTATAATCATCTTGTTCATAACGTGTTTCATTCTATTTCGCCTTGTTCTTACAAGTGAATGATATTCGTTCCTAGCAGCCTAAAGATCCGGAATTCTAATATTATACAATTGGTATCAGAACGTGTGGATCTCGATGCTAGGATCAACAAGGTGTTCGTAACGTAAAGTTATTAAAAAATCCGTATAGGATTTTCTGGGCGATTTTGTGTGCGCAACATCAGTTGGAAGGCCATAACTTTTTATTGAACCGTTGGATCGCCACGAAATTTTTTATGTGTGTTCTACAACATATATCTAGATGTCCACTGGGGGGATTGTCCAGATCAGTCTCCAAGAAAGAGTTATAGCATGTCGAAGTTCACAGCAGAATGTGTCGTTATATGCTGTTTTCTGTGGATAGTAGTGGTAAAAACGCGATTTCTCTTTCGTTAACCGTTAGATCGTCATGAAATTTATGTTGTAGGTTCTTGACACATTTTTCTAGGATCTCATCGGCGCGATCTTCGATCTGCACGTCCAATCTCAAGATACAGCTTGTCGAAGTTGGCTGTAGTAACGTTATAATTTTAGCCACTGACAAGAGAAAAGTTGCCACTCACACATTCAGCCACTGACAAACATTATTCAGCCACTGATAGCATAGTTTTGTCCGATATATGATGTTTAGGCGCTGACAAGTGTTGTCCGATATCGGCAACACATTCTGAAGAGATGTTGGACAGCAAAGGATCTCGGACAAAGGGGAAGTTGCTGCTGTTTGGAATTTTGGTCGAGTTTTTGCACACAAAACGAGGTATGTACACACATAGGTACATGGGATCTCTGATTTTATTCAGAATATCATTTTGATATTTATGGCTCGGATATTTTTAGAAAAAGTATATGATTAAGGGGAAGAATTCTTATGATAATTGATGTTCAAAGAAGATTTTCGCGAGTTTGTGTTTTATCACATCTTAAAGTCATGAACTCCCAACCACTGACTTTTAAGGTAACTTGTTCGTGCTTCATGTTGTGACAAAGGACTTGATAAAAAGGTGGCAAAGGTACGAGATCTGTGTATTGGTGTTTTATGCTCGTATTTGCTATTGTATGTGTCTCACTTGAGGATTCTTTTTGTCAAGAGACTTCTACTCATTTGAACCGTGAGATTTGGAGTCTACTCATTGATGAGTGAGTTTTGGAGTCGCGTGATTAGTACAAGATATGGAACACAGGTTTGGGTTATTCTACTTCTACATCAAGAATATTATAGTTATTTTTCTTCAAGATCAATATAGAGCCTAAATTTGGAGAATCTTCTATTGCATACATTTGTTACTTCCCTATTGATGTGACAAAAAGGGGAAGAGGTGCTTAATTTGAGGTGAAGCAATTTGGAGATAATGTACTACATAGTTTTGTCGACATCAACTAGGGGAAGATTGTTGGGAATTAAAGTTGATGTGCAAAACTACTAGATGGAAACAAGAGGGACTAAAGTGACAAAAGGAATATCTTCAAGCTGGTGGACAAACATTGAATATTTGTTATTATCTTAAATATCACAGATAAAGTTATTTTGATTTTATATTATATTGTTTCCATGTATATCTTGTTCCTTAACTTATAAAAGGAACAAGACCCGTAGGTTATTATCAATCACTTCTATACAATGTAAAACCTACAACAAGTGTGTGTCTCTAGGCGTCTGGGTCTTTGTTAACACGCCTAGGTTATGTTTTGTTTTTATGTTCAATAAAAGATCAAAAGTTTGTTTCTAAACATCTTGTTCATACCGTATTTCATTCTATTCCGCCTTGTTCTTACAAGTGAATGAGATTCGTTCCTAGCAGCCTAAAGATCCGGAATTCTAGGATTCCACAACTTGGACTCGAACCTACTCATATAATATAATACCTAGACTCCTAGTAACTACACAAGAACACTAGAATTGAACTAAAAACTATCCTATACTACTTAGCGAAATATACCATACATACACATTTACACTTACTTTAAACCTTTGAAACTTACTTTGACTTTACATGAACATGTACATCACCTTCATTTAAACCTCACACTATGCAAGACAACTCCTTGTCCCTTTGACATAGGGTATGCAACGGCTAACAAGGGAGTAAGGAGGCAAATGTACAACAACTAATTCAAACCTAGTACCATAACAAATCCTAGGTAAGATACACTATGTACTTGTTAGATTACCAAAATCTTGTATCACTTCTCTCTTAAACATGTATAATACACGAACCACACACCTCACATACACTTGAACATTTATCTAGCACACAAGCATTCCAAATCTCACTCACCACTTCCATTTTCGGACCTCACAAACTTCATATATCACCTAGACAAAATATCTCTTATACAAGCATTTACTACATGAAATCTTGGTCTCAAGGTCATTAAAGTGCAAGCATTGAATTCCTCACTCGAATCTTGGTTGTCAAGGCATACTAGGTCACAGTTAAGGGTACTAGACGCGTAGAAAACAAGGTGCTAGTTAGTCGTGTTCATTCATTCGTCACATCCACACTAAACGAGTAAGTATAACATCCCCATTTCCATATTCATTCATTTATACTTCATAAACACATGAAATTAAGTACCCATACTTGTAAAACAATGTAAAATGCGACTAGGTTTGCATGCACACGTAAAACCACAATAACACGACCCACAAACACCATATAAGCCCACGGCTTATTATGTTTCGTGGGTAAACATGCCTTCAAAACCCTAGATCTATGAAGAACTAGTGGGAAAGCCTTGCTTAAAAACCTTAGACAAACTAGATCTGATATAGTTAAACGTGAACCCTAAGAATATCAACTCAAGGGTCTCGACTAATTTTTAAGCCGAGTATAGATCTTTGGTTTAATGATCCATGTAGCTAAAATGATTAGTTAGGATTAGAGGAACCTAACAATTAAGCTATAAGTTAGATAAGCCCATTAATAAGCTAGATAAGTTCACATGTTTAAGCCTTAAGCCATAAGCCGAGAGTCATATAAGCCATAAGCTGAGAGCTATATAAGCCCATAAGCCCAAGTAACAAGTTTGGATTATTTAGTTTTGCTTAATGAACTTACTAGTAACTTAACAAGCCCAAGTCATGAGCCCGTTAAGCCCACAAAACCAAACCGGACCCTTAATGGGCCAACCGAGCCCAATAAACACTAAATCCACTACTCAAGGACTTTTCGTTCCATTATTGCCAAATGTGAAAGTATTGGTCAAAACATAAATTTATAAAACCTATATATTGTTTTTCGAGACTTTTGTAAAGTCTAAGGACCAAAATCGCCAAACTTGAAAGTATAGGGTGCGTTTGTTTTTGTACCGAGACCTAACAAAACCACAAGGACCATAAGTGTCAAAATCCAAACTTAAAACAAGCCCTAATACTAACCTATATATAATTCGAGACTTGGAGGGTGTGTTTTGCCATTTTACCAAAGTTAACCGAGCCCTAGGGACTCGGTTTGTAAATATACGAATGTTTTAAACCCTAGGGACCACTATTGCCACATCTCGAAAGTGTTATAAGCCCTAGGGGCGTTTTTGAAAATAAACATAACGAATAAGGACTAACGATGTAATATACTTAACGAAACAAAACCCTAGGGGCTATTTTTGGAAGTTATTATACTACAAGGACTTATGTGTCAATTTAATTTAGTTAAAATATAATAAATTATTTTATTAATAAATTAAATTAAGTTATTTTGATTATCAAATAAACTATTAAGATTTATTTATGACACTTTATAAACAAACAAATCATATTAATATATTTGGAACCTTAAGAAAATTTAATGGGATATATTATTTTTCTTACAATTAATTAATTAAATAAAATCTATTTATTTAATTTATTATACTTTTGGTGTACAAATAGTTTGAATATATTTTTAGAAACTAAAAATATATATTATTATCGATAACTTACTATAAGTTTAACGCTTAAACAATAGTAACAACTTATTAATTCGCGATCATTCATTTTCATCAGTTACCTTTATTGTACATTTTCATTGTGCATATACTGAGACATATAAATTACTTAGGTAATTTCACCACTACGTCATCATACTGTTCCAGTGCATTCAGGGACATTATCCTTACATCATCACTACTGAGGTGAGTTCATGGCCTCATTTTTTACTGTTTTATAACTGGTGAAGAAAACATACTTAATTATTGTTTATGCAAACGCTTACAGACAACAACAGATTACTGCCTATTATTTGCCCCATTATTCCCGTGGACTGTAATAATTAATAGTGTAGCGCGAAATGTTATCGATAAATCTATTGAGGTATTGACAACACCCGGCCTGCGTGACTTGCTATAACGAAACGCTTAGGCCAAGCAACAGTTTTATTTCATTGTTGGACTGAGGGAACTCACATCAAGATGTCCTATTTTTAGGCACTTGAGCATCATGTCTAGCATCTATTACAAGGAAATAGGAACTACTATAGTATGTGGCTTTATACGCTGCTATCCTCGTGGTGTTTTGCATAACAATACTTTTACTTTATATTAAACCTATGAATTCACCAACCTAGTGTTGATCCCCACATTTTACTTTCTATTTTTTCTCAAGAAAGTAAGCAGGTACTTGCATTGGATTCCAGCATCATAAGAAGCATCATGTTTACCATCGGGTTGGGATTTTCTACAAATAATGTTTTCAAGACAATTATTTAATTTGCACAATTAAACTCATGTAATATGTTTTAATGTCATTTTATGATCATTGTTCTATATACTGTGTGCTATCGATCCACCTTCAAAAGTAACACCCTAAACGTACCTTTACGCTGCATTTGACCATTTGGGGGTGTTACAGAAATGGTATCAGAGCGCATAGTTATAGAGAACCAGATCTAAAACTAAAAATTTTAAATACTAAAAATTTATAACTGGACTATAACTGAATTTAAAAATCAATATTTACAAAATTTTGATTTTTGAGGAACCCTTATAGTTAGGCATACACATATAGAGCATACATATTGTGTGAGCTAACTGTGCATTGATATATGGCTTTTGCTATATGATCATCTAAGTACCTACGTAATTTTGATTACACTACTGCATGCATACATAAGCATTGCATATGCATCTTTTGAAAACTTTTTGAATTGTTTAAGCTAATACTTACTCAACTTCGAAATGCTATTATTTTTAGATTATCATGACATCACCGACTATCGTGACCACCTTCGACGCTCTCATGACACTTGCTACTGCACCCGTATCACCGACATCTGTAATACACGGACTTGAGTCTGATACAGAGTCCCGAGACCACCCGACAGAGGGGGTTATCGTGTTGACAGATTCACCTACTCCATCGCCACCAGCTGTACCTGTTTCCCTACCTAGGGAACCAGACCAGGTTGTACCCAATCTACCACCTCTACCACCACTTTCTACTCTCCATACTTACCCCACTAGGGCTTTGCCACCTCGCACGAGGAGGCACACCTCTCCTCCTGTCTCCACTTTTGAGATAGGAGTAGGTTTAGGAGCCGGTCAGGCTAGACTTGACACCATGCAGGCGCAGATTGACGCGCTAGTTGATAGACATGCACAGGATACTGCTCTTATCCATGCATTGCTACACGCAGACTAGCAGGGACGTGCTGTGCTCCAGCTGAGGATGGATTCTCTCTACTGGTCAGTAGCTACTGAGTCACAGGTTGCGCAGGTTTCTTGGACGACTGTCCAGAACAACCTGATGTGGCTACTCGAGGAGAAATCTACTCTCCGTCATCGCCTATCATCTCTCGAGGGTCATCTTCATGAGACCCACACTGCTGTATTGACCCAGGAGGAGACCTTTAGGATCTTCTTCGACTTAGCGAGATTCGTCATCAGGGGACGATTGCAGAGACTGAATACCTGAGGAGCACCGATACTGCTCTTCAGATTCAGCTATTGGAGGCTCTCCGACTTTCTAGGGAGACGAGAGACGCCCTGATCATGATGCAGGATGCTCAGGCACCCATACCACCAGCCAGACCAGCCGCACCTACAGACAGGCACACTAGTGTAGGATAGATATCTTTGTATATCATGCCAAACATTGAGTTGCATCTTAGCTCGCATGATTTAGGACTTTTGTACTATATATCTTAATTTACTTTCTCAGTTGTATTCCTATCATTAGCACCTAACCATAATAGGTAGGTTATCTTTTGTTGTACTACAAACACTTGTACCACTATTTCAGACAGGCATGCTGTATCCCTGTCTTAGATCGGTTGTATGTGTATGATATTGTTATTTTGCCAGAAATTACTTGTACCAACATTACTCTATTACTTCTTGTACTTATATTATTATGAACTCTTGACAGATTATACAATTTGTTGTGAATTCTATGCATACATTTTCCATGCAGTTTAATATAACCATCTTATTGATCAACTAATAAATCTCATCCTTTTGTATTATAGAAAAATGGCACAAAGAGTCACTCGATAGAATCCCGAAGCTGCTCCCACAACGACTATTTTGGAAGCACAACTTAGAGTGCTTATCGGTCAGAGCATCGCTGACGCCCTAGCCGCCAGGGAAACACATCCCAGCGGGAACCAAGGGGACAACCAAAACTCCAATGCTAGAGACCGAGTTGCCAGAAGGTGTACTTACCCTGACTTCCTAAAATGAAAGCCCAACTACTTCAAGAGAAAAGAAGGGGTAGTTGAGCTCATGCAATGGTTCGAGAGAACCGAGACTGTTTTCCGTATTAGTGGTTGTACGGAGGAAAACAAGGTATAATTTGATACCTGTACACTACTAGAACACACTCTCACTTGGTGGAATTTACTGATTGCTACCATTGGGCATGATAATGCCTATGGGATGACTTGGACTACACTGAAAGAAAGACTAACTGGGAAGTATTATCCTCGCGGTGAGATCAAAAAGCTGGAAATTGAATTATGAAATCTCAAGTGCATCAACTATGACATCACAACTTACAACCAAGGTTTCAGGAATTGACATTGATGTGTACCAGGATGTTTCCTGAGGGGAAGGACAAGATTGAGAAGTACGTTAGTGGACTTCTAGAGTCTGTTCATGACAGTGTGCTAGCATCACGACCCACTACAATCGAGAGTGCTGTTGGGTCAAAAAGTTGATGTGGCAGAAACTCAAAAACGAAGAAAACATGAAGATTTTGTTCTAACAATGCTTACATTGTACATGACAATGCTTCGATTGTACATGACAATGCTTGCTTTGTCAACCTTGGAATTGCTCTTTTCAACACTTAGATTGCTCTTGACAACGCTTAGACAAAATCTTCATGTTTTCTTCGTTTTTGAGTTTCTGCCACATCAACTTTTTGACCCAACAATCTTCCCCTAGTTGATGTCGGCAAAACTCTTTGCGTATCTCTTGTAAGTTGTACATGATCTTCAAATTTCTTCCCCTCAAGTGTAGCATGTATATCTTCCCCTTTTTGTCACATCAACAGGGAAGTAAATAATGTATGCAATCTTGAATATTCTCCAAATGTAGCTCTAAGTAATGATCTTGAAGAAAAATAAATAAGATATTCTTGAAGTAGAAGTAGAATAACCCAACCTTGTGTTCCATGTCTTGTACTATCCACGTGATGAAGAACTTATACCTATAGCAAATTATAAGTAGACCTCGATCCCTTGTCAATATTCTCATCCTTTGTGAGACACTGAGCACGATAATGTAACTCTTTCAAGTGTTTATGACAAGTCTTCATCACCAACAATATAAGCACGAACAAGTTATCTTTAAAGTCAGTGGCTGGAAGTGCATGACTTTAAGATATGATAGAACACAAACTCGTGAAAATCTTTTTCAAACATCAAACTTACCATAAGAATTCTTCCCCTTAAGCCAACACCTCTTCATGACAAGTCAATATCTTCATATGTAAAAGATGTCAACGAATAACTCTTTCACAAGGCTATCCCGATTACATACTCCAATAAATTACTTCATGAATCGTTGCTAACTCGCCTTAAAATCATTAATCTCTTTTAAAAATATCCGAGCCATAAATATCAACATGATATTCTAAATAAAACGGAGATTCCATGTACCTTCGTGTGTAATTTCCTCCTTTTTGTGTGCTAAAAACATACCAATTTTCTCAACAGCAGATATCCTTGTGTTATCCGAGATCCTTCTCTATCCAATATATATGGAATGTGTATTGTCACATATCGAACAACACCTAACAGCGTTTGAAAAACCATATCTCGGACAACACAGTCAACGCTGTCAGCGTTTGACTTATTCTGTCAGCGTCAAAAGTAACTTTGTCAGCGTCTACGTAACAACTTGTCAGCGTCTTAATCTGCTGACATCACCAAGTGGCTACAACCTTTTTGACAGCAACGAACAGTAATATAATAGCTTTCTTTCTTATGTTCCATATTACCAACTATCAAAATATATCTAAGGATAATGACAATCCCTAAAAATCAGCCATCCTTAATTCCCGTAGCAAAGTTTCCTAGATAAACTCCCTTTGACTGATCACACGTCTGACTTTCTATGTCAACATCAAAGTAATTATCATCAATACCGCTGTTGACCAAAAGCCCATATTCGAATTGTTTAGGATTTCTTCGTGTGAACAACCTAAATTGTAGCTTCGTGTGAACACACCATAAACCAATATATCATAGTCGTGTGAACATAATCTTGCTTCGTGTGAACAGAATCAACTTTGTTACAATACATGTATGTGAACGTTTGTATCCATTCTTTGTCTTCTTAGCCAATACAAAACGTTTGCATCCATCCATCCTTTGTCTTCTTATAGCTGATGTTTGATCAGTAACCATCACAGATAATTTAATAATATTGATTTAAGGTTTAGCAAAACCCTAATATCAATCTTTTTAAGTTGTGTCTTCCAATCACATTAGTAACATTATGGACCACATCAAAAGTATATACGAACAATATACTTCTTGAACAATATCAATCATCAAACATACACGAATCTGCTTTCTTCTTTTCTGTTTATAAACTCGATCTAGGGTTTAGAATTTGAGCACCGAAACCCTAATTAGGGTTTGTAAATAAACCTTAGATCAAGTATTACCTTGAATCATAACAGCCACAATCCTCCAGTTTTTCAACCTTAAGTCGATTGAGGGTTTGTAAAAACCCTAATCATGATTTTATGTAAAAGCTGAAAATCTGAAAATCATCTCTACAACCAACTTCGACGCTTAATAACTTTTGATTGAGGGCTAATCTGGACAATCCCACTGGTGGATGTTTAGATATATGTATGAAGATCACACATAAAAAATTTCGTGACGATCCAACGGTTCAATCGAAAGTTATGACCTTCTGAATACTGCTGCGCACACAAAAACGTCCAGAAAAACCCTAGACGGATTTTTCTTCTTCTTCACGATACACGGACACCTTGTTGGTCCTAGCATTACGAGCCACGAGGCTCTGATACCAATTGTGTAAACCTTGGTTTCCGGATCTTTAAAGCTACTAGGAATGATCATTCTTCATATGATTAACATAATCAAAGCGGAATTAGAACAACAACCATTAACAAGGTGTTTAGGCACAAAACACATGAATTAAAACAATTGGATTAATAAGGGATTTCATAAGTAACTTCGTTGTTAAGAGTTTTGGTTAGCAAGGAACACTAGAAGACTGTTATGTCTATCTTGCATAAGCAAGTGTGCATAATTGGACAGTGCTTGCCGCCCTATAATAATTATCAACTTTTTGGTTATCTTCTCTAGGATAAATTACTTTGTTAAGGTCATTTTTCATTTTTATAAAATTTTATTTTTGGACGCTGACAAGTATTTTTCCAAGCGTTGTTGCGACCAATTTAGACGCTGACATGGCTTTGGCAAACGTTGACAAGAATATAGCCGTTGGGCGTTGATGGGTTATTTTTTTACCGTTGACACTCAATGGGACCTACCAGTTGTTACTTTTTGACATATTTTTAGACCGTAATTTTGGGAGCAGATAACTCTCATTTAATGCATGAGATAAACTTATTCTTTTTCAATATTTTCATGATTGCATTTTGAAAATACTTGCCTATTTTTGGGCTAATCACATGCATTTTCTTCTCCTATATATTTGGCTCCTATTTTAAACAGGGTACCTATTATTCTTGTCTAACACAATTTTCTCTTATCAACTTCATCTTTATCAATCATTCAAACAGCTTTCAACAATGGCACCAAAATTCAAACCAAGTGATTTGGAATTAGGATTCAGAAGTCAACACAACATGATTGCGTATCTTGAAGCTGATGATACTCTGTTTCCCCAATACACACAAATGGTGGCGTATTTGAACGCATCCCCTTTTCGGTATGCTCTTTCTCATGCACCACTCATTCCTGTCACACATACTAAACAGTTTTGGAACAATGTCAGTTCCTCCACAGTTAATAGAGTGACTACATTATCTTCTATTGTTCATGGGCGCACATGGGTGGTTACTGAAGCTCTGGTTCGCCAAGCTTTGCATCTTGATGATACAGATGGTATAACCACCCTCCCCATTAGTGAAATAGAACAAGGACTAAGGGCTTTGGGTTATCCTTTTCCTGCTGAAGGAACTTTAAATAAATATCATAAACATGAGTTTCCCCCATCCTGGAAGTACCTAATACATGTCCTCTTACAATGTTTGAGTCCCAAGTGTACTGCACACAATGAGATCAATAGATCTATTGCAAGTGCTATTGTGTGCATTGCTACTGGGCAAAAGTTTAATTATTCCAAAATGATTTTTGAGGGCATGTGTAAAAATAAAGGGAACACAATGACTTTAGCTTATCCCAGATTTTTACAAATGGTTTTTGATGTCCAAGGTTACTGCACAAGGGATCATGATGATTTTTATGAGATCCCTGTGCAAAAGAAAGCAATTTTTATGAAGATGAACTCACCCCCACATCGTGACCTACCCCTCACCCCTGCTATGATTGCTGTCATTGAAGCAGCACAACCCCAACCAGACTCCCAACCCCAAATTGACCCAATACCTGAACCTTTACCTTCACCACAATATATGCAAATTGACCAAGAACTCTTCGACGCTGACACATTAAATGTTGGCGTTGATGTGCCTATTTCAAACGTTGACACAAATCCTTCATAGATCCAAACACCCCTTAACCAACCCACATCCACCCAATCCACATCTTCTTCTCCCCCAACACAATATAGGTTACAAAAATGCCAAAGGACTACTGGAGTGTTCTCTTCTAGTGGTCCTAGCCATGTAGCAGAGAGAACCACCACCACAAGTGTGGTTAGTGTTATGGATGAGGTTGGGACTATTGGTTCTGGCTTAGAAGCTGGCCAAGACAGTCCTACCATAATTAAGACCTCATCCATGCCCAATGAATCTAACTTGGGAGGTCAAATACCCATTTTAGAAGAGGGCAGATTGGAACCAATGACCCTAATGGAATTGACGGCTGTCTGCATGAGCTTGCAAAAGCAAAATGCAGACTTGGTACAAGTTGTCAACACACAAGGCCTTGAACTCAAGCAATTGAGGGAGAGGATTGTTATTTTGGAAACAGCTGAGTCAAGGAGACGGCAAACAAGGGTCCATTTATCTGAGGAGGATTCTTACAAAGGGGAGGAAGCTGCTACAGAGCCTGTTAATTGAGTGGTAAAGGCTCACATGAAGCTGCTACAGAACCATTTGTTGAGAGTGGAAAAGGTTCATATGATGAAGAATCTTTGGGTGTTGCTGAAACCCTTACTGAGTTGAAGAAACAGACAGGTTTTGATACGTCTCTAGTCTCTCCTACAAACTTAAATTTGTCATTTACAGCCATGTTGGAGGAAATTGCAAGAGGCGCTGAGACAGGTACTTTAGGCGTTGACAAGACAGATTTGAACGCTGACATGAGTGTCTTGGGCGCTGACAAAGCAGAATTAGGCGTTGACAGACCTACAAATGAGGTTGATGTATTCCAGTCATCATCCATCATCAAAGAGGTTTCTTCACAGGTATTACCATCTACCTTACCAACAGTTGATCCATTAGATAAGGGTAAGGGTATTATAGTAGAAGAAGTTGTTCCAAAGAATGCAACACAAATTGAGTTTGATAGAAAGTTGGCTGCACAAATTGTGAAACAAGAAAGAAAGGAGGTGTGTGAATCACCTTTTGTTGTCACTTCAGAAGAGCAAGAAGGAAGTGATGAAGCCAGTTCAGACTCAAGTGTTATGATCATAGAACAACCAGAAAGGCGTGAGTATGGTGATAAATTGGCAAAAGAGAAGTTGAATGAGCTGAAATTGCAGGTTGATTTTAATATGCCAGAAGTTGTTCAGATGTACCATGCCTGGGAAGATAGGTGTATAGATAATCCACATTTGACCATTTCAGATCAGATATGGGGTTTGGAGATTCTTCTCAGAGTACCAAAGGATTGCAAGGTCATTCTGAAACACAAAGCAAGCAATGTTCGCTCAAATTTGAAAAGGGATAGAAGGGAGTTGTACTGCATGTTGCTCAGATGTCATGGAACAAGGTGGACTTATAAGAAGTTGATTGCATTGACATTTGAAGAGTTGGAGTGCAGAGCTTATCCCATTTGGGTTAGAGTGCAGGAAGAAAACACACTAAGACTTTTTTCTGATGAAAGAAAAGAAGAACTTGCAGGGGAAATGGAACTTAAGAAGGCAATGTTTGTTCTCAGACCAGTGAAAAAGGGAGTTCCTCTTGAGTTTCCCAAAGATATGGATCCATTACATCCAAGTGAAGCTGTTATAAGAAAGAGCCTCAAGCTCTCACCATTAGAAGCTTCAGATATGGTACAAGTGTTACCACTTGATTCCAGAAACCCTATTATAAGCTATGAAGAAGATGAATGTGGGTTTTGGAAGATTGGCAGGTATGGAAAAGAGGTTCACACTTTTACCACCCTTATATCTTTGTTTGCAAGTTTTGACAGAGAAGACTTGGTAGACCTATGGAGGTTGTTAGAGGCCAAGTATGAGACTGAAGCACCAACTTCAGTCAATGGAATAAAACTGTGGTCAACATTCAAGAGAATGTGTGGACCAAGAGATGAAGATCCTGCTATTTGGAAGGATCTTGAAGATGACCTCAGTGGTCTTCATTGGAGATTGTATTCAGCTGCTGGTGTTTATTATTTGAGTTCTACAAAGTTTGCTGAGTATCTACTTGTAGATGGTCAGTATTTCATGTCCAGGGAAGTCTTGGAGAAGATGAAGAACACACAGCTGGAAATTGATTATTCAAGTGACGTGGCCAAAGATTTGATCAGATTTATTTATTACCAATATGAGAAGGTTTGTAAGATTCCTCCTAGTCCTTAATGTTTATTCAGAAACTTGATTACTAGAGTAGATATCAAGTTTAGGGGAGGATTGTTGGGAATAAATTATAGCCAGTCTACTTGAGCGCTGACAAGAGTAAAACAAACGCTGACAGATCAAGCGTTGACAAGAAGAAGTCAAGCGTTGATACATTGAAGACAAGCACTGATGGAAGGATATACTCTACGCGTTTATTGTATTCTAGATTACTTCTAGTAAAGATAGGAACAACAATGTATTTTCTATATTTATCTTTACCTAGAATAGTTGATACGTAGATTATTGTACAAGGCTTCTTAAGTCTATAAAAGAAGACCTTTAGGTTAATGTTCAATAGAAGTTTTCATACATTAACACTTTCATTGTAAGCAAGTTTGATATCATTAATCAAAGTGAAAGTTTGTTTACATCTTGTGTGTTCTTGTTTAAGTGTTAATTCCGCATAACACTTAGATTGTTATATACATATACAAAGGTTTCTCTAAGTGTATTACTTGGTCTAATCTCGTATACATAAAGCTAAATCGATCTAAGTTTGGGATCAACATGTGCCATCGAGTTCGTCACTAAACTGATGGGCAAACAAGGCCGTGATCATGCAATCAAACAGTCCGATCACAAGAGGAAAGCCGATGAGAACTCCCGTAACCATCACCAGACCCAACCAAAGAGGCAGAACTCAGGGCAGATTTATAGTGCTACTTTCTCAGGATCACCTCCATATGTGGGCAGCACGCCCAAGTGTCCTAAGTGCAATTTCCAGCACTATATTGACACCTATTGCCGAAGGCCCGGACAAAGCAATGCCTATGTTTCTGCTAATAGAAACAATTCTAGCACCGCCTTCAGGCCCAACAATAGGAATGGCCAGAACGTCCGTGGCAACAGACAACAGGGAAATCGTCCTCCCACAGGAGGAAATGATGGGAAACGGAAGGAGGTTCATTGCTATTATTGTGGAGAAGCCGGACATATCCGACCCGACTGCCCGAAGAAAGCAAACAAGAACGGAAGTGGAGGAGGGGCACCAACCAGAGTTTACGTGATAGGAGACACCAGGACCGACTCCAATGTGGTTACCGATACGCTTCTTTTTACCAATCGATATGCATCCATTTTGTTTGATATCAGAGCTGATAGGAGTTTCATATCTAACGAGTTTAGAAATTTACTAGACATCATCCATACCCAGTTAGACAACTGTTACAGAGTCGAATTAGCCGACGGAAAAACCATCGAAACCAATGTTATTTTAAGGGGTTGTACCCTAAACCTTTTGAATCACCCCTTTGATATCAACCTAATCCCAGTGAATCTTGGTAGTTTCGACGTGATCATCGGTATGGACTGGTTAGCAAAATATCACGCAACCATTATGTGTGACGAAAAGCTAGTTCGTATACTGTGGGGGAAAGAAAACTTGATTGTATGAGGAGAAGGAAATTTAGACAAGACTGACACTAGACTAAGTGTCATCTCATGCACCAAAGTCCAGAAGTACGTACTGAAAGGATGTCCTATCTTTTTAGCACATATTTCTCAGGCAGGTAAGGAAGACGAACCAGAGAAGAAACAAATCAAGGACGTACAAATTGTACACGATTATCCCGAAGTTTTTCCAGACGACTTACCTGGTTTACCACCCACTCGTCAAGTAGAATTTCATATTGACTTGATACCAGGAGCTGCACCTGTAGCTAAAGCACCATACCGGTTAGCACCGACCGAGATGAAAGAACTCGCCGAACAACTCCAAGAACTGTCAGACAAAGGTTTTATTAGACCTAGTTCCTCGCCTTTGGGAGCTCCAATACTGTTTGTCAAAAAGAAAGACGGTTCTTTCCGAATGTGTATTGATTACAGAGAACTGAATAAGTTAACCATGAAAAATCTTTACCCACTTCCTCGAATCGATGACCTATTTGATCAACTACAAGGATCAGGTGTGTACTCCAAGATCGACCTACGATCCGGATACCATCAGTTGAGGGTCAGATAGGAAGACATACCAAAGACAGCATTCAGAACTCGTTACGGTCACTACGAATTTCAGGTCATGCCATTTGGATTGACCAACGCACCAGCCATATTCATGGACCTCATGAATCATGTGTGCAGACCGTATCTGGATAAATTCGTCATCGTGTTCATCAACAACATACTCATCTATTCCAAGAATGAGCAAGAGCATGGAGAACATCTTGCTCAAGTACTGAAATTTCTTAAGGCAGAGAAACTGTACGCCAAATTCTCCAAATGTGATTTTTGGATTCCTAAAGTGCATTTCCTTGGTCATGTGATTGATAGCAAGGGAATACAAGTAAACCCAACAAAAGTCGAGTCCGTAAAGGATTGGGCATCGCCTACGTCACCAAAAGAGATTCGACAATTCTTAGGTCTTACCAGTTACTATCAGAGATTTATAGAAGGATTTTCTAAGATAGCTAAGTCTATGACGAAGCCTACTCAGAAAGGCGTGAAGTTTGAATGCGGAGAAAAAGAGGAATCAACCTTCCAAACCATCAAGCAGAAGTTGTGTAGTGCACCTATTCTAGCCTTGCCAGAAGGCAATGAAGACTTCGTTGTCTACTATGATGCTTCACACAAAGGCTTAGGTGCTTTATTGATGCAAAGAAAGAAAGTAATTGCCTATGCTTCAAGACAACTGAAGAAGCACAAACAAAATTACTCTACTCACGATCTAGAGCTTGGATCCGTAGTTTTTGCCTTAAAAATCTAGTGGCACTACCTATATGGAACAAAGTGCACAGTGCATACCGACCACAAAAGTTTGCAACACATTCTAGACCAAAAGGAGCTGAACATGAGGCAGTGTTGTTGGATAGAATTGCTCAGTGACTACGATTATGACATCAAATACCACCCAGGTAAAGCCAACGTAGTTGCAGATGCACTAAGCCGCAAGGGAACTGATCCTCCCATGAGAGTTCGAGCCTTAGTTATGACCATTAGCTTGGATCTACCCAAGCAGATATTAGAGGCTCAACCCCAAGCACAGAAGCCTGAAAACATTGGAAAGGAAGACATAGGAGGAATGCTTAGGACTGATCTAAGCAAGGAGAAGTTAGAAGCCAGAGCAGACGAAACATTATGTTTACATGAAAGAAGTTGGTTACCATGTTACAGAGACTTGAGAAGCGTGATCATGCACGAGTCTCATAAGTCTAAGTACTCCATACATCCCGGATCTGAAAAGATGTATCAGGACGTGAAGAAGTTGTATTGGTGGCCAAACATGAAGGCAAATATTGCCACATACGTGAAGAAATGTCTGACTTGTGCCAGAGTAAAGACTGAACATCAGAGACCGTCAAGATTACTAGTCCAACCTGAGATACCCAAGTGGAAATGGGACAACATCACCAAACTTCATACTTCATCTCACAGTTACGATAATATTTGGGTAATCGTCGACCGACTCACAAAATCCGCTAATTTTCTACCCACAAGGGAAAATGACTCTTTGAAGAATCTAGCGAACTTGTACCTAAAGGAAGTTGTGACTAGACATGGTATACCAGTCTCAATTATATATGATCGAGACGGTAGGTTTACGTCAAACTTTTGGAAAGCTTTTCAAAGAGCTTTAGGAATAAATTTGGATATGAGTACCGCTTATCACCCACAGACCGACAGTCAGAGTGAAAGAACAATCCAAACCTTGGAAGACATGCTAATGTTGATCCCAAACTTAGATCGATTTAGCTTTATGTATACGAGATTAGATCAAGTAATACACTTAGAGAAACCTTTGTATATGTATATGACAATCTAAGTGTTATGCGGAATTAACACTTAAACAAGAACACACAAGATGTAAACAAACTTTCACTTTGATTAATGATATCAAACTTGCTTGCAATGAAAGTAGTTTACGTATGAAAAACTTATATTGAACATTAACCTAAAGGTATTATTTTATAGACATAAGAAGCCTTGTACAATAATCTACGTATCAACTATTCTAGGTAAAGATAAATATAGAAAATACATTGTTGTTCCTATCTTTACTAGAAGTAATCTAAAATACAATAAACGCGTAGAGTATATCCATCCATCAGTGCTTGTCTTTAATGCATCAACGCTTGAATTTGTCTTGTCAACGCTTGATCTGTCAGCGTTTGTTTTACTCCTGTCAACGCTTGTTTTACTCTTGTCAGCGCTCAAGTAGACTGGCTATAATTTATTCCCAACAATCCTCCCCTAAACTTGATATCTACTCTAGTGATCAAGTTTCTGAATAAACATTAAGGACTAGGAGGAATCTTACAAACCTTCTCATATTGGTAATAAATAAATATGATCAAGTCTTTTGCCACGTCACTTGAATAATCAATTTCCAGCTGAGTGTTCTTCATCTTCTCCAAGACTTCCTTGGACATGAAGTACTGACCATCCAAAAGTAGATACTCAACAAACTTTGTAGAACTCAAATAATAAACACCAGCAGCTGAATACAACCTCCATTGAAGACCACTGAGATCATCTTCAAGATCCTTCCAAATAGCAGGATCTTCATCAATTGGTCCACACATTCTTTTGAATGTTGACCACAATTTTATTCCATTGACTGAAGTTGGTGCTTCAGTCACATACTTGGCTTCTAATAACCTCCATAGATCTACCAAGTCTTCTTTGTCAAAACTTGCAAACAAAGATATAAGGGTGGTAAAAGTGTGAACCTCTTTTCCATACCTGCCAATCTTCCAAAACCCACATTCATCCTCTTCATAGCTTACAATTGGGTTTCTGGAATCAAGTGGTAACACTTGTATCATGTCTGAAGCTTCTAATGGTGAGAGCTTGAGGCTCTTTCTTATGACAACTTCACTTGGATGTAATGGATCCATATCTTTGGGAAACTCAAGAGAAACTCCCTTTTTCACTGGTCTGGGAACAAACATTGCCTTCTTAAGCTCCATTTCCTCTACAAGTTCTTCTTTTCTTTCATCAGAAAGAAGTCTTAGAGTGTTCTCTTCCTGCACTCTAACCCAAATGGGATAAGCTCTACATTCCAACTCATCAAATGTCAACCCAGTCAATTTCTTATAAGTCCATCCTGTTCCATGACATCTGAGCAGCATGAAGTACAACTCCTTTCTATCCCTTTTCAAATTTGAGAGAACATTGCTTGCTTTGTGTTTCAGTATGACCTTGCAATCCTTTTGTACTCTGAGAAGAATCTCCAAACCCCATATCTGATCTGAAATAGTCAAATGTGGATTCTCTATACACCTTTCTTCCCAAGCATGGTACATCTGAAACACCTCCGGCATATGAAAATCAACCTGCAATTTCAACTCATTCAATTTCTCCTTGGCCAGGTCATCACCATACTCAAGTCTTTCTGGTTGTTCTATGATCATAACACTTGAGTCTGAACTAGCTTCATCACTTCCTTCTTGCTCTTCTGAAGTGACAACAAAAGGTGATTCACCCACCTGCTTTATTTCTAGTTCTACAATTTGTGCAGCCAACCTTCTATCAAATTCAACTTGTGCTGCATTCTTTGGAACAAGTTCTTCTACCATAATACCCTTACCCTTATCTAATGGACCAATTGTTGGTAATGTAACACCCCCAAATTTGTACAACTCAATACAGCGGAAGACTAGTTGGTGTTACGAGATAACACATTACTCACATCATAGACAACGCATAAAAATCGCGTCGTTTAATAATAATAAAACATTTCCATTCATAAATATCAAAGTTACATAGGTCCCAAGTCAAATTATTTCATACAAAGTTTTACAAAGTATTTGAATGGAAAATATTGTTTAAGTGCGGGCCATGAATTCTTGTCGTCTTCCCGAGAATTACCTTCAAGTACCTGAGATAAGACATGTTAAAATAAAAGGTCAGCGATAACGCCGAGTGAATTCATAGAGTTTAATAAAATCCATCAATATAATATCAGTTTAAAATTATTACTGAAAATCATTTTGTACAAATCATTTTAATAGGCCATAAAATAGCCTAAGTCATTTTTATACAAATCCATATCGAAAATCATAATATAGGCATTTGCCTTAAAAATCATTATACGAGCCAATGTCGTAAAAACATCATACAATACGTCTTACGACGTTGTATAAAGTTAAATAAAAACCGTTATATGAATATGGTTATGAAAACCAAAACACGAACATAATATCAATAGTATGACCCTGTATTGCTAGTCGGGCAATACATCGTAATTCGGAGCGTCTAGTAGTATTTTGTTAATTTGGATTATTATAAGCCGTATGACATTGTTACCTTACTAAACCAACAACGGGTAGCTAACCCGATACTCAATTTGCCCATCTAAAGTAGCGTGTCGTCACAAAGGTCACGCTATGGAAATCTTCTCATACATAAATTTGCTTACCAATCAATGTGGCACGACGGGGATCAACCGTCAAGGCGCGAACTGGGGTGATCGTCCCCAAATAGTACTATTATATGCATAAGCGTCTACCAAATTCCGGTAGTTCACAATTCATGCTAATGGGACTTTTAGTGACATAACCTAACTTTAATAATCCATTTGATTTCATCTATCGGGTCCTTTAATCATTTATCGGGTCATACAATCGGGTCATACAATCATTCGGGTCCTAATCAATAAACAAACAATCGGGACAAATGGTGTCCTATTTTATAAAAACTAACATGTTATCTCCCTCGCGGGTTTATAAAACATTTCATAAAACATTTAAAAGAGTGCGAAGCTATGAACTCACGTTGATGTGGGAAGACGGGTTATCGGCAATTCGGACGTACGGTACGTGCTTCAATCACGGAAACCTAGACAAATAATACTCGTCTTAGACTCATGTACAATACCTTTATAAAAATAGAAATTATGTATACATATGATGATTATATATATATGATGATCAAATGGGTTTACATATTCTCGTTTACTCATTTTAGTGTTATATGTCGATAACTTTTATACTAGTTTTCTAGTTTTACCTATTTACGTGTTTTAAGTCCAATATACTTATTATAAGTTCTTTAACTCGTATTAATCCTTTTCATACTTATATTTTCAGTAGTTATACTTTCCATGTTGGGCCCAAATGGGTTAAGCCCAATAAGTTCTTTTTACAAGTATTTATCTTATTTAGTCCAATTATTAGTCCAATTATTAGTCCAATATGTTTAGTTAGCTCGTTAATGTCCGTATGTCCTATAGTTCGGGTTTTATCGGTTTTTACTTGTATTAGTTACTTATATATCAGTATATGACTTTTAAAAACTTTACATTAGACGGGTTTGATCGTCTAAGTTTTATTTGGCGAAAAACGTTAATTTTACGGTAATAGCCGAAGAAGTCGTAAAAATCAAGTTTATAGTTTTTATTACTTATAAATATTATTCCACTACCATTTATATAATTTATCCATTTAATTAACCTTTTATATATTTATATAAATAAGTTTTGTAAGTTAGTGGGTTTTTATTTTATATTTTATACAATAAAATGTGAGTGCTTATATAATAATAATAAACATTAATTCTTAAAATCTGATATTTATCTTCATGTTCACTGTTTTTACCATATCTAGAGTTCTATAATGAATTAGAAGCTCATTTTTGGGTAACATGTTCTTCATATTATGTGCTACATTTAACTTAGTTATAGATACTGCTCATTTTAAGTTCATCTTGCCTTAACAGTCCCTACAAAACTGCTTATTCAGATTAGAACACCTAACTTGTTTTGATCATATCTCACTCATTATATTGATTCCATTGCATGGCCAACTCTCACATTTGTATAACATCTTGTACTTACTGTAAATGGATCATAACATGCAATTTTTTCAGTTCAAGTTTTAGTTATATACTGTTTTTATACAGCCAATTAAATAAGCATGATTTTAGCCTCATTTCTTATAGTTATTAAACTTTTTAAGCATATCTATCAACACTTGATCCCCACAAAACATTTTTATCATCATATATACATCATATACATATACAAAATGAAAGAAAATACATTTGTTCTTTTCAAAAATAACAAGAGAAAATGGAGAGGATGATCTTCTTTACCAACCAAGTGTATTTCTTGTTTTTGGAAGACAAGAACTTGATGAACACCACAAGTAACTCCAAGATCATCAAACACCAAGAACATAAGTTGGGAAATCAGCCCTAGGACACAAGCAAATCACCTCCAATGTTGTTAATATGGCCACCAAATGATCAAGGCTTCAAGATAAATCCATGATAGAGCTAGTAAACATGTATTTCATGGCTAGAAAAGATCAAAAGGGGTGTTTGTAGCTTGAAAGTGGACGGCAAGGGAGGAGTATTTGAGAGAGTTTTGTGTTGATTTTGCATGTATGGAAAGATGGAAATGAATCAGTTGCTAGCGGTTTTGAGTTAGTGGGAAAAGAGTAGCTTAAGGTGTAAGCTTGGCTTACACATGTAAACATTTAGCTAACATGATGCCACATATAGTTGTGGTGTCATGTTGGTGCCGTCCAAACTAGCTAGTGGGGTGGGACAATTTATTTTGTCCCATCTCACTAGTTTTCGGGTATTTCTCGATTCATGTTTTCTCGATTTGCGTGCCCTTGGGTCGTTTTACGAAAAACGTTTTTATAAATTATGAATCAACGTCACAAAACGAATCCAATAAAAATTGTCTCATCAAAAACGGAGTTCGAAAACGTAAATACGTAATCCTAAGGTTTCCGGTTTAGTCGTAAAGGACGTCAAATTAAAATCGTAAGTCCTAATCTCTTCTCGTATATTTGTGAGTTTATGAACTAACACAAATTTAAAACTCCAAAATAATATTCACGGATAAATTTATTTTCTGAAATGTCGGACTGTCACCAAAGACGGTGTATGTAAACGTAAGCACGTAACGTAGAATCCTCCGGTTTAGACGTAGTCGACGCTACTTCAAGACGTAAATCCAAATTACTTCCCAAAAATAAGTGAGTTCATATTGTAACATTAAAATAATGTTTTTAAATAATACTTGAGAATAAAATATTAACCATAAATTGATGGATTGTCACAGCATTTACCCCTAAACAGGATCTTTGTCCTCAAAGATCATCTTACTACTCGCTTCTTATAGAGTTAAAGCCATGTGGGTATTTCCTCCACATTCGGTCTTTTCTCACAAGTGTAATTCATTACAATACGCGAGTTTCATCAAACATAACTACGGGAATAAGATCAGGCTTAATGGTGACTTACTTTCTCTATCCATGATGTTCACGGGTTTTTGATGAATGCAACTTTTCGTCGATCTAAAATTTATCAAGAAGAATTCAGATTTTAACTTGATAGATATTTATCAAGTTCGATTTACGAAACATAATTCACGCAGTCCGTGAAGTCCTAGGGTAGATCCAGCTTATATGCCTTTCAAACCAAATCTTTTACATCATCTCAATGGTCCCATACAACGGGGACTTATATCCCATGATTTGTCAGATCATGAATTCATTTCTCCAAGGTTAAAAATTATGGCATAACTTTGCTACCCATTTGGCACTTCAAGATCTACATTTCATATTCACATAACCTCTTGCCCACTACTGGCTGTCAATAATCAGATCCTAATTTCAATAATCATTTCAGATCTCGCGGGTCGGGTATTTTGTAAGGTTAGGTTCCCCATCATAGGAAACCTTAAACCTAAAATTCATGTCCAACTCACAATGGGTGTATGTCGGGTGTCTTCATCTTAACTCCTGCTTACAGATGCTCTAATATATATCCTCACAAGATTCTATCTCGATCCTAACACGATAGTTATCAATGATAATCTTTCCTAAGGAAAGCGATTATACGGTCTATTACCAAAGGTCAATCATTCAAACATAGAACAACGCTTATAGTATTTTGTATCGTTACTTTACCTCGTCCCTTCGATTGGGGTGGTACATAGTACTCTCATCAAGATTCGTTCTCAATGACTTCTGAGCAAATCTCTAGAAATTCGATGCGAAGCGAGGATCTTGATAAAGATGATCGATACAGGCACACCATGTTCACACAACTCCTTTAAATACAAAAGAGTCATTTTCTTCATCAAGATTCTATCATTAACAGGAATGATATTAGCAGATTTGGTCAGTCTGTCGACGATGACCCAAATCGAATCAAATTCAGATGATGACCTTTGAAATAGCTAGACGTTTACGAATGTATGAGAAGATGTCTGCCTTCATAATTTGCCATCAGTACAACTTCTTCAGACAAAGATACTTTTAGTCAAAAATGACATACATATAATACTTATACTTACAAGACTTCCAATATAACTACATCTCACAATCTTCTATATTTAGACAATCACAAGTGGTCTTTTATACATTTTAACGTCATCGGCTTCTCAATTTTAATGGTTCACATTAGCCGTGAAACCTTTCACTATTTATATTATCCTTTTTACAAACATTGTTTATTTTTAAATTGTTCGGCAATTTATTTTACATTCATTTTTAAGAAATACATCGTAATTGATTCTTTATCCTTCTTATATAATATGTCAGTAATTATATTCACCTTCCTTGATGAAATAAATATCATGTCTATAATTCACTCAAAATTTCTTTCTTCATATTTTCTATGTTTTAATTTCGTCTCAACTATTATTTTTATCAGTTTTGCTCAATCTGACGTCTAAAGCGTCCATAATTATTACAACTAATTAAATATTAAATATTCAATTTTTATGAAACGTAAACGTAAAGATTTTAAATTTCTTAGTTCAACCAATTATAAAAATGTTCAAAATAAATTTGAATTTAATTAACAAGACTTTTGTTGATTTATCGAAAATAATTAGTAAGATTCGTAAATGTTCGAAAAAAAATCTTTGTTTATATTGTGTCAAAATTTTCTTAGTTTGTAAAGCGTAAATTATCGTTTCAAATTTCAAGTCATTGTTTAAAAGGTTTCCTCAATCCCTCTTAGGTTGTCTAGAAATATACACAAACATTTATCCCTAAACAGAAGTTTAGTTAAATAGTTTGTGTATAATGGAATAATCCCTTAAAAATCCCTTTTTAAAACATTTGTCAAAACATATTTGCACTTTCTTTTGGTAAAGTTAAAAGTCTTAAAAGGGCTCTTAATTTTTGAAGAGTCAATATAGATTCCATTATCTTTTAATCACATGGTCAATTAATATAAATGATTATGTCTTAAATCACATGTTAATTATTCAAGGTACATGTTTTTATTGTTCGATCAATTCAGAGCAATCTATAAATAATTATTAACTCATTCTTATTCTTATAAACAAACATATAGTCCTTAATGATCACGAGCATGAATTTATCAAATTACAGCCTACACACGTGATTCACCAAATTTATGAACGCTACATGTGTATTAGTCAATCCAAACGTCACCACGTGAAACTCATAATGTTCATTACAAGTACCGAATGTAGTGATTGGAATACATAATCTTTTTCGCAGATGCGAAGTTGATGATAACCATGCCATGGATCAAGTCTTTAAAACATACGCTAGAACCTTGTAAATGATCGAACAAATCTTCCATTTCGAGTTATGGATATCGCTTTCGATTGTCAATTTACTCAGTCACAGTAATCTATAAATATAAGGAATGATAACACCATAGCTCTTCAGGATGACGAGCTCGGTGGAATAAAATCTTTCTCCGACAACTCTCTCAGTTGTACGGTAATTCCTTTAATTCAGATGGTGCTGACGTACAGTGCACAAGCCACAGGTGCAGCACCGAGAATATAATCAAATACAAATTTTAACTTTCCTAAATGGCAAAAGTCTAGGTCATTCATTAACAAATACTTACTAAAGTTTCAAATAACAGAATTATCTTTTAATAAATTCATATTAGGTGCTTTCTAGATTATAATATCTATAACTAATTCACAACCATTCACGGTATAATTTCAAGTCTAAATACAGGATATCGCCATCCACCAAGAATTATTTAGATCACTTTTGATAATCAACATCTTATCTTTTAGGGGAATTCTACTCGAGTTCCCATCAATTAAGACAATATCGTCATGTCATAATCAATCAATCCATTCTACTGGCATTATCAACTTTTCAGTTTTATTGCCGTCGATAAGATGTGAACTTCTCAAAAGACTAATAATAATTCATAATCCTTCACAAATTCAAGGATATATGAGACACAACTATTATCTAAAGAGTATGTTCAACGCATAATCTACGCGAGAGAATTTCAAATCGGACACAGACGAAAACATTTAATGAATATATCCCATGTTTTCATAATTTGAGTACGCATTCGAAAGCTCCTCTGATCGTTACCCAGGTCATTCAAATGAAATCAATTCAAAAAGAAATGATAGGAACGTCAATACATCCAGTCGGGTATCAACATTAGGTAATCATATACTTTTTCTAAGAATCTCACTACGGAATAATTGGACAAGAAAGGATTATCAATTGTCAAATAAGACAATTTTCACAAATGAGTAAATTCGACTCAGAAGAATAAATAGTACGGGCACATATGTAGGTGTCCCTATCAATATGTCTCTATTTTGCACTTCTTGCAGATCTCATAAAATTTATTCTTTCACAATCTTCAAAGAAAATGTAGTGTTGATTCATTAGTTTTATGGTGACTACTAATCAGTCTTGCATGGTCCATTCCAAATTGTATGTAGGCGCGCAACTATATACAATTTCAAGATTAACGATGCAATACTCAGTTCGTCAAAATTTTATCATCATGTTTATAATAAAAACATTTTCATGCTTAATTCTTAAATAAGAATCAAAAATAAATTTACAAAGATTTTCTTTGTTATGAACACAATTAAGTTTTCCAAGGTGCTTTACAAACAACTTTATTTCGATAACAATCGCTTATAAATCTCACTTTAAATAATCCATATAGTGATGAAAATCCAATCTTTTATCAAGGGATACTGTTTTATCTTATAAAAACAAACAGTGATCTGCAAAAGAGTGATGAAAAGTTGTTCATCAAGAACTAACTACAGTAAGATAGGAAATGAGCTTTAGCCAAATAATCATGAGGTTCGTGATCTCGATGGCACTCAAAAGAATAATCCACAACGTAACTCGATTCAAGATGAGTACTTGCTCCATGGTTGCATCACTAATGTGAACATTAGGATGAAGCAATAAAAGATAGATAATATCGATACATGTAGAATTTAGCAATCAAAGGTAGTCTTTTTATTAATCACAAACAAGTCAAAATTGTACCGTAACACATTACGTGTCACTATGTCATACAATTCTCAGAACTCATCCTACCAACTGATTTCTCAGTTAAGTTAGGGATTATTTTTAAAAGATACCACAATGAATACTAATCTACAAGAGTCATTAGGTGTTCCACATGTCCCGGAAGATCCTTCGGTCTCAATTCAGAAGAAGATTTCTTCAATTTATTTCTTGGACACTGGGCATACTCGTTCGTGGACAATGGCCTAGGAACAACACTTAACACGAATCAACAATCAATTAAAACCTTATAATTCAATCACAGAACTTAACGACTTCCTCTTAACAAATTCATACGAGTTAAATTTTATTTCATTCAAGTTTTAACAAATTTTATACTCATTTCGATATCCTACCTTATTTTCAAATACTTCAACCTTATTTATAAACCTTAATAGGGCAATAAAAGCTCCATATGAACAACACTTAATTTCCAATCCTATAGCTCTTTCAACAATAGTCATCAAATGAGTCACTAGTATGAAATGACTCGATCATTCAATTAGACTTCTCGGAAAGGTACTAGTGGCATGAGGCTTTTGGGTACTGGTTCCAATGACAGCCTCAAGTGCAACATTCACCCTTTCGATTTCAATTTAAGAATTGGATGACAACGAGTCGGATGACATCTTTCTAGGTGGTAACGTTTTGTCAAACTCCACTCTATAAGGAAAGATTGTCATGACATCGATATCAGATTTAATCTCGCCAATTCTTCTTCAATTTCACAATCAACTAATATCTACATTTCTACGAATATCAACCATTTATTGGGATCATAGATATCCACAACTTGGTTTAGATCTAGGATAGCTAGAATTCCTACGAGAATAGCTTCGACTAATTTACTAGGGGATTTAGGGTTCCTTGTGACAATCTACGTCGTATAAATACCTCGTATAAATATCAAAATAATCATCAAACAATCATGTAATAAAATTACATCATATATATATATAATCCAAGTTATATATATATTAAAATAACACTTCTCAGTCTTGGCCTTGTCGGTAACTCGGGAATTCTTCGACACCGTTATAGTCAAAAGATTTTTAGACATTTTGTGAAAAATGTTTACAGTTAAAAGATTTTGAAAGGTTTTATTCAAAACCTTAGTTTTAAAAATCTTTCGTTCTCTATAACGAGAGCTCTTGTACCAACTGTAACACCCCCAAATTTATACAACTCAATACATCGGAAGACTAGTTGGTGTTACGGGATAGCACATTACTCACATCATAGACAACGCATAAAAATCGCGTCGTTTAATAATAATAAAGCATTTCCATTCATAAATATCAAAGTTACATAGGTCCCAAGTCATATTATTTCATACAAAGTTTTACAAAGTATTTGAATGGAAAATATTGTTTCAGTGCGGGCCATGAATTCTTGTCGTCTTCCCGAGAATTACCTTCAAGTACCTGAGATAAGACATGTTAAAATAAAAGGTCAGCGATAACGCCGAGTGAATTCATAGAGTTTAATGAAATCCATCAATATAATATCATTATAAAATTATTACTGAAAATCATTTTGTACAAATCATTTTAATAGGCCATAAAATAGCCTAAGTCATTTTTATACAAATCCTTATCGAAAATCATAATATAGGCATTTGCCTTAAAAATCATTATACGAGCCAATGTCGTAAAAACATCATACAATACGTCTTACGACGTTGTATAAAGTTAAATAAAAACCGTTATATGAATATGGTTATGAAAACCAAAACACGAACATAATATCAATAGTATGACCCTGTATTGCTAGTCAGGCAATACATCGTAATTCGGAGCGTCTAGTAGTATTTTGTTAATTTGGATTATTATAAGCCGCATGACATTGTTACCTTACTAAACCAACAACGGGTAGCTAACTCGATACTCAATTTTCCCATCTAAAGTAGCGTGTCATCACAAAGGTCACGCTATGGAAATCTTCTCATACATAAATTTGCTTACCAATCAATGTGGCACGACGGGGATCAACCGTCAAGGCGCGAACTGGGGTGATCATCCCCAAATAGTACTATTATATGCATAAGCGTCTACCAAATCCCGGTAGTTCACAATTCATGCTAATGGGACTTTTAGTGACATAACCTAACTTTAATAATCCATTTGATTTCAACTATCGGGTCCTTTAATCATTTATCGGGTCATACAATCGGGTCATACAATCATTCGGGTCCAAATCAATAAACAAACAATCGGGACAAATGATGTCCTATTTTATAAAAACTAACATGTTATCTCCCTCGTGGGTTTATAAAACATTTCATAAAACATTTAAAATAGTGCGAAGCTATGAACTCACGTTGATGTGGGAAGGCGGGTTATCGGCAATTCGGACGTACGGTACGTGCTTCAATCACGGAAACCTAGACAAATAATACTCGTCTTAGACTCATGTCCAATGACTTTATAAAAATAACAATTATGTATACATATGATGATTATATATATATGATGGTCAAATGGGTTTACATATTCTCGTTTACTCAATTTAGTGTTATATGTCGATAACTTTTATACTAGTTTTCTAGCTTTACCTATTTACGTGTTTTAAGTCCAATATACTTATTATAAGTTCTTTAACTCTTATTAATCCTTTTCATACTTATATTATCAGTAGTTATACTTTCCATGTTGGGCCCAAATGGGTTAAGCCCAATAAGTTCTTTTTACAAGTATTTATCTTATTTAGTCCAATTATTAGTCTAATTATTAGTCCAATATGTTTAGTTAGCTCGTTAATGTCCGTATGTCCTATAGTTCGGGTTTTATCGGTTTTTACTTGTATTAGTTACTTATATATCAGTATATGACTTTTAAAAACTTTACATTAGACGGGTTTGATTGTCTAAGTTTTATTTGGCAAAAAACGTTAATTTTACGGTAATAGCCGAAAAAGTCGTAAAAATCAAGTTTATAGTTTTTATTACTTATAAATATTATTCCACTACCATTTATATAATTTATCCATTTAATTAACCTTTTATATATTTATATAAATAAGTTTTATAAGTTAGTGGGTTTTTATTTTACATTTTATACAATAAAATGTGAGTGTTTATATAATAATAATAAACATTAATTCTTAAAATCTGATTTTTATCTTCATGTTCACCATTTTTACCATATCTAGAGTTCTATAATGAATTAGAAGCTCATTTTTGGGTGAAATGTTCTTCATATTATGTGCTACATTTAACTTAGTTATAGCTACTGCTCATTTTAAGTTCATCTTGCCTTAACAGTCCCTACAAAACTGCTTATTCAGATTAGAACACCTAACTTGTTTTGATCATATCTCACTCATTATATTGATTATATTGCATGGCCTACTCTCACATGTGTATAACATCTTGTACTTACTGTAAGTGGATCATACCATACAATTTTATCAGTTCAAGTTTTAGTTATATACTGTTTTTATACAGCCAATTAAATAAACATGATTTTAGCCTCATTTCTTATAGTTATTAACCTTTTTAAGCATATCTATCAACACTTGATCCCCACACAACATTTTTATCATCATATATACATCATATACATATACACAATGAAAGAAAATACATTTGTTCTTTACAAAAGTAACAAGAGAAAATGGAGAGGATGATCTTCTTTACCAACCAAGTGTATTTCTTGTTTTTGGAAGACAAGAACTTGATGAACACCACAAGTAACTCCAAGATCATCAAACACCAAGAACATAAGTTGGGAAATCAGCCATAGGACACAAGCAAATCACCTCCAATGTTGTTAATATGGCCACCAAATGATCAAGGCTTCAAGATAAATCCATGATAGAGCTAGTAAACATGTATTTCATGGCTAGAAAAGATCAAAAGGGGTGTTTGTAGCTTGAAAGTGGACGGCAAGGGAGGAGTATTTGAGAGAGTTTTGTGTTGATTTTGCATGTATGGAAAGATGGAAATGAGTTAGTTGCTAGTGGTTTTGAGTTAGTGGGAAAAGAGTAGCTTAAGGTGTAAGCTTGGCTTACACATGTAAACATTTAGCTAACATGATGCCACATATAGTTGTGGTGTCATGTTGGTGCCGTCCAAACTAGCTAGTGGGGTGGGACAATGTATTTTGTCCCATCTCACTAGTTTACGGGTATTTCTCGATTCTAGTTTTCTCGATTTGCGTTCCCTCGGGTCGTTTTACGAAAAACGTTTTTATAAATTATGAATCAACGTCACAAAACGAATCCAATAAAAATTGTCTCATCAAAAACGGAGTTCGAAAACGTAAATACGTAATCCTAAGGTTTCCGGTTTAGTCGTAAAGGACGTCAAATTAAAATCGTAAGTCCTAATCTCTTCTCGTAAATTTGTGAGTTTATGAACTAACATAAATTTAAAACTCCAAAATAATATTCACGGATAAATTTATTTTCTGAAATGTCGGACTGTCACCAAAGACGGTGTATGTAAACGTAAGCACGTAACGTAGAATCCTCCGGTTTAGACGTAGTCGACGCTACTTCAAGACGTAAATCCAAATTACTTCCCAAAAATAAGTGAGTTCATATTGTAACATTAAAATAATGTTTTTAAATAATACTTGAGAATAAAATATTAACCATAAATTGACGGATTGTCACAGGTAAGGTAGATGGTAATACCTGTGAAGAAACCTCTTTGATGATGGATGATGACTGGAATACATCAACCTCATTTGCAGGTCTGTCAACGCCCAATTCTGCTTTGTCAGCGCCCAAGATACTCATGTCAGCGTTCAAATTCTCCTTGTCAACGCTCAAATTTCCTGCCTCGGCGCCTTTTGCAATTTCCTCCAACATGGCTGTAAATGATAAATTTAAGTTTGTAGGAGAGACTAGAGACGTATCAAAACCTGTATGTTTCTTCAAACTTGTTAGGGCCTCAGCAACATCCAAAGATCGACCATCATGGCTGCCCTTATCACTCACATTTATTTGTTCATCCTCCCCTTTGGAAGATTCCTACATCCCCCTCCTTGTACTAGCAGTCTCCAAGATAACAATCATCTCCCTCAATTGCTTGAGTTCAAGGCCTTGTGTGCTGACAACTTGTACCAAGTCTGCATTTTGCTTTTGCAAGCTCATGTAGACAACCGTCAATTCCATCAGGGTCATTGGTTCCAATCTGCCCTCTTCTAAAATGGGTATTTGACCTCCCAAGTTAGATTCATTGGGCATGGATGAGGTCTTAATGATAGTAGGACTGTCTTGGCCAGCTTCTAAGCCAGAACCAATAGTCCCAGCCTCGTCCATAACACCAACCACACTTGTGGTGATGGTTCTCTCTGCTACATGGCTAGGACCACTAGAGGAGAACACTCCAGTAGTCCTTTGGCGTTTTTGTAACCTATATTGCGTTGGGGAAGAAGAAGATGTGGATTGGGTGGATGTGGGTTGGTTAAGGGGTGTTTGGGTCTGTGAAGGTTGTGTGTCAACGTTTGAAGTAGGCACATCAACGCCAACATTTAATGTGTCAGCGTCGAAGGGTTCTTGGTCAATTTGCATATGTTGTGGCGAAGGTAAAGGTTCAGGTATTGGGTCAATTTGGGGTTGGGGGTCTGGTTGAGGTTGAGCTGCGTCAATAACAGCAATCATAGCTGGGGTTAGGGGTAGGTCACGATGTGGGGGTGAGTTCATCTTTATAAAAATTGCTTTCTTCTGCACAGGGATCTCATAAAAATCATCATGATCCCTTGTGTAGTATCCTTGGACATCAAAAACCATTTGTAAAAATCTGGGATAAGCTAAAGTCATTTTGTTCCCTTTATTTTTACACATGCCCTCAATAATCATTTTGGAATAATTAAATTTTTGCCCAGTAGCAATGCACACAATATCACTAGCAATAGATCTATTGATCTCATTGTGTGCAGTGCACTTGGGACTCAAACATTGTATGAGGACATGTATTAGGTACTTGCAGGTTGGGGGAAACTCCTGTTTATGATATTTATTTAAAGTTCCTTGAGCAGGAAAAGGATAACCCAAAGCCCTTAGTCCTTGTTCTATTTCACTAATGGGAAGGGTGGTTATACCATCAGCATCATCAAGATGCAAAGCTTGGCGTACCAAAGCTTCAGTAACCACCCATGTTTAGTCACTCTATTAACTGTTGAGGAACTGACATTGTTCCAAAACTGTTTAATATATGTGACAGGAATGAGTGGTGCACGAGAAAGAGCATACCTAAAAGGAGATGCGTTCAAATACACCACCATTTGTGTGTATTGGGGAAACAGAGTATCATCAGCTTCAAGATACACGATCATGTTATGATGACTTATGAATCCTAATTCCAAATCACTTGGTTTGAATTTTGGTGCCATTGTTGAAAGCTGTTTGAATGATTGATAAAGATGAAGTTGATAAGAGAAAATTGTGTTAGACAAGAATAATAGGTACCCTGTTTAAAAATAGGAGCCAAATATATAGGAGAAGAAAGTGCATGTGATTGGCCCAAAAATAGGCAAGTATTTTCAAAATGTAATCATGAAAATATTGAAAAAGAATAAGTTTATCTCATGCATTAAATGAAAGTTATCAGCTCCCAAAATTACGGCCTAAAAATATGTCAAAAAGTAACAACTGGGTAGGTCCCATTGAGTGTCAACGGTAAAAAATAACCTATCAACGCCCAACGGCTATATTCTTGTCAACGTTTTCCATAGCCATGTCAGCGTCTAAATTGGTCACAACAACGCTTGGAAAAATACTTGTCAGCGTCCAAAAATAAAAATGTTTAAAAATGAAAAATGACCTTAACAAAGTAATTTATCCTAGAGAAGATAACCAAAAGGTTGATAATTATTATAGGGCGGCAAGCACTGTCCAGTTATGAACACTTGCTTATGCAAGATAGACATAACAGTCCTCTAGTGTCCCTTGCTAACCAATATTCTTAACAACTAAGTTACCTTATAAAATTCCTTGTTACTCCTAGGTAAAACCCATGACAAAATCATTCCCAAGTCTCCCAGCAGACCACAACCAATTCTAGGCCAAAAATGTCTTGGCAACATGCATAGTATATCAACTTTGCATGCTACAGTGCCTCATGATTTAGTAAAACTAACTCATACTCACCTGTGGACACAATCTAGAATTTTGATAAGAGTATCATATGGATACCCAAACATCCTAAAGGTTCCTAAAACCTCCCCTTAAACTATGATACATATGTTGCTTAAAATATGCATGAATATAAAAATTTATGTCAAGATAGGAATTAAAAATTCCAACCATCATCCATAAATAAAAACATGTCCAAATGCTTCTCCAATTATCCATTAGCAACTCTGTATCCAATGGTATACTGCTAACACCACCTGCACATTTAGATTGAAAACCACAAAACTAACATTGTTGCTGACAACGCCCCGATAACACATAACAGCGTTGAGGGAAGCTTTGTCAGCGTTAGACAAATATATTGCTGACAACGTCACAAAAACACTTATCAGCGTTCAAGCAACCTTTTTCAGTGTTAGAAAAATATAGTGGAAAATCTAAATCCTCAAAAAGACCAATAACAATGCATTATCCTGTACATACTTTTACAAAAAGACTCCAAAACACATATTATGTGAGATTGATCATTCCAATACTTGTTACCAAGTATTGAAATCTCCCAGCATCAAAAGGTTTAGTTAGTAAATCTGACACATTCTCTTTTGTGTCAACCCTATATGGCTGTATTAAACCTTTTTCAAAACAATCTCTTATAAAATGGTGTCTAATTTCTATGTGTTTAGTTTTAGAATGATGTACAGGATTCTTAATAATGCATAAAGTGCTGTTATTGTCAATAAATATCTTGGTATGCATGAAATTATACCCATAGTCTAACAGCTGGTTCTAAATCCACAAAACTTGTCCACAACAAGCAGCTGTAGCCACATACTCAGCTTCAGTTGTAGAATTAGCCACCACTGTTTGTTTCTTGCATTGCCAAGATATCAACCTGCTCCCAAGAAACTGACATCCACCAGTTGTGGATTTTCTATCAAACTTATCACCTCCATAGTCACTGTCTGAATATGCAATCAGCTCCAATGGTGAATCCTTTGGGTACCACAAACCAAGACTAGGATAGCATCGTAGGTACCTAAAGATCCTCTTCACATCATAAAGGTGACATTCCTTAGGAGTCACTTGATGGTGTGCACAAGCACACACAACAAACATGATGTCAGGTCTGGAGGCTGTAAGATACATCAATGATCCAATCATGAATCTATAGTGCCTGACATCAACATCTTTCCCCTCTCCAATCTTTCCCCAAGGGTGTTCTCTATCCATAGGAGTAGTAGCCCTCTTTTCATGTGAAGAAAAGCCAAACTTCTTCAAGATCTCTGCCACATACTTATCCTGGGAGATGAAGATACCATCTTCTTTCTGCTGAACTTGTAAACCAAGAAAGAAGTTCATCTCCCCCATAGCACTCATCTTGAATTTGTCTGTTATAAGCTTGGAGATATCCTCACTCATCTTTGGATCAGTAGACCCAAAAATGATGTCATCAACATAAACCTGAACAAGAAACACATCCTTACCTTTCTTCTTTATAAATAGTGTCTGATCTATGGTGCCCCTCTTGAATCCATTGTCCACTAAATAAGTAGACAAAGTACCATACCATGCTCTAGGGGCTTGATGAAGTCCATACATAGCCTTCTTGACTCTATACACCTTGTCTGGATTCTCTGGATCCTCAAAACCAGGAGGCTGTGTAAAACCCGCATGCTTTTACCATGCATAGTACCCTTAGGATCGTACGTACTAGTTAAAAACTTTCCTAATATAGCATGATTACGATTACGTGTTAGGAGTTTACGTATTACGTACGTGTTAGAACACGATAAGTATTTTATATGCACGATCACGTAATAATTATTTAGCAATAATTAATCACGAACATGCGATCATGAAATCATGAACGTAATTAAAACACGAGCTATTATTAATTACGTATATATATTTATTACGAGCGTAATTAAATATATTAGATTATGGTATTTACGCAATGAGAACATTTAAAACACGAACATAAATAAACACAAACGAGTAACTAAATAACGAGACGCGAAAAGAGGTACGGGAACCCCATGGGGGGGGGGGGTCCCTACCCGCGGCCAAACAAGGGTAATGGGCCAAGCCCATTATCAGTTTTTACTAAAAGGAGGGTTAATTAATTTTTACTACTCAAAATCACTTACAGAAGATTTCAAGAAAAACCTAAAACCCTCTCTTTCTCCTCCTCTTTGTGCCGCCACCTATACATCACCATACAAAGTGATTCTTTGATCTTGAAGATTTGTTGTTTGTTCATGTTTGTTCTTCGTTCTCTTGATCCACGAAGACGGTAAAACCTTTTTAAACCTTTTCTTTTAATTTAATCTTTTTATTAATTATGAACATGTGATGTTTTTTATAAAAACATATTAATTAAACATAGATCTAACATGTTTTGATGATTAATAAGTGTGAAAACACTTATCCTTTTACCACTTATTTCCAATAATAACAAGACCAAAACGTGTGATTTATGTCGTAAAAGTCGGAATTATGCGTGGTTTGTGTTTTTTATTGTGTTTTAGGACCAAAATATGAAAAAGGAAGAAAACACGGTTTTCAACGGGCTTTTATCGAAGAAAACAGGAAAAGACGAAGTCAAAAGATCAAGAGTGCAAAAAGAACGGAAGTCCAAGGCCTATTCTGAAGATTTATCGAAGAAAAAGTCTAAAGGCGGAAGTTTAACGAAGTCAAAGAACTTAAGTCTAATAGAAGAAGAAAATTAAAAGTCAAGTTCAAATCCCGAGACGACAAAGACAAAGAATTAAATTCGATCGAGAAAACGTGAAGAAAGCAAGAAAGAAGATGCAACACATGCACTCCTTCCACCTTCCCTATAAATACCCTCCTAATAGTCATTAGGAGGGTGGTTAGATGTTTTAGCTAATTTTCACTTTTCCATTTTTCTTTCTAGTTTTTAGAGAGAGAAAGTCTTAAACTTTCTCTCACTAAATTTCATCTTCTTTCTTAATCTTTTAAGATTAAACATCTTTGTATTGCTTATTTTCATTAATCAAGTTCCATTTTAAGCTTTTAATCCTTAATCTCATTCTACTTTTCTTTGATTTTAGATTGATTTAGGTGCGATTATCATATGATCCGTGTTGTTCTAATTGATTTCGTGCTTAAAAAGTTAATCTTTTGATCATTTCATAAGTTTTCATTTGATTAAGCCTTAAGACTTTTGTGCTTATTGGCTTATTTTTATGATTAGCTTATTTGTTTATAAAAGTTCTCCTTAAAAAGTTTATGTTTTTATTGTTTGATCCATAAGTTTGTTGATTTTCGAAGATAGATAAGTTGATTAATGTGCTTATTTGATTTCGTTTAAGTTGATTCGTCTAGTTTTGGGAATAAGCTCTCCATTATATCTTATTTTCTTGCTTTCCAACCGAATCCCACCAAAATTGGAAAGGGATTAAACCCCTTTCCGATCTATACATTCCGAGCAGCCTTCCCCTTTTCCGATTTGCCAATCGGAAAAGGGTTTCTCCTTATTCCGATTTGCCCACTTGTTATTCCGATTGTTACGATCGGATTAGGTCTTTCACTTTCCGACGGTAGCCTTTATTGAACATTCCGATTGTAGTTATTTTCCCTGTTATTCCGATCAGGCCTATTTGCATATTCTGATTGAGGTTCTTCTTAGTATTCCGATTGGGACTGTTAGCTTATATTCCGATTGCCCTTTTCCTTGTTATTCCGATTGGCTTCATTTCCTTACATTCCGATTGATATCATTTTTGTACACATTCCGATCTGACCCTTTCCCATATTCCGATTGTGTGCATCATCCCCACATTCCGACCACCATATCGGAATATATTCCGATCTGGGCTTGTTTTTGGCTTATTCCGATTGTTTGCATTTGTTTGATATTCCGATCTTACTTTCTTTTAGTACTTTTTAACTTAGTTCTTATTTTTAGAAAATTTTCTAAGTGTTAGTTTTATTTAGTGTGCTCATTTTGCCTTAAAGTTTACATGCTTTTATGTTTGCTCGTCATTTTAGTATTAATCTTTATTCTTCCATTTTACTCAACGACACTTAAATTACTTGCTAATAGTTTAAAATTAGACAAACAAACCAAACCATTCTCTTGATTCACCAAAAGACGCTTGAGTTGCACTTAATACCGGTTCTCAATTCGAAAAGACTTGGGACAACGAATTTTTATACTAGGCCTAAAAACCAAGTATTAAATGGCGCCGCTGCCGGCTCTTTTCGTTACGATTAACGGTTTCTATGAGAGACGCATTGATTATTGGGATCCGTTCTTTGAACGTTATTTTCCTTGCTTTAAAAATTTTCAAAAATCCTAAAAAATATAAAACTCTTCAAAAATACAAAAACATTAAAAAAATCATTAAAAAGCAATTCTTTTCAAAAGGTTTTGCACCAAAAAGATTATATAGATATTCTCTGTGTATATTTTTCTTCTGCAGTTGTATGCGTACTAGATCTTCGAACTATTCTGAGCCCGAGACTCGTGAAGATTTAGATATGGCTGGTGTTAATAACAACAATAATCACCCACCTCTACCCAATTTGAATAATAACAACAACAACAACAACAACAATGTCCTCCTGCCTGATTTACGAACGATGGAGGAATTGCGTCAACCCACCATGAACGAACGCGGAGGCCCGATTGCGCCAATGCACGTCACGGCTCAGGAGTTTTCGTTGAAGCATCACATGATCCAGCAAGTGCAAACGAACCCGTTTCGCGGAATTCCGGATGATGATGCCAACAAACACCTCGACAAATTCATTACCATTACCCAAAGCATGAAGTGCTCTGGTGTTTCTATGGATGACCTTCGCCTCCAACTTTTTCCCCACTCGCTTTCTCACCATGCCGAAAAATGGTTTGACCGTCTTCCTAAGAATTCTATTCATACGTGGAATGACATGACTCAACGCTTTTTATCGCACTACTTTCCCCCATCCATGGTCACTAGCCTTCGTAGCCAAATCAGTGGATTCATGCAAGAGAATGATGAATCACTTTTCGATGCTTGGGAACGATACAATGATTTGATCGACCGCTGTCCAAATCACAATATGCTCCCCGTCACTCTCATTGACACCTTCTACAATGGTCTCACTTTTCGTGATCGTGACACGATCAATGCCGCCGCCGGTGGTACTTTTATGAAAAGGAGACCGGAGGAGTGCAGAGAGTTGATCGAAAACATGACTACTCACCACAAGAATTGGGACTCATCCGCATCCTCAAGATCTAACTCGAGAGTCAATGTTTCTTCTACTACCTCCAATCCTGAGATGACTGAAATTTCTCGACAACTCGCTGAAATGAACAAGAATTTCATGGCCATGGCCACAAACCACTTTCAACAAGCTAAAGCCGTTGCTATTTCTTGTGACACATGTGGTGGCCCTCATTCTTATAATGATTGTCCTTCTACTCAAGGCAATTATTCTGAAAACGTTAACGCAGCTTACGGCACTTATCCCACGGGAGGCTATCAAGCCCGCCCTCAAGGAGACCGTGGCTTGCTAAGTTATCGTTCCAATAATTATCTTGCTCCTCCCGGTTTCCCTCCTGCAAACCAAAACCAACAACAAAGCTATAACCGAAACAACCAATCCCAACCTCGTCCTCAAAATCAATATCAATCCCAAAGAAACCCATACCCAACTCATGGAAATTCTCAAGCTTACCAAGCTCCACCTCTCAATCAACCGATGGTAGTAAACCAAGACGTCGAGACGTTCATGAAGACTAATCGTGAGATGGTGACGAATCTTTAGAGTCAATTTGTCAACTTGAAGAATGACATGGTGAAACAAGGGAGCGATATTCGAGCCGAGCTAAGGAATGACATGGCAAAGCACAGCAATGAAATTAATGCAAACATGCAAAACTCTTTTAATAATCAAGCGGTTCACCTTCGTGATATGATTGGTTCGCTCATCCAAGGTAATCAACCTTCTTCTTCGGGTACTCTTCCGAGTAATACCGTTGCGAATCCAAGAGGGGAGATGAAAGCAATCACCACTCGTAGTGGAAAAGGTTATATGGAACCCGAGCTTCCTACACCTCCACCCGTGATTGTAAACAAGGAAAAAGAGCAACTTTCCCCACCTCCTTCACCTTCTGTCCCCATTTCCCCACCACCCATGGTTGTGAGTGATCCTACTCCCTTAAAGCCTTCTTCTTCACCCAATATAACTTATCCTTCAAGGTTGAGGAAAGAGAAGCAAAAGAGGAAGGATGATATTCAGGTTTCAAACTTTCTAAAAATGTTTAAACAATTAAATTTTAACATCTCCTTTGCCGAGGCTCTCGCTCACATGCCCAAATACGCTAAGATGTTTAAAGATCTTCTAAGTGATAAGTAAAATCTTCTTGACATCGCTCAAACCCAACTTAATGAGAACTGCTCCGCAGTGCTCTTAAGGAAATTGCCCACCAAACTTGGTGATCCGGGTCGCTTCTTGATTCCTTGCAACTTCCCGGGAGTAGAGAATTGCATGGCTCTAGCCGATCTAGGTGCCAGTATAAACCTAATGCCTTTAAGTGTTTGGAAGCAATTATCTCTCCCCGAGCTAGTCCCCACCAAAATGACTTTGGAATTAGCCAACCGTACGGTTGCTTATCCAGTGGGGATAGCCGAAGATGTCTTTGTTCGCGTTGATAAATTCACCTTCCCGACGGATTTTGTTGTCGTTGACTACGAGATGGATCCCCGTGTTCCATTAATTATTGGACGTCCATTCCTGAGGACCGGTCGCACTCTTATTGATGTCGCCGCGGGCGAAATAATCATGAGAGTTGGTGACGATAAAATTGTCTTCAACATGGGTAAGATTTCTAAGCAACCTTATTAATATGAGAGTGTTAACGCTATTGATATTCTCGATGAGGCTTGTGAAGAACATTTTCATGATGCTTGTAAAAGTACTCTTTCTTCTCTACCCAATGTTGAGACCGTGGCCTCAATTGCTCCAGCATTGACTCCTTTCGGAGAAAGTGACTTGGATGATTTCGAAGCTAACTTGGGTCCTCTCAATATTAAGTATGATAATTTGTCCACCAATTGGGATGAAGACATTCGTACTATTGAGAGACTTCTCAATGAGGACCCGTTGTCTCCTCCTCCTCCTAAAGAGGTGACTAATGATGATCCATCGTTAGTTTCACCGTCTATTGAGGATCCTCCCACTCTCGAACTTAAGGACTTACCTCCTCATTTTGAGTACGTTTTCCTAGAAGACAACAAGAAGTTACCGGTCATCATCGCAAAGGATCTGAAAGAAGACGAAAAAGCCCGACTTGTCGCCGTGTTGAAGAAGCATAAAAGAGCTATCGCTTGGAAAATCTCCGACATCCGTGGAATTGATCCTCACTTTTGCACACATAAAATTCTCATGGAGGACGACTTTAAGCCCACAATTCAAAGCCAACGAAGGGTGAATCCTAAAATCCATGAATTCATCAAAAAAGAGGTTATCAAACTTCTTGATGCGGGTATGATTTACCCTATTTCGGATTCACCATGGGTTAGTCCAGTCCATTGTGTGCTTAAGAAAGGCGGTATCACCGTTGTGCCCAATGCAAACAACGAGTTGATTCCTACCCGTCTCGTTACTGGGTGGAGAGTTTGTATAGACTACCGCAAACTCAATGATGCCACGAGAAAGGATCATTTCCCTCTACCTTTTATGGACCAAATGCTTGAACGTTTAGCGGGTAATGAATATTACTGCTTTCTTGATGGGTTCCCGGGTTATTTTCAAATACCCATCGATCCCCAAGATCAAGAGAAGACAACATTCACTTGTCCCTATGGCACATTTGCTTATAAAAGAATGCCTTTTGGCTTATGCAATGCCCCCGGGACTTTCCAAAGGTGCATGTTGGCTATCTTTCATGATATGGTTGAGCAAACCATGGAAGTCTTCATGGATGATTTCTCGGTCTTCGGGGATTCCTTCTCTTCTTGCCTTGCCAATTTGGAACGTATGCTTAAGCGGTGCGAAGACACTCGCCTTGTTCTGAATTGGGAAAAATGCCATTTTATGGTAAAAGAAGGCATTGGGCTAGGACACAAAATCTCTAAAGCCGGTCTTGAAGTCGACCGTGCTAAAGTTGATGTCATAGCCAAATTACCTCCACCTTCTACCGTGAAGGGTGTGAGAAGTTTTCTGGGTCATGCGGGCTTCTATCGTCAATTCATTCAGGATTTCTCTAAAATCGCTCGCCCGATGACCCACCTCTTGGAAAAAGATACTCCTTTTATCTTTTCTAAAGAGTGTCTCGAAGCCTTCAATCTTCTTAAGGATAAGCTAACTAAGGCACCGGTCTTGGTTACCCCTAATTGGGAGCTGCCTTTTGAATTGATGTGCGATGCTAGCGACTTCGCTATTGGTGCGGTTTTGGGCCAACGAGTGAATAAACACTTCCAACCAATCCACTATGCTAGCAAAACAATGACGGGGGCTCAATTGCATTATACGACAACCGAAAAAGAGCTTTTAGCTGTTGTCTATGCTTTTGAGAAATTTCGCCCCTATCTTGTTTTATCCCCCACCATCGTATACACGGACCATTCTGCGTTGAAGTACTTTATGACAAAGCATGATTCTAAGCCAAGACTTCTTCGCTGGGTTTTACTCCTTCAAGAATTCAACATTGAAATTCGCGACAAGAAGGGAGCCGAAAACCTGGCCGCGGATCATCTGAGCAGACTTGAGGATCCATATCAAGGGGATCATCCGAACAAAGAGATCAATGACTCTTTCCCCCTTGAGACCTTAATGTCTATAAATCTCAATCTTGATGGCACCCCGTGGTTTGCGGACATTGCAAAATACTTAGCGGGTGGTATTCTCATCAAAGGGTTAACATCCCAACAAAAGAAGAAGTTCTTGAATGATGTTAAGACTTACTTTTGGGATGACCCTTATCTATTCAAACAATGTGCTGATCTGATCATTCGTCGTTGTGTTGATGGACCGGCAGCTTTTGACATCCTCCAAGCTTGCCACAAAGGACCCACCGGTGGTCACTTTGGTCCCAACTACACCGCTAAAAAAGTGTTTGATTCTGGATTCTACTGGCCTACCATTTATCGTGATGCTCACGAAATGGTTAAGCATTGTGATGCTTGCCAACGTCAAGGCAAGATCACACATAAAGATGAGATGCCTCAAAATTTCATACAGGAATGTGAAATCTTTGACGTATGGGGCATCGACTTTATGGGGCCATTTCCATCCTCCAAAGGGAACAAGTACATCCTCGTCGCCATCGACTACGTTTCTAAATGGGTTGAAGCCAAGGCTCTTCCTACGAATGATGCGAGGGTGGTTGTGAACTTCTTGAAGCAGCTTTTCGCTCGATTTGGCGTTCCTCGTGCTATTATCAGTGACCGCGGGACTCATTTTTGCAACGATCAATTTGCAAGAGTCATGGCTAAGTATGGTGTTAATCACCATCTTTCCACCGCTAATCGTCCCCAAACCAATGGGCAAGCCGAGATATCCAACCGTGGATTGAAGCGAATTTTGGAGCGTATTGTGGGAGAGCATCGCGCCGCATGGGCCGATAAGTTAGATGATGCTCTGTGGGCTTTCCGTACTGCTTACAAGACCCCGATCGGTTGTACACCTTATCGTCTTGTGTACGGGAAAGCCTGCCACCTCCCAATCGAGCTGGAACATAAGGCGCACTGGGCCTTGAAGTGGGCTAACTTCGACATCAACAAAGCCGGTGATCATCGCAAGATTCAACTCAACGAGCTCAACGAACTGAGAAATCAAGCTTATGAGAACTCGCTGATCTACAAGGAGAAGACGAAGATCATTCATGACTCAAAAATCAAGAACCGAGAGTTCCACGTTGGTGATCAAGTCTTACTCTTTAACTCTCGGTTGAAGATCTTCTCTGGCAAGTTGAAGAGCCGCTGGTCTGGTCCATTCACCATCGCCAAAGTCTTTCCTTATGGGACCATTGAGCTTTCTCAGCCGAATGGGCCCAATTTCAAGGTGAATGGCCAGCGTCTGAAGCTGTACTTTGGTGAGGACATCTCTCAAGAGATGATTCCATCCCTCACCACGTTCCCCATGAACTAAAAATGGGTCGAGTCAGGCTCGTGACTCGGTGAACAAAAACAAACGCTTCTCGGGAGGCAACCCGTGATCTATCCTTTACTGCTTTCACAATAAGTGTAGGGGGAGCCCCGCATATGTTTGTTGTCTTGTTTCTTGTGATGTGCATGGGATTAAAGCTTCAAAGATCCACCTTGATGACTTTTGACGAACCGTGATTCCGTGTTCCCATCTTCCCGGTTCTATCCTAAACTCTTGTGATTCAATATTTCATATTTTATATATGTTCACATTGAATTCACTTTAGTTGTCCTTTCCTTAGCAAGATTTAAACAAAGTGCACAATGTCCTAAGTGTAGGGGAGTTTACTCCCACATGCTTAAACATTGAGGACAATGTTTATCTCAAGTGTAGGGGGGACTTCTATCGAAGTAAGTGGTCTTTTCCATGAATTTGCCCTCATTTTAACCGAAAAATTTGATTTTTCGACATTTTTCAAAATTTTTAATCTATTTTGGCCTAGTTGTATAGTTGTATTTTCCTTTATCATGTTTAGTTTCTTTCCATTGCTAGAATAGTTCTTCAATAAAGTGGTTTTAAATTTTTCTTAGTCGTGAACATTTTGACTCAACCCGAGTTTACTTATCTAAGTTTACTCTAGCTAGTATCCTTAACGTGTTTAATTGCTAGGCTTTTATATAGGGAGCTATAAAACGCGAAAGTCTTAACTCTCACGGGTTAAGAACAAGAACTTTTCGCAAGTTCCTATAATTGATCCTAGAGAGTCGTTTATCAAGGGAAATTTAAAATGCGATTTCTAAACTTGAAAAAATCTAAGAATTTGCAAGGTCCTATAGGCGACTTGAAAACCCAAAACTTTGATTTAATAGGCTAAGCATCCACGAGTCTCATTCCTTGAGATTTTAAACTGTGGAGAACGAGAGATGATAGAGTCAATTATAAGTTTAGTATTCTTTCGTGAATTTATGTGAGTTAATTATAAGCCTATTCTCCCTCCGCTTGTTAATAAATTTATCTGCAATAAATAAGGTTGTACGATTTAAAAGGTTACTTAGCTTCTAGCCCCAGATCGTTTAAAAGTTGCTCGGTACGGATTAGAGTTCATAGCCAAGGCATAACTTATTGAAGCGGGATGCGAAGATTGGCGAGTCCGAAAAGGCCATAACAAGGCATGAGGGCTATATTTTGTTGCTAAAGATCCAAAAGTGATGTGAAGAATCATTTATCGAAAATCAATATGAAGGATCGAGAAACACGACGAAAAGCAAATACTCCCCAAAAGTCATGGAGAAGTCTATCCGAAAAGACCCTAACAAGGTATGAGGATAAATAGATCCAAGTCCTAAAAGGAGGCGGATCGTTGTATATCGAAGTCCAAAATAAAGATTGGAGAAAAATGAAGAAGTCGTGGTCCAAAGATGAAGAATCTCTCAAAACTTCAAGTGATGAAATTTCTATTATGAAGAGAAGACCATAATTTCAAGAACGTCTCTCAAGATTCGAAGTATGAAGTCGCTGCCAAATATCGGTCCGAGAAAGGTCTCAAATCTTGAAGCGAGTTATGCCAAGATATGAACTTTATGAGGTCCCGAGAAGCAGTTTTAAAAGATTTGGTCCTTTAGCTAACTATTGATTAAATCGTTCACCTTATTTTCGGACTAAATAACTATCGAAATAAGTCAAACAATGCATCCTCGTAATCATTCAAGACAAAAATAAAATATAAGAGATACATCTAGGAATAAGGGAGTCTAAGTGAGTAATTGGCCCACATGAGTTCTTGATAGTTTGATAACTTATAATAACAATGATCTCATTTTTAAGCTTGGTATAGGGAACGTGAAACTTGAGGATGATAAACGTTCATGGCTGCCAAAACCAATGTAAGTTTTTAATTTCTTTGCTTGTTCTATCTTTTTATGTTTAGTATTTAATAAAGGCCAACGTGGGTTATTTAGGATGGAAAATGTAAACCGTGCTTTAAAATTAATGCATTGCATGAGGGCATTGCAATGGTCAAGTGTAGGGGATTTAATAAGTGTGAAAACACTTATCCTTTTACCACTTATTTCCAATAATAACAAGACCAAAACGTGTGATTTATGTCGTAAAAGTCGGAATTATGCGTGGTTTGTGTTTTTTATTGTGTTTTAGGACCAAAATATGAAAAAGGAAGAAAACACGGGTTTTCACGGGCTTTTATCAAAGAAAACGGGAAAAGACGAAGTCAAAAGATCAAGAGTGCAAAAAGAACGGAAGTCCAAGGCCTATTCTGAAGATTTATCGAAGAAAAAGTCTAAAGGCGGAAGTTTAACGAAGTCAAAGAACTTAAGTCTAATAGAAGAAGAAAATTAAAAGACAAGTTCAAATCCCGAGACGACAAAGACAAAGAATTAAAGTCGAGTCGAGAAAACGTGAAGAAAGCAAGAAAGAAGATGCAACACGTGCACTCCTTCCACCTTCCCTATAAATACCCTCCTAATAGTCATTAGGAGGGTGGTTAGATAGTTTTAGCTAATTTTCACTTTTCCATTTTTCTTTCTAGTTTTTAGAGAGAGAAAGTCTTAAACTTTCTCTCACTAAATTTCATCTTCTTTCTTAATCTTTTAAGATTAAACATCTTTGTATTGCTTATTTTCATTAATCAAGTTCCATTTTAAGCTTTTAATCCTTAATCTCATTCTACTTTTCTTTGATTTTAGATTGATTTAGGTGCGATTATCATATGATCCGTGTTGTTCTAATTGATTTCGTGCTTAAAAAGTTAATCTTTTGATCATTTCATAAGTTTTCATTTGATTAAGCCTTAAGACTTTTGTGCTTATTGGCTTATTTTTATGATTAGCTTATTTGTTTATAAAAGTTTTCCTTAAAAAGTTTATGTTTTTATTGTTTGATCCATAAGTTTGTTGATTTTCGAAGATAGATAAGTTGATTAATGTGCTTATTTGATTTCGTTTAAGTTGATTCGTCTAGTTTTGGGAATAAGCTCTCCATTATAGCTTATTTTCTTGCTTTCCAACCGAATCCCACCAAAATCGGAAGGGATTAAACCCCTTTCCGATCTATACATTCCGAGCAGCCTTCCCCTTTTCCGATTTGCCAATCGGAAAAGGGTTTCTCCTTATTCCGATTTGCCCACTTGTTATTCCGATTGTTACGATCGGATTAGGTCTTTCACTTTCCGACGGTAGCCTTTATTGAACATTCCGATTGTAGTTATTTTCCCTGTTATTCCGATCAGGCCTATTTGCATATTCCGATTGAGGTTCTTCTTAGTATTCCGATTGGGACTGTTAGCTTATATTCCGATTGCCCTTTTCCTTGTTATTCCGATTGGCTTCATTTCCTTACATTCCGATTGATATCATTTTTGTACACATTCCGATCTGACCCTTTCCCATATTCCGATTGTGTGCATCATCCCCACATTCCGACCACCAGATCGGAATATATTCCGATCTGGGCTTGTTTTTGGCTTATTCCGATTGTTTGCATTTGTTTGATATTCCGATCTGAAGGTCTACGTGATTATTGGCCTATTCTATGTGATGGATTTGATGGATTAAGATGGTTGATTGATTGATAAATAAAGAAGAAGATGAAGGAATGAGATGAGGGATTAGAGAGAGAAAGGAGAGAAGGGAGAAAGTTAGAGAGAGAAAGTGAAAAATGGAATTATGATTAAGTGAAATGACAATCAACAACCCCTCCTAACATGCTAGGAGGGGATATATATAGCCCACCCTACATGTGGGCTATATGGACTATACATAAGATAAATAGATCACGAGCCCATTACATAATTATCGTTGGAGCGACCGATCCTTCATAAATACGTAAAACGTATTTCCAACAATCTCCCCCTAAGGGAGGTCGCTCCAAGTTACAAAGTTCTAAATAGTCTATATCTCGTGATCTATGCTAACTAAGATGTGACCGAGACTTTATTGGGAAAAACGTATTTCCAACAATCTCCCCCTAAAGGAGGTCACATCTTTTTACAAAATCTTAAACCTAGCATCTATGCTTGAGTCTTCGATCTTGTTCTTGTGAATATGCTTGATGTGATCTTTGACTTTAGTCTTGAGCATGTTTCCTTGCCTTGACCTTGTGCATTCTTCACTTGTGATATTTGCCTCTTCGTGACTTCATGTTCCACATACTTATACTTTTAAATTCTTGAAAGCTTCAGAGTTTGATACAGCGGAAGACTTGACCTTCAGGCTTTCTTGAATTTTTTGAAGTACTAATTGTATGTAGTATAAGCATGTGGTGACGACTTCTTCTGGATTGTACACTGCAATGCCACTTTCTTGTTACGCTGCATAAGACAGTTAGCAACAAATAATATACACGGATGAAATGGCCTTGAACATTTCATTCTAATTTGGTAGCATTTTACCTCCGGTCGGTGAAGACCGTTGGACGATATTAAATATCGTACTTGTGGCAGGTAGTTTCAATAAAGAACCTCCTGGACAAGATTTCGCGGGTAAACCCGTTCTCTTTACTCGACCGTCCAAAGCTGACTGCGAACGTAAAGAGTGAATCATTTGGATAATATTATCCGCATGATTTGAAGCCGTCAATTCATGTTCCTGGAACAAGTGAAGTTCAATTAAGAACCACACCATCGTTGCTTTCCAGTTGTCACTAGCTTGATTCATATAGAATCTTGCAAGTTACCTACCAAGTGCTGTTTGATGTTAACACTAGAAGGATTTCCATTCGTCACTGTAAATACTTAATAGTATTACTCTGAATGTTCTGGCAAGACCACTAAGATATTGCGTAGAGGCCTGGAACGTGTTTAAATTCATTTAAGAATTAAACCACTGTTGCTTTCCAATTATCACAAGTTTGATACATAAAGAATCGCACAAGTCACCTACCATGAGCTTTTTGATATTCGCTCAAGAAGGATTTCCATCTTCATTGTAAATACTTTCGTATTACTCGGATGTTCAGGCAAGATCATGAAGATTTTGCGTAGGACTCTTAAGATCTTTCTTACTTTTCACAGTGTGTGAAGAAGCAAGGAAATATGAAAGCGTGTCCTAATGAGATATTTGATGATCTCAAATGGCTCTAGACTCGATCGCGAATTTTGGATTTTTAGTGATCGGAGGCTGGAGAGGAGTGCCACCTTTTCAATACCAGTCTATTCAGAGTGAATAAACCAATAGATAACGTGTTGATCTCCGTGTGATTAAAACAAATACCTTTTGAGAGATATTTGAGTTAGCTGGGAAGGGTTGTGCATTGCATCATTGGGTCCATGATGTCTTTCTTCAATATCGAGAATCATTAACAAAAATGATCTCAATAGCATATGTATTGACCCGGTTTTTGCCTAAAGTTGTAAGGAGGGCTTCTTTCTTTACACCCTTTATCTTTACAATTCTTTTTCATTCTTCAACCCCTTCAATGCTTACCAATACGTCATCACTAGCACCTTGTTGTGATTGTTCCAGTGCTAACTTAAGTACTTGGTCGGCATTCAGCTACGTTCACAATCTTTCTCCATCTTTCCTAAGGACTACTATTTCTAGCTATGGAATGTCCTTGGGAAGATTCCTCCGGTTCTAGAGAAATCATTGGACTTTAACCTATCCTACCATCCTTATGTCACCACAATCTTCACCGTCGTGAATAGAGATGTTTTGGGTAAGTGTATGTCACCATGAAATCCATTTTGAAGTGCAAATCCATTTTGCTCCCCCTTAACATATGCCACGATATCCGAAAACATTTCGCACATGTCGGGATGAGCTAGCAAGTTAAGTCAAACCATTTGTGATAAATCATTTCCCATATTAAATCACATTTTCTCCCCCATATTAAAAATATTAACTCAATCAATGTTTTTAATATCAATTGATTTAATAGCGTTTTAAGAAAATTTGGGAAGAAAAATGCAAATCCAATTATCTTCATGAATTACACAAGCTCCCCCCTCAAATTAATGAGGGTGGGCTGAAACGTAAATTAAATACCTTTTAAACACAAGTGTAAGGTATTTATCACGTGCAAAGATCATATATGATAATGAATTCACAAGATTAACAATTTACGAGGTAGAACCTGAATGATGGAGAACATCATATGAAAGATTCACATGGTTCTTGTTCACGAATGTTGGTCACCTCGTCACGTCCCCGAGAAAATTAATTCCCGTTGTTGAGTCAAAGCTTTCCGGTGAAATGCTTGACTTGATTATGAAAAGCGGGTTGCTATCTAAAATAATAGCAAACCATTTTGAGCATGTTTTAAAATCATTTGAACTTCTGCTCGAACTTTATTTACAACCCCGTGTCATTATTGAATGACATTTCTAGGTTCGTAAATATTATCGATTCCAGAAGACATGCTCGTTTTATCAAAACGTTTTTGAACACACAATTTTGAAAGATTTAGAAAAACCTTTTGAGAAATTCTCGAAAAATTGTGTTCAAAGTTTTGAAAAACAATTACTTGAGCTTAAGATGTTGAATATCTTAAAAGCGAGCTCAAGTCCGAGAAGTTGTGAACTTCCCGTTGTTAAGGATAAGGTTACCATCGGCGATAAACTTTCCTTTTATCTGAAGGACGAGTCCTAAGCTGACATTTACTTAAAAGTCGTATTCATGAGCTTGAAAACTTTGACTGTTTTAACGGAAAGCTCATGACCGAGAAAGGTTAATTTCTCGTTACGAGGAAAAGTTCTCTTATTTAAAAGATACACTTTCCTTTCTGAGCTTAAAACTTCGAATGTTTTAATACAAGCTCATGACCGAGAAAGGTGAATTTCTCGTTAAGAGGATAAGTTATCATAAACGATAAGCTTTCCTTTATTTTAAGTTCGAGTTACAGTCTGACATTTAACTGTAAGTCATTGTGCATGAGCTTAAAAACTTCGAATGTTTTTATTATTAGCTCATGCCCGAGAAAAATTAATTTCTCGTTGTTAGGATAAGTTTACCATCGGCGATAAACTTTCCTTTCTTTGAAGAGCGAGTTATAGTCTGTGATGTGACTATAAGTCCTTGTGCAAGCTTTAACCATGAATCCCCTGAGATACTAGTTTCTCCGATATCTGCTTCTTCAGCAACCAAACTCTAAGAGTGGCCTTAGTTGAACGGTATACAACGATTGGACCGCTTCGTTCTTTTGGAACATCAACTTTGGTACCTGCATTCTCATTAGGAGTTTGTATACTTTTGCATGGATTAACGATATCTATTTTAGAAGCACGTAGGGGTTCACGGTTTTCTGTTCTTGTGTCAGAGGTGGCCTGAAGGGATGATTCACTTGTCTTAGTTGGCAAACGTTTCCTTTTATAGAAAACCTTAAGTTCAGGCTTAAGTGATATATCATCTTTTGCAATTTCCTCCCTAGTAGTCTTCACAGGATCAGAGACTATCCTAGTTAAAGGGCACTCGTTTCCTACAAGAGTGAAAGTTCTACCAGTGGGGCGCCACATTTTACCAAAGGGTTTGATTTTAGCAACCCACTGGGATTTAAGTCTAGCACGGGAGTTCACCTCATTAAGCAATTTTTTGATACAAGCATCATGATTTGCCGTAAAGACACATTTTCTACATGTTTTACAAGTAGCATATTTAATGTCCGAGTAGTTCCTAGATGATTGATCGATGCTCCTAGGAGACGTCATGCTACGGTTAGCAGTGTTGGGTAATCTGGAAGGCATCTGACTAGGTTGGACATTGCTATCTCTTACATGTGTCTTTTGAATAGCTTCCCTTTGACCAAAATCATGGCGCACATCAGTTGAACTAGTTCTAGACGTGTTCATTGAACTATTCTTAGAGAAACTAGGGGCAATCATGTGATGAGGTCTTGCTAAAACTGATTTAGTCACATTAGGCCTAGTTGGTGGAGTGACTGTTCTAGAAATATGACCCAAATCAACTTGGGAGGGAAACCGCGGTCTCGAGGATAGTGATCGCTCGGATCTAAATGCAGTAGGTTGTCTGACAATCGGTTGTCTGACGAACTGATTTGTAGGCGGTTTCCCCAAGATTGATGGTTTTTCAAGCTTAGTGTCCACACTAGGTCCTTTACTTTTCCTTAACTCGTTTTTCAACGCAGCTATAGCAAAAACCTTTTCCTGTACTTGGGCCTTTAAAGTCTCATTCTCTTTGAGCAAGTTATCTTGGGATGCCAACTTAGATTCAAGCAGTTGAATTTGTTTCAAAAGATTATCCTTTTCAGCTTTAGAATCTAGAACAGTTTGATCCAATATTCTTTCAAGAACAACGTTTGACTTTTCAAGTTTTTCAAAGTATGTTTCAAATTTGTCCGTTTTCTTATAAAATTCAAGTTTGGCATCCTTAAGATCTTTTGATTGCCGAGCTACTATCGTTTCGAGCTCTTTAATCTTGGAATCAGAAGCAGTCAATGAAGCAGTTATAGGATAATTATCATGATGTTTAGCATTCTGAACAATCTCTCCCCCATTATGACTTACATCGGATGAATCAGAAGTGGTATTGCTATCACTCTTTTCCATCCCATGTTTGTCATAATTAGGTTCAGAATGCTCAATATGCGGCATATCATCAGCATATACATCATAAACAACATTACATTGTACCATGTTTGCCGGCTCTTCGTCATAAACGGGTACGGTGTCAGCAAAAGAGATCTCGTGAACAGTCCCTGACGTGCCACTGGTATCATGTTGTCCTCCTGATTCCGTGCTCTTGGAATCGATAGGCTCCAAGTTTTCAACCGTATGACCAGTTTCCTCTTGCATCGAAGAGTCTTGCACTCCGTTATCATACCCTTGCTGAAGTCGAGATCTTTCATAAATCGAAGACGAGACCGAGGTCATGAGTTTCAATATTGTATCACGAAAAACTCGAAGCTCGGTATGTGTATCTCGAAGAAATGATTGGCAAAGCATCGAACTTTCAGACTTGATGATATTGAATTGGAGGAAAGGCGTGAGTTGTGTCACAAGAGCCTTATAAGCAAGTGCCGATGCAGAGTGATTAAAGTTTTCATTGTTGAATTGCTCTGCTAGTTGGGTCAAGATGGTGAGCATTGATTCCATGAATATATGACGATCTTGACCAAAGATTGTCACAAATTCGCTTCCTCCTTGAAGCCGTGAAAGAGTAACAAGATGATATTGAAGCGATTGAAATGAATTTATACCACTTTCTCTAACTTTGTCTTGCATTCGATGCAAATCTCCCTCTTTAAGTGTCGAATTGAACGAATCCATTGAAAATCGAGGAAAGATAAAGAAAAAATGATGTGGATGTTGTTGTTGTCGGGTTTTAATAATACGACTCGGCTCAAAAATTGTTATCGGCTCAAACGAATATGAATAAAACCCGATCAAAAATCCGTAATTGCTAAAAATATATCCCGTCACTTTCACTCGTAGTTTTGACTTCAAATCCGGCCAGAAAAGAAACTTAACTAAAAAAAAATTTAATTTTAAAATATGTAAATATACTTAATGCCTTAACTAAAATTATTTTTTTTAAAAAATATATAAATATAATTAATTTTAAAATATATAAATATACTAAAATATATAAATGTACGTAATATATTCTAAAAAAAACGTAATGGTTTACTTTTTAAAAAAAACGTGTACACAATCTACTTAACTAAAATAAAAATGAGGAAAATAATACTATAAAAAAATCTGAGGAGACGTGTTATAAAGAGATGAGGAGACGTGTATGGTTGGTAGTCATACTTTGGTTTCTCCGTCCCATTAAAATGTCAAAACTTTCCCATAACCGATCTAATCTCTCTCTCTCCCAAGTTAAATAATGCAAAGCTCATCCACCAAAATTCATCAATGGCTTCTCAAAAAAACAACTATATCTCCGTCTAATCTAACAACCTAAATTCAAACCCACAGTTATCAGAGCCTGCTACGAATCCCACGAGATTTATAGTCAAATAATCATGCCAAAAATTCAAACCCAAGAGATAGATTCGTCTTCAAGATCTCTAATTTGAGGTCTCGGGTAGGTTTTCTAATTTTTTGTTTTGATTTGTTGTCTCTCTCTTCTGTAGCGTCTTTCTGGTGTGAGGGTCGAGAGTCTTGATCGAGTCTTGGGTGTGTTTGTGTGTGTTATGAGTCGAGAGACGAGAGTTGGGTAGAGAGTATTCTGAGTGTGTGAGTTTTGGGTTTTGATGTGTCGAGAGTGAGGGTTTAGAGTCGGATGTGATATTGTGTGAGGATGTGGTCTGAGTCGGTTGAGAGATGTGAGTGAGGGAGAGATGTGGGTGAGGGTGTGTATGACGAGGCTGTTTTTGGTTTATGATGGTTTTGGTCGAGAGTGAAATCTTGAGTCGTGGTTGAGTTTGTTGGTTGAGTTATGTGTTGATTTCAAAACTAGCGAGTCTTGTGTGTGTCTTTCGGTTGAAGGTTAGTTGGTTGAGTCGAGACGAATGGTGATGTGTTCGACGAAGGTGTTCTTCTAGGGTCTAGAGTCTTTGCTTTGGAGCGTATGAGTCTGGATGGTGAGAGTCGAGTCTGGGAGTCCGAGTCTGGTTGTGTTGATGGGTTTGGTTGTCGAGTCAAGTGTCGAGAGTCAGACGAGGGAGTCTAGTGTGACGTCCGAGAGTCTAGTGAATCTAGGTCTAGAGTGTTTTGAGTGTGGAGTTTTTGTTTGAGTCAGTAAAGATTTTGTGAAGAGGTGTTAGTTAAGATGTCGAGGGAATGAGTCGATTTAAAAGACGATGACTTGCCCGTTGTATTTGAATTGACATGCTTCGTTCGGAAGTGTCATTCGTTCGGAAGAGTTCCGAATCGGAAGAGTTCCGAATCGGAAGATTTTGAATCGGAAGAGTTCCGAATCGGAAGATTTTGATTCGGAAGATTTTGATTCGGAAGATTTCGTTCGGAAGAGTTCGATTCGGAACTTAGAGTTTGATTTGGAACTTAGAGTTTGATTCGGAACAATGAGTTTGATTCGGAACAATGAGTTTGATTCGGAACAATTAGTTTGATTCGGAACAATGAGTTAGAATCTGAACATTAGGAACAATTTTGATGGGACTGAATTGACAGATGACCAAAAATAAACAGATGACCAAAAATTGACAGAAAAATATATAAAAAACTGATTATAAAAAAAAATAAAAAAAAAATTATAGAAAATTGTATGAAAAACTGGATAAAAAACGAAAATGGATAACCGATAACTGATAAACGACACAACTGATTAAAAAATTTATATAAAAAAGAACTGATTAAAAAAAAATTAAAAAAATAATAGAAGAAAAAATTGATAAAAAATTTAGAAATTGATAAAATTGAGAGATTTAAAAAAAATAAAAAAAATACAAACTTTTTATAAAAAACACAAACTTTTTATGAAAAATACAAACTTTTTATGATCTAAAACATAAAAACACAAACTTTTTATAAAAAATACAAACTTTTTTAAAATTTAAGCATGATTAAATCAAAACCCACCAAAATCAAAAAGAAATAAAAGTAAGAATAAACCAATCAAACCTTGGCTCTTGATACCAATTGAAGGTCTACGTGATTATTGGCCTATTCTATGTGATGGATTTGATGGATTAAGATGGTTGATTGATTGATAAATAAAGAAGAAGATGAAGGAATGAGATGAGGGATTAGAGAGAGAAAGGAGAGAAGGGAGAAAGTTAGAGAGAGAAAGTGAAAAATAGAATTATGATTAAGTGAAATGACAATCAACAACCCCTCCTAACATGCTAGGAGGGGATATATATAGCCCACCCTACATGTGGGCTATATGGACTATACATAAGATAAATAGATCACGAGCCCATTACATAATTATCGTTGGAGCGACCGATCCTTCATAAATACGTAAAACGTATTTCCAACACGATCTTACTTTCTTTTAGTACTTTTTAACTTAGTTCTTATTTTTAGAAAATTTTCTAAGTGTTAGTTTTATTTAGTGTGCTCATTTTGCCTTAAAGTTTACATGCTTTTATGTTTGCTCGTCATTTTAGTATTAATCTTTATTCTTCCATTTTACTCAACGACACTTAAATTACTTGCTAATAGTTTAAAATTAGACAAACAAACCAAACCATTCTCTTGATTCACCAAAAGACGATTGAGTTGCACTTAAGACCGGTTCTCAATTCGAAAAGACTTGGGACAACGAATTTTTATACTAGGCCTAAAAACCAAGTATTAATGATTAATTAAATCAAAGGGTCGATTTAAGGGGTGTTTTGTTTTGGCCGCAGACTGCAACCGACCCCAAAGGGGTTTCGGTTTGCCTAGCCGACCACCACCAAGACCTTATGCTCTTGGTTGGTGCGTGTGGGTCCCACGGCAGCAAGGGGTACCCCGGGTTGGTTCGGGGTACGGTGTCGATTCATGTCCGGTTCATGTTTTTAAGCCTAGATCTGGTTCATGGTTTATGTTAGTTTTTTTATGTTATGAACTTATGTTAAAATTAAATTAATAATGATGTAATTAATTTAATAACATGACTTAGGTTAATTAATTATAAATGATCATGAAATTATTTTAACCTAAGTATTAATATTTAGGACTTATAATTAATTAATTATTTTAAAAACCATGGATATAATTAATTAATTAACATGACTTAGGTTATATTATTAATATTTAATAATACATATTTTAACCTAAGTATTTAATATATTTAATTAAAAACATGTTATACTTTAATTAAATATTATAACCTATAGTTTAATTAAATTACATGAAATAATTATTAAACTATACAATATATCATATGACTTAGAAAATAATCAAGAAAACACTTAGGCTTATATACTTAGCTTATTTAACTAGCTTATTTCTAATTATGGAAACTTTCTATTTTTAGAAACTTAATTAAATAAGGCAGCTAATTTATTTATGGAAACCAGCTATTTTTAGAAACTTATTTATTTAAGGCAGCTAATCTATTTAAGGAAACTTATTTAACTAAGGCAGCTAATCTATTTATGGAAACTTTCTATTTTTAGAAACTTATCTATTTTAAGCAGTAAACCTATTTTTGGAAACTTTCTATTTTTGGAAACTTTCTATTTTTGGAAACTTTCTATTTTTGGTAACTTTCTATTTTTTTGGGAACTTTCTATTTTTGGAAACTTTCTATTTTTGGTAACTTTCTATTTTTGGAAACTTTCTATTTTAGGAAACCTGCTATTTTTGGAAAGTTACTTATTATTACACAGTAAGTATAATAACACATGAAATACCAAAAATACTTAATCAAATTAAGCAGAATATAAGATTTAATACAGTTTAAGGCTTTAAACAGTAAAACATAGTAAGAACACATAAAATAAGCTAAGACATGACATAAAACCAGCTATGTATTTAGTTAGCAGATACTTATTTCATGTACGTATTTATGTAGCACTAGTGTTTCGGAAGTAGGATTCTCACAGTTCGTCGTTCTCGTTCACTGGATATAAGGTACGGATTCCCGTCCTTTCAGTATGGACATTCTTTCCTTATTAGGATTTCCCCGTATGCAGCCAACTGTTTTCCCGTAGTATAAGTATGAGTTTGATTGCTTATGTTTAAATATGATTACCTATAGCCATATACATGCATGACCAGTTTCACCTAGTTATGGAGGTACCATAACCATAACATTAGAGGCACTGATGTTATGACTTCACCACGGCGGAGTGATTGCTCGTGGCGTCCCTTCAGCTTTTGGCCATTTATTTATATTTATCATGTGGAGCGTATGGGTGCATCCTAGTTACATGTTTTTATTCAGGATTACATGGTGAATGTGGTGTGTGCCTTGCATCCTTCACAAGGAGCTGATCCCTCCTACCCATAAAACCAGTATATTAAATTAGAGGCAGCCCCTCTAATTTGCATGATGAGGTCACCCCTCCAATTATTCATGCACGGTGGATTTTCATGACCTATATTGGCTAATGGTAAAATATGACAAACAGTTTTTATAAGATAAACATAAGACTTTCAAACTATAAAACCAGTTTTATTAAGACTTAACCAGGTTACTCGGGACTTAGTTTCTTCCTCTGTTATTATGTTATATGCTTATCCTATTCATGCTTTATTATACATCCGTGCACTGAGCGTATTGCTCAGCCGTTTTCCTTTTCTATGTTCCCAAAACGGCAGGTACTCAGGGACGCTCGTAGACACTAAGAGTACGTGCATATGGACTGGAAGCTGTCTAGCCTTCTTTACATTATGCATTTCCTTTCTTTATGATACTTATGCTTTGGACATTGTTTAGTCCTTTTCCTTTACTATACTATGTTTGTGTGTGATGAGCTTTACTTTTGGACTACCGATGTTTGATTCCGGTATTTTGCTTTATATGGTCAAGTAATGTTTAGACATTTTTCCTTGTATGCTTTGATGACACGCCATAATTACTGTGATATTTCCATTTCCAAAATGGGGTGTTACAATTATGGTATCAGAGCCAAGGCTTCGACCTGTAGGCTCTCAAATATGACCTGTGATTAGTGGGTAGTCACTACGGTCTTCCTAGAACTAACAGTTGTTTTCATGCATTCATCATTTTTAAGCATACATATACATGTCATTGTTGCAGGGTTTTTGACTAAGTAATGGTTGGTACAGGACTGGCCATATTTAGTCGTATGTGTTTTATCGAAACTTTTAGATTTGGGACCAACCCATAGGCGTCCCCTCGCTATGTCTTTGTTTTGGGTGAACTGACCAGAGGCGTTCACTCTCGAGCATACAAAAGTTTTCATAAAACTGCATCATGCATTCATACAAAAAAAATTTCTTGCATAAAATTTTTCTCGTGAAATTTAATATAATTTTTTTTTCATGTATATATTTATATTTTATGTTTCGATCTGTTTAATCATATGTTTTATGTTATACTGTCAGATGGTTCTCACACGCGAACAGGAGCAGCTCAATGCTGCAATTCAGGCTGCCATGCAAGCCTTGCTTCCTCAACTGAGGAATGACATCCGGGCTGAAGTTCAAGCTGCCAACAATCAGCAGCACAATCAGCCACGTCCTCCTCCTCCTCCTCCGGTGACATTAGCAGTATGGCTGGAGAGATTCAACAAGCTCCGCCCTCGAGCTTTTGAGAAGACAGATAGCCCCAGCGATGCTGAAAGCTGGTTGGCTCACATCGAGAAGATTTTCAACGCTATGGGCTGTGACCCCGCATACAAGGCGAGGTTGGCATGCTATCGGTTCGAAGGCGATGTACTCAAATGGTGGTTAGCATTGATGCAATCTGAAGGTGGTGATGAGTGGGTTGATGGTTTGACTTGGGCTCAGTTCAAGGACAGGGTGATGGAGCAGTTCTTTCCCAAGGCTGAGCAGGACAAGCTCAAGAGAGAGTACCATGGGATCCATCAGAGAGCTGGGGAGAATAGCAATGAGTTTATGCAGCGCTTTCTTCGCTTGGCTGGTTTCCTTGGTGCGGCAGCAGGTACTCCTGAAGAGCAGGCACATCACTTCAGATGGGCTCTTCGCACATCGGTCGCAAACAATCTGGTGTGTGATACGTTCAATACTGTAGCACAAGTGGCCGATGTAGCATGGAAACTGGAGATGCTGCAGGAGAGGGATGAGTTCGGGGAAGCTGAAAGACCCGACAAGAGGTAAACCTTCGTATTCAAGCGGTGACCAATCCGTATACTTTCCATATGTCAATTATTCATCTCTTTAACTGTATCTTCTAGGCAGAAAACTGGGGACCGGTCTCAGCCGGCTACTCAGCAGCAGCCTCACCAGCCCAAGGGAAACGGTCAGACTAACGACCGTTCTGCTACGGATAGGCGTGGCGGTAATGACAATTACCGTAACAACGCCGGGCAATCCAGCAACAGCAGGTCCTAATACTTACGAAATTCCTTATGTTTTATGTTATAACTCATATTCTGACACTTTAGCAAACTTCTACTAGGAACCATGGAAACGGTAGGGACCAGCACCAGAGAGGTTCGCAGCCTAGCCGTCCAGCTATCACTGGTATTCAATCTTACGATTATCCGCTTCGTCCTTTGTACCCAACTATTATGTCTCATGTAAAATGTTTTTATCAGGTCCCCAGCCAGCCAGAGCACCTGCTGGAGGATACACTCATCCTCTTTGCTCTACTTGCCACCGTAGGCACCCAGGACCATGTCGCTGTAATACTGATGCGTGCTTCAAGTGTGGTCTTCCTGGCCATATTATGAAGGATTACCGTAAGGGCGAGATGGAGGGTACATCGGGACATGCTGATACCAAGCCGCCTCCTACTGTCGGGCGTGTCTACACGACATCTCGAGACCAGGCCAACAAGTCTACAGGTACCATCACTGGAATCTTGTATATGTAAGGTCGCGATGCATGTGTTCTTTTCGATACGGGTGCTACTCACTGGATTATTTCTACTGCTTATGCTAAGAACATTAGGATGCCTCCCTTGCCACTAGAAAATAGGCTTACTATTTCCACGCCTTTGAGGGACTCTGTATTAATCACCCTTGTATACAAGAGTCTTCCCCTATAATTTGATGATAAGGTTCGACCTGTCGACGCACTTCCGTTGGACATGAATGACTTCGACATGATTTTGGGCATGGATTGGCTATCCAAGTATCATGCTACCATAGACTGCCATTCATATCGAGTTATCTTCAGTGATGTCAATGCACCAGAGTACATTCATAATAGGTTCATACCCGGACGGTCTGTACAGGTCATATCCACCCTGCAAGCGCGTGCACTACTGTCACATGGCTGCGAGGGTTATCTAGCTACGGTTCACGACATGGATGCTGAATCTCCATCGATTCAGGATCAACCAATAGTGTCGGAATTCCAAGACGTGTTTCCAACAGAACTTCCGGGCATACCACCTGCACGAGAAGTGGAATTCAGTATCGAGCTGGTTCCAGGAGCTGAACCAATCTCCAAGGCTCCTTATCGCATGGCTCCCATAGAGCTGAAGGAGCTAAAGGATCAACTGCAAGAACTTCTCGAACGAGGTTTCATTCGACCGAGCGCATCTCCATGGGGCGCACCGGTCTTGTTTGTTAAGAAGAAGGGCGGCAATATGCGTCTTTGCATAGATTATCGCGAGCTCAACAAGATTACCATTCGGAATAGGTATCCACTGCCACGCATTGACGATCTGTTTGACCAACTCCAAGGGGCCAAACACTTCTCCAAGATCGATCTTAGGTCAGGCTACCACCAGCTACGGGTCAAGGAGCAGGATATTGCTAAGACTGCCTTTCGTACCCGTTATGGCCACTACGAGTTTGTAGTTATGCCATTTGGCCTGACAAATGCTCCAGCAGTGTTCATGGATCTGATGAACAGAATCTTCCATGAATTTCTGGACAAATTCGTCATTGTTTTCATCGATGACATCCTGATTTTCTCAAAGTCCAAGGAGGAACACGAAGACCATCTTCGTACAGTACTACAGATTCTTCGCCAGAAGCAGCTGTATGCTAAATTCTCCAAGTGTGAGTTCTGGTTAGACAAGGTGGCATTCTTAGGTCACATTGTATCAGCAGAAGGAATCACTATGGATCCAGCGAAGGTTGAGGCCATTACTAAGTGGCCGAGGCCGACATCGGCGACGGAAGTCCGCAGTTTCTTAGGCTTAGCTGGCTATTACCGTAGGTTCGTGGAGAACTTTTCCCGCCTAGCACTACCATTGACCAAACTGATGCGGAAAGCGGAGAAATTCGTCTGGACTGAAGATCGAGAGAAGAGCTTTGAAGACCTGAAGCAGAAGCTAGTATCTGCACCTATTCTTACTCTACCATCTGGTACGGGTGGATTTCAAATCTACAGCGATGCATCAGGGAAGGGACTTGGCTGTGTTCTCATGCAACATGGGAAAGTGATCGCGTACGCTTCACGGCAGCTTAAGCCTTATGAAGAAAATTACCCCACGCACGATCTGGAACTTGCTGCAGTCGTGTTTACATTGAAGATATGGAGACACTACTTATATGGAGAATCATGTGACATTTTCACGGACCACAAGAGCTTGAAGTATATCTTCACTCAGCGTGAATTGAACATGAGGCAGAGGAGATGGTTAGAGCTGTTGAAGGATTATGACATTAATCTACAGTATCATCCCGGAAAGGCAAATGTAGTAGCAGATGCTCTTAGCAGGAAGTCTGGAATGATCAACGGCATTAAAGTCGAAGAGGAAGTCATCAGAGACTTGCAGCGACTAGACATCGAGATCATGGTACGTGGACAGCACGGTTACTGGGCTAATCTTAGAGTAGAACCCGAGTTACTATCTAAGATCAAGGAAGCTCAGAAAGATGATGGAGAAATCTGGGCGATAATACATAATTTAGAGAAGCAGACAGAATTCAGAGTAGATGTAGATGGTATCATATGGCAGGGCACTAGACTTTGTGTTCCTGATGACCAAGAACTCCGGGAAGCTTTGTTAGCTGAAGCTCACAGCTCCCCATTCTCGATACATCCTGGTTCAACTAAAATGTACCATGACATCAAGCAATACTTTTGGTGGAGTGGTATGAAACAGGATGTGGCCACTTATGTCCCTAAATGTCTTACCTGCCAGCAGGTTAAGATCGAGCATCCGCGATCTGGCGGTCTCCTTCAACCGTTAGACATTCCAGAGTGGAAGTGGGATAAAATCACCATGGATTTTGTTACCGGTCTTCCGCCTACCAAAAGGAAGCACGATGCAATTTGGGTTATCGTTGATCGACTTACCAAATCAGCTCATTTCTTACCGATCCGCAAGGAAGATCCGGTAAGTAAACTCGCAGATACGTATAGAGGAGAGATCATGAGACTCCACGGTGCACCATCCAGCATCGTCTCAGACAGAGATCCTCGATTCACTTCGCGCTTTTGGAAAAGTCTGCAGAAAGCTTGGGGTACACAACTTAAGATTAACACGGCTTTTCATCATCAAACGGACAGACAGTCGGAGCGAACCATTCAGACATTGGAAGATATGTTGAGGTCATGTGCGCTAGAATGGACGGGTGATTGGGACGAATACATCTGTTTGGTGGAGTTTGCATACAACAACAGTTGGCACGCAAGCATCAAGTGTGCTCCATTTGAGATGTTGTATGGCAGGAAGTGTCGCGCCCCAATCTGCTGGGATCAGGTTGGCGAGCGAACACTCGAAGGACCAGAAATCATAGAGATGACAAATGAGAAGATCGCAGTAGCCAAGCAGAAAATTCAGGAGGCACGGTCACGTTAGAAGAGTTACGCCGATAAGCATCGTAGGGATTTACACTTTAACGTAGGAGATCACGTCTTCCTTAAGGTTTCGCCGGCACGTGGTGTTAGACGCTTCGGGATTAAAGGGAAGCTTAGTCCTCGTTTCATCGGACCGTTTGATATAATTGAACGAGTCGGTGAAGTATCTTACCGATTGGCGTTACCTCCGCAGCTTTCGCATGTGCACAATGTGTTTCATGTGTCCTTACTCAGAGGGTACCAATATCATCCTCTTCACATGGTTCAGTATCCACTGGAACAGATACGTGAAGATATCACTTTTGTAGAAGAACCCGAACGAGTTCTTGACAGACAAGAACGAGTCATGAGAAAGAAGACGATTCCATTCGTCAAAATTCTATGGAGGGATCATACCGAGCGGGAAGCCACTTGGGAAACGGAGGAGTCTATCCGGGCTTCTTACCCTCATTTCATATTTTGAATTCAGGTATGTTCTTCTTTTCCAGTTTACTTTATCTATAATTCGGGGACGAATTATTCTTTTTAGGGGGGAAGAGTTGTAAAACCCGCATGTTTTTACCATGCATGGTACCCTTAGGATCGTACGTACTAGTTAAAAACTTTCCTAATATAGCATGATTACGATTACGTGTTAGGAGTTTACGTATTATGTACGTGTTAGAACACGATAAGTATTTTATATGCACGATCACGTAATAATTATTTAGCAATAATTAATCACGAACATGCGATCATGAAATCGTGAACGTAATTAAAACACGGGCTATTATTAATTACGTATATATATTTATTACGAGCGTAATTAAATATATTAGATTATGGTATTTACGTAACGAGAACATTTAAAACACGAACATAAATAAACACAAACGAGTAACTAAATAACGAGACGCGAAAAGAGGTACGGGAACCCCATGGGGGGGGTCCCTACCCGCGGCCAAACAAGGGTAATGGGCCAAGCCCATTATCAATTTTTACTAAAAGGAGGGTTAATTAATTTTTACTACTCAAAATCACTTTACAGAAGAATTCAAGAAAAACCTAAAACCCTCTCTTTCTCCTCCTCTTTGTGCCGCCACCTATACATCACCATACAACGTGATTCTTTGATCTTGGATCTTGAAGATTTGTTGTTTGTTCGTGTTTGTTCTTCGTTCTCTTGATCCACGAAGACGGTAAAACCTTTTTAAACCTTTTCTTTTAATTTAATCTTTTTATTAATTATGAACATGTGATGTTTTTATAAAAACATATTAATTAAACATAGATCTAACATGTTTTGATGATTATTTAAATGAAAGGGTCGATTTAAGGGGTGTTTTGTTTTGGCCGCAGGCTGCAACCGAACCCAAGGGGGTTTCGGTTTGCCTAGCCGACCACCACCAAGACCTTATGGTCTTGGTTGGTGCGTGTGGGTCCCACGGCAGCAAGGGGTACCCCGGGTTGGTTCGGGGTACGGTGTCGATTCATGTCCGGTTCATTTTTTTAAGCCTAGATCCGGTTCATGGTTTATGTTAGTTTTTTTATGTTATGAACTTAAGTTAAAATTAAATTAATAATGATGTAATTAATTTAATAACATGACTTAGGTTAATTAATTATAAATGATCATAGAATTATTTTAACCTAAGTATTAATATTTAAGACTTATAATTAATTAATTATTTTAAAAACCATGGATATAATTAATTAATTAACATGACTTAGGTTATATTATTAATATTTAATAATACATACTTTAACCTAAGTATTTAATATATTTAATTAAAAACATGTTATACTTTAATTAAATATTATAACCTATAGTTTAATTAAATTACATGAAATAATTATTAAACTATACAATATATCATATGACTTAGAAAATAATCAAGAAAACACTTAGGCTTATATACTTAGCTTATTTAACCAGCTTATTTCTAATTATGGAAACTTTCTATTTTTATAAACTTAATTAAATAAGGCAGCTAATTTATTTATGGAAACCAGCTATTTTTAGAAACTTATTTATTTAAGGCAGCTAATCTATTTATGGAAACTTATTTAATTAAGGCAGCTAATCTATTTATGGAAACTTTCTATTTTTAGAAACTTATCTATTTTAAGTAGTAAATCTATCTTTGGAAACTTTCTATTTTTGGAAACTTTCTATATTTGGAAACTTTCTATTTTTGGTAACTTTCTATTTTTTTGGGAACTTTCTATTTTTGGAAACTTTCTATTTTTGGTAACTTTCTATTTTTTGAAACTTTCTATTTTAGGAAACCTGCTATTTCTGGAAAGTTACTTATTATTACACAGTAAGTATAGTAACACATGAAATACCATAAATACTTAATCAGATTAAGCAGAATATAAGATTTAATACAGTTTAAGGCTTTAAACAGTAAAACATAGTAAGAACACATAAAATAAGCTAAGACATGACATAAAACCAGCTATGTATTTAGTTAGCAGATACTTATTTCATGTACGTATTTATGTAGCACTAGTGTTTCGGAAGTAGGATTCTCGCAGTTCGTCGTCCTCGTTCACTGGATATAAGGTACGAATTCCTGTCCTTTCAGTATGGACATTCTTTCCTTATTAGGATTTCCCCGTATGCAGCCAACTGTTTTCCCGTAGTATAAGTATGAGTTTGATTGCTTATGTTTAAATATGATTACCTATAGCCATATACATGCATGACAAGTTTCACCTAGTTATGGAGGTACCATAACCATAACATTAGAGGCACTGATGTTATGACTTCACCACGGCGGAGTGATTGCTCGTGGCGTCACTTCAGCTTTTGGCCATTTATTTATATTTATCATGTGGGGCGTATGGGTGCATCCTAGTTACAAGTTTTTATTCAGGATTACATGGTGAATGTGGTGTGTGCCTTGCATCCTTCACAAGGAGCTGATCCCTCCTACCCATAAAACCAGTATATTAAATTAGATGCAGCCCCTCTAATTTGCATGATGAGGTCACCCCTCCAATTATTCATGCACGGTGGATTTTCATGACCTATATTGGCTAATGGTAAAATATGACAAACAGTTTTTATAAGATAAACATAAGACTTTCAAACTATAAAACCAGTTTTATTAAGACTTAACCAGGTTACTCGGGACTTAGTTTCTTCCGCTGTTATTATGTTATATGCTTATCCTATTCATGCTTTATTGTACATCCGTGCACTGAGCGTATTGCTCAGCCGTTTTCCTTTTCTATGTTCCCAAAACGGCAGGTACTCAGGGACGCTCGTAGACACTAAGAGTACGTGCATATGGACTGGAAGCTGTCTAGCCTTCTTTACATTATGCGTTTCCTTTATTTATGATACTTATGCTTTGGACATTGTTTAGTCCTTTTCCTTTACTATACTATGTTTGTGTGTGATGAGCTTTACTTTTGGACTACCGATGTTTGATTCCGGTATTATCCTTTATATGATCAAGTAATGTTTAGACATTTTACCTTGTATGCTTTGATGACACGCCATAATTACTGTGATATTTCCATTCCCAAAATGGGGTGTTACAGGCTGCATCACATATACCTCCTCAACAATTGTTCCATAGAGGAAGGCACTCTTGACATCCATTTGATAGACAGTGAAGGCCATGCAGGATGCATAGGCTAAAAAGATCCTAATAGCTTCAATCCTTGCAACTCGTGCAAAGACCTCCTCATAGTCTATCCCCTCCTCTTGTGTATATCTCTGAGCCACTAATCTTGCCTCTTTTCTGACCACAATACCTCTTTCATCTCTCTTGTTTCTTAGAACCCATCTTGTCCCTATAGGTATGACATATCTGGGACAATCAACCAGCTCCCAAACATCCTGAATTGCAAATTGGTGAAGCTCATCCTGCATTGCTTCCACCCAACTTGGTTCTTTGGGAGCATCAAATATTTTCTTGGGTTCCTGTTGTGACAGAAAATAGGCAAACAAACATGCTTGCACAAGAGGGGTATCAACCTTCTTGTGAATATTGGCAATAAATCCATCAAGACCTTGATGAGATCTTCTAGTTCGAACAGGAGTCATAATATCACCAATGATTTGAGAAGTGGGGTGATCTTCATAGTAGAAGTGAGAACTCCTCATTCAAACAGTCTGGTGTCTTCAACCTCATTCTCCAAGTTGCCAATATCTTCTTCATCAGACTCTCTTTCATCAACATGAGGATGAACTTCTTCATACAAATTGGAAGGTTCACCCTGTTCAAAAGTAGAAGAGAAAAGATGTGCAAAAGTGTTGTCAACGTCTGAACCTTGGTTGTCAGCGTATGGGCTAACAACGCTTGAACTATTGTTGTCAACGTTTGAGCCATCGACGTCTGAATTGGTCTTGTCAGTGCTAGATTTGCCTTTGTCAGCACCTGAAGGACCATGCATGTTATTATCTGGTGGTACTTGGGGACCATCATTTTCTCTTCTAGCAGCAGCAGCAGCAGCAAAAGCATCTGTCCATATGGGAATTGTGACATACTCTAGTATAGGAGATGACTTTTCTGCTTGTGATCCAACCTTTTCATGAACTTGTGTACCTGAAACATCAACAACTTGTTCTTCCACAACATTTGAAGTTACCTTCACAATGTCTGGATTAGTGACAGGCATATAATTTAAAGTCCTAGATAAAGGTTCCAAGTCAAACAACCAATTTGGACCACTTTCAGGATCACTAGGTTTATTCTCTAAAAACCTAACATGTACCCTTTCAAGAATACGTTTTTCCTTTTTAAGATAAACCCTATATCCCTTGCTCTGCACTGAATACCCCATGAAGTAGCCTTCATCACCTTTTGCACTAAATTTACCTAAGGCATCATTAGTATCTAAAACTACTACATGACAACCAAAAGGTCTGAGAAAACCAATATTAGGTTTTCTTCCCCAAAGTAACTCATAAGGTGTTTTGTTCTGTATTTTGTTAACCAGTGCTCTATTTTGAACATAGCAGGCTGTATTAACAGCCTCAGCCCAAAAGGCTATAGGAAAATGAGCATCAGCCAACATGGTTCGGGCTGCTTCAATTAGGGTTCTATTTTTTTCTCTCAGCAACCCCATTTTGCTGTGGGGTTCTGGCAACACTAAATTGCCTAGTAATTCCTTTCCTGGCACAAAAATCATCTAACACTTTATTCCTAAATTCACCACCATTATCACTCCTAAGCATTTTAACTTCGTTACCAGTTTTCTTCTCAATCTGAGTGATAAAATCAATTAAAGTGTCAGCTGTGTCACTCTTCATAGCTAGAAAGAAGGTCCAAGTAAACCTAGAAAAGTCATCTATGATAACAAAGCAGTATGATTTACCATTCAGACTCTCTATATTGGTTGGACCAAATAGGTCCATATGAAGCAAGTGAAGAGGTCTAGTACTAGAGTGCACCTGTTTGGACTTGAATGAGACCTTGTGTTGCTTGCCTTTAAGACATGCAACACAAGAGTGGTCATTGTGGAAGGCCTTCTCAGGCAAACCATCAACCAAGCCAAGTCTCACAAGCCTGTTTATATTTTTAAAGTTTATGTGCCCTAGTCTCCTGTGCCATAAATTACTTTCATCTACCGAAGCTTTAGCATAAAAACAAGACATATTGTTATTCATTCTAATCCCATTCAGATTCACATTGTATATGTCTTTATGCCTAGGTGTTCTATAGTCAATATATTTCTCATCAGGGATCTTGTAATCCTTGCTTAACACCAAACATTCAGTATCAGTAAACAGAACTTTATTTTTGTTATCACAAACTTGTGATACATTAAAAAGATTGTAATCAAGTTCCTTTACCAAAAATACGTTCTCAAAACGCAAGTTCTTGGTGAGAAGTGTTCCTTTGCCTGTGATAGTACCATATCCGCCTCCAAAGTAAACCTTATCACCATCCTTAATGGGAGTGAAGTTGGTCAAATAATCTTCCTTCCTTGTCATGTGCCTTGAGCATCCACTATCCTAATATCCAAAATCATTGACCTGTCTTTGAATGCCCTGCACATAAAGAAAACAAGTTAGTTTTCTTTGGGAACCCAAGCCTTGGAAGACTTGGATTCATCTGGTTGTTCAACAAGAACAGACTTAGTTCTCATAACAACCCCATTTTCATCCTTCTTTGGATGAAATACCCAGTTAACCCCAATAGGTTTTGTAATGACTTTTGAAATGTAATTAAATCTATTGCAGGTCATTGAAATCCCATTGTCATTAGGGTTTTGATCTTTCTTTGGTCTCCATGCCAAGCTTGAAGAAGCCTTTGACTCCTTACCATGTGGTTGCAAATATTTAGGTCTGGTCACGTTTTTGTCAGCGTTGGATTTGGTCTTGTCAACGCTGAAATTTCCCTTATCAGCGTTAAACCTAGGGTTTGCTACAGAAACCCATTGCCTGTTGGACCAAGTATTTGTCTTTTGAAATGGTCTTTTTCCATGCGTGTTAGACCCTCTTGTGAAGAATGGGGCAGGTCTAACAACTTGTGGACTTTGCTGCACACAAGGTTTGGGTCTGACAACGTTTGACTTTCTAACAACGTTGACTTTGGGAGCGTTGACACACTTATATGCTAAATGTGAAAAGCTACCACAATTGTAACAGGCTTTTCTAGACACAACCCTAAGTCTAGAAGAGAAGAAGCCTGTTCCATCATTACTAACTTGGCTCTTAGGTGACCTAGTATTCCTATACATCTCTACATACTTAATGCTAGGTTTTCTAACAGTGTTTGAGCCAAGATCAACAGCCTTGCCAGTGATTGGGTTTGTAACCTTAATGGGAGTTGACTCATTAGGACTTTCACATAACAAGCCACCCTTAACAAATAAGGTAGGGTTGGCTTTCTTCCATTCATTTAAGTCAGTCAACTTCTGTTGATACTCTTCAACTGGGGTAATGACTCTTGGTGGAGGAATGAATTCCTCATCTTGGAGTTCTGGTAAACCAGCCCAAGATAGGTCCTTTTGTTGGACACCATAGAAGTCACCAGCTGGTGATGGAACCACAGAGTAGTCTTTCATCCCAATCCCAGTCATGTCCTTAGGATCCCTTTGTTTACTCACACACTCTCCTAGGGTTTGTGTGGCCTTATCAAATCTTTGAATTTTAAGGCCAACATTATCTTTATTCTTAATGGCCTCATCTAACTTAGCCTGTAACTCACCATTAACCCTTTCCATGATACTCCTAATATCATTACTAGCATTCAACTCATGTTTTAAGATATTTATTTTATCTTTTAAGTCAAATTCCATTTTCTTGTATTCAGAAACTGTCTTCTCAGTTTGAGTGAGAGCTAGTTGGTAATTAGACAGTTTGCATCTTTCAGTACTCATATCATCTAATAATCTTAACACCTCTTTGTTAAGTCTCTCAGTATTTAACTGATAGGTGTGTAAACACCCATCTTTTCTACCACTTAATTACAATAATAACCGGACCAAAACGTGTATTTTATGTCTTTTATGTCGGAATTATGCGTGGTTTGTGTTTTTGTTGTGATTTAGGACGAAAAGGTGAAAAGTGGAGAAAACACGGGAATTCATGGGCATTTACGGACTTTTATTGAAGAAAAAGATGAAAGACGAAGTCAAGAAGTCAAGAGTGCAAAAAGAACGGAAGTCCACGACCAATTTTGAAGATTTATCGAAGAAAAAGTCAAAAGACGGAAGTTTATCAAAAGCCGAAGAATTCAAGTCTATTTTATTGAAGAATTTAAAGACGAGTTCAAAGAAATCCCGAAGCCAAAAGTCCCTTAAGTCCAAGTTTAAAGAAGATTAGAAGAAAAGGACTAAGTATGCAATTAATGAAGATTAAAATAAGGAGGGACTTAATGACGCAATTAAGAGAAAAAGAAAGAGGGGAGGAAGCTTCCTTAATCCTCCCCTATAAATAGTCATTAGGATTTACATTTCATTCTTGTTGGCTAAGTGTGACAATTAGCTCTTCCACCATTTACTTACCTTGTCATTTACTTTTCTTGTCAAATTTAAATACCTTGTCTTGCACCTTAAATTCATTTAATTTCAAGTAAGTTTTCATTTAATTATTGTCAATCTTTACTTTATCTTGTCAATCTCTTATCTACCTTTCTTAATCTTTGATTTATGTGTTTATGTTTATGTTCATGTTCATGCTTTTATTTTGATCCAAGTGGTTTTTGATTATTGTGGTTAAAGTTGTTTGATTTCTTGTTTTAAATTGTTTGTTTATGCTTACTGTTGATTCGTAGATATTTTTATTTAATCGTTTGTGTTTATTTTGATTAAATTTGTTATTAGATCTGCTATTACTGTATTCCCTTGTTCTTCGGGAAAGTTTGTTCTTGTTTCTGATCTTTCCAGGTAAAACGTTCCAAGCCAAGACTGTTCATCCGGAACATTCAAAGTTCCGGACGAAGGAGAACTTCCGAGTCAAGGATTTGTTCATTCGGAACTCAAAAGTTCCGGGTCACAATACTTCATTCGGAACTCAAAAGTTCCGGATCAACACAGAACTTCCGAACGAAGTTCCGGACGAACTTCCGAACGAAACTTCCGAACGAAGGATAAGTTCCGAATCAGTGAAAACTTCCGAGTCAAGAGTATTCATTCGGAACTCCAAAGTTCCGAACCAAGGGGCTTCATCCGGAACTTCTCAAAAGTTCCGGATCAACTCAAAGTTCCGAATCAAGGGGGTAAGTTCCGAATCAAGGCTTTTCATTCGGAAGTCTTGAACTTCCGAATCAAGGGGGACCAAAAACTTCAGAATCAAGGCAAACTTTAGAAGTTCCGAATCAGTAAAGTTCCGAACGAAGGATTGTTTTGGATAAGTGACATATTCAGATCAATTTGTTCCGGATCAAGGATTTTGGTAATATTCCGAGCGAAGAAGAATCATTCCAACCGAAGGTGACATTCCGGACGAGTGATTGTTCCAAACGAAGGATAATTCCGAATGAGCTGTATTCAGGTTCTATTTAGCTTTTGTCTTTGATTTTTATTTTCAAGCTTTATTTTTCCTGCTTTTTATTTAATTGCACTTTAAGATTATTTGCCTTAGCTTTATTTTCGTCTTGCCTTAGTTTAAGTTTTAGTCGCGTTTTAAGTTTGCCTTAGATAGATTTAAGTTACGTCTTTACTTTAGTGCCCTTTAATTTCAGTCTCGCTTTTAAATACTTGCACCTTACTTTAATTAGACTTAGAATTACTTTAAGAGCACCTTTACTTTAATTGTCCCGCACCTTTTTATTTTAAACACTACAACGACACATCTTTGTTCCATCAAAATAAAACTGAGTCACATAGAAAACCTAGATCAATTCGATTAGACAGGAACACTAGAACGATAATTTTTAACTGAGAAAATCTTAGTTATCAAATGGCGCCGCTGCCTCCTTGTGTCGAAGGACAATCGGTGTATGAGTGAGGACCGCCACATGTTTCAAAATGATTAGCAACCGCTTTAACTTGTTGTTGTTGTTGGTTTGAAGCGAGAAGCGTAATACTTTTGCTCATTTCGGCCATCATGCGGGTGAGTTCGGTCATCTCAGGGTTTGCTGAGGTAGAAGAGACATTGACTCTCGGGTTGTTCCTTGAAGAAGCAGAGGAATCCCGGTTTTTGTGGTGAGTAGTCATGTTCTCAATAAGCTCTCTACACTCCTCGGGTCTCCTTTTCATGAATGTGCCACCGGCGGCTGCATTGATCGTATCACGATCTCGAAAAGTCAATCCGTTGTAGAAAGTATCGATTAAGGTCACAGGGAGCATGTTGTGGTTTGGACATCTATCAATCAAGACATTATATCGCTCCCAAGCATCAAAAAGAGATTCATCAGGGTCTTGCATGAAACCGCTGATTTGATTGCGAAGGCTTGTGACCATGGATGGTGGAAAGTAGCGCGACAAAAAGCGTTGAGTCATGTCATCCCAAGTGTGAATAGAATTCTTCGGGAGACGATCAAACCATTTCTCGGCATGATGCGATAAAGTATGTGGGAAGAGTTGTAAGCGAAGAACATCCATTGTGGCCCCAGGCAACTTCATGCTTTGGGTGATTGTAATGAACTTGTCGAGGTGTTTGTTGGCATCATCATCAGGCAATCCTCTAAATGGGTTTGTTTGTACTTGCTGAATCATGTGGTGCTTCAACGAAAACTCAGGAGCGTTGATTTGCATCGGCACAATCGGTCCTCCTCGTCCAAACATTGTTGGTTGACAAAGTTCCTCCATGGCCCAAAGATCGGGCTGTGGAAGAACATTGTTGTTATTATTATTATTATTGAGGTGCGGTGGAATGTTGTTGTTGTTAACACCTGCCATATCTAAATCTTCTTGAGGCTCGGGCTCTTGATAATTAGAAGATCTAGTACGCATACACCTGAAAATGCACAAGAAAACAAAACCAAACACAAAGACAATATATATACACAATAAAGATAAAATCTTTTTGGATTTTTTTGAAATTTTTAATTTTTATGGTTTTTTATCAATTTTTAATTTTTATGATTTTTTTTTTGAATTTATATAGGCAAGAAAAATAACGCTCACAAGTGAACGAATCCCAAAAAGCAACGTGTCTCTCACAGAAAACCGTCAATCTTAACGAAAAGAGCCGGCAGCGGCGCCATTTGATAACTAAGATTTTCTCAGTTAAAAATTATCGTTCTAGTGTTCCTGTCTAATCGAATTGATCTAGGTTTTCTATGTGACTCAGTTTTATTTTGGTGGAACAAAGATGTGTCGTTGTAGTGTTTAAAATAAAAAGGTGCGGGACAATTAAAGTAAAGGTGCTCTTAAAGTAATTCTAAGTCTAATTAAAGTAAGGTGCAAGTATTTAAAAGCGAGACTGAAATTAAAGGGCACTAAAGTAAAGACGTAAACTTAAATCTAAGGAAAACTTAAAACGCGACTAAAACTTAAACTAAGGCAAGACTAAAATAAAGCTAAGGCAAATAATCTTAAAGTGCAGTTAAAAAGCAGGAAAAATAAAGCTTGAAAATAAAAATCAAAGACAAAAGCTAAATAGAACCTGAATACAGCTCATTCGGAATTATCCTTCGTTTGGAACAATCACTCGTCCGGAATGTCACCTTCGGTTGGAATGATTCTTCTTCGCTCGGAATATTACCAAAATCCTTGATCCGGAACAAATTGATCTGAATATGTCCCTTATCCAAAACAATCCTTCGTTCGGAACTTTACTGATTCGGAACTTCTAAAGTTTGCCTTGATTCGGAAGTTTTTGGTTGTACTTCTGAGTATCCCGAGCTGCCCACATATGATGATTTCGATGAGGCTGATACTCTTTCGAGCGATTCTTCACACGATGAAGATCCTCCGCCATCACTCGATCCGACTTTGGACGATTACTCATTTGAGGAAGATTTCTCTGAATTTCTCAACACTTACTTCCCTCATGAGAGTGATGCCCCTCCTTATGACTTTGAAGATTATCGTCTTGATCCTACTTTGGATTTGAAGAGCATTCTTTCTAAGGAGAAGAAACCGGTCGACACCGAAATCCGTTGCACTTATGATTTGACACCTCTTTGTCCTTCTTCTGAGGACGAGGTTGTGCTTCTTTGTGGATCTTCTTCACACTCGGCTGAGCCTGAGTGCTATTTTCCCTTAAAGGAAAAGGTGTTCGACCCCGGTATTGAAGTCTTTAAGCCATCTTAGTATCCACCTGATGAAATAAAAGGAAAAATCTTTGGAAATCTTGAAGACATGCTTGCACCACTTCACCCTTGCTCCCACCGTGCTCCATCACTGCTTAAGGGAACCTTGCCTACTCTTCTTTGGCTTGCCTTGTTCGCCTTAAGCTTGTGTTTTTTGCTCGATGAAAACTATGTCTTTGATCCTGGTGGATATGTTTCATGCTTCTTCCGTTGATGATCAAGGTCGAGTCAGGCTAATGACTCGGTTAACAAAAAACAAGCGCTTCTTGGGAGGCAACCCATGCATCTATCTTTTCGCTTTCTTTATCATAAGTGTAGGGGGGGACCATTTGGTTTGCTATTTCCTCTCCTCACTTCTTAATCAGGGATTCGAGCTTCAATGATCTACTCTTGATTATTCTTGACGACCCGTGATTCCATGTTCCACTTCTTCCCGGTTCTATCCTAAACTCTTTTCGATTCACTATTTTATATATTTTCTCAATATTAAAATAGGAATCTCTTTAGTTGTCTTTTCCTTAGCGAGATTTAAACAAAGTGCACAATATCCTAAGTGTAGGGGAGTTTACTCCCACATGCTTAAACATTGAGGACAATGTTCATCTTAAGTGTAGGGGGGACTTCTATCGAAGTTAAGTGGTCTTTTCCTTGTATTTGTCCTCATTTTAACCGGAAAATCAATTTTTCGACATTTTTCAAAATTTTTGATCTATTTTGGCCTATTAGTTCTTACCTTTGTATAGTTATTCTCTGTTTAATTAGTGGTTTTAATTTTCAAAACGTTGTAAATCTTTTGACTCAATCCGAGTTTACTCTAGCTAGTATCCTTAACGTGTTTAAGTCAAGTTTTGCTAGGCTATTATGTAGGGAGCTATAAAACGCGAAAGTCTTAACTCTCACGGGTTAAGAACAAGAACTTTTCGCAAGTTCCTATAATTGATCCTAGAGAGTCGTTTATCAAGGGAACTTTAAAATGCGATTTCTAAACTTGAAAAAGTCTAAGAATTTGGAAGATCCTATAGGCGACTCGAAAACCCAAAACTTTGATTTAAGAGGCCAAGTATCCACGAGTCTCATTACTTGAGATTTTTAAACTATGGAGAACGAGAGATGATAGAGCCAATTATAAGTTCGGTATTCTTTCGTGAATTTATGTGAGTTAATTATGAGCCTATTATCCCATCGCTTGCTAATAAATTTATCTGCTAATAAATAAGGTTGTACGATTTGAAAAGTTACTTAGCTTCTAGCCCAAGATCGTTTAAAAGTTGCTCGGTATGGATTAGAGTTCATAGCCAAGGCATAACTTATTGAAGCGGGACGCGAAGATTGGCGAGTCCAAAAAGGCCCTAACAAGGCATGAGGGCTATATTTTGTTGCTAAAGATCCAAAGTGATGTGAAGAATCATTTATCGAAAATCAATATGAAGGATCGAGACACACGACGTAAAGCAAAACTCCCCAAAAGTCATGGAGAAGTGTATCCGAAAAGACCCTAACAAGGTATGAGGATAAATAGATCCAAGTCATAAAAGGTGGCGGATCGTTGTATATCAAAGTCCAAAATAAAGATTGGAGAAAAATGAAGAAGTCGTGGTCCAAGTATGAATCTCGCAAAACTTCAAGTGAAGAAATTCTATTATGAAGAGAAGACCATAATTTCATGAACGTCTCTCAAGGTTTGAAGTATGAAGTCGCTGCCAAATATCGGTCCGAGAAAGGTCTCAAATCGCGAAGCGAGTTATGCCAAGATATGAACTTTATGAGATCCCGAGAAGCAGTTTTAAAAGAATTTGTCCTTTAGCTAACTATTGATTAAATCGTTCACTTTATTTTCAGACTTAATAACTATCGAAATAAGTCAAAAATGCATCCGCGTGATCATTCAAGACAATAATAAAATATAAGAGATACACCTAGGAATAAGGGAGTCTAAGTGAGTAATTGGCCCGCATGAGTTCGTGTTAGTCTACTAACTTATAATAACACTGATCTCGTTTTTAAGCTTGGTTTGGAGAAATTGAAAACTTGAGGATGATAATTATTCATAACATTTTCAAAACCCAAGGTATGCTTTTGATTTCTTTATTTTGTATGTTTTTAATTTTCTATTTCTTTAATAAAGGCCAACGTAGATTGATTATGATGAAAAGTGTAATCTTGCTTTGTAACTAATGCATTGCATGAGGACATTGCAATGGTCAAGTGTAGGGGATTTGATAGGTGTCTAAACACCCATTAACCTACAACCTTTACTACAAAAAGCATCATCGTATACCTCATTATCAGATGAAGAGGAGGAGTGTGCCATGAGAGCATATTGAACATGCTCTTTTTCTTCTATCTCAGCAACCAAAACTTTATCCTCTTCCCCATCTTTAGCCAAATAGCTCCAGTCCCATCCAATACCATCAATGTCTTGTACTGCAACCATGGCCTTAGGATCTTGAGCTTTAACAATTTGACTTGAGGGTTTGCCAGCATCAGACCTTCTTGGAGATCTGCATTCCCTCATGAAGTGCCCCATACGATGACAGTTGTAGCACTCAACTTGGGATTTATCAAATCCAGCTGTGTCCTTTGCATTGAAGGTCATTTTCTTCTTAAACCTTCTGTTCCACCTGTTTGCTCTTATACTAGCAAGAGCCATGTTCCACTTAATGTCCATCTCTTCCAAGTGCTCATCACTTATCTGCTCAAGGTCCTCATATGTAATCACTGAATCATTGGGCAAAGAAGCAATATAAGCACATACAGTATCCAGATCCAAACCATCAGGTTTTACTCTTGGTGAGTCACTTTTGTATGTGTCAGCGTCTGAGTATGAGGCGTTGACAGGACATGTTCCAGCGTTGACACATGATGATCCAGTAACTGGATGCATGTAAGAGTCCTTCTGATTGAATCGACCTTCACTATGAGAAAAGAAGGCCATGTTACTGTTGGTAGACTTGCTTCCATGCTCCAAGAGAGTTTCATCTTCCAACAGCCTCAGTTTGTTGTAGATATCATCAAAAGTAGAACTTTTGTGAGTGTTGTTGGCAAGTATAGATCTTGCCTCAATCTTCCACGCTTCACCAAGACTTTTAAGAAGAGTGGCATTTATGTCAACATCACCAAGTTGTGTCCCCATGAAGGACAATTTCCTTGTAATGTCAAGCAATCTGCTTCTTACACTGCTAAGTTTCTCATTGGGTTGAGCCTTGAAAACAGCATAATCATGCATGAGTTGTTTCTTCTTTTCTTCCCTGGTATCTTCAATGCCACCATATGCGACTTCAAGAGCTGCCCAAAGGTCTTTAGCAGAATCATAACCTCTGTATTTATGCTGGTTCTCTTGTCCCAAAGAGACTTTCAGAATATTTAGGGTTTTCATATCAACCCTTCTCTTTGCTATGTCTTCAGCAGACACAGCTCTACCATCACCAAGTTTTTCTTTCTTATCTGCTTCTGGACATCCAACAACAGCAGTTCTTGTAGCAATAGCAGCATCAACCTTTTCAGCTCTATTGAATGTGTTTCCATATTCAATGATCTCCCAGAGAGTGTAGTCATAGATCACCAGATATTGCTCAAAGTTGAATTTCCACAATTCAAAATTGGTTGCATCAAGCATGGGAATCTTGATGTTTGGCAAAGGTTGGGAGGAAGAGGTTATTTCTGGATTTGACATGATGTTGTTTAGGGTTTTGAGAAAATTAGGGTTTTGGTGTTTTTAGGGTTCTTGTGTTCTTTAAGATCAAAAGTTCCTCAACAAGCTCTGATACCACTTGTTGATCCCAAACTTAGATCGATTTAGCTTTATGTATACGAGATTAGATCAAGTAATACACTTAGAGAAATCTTTGTATATGTATATGACAATCTAAGTGTTATGCAGAATTAACACTTAAACAAGAACACACAAGATGTAAACAAACTTTTACTTTGATTAATGATATCAAACTTGCTTGCAATGAAAGTAGTTTACGTATGAAAAACTTATATTGAACATTAACCTAAAGGTCTTCTTTTATAGACATAAGAAGCCTTGTACAATAATCTACGTATCAACTATTTTAGGTAAAGATAAATATAGAAAATACATTGTTGTTCCTATCTTTACTAGAAGTAATCTAAAATACAATAAACGCGTAGAGTATATCCATCCATCAGTGCTTGTCTTCAATGCATCAACGCTTGACTTTGTCTTGTCAACGCTTGATCTGTCAGCGTTTGTTTTACTCATGTCAACGCTTGTTTTACTCTTGTCAGCGCTCAAGTAGACTGGCTATAATTTATTCCCAACAGCTAAGGGCATGTGAGATCGACTTTGTAAAAGGATTGGTCGAGCATATATCGATAGTTGAATTCTCCTACAACAATAGCTACCATGCCAGCATCAAAGCAACACCATTTGAGGCTCTCTATGGCGACAAGTGCAGATCACCCGTGTGCTGGGCAGAGGTAGGAGAATTTCAACTCACCGGACCCAAACTAATCCAAGAGACTACTGAGAAGATCACTCTCATCAAACAGAGAATTCAAGCTGTATAAGATCGACAGAAGAGCTATGCAGATCGTAAACGGAAACCTATGAAATTTGAAGTAGGTGACCGTGTTATACTTAAGGTATCACCTTGGAAGGGTGTTGTACGCTTTGGAAAACGTGGAAAGCTAAACCCACGATATGTAGGACCCTTCAAGGTGATTGCCAGAATTGGTGAAGTTTCTTATCGTCTAGAGTTACCCCAAAAATTGAGCCGGATACACTCTACTTTTCATGTTTCGAACCTAAAGAAGTGCTACGCGGATGAGCCGTTAGTCATGCCATTGGAGGGTGTTCATTTTGATGACAAACTCCAATTTATAGAAGAACCCGTAGAATTCATGGAGAGAGCAATCAAGAAACTGAAGTGAAGCTAAATTCCGTTGGTTAAGATACGTTGGAACTTTAGGAGAGGTCCTGAGTTCACTTGGGAACGCGAAGACTCGTTTAGAGCTAAGTACCCACACCTGTTCACCTGAGCAGTAACGTCATCTTAAGCTTTTGAGGACAAAGCTGAAATAATAGGATAGTGCTGTAAAACCCATAGTTTTCTGGTTTTGACTATGACATCATTGTACACGTCACCTCATGATATATATACATATTTTCACCTTTGCATAAATTTTGCACCATCATATGCATCATTCATGAGCATACATCATTTTTATCACTGGAACTTGAACATTTATCATATCTGGAACAGTTGAAAACATTTGAGCAACAAGAACTTTGAACAATGCATTATGATTGTGAATATTCAATCATGGGATCACAAGAAACAACATGTATGACTACATCTTTATGAGCATACGGACATACCACATTTTATCATATCTTATGTATGGATACATGTTTTTGAGCATACAGAACACAAGACACATTTTCGGACTTTTAAGTCACCTGTAAACTCATGAGCATACTCATGCATCATTTTAGGATTTTAAAAACGTAAAACCATGATCACAATTAATAATGCTTATTTTATATCATATTACTACAAAATATATATATATATATATACTATATATTTTCTCTAAACTTTAAGTGTTTCAACAATCAACAAAAGCTATTGTCACCTATAATTTTGTATGTAACAAAATTATAACAAGTATTTAAGTATCTTATACTTTTAATAAGTTAAACTATACTTTTATTTTTTTCTAGACTATACTTTCACTCAAAAACCCTAAACCTAACCAAATCGACTTGGACTTGAACCTACTCATACAATATAACACCTAGACTCCTAGTAACTACACAAGAACACTAGAATTGAACTAAAAACTATCCTATACTACTTACTTAGCCGAATATACCATACATACACATTTACACTTACTTTAAACCTTTCAAACTTACTTTGACTTTACATGAGCATGTACATCACCTTCATTTAAACCTCACACTATGCAATACAATTTCTTGTCCCTTTGGCTTGAGGTATGCGATGGCTTGGAAGGAGTAAGGAGGCATATGTACAACAATTAATTAAAACCTAGTACCATAACAAATACTAGCTAAGATACACTATGTACTTGTTAGATTACCAAAATTTTGTATCCCTTCTCTCTTAAACGTGTATAATACACGAACCACACACCTCACATACACTTGAACATTTATCTAGCACACAAGCATTCCAAATCTCACTCACCACTTCCATTTTCGGATCTCACAAACTTCATATATCACCTAGACGAAATATCTCTTACACAAGCATTTACTACACGAAATCTTGGTCTCAAGGTCATTAAAGTGCAAGCATTGAATTCCTCACTCGAATCTTGGTTTTCAAGGCATACTAGGTCACGGTTAGGGGTACTAGACGCGTAGAAAACAAGGTGCTAGTTAGTCGTGTTCATTCATTCGTCACATCCACACTAAACGAGTAAGTATACCATCCCCATTTCCATATTCTTTCGGTTATACTTGATCAACACATGAATTTAAGTACCCATACTTGTAAAACAATGAAAAACGCGACTAGGTTTGCATGCACACGTAAAACCACCATAACACAACCCATAAACACCATATAAGCCCACGGCTTATTATGTTTCGTAGGTAAACATGCCTTCAAAACCCTAGATCTATGAAGAACTAGTGGGAAATCCTTGCTTAAAAACCTTTTTCAAACTAGATCTAATATAGTTAAATGTGAACCCTAAGAATATAAGCTCAAGGGTCTCGGCTTATTTTAAGCCAAGTATAGATCTTTTGTTTAATGAGCCATGTAGCTAAAATGATTAGTTAGGATTAGAGGAACCTAACAATTAAGCTATAAGTTAGATAAGCCCATGAATAAGTAATGTTGAATGTTTATGCAAGTTCGTTTTGCTCGACTCAAGACAAATTGAAAGTCCCGCTAATATCAAGTTATAATTGTTTTTGGTTTTACAAGATTATTTGGATTCTATGTCTATTTTAAACAAACACGTAAAAAGTGGAAAATATTATAGCTACTTAACCGTAAAACAAATTGCAAATGCCACAAAGATATCACAAAGTACAAGTATTCAAAGCACAAATATAAAAATTTCTAAAAATGGAAATGAAATAAAAGTATAAGGGCTAAATGTGTAAAATCAGCAAGTATAGGGACTAGTTATGAAAAATGTAACAAAAAATGACAACTTTCTAACAAATTCACAAAACTAACTAACCAAATGTGTAACTAACTGAAATTCAGGGACTAGTAAATGCAAAACCTAAAAACTTGGTATTAACAAACATATTAGCAAGATTATGAAAAGCTAGGGACTTTTATGCAATTAACAACAAATTTTCACCAAAAACGTGTAACAAAGGTCGAATAAGCTGGTGTAAGCTTATTAATCTACCAAATTGACTCTAGTCTTTGCAAAGTGCTTAAAAGTGAAAATGAGCTAGGCCTGTAAAAGGAATCCAGCTAAAAGTAATTAAAACTCTAGTTTGCTTATTTCAATAAGCTCAAATTAAGCTCAAAACTTTTCTAGACTTCCACAAAGTGATTTTCTTGTTAAAACTGATTAAATAAGTAATGAGAAATAAGTCAAAAATGCATCCGCGTGATCATTCAAGACAATAATAAAATATAAGAGATACACCTAGGAATAAGGGAGTCTAAGTGAGTAATTGGCCCGCATGAGTTCGTGTTAGTCTACTAACTTATAATAACACTGATCTCGTTTTTAAGCTTGGTTTGGAGAAAGTGAAAACTTGAGGATGATAATTATTCATAACATTTTCAAAACCCAAGGTATGCTTTTGATTTCTTTATTTTGTATGTTTTTAATTTTCTATTTCTTTAATAAAGGCCAACGTAGATTGATTATGATGAAAAGTGTAATCTTGCTTTGTAACTAATGCATTGCATGAGGACATTGCAATGGTCAAGTGTAGGGGATTTGATAGGTGTCTAAACACCCATTAACCTACAACCTTTACTACAAAAAGCATCATCGTATACCTCATTATCAGATGAAGAGGAGGAGTGTGCCATGAGAGCATATTGAACATGCCCTTTTTCTTCTATCTCAGCAACCAAAGCTTTATCCTCTTCCCCATCTTTAGCCAAATAGCTCCAGTCCCATCCAATACCATCAATGTCTTGTACTGCAACCATGGCCTTAGGATCTTGAGCTTTAACAATTTGACTTGAGGGTTTGCCAGCATCAGACCTTCTTGGAGATCTGCATTCCCTCATGAAGTGCCCCATACGATGACAGTTGTAGCACTCAACTTTGGATTTATCAAATCCAGCTGTGTCCTTTGCATTGAAGGTCATTTTCTTCTTAAACCTTCTGTTCCACCTGTTTGCTCTTATACTAGCAAGAGCCATGTTCCACTTAATGTCCATCTCTTCCAAGTGCTCATCACTTATCTGCTCAAGGTCCTCATATGTAATCACTGAATCATTGGGCAAAGAAGCAATATAAGCACATACAGTATCCAGATCCAAACCATCAGGTTTTACTCTTGGTGAGTCACTTTTGTATGTGTCAGCGTCTGAGTATGAGGCGTTGACAGGACATGTTCCAGCGTTGACACATGATGATCCAGTAACTGGATGCATGTAAGAGTCCTTCTGATTGAATCGACCTTCACTATGAGAAAAGAAGGCCATGATACTGTTGGTAGACTTGCTTCCATGCTCCAAGAGAGTTTCATCTTCCAACAGCCTCAGTTTGTTGTAGATATCATCAAAAGTAGAACTTTTGTGAGTGTTGTTGGCAAGTATAGATCTTGCCTCAATCTTCCACGCTTCACCAAGACTTTTAAGAAGAATGGCATTTATGTCAACATCACCAAGTTGTGTCCCCATGAAGGACAATTTGCTTGTAATGTCAAGCAATCTGCTTCTTACACTGCTAAGTTTCTCATTGGGTTGAGCCTTGAAAACAGCATAATCATGCATGAGTTGTTTCTTCTTTTCTTCCCTGGTATCTTCATTGCCACCATATGCAACTTCAAGAACTGCCCAAAGGTCTTTAGCAGAATCATAACCTCTGTATTTATGCTGGTTCTCTTGTCCCAAAGAGACTTTCAGAATATTTAGGGTTTTCATATCAACCCTTCTCTTTGCTATGTCTTCAGCAGACACAGCTCTACCATCACCAAGTTTTTCTTTCTTATCTGCTTCTGGACATCCAGCAACAGCAGTTCTTGTAGCAATAGCAGCATCAACCTTTTCAGCTCTATTGAATGTGTTTCCATATTCAATGATCTCCCAGAGAGTGTAGTCATAGATCACCAGATATTGCTCAAAGTTGAATTTCCACAATTCAAAATTGGTTGCATCAAGCATGGGAATCTTGATGTTTGGCAAAGGTTGGGAGGAAGAGGTTATTTCTGGATTTGACATGATGTTGTTTAGGGTTTTGAGAAAATTAGGGTTTTGGTGTTTTTAGGGTCCTTGTGTTCTTTAAGATCAAAAGTTCCTCAACAAGCTCTGATACCACTTGTTGATCCCAAACTTAGATCGATTTAGCTTTATGTATACGAGATTAGATCAAGTAATACACTTAGAGAAATCTTTGTATATGTATATGACAATCTAAGTGTTATGCGGAATTAACACTTAAACAAGAACACACAAGATGTAAACAAACTTTTACTTTGATTAATGATATCAAACTTGCTTGCAATGAAAGTAGTTTACGTATGAAAAACTTATATTGAACATTAACCTAAAGGTCTTCTTTTATAGACATAAGAAGCCTTGTACAATAATCTACGTATCAACTATTTTAGGTAAAGATAAATATAGAAAATACATTGTTGTTCCTATCTTTACTAGAAGTAATCTAAAATACAATAAACGCGTAGAGTATATCCATCCATCAGTGCTTGTCTTCAATGCATCAACGCTTGACTTTGTCTTGTCAACGCTTGATCTGTCAGCGTTTGTTTTACTCATGTCAACGCTTGTTTTACTCTTGTCAGCGCTCAAGTAGACTGGCTATAATTTATTCCCAACAGCTAAGGGCATGTGAGATCGACTTTGTAAAAGGATTGGTCGAGCATATATCGTTAGTTGAATTCTCCTACAACAATAGCTACCATGCCAGCATCAAAGCAACACCATTTGAGGCTCTCTATGGCGACAAGTGCAGATCACCCGTGTGCTGGGCAGAGGTAGGAGAATTTCAACTCACCGGACCCAAACTAATCCAAGAGACTACTAAGAAGATCACTCTCATCAAACAGAGAATTCAAGCTGTACAAGATCGACAGAAGAGCTATGCAGATCGTAAACGGAAACCTATGAAATTTGAAGTAGGTGACCGTGTTATACTTAAGGTATCACCTTGGAAGGGTGTTGTACGCTTTGGAAAACGTGGAAAGCTAAACCCACGATATGTAGGACCCTTCAAGGTGATTGCCAGAATTGGTGAAGTTTCTTATCGTCTAGAGTTACCCCAAAAATTGAGCCGGGTACACTCTACTTTTCATGTTTCGAACCTAAAGAAGTGCTACGCGGATGAGCCGTTAGTCATGCCATTGGAGGGTGTTCATTTTGATGACAAACTCCAATTTATAGAAGAACCCGTAGAATTCATGGAGAGAGCAATCAAGAAACTGAAGTGAAGCTAAATTCTGTTGGTTAAGATACGTTGGAACTTTAGGAGAGGTCCTGAGTTCACTTGGGAACGCGAAGACTCGTTTAGAGCTAAGTACCCACACCTGTTCACCTGAGCAGTAACGTCATCTTAAGCTTTTGAGGACAAAGCTGAAATAATAGGATAGTGCTGTAAAACCCGTAGTTTTCTGGTTTTGACTATGACATCATTGTACACGTCACCTCATGATATATATACATATTTTCACCTTTGCATAAATTTTGCACCATCATATGCATCATTCATGAGCATACATCATTTTTATCACTGGAACTTGAACATTTATCATATCTGGAACAGTTGAAAACATTTGAGCAACAAGAACTTTGAACAATGCATTATGATTGTGAATATTCAATCATGGGATCACAAGAAACAACATGTATGACTACATCTTTATGAGCATACGGACATACCACATTTTATCATATCTTATGTATGGATACATGTTTTTGAGCATACAGAACACAAGACACATTTTCGGACTTTTAAGTCACCTGTAAACTCATGAGCATACTCATGCATCATTTTAGGATTTTAAAAACGTAAAACCATGATCACAATTAATAATGCTTATTTTATATCATATTACTACAAAATATATATATATATATACTATATATTTTCTCTAAACTTTAAGTGTTTCAACAATCAACAAAAGCTATTGTCACCTATAATTTTGTATGTAACAAAATTATAACAAGTATTTAAGTATCTTATACTTTTAATAAGTTAAACTATACTTTTATTTTTTTCTAGACTATACTTTCACTCAAAAACCCTAAACCTAACCAAATCGACTTGGACTTGAACCTACTCATACAATATAACACCTAGACTCCTAGTAACTACACAAGAACACTAGAATTGAACTAAAAACTATCCTATACTACTTACTTAGCCGAATATACCATACATACACATTTACACTTACTTTAAACCTTTCAAACTTACTTTGACTTTACATGAGCATGTACATCACCTTCATTTAAACCTCACACTATGCAATACAATTTCTTGTCCCTTTGGCTTGAGGTATGCGATGGCTTGGAAGGAGTAAGGAGGCATATGTACAACAATTAATTAAAACCTAGTACCATAACAAATACTAGCTAAGATACACTATGTACTTGTTAGATTACCAAAATTTTGTATCCCTTCTCTCTTAAACGTGTATAATACACGAACCACACACCTCACATACACTTGAACATTTATCTAGCACACAAGCATTCCAAATCTCACTCACCACTTCCATTTTCGGATCTCACAAACTTCATATATCACCTAGACGAAATATCTCTTACACAAGCATTTACTACACGAAATCTTGGTCTCAAGGTCATTAAAGTGCAAGCATTGAATTCCTCACTCGAATCTTGGTTTTCAAGGCATACTAGGTCACGGTTAGGGGTACTAGACGCGTAGAAAACAAGGTGCTAGTTAGTCGTGTTCATTCATTCGTCACATCCACACTATACGAGTAAGTATACCATCCCCATTTCCATATTCTTTCGGTTATACTTGATCAACACATGAATTTAAGTACCCATACTTGTAAAACAATGAAAAACGCGACTAGGTTTGCATGCACACGTAAAACCACCATAACACAACCCATAAACACCATATAAGCCCACGGCTTATTATGTTTCGTAGGTAAACATGCCTTCAAAACCCTAGATCTATGATGAACTAGTGGGAAATCCTTGCTTAAAAACCTTTTTCAAACTAGATCTAATATAGTTAAATGTGAACCCTAAGAATATAAGCTCAAGGGTCTCGGCTTATTTTTAAGCCGAGTATAGATCTTTGGTTTAATGAGCCATGTAGCTAAAATGATTAGTTAGGATTAGAGGAACCTAACAATTAAGCTATAAGTTAGATAAGCCCATGAATAAGTAATGTTGAATGTTTATGCAAGTTCGTTTTGCTCGACTCAAGACAAATTGAAAGTCCCACTAATATCAAGTTATAATTGTTTTTGGTTTTACAAGATTATTTGGATTCTATGTCTATTTTAAACAAACACGTAAAAAGTGGAAAATATTATAGCTACTTAACCGTAAAACAAATTGCAAATGCCACAAAGATATCACAAAGTACAAGTATTCAAAGCACAAATATAAAAATTTCTAAAAATGGAAATGAAATAAAAGTATAAGGGCTAAATGTGTAAAATCAGCAAGTATAGGGACTAGTTATGAAAAATGTAACAAAAAATGACAACTTTCTAACAAATTCACAAAACTAACTAACCAAATGTGTAACTAACTGAAATTCAGGGACTAGTAAATGCAAAACCTAAAAACTTGGTATTAACAAACATATTAGCAAGATTATGAAAAGCTAGGGACTTTTATGCAATTAACAACAAATTTTCACCAAAAACGTGTAACAAAGGTCGAATAAGCTGGTGTAAGCTTATTAATCTACCAAATTGACTCTAGTCTTTGCAAAGTGCTTAAAAGTGAAAATGAGCTAGGCCTGTAAAAGGAATCCAGCTAAAAGTAATTAAAACTCTAGTTTGCTTATTTCAATAAGCTCAAATTAACCTCAAAACTTTTCTAGACTTCCACAAAGTGATTTTCTTGTTAAAACTGATTAAATAAGTAATGAGAAGCTTGGAATGTCAATTAGAATTGAAAATGGTTAAAAGAATAAGTTGAAATTTGAAATAAGCCAAAAGTGCTTATTTTGACCAAGTTTGACCAAAATTTCCAAAATACTGAAATTCACAAAATCAACTCAGGACATGTTTGCAAACAAGTTTGTGAAAGAAAATTGGGTGTTTTATGAAGTGGATTAAGAGAACTGAGGTGAACAGATTGCTATAATCACAGTAACTTGCAAATGCTATAGTGCTTATTATTAAGCTGATAACTCACTCAAATCAGAAAACTGTATGGTTTCCTTACTACTACTAAAAGCTTGTATGTTAATCTACAAATGAGAACAAGTTACAGCTCAATCCATCAACAATCAAAGAAATGGCATTGAATCAAAGTTGGCTTGTTTTGACTAAAATTCATACACAATAACTGACCCAAAGTTTTTAGGTGCCAATTGCCTTTTTGACACTAAGTTTGACCACAAAACCTTACCAAATGACTAGTACTCACTTAATGAATGTGAATAAGCCTAAAAGAACAGGTTTTACAAATTTATTCTCAAAATCAACTTAAATCCAAACACTAGTTACAAATCTAACTTTTTTAAAGACTTATTTAGCAAATGTTTATGACAGCTTATGTGACTTATCAAAACTTGTTAGTTGCATGAAATGAACTGGTTTAACCAAAAAGTAGCAGGTTTACTTGATAGGAAACAAAATGAGCTAATGATGAATTTAGGACGGATGTGAAGCAAATCTAATCAAGTAAAACTGAATTAAAAGCTAACAAGCTACTAGTTAACTATCAGATTACCAAAATCACACTACAAGATCAGTATCACAATTACAATTGAGCAAGTAAGTTCTACTTCTAGGAATTTAGCATGCAGAATAGTTTAGAGGAATTTTAAACAATAAACTAAGTGCCTTTTAGCTTGATGAGCCTTTGATGGAGTAGTGAAGCGTTAAGCCTACTAAGTACACTAGAATCACCAATGATCAACCACCAAAAACCATCATATCATCATCATCTACTGGTAATGATCTCCCCTGCTACAAACTACTGATATGGTTATGGAAATGAATTAAAACACTTCTAAACCATCTACAAGCTTCAAAAAACACATCAACACTCTCTATTGATCAGGTTTGATCAATACAAACAACAGTAACAGTGAAGGAATAGTAATGTAGTAGATTAAAGGAGAATTGAACTGATTTTGTATTTATGAAAGGAAAGGTCGTTACAGAGTTGGTTAAAACTAACTAACTAACTCTCAAGTCGTTGTCAATCACTTGAGAGTAGTATCTAACTGAATTGCTAAGTGAAAAAGAGAATTTAAGTAAGTGTGTGAAAAAACATACACTAAGTACATTACAAGAAATGAAACACTATAGGGGTATTTATAGCAGTTGGGATGGACTTTGTTGGAGGTAGATGACGTGTTCCAACCAATGGTGAGCTTCCACGTGGCTTGATCTTGTTAATTGTAAATAGCCATTGAAGAACTTGAATTGGGCCTTTTTGATATAGTTGATTTCAGGCTAATTGGTTGCTGGGGTTGTCTTTGTTACTTGATTTGGAGTAGATTTGATGTTCAACACTTGTCTTGATATTCACTCTAGCTCAAGTTTGTTCCTGGGATCGTTCTTATTTGAATGTGAAACGTGGCATGATGTAATTGGTTTAATGGAAAAGACACGGATCATTATCTTCCTGGTGATTTTCTATTGGTGGAAAAAGGTGAGTGGACTTTCATTGTTGAGATTTTGTTTATTTAATTATGGCGGTGATAGTGGGGTGAGGTGGCACCTAAAGTGCAATCCGTGTGAGTGAAATGCTTGCTTCCCATTGGTTGGCTTGTTAAACACTCAGATCAATCCAAACTTAGCTCATATTTTGCAAGTTTAACCCCTTAAGTTTAGGCAGAATATTATCTTGAGCTCCCTACTTCATTTCTTTGTCATGTTTAGTCCTTCTAACTTCAAACTTGTTTCAAAATCGTCCTTTGACTATTTGACTAGAAAGTTGACCAAATTTGACTTTGTTCTTGACTTTTGCATAATTACACTTTTAGTCCTTCATCTTTGAAAGTTGTCAAGAAAGGTCCTATGTCTTTGCAAGGCTTGTCACTTTTCATCCTCCTTTTGTCTTTTCTTCATCATTAAGGCTTGATTTCACTTGTTTGCTCTAAAATTGTATCTTTGTTACCTACACAAGCACAAACAACAAAACATACCATAATACTGCTTTTATGAATAAAAATTAGGTATTTTGCTTTGTGTTTTAGGGTGATTTGTGAAATTATTGATATGAGATTTCACTCATATCAAATCCCCTACACTTGATCATTGCCATGACCTCATTCAATGCCACATTTTAAAGCACCAATTTACACTTTTGTCATAACTAATCCGCCTTGGCCAATATGAAATGCTTTTATACTACTCTACACTATATGATGCATGATTTTGATTTTATACAATGCAATGCAAATGAAAGCAATTCTATTTATATATTTTTGGTTTTTTTTGAAATGGCTTTGATGGAAATAACTCATAAAGAAATCAAAGACATAGATTAGGGCTTTGAGTACCATGACCACTTAGCACCCTCAAGTTTCACTTTCCCCATGCCAAGCTTAAAAACAAGACCTTTGTTATCCACAAGTGAAAGTGCGTCAACTCATTCATATAGATTAATTGTGTTACCATTATACCCCCACTTATTATGCCTCTAAGACCGGTTATTATTTGAGCAAATTGCTTGAAAGCGAATTTTTCATGTAGAATATTGATAACCTATGAATCTATGAAGGGGTTGATGATTTCTAGAGAGAGAAAGTTAGAGAGAGAAAGAGAGAGAAAACTATGTGTTATTTCAATAAGTGAAACTAGAAAAATGACAACAACCAACCCCTTTCCATGGTGGAAAGGGGTATTTATAGTTCCAAGCAAACATTGGGCTTGGGCCGGTCCATGACAAGCCCATGGACCGGTTCTTACTTAAGTTAATAAGCTTACTCTAACTACGAGCTATTACAACATAAATAATATTGTGGAGTGACCGATACTTCTAATATACGTAAAAACGTATTTCTAACAATCTCCCCCTAAGGGAGGTCACTCCACGTTACAAAGTTCTAAACCTAGCATACTATACTAAGTCTTCGTTCTTTAGCTCGTAGTCTTTTCTTCTTTTCTTTCTTTTGTTGTGAATATGTTGGTTTGATCTTTTTGGCTTTGACTTGAGAGCATTGTTCTTTTGGCCTTTCATGTGCGATCTTTTGCCTTCTTGTGAATTTTGCCTCCTCGTGACTCCATGTTCCACACACTTATGTCTTTTTGTTGGATTCTCGAAAGTTTCAGAGTTTGGTACAGCGGAAGACTTTATCTTGTACTTTCTTGAATTTTTGCTATACTTTGATGCAGAAAAACATAAGCATGTGGGAACGACTTCTACAAGTACACCGCAACACCACCGTCTTCACTGGTACACAGCAACGCCACCGTCTTCAACAGGTACACAGCAACGCCACCGTCTTTAACAGGTACACAGCAACGACACGAATAAAATGGCTTTGAACATTTATTCTAATTCGGTATCATTTTACCTCCGGTCGGTGAAGACCGTTGGACGATATTAGATATCGTACCCGTGACGGATAGTTTCAATTAAGTAACTTCCTGACAGGATTTCGCGGGTAAACCCGTTCTCTTTATTCGATCGTCCAAAGCTGACTGCGAACATAAAGAGTGAATCACTTGGATAAATTATCCTTGTGATTTGAAGCCGTCAATTCATGAAACCTGGAACAAGTGAATTTCAATTAAGATTTTCACCATCGTTGCTTTCCAGTTGTCACGAGCTCAATTCATAAAGAATCTTACACGTCACCTACCAAGTGCTGTTTGATGTTGACACTAGAAGGATTTCCACTCGTCACTGTGATCAATAAAGAGTCACTCTGAGTGTTCTGGCAAGATCATATGATAATGCGAAGAGGCCTGGAACGAGTTTAAGTTCAATTAAGAGTTAAACCACTGTTTCTTTCCAGTTTTTTACAAGATTGGTTCTAAACGAACCGCACGTGTAACCTACCATGAGCTTGTTTGATGTTGGCTCAAGCAGGATTTCCATCTTCATTGTAATACTTACGTATCACTCAGATGTTCTGGCAATATTACAGGAATACTGCGTAGGACTCATGAAAATCTCTTACTTTTCACAGTGTGTGAGAAAGCAAGGAATAAATGGAAAGTGTCCTAATGAGACTTTTGATGATCTCTTGGCTCTAGACTCGATTGTGCGTTTTGATTTAGTGAGCGATGGCTGGAGAGGAGTGCCACCTTTTCAATACCAGTCTATTCGGAGTGAATAAACCAATAGATAACGTGTTGATCTCCGTGTGATTAAAACAAATACCTTTTGAGAGATATTTGAGTTAGCTGGGAAGGGTTGTGCATTGCATCACTGGGTCCATGATGTCTTTCTTCAATACCGAGAATCATTAGCAAAAATGACCTCAATAGCATATGTATTGACCCGGTTTCTGCCTAAAGTTGTAAGGAGGGCTTCTTTCTTTACACCCTTTATCTTTACATTTCTTTTTCATTCTTCAACCCCTTCAATGCTTACCAATACGTCATCACTAGCACCTTGTTGTGATTGTTCCAGTGCTAGCTTAAGTACTTGGTCGGCATTCAGCTACGTTCACATTCTTTCTCCATCTTTCCTAGGACTTCTAATTCTATCTAGGGAATTGTCCTTGGGAAGATTCCATCGGCTCTGATGAATCATTGGACTAAACCTATTCCTACCACCCTTTTGTCACCACATTCGTCGTGAATTAAGCGTGTTTTGGGAAGGAATTGCCACCATGAAAAATTATTGAAAATCACCTAAAGTACTTGTGATATTGAAATCAAAAGTTTCGTACCTTAGGTGTTTTTGAACATCAAAAACGCTCCCCCTTAACACGTACTTTACACATATTAAGTTGGATTGTCGTTAAGTCTTTTTCATCTCTTAGCCAAGTATCACTTACGTCTCCTTAATCCCATTTTCTCCCCTTATCCAAAATGTTAACCATTAATATTTGGGATATTGAATGGATTAACCGGTCTTTGGGTAAAAATGAAATCGATGTTTGGCCATAGAACAAGTTATTGCTCCCCCTTAAGGTAATAAGGGATAGTTGTAGTGCTTTAGTATGATATATTTTGAAAGATTTAGAATCTCGTGAGAAATTCTTGAAAAATTATCATACCTTAACACTACATCAAGCCATTAAAGCACAATATTCACAAATATACATATTCACAATTGAAAACCAATATAAAGTGTACCTGAGATGTACGACCCATTAGATGGATCGTTGCAGTAGCTTGTGGTGCACTAAATATGGTCTTCCACCAACGAACCTTTCCAAGCTCCTCATCAATCTACGTTCACGGAGCTTTTGATCAATCTTCTTGATCACATACTTCGCCATCTGCCGGTAACCCGGATGCCAATCCTCCGTCATCTCTGGCAGAGTCCCACCCGAGTTAAGATGCTCCAGTTTTCCTCTGACTTGTAGAAGAGTCCCATCACTGTACTTATGGAGCTCACCCACCCTCATAAACTTCATCAAACCTCGACTGTTCAAGTAGAAAATGCCGTAATTCGGGACATAAATGCCGGTATAGGGACATCTTTCTACATGTTGAGGTAGCACTTGATTCACTGGACGGGTTAGGTTAAGCTTCCTTTGATAGCTTTCGACTCCCAACTGAAGATCTTCAACTCGTGTCTTGATGACAACGCTTCGTGTGAACATACGAAGTGCTGTATTCAAAGCAATGAGGTCTTCACGAGGAATATGTGTGAGTTGATCTCGGGTCATCAGAAGCAGCATGTCTTTGATATCCTCAAGGCGAATGATGGAAAAATCTCCCTGCTGGATTTTGTATTCCCTGTCATCCTCCCTTTTCAAACGAATCTCCGTCACATGATAATAGCCATTCTTGGCTTCAGTTTTCAACCCTAAAATGCTGGAGATGCGGATGTCGGATCTAACGTTGCTTCCATAATTGACTAGGCAGCAACCCCTGTACGCCCTTCGGACTCGTTCGTCCCAATGAGATGCATCTATGACAGCATACATATCATAATTACGATTTACCTTTGGGACCCAGAGTCAGTTTACCTTTTCCTCGATAAAGGGTATTGTCCCCCAGTTGGCAGCTTTCAGCAAGGTCAGGGAGGTTGCGTACTTTGATGACCCCTTCAGAAGATACACAAGATCATTGGTGACGAAGAAGTCAAGAGCAATCTGATTATCTTGAGAAGGATCCATTGGAGGTGGAGCTCTTTCTGATTCATGAAGGCCTGGCCGTTGAACGGTATTCAAAGCCTTCAGGATCTCATCGGCATAATACTCGAACTCCATTCGGGTTAACCGGGTTTTGGCACGAAGTCTCTTATCTTTCAGCGCTTTCTTCACCAAGGATGGAGTAACCGAAGTCTTATACTCATGAGCAAGAAATGCACATAAGTCAATCGGACTGCGGATACGGAGATACAACACATCTTTGTCAGCGTCTGTGATCGGATCATATTGCGCTGCTGTCGTGATCCAAGCCTGTGGTGGTGCAGTCTCGTCAATTTCCAACGTGTCTGCCCAGTCTCGTGTGCTTGGTTCAGGAACCGTAGATACTTGTACTTGTTGTAGAGGAGTAGAAGCTCGAACATCTACTGGTTCTGATTCAGGCATTTCGGCAGTGTCGTGAACTGGTGAGTGTTGTGCAGCTTCAGGTTCAGTTACCGATTCTGCAATCACAGGAGCAACAACAACAGAACTAATGGGGTTAGTGGTAATAGGTGAAGATACAGTGATAGAGGTACCGGGAACCGATGACGCCGTAGTAGCATTCACATCGTGGCGCCACTTAGATCGTCTTGATTCCGATGATGTTGATTTGTCCTTCTGTGCTGCATCTTTCTTGGACTTGGTTCCAGTCTTAGCAGTTTTCTTGGAGCTGGTAACCTTATCTCCCTCTTTAGGCTGTTCACCCCCATCATCATCCTCATTGTTATCCCCGTTGCTCCCCCTAGCACTCTCCTCATTACCATCACCACCATCATCGCCATCATCATCATCGTCATCATCATCCTTATCCTCATCATCACCATCATCGTCATCCTTTTCCTCTTCTTCTCCTTCTTCTTCCTCTTCCTCTTCACCAGTACCCTCTTCCTGCTCACTTTCTTCCCTTTCTTGCTCAGGTAGAATGTGATAAGGTACCCACTTCCAAACGTTTTGAATAACCTATCATCCTCCATGATAGCGTCATTCAGGGATTTGTATAGAGCCCGTTGAATCCTAGACTTATCAAACGATCCAAGTTCCACCATACCAGCCTTAAGGATCTTCTTTAATTCAAAATCCGTTAACTCATAAGCAATTTTGTAGGCGGATTCTGAAGGATTGGATGACTTGATCATCAAGTTATCAGCTGCTAGTATCTTCAATTCATCACGCAGTTTAGGCATAATGGATTCGACGGATTCTTGCACTCTCTCTTCAACAGAAGCTTCAAGTGCTTCTTTTTGCTCCTTATATTTATCCCTCATCGCTTGAAGTCTGGTGATACGTGCAGCATGCTTATCAGCCTCAGCCTGCTTAACCCGAGCTAGTTCTTCTGCATGTGCTTTTCGAGTCAACTCCATATCTGCAGCGAACTTAGCAATCATCTCCTCTTGGGCTTTCCTAGATGCTTCTTCACTTTGAGCTCGTCTTTGTAACTCTTGGCGAAGTTCATCCATTTCTCGTTTGTGATTATCTACATGTTTATCCAACATTTCGGCCATCACCAATGCAGCCATTGTAGATGTTGCAGAGCTGCTCTGGGTTGATTGAAGAGGCTCGGTTGTTACTGCGGTACTAAGGATGGGAGTTATAGGTGGTGGAAGAAATGGTGTTGAAGCCGGTCTGGTTGGTAAGAGTTGTATTGGTGGAGGTTGAGTTGCTAAAGGTTGAGTTGACACCATGATCGTAGGAGCAACAGACTCCTTTTACACACTTGCTGAAATAGGGATTGATGGCTCCTTCGAAGTGGAATAATGTTCAGGTGACCCAAACTCATCAATATCATCTGGTTCCTGGTACTCTTCTTCAACATTTACCCTTGCACCTGAACCACTACCGCCAGTATCTTTCCTACTCCTTTGAATTGCTATCTTCATCATTTGTTTCCTGTCTTGTCAAGAGCAGGATCAACAACATCTTCTTCGTCACGTAAAACCATCTCATCAGCCTTACCCTTTCCCTTCTTACCCTCAGTCTTCTTCTTCTTGGTTTCGGGTTCAGGTAACGCAGCTGGTTGTTTGCGTTTACCTTTACTCTTGACCGTTGTAGACGAGTCTTCTCCAGTCTGAAGGTTTGCTTTCAGCTTCTTGATTTCTAGCTGCAGTAGCTTGTAATCAGCAGAACCTTTGATTTTCTCCGTCAGAAGATAATCGGGAATAGGACCAGGAATCACACCACCAGACGGTCCTTCATGCCTCAGATCCACAGTATCATCAGCTTCTTCAGTGTGATAACGACTTGCTGCACGCCTATCAATAGTAGCATCATTTTTCATAAAATAATTAATGATAAGCTTGATAAACCTTGGATAAGGAAAGAAATTTGTCTTCAGCTTCTTGTTATAGAAGAGTTGAAAGGTGAATTCTTCCCATATCAACAATGCATAATCTGCATTTGCAGCTTTGTACATGCCATAGAAGAGGTTTATTATAGGACTGCGCAAAGCATCATGGCCACTTGTTTTGGGTGTAAGACATCTACTGAGAATACCCAACAATGCTCTCCAAGGTTGTCCTACTTTAGCAGTGGTAAACTCAGACGCAACTCGTATTTCCGGACATCCAAGAGCGTCAAATAACTCCATGAGTTCATCTTTAGTAGGATCCCTCGAGAATGACATGCCTTTGGGTGTATCCCGTATACCAAAAATCTTACGGAAGTCTGAAACTGTGAGCGTCTGCTGCTTGTTGTCGATGGTGAATGTGATCTTGTTTGAAGTGATTTCCTTGGTAGCCCAAAATTCATACATATAATCATAAGGCACCGAGGCACTACTTCTTAGAGCATTCTTAAAATGGGATGGATCAAGGATTGCGATGGCTACTTTAAATCCATGGTGAGTGGATTTTGAGACTTGCTTCAGTCGGTAATTGTTGGGTATGAACTTAAGGGTTCGAGCTTTAGCAATAGCGGCTTCTTTAGAGTCTTGGATTGCTTGTACTGTTGGATTAGTCATTGTATCTGCTTAAGATAAGACATGAAAGGTTGATGCACATAAACATATAGATATATATCATTCTTACTTCTAAGCATAACACTTTTCATAACATAATACAACAAGTACATATAACATGCAAACAATAATAATCAAACAACTCTTCATCCGGAACTTTCCTTCATTCGGAACTTCTTCATTCGGAACATTCCTTCATTCGGAACTTCCTTCATCCGGAAGTTCTTCATTCGGAACTTCTTCATTCGGAAGTTCTTCATTCGGAACTTCCTTCATTCGAAGGTTCTTCATTCGGAACTTCTTCAATCGGAAAATTCCTTCATTCAGAACTTCCTTCATCCAGAAGTTTCTTCATTCGGAACTTCTTCATTCGGAAGTTCTTCATTCGGAACTTCCTTCATTCGGAAGTTCTTCATTCGGAACTTCTTCATTCGGAAGTCCTTCATTCGGAACTTCTTCATTCGGAAGTTCTTCATTCGGAACTTCCTTCATTCGGAAGTTCTTCATTCGGAACTTCTTCATTCGGAAGTTCTTAATTCGGAACTTCTTCATTCGGAAGTTCTTCATTCGGAACTTCCTTCATTCGGAAGTTCTTCATTCGGAACTTCCTTCATTCGGAAGTCCTTCATTCGGAACTTACTCATTCGGAAGTTTTTCATAAAAATCCTTCATTCGGAAGTTTTGTTCAAAATGTCCTTCATTCGGAAGTTTATATCCTAGTTCATCCGGAACATCAAAACACAGCCTATGAGGTTAATTCTAAGCGCGTTTGTGAGTTTCTAAGGCAATCTAAGGCATTTAAACATCATATCATGCTAATCCGCACAAAACCCACCACAAATCTGAAACAATTAATCCTAAATTGGCAAATAAACCCTAGATCTGGTAAAGTTTACTACTCGAATTAATTTAACAAGATTTAGATGATGAATTTAACGAATTATAAGTTAAATATAGATGTTATTACCTTGTAGATTTAATGAACCGGTTGGATGAATAAACGAAAGATTTGAGTGCTTGTGTGTGTTAACAATGACGGCAGGATAATGAAATAGAGATAAAAAGTGAAAAGGAAAAAGGGGGGCGGGAGGGTTTATATTTGACTTAGGTCAAATTTTTTGCAACTTATACCCATTGTCACTTTTGACCCTATATTCTTCTATTCTTTTCCTTTTTGTTTCTAACTTTTTCATTTCATTTTACTTTTCCATTGATAAGTTTAGTCGACTTAATTTTGCTTAGTTAAAATAAACTCGACAATCTCACACAACTTAAGTATCGATCTATTAGCAAAACTCCAAGATCTTAAAGCCATTCCTATCACATTGAACGAACACAAGTCGTATTCTAAAGCAAAACCACTCAATTACCATTTAGCCCTTAATTTTCCACAATCTCTTTTGAAAATCAATTTAATGACGAAGATGATTTAATATTTTCTCCCCCTTAAACGATGACCCGTTTTCTATTTAAAGAGCTGTAGTCATTGTTTAAAGAGTCAAATATTGATGAAAGCATTTCCAATTTGTATCTTGAGAAAGTTTGATTCGTGGTGTGAATAAGATTTCTCTTATTTTAACAAATTAATGCACTGAGACGTACACAAATTCGTGTTAGACCAAGTTGTAAAGTAAACTTGATCCCTTTGCATGATTTGGCTTGTAAATCACGCCCGAGAAAATTAATTCCCGTTCTGAGCCAACGTTTTCTAAGGAAATACGTGACTTTAATATGAAAACCGGGTTGCAGTCAGAAATAACTACAAGCCATAATGGGCATGTTTTAAAAATGTATAACTTTTATACGGACTCTATTTATGGCACCGTGTCAATATTGATCGACATTTCTAAGGCCGTAAATATTACCGTACTAAAAGACATGCCCAATTTAAAAACGAAAAATATTTTTTGTTTTTCTTGATTTTATAATTTTTATGGTTTTTCTAGGTTTTATATTTTTGTATTTTCTTTTTGTGGTTTATATATTTACGATAATATACATGATCACAAACAAAGGATACTCTGAATAGTTTACCACGACTATTCAGCTGATTCTTCTGCCAACTCTTTGAGAGTCGCTGGAGTGAATGATTTCATGCCAAGCTTGTCGATCAAAAACTCGATTCGTCCTCGATCTAAGGCTTTGGTGAACATTCCGCCAGCTGGTACTCAGTAGTGACAAAATACAGCTCGATCACTCCATTCTCCACCTGTTCTTTAATGAAATGGTAGCGAATGTCTATGTGCTTGGCCCGGGAGTGTTGAACATAGTTGCAGCAAAGGGCAATGGCGCTCTTGTTGTCACAATACATCGGGATTTTGTTAAATCCCAAACCGTAGTCAGTTAATTGTGATCTCATCCAAAGGACTTGAGCACAACAACCGGACATGGCGATGTATTCAGCCTCCGTGCTTGATATTGCAGCGCTTTTCTGCCTTTTTGAAGACCAACTGATCAATCTATCTCCAAGGAGTTGCACAGATCCAGAAGTGCTACGCCTCGTGTCTTGACATCCAGCATGATCGGCATCTGCGTATGATATTAAAGCAATAGAGGAATCTTTCGGATACCATAGACCACGATGAAGTGTTCCTTTTAGATACCGAAAGATCCTTTTCACAACATGTAGGTGCTTTTCGGTAGGCCGAGCCTGATACCGGGCACACATGCATACAGCAAATTGCAAATCAGGCCTGCTAGCAGTCAGATATAGAAGGGTGCCGATCATCCCACGGTAAAGTTTTGGATCGACAATAGTCCCATTCCTATCTTCATCTAACTTGGATTTCTCCACCATTGGAGTGTCCACGGGGTCACAATTTTCAAAGTTATATTTCTTAAGAGATTCTAGAGCATATTTGGATTGATTAATAAAGATGCCTCTGGGATTCTGAGAAATCTGTAATCCTAAGAAAAATGAAATTTTTCCCATCATCGACATCTAAAAGCGTGTGGACATTATCTTCTCAAATCGATTTGACAATTCTATGTTAGTGGCAGCAAATATTATATCATCAACATAAATTTGTACCAGAATCATGTCGTTGCCTTCCTTGAGAGTGAATAGAGTGGGGTCCACCTTGCCTTTGGAGAAGCCTTCCGAAATGAGATATGTTGACAGGAGATCATACCACGCGCGTGGAGCTTGTTTCAACCCATAGAGAGCCTTCTTAAGCTTGTACACATGATTAGGAAACTCCGTACTGACGAACCCATCTGGCTGACTAACATAAACTTCTTCCCTTAGTTCACCGTTCAAAAATGCCGTCTTCACATCCATTTGATAGACGATCATGTTCATATGAGCATCATACGCAAGGAATAGTCTAATTGCCTCCAATCTTGCCACAGGAGCAAAAGATTCTTCAAAGTCTATACCCAAGGCTTGTTTATATCCTCTAGCGACCAATCTAGCCTTATTCTTTAATACCGCACCCATCTCATCAAGTTTAACCTTATAAACCCATAACAAAGTAAGGATGTTAACCTTGTCAGGGAGAGGAACCAATTCCCATACTTCAAGTCGTTGGAATTCATTTAGTTCCTCCTGCATAGCTTCAATCCAAGATGATTGAGTGATAGCTTGCTGCCAATTTTTGGGTTCAACTTCAGAGAGAAATGCATCAAAGTAGCAATAAAGTGCACTCTCTTGTAATTGATGGTGTGTAGAGACTGGTCGATCTAGATCTCCAATGACATTCCTAATTGGGTGATCTTTTGTCCATTTAGTGCTATGGTTTTCAATCCTAGGTGGTCTGGAGTGAACAATAGAAGGAGCTTCTTCTGAGGTAGACGCGGCTGAAGGGTTTTCAGGTATCGCTACACCAAAGAAAGGAAGCTCTTGCAGGTGAGCATATTCCAAGTCGTGATCAATAGAATCCTCTTCCACATCATTAGGTACAAGTAGGGGTGACGATTCAGGTGTAGTTTGAGAATCACTTGGTGAAGGTGCATCCGGTTCAATGTGAATTGAAGATGCATTAGATAAAGGTTCATTAGCTTGAGCAACCACTTCAGGGATTGGAGCGATTACTACAGGTGCTGTAACTTCGTCAGTCGGGGGATCGAAGAATTCATCAAACAACGGTTGAAACAGTTTATCCCACTCGGGCCTTGATGGTGGTAAAAATGATGTAGAAGTAGGATTATTGGGAACTAATCCGGAACTAATAGCACCGGTTCCCATCTCATGAAGCGCGGGTTCAGAGCTGTGTTGCTCAGAAGCCATCACTGTCAGCTCATCGAAATCTGCGTCCATAGTTTCTACAATCTTGCCAAGACGACGGTTATAGATTCGGTATGCTTTCTTGGACGGTGAGTAACCAATGAAAATACCTATATCGGCTTTCGGTTGAAGCTTACCCAAGTTCTCACTATTAATGTTTGGATAACAAAGAGCACCAAACACATGAAAAAATGAAACATCGGGTTTACGGTCATGTAGAAGCTCATAAGGTGTTTTTCCATGGCGTTTCCGAATGATAGAACGGTTTTGGGTGAAACATGCAGTAGATATAGCCTCTGCCCACAAGAACAATGGAGCGTTCGCGTAAATAAGCATAGTCCTAGCAGCTTCCATAAGTGTACAATTCCGTCTTTCAACGACACCGTTTTGTTGTGGAGTGCGTGCAGCGGATGTTTTCATGTGAGATACCAACTCCTTCATAATAATCACGAAGAGTCTGGTTGACGAACTCTGTACCATTGTCTGTACGAATACGGCGGACAGTAGTATTCAAACGTACCTGAATGAATTTCAGAAAAGTGATGCTAGCCTTCGGTGCTTCATCCTTTGTACGTAGAAATCTAACCCATGTAAACCTGGAGAAATCATCCACAATTACCAGAATGAATTTCTTACCGCTCACACTTTCAGTTCTCATTGGCCCACAAAGATCCATATGCAAAAGATGAAGTTTTTCTTGATTGGTGTCTTCAGCTTTGGGCTTGTAAGATTTCTTGGTACTTTTCCCCCTTGAACACGCGGAACATAAATGGTCCTTGTGAAATTTAAGCTTTGGAAGACCACGAACTAAATCGTTCTTAGCCAGATGATTAATAGCATCAAAGTTAAGATGAGATAATCTGCGATGCCATAACCATGACTTGGTCTTAGATGCTTTAGAGAGAAGACATACTGGAGAGGCGGCCATCATGTCTTGTAAGGACAAGGTATAGAGATTTGCACCACGAGATCCCTTCAACAAATCTTTTCCTTCCAAGTTGCGGATGAAACAAGTGTGTTGTCGAAAAGCAACCTCAAGGTTGGAATCACAAAACTGTCCTACTGAGAATAAATTATGACCAAGACCTTCTACATAGTATACCCTTGAAATCGTCACGTTTCCAATCTGATATTCACCATACCCCATTATCTTTGCTATATGATCATTCCCGAATTTAACCGTACCAAGAAACTTGCTGACGAAATTTCGGAGCATCGAGCGATTTCCGGTCATATGTTTTGAACAACCGGAGTCCAAATACCACAGGATGATTTGGACCACCTGAAAATATCACCACACGAAGACAATGTAGAGGTATCGGAATCTGAGTGTTCCTTGTTATTAGCAGGTACAGATTTAATAATCTTAGATTTGCTAACTCTAGGTTTCTTAGATTTCCTAGCCTTCTTTTTCTTAATAGGTGGTGTAGATTCTAGTTGGCTTAAATCCTGAGGTATTTCTTCACTGATAGGCACTATAGTGGGGGCTGACCTAATTAAAGGGCGCTGTTTCCATACTTGAGTGCGAGTGTTCCTAACTAAAGGACGCTCAGACCTAACCTCAATGGATGCATTCCTAGTTAAAGGGCACATTGTTCCATCTAATGTAAAGGTCCTACCAGTGGGACGCCATTGCCAGCCAACTTGGGCACGAGTTCTACCCGTTGGCTTCCATTCAAGACCATTCTTAATAGCATTCATTTCATTCACATGATCAATAAGACACAAATCATGACGTTGGGAAAACATACATTCATTACAATTCCAACAATTCAAATTAGAATTCACGAATGGTTTAGGCTGCTGCACAGGCGCAGAGCTTTTAGTCTTAACATGATTCTTTTTATTTAAAACTGAACTAGCATTCCTATTGTGAACTTCTACTTTCTTCTTTTTGGCATTACTAGTGGAGGGCTTGATCTTATCTTTCTTGAGTGGCGATCCTTTAGCCTTAGTAGTCTCTTTTAATCCTGTAGAAGGCAAAGTGGGAACATTAGCAACAGATTTTAACGGTGCCTTACTTGATTGTGCCAATGACGGTTTTGCTCCTGGAGTCTTATTAAATGGAGTTACAGCAATGGGCCTATTAGTAAGTAGTGCAGAACCTGGTGTACCTATGTATTGCAAATATGCTAAGCAATATTGAACTCGCTTAATATATTCATGAGCCGAATAATAGTCGCTACTTGAGGGATCTAAGGCATAAAGATCGTCTAAAGTATCCCTAAGAAGATCGACATGCTTAATGGAATTCCTCATATAATCATCGTAGGTAACCGGGTTTCTCTTATGAAGCGGATTCTTATAAAGCACTACTGACTTGGTTGTTGGAGCACTAGTGGACGGTGCAGAGTCGGTAGCTAAGTTATCAACAACTTCTTGTCGGGTGAGAAGAAGTGTCTCCTTTAACTCGGCCAAAACCATATTATTGTCAATGAGCAGGATGTTCAAGTCAGAGATTTCCTCGCACTTTTGGTTCAGTTGTTCAACATAAGATTGTTGTTGTGCTGCATTAAAAGCGAAGCGTTCTTCTAGTGAACCATAAAGAGCGGATAGTCCCTGTCTTGTCCGATCCATCTCCCCTAGAACAGACGAAAGTCTAATTTCTAAGACCTGGTTTTTAGACTCTGCAGCCTCTAGTTCCAATTTTAATGTTTCATTTGATGACACATCTCTCTTCAATCTCATGATTTCTTCCTCTAATGTCTTAACAATTGCAATCATCTTGTCACTCGTCTCAACACCGTTTTCACAACCATTTGATATCAAAAGATCCTCATTTTGAGTTTGTTGTTTTAATTCTAAAGATATACAATGTTGTTCTAGTTGATTAAAGCGTTTTGAAAGTAAATTGTAAGAATCTTGTAGCTTTAAAAACTCAGCGTTAGATTCGTGACAAGAATGATTATCTACCTCATTTACAGTATCAGCAACATTTACAGAGAGATCACAAACATCATCACATATATGCACAACATCACAATTAATCATAGCGGATGTAAGCTCATTCGAATAATTAACATTTACAGTAGTAAGCACATCACACGAGATTACTGCAGACAAGAATCGGTCATATTCGGTTAAAATCTTTTCTTTTTCAATTAGTTGTAGTTCGTAAGCGGTGTCCATTTCATAAAACACTTTTTGAACTTCACCAATTTCAAACACAAGATTTTCCTTAAGAGATGCAAAACTTCCTTTTAGACTTTCGACAAACGGATTGATCTCATTTTTAAACACCTCGTTCATATGTTCGAAAGCCCATTCTCCGGCATTTAAGCCATTTGAAGTCGTACATTCCAAAATGACCTTGTCAAAATTAGTAAAGTATTGATTAATCTCTTGCAAGTTTAACCATACAGTGCTAACAGGTGGGAGATCCTTTGGAATTTCCTTAGGACCTTCCATATTGACAAGTGTAGGAAATGTACTAGGGTTTTCTTCATCTAATATGTAGGTCGGTGCTGTTATGAGATCTTTGTCCATATGGAAGCGAATTCTAAAATCCGTTTTTGCAAGCTCCTTATTCAATTTAAAATAATCACACTCGGGATATTTTGCAGAATTGTATGACCGATCCTCATCAACTAGATCCTTACTTGTTCGATCATCGGGAAAAACAATCGGGTCTAAGGCCAATCCTAATTGAGTTGCATTATAAAGTCTAGGACTATGTCTTAAACCTTTTTTTGCATACCGTGGATTAGGGGGAATGCCTTTTTGACGTGATAAGTTAAATTCTCTAAATGAAGCATCAAATAAGTGCACTAGTTGAGAAGCAGAGTATTGTCTTAAAAGCAAGTAATCTAGACTTCTAATCTTATTAGCAGCATTAATCTCCATTTCATTCTTCTTAGACTCGAGTGATTCAAAATCCGTTTGAAGTTTTTGAAAATTAGTGACCACTAACTCCTTTTCTTTAAGTTCATTAGACAGATTTGCTCTTAAGTTTTCAATTTCTTGCAAGTGACCCATTTGTTTGTTTCTAAAATGATCATATTCGGGATTAGTTAGAACACTAGACGAAGGCACTAATTCCAAGGTTTGAACTTTCTCATTGCTTAAGGCAAGCTCATCAGACAAATTTTTATTCTTAGCTAAGGTTTCTAAGAGTGCAGCATTCATTTGGCTAAGTAATGTAGCAGGAACCATGACCAAATCTTGTTGAGCAGGAGTAGGCGTATGCGAAATGGGTCCCGGTTGTGATTCACTCAAAGTCTGGGGACTCACATTGATATTGCTATCATTGTTTGTCTCCTTATTTGAAAGACTCACCACCGAAGATTCATTCGAATCAGCACTCTCTTGCACAACTTGATGTGGTTGAATACTAGCATCAGTGGTATTATTGGTGGTATTAATAAGTACCTCAGATCTCTTTTCTGGCCCTAAGCTGGAGATAGTTGCCATGAGAGCAGCCTTTGCAGATTGAAAGTCATCACAGTCTGAGTCATACGCATCAAGATCATCTGCTTGGTATGCTGCATTCTGTGTGGTGACAGTGTCTTGTTCAGCAATCCCTGGATCAGCAAGAAACGCAAGCTCCTCTTCATCAAGTTCCCTTCCTTGTGCCTGAGCATTTACCAGATAGATCTTCTCTGCAAACCATTGTCCATCCCTTCTCCTCTTGGGTTTCTTACAATCCCTGGACATATGACCCTCTTCCTTGCAATTGTAGCATGTAATCATTCTCAACTTGCCTGTGGAATTAGCCCGTGGAGCAGGATTGACCATTGGAGCCTGATTGACCGTGCGAGCATTTGTAGTTGATGTGGTAGGTCTCCCCTGATATGGTTGAATAGGCTGAACCATTACCCTGCCATTCTCAATAGTAGCTTGTTGGCGAGAATTGGATGAATTCCTCAACTGATTGTTGGTAGGAGCTGATCCCCTAAATCCTCGTTTGCTTAAAGTCCTTGTGAGATAAGCAGACATAGTGGTTAACACTTCAACTGGGTCAGCACCTTGTTTGAATACAGGAACGGGGACTTCCTCATCATCACAGTACATTGCTTGGTCTTGGTGAGCTGCATAATCACTAGAAGGAATACTCATTTGATCAGGGTAGCTTGTTGGATATGCTGCATTCTCTTGATAAGAAGAATATGAAGATTGAGCATAAGGTGCAATACTTGTTGGGTGAGGTTGTGTAGCATATTGTGATGAAGGTGCACTAAACCGATATTGTTGCTGATGTGAGGTGGGTGGTTGCGGTAGAATCGAGTATTGGGGAAAGGTTGGTGTCATGTAAGGTGATGGATGATAGGCTTGATGTCCCAAAATATAAGGAGTGTTGTTGTGAGACAAGCTTGGTTGATTCGCCATCAAAGCTAATGAATCAGGGTACATACCTCGTGGAGAACGGTGCATGATCACACGTTTCTCATGCTGCTGAAGAAAATCATATAGTTGATCCAAATTGCACTTATGCAAATCCCTGGTTAACTTAACATCGGTAATATACTTACCCCATTCAGCTTGAGGTAAAGTATTCAAGAATTTGGTGTTAACCTGGAATGGAGCAATCATAAGATTATATACATTCAGATCATTCATGAGTGTGGTGAATCTGAAGTAATAATCGTGAAGCGTTTCCCCTGGGTTGTACGTGAATCTATCAAACAGGTCATACAACTGACATTCCCTTTCCTGTTTGGTGAGAGACGTACCTTGTAACAACACCTTTAAACGTTCCCATAAATCCTTTGCCACCGTATACTGACTTACCATCCTATAGATGTCATGGGGAAGAGCTTGGAGAATTGTTTGAAGAGCTTTTTCGTCTGCATCGGCAACTAGTTGTTGAGCTGGTGTAAGTTCTTCAAATTATCTTGGTCGAGACACATTGTTAGCCACGATGGTACCATAGTCAATAGGACCATTTAAAATTGACTTAACCATAAGCCTCCCATAAACCGGTTTTCCCTTAAGGTAAGACATCATCCGGCCTTGCCATGCTTCAAAAACTTCTTTGATGAGCATTGGCGGGCGATTATCCGTTCCCGTAATGACGGAAATATCCGTAAGTGATGTCATCTGAGGCATTACTGAATTCGGATTCATTTTGTTAACTTCAAAGAGACAAAGATTATCGGTTGATCGAGCAGTGAAGTAAAGCTTGTGAATTGTGTTGAGTTTTTGTTTTAAGAAACCAAGATCAAATCCTCTAAAAATCGTCGAAAAAACAAGCAAAATAACCCTTGATTCGGAACTTTTGTTGATTCGGAAGTGTTGATTCGGAACTTCTTGGTTCGGAACTTTTGGCTTGATCCGGAACTTCTTGGTTCGGAACTTTTTGGCTTGATCCGGAACTTCTTGGTTCGGAACTTTTTTGGCTTGATCCGGAACTTCTTGGTTCGGAAGTTCTTGGTTCGGAAGTTCTTGGTTCGGAACTTTCCTTGGTTCGGAACTTTCCTTGGTTCGGAACTTTCTTGATCCGGAACTTTCTTGATCCGGAACTTTCTTGATCCGGAACTTTTTCGTTCGGAACTTCCTGGTTCGGAACTTTTGGTTGATCCGGAACTTGTTGGTTCGGAACTTTTGCTGGGTAATCAGAAGTATGTTACGATGAACAGTCGACCACAAAAAGAGAGATTAAACCCAGATTTTGACCAAATGACCCAAAAAGTTTTGTGATTTCAACAATAATAAGTAAAAACTAATACTTATCCACTAATCCCAATCACAAAAACACCAAAAACACCAAGAATCAAGATGGATTTTCTTAAAGAACACTAATACAATCAAAAACTAAAAAACCACACAAATCACTACCTTAAATCACCCCATAGTTCTGATACCAAATGTAGAATATTGATAACCTATGAATCTATGAAGGGGTTGATGATTTCTAGAGAGAGAAAGTTAGAGAGAGAAAGAGAGAGAAAACTATGTGTTATTTTAATAAGTGAAACTAGAAAAATGACAACAACCAACCCCTTTCCATGGTGGAAAGGGGTATTTATAGTTCCAAGCAAACATTGGGCTTGGGCCGGTCCATGACAAGCCCATGGACCGGTTCTTACTTAAGTTAATAAGCTTACTCTAACTACGAGCTATTACAACATAAATAATATTGTGGAGTGACCGATACTTCTAATATACGTAAAAACGTATTTCTAACATTTCATTATTTAAAGCGTGAAATATAAGAAATGCAAAATCTCAAAATAAGGAAGCACGGTTTTAATCCTAAGTGACCATCTTATCCATTACTCGAAAAACCGCCCACAATTGATATAAGTCCGACTCAAGAGTAATAAGTCATTCGTCTTATGTGTAATATCCTTATGTCATGCATTAATAAGTAGCTACACACTCGCTAAGAAAAGAAAAATAAACTCACACAATAATTTATATCCGCCGCCTTTTTGAGACCTTGGATCTTCAATCCCGCAACCCGTCAAGGTAATATTGGATTGGAGCAACTATCAAATCCCCGCAACCCTTGTGAGAGTAATATTGGAATTCAATAGCTAACTATAATTAACACTTCACTGCCCCTCTTGGGAGTCTTGTATAATTATTATTTTTTTCTTTTGTTTTTTTTCTAGCCACTCATTTTTTTTGTAAGCCGCTCTTATTTTTCTTTATTCCTCACAAAGAAAGTTGAAAAGAATAAAAAGAAAAACACCCGCTAAATATTAAGTATGACATAATTCTAGTACACATAAAACGTTCTAACTTAGAATCATAAGACGTACTTATACCAACCATGAATGATTAGTCAAAAATAAATAAGAGACTACAAACCAATTAAAACCGTTCTTGATTATTTATTAACATATATACATGCGTTGACAAGAAATTAAAGGTTACAAAAGGGGATATAAAATTAATATGAGGTTTATCTAGTCATTTACACTTACTTCAAACTCTATCATCTCTTGTTCTCTACATTTTAAAATCTCAAATAATGAGACTAGTGGATGCTTAGCCTAATAAACCAATAAAGGTTTACATGGTTAAGGCTACTAACTAGAGAATGCTTAGATAAACTGTTAGAAGTATTTAAAGTGATGGTCATATAATATACAGTTGCGAAGCTCGTGGAAATGCTACTTAACGGTGTTGAGAGTTCTAGCTTAATGTTATGTATGTAACGGGAATTAGTCCCGAACTCACAAATGAGGAAGGCCTTCCATACATTAGACGTGTAGTATAAAAGGCCCAAGGCACCTCATTTGTGGTGTGTATTTTCTATTTTCATAGTTTGTAGAGAGAGAAACGTTTGTCTTTCTCTCACTAGGAAATCACAACCTTTTGTTCTTCTCTTTTATTCTTCTTAATCTAATCTTTCTTTTTGGTTTAATCTTGTTCTTCATTATCTCTATTTCTTGTTCTATAAGTCGTGTGTTATGTTCTACAAGTGGTATCATTCGCCAAGGGATTCGTGGATAGCTCTTGGGCGTTGTCCTTGTTTTTCTTGTGTTTCGTGATTCATATATCTTCTAAGTTGTTGTGGTAGTGATTTGGTATACTCATTTTGGCTATAAACACAAATCTTTTGGGTATTTTGATCATTTTTTGGCTTAAAATCTCGAATTGGTTAGGTTTTGTCCAAGAAAAGTGGGAATTTGGTACTATTCCGACAGGTTTCATCGGATAAGGGTTGTATATTCCGACGGATATTTCGATAGAAATCCATCAGAAAAGGGTTTCTTCATTCTGATCGGTATTCCGATAGTACATTCCGACAGGCATTCCGACAGAGCATTCCGACAGAGCATTCTGATAGAGTATTCCGACAGAGTATTCCGACAGGTATTCCAACAGGTATTCCGACAGACATTCTGACAGGATATTCGGATATCATTCCGATAGATCATTCCGATCCACATTCTGATAGAATATTCCGATGGGCATTCCGATGGATATTTTGTTCGAGTATTTTTCACACTTAGCCACCATCTAGACTAGTCCCGGCATATTCCGATGGATATTTTGTTCGAGTATTATTAGGTCAAGTAAAATCAAAATTTTCTCCTACTAGTTTTTGGCTATTTCTAAGTCAATTTAAAAATTTGGCGATACAAAATTTTTTTCAGCTTACCGTTTTGTCGGACTGAGGAATTTATTGTCGGACTGAAAAAAAATAAATCGGAAGTTTCAAAATTTCAACAACAACACTCGCTTTCTACGAATTGAGATCCTGTTTTTCACACGACTTCTACGATGACGTCTCAACAAGATATCTATGCTGCGGGTACTGAGAATCGTCCACCCATGCTTACCACGGAGAACTACACTACATGAGCTAGTCGTCTCTTTCGTTATGCAAAATGTAAACCTTTGGAAAAGTTGATTGTCAACTCGATTCAAAAGGGTCCGTATGTTAGAAGAACAATTATTGTGCCTGGGGACCCTACGAATGCTAACCCAGTGGCTGACTCTAGTCATTAGCAAACAGATGAAGAATTAACTAAAGCTGAATCCAAACAACTCGACGCTGATGATCAAGCAATTCAAGTCATTCTTATGGGAATTCCTGAAGATGTTTATGCTCCTGTCGATAGTTGTGAAGCCGTACACGAGATGTGGCTTAGGATTTAGAAAATGATGAAGGGCAGTGAAATCGGTTTACAAGAAAAGGAAACTAAGTTGCTTCGTGAATGGGAGAAATTTACGTCTATTGAAGGGGAACAAATTGAACCTTATTATCATCGGTTTTCAACCCTCATGAACCATCTTAGAAGAAACAAACATTAACCTGCACAAATTGCTGCCAACATCAAATTCCTTGATAATCTTACTTCTGAATGGTCACGATATGTCACTCTTGTCAATCAAACCAAGGATCTTCATGTCGTGGACTACACTCAAGTATATCATTATTTGAAGATGAATCAAGATGAAGCTAACGAAGTTAGGGCAGAAAGACGTGCCAAAACACAAGACCCATTGGCTTTTATGGCGAACTCTCCATCATCTATGTCATATCCCATGGTACCCTACCATCAACCCTCATCAAGTAACTTCATACCACAACAACAACAACAACAACTCACTGCTTATGGATATCAACCTCCTCCAGCTATGAATTACTTACAACAACCCATTGCATGTTTTGATGACATCACCGATCCTACTCATGCTATTAATACTGGTCTTGCCCTACTTGCAAAGGCATTTAAATTCACCATTAACCCCACCAACAACAATCAGAGAATCTCCTCGAACACTAGAAATAGGCAGATTGCTCAACCTTTCATGAATGCGAATCAAGATCGCCAATTGGTAGTTGCTGGAAACACGGGGACTCAGTTTCAATAAAATGGTCAGAATGCTGGGCAGACCGTTGGCAATGCAGGAAATCAGTATGGTCAAACCCATGGTCAAAATCCGGGTGTTCCGAATGCGGGATAATCAGAATGGGTTAATAGATGTGCCAGCGGTTGGTAACCAGATGGGAGACATTGTGGCTGCAAGGGCTGAGAATACTGGTACGGGAAATGGAAACAACAATCGTCAGGTTCAGTGCTACAACTGCAGGGGATTTGCTCATTATGCTAGAGATTGCACAGCCAAAAAGAAGAGGGATGCTGCTTATCTTCAGGCTCAACTTCTCATAGCACAAAAGGAAGAGGCAGGGATTCCACTTCAAGCTGAGGAATTTGATCTGATGGCTTCTGCTGCAGAATACGACGAGGAAGAAGAGGTGAATGCCAACTACATCTTGATGGCTAACTTATAGTAAGTATCTACCTCAGGAATGCATGTTGACAAAGCTCCCGTTTATGATTCAGACAGTCCCTCTGAGGTACATCCATGCTTTGATGATAATGATATATATAGTACGTCTAATCAGGATGACGAGTATACTGAGATGCTTGAGCCCTACATTGAGACACACGAGGATCAAACAAATAATATTAATATTATTTCGAATGAGCCCAGTGTGGACCTTAATGTGGATCAAGTTGCCCAGCCTACAAACCTTCCTGATGTGGCACATGCGTATTATAAATCTCTATTTGATAAGCTTGCTAAGGATGTTGACCGTGCTACGGTGGTTAATAATAAGTTTAGAGAAGCTAATGCCAAATTGACCACTGAGCTTGCGGGATATAAGGAACGGGAGAAAAGTTTTAAAATTCATCAGAATAAAATTTAAGAACCTGAACAAGCTCATGCTACATCGATTTATCAAGAAAAATGCACAACTAAGAAATTAAATGCCTTACATTTAAGTAGTGCTAAAAAGATAAGCGAATTGAATGATGAAATCACCTCTCTTAATAAACAGCTTTCAACTGAAAAATCTACTATTTTGGATTTAAAAGAAGAACGGAAAAAGCTGAAACATGATTTCAAAATTCGAGAAGATGGGCTTCTTGAAGATTTTTTCAAAGCTCAGGATAGGATTAGAGAATTAGACAACCTTTTAGTAAAACGTGGCCAAACTATGCAGTCGATAAATATGCTCGCACCAAAAGGGAATGTGATAAGTTACACTCGTTACAAATTGGCTTTAGGTTGTCCTCTTCCTCCTAATCCCGGATATCTTAAGCATGTTTAGGCCACTAATGAAACTTTATATAATGGTAGTGTGCTCTTGTCTGATGAGCATGATCCTCCCGGTGTGCATGATTCTGAGGAAACTACTAAACTTGCAGTAGAGACTCGTTTAAGAATGAAAAATCTTGATAAAGAAGTGACACCCGTTTATTATCCAAAAGTTAATCCTCCAACTGTTTTTGTTCGGTCTAAAACGAGTACTGAAATGCTTTTACTCCCTAGTGAGGAATTTTCTGATGACCCTCCTAAACCGAGTATCACACTCCGATTTCTAAACGAGCTTAAAGATAACTTTGTCATCCTTAAACGTGTTGTTAATTCCAAAATCACTAGAGGAAATTTTACATCACCTGTTCAGATTGAGGTTCAGAATATTCTTCAAAACGATATTAATCCGATTATTAATCAAGTTGATGCTCGGTTAGCCAATCTGGAAAACGCTTTTCTAAAAGAATTAGCCAACTTTGTTGAAGACTTTAAATCTTTGACGAAGGAGGCTGATGAATCTCTTGATAAAATCAAAGTTTTGGAAATCGATCTTTAACGTTTGTCTAATGCACGTGATAATGTTGATAGTAGCCCCATTGCGTTAGATACCTCTGTGTCGAATCAAGAAACCCTCCAAACTAAGCTTGAACGTATGAAAGAGAAAATGGAATCTGTTGTCATTAAAAAGGACAAAGAATTTACCGGTCTATGGAATAAGTTTGTCTTGTGATGAATGAAAATATGACAAAATTTCGTATGATAAAGCCTACAATGAAATGCAACAAACTATCACACGGTTGCAGGCTCAGTTAGGAGGGGTTAAAGAAAAGAATTTGACCTCTTCAGGGTTAGAGAATGTCAGTGATGGAAATGTTCAGAAGCTTAAGGCTAAAATTGCAGATTTAGAATCTGTTGTTGTTTCATATAAGCGGGATGTTGAACAAATTAAGTCTTTCTATCAGAAACTTATTGATAAAATCTGTGAGAACTGTAAGTTAAAAGCCTTGTTAAAAGATACGACTTCTGAGCCTAGTACGATTCAGACACCAGCAACCTCGGGACCCACTCGTATTGCTGTGACACCTTTTCCCAAGGTTGCTGGAACGAAAGCTGCTGTGATTGCCCCGGGAATGTTTCGTGTTAGTCCCCCCTCTCAACCTAGGGTCGATACCTCTGTGCCTAGCAAACAACGTAAAGCAAGCGTTAGGACAAAACCGACCACTATCTCTCAACCACAAGTCATTGATTTAAAAAGTGCTAATTCTAATAGACGCGTGTCTTCTTCTACAGGAATAAACAACTACACTAAGAGCAGAAGGCCACAGCCTACGAACAATACAAGGAATGATAGGGTCCCTTTTGCCTCTAGAAGTAGTCGCACCAAGATCAATAATGCGGAAGTAGAAGAACACCCTAGGAATTTACCGCTTTTTAATCATAATAAGAATCTTAATTCATCTGAATGTAATGACTTTAAGCTTGCTATTCAGAATGAAAAATCTGAAGTTATTTGTGCTAAATGTAATAAATGTTTCTTTACTTTTAGTCATGATGCTTGTGGTTTGACTATGAATGGGCTGAATTATGGTGGTTACACTCGAATTGACAAGCTGTCAATCAGTAAAAGACATAGCACTCCTAAGGCTAAGGTGTATGTTCCTAAAAGTACGCACGTAAGAACCACAGAAAGTCTTGCTAAGCCTAGTAGTCCTAGAATCACTTCTAAATGGTTGCCTACTGGTAGAAATTTTGACTGTAGTGGCAAAATTATCGACACTAGTAGATCTCATACTGACAATGAAATGTCAGTATGTGATAAGGCTTAATTATCATCTAACCCTACAAGAACCTATTTCATCGGTTGCCAAAAAGTTTTTCTTCTCTTATCATTGGCAGGCTGTTGAAATTTGTCTCTGGTGCGTGGACTCGGGCTGTTCCAAACATATGACTGGGAATCGAAGCCTTCTTAAGAACTTTGTTTGGTGATTCATGGGAACTGTCTGATTTGGAAATGATCATGTTGCTGCAATTCTAGGCTATGGTGATCTTCATTGGGGAAATATAATCATCACCAGAGTCTCTTTTGTTGATGGCTTGGGACATAGTTTATTTTCGGTTGGACAATTTTGTGATTCCAACTTGGAGGTTGCTTTCAGAAGTCATACATGTTTTGTAAGAGATCTTGAAGGAATTGATTTGTTGAAAGGAAACCGTACCACCAACCTTTACACCATTGATCTTTTTCAAATGTCTGCTGCTTCTCCAATTTGTCTCATGGCCCGAGCCACATCAACAAAGTCATGGTTATGGCATCAAAGGTTATCTCATCTCAATTTCGATGCCATCACCCAACTCGCGAAAGATGATCTCGTTACCGGTCTTCCAAAGTTCAAATATACAAAGACCATATTTTTCCTTCCTGTGAGCAAGGAAAAAGTAAGAAGAAGCCTCACAAACCCAAACCTGTTCCAAATTTGACGAATAGGTTGCATCTCCTTGATATGGATTTATGTGGCCCAATGAGAATCAAAAGCATTAATGGAAAGCGGTATGTCCTTGTAATTGTGGATGATTATTCTCGTTACACATGGGTTCACTTTCTTGCATCAAAAGATGAAGCCCCTGATGTAATTATTAACTTCTTGAAGAAAACATCAGTACTACTGCAAGCCCCTGTCATTATTGTGAGAACGGATAACGACACATAATTCACCAATCAGAAATTAAAAGTTGATTTTGACGAAGTTGGTATTTCTCATCAAACTTGGGCTGTAAGAACTCCAGAGCAGAATGGAGTCGTGGAACGAAGGAATCGTACGTTAGTTGAAGCTGCTCGGACGATGCTTCTCTACTCCAGTGCACCGTTATTCCTTTGGGCCGACGCTATAGCAACTGCATGTTATACTCAAAACCGCTCCATTATTCACACCCGATTCAACAAAACACCTTATGAGATCATTAATGGAAGAAAACCGAATATATCGTTTCTACATGTATTCGCGGCTCTATGTTATCCAAAGAATGATCGTGAAGATATCGGTAAACTTAAACTTAAAGGTGATATTGGCTTTTTCATTGGTTATTCTTCAACTGGTTGTGCTTACAGGGTTTATAATCGAAGGACAAGGATGGTAATGGAGACTATGAATGTTACCTTTGATGAACTCTCGGGTATGGCCTCTCAACATAGAAGTTCACATCTCGAGCTTCAAGGTCTGACTTCTGGACACGTAAGTTCAGGACTCGCGCTTCAATTTAAACCGTCAGCAATCTCATCGTTACAACCCTCGGAACGTTACTTGGAAGTTTTATTTTGGCCAATCTATGATGAATATATGGAGGGTCCTTCGTTATTTGGTGTTCCTCAAAATACCCCGGCTGCACCTGCTACGGTAGTTCTAGAACCACCAATTGCATCTACACCAACGGCATCCGTTTTTGCACCATCTACGTCAACCTCAACCATATTGACTCTAAACATTCCAACCACTTCTCCGACTGCTGACGCAACTCAACAACATTCTCGGCAAATTCCTACTCATGTTCATCTTCAGAATGAAATAGTTGCTGAAAATGCAAACAATGCGATGCTCAACGAACACGAGTTTGTTAATCTATTTGCGGCTTCCACAATTTCTACTCAGCCTTCAACACCATATGTGGATCCGTCGAGCTCGCATCATGTTTCTCATACACTTCCACATGAACACAAATGGACTAAGAATCATCCTTTGGTTCAAGTGATTGGCAATCTATCACGACCAGTCTCAACACGAAATCAGCTGCGTACCGACGGTGATATGTGTATCTATGCACTATTAGTCAGCACAATGGAACCAGCAAGTGTGAAAGAAGCAATGACTGATGCATCATGGATTGAGTCTATGCAAGAAGAACTCAATCAGTTCATCCGGCTTGATGTATGGGAGTTAGTACCTCGACCGGACAATATCGATCCCCTTACTCTGAAATGGTTATTCAAAAACAAGATGGATGAGGAGCAAACGGTCATTAGGAACAAGACTCGGTTAGTCGTGAGAGGTTATAAAAAACATGAGGGAATTGATTTCGCAGAATCCTTCGCCCCGGTTGCTCGAATGGAAGCTATTAGGATTTTCTTGGCATACGCAGCACACAAATCATTCACTGTGTATCAAATGGACGTGAAGACGGCTTTCTTGCATGGTCCGTTAAAAGAAGATGTGTATGTATGTCAACCCGAAGGTTTCATCAATACCGAACATCCAAGCCATGTCTACAAGTTGAAAAAAGCAATTTATGGTTTGAAACAAGCACCGAGGGCATGGTACGACGAATTATCATCATTTCTTCTACAAAATCACTTCAGCAAAGGAACCATTGATCCAACGTTGTTTATCAAGCACTACGGCAACGACATCTTGGTGGCTCAGGTCTATGTAGATATTATATTTGGTTCTACTAACCTAAAATATTCCATATTATTTGCCGACCTTATGAAAAGTAGATTCGAAATGTCCATGATGGGGGGAAATGATTTTTTTTCTTGGTCTCCAAGTTCACCAATCCCCCGTGGTATTTTCATAAATCAGTCCAAGTATGTGCTTGAGATTCTAACGAAATTTGGCATGGAAAATGTTGGGTCAAAAAGTTGATGTGGCAGAAACTCAAAAACGAAGAAAACATGAAGATTTTGTCTAAGCGTTGTCAAGAGCAATCTAAGCGTTGACAAGAGCAAATCCAAGGTTGACAAATCAAGCATTGACATGTACAATCCAAGCATTGTCATGTACAATGTAAGCGTTGTTAGAAACGTAGACAAAGAAGCTTATGGAAGCTTCTATTTAGATAAACATGCAAGATATATTTTGCATAAGTTTATTTAAATAGAAGATTTACTTGTTTATTTGATTTTATCTCTTGTAAACCCTAATCCTTACACTATAAAAGGAACCAAGGGTCTTAGGTTTTGATTCATAACTCATATTCACAATGTAAACCTAAAGCGTGTGTCGACTAGACGTGGGATTCAATGTATACACGTCTAGTGGTTGTTTGTTATTAATATAATGAACAATCCTTGTGTTTTAATTCATGTTATTGTGCCTTAAACACCTTGTTAATGTGTTATGTTCTAATTCCGCTTTGATTATTTAATCATATGAACATGATGCATTCCTAGTAGCTTCAAAGATCCGAAAACCAAGGTTTCCACAGAAAACTATGATCCTATTGGTACTCCAATGGACACTAAATACAAGCTTGACTTGGATAAGAAAGGGCATTTGTAGATGCTACAAAATACCGAAGCATGATTGGGTCCCTTATGTACTTAACCTCAAGCAGACTGGACATTGTGCATGCTACTTGTTTATGTGCTCGGTACCAGGCGAAGCCAACCGAGAAGCACCTCAAGGAGGTTAAAAGGATCTTTCGTTATCTCCGGGGAACCATTAACATGGGCCTCTGGTATACGAAGGATTCTGGGTTTAATCTCACTGGTATTTCAGATGCCGACCATGCAGGGTGTCATGATACATTCAAGAGCACTTCCGGTGGAGCACAATTCTTAGGCGAGAAGCTAGTGAGCTGGTCATCAAGAAAACAAGACTGTATGACGTTGTACACCGCGGAAGCAGAATATGTGTCTCTATCCGTATGTAGTGCTCAAGTCCTTTGGATGAGAACACAGCTCACGGATTATGGCTTTCACTTTAACAAAGTTCCTATTTATTGTGATTCACAATCAGCCATAACCATATCCTGCAACCCGGTCTAACACTCCAAGGCCAAACACATAGCTGTCCGATTCCATTTCATAAAGGAGCATGTGGAAAGAGGAACGACCGAACTGTACTTTGTCAAGATGGACTACCAACTAGCCGACATCTTCACCAAAGCTCTTTCTCAAGAAAGATTTGAATTCTTGGTTCGTCGACTTGGTATGCGTAGTTTCACTCCAGATGAACTTGAACGTCTTGCACATGCGCAGTAACCTTGTATATATCTATTAGAAAATCAAAATACAAAAATATAAAACCTATAAAAAAAAAATAAAAAAAAAATGAGAAAATCTTTCAAAAATACCATCTAAGCGTTGACAAGAGCAATCTAAGCGTTGACAAGAGCAAATCCAAGGTTGACAAAGCAAGCATTGTCATGTACAATCCAACCATTGTCATGTACAATGTAAGCATTGTTAGAAACGTAGACAAAGAAGCTTATGGAAGCTTCTATTTAGATAAACATGCAAGATATATTCTGCATAAGTTTATTTAAATAGAAGATTTACTTGTTTATTTGATTTTATCTCTTGTAAACCCTAATCCTTACACTATAAAAGGAACCAAGGGTCTTAGGTTTTGATTCATAACTCATATTCATAATGTAAACCTAAAGTGTGTGTCGACTAGACGTGGGATTCAATGTATACACGTCTAGTGGTTGTTTGTTATTGATATAATGAACAATCCTTGTGTTTTAATTCATGTTATTGTGCCCTAAACACCTTGTTAATGTGTTATGTTCTAATTCTGCTTTGATTATTTAATCATATGAACATGATGCATTCCTTGTAGCTTCAAAGATCCGGAAACCAAGGTTTCCACAATTGGTATCAGAGCCTCGTGGCTCGTGATGCTAGGACCAACAAGGTGTTTGTGTATGGTGAAAAGAAGAAAAATCCGTCGAGGGTTTTTCTGGACGTTTTTGTGTGCGCAGCAGTATTCAGAAGGTCATAACTTTTGATTGAACCGTTGGATCGTCACGAAATTTCTTGTGTGTGTTCTATACACATATATCTAGACATCCACTAGAGGGATTGTCGAGTATTATCACCAAGAAAAAGTTATTGAGTGTCAAAGTCAGCAGTGAGTGAATGCAGTTTTCTATGAACAACCATATTCAAAACACGATCACTCCTTCGTTAACCGTTGGATCTTCGTGATTTTTGAACTGTAGATTCTTGGCACTTGTGTCTAGAATCTCATCGAAGGGATTTTTTATCTGAGCCCTAATGAAGAAGTTATTCAAGGTCAAAATTCACTGTTTAAGGTATTAATGTTTTGCTATTTTCACATGAAATCATGAACTAGGGTTACACAAACCCTAGATCGACATAAGAAGCAAAATGTTACGAGGTTTGTGGCTGTTATGATTCATGATAATACACGATCTAAGATGTGTTACAAACCCTAATCAAGGTTTCGATACATAATATTATTGAATCCTAGATCTGGAATTAATGGAGAAGCGATATGTACGATATTGGTGTCTATTTAAAAGCAGTGATTTGTAGAGACATTTTATGGCTGCAGTTCCTTTTCACACGTTGTCAAAGGTCTTTGGTAGATGTGTTGGTTTATTCTGCTAATATACATCACATGGTGTATTATAACAACATAAAGGGAAAAGTACGATTGATACCAATAAGCATTTGTTAGTTTGGTGTGCAAAAGTGAATTAAATAAAAGGGACGAATGATGTTATATTAGACGTGAGTTTAATAATGTTTGGTAAATGGCGTGGTCAATGAAGGTGTGCTACTGTGGTCCACTGTTAAATGGCGTGGTCAATGAAGGTATACACGTGAGGTTTTAGAGTTAAAGTAAAGGAAAAAGGATGGATGCAAACGTTCACGTACATGTATTGCTTAACAAATTTGATTGGTGTGTTCACACGGTGCAAAGAAGAAAAGTATATATTGCTTTTTGGTTCGTAAAGTTTTCATCACATCTATACTTGGTCACTGACAACGTTTGCACCATCCGCTGACAGAAGAATGTAAGATTGGATGCTGACGTTTGTTATTTTGACGCTGACAAGAGAATAAGTGAACGTTGGCAGAGTAAGGCGTTGACATGAGTTGTCCGAGATATGTTTATCCCAAGCGTTGATAAGTTTTGTCTAATATCGGACAATGCATGTGTTTAAGAAGTTGGACAGTATGGGATCTCGGATGACAAAAGAATAGCTGCTGTTTGAGAAAATTCGTACGTTTTTAGCACACAAAAAGGAGGAATTTACACACGAAGGTACATGGAATCTCCGTTTTAATTTAGAATATCATGTTGATATTTATTGCACGGATATTTTTAAAAGGGATTAATAATCTTAAAGCGAGTTAGCAATTATTCGTGGGAATTTGATGGATATTTAAACTATGTAATTAGGATAGCCTTGCAAAAGAGTTATCCAATCAAGAACTTTTACATATGGTATGAAGATGTTTTTTCATTCAAATTCATCATGAAGCGGTGTTGGCTTAAGGGGAAGAATTCTTATGGTAAGCTTGATGATTGAAGAAGATTTTCGCGAGTTTGTGTTCTATCATATCTTTAAAGATGGTGCCTAGTCAATATTATTCTTTAAAGGTAACTTGTTCGTGCTTTACATGGGTGGTGACGAAGACTTGTCATAACACTTGAAGGAGTTACATTATCGTGCTCAGTGTCTCACAAAGGATGAGAATACTGACAAGGGATCGAGGTCTGCTTATACTTTAACGTTTTCATATAAGTTCGACGTCACATGGATAGTACAAGACATGGAACATAGGTTTGGGTTACTCTACTTCTACATCAAGAATACTTTATTTCTTTTTCTTCAAGATCATTACATAAAGCCTACATTTGGAGAATCTTCAAAGATTGTATACATTGTTTACTTCCCTGTTGATGTGACAAAAAGGGGAAGACATACATGCAACACTTGAGGGGAAGCAATTTGAAGATCATGTACAACTTACAAGAGATACACAAAGAGTTTTACCGACATCAACTAGGGGAAGATTGTTGGGTCAAAAAGTTGATGTGGCAGAAACTCAAAAACGAAGAAAACATGAAGATTTTGTCTAAGCGTTGTCAAGAGCAATCTAAGCGTTGACAAGAGCAAATCCAAGGTTGACAAAGCAAGCATTGTCATGTACAATCCAAGCATTGTCATGTACAATGTAAGCGTTGTTAGAAACGTAGACAAAGAAGCTTATGGAAGCTTCTATTTAGATAAACATGCAAGATATATTCTGCATAAGTTTATTTAAATAGAAGATTTACTTGTTTATTTGATTTTATCTCTTGTAAACCCTGATCCTTACACTATAAAAGGAACCAAGGGTCTTAGGTTTTGATTCATAACTCATATTCACAATGTAAACCTAAAGCGTGTGTCGACTAGACGTGGGATTCAATGTATACACGTCTAGTGGTTGTTTGTTATTAATATAATGAACAATCCTTGTGTTTTAATTCATGTTATTGTGCCCTAAACACCTTGTTAATGTGTTATGTTCTAATTCCGTTTTGATTATTTAATCATATGAACATGATGCATTCCTAGTAGCTTCAAAGATCCGGAAACCAAGGTTTCCACAGAAAAATATGATCCTATTGGTACTCCAATGGACACTAAATACAAGCTTGATTTGGATAAGAAAGGGACATTTGTAGATGCTACAAAATACCGAAGCATGATTGGGTCCCTTATGTACTTAACCTCAAGCAGACTGGACATTATGCATGCTACTTGTTTATGTGCTCGGTACCAGGCGAAGCCAACCGAGAAGCACCTCAAGGAGGTTAAAAGGATCTTTCGTTATCTCCGGGGAACCATTAACATGGGCCTCTGGTATACGAAGGATTCTGGGTTTAATCTCACTGGTATTTCAGATGCCGTCCATGCAGGGTGTCATGATACATTCAAGAGCACTTCCGGTGGAGCACAATTCTTAGGCGAGAAGCTAGTGAGCTGGTCATCAAGAAAACAAGACTGTATGACGTTGTCCAGCGCGGAAGCAGAATATGTGTCTCTATCCGTATGTAGTGCTCAAGTCCTTTGGATGAGAACACAACTCATGGATTATGGCTTTCACTTTAACAAAGTTTCTATTTATTGTGATTCACAATCAGCCATAGCCATATCCTGCAACCCGGTCTAACACTCCAAGGCCAAACACATAGCTGTCTGATTCCATTTCACAAAGGAGCATGTGGAAAGAGGAACGACCGAACTGTACTTTGTCAAGATGGACTACCAACTAGCCGACATCTTCACCAAAGCTCTTTCTCAAGAAAGATTTGAATTCTTGGTTCGTCGACTTGGTATGCGTAGTTTCACTCCAGATGAACTTGAACGTCTTACACATGCGCAGTAACCTTGTATATATCAATCAGAAAATCAAAATACAAAATATAAAACCTATAAAAATAAAATAAAAAAAATGAGAAAATCTTTCAAAAATACCAAAAATATTCTTCTTCGACATGTATCTTAGCATCGATAATATGGACGTACTTAGAAATGTCGCTCAATAACGACACAAGTACGTACATAAAGTTAGAATGAGAGTTCAAATGGTTTTCAAAACATGTCTTTTCTTTTTTTCTTCTCATAATGGCTTATAGTCACATGTCAGACTATAACCCGGTCCCCAAAGAAAGGAAAGTCTTTGACTTATCCTCAACAGCGAGAAATTAATTTTTCTCGGTCATGGGCTTATATCAAAACATTCAAAGTTTTAAGCTCATGAACACAAGGAAAATGTTCATTTATGTACATTATTCCTTAACAACGGGAAAGTAAGTTTTCTCGGGTTTTTGAGCACAATTTTTCAAAGTATTTCAAAACTGTGTGCTCATATACTCCCCTAATTATAATTAGAATTTCTTTTCGAGGGGGAGTACAAACTTTCATGAAACATTATTCTCTCTATGTTTCATCACTAGTTTCACAAAAATTTCAATGTCATGCAATTTTTGAGGGGGAGAATAGTGATTAAAATGTGTTATCTTGGATAAGATCTTTGATATAAGTGTTTTCTCTTCCCAATATGTACAAAAACCTTTCCTTTTATGATGCACATATGTAGGGGGAGCGTTTTGGTGATACAAAAAACCTTCAAGGTGTAAACACTGATTTCATAAACACCTTGATTGCTTTTTCAACAGGTTTTTCTGGTTACGATATCTATACCATTCAACACATTAATTCACGACGGTATTGGTGTCAAAAGGTGGTTAGGTATTCGTCCTATGATCCAACCAGAACCGGAGGGATCTTCCCAGGGACAATCCATTAGAATTTAGATGTCCTTAGGAAAGATGGAGTAGTTGAGTGTACGGGAAAAATGCCGACTAATGACTTAAGCTAGCACTAGAACAATCACAACAAGGTGCTAGTTATGACGTCTTGGTAAGCATTGAAGGGGTTAAAGAATGAAAAAGAAATGTAAGGATAAAGGGTGTAAAGAAAGAAGCCCTCCATACAACTTAGGTAGAAACCGGGTCAATACATCTATTATTAGAATAACTTTGATGATTTCTGATACTGAAGACAAAGCATCATGGACCCAGTGATGCAATGCACAACCCTTCCCAGCCTACTCAAGCTTCTCCCAAAAGAAGTTTGTTTTATTGTCACGGAGTTCAACTCATTTCTATCAACTTTCTCACTCCGAGATAGTAGATATTGAAAAGGTGGCAGTCTGCTCCAGCCTCCGATCACCAAATAAACGTACACTTATAGAGTCTAGAGCCAACGAGATTCATCTAAAATCTCATTAGGACACTTATTCCATATATTAATTGTTGTTCATCATTAGAACACAAGCGATAATTTACAGAGTCCTACGCTCTATCCTTGTGATATTGCCAGAACATTCAGAGTGATACTCTTTAGTATTCACAGTGATGAATGGAAATCATTCTAGTGTTAACATCAAACAGCATTGCGGTAGGTCATATGTAAGATTCACTTAAATTAAACATATGTTAACTGGAAAGCAATAGTAGTTTGATTCTTTCTTGATTCAAACTCGTTCCAGGTCTCAACGCAATATCTTTATGATCTTGCCAGAACATTCAGAGTAATACTTCTTAGTATTTACTGTGACGAATGGAAATCCTTCTAGTGTCCTCATCAAACAACACTGCGGTAGGTAACTTGTGAGATTCTATACGAATCAAATTTGTGTCAACTGGAAAGCAATAATGGTTTAGTTCTTAATTGATTCAAACTTGTTCCAGGAAATGAATTGACAACTTAATCAGCAGAATGGAACTGCATGATTCACTCTTTACTATGAACTATCTTTCGAGATGTTCAACCAATGAGAACGGCTACCACAGCCGGAAACCCTGTCAAGGAAGTTCTTTGAACTTACCTAATCACAGGTACAGTATTCGTACTCTATAACGGGAAACCGAAGGAATGCAAACGGTGGCGTAACCTTAAGAGTCGTAATTCAAGACCACATGCTCATGTAAAAGAAGAAAGCTCAAGAACATCTAAAGACAAAGACTTCCGCTACTCTGATGATCAAGGGAGATTGTTAACAAGCTTTCATCTCAAATCAAAGTTTGAGTATGTGGGGAATGACACAAAAATACAAGTTGGCAAAGCTTAAAGATCAAGTCAAGGCAAAGATCAAAGATCCAAGATCACAAGTCATGAAAGGAACAATGAAGGAACTCTCAAGACAACGAGCTTCAAAGTCAACAACACCAAAGAAGTGAAGTCACATATTACATGACCACCCCTTAGGGGGAGATTGTTAGAAGTATTTAAAGTGATGGTCATATAATATACCATTGCGAAGCTCGTGGAAAATGCTACTTAAGGTGTTGAGAGTTCTAGCATAATGTTATGTATGTAACGGTAATTAGTCCCGAACTCACAAATGAGGAAGGCCTTCCATACATTAGACATGTAGTATAAAAGGCCCAAGGCACCTCATTTGTGGTGTGTGTTTTCCATTTTCATAGTTTGTAGAGAGAGAAATATTTGTCTTTCTCTCACTAGGAAATCACAACCTTTTGTTCTTCTCTTTTATTCTTCTTAATCTAATCTTTCTTTTTGGTTTAATCTTGTTCTTCATCATCTCTATTTCTTGTTCTATAAGTCGTGTGTTACGTTCTACATAAACAAACTTGGGTTGAGTCAAAGTATCCATGGCGGGCCTAATATGTCAAAGAAGTCTAAATTTGTTAAACCATATCCTTCATTATATTTTTTTTTCTTTTTATATATTTTTGATGAAAAATAAAAGAAGAAATATATACAATGCAAATGTGTTATGCAAATGAAAAATGATTAATGCAAAAATTATAAATGCATATTTTTTTGATGGCCAAAGTAGATCAAAAATTTGAAAAATGTTTGAAAAACTAATTTTCAAGTTATCATGAAGGTCAATGACAAAGTCTAGGTAAGGTCACTTCGATAGAAGACCCCCCTACACTTAAGATAAACATTGTCCTTAATGTTTAAGAGTATTGGAGTAAACTCCCCTACACTTAGGACACTGATTACTTTGCTTATCCCAAGCTAAGGAAAGGCCAACTATAGTGAATTCATTTTAAGCACAATATGGTTTGAAAATCACAATAGTAACAAAGTGAACCCGATACAAGGGCCTCCTCCATAAGCTACAATGCATGTGATGAGAGAGAGCAACCCTACAAACATCATGAAGACAAAAGAGAAGCATCCCCCTACACTTATCCTCAACTCTATCCCTTATTCCTATCCTACCACACTCTAGTTCTAAAAACTCTAAACCTAGTTATTCAAGCTTTATTTATGAAGTCTCTAGCTCGACTCATCCCACACTTAAAAGTGTCTATAACCTATCATGGAGAGTAAAAGCTTTACCCTTTTTAAGAAAAATCTCCATGATGAGGCAAAGTAAGTTTTCAAGTATACAAAACTCCATAAATATCCCCCCGGATCAAATATATAATTACCATCTCACTTATAACATAATACAACAACTAACATCCCAAGTAATGGTGAAAAGGGTGTGGTGTTCTTCCCCATAAGGATTGCCATATGATCTCCCAAAGATGATAATGTGATACTCTAAAATCTCCCACAAGTTTTCCTTTTATTGCATCAGGCGGATACTGAGGTAGTTTAACAAGCTCTATACTAGGATCAAAAATCATTTCCTTGATGGGAAAACAATAATTGGTGGTTGCCTTAGAAGATTCCCCCTTATAGGTTACATTGTGAGAGAAAGGTTGTGGAGCAATGGGTATCAACAAGCTCTTGGAAGAAACCATCATGGCTTGCTTTTCTTTGGCACTTTGAAAGGTTGAGGTGCGAATGAGAGATGGTAAGGTATCTTCATGCAATAGAGAATCTAGAAAGAGTATGTATCCCTCCTTGTCAACATATCTAAGAGTGTACTCAAAAGGTGTGTCAACCTCTAAAAACTCATCACTCTCATCCATGATAGATCCCTCCTCATCACCATAATCATAATAGATTGGTATGTCAAAGATTGGTGAACCCTCAAAACCTAAGGAACTGTGATCATCATAGAATGGAGACTCACAAATGGAGAACTCATCATCACTATATTAATCATATATTGGTGTATTACAAAGAGGAGGTTCATCATCACTAAAATCCTCATTGGTTTCCTCATCATGGTGGAAAAGTGGGTTATCAAATGATGTTTCGAAAAGAGGATTGGAATGAATCACAAAATCACCAAAGTTAAGCTCGTGAGGTTCATGAAAATCCAAAGATGAGGTAATGGAAGCTATGGTCTCAACATAGGGAGGATCATAATTTCCACGTGTGCAAGCTTCATAAAAATATTCATCACAAACTTCATCAAGGATATCATCTTGAGTTTCCTCCTCATTAAGAACATCAATATGCTTCACCGTTTCGGACTCATTAGATTTCTTAGAAAACTTTCCCATGTTGAACACAACTCTTTCATCTCCTACCCGCATTGTGAGTTCAGCTTCTGCCACATCTATAAGAGTACGACCCGTTCTCAAAAATGGCCTACCAACAATAAGAGGAACTCTCGGATCCATATCATAATCAACCACAACAAAATCCGCGGGAAATGTGAATCTATCCACTCCAACAAAAACATCCTCCACAATTCCCACCGGATAAGCTATTGAATGATTGGCTAATTCAAGTGTCATCTTTGTAGGTGTGAGCTCGGGAAGTGAAAGTCTTTTCCAGACCGATAATGGCATGAGATTTATGCTTGCCCCAAGATCCGCTAGTGCCATGCAACTTTCCACCCCCGGTAAATTGCAAGGAATCAAAAACCTCCCCGGATATCCAAGCTTAGTAGGCAACTTCTTAAGCAAGACCGCGGAACAATTTTCATTTAAGGAAGCATTAGGCAAATCCACCAATTTCTCCTTGTTAGAAAGAAGGTCCTTGATCATCTTAGCAAATTTAGGCATATTGGCTAAGGCTTCCGCAAAGGAGATGTTAATATTTAATTGTTTGAACATCCGCAAAAAGTTTGACACTTGAATATCATCCTTATTCTTAAGCTTTTCCTTTCTCATTCTTGATGGATATGGGAGACTTGGTTTTGGTGTAGGTTGAGTGGTTGTTGAAGGATTTTTTTTGTTGGGTTCTTCATTGATAGGTGTGGAAGGTAACGGAGTAGTGGGTGTAGGATGAGAAGTTGTAGAGCTTGAAGGTGTTGATGTTGATGGCTTATCACAAGGTGGAACCATAGTAGGCTTAACCAGAGTAGGTTTAGGTGGTGAAGTATCATTAGTTGTCTTTCCACTCCTTCTTGTGATTGCATTAACATTAGCCCTTGGATTTGTTTGTGTGTTTGAAGGTAGAGCCGCTTGTGGCCTTTGATTAAGAAGCATCATAAACTTTTTGTTTGTTTCCTCATGCATTTCCCTCATTCTTTTCTAATTGTCTTGAAACCTCCTTTCATTCTCTTGATTCATTTTGTGAAAAATCTCAATGGTGTTAAAATCATGTGGCACATTCCCTTGAAAACCTTGGGGTTGGAAAGGTGGAGGTTGATTGTAAAACCCTTGGTTTTTTCCTCGAAAGTGATTTTCTTGATTGTGAAAGGTATTGGGTGCTCTAAAGTTGTTTTGTCCTTGGTAATTTGGCCTAGGCCCTTGATTTCTTTGAAGCAATTGAGGAGGATTGTTTTGATTTTGGGTGGGTGGTTGGGGTGGAAAGCCGGGTGGAGAAAGGTAGTTATTTGACTTGTAAGAGAGATTGTTGGGGTTGATGTTAGGTTTGAAGTGATCTCTTTGTTCATCTTGATAAGCATAACATTCACCTTGATAATTTTGAACCTTGTCACATTGTGGGTAAGAATGAGGACCTCCACAAGTTTCACAAGATGTAGTAATGGAATTCACATCTTTGGAAGAGTTGTTCAAGGAAATTTTCACAAGGGCTTGGATTATCTCTAGATTTGTCTTTTGAGTCTTTTCCATTGCTTGAAGTATCTCATTATGACTCTTGAGAAGTATATTATCAATGGATGTGTGAGAATATTCTTGCACAACATGGACCCTCTCATCAACTTGGTTATTTGTTTGCACCATAGATTTAGTCTTAATAATGTCCCATGCCTCTTGTATGGATTTGGCAAGAATGTTCCCACTGGCGGAGGAGTTAAGGGAATCTTGATGATGTGGTCTTAATCCATTGTAAAAGGTATTGATTTGGTGAACTTCATTGAATCCATGATTGGAGCATTTTCTCAATAACTCCTTGAACTCTTCCCAAGCATCACTAAAGATTTGATTATGTTTTTTGTTGAAATCCAATAATTAGGTTTCTCAAAACCGTGGTCTTAGATGGAGGAAAGAACCTATTCAAAAACTTCTTGGTAAAGTCATCCCAAGTGGTAATGCTCTTAGGTGGTAGTCTATCTAGCTAATACCTAGCACTTCCCTCTAGAGAGAATTGAATTAGGATCAACTTAATGGCATCATGAGGGACCCCATTGTACTTAACTGTATTGCAAATGGATAGAAACTTCTTGATATAATCATGTGGATCATAATTGGGTCTCTCAAAAAAGGGTGTAGAAGAAACCAAGGTAATCATAGATGTCTTAAGCTCAAAGGTGTTTGCGGGTATCTCGGGTATAACAATGACATCGGCATATCCCTGCACATTTGATTGGAGGTTCTCCATTAATGGTATATTGTCAACGGCGGCCATGGCTTCTTGTGTGTTGTTCAAAGCACGATTCTCGGGATCGGCTTGATGGACGGTGTTTTTCTTACTCTTTCTCTTGTTCTTCTTTTTGGGAGGAAGGGGTTGTACACCAAAAGGCATTTTTGCACGCCCTCGGGTGAGCATGCAACTCAAATCAAGGAGTGAGAGAGAAGCTCTCGTTCGACTTTGGAAAAGAAGGGATTATCCTTTCCAAGGTTCAGAATTAATATCCACAAGAAAATATAGTATATGTAAGTAATACTTTGGGTGGCAAAACCCCCAATCAAGCTTTCCTTCTTAGAATACTCACTAGTGAACGGGGGGTTAGGTGGCGCGAAGCACTTAAGTACCTATTAACCCTTAGACGGCATTTTATAGCACGTCGCCTATCTATTCACTTTGTAGTTTGTATTCTTTGAATTCTTGCCTATTAGAAGTATTTATCTATTTTTGCCTTAATTAAATTTGATCGATACACGTGTCAAGGACCGGAACGCTCCCGAACACGGTGTATTGAAAAAGCAATACTTATGGAAGTATGTGCATTGAGTGTTCGTATATGTATATGTATCTACATATAATAATATATCAAAAATATTTTTGTATTTATTGGGTTTTTTATAAAATACTATATGTACGTAAAAACGATGAAAACCGATATATACAATATATTTTTGGGTGTAATATTTTAGGAAAAATATTACTTTTTGGATTTTTTTTTATTTTTTTTGGTTCAATTCTTTAAAAAAAGTTGATTTTGTGGTTTTTAAGTTTTTAAATTTTTAACTTTTTTATCTTTTGGATTTAAGATACGTAAAAGGAACGCGCATGAGGTTAACGGATCCCAAAATTCAATTGAAACCGTCAATCAATAGTCTGTTGTAATGTCATGAACCGGCAGCAGTGGCATTTAATGTTAAATGTTTATGCAAGTTCGTTTTTCTCGACTCAAGACAAGTTGAAAATCCCACTAATATCAAGTTATAATTATTTTTGGTTTTATAAGATTATTTGGATTCAATGTCTATTTGAAACAAACACGTAAAAAATGGAAAATATTATAGCTACTTAACCGTAAAACAAATTGAAAATACCACAAAGATATCACAAAGTACAAGTATTTAAAGCACAAATGTAAAAATTTCTAAAAATGTAAATGAAATAAAAGTATAAGGGCTAAATGTGTAAAATCAGAAAGTATAGGGACTAGTTATGAAAAATGTAACAAAAAATAACAACTTTATAACAAATTCACAAAACTAACTAACCAAATGTGTAACTAACAAAAATTCAGGGACTAGTAAATGCAAAACCTAAAAACTTGGTATTAACAAACAGATTAGCAAGATAATGAAAAGCTAGGGACTTTTATGCAATTAAAAACAAATTTTCACTAAAACGTGTAACAAAGGTCGAATAAGCTGGTGTGAGCTTATTAATCCACCAAATTGACTCTAGTCTTTTGCAAAGTGCTTAAAAGTGAAAATGAGCTAGGCCTGTAAAAGGAATCCAGCTAAAAGTAATTGAAACTCTAGTTTGCTTATTTCAATAAGCTCAAATTAAGCTCAAAACTTTTCTAGACTTACACAAAGTGATTTTCCTGTTAAAACTGATTAAACAAGTAATGAGAAGCTTGGAATGTCAATTAGAATTGAAAATGGTTAAAAGAATAAGCTGAAATTTGAAATAAGCCAAAAGTGCTTATTTTGACAAAGTTTGACCAAAATTACCAAAAAACTGAAATTCACAAAATCAACTCAGGACATGTTTGCAAACAAGTTTGTGAAAGAAAATTGGGTGTTTTATGAAGTGGATTAAGAGAACTGAGGTGAACAGATTGCTATAATCACAGTAACTTACAAATGCTATAGTGCTTATTATTAAGCTGATATCTCACTTAAAACAGAAAACTGTATGGTTTCCTTACTACTACTGAAAGCTTGTATGTTAATCTACAAATGAGAACAAGTTTTAGCTCAATCCATCAACAATCAAAGAAATGGAATTGAATCAAAGTTGGCTTGTTTTGACTGAAATTCATACACAAGAACTGACCCAAAGTTTTTAGGTGCCAATTGCCTGTTTGACACTAAGTTTGACCACAAAACCTTACCAAATGACTAGTACTCACTTAATGAATGTGAATGTAAAAGAACATGTTTTACAAACTGATTCTCAAAATTGACTTAAATCCAAACACTAGTTACAAATCTGATATAGAACTTTTTCAAATACTTATTTAGCAAATGTTTATGACAGCTTATGTGACTTATCAAAACATGTTAGTTGAATGAAATGAACTGGTTTAACACCAAAAAGTAGCAGGTTTACTTGATAGGAAACAGAATGAGCTAATGATGAATTTAGGACTGATGTGAAGCAAATCCTATCAAGTAAAACTGAATTAAAAGCTAACAAGCTACTAGTTAACAATCAGATTACCAAAATCACACTACAAGATCAGTATCACAATCATAATTCAGCAAGTGAGTTCTACTTCTAGGAATTTAGCATGCAGAACAGTTCAGAGGAATTTTAAACAAGAAACTAAGTGCCTTTTAGCTTGATGAGCCTTTGATAGAGTAGTGAGGCGCTGAGCCTACTAAGTACACTAGAATCACAAATGATCAACCACCAAAAACCATCATATCATCATCATCTACTGGTAATGATCTCCCTTACTACGAACTGCTGACATGGCTATGGAAATGAACTAAAACACTTCTGAACCAGCTACAAGCTTCCAAAAACATATCAACACTCTCTATTGATCAGGTTTGATCAATAGAAACAACAATAACAATGAAGGAATAGTAATGTAGTAGATTAAAGGAGAATTGAACTGATTTTGTATTTATGAAAGGAAAGGTTGTCACAGAGTTGGTTACAACTAACTAACTAACTAACTCTCAAGTGGTTGTCAATCACTTGAGAGTAGTATCTAACTGAATTGCTAAGTGAAAATGAGAGAATTTAAGTAAGTGTGTGAAAAAAAACACACACTAAGTACATTACAAGAAATGAAACACTACAGGGGTATTTATAGCAGTTGGGATGGAGTTTGTTAGAGGTAGATGACGTGTTCCAACCAATGGTAAGCTTCCACGTAGCTTGATCTTGTTAATTGTAAATAGCCGTTGAAGAACTTGAATTGGTCCTTTTTTATATAGTTGATTTCAGGCTAATTGGTTGCTGGGTTATCTTTGTCACTTGATTTGGAGTAGATTTGATGTTCAACAATTGTCTTGATATTCACTCTAGCTCAATTCGTTCATGGGCTCGTTCTTATTTGAATGTGAAACGTGGCATGATGTAATTGGTTTAATGGGAAAGACACGGATCATGATCTTCTTGGTGATTTTCTATTGGTGGAAAAAGGTGAGTGTACTTCCACTATTGAGATTTTGTTTATTTAATTGTGGCGTCAAAAGTGGGGTGAGGTGGCACATAAAGTGCAATCAGTGTGAGTGAAATGCTTGCTTCCCATTGGTTGGCTAGTTAAACACTCGGATCAATCCAAACTTAACTTATATTTTGCAAGTTTAACCCCTTAAGTTTAGGCAAAATATTATCTTGAGCTCCCAACTTCATTTCTTTGTCATGTTTAGTCCTTCTAACTTCAAACTTGTTTCAAAATCATCCTTTGACTATTTGACTTGAAAGTTGACCAAATTTGACTTTGTTCTTGACTTTTGCATAATTACTTTTAGTCCCTCATCTTAGAAAGTTGTCAAGAAAGGTCCTATGTCTTTGCAAGGCTTGTCACTTTTCATCCTCCTTTTGTCTTTTCTTCATCATTAAGGCTTGATTTCACTTGTTTGCTCCAAAATTGTATCTTTGTTACCTACACAAGCACAAACAACAAAACATACCATTATACTACTTTTATGAATAAAAAATAGGTATTTTGCTTTGTGTTTTAGGGTGATTTGTGATATTATTGATATGAAATTTCACTCATATCAATAAGCTAGATAAGCTCACATGTTTAAGCCTTAAGCCATAAGTCGAGAGCCATATAAGCCATAAGCCGAGAGCTATATAAGCCTATAAGCCCAAGTAACAAGTTTGGATTATTTAGTTTTGCTTAATGAACTTACTAGTAACTTAACAAGCCCAAGTCATGAGCCCGTTAAGCCCACAAAACCAAAGTGGACTCTTAATGGGCCAACCGAGCCCAATGAACACTAAATCCACTATTCAAGGACTTTTCATTCCATTATTGCCAAATGTGAAAGTATTGGTCAAAATCATAAATGTATAAAACCTATATATTGTTTTTCGAGACTTTTGTAAAGTCTAAGGACCAAAATCGCCAAACTTGAAAGTATAGGGTGCGTTTGTTTTTGTACCAAGACCTAACACAACCACAAGGACCATAAGTGTCAAAATCCAAACTTAAAACAATCCCTAATACTAACCTATATATAATTTGAGCCTTGGAGGGTGTGTTTTGCCATTTTACCAAAGTTAACCGAGCCCTAGGGACTCAGTTTGTAAATATACGAAAGTTTTAAACCCTAGGGACCACTATTGCCACATCTCAAAAGTGTTATAAGCCCTAGGGGCGTTTTTGAAAATAAACATAACGAATAAGGACTAACGATGTAATACACTTAACGAAACGAAACCCTAGGGGTTATTTTTGGAAGTTATTATACTATAAGGACTTATGTGTAAATTTAATTTAATTAAAATATTAATAAATTACTTTATTAATAAATTAAATTAAGTTATTTTGATTATTAAATAAACTAATAAGATTTATTTATGACACTTTATAAACAAACAAATCATATTAATATATTTGGAACCTTAAGAAAATTTAATGGGATATATTATTTTTCTTACAATTAATTAATTAAATAAAAATCTACTTATTTAATTTATTACACTTTGTGTACAAACAATTTGAATATATTTTTAGAAACTAAAAATATATATTATTATCGATAACTTACTATAAGTTTAACGCTTAAACAATAGTAACAACTTATTAATTCGTGATCATGCATTTTCATCAGTTACCTTTATTGTATATTTTTATTGTGCATATACTGAGACATATAAATTACTTAGGTAATTTCACCACTACGTGATCATACTGTTCCAGTGCATTCAGTGAGATTATGCTTACATCATCACTATTGAGGTGAGTTCATGGCCCCATCTTTTACTGTTTTATAACTGGGGAAGAAAACATACTTAATTATTATTTATGCAAACACTTACAGACAACAACAGATTACTGCCTATTGTTTGCCCCATTATTCCCATAGACTGTAATGATTAATAGTGTAGCACGAATTGTTATCGATAGATCTATTGGGGTATTGACAACACCCGACCTGCGTGACTTGCTATAACGAAACGCTTAGGCCAAGCAGCAGGTTTATTTCATTGTCGGACTGAGGGAACTCACATTAGGATGTCCTATTTTTAGGCACTTCAGCATCATGTCTAGCATCTACTCATATTACAGGGCAATAGAAACTACTATAGTATGTGGCTTTATGCGCTGTTATCCCCGTGGTGTTTTGCATAACAATACTTTTACTTTATATTAAACATGTGAATTCACCAACCTAGTGTTGACCCCCACATTTTATTTTTTATGTTTTCTCAGGAAAGTAAGCATGTACTTGCATTGGATTCCAGCATCATAGGAAGCATCATGTTTACCATCGGGCTGAGATTTTCTACAAATAATGTTTTCAAGACAATTATTTAATTTGCACAATTAAACTCATGTAATATGTTTTAATATCATTTTATGATCGTTTCTCTATATACTGTGCGCTATCGATCCACCTTCAAAAGGAACACCCCAAACGTACCTTTCCGCTGCATTTGACCATTTAGGGGTGTTACAACATTCTCGCCAGGTGTGCCTTCATTTATTCCCTCTTCGGTTTTTTGTTCATATATTTTGTTATGTCTACTAGTGATTCCGAAGATGAGGCTGGGCCCTCCTTTCGTGATCCTAAGTGTGATATGCACATTCGGGTTTCCACCTTATCTGATGACGATCTTAAGAAGATTGTTAGGAAATATCTTATTCCTGACGAGCTTCGTCCTCACCTACCTGATCCTTTCTTGACTATGGACCAACTTCCGGAACGTTTTATTGGGATTTATGAAGATTATTTGAAGCATGTGGGGCTTCGGATTCCCTTCTCTAGCTTCTTCTTAGCCGTGATCCGGTATTTTCGTGTACACATTTCTAAGTTGGTTCCCATGAGTGTTAACCGTGCTACCATGTTTGAAATACGTTGTAGAATTCTGAATATACCTTTTACTGTGAATCTACTTCACGTGTTTTATAGACTGTGTAAGCAGGGGCATTGGTTTTCATTCGAGAGCCGGTGGCCTCCTAGGTATGGTAAGTGTTTGACAGAGACGACATCTAGCCTGAAATTCTGGAAACACAAGTGGTTTCTTCTTGACTGAAGGGAGATTCCTCATGCCATGCCCTGGAGGAACAGAGATACGGATGTTCATGATGACTTCCCTACACATTTTAATGCGGATCACTCAAAGTTGCTTGCTGACAATCCCATTTTACTTCGCCCTCCTCACAAACATTTGTTGTTTTTATCTGGTTTATGGTGTCCTTATGAGAATCCTCCATTCCGTCGGATTGTAGTTGATCTTGATAAAAAGGGTACTTTTTCATACATCTTTTTTTCTATTTTCACGGGCTATTGTCGCTCGCTCTTACCGTTGTCTTTTTCTTTCTTGCAGAACTTACCACGGATGAATTTATCAAGATTCTGTCCTTTGATAACGCTAAGATTGTTCGAGATGAGAATGAAACTATGCTCATCCCGCCACCGAAGGTTACTCCACCTTTGCCGGTGAAAACTGCTATTCCGGCCCTTACTCCTCAGCAAGAGGCCGTGACTATTCCGGATCCTAAGGTTCTTCTAGCTCGTCTGTGTCATGAGGGTAAGAATGTTATTAAACCCAAGAAGAGACCCACTGGTGGGGAACCCTCTGGACGTGTTGCTAAATGGAAGGAAGGAGCAAAGACTTAAGAGTCCTTGGGGACGGAGGATACATAGGTTCATTCGATTCCCCTTTAAATCATTCCCACCCTTCCGAATCTGAAGATAAAACTAGCAAGACCAGTGGCGCTAAATCTAAGTCTCCTACTCATATCAATCTTAGTGATCAGTCTTCTCCTATGGATGATGATGTGCATGATGACGGTGCAGGTGTGATTATCTCAGCCTTTTATTGCATTTTTGTGTAACTCCCTCTTCTTCTCCTCTTTTTTTATATTTTGATCCCTTTTTTGTTACATTTCTTTCCTATAGGGACTATGTAGGGTCTCGTCTTTCATGACGGTGGTCCCTCACGCAGGTTTGTGCCTCCATGGCGTTTGGAAGAGGATGCCTATATGGACTCTCATTACTCTTCCCGTGAGCTATTATTTCATTTGGCTACGTCGGTAGAACAAGTTGAGATCACGTCCCTTTCTAACTATGATGTCCTAAGCCATGCTTATCAAACCATTGCTCGAAGTACTCTTACAGTTTCAGAGTTGTTGAAGAGGTATGAGGCCCTCAGCCGGGATGACTCTCATCTGGCTGCAGCTCAGCAAGGTGTACAAGGACACTTTGCTTCAGGTAAGACAGTATTGGATCAAATGGCCCTCGCTCACAAAAAGCTGGAGGATAATTACAACAGTTGTCTTGCTCGGGAACAGGAGTGTCTTGGTACTATTGAGAAGCTAGAGAGGGAGGCTCAGGACTCTTGGGATTTGTTTGAGACCAAGGATAAGAGGATCGTGGAGCTGGAACGTCTTCTTGGCATTAGTACTCAGGATCATATTAAGGATTTTCACTGAATCAAAGAGCTCGAAGCCAACAACAGGCATTTGACCTCTATTCTTGCTCAGGCGGAGGTTTACAAGCAAGTTCTGGTGAGCGATGGTTTTCCTATACTTGTACGCAGGTTGCTTGCTAGCTATGAATACCGCAGGTCTCTTTCTTTTGGAGCCGGGGGTATTTATAATGCAGGGTTCTTAAAAGCCGTGGAGTTCGATCGCACCCCAGAGCAGATAGATGTTGCTATGTTCGCCGTTGACAATCTGAATTTCGAAATAGCCAGGACTTGGAAGGAAGACTTCACTGCCTTATTCTCGGTCGAGTACCCCTTCGTGGCCAAGGTGGCGGCAGCGAATAAGCTTCCAGTGGTTGACATTATGCAGCTTACCCTGGCGAAGAAGCCTATCGTTCCTGCGACTGAGAACCCTCCTGTGACTGAGACTTCTAATGCTTCCAAAGCTTTAGCGAGCGGTCCCGATGATAAAGCTCAAGAGACTCCGGTTCAAGATGGTGGGGTGCTCTGAATGAAGGCCCGGTATGCCGGTGTAACTTGTAACCTGTATAAACATTTTCTCGAACACTTATGTCTTTAATATGCTTGTACTCTTGGTTTCCTAAATAAGCTTCACCTTGGTTGTTTCGAACACACATTATCCTTTCACAATATTATTAATTAATGTTTTCCTTCTTTATTTGTTGTGTCTTACTTTTTGTCATAGTCCGTATTTTTTCCTGCTGAATGCCTACCCGAGGACTTGACACCGGAGAATGCGCATAGCTCCTCCCGGACTGCCCATGGGGTGTGTCCAATACTTGTGTATTTGGAACTTGTGTTTTTCAGTTTATGCGGGATACTTCGTTGCCGTGCCGCTTTTGATATGTCTCTAGACTGCCCATGGGGCGCGTCCAACACTTGTGTATTCAACACTTGTGCTTTTAAAGTTTATATGGGAGACATCGGCACCGAGCCGCTTTTGATTTGTCTCCGGACTACCCATGGGGTGCGTCCAACACTTGTGTATTCAACACTTGTGTTTTCAAAGTTTATATGGGAGATGTCGGCACTGAGCCGCTTTTGATTTGTCTCCAGACTAACCATGGGGCGCGTCCAACACTTGTGTATTCACCACTTGTGTTTTTAAAGTTTATATGGGAGACATCGGCACCGAGCCGCTTTTGATTTGTCTCCGGACTAGCAATGGGGCGCGTCCAACACTTGCGTATTCAACACTTGTGTTTTTAAAGTTTATATGGGAGACATTGGCACCGAGCTGCTTTTGATTTGTCTCCGGACTACCCATGGGGCGCGTCCAACACTTGTGTATTAAAAACTTGTGTTTTTAAAGTTTATATGGGAGACATCGACACCGAGCCGCTTTTGATTCGTCTCCGGACTACCCATGGGGCGCGTCCAACACTTGCGTATTTAACACTTGTGTTTTTAAAGTTTATATGGGAACATCGGCACCGAGCCACTTTTGATTTGTCTCCGGACTGCCCATGGGGCGCGTCCAACACTTTTAATGCGTACTTACATACCTTCCGGTTAGCTAAGTTGAGGTTTATAGTTACTGCAATTAATTATGTTTAAAAAAGGATATTCATTCATTGAAATTGTTCGTACATTATCGCTCATATTACATGAAACATTTCTGCAAGTTGGTTGCGTGCCATGTGTGTGGTATTTCTTTTCCATCCACAGTCTCCAACTTGTACCAACCGGTTTGATAGGCTTCCACGACTCTATAAGGTCCTTCCCAATTGGGGCCAAGTTTTCCAATTTTTTCTTGTCTGCTGGCTATGTTGCGGTGGTAGACGAAGTCTCCGACTTTGAAAGAGCACGACTTGACACGCTTGTTGTAATATTGCTCAACCTTCTTTTTATACTTTTCCTCTTGTAAGGCTGCGGCCTCTCTTCTTTCTTGTAGTAAGTCTAGATTTAACCGCAACTCCTCTTCATTCATGTTCTCATCAAAGAGCAAGGTTCTGGCCAATGGGATCCCTATTTCAGCGGGAATCACAGCTTCACTCCCGTAGGTAAGACTAAAAGGAGTTTTCCCATTGCTGGTTTTAAGCATCGTCCAGTGTTCCCATAACACGTGGGGTAATTCGTCAACCCAATCGGTTAGCCTTCTTCCCAATCTGGCTTTTAAACCATGCATCAATGACTTATTGGCTCTCTCGACTAGGCCATTTTCTTGAGGATGGGCTACTGCAGTGGTCATTTGCTTGACATGCCATTTGTCGCACCACTTTCCGAATGACCCGTCTATCAGCTGTTTTCCGTTGTCAGTTACTATCACTCCAGGCAACCCAAATCTGCAGACAATATTTTCCCAAGCGAATTTCTTGACTTCTTGCCGGTTATTTTGGCCACTGGTTTAGCCTCGATCCATTTGGTGAAATAGTCAATGGCTACAATCACAAACTTGATATTACGAGCGTTCCCGGAGATCGGTCCTACGATGTCCATCCCCCACTTGTAGAAGGGCCATGGTGACGTTATGGAAGTCAGTATTGTCTTGGGTAACCTTGGTATGGGACCATGTATTTTGCACGAATCACACTTAGAGATTTCGTCCCATGCGTATTGATGCATCGTTGGCCAAAATATCCTTGACGCATTATCTTTGATACAACTGATCTTGATCCGGCATGCATTCCGCAGGCTCCTTCGTGGACCTCTCGAATGATATAGTTTGCTTGAAGCGGTCCGACACACCTCAACATTGTTGATAGATATGAATTTTTGAACAGGACTCCGTTTTCCATGGTATACTGGGGTATTTTCATCCTCGGATTTCTGGCTTCATCCGGATTCTGTGTCCATATTCCCTCTTCTAGACATCTTTTGATGGGAGTCATCCAACATTCTTCTTCCTCTTCCACTATGTCGTTGACTTCTTGTACATCGATTGATCTTGCATCCAAGGATTCTACCAGTACTTCTTTGGTGAGATGATTGAATGCAACTGACGCGAGTTTACTTAACACGTCGGCCTTTTGATTCTTGCTTCTGAGTATGTGCTCAATGTTAAACTCTGAGAAAGTAGGTAGCCGTTCCTTGACCTTGGCCAGATATTTGGCCATCCGGTCGTCATTTGCTTCAAATTCTCCCTTGATTTGACAGGCAACCAATTTCGAATCCACCTTGACTTGTAATTTCCTTAATCCCATTTTTTCGGCCAACCGAAGGCCTGCTAATAGTGCTTCGTATTCGGCTTCATTGTTTGATCTGTTAAAGTTAAACCTTAAAGCATATGTGAACTCTAAGTCTTCTGGGTTGATCAGAACCAGTCCGGCACTGACACCTTTACTATTTGCGGCCCCGTCTGTGAATAGCGTCCATTGGCCTTCCGGCTCTTCTTCCTCGGATATTTCATAGATCATCGCGGCCTCTTGATGTTCCAGCGGAGCTTCGTTTAGAAAATCTACTAAAACCTGTCCTTTGACTGAATATCGGGAGACATAAAAGATTTCATACGTTCCCAATTCGACTGCGGATTTCGTTAACCTTCCGGAGGCTTCGGACTTGCTTAGTATTTGCTTAAAGCTTGGTCCGTTATGACGTGAATGTCATGAGCCTCGAAATACCTCCTTAATCTTCGTGATAAGTGCAGCAATCCCAGTACCAATCTTTCTATTGGAGCATATCTTTTCTCGGCATCATGCAGCGTTCGACTTATGATTGTGGTAAAATTACGACCTTTAGGAAAATGTGCGTAAAAGCGGTAAGTATTAAGTGATGATTTAGGAAAATCAAGCACTAATGACCCAATGGTGAAAGTTCGTTTCCCAAGGAAGTATATGTGTGTGAAAAACTTGTTAAATGTTTGTGATTAACAATTGGTTTTAGAAGGGGATGAGAAAAGAAGAAGACGAAGACGTGAAATTAATACTATGACGACAAAACGTAAAACCGTAAAAACTACAAAAATAAAACTTAATTCTAAAAATTACCAAAAATTTACCAAAAATCAAAATAAATAAACTAAGAGTTTACCAATGATCAAAACTTTTTCAAACCTTTTAAATAATTAAATATTCAATTTTTAAATGCTAATTAAAGCCCTAAAAATCAAATAAATTATCAAAAAGCCCAAATAAAGATTTTTCAATTGGTAAACCTCTAAAATGACCTAAAAAGATTAAAAACTATTTTTAGAAAATTTTAAACTAATAAAAACTATTTAAAATGATTTAAAAACTATTAAAACTTAAAATAATTATAAAAATTAATCTAGGAGTGATAAAATTATTCTAAAAGTTGTTAAATTCCTATTTTAATGTATTTAAGCTAAGAAAAATGTAAAAAGTTGGAAAATGTGAAATTTGAAAAATAATAATAAAATATTATTAAAAATCTAAAAATTCTAAAAACTTACAAACTAGTTTATTTTAACCTAAATAATCAGAAAATCAAAGTGAAATGACCAGATTACCCCTATTGGGCCCTCAAATGGGCCAAAACCAAAAACAGTCAACCTAAATGGGCTTTTTAGCCCAAAAAGTCAAACTTGGCCCAATTGACTTGGAAAAGCCCTATCTGACTCAAAATTTGATTCTAAACACAAAACTCTAAAGGCCCAAAAGCTGAATGTGAGCTTATCACAGCTTAATAAGCAAACAGCTTATCCTTATTAGGCTTTTTAGCCCATTAAGCAATAAGCTAATCCCATAAGCTCTAATTTGAAACACAACCTTCTTTTGGGATGCTTATGAGATCTGTAAAAAGAAGTTTTGAAAAAGCACAATCAATAAGCCAAAAATAAGCAAAGTAATATTTCACTAAAAGACAAAATAGTCGTTTTTGAGAAATAAGGCACCTCAGGACTTGATTCAACTTGCAAAATGTCACAAATGGACTAAATAAGCCAAAACAATCAACAAAATTCCAATAAGCAAAACCAATAAGCCAGAATAAGCCAATAAGCACTTATGAAAAAGTCAATTAAGTTGGTTTTCTAGTCAAACCCTAAAGTCAACCCACCAAATGCTCCAGTATGAACAAATGGGTCAAATAATGAGCACCTATTACAAAATCCAAGTTGTTGCTGGTTAAAATAAGCTATTATAGCTTAATGATAAGCTGAAACCCAAAATACACTAGCAGTGGTAACTAGCAGGGGAAAGGAGTTCCCACTGCTTTGACTATTTGACCAAGCTTTTTAGAGAGCTTTAGTTGGATTCAATTGGAAACAAGGGTACCCTTGTGATCAGTGAAATACAAGGAGTCAATAGCAACAAGAAAATCCAAATTTGGTTCACACAATAAGCCACAAATGATCAAACAGTCACCAGATCATGCACAGACATATGAAATAAGCAGTTATGCACTTAATAAGCAGATTAAGCCTGAATAAGCCAACCAAACTCAACATGATGCATACACAAGCTATATAAACTATGAATAAGCACAAATAAACTTAAATCAAACACTGAATCAAAGTAAATAACAAGATCAAAGCATATAAAGTTACTGATGAACAAAGTGCATATGCAGAAACCTATTTGCTCATCTATTTGACACTAGATCCAAATTCAAGCATTCAAATCTCTTCTCCTGGTGTAATTAACTAAGGTTTAGCACTTGTTAGCCCTAGCCTAAGCTTAGATCTAGGTGTCCTCAAAATCCTAGCCAATTTTACCAAGTAAACAAGATTTTATACCCAATTTATGAATCAAGGTGTTTCAAACCTCAAAACCTGCAAACAGATGAACAATAGCACCAAATAAACAGATACTAACACTTGCAAACACAAAATAACCACTCAAAACACCACAAATCCAATCTATGCAGTTGACCCAAACATCCCTTAAAAACCTGTTTTCACAACTTTTCAAAGGATCATCCAGATTCAAAGCACAAATCAAACCTCAAGCACTTAAATATCATCAAACAACACTAGATTAACAATAATCAACCACCAAATCACAAATTTAAGAACAAACAAGCCAATATCACAAAATTCAGAAAATTAAGAGAGAAAATGAAAAGGGAAGAAGGTGCAAACCTCCAAGACCTACATCCAGGCCTTGGATTGTTTGAGCTGAGGTACTAGCAGAACAAGTACCAGCTTCCAAGCTGCTAAGAAGAACAAACCACAAAGGTGAGATCAAAATAAACCAAACTTTCTGATTTTTGAAACCCAAGCTTTATCAACTAAAACTTTGCCTCAAAAACCTTCAAACATGTATATGGAACTCAGAAACAGGCTATTCTAACACCAGCTTTTAACAAAGTATAAAAGAGATTTCTCAAAATGCAGAAAATCAAATTTTATTAATTAAAAAGGAATTACAAATATTTAATAGCCTAAAACTAGAACAAAGGGACTCTCACATGTTGAGGTCTCCTTTTATAGGCAAATGCCAATGCTATCACTATTCACAAACCCTAGTAACTGAATTTCCTATTCTATCCTTGCAGAATCTTCTAGGCGTGTTGCCAGCTGGTTTGGGTGAATCCTGGACGTTTGTTGGGTGCTTAGTGACCAAGGAAAGGTTTTGGTTCATTGATCTTGCCATGTCATGATCAAATGCCAGGTGTCGTATTGCGAGTGGGAATGAGGGTATCATTCTGGTAGTGGGATTTAAGGTTTTTGTTGTGGGATTTGATTGAGGTGATGTGAATCACACGTGGGTATAGCCAATTTTGTTTTCCCCTTTGTTTTCCTCTTTTTAATCCTGGGTAAAAGAGGTGTTCTTGATGGTAAAAATCCAAACAGTAAGTGTTACCCGCGTGTTTAGGAGTTTGAAGTTCAGCTTGGCACTTTTAGTCCTTTGTTTTTTGGGAAAGTTGTATAGCAAGTTTATTTGGCAACAAAATGTGTTTCCTTTGTTAACAACTTTCACAACTTGACAATTTTGGCACCAAACTTTGGAAAAAGGTTTCAAAGGGTTATTTTTGCCATTTTGAGATAATTCAAGGGCTGATCTTGGACATTGTTGATCTTCAAAGGTCTTCAATATAACTTTGACTTCATGAGGGACCATAATTGGAAATTTAGAATTGTTAAGGGACTAAACTTGCCATTTCTTCAAAGTTGAAGGACCATTTGTGTAATTTTGACAAACTTAAGGGACCAAACTTGTAATTATCAATACACAAGGGTTTTAAGTGTCATTTATTCATTCAATGAGGATCAATCTTGCATGTCTTCAAGTCTTCAAGGATATTTGTTGAATAAATCATGATCTAGGGCCGGTTCTTTGTACGGCTTCGTTTCTCGTGTCCGTTTTTCCTTATTTCTTGTGATCTTTTGTCTTTTTCACGATATCCATACCTAAAATACACAAGTAAACAAACACAAACATATATATGGTATTTTATGACATTTTTATGCATTTAAAGCCCGAAAAGAACGATGAGATCATGTATAAATGCCATCTCATCACTCCCCCATACTAAGCCATTGCCGTGCCTGATATGAGCAAATTCTCATATCAATTAATCAACAAATCACCCTAAAACACAAGGAAAATACCTAACTTTTGTGCTATAAAGCGGAATTATGTGGTATGTTTTGTGTTTGTGTATAAATAGGTACGAAGGATACATTTTCAAGCAAACAAAGGAAAATCAAGCTTAATTTGATGAAAAAGACAAAGAAGGATCAAAGATGACAAGCCATGAGAAGATAAAGGACCTATCTTGACAACATTCAAAAGTTAGGGGACTTAAAGTGCAATTTTGGAAAATTCAAGATCAAAATCAAACCTGGTCAAAAGTCAAGTCATCAAGTCAAGGGATCATTTGTGTTCAAGTTTGAAGCTCAAAGGATCGGAAATGACAAGTTTATGAAGATTCAAGCTCAAAAGACAAAACTGCTAATCACAAGGGTCTTTTCTGCCAAAGCCCAAAGTTAGTTGATCCAAGTTCACATCTTGTGGCCAATCAGAGAATAGCTTATACCTTCACACGGATTAAATCCTTAGGGCATTAATGAAGTTTGATTTTTCAGTGGAATCATTGCAATAAATAAACCGAATCATAGCAGTATTAATGGATATCCCAATCATTGGCATTAAACGTCCTAAATCCCAAGTATATACAGCATTTATGGACTACTTCAGCAATTATGCGCCCACATTCCAAATAATAAATACCACAGCCAATCACATTTCAACAATACTTTAATCCGGATCAAAACATCCCAACATCAATTAACCCATGCCACGTGGCAAGTGCTCATTCGTCAGAACAAGTCATCACCCTAACCCTGCATGCATCTCGCCTATAAATACTGCTTTAGCTATTTCATTTTTTATGTAGACTTTAGTGTGTAAATTCAAACACACATAGTTAGAATAGCTTTTCATTTTCTCCTTCTATCTTCACTGTGTGTTTTACACACAGTTAAACACACACACTAAATAGTTAGTTAGATTCTGTTACTAGTAGTTGTAACAACTTGTAACCACTCCAATTTCAAATCAATAAGATCTCATTTACCTTCATTATTACACTGCGATCATATTTTCAGTCCTCGAAGTTTTCAAGATCACGATCATTGATTACTGTTACGTAATCTTGCATACTCAGTTTTGAATCCTACTCAGTAGTTCTTGTTATACGAATTGAAGTTTAATGGAGTTTTGTTGGTTGTGAGCTGATCTAACAAGTAGATCTTGTTGCAAAACTTTTCGTTGGTAGAGGGTAGCAGATTCGGAGATTCGTATCAAGGAGTTCATATGCTCTCAATTTTCGTTACATTAGATGCTGCTCGTGTAGATCATTAGTGAAGATAAGAGAATGAAGAGTAGTAGGTGATTCAGTTTCGTGTTTAAACTAGAAAGGAGTAGCTTAAAGTAGTTTCGAGATTCAGTTGCTCATTCAGTTTCAAGATCTTTGCTGTGATAACTGACTAGTTCGATGGGATCCTGTTCGATTTGGAAACGAAGCTGTTGATTGAGGAGTTTGAGGTTCGTTTGGTTGCGGTTATCGATTTTGGTGCTCATGTTAAGCTAGCTCAGCGCTAGGCTTCGCCATCAACGGACTATACTACGGATGTGTTGGTTAAGCGCATTTTACGTTTTTCTGCATTTTAGTTGAATTTGCTAGCTGCTTTGTTGACGTTGTAAATTTTGTTGTTACTTGCCTGATTCGTTTATCTGAATTACTTGCATCTGTTTTGAATTCTTGTCTTTCTGCTTCGCATTTTTAGCTAAATAATTTTCTGCATTATCTGTTAACTAGTGTTGGGCTTTACAATTTGACTGCTGGTATTTGTCCTAGATTTACATAGTAGCCATAGTTAACTATTTGTTTGATGTATCAGTATATGGTAGTGAAGATACATTAAGTTTTACTTTGGAAGTCATCATACTAGTAGAACTCAGTAGCATGTTAAAAGTAATATTACTTGGCGTAGATAGTGGCTTTTGTGTAGTTATTAGGAAGAGATAAAATCAGTTTGTTATATTCTCAAATTCAGTTAGAATTACATTTCACCATTCTGTATCAAAAAGCTTTCCACTAAAAAAAAGTTAATGAAAGTACTGGCCAAGATTTGACCTCAGGATCTTACACTCGTATTCCAAAGTCATCACCAGTAGGCTACATGGGTCAAGTTGTATTACTAGTTACTTGTTTTAGTTTTAAGATGATAGACTTAAGTTTGGACTAGATTTGTTTAAGAGTTAAACGAATTTCATTTCTACCAAAGTTAGTTTTATAGAAATTGTTATAAATATTAAGCGTTTGATTTTACATTTTATTAAAATTAGATTTTACAAATTTTGCATTTTCATTTTTATAGAAAATAGTTTGTTAAAAAGTTAGTTGCATTTTGTTTGAAAAATAGTTACATTTTCTTGTTAAATTTGTTAGTTGGTTACTTGTACTTTGTTTACTAGTACCTTGTCCTTATTTGAATAAAAATATGGTATTTGCAATTTGTTTTATGTATAAGTAGATTGATATTTTTCATTTTTTTTACGTGTTGATTGAATTAGCAATAGAATATCCAAATACTTTTACCAACCAAAAACAATTATAAACTCGATATTGTTAGGACTTTCAATTTGTTAAGAACTGAGAAAACGAACTTCAACTATACACATTTCAAATGGCGTCGCTGCCGGTTCTTTGACTTTACGAGAGACTATCGATTGACGGTTTTCATTGGCTTTTGGGATCCGTTCACCTAGTGAACGTTATTTTTACGTATCATAAATCAAAAACAAATAAAAAATCAAAAATATAAAAATATATAAAAACTAAAAAATTAACAAAACAATTCTTTTCCTAAAGAATTGACCAAACAAATTAAAAAATCCAAAAAGCAATCTTTTTCCTAAGAGATTGCACCCAAAAAATATATATTAGTGGATTTTCTCGGTTTTTATGTACATATAGTATTTTCTCTTAAAAACTCATAAATACAAAAATATTTTCCATATATTATTATAAGTACATAAGTATACGTATAAGAACAACCAATTCACATATTCTCCATAAGTATTGCCAACGCAATACACCGTTTTGAGGTTCGTTCCGGTCCTTGACACGTGTATCGATCAAACAAAATAAAGCAAGAATAGATAAATACTCTCAATAAGCAACAATTCGAAGAATACAAACAATTAAGTGAATAGAAAGGCGATGTACTATAAAATGCCATCTAAGGGTCAATATGTACTTAAGTGCTTCGCGCCACCTAACCCCCCGTTCACTTGTGAGTATTCTAAGAAGGAAGGCTTCATTGGGGGTCTTGCACCTAAGTAGTACATACGTATATTATTATTTTCTTGTGGATATTTCATATTGAAACTCGAAGAGGATAATCCTTTTCTCTTCAAAGTCACACGAGAGCTTCTCTCTCATTCCTCGTATTGAGTTGCATGCTCACTCGCGGGCATGCACAAATACCGATTGGTGTACAACCTCTTCCTCTGAAAAGGAAGAAAAAGAGAAAGAGTAAGACCACCACTGTAACACCTCCAAATTTGTACAACTCAATACAGCGGAAGACTCGTTGGTGTTACAGGATAGCACATTACTCACATCATAGACAACGCATAAAAACCGCGTCGTTTAATAATAAATCATTTCCACTCGTAAATATCAAAGTTACATCGGTCCCAAGTCATATTATTTAATACAAAGTTTTACAAAGTATTTGAATGGAAAATATTGTTTAAGTGAGGGCCATGAATTCTTGTTGTCTTCCCGAGAATTACCTTCAAGTACCTGAGATAAAACATGTTAAAAGAAAAGGTCAGCGATAACGCCGAGTGAATTCATAGAGTTTAATAACTTCTATCAATATAACTTTGGTATAAAATTAGTACCAAAAATCATTTCGTACAAATCATTGTAATAGGCCATAAAATAGCCAAAATCATTTTATACAAATCTTTATCAAAATCGTAATATACGCATTTGCCTTAAAAATCATTATACGAGCCAATGTCGTAAAAACAATCATACAATACGTCTTATAACGTTGTATGAAAATAAAAACCGTTATATGAATATGGTTATGAAAACTAAAACACAAACATAATATCAATAGTATGACCCTGTATTGCTAGTCAGGCAATACGTTGTAATTCTGAGCGTCTAGTAGTATTTCGTTAGTTTGGACTATTATAAGCCGCATGACATTGTTACCTTACTAAACCAACAACGGGTAGCTAACCCGATATACAATTTGCCCATCTAAAGTAGCGTGTCGTCACAAAGGTCACGCTATGGAAATCTTCTCATACATAAATTCGCTTACCAATCAATGTGGCACGACGGGGATCAACCGTCAAGGCGCGAACTGGGGTGATCGTCCCCAAATAGTACTATTATATGCATAAGCGTCTACCAACTCCCGGTAGTTCACAATTCATGCTAATGGGACTTTTAGTGACATAACCTAACTTTAATAATCCATTTAATTTCATCTATCGGGTCATTTAATTATTTATCGGGTCATACAATCGGGTCATACAATCATTCGGGTCCAAATCAATAAAGAAACAATCGGGACAAATGGTGTCCTATTTCATAAAAACTAACATGTTATCTCCCTCGCGGGTTTATAAAACATTTCATAAAAACATTTAAAAGAGTGCGAGGCTATGAACTCACGTTGATGTGGGAAGGCGGGTTATCGGCAATTCGGACGTACGGTACGTGCTTCAATCACGGAAACCTAGACAAATAATATTTGTCTTAGACTCTTGTCCAATGACTTTATAAAAATAACAATTATGTATACATATGATGATTTATATATATAATGATCAAGTGGGTTTATATATTCTCATTTACTCATTATTGTGTTATGTGTCGATAACTTTTATACTAGTTTTCTAGTTTTACCTATTTACGTGTTTAAGGTCCAATAAGCCTATTATAAGTTTATTAACTTGTATTAATCCATTTCATACTTATATTATCAGTAATTAAACTTTACAAGTTGGGCACAAATGGGTTAAGCCCAATAAGTTCTTTTTATAAGAGTTTAACTTATTTAGTCCAATTATTAGTCCAATATGTTTACTTAGCTCGTTAATATCCGTATGTCCTATAGTTCGGGTTTTATCGGTTTTTACTTGTATTAGTTACTTATATATCAGTATATTACTTTTAAAAACTTTACATTAGACGGGTTTGATCGTCTAAGTTTTATTTCACAAAAACGTTAATTTTACGGTATTAGCCGAAAAAGTCGTAAAAATCATGTTTATAGTTTTATAACTTATAAAACTTAACAAGTTACCATTTTTATAAAATGTCCACTTATTTACCATTTTACATATTTATATAAATGTATTATATAAGTTAGTGGGTTTTAATTTATATTTTATACTATTAAATTTTGAGTGCTTATATAATAGTATTATACTTTAATTTCCAAAATCTGATTTTTATTTTCCTTTTCACCAAAATTGCCATATCTAGAGTTCTATATGGAGATAGAAGCTCAAATTTTTATCACATAAACTACATGATATGTGCTCCATTTAACGCTTCTGTAGCTACTGTTGAATCATCTTCTAAATATTTTCTAAAAATCGTTCAAAACAGTGAACTCAGATTTGTACCTTAAACTTGTTTTGATCATATCTCACTCATTACAATGATTCCATTGAATGGCCAACTCTCACATGTGTACAAGACCCATAGCTTACTGTTTATTCATTAATCTATGCCATTTTTATCAGTTCATCATTTGATTCTTTACTGTTTTATACAGCCAACAAATTTAAACAAGATTTTAACCTTGTTTCTTATAGTCTTTCATCTTTTTAAGCATGTTTATCAACAACAAATCCCCACATAACATTTTTATCATCATATAATCATCATATAAATATACAAGAGGAAATAAAATACATGTTTACATAATCAAAATAACAAGAAGATGAGGAGGACAATCTTTATACCACCAAGTTGATGTAGGTTATGAGTTTGACATGGATTTGGATGGAGAAACTTGTGCATAACCAAGACCATCTTCAAGACCACCAATCTTCATAAACTCCTTGTGGAAAATCAGCCCCAAGACACCAAGTAAACTCCTCCATGGATGTTATAAGCACCACCAATCAATAGGGTTTCAAGAGGGCTTCAACATATATGTAAATAACATAGGCTTTGTGGTTGAATCAAGATCAAAGGGTGGTGTTTTTGTGTTAAAGTGGACGGCACAAAGGGAAGGGAGGAGAGAGTTTGAAGGTTGTTTGCATGTGTGAAATGGGAGAAAATGGTTTTGCTAGTGGTTTTGTGATGAGTGTAAAGTGTAGCTTCATTGTGAAGCTAAGACAAGTGTAAGCTTCTTGGCTTAAGTTTTGACACATCAAGTGTGTTAGTTGCTTAATGTTGGCCGGTTTTGGGGGTGGGACAAGTGTCCCACTTGTCTCATCCCCATTTATTTACGGGTACTCCTCGATTCTAGTTTCCTCGATTTGCGTGCCCTCGGGTCATTTTACGAAAAACGTTTTTATAAATTATGAATCAACGGCACAAAACGAATCTAATAAAAATTGTTTCATCAAAAGCGGAGTTCGAAAACGTAAATACGTAATCCTAGGGCTTCCGGTTTAGTCGTAAAGGACGTTAAAATAAATCGTAAGTCCTAATCTCTTCTCGTAGATTTGTGAGTTTATGAACCAACACAAATTTAAAACTCCAAAATAATATTCACGGATAAATTTATTTTCTGAAATGTCGGATTGTCACCAAAGACGGTGTATGTAAACGTAAGCACGTAACGTTGAATCCTCCGGTTTAGACGTAGTCGATGCTACTTTAAGACGTAAATCCAAATTACTTCCCAAAAATAAGTGAGTTCATATTGTAACATTAAAATAACGTTTTCAAATAAATATTGAGAATAAAATATCAACCATAAATTGACGGATTGTCACAGCATTTACCCCTAAACAGGATCTTTGTCCTCAAAGATCATCTTACCTTACCACTCGCTTCTTATAGAGTTAAAGCCATGTGGGTATTTCCTCCACATTCGGTCTTTTCTCACAAGTGTAATTCATTACAATACGCGAGTTTGATTAAACATAACTACGAGAATAAGATCAGGCTAAATGTTGACTTACTTTCTCTATCCATGATGTTCACGGGTTTTTGATGAATGCAACTTTTCGCTGATCTAAACTCTACTAAGAATAATCAGATTCTCACTTGATAGATATTCCATCAAGTTCGATATACGAATCATAATTCACGCATCGCTTGAAGTCCTAGGGTAGATCCAGCTTATATGCCCTTCAAACCAATCTTTTCCATCATCTCAATGGTCCCATACAATGGGGACTTATATCCCATGATTTGTCAGATCATTAATTCATTTCTCCAAGGTTAAAAATTGTTTTGGCGTAACTTTGCTACCCATCTGGCACTTCAAGATCTACATTTTATATTCACATAACCTCTTGCCCACCATTGGCAGTTAATAATCAGATCCTAATTTCGACAATCATTTCAGGTCTCGCGGGTCGAGTATTTTGTAAGGTTAGGTTCGCCATCATAGGGAACCTTAAACCTAAAAGACATGTCCAACTCACGATGGTTGTTTGTCGGGTGTCTTCATCTCAACTCCTGCTTACAGATGCTCTAATATGTAGATCCTAACAAGATTAGATCTCAATCCTAGTACGATGATTATCAATGATAATCCTTCCAAAGGAAAACAATTATACGGTTCATTACCAAAGGTCAATCATTTAAACATAAAACAACACTTATATTACTTTGTATCATTACTTTACCTCGTCCCTTCGATTGGGGTGGTACATAGTACTCTCATCAAGGTTCATTCTCAATGATTTCTGAGCAAATCTCTAGAAATTCGATGCGAAGCGAGGATCTTGATAAAGATGTTCGATACAGGCACATTATGTTTACATAACTCTTTTGCCTTTATCATTAACGGGAATGATATTAGCAGATTTGGTCAGTCTGTCGACGATGACCCAAATCGAATCAAATTCAGATGATGACCTTTGTAATAGCTAGACGTTTACTAATGTATGAGGCGATGTCTGCCTTCATAATTTGTCATTAGTACAACTTCTTCTGATAATGATACATTAAATCATAAATGTCAAGAATAAAATACTTATACTTACAAGAATTCAATATGACTACATTTCTAAATCTCTATATTTAGGCAACCACAAACGACCTTTTAAATTATTTAACGCCATCGGCTTCTCAATTTTAATGGTTCACATTAGCCGCGAACCACTTTTATTATCTATATTATCCTTTTTATATTATGTGTCAGTACCTACATTCACTTTCCTAGATGGAATAGTTATCATGTCCGTATTTATTCAAAAATTATTTCTTCACATTTTCTTTGTTTTAGTTTCTTCTTTACTATTATCTTTATCTGTTTTACTCAATCCGATGTCTAAAGCGTCGATAATTACTACAAGTAATTAAATAAAAATTAGTTAATTTTTATGAAACGTAAACGTAAAAATTTTAAATTCCTTAGTTCGACCAATTATATAAAATGTTCAAAATAAATTTGAATTTAATTAACAAGATTTTTGTTGATTTATCGAAAATAATTAATAAGATTCGTAAATGTTTGAAAAATCTTTGTTTATTCTTTGGTAAAAATTTTCTTAGTTGAAAAGCAAAAATTGTCATTTCAAATTCTAAGTCATGGTTTAAATGGTTTCCTAAATCCTTCTTAGGTTGTCTTAAGGTATACACAAACATTTACCCCTAAACAGAAGTTTATTTAAATGATTTGTGTATAAGGGAATAATCCCTTAAAATCCTTTGTTAAAACATTTGTCAAAATATATTTGCACTTTCTTTTTAGTATAACTCAAAGTCTTAAATGACTTCTAAATTTTAAGAGTCAATTTATATTCCATTATCTATTAATCACACGGTTAAATCATGTAAAGGATTAAGTCTTAAGTCTTATGTTAAATATTCAAGGTACAATTTTTAATTGTTCGGCCAATTCAGGGCAATCTATAATTAATTATTAACTTCATTCTTATTCTTATATACAAACAAATAGTCCTTAATGATCACAAGCATGAATTTATCAAATTACAGCCTACACACGTGATTCACCAAATTTATGAATGCTACATGTGCATTGGTCAATCCAAACGACATCACGTGAAACTCATAATGTTCATTACAAGTACCGGATGTAGTGATTGGAATACATAATCTTTTTCGCAGATGCGAAGTTGATGATAACCATGTCGTGGATCAAATTACTAGAACCTTGTAAATGATCGAACAAATCTTCCATTTCGAGTTATGGATATCGTTTTCGATTGTCAATTTACTCAGTTTATAGTAATCTATAAATATAAGGAATGATAACACCATAGCTCTTCATGATGACAGGCTTGGTATAATAAAATCATTCTCCGACAACTCTCTTAGTTGTACGGTAATTCCTTTAATTTAGATGGTGCTGACGTACAGTACACAAGCCACAGGGGGTGCAGCACCGGGAATATAATCAATACCAATTTCAACTTGCCTTAATGGCGAAAGTCTAGGTAATTCACCAACAAATACTCCCTAAAGTTTCAGATAACAGAATTATCTTTTCAATAAATTCATATTAACTTCTTTCTAGATTATAATATCTATAACTAGTTCACAACCATTCACGGTATAATTTCAAGTCTAAATGGAGGATATGGTCATCCATCAAGAATTATTTAGATCACTTTCGATAATCAACACCTTATCTTTTAGGGAATTCAATTCGAGTTCCCGTCAATTAAGACAGTGTCGTCATGTCATAATCAATCAATCCATTCTACTGGCATTTCCAACTTTTCAGTTTTATTGCCGTCGATAAGATGTGAACTTCTCAAAAGACTAGTAATAACTCATAATCCTTCACAATTTCAAGGATATATGGAGACACAACTACCATTAAAAGAGTAAGGTCAACGCATAATCTACACGAGAGAATTTCAAATCAGGTACAGACGAAAACATTTAACGAATATGAAATATCCCATGTTTTCATAAATTAAGTACGCATTCGAAAGCTCCTCGGATCGTTACCCAGGTCATTCAGATGAAATCAAATCAAAAGAAATGATAGGAACGTCGATACATCCAGTCGGGTATCAACACTCGGTAATCAGATACTTTTCCTAAGAATCTCACTACGGGAGAATTGGACAAGAATGGAATATCAATTTGTCAAATAAGACAAATTCCACAGATGAGTAAATTCGACTCAGAAGAATAGATGCTATAGGCACATATGTAGGTGTCCCTAACACTATGTCCTTATTTTTCACTTCTTGCAGATCTCATAAATTTTAATCTTTCACAATCTTCAAAGAAAATTTAGTGTTTATTAATTAGTTTTATGGTGACTACTAATCAGCTTTGCGTGGTCCATTCCAAATTGTATGTAGTCGCGCAACTATATACAATTTCAAGATTAACGATGCAATACTCAGTTCGTCAAAATTTTATCATCATGTTTATAATAAAAACATTTACATGCTTAATTCTTAAATAAGAATCAAAATAAATTTACAAAGATTTTCCTTGTTATGGAAACAATTAAGTTTTCCAAGGTGTTTTATAAACAACTTCTTTTCGATAACAATCACTTATAAATCTCACTTTGAATAATCCTTATAGTGATGAAAATTAAATTTTCTCAAAGGATACCGTTTTAACTTTATAAAAACAATGTGTGATCTGCAAAAGAGTGACGAAGAGTTGTTCACCAAGAACTAACTACAATATGATAGGAAATGAGCTTAGCCAAATAATCATGAGTTTCATGACCTCGATGGCACTCAAAAAGAATGATCCACAACGTAACTCAATTCGAGATGAGTACTTGTTCAATTGTTGCATCACTAATGCGAACATTAGGATGAAGCAATAAGAGATAGATAACATCGATACATGTAGAATTTAGCAATCAAAGGTAGTCTTTTCATTAATCACAAACAAGTCAAATTATACTGTAACACATTACGTGTCACTATGTCATACAATTCTCAGAACTCATCCTACCAACTGATGTCTCAGTTAAGTTAGGGATTATTTTAAAAGATACCACAGTGAATACTAATCTACAAGAGTTATGGGGGTTCCACCTGTCCCGGAAGATCCATAGGTCCCAATTTAGAAGAAGATTTCTTCACTTTATTTCTTGGACACTGGGCATCCTCATCATTGGACAATGGCCTAGGAACAACCCTTAACACGAACCTACAATCATTTAAAACCTTATAATTTAATCACAGAACTTAACGATTTCCTCTTAACAATCTCATATTCCATACAAGTTAAATTTTACTTTATTCAAGTTATAACAAATTTTATACTCAATGCGATATCCTACCTCATTCTCCAATACTTTCAATCTTATTTTTAGACCTTGAAAGGGCAATAAAAGCTCGATATAAATCAATACTTAATTTCCAATCCTATAACTCCTTTATCAATAATTATCACATAAGTCACTAGTATGAGATGACTCATACATTCAATTAGACTTCTCGGAAAGGTATTAGTGGCATGAGGCTTTTGGGTAATGGTTCCAATGACAGCCTCAAGTGCAACATTCACCCTTTCGATTTCAATTTAAGAATTGGATGACAACGAATCAGATAACATCTTTCTAGGTGATAACGTTTTGTCAAACTCCACTCTATAAGGAAAGATCGTCATGACATCGATATCAGATTTAATCTCGCCAATTCTTCTTTCAGTTTCACAATCAACTAATATCTACATTTCTACGAATATCAACCATTTGTTGGGATCATAAATATCCACAACTTGGTTTAGATCTAGGATAGCTAGAATTCCTACGAGAATAGCTTCGATTGATTTGCTAGGGGAGTTAGGGTTACTTGTGATAATCTACGTCGTATAAATACCTCGTATAAATATAGAAATAATCATCAAACAATCATGTAATAAAATTACATCATATATATATAATCCAAGTTATATATATATATAAAATAACACTTCTCAGTCTGGCCTTGTCGGTAACTCGGAATTCTTCGGCACCGTTATAGTCAAAAGATTTTTAGACATTTTTAGAAAAATGTTTATAGTTAAAAGATTTTGAAATGTTTTATTCAAAACCTTGGTTTTAAAAATCTTTCGTTCTCTATAACGAGAGCTCTGATACCAAACTGTAACACCCCCAAATTTGTACAACTCAATACAGCGGAAGACTCGTTGGTGTTACGGGATAGCACATTACTCACATCATAGACAACGCATAAAAACCGCGTCGTTTAATAATAAATCATTTCCATTCATAAATATCAAAGTTACATCGGTCCCAAGTCATATTATTTCATACAAAGTTTTACAAAGTATTTGAATGGAAAATATTGTTTAAGTGCGGGCCATGAATTCTTGTTGTCTTCCCGAGAATTACCTTCAAGTACCTGAGATAAAACATGTTAAAAGAAAAGGTCAGCGATAACGCCGAGTGAATTCATAGAGTTTAATAAATTCCATCAATATAACTTTGGTATAAAATTAGTACCAAAAATCATTCCGTACAAACCATTGTAATAGGCCATAAAATAGCCAAAATCATTTTATACAAATCTTTATCAAAATCGTAATATAGGCATTTGCCTTAAAAATCATTATACGAGCCAATGTCGTAAAAACAATCATACAATACGTCTTATAACGTTGTATGAAAATAAAAACCGTTATATGAATATGGTTATGAAAACCAAAACACAAACATAATATCAATAGTATGACCATGTATTGCTAGTCAGGCAATACGTCGTAATTCTGAGCGTCTAGTAGTATTTCGTTAGTTTGGATTATTATAAGCCGCATGACATTGTTACCTTACTAAACCAACAACGGGTAGCTAACCCGATATACAATTTGCCTATCTAAAGTAGCGTGTCGTCACAAAGGTCACGCTATGGAAATCTTCTCATACATAAATTCGCTTACCAATCAATGTGGCACGACGGGGATCAACCGTCAAGGCGCGAACTGGGTGATCGTCCCCAAATAGTACTATTATATGCATAAGCGTCTACCAACTCCCGGTAGTTCACAATTCATGCTAATGGGACTTTTAGTGACATAACCTAACTTTAATAATCCATTTAATTTCATCTATCGGGTCATTTAATCATTTATCGGGTCATACAATCGGGTCATACAATCATCCGGGTCCAAATCAATAAACAAACAATCGGGACAAATGGTGTCCTATTTCATAAAAACTAACATGTTATCTCCCTCGCGGGTTTATAAAACATTTCATAAAAACATTTAAAAGAGTGCGAGGCTATGAACTCACGTTGATGTGGGAAGGCGGGTTATCGGCAATTCGGACGTACGGTACGTGCTTCAAACACGGAAACCTAGACAAATAATTATCGTCTTAGACTCTTGTCCAATGACTTTATAAAAATAACAATTATGTATACATATGATGATTTATATATATAATGATTAAGTGGGTTTATATATTCTCATTTACTCATTTTTGTGTTATGTGTCGATAAGTTTTATACTAGTTTTCTAGTTTTACCTATTTACGTGTTTTAGGTCCAATAAGCCTATTATAAGTTTATTAACTTGTATTAATCCATTTAATACTTATATTATCAGTAATTAAACTTTACAAGTTGGGCCCAAATGGGTTAAGCCCAATAAGTTCTTTTTATAAGAGTTTAACTTATTTAGTCTAATTATTAGTCCAATATGTTTACTTAGCTCGTTAATATCCGTATGTCCTATAGTTCGGGTTTTATCGGTTTTTACTTGTATTAGTTACTTATATATCAGTATATTACTTTTAAAAACTTTACATTAGACGGGTTTGATCGTCTAAGTTTTATTTAACAAAAACGTTAATTTTACGGTATTAGCCGAAAAAGTCGTAAAAATCATGTTTATAGTTTTATAACTTATAAAACTTAACAAGTTACCATTTTTATAAAATGTCCACTTATTTACCATTTTACATATTTATATAAATGTATTATATAAGTTAGTGGGTTTTAATTTATATTTTATACTATTAAATTTTGAGTGCTTATATAATAGTATTATACTTTAATTTCCAAAATCTGATTTTTATTTTCCTTTTCACCAAAACTGCCATATCTATAGTTCTATATGGAGATAGAAGCTCAAATTTTTATCACATAAACTACATGATATGTGCTTCATTTAACTCTTTTATAGCTACTCTTGAATCATCTTCTAAATAGTTTCTAAAAATCGTCCAAAACAGTGAACTCAGATTTGTACCTTAAACTTGTTTTGATCATATCTCACTCATTACAATGATTCTATTGCATGGCCAACTCTCACATGTGTACAAGACCCATAGCTTACTTTTTATTCTTTAATCTATGCTATTTTTATCAGTTCATCATTTGATTCTTTACTGTTTTATACAGCCAACAAATTTAAACAAGATTTTAACCTTGTTTCTTATAGTCTTTCATCTTTTTAAGCATGTTTATCAACAACAAATCCCACATAACATTTTTATCATCATATAATCATCATATACATATACAACAGGAAATAAAATACATGTTTACATAATCAAAATAACAAGAAGATGAGGAGGACAATCTTTATACCACCAAGTTGATGTAGGTTATGAGTTTGACATGGATTTGGATGGAGAAACTTGTGCATAACCAAGACCATCTTCAAGACCACCAATCTTCATAAACTCCTTGTGGAAAATCAGCCCCAAGACACCAAGGAAACTCCTCCATGGATGTTATAAGTACCACCAATCAATAGGGTTTCAATAGGGCTTCAACATATATGTAAATAACATAGGCTTTGTGGTTGAATCAAGATCAAAGGGTGGTGTTTTTGTGTTAAAGTGGACGGAACAAAGGGAAGGGAGGAGAGAGTTTGAAGGTTGTTTGCATGTGTGAAATGGGAGAAAATGGTTTTGCTAGTGGTTTTGTGATGAGTGTAAAGTGTAGCTTCATTGTGAAGCTAAGACAAGTGTAAGCTTCTTGGCTTAAGTTTTGACACATCAAGTATGTTAGTTACTTAATGTTGGCCGGTTTTGGGGGTGGGACAAGTGTCCCACTTGTCTCATCCCCATTTATTTACGGGTACTCCTCGATTCTAGTTTCCTCGATTTGCGTGCCCTCGGGTCGTTTTACGAAAAACGTTTTTATAAATTATGAATCAACGGCACAAAACGAATCTAATAAAAATTGTTTTATCAAAAACGGAGTTCGAAAACGTAAATACGTAATCCTAGGGCTTCCGGTTTAGTCGTAAAGGACGTTAAAATAAAATCGTAAGTCCTAATCTCTTCTCGTAGATTTGTGAGTTTATGAACCAACACAAATTTAAAACTCCAAAATAATATTCACGGATAAATTTATTTTCTGAAATGTCGGATTGTCACCAAAGACGGTGTATGTAAACGTAAGCACGTAACGTTGAATCCTCCGGTTTAGTCGTAGTCGATGCTATTTTAAGACGTAAATCCAAATTACTTCCCAAAAATAAGTGAGTTCATATTGTAACATTAAAATAACGTTTTCAAATAAATATTGAGAATAAAATATCAACCATAAATTGACGGATTGTCACAACCACCGTCCATCAAGCCGATCACGAGAATCGTGCTTTGATTCATCCACAACAAGAAGCCATGGCTGTTGATAATCGTTCTTTGATGGAACGTTTGCAATCCAATGTTCACGGATATGCCGATGCTATCAAGATTCCCGACATTCCCGCAAATTCATTTGAGCTAAAAACGGATATGATTAACTTGGTTTCATACACACCTTTTTATGGAAACAAGAATGATAATCCTCATGATCACCTTAAGAGATTTCTTGCTCTTTGCAACACCATTAAGTACCATGGAGTTCCCCATGATGCCATTTAGTTGATATTGGTGCAATTTTCACTAGAGGGACCCGCTAAGCATTGGTTAGACACACAACCACCCGATAGTATCACCACATGGGATGGTTTCACCACTAAGTTTTTGAACAAGTTCTTTTCCCCATCTAAGACCACGGCTTTGAGGAACTTAATTATAGTCTTTCAACAAAAACCTAGTCAATCCTTTAGTGATGCTTGGGAGGAGTTTAGAGAGTTATTGAGGAGATGCCCTAACCATGGATTGGATGAAGTTCACCAAATCAATACTTTCTATGATGGCCTTAAACCTCATCACCAAGACTCACTCAATGCTTCCGCGGGAGGAAATATTCTTCTTAAATCCATTCAAGAGGCCTTGGACATCATTGAGAATAAAGCATTGGTTCAAACAAATTCTCAATTTGAAGAAAGGGTTCATGTTATCCAAAACGATTCTCAAACACCTTGTGATAACCAATTCCTAAAGTATCACCAAGAGCTCATGCAAAAGATAGATAGAGATCATGAGATGAGTTTTAAGGCACAACAAGAAATGATTCAAGCCATTAAGAGCCTTTCATTGAATAATTCTTCAAATGATGTGCATGCCATTACTCTTTCTTGTGTAACTTGTGGAGGTCCCCATTCCTATGAACAATGTGATAAGGTGCAAGGTTATCAAGGGGAATGTTATGCTTACCAAGAGGAGCATCGTGAACACTTCACACCAAATATCACTCCAAATAACCTTTCTTACAAGTCCCAAAATTACCTTACTCCACCGGGATTCCCACCCCAACCACCCATCCAAATTCAACAAAATCCTCCTCAAGTGTTACACAGGAATCAAGGTCAAAGACCACCTTACCAAGGGAATAACTATAGACCACCAAATACTTTTAACAATCAAGGAAATACCTTTCAAGGAAACAATCAAGGGTTTTACAATCAACCTCCACCTTTCCAACCCCAAGGTTTTCAAGGAAATGTGCCACAAGATTATAACACAATTGAGCTTCTTCACAAAATGAATCAAGAGCATGAAAGGAGGTTCCAAGCTAATTAGAAGAGATTAAGAGAAATGAATGAAGCTCATGAGAGAAGAATGAGAGAAATGCATGAAGACACAAATAAGAAGTTTATGATGCTTTATAATCAAAGACCACAAGGGGCTTTACCTTCAAACACACAAACAAACCCAAGGGCAAATGTCAATGCTATTACAACGAGAAGTGGAAAGACAACAAAGGATCCTTCACCTCCTAAAACTCTTATGGTTCCATCCACTTTTGTTCCTACATGTGACAAGCCTTCTACATCTACTTCACCACCTCCAAATGCTCCCATTTCTCCCACTTCAACACCTACTCATGAAGAACTCAATAAGGAAATTCCTTCATCAACCACTCAACCACAACCAAAACCAAGTCTTCCTTATACATCAAGATTGAGAAAAGAAAAGCTTAAGAACAAGGATGATATCCAAGTTTCAAACTTTTTGAGGATGTTCAAGCAACTTAACGTCAATATCTCCTTTGCGGAAGCTTTATCCAATATGCCTAAGTTTGCTAAGATGATTAAGGACTTACTCTCTAACAAGGAGAGATTGGTGGATTTGCCTAATGCTTCCTTGAATGAAAATTGCTCCGCGGTTTTGCTTAAGAAGTTTCCTACTAAGCTTGGAGATCCGGGGAGGTTTTTGATTCCTTGAAATTTCCCGGGGGTGGAAAATTGTATGGCTTTAGCGGATTTAGGAGCAAGCATAAATCTTATGCCATTATCGGTTTGGAAGAGACTTTCACTTCCCGAGCTCACTCCTACTAAGATGACTCTTGAGTTGGCCAACCGTACTATAGCTTATCCGGTGGGAATTGTGGAGGATGTTTTTGTTGGGGTTGATAGATTTACTTTTCCCGCGGATTTTGTGGTAGTTGATTATGATATGGATCCGAGAGTTCCTTTGATTGTTGGTAGGCCATTTTTGAGAACGGGTCGAACTCTAATAGATGTGGCGGAAGGTGAACTCATAATGCGGGTAGGAGATGAAAGAGTTGTGTTTAACATGGGGAAGTTGTCTAAGAAATCCAATGAACCCGAGACCGTGAAGCATATTGATGTAATTGATAAGGAGGTAAATCAAGTTGATATCCTTGATGAAGTTTGTGGTGAATATTTTCATGAAGCTTGCACAAGTGGTAATTATGATCCTCCATATGTTGAAACCATAGCTTCTATTACTTCATCCTTGGATTTTCATGAACCTCAAGAGCTAAACTTTGGTGAAACCCCATATGACAATCCACTTTTCCATGATAATGATGATATTCATGCGGACTTTAGTGATGAAGAATCTATTCTTTGTGATACACCAATATATGATGACTATAGTGATGATGAGATTTCTACTTGTGATTCTCCATTTGTTGAAGCTCATACTTCTTTGGGTTTTTAGGAATCACCAATCTTTGATAGACCTATCTATGATGTTTATGGTGATGAGGAGGATTCTATCATCGATGAGATTGATGAGTTTTTAGAGGTGGATATACCTTTTGAGTATACTCTTGGATATCTTGATGAGGAGGGGGACATACTCTATTTAGAATCTCTATTGCATGAAGATCCTTTACCTTCTTCCTTGCCCACCTCAACCTTTTAAAGTGATAAAGGAAAACAAGTCATGATGGTTCCTTCCAAGAGCTTGTTGTTACCCATGCCTTCACAACCTTTCTCTCACCATGTGAACTACAAAGGATAATCTTCTAAGGCAACCAACACTTGTTGTTTTCCCATCAAGGAACGGATTTTTGATCCTAGCATAGAGCTTGCTAAACCATCTCAGTATCCGCCTGATGCAACAAAAGGAAAACTTATGAAAGATTTGAGAGTTTTACCCTATCACCTTATGAAGAACATATGGGCAACCATTTTGGAGAACAACACCTCACTCTTTTCACCATTGCTTGGGAAGTTAGTTGTTTAATTGTGTTATAAGTGGGATGGTAATTATGTATTTGATCCTGGGGGATATTTATGGAGTTTTGATCATTGAAAACTTGTTTTACCTCATCATGGAGACTTTTCTTAAAAAGGGGCAAAATTTTTCTTCTCCATGATAGGTTTTAGACACTATTGAGTGTGGGATGAGTCGAGCTAGAGACTCTTTAAATCAAGCTTGAATAACTAGGATTAGATCATCTAGCATAGAGTGTGATAGGATAGGATTCATAAAAGGGTATATAGTCGAGATGAAGTGTAGGGGAGACCTTCTTTTGTCTTCATGTTGTTTGTAGGGTTGCTCTCTCATTTAATGTTTTGGAGCTTATGGAGGAGGCCCTTGTATCCGGTTCACTTCGTTACTATTGTGATCTTTCATTGACACCTTTTGCTTAAACATGAATTCACCAATAGTTGTCCTTTCCTTAACTTGGGTTAAGCAAAGTCTATTCATTGTCATAAGTGTAGGGGAAGTTTTTATACTTCCATGCTCTTAAACATTGAGGATAATGTTTAGCTTAAGTGTAGGGGGTCTTCTATCGAAGTGACCTTACCTAGAACTTGTCATTGTCTTTCATGATAACTCGGAAAATTAATTTTTCAAACATTTTTCAAATTTTTGATCTACTTTGGCCACCAAAAATATGCATTCATAATTTTTGCATTAATCATTTTTCATTTGCATATCACAATTGCATTGTATATATTCTCCTTTTGTTTTTCATCAAAAATATATATAAAAAGGAAAAAAATATAATAAAAACATGGTTTAACAAGTTTAGACTTCTTTGACATATTAGGCCCGCCATGGATATTTTGACTCAACCCGAGTTTGCTTATCTTAGCATTCTCTAGCTAGTATCCTTAACCATGTAGTCCTTCATTGGTCTATTAGGCTAAGCATCCACCAGTCTCATTCTTTGAGATTTTAAATTTGTGGAGGATGGGAAATGATAGAGTTGAAGCAAGTATAAAAGGGCTAGATAAACTTCATGATAATTACTTGTGGCTAAACCCTTCTCTTCTTTACCTCTATTTTCTTCACATGTATATATGTTAATAAATAATCAAGAACGGTTTTAATCGGTTTGTAGTCTCTTACGCATTTTTGACTAATCATTCATGGTGATATAAGTACGCCTTAAGATTCTAAGTTAGAACGTTTTATGTGTACAAGACTTATGTCATGCTTAATACTTAGCGGGTGTTTTTCCTTTTATTCTTTTCAAATTTCTTTGTGAGGAATAAAGAAAAATAAGAGCGGCTTATGAAAAAAATGAGTGGCTAGAAAAAAAAAGAAGAAAGAAAAAAATATATATACAAGACTCCCAAGAGGGGCAGTGTGGTGTTAATTATAGTGACTATTGAGTTCCAATATTACCTTGACGGGTTGCGGGGATTCAATAGTTTGCTCCAATCCAATATTACCTTGACGGGTTGCGGGGTTGAAGATCCAAAGTCTCAAAAAAATGGCGGATGTAAATTATTGCGTGAGTTTTATTTTTCTTTCCTTAGCGAGTGTGTAGCTACTTATGAAAGCATGACATGAGGATTTTACACATAAGACGAATGACTTATTACTCTTGAAACGGACTTATATTAATTGTGAGCGGTTTTTCAAGTAATGGATGAGAGGATTACTTAGGATTAAAACCGTGCTTCCTTATTTTTGGATTTTGCATTTCTTATACTTCACGCTTTAAATAATGACAAATTTGCCCACAAGCAATTTGCTCAAATAATAACCGGTTCCACATTTAATTGTCATGAATAAGTTGATGCACTTTTTACTTGTGAATACAATGATCCCATTTTTAAGCTTGGTATGAGGAAAGTGAAACTTGAGGGTGATAAATGTCCATGGTACCCAAGCCTTAATCAAAGTCATTGAATTCTTTATGAGTTATTTCCATCAAAACCATTTCAAGAAAAACCAAAAAGATATAGATAGAATTGTATTTTGTTCATTGCATTTTTAAAATTCAAAATCATGCATCATTTAGTCTAGAGTAGTGTAGATGCATTCCACAATGGCCAAGGTGGATTAATTATGAGGAAAATGTAAATTTGTGCTTTAAAATATAGCATTGCATGAGGACATGACAATGTTCAAGTGTAGGGGATTTGATATGAGCAAATTCTCATATCAATTAATCAACAAATCACCCTAAAACATAAGGAAAATACCTAACTTTTGTGTTATAAAGCGGAATTATGTGGTATGTTTTGTGTTTGTGTATAAATAGGTAAGAATGATACATTTTCAAGCAAACAAAGGAATATCAAGCTTAATTTGATAAAAAGACAAAGAAGGATCAAAGATGACAAGCCATGAGAAGATAAAGGACCTATCTTGACAACATTCAAAAGTTGAGGGACTTAAAGTGCAATTTTGGAAAATTCAAGATCAAAGTCGAACCTGGTCAAAAGTCAAGTCATCAAGTCTAGGGATCATTTGTGTTCAAGTTTGAAGCTCAAAGGATCAGAAATGACAAGTTTATGAAGATTCAAGCTCAAAAGACAAAACTGCTAATCACAAGGGTCTTTTCTGCCAAAGCCCAAAGTTAGTTGATCCAAGTTCACATCTTGTGGCCAATCAGAGAATAGCTTATACCTTCACACGGATTGAATCCTTGGGGCATTAATGAAGTTTGATTTTTCAGTGGAAGCATTGCAATAAATAAACCGAATCATAGCAGTATTAATGGATATCCCAATCATTGGCATTAAACGTCCTAAATCCCAAGTATATACAGCATTTATGGACTACTTCAGCAATTATGCGCCCACATTCCAAATAATAAATACCACAGCCAATCACATTTCAGCAATACTTTAATCCGGATCAAAACATCCCAACATCAATTAACCCATGCCACGTGGCAAGTGCTCATTGGTCAGAACAAGTCATCACCCTAACCCTGCATGCATCTCGCCTATAAATACTGCTTTAGCTATTTCATTTTTTACGTAGACTTTAGTGTGTAAATTCAAACACACATAGTTAGAATAGCTTTTCATTTTCTCCTTCTATCTTCACTGTGTGTTTTACACACAGTAAAACACACACACTAAATAGTTAGTTAGATTCTGTTACTAGTAGTTGTAACAACTTGTAACCACTCCAATTTCAAATCAATAAGATCTCATTTACCTTCATTATTACACTGCGATCATATTTTCAGTCCTCGAAGTTTTCAAGATCACGATCATTGATTACTGTTACGTAATCTTGCATACTCAGTTTTGAATCCTACTCAGTAGTTCTTGTTATACGAATTGAAGTTTAATGGAGTTTTGTTGGTTGTGAGCTGATCTAACAAGTAGATCTTGTTGCAAAACTTTTCGTTGGTAGAGGGTAGCAGATTCGGAGATTCGTATCAAGGAGTTCATATGCTCTCAATTTTCGTTACATTAGATGCTGCTCGTGTAGATCATTAGTGAAGATAGGAGAATGAAGAGTAGTAGGTGATTCAGTTTCGCGTTTAAACTAGAAAGGAGTAGCTTAAAGTAGTTTCGAGATTCAGTTGCTCATTCAGTTTCAAGATCTTTGATGTGATAACTGACTAGTTCGATGGGATCCTGTTCGATTTAGAAACGAAGCTGTTGATTGAGGAGTTTGAGGTTCGTTTGGTTGCGGTTATCGATTTTGGTGCTCATGTTAAGCTAGCTCAGCGCTAGGCTTCGCCATCAACGGACTATACTACGGATGTGTTGGTTAAGCGCATTTTACGTTTTTCTGCATTTTAGTTGAATTTGCTAGCTGCTTTGTTGACGTTGTAAATTTTGTTGTTACTTGCCTGATTCGTTTATCTGAATTACTTGTATCTGTTTTAAATTCTTGTCTTTCTGCTTCACATTTTTAGCTAAATAATTTTATGCATTATCTGTTAACTAGTGTTGGGCTTTACAATTTGACTGCTGGTATTTGTCCTAGATTTACATAGTAGCCATAGTTAACTATTTGTTTGATGTATCAGTATATGGTAGTGAAGATACATTAAGTTTTACTTTGGAAGTCATCATACTAGTAGAACTCAGTAGCATGTTAAAAGTAATATTACTTGGCGTAGATAGTGGCTTTTTTGTGTAGTTATTAGGAAGAGATAAAATCAGTTTGTTATATTCTCAAATTCAGTTAGAATTACATTTCACCATTCTGTATCAAAAAGCTTTCCACTAAAAAAAAGATAATGAAAGTACTGGCCAAGATTTGAACTCAGGATCTTACACTCGTATTCCAAAGTCATCACCAGTAGGCTACATGGGTCAAGTTGTATTACTTGTTACTTGTTTTAGTTTTAAGATGATAGACTTAAGTTTGGACTAGATTTGTTTAAGAGTTAAACGAATTTCATTTCTACCAAAGTTAGTTTTATAGAAATTGTTATAAATATTAAGCGTTTGATTTTACATTTTATTAAAATTAGATTTTACAAATTTTGCATTTTCATTTTTATAGAAAATAGTTTGTTAAAAAGTTAGTTGCATTTTGTTTGAAAATTAGTTACATTTTCTTGTTAAATTTGTTAGTTGGTTACTTGTGCTTTGTTTACTAGTACCTTGTCCTTATTTGAATAAAAATCCGGTATTTGCAATTTGTTTTATGTATAAGTAGATTGATATTTTTCATTTTTTTACGTGTTGATTGAATTAGCAATAGAATATCCAAATACTTTTACCAACCAAAAACAATTATAAACTCGATATTGTTAGGACTTTCAATTTGTTAAGAACTGAGAAAACGAACTTCAACTATACACATTTCAGTGCCCTCACGCAATGCTAGAATAAAGTATCTAAGCATCACCAAAGTTCAAATTTATTAACCTTTATTGAAGAGTAAAAGACTTGCAACATACTACGAAGATGTGTAAAGACATAATGTATGATTTTCATCACAAATGTGACTTTTAGGGTCAATGAATAGAAACAAGCAAATGTCCCTTAGAGTAAACTTCGTCATCCTTGATTGTCATACATTCCATGCTAAGTGCAAAAACGAGATCATTGTTGGTACAAGTCACAATGCTAACACTACTCATACGTCTAAATTGTGTAATACTTTTTCTCCCCGCAATCCTAGTTATTATAAAAAGAAATGGGTTACTAGCATTTTTTAACTATTTGTCATGGATCACAAGTGATTCATATTGACTTATTTGAGTAGTTATTAGTCCGAAAGCAAAGTAGCACGATTTGATGATAGTTAGCCGAAGGACAAAATCTTTTAAAACGGCTTCTCGTGTATCTCCTTAAGTTCATATCTTGGCATAACTCGTTTCACGATTTGAGACCTTTCTCGGACCGATATTTGGCATGTACTTCATACTTTAAATCTTGGGAAGACGTTCTTGAAATTATGGTCTTCTCTTCATATATTTGGAATTTATTCACTTGACGTTCTTGGGAGATTCTTTATATTTGGACCACGACTTCATCATTTTTCTTCAATCTTTACTTTGGATTTTGATATACAACGATCCGCCTCCTTTTCGGACTTGGATATATTTATCCTCATACCATGTAAGAGTCTTTTCGGATAGACTTTCTCCATGATCTTTAGGGGAGTAATTGCTTTTCGTCATGTGTCTCGATCCTTCATATTGATTTAGGAATAATGATACTTCACATCATCTTGGATCTTTAGCAAAAATAGAGCTCCTCATGCCTTGTTAGGGCCTTTTTGGATGATCTCCAATCTTCGCGTCCCGCTTCAATAAGTTATGCCTTGGCTATGAACTCTATTCAACCCCGAGCAACTTTTAAACGATCTTGCGCTAGAGGCTAAGTAACCTTTCAAATCGTACGACCTTACTTATTGCAATTATGATTTATTCCTAATGCATTGATCTTATGGGAAGAAAAAGCCACAATTAAAAACATATGAGTTTTTGAAAGAACATTTTCATGTTTCTACGTTTAGCATGATCACTTGTCTAACTCTATCATCTCTCGTTCTTCACTATATAAAGACCTCTAATTAAAGAGACTCGTGAATACTTAGCCATGCAAGTCAAAATTAAGCCAAATTTGGATTAGCTTTCATTAAGACTATATCAAATCAAAGTTTTGGGTTTTCAAGCCACCTATAGGATCTTGCACTTTCTTGGACTTTTTCAAGTTTAGAGATTGCATTTTATAGTTCCCTTGATAAGTGACTTTCTAGGATCAATTATAGGAACTTTCGAAAAGTTCTTGTTCTTAACCCGTAAGAGTTAAGACTTTCGCGTTTTAAAGCTCCCTATATAAAAGTCTAGCAAAACTTGAATTGAGCGGGTTAAGGAATGTAAATGGCTCCAAATGCCCATCAAGTCAAAAATTAGATCTTATTCTACCCAACGGAAAATATACATTCGTGTCTTGAAAACACTTATGAAAACTAAGAAAAATTTTAAAATTTGGCCATTTTTAGCCTTATTAGCAACCAAAACAAAACATTGAAAATTGGAAAGCGTGAGGGCGTAGCAAAGCAAGTACCTATTCACTCCCAATACTAAAAGTAAACATTGTCCTCAATGTTTAGGGTGGAACACCCCCATACTAGAGATGAAGAATCGAATGCTTAGGATCTAGCATGGAAAGGGTGATCAATAATATATCTAAAGCCGTTTATTAATTATGCTAAAAGATAATTGTTAGAACAATAAAGGATATGTCATGGATTCGTGAAAAACTTATTCAAGCAAACGATGGAGGCTCACGTAAACGAACACGAGAGTCTTCAATCGTAGATGATGATGATGATCTAGATAACACAATCACAAACAACCACGAGACAACGAGTTGGAAGGGTACAAGTCCCCTTATTAGTGAATAGTAAGCATAAAAGGATAAGCATGGGATCTCCCCCACGAGGCACCTCGTTTTTTATTACCGAGTCATGAGCTCGACTCGATCCCATCAATGCTAATTCTCATTGGGGAAGGTGACTTGGTCGAGGGCAACCATTGAAGGAATTTCCCCACCAAAGTAGTGCTTAAGCCTATGTCCATTCACCTTGAAATTAGGACCATCATCTTGAGCTAGCTCGATGGTCCCATAAGGAAACACTTGTGTAATGGTGAACGGACCCGACCAACGAGATTTCAATTTCCCGGAAAATATCTTAAGTCGAGAGTTAAAAAGTAATACTTGATCACCAACGTTAAAAACCCGGTTTTTAATCTTTGAATCATGAAACTTTTTAGTCTTTTCTTTAAAAATTAGTGAATTTTCATAAGCATTATCTCTTAATTCATCTAATTCATTCAATTGTATTTTCCGGTGATCTCCCGCGGTCTTCAAGTCAAAGTTTGCATGCTTAAGGGCCCAATATGCCTTGTGCTCCAATTCAATGGGCAAATGACAATTCTTCCCATAGACTAACTTATAGGGAGTGCAACCGATAGGTGTCTTATAAGCGGTCCTAAAGGCCCATAAAGCGTCATCAAGTTTGTCGGACCATGAAGCACGGTTTTCTCCAATTGACCTCTCTAAAATCCTCTTCAAAGCTCGGTTCGAAAACCTCGACTTGCCCACTCGTTTACGGGTGATAAGCCGTAGAAAGACGATGAGTAACTCCATATTTCTTTAAGACCTTCTCGAATTGATCATTACAAAAATAGGTTCCACGATCGCTTATAATAGCACGAGGGGTTCCGAACCGAGAGAATAGTTGCTTCAAAAATTTCACTACCACACGAGCATCATTAGTAGGCAAAGCCTTAGCTTCCACCCACTTAGAAAAGGTAGTCCACCGCGACGAGGATATATTTGTTACCATGAGACGATGGGAACGGCCCCATAAAGTCTATTCCCCATATGTCGAAAATCTCACACACTTGAATTATGTTTTGCGGCATTTCATCACGTTGAGACGATTTTCCTTGACGTTGGCACGAATCACACGACTTTACAAGTGCGTGTGCATCACGATAGATAGAAGGCCAAAAGAAGCCGGCATCGAATACTTTCTTAGCCGTGAGACTAGCACCGTGGTGACCACCCGTGGGTCCCTCGTGACAAGCTCTAAGGATATTAGAAGCTTCGGAACCAAAAACACAACGTCGAACGAGTTGATCCGCACAAACCCGAAAGAGATAAGGGTCCTCCCAAAAATAGAACTTGACGTCACGAAAGAATTTTCGTTTTTGTTGTGTCGTCATACCCTTGATTATGAAATTGCCCGCATGGTAATTTGCAATGTCGACAAACCATGGGGTGGTGTCTTTAGAATTCACTACACCGAGAGTCTCGAGAGGAAATGTTTCGGTGATTTCCTTGTTCTCGAAAACATCTTTGTGAGGATCTTCTAGACGAGAGAGATGATCGGTCGCTAGATTCTCTGCTCGTTTTTTGTCAAGCACGGTGACATCAAATTCTTGGAGGAGGAGCATCCAACGAAGCAATCTCGGCTTAGCATCTTGCTTAGCTAAGAGATACTTGATAGCCGAATGGTCGGTATACACAATGCTTTTAGTCAAGACGAGATAAGGTCGGAATTTCTCAAAAGCATAGACCATGGCAAGGAATTCCTTTTCCGTTGTGGTGTACTTTAATTGAGCCTCGGTCATCGTCTTACTAGCATAATGGATAGGACCGAAATGTTTGTCATAATGTTGCCCTAAGACGGCCCCTATAGCATAATCACTTGCATCGCACATGATTTCAAAGGGTAATTTCCAATTAGGAGCAACAAGAATGGTAGCTTCGGTAAGTTTCCTTTTGAGAGTTTCGAAAGTCTAACACAATCCTCATTGAAATTAAAAGGAGCATCCTTCTCGAGAAGGTGTGTCATAGGTCGAGAGATTTTCGAAAAGTCCTTGATGAAACGACGATAAAAGCTCGCGTGGCCTAGGAAACTCCTAACTCCCTTAACGGTTTTGGGATGAGGTAACTTGGCGATGACGTCTACCTTAGCTTTATCGACCTTAATCCCCGCTTTCGACACCTTATGTCCTAAGACGATTCCTTGTTTACACATAAAATGACATCTTCCCAATTAAGCACAAGATTGGTTTCTTCACAACGTTTTAACATTTGCCCGAGATTAGATAAACACGACGTGAACGAATTGCCAAACACCGAGAAGTCATCCATAAACACTTCCATCGACTTCTCGATCATATCGTGAAAGATCGCCATCATACACCGTTGAAACGTACCCGGTGCATTACAAAGTCCGAAAGGCATCCTACGATAAGCGAACGTTCCATAAGGACACGTAAATGTAGTCTTCTCTTGATCACGAGGGTCGATAGGGATTTGAAAGTAACCGGAAAAACCATCTAAAAAGCAATAGAATTCATTTCCCGCTAGTCGCTCCAACATTTGATCCATGAAGGGCAAAGCAAAGTGGTCTTTACGAGTGGTGTCATTTAACTTTCGGTAGTCAATACACACCCTCCAACCGGTCACAACACGAGTGGGAATTAACTCGTTGTTTTCATTAGGCACAACGGTCATTCCTCCCTTTTTAGGGACACAATGGATTGGGCTCACCCATGGGCTATCGGAGATAGGATAAATCATTCCCGCGTCAAGGAGTTTCAATACTTCCTTTTTAATGACATCGTGAATTTTGGGATTCACCCTTCTTTGACTTTGAATTGCGGGTTTGTAGTCCTCCTCCATTAAAATCTTGTGAGTACAAAATTTTGGGTCAATACCCTTAATGTCGGAAATTTTCCACACAATTGCCCCTTTATGAGCTTTAAGAACTTTCAAGAGCTCGGTTTTTTCATTATTAGCAAGACCTCTTGCAATAATAACCGGCAACTTGTCATCACCTTCCAAGAATGCGTATTCAAGGTGAGAAGGGAGATCTTTCAATTCAAGGATAGGTGGTTCCTCGATTGAAGATTTTGGTTCAACACTCATAACTTCCATCGGCGGAAGAAATGGTGGAATAGAAGTATCATCACTAATCAACACCTCATCTTCATTGTCGATTTCATTTGAAGTGAGATCGCCTCCTTGGAATGGAGTGAGATTTGGTGTGGAATTAGCAAGAATCGGATCCAAAATAGTAGGATTGCCACTTGACGAGCTATCGAAAAAACCTAACACTTCTTGTGAAAACTCATCGCAAACCAAATCAACGATGTCAATGTGATTTATGGTAGCGATTGCATAAACATGAGAAGGTTTCGAGTTTTGAGTAGCGTTTATAACAAGTTCCTCTTCGTTGAATCTCAAAGTGATAGTTCTTGCATGAACATCGATAAGCGATCTCGAAGTGTCTAAAAATGAACGACCTAAAATTAGAGGAACTTGAGGATCCGTGGGAATGTCAACTACTATAAAATCAACGGGATAGTAGAACTTCCCCACTTTCACGAAAACATCTTCGGCTACTCCACATGCTAAGATCGTAGAATGATCGGCCATCTCGATAGACATGTTCGAAGGAATAAGAGCCGGAAGCGAACGCGATTTCCAAATGGAAAATGGCATCAAATTAATGCTCGCACCAAGATCGGCCAAGGCGAGGCATTCTTTCATATCTTGTATGTCACAAGGAATGAGAAACTTTCCGGGGTCACCAACTTTTTCCGGTATGCGGTTAAGATAAACCGAAGAACAATTAGCAAGCTTTGAAAGCTTTTCCTTATCGCTCATCATACTTTTAAAAGTGGAAGCGAAACGAGGCATATACAACAACGCGTCGGCTAAACTCACATCAAAATGCACTTGTTGAAACATTTTTATAAAAAGCTCGATTTGTTGTTTGTTACGTTCTTGCAATTTCTCTTTGTTTCGTCTCGAAGGGTAGGGTAAGGGTGGTGTGGGTTGGACATTAGGCAATGGCTTTTGAAACTCGGGTTCCACAATTGGTATTGGTTCAACCGTAGGTGTGGTTTGAGCGGTACTTCGTGGGATTGCAATATGCTCATTTTCGACCATCACCTCGGGTTCTTTCTCGATTTCCTTCTCCGTAGAAGTATTTGGACGAGAGATTGGTTCCTTGAAAGTTTTACCACTTCGTGTAGTAATAAACTTCATTTCTCCCTTAGGGTTTGCAATGGTATCACTAGGAAGACCACCCGAGGAAGAGGGTTTACACATGATTGCTTCAAACATCTTAGCCATTCGGTCCTCAAATTTTGATTGCCTAGCATCCGCTTTTAACAACTCTTGTTTAATCTCATGTTGTCCTAATTCCATCTTTTGTTGATTTTGTTGAAGACGTTGGACATTTCCTTCCATTTTATTTGCATGAGTTTTAAGTTCATTAGCAAGTTCATTTTTAAGCTCATTTTTCAACTCGGATCTTAAGCTAATCATCTCACGTTGCATGTTATCAAATTTAGCATCATTTGCTTTAGCATAATCCAAAAATTCTCCTTGAAGATTTTTAGTGTGAGCATTTTGAAAACCTTGTGTAATGTTTTAAAAATCGCGGTTTTGGTTTTGATTAGTGACTTGTCCATTCCCACTTTGATAATTCCCTTTGTTGTAGTTACGTGAATTTCCTTGGTAATTACCACCTTGGTTGTTGTTTCGATAGTTATTAGCATTTTGATTTGGTGGAGCTTGATTTGGGTGGGAACCTTGACCGTTTTGGTTGTAAGTTCCCGTTGCTACATAAGCACTCGAAGTGTTACCATCCGCGGTAATGCACTCGGAAAGATCATGAGCTCCACCACAAGACAAACAACTCTTAGCAACCGCTTTAATCGAAGCGGAATTTGAAGCTTCTTGAGCTTTCCAATGGGACATAAGATTAGCATATCTATCAAAAAACCGATTTTCCTCATTAGCTTCATCATGTAAGGCATTAATGCTACGAGACGATGATGACGATGACGAACCCAAATTGGCAACACTCGGTGTGTTACGAGGGCTATAAACCTTAGATCTATTCTCGATGATTTGTAAAGCCTCATTGGTCGTTTTTCACAAAAAATTACCACCTGCATTCCCTTTTTATACGCCTTTATATTTATTCTAGAATTCTAAGATTTGCCTGAATATTTATTGCTCCTTTACACCTTTTTATACGCCTTTAATTTTTCTATAATTTGTGCATCATATTCACTCTACGACTGATATATACAACATAGATAAACTTATGCACTGATAAAGTTGTTTGGTTTTGCCCATCCGACCTCTTATGGTTGCCGGCATTCCGAATCCTTTACATTGTGTATCTTTTAGCTAAGCTACCATGTATCTTTTAGCTAAGCTACCATGTATCCTGCCTAGGCGGTCACGCCAAGTGTGTGAATTAAGTTTTGGCAGGTTCTTGGCACCGCTTCCATATTCGTAAACCTGAGCCGGAAACGAACTTCTTACTTATTTTACCGCCCTGAACCGAAGGAGGACTGAAAGGAAAGAATCCAAATGTTACGTTTCAGACCCAAGAACCAAAGGTTACATCTCCTTATTTTCTTCATGATTATGAGGCAAGAATCCAAAGGTTACATCTCGATGGGTTTTCATGATAGTTAAATATTTTTTGTGGCTATGATGATATTTTTTTATCTCAGCGAGAAGTTTTGGGCCCGACTTTGTGAGGCAATGACCGTATGGCATAGCATATATGGATGTTATGCAACCGAATTCCGTTGCAGCATGAGCAGGTATTTGAAAGCTTCTATGACCTGACCACCGTATATACATCCGAGCCTAAACAGGGAAGGCAATAAGCCGTAGTCTTAAACCAACTTTGAACAGCTTATGTGTGTCCACTCGGTTCGAGGTATCTCCAACAATAAAGGTAAGAATCTTGATATGTGCTTTTATAAAACTTCATCTGAAATTGTGTTTGTTTTGAGTTATTTTGAACCCTATGAGATCTTTTGTTCTTCTTACGTTATATAAGACTTTTCTTTTTAAGTTTAGTTGGAGACTTATGAGCTTATTTGAGTTCTAGACCTGTGAAAAGATATTAGGGTTGTTCTAGACCTGTGATAACTCACGGTGGTTCAGGTCTCATTTTGAAGTAAGGATATAGACACAAATATCAGTATAATTAACATTAGACGAGCACTTTTTTTAAGTTAAACGAAATAGCTCCTTGCACGATGGCCGTGCTTAATCCGCTTAAGGTTTGCATATTTTGTAAATATTTTTTTATTTATATATGAAGTTTTATTGACCAGGAACCTCTTGATGAATGGAAACTAAGGCTTTACCCATTACTAATCTTTTTGCCTTTTGACTATAGGTTGTCATTACCAATCTTGAGGCGAATTCAGTAAAATTTCTTGATGCAAATCATTGGCCTGGTGCTCCAAACGAGAACGTATCTTCTTACAAGGTTGAGTGTCGGTATTAATAAATTACTTAGAATATATTTTATATCAGGTGCATTGTTTTACTTTCATTTTTTTCTCAGGTCCCCTTTTTAAAGGTTGTCTCCGTCGAGCAAGATGACTTTAGATTGAAAGATTCAAAAGGCTACCATCCTCTTGCTCCTGGAAAGAGTGTCCTACTTAGGTGCGTAATCTGATATAAATACGATTTCGTCTCATTTACTTGCTAGCTGGTTGATTTGGGTTGTGTTTGTATTTCAATTAAAGTTTATTTTGAATGCATACGATTTAACTTTAAAGTGTATTATATCTTAGATTTTTATTAAAAGAGAATGTATTATTATACGGAAAATGTTACTTAATTCTAATCAATGTCATACAGATATAAATTTTTATCAAATGTACTAAAGTGGTGTATTCTTAAGACAAAACAACTGTTGTTGAAATACAAGCAGAATATGATCCTGATAAGAAGACTAAACCAAAGGCAAGTCAAAGTGAAACCGGCATAGTTTGGCATCCTTCCCTCTAAATCTTATTTCTTCTGTTTTTTGAAAACGAAACTTTGTTATGCAGGGGGTCTTCATTGGGTTGTAGAGCCGGCTCCTGGGGTTGAGCCATTAAAGGTTGAAGTGAGACTGTTTAACAAATTGTTTAAATCAGAGGTTGGTAATTTTTACTTTTACTTGGTGACCGAACATTTGTTTAAATCTGAGTTTTTTCTAAGTCGGCACCCTTTTAAAGTCATACATGTAAAAATTTGCAATTCTTTACACATAATGCAGCTGGTCACAACTATTGCATAACATGCCTATTTTTATTCCCTTTATGGCTTTTACTTTACTACTAGGACATCCAATAGCATTACACAGGATGTGCACCCAACACTTATTTATTTTGGTAAAGCAGGGACTCGACCAGCAAAGATGTGATGGACAAAGTTGCTGAAACAACAACGCACCCAAAGAAATAACCCCATAAGGAAAAACAAGCAGGCCTAAATGTACACACCTATCTTACCTGCAAATCAGCTGCAAAGAAAAAAGAAGAAGCATAATCAAGTGAACCGACATAACATCAGCCAACGTTTATACCAGACACATGTTTCCAAAAACGAACTCAAAACGCCGCGGCAAAGCGCGGACACCCCTCCTAGTGTAAAATCCGCTTTAAAAAAACCATGAAAATATTAATTACACGAGACATCAGATTAATTAAAACTCTCTTTAATTAATTCCCGACAAGCATTCAGTTATATTAAATATACACGATGAGTAATTACGTATAATAAATAAATCATGTCACGATAAATCACGAACTCAAGACACGAATAATAATACACGGGAATTACTAGATCATGAAAACGTAAACATATATTAGAATGGCCGTTTGGATCGGCTTATTAGAAAGAAAATATATCTAAATAACTACCTAATAAATTTATATAGTATTAGTTTTATTTGGACTTCCTAATCAGTTAGAAAAGAAAACAATAATATAGTTTCAAAATACAAACTGTTTTATGTAGTCAAGCCACTAGGTCAATGTCAAAGATGTTATCGCTAAAAATCAGGACTTCTGTTTCGCTGTCATTACTATATATTGTCATTAATATATATACTCCTTTAATATGAAAGAAGAAGTCACAAAACAATAATCCACAAGATATGGGATACACAAATTTAAAAGGGATAGTTACATGTTTGAAACGGGCCAAACAATGTGTTAGTAATCGCACATCCGCATATCTATCCCATAACCTATTTTAAAACCATCGGCTCAGAAAGAATTCACACATCAATCCATAAAATTACTTGTGTGATCAAACATTAAGGATATGAAGTTGCACCATATTCTGAGTATGATTCTTAATCTATGTTGAGCCCGTGCATGGTGTCATGTTCACGACCATGCGAAGTTTTGGATTCACTTTGATCGTTGAAGGTGAGAACTCCATGTCGGTTGCCTTTTGATCCTGGGTACATCTTGACTGAGTTGCTAGAGTAGAGACTGTTCGTGATGGTTTTGGAGTTTGAGGTATACTTGATCGTGTCATGTCGGGGAGACGTTTCGGTTTCAATCGCTGGAGGTTCGAGACGGTATTGGTTTGGAGTGGCGCTCGACTCATGTGCTTGTGCTGGTCACGCATGGGTCTCTCTACTTTGCGTTTATCGTTTGTATCCGGGTGCGGGTTACGATCAAACGCATGAAATCTTGACATTTCTGTTTGAGTTGCCATTTGTTCTCATGTTCGACTTTGATCTCAATAGTCGTTGAGGTATCATCACATTCCAGATAATAGTTAGTGTCTAAAGGTTATACGCTACAAAACTGTTTGAACAAGAGTAAAATTAACAATTTTTAAAAGAAGGTAGTATATTTGTTCGATAGCAAAACGCAGCAAGGCCAAGAAGAAGAAACGTTTATGTTGTGATTAGAATATTTTCTATTAGTTTAATGTAACATATGTACGTAAATATAAAACTTTGATAACTGCATGAAAGTTGATTTCAGTATGAAAAACATGATCATTCAGTACATGATATATTGGGTACTAATAAAATGGTTAAAAAGGCTAATTTGAAAAAGAGATAGTTTGTTGCCAATTTAAAAACATGGACTTTCAGTACAGTTAATATGGACACTAGTAAGATAGTTTTTGTAATTGGATGGTTTCTAATTCAAACAATAATAATACGCTAATACACCAAATTCTTTTGCTACATATTAATTAGCACTTATAATTATGTAGATCTTTGGTCAAGAAAATAATTTTGGACATTCGATATCATCGAGATTGATTAAGGTACGGATTTTCCGTCCTTCAATATGGACTTTTTATATGCATGATTAGGATTTCCCGTCGCAGCCAAATGTTTTCCCAAGTATATGTTTAAGCTTATCAGTAATCATGTTAATAACTAAATAAATTGCCTGAGCATTATATACAAGCATGACCAGTTTATGTACTAGTTACGGAGGTACCGTGACCATGGCACTAGAGGCACCGGTGTCGTGACTCACATGCAGGAGAGTGATATCCTGCATCGTCCCACTCATGTTCAGTTTGGCCATTTTATCAGTATGTTTAGTGGGGCGTATCGATGCATCCTAGGCTTATCAGTTTACAAGTTATCAGGGTGAATGTGGTGTGTGCTCTACATCCTTCACATTGGAGCTGATCCCTCCACCCAACACAGTATTTAGAGGTCACCCCTCTACAGTTATTTAGAGGTCACCCCTCTACAGCATGACGAGGTCACCCCTCCAGTTATTCATGCACAGTTGTTACAGTACATGACCTACATAAGCTCTGGCAATTAAAATACAGTAAATGCATGTTTTTAGATTTAACAGATAACAGTTCAGCTTTATTATTTATAAATCAGACTTTACAGATTATAAACAGATTTCCGCTGCAATTTACTTATCAGTCTTACAGCTCCAGTATTTCATCATCTGTTTCATTTCAGTAATTCCTTATCATGCTTTATATCCGTTCACTGAGCGTTATGCTCAGCCGTAGTTCCCTTTCATGTTCTAACGGCAGGTACACCATGACGCTCTTAGGATTCTGAGAGCATGTGCATTTGGATGGAAGCTATCCAGACTTCTTACTTTATGTACTTACATTATTCTGCTTATTTGGACATTGTTTAGTCCTTTCCTTCAGTATTTTACTTTTCATGTTTGGGCTTATGTTTGGATTGCCGATGTTTGATTCCGGTATTTCCTTTATGGTCAGTTAATGTCTTATGACATTTACCTTATGCTTTTGACACGCCATATATACACGTAACGGTCCACTTATCCAAGTGGGGTGTTACAATTATGGTATCAGAGCGCAAGGTTCGACCTGTAGGCTCTAAAACTTGACCTGTGACTAGTGGGTAGTCACCAGGAACTTTCCAGATTTTGGCGTTGTTATCTTTCATGTTTCTCATGCATTAATCAGTCAGTTTTATTCAGTTATCAGTCGGTTTCTTAAATTTTTTGACTAAGTAAAAGGTTGGTACAGGACTGGCCATATTTAGTCGCATGTGCTTTTCGGCGAATTTTCGTTTTGGTGAACCGACCCATAGGCGTTCATCCTTGCCCGTTCAGATTTTGCATTGGTAAACCGACCCATAGGCGTTTACCCTTACTCATGTCAGATTCATGTTTTCAGTCAAATATTAATTAGTGAACCAGCCATAACCGTTCACCATTATTCAGGTCAAATTTCATGCTTTTCAGTCAAATGCTATTTTGAACCGATCTATAGTTATTCACCTTTGTCATATCATGACATTTCATAAAATTTTGACAAGTATGGTTTGAACTACAGCCAACCATATTTAGTCTCAGATTGTAAATTTCTATACATGACAGTTCTCATAGAATTTTGACAAGTATGGATTGAACCAGAATCACCCTTGCCTAGTCACATGCTTCCTATTTTTGAATTATGTGGATTGAACCATAGCCATCCACACCAGTTGATGTTAAACCTCAGTTGAGTTCCTTCTATGTTCCTTGTATCAGTCAAGTCTTATACTCTCACGTGGATACCGTTTTCATGCTTATTAAGTTCATGTCTCCTTATGAGGATTTTGTTTTCAGCAATGTAAGGAAGTTTTCATGCTAAGATATAGAAGGGTTACAATAAAATCTTGTTTTTCATAATAAATCATGTTTGGTCTTCATCAGGCATGTCTTCATGCTGACCATTGTTGAAATTCTATTTAATCATATTCTTGAAACTCTATACAACCAGCATTAAGTCTACGCAGAAATTATCAGCCTATCATGATTAACCATTTCAGTTCAGTTTGGTAACCAGTTAAATCAATTTAATCCTTGATCATGTCACACAAGTGACACCAGTATTGATCATTCCATAAAATTTCCACCAGTTCCCCGTATAGTCTTCCATATGTACCCCATGTACAGTGTCTCAGTTATACTCCATGTACAGTGATACATGTGTACTCCACGTACATTGTCTCAGATATGCTTCATGTGCAATATTCATTTTGTACTTCATGTAAAGTAGTCCATGTATACACCAGGTACCCTACTCCATGGATATTGCTAATCGATCCTCAATCATCTCAGGCGTTTCCACTTGTCGATATTCTACCAAATGTTGATGCTGCTCGTGAGTTGAAGATTTTACCAGATGCTGATGCTGCGAACACTTTGAAGACCTCATAATTGCTGATGCTGCTGATACTTTGGAGATTTCTCAAGATGCTGATGCTGATGCTGTTATACTATAAAGACACTGTAGAGCAAGGACGAAAACTATAAATTTGAAGTTTCTGACAAGAGTAAGTTTCAACCATCAGACACTACCATTCTATTCCATGCCTTACTTCCTCAGTTAGCTGTCGCACGTTACTCAGCTAACCGTTCATTCAGAAAAGTGGGAATCGGAACTCAGCCGGCCACTCAGCAGAATAGTTACATGAATCACGGTCATGATAATGACCGTCATAAATTGAAAAACAAAGCAGTAGTGACAACCACCGTGCTTATAATTGATCAGTCAGTAACCATCGGAACTCCGGAACGGATGTGACCAGAAATACAGAGGTCAGTAGTCTAACCGGTCCGCCAATCATAGTAGTTACCAAAAATTTCCAGCCTTGTCCAGATTCATCTACTAAAACACATGTCAGGACAACATTCAAGACATAGGTCTCATGTATCATTTCGGAAGACACATATCAGGACACCAGTCATGATACACGTCATACAAATCTTTTCTCAAAATAATAGTCAGAACTCATAACTCCAGTATGTTTCTAAACCAGGCCCTCAGTAATTTAAGGTACCTTTCATAAAGGGGATATACCCATTCTATTATGCCACGCATGAATCAGATCATTTTAAAATTTAGTCACCACCACTAGATTATTATTCAGCTTAAACACGCAGTATTCATTCTGTGAGGTTACAGACGAACACATTTAGTGAAAAGTCGTCATGTTTACTTCACATGTTCATATGTCAGCTTTATCTTAAATAAGGCATTTACCTACCTCTCGGCCAGAAAAGACTCAACAGTATCACCATATTTATTAAAGTTTTATTTTCAGTTAACGACGAGATCCGTCTTACCAATTCCTGAAACATATTCATTTTGCTCCTGCCAGAAAAATTAGTACAAATTGTTTCAGCTTTACAAGCAAGTGAATTATTATCTTTTAGCTACGAAGACTTCTGGTCATCATTTATGATGCGAATTCTAAAATTCCTTAAATTCATGATCAGCATATTATCCTAAAGTTTCCAGATGTAATTCCGGAAGGTTTTCCAGAAATTCCTTCCTGACCACGAGACAGAATTTAACATCGAGCTTGTCTCAAGAACAGAACCTGTTTTCAAAACTCTTTGTTCCAGGGCTTCAGCTAAGTCAAGAGAGTTACAACAATTGCTGCAAGAGTTACTAGAACGAGGCTTTATTCGCCCTAGCGCACCACCAGGAGGTGTACCGTTTCTGTCTAAAAAAAGGGGGCCGGTAACATGAGATCATGTATCGATCACCATAAGAATTTTTTTGACAAGATCGCCATTCATAAACGATATTCTTCCCACGAATAGAAGGTTTACCTGATCTACTACGGCGTCTTAAACATTTTCTAAAACGATTCACGATCATGCCACCAGCAGTGGTGAGAGAAAGAACATGATGTTTCTAGACTGCTGTTGAACACGTTATAGTCTCTCTAAAATTTTGACATATACGTCTGAGCTCCCTAATGCTTCAGCTATAGTATGAAATTGATGAATAAAATTTTTCCATGGATCCTCGGAAAAAATCGTCAGTACGTTTTTTGATAACATCCTGATCTACTAAATTCTAGAGGAGAACAAGAGGATCATATTTTTATGATTCCGTAGATTCTCCGATAGGAGAAAATCATATACGCAGCTTTCTAGATGTGAGTTTCACTTGAACAAAGTGGCATTTCTGAGCTAACCTATTTCAGCATAAAGAAATTTCAGAATTTCTACAAAGGTGAAGGCCATCACCAGATGGTCAAGACCGACGTCTATGACTGAAGTGAAAAATTTTCTAGAACTCAGTTGACTGATACCGTAGAAATTGCTGACAGTTATCACAATTAGCTTTCCATGACTAAGCTTACACATAAAGGAGAAGACATGTACTAAAATTTTGTATTCCATAAGATCCTACGCTAGGAGAAACCTAATTTGCCGAGACTCATAATTCTTTCATGACTACTCACCTAGATTCCACCAAAATGTAACATAAACTTAGGCAGAATTTTGATGGAAGCAGTATAACATAATTGATACAGCTATGTTCATATCTGGATGCCTGACATACCTCAGGTTCAAGATAGAACACCGACATGCTATTACAACCAATAGGAATTTCTGAACAAAAATGAGACAAGATTCCATGGAGGTTATTGTCAGTTATCACAGACTCAGACGAAGTAGGATGCTATCTAAGTCATTGTTAACCACTTAACCCAGCCTACACGTCTTCTTTTATTTGAAATTATTATGCAGTAACAAATCTGCAGGAAATTCAGCAATAGATAGTCTGATTCCAAGGTATTTCGTCAACAATCTTGTCAGACGGAAATTAGAGTTCGCGAATCACGCTCACGTTCATGTTCATGACCACGTGTACGTTCACATTTACGTTCACGTTTCCTTTCACTTTCACGTTTACGTCTCAGTCGCAGTATGATGCTGTTTCAGTTCATGTTTCGTGTTATCTCATAATTTAAGCTCGTGTTAGCGTTCAATAATATTGTTCACGTTCAGGTTCGTTTGTCATTTCATGATACACGTTTCGCAGTTATTACCGAATACAGTTACAGAAAGATTGAGAAATCAGACTAAAGTTTAGCACAACTTTTCCATACTCAGGCAGACATTTCTCGTCTCAGGCCATATCGTTTGGCATTCCTTCCTCAGTCAGCATAGGTTCATTTTATATCCTAGTATTACGCCCACAGTATGTTTCACGTATCACATCCACGATATACTTCATGCACAACATTCCTCATATAATCGTGAACCACGTTCACAACTGCTCACGTAGCACGTTCACAATTGTTCACATAGTTCGTCTTTATATTTTTCAGCAGCTTGCTCAGAGATATAAATGTATCTTTTCAGGATATTTGTACTTACCGTTTCATGTATACTACATGCTATAGCTTATTATTTCCATCAGATTCAGAAAATCCATCTTAAGTATGGAACCAGAAACTATTCAGCATCGTCAGGACAGGGTCATCAGAACCAAGATTTTCATTATGTTTAGACCTTTGAAGGAATCGTTTCGAGCGGGAACCTACTCGAAACGGAGGAGTCCATCTGGACCTCTCATCACTTTCCCTTCAATAAATCTAGTTAAGTTCTTTCAGTCAGGTTACGTTCAATATGTCGTCTTCAACCATGTCACATTACATGATCACTTCAGTCATGTCATGTTTATACCTATCACCAGCCCTATGCCTTAATTAGAAGGCGAATTATCTTTCAGCTTACATGTCTTTTCAGTTTACGTATTCTTTCCGTTCTTATAACCATCAGCTTGAATTTTCCTTTTTAGAGGGGAAGAGTTATAAAACCGCAACATTATCGTGTCTCTAATTCGAGGACGAATTTTTTTTAGAGGGGAAGAGTTGTAAAATCCGCTTTAAAAAAACAATGAAAATATTTTACACGAGACATCAGATTAATTAAAACTCTCTTTAATTAATTCCCGACAAGCATTCAGTTATATTAAATGTACACGATGAGTAATTACGTATAATAAAAAAATCATGTCACGATAAATCACGAACTCAAGACACGAATAATAATACACGGGAATTACTAGATCATGAAAACGTAAACATATATTAGAATGGCCGTTTGGATCGGCTTATTAGAAAGAAAATATATCTAAATAACTACCTAATAAATTTATATAGTATTAGTTTTATTTGGACTTCCTAATCAGTTAGAAAAGAAAACAATAATATGGTTTCAAAATACAAACTGTTTTATGTAGTCAAGCCACTAGGTCAATGTCAAAGATGTTATCGCAAAAAATCAGGACTTCTGTTTCGCTGTCATTACTATATATTGTCATTAATATATATACTCCTTTAATATGAAAGAAGAAGTCACAAAACAATAATCCACAAGATATGGGATACACAAATTTAAAAGGGATAGTTACATGTTTGAAACGGGCCAAACAATGTGTTAGTAATCGCACATCCGCATATCTATCCCATAACCTATTTTAAAACCATCGGCTCAGAAAGAATTCACACATCAATCCATAAAATTACTTGAGTGATCAAACATTAAGGATATGAAGTTGCACCATATTCTGAGTATGATTCTTAATCTATGTTGAGCCCGTGCATGGTGTCATGTTCACGACCATGCGAAGTTTTGGATTCACTTTGATCGTTGAAGGTGAGAACTCCATGTCGGTTGCCTTTTGATCCTGGGTACATCTTGACCGAGTTGCTAGAGTAGAGACTGTTCGTGATGGTTTTGGAGTTTGAGGTATACTTGATCGTGTCATGTCGGGGAGACGTTTCGGTTTCAATCGCTGGAGGTTCGAGACGGTATTGGTTTGGAGTGGCGCTCGACTCATGTGCTTGTGCTGGTCACGCATGGGTCTCTCTAGTTTGCGTTTATCGTTTGTATCCGGGTGTGGGTTACGATCAAACGCATGAAATCTTGACATTTCTGTTTGAGTTGCCATTTGTTCTCATGTTCGACTTTGATCTCAATAGTCATTGAGGTATCATCACATTCCAGATAATAGTTAGTGTCTAAAGGTTATACGCTACAAAACTGTTTGAACAAGAGTAAAATTAACAATTTTTAAAAGAAGGTAGTATATTTGTTCGATAGCAAAACGCAGCAAGGCCAAGAAGAAGAAACGTTTATGTTGTGATTAGAATATTTTCTATTAGTTTAATGTAACATATGTACGTAAATATAAAATTTTGATAACTGCATGAAAGTTGATTTCAGTATGAAAAACATGATCATTCAGTACATGATATATTGGGTAATAATAAAATGGTTAAAAAGGCTAATTTGAAAAAGAGATAGTTTGTTGGCAATTTAAAAACATGGACTTTCGGTACAGTTAATATGGACACTAGTAAGATAGTTGTTGTAATTGGATGGTTTCTAATTCAAACAATAATAATACGCTAATACACCAAATTCTTTTGCTACATATTAATTAGCACTTATAATTATGTAGATCTTTGGTCAAGAAAATAATTTTGGACATTCGATATCATCGAGATTGATTAAGGTACGGATTTTCCGTCCTTCAATATGGACTTTTTCTATGCATGATTAGGATTTCCCGTCGCAGCCAAATGTTTTCCCAAGTATATGTTTAAGCTTATCAGTAATCATGTTAATAACTAAATAAATTGCCTGAGCATTATATACAAGCATGACCAGTTTATGTACTAGTTACGGAGGTACCGTGACCATGGCACTAGAGGCACTGGTGTCGTGACTCACATGCAGGAGAGTGATATCCTACATCGTCCCACTCATGTTCAGTTTGGCCATTTTATCAGTATGTTTAGTGGGGCGTATGGATGCATCCTTATCAGTTTACAAGTTATCAGGGTGAATGTGGTGTGTGCTCTACATCCTTCACATTGGAGCTGATCCCTCCACCCAACACAGTATTTAGAGGTCACCCCTCTACAGTTATTTAGAGGTCACCCCTCTACAGCATGACGAGGTCACCCCTCCAGTTATTGATGCACAATTGTTACAGTACATGACCTATATAAGCTCTGGCAATTAAAATACAGTAAATGCATGTTTTTAGATTTAACAGATAACAGTTCAGCTTTATTATTTATAAATCAGACTTTACAGATTATAAACAGATTTCCGCTGCAATTTACTTATCAGTCTTACAGCTCCAGTATTTCATCATCTGTTTCATTTCAGTAATTCCTTATCATGCTTTATATCCGTTCACTGAGCGTTATGCTCAGCCGTAGTTCCCTTTCATGTTCTAACGGCAGGTACACCATGACGCTCTTAGGATTCTGAGAGCATGTGCATTTGGATGGAAGCTATCCAGACTTCTTACTTTATGTACTTACATTATTCTGCTTATTTGGACATTGTTTAGTCCTTTCCTTCAGTATTTTACTTTTCATGTTTGGGCTTATGTTTGGATTGCCGATGTTTGATTCCGGTATTTCCTTTATGGTCAGTTAATGTCTTAGGACATTTACCTTATGCTTTTGACACGCCATATATACACGTAACGGTCCACTTATCCAAGTGGGGTGTTACACCTAGTATAAACAACACGGCAACATATGTGGACCTCTAACAGTCTAACATGAGTTGCATATTGCGTCATAATATTGGAGTACGTAATTCAATTAACGTTCCTTAATACTTTTATGGGAGTGATATATTGAAACTATCTACATACTTAGAGTGGGGGACAATAGCTGGTAATTAGGCTGTTAGAGTTTTGGCATCACTTGAGTTTTGATTCACCATTTCGACTATGGCGCCAAGAGACCTTGCGCTAACCCCATTAGTTCATGTCAAAGGAATTTTGGTTTTTTTTTAGTAATAAAAGAGTATTTGTGGGCTTATTATATCCATTTGGCACCATTTTTTCTCGTGTCAACCACTCCTCCATAAATGTGGTGTTAAAGGGTTTCTGATAGGGGTGTTCACGGGTCGGTTCGGTTCGGTTAGTTAGACGATTTTGACTATCCATCGCGGTTCGGGTAGTTAAATTTACTATCCGTAACCGAACCGTACAAGGCGGTTAACCAGACATGCGGTTACCCGAAATGAGCGGTTACCCACGGTTCGGGTCACGGTTAACCATTTTATAAGTTTCATCAAGTTTTAGTTTATAAATAAAAACACGGTTTAGAAGATAAAATGTTGTTTCGTATAATTCAATGACATTGAATAGATAAAAATCATACAAAAATTATTTCGTTCCAAAAAGTGCAATAAAATGTTCATAAATAAGATATTAACTAAAAAATATTTATTCGATTTTTATAAATTACGATCACATTAATTAAATTTACACATACATGTTTAAAATAGTTGACATTAAGCGTAAAAAAATCGTTGTACAATAAAAGTATGGTACTAAAACAATAAATACATGTACTATAATTTGAATATTTAGTTAAAAAAAATTCATGTATAATATGTTCGGTTCGGTTCGGTTAACCACGGATATTTAAAATTGAAAACCATAACCGAACCGTCATAAGCGGGTTTTTTCGGTTTCGGTTTTATTCGGTTTCGGTTTCTTCGGTTTCGGGTTTTTGCGGTTTCGGATTGAACGGTTCGGCTCGGTTCGTCGATTTCTCGGTTTTTTTGAACACCCCTAGTTTCTGATGCCAAAGCCTCAAAATCCTATGTGACGGCTTTGACACCACTTTCTCGTGCTAACGATTCCCAGCTCTCTTAAGAGACTTTCATTGTACTTAGAAATTACTGTAGAAAACATAACATTTCATTCATCATACATGTATGTTGTTTCACTCTAAGTCCAATATTGATATCGTTAAACATTTCTAATTAAAGACAAAAAGGATGTACTGTATTTTTTTTCTTGCTTATGTAGCACAAGCTAATTATCACTGTCAACATTTCATTCTTGCGTAATGCGTATATCGGTATATTGTATGATGCCACAAACTATTTATCGACATCAACAGTTAGCTGAAACTTTGGACGATTTTCTCGAACAGGTACAACAACAAATGTAAGACATGACAACTTTTAAGCTGCTCCTTATAACTTGTCCTCTTTTCGGTATCAACCTAGGAGCAGCACCACTACGTACAAATTGTTGCGACATTCTCAAGACTCAAACGGAGTAGGAAATTACGGCAGTGTCACTACTCTGCTGCTTCAAACTGGTGGGTCTTTTAGTGCAATTGTTTAATTATACTTGATGAAATGAAATAATTGAAGTGGGAGATAAGCCGACGTGATTTATTTATATGAGAGTGTAATGGCCGCGTTAAACGAGTATAAAACGTGTGTGTTTCATAAGTCAGGACATGAAGTTGGTGAATATTATTTATAACTTAAGTACAATGTATTTAGTTGTATCTAGTTATATTTGATATGATAACTTGATAATAATAGAGTTTCAATTGGTCATCGTGGAAGTCGTCGCCATGGTTGTGTGTTTCTTTTGAAGCTTGAAAATGTCTTATGTCTTCACGCGGCTAGTATTTTATTCTTTAACGAGTGTATTAATTAGGTCTTATTGTAAACGATTTGCATGCATGCAAAACTCGGTTTTTTTTACATTGCCTCAGCTTTTAGGTGAAAATAAAATTTGTTACAGCCATTTATGACTATCTCTAAATAAGTAGTACGTAAAAAAAAGGTAACTTTTCTTTAAAATAAATTTTATTTTGGGAAATATAGAACCAAATGACCCGGTCAGCAATATTTCAAACCAAGGGACCAATTGGTTCAGAATGGGCAAGCAAAATGGACAAGCCAATTCAAAGAAGGTTTATATTTGGTACAATGTAAAACTAGGTCTCGTCCCGTCCGATGGACGGTTTTCTCAATAACCGAGTAAATTAGTAAGACGAGATTGAGTGTCAAGGTCTTTCTCAATAACTGCGTAAATTAGTAAGACGAGATTGAGTGTCACGATCAGAATACATAAAATTTGCAAATGATATATTAACGGAGTTATAAGCGAATAATGTGATGTACTGGATGAGCATCTAAAAAATAAATGTAATACAACTTTAAGTACCCAGTATCAAAAGCAACAAACAATCGCTTCGATTAAAGTACCCGAAATAAAAAACATCAACAATCTAATTCGATCAACAATAACAAAACGTTAAAAATATTTAAGTAGTTCAAGCTAAATAGAAAGAGCTATACGAAGAAAGAAAAGAAGAATGCTTAAACGATATATTGTAGCCTTCTTCGATGTGTTTCCAATGTTTATTTGATTTTATATTCTGCCTTTTTTCCTAAACATATGAAATTAACTTGTTAAGTTGACTTGTTAGAATTATGAAACTAACAAATTGAATGTAATTTAAATTAAAAAAAATAAGTGAATGTGATGGCACTATGTCATTTTTTTTAACTAATGGCACTATGTCATTGGGACACAACAATGAGGACACGATCATCTGAAATGTGAAACACAGTATAAGCAACGTGCATGTGTTATGATGATATTTTAGTAATCTAAAAAAAATAAAAAATAAAAAATAAACATCGTTTTACAACCTAGTCGCATAACTCGTGTGAAATGTTGTCTCGGTTATCAACAAACAGATTATACAAAGTATAAGCATATTTACTAACAATTTGTGTAACTTCAAAGATTGTTGTGTAACTTCATAGACATTTAATCAACAATTGTTATGTTTATTATTATTTGACCCATCTCACCCGCTAGAGTTAGCACAATTCAAATTCCATATCTACCATTGGGATGTTTGAAACTCTATACGTATATGGATGCTTGCTTCTATTTGACCTTGTGTTAATTTTAGAATACTCGATTTCACGTTATTTTACACAATTTATAACAAAATATGAGCTTGTCGCGCGTTTCATTTGTACGTATATAAGACACTCATGAAAATAGATATATTTTTACAATGATTGCCCGATGTATAAATTCAATAGTTTTGGCATTCGAGATCTATAACGCAACATCACCATTTAGTCATTACATCAGAATTCATAACCTCCTAAGATAAAACAGTTTGATTCAACATTTGTTATAAATGATCAATTTGAAGATTTCATACTGTAATATTATGTAGCAGCAGATAATTAGACATCGATATTTACATATCAACAACACTTGTAGGGACATCACCTGCAAAGAATTTGCAAGTATCAATAAAAACTAATCTGATATAGCTGCCACATTGACCTTATCACCTTCTTCAAGCAAAAGATATGCAACCTGAATGGCTTCCCTAACAGCACTCCAGTGTATTCACATCGGCACCGCGCTGCAAATATGATTAAAATTGAAGCTTATTGTATAATGATTATGTTTTTGTAATCATATATGACCCGTTATTTGACACACCCAAATTAGTTTATAAAGACTACTTTCTGATTCAGTGATCAAAGTATACCACTAATATCTTAATGTACTTCTAATATCTTCATTTGACATCGTTTCTTATAAATTTTATGCATCACTTACGATTTCACTTTACTACACGTAATATTAAAACAAATAAAAGGTCATTACTTCTTCGTCAGGAGCAAGCCTAGCGAAAGATTTGTTCCCCATCATAGTGATCAAGCAGACACCACACTATTATAAAATCAATGTACCTTTGTTTTCCTCGAGAAAATTACAACCACAACTTCCAACATTTTGATGCTGGTCGGAGTCCGATTTCCATAATGCTGGTCTACCAACTTATGGCTGATAATGACCCAGAAACCTGCTCAAGCAATGACCCAATTGAGAATGATAATAGATACTATGAAAAGTAATGGGATGTGGACTATATGTCAAGTGAGCAGCAATTAATGGAACATGTCTCGCAATATAATCAGCCGAATGAGCTGCACGATAATTTATAAATTGTTGAAATGCTACAATCTAATGCAACCATTAGTAGATATACCGAAAACATGATTGAACTTACATGATTCTGCAGCAAAACACAGATGAAAACAATAAGCTTTTGCTCACTAAATAATTCTAAAACTGTCTTTGCAACTTATGTTATAGCTATAATGATTCAGATATCGAAATTTAGGTATTCGATTTCAAACACCGCATCCAAACAGCCCATGTTAGATTGTTCAAAGTCATCTACTGCCCATTTAGAAATCTTAAAATAATATTCTATTGCTAATTATATCACAAGTAGTATGATTCAAATTATTCAATTTTTCAAGTTCAATATTTAGCACCACCGAAAAATTAGTCGGCCAATGAGTCGGAAATCACGGTTACCAAAAAAAAAAAGACTTGCCAACATTAAATTACAAATATTAGGACAGTAGATAGAACGAACAATCTAACATTAACTTCGTATAAAGTTATATACAACTTTTCACTAAGATTATAACAGTCCAGGCTATTGTGTATCGAAATACAATAACTGTTAAAAAAGTGGTAAATTATAGCCCATTTCGGCAATCTCTTGGATGTATTTTTTTATTTTCTTAGTGATTCTCATATTTGAAACAATAATAGATTTCAAATAAAGTTTATGGACAAAAACTGTTTCATGTCAACACCCGTAACCAAAAAACGACTGTTTGACATGGTACTACCCCGCCCAACCCACCTATTCTTCCACATTTAATCACAACATACATAAAGAGAAGTTGATGAAATATGTGAGCATTTACAAAAACAGAAATTAATTGGATTTGTCTTAATTTAATGGGATATGTATTTTCATATATATCATGTGTGCGTATACACAAACAGAAGTTTATGTGAATTAAGTGTATGTATGCCTAATTCCTATGCATATAAAAGCTAATACAACTTGTACATAGCTAGAATGGGATTGCAATCATAAAAAACAAACAAATATAAGGAACATGGTTTTGACTTTTTTCTTTCACTTGTTTAGTACATTTAGTTGTCGAGTGAGTTTTTACCCGAATAACGTCTACCATTCTGTCTTTATGGTCATACACATTTTTTTCATGTGAAATTTTTGGAATGCACAAAATAATTTCGTTTTATTTGTATTACATGTCTTTTTCTTTTTAGCTTATTATCGTCATTAGGTATGATTGTTTTGAACTCTAAGCATTATTGTCATAAAGCAAAGCAATGAATAAAAACATATAGGTAACTTACCCAATCATGACAAGCCACAAGAAAGTGATCTAAACCATGAGTCATGTCCAGAACGGATAACTTGAAGCAAGCTTGTTAACATAATCTCTTAGAAATATCGATAGCGATCTAAGATTATGCGAGTCAGATACATAAAGGGTGCGTTGGAACTGCCGTGCACGGTATGACAGTTACAACAGGTGAGCCTTTTCTGGTCCTCTGTGGCAAATTGCTGCTTGATTTCATAAATTTCATAAACCATCATTTAGAAGAATAAATTCCTCAAAGATATATGTAAACCTTCAGTATGAGCTCCATCAACTTGTAACTCCTGGGCAGCAGCTATTAGGTTTGTTAAAAGCAAACCTATTCTCAAATATTGAAAAAGAAATTGGTAATTTACCACAAAACCAAGTTGAGTCACATCAGCAGCCTCTCTTGCAATTGCCAGTGTGTCCTAAAAATAAAATGTACCAACATTATATGCTAATAACAACCAACATACTAATATTTCAACTAAACCAAAATAGTATTATACATTTACCTTTGGGTCGATATTTTGTTCAGTCACCCGTAAGGCCGTAAGTGCTTCAACACTTACTTTAGAAGCAATTTAGCCACTTAACAGGAACTGTTGACGTCCCATTATCATTCATCCTAAAACACCAAAACGACCCAATCAACCACTTTTTGAGGTATAACCAAGAAAACCAATAAACTAATCCACCTAAATGTTAGTAAATCCTATTTTCTAAATACACAATTACATTCTAAAGAACATAATGTCAAAAAATTGCATTTTAAAATGACCTATTATCTATCAATAATAAATCTTTATATTTAGCTTTTAAATAATAGGACGCACTCAAATTATCAAACTTTTAATTTTCAGTTTGTCCCATTTGCGCTATGAGCCTAATTCTCACTGGAGAAGCGCAACAACTTCTTTATTGATCCTATGAGCCTGATCATATAATCATGGTTGTGAACTTGTAATGACTTGTAGATTCCTACAAAAACATTTGTATAAAAATCACATTGTAATCAACAAACGAAAATATTAATACTTATGTCATAAATTTTACTGTATAATTATCTTCCCGACAACATATTTGTGGCATTTGTCTATCAAACATTTTCCATATCTCTACTACATTATAAAGCAAAAACCAAAATGGTTGAAAATTACTATTTTTGGAAATATTGAAAGATAGAATGGTTGAAAATGTAGTAATTTAGGAAATATTAAAAAATTAAATGTAGTAGAGATATATCAACACATCCTACCTCATTCCACTCTCTCTTTCTCCAAAAACCCTAACCCTCTCTATACTGCATCCACCGCCGCCACCACCCTCTACCAAAACCCTCCGCCAAAACTCACACCTTCATCGAAAGCCCGACAACCACAAAACCGCGACCACCAAGATAAACACCCATAAAAAAGGTTATTGTTAAGTTTTGTGGAACTTAATTTTTAGTTTTTTATATTGATTATTGTTGGGGTTTTGGGTATGATCCATTTAGATTTTTATATTGATTGTGCATCTCCACCGGTTCCACGATCTCTATGGTAAGTTATCTGCGCGTGTTATTTTATTGTGATTTTTGTATAGGGTATGCAGCTAGATTTGCCTTCGACATAATTTATAGTCTGTTTTTGTAGTGATCTTGCGGCTTTTTTCCAATGACGTTTTAGAGTTTGTAGACATAAGTAGTTAGTTTTGCCTTCGACATAGTGTATCCCAAGAAGTAAGTGAAATCTTAATCTTTAATGCACAAGCTTCTAAAATTATAACGACTATGGTCGGATAACCTGCAATTTAAGTTTTAGTAGGTGTTGAATAATATAGTTTGTTGCTCATCATTTCGAAACAAAGCTATAGTATAAATCTTACTTCTTACAACTATCTGCAACTTTATGAGCTGCTTTGAAACTAACTGCGATCCTTTCAATGTATATCAACTTGAACTGCAGGAACAACCTACTGAATATGCGACTTGAACTGCAGGAACAACCTACTGATGGAGGTAAGAACTTTTACTTTGGTGTTTGTTGTTAGTTTAAATTTAAGTCCCTTTTTAAACATAACTGTGTTCGTAAATTGTGAAGAGATACCTTCAATAGTTAAGAAAACGAAATGTAGGGAAACGAGAAGTACATCTTTATCAAGACTAATAGTAATTTTTTCTTCTAGATTTAAATTTAAATATTGAATTGTTTTCGACATGTAATGAAGGTGATTTAGGGTGGTTCATGGCTGAATGAATTCATGTCTATCATGTGTTTGATGAAAGTCCTTTGCCTAGGGTATGTTTTGAATTTTTGTTTCCTTTTGAATTCAAATTGAGTCCTAAACTGTAGTTCGCAAATATGTATCTTTGATTTTATAGTGTTTGCTTGAAACGACAAAGTACTTGAAATGCCTTTCTGGATTCTTAGGTATACGCGAAGAATATTATATTACAAGGCTTGTGAAAAGTAGCTTTTATTCCATTTTTCAGTTTTAGATTTTGTGTAACTGATGCGGAGTTCTGGGATTTTGGTGTTTTGGGGTTTCGGGGTTTTGGTATATGCATAAATGTGACCACATTAATCTAAGGTTGTCAATAAAGATTTGTAGGAATCGAATAGGCCAGCAATTTATATGTAAGTAATTTAATTCGAGCGACTTCTTCATCTTTCGTTTTTAATAAAACGTGGCAGCAAACATAAGCCCAGTTCAGCTTATGTTTCATAAGCATAAACAAACACCTCCTTAGGCTTATATTTTATCGGCCACTATTTATTTTCAGACTTATGGGCTGCTTATATAAGTTTATTACCATTTTATAAACTTATTATATAAGCCCCGCCAGTCTCAAAATAAGCTAAGCTCATAAGCTCACACATAAGTGCGAAACAAATACCCCCTTATTTTGATAACTTCTTTTTATTATGCTACCAATGTACTGAATGTCAGGGTTTGATATGTTTAGGTTCGAGTCATATTTGAAGAATGCGTGCAAGCGATTTGTGATGGCGCAGAAGCCTACTTTTATTACTGATGATAATCCTAATAAGGATATCAATATTGCTTTTTTTAATCTCCTTGTTATCAAAAGGTAAATACAAATACTTTTTTTTTATTTTACTTGGTATTCTTATGATTGTTTTTAAATAGCGTTTATAATTGGTTTGTAGATTGAGGGAATTGAGTACTTCTGTGATAGGTAGATTAGTCTCGGTGACCGGAGTGGTGACTCGTACCAGTGAGGTTAGGCCCGAGTTACTTCAGGGTACTTTTAAGTGTTTGGACTGCTCCACCATTGTTAAAAATGTTGAGCAACAGTATAAGTACACCGAGGTTTGTATTCATGTCTTTCTATGAATGTTGTGTTTTGTTTCGGGAATTAGCTGTGGTTAATGGGTGTAATTGTTTTTGTTTTTGTGGATAGCCTATGATATGTATGAATCCTATGTGTGCCAAGAAAGGATGGTGGACACTTCTTCGTCAAGAGAGTAAGTTTGCCGATTGGCAGAGGGTTAGGATGCAGGAGACGTCTAAGGAAATACCCGCAGGATCCATTCCGAGGTCGTTGGATGTCATTCTAAGACATGATATTGTTGAACAGGCTAGGGCTGGTGACACGTATGTAGTTTCACTCTCAACTGTACTTAACGGGTTCTTTTGTTTCATATGAATATGACGATTAGTAGATGATAACCTTTTCTTTTCTTTTGCAGAGTGGTTTTTACCGGTACTGTGGTTGTGATACCCGACATTTTGGCGTTGGCAGCTCCTGGAGAGAGAGCTGAGTGCCGTAGAGAAGGTGGCCAGTGCAATAACAGTGGCGGTGTGCAAGAAGGTGTTAAAGGTCTTCGGGCGTTGGGAGTTAGAGACCTTTCTTATAAGCTTGCCTTTATCGCCAATTCAGTGCAGGTTTTTACTTTACTCTTGTTTGTTTTGGCAACTATAATTGTGTCAATGAGGTTTAATAGGCAACAATTTATGATTTGTTATATGCATTCTCTGTTTTAAGATCATATTGTTTTTTGTTACACGGGTTATGACTGTGATCCTTTATTTAGATAAGTGATGGCAGAAGAGATGCAGATATACGAAATAGGAAGAGGGATGCTGAAGATGGCGACACTCCAGAGTTCACGGTTGGGTTTCTGTCACTTTTATGTTTTACTTATTTCATACGCAGGACTTGCTACATTTCAAAATTACAGGCTGTGTAAATCTGTGTAATTAAATCCATTGTTTCTTCTTTTATCTTATATCTTTGTAGTCCGAGGAGTTAGCTGAGGTTAGACAAATGAGAAATACTCCTGACTTTTTCAACAAGCTCGTAGACAGTGTTGCTCCTACTGTGTTTGGTCATCAAGATATTAAGCGAGCAATCCTGCTTATGCTTTTGGGTGGGGTCCACAAGTTCACTCATTACTTAGCCCGCCTCACGCTGCCCATTTTTAGCCGCACCAAAAGTAAAACCTTCTCTGCTCATTACTTAGCCCGCCTCACGCTGCCCATTTTTCCATTTAGATGGTTGAAGAATGATGCATCCATACTGAAGCAGCTTCAACTTTTGACAAGTGATTGTCATGTCTCTAAAGGCCACAAAGACTGTCACGCTATTTTGAAACCCAATCCATGATTGGGGGCAATCCTTTCATCAATATCAAGGGTGCAAAACAGGTTTGACTTTGTTTTGAATTCTATAGACTTAATAAATGTTAACTGGATTACTCAAGCCTGAGCATTATAAGATTATAATATAAATTCATGTTCTTGTTTACATTTCAGGCAGGACATCGATGGTTTTCTTTTATATTTTGACAAGGATGGGTGCATTTAGAGGGAAGGAGAACCACACAATATATCCAACGAATCAGGTAAGGCAGGAGTTGAGATAATTTATGTTATTTCTCTTGAAGTATTATGTGATCTCTCTGTTATTCTAAAGAACAGGGTTTGCAAAATCGTCACAATTGGCATTTAAGTGAAAACTAATCATTAAGAGCTAAACCATTCTATTTTATCGAACAACGTACTCTTATCAACAACATAACACGTAACTTTTAGTGGGTGGGTTCGGGAAATGCTCACCAAATGGAAACAATTTAAAGTGTTATTTCTTTAAGTTTGAGGGTTTTCATGGGTGACAACTATTTAAAACCATATTCGTATGTTATAGCAGTGATTGGAGTCATATATGCACACATCTTTTGTTTCCTGTCTACATATATTCTTCATATACACTTGTATATGTGAGCGACTATATACACCTTAGTTGATCACCATGAACGATAATATCAAAATTACCTATTCTTACCTATTGCAATAGCTGCCTGTTCGTTGTAGTGCTTTTTTTAACAAAGGTGTCCTCAACTTCAAATGGTAATTTTGTTAAATATGACACACCATATAATCAGCATGGAAAGGATATCTTTGAGACCATATTCAAATTAAATCTCTTTTCCTTCCCACATATTGTTCTATATTTTCTTCTCCACTGACAGTAGGTGAAAGCCATTTGGTAATATTCTCGCTGATTATAGTCGTAGGTATGTTCATCTCTTTCTCCATTTGAACGGCTGGCTCTATATCTCCTTTTGTATTCTGATTATGTTCAGTCGGTAATGATTGACCAATAGTTTTTTATTTGTCCAAGTATGGATCACACCCAGGAAGCATGATGAATGTTTTAAGTGAGGGAACCTAACCTTCAATGTATCGTGATTCTTACTTTATAATATGAAATGAATTGGACATGCCCAAACTCTTATACAAAACTAGCATTCATCATATTGTATGAACTTATCTGATAGCTCATATTGTATTCATTTCTTGAGATTATTAGTTTAGATGATCAGATGTTTGATTTTGTTAGTTTAGAATCGACTTTCTCAAATATGTTATCTTTTGTACAGTAAAGATGGGAGATAAGAGAATGGGTAAATACTTGCAGAGGATAATGCTTTGATTTACCCACATTTTTTAAGGTAATTTTTTTCTCAAATATGTTGTGATTCAATATATTTCATACAATACTTCACAAAATATATGTTAAGAATTTTAGGTAACTAAACAGGAGTTTGCATTCATCTAATCGAACTTTCTTATGTGCACGTTTTGTGGGTTAATTTATAACTAAACCATATAATCTTAATGCTAATTGAAAAATTAAACCTCTTGTATATGGGTGATAGCTGGCATTATGATTTATCACATACGCATTTTGGTGCTTACTCGCCTCCAGATTTATACCCAAAGGTAATACACTGATGTGATATTATTCAAATTTTGGCCTAACATATTATATGTCAGCTTTGTTAACATGTAACACCAAGCAACCATTTGACACACCGCAATGCTAATGACTGAAAATTACAGCTTAGAAAAAAGTAAGGATCTATCAGTGACCACGTGTTGCTGATCATATTAGCTGCTAATCACGGGTATTTTTATCTTTTTTCTAATAAGAAAATACCTTTCTATGTAGCAAACGAGCCATAATCATATCTTGTTGCTAGCAATGCAATTTTTGATGCTTTTATTGAAAAATTGTGAAAACGTGTAATGTTGAAAAACTAGAATTGATCGTGTTGATAAAAGTTTAACTCATTTACAGCCTTTGTTTAAGGTTATCATAAGTTGCCTATTATTGTCCTCATAGGACCTAATGTCTTTTTTTCACAAATTGTTTGTTTAGAAATGAGAATTACCCTCATATATATATATCTGACTTCTATGAAGATTACTATCGCCACTATTTTGCAGTACGATAAGTCTAACGACTAAAGTAGCAATTGCACTAAAATAGAAGTCTTGGTATAAATATTTCAAAAAAGATGTAGAGGATAAATTTTATTGATCACTTCATTTTTTTAGTGCTTATCATTTTTTAAAAGTATTGGCAAAGTCTTGATAACTGTTATTTAAGAAGATAAAGAGAAGTCTTGGTATAAATAGTTGTTCAAAAAATATGTAGAGGATATTGTTACTGATCACTCTATAGGTTTTAGTGGTAATCACTTTTTTTAATCTGAGAACTTACTAGCTTTCATGGTTCATTGAAAGCTTAGAAAATGTGGACTTTATATAAGCATTTATAGGTTTTGTATTTATCATTTTGTAATTGTATTGTCTATGTTGGATTTAGGTGTCGCTTCTGGGTGCAAGCGCGAAAGAGATCTGTAGAGATGCCTTGTCTGAGAGGGAATTTCGCTATTACATGCGACGAGCTGTCTCAGCTTCACTGTTTATTCAGGTTTGTTTTCTGTCTTCAAATTTAGATTCATTAACCGTATCAAGTAGAATTTTGACGGCTTATACACTAATACCAATAACTAAAACTACTAGGATTGACACTAGAATTCGGAGTGTTTGATTCTTTTTATGCTTTTACGAATGAGGGTCATTAGACAATATTTCAAATATGCACATGCCAAAACAATGAAACTGAGCCTATGTAAAGTCTTAGAGAATTTCAAATTCCTAAAAACGGAATGACTTGTCTAATTTTGAGTTTGGAGACACTGTGTTTCAAAAAATATGGTGGCTTTACAATTTTCGAGAAGAATGGCATGAAATGCTCAATTGTCATCCGGTTCCCTGAAGCAATATTTGGATATCAAACAACCTATTGAAACCTTTTCTTTTCTTTGTCACAAATTCTAGATCTCACGTCAGTGGTTTGAAGATAGAAATGTAGATTGTATGTAGAGGTGCTTCAGACTTCTTTTGGAAAGCATAAATTTCAGTGGTGCGATTTTCACCTATATGTCACTTAATCTTTTATTAGGTCATGTTTGAAAATTGTCATTATCACACATTTATACAAATTAATATTTTTTAGTTATCATACTATGTAATTATACAGTTTCGAACTACACTATAATTTCTTTATTGATTTTTTTTCTTTTTTGCAGGCCCACAGAGAAACTTTTGCACCCTTGCAACATCTAGCGCTGAAGAGCGAAAAATTTGGAGATATCAAGCAAGGAACTTGATTTTCTTATGTGCCCTCATTCTTTCATAATTTGATCACTCATGTCAAGAGGGTCGTCAATACATCGTCTTTACATCTATGGCAATGCGGTTTGTTGTTAGCTTGACTGTTCTAAAAGGTTGGAAAGTTGTTAAAGATGTTATACTTCGAGATGTAGATACCCAAGTGAAAGATCTGGTGTGTTGCATGTGCTGATGTGCAGTGAGGAAACTCGGCTTTACATGTCCATCAGAAGATACCTTTGACGTGAGATCACACTGGTCAAAGTTGTCATACAGTGATACAGATGATAGATTTTTTATTACTGTCAGTGCAATCACATTGGCACTACGACCCTTCAATAGTGGCAACACAAATACGAATGAAAATGGGTTTAAATATTGTCTATTGTAAAAGATAAATGGATCTTGTCACCTTGCTTCAAGAAAATATTTGTAAGGCCTGTGGAAAAGTATGTTATCAAACATATGTTAGAAAATATTAAAAGAACTTATACATGTGAGTAGTTGCTCAAATATAATCCCGAAGGTTAGACGGTATATGATGTCTATAACCGATAAAACATCGTAAATTAACTTTATGTACAAAATAGGATCTAATGTCCTTTTTTCACTAACTGCCGGTTGAGAAATGGGAATTACCCTCATATATATGGGAATTACCCTCAATTTATTGCAGGTTACAAGCGTTTGCAATTTTAATTTCATCTTATCACCTTCTATTTGGAACGTTGCACGTAACACTCATAATATCGCATATCAATAAATATCAGTCGCTACGAATTTCCGCCGCTATGCGCGGGTACTCGCCTAGTAAACACTTATAAACCTATTCTGGATTCTCAGTTTGAAACTAACTTCGACAATAATAAAGAAATGTGTTCAGTAAATAAGATCACACATGTGTATGAGCCCATCAGCCTAACCTAAAATCATTCAAAAAACACTCGCCGCTAATCAAAAGGCGCATGTTAGGTATCCATTGTACCATAAAATTCATCTTGACCAGCATTCAACTAAGAAGGTATATGGACATACTTCTAAGTTCTAATAAAGGAAATGCTGGAACTATATCAATAAATTCATACAAGAATCAGAATATTCAAATTTTTTAGATGAGTTGGACATTTTAGTAAACACTTGATATGTATATATTACAAAAAGATTCCAAAAAATAAAGGATCAAACATAAGTATTCTATTTGTTTTAATAATTTAATTTCTTTTCAACGAACATTTGGTGGGCAAGATAATCATTAAGTCAAAATGCATACATATAAACAATTAACATAAGAAAACTTAAAACTTACCCAAACAATTCTATTGTCGCTTTCTACATATCATTTAGGGTTATTCTGCATAATAAGTCGATCTCTTTGTGTTAGTTTTCGTGTTAATTTTAGTTTTAGGGATATTGATTGAAAGCAGTTTCTAAGTGATTAAAGTGGAGGGAACAGTTATGTGGATGGTTTTCTTTTATCAAAGCTTTAAGCAGTTCTCTCTTTATTCTACACCGAAATTGGCTGTGAGATGGCCACATAGGATTTTTGGTAAATGTCTTCATTTAAAGTTGTGACACGTGTAGCTTAATTATCTTGGTAAATGTCTTCATTAAGTGTGACAACCGTGGTTTTGAGGTTCGTCACTTGGTCTTATTTTTAGGTTATTTTATGTGTGATTACTTGATTTGTGTGTTTACGTGTTTATTTTGAGTGAACGAGGTTGGTGTGGTTATCGTTTATGAGTATAGAGTACTCATAAGTAAATCGAGGAACGGTTATTTCATGTTCATGAGCTCACATTTAGTGACTATGAAATGAAATGGTGATATTTTGGTGTTTACGTATACGTATAAGTATTATAGTAATAGTATATTTTTTTTAGGATTTACGGTTTAGCTTTTGGAGGTCTCGGATGAGGTAATTAGTCATATGAATATTTTTCGGGATGATTTTAAGTCATTTAGGACTTAGTTATAAAGTTTATTTCAAAATTTGAGATTTTTTTTAAAAGTGTATATTTTACGTCTTTTACGGTAAAACGCGTAAATTTGACTAGTTTTACGGTTTTGAGGTTTTGGAGGCTTTAGGAGCTGAAATAAATTAAGAAAAATTAAGGTAATATTATTAATACAAATATTAATAATAAAAAGGAAAAAAAAAACGAAATTAAATGGGTATAGGTCAGTTATGTGAAAAAAAAGAAAAGAAAAGGGGAAAAAAGGGAAAAAGGGAACCGGGCTTTTGTATTTGGGCTAGGACTGGTTAGGATCAATTATATAAGGTTTTTATTTATCAAAACACTTCATAAAATCCCTGGAGATCAATAAGGAGTCGAAATATACAAGGGAGGAATTAGGGTTTTCATAAAAATCTTGGTTTTTCATAAATCAAAGGTAAATCTTTATAACCCTTTTTAATTAAATTATTTTTATGTTTCTTTAATCATCTTATGATGGATTTAGGTTAGAGTTTATTATAAAAACAGTAAATTAATGTTATATTAATCATAACATGATTATTACATAAATTAGGGCTTGTAATTAGAGGGATTAGGGTTAATTAATGAGGTTGATTTTGTTAAACCCGTTTTTAAAAACTGGGCAGAATTTTGGGTCATTGTTTTGATCATATAGGGAGTTCTATAAACTCTTATTTTACGATACAAGTACCCCTGGAAAGGTATTTGAAGTGGCTTTCCAATGCAAGAAACTAGAACTAAATTGGAGGTAGGGAAGTGGGTCAAAAACAGGTTACAACAGTCGGAGGTCAAAACAGTTTTGAATTCAGCTTGTTTTCTTTTTAAGTTTTGGGTTGTTTGGGGTACTTAGGGTTGCATTGGAATCTTCTCACGAACATGAGAGATGGTTTTATATATTGTAGTAAGTATCTGCACTTGGGCTAAGGTTGTGGTTTAGGGTAAGACCCCTTAATGGTAACAAACTTTTAGTATGTTTAAAATCAGGAAATCTGGAATGACAAAAGTAGATATATGTATATCGGGGCCTTAACAGTAGCTTTAAGGTTAGGTCAAGTGGGAGGTGTTAGCCAACATACGTAAGGGTATGAATATTCCTTTTAAAGAAACCATGGGTATGTTTAAGTGGACGTTTGACTTAAAGTTTTGAGACCTAAAAACTGGGACTGTTTTGGGTAAAATATGAACGGGATAGTTATTAAGGAAAAAGTTCTACATAGACCCTTTCTTTAGCATAGACTCAATCAACTAATCACAACCACCCATTTTTTTCATCTAACAACAAAAGTATATTTTTTAAAAATTCAATATCTCACAAACCGTTAACCGTTACGCAAAACGAAACATACCATCGTGACGAGAATTAAATCATCTTTCAAACGAGGGGCACATGTATATACTTTCGACAAATTTTTTTTCGACTTTTTTTCTTAAGTCACGTTTGAGAGAATCATATATGATTCGTCACGAAACATATATGATTCGTCACGAAACATATATGATTCGTCACGAAACATATATGATTCGTCACGAAACATATATGATTCGTCACGAAACATATATGATTTTTAGAAAATCATATATGATTCATATCACGAATCATATATGATTTTCTGAAAATCATATATGATTCGTGACGAATCATATATGATTCGTGACACATCATATATGATTCGTGACGAATCATATATGTTTCGTGACGAATCATATATGTTTCGTGACGAATCATATATGATTCGTCACGAATCATATATGTTTCGTGACGAATCATATATGATTCTCTCAAACGTGACTTAAGAAAAAAAGTCGAAAAAAAAGTTCGTCGAAAGTATATACATGTGCCCCTCGTTTGAAAGATGATTTAATTTTCGTTGTAATGGTGTATTTTTTGTCACTTGACGATTTACCGTTTGTGAGTTATTTAATTTTTAAGAAAAAGATGGAAAGTTAATTTAAATGAATGTGATTGGTTGATTTGGTCTATGCTAAAAAGAAGGTCTATGTTGATCTCAACTCTAGTTATTAAACTTAACCAAGTTAAGGACTTGTTAAGGAAGGGTAATGGGGTGATTAGAGCTTAACAATGAGGTAATTATACGGGAATAGACTAGATGTCCATCATAGGTTGATGAGCCATCTCAGTGATTGGTTCATGTATTGATTTCGTGTTTTTGGTTGTTAGCTTGTTGCTAGTGCGAGGACTTGTGAAGAAGCTATCCGGTGAGTTTCATAGTCCCATGTTTAATATTGATTTTGACTTCCAGATGGGATGGAAGAGACACTGTGTTGAGTTATTTTCTAAATTGATGCTGTGAATGTGTTTGTGATTTGAGATGGACTTGTGTGTACATTATGTGATTAACTGCTATGTGATTTTTGATTGTGTATGATTTGGATCGGGGGACACGAGCCGTCTCAGTTATTGTGGTTTGACAAGGTAGTGGCCTTGTGGTTTGACAAGGTAGTGGCCTTGTGGTTTGACAAGGTAGTGGCCTTGTGGTTTGTCAAGGTAGTGGCCTTGGGATAGGTACATAGTGTGATCATCTATGGTACCATGACTTTGTTTGGCAAGGTAGGAGCCTTGGATTGGTTTGGTATGATTAATCTTGATTGATAGTTGTTAATGCATATTTGTAGCACATTGTCCATATGTTATTGTGTTGATGGTTGTTATTCACAGCTTATAACTGATTTAGCGTTAGATTCTAAACCTATGACTCTCACCAACTTTATGTTGACGTGTTTTAGTGTCTCTTTCAGGTGAGAATGTGGTTAAGCTTGAGGATAGAAGTGGTTAGACTTGGATGCCTTAGGATTGCATATAGAAGGAGATCCTTGTTCCTTCTTAGCTTTGTTTGTTCATTAATCTAGTGATACTGTTGGCACCTATATGTTTGTTTGTTTGTGTTATTTGTTTGTCTTGGGTAAGAGGTAGGACTGTTACCTACTTACCTAGACTCCTGCATTGTTGAGATATTGTCATGACATTTGTGTCACCATTTTATGACATTTTTTATATCATTTAGTTATCTCTATAGACACGCTATTGTTGTGATGATATCCATACGTCGTGCCCCATATTCCGCCATGGTGGGGTGTGACAGAATGGTATCAGAGACAATGGTTATAGAGAATTAGGTTGCCTAGTCGCGTAACCTAGTCTATAGCTTAAGGGTCCCTGCATATAGGCGTCATAGGAGTATGTGTGCATTTTATATTAATTGATGTGTTTGAATGTTATTTATTGCGATGTTTTGACTAGTATGAATTGAACCGTAGTATGTTCATACTTAGTCACATGTTATTTTCTTTTCGGGTTTGTGACTAGTGCGGGTTGAACCATAATCGTCCACGCTAGTCACTGTAGTATTTTGCTTAAATTGTACATTATAGTACATAATTTAGTACAAGGTAGATTCTATCTTTTATCGAGTTATTTTACATACCTAAGGTATGTTATTTTCTTTTGATGTTTAAGTCATGTTCCCTAAGAATCATGTGGTGGTTCGAGTTATTAGGAGTAGGTGAATATGAAGGACCTTATGCTATTTCCACTCTTATGGACGACATGACTTATAACTGATTATGTTTTCGTTTTGGATTTAGTCTAGGCTGTTTTAGCTAGACTATGGATTTCTGTATTCCAAGAGTTTTATTATGTTATTTTATAGATGGAGTTTTGGACCTTATTGGTTATGTGGTTATGAGCTTATGTGAGTAGATAGATTTATGTGTTATATGTTGTATTGATTCTTATAAGTGTCATCATAGGAGGGAGTGCATTGGGGAAAGGGTAATTGTATAAGTATGGTGGCCAACATAGTTATACAAGTACCACAACTTCAATGGGTTCTCAAGTATGATTGCATGAAAGAGGATTAGTACATGCTTGTATATGGTGAGATGTAGATATTGGGTATACGTATAATATATGGGTTTATGTAACGGCTGCCTACGATATGGCTATTTTTATTAGTGTGTTATATGTTTTGGGTTATAGTTGTGTTGTGTGATTTTGGGGTCACACGATATGGTTTGGTTTTGGAGGTGGGTTTTATGCTTTGTTGTGGCACGGTGAGATGGTGATTACTCGTGTGGAAAAACGAGTGTATGACGTGATTGGTTGATCCGACATGTATGGTAACGAGTATGTTTTGGGTGATTTAATAGGTATATATATGTGGATGTATATATACTACTATGTGTTAAGTTATGGTATATGGTCGTTCACTAGTTATTATAACTTGAACGTACCTTGTGTTTGTTCGTGTTTTATGGTGCTGGAGTTGATGGAGTTTCAACAACGTTTCGAATTTTTTGAACTGTGTCTTGTAGCGTATTCTTTGAGTTCATATTTCACGTGTACGTTTTAAAATGTTGTTCTGGGTTTTAAGTCCGTTGAAATAAATGGAGATTTCTTTTGGGATAATGAAATCTTTTGGGTTGAGTCTTACATTTCTTTTGGTTGGTATATGGAAAAAGGGGGGACTTGGAAATCTACTATAGAGTTAGATAGTTGGTTGTATTCAGTAAAATAAGGGTAAGGTGTTGGAGTCATGTTTGAAACAAGATGTAACATAAGTTTTTTTTTATCAACACTTATTTATTTCAAATTCTAAAAGACTTTCTTTAAAATAAAGCGAAGTAAAATTTCTTTCTACTTACATAGTTTATATAATTGGATTTAACCTATTCATGTCATTTATAGTTATTAATACAAGGTTAAAAGGAGTTTATGAATATTTCACATACAATTATATCTTTCATTGAAAAGGATTGCATTGATCACTAAGTCTATTCTTTAGTTTTTAAAACAACTAGCATAAAATTGTTTTGGTCATAACTTGTTCGTTTTTAAAGCTTTTTGGGTGATTCAAAAGCCTAAAATTATGTACTCGGAACGTACTTTTCAAATATTCAGAATGTATAGTCATGGGAGGTCAGTGGACTGGTCGGAATTGTTGTACAAGTGTCGGGTTCAAGGTTGAGTTTGAATAGTAGTTTTATTTTTATGATTTGGGATGCACGGGATACCTAGTCTTTGAGTTGAGTTTTGAGAACGTCTAGAAGGTTGTTTGTAGATGGTTTGAGTCACATAGATGTGGGGAGGTAAAAAAAAAATTTTAAATATATATATATATATATATATATATATATATATATATATATATATATATATATATATATATATATATATATATATATATTCTTTTGGAAAGTCGATCTTTTGCACGGTTTAAATAATATGTCGCGGGGCGTAATATGTTTTGGTTGCCATTGGGTGTTTCTTGGATTATTTTTTCGTTGTCATGGGTCATTTGGAATAGATACATGTTTTGGGTTTGAGTTTTCTTTGGAGTCTCGTGGTTTTTGATTTGTTTTAATTGGTGCACGTGAAATGTCGTTAATTATCCGTGGGTTTAATTCGTCGATCGTATCTGGTGTATTCAGGATGTAGTTTTGGTTTTGTATGGTTTAGGAGCGTTGAGGTAGAACCATGAATAGAGCAAGTAGGAGAAGTGAGAGGAGTTGTAGTTAGTGTCTTCCAAGGCAAATCGTTGATGGAGTGAATTAAGAACAAGAGCTGTTAGAAATTGCAAGGAATTTATTTGTATTGCCGCTAAGAGAGGGTGTGAGGAGGACATAATTGAAATTGCTATGGATGTTGTATGAACGCTTTAGGTTTACGGTTATGCATTTGGCTTCGCCAAAGCACTAGCGGTTTCATGGAGTCAATGAACCGAGTGTGCATTAACGTATATAAACGAGTTGTCATCGGGAGCATCGACGACATCTTGATCTACTCAAATCATAGAAGGAGGATGAGGCGAATTATGTGTTGGTTTTGGAGTTGTTAGTAAAGGGAATGAAACGTGAGAGTTTCAAGTGTGAGTTTTAGGATTTGGTTGGCCAGGACTAGTAGTAAGAGATGATGGCATATCGTGGAACCAGCAAGGGGCGAAGTGAAGAAGGACGAGGAAGCATTTTGGAGGCTGAAGAGGTGGATTGGATGATGAGCAGATCTTGGCATTATCGGAAGGACTGGATGAATTCACGAAGCATGACGATACGTGGAGCAGGGATTTGGACGCGTACGAGGGCGACAAAGAAAGGCGATCGCTTATACGTTGCAGGAACTGAAGATTTGGAAGAACTGGATAGACTTAGTTAGTGGAGCTGGACTGTTATATCTGCCTAGAATGCTAGATGCATTTGGTGTACGAGACGTGGAGAATGATCTATACGGATCATGAACGTATCCAACACATATTCAATCATCTTGATTGAACATTTGGCAAAGGTGATGGGTGGAGTTAATTGATGAAAGAAAATTGCAAGACCAAGTACCATCTAGGAAAGGCAAGCATGGTCGATGAGACATGAAATTTTTTATGTAAATATTCAAATAATAACACATGTATTAATTATATTAGTACACTATTTTTATTGTACAACTACTTTTTTACTCTTAATGTTAAACATTTATATGTAAAACTTAGTTAATGTGATCGTAATATATAAACATCGAATAATACTCTTTGTTAATATGTTATTTATTAATATTCGAATCCATTTTGGTAATGAAATAACTTTTATATGATTTTTATCTATTCAACGTCATTGAATTATACGAAGATGACATTCAATGTTCTAAACAATGTTATTATTTATAAACTTAAACTCGATGAAACTTATAAATGGTTAACCGTAACCCGAACCGCGGGTAACCGCTCATTTTGGGTAACCGCATGTCCGGTTAACCGCCTTGTACGGTTCGGTTTCGGTTAGTAAAATTAACTACCCGAACCGCGATGAATAGCTAAAATTGTCTAATTAACCGAACCGAACCAACCCGTGAACACCCCTAATTAAATGTGTAGAGTATTTATACTACTCCACCAAGTATACCTGGATGTCTAGTCACATCAGTAGACAAGGTTCTTAGCCCAAGGTTAGATCTTCTCCATGAATCGAGGGATTCGTTTCCAGGGTGGCGGTGCTATGTTTTATCCGTTGGATTGAAGAATGCAAACTGAATAATACGATGGGCTGCTTTTGCCTCTCACCAAGTCCTAGGTTTGGGCATTAAATGTTTCACTGTTCACATGCCGACTTCTTAATTGTTGGGGTCTAGGCTATAGTCCGGAGTAGTGTACGTGTCCGGAGGCTTTGGCCGGAGACTACACGAACATGGGTTAATAATAATATTTATGTTCAAGTTTTTTTTCTTCATAATAACTTGCTACTTATTAATCTTTCTAACAGCCGAAGTTGTAGAATATTTTAATGACCAATTTGCTATATTGTTTGCAACCCTTCGAGCGTCTATAAAAACGCAAATGCTTGAAACTGTTGTCGAAAAAAAATCCTATCCGAACCTAGCTAATTAAGACTTAACTTAAAAAAGATGTTTGGTCGAATGGAATGGAAGAAAGAGAAATAGGTGAGAATCCCTTGTTTAGTTACACTTTAGAATGGAAATAAAAAGTAAGCATCCGAATAACTTCCATCCTTTCCCTTCCACTCAAAATATAAAGACAACAAAGAATCGATAAAAAAACACGAGGCATGCATTCGTCTCAATACAATCCCGAGTCATCATCCATTTTGCAATCTACATAAATGTGGTTTATTATCAACAACTGAAAAGATGTTTGTAATTTAAATCTTGTTAAAATTTCATGAATTCTTTAGTTATCGGATAAGTAAATAAGCAATCCCAAACACCTTCTAAATTCTCAAATGGTTTATGGGTTTTTGTAATCAATTGCATTGAATATCAATTTTATCGAAAATAGAAGTTATTTCTGTTAATTGAATGAATCCTTATCTTACTCACATTAGTCGGTTATCATGTTAAAGAAAGAGGGAAATGCATAATTGCTCCATGTGGTTTGTCCAAAATGCAGGCGGCCTCTCCGACTTTACAAAAGTGCAAGGAAGCTCCCCAACGTTTAGGATAAGTAGGCAGGCGGCCTCCCCAGTGTTAACTTTGACCAGTTATGTTATTTTGATCAAGGGCAAGACCGTCTTTTTACCTATTAAAAATTGTTTAACACTTTTCCCATCAATCCTATAAGAACAATCGATCCATACTTTGTTTTTCTAGAAATCCCCTTTTCTAACTAACCCTAATTTTTTATCCATGCTTTGTTTTTTCAGAAATCCCCTTTTCTTAAAAATTATTATACCCTTGCCAGCACTCACGTCCTGTGTTTCATCATCAGAGCTGTCAAAAACCATGTCTTTAGCAGCCAGGCCTGGAAGATCATGGATCTCTTCTTCCTTTGTTCCTTTCTTCAAGTCTTCTTTGATGTTTTCTAATGGGGTATCAAGAAAATCATCATGATGGTCTGTCCTATTTCTGCTTTTTGTAGGCCTCATATCTCTCCAATGCGAACCGGGACGTTTTGTTCCAGATGTTAACATTGTTTTTCGGTTGCTGTCGGGTTGAGCTACAAGAGGGGAAACTGATCCTGATCCTTGAACCGGTGTAATTTCTTTTTTGTCTTTGGAGTTTTGTTGGTTTGTATTATGATTAGTTCTTTCCCAAGCAGGCATTGGGCTATTTGGAGACTTGTTGCTTGTAACTGTAATAGCATAGAAGAAGAGGTAAGTTGTAAGCTAGAAGTGACAATTTCAACCCAAAACTTATGATTGGATCGATCCGGGTTATATATTATTTTTAATAGGTCAAGTGGGTCAAAAGAAAAAGATTAGCTTAACAAGAAATGGGTAAGAATTGCCCAGTGTATGTTTGATACATAAAGCCACCTAGAGTATTTTGAAGAAGAAATTAGATTGTGAATGAAATAATATAAGTATCCCCAACCTATACACAAAAACTAGATGTTGTGACCTGCACCTGCACCCCACCGTCTAATGTTTATGGTTTTTTATTGATGAATGCACAAGCAATGTTTCAAATATAAGTGCTGGCAAGGGTTTAATAATTTTTAAGAAAAGGGGATTTCTGGAAAACAAAGTATGGATAAAAAATTAGGGTTAGTAATAAAAGGGGATTTCTAGAAAAACAAAGTATGGATCGATTGTTCTTATATGATTGATGGGAAAAGTGTTAAACAATTTTTAATAGGTAAAAAGACGGTCTTGCCCTTGATCAAAATAACATAACTGGTCAAAGTTAACACTGGGGAGGCCGCCTGCCTACTTATCCTAAACATTGGGAAGCTTGCTTGCACTTTCGTAAAGTCGGAAAGGTCGCCTGCATTTTGGACAAACCACAGGGAGCAATTATGTATTTCCCTCTAAATAAATTTTGAAACCGTGCTTTATTGCTCAGTGGAGAACTTTTTGTGCTTGTTGTGAATTTGAAGTTTTCACATAACTGATGACATCCTAGCTTTATGTTTACGTATCGTTTTATTGACTTAAGATGTGTAGAATTATAGATTAGACATCAAAATCATTCCAATTCCCAAGTATTATGCAAACAAACAACCAAGAGAATGCTGATATCTCATGTCCATTCTCAGTTTGCACCAAACGAATGACTGAGTTTTCTTTCTAGCCTCATTCGATCACTTTCTCATTATTCTCATTCTATTCTTCACTCAATAAGTGAATACTACTACAGGTAGCATTATTAAACCTATTTATAATTTTACCCGAGTTAATCTTGTCTTGTAACAGTTCGAATTTGAAAACCATTGTATTTCGATACTATTGGACACGCTTACACCTATCACTGTCTCCAACTATTTGTAAATTTAATATCAACGGCCTGCACATTATTAAACTCATCAACTTTACATACTTGTCGCAATGGCCTGCACAACCTTACAAAATTTCACTTGACCACATTACATGATACAAAATTAAAGCATTTGGACACAACATATGATATGGTCAATCAGGCGACAACTTCAAGAGGCTTATGTGTGTCCTGTATCCAACTTTGCTTTGAAAGCATCGTTCATGCTATTAGAATCTTTATTGTAAAAAACGGTCTCATATATGTCAGCAACTTTAGCAACTTATATAACATTCGACCCCATTTGATCATTTTTAGGTTCATCAAACCATAAACACGATGCATAGGCGATTACAAAGAGCGTTCACTTCGATCAAGGAAAATACCATTGTTAGTTATGCAAAAGTAGCGACGGTTGGAGGGTTTTGTGACATTGATTTGATATTGGTAAAGGCAACGACTCCTGAGGATATACCTTTACGCGATAGGTATGTCCTCCAGCTATTGAAAATCTTCACGGTTTCAACTTCTGCTTACCGTACATTTGCTTCTAGCTTTTCACGGCGGTTTAGCAAAACAAAGTGTTGGAGGGTTGCTTTAAAATGCCTAATTCTTATGCATCGTTTGCTTCGTGCATTGCCTTATAATAGCCCGTTTAGAACTGAGCTTTTATGGGCTCGTTCTAATGGTTACTTGACGCTAAATCCATGCCCCTTTCGTGATACTTCCTCATCTGACTCACACGATTACACACAATTTATTTCAACTTACGCTAATCTACTTGATGAAGCATTAGACTGCCTTACAATAGATTGTGAATTAGCATATAAAGATTCACAAGAGAATATCGAGTCTGAGGAAGATGAAGAAGAAGAAGAAATGATGCTCCAAAGTTTCCCTGAAAAAATGAAAAGGGTTGGTGAAAAACTAGAGCTCTTACCACAACTTCAAAACCTAATTGATCGAGTAATCGAATGCAAGCCAAAAGGGGTTGCCAAGAGAAGCTTTCTCATACAATGTGCATTAAAATACATTGTTCGTGATAGTTTTTTTTGCTACAATAATTTCCATACTGAAATACTTGAAGTATTAGATCATCTAATTCAGCTACCTTATAGAAGCTGCATGACGGCTTTTAGTGTGTATAAAAAAGCCGCGGTTCAAGCTGATCATCTCTCTGAATTTTATGATTGGTGCAAGTCCGTCGGGCTTTGTGGAATCTATGAATACCCTTTTGTTGATCGAATCCCTGAGATCCAAATCCAAGCTTTAGAGAATTTTCTTAACGGGATATGGCAGTTAACAGACTCGGGCTCGTCCACTGGTTCTCCAATAGGGTCTACAATTGATTCTTCATCGAGCTCGGTGAAAGATGATCATCAGCAACTTGTGAGATTTAATCATTGGGTTCAATTTGATGAAGATGAAAAGAAGCAAGAAAAGACTATGAGTTGGGAAGTTTTGTTAGAAGCATCGGTCATCCTAGCGCCATTTTTGGTTCCGAATAAGTACTTCTTCTATGAGCCCGATAGCATTGGTGTACCGTCAAATGATTTAAACGAGCAGACCGGTAACGATTTGCAGATTCAAGTGTACAATCCATATGTGATCAACCCATTTCACCAGGCTGAACTATACGTACAATAGTTTTGTTGCACCAAATCCTACAACATCGTTTTAAGATTATTGTTTGATATTATTTCATTGTTTCATGGAGGATATATCAACTAAAAACGTTGGTTTCCGTTTTCCTTAATATATATATACTCATACTCAGTATTGTATTATAAAAGTTTGTATTGTTTCATTCTTTTATGTCACTCTTGATTTGTGACCAAAATGCATACATATTTCATTCATAATGAATCATTTCGCAACTCAAATTATGTTTAACGTTGGTCCATCTCGCTAGTAATGGGCTGTGAGTGTCACTCGGTGCCCAGTTACCGTGTATATATATAGTACTTTTTAGAGATGCTTATGGGTTCGGTTATCAAATTATTAAGTTTATCTGGTTTGTTTCTTTTTCTTGCAAACGAGAAACGAATCAAATCGATTTTAAACTCTACTTAATCGAAGCACAATCCAAATTTAAATTCAAATAGGTTTTTGGTTTCACCAAAAGGAAAATACACAAATAAGTTACTAAAATTTGCTTAAATGTTCATCTAAATTAATAAAATATTTTTGATTACAAATAAGTTACTTATATTTAGTTTAACTGTTATATAAGTTACTCTTAACGTTGCAACTTTTTGTTACCGGTTAAAGAGTGACATGACATATAATATATTAATTTCATTTTTATTAAACGAGTAACAAAAATATATTACTTCACTCCTCACACACTTCACCCAGTTGACTTCCATAAACGCTTCCCCCAACATCTCAAAATCATCGTCAATCCATTTCTCAAAATCATCAAACGCCTAATTAAATATTCGATTTAGGTTCATCTACCTCGAAAAAAGTATTTGATGGTCTTTAATTATTATTAATCTTTGTTTTTGTTGTTTTATATGAACACAGATGGCATCTGGATCCACCTTCATAATTAAGTATCATCGGAGAGGGTTTTTTTATAAGAGATCCTCGATCTTATGACTATGAAATCCTTTTATATTTACCCAATTGTGATCTTGAATCCTTTGATGTATATAGTTTTAAAGAACACATTTGCAAGCTGAATTTTGTAGTTTTGTTAAGTCTTTATTTTATATGGTGCCTGGCTTAGAATTTGAATTAGGATTGAAACTCCAAAAAGATGATAGTGATTATGCTAACTTTGTAGAATGTAGTGTTGTAAAACCGCAGCATTATTTTGTCTCTAATTCGAGGACAAATTATTCTTTTATAGGGGAAGAGTTATAAAACCCGCCTTAAAATCCACGAACATTAATTACACACAGTCACAGCTTTGATTAAAACGTTACGTAATTATTTATTCAGAATAATAATTAATATTATCTATTCAAGTATTACGTAAGTATTATTTATTCAGTAAAATAAATATATACAGGTCAGAATTAAAAACACGAAACGAAAAGTAAAATGCTTGTGTGTGTGCTTTGGACCGCGACATTAATAAGAAACGAAGGAGTAATGCGCCTTAGGCCCTGTCCACTTGATAAAGTAACAACCAGGAGTGTTAAACATTTCATTTCAAGAAAACAAACAAAGCAAATAGGGTTTTGTGTGTGTGAGGTGCCGCCGGCTAGAAATCAAAGAAAAAGGGAGACGGTTTTCAGTTTTGATTGTGAAATTGGATTGGTGTTCGTGTTTGATATTCATTTAAATCAAGGGTTCGGTAATCCATTTCTTTCTCTTTCTTTTAATAATCACGTATCTAATCAAGAACACATGATAATTAAAAGGTAAACATGAAATAAATTGAATCATGGTTGGGTTGTTTTGTTTTCACGAAAATCGAGACACAAAAGGATCTCTCGATGTGTTGCTGTTTTGACCCAGCCACGACCCAAGGGGGTTCCGTGGTGGTGTAGCTGCCATCCGAAAGCCAAACAGCCCAGCAGGGGTGTTTGTTTGCTAAACAATGGGAAGGCAAAAGGCAGTAAGGGGGTGTTTGGTTTGGTTCGCAGGGGGGTGTTTGGCGTAAGCAGTGGGAAACCGAGACCCTTAAGGTCTCGGTGGGAACCATGTACACAATAGGGGGAAACCGGTCACTGCCAGTGGGAAACTTGGCCAAGTCAGTGGCAGGGCAGCAGCTTTGGGGTTGTTGGCCGTTGGCTTAAACCAACAACCGCCGGCTGTTGGTGGGAGGTTACTTGTTTTATCGATTTGTTTAGTGCGACCGAGATAGATATCTCGGTAGGCTCGGGTTCGGGTTACACGAATTTAATAACAAGAGGCTTTTGATTTAGCATTTTTATAATCAAGTTTTACTTAATTACTTATGATAAATTAATCAAAGTATAAATCATTTTAAATTAATTAACATTTATTAAATTAATCAGGTTTTATTAGTTTATTTATTTGATACTTTGATAATAATTAAATGATTATGTATTCATGAAACCATTTATTAAATCATTTTGGGAACTTTCTATTTTAAAAAGCTTTTATTTTTAGCAGGTTAGTTATAACATTATAATAATACAAGAATACATGTTATACACTAATCAGAGTACAGGATATACACTAATCATAAATACATAAGAATAGTCAGAGTTACCAGATTATACACAAATCAGTAAAACAATACCAGAACATGTAAAGCAAGTTAAGAACAGTAAGAATCAATAAAAGTATACAGTAATCAGACAACTCTTCCGCGTCCTTTATTCATGTAGCTATTATGAAGTCAGAGTAGGAGTTTCCTTTGTTTTCTTTGCAGTCAGTTACTAGACACAAGGTACGGATTTGTCGTCCTTCAGTATGGACTTTCCTTTCTATGCATGATTAGGATTCCCCGTCTGTAGACATCTGTTTTCCTCAGTTATATGTTATAAAACTTTACATGATTTGCCATGATAACTATGTTAATTGCCTGAGCTTTATATACATGCATGACCAGGTTCATCTAGTTATGGAGGTACTGTAACCATGACACTTGAGGCACCGGTGTCACGACTCCTCTACGAGGGAGTGATTTCTCGTAGCGTCCCTTTTATTTCAGTTGGTCATTTATCAGTATATTATCAGTGGGGCGTATGTGTGAATCCTAGTTTATCAGTTTACAGTTTATCAGTTGAATGTGGTGTGTGCTCTACATCCTTTACATTGGAGTTGATCCCTCCACCCAGTTATCAGTTAGAGGTCACCCCTCTATAGCATGACGAGGTCACCCCTCTATGTATTCATGCACACGTTTTTATATTACATGACCTATATATGCTCTTGGCACTTAAAATACAGTTTATACATGTTTTCAACTTTATCAGTTATCAGTTCAGTTTTACAAATTATAAACCATGTTTTCCATGGCATACATAGTTTCCGCTGCATTTTACTTATCAGTCTTTCAGCTTCAGTACTTTTATATGTTCAGCTTAGTATTCCAGATCTTTCTATTATATTCCAGATATTCTTATCATGTCATTATATCCATTCATTGAGCGTATTGCTCAGCCGTATTTTCTTTCCATGACTCATACGGCAGGTATCCAAGGACGGACTTGAGCATTTAGCGGACGTGCATAGGATGGTAGCTACCTTATACTTCTATTTGTTAGAAATACGTTTTTACGTATATTAGAAGTATCGGTCACTCCACAATAATATTTATGTTGTAATAGCTCGTAGTTAGAAAATAGTCATTAGTTGCTTATTAACTTAAGTAAGAACCGGTCCATGGGCTTGTCATGGACCGGCCCAAGCCCATGTTTGCTTGGAACTATAAATACCCCTTTCCACCATGGAAAGGGGTTGGTTGTTGTCATTTCCTAGTTTCCATTTAATAAAATAACACATAGTTTCTCTCACTTTCTCTCTCTAACTTTCTCTCTCTAGAAATCAACAAACCCCTTCATAGATTCATTGATTATCAATATTCTACATTTGGTATCAAGAGCTATGGGGTGATTTAAGGTAGTGATTTGTGTAGTTTTTTAGTTTTTGATTGTATTAGTGTTCTTTAAGAAAAACCATCTTGATTCTTGGTGTTTTTGGTGTTTTTGTGATTGGGATTAGTGGATAAGTATTAGTTTTTACTTATTATTGTTGAAATCACAAAACTTTTTGGGTTATTTGGTCAAAATCTGGGCTTAATCTTCATTTTTAGAGGTCGACTGTTCATCGTATAAACTTTCTGATTAACCCAGCAAAAGTTCCGAACCAACAAGTTCCGGATCAAGAAGTTCCGGATCAACAAGTTCCGGATCAACAAGTTCCGGATCAAGAAAGTTCCGAACCAAGGAAACTTCCGAATCAAGAAGTTCCGGGTCAAGAAGTTCCGGATCAAGAAAGTTCCGAACCAAGGAAACTTCCGAATCAAGAAGTTCCGGATCAAGAAGTTCCGGATCAAGGACTTCCGAACCAAGAACTTCCGAATCAAGAAGTTCCGGATCAAGCCAAAGTTCCGAACCAAGAACTTCCGAATCAAGAAGTTCCGGATCAAGCCAAAAGTTCCGAATCAAGGTAATTCCAAGCCAAATCTTCCGAATCAAACTTCCGAATCAACAAAAGTTCCGAATCAAGGGTTATTTTGCTTGTTTTTTCGACGATTTTTTAGAGGATTTAATCTTGGTTTCTTACAACAAAAACACAACACAATTCACAAGCTTTACTTCACTGCTCGATCAACCGATAATCTCTGTTTCTTTGAAGAAAACAAAATGAATCCAAGTTCATTAATGCCTCAGATGACATCTCTTACGGATATCTCGATCATAACGGGGACTGATAGTCGTCCACCGATGCTTATCAAAGAGGTGTTTGAGGCATGGCAGGGCCGTATGATGCAATACTTGAAGGGCAAACCAACATACGGAAGGCTTATGGTCAAATCGATTTTGAATGGTCCACTCGACTATGGTACAATTGTGGCAAATAACGTGTCTCGACCAAGAGAATATGAAGAACTCACACCAGCACAACAACTCATTGCTGATGCTGATGAAAAGGCTCTACAGACACTTCTCCAAGCTCTTCCGCATGATATTTATCGTATGGTTAGTCAATATACGGTTGCCAAAGATTTATGGGAACGTTTAAAGGTGTTGCTACAAGGTACGTCTCTCACAAAACAGGAAAGGGAGTGTCAGCTGTATGATCTGTTTGATAGATTCACGTACAGCCCAGGGGAAACACTACACGATTATTACTTCAGATTCACTACTCTAATGAATGATCTGAATGTATACAATCTTGTAATTCCTCCATTCCAGGTTAACACCAAGTTCTTGAATACTTTACCTCAAGCTGAATGGGGTGAGTATATTACCGATGTGAAGTTAACCCGGGATTTGCATAAGTGCAACTTAGATCAAATCTATGCTTTTCTTCAGCAGCATGAGAAGCATGTGATTATGCACCGTTCTCCTCGCGGTATGTACCCAGATTCCTTAGCTTTGATGGCGAATCAACCAAGCTTATCACACAACAACACACCTTACATCTTGGGACATCAAGCCTATCATCCATCACCTTATATGACACCAACCTTCTCACAATACTCGATTCTACCACAACCACCCACCTCACATCAGCAACAATATCGGTTCAATGCACCTTCACCACAGTATGCTTCACAACTTCATCCAGCAAATGTTGCACCTTATGCTCAGCCTTCATATTCTTCTTATCAAGAGAATGCAGCATATCCAACAAGCTACCCTGATCAAATGAGTATTCCTTCTACTGATTATGCAGCTCATCCAGATCAAGCACTGTATTGTGATGATGAGGAAGTCCCCGTTCCTGTATTCCAACAAGGAGCTGACCCAGTTGAAGTGCTAACTACTATGTCTGCTTATCTCATAAGAACTTTAAGCAAACGAGGATACAGAGGATCAGCTCCTACCAACAATCAGTTGAGGAATTCATCCAATTCTCGTCAACAAGCTACTATTGAGAATGGCAGGGTCATGGTTCAGCCAATTCAACCATATCAGGGGAGACCTTCCACATCAACCAATGCTCGCACGTTCAATCCTGCTCCTGCTCCAATGGTCAACAATCCTCCACGGGCTAATACAGGCAAGTTGAGAATGATTACATGCTACAACTGCAAGGAAGAGGGTCATATGTCCAGGGATTGTAAGAAACCCAAGAGGAGAAGGGATGGACAGTGGTTTGCAGAAAAGATCTATCTGGTAAATGCTCAGGCGCAAGGAAGGGAACTTGATGAAGAGGAGCTTGCATTTCTTGCTGACCCAGGGATTGCTGAACAAGACGTTGTCACTACGCAGAATGCAGCTTACCAAGCCGATGATCTTGATGCGTATGACTCCGACTGTGATGACTTTCAATCTGCAAAGGCTGCTCTCATGGCAACTATCTCCAGCTTAGGGCCAGAAAAGAGATCTGAGGTACTTATTAATACCACCGATAATACCACTGATGCTAGTATTCAACCATATCAAGTTGTGCAAGAGAGTGCTGACTCGAATGAATCTTCGGTGGTGAGTCTTTCAAATGAGGAGACAAACAATGATAGCAATATCAATGTGAGTCCCCAGACTTTGAGTGAATCATAACCGGGATCCATTTCGCAAACGCCTACTCCTGCTCAACAAGATTTGGTCATGGTTCCTGCTACATTACTTAGCCAAATGAATGCTGCACTCTTAGAAACCTTAGCTAAGAATAAGAATCTGTCTGATGAGCTTACCTTAAGCAACGAGAAAGTTCAAACCTTGGAATTAGTGCCCTCGTCTAGTGTTCTAACTAATCTCGAATATGATCATTTTAGAAACAAACAAATGGGTCACTTGCAAGAAATCGAAAACTTAAGAGCAAATTTGTCTAATGAACTTAAAGAAAAGGAGTTAGTGGTCACTAATTTTCAAAAACTTCAAACGGATTTTGAATCACTTGAATCTAAGAAGAATGAAATGGAGATTAATGCCACTAATAAGATTAGAAGTCTAGACTACTTGCTGTTAAGACAATACGCTGCTTCTCAACTGGTTCACTTATTTGATGCTTCATTTAGAGAATTTAACTTATCTCGTCTAAAAGGCCTTCCCCCTAATCCACGATATGCAAAACAAGCTTTAAGACATAGTCCTAGACTTTATAATGCAACTCAATTAGGATTGGCTTTAGACCCGATTGTTTTTCCCGATGATCGAACAAGTAAGGATTTAGTTGATGAGGATCGGTCATACAATTCTGCAAAATATCCCGAGTGTGATTATTTTAAATTGAATAAGGAGCTTGCAAAAACGGATTTTAGAATTCGATTCCATATGGACAAAGATCTCATAACAGCACCAACCTACATATTAGATGAAGAAAACTCTAGTACTTTTCCTACACTTGTCAATATGGAAGGTCCTAAGGAAATTCCAAAGGATCTTCCACCAGTTAGCACTGTATGGTTAAACTTGCAAGAGATTAATCAATACTTTACTAACTTTGACAAGGTCATTTTGGAACGTACGACTTCAAATAGCCTAAACGCCGGAGAATGGGCTTTCGAACATATGAACGAGGTGTTTAAAACTGAGATCAATCCGTTTGTCGAAAGTCTAAAAGGAATTTTTGCATCTCTTAAAGAAAATCTTGTGTTTGAAATTGGTGAAGTTCAAAAAGTGTTTTATGAAATGGACACCGCTTACGAACTACAACTAATTGAAAAAGAAAAGATTTTAACCGAATATGACCGATTCTTGTCTGCAGTAATCTCGTGTGATGTGCTTACTACTGTAAATGTTAATTATTCGAATGAGCTTACATCCGCTATGATTAATTGTGATGCTGTGAATATTTGTGAGGATATTTGTGATGATGTTTGTAATCTTTCTGTAAATGTTGTTGATACTGTAAATGAGGTAGATAATCATTCTTGTCACGAATCTAACGCTGAGTTTTTAAAGCTACAAGATTCATACAATTTACTTTCAAAACGCTTTAATCAACTAGAACAACATTGTATATCTTTAGAATTAAAACAACAAACTCAAAATGAGAATCTTTTGATATCAAATGTTTGTGAAAACGGTGTTGAGACTAGTGACAAGATTATTGCAATTGTTAAGACATTAGAGGAAGAAATCATGAGATTGAAGAGAGAGGTATCATCAAAGGAAACATTAAAATTGGAACTAGAGGCTGCAGAGTCTAAAAACCAAGTCTTAGAAATTAGACTTTCGTCTGTTCTAGGGGAGATGGATCGGACAAGACAGGGATTATCCGCTCTTTATGGTTCACTAGAAGAACGCTTCGCTTTTAATGCGGCACAGCAACAATCTTTTGTTGAACAACTGAACCAAAAGTGCGAGGAAATCTCTGATTTGAACATCCTGCTCATAGACAAAAATATGGTTTTGGCTGAGTTAAAGGAGACACTTCTTCTCACTCGACAAGAAGTTGTTGATAACTTAGCTACCGACTCTGCACCGTCCACTAGTGCTCCAACGACCAAGTCAGTAGTGCTTTATAAGAATCCGCTTCACAAGAGAAACCCGGTTACCTATGATGATTATATGAGGAATGCCATTAAGCATGTCGATCTTCTTAGGGATATTTTAGACGATCTTTATGCCTTAGATCCCTCAAGTAGCGACTATTATTCGGCTCATGAATATATTAAGCGAGTTCAATATTGCTTGGCTTATTTGCAATACATAGGTACACCAGGTTCTGCACTACTTAATAATAGGCCCATTGCTGTCACTCCATTTAATAAGACTCCAAGAGCGAAACCGTCATTGGCACAATCAAGTAAGACACCTTTAAAATCTGTTGCTAATGTTCCCACTTTGCCTTCTACAGGATTAAAAGAGACTACTAAGGCTAAAGGATCGCCACTCAAGAAAGCTAAGATCAAGCCCTCCACTAGTAGTGCCACAAAGAAGAAAGTAGAAGTCCACAATAGGAATGCTAGTTCAGTTTTAAATAAAAAGAATCATGTTAAGACAAAAAGCTCTGCGCCTGTGCAGCAGCCTAAACCATTCGTGAATTCTGATTTAAATTGTTGGAATTGTAATGAATGTATGTTTTCCCAGCGTCATGATTTGTGTCTGATTGATCATGTTAATGAAATGAATGCTATTAAGAATGGTCTTGAATGGAAGCCAACGGGTAGAACTCGTGCCCAAGTTGGCTGGCAATGGCGTCCCACTGGTAGGACCTTTACATTAGATGGAAAAATGTGCCCTTTAACTAGGAATGCATCCATTGAGGTTAGGTCTGAGCGTCCTTTAGTTAGGAACACTCGCACTCAAGTATGGAAACAACGCCCTTTAATTAGGTCAGCCCCCACTATAGTGCCTATCAGTGAAGAAATACCTCAGGACTTAAGCCAACTAGAATCTACACCACCTATTAAGAAAAGAAAGGCTAGGAAATCTAAGAAACCTAGAGTTAGCAAATCTAAGATTATTAAATCTGTACCTGCTAATAACAAGGAACACTCAGATTCCGATACCTCTACATTGTCTTTGTGTGGTGATATTTTCAGGTGGTCCAAATCATCCTGTGGTATTTGGACTCCGGTTGTTCAAAACATATGACCGGAAATCGCTCGATGCTCCGAAATTTCGTCAGCAAGTTTCTTGGTACGGTTAAATTCGGGAATGATCATATAGCAAAGATTATGGGGTACGGTGAATATCAGATTGGAAACGTGACGATTTCTAGGGTATACTATGTAGAAGGTCTTGGTCATAACTTATTCTCAGTAGGACAGTTTTGTGATTCCAACCTTGAGGTTGCTTTTCGACAACACACTTGTTTCATCCGCAACTTGGAAGGAAAAGATTTGTTGAAGGGATCTCGTGGTGCAAATCTATATACCTTGTCCTTACAAGACATGATGGCCGCCTCTCCAGTATGTCTTCTCTCTAAAGCATCTAAGACCAAGTCATGGTTATGGCATCGCAGATTATCTCATCTTAACTTTGATGCTATTAATCATCTGGCTAAAAACGAATTAGTTCGTGGTCTTCCAAAGCTTAAATTTCACAAGGATCATTTATGTTCCGCGTGTTCAAGGGGGAAAAGTACCAAGAAATCTTACAAGCCCAAAGCTGAAGACACCAATCAAGAAAAACTTCATCTTTTGCATATGGATCTTTGTGGGCCGATGAGAACTGAAAGTGTGAGCGGTAAGAAATTCATTCTGGTAATTGTGGATGATTTCTCCAGGTTTACATGGGTTAGATTTCTACGTACAAAGGATGAAGCACCGAAGGCTATCATCACTTTTCTGAAATTCATTCAGGTACGTTTGAATACCACTGTCCGCCGTATTCGTACAGACAATGGTACAGAGTTCGTCAACCAGACTCTTCGTGATTATTATGAAGGAGTTGGTATATCACATGAAACATCCCCTGCACGCACTCCACAACAAAACGGTGTCGTTGAAAGACGGAATCGTACACTTATGGAAGCTGCTAGGACCATGCTTATTTATGCGAACGCTCCATTGTTCTTGTGGGCAGAGGCTATTTCTACTGCATGTTTCACCCAAAACCGTTCTATCCTTCGGAAACGCCATGGAAAAACACCTTATGAGCTTTTACATGACCGTAAACCCGATGTTTCATTTTTCCATGTGTTTGGTGCTCTTTGTTATCCAAACATCAATAGTGAGAACTTGGGTAAGCTTCAACCGAAAGCCGATATAGGTATTTTCATTGGTTACTCACCGTCCAAAAGAGCATACCGAATCTATAACCGTCGTCTTGGCAAGATTGTAGAAACTATGGACGCAGATTTCGACGAGCTGACAGCGATGGCTTCTGAGCAACACAGCTCTGAACCCGCGCTTCATGAGATGGGAACCGGTGCTATAAGTTCCGGATTAGTTCCCAACAATCCTACTTCTACATCATTTTTACCACCATCAAGGCCCGAGTGGGATAAACTGTTTCAACCGTTATTTGATGAATTCTTCGATCCCCCGACTGATGAAGTTCCAGCACCTGTAGTAATTGCTCCAATACCTGAAGTGGTTGCTCAAGCTAATGAACCTTTATCTAATGCATCTACAATTCACATTGAACCGGATGCACCTTCACCAAGTGATTCTCAAACTACACCTGAATCATCACCCCTACTTGTGCCTAATGATGTGGAAGAGGATTCTACTGATCACGACTTGGAATATGCTCACTTGCAAGAGCTTCCTTTCTTTGGTGTAGCGATCCCTGAAAACCCTTCAGCCGCGTCAACCTCAGAAGAAGCTCCTTCTATTGTTCACTCCAGACCACCTAGGATTGAAAACCATAGCACTAAATGGACAAAAGATCACCCAATTAGGAATGTTATTGGAGATCTAGATCGACCAGTCTCTACACGCCATCAATTACAAGAGAGTGCACTATATTGTTACTTTGATGCATTTCTCTCTGAAGTTGAACCCAAAAATTGGCAGCAGGCTATGACCCAATCATCTTGGATTGAAGCTATGCAGGAGGAACTAAACGAATTCCAACGACTTGAAGTATGGGAATTGGTTCCTCGCCCTGACAAGGTTAACATCCTTACTTTGTTATGGGTTTATAAGGTTAAACTTGATGAGATGGGTGCGGTATTGAAGAATAAAGCAAGATTGGTCGCTAGAGGATATAAACAAGCCTTGGGTATAGACTTTGAGGAATCTTTTGCTCCTGTGGCTAGATTGGAGGAGATTAGACTATTCCTTGCGTTTGCTGCTCATATGAACATGATCGTCTATCAAATGGATGTGAAGACGGCATTTTTGAACGGTGAACTAAGGGAAGAAGTTTATGTTAGTCAACCGGATGGGTTCGTCAGTACAGAGTCTCCTAATCATGTGTACAAGCTTAAGAAGGCTCTCTATGGGTTGAAACAAGCTCCACGCGCGTGGTATGATCTCCTGTCAACATATCTCATTTCGGAAGGCTTCTCCAAAGGCAAGGTGGACCCCACGCTATTCACTCTCAAAGAAGGCAACGACATGATTCTGGTACAAATTTATGTTGATGATATAATATTTGCTGCCACTAACATAGAATTGTCAAACCGATTTGAGAAGATAATGTCCACACGCTTTCAGATGTCGATGATGGGAAAAAATTCATTTTTCTTAGGATTACAGATTTCTCAGAATCCCAGAGGCATCTTTATTAATCAATCCAAATATGCTCTAGAATCTCTTAAGAAATATAACTTTGAAAATTGTGACCCCGTAGACACTCCAATGGTGGAGAAATCCAAGTTAGATGAAGATAGGAATGGGACTATTGTCGATCCAAAACTTTACCGTGGGATGATCGGCACCCTTCTATATCTGACTGCTAGCAGGCCTGATTTACAATTTGCTGTATGCATGTGTGCCCGGTATCAGGCTCGGCCTACCGAAAAGCACCTACATGTCGTTAAAAGGATCTTTCGGTATCTAAAAGGAACACTTCATCGTGGTCTATGGTATCCGAAAGATTCCTCGATTGCTTTAATATCATACGCAGATGCCGATCATGCTGGATGTCAAGACACGAGGCGTAGCACTTCTGGATCTGTGCAACTCCTAGGAGATAGATTGATCAGTTGGTCTTCAAAAAGGGAGAAAAGCGCTGCAATTTCTAGCACGGAGGCTGAATACATCGCCATGTCCGGTTGTTGTGCTCAAGTCCTTTGGATGAGATCACAATTAACTGACTACGGTCTTGGATTTAACAAAATCCCGATGTATTGTGACAACAAGAGCGCCATTGCTCTTTGCTGCAACTATGTTCAACACTCCCGGGCCAAGCACATAGACATTCGCTACCATTTCATTAAGGAGCAGGTGGAGAACGGAGTGATCGAGCTGTATTTTGTCACTACTGAGTACCAGCTGGCGGATATGTTCACCAAAGCCTTAGATCGAGGACGAATCGAGTTTTTGATCGACAAGCTTGGCATGAAATCATTCACTCCAGCGACTCTGAAAGAGTTGGCAGAAGAATCAGCTGAATAGTCGTGGTAAACTATTCAGAGTATCCTTTGTTCGTGATCATGTATATTATCGTAAATATATAAACCACAAAAAGAAAATACAAAAATATAAAACCAAGAAAAACCATAAAAAATATAAAACCAAGAAAAACCATAAAAAAATATAAAACCAAGAAAAACCATAAAAATTATAAAGAAAAACCAAAAATATTTTTCGTTTTAAAACGGGCATGTCTTTTAGTACGGTAATATTTACGGCCTTAGAAATGTCGATTAATATTGACACGGTGCCATAAATAGAGTCCGTATAAAAGTTGTACATTTTTAAAACATGCCCATTATGGCTTGTAGTTATTTCTGACTGCAACCCGGTTTTCATATTAAAGTCACGTATTTCCTTGGAAAACGTTGGCTCAGAACGGGAATTAATTTTCTCGGGCGTGATTTACAAGCCAAATCATGCAAAGGGATCAAGTTTACTTTATAACTTGGTCTAACACGAATTTGTGTACGTCTCAGTGCATTAATTTGTTAAAATAAGAGAAATCTTATTGACACCACGAATCAAACTTTTTCAAGAGATAAATTGGAAATGATTTCATCAATATTTGACTCTTTAAACAATGACTACAGCTCTTTAAATAGAAAACGGGTCATCGTTTAAGGGGGAGAAAATATTAAAATCATCTTCGTCATTAAATTTGATTTTCAAAAGTGATTGTGAAAATTAAGGGCTAAATGGTAAATTGAGTGGTTTTGCTTTAGAATACGACTTGTGTTCGTTCTAAGTGATAGGCATTGATTTTAGATATTGGAGATATGCTACTAGATTGCGTTTGCTAAGTTGTGTGTACGTTAAACAAGGGTTAAGTGAAATGGAAAAATTAGAAACAAAAAGGAAAAGAATAGATAATAGAGGGACTAAAAGTGATATTTAATGAAAAGTCAAAAATTGACCTAAGTCAAAAAACAAAACACCCCGCCCCTCACTATTCCTTTCACTGTTTATCATCTTCTTTGCCGCCATTGTTGAATACACACACACACGCTCTAAAAAATCATTCGCTTATTCATCCTTCCTGTTCTTTCGACTAAATAAGGTATATACATCAATATTTTAACTTCTAAATCCACCTTACTTATCATGTAATTATGTTAACAGTGCTCAATTAATCAGTTTAATCCACTTAGGGTTTATGATTTAATTAGGGTTAATTAACTAGGGATTTGTGGTGGGTTTTGTGCGGATTAGTATGATATGATGTTTAAATGCCTTAGTTTGCCTTAGAAACTCACAAACGCGCTAGAATAATCATCTGAGTTTCGTTTGAAAAAGTTCCGGATGAACATGGATAAGAACTTCCGAATGAAGGATTTTTTCTGAAAAACTTCCGAATGAGGAAGTTCCGAATGAAGGACTTCCGAATGAAGGACTTCCGAATGAAGGAAGTTCCGAATGAAGAACTTCCGAATGAAGGAAGTTCCGAATGAAAAACTTCCGGATGAATAAGTTCCGAATGAAGGAATGTTCCGGATGAAGGAAGTTCCGAATGAAGAACTTCCGGATGAAGGAAGTTCCGAATGAAGAACTTCCGGATGAAGGAAGTTCCGAATGAAGAACTTCCGGATGAAGGAAGCTCCGAATGAAGAACTTCCGGATGAAGGAAGTTCCGAATGAAGAACTTCCGGGTGAAGGAAGTTCCGAATGAAGAACTTCCGGATGAAGGAAGTTCCGGATGAAGAACTTCCGGATGAAGGAAGTTCCGAATGAAGAACTTCCGGATGAAGAAGTTCCGAATGAGGAAAAGTTCCGGATGAAGAGTTGTTTGATTATTATTGTTTGCATGCTATATGTACTTGTTGTTTTATCCTATGAAATGTGTTATGCTTAGAAGTAAGAATGATATATATCTATATGTTTTTGTGCATCAACCTTTCATGTCTTATCTTAAGCAGATACAATGACTAATCCAACAGTACAAGCAATCCAAGAATCTAGAGAAGCCGATATTGCTAAAGCACGAACACTTAAGTTTATACCCAACAATTACCAGCTGAAGCAAGTCTCAAAATCCACTCACCATGGTTTTAAGGTCGCCATAGCCATCCTCGATAACTCTCATTTCAAGAACGCCCTTAGGAGTACAGCCTCGGTGCCTTATGAGTATATGTATGAATTTTGGGCTACCAAGGAAATCACTTCAAACAAGATCTCCTTCACCATCGACAACAAGCAGCAGACACTCACAGTTTCAGACTTCCGTAAGATTCTTGGTATACGGGATACACCCAAAGGCATGTCATTCTTGAGGGATCCTACTAAAGATGAACTCGTGGAGTTATTTGACGCACTTGGATGTCCGGAAATACGAGTTGCGTCTGAGTTTACCACTGCTAAGGTAGGACAACCTTGGAGAGCATTGATGGGTATTCTCAGTAAATGTCTTACACCAAAAACGAGTGGCCATGATGCTTTGCGCAGTCCGATAATAAACCTCTTCTATGGCATGTACAAAGCTGCAAATTCAGATTATGCTTTGTTGATATGGGAAGAATTCACCTTTCAACTCTTCCAGAACAAGAAGCTGAAGACAAATTTCTTTCCTTATCCAAGGTTCATCAAGCTCATCATTAATTACTTTATGAAAAATGATACTACTATTGATAGGCGTGCAGGAAGTCGCTATCACACTGAAGAAGCTGATGATACTGTGGATCTGAGGCATGAAGGACCGTCTATTGGTGTGATTCCGGGTCCTATTCCTGATTACCTTCTGTCTGAGAAAATCAAAGGTTCTGCTGATTACAAGCTACTGCAGATAGAAATCAAGAGGCTGAAAGCAAACCTTCAGACTGGAGAAGACTCGTCCACAACGGTTAAGAGTAAAGGTAAACGCAAACAACCAGCTGTGTTACCTGAACCCGAACCCAAGAAGAAGAAGACAGAGGGTAAGAAGGGAAAGGGTAAGGCTGATGAGATGCGTCTACGTGACGAAGAAGACATTGTTGATCCTACTCTTGATAAAACTGAGAAACAAATGATGAAGATAGCTATTCAAAGGAGTAGGAAAGATACCGGCGGTAGTGGTTCAGGTGCAAGGGTAGATATTGAGGATGAGTACGTGGAACCAGATGATGTTGATGAGTTTGGGTCACCTGAACATTATTCCACTTCGAAGGAGCCATCAATCCCTATTACAGCAAGTGTGGAAAAGGAGTCTGTTGCCCCTACGATCATGGTGTCAACTCAACCCTTAGCAACTCAACCTCCACCCATACAACCCTTACCAACCAGACCGGCTTCAACACCATTTCTTCCACCACCTATAATTCCCATCCTTAGCACCGCAGTAACAACCGAGCCTCTTCAATCAACCCAGAGCAGCTCTGCAACATCTGTAATGGCTGCATTAGTGATGGCCGAAATGTTTGACAAACATGTGGATACTCACAAACGCGAAATGGATGAACTTCGCCAAGAGTTGCAAAGACGAGCTCAAAGTGAAGAAGCATCTAGGAAAGCCCAAGAGGAGATGATTGCTAGGTTCGCTTCAGATATGGAGTTGACTCGAAAAGCACATGCAGAAGAACTAGCTCGGGTTAAGCAGGCTGAGGCTGATAAGCATGCTGCACGTATCACCAGACTTCAAGCGATGAGGGATAAATACAAAGAGCAAAAAGAAGCACTTGAAGCCTCTGTGAAAGAAAGAGTGCAAGAATCCGTTGAATCCCTAATGCCTAAACTGCGTGATGAGTTGAAGACACTTGCTGCTGACAACTTGATGATCAAATCATCCAATCCTTCAGAAGCCGCCTACAAGATTGCTTATGACCTGACGGATTTTGAATTGAAGAAGATCCTTAAGGCTCGTATGGTGGAACTTGGGTCGTTTGATAAGTCTCGGATTCAACGGGCTCTATACAAATCCCTGAATGATGCTATCAAGGAGGATGATAGGTTATTCAAAACGTTTGGAAGTGTGGTACCTTATCACATTCTACCTGAAGAGGAAAGGGAAGAAAGTGAGGAGGAAGAGGGTACTGGTGAAGAGGAAGAGGAAGAAGAAGGAGAAGAAGAGGAAAAGAATGACGATGATGGTGATGATGAGGATGAGGATGAGGATGATGATGACGAGGATGAGGATGATGATGATGGCGATGATGGTGGTGATGGGAATCAGGAGAGTGCTAGGGGTAGTAACGGGGATGACAATCAGGATGATGATGGGGGTGAACAGCCGAAAGAGGGAGACAAGGTTACCAGCTCCAAGAAAACTGCTAAGACTGGAACCAAGTCCAAGAAAGATGCAGCGCAGAAGGACAAATCTACATCATCGGAATCAAGACGAACTAAGTGGCGCCACGATGTGAATGCCACTACAGCGTCATCGGTTCCCGGTATCTCTATCGCTGTATCTTTACCTATTACCACTAACCCCATTAGTTCTGTTGTTGTTGCTCCTGTGATTGCAGAATCAGTGACGGAACCCGAAGCTGCACAACACTCTCCAGTTCACGACACTGCCGAAATGCCTGAAACTGAACCAACAGATGTTCGCACTTCAACTCCTCTACAACAAGCACAACAATCTACGGTTCCTGAACAAAGCACACGAGATTGGGCAGACACGTTGGAGATAGACGAGACTGCACCACCACAGGCTTGGATCACGGCAGCAGCACAATATGATCCGATCACAGATGCTGACAAAGATGTGTTGTATCTCCGTATCCGCAGTCCTATTGACTTATGTGCATTTCTTGCTCATGAGTATAAGACTTCGGTTACTCCATCGTTGGTGAAGAAAGCGCTGAATGATAAGAGGCTTCGCGCCAAAACCCGGTTGACCCGAATGGAGTTTGAATATTATGCTGATGAGATCCTGAAGGCTCTGAATACCGTTCAACGGCCAGGTCTTCATGAATCAGAAAGAGCTCCACCTCCAATGGATCCTGCTCAAGATAATCAGATTGCTCTTGACTTCTTCGTCACCAATGATCTTGTGTATCTACTGAAGGGGTCATCAAAGTACGCAACCTCTCTGACCTTGCTGAAAGCTGCCAACTGGGGGACAATACCCTTTATCGAGGAAAAGGTAAATCGACTCTGGGTCCCAAAAATGAATCGTAATTATGATATGTATGCTGTCATAGGTGCATCTCATTGGGACGAACGAGTCCGAAGGGCGTACAGGGGTTGCTGCTTGGTCAATTCTGGAAGCAATGTTAGATCCGACATCCGCATCTCCAGCATCTTAGGAATGAAAACTGAAGCCAAGAACGGCTATTATCATGTGACGGAGATTCGCTTGAAAAGGGAGGATGACAGGGAATACAAAATCCAGCAAGGAGATTTTTCCATCATTCGCCTTGAGGATATCGAAGATATGCTGCTTCTGATGACCCGAGATCAACTCACACATATTCCTCGTGAAGACCTGATTGCTTTGAATACAGCACTTCGCATGTTCACACGAAGCGTTGTCATCAAATCACGAGTTGAAGATCTTCAGTTGGGAGTCGAAAGCTATCAAAGGAAGCTCAACTTAACCCGTCCTGTGAATCAAGTGCTACCTCAACATGTAGAAAGATGTCCCTATACCGGCATTTCTGTCCCGAATTACGGCATTTTCTACTTGAACAGTCGAGGTTTGATGAAGTTTATGAGGGTGGGGGAGCTTCACAAGTATAGTGATGGAACTCTTCTACAAGTCAGAGGAAAGTTGGAGCATCTGAACTCAGGTGGGACTTTGCCAGAGATGACGGAGGATTGGCATCCGGGTTACCGGCAGATGGCGAAGTACGTGATCAAGAAGATTGATCAAAAGCTCCGTGAACGTAGATTGATGAGGAGCTTGGAAAGGTTCGTGGGTGGAAGACCGTATTTAGTGCACCACAAGCTACTGCAACGATCCATCTAATGGGTCGTACATTTCAGGTCCACTTTATATTGGTTTTCAATTGTGAATATGTATATTTGTGAATAATGTGCTGTAATGGCTTGATGTAGTGTTAAGGTATGATAATTTTTCAAGAATTTCTCACGAGATTCTAAATCTTTCAAAATATATCATACCAAAGCACTACAACTATCCCTTATTAAATTAAGGGGGAGCAATAACTTGTTCTATGGCCAAACATCGATTTCATTTTTTACCCAAAGACCGGTTAATCCATTCAATATCCCAAATATTAATGGTTAACATTTTGGATAAGGGGAGAAAATGGGATTAAGGAGACGTAAGTTATACTTGGCTAAAAGATGAAAAAGACTTAAAGATTATCCAACTTAATATGTGTAAAGCACGTGTTAAGGGGGAGCGTTTTTGATGAACAAAACACCTAAGGTACAAAACTTTTGATTTCAATATCACAAGTACTTTAGGTAATTTTCAATGATTTTTCATGGTGGCAATTCCTTCCCAAAACACGCTTAATTCATGACGAATGTGGTGACAAAAGGGTGGTAGGAATAGGTTTAGTCCAATGATTCATCAGAGCCGATGGAATCTTCCCAAGGACAATTCCCTAGTTAGAATTAGAAGTCCTAGGAAAGATGGAGAAAGAATGTGAACGTAGCTGAATGCCGACCAAGTACTTAAGCTAGCACTGGAACAATCACAACAAGGTGCTAGTGATGACGTATTGGTAAGCATTGAAGGGGTTGAAGAATGAAAAAGAAATGTAAAGATAAAGGGTGTAAAGAAAGAAGCCCTCCTTACAACTTTAGGCAGAAACCGGGTCAATACATATGCTATTGAGGTCATTTTTGCTAATGATTCTCGGTATTGAAGAAAGACATCATGGACCCAGTGATGCAATACACAACCCTTCCCAGCTAACTCAAATATCTCTCAAAAGGTATTTGTTTTAATCACACGGAGATCAACACGTTATCTATTGGTTTATTCACTCCGAATAGACTGGTATTGAAAAGGTGGCACTCCTCTCCAGCCATCGCTCACTAAATCAAAACGCACAATCGAGTCTATAGCCAAGAGATCATCAAAAGTCTCATTAGGACACTTTCCATTTATTCCTTGCTTTCTCACACACTGTGAAAAGTAAGAGATTTTTATGAGTCCTACGCAGTATTCCTGTAATATTGCCAGAACATCCGAGTAATACGTAAGTATTACAATGAAGATGGAAATCCTGCTTGAGCCAACATCAAACAAGCTCATGGTAGGTTACACGTGCGGTTCTTTTAGAACCAATCTTGTGAAAAACTGGAAGGTAACAGTGGTTTAATTCTTAATTGAACTTAAACTCGTTCCAGGCCTCTTCGCATTATCATATGATCTTGCCAGAACACTCAGAGTGACTCTTTATTGACCACAGTGACGAGTGGAAATCCTTCTAGTGTCAACATCAAACAGCACTTGGTAGGTTACGTGCAAGATTCTTTATGAATTAAGCTCGTGACAACTGGAAAGCAACGATGGTGAAAATCTTAATTGAAATTCACTTGTTCCAGGTTTCATGAATTGACGGCTTCTAATCACAAGGATAATTTATCCAAGTGATTCACTCTTTATGTTCGCAGTCAGCTTTGGACGGTCGAATAAAGAGAACGGGTTTACCCGCGAAATCCTGTCAGGAAGTTACTTAATTGAAACTATCCGTCACGGGTACGATATCTAATATCGTCCAACGGTCTTCACCGACCGGAGGTAAAATGCTACCGAATTAGAATAAAATGTTCAAAGCCATTTTATTCGTGTCGTTGTTGTGTACTTGTTAAAGACGGTGGCGTTGCTGTGTACCTGTTGAAGACGGTGGCGTTGCTGAGTACCAGTGAAGACGGTGGTGTTGCGGTGTACCTGTAGAAGTCATTCCCACATGCTTATGTCTTTCTGCATCAAAGTTTAGCAAAAAAAATTCAAGAAAGTACAAGATAAAGTCTTCCGCTGTACCAAACTCTGAAACTTTCGAGAAGTCAACAAAAAGACATAAGTGTGTGGAACATGGAGTCACGAGAAGGCAAATTCACAAGAGAGGCAAAGATCGCACGTGAAAGGCCAAAGAACAATGCTCTCAAGCCAAAGCCAAAAAGATCAAACCAACATATTCACAACAAAAGAAAGAAAAGAAGAAAAGACTACGAGCTAAAGAACGAAGACTTAGTATAGTATGCTAGGTTTAGAACTTTGTAAACGTGGAGTGACCTCCCTTAGGGGGAGATTGTTAGAAATACGTTTTTACGTATATTAGAAGTATCGGTCACTCCACAATAATATTTATGTTGTAATAGCTCGTAGTTAGAAAATAGTCATTAGTTGCTTATTAACTTAAGTAAGAACCGGTCCATGGGCTTGTCATGGACCGGCCCAAGCCCATGTTTGCTTGGAACTATAAATACCCCTTTCCACCATGGAAAGGGGTTGGTTGTTGTCATTTCCTAGTTTCCATTTAATAAAATAACACATAGTTTCTCTCACTTTCTCTCTCTAACTTTCTCTCTCTAGAAATCAACAAACCCCTTCATAGATTCATTGATTATCAATATTCTACACTATTCCTTTTGCATTCCATATACTTTATGCTGATTTTTGAGTTTATGCTTAGGAGTCGATGTTTGATTCTGGTTTTCCTTTATGGTCATGTATGTTTTATTACATATTTCCTTGCATTTTTTGATGACACGTCATAATTATCATATAACGGTCTATTTATCAAAGTGGGGTGTTACAATTATGGTATTAGAGCCCAATGTTTCGACCTGTAGGCTCTAAAACTGACATGTGACTAGTGGATAGTCACCGGGAACTTCATATATTTTGGCATTTGTTATCTTCCATGTTTCTCATGCATTTTGTCAGTCAGTTTTCCTAAATTTTGACTAAGTAAAAGGTTGGTATAGGACTGGCCATACTTAGTCGCATTTGCTTTTCTATGAATTTCGTTTTGGTGTACCGACCCATAGGCGTTCACCCTTCCTCATGTCAAATTTCATGTTTTTCAGTCGAAAGTTGTTTTGTGAAACGACCCATAGGTGTTCACACATGTCATATTTTGCTTTGTGAACCGACCCATAGGCGTTCACATTTTTTCATGTCAGATTTTGTTTTGTGGACCGACCAATAGGCGTCCACCCTTGCTCATGACAAATTTAGGCGACTATGTCTTCATAATCATTCCATGTATCTTATATGCTATTGTTTCTTCATGTGATTATGTTTTCATGTTTCATCATGCTAAATCATTTCATGCTCCTCCATGTTGAGCATGCTTTCACATCATCTAGTGATGAACTTCTTTAATCATGCTCTCATGATAATCATTTTGGGATTTCAGCATTTATTCTTCATGTAAATCAGTGATGAAATTTTGTTGAATCGTGTCTTCGTGCTTCCTTATACAACTGGAATTATATATGTTTGGATATAACCAGGCTACCATGTTGTTTTCTTTAGTTGGTCCATGAACCGCTTAAACATTTGCCCTTTTGATCATGTCAGATGGTCGACACCAGTACCGATCATCTCATGTGTACTCCAAGTACAGTATTTTATGTGTAATACATGTACAGTATCTCAGGTGTACTCTATGTACAGTATTCCATGTGTACTTCAAGTACAGTATTCCAGGTGTACTCCATGTACCTTAGTTCTTGTGTATTGTTAATCGATCCTCAATCATCTCAGGCGTTTTCCCACTTGTCGATATTCTACCAAATGCTGATGCTGCTCATAAGTTGGAGATTTTACAAGATACTGATTCTGCTCATACTTCGGAGACTTTACAAGATGCTGATGCTGCTCATACCTTGGAGATTCCACAAGATGCTGATGTTGTTCATAATATGAAGATTTTATAGAGCAAGGACGGAGATTATAGATTTGAAATTCCAGACAAGAATATACTTCAACCATCAGATGCTACAATCCCATTCCAGGCCTTTACCTCCTCAGTTAGATGTCACACGTCACTCAGCTATTCTTTTATTCAGAAGAGTGGGAACCGGTACCCTGTCGGCCACTCAGCAAAATAGTCACATGAATCACGGTCATGATAATGATTTTCATGAAACTGACAGACAAGACAACAGTGATCGCTATCATGACAGTAACGAACTGATCAGCCAATTCTGATATTATGATCAAAATTTTAACCTTATTCAGCTTCATATCTGGAGACACATGTCAAGACATCAATCAAGACGCATGTCCCAAGTACATTTTCTGAAGACACATGTCAAGACACCAATCAAGACACATGTCATACGAATATCTTCTCAAGGCACGAGTCAAGACTCATAACTCATGTGTATCTCCTAAACCAGGCCCTCAATTCAGGGTACCCTCCAAGGGGGTATACCCGTTCTGTTATGCCACGCATAAATCAGACCATTAAAAATTAAGTTACCACCACTGGAGTATTGTACAGGTTAGACACGCAAAGTTCGTTCTGTGGGGTTACAAACGAACACATTTAGTGAGATCTGCCACATTTACTTCACGTATTCATGTGTTAGTTTTATCTAAAATCATGTATTATCTACCTCCCAGCCCCGAAAAGACTCCATAGTATCACCCATATTTATAAAGGTTTTCCTTCCAATTGAATACAAGATCCATCTTACTAACTCTCGAGTATATTTATTATATTTCATGCCAGAAAAATCAGTACAAATAGTTATAGCTTACAAGCAAGTGACTTTTTGTTCCATAGCTACGAAGACTTTCTAGCTACCAGTTATGACTCAACGTCTGAAGTTCCTTAAATTTATGATTAGCATATTACTCTAGAGTTTCTAGATGTAATTCCAGAAGGATTTACAGAAATTCCTTCCTAACCATGAGACGGAGTTTAACATCGAGCTTGTTTCAAGGACAGAACCTATTTTCAAAACTCCTTATCGCATGGCTTCAACCGAGTTAAAGGAGTTGTAGGATTAGCTGCAAGAGTTACTGGAACGAGGCTTTATTCGCCCGAGTACACCACTAGGAGGTGCATCGTTTCTGTCTGTCAGGAAGAAGGCCGGTAACATGAGATCATGTATCGACCACTAAAAATTTGACAAGATCATCATTCATAATCGATATTCATTCCATGTATAGAAGGTTTATATGATCTGTTATGAAGTCTTATACATTTTTCCAAGAACACTTCACGATCATGCCACCATCAGTGGCGAGGGAAAGAACAAGACATTTCCAAGACCGCTTTTGCCCACGTTATGGTCTCTCGAAAATATTGATTTTGCTTCTGGGCTCCCGAATGCTTCAACTATATTATGGAATTGATGAATAAAATTTTCCATGAATTCTCATACAAGATTGTCAGTATATTCATTGATAACAGCTTGATCTGCTAAATTCTAGAGAAAAACACGAGAATCATCTTCTCAAGGTTATGCAGATTCTCTTATAGGAGACAATTATATATGTAGCTTTCCAGATGTGAGTCCCAGTTGAACTAGGTGGCATTTCTTGACCACATTGTTTCAGCAGAAAGAAATTCCATAAATCTTGCGAAGGTGAAGGCCATTAACAAATGGTCAAGACCGACGGCTGTGACGGAAGTACGAAGTTTTCTGGAATCCAATTGGTTACTACCGCCGAAATTGCTGACAATTCTCACGATTAGCTCTACCATGACTAAGCTTACGCATAAAGAAGAGAACCTACACTAAATTATGTAGTCCAAAAGATCCTACGCTAGGAGAGGTCTAATTTACCGAAACTCATAGATTTTCCATGACTATTCATCCAGATTCCACAAGAAGGTACCATAATCCCAGGCATGATTTTGATAGAAGTAGCATAACACATTGATGCAGCTATGTTCATATCTAGATGCCTGACATGCCAGCAGGTTCAAGATAGAACGCCGACATGCTAGTGAGTTATTACAACCATTAGAAATCCTGAACATAATTAAGATAATATTCCATGGAGGTTGTTATCAGGTCACCAGAGACTCAGAAGAAGTATGATACTATCTAAGTCATTGTCGACCATTTAACCCAGCCTACATGTTTTCTTTCATCCGAGAGAATTACGCAGTAACAGATCTGCAGGAAATTCAGCAATAGATCGTATGATTTCAAGGTATTCCATCAACCATCATATCAAATAGAAATTCATGCTCACGATCATGTTCACCTTCACATTCACGTCTACGTTTACGTTCACTTTCACGTTTACGTCTCACGTTCACAATTATGATTTTGTTTTCGTTCAAATTTTGTTTTATCTCATGATTTACGTTCACGTTCGCGTTCATGACATTGTTCACGTTCAGGTCCTTGTTCCATCTTATGATACATGTTTCACATCTTGTTTCTCGATATGGTTGTAGAAAAGCTTGGGAAACGAGACTCAAGTTTAGCACAACCTTTCCATCCCCATGCAGATGTTTCACATCACGTTTCATGTTTCACCTTCTCAGTTATCGTACGTTCACGATATGATCACGTATCACGTTCACGGTATGACTCGCGTATCTCGTTTACGATATATTCCATGCACGACGTTCATCATATGTTCGCGAACCACGTTCACAATTGCTCACGTAACAAGTTCACAATTGTTCACGTATTTCATCCAACATGTCTTCAGTATCTTTGCTCAGAGATTTAAATGTCATCTTTTTCATTTTATTTGTACGTATTGTTTCATGTATCCTACATGTTATATCTTATTCATTAGATCAGATTTAGAAAATCCATCTTAAGTATGGAACCAGAAACTTTTCAGCATCGTTAGGACAGGGTCATTAAGACCAAGATTTTTATTGTTTCAAGATCTTTTGGAAGAACCGTTTCGAGCGGGAAGGCACTTGGAACGGAGGAGTCCATCCGGACTTCTCATCCTTTTTCCTTCCATAATTCAGTTATGTTCTTTCAATCATGTTACGTTCCATGTCCTCTTCAGCCATGTCACATTCCATGTTCTCTTCAGTCATGTCACGTTCATGTCCTTTCAGCTTACATGTCTTTTCAGCTTACGTGTCCTTTCAGCTTTTATAACTCCATCAGCTTATTTTACCCTTTAATTAGAGGACGAATTTTCCTTTTAGAGAGGGAGAATTGTAAAGCCGCGGCATTTATTTTGTCTCTAATTCGAGGACGAATTATTCTTTTAGAGGGGAAGAGTCGTAAAACCCGCCTTAAAATCCACGAACATTAATTACACACAGTCACAACTTTGATTAAAATGTTACGTAATTATTTATTCAGAATAATAATTAATATTATCTATTCAAGTATTACATAAGTATTATTTATTCGGTAAAAAAAATAAATACAGGTCAGAATTAACAAGCAATCTTTAATCACTTGGTAAAACTTTGTTAGTGGATATTTTAATTTGCTTTTTGTTCCAGTCATAGCTCAATATATGAACTTTCATAATTGCCAAGTGAGATTATAAACTTCTAAGATTTGAGGTAGAAATTAGCTTAATAATAAGCTATTGAGCAAACTCACTTTTTTGTGATAAAGTCAATCTGCTTATCCATTTCCCATCAATGTATTTCATAAAACTTGCATTTTTCTTCACAAATCTGTTCACAAACAAGTTTTAAGGCATTTTAGAAGTTTTGAGCTTTTTGGAATTTCTTGGTCAACGAAAGTCAACCATAAGCACTTTTTGCTTATTTTAAGATTCTAACTTATTGGCTTAACCATTTTCCATGATTTTTGACATTCCAGTCCTCTTGTTGCTAGCTTAATCATTTTCAATCAGAAAATCCAAGTGTGGAAGTCTTATTCAGCTTATAGCTTACTTGGGGCTTATTGGAATAAGCTAACTAGAGTTCTAGAGATTTTCAGCTTAATTCCTTTGAGACACCTAGCTTAAATCTAATATTAAGAGTTTTGCAAAAAAACTAGAGTCAATTTAGTTGGATAATAAGCTCATACGAGCTTATTGAAGTTTGGTTACCCGTTTTGTTTAATTGCATTCAGGTCTGTAGAAACTAGAAGGGGGGGTTGAATAGTTTCTTATATTTACTTATTAAAAGATGGTTTTTCAAAAAATCCTTTTTCAAAAACTTAGGCTTGAGGAAGTATGTGAAATCTTCTTATGCACAATATGAACAATGATAGTGTGACTAAACTAATACTAACAAAATTATATGCACAAAGAATAAAGAATGTAAAGAGTTAAGGGTAAAGAAATATCAAACCGAACACCAAGGATTTATAGTGGTTCGGCAACGAAGTTCACTCCTCGTTCCTACTCCACTCCTCGAGTACTCCTTACTCGAGAGTTCACTACACAACAAGCTCCTTATGGTGGAGAAAACCGTACACGTCGCTTAACCAATTTCCAACTCTAAGCTAAAAGTCGAGCCCTAATCATAGCTAGGACCAATCTACACAACTATACTTAGTACATACACAACTTCCAAATAGACACAACTACTTGGATCTTCACAACAATGACACAACGACAAATGTATAAAATTAGATCTTCAATGGATCTTTGGTGGTGGACTTAACACTTCACAAGGATAGTGTTCTTCTCTTTGCACTTGGAGAGGAAGGGATGGAAGAAAAAGATTCACTTCTTAAACAAGTAGTAATCAAACAAATGATCAAAGATTTGAGTGATTAAAGAAGAATGTTTGAATCTGGAAATAGATGTGTAAAAGAGGTGAATTGAAAAGCTGAGAATGGTCTACAATTTATAGGACAAGAGGCCAACGGATATATCTGCCCGCGGTTCCTTATCTCAGTCGACGGTTCCTTATCGATAAGGAACCGCGTAGGCACTAAGGAACCGCCTCGTAGACTCCGATCCTTTTTTTTCCTTTAGTGGTGGAGGTCTTATCTGGATTAAAAATATCTTGATAGAATATTCCTAATCAAATAAGAATATGCCATTTTCAAATTTTCAAATAATTAACTTAATAAAACATTTTCTTAAAAAGAAAGTTTAATAAAAACTTGTCACACTTAATAAAAAGTGAGTTTTAAGAAAAGATTAAATCACTTGATCACTTGATTAAGGTTAGTACTTGTTTATTCATACCTTAAGTGAAAATGGGTAAAATGAAAAATACTTGAACTCAAGAATTCGTTTTTCGTTGTTTTCGTAAATGCTTGTTTTTACATATTGTCGTAATCAAAACTAAGCGAGACCGAAAAATGCAAGTGACGTGGGGCATAATTGCATTAACAATCTCCTCCTTTTTGATTCCGACAATACATAAACTCAATCACACAAAAACAAGATTTTCGAAGACGAGTTTATTCATTTCTCCCCCTTTGTCGAAGCAAAAAGGTTGCACAAGTCGGTGTTGAAGAGACGGACTTTGCAAAGACTCCCCCTTGGTGCTTACTCCCCCTAGTTTGGGGCACCGAGGAATAGAGATATGGTGACAAGCTACATAGAGGGGTTAGTTGAATAAAAGAGACAACCAACAAGATATAGCTATGGTTCACAAATAAAGTAAAAGAGAAGATAACACAAAGACAAAGATCCAAGTTAAGTTACTAAAAGAAAATCATACCAAAGATGTATGAAAAAGAAACAAGCCAAAAGCATAAATCTAATCCTAGTTATTCTAGAATTCTAAGATTTGCTTGAATTAGGTGTCTTATGGATAAGCAACCAATGCTTATAAGAAAGACAAGGTAATAGCGGAAGGTGGTGGTGGTGGCTTGTTGGAGATCTCATAATCATAGTGAAGAGGAGCCTTGATTAAGAGACTCTTGATGTAGCTCAACTCCTCATAGATGTGTGCCATAGCAAGATGTTGATATTGACAACAATGACAATATGTTCCATGGTGTATGACATTATCATGAGAAGGAGGAAGAACACTAAAGGGTGGTGGTGGAAGAAAAGATGTTCCACAATCAACATTCTTGGTAGGAGAAATGTGATTAAGAGTGTTCTTAGGTGAGTTGGGATTGAAGTTGTTCTTGGGTGAGTTGGGATTGAAAGCAATTGGAGAAAATAGAGGAGATTCAAGGCTTTCATTTGGAGAATAAGACATTTTGGGATGTGAAGTATGGAAAAATTCTTATGTTTAAATAGGGAAGGCTCAAGGTACTTTTCGGGTGGTCAAAGGGTTTGAAACAAAGATTCTCAAAAAATGTTGGAGCAAATCTGGAGTTTCAGAGAAAAACCCGAAAAAAGGAAGCACTGTACGCGGTTCCTTATCATGACAGGCGGTTCCTTATCACAAAGGTACCACGGTTCACATATCGAACCGCCTACGGAGGCTGTTTTAGGTGTTGGAGGAAGATTTTTCAGCAAATCTTATTTTTCTAGTCTAACTCATCATAGAGATATGCTTAAAAGTAGGGATAGACAAAGAAAACACATACAAACTTATCAATTGGAGATATGACCAAAATACATGGATTAAAAAATCAATGTAGGAGGTGTGTAAGACAAGACCGTAAGTCATGACACAATGATCCTCCATGATTCTTTCTTGTTCTTTCTATGTTTGAGAGAATCATACATATGAATTATGTAAGCTCTATATTAATAGCGAGAATCTATGAAAAACCGTTTTTAGATTGAACTAACAATGTCAAAAGCATTTCTTAACCATTTTCGAAAGAGACTTTGAGAATTTTGAAAAGGATAAGAGAGGATTTTTCAAAAACAGTTTGGAAGACTCAATGACTCAAATTGGTAAAATAAGAGACATAAAAGGAAGAAGGTAATTAAGGAAGATGTTCCGTTACTCCTAGACCTAGACGTAGGTAATTAAAAGGTTCCCTCTTAAGTGGCTTAATGAAGATGTCCGCTAAGTTATCCTCGGAGGGCACCTTCTCAATAGAAATGTTCCCCTTATAAACATTGTCCCTAAGGAAATGGTGTCGAATTTCTATGTGTTTGGTTCGCGAGTGTTGAACGGGATTCTTGCTAAGGTCTATAGCACCTTTATTATCGCACATGATGGGAACATCATCAAGAGAAATCCCGTAATCAACAAGCGCTTGCTTCATCCATAGAGCTTGTTGGCATGCTTTTCCGGCACTCACATACTCGGCTTCCGTGGTGGATATTGCAAGAGCGGTTTGTTTCTTAGAGAACCAAGAAGTTAAACAACAACCCATGAAGGTACAAACTCCACTAGTGCTCTTCCGGTCCACATAGTCTCCCGCATGATCCGAGTCGGCGTAGACAATGGTTTCTACGCCGGTCCCTTTAGGATACCATAATCCTAAATGTATAGTGCCTTTAATGTATCAGAAGATACGCTTAACCGCTTCAAGGTGAGAGGTTTTGGGAGTCTCTTGGAAGCGAGCACAAAGGCAAACACTAAACATGATATCCGGTCGACTTGCCATTAGGTACAACAAACTACCAATCATACCTCAATATTTGGTGTTGTCTACCGACTCACAATTATCATCTACGGTGAGTTTAGTATCCGAGGCCATTGGGGTCTTCATTGGTCTAGATTCTTCTAATCCAAATTTCTTTAGCATTTCTTTAGCATACTTAGATTGACTAAAGAAAATACCATCATCCATTTGTTTAATTTGGAGTCCTAAAAAGAAGTTAAGTTCTCCCATCATACTCATTTCAAACTCATCATGCATGATTTTGGCAAAGTCATCACACAATTCTTGACAAGTTGAGCCAAATATAATGTCATCAACATATATTTGTACGATTATGAGGTGAGGACCTTTCTTCTTTGTAAAGAGCGTGTTGTCTACCATCCCCATGGTATACTCATGTTTAACAAGAAACGCTTTAAGTCTATCATACCAAGCTTTGGGCGCTTTTTTAAGACCATTATGTGCCTTCTTAAGCTTGTAAACATGATCCAGTTTCTCAAAATCAATGAAGCCGGGAGGTTGAGCCACATATACCTCCTCATTGATCAAACTGTTAAGAATCTCACTCTTTACATCCATTTGTTTAAGCTTAAAGTCTAAGGCACAAGCGTAGGCTAAAAGGATTCTAATGGATTCTAACCTTTCTACCGGTGCATATGTCTCGTCATAATCAATCCCTTCTTGTTGATTATAGCCTTGAGCTACAAGTCTAGCCTTGTTACGAGACACAACACCATTCTCATCTAACTTATTCCTAAAGACCCATTTGGTTCCTATAATGGTAGAACTTCTAGGTGGAGGAACAATTTCCCAAACATCATTGGCAACGAATTGATTCAATTCTTCTTACATCGCAATGACCCAACTCTCATCCGTCAAAGCTTCTTTAACATTCTTTGGTTCAATCAAGGAGACGAAACAAAAAATGTTGCTTTGGTTTTGGACTTGAGATCTTAGGGTCCTTTGATTCAAGTCACCAATGATATTGTTGAGAGTATGATCCCTAGGCTCCTTAATATTTATTTCCTTTTCAACACTAAGGTCTTCAACTCCTATTTTTCTAACCTCTTTGGCTTTAACTACTTCTAATTCATCCAAGTCATCATCAACCAATGGTGGTGTCTTGGGTGAAGGAGGGGTTTCATCAAAGGTTACGTTAAGTGATTCTTCAATTACCCCCGTGGTTCTATTTAGGACAATGTAGGCTTTGCTAGTTTGGGAATAACCTAAAAGGATGCCTTCGTAAGACTTTGGGTCAAACTTGGTAAGGTATTCTTTAGTGTTAAGGATAAAGAACTTTCTTCCAAACACCCTAAAGTATTCCAATGAGGGTTTCTTACCTTTAAAAATCTCATAGGGGGTCTTTCCTAAGGAAAGGTCGAATAAGAATTTGGTTGAGAATATAAGTCGATGTGTCCACGGCATTGCACCAAAACTTTTGAGGCAAAGATTGCTCGTTTAACATCGTCATACTCATCTCTTGGAGAGTCCTATTCTTCCTTTCAACTACCCCATTTGATTGTGGAGTTCGAGGAGCCGAGAAGTTATGGGTAATACCATGAGCTTCACAAAAGGCACCAAATTGCACTTCATTATCAAATTCCCTACCATGATCCGTCCTAATAGAGACAATTGGACATCCTAGTTGATTTTGAATTCTTCGACTAAAGATTTCGAAATGATCGAAAGCTTCATTCTTAGATGCCAAAAATCTAGTCCAAGTGAATCTCGAATAGTCATCAACTATAACTAGGGTATAAAGGTTACCTCCATAACTCCGTATGGCGGAAGGTCCAAAAAGATCCATATGTAGGAGCTCTAAGCACCGAGAGGTTGAAACCAAATTCTTGGCTTTGTGACTTGAGTGAACTTGCTTTCCAACTTTGCAAGCATCACAAAAGTGACTATCAAACTTCATCTTTGGGAGGTGTCTTACCAACTCCTTAGAGACTAAAGATTGAATTAAGCGCATATTAGCGTGACCTAATCTTCTATGGCAAAGAGTATAACTATCATCTATATTCGCAAGACATATGTTGTCTTTTGACTTCTTATTGACTTTCATGACATAAAGCCCATGCTTTCTAACACCTTTTCCAATGACTTTTCCATCTTTTACGATTTCACTGTCATGTTCCGAAAAGATAACCTTACACTTATTGTCACAAATTTGACCTATACTTAAGAGATTAAGCCCTAAGTTATCTACGTGCTCAACATTTTCGATGGTCATGGAGTCAAGAGAAACCGTACCTTTGCCAATGATATTACCACGTAGGCTACTAGCGAATGTGACGTTACTTCCATCATATGCTTTGTAGTGCGAGAACAAACTTCGATTACCCGTCATGTGTTTAGAACATCCACTATCCTTAATCCACTCGTCAGGCTCCATATCAATTCCCAAGCATATCTAGGTAACAACACACAAGATCAAACATTTGGTCCCCAATATCTCATGGGTCCAAAATTGTTAGTTCCAAACATTCCTTGCATTTGGTTAGGATGCATGAATGAAGGAGGGGTTCCCCATGGAGAACAAAATGGAGGAGGATAGTAATTCATATAACCATTTTGTTGTTCATTATTTCTCCTAGGTGTATTTGATCTTGGTTTAGAATTGTGTTCATTCCTTCTAGGTGTTGGGGTCTTACTTGTAGATCATGAATTGTTTTGATTATCTCTTCTAGGCGTTGTCGTTCTACTTCTAGGCTTAGACTCATTCCGTACTCTTGGTGGAGTAGAAGATGGTCTTGATAAACTTCTATTTCCCATGAGAGGTTTACTTAATGGCTTGTAGAACTTATCAACGGCATTGTCGTCATGTATGGGTAATTTTACCTTATTAACAATAAGATGCTTTGGTTTTTCACCTGATTTTGACTTTTCAGAAATTTCATGATTTTCACAAAAATCTTGTTCTGGCCGCGGTACCTTATCTATGGCGGCGGTTCCATAGTGATAAGGAACCGTCCCACACAATCTGGGACCGCGTACAGTTGGTGATTTTTGTGAAAATCTGACTTGTTTAGGTTCACTAGTTGAAGCTTCATTTGAGTTAAAACCTACACCAAGTTTGTCCTTTAAATGAACTTGTTTGTTTAACATATCATCAAGAGCACTAGTACCTCTCATGAACTTTTCCAGTTTAATGGAGGTGCTCTTAAGATCTTCATTCTCTAATCTAAGTTTCTCACAACTTAAGCAACCTAAATCAACTTCTTTATTTTTCTCAAGTTTTGCCAATTTCTCCCTAAGTTCATTGATCTCATTTTCTAGCTTAGTTTTGGTTGATTTTAAGGTTTTGTTCTTTTCTATGAATTTAAGGCTAAGTTTGTTTAAACTATCATATTTGCCTTCAAATTCAATATCATCAAATTGGAGCTATTGCTATAATATTCGGTTTCGGAATGTACCTCTTTAGAAGTATGAGCCATAAGACATTTCTCTTCTTTGGGGTTGTCATCACCATCTTCACCGCTATCGCTCCAAGAGCCACTAACGAACGCCGTGTGATTCTTATCGCGAGAAGGTTTTGGACAATCACCAATGAAGTGATTTGGATCACCGCATCTAAAGCAATTCCTATCACCTTTTTCATTCTTGACAAACTGATTCTTTGAGGATGGTTTCTTGTCATCGTTGGGTTGTCTCACGTGTTGACCTCGTCTCTTGAAGAACTTCTTGAAATCTCTCACCGTCAATGCATACTCTTCGTCATCGCTATCCGAGGAACTATCATGGTCACTTTGTGCCTTTTTGGCTTTAAGTGCAAGAGATTTCCTTTCACTCTTTGTTTTCACCAATTCCGAGTCCTTCAAAATTATCATCTCATGAACCTTTAAGTTGTCTATGAGTTCATCGAGTGATAAGGTTGAGAGATCTTTCGATTCTTCAATCGCCGTGACTTTTGCTCTCCACTTTGGATGTAAGGCCCTTATAAACTTCCTAACATTGTTCTTGCTAGAAAAACCTTCATCAAGTGCTTTTAGACTAGTAATAATGGTGTTAAACCTAGCAAATGCACTATCAATAGTTTCATCTTCTAAGATGACAAATTGTTCATATTGTTGGACAAGAAGATCGATTTTGCTTTCTTTGACTTGGCTATTACCTTGGTGGGTTACTAAAAGAGTGTTCCAAATATCTTTAGCGGTTTCACACATAAAAATCCTTTCATACTCTTTCTTAGGTAAAGCATTATAAATCACCATTTTAGCCTCATTATTTTTTGAAAGTTTCTTTTTAGTGTCGTCATTAGCTTTGTCAAAAGTGACCAATTCTTTTGTTTTAGAAACTTCATTAAATTGATAAGGTAAAAAATCACCATTGGTAATAACATGCCAAAGATCTAAATCTTTTGATTTCACATAAGTTTCAAATCTATTTTTCCAATAAATAAAACTATCGGTTTCAAAAAGTGGTGGTCTTTGCATAGATTGCCCTTCTAGGAATTTGTTGGAATCCATAGATCGATTCAAGTTTTAAAATACAATATACTTTAAAAATTCTTGAGCAACCTCGCTCTGATACCAATTGTAGAAACTAGAAGGGGGGGGGGGGGTTGAATAGTTTCTTATATTTACTTGTTAAAAGATGGTTTTCCAAAAAATCCTTTTTCAAAAACTTAGGCTTGAGGAAGTATGTGAAATCTTCTTATGCACAATATGAACAATGATAGTGTGACTAAACTAATACTAACAAAATTATATGCACAAAGAATAAAGAATGTAAAGAGTTAAGGGTAAAGAAAGATCAAACCGAACACCAAGGATTTATAGTGGTTCGGCAACGAAGCTCACTCCTCGTTCCTACTCCACTCCTAGAGTACTCCTTACTCGAGAGTTCACTACACAACAAGCTCCTTATGGTGGAGAAAACCGTACACGTCGCTTAACAAGTTTCCGACTCTAAGCTAAAAGTCAAGCCCTAATCGTAGCTAGGACCAATCTACACAACATACTTAGTACATACACAACTTCCAAATAGACACAACTACTTGGATCTTCACAACAATGACACAACAACAAATGTATAAAATTAGATCTTCAATGGATCTTTGGTGGTGGACTTAACACTTCACAAGGATAGTGTTCTTCTCTTTGCACTTGGAGAGGAAGGGATGGAAGAAAAAGATTCACTTCTTAAACAAGTAGTAATCAAACAAATTATCAAAGATTTGAGTGATTAAAGAAGAATGTTTGAATCTGGAAATAGATGTGCAACAGAGGTGAATTGAAAAGCTGAGAATGGTCCACAATTTATAGGACAAGAGGCCAACGGATATATCTGCCCGCGGTTCCTTATCTCAGCCGACGGTTCCTTATCGATAAGGAACCGCGTAGGCACACCGCCTCGTAGACTCCGCTCCTTTTTTTGTCCTTTAGTGGTGGAGGTCTTATCTGGATTAAAAATATCCTGATAATATTCCTAATCAAATAAGAATATGCCATTTCAAATTTTCAAATAATTAATTTAATAAAACATTTTCTTAAAAAGAAAGTTTAATAAAAACTTGTCACACTTAATAAAAAGTGAGTTTTAAGAAAAGATTAAATCACTTTATCACTTGATTAAGGTTAGTACTTGTTTATTCATACCTTAAGTGAAAATGGGTAAAATGAAAAATACTTGAACTCAAGAATTCGTTTTTCGTTGTTTTCGTAAATGCTTGTTTTTACATATTGTCGTAATCAAAACTAAGCGAGACCGAAAAATGCGTGACGTTTTTAGGCATAATTGCATTAACAAGGTCCTTAGACTTTTAAACTTTGTTAATCAGCTTTGTTAATTCCAACTTTTTAGGGTTTGCATTTTCAAGTCCTTATAATTTGAGTTTGTTACAGTTTTATTAGTTAGTTTTGAAAGTTTGTTGTTTGGTAGTTATAGTTTGTTACAATTGTCATTTCTAACCCTTTTACTTTCTGAATTTACATAATTAGTCCTTGTACTTTACATTTTGAGCATTTTTACTATTGTGCATTTAATACTTGTAATCTTTGCGTTAATTGCGGTAATTGCAACTTGTTTTACGGATACGTAGTATTACTATTTTACCCTTTTTACGTGATTTGTTGAAATAGACATGGATACCGAAATCCTTTATTAACACCAAAAACAATTAAAAACTTGAGGTTAATTGGACATTCAATTTGTCGTGAGTTGGGAAATACGAACTTGAATAAGATCACATATTAAATGGCGCCGTTGTCTGTTCATAAAATTACGAGAGACTATTGATTGACGGTTTCAATTGGATTTTAGGATCCGTTCACCTCGTGAGCGTTCCTTTACGTATCATAAATCCAAAAGATAAAAAAAATCAAAAAATATAAAAATATAAAAAAAACCACAAAATCAATTCTTTCCTAAGAATTGAACCAAAAAATGAAAAATCCAAAAAGTAATCTTTTTCCTAAAAGATTACAACAAAAAATATATTGTATATATTGGTTTTCATCGTTTTTACGTACATATAGTATTTTCTTAAAATCCCTAATAAATACAAAAATATTTTCTCTATATTATTATATGTAGATACATATACGTATACGGACAACCAATATACATACTTTCATAAGTATTGTCGAGGCAATACACCGTTCTTGGGGGCGTTCCGATCCTAAGTTCGTGTATCGATCAAAGTAAATTAAAGGCAAAAATAGATAAATACTTCCAATAGGTAAGAATTCGAAGAATACGAACTACTAAAGTGAATAGATAGGCGGTTTTGCTATAAAATGCAAGCCTAAGGGAAAAAGGTACTTAAGAGCTACGCGCCACCTCATTCCCCCGTTCACTAGTGAGTATTCTAAGAAGGAAAGCTTAGTGGGGGTTTTGCCACCCAAAGTATGACTTACACATATTGTATTTTCTTGTGGATATTACTTATTGAATCTCGGAAAGGATAATCCCTTCTTTTCCAAAGTCGATCGAGAGCTCCTCTCTCACTCCTCGAGTTGAGTTGCATGCGCACTCGAGCGCGTGCACAAATACCTTTTGGTGTAAAACCCCTTCCTCCCAAAGGGAAGAACAAGAAAAAGAACAATAACAACACCGTCCATCAAGCTGATCCCGAGAATCGTGCTTTGAACAACACACAAGAAGCCACGGCCGCCGTTGATAATAGACCATTGATGGAGATCCTCCAATAAAATGTGGAGGGAAACGCCGATGACATTGTTATACCCGAGATACCCGCAAACACCTTTGAGCTTAATACAAATATGATTACTATGGTTTCTTCTACACCCTTTTTAGGGAGACCCATGGATGATCCACATGATCATATCAAGAAGTTTTTGTCCATATGAAATACACTTAAGTACAATGGGGTTCCTCCTGATGCCATTAAGTTGATCTTAGTTCCATTCTCCTTAGAGGGTAATGCTAGGTATTGGCTAGAAAGACAACCACCTAAGAGCATTCACACTTGGGAGGACTTTACCAAGAAATTTGTGAACAAGTTCTTTCCTCCCTCAAGAACCACTGCTTTGAGAAACCTAATTATTGGTTGACAACAATAGAATGATCAAACCTTTAGTGATGCTTGGGAAGAGTTCAAGGAGTTATTGAGAAAATGCCTCAATCATGGTTTTAACGAAGTTCACCAAATCAACACTTTCTACAATGGATTAAGACCACATCATCAAGATTACCTCAACTCCTCCGCGGGTGATAACATTCTTTCCAAATTCACACAAGAGGCATGGGACATTATTGAGACTAAATCCATGGTGCAAACAAATAACCAAAGAGATGCGGTAGTCCACGTTGTTCAAGAGGGTGCTTCTAGAGCATATAAGAGTCAAATCCTTTTACAACTTCAAGAAATGAATCAAACTCAAAAGATGCATCAAGCAATGATGCAAGACTTTATGAAGGTTTCCTTGAACAATTCTTCCACCAATAATGTCAATGCCATCACTTCATCTTGTGAAACATGTGGAGGTCGTCATTTTTACCTACAATGTGACAAGGTTCAAAATTTTCAAGATGAATGTTATGCTTATCAAGATGAACAAAGAGAGAACTTCAAACCTATCATCAACTCGAACAATATCTCTTACAAATCAAATAACTACCTTGCTCCACCCGGATTTCCACCCCATCCACCCACCCAAAACCAAACAAACCCTCCTCAATTACTTCAAAGAAATCAAGGGCCTAGGCCAAACTACCAAGGACACAACAACTATAGAGCACCCAATAACTTTCAACATCAAGGAAACAACTTTCATGCAAATAATAAAGGATTTAACCAACCACCTCCACCTAAATATCCAAACCAAGGTTTTTATCAAGGAAATATACAACCTTCTCCCATGGATTTGATTCTTCAAAAGCTTACTTCTTATGAAAGACAAATGAAGGATACTCAAGAAGAAAACAACAAGAAATTTGCTCTTTTACAAACTCAAATTTTGCACACTCAAAGGCCCACAAGGTGCTCTACCTTCAAATACACAAACAAATCCAAGGGCTAATGTCAATCCAATCACAACAAGGAGTGGAAAGACAACTATTGATCCTACAATGCCTCTTACACCTCCTCTGGTTAAGCCTACTATGGTCCCACCTTGTGATAAGCCTTCAACATCAAACTCAACACCTTCAAGCTCTACAAATTTAACACCTACACCTCCTCATCCTACACCTACTACTCCTTCACTTTCCACACCTATCAATGAAGAAACCAACAAAGAGAATCCTTCAACAACAACTACTCAACCTACACCAAAACCAAGCCTTCCATATCCAACAAGATTGAGAAAGGAGAAGCTTAAAAACAAGGATGATATTCAAGTGTCAAACTTTTTTAGAATGTTCAAACAATTGAACATCAACATATCCTTTGTGAAAGCTCTTGCCTATATGCTAAAGTTTGCTAAAATGTTCAAAGACCTCCTCTCCAATAAATAAAAGTTGGTGGATATACCTAACACATCACTTAATGAGAATTGCTCCGCCGTGTTGCTCAAGACTTTACCTACAAAACTTGGAGATCCAGGGTGATTTTTGATCCCTTGTAATTTTCCCAGGGTGGAAAATTGCATGGCACTAGCGTATCTTAGGGCAAGCATCAATCTCACGCCTTTATCGGTTTGGAAAAAACTCTCTCTTCCCGAGCTCACTCCTACTAGGATGACCCTTGATTTAGCAAACCGTACCATAGCTTATCTGGTAGGCATTACGGAGGATGTGTTTGTAGGGGTTGATAAATTCACATTCCCCGTAGATTTTGTAGTTGTTGACAATGATATGGACCCGAGAGTTCCTCTTATTGTTGGTAGACCTTTCTTGAGGACGGGCCATACTCTTATTGATGTGGCGGAGGGAGAACTAATTATGAGAGTTGAGGATGAGAAAGTAGTGTTTAAGTTGGGAAAAGTCACTAATAAAGCTCAAAGTTGTGAAACAATTAACATAGTGGATTTTCTTGATGAGGTGTGTGATGAACATTTTCATGAAGCTTGCAAGAATGATAGTAAGAACATGCCACATGTGGAGACCGTTGCCTCAATTGCTCCCTCCTTAACACCATTTGGAGAGAGTAATTTCCTCTTAGAGGAATTTGAGTCTAAGTTCCTTGGTAATGATGATTCTCCCATTAATTGGGAAGAAGACATTCTAACTATCCAAAAGTTGCTCAATGAGGATCCCATTCATTCACCTACTCCACAAGAAGTTACCAATGATGATCCATACTTAGTGAAACCTTCCATTGAGAGTCCACCTTCCCTAGAGCTTAAGGATCTTCCATCACACCTTGAATATGCCTTTTTAGAGGGAAAGGACCAATTACCCGTTATCATAGCAAAATACTTGAAAGATGATGAGAAGTAAAAACTAATTGAGGTGCTTAAGAAACATAAGAAAGCTATAGCTTGGAAAATATCTGACATAAGGGGAATTGATCCAAATTTTTGTACACACAAAACCTTATGGAGGATGATTACAAACCCGCCATTCAAAGCCAAAGAAGGGTTAACCCAAAAATCCATGAGGTCATCAAAAAGGAAGTTATCGAACTCCTTGATGCGGGTATGATTTATCCAATGTCTGACTCTCCATGGGTTAGCCCGGTGCATTGTGTTCCTAGTAAGGGTGGAATCACCGTTGTGCCTAATGAGAACAATGAGATTATCCCCACTAGACTTGTCACGGGTTGGAGAGTTTGTATTGACTATAAGAAGCTCAATGATGCTACTAGGAAAGATCATTTCCCATTACCTTTCATGGACCAAATGCTTGAACGCTTAGCGGGAAATGAGTACTATTACTTTCTAGATGGATTCTCGGGTTATTCCCAAATACCTATTGATCCAAAGGATCAAGAAAATACCACATTCACTTGTCCCTATGGCACATTTTCTTATAAGAGAATGCCTTTTGGCTTGTGCAATGCCCTGGGGACATTCCAAAGGTGTATGATGGTAATATTTCATGACATGATTGAGCACACTATGGAAGTTTTCATGGATAATTTCTCGGTCTTTGGAGATTCATTCACTTCTTGTCTCTCCCATTTAGAACGTATGCTAAAGAGGTGTGAAGAAACATGTCTTGTTCTAAATTAGGAGAAGTGTCATTTCATGGTCAAAGAATGGATAGTTTTAGGACATAAGATATCCAATAAAGGTTTAGAAGTGGATCGAGCTAAAATTGATGTTATTGCCAAACTTCCCCCACCTACCACGGTGAAAGAAGTTAGGAGCTTTTTGGGTCATGCGGGTTTCTATAGACGTTTTATACAAGATTTTTCTAAAATAGCAAGACCCATGGTCCACCTCTTGGAAAAAGAGGCTCCTTTCATATTCACACAAGAGTGTTTAGAGTCTTTTGAGATTCTTAAGTAAACGTTGACTAAGGCTCCCGTTTTGGTCTCACCAAATTGGGATTTGCCTTTTGAACTCATGTGTGATGCTAGTGATTATGCCGTGGGGGCCGTGTTGGGACAAAGAGTTAATAAACATTTCCAACCTATACACTATGCGAGTAAGACAATTACGGGTGCTCGACTTCATTATACCACTACGGAAAAAGAGTTGCTATTGTTTATGCTTTTAAGAAATTTAGACCCTATTTTGTGCTTTCTAAGACCATAGTGTATGTAGATCATTCCGCTCTCAAGTACCTCATGACAAATCAAGATGCTAAGCCTAGGCTTTTGAGATGGGTTTTATTGTTACAAGAGTTTTCTATAGAGATTCGTGATAAGAAAGGAGCCGAGAATTTAGCGGCGGATCACTTGAGTAGACTTGAGCATCCTTTTCAAGGTGAATTACCACATAAGGAAATCAATGAATCCTTTCCACTTGAGGAGCTCATGTCTGTCTCTTCACAAGAGGATGCCACCCCCTGGTTTGCGGATATTGCAAACTATCTTATGGGGGATGTGCTCATAGAGGGTCTCACTTCTCAACAAAAGAAAAAGTTTCTCAAGGAAGCAAAATACTACTTTTGGGATGACCCTTACCTCTTTAGGCAATGTGCGTACCAAATCATAAGACGGTGTGTAGATGGGCCCGAAGCATTTAAGATCTTAGAAGCTTGTCATAAAGGACCCACGGGGGGCCATTTTAGGCCCAAATATACGGCCAAGAAAGTCTTTGATTCGGGTTACTATTGGCCTTCAATTTACAAAGATGCCCAAGAGATGGTGAAATTCTGTGATGTTTGTCAAAGACAAGGAAAAATTAATCAAAGAGATGAGATGCCACAAAATTTCATACAAGAGTGTGAGATTTTTTATGTATGGGGTATGGAATTCATGGGACCTTTTCTATCATCAAAGGGCAATAAGTACATACTCGTAGCCGTGGACTATGTTTCAAAGTGGGTTGAGGCTAAAGCCTTGCCTACTAATGATGCTAGAGTTGTAGTCACGTTCTTGAAGCAATTATTTGCTAGATTTGGTGTACCTCGGGCTATCATAAGTGATCGTAGGACTCATTTTTGTAATGATCAATTTACAAGAGTTATGAAGATATATGGTGTTAACCATAGACTTTCTACTGCGTATCACCCTCAAACCAATGGGCAAACCGAGGTCACAAATCGTGGTTTAAATAGAATTTTAGAGAGAAAGGTGGGAGAGCATCGAGCTTCTTGGTCGGATAAGCTTGATGATGCTTTGTGGGCTTTTAGGACGGCTTTTAAGACACCAATTGGTTGTACTCCATATAGGCTTGTCTATGAAAAAGCATGCCACCTCCCATTCGAGTTAGAGCATAAGGCTTCATGGGCTCTCAAATGGGATAACTTTGATTTAAACCAAGCTGATTCACATAGGAAAGACCAACTCAATGAGATGGATGAATTGAGAGCCAATGCCTATGAAAACTCGTTGCTTTACAAGGAAAAGACTAAGCAATTGCATGATGCTAAGATCAAGAACCGTGAGTTCAAAGTTGGAGAGCCGGTTCTCCTCTTTAACTCAAGGTTGAAACTCTTTGCGGGCAAGCTTAAGTCAAGATGGTCCGGTCCATTCACTATTGCTCAAGTGTTTCCATATGGGACTATTGAGTTGTCACAACCAAATGCCCCAACTTTCAAAGTGAATGGTCACCGTGTTAAGCATTACTTTGGGGAGGACATTTTCGTGGAAATGGTCCAAGAGATCCCCATTTTCCCCATGAATTAATTTATTGTGGGAAGAGTCGAGCTAGAGACTCCTTAAATCAAGCTTGAATAACTAGGCTTAGATTTTTTAGACTAGAGTGTGGTCAGGGACGGAGCTAGAAAATAATGTTAGGGGGCACACAAAAAAATTCGTAGTAACATAAGTACAAAATAAACGATGCAATATCAGATATAATAGGTTTTCTTGCCAAAAGATGCAAAGGTTCAAGTATAACATGATGTACTGATACATAACTAAAATGATAAACTAAAAACTAGAGGGGTTAAATTGTATTGTTAGCACAAATTATTTTTCAATAGTAATATACAGTTTTTTTTGATAAAAATGTTCAATAAATATTTTACTGTAAGTTAGAGTGATGATATATAAAATAAAGGGGGTTAAATTAAATTTCTAACAAAAAAACACATATGGACACGTGTATAGCACTAATTTAATAAAACAGATATAAAAAAGGTTAGTAATATTCTTGTTTTTTAGTCATCTTCTTCAATTCCATCAAACTTCCATTAACATGAAACAAGAATACTAGTAAATTTCTTACAAAACTGATTCTTAGCTCGCTTTCTTTTCACTTGTTATAGCTAAGACCGCCATTGTTAGGGGTGGCACAGCACCCTCTGCCCCCCCCCCCCCCCCACTAGCTCCGTCGCTGAGTGTGATAGGATAGGAATAAGGGTATATAATTGAGAACAAGTGTATGGGGGATGCCTCTCTTTTGTCTTCTTGATGTTTGTAGGGTTTCTCTCTCTCATCGCATGCATAGGAGCTTATGGAGGAGGCCCTTGTATCGGGTTCACTTCGTTACTATTGCGATTTTCAAACCACATTGTGCTTAAAATGAATTCACTATAGTAGACCTTTCCTTAGCGTGGGTTAAGCAAAGTTATCAATGTCATAAGTGTAGGAGAGTTCACTCCAATACTCTTTAACATTGATGACAATGTTTATCTTAATTGTAGGGGGTCTTCTATCGAAGTGACCTTACCTAGAACTTTGTCATTGACTTCATGATAACTTAGAAATTAATTTTCTAAACATTTTTCGAATTTTTGATCTACTTTGGCCACCAAAAATATGCATTCATAATTTTGCATTAATCATTTTTCATTTTCATAACACATTTGCATTGTATATATTTCTTCTTTTATTTTTCATCAAAAAATATATAAAAAGGAAAAAATATAATAAAGGACATGGTTCAACAAATTTAGATATCTTTGACATATTAGGCCCACCATGGATACTTTGACTCAACCCGAGTTTGCTTATCTAAGCATTCTCTAGCTAGTAGCCTTAACCATGTAGACCTTTATTGTTTATTAGGCTAAGCATCTACTGTCTTATTATTTGAGATTTTAAACTGTGGAGAACAAGAAATGATAGAGTTTGAAGTAAGTGTAATGGGCTAGATAAACCTCATATCAATTAATTGTGGCTTTTATATCCCATTTTGTAACCTTTACTTTCTTGTCAACGCATGTATATATGTTAATAAATAATCAAGAACGGTTTTAATTGGTTTGTAGTCTCTTATGCATTTTTGACTAATCATTCGTGGTTGGTATAAGTACGTCTAAAAATTCTAAGTTAGAACGTTTTATGTGTATTAGAATTATGTCATACTTAATACTTAGCGGGCGTTTTTCCTTTTATTCTTTTCAAATTTCTTTGTGAGGAACAAAGAAAAATAAGAGCGGCTTATGAAAAAAAAATGAGTGGCAAGAAAAAAAAAGAGAAAAAGAAAAAAAAAGAAAAAAAATAATTATACAAGACTCCCACGAGGGGCAGTGAAGTGTTAATTATAGTAGCTATTGAATTCCAATATTACTCTCACAAGGGTTGCGGGGATTTAATAGTTGCTACAATCTAATATTACCTTGACGGGTTGCGGGATTGAAGATCCAAGGTCTCAAAAAGGCGGCGGATATAAATTATTGCGTGAGTTTTATTTTTCTTTCCTTAGCGAGTGTGTAGCTACTTATTAATGCATGACATAAGGATCTTACACATAAGGTGACTGACTTATTATTTTGGGTCGGACTTATATCAATTGTTGGCGGTTTTTCGAGTAATGGATAAGATGGTTACTTAGGACTAAAACTATGCTTCCTTGTTTTGAGATTTTACATTTCTTATATTTCATGCTTTAGATAATGACAAATTTGCTCTCAAGCAATTTGCTCAAATAATAATCGGTCTTAGAGGCATAATAAGTGGGGGTATAAGAGTAACACAATTAATCTATATGAATGAGTTGATGCACTTTCACTTATGGATAACAATGATCTTGTTTTTAAGCTTGGTATGGAGAAAGTGAAACTTGAGGATGATAAGTGTTCATGGTACCAAAACCCTAATTAAAGTCTTTGATTTCTTTGATGAGTTATTTCCATCAAATCATTTCAAGAAAAATCAAAAAATATATAAATGGAATTGCTTTCCTTTACACTGTATTGTAAAAATCAAAATCATGCATCATATAGTGTAGTGTAGTGTAAAAGCATTCCATATTGGCCAAGGTGGATACATTATGAGAAAAGTGTAAATTGGTGCTTTAAAATGTGGCATTGCATGAGTTCATGGCAATGATCAAGTGTAGGGGATTTGATATGAGTGAAATCTCATATCAATTACATCACAAATCACCCTAAAACACAAAGCAAAATACCTAATTTTGTTTCATAAAAGCAGTATTATGGGTATGTTTTGTTGTTTGTGCTTGTGTAGGTAAAATGATACAATTATGGAGCAAACAAAGGAATTCAAGCTTTATTGATAAAGAAAAGACAAAAAGAGGATGAAAAGTGACAAGCAAATCAAAGTTAAAGGACCTTTCTTGACAACTTTCAAAGTTGAAGGACTAAAAGTGCAAATATGGGAAAGTCAAGAACAAAGTCAAACATGGTCAACTATTAAGTCAACAAGTTCAAGGATCATTATTGTGCAATTTTGAAGCTTAAAGGACCAAAAATGACAAAGTATTGAAGTTACAAGCTTAAAACATAAATTTGCCAACAAGAGGGACTAAATCTGCCAAGTTTCAAAGTCGTATGGCTATCAATCCGTGTATAAAGAAACCAGCCAATGAGAGACGTTTATTTTCTTCACAAGGATTGCTAAGTCATGCTAGCAGGCCACTCACAACCACCACCCATTAATAAACAAAATCTCCATAGTGCACTCCACTATCTATTATTCAACCAATCATATTTGTGAGATTGGATAATGATCCGTGTCTCACCCTCTCTCCCAATAAAAAACCAACATGTGTCACATTCATATTCAAACGAGCCCAAATTCAATATCGTGAAAGAGTGATTTTCAAGAGAAGTGTTCTACATCAAACCTGCTCTAAATCAAGAGACGAATACACTCCAACCATCCAATTAGTTTGAAATTAATTCAAATGAAAAAACCCCAATTGTGTTCTTCAACGGATTAATCCAATTAAGAGTCAAGGCCACATGGAAGCTGTGGATTGGCTCTAACACGTCACTCGTCCCCAACAAACTCTAGAATTCTTCTATAAATAGCCCAGATTGTTCTTCATTTGTGTATTGTACCTAGTGTGTGAATTTACACACTTTATATTTTCCCTCAATTTCAGTTAGTTTTCTAGTTAGTAACTAACCTCAAGTGATTGACAACCACTTGAGGTAGTTAGTTAGACCTATAACAGCTTTGTAACAAACATTCCACCATTAATACAACTTCATGTTCACTTTACATCTCAATTTCACTTCTCATTTCTTCATTATCCTACTTCTACTGTTGCTACTTAGTTTTATTGATCATATTTGATCAATAGAAATTGTTGATGTGTTTTGGAAGCTTATCAGTTGATTTCAGTTCATCCTAGTTCCATTTCTTGCCAAAAGTTCAGATTGTTGCAGGGGAGATCATTGCTTGATGATGATGATGTACTGATGGTTACTGGTGGTTAATTATTCATGTTCTTGTTGATAATAGTTGGCTCAGCGCCTAACTACTCCATCAGAGGAGGTTTCTAGCTAAAAGGAATCAAAGTCTCATTTAAATTCCACTAAAATGCTTTGCCATGTTAAATTCCTAGATATAAAGTTTACCTGCTGAATTGTGAGTGATTTAGTGTACTTTTGGTGTTATTGATATGTTTTGATAGTTAGACAGTAGTCTTATAGCTTTTGATTCAGTTTTACTTGATAAAATTTTGTATGAGTTTGCTTATAATTCATCAGTTAGTCATTTTGTTATCTTTAGTGCTATTGTGTTAGTTTGTGGTTTGAAATTGTTTCATTTGAGTTGTCAAACAAGTTCTGATAGGTCTCTTTTACTGTCATAACCTTTTGGTCAAAAAGCCTTTGAAAAACTTTTCACATCAGTCAAAAACTTGTGTTTGGATCAGATTTGTTATAGTGTTTGAGCTTTTGAAACTTGTTGATTTTAGTTCATACACACTTAATAGGTCAGTGTAAGTCATTTTACAAAGATTTTTAGTCAAAACTTTTGTCAAAAAGGCAAATGGTCAAGAAAAACTTTGGATCAAGTGTTCATCAGAAAAACAAGCAATCTTTGATCACTTGGTAAAACTTTGTTAGTGGATATTTTAAGTTACTTTTTTTTCCAAGTCATAGCTCAATATATGAACTTTCATAATTGCCAAGTGAGATTATACAGTTCTAAGATTTGAGGTAGAAATCAGCTTAATAATAAGCTGTTGAGCAAACTCACTTTTCTGTGATAAAGCCAATATGCTTATCCATTTCCCATCAATCTGTTTCATAAAACTTGCATTTTTCTTTCACAAACAAATTTTAAGGCATTTTAGAAGTTTTGAGCTTTTTGGAATTTCTTGGTCAACGAAAGTCAACCATAAGCACTTTTTGCTTATTTTAAGATTCCAGCTTATTGGCTTAACCATTTTTCATGATTTTTGACATTCCAGTCCTCTTGTTGCTAGCTTAATCATTTCCAATCAGAAAATTCAAGTGTGGAAGTCTTATTCAGCTTATAGCTTATTTTGAGCTTATTAGAATAAGCTATCTAGAGTTCTGGACATTTTTAGCTTAATTCCTTTGAGACACCTAGCTTCAATCCAATTTTAAGAGTTTTGCAAATAAAAACTAGAGTCAATTTGGTTGGATAATAAGCTCATTCGAGCTTATTGAAGTTTGGTTACGCGGTTTTAGTTAATAGTTTTGTTTAATTGCATTCAGGTCCTCAGACTTTAAAACTTTGTTGATCAGCTTTGTTAATTCCAACTTTTTAGGGTTTGCATTTTCAAGTCCTTATAATTTGAGTTTGTTACAATTTTGTTAGACAATTTTGAAAGTTTGTTGTTTGGTAGTTATAGTTTGTTACAATTGTCATTTCTAACCCTTTTACTTTCTAAGTTTACATAATTAATCCTTTTACTTTTACAATCTTTACATTTTGATCATTTTTACTATTGTGCATTTAATACTTGTAATCTTTGCGTTAATTGTGGTAACTGTAACTTGTTTTACGGATACGTAGTATTACTATTTTACCCTTTTTATGTGATTTGTTGAAATAGACATAGATGCCAAAATCCTTTATTAACACCAAAAACAATTAAAAACTTGAGGTTAATCGGACTTTCTATTTGTCGTGAGTTGGGAAATACGAACTTGAATAAGATCACATATTACTAACCTCCTTAAGTTGGTTTAGAGGAATTTTCATATTTGACTTAAGGAGGTGTCTACCCCTCATCTCTATAAATAGGGATGAGTAGTTCATTGTATTCTTATTCCTCAATGTAGTCTTTATTAGGTTTAATAATAAAGAGGTACTTGAGGGTATACCGTGTGCATACATTATTGTCGTTTCTTTGTAGTCTCTCGTGTTCGCTACTTGTGCTCAATACAACTCGCGATCTGGCGATTCCGTGTTATCGAAGTTCGGGTTTATTATTGATATCGTACAACACCGATATATATATCAAACATATTTTCAGACACTTTACTCTCGAAACAAACATATTCAAATACTATCAAATCTAAACTCTCTAGACTCTTTATTCGATGTGGTAAATGTTGATTTATTAGATCTAACATAACATGTATTTTGATAAACAAAACATATAAACATCATAGCACATGCGGAAGCGATTACGGATCATATGATCATAACATGCATATAATTAATTGAACATAAAATTAAACGGGACAGTACCTTGCAATGCTTCCAATAAATAGAATGCAAAACACCAATCCAAAATCAACCTAACAAAGGTTGAATCTATGTTTCTGTACACACGTCTCGAACAAGCTACTAGACAAGCTAGGTCACACGATTAGAACCGCGTCGTAGAAGTGGAAAACTCAAAACCGAATCAGTCCTAGAGAAGGGATTCGGCCGAGCATGGCTAGCAAGGGTTTAGGTATGATTTCTTTCACTTGAATGAGCTAAGAAAACAATGAAAAACCCTTTGTATTTATAGTGGATGTAAGCCTAGGGTTAGGAGACAAAACTAAATATAGAGAATATATTGTTTGTCTTAAAACCAAAACTTACACCACAAACACATAAACGTTCCCTCAAAAGGGGCGGCCTATTGTGCTCCCAAAATATTTTTGGGACACAATATTTTGTTTTCACTTTTACTAGTTAATGCCCGTTAGTCATTTTCCATTAAATACTTAACGGTCGTTATTCACGGTTATTAACACTTGTTAACTATTTAACTACGTCTAATAAAAACACAATTAAATAATAAAATAGCTCTAAACGTTTGTGTGCAATCCCATAGTCCCGAGTTCGATCATAACACACGACTATTTAAATTACGTCCACAAACTAGCAGCTCCCACATGGACTATTTCAAATATCGTGATCACATCGATTAGCGTCTAGCAACACGTCGATGCCTCTAGTACGATCTCGAGTAAGCTCTCTTGGAAAAACCTTTTAATGATTAAACATCATTGTTATTATCCTTTCGTTTCTTAATTAACAATTGCTTTTCGTTCACTGATTAATAAAGATAACCAAATATCAATTTGGGTGCGGCCACACATACATCTTTAATTAATCCCACGAGGGGCCCAGCTGTATTAATACTCCAACAAAATATTGAAGGAAACAAATCCCATATTGACTACAAGCGAAAATCATGAATTTTGCAACACTTCTGAAATCAAATCCGTATAGCTACCAGTTACGAAATAGCGTTAGATTGATTCACAAAAATGCACTAGATCCACAATGTTCCTGGTATCTCAGGTCGAAGGATAACTATTTATGGTAAACTTAATGACAAAGATCCATAAAGTAATATCATATAAGTTGGGATCAGTCCTATATCTCGATTCATCGAATATCATCTAAATCTGGTATGTAATCACATCAAGTATACTTTCAAGTCATACTCCCACCAAACTTTAGATTTGTCTTAATTTAATAATATTCCCATATTATTAATCGACAACAGATAATTTAGAATAAATTAATATTCATGGATTAAACATGTAAATACAAGACACAATATATTATAAATGAAAACAAACTTACCCAGTAATTTAATTCCTTATAATAACCGTTTAACATCCCTTATCCAAATACTAAATAGATCAATGCATGAAAATTTAGTTGATGCATAATGCCTTTAAGTAATGACCTTCATACATGTTTGGCAAAGCTTAAATCAACTAACTTGACCTAAGGAATTTTGAGAATACTTATTTCAAGAATTCAATAATTTGAAGTTCTTGTTTATGTGCATTCAAATAGATTTGATATTGCCACATAATATTCATAAATTGTGAGACATCCCAGATCACCAATTTAAAACTTCCAAAATACCTTTGAAATTTAAAGTATTCTAATTCTTTATTGTATAATGCAACTTTAATCAATACGTCATCTCCAAGAATACCATGATTAATATTGAGTGTTACCTCAATTATATCTTTTCAAGTTTGATAACTTGTCAACAAAGATATAGTTCGTAAACTATAATATCTATTATGTAATGTTTGACACCACCCAAACTACCAAGTTTGTTGGCTATGATAATTTACACAACCATTAACAAATTATTCATATATAGAATGTGGAAGCATATCCAAGATTGAGGATGTCATTCTATATCCAAACATATTCTTTCAGAATATACATTACTCAAGTTATTTAATAACTTTCAAATAGATATTAATGTAGTCAAATCATCATGCAATTAAGGCATGATTAAATACAACATGTACTTGAAGTACATATAACTAGGAACCAGATTTAGACTTCTTCAAGTCCTACATATCCATATTAGGTTCTACCTCATGGCATATCATGTCGTGTTAGATTCTTTTACCGCACAAACAAACATCTATGTTCAAGGTTATGTTCTTATTTTCTAAACCTTTAAAGTGAAATTTTATCCCAAAGCTAAACCAAAATTGGCATTTATTTTAAATGAAACTTACTTTCTTATATGTTTATTCAACATATACAATTTAAGAAAATAATCATAATACTCCCACTAGCTTCCAGGAATAATTAGGAATTATCTTACTTCAATTTCAAATCTTAACATTTATTTTCAAATTAAAACATAAGAATAATCTCTTAGATGCACACATTTATCCACTCATGGATAATTACACTTAGTACACTCCAAAGATTTATTTGAATTAATAAACTTCTTTTGATTACTTATCGTCCTCGCTTAAGTAGTCATTCAAGAAATAGTTCATATAAATTCAATTGTCAAATAATATGACAGTCATAATCTTTATATATTTAATGTGTTTTAGGAAAGAATATTCAATCACATTTAATTGCTTAAGCGTGATTTATTATCTAGCCAAAATTACATACATTAAATATGGGTACAACTTTTTCCATATGATTTCAAACATAAAGATTAAAACCTCTAAGGTTACTTTCTCTTTGTAGAAACTCATCTTTACTTTCTAGTCAAACTATCAAGATAAACCAAATCATCAAGATTGATTATCTTATTTGGACAGCATCTATGTCATTCATAGTATGAGTAATTTTACCAAATTCTTTATTTGATATCAAAACATAATTATATTATGTAACTCATAATTCTCAGCAAATTAATAGCATATCCGAGATATCCTTGCGGATCTATGACTAAAATTCCTTCATCAAGAGTAGTAGCATTTACATGCCTACCTCATGATAATTACTAGTGTATCTTAGAAGATCATGTACCTTGCAATTTTATCTTTCCAAGATCAAAACTCCCACTTGCTTTTAGTAATTAAAAGTTAACCTTTAAATACTTAGCAAAAATAAATCAACATTTCAAAGTTATCTTTTGGGATACTACAAGTACAACGACAATTCATTTAGTTTGTTAATAACCCACTTCTTAAGTAGTTCAATCAAATTCTAAATTTCAATTTAAGATATAATGTGATTCATCATATTTCATATATAATGATATCTTAATTAATCTTCTTAATCTGAGTCCTACTCAACTTTCTAACCTTGAAAACTTTTGGAAGAAAGAAGATATATTTATCTCGAATCAATCAATATATTGAAAGTTTGATTTACCTAACTTTAAACTTCCAAAATACATTTGAAGTATTTTATTAGGATTAATATTGTAGATCAATCTAACAATATTTAAGATAAATATTGTGACAACCCAAATCCGATGTCATTTATTTAATATTATATAATATTATTTTTACGAATAACTTTAATATTTTTGATGAGTTGAATGAAATGACGATTGATGGTTTTATTTAAAACCGACGTTGGAGGACTTATTTTTATCTTTTTACTAATAGCGAGGATTATTAGTGATCACGATATCGACGGATGCCCGAGATTTTATGTTTTATCATTTGTTGTCTCGATGTTTATATTTTTGACGTTTTTATTTTAAGTTCGTATTAAGTCGAGTCGAGAGTCGATATTATTATTTTTAATGTACGTTTTAAATTTTCAAAAGTATCTTTATGAAACCCGAGCCCCGTAAATATTTTGAAAATTTACTAACAGTTATTTCCCGCTTTTTAGCTAACTATTTACATTTTTAGCCACAACTATTGCTAAATTGCAACTTTGGTCCCTACCCCACTATATATAAAGCTCAAACAAAAATACACATCACATTTTCACCATCAAAAATTTTGTTCATCCTCTCTTTCTCTCTCTTGAATAACCGAAACATCCACCACACCCCAAATCCATACAAACTTCAATTTATCTCAAGTTTGAGGTTGAATCCAACTAAACCAAGCATAGACCCAATCTTATATTTGATCAAGGATCATTTTGGTGTAAGAAATCCTTTCATGCAAGCAACTTTTTTTTTCTTGATGTTGGTAGGTAGGAGCTATGATCATGCATGGCATTTTTATGAGGATCCATGGTGTTCTTGCTAAAAATCTTGTTAGAAACTTCATTTTGATCTTAAGATTTTTATTTTGATTATGATTTTGATGTTATGGTTGATGTATGATGATATTAGGGTATAGAAATGACCATTTCTATGGTTGGTTTTTATCAAAAATTTGATTTTGTACAAGATTCTTATAGTCATTTTATAACAGTAAGTAAAGTGTAAAATCCGAATTTTTATGTTTTGAAAATGGATTAACTTATAGCCTAGGGTTGTAGATAATTTTCTTAGCTTATATTTGATATAAGGTAGAGTTTCTAGCTCCAAACGAGCGCGAAGTTATGATGTTTTGAATGATCGTGTACCGGGAGACGAGTATCAGCACTACAAGTAGTTGTTGTCGATATTTGGATCGAATCTCGGGGACTCTAAATGGATGTTTTGAAAAATGTAACCTACTGATAATGAGGTGTTTATTTTATAGGTTGAGTTTACTTTAAAACCCGATTGTCGGTTTTGTAAACGGAGTCGTTTAAATAAGTTAAAACGGTTGTATGAAAAATTAACGTAAATCTGTCCGGATTTTATAGTTTAAAAATGAGTTGAATAAAGTAATTTAAAAGTAATTTCATTTGATAAACTTGTAAGAGGACTTTCTATATATAGTAAGTTAGTTTATCGAGTCGTTTCATAAACGGTTGACAAATTTAAAAGGGGTAAAATAAGCTAGTACATGTAGTATGTACCGGCGGACTTTGTAAAAAGTGTAAAATGGTTAAGTAAATGTGTAGTAAAGTATAATGAAGTTATTTATATCGTTTTCTCTCGAGTTTATCGTGACTTTATGAGTTTGAGTTTGATGTTGTTATGTATGATTTATTTTTCAAATTTATTATTGATGAACGCGCCTTATTTGATAGGTTGCGTTTTTTGTGTTTATCGGGCATCAACTATTGTCGAAGATCGTCTTACTACTGCTATTACTCCAGGTGAGTCTATAGCCTCGCTTTTGTACCGCGAGGGGGATACATGCTATTTGAAAGTAAAATGAACACAAGTCATGATTGATTGTTTGGACCCGAATGTTGCCTTGTTGTCTTTGTTGTTTTGAATTGTATAAGTACCTAATTTGCAAAAGACCCTAAATTCATGAGCCGTTAACTATCTTCTTAATTGATGTTGTGAGTTGGGAATAGCCGCTTATTCTAATAATAGTACTATTGGGCTGACGACCCTATCCGAGACCAGGGCTTTACGCTGAGTAACCCGCTGGGAAGGATAATTTTGCGAGAATGAGAATTGGTATCCTTGCAAATGGTACCCTAGTAGGGGCACTGGATTTTCATCTAGTCATGTCGGCTTTAGGCGTGGGTGACTAAGTTATGAGGTCGGTGTCATGAGCTTAATACAATTCAATAGCTATTGCTATATACCAGAATGCCTAACTAATAGATTGTAATGATCAGCAATTCTATTAAATGATCTTGATTGATTTTTCTCTTGTGTTCAAATGTTGATTTGGAAAACCTATAGACTCGCTCAACCGTTGTGTTGATGATTTTAAGCATGTATTTCAGGTATTGAAGATGATGAATTGCGGAGCTTGCTGGAGAAGGATTGCGGGATTGCTTTTGTGGTGATGGTCTAAAACGGATTTCTTTCCCTTTTGTCATAAAAATAATATTGTATGGTCGAGTACTTTGGTAAAGTGTTTGTGAATTTGATAAAGTCTTTGGGGGACCTAAATATTACTCTGATATTTCTAAAATTGTTTTACTTGGGATTGAAAGTTTTAGACAGTGGTTAAATTATATTCTTTTATATTTCAAATTTATCATTTTGAGTTTGTTCAAAATGTCTTGTGTAACAATGTTTGTATTTAGCACCCAAATGTGTATTTCCGCTGCGCAATGTAATTTGGGGTGTTAAAGATTGGTAATCAGAGCTTTTTAGTTATAGCGAATTAGGTCGATTTTTGAGAAATGTCCTAAACTATAACTTTGGTGTCGAAAATATTTTACAAAAGCAACGCAACTTCTCCGAAAGGCTCCGGTAAGATTATTGTTTTGTATTGTTTTATAATTGATGTATCCCTTTAAATTGAAATGATTTCTACAGTATTTATTAAGTAAATACTATGATGATATATAATGATGTATTGATGATGTATTGATGTTGTTGAAAGTACGTTAAGTACTTGTTATCGTAATTTTCTTTATGTAATGCATATGTATATAATTTTAAATAATGACCTTATATACTACCGAGAGTCTGGGACAGTGGACCAGATGTTGAACGATTTTACAACTGAATTCTTGCGACTTGTATCGGGTATGAGGAAGTTTGATTAGTTGATGTATGATAGATATGTGGTTGAAATTGGTGTGATTAGAGGGTTGATGTGAAAGAAAAGTGGTTTTAAAAGGTTGTATTTGGTATGTGGAGACTTGAGTTTGTTAGGACATGGAAGATGAATGAGATTGCTAGTCTTGGGTCGATTGTGATGAATCTGTGTGTTTGAATTGAATGGTTTAAAGAGAAGTAGGTAAGTTTTGAAAGGATGAGTGAGTGGAGACTTAGGTGAGATTGATTCTGAGTAGAATTTGGAAGCTTAGGAATGTTGAAAGTCGTATTAAGATTTGCCTGGTGATTGATCTGCCGTGTATGAGTGAGTATTTGGATTTTGAGTATGAGCTGCCATCAGGTTATGGATTTGACCTTGATGTGTGAAAAGGGAAATAGACAAGTGTGAAGAAGCTGACAACAATGTTAAGGAGGATGAGGAGCTGCTATCTAAGGAACAAATCGTTTGATGGATTTCTTTGTATCTTATTTTCTTTTGTGATCGGACTTATTTAAACCCTTGTGTTGTAGCATTGTGATGGAACTTAATATCTTTTAAGTTGTTCGGTAGATGATTGTAGTGACAGACAGTGCCACTATCCTGTTGAATCCTCAACGCAATCTGAATTACCCTCATGATCTATGATGTGCCCTTATTAACTCTTTTGAGTTTTGGTTGATGAACCATTGTAGTTTGTGTTGTTCGTGCATGTAGTATTGATAGGTGTGTAAACACCCATCCTTTTACCACTTAATTCTGGCTAAAACAAGACCAAAACACGTATTTAATATCATTTGTTTGGAATTATGCGTGGTTTTTGTGTTTATTGTGTTTTCAGAGCTAACCGGATGAATATTAAAGAAAACATGGGATTGCACGGGTTTTATCAAGGAAAAAGACTCAAGACGAAGTCTATTGTCCAAGAGATGCAAAAGATTTGAAGTCGATGGGCCTATTTGAAGATTTATCGAAGAAAAAGACCAAAGATGGAAGATTTTTATATGTCGAAGAAACTCAAGTCTATTAAACGAAGAAATTAAAGGACGAGTTGAATTTAATCGACAACAAATCCCGAATCAGAATAAAAAACGTCAACTTTTTTGAAAAGACGAGCAGACAAGAAGAAAGGGAGAAAGCCCACTCACCAACCAACCACTAGGAGTATAAATAGATTCCTCCTTCACATTTTAGGGAGTTAGCTTCATTTTTCTTCCCAGTTCTTTTTGGTTCGTAGCTTCACCAACACCATTAGGGTGTTTGGTGATTTTTCATTCTCTTTTTCAAATCTTGTAAGTGTTAATCATTACTCTTGTTACTTTTACATTAATCATTCAATTCTAATCTTTCTATTCATCTTGTTCTTCATCATCTTTTTATTGCAAGTTCTTAAGTTTTTATTTGATTCAAGTTTGATCTTAAAAAGTTGTTGATTTAGTGTTTTTATTGGTGGGATTTGTTTCTTATGATATTTAAATGATTTGTGTTTGAATTGGGTAAAATCTTTTTGATTATTTGGTTTGATTCTGATAAAAAACGAGTTCCCTGTTTCGTGTCTGCTGTTACTGTTCTTAAACCCAGGAATATTCCGAATATACAAGTTTTTCCGAATAGCACTCATTTATTTTCCCTTACTCGGAATATTGTTAATATTCCGCATAGCTTGATTTGTTCATTCCCTATTCGGAATATTTCACATATTCCGCATAGACCATATTTTCCGCATAAAGATAATTTTTCCGCATAGCCTTATTTTCCGCATAGTGTTTTTATTCAGAATAGCTTGATTTTTCCGCATAGGCAATATTATTCCGCATAACACAATTTTTCCGAATAGGACATCTTTTCCGCATAGGTGTGTTTTTCCGCATAGTGTATGTTTTCCGAATAGGCAACACTTTCCGAATAAGCTTACTTTCCGAATAGCCTTAACTTTCCGCATAGTCCGAGTTTTCCGAATAGTCTTAACTTTCCGCATAGTCCGAGTTTTCCGAATAGTCTTAACTTTCCGCATAGACCATCTTTCCGCATAAGGTATATTTTCCGAATTGAGCATTTTATTCCGAATGGAATATTGCTTTCCGCATATTGTTTGTTTTCCGAATAGGGTATTTTCTGCTAGGGTATTTTTCATTTACTGGTTGATTTAAAGTTTAGCTTACTTTTTAATAGAATAGAAAACCAACTCCTTTTTGTCACCAAGAACAAATCATTCCACTTTAAACCGAGATCAATTCGAGAGGATTCCGAGAATCGAACTTTTCATCATAGAAAATCGCTTGTATCAAATGGCGCCGCTGCCGGCTCTTCTCGTTAAGATCAAAAGTTTTTTGTGAGAACTTGGATTTTGGGATCCGTTCCCCGTGAACATTACTTTTTCACAAAAAAATTTCAAAAACACTAAAAAATATAAAATTTTCAAAAATCCTAAAAAGTAAAAAAAAACCATAAAAAACCAAAAATATTTTTGCCTTGTTAGTTCTTTTGCAGGTGTATGCGCACTCGATCCACGTCTTATCAAGCGCCCGAGCCTCTCGATCACTTAGACATGGCTGGTGTACCACCTCCAAACAATAATAACAACAACAACCCACCTTTCAACAACATGAACAATAAAAACAACAATGAGCCCCTTCCGGATAATCGCCCGATGATTGAATTGCTGCAAGCTCATGTAGATGGCAACACGGATCCAATTGTCATTCCTCCAATTGCCGCCAACAATTTCGAGCTCAAGTCAGGCTTTATCCAGATGGTCTCTGCTCAACCATTCTTGGGACGAACCATTGATGATCCACACGACCATATCAAAAGATTTTTGCAACTCACCAACACGGTCAAGTTCAATGGGGTTACACAAGAAGTTATAAGGTTACAACTTTTTCCCTTTTCTTTAGAGGGACAAGCCCGGCATTGGCTTGCTAAAGAACCGCCACAGAGTATTCTCTCGTGGACGGATTTGGAAACAAAGTTCATCAGTTACTTTTTTCCACCCTCTCGTACTACCGCTTTGCGGAATGAGATCATAAATTTTGAACAAAAGTACGATGAGTCATTCAGTGAATCTTGGGATCGTTTTAAAGATCTTTTAAGAAAATGCCCACAACATGGTTTTACCAAAGTACATCAAATTAATACTTTTTACAATGGTTTAAGCATGAGTGATCAAGATTCACTGAATAGTGCCTCGGGGGGTAATCTATTGGCTAAGACTTCCAATGCTGTTTGGGACATCATTGAGAACAAGTCTCGTGTCCAAACCAAGAGTGTTCGGACCAGTGTTGCTAGTGCTAGCACTAATGACAGCGACAAGCGATTAGACAAAATTACTGTGCTTCTTGAATCGCTTGTCACCCACACCGTCAGCAACAACAACAGCAACAACGCCAAAAACGCTCAAGTGAACGCTGTCAGCCAATCTTGTGAGATATGCGGTGGTCCTCACTCTTACACAACTTGTACCGCCACCCAAGATTACCCTGCTGAGAATGTGAATGCGGCATATGGCACCTATCCTCAACCTGCTTATCAAGCTAGACCCCAAGGTGACCGTAACTTGCTTAGCTACCGCAGCAACAACTATCTTTCACCACCTGGTTTCCCTCCTGCCAACCCAAACCAACAACAAAACCTTAATCGCCCTCCTCAACAACAACAACAACCTCGACAACCATACATCCCACCTCACAAGCAGCAACAACCACCTCAACGAAACAACCAAGTCTACCAACAACCTGCTTACCAACCACCTGCATACAATGCTCCTCCCAACCAACCCACCGCTCTTCACCAAGAAGTGGAAACTTATATGAGGACTAACGATGCGATAGTGGGAAATCTTCAGAGAGAGGTGCTCAACCTGAAAGCAGACTTGGTCAAGCAAGGAAACGATTTGAGAGCAGACATGAGAAACACGTTGGATAGCCAAACTAATGATCTGAGGAACATGATGGCTAGTTTCTTCCAAAGTAGTCAACCCTCTTCTTCGGGTACTCTTCCGAGTAACACCGTTGTAAATCTAAGAGGGGAGATGAAAGCAATCACCACTCGAAGTGGCAAAGGTACCAAGGAACCCGAGCTTCCTATACCTCCACCGGTGGTTGTGACTAAGGAGAACGAGTCACCTGCTCCTATTCCTCACCCTTCTCCTTCCCCAATTTCTCCACCTCTTCCTTCTACCCCTCCTCCACCCGTGGTAGTGAGTGCTCCTATTCCCCTAAAGCCTTCCTCTTCTTCCAATATACCTTATCCTTCAAGGTTGAGGAAAGAGAAGCAAAAGAGCAAGGATGATATTCAGGTTTCGAATTTCCTTAAAATGTTCAAACAACTGAATTTCAATATCTCCTTCGCTGAGGCTCTCGCTCACATGCCCAAGTATGCAAAAATGTTTAAAGATCTTTTGAGCGACAAGGAAAAGCTCCTCGATATTGCCAACACCCAACTTAATGAGAACTGTTCTGCAGTGCTCTTAAGGAAATTGCCAACCAAGCTTGGTGATCCGGGTCGTTTTCTTATCCCTTGCAATTTCCCGGGAGTAGAGAATTGCATGGCCCTAGCCGATCTAGGTGCCAGTATTAATCTCATGCCTCTAAGTGTTTGGAAGAAATTATCTCTCCCAGAGCTAGTCCCCACCAAAATGACTTTGGAATTAGCCAACCGTACGGTTGCTTATCCAGTGGGGATAGCCGAAGACGTTATTGTAGGAGTCGACAAATTCACCTTTCCTGCTGATTTTGTTGTCGTCGACTACGATATGGACCCCCGTGTGCCACTAATTGTTGGTCGTCCATTCTTGAGGACCGGTCGCACTCTCATCGATGTTAAAGCCGGTGAGCTTATCATGAGAGTGGGTGACGATAAAGTAGTCTTCAACATGGGAAAGTTGTCTAAACAGCCTTATTCATATGAGAGTGTTAATTGTATTGACGTTCTTGATGAGGCTTGTGAAGAACACTTTAATGATGCTTGCAAAAGTATTCCTACCTCTCTTCCCAATGTTGAAACCGTGTCCTCCATTGATTCATCATTGTCTCTATTTGGAGATAGTGATTTATTTTGGAACAATCTTGAAGATACCATGGGAGATGCGAATTTAGCTACTAATGATTCTCCTATCGATGGGGATGAAGACATGAATTTCTTTGACAATCTTCTCAACGAAGACAATCCTTCGCCTCCATCTCCCACGGTCATTGCTATCGATACTCCGACTTTGAAAACGCCTCCCGTCGAAAATCCTCCGGATTTGGAACTTAAGGAGTTGCCGCCACATCTCGAGTACGTGTTCCTTGACGACAACAAGAAGTCACCCGTCATTATTGCAACGGATTTGAAAGATGAAGAGAAGACTCGCCTCGTTGCCGTGCTGAAAGCTCACAAGAAGGCTATTGCTTGGAAAATTTCGGATATTCACGGAATTGATCCTCACTTCTGCACACACAAAATTCTCATGGAGGACGACTTTAAGCCCACAATTCAAAGCCAACGAAGGGTGAATCCAAAAATCCATGAAGTCATCAAAACAGAGGTTATCAAACTTCTTGATGCGGGTATGATTTACCCTATTTCGGATTCACCATGGGTTAGTCCAATCCATTGTGTGCCCAAGAAGGGCGGAATAACCGTTGTTCCCAATGAACACAACGAGTTGATTCCCACTCGTCTCGTTACTGGGTGGAGAGTTTGTATAGACTACCGCAAACTCAATGATGCCACGAGAAAGGATCATTTCCCTCTACCTTTTATGGACCAAATGCTTGAACGTCTAGCGGGTAATGAATATTACTGCTTTCTGGATGGTTTCTCGGGTTATTTTCAAATACTCATCGATCCCCAAGATCAAGAGAAGACTACATTCACTTGTCCCTATGGCACTTTTTCTTACAAAAGAATGCCTTTTGGCTTATGTAATGCGCCCGGGACTTTTCAAAGGTGTATGTTAGCTATCTTCCATGACATGGTTGAACAAACCATGGAAGTCTTCATGGATGATTTCTCGGTCTTCGGGGATTCATTCTCTTCTTGCCTTGCCAATTTAGAACGTATGCTAAAGCGGTGCGAAGACACTCGCCTTGTTCTAAATTGGGAAAAATGCCATTTTATGGTAAAAGAAGGCGTCGTGCTTGGACATAAGATCTCGAAAGCCGGTCTTGAAGTAGACCGTGCTAAAGTCGATGTTATCGCAAAGTTGCCTCCACCTTCAACCGTGAAGGGTGTGAGAAGTTTTCTGGGTCATGCGGGCTTCTACCGTCGATTCCTCAAAGATTTTTCTCAAATCGCTCGCCTAATGACCCACCTCTTGGAAAAAGATACTCCTTTTATCTTCTCCAAAGAGTGCCTTGAAGCCTTCAATTCGCTTAAGGATAAGCTAACAAAGGCACCCGTCTTGGTTACCCCTAATTGGGAGCTTCCCTTTGAGTTGATGTGCGATGCTAGTGATTTTGCTATTGGAGCGGTTCTTGGACAAAGAGTGAACAAACACTTCCAACCAATCCATTACGCTAGCAAGACAATGACGGGGGCACAATTGCATTATACGACAACCGAAAAAGAGCTTTTAGCTGTTGTCTATGCTTTTGAAAAATTCCGCCCCTATCTTGTCCTTTCCACCACCATTGTGTATACCGATCATTCCGCGCTGAAGTACTTGTTGACAAAGCAAGATTCCAAACCAAGACTTCTTCGCTGGGTTTTGCTGCTCCAGGAATTTAAAATCGAAATTCGCGATAAAAAAGGAGCAGAAAACTTAGCCGCGGATCATCTCAGCAGACTTGAGGATCCATACCAAGGGGATCATCCAAATAAAGAAATCAATGATTCTTTTCCCTTGGAGACCTTAATGTCTATAAACTCGAAGCCGAATAAAACCCCGTGGTTTGTGGACTTCGCAAACTACTTAGCGGGTGGAATTCTCAAGGAAGGGTTGACGTCTCAACAAAAGAAGAAGTTCTTCACCGATATCAAGACTTACTTTTGGGACGACCCTTACCTATTCAAACAATGTGCTGACCTGATTATCCGCCGATGTGTTGATGGACCGGCAGCATCTGAAATTCTTGATGCTTGCCACAAAGGACCCACCGGTGGTCACTTTGGTCCCAACTACACCGCTAAAAAAGTGTTTGATTCGGGATTTTATTGGCCCTCCATTTACCGTGATGCTCACGAGATGGTTAAACGATGTGATGTTTGCCAAAAGCAAGGCAAAATCACACATAAAGACGAAATGCCTCAGAATTTCATTCAAGAATGTGAAATCTTTGATGTTTGGGGTATCGACTTTATGGGGCCATTCCCTTCTTCTAAAGGAAACAAATACATCCTTGTAGCCGTTGACTACGTTTCAAAGTGGGTTGAAGCCAAACCTTTACCTACTAATGACGCAAGGGTGGTTTGTAACTTTTTGAAAGCTCTATTCGCTAGATTCGGTGAGCCTCGCGCCATTATTAGTGATCATGGGACTCATTTCTGCAATGACCAATTCGCAAGAGTCATGGCTAAGTACGGTGTAAATCATCGTCTTTCCACAGCCTACCACCCACAAACTAATGGCCAGGCTGAAATATCCAACCGAGGACTAAAGCGAATTCTGGAAAGAACTGTGGGAGAGCATCGTGCCGCATGGGCTGATAAACTCGATGATGCTTTGTGGGCTTTCCGTACTGCTTACAAGACCCCGATCGGCTGTACGCCTTATCGTCTTGTGTACGGGAAAGCGTGCCACCTCCCCATTGAGTTGGAGCACAAGGCTTATTGGGCCTTGAAGTGGGCTAATTTTGATATAAACAAAGCCGGTGACCTACGCAAGATCCAACTCAATGAGCTGAATGAACTCCGTAATGAGGCTTATGAAAATTCTTTGATCTATAAGGAACGAACTAAGCTCATTCACGACTCCAAGATCAAAAACCGAGAGTTCCATGTTGGAGACAAAGTCTTACTTTTTAACTCTCGGTTGAAAATCTTTTCGGGCAAGCTCAAATCTCGTTGGTCCGGCCCATCACCATTGCCCAAATTTTTCCATATGGTACTCTCGAGCTCGCTCAACCTAATGGACCTAATTTTAAGGTGAATGGCCAACGAGTGAAGTTGTACTTTGGTGAGGACACCTCTCAGGAGGTGATTCCATCCCTCACCACGTTCCCCATGAACTAATTTTGGGTCGAGTCAGGCTCGTGACTCGGTTATCAAAAACAAGCGCTCCTCGGGAGGCAGCCCGAGTATCTATCCCTTTAACCCCCTAAGTGTAGGGGAGGACCTATTTTGGTTGTTTGTGTTTGTGTGGTGATGTGATTACAGGGATAAGTGCATTCTTGGAATCTTTGAAGAACCGTGCTCCCGTGTTATCCGAAATCCGGTTCTATCTCTCAACTATCGTGATTCAATTTTCTTCATACTCACATTTGAAATTGATCACGTTAGTCGTCTCTTCCTTAACTCGAGTTAACCAACGTGCACAATGTCATAAGTGTAGGGGAGACTTTTCTCACATGCTTAAACATTGAGGACAATGTTTATCTTAAGTGTAGGGGGGACTTCTATCGAAGTTTTAAGTGGACTTTTCCATGAAAATGCCTTCATTTAACCGGAAAATCCTATTTTTCAACATTTTTCAAATTTTTTATTAACTTTGGCCATTTAGTCGTAATTTTTAAATTTTTATCGTTGCTTTCGTATGTATATATCCCACAATAAAGTCAAAATTATTAATAAAGTGGTGTAGCTAGTTTAGAAATCTTTGACATATTAGGCCCGTTGCGTTTATTTTGACTCAACCCGAATAGACTTATTCAAGTTCATTCTAGCTAGTATCCTTAACCATGTAGACCTTAATCGGTTTATTAGGCTAAGTATCCACGAGTCTCATTACTTGAGATTTTAAATTGTGGAGGACGAGAAATGATAGAGTCAATTATAAGTCGGTATTCTTGCACAAGCTCACTTGGTGTAATTATTTGCCTATTCTCCCATCACTTGCTAATAATTTATCTGCAATAAGTAAGGTCGTACGATTTGAAAAGTTACTTAGCTTCTAGCCCAAGATCGTTTAAAAGTTGCTCGGTAATGATAAGAGTTCATAGCCAAGGCATAACTTATGAAGCGGGGCGCGAAGATTGGCGAGTCCGAAAAGGCCCTAACAAGGCATGAGGATTCCATTTTATTGCTGAAGATCCAAAGTGATGTGAAAAGCATTATTCCTAAAGTCAATATGAAGGATCAAGACTCACGACGAAAAGCAATCAACTCCCATAAAGATCATGGAGAAGTCTATCCGAAAAGACCCTAACAAGGTATGAGGATAAATAGATCCAAGTCCGAAAAGGAGGCGGATTGTTGTATCTCAAAATCCCAATTAGAGATTGAAGAAATAATCATGAAGTCATGGTCAACAAAGTTGGAGTATCCCTCAAAAGTCTCCAAGTGAAGAAAACTCTATTATGATGAGAAGACCATTATCTCAAGAACGTCTCTCGAAGATATGAAGTATGAAGTACATGCCAAATATCGGCCCGAGAAAAGTCTCAAATCGTGAATCGAGTTATGCCAAGATATGAACTTTTTGATATCCCGAGAAGCAGTTTTAAGAGATTTTGTCCTTTAGCTAACTATTGATTAAATCGTCTTACTTTGCTTTCAGCCTAATTAAACTATCGAAATAAGTCCTAAAAATGCATCTTCATGATCATTCTAAGACAAAAATAAAATATAAGAGATACACCTAGGAATAAGGGAGTTTAAGCATTTAATTAAGCCATAATAACAATGATCTCGTTTTTAAGCTTAGTTTGGGGAACGTGAAACTTGAGGGTGATAAATCTTCGCAACACCAAAGCCCTAATGTAAGTCTTTGATTTCTTTACAAGTTATTTCCATCCTTTTCTTTATTTTAAAGTTTTAAGTTCTCTTAGTATTTTAATTTTTATTTAGTAGTATTTGAATAAGGCCAAGGTTGATTAATTATGAAAAAAATGTAAAATTTGCTTTATCACTAAGCATTGCATGAGGGCATGGCAATGGTTAAGTGTAGGAGATTTGATAGGTGTGTAAACACCCATCCTTTTACCACTTAATTCTGGCTAAAACAAGACCAAAACACGTATTTAATATCATTTGTTTGGAATTATGCGTGGTTTTTGTGTTTATTGTGTTTTCAGAGCTAACCGGATGAATATTAAAGAAAACATGGGATTGCACGGGTTTTATCAAGGAAAAAGACTCAAGACGAAGTCTATTGTCCAAGAGATGCAAAAGATTTGAAGTCGATGGGCCTATTTGAAGATTTATCGAAGAAAAAGACCAAAGATGGAAGATTTTTATATGTCGAAGAAACTCAAGTCTATTAAACGAAGAAATTAAAGGACGAGTTGAATTTAATCGACAACAAATCCCGAATCAGAATCAAAAACGTCAACTTTTCTGAAAAGACGAGCAGACAAGAAGAAAGGGAGAAAGGCCACTCACCAACCAACCACTAGGAGTATAAATAGATTCCTCCTTCACATTTTAGGGAGTTAGCTTCATTTTTCTTCCCAGTTCTTTTTGGTTCGTAGCTTCACCAACACCATTAGGGTGTTTGGTGATTTTTCATTCTCTTTTTCAAATCTTGTAAGTGTTAATCATTACTCTTGTTACTTTTACATTAATCATTCAATTCCAATCTTTCTATTCATCTTGTTCTTCATCATCTTTTTATTGCAAGTTCTTAAGTTTTTATTTGATTCAAGTTTGATCTTAAAAAGTTGTTGATTTAGTGTTTTTATTTGTGGGATTTTTTTCTTATGATATTTAAATGATTTGTGTTTGAATTGGGTAAAATCTTTTTGATTATTTGGTTTGATTCTGATAAAAAACGAGTTCCCTGTTTCGTGTCTGCTGTTACTGTTCTTAAACCCAGGAATATTCCGAATATACAAGTTTTTCCGAATAGCACTCATTTATTTTCCCTTACTCGGAATATTGTTAATATTCCGCGTAGCTTGATTTGTTCATTCCCTATTCGGAATATTTCACATATTCCGCATAGACCATATTTTCCGCATAAAGATAATTTTTCCGCATAGCCTTATTTTCCGCATAGTGTTTTTATTCAGAATAGCTTGATTTTTCCGCATAGGCAATATTATTCCGCATAACACAATTTTTCCGAATAGGACATCTTTTCCGCATAGGTGTGTTTTTCCGCATAGTGTATGTTTTCCGAATAGGCAACACTTTCCGAATAAGCTTACTTTCCGAATAGCCTTAACTTTCCGCATAGTCCGAGTTTTCCGAATAGTCTTAACTTTCCGCATAGTCCGAGTTTTCCGAATAGTCTTAACTTTCCGCATAGACCATCTTTCCGCATAAGGTATATTTTCCGAATTGAGCATTTTATTCCGAATGGAATATTGCTTTCCGCATATTGTTTGTTTTCCGAATAGGGTATTTTCTGCTAGGGTATTTTCATTTACTGGTTGATTTAAAGTTTAGCTTACTTTTTAATAGAATAGAAAACCAACTCCTTTTTGTCACCAAGAACAAATCATTCCACTTTAAACCGAGATCAATTCGAGAGGATTCTGAGAATCGAACTTTTCATCATAGAAAATCGCTTGTATCAAGTATCCATGAGACATCCTGATAAAGAATTCCTTCTTTATTCTTGATATGTATACCTAACATGTTTCTTTCTTCCGTGATGATGGAAGAAGGAGTAGGGGAATCATATTTCTGTCATTAGTAGATCGCTACGTGACTAAGTTTCTTGAAATATGTTGCCAAAACTAACGACTGCTACTGTGAACACTATGATCGAACAAGTTATTGCTAGAGCATTTGGAGCTGATCGTGCTGCCAGGAATTAAAAGATGCTGGAGTTAGTTGTGCTGGAGATAATGATGATGCTGCTGAGAATAATGATGATGCTGCTGAGAATAATGATGATGCTGCTGAGAAATAATGATGATGATGCTGAGAATAATGATGATGCTGCTGAGAATAATGATGATGCTACTGAAAATAATGGTGATGGTGCTAACAATAATGAGGATGCTGATGATCCAGATGATAGTAATGCTGCTATTCTACAAGTTCAAAAGAATGTACTTATGTTAGTTTTCAGAAGTGTGGTTCTGCGCTGTTGGTGGTATTAGTAGTGCATTAGAATTGCATAGTTGGATTGATAAGATGGAGAGTACTTTGAGATTATTGGGTGTTCAGAAATTAATAAGGTGAAATTTGCTGCTGCTATATTTCAGGATGGTACACTAAGATGGTGGAATACCAAGTGACTACTTTAGGATTGGTTGTGACTAATAGTAAGGCATGGACCGTGATGAAAGGGCTATTGACTGCTAGGAATTGTCCCAAGGAGGAACTAGGACAGTTGGAATCCGAATTGAGATAATTAGTGCTAAGGAACGATGTTATTACTGCTTACTGGGAAAATTTTTGAGCTATATTTGCTATGCCATGATACTTTTGTGAATGACCGTAAAACAACGAAGCCGTACATTAGGGGATTGTCTAGTGATACCAAGAGTGAGATTATTTCTTCTTAACCTGAATCTTTTGATGAAGCTGTTCAGAGGACGTTTGATTTAATGGACGTGAAAGTGCAAGTTAGGAAAGATAGCATTGTTGAAATAATAAGAGATAGTGGGAATTTGCTCAGTCTAACCCGAATCAAGGTCATAATTGTAAGGATTACAGTAATAACAATAACCAAAGACAGAACCGAAATCAGTATTTAAACCATGGAAGGGATGATGGAAATTCGTGTTGCCACGTTGGCTGGAAGTAGCCAAATAAATCTCAAGTGTGTTTGTTGTACTCTATACCATGTATGTAATTTTCCACAATTGCGACTAGAGTTAGGACAACCTGGTCATAAAGCTGCTAAGTGTAGAACAAGAGGATTAGTCATAGTAATTAGTATCCCTAGAGTTGTGATATGATTTAGCCGTGGCGAGAAAGAATAAAAAAAAAGGAATTGTCCAAGGAAAGGAAATTGACAAAATAGGAATGATGCCGCTCCGGTTTACATTTGAATGATGCTGACAAACCTTATGGTCTGAATGTTGTAAATGGTATATTCTTACTTGAGATTCTTTATGTCAGTATGCTGTTTGATTTCAGATCGGGTAGAAACTGTAGAAATATAAAGATTCAATTGTTTTATCAAGGAAAGTCAATAAGATTGACAATTAACTATGATGTGGAGTTAACCGATGGAAATGTTGTTAATGTTAGTTTTACACTGAGAGTGTGTTCCTTGAATTTAGGAAAGTAGGTGTTTAGTATCGACTTGATGCTCAAAGAGTTGGAATCTTTGGATGTGGATTATTGGTATGAATTGGTTAGTGGTGCGAAGTGCTGATGCTTGAGATTGGACTAATCTTCACTATAAATTGATAGCTGCTGGCTTAGATTTTGTTGCGAAGCTGAGTGTTGACTATGAGGGGTGATGAGTGAATTTTTCCGTTTGAGAAGTATCTTGTTTGGAAACAAGGAAGTATGTGGAAGAGGAATGTGATGTATTCCTAGCTCAGGTAATTAGTGATAGAGTGGTTGAGGAGAAGTGGAGAAATCTGTTAATGACTCGAGAGTATTCTGAGGTTTTCGTGAAGTTTTGTAGTATTGCTGCCGTATTATGAAATGGAGTTCGTGTCGATTGAGTGTTGTAAGCAATAGGTGTAGTGCTTCTGCGTTTCGTTGTGTAGTGCTGCTGCGTTCTGTTGAGTAGTATTTGTATGCCTTATCATTTGGAACCGTTGAGTGGAATTTCGATCAACTACGAGAAGTGATGGATAAAGGATGTATTAGATTAAGTTTCGTTATAGTGATAATCGTCTGTGTTGTTTGTCAAAGAATGATGGATTGTTTCGGATGTGTATTGATTATCGAGAGTTTAACAATTGACAACCAAGAATCGGTACTCATTACCGAGGATTGATGATTCGTCTGATCCTTGCAACTTGTATGGATCCAGTGTGTACTCAAGGATTGCTTTGAGCTCTGGTTATCATTAACTGAGAGTTAGAGAAGGAAGATGTTCCTATAGTTGTTTTTCGTACTTGATGTGGGTACTTTAAGTAGCAAGTGATGTTTTTGGAATGGACGAACGCGTCTACCGTATTAATGGACTGGGTGAATCCTATGTGTGAGATGTGCTAGGATGAGTTAGTCATTATATCTATTGAAGATATTTTATTTTATTCCAAGAGGAAAGGAGGAACATAAGTGGCATATGAGGATAATATTTGGGATAGAAGAGAAATTGTATGTAAAGTTTCAGATGTGTGAATGTTGGTTGAAATATTTGCATTTTCTAAGGCAGTTGTTTGACAACAAAGGTATTCGTGAAGATCTTGCCAAGATTGAAACGATTAAGGATTGGTCGGTACCAACGACGCCGATGGAAATCTGTTAATTCCTTGGTTTAAGCTGGGAATAATCGGAGGTTTATCGAAAGGTTTTCACTGATTTTTAAACCATTGATTAAGCTGACTAAGAAGAATTGGGTGTGTGAGTACCACTTATACATCTAAATTGTAAGTTTCGAGATCTGATCCTTATCAGATGAGGAAGCTGTATACTGAACACTAAAGGTTAGGTTGTGTTCTGCACTGATGTTGTCATTGTTGAAAGGATCTAAAGTATTTATAGTTTGTAGTTTGCTGTGATGCGTCTCATAAGGGTTATGTAGTTGTAGAGTTTGCTTTGAGATAGTAGAAATATTACTTGTATGGAATCAAGTGTGTAGTGATAAAGGATCATAGAAGTTGCTCCATAATTAATTTCTTGGGATGATAAAGGAAATGAGTAGAGGATTATCAGTTATATATTTCGAGTATTTGAGTATGATGATGATTATGACTATGAGTGATTATGACTACGAGATTCGCTACCATCCGGGAAAGGCGAATGTAGCTAAAGCACTTATCAAGAAGAAAAATGGGGAAAATCTTTTAAGATTTGAGTTTTGGTAATGACAAGAAGTGTGGGCTTGATAGCAAGGATATGGAATTTTAAGTTAATGGTCTAAATTGAGAAGGATGTCAAAATAAGTGATTTCAACATTTTGTTAAACTTATGGAAAGGATTTTGTTGTACCGCCAAGTTAGGTATGGTATATTTAGCACTCCTAACATATCTAAGTTGAGAGAGTGAGACTTAGTAATGAAGGAATCTCACAAGTCAAGTAATCGATACGATTTGGTTTGGGTAAAGATGAAAGTTGATTTGAGTACTGTGTGTTATACAGAGACTGATGGATAGAGTGAAAGGACGACTCGAACATTGAACGGTATACTTGTGCGTGTGTGATTGACTTAGAAATTGTTGGAATTTTTATATGACGATGATTGTCATGCTAGTATTGAGGCTGTACTATTTGATGGTACATAGAGAACTTCAATTTGTGAAGGTTAAAGATAGTGAGTTATGGACATAAGATTAGTTTTTCAGTGTATTGCAGAAATGTAGGTGGAAATGAATGACTGAACTAGAAGTGATATTGGTAATATTGATAAGATTGTATGGGTTAAGGACCGTTTGTTAGTAACAAGAAGTTGTCAGAAGAGTCATGTTGGCAATCAAAGGAAATCGATGGAGTTTGAAATTGGGAAACGTGGTTATGCTTAAGGTGTCGTTATGAAGAGTGAAATTTGTTTTGAAAACAACAAGGAAAGAATTCAACTTGAAGATAAGTTTCTTTTCATAGAAAGAACTTTGAAGAGTTCTTATGAGGTCGAAATATAGTAAAGATTATATTGTGAAGATACAAGAATTCCAGAAGTGGAATCTGAAATGGTAAAAGAAGCATGAGGATTTCTTTAAGGAAAAGAGTTCTCATTTGTTCTGGAGGTATGGGATGTGAGTATAAGAGGGGCCGAGCGCCGGGACGTCGCTCTCTTTTAGAAGGGTAGGATGTGACAACCCAAACCCGAGGTCATTTATTTAATATTATATAATATTATTTTTACGAATAACTTTGAAATTTTTTATGAGTTGAATGAAATGACGATTGATGGTTTTATTTAAAACCGACGTTGGAGGACTTATTTTTATCTTTTTACTAATAGCGAGGATTATTAGTGACCACGATATCGACGGATGCCCGAGATTTTATGTTTTATCATTTGTTGTCTCGATGTTTATATTTTTGACGTTTTTATTTTAAGTTCGTATTAAGTCGAGTCGAGAGTCGATATTATTATTTTTGAGGTACGTTTTAAATTTTTAAATGTATCTTTATGAAACCCGAGCCCCGTAAATATTTTGAAAATTTACTAATAGTTATTTCCCGCTTTTTAGCTAACTATTACATTTTTAGCCACAACTATTGCTAAATTGCAACTTTGGTCCCTACCCCACTATATATAAAGCTCAAACAAAAACACACATCACATTTTCACCATCAAAAATTTTGTTCATCCTCTCTTTCTCTCTCTTGAATATCTGAAACATCCACCACACCCCAAATCCATACAAACTTAAAATTATCTCAAGTTTGAGGTTGAATACAACTAAACCAAGCATAGACCCAATCTTATATTTGATCAAGGATCATTTAGGTGTAAGAAATCCTTACATGCAAGCAACTTTTTTTTCTTGATGTTGGTAGGTAGGAGCTATGATCATGCATGGCATTTTTATGATGATCCATGGTGTTCTTGCTAAAAATCTTGTTAGAAACTTCATTTTCATCTTAAAGATTTTTATTTTGATTATGATTTTGATGTTATGGTTGATGTATGATGATATTAGGGTATAGAAATGACCATTTCTATGGTTGGTTTTTATCAAAAAGTTGATTTTATACAAGATTCTTATAGTCATTTTATAACAGTAAGTAAAGTGTAAAATCCGAATTTTTATGTTTTGAAAATGGCTTAACTTATAGCCTAGGGTTGTAGATAATTTTCTTAGCTTCGATTTGATATAAGGTAGAGCTTCTAACTCCAAACGAGCGCGAAGTTATGATGTTTTGAATGATCGTGTACCGGGATACGAGTATCGGCACTACAAGTAGTTGTTGTCGATATTTGGATCAAATCTCGGGGACTCTAAATGGATGTTTTGAAAAATGTAACCTACTGATAATGAGGTGTTTATTTTATAGGTTGAGTTTACTTTAAAACCCGAGTGTCGGTTTTGTAAACGGAGTCGTTTAAATAAGTTAAAACGGTTGTATGAAAAATTAACGTAAATCTGTCCGGATTTTATAGTTTGAAAATGAGTTGAATAAAGTACTTTAAAAGTAATTTCATTTGATAAACTTGTAAGAGGACTTTCTATATATAGTAAGTTAGTTTATCGAGTCGTTTCATAAACGGTTGACAAGTTTAAAAGGGATAAAATAAGCTAGTACATGTAGTATGTACCGGCGGACTTTGTAAAAAGTGTAAAATGGTTAAGTAAATGTGTAGTAAAGTATAATGAAGTTATTTATATCGTTTTCTCTCGAGTTTATCGTGACTTTATGAGTTTGAGTTTGATGTTGTTATGTATGTTTTATTTTTTAAATTTATTATTGATGAACGCGCCTTATTTGATAGGTTACGGTTTTTGTGTTTATCGGGCATCAACGATCGTCGAAGATCGTCTTACTACTGCTATTACTCCAGGTGAGTCTATAGCCTCGCTTTTGTACCGCGAGGGGGATACATGCTATTTGAAAGTAAAATGAACACAAGTCATGATTAATTGTTTGGACCCTAATGTTGCCTTGTTGTCTTTGTTGTTTTGAATTGTATAAGTACCTAATTTGCAAAAGACCCTAAATTCATGAGCCGTTAACTATCTTCTGACTTGATGTTGTGAGTTGGGAATAGCCGCTGATTCTAATAATAGTACTATTGGGCTAACGACCCTATCCGAGACCAGGGCTTTACGCTGAGTAACCCGTTGGGAAGGATAATTTTGCGAGAATGAGAATTGGTATCCTTGCAAATGGTACCCTAGTAGGGGCACTGGAATTTCATCTAGTCATGCCGGCTTTAGGCGTGGGTGACTAAGTTAAGAGGTCGGTGTCATGAGCTTAATACAATTCAATAGCTATTGCTATATACCAGAATGCCTGACTAATAGATTGTAATGATCAGCAATTCTATTAAATGATCTTAATTGATTTTTCTCTTGTGTTCAAATGTTGATTTGGAAAACCTATAGACTCGCTCAACCGTTGTGTTGATGATTTTAAGCATGTATTTCAGGTATTGAAGATGATGAATTGCGGAGCTTGCTAGAGAAGGATTGCGGGATTGCTTTTGTGGTGATGGTCTAAAACGGATTTCTTTCCCTTTTGTCATAAAAATAATATTGTATGGTCGAGTACTTTGGTAAAGTGTTCGTGAATTTGATAAAGTCTTTGGGGGACCTAAATATTACTCTGATATTTCTAAAATTGTTTTACTTGGGATTGAAAGTTTTAGACAGTGGTTAAATTATATTCTTTTATATTTCAAATTTATCATTTTGAGTTTGTTCAAAATGTCTTGTGTAACAATGTTTGTATTTAGCACCCAAATGTGTATTTCCGCTGCGCAATGTAATTTGGGGTGTTAAAAATATATATCTTTAGGTTTTCCTATTTACCAACTAATACAAGTTAATGGTATAATAGTTTCTAAACCATTTTGCATGCTTTATAACATAATCACTTCATATCTATGTCTTTAAGATGAGACATAAATTTGTAATAATTCCATCAAACGTTTTAAGTCATTTGAAAAATGACTCCATGTATATGTCTTAATGAATAAGACATAATACTTTAATGTCTTACTTTATATTATACATTTTTCAAGACTTTATGTTTGTGACTTTACATAGAAAACATAAACATGTATAATTTAAGTAATCATGAACACCTCAAGGTTTCATTAGTCTTTTCAAGTTAATTACCTACTAGTCTATTTATGTAATTCCGATGCTACATAAATATTTCTCTTGGTAGTATAAGATTACTTTATGTATTTAATATCATTCATGGGAATTATCCAACTTAAGAAACTGCAAAATAATCCACGCCCGATCTCACGACATTTGGATATTTTACCCTTGTGATTGCAATTTAGTCCAAGCTCTCACATGACTATATACAAACTACAAGTGTTTCTTAATTTGACAGATATGTATACGTTATCATAATCTTTATTATCACAATGACACAAGTTCTAACTTTCATCTAATATATATATATATATATATATATATATATATATATATATATATATATATATATATATATATATATATATATATATATATATATATATATATATATATATATATATATATATATATATATATATATATATATATATATATATATATATATATATATATATATATATATATATATATATATCAGATTGTTAGTCTCTTACTTTGAAGTCAAGAGAATCATCATATCTTTATGAGTTGTTTCTTGCACACAATGTATAATTCTCCCACTTGTGCATGGAACGATCTCATATAGTATATAAACATCACGTCTAACGTTTGTCTGTTATAAATATGATTGTGTCATTATATATTTATCATTTCGAGTAGATGCAGAACCACTTAATTATCAAGAATCAGTTTATGACTATCCTTGGAAACATAAGTGTAAAACATTCGAAAGTAATTCTAGATACATTCTAGGGATCATATGGGTAATTACCAAGCGAATAAACTTGTAACTCCTACTAAGCTAGAAACCGTTATAATAATATGGATAATTTCCAAGATTAAAGGTCTTGCAACTCCCACAAAATCAGAGAACGTTATAATAGTCTAGAATTGTATAACAACATAATACTCCCACTGAATTTGAGAACTGTAAGGGTTTCAAATCATGTGAGATATATTTATGTGTTGTTTACTTTCTTACACTTTTAAACAACACCTTCGTAACAATTACTATAGTGTTAAAGAGTGTATACTACTTCGTAAATGATGACTTATCCATTAAATGCTTTTAAACTTGAAAAGAAATTTTGGCATGCAATTTCTTCCTTAATAGGTCTACCATCCCATAATGGTATGTGACGCCTATCTATGGTTAAAGCACAACTACTAGACAAAGATTGCTAGTTTGTCTTTTACCATTTTGCGGTAAATAGTCTTATCTCAAATTTAATAACTCAAAAATATAAAAATTTCTTAACTATTAAAGTTTGCTATGAGTTATGCATTTAGAATTAGACTTTTCTAATATTCTTATTATTCCTTCTTCAACCATAGAAAAGGACTAGGATTGATTTGAATTCTTCTTCCTTGGAAAAGAAATGAGTTTTATCATTTATTGTAAAGATTGACTCTATCCTTACACCTTTACGGTTGTAGATCAATTTACAATTATTTGAATAAACCATGTTTATGGTTTAATGTTGCATTAATACATTTAAAAGAATGTACAAAATTCTATCTTAGTATTTTCGATAATAAATACTTTCAAGAAAATAAAATTATCCAAGTTAACAAATTAATCATAGTATTTCCCTTGAATAAATAGTACCCATGGTGACATAAATTTACTACATCAGTTGATCTGCTAGTAATAAATGTATTCAGCATGGCAACTTGTCGAACAATTTAATTGACAAACTCTTTTGCAATTCTAGTATATTTAAAGTTTGACTTACATTGAAAGTTAAAACATTGCTTGTAAACATGTTTAGTACCTTTCTATTGCCTTGAGTTTCTAGATCTCACTAACTAACTCAATTAATTCTTCTAATCTGATGAACTTAAAACTTTCAATCGAGATCTCACTCATATGAATAGTTTTCTTTCCATCACAATCTTAATCCAAGCTCTCACTTGACTAAAATTGCAACTTCAAGTGTTCTCAATTAGATGGCATTCAACTTAAATTGTAACACCCCATTTTGATAATGGAATGTCACGCGTAATTATGGCGTGTCATCAAAGCATAGAAGGATAAATGTCTAAACATTACATGGCCATAAAAGGAAAATACCGGAATCAAACATCGGTAGTACAAAAGTAAGGCTCATCACACACAAACATAAGTACTGTAAATGAAAGGACTAAACAATGTCCATGGAAAGAGTATCAAAGTAAAGATAATGCATAAAGTAAAGAAAGGCTAGAAAGCTTCCAGTCCATATGCACGTACGCTTAAAGTCTACGAACGTCCCTGAGTACCTGCCGTTTTGGGAACATAGAAAAGGAAAACGGCTGAGCAATACGCTCAGTGCACGGATGTACAATAAAGCATGAATAATATAAGCATATAAGCATATAACAGCAGAAGAAACTAAGTCCCGAATAACCCGGTTAAGTCTTGGTAAAACTGGTTTTATAGATTGAAAAGCCTTATGTTTATCTTATGAAAACTGTTTAACATATGCTACCATTAGCCAATAAAGGTCATGAAAATCCACCGTGCATGTATACTTGGAGGGGTGACCTCATCATGCAAATTAGAGGGGCTGCCTCTAATTTAATATACTGGTTTGGGTAGGAGGGATCAGCTCCTTGTGAAGGATGCAAGGCACACACCACATTCACACTGAGTAATCTACTGAAAACATGTAACTAGGATGCACCCATACGCCCACATGATAACTATAATAATATGGCCAAAAGCTGAAGGGACGCCACGAGCAATCACTCCGCCGTGGGGAAGTCATAACACCAGTGCCTCAAATGTTATGGTTATGGTACCTCCATAACTAGGTGAAACTGGTCATGCATGTATATGGCTATAGGTATTCTAAATTAAACATAAGCAAATCAAACATATAAACTTATACTACGGGAAAACAGTTGGCTGCATATGGGGAATCCTAATAAGGAAAGAATGTCCATACTGAAAGGACGAGAATCCGTACCTTATGTCCAGTGAACGAAGAAGACGAACTGAAGAGAGTCCTACTTCGGTATCACTAATGCTACATAGATACATACGTGTATAAGTATCTGATTACTAAATACGTAACTGGTTTTATGTCATGTCTTAGCTTATTTTATACGTTCATGTCATGTTTTACTGTTTTAAGCTTCAAACTGTGTTTATCTTATATTCTGTCTATCCTGATTAAGTATTACTTGTATTTCATGTATTATTATACTTACTGTGTAATAATAAGTAACTTTCTAAAAATAGCAGGTTTCCTAAAATAGAAAGTTTTCAGAAATAGAATGTTACTAAAAATAGAAAGTTTCCAAAAATAGAAAGTTTCCAATAATAGAAAGTTTCCATAAATAGAAAGTTTCTAAAAATAGAAAGTTTCCAAAAATAGAAAGTTTCTAAAAATAGAATTACTGCTTAAAATAGATAAGTTTCTAAAAATAGAAAGTTTCCATAAATAGATTAGATGCCTTAATTAAATAAGTTTCTAAAAATAGAAAGTTTCCATAATTAGATATAAGTTGGTTAAATAAGCTAAATATATAAGCTTAAGTGTTTTCTGATTATTTTTCTAAGTCATATTGATATAAAGGTATAGTTTATTAATTATTACATGTAATTTAAATAAACTATAGGTTAAAAGTATTTAATTAAATATATCATGTTTTTAATTAAGTAAAGTTAAATACTTAGGTTAAAACATGTATTATTAACTATTAATAATATAACCTAAGTTACGTTAATTAATTAATTATAACCATGGTTTTTAATAATTAATTAATTATAAAGTCTAGAAAATATAAATACTTAGGTTAAAAATCCATGATCTAATAACTAAATTATAACCTAAGTCATGTTTATTAAATTAACCATGTCATTTCTTATTAATTTAATTTTTAACATATAACTATTAAAATCATAATCTTAACATAATCAATGAACCGGATCGTGACTAGAAACCATGAACCGGACCCGTAATCAACACCATAACCCGAACCACTTCGGGGTTCTCCCCTGTTTGCTGCTGCCGTGGGACCCACACCACCAAACCGAGACCTTGAGGTCTCGGTGGTGGTCCATAAGCCAAACCGAGACCCCTTGGGGGTTCGGTTTAGGCGGTGGCCACAACAAACACCCCTAAATCCTTCGTTTTGATTTACCCCACAACCATTTACATGTTTAATTTATGTTTTTAATTAGCTTTTTAAAAACATCATGATCTTATTTAATTTATTAAATCAAAACATAAAAGAAAAAGGATTAAAAGGTATACCGAATGTGTGGATCAAACGAGGATGAACACACACGAATACTTGCACAAAAATCAAGATCAAAAATCAAACGAACACCCCCTTTCTTGTGTTTATATCCGGCGGCCAAAGGAGAGGACAAGGAGAAGGAGAAAAACTTTTTAGGGTTTTGTAATATTACTGTAATGTGAAAAAAATTGACAAAAGATTTCACCTTAACCCTTGTTAGTAAAAATTAGATGGGCTTGGCCCATCTCCTTGGTGTAGCCGCGGGTAGGGGCCCCACATGGGGTACCCGTACCATTTTCCGAGTCTAATTATTTAAGTGTTCGTTCGAGTTTTATCGTGTTCGTGTTTTATGTGTTCTCGTTAATTATTAACCGTGACTTAATATATTTATTCGTGTTCGTAATAAATATATATATATACGTAATTAATATTAGCTCGTGATTAAATTACGTTCATGATTTCATGATCGCATGTTCGTGATTAATTATTGTTTAAATAATTATCGTGTGTTCGTACGTAATATATACTTATCGTGTTCTAACACGTACGTAATACTTACAATTCTTATACGTGAACGTAATCATACTATAAAAGGAAAGTTTAATCTAGTACGTACGATCTTAAGGGTACTATTCATGGTAAAAGCATGCGGGTTTTACAACTCTTCCCCCCTAAAAAGAATAATTCATCCCCGAATTATAGATAAAGTAAACTGAAGAAGAAGAACATACCCGGATTCAAAATATGAAATGAGGGTAAGAATCCCGGATAGACTCCTCTGTTTCCCAAGTGGCTTCCCGCTTGGTATGATCCCTCCAAAGGATTTTGACGAATGGAATCGTCTTCCTTCTCATGACTCGTTCTTGTCTGTCAAGAACTCGTTCGGGTTCTTCTATGAAAGTGAGATCTTCACGTATCTGTTCCAGTGGATACTGAACCATGTGAAGGGGATGATATTGGTACCCTCTGAGTAAGGACACATGAAACACATTGTGTACATGCGAAAGCTGCAGAGGTAACGCTAACCGGTAAGATACTTCACGACTCGTTCAATGATATCAAACGGTCCGATGAAACGAGGACTGAGCTTCCCTTTAATCCCGAAGCGTTTAACACCACGTGCCGGCGAAACCTTAAGGAAGACGTGATCTCCTACGTTAACATGTATGTCCCTACGATGCTTATCGGCGTAACTCTTCTGACGTGACCGTGCTTCCTGAAGTTTCTGCTTAGCTACTGCTATCCTTTCATTGGTCATCTCTATGATTTCTGGTCCTTCAAGTGTTCGCTCTCCAACCTGATCCCAGCAGATTGGGGCGCGACACTTTCTGCCATACAACATCTCGAAAGGAGCACACTTGATACTTGCGTGCCAACTGTTGTTGTATGCAAACTCCACCAAACAGATATAATCGTCCCAATCACCCGTCCATTCCAACACACATGACCTCAGCATGTCTTCCAATGTTTGAATCGTTCGCTCCGACTGTCCGTCTGTTTGAGGATGAAAAGCCATGCTAAGCTTAAGTTGCGTACCCCAAGCTTTCTGCAGACTCTTCCAAAATCGCGAAGTGAAACGAGGATCTCTGTCTGAGACGATGCTGGATGGAGCATCGTGGAGTCTCATGATCTCTCTTCTATACGTATCGGCGAGTTTACTTACCGGATCTTCCTTGCGGATCGGTAAGAAATGAGCTGATTTGGTGAGTCGATCTACGATAACCCAAATTGCATCGTGCTTCCTCTAGGTAGGCGGAAGACCAGTAACAAAATCCATGGTGATTTTGTCCCACTTCCACTCTGGAATATCTAACGGTTGAAGGAGACCACCAGATCGCTGATGCTCGATCTTAACCTGCTGGCAGGTAAGATATTTGGAGACATAAGTGGCCACATCCTGTTTCATACCACTCCACCAAAAGTACTGCTTGATGCCATGGTACATCTTAGTCGAACCAGGATGTATAGAGAATGGGGAGCTATGAGCTTCAGCTAACAAGGCTTCCTGGAGTTCTTGATCATCAGGAACACAAATACTCGTGCCCTGCCATACGATACCATCTGCATCTACTCTGAATTCCATCTGAATCTCCAAATTCTGAACTATCGCCCAGATTTCTCCATCATCGTTCTGAGCTTCCTTGATCTTAGAGAGTAACTCGGGTTCTACCCTAAGATTAGCCCAGTAACCGTGTTGTCCACGTACCATGATCTTGATGTCTAGTCGCTCCAAGTCTCTTATGATTTCCTCCTCAATTTTAATGTCGTTGATCATTCCGGACTTCCTACTAAGAGCATCTGCTACTACGTTTGCCTTTCCGGGATGATACTTTAGATTAATGTCGTAATCCTTCAACAGCTCTAACCATCTTCTCTGCCTCATGTTCAATTCACGTTGAGTGAAGATATACTTCAAGCTCTTGTGGTCCGTGAAAATGTCACATGATTCTCCATATAAGTAGTACCTCCATATCTTCAATGCAAACACGACTGCAGCAAGTTCTAAGTCATGCGTAGGGTAATTTTCTTCATAAGGCTTAAGCTACCGTGAAGCGTACGCGATCACTTTCCCATGTTGCATGAGAACACCGCCAAGTCCCTTCCCCGATGCATCACTGTAGATTTGAAATCCACCCATACCAGATGGGAGAGTAAGAATAGGTGCAGATACTAGCTTCTGCTTCAGGTATTCAAAGCTCTTCTCTCGTTCTTCAGTCCAGGCGAATTTCTCCCCTTTTCGCATCAGTTTGGTCAATGGTAGTGCTAAGCGGGAAAAGTTCTCCACGAACCTACGGTAATAGCCAGCTAAGCCTAAGAAACTGCGGACTTCCGTTGCTGATGTCGGCCTTGGCCACTTAGTAATGGCCTCAACCTTCGCTGGATCCATAGTGATTCCTTCGGCTGATACAATGTGACCTAAGAATGCCACCTTGTCTAACCAGAACTCACACTTGGAGAATTTAACATACATCTGCTTCTGGTGAAGAATCTGTAGTAAAGTACGAAGATGGTCTTCGTGTTCCTCCTTGGACTTTGAGAAAATCAGGGTGTCGTCGATGAAGACAATGACGAACTTGTCCAGAAATTCATGGAAGATTCTGTTCATCAAGTCCATGAACACTGTTGGAGCATTTGTCAGGCCAAATGGCATAACTACAAATTCGTAGTGGCCATAGCGGGTACGAAAAGCAGTTTTGGCGATGTCCTGCTCCTTAACCCGTAGCTGATGATAGCCCGACCTAAGATCAATCTTGGAGAAGTGTTTGGCCCCTTAGAATTGGTCAAACAGATCTTCTATACGCGGCAGTGGATACCTATTCCGGATAGTAATCTTGTTGAGCTCGTGATAGTCTATGCAAAGACGCATACTGCCGTCCTTCTTCTTAACAAATAAGACCAGTGCGCCCCATGGAGATGCGCTCGTTCGAATGAAACCTCGTTCTAGAAGTTCTTGCATTTTCTCCTTCAGCTCCTTCAGCTCTATGGGAGCCATGCGATAAGGAGCCTTGGAGATTGGTTCAGCTCCTGGAATAAGCTCGATATTGAATTCCACATCTCGTGCAGGTGGTATGCCTGGATGTTCTGCTGGAAATACATCTTGGAATTCCGACACTATTGGTTGATCCTGAATTGATGGAGATTCAGCATCCATGTCTTGAACCGTAGCTAGATAACCCTCGCAGCCATGTGACAGTAGTGCACGCGCTTGCAGGGTAGATATGATTTTTACAGACCATCTGGGTACGAACCCGTTATGAATGTACTCTGGTGCATTAACATCACCGAAGATAACTCGATATGAATGGCAGTCTATGGTAGCATGATGCTTGGATAGCCCATCCATGCCCAAAATCACGTCAAAGTCATTCATGTCCTGCGGAAGTGCGTCAACAGGACGAACCTTATCGTCAAATTCTAGGGGAAGACTCTTGTATACATGGGTGATTAATACAGAGTCCCTCAAAGGCGTGGAAATAATAAGTCTATTTTCTAGTGGCATGGGGAGCATCCTAATGTTCTTAGCATAAGTAGTAGAAATGACCGAGTGAGTAGCACCCGTATCGAAAAGAACACACGCAGCTTGACCATACATATACCAGATTCCAGTGATGGTAGTTGTAGACTTGTTGGCCTGGTCTCGAGATGTCGTGTAGACACGCCCAGTGGTAGGAGGCGGCTTGGTATCAGCATGTCCCGATGTGCCCTCCATCTCGCCCTTACGGTAATCCTTCATGATATGGCCAGGAAGACCACACTTGAAGCATGTGTCAGTGTTACGACGACGTGGCCCTGGGTGCCTACGATGGCAAGTAGAGCAAAGAGGATGAGTATATCCTCCAGCAGGTGCTCTGGCTGGCTGAGGACCTGATAAAACATTTTACATGAGACATGATAATAGGGTACAAAGGACAATGCGAATAAGCGTAAGATTGAATACCAGTGATAGCTGGACGGCTAGGCTGTGAACCTCTCTGGTTCTGGTCCCTACCGTTTCCATGGTTCCTGGTAGAAGTTTTGCTAAAGTGTCAGAATATGAGTTATAACATGAAATCATAAGAAAATGCGTAAGTATTAGGACCTGCTGCCATTGGAGTGTCCAGCGTTGTTACGGTAATTATCATTACCGCCACGCCTATCCATAGCAGAACGGTCGTTAGTCTGACCATTTACCTTGGGCTGATGAGGCTGCTGCTGAGTAGCCGTCTGAGACCGGTCCCTAGTTTTCTGCCTGGAAGATACAATTTAAAGAGATGAATAATTGACATATATGGAAATAATACGGATTGGTCACCGCTTGAATGCGAATGTTTACCTCTTGTCGGTTTTCTCAGCTTCCCCGAACTCATCTCTCTCATGCAGCATCTCCAGCTTACGTGCCGCATCGGCCACTTGTGCTACATTGTTGAACGTAGCACACACCAGATTGTTTGCGACCGATGTGCGAAGAGCCCACCTAAAGTGGTGTGCCTGCTCTTCAAGAGTACCTGCTGCTGCACCAAGGAAACCAGCTAAGCGAAGAAAGCGCTGCATAAACTCATTGATATTCTCCCCAGCTCTCTGTCGGATCCCATGGTATTCCCTCTTGAGCTTGTCTTGCTCAGCCTTGGGAAAGAACTGCTCCATCACCCTATCTTTAAACTGAGCCCATGTCAAACCAGCTACCCAATCGTCACCTCCCTCAGACTGCATCAATGCTAACCACCAATTTAACACTTCGCCTTCGAACCGGTAGCATGCCAACCTCGCCTTAAACACGGGGTCACAACCCATAGCATTGAAAATCTTCTCGATGTGAGCCAACCAGCTTTCAGCATCACTGGGGCTATCTGTTTTCTCAAAAGCTCGAGGACGGAGCTTGTTGAATCTCTCCAACCATACTGCCAATGTCACTGGAGGAGGAGGAGGAGGAGGTGCTTGGTTATGCTGCTGATTGTTGGCAGCTTGAACCTTAGCCCTGATGTCATTCCTCAGTTGAGGAAGCAAAGCTTGCATTGCAGCTTGGATTGCTGCATTGAGTTGTTCCTGTTTGCGTGTGAGAACCATCTGACAGTATAACATAAAACATATGATTAACATATCAAAACATAAAATATATATACATGAAAAAACATTATACCAATAAATCCAGAGAAAAATTTTATGCAAGAAAATTTGTGTATGAATGCATGATGCAGTTTTATGAAAACTTTTGTATGCTCGAGAGTGAACGCCTATGGTCAGTTCACCCAAAATAAAAGACATGGCGAGGGGACGCCTATGGGTCGGTCCCAAATTTAAAAGTTTCGATAAAACACATGCGACTAAATAGGGCCAGTCCTGTACCAACCATTACTTAGTCATAAACCTGCGACAATGACATAAATATGTATGCATAAAAATGATGAATGCATGAAAACGACTATCAGTTCTAGGAAGACCATAGTGACTACCCACTAATCACAGGTCATATTTTGAGATCCTACAGGTCGAAGCCTTGGCTCTGATACCATAATTGTAACACCCCATTTTGATAATGGAATGTCACGCGTAATTATGGCGTGTCATCAAAGCATACAAGGATAAATGTCTAAACATTACATGACCATAAAAGGAAAATACCGGAATCAAACATCGGTAGTCCAAAAGTAAAGCTCATCACACACAAACATAAGTACTGTAAATGAAAGGACTAAACAATGTCCATGGCAAGAGTATCAAAGTAAAGATAATGCAAAAAGTAAAGAAAGGCTAGAAAGCTTCCAGTCCATATGCACGTACGCTTAAAGTCTACGAGCGTCCCTGAGTACCTGCCGTTTTGGGAACATAGAAACAGAAAACGGCTGAGCAATACGCTCAGTGCACGGATGTACAATAAAGCATGAATAATATTAGCATATAAGCATATAACAGCGGAAGAAACTAAGTCCTGAATAACCCGGTTAAGTCTTGGTAAAACTGGTTTTATAGTTTGAAAAGCCTTATATTTATCTTATGAAAACTGTTTAACATATTCTACCATTAGCCAATATAGGTCATGAAAATCCACCGTGCATGAATACTTGGAGGGGTGACCTCATCATGCAATTTAGAGGGGCTGCCTCTAATTTAATATATTGGTTTAGGTAGGAGGGATCAGCTCCTTGTGAAGGATGCAAGGCACACACCACATTCACACTGAGTAATCTGCTGAAAACATGTAACTAGGATGCACCCATACGCCCCACATGATAAATATAATAATATGGCCAAAAGCTGAAGGGACGCCACGAGCAATCACTCCGCCGTGGGGAAGTCATAACACCAGTGCCTCTAATGTTATGGTTATGGTACCTCCATAACTAGGTGAAACTGGTCATGCATATATATGGATATAGGTATTCTAAATTAAACATAAGCAAATCAAACATATAAACTTATACTACGAGAAAACAGTTGGCTGCATACGGGGAATCCTAATAAGGAAAGAATGTCCATACTGAAAGGACGGGAATCCGTACCTTATGTCCAGTGAACGAAGAAGACGAACTGAAGAGAGTCCTACTTCGGTATCACTAATGCTACATAAATACATACGTGTAGAAGTATCTGATTACTAAATACGTAACTGATTTTATGTCATGTCTTAGCTTATTTTATACGTTCATGTCATGTTTTATTGTTTTAAGCTTCAAACTGTGTTTATCTTATATTCTGTCTATCCTGATTAAGTATTACTTGTATTTCATGTATTATTATACTTACTGTGTAATAATAAGTAACTTTCTAAAAATAGCAGGTTTCCTAAAATAGAAAGTGTTCAAAAATAGGAAGTTACCAAAAATATAAAGTTTCCAAAAATAGAAAGCTTCCAAAATATAGAAAGTTTCCAAAAATAGAAAGTTTCCAAAAATAGAAAGTTTCCAAAAATAGAATTAATGCTTAAAATAGATAAGTTTCTAAAAATAGAAAGTTTCCATAAATAGATTAGCTGCCTTAATTAAATAAGTTTCTAAAAATAGAAAGTTTCCATAATTAGATATAAGCTGGTTAAATAAGCTAAGTATATAAGCTTAAGTGTTTTCTGATTATTTTTCTAAGTCATATTGATATAAGGTATAGTTTATTAATTATTACATGTAATTTAAATAAACTATAGGTTAAAAATATTTAATTAAATATATCATGTTTTTAATTAAATAAAGTTAAATACTTAGGTTAAAACATGTATTATTAACTATTAATAATATAACCTAAGTCATGTTAATTAATTAATTATAACCATGGTTTTTAATAATTAATTAATTATAAAGTCTAGAAAATATAAATACTTAGGTTAAAAATCCATGATCTAATAATTAAATTATAACCTAAGTCATGTTTATTAAATTAATCATGTCATATCTTATTAATTTAATTTTTAACATATAACTATTAAAATCATAATCTTAACATAATCAATGAACCGGATCGTGACTAGAAACCATGAACCAGACCCGTAATCAACACCATACCTCGAACCACTTCGGGGTTCTCCCCTGTTTGTTGTTTCCGTGGGACCCACACCACCAAACCGAGACCTTGAGGTCTCGGTGGTGGTCCATAAGCCAAACCGTTCGGTTTAGGCGCCGGCCACAACAAACACCCCTAAATCCTTCATTTGGATTTACCCCACAACCATTTACGTGTTTAATTTTGTGTTTTTAATTAGCTTTTTAAAAACATCATGATCTTATTTAATTTATTAAATCAAAACATAAAAGAAAAAGGATTAAAAAGGTATACTGAATGCGTGGATCAAACGAGGATGAACACACACGAATACTTGCACAAAATTCAAGATCAAAAATCAAACGAACACCCCCTTTCTTGTGTTTATATCCGGCGGCCAAAGGAGAGGACAAGGATAAGGAGAAAAACTTTGTAGGGTTTTGTAATTTTACTGTAATGTGAAAAAAAATGACAGGAGATTTCACCTTAACCCTCGTTAGTAAAAATTAGATGGGCTTGGCCCATCTCCTTGGTGTAGCCGCGGGTAGGGGCCCCACATGGGGTACCCGTACCATTTTCCGAGTCTAATTATTTAAGTGTTCGTTCGAGTTTTATCGTGTTCGTGTTTTATGTGTTCTCGTTAATTATTAACCTTGACTTAATATATTTATTCGTGTTCGTAATAAATATATATATACGTAATTAATATTAGCTCGTGATTAAATTACGTTCATGATTTCATGATCGCATGTTCGTGATTAATTATTGTCTAAATAATTATCGTGTGTTCGTACATAATATATACTTATCGTGTTCTAACACGTACGTAATACTTACAATTCTTATACGTGAACGTAATCATACTATAAAAGGAAAGTTTAATCTAGTACGTACGATCTTAAGGGTACTATTCATGGTAAAAGCATGCGGGTTTTACAACTCTTCCCCCCTAAAAAGAATAATTCATCCCCGAATTATAGATAAAGTAAACTGAAGAAGAAGAACATACCCGAATTCAAAATATGAAATGAGGGTAAGAATCCCGGATAGACTCTTCTGTTTCCCAAGTGGCTTCCCGCTCGGTATGATCCCTCCAAAGGATTTTGACGAATGGAATCGTCTTCTTTCTCATGACTCGTTCTTGTTTGTCAAGAACTCGTTTAGGTTCTTCTATGAAAGTGAGATCTTCACGTATCTGTTCCAGTGGATACTGAACCATGTGAAGGGGATGATACTAGTACCCTCTGAGTAAGGACACATGAAACACATTGTGTACATGCGAAAGCTGCGGAGGTAACGCTAACTGGTAAGATACTTCACCGACTCGTTCAATGATATCAAACGGTGTGATGAAACGAGGACTGAGCTTCCCTTTAATCCCGAAGCGTTTAACACCACGTGCCGGCGAAACCTTAAGGAAGACGTGATCTCCTACGTTAACATGTATGTCCCTACGATGCTTATCGGCGTAACTCTTCTGACGTGACCGTGCTTCCTGAAGTTTCTGCTTAGCTACTGCTATCCTTTCATTGGTCATCTCTATGATTTCTGGTTCTTCAAGTGTTTGCTCGCCAACCTGATCCCAGCAGATTGGGGCGCGACACTTTATGCCATACAACATCTCGAAAGGAGCACACTTGACACTTGCGTGCCAACTGTTGTTGTATGCAAACTCCACCAAACAGATATAATCGTCCCAATCACCCGTCCATTCCAACGCACATGACCTCAGCATGTCTACCAATGTTTGAATCGTTCGCTCCGACTGTCCGTCTGTTTGAGGATGAAAATCCGTGCTAAGCTTAAGTTGCGTACCCCAAGCTTTCTGCAGACTCTTCCAAAATCGCGAAGTGAAACGAGGATCTCTGTCTGAGACGATGCTGGATGGAGCACCGTGGAGTCTCATGATCTCTCTTCTATACGTATCGGTGAGTTTACTTACCGGATCGTCCTTACGGATCGGTAAGAAATGAGCTGATTTGGTGAGTCGATCTACGATAACCCAAATTGCATCGTGCTTCCTCTTGGTAGACGGAAGACCAGTAACAAAATCCATGGTGATTTTGTCCCACTTCCACTCTGAAATATCTAACGGTTGAAGGAGACCGCCAGATCGCTGATGCTCGATCTTAACCTGCTGGCAGGTAAGACATTTGGAGACATAAGTGGATCCACATAATCTCTTAAAACATGTAAAGATTTTATTGTCTATTCAAATAATCACTTAAAACAAGTAAAGATTATTAATAGATCCATATAATCACTTAAAACAAGTAAAGATTATATTGTAGGCATATAATCACTTAAAACAAGTAAAGATTATATTGTAGATCCATATAATCACTTAAAACAAGTAAAGATTATATTGTTTTAGGATCGTTACCCGATTAATTTAATTACAAGAACTAACAAGTTAATCAAGTAATTAAAACCTAAAGATCTAACATGTATTATAGGGTTTACAAGAAAATCTTTTTCTTTATTTAGCAATAACACAAAAAAATTTCATGTGATCCTAGCATTATGGTCCGATTTTTATAGAAAAGTATGGTAAACCCTAAAACTCATGTTTTAACAATACAATTATTAAGATCATTAGGTGTTCAATAATTATTGCAATGTTAAAACGGCTCTTGATGCCACTGTTGATTTGTTAGATCTAACATAACATGTATTTTGATAAACAAAACATATAAACATCTTAGCACATGCGGAAGCGATTACGGATCATATGATCATAACATGCATATAATTAATTGAACATAAAATTAAACGGGAAAGTACCTTGCAATGCTTCCAATAAATAGAATGCAAAACACCAATCCAAGATCAACCTAACAAAGGTTGAATCTATGTTCCTGTACACACGTCTCGAACAAGCTACTTGACAAGCTAGGTCACACGATTAGAACCGCGTCGTAGAAGTGGAAAACTCAAAACCGAATCAGTCCTAGAGAAGGGATTCGGTCGAGCATGGCTAGCATGGGTTTAGGTATGATTTCTTTCACTTGAATGAGCTAAGAAAACAATGAAAAACCCTTTGTATTTATAGTGGATGTAAGCCTAGGGTTAGGAGACAAAACTAAATATAGAGAATATATTGTTTGTCTTAAAACCAAAACTTACACCACAAACACATAAATGTTCCCTCAAAAGGGGCGGCCTATTGTGCTCTCAAAATAGTTTTGGGACACAATATTTTGTTTTCACTTTTACTAGTTAATGCCCGTTAGTCATTTTCTATTAAATACTTAACGGTCCTTATTCACGGTTATTAACACTTGTTAACTATTTAACTACGTTTAATAAAAACACAATTAAATAATAAAATAGCTTTAAACGTTTGTGTGCAATCCAATAGTCTTGAGTTCGATCCTAACACACGACTATTTAGATTACGTCCACAAACTAGTAAACTTATATTGATTGTGTGATCGATCGATAACAGCTGCTAGAAAATTAGTTACTTGTAAGTTTAAGTTTCATTTGATAGCACTAATTAACTACATCGAATCATGTCGGTCTTTGTTAAAAAAAGACTTTGGAAAATAAGAGAAGTTGTTTTAATCTATATAAACTAATAAGATCCAAATTGATGAAGTTTAATTATAAGATCCAAATGTTAAAATAAGGCTGTCAAGATCGCGATCTCACCTGAGATCGTTTTTGTCTTTGCAAGATCGAGATCGTAAGATCGGATCGAGATCGTAAGATCCTACCAATTTATCATGTTATGCAAGCAATTGATAAACGAGTCAATTTTTTTTAGTTCTACTCATCATCAAATGTAAATTTATATAATATCCGCTTGAAAATGTCAAAATTCTAATTTAGAATACCTAAGTAAAAGTAAAACACAAAAAGGTCAAGTCTGGCTCGTCACATTCATGATTGCATAACATGCGTATATACGTCTCAAAACAAAGTACTTCACTAATATGACTATGAATAAGCTATCTAAATTAATACTTAAAGAAGGTTAATAATTAAAACTATGAAAAAGATTAAAGAAAACAACAATTACCTATAAGAAACTTTTTGCTTCAGGAAACAAGAATATGAGAAGAATCTTAGTTTGTTTAACATAATTTGGATTTAGAGAAGCAGATAATTATGTTTACTGATTAAAAAATAAGGAAATTAAACGTAAATACTTGTTACTGAGATCGACGGACTCGTATTTATCTTTTTTGTGCCTAAAAAGTAACGGTTAGTAAGTATGTAAGTGAGTAAGTTAGTAACTTGGTAATTTGGTAAACTCGTATCGACACGCGATCTTACGATCTTACGTGCGATCCTACACCGATCTTACGATCCTACCTCTGATGCGATCCTACACCGATTTTACACGATTCTATCAAATGAGAACGTAAGATCGTACGATCTTACGTGTAAACTCGTGATCTTAACAGCCTTGGTTAAAACTAATAAGATCAAAGGTGTTAGGAAAATTAAATAAACTAAACAAGTGAGGATCTAAGTACTATTACAAATTGGTTAAAGACTAGAAAGCATCAAAATTTTGTTGCGTTCACATTCCAAGTAATCAAAAGATTTCGTCACCTTCCCGGTAACGACTTTAGTTTTGGTGAAACAAAATTACGTCATTATTAAACTATGTTGAAATAGATTGACTTATTATAAGTTTCATTCTTAGGGTATGTTTTAAATTCTTAGGAGTTGGAGCGGATCGTTAGAGCATGTATCTTAAACTTATTTTTGTATGTTACTTTAACTAGCATGTCATCTAAGAGCTTATTTTTTAAACAAACTCTTTCAAGCTTTGTCAGTCAAACGAGGCTTATTTTTAATAGTAACTTATTTTTGAAAAAAACAATAAGCTCGTGCTACGATAAGCATTGATAAGCTCACGCGCTAAACATAGCCTTAGGTTATGTTTGGTATTCTTAGGAGCTGGAGCGTATCGCTAGAGCGGGTTGCTGGAGCTGGATGCTGGAACATATAGCTTGAGCTTATTTTACATGCTAATTTAACTAACATGTCATTTAGGAGCTTATTTTTTTAACAAGCTCCTTCAAGCTTTATCAGCCATTCAAAACATATTTTTAATAGTAGCTTATTTTTTAAAAACAATAAGCTCATACTACGATAAGCTCCGATAAGTTCATGCGCCAAATATAGCTTTAGTGTTGTTTAGATAGTTTTATCTAAAAATCATGTGCGCAAAAATATGGCTAATGGTAATGTTTTGAAAATCAGGTCATTAATCGAGTTCATTCATCAGTATTACTTATGTCTTAAAGTAGTGTGGTTAAGCCCTTTCTTGGTTTTCTTTGAGTGACATCTTTAGAGGAAATTTTAGTTTCACCAAAATAAATGTACTAATGAAGTTATTTCACGTTGTCTACTTGTCTCCTCCTTGGTATGTATGAAAACGAAGGAACAAAATTTTGCATGTTTCTTCAAATGAAACGGCCGGCTTTTCGGCTCAAGACGACAAGACGAGGACATATTTCCACCGATCCAAAGGTTATCTTTGTTGTGGACTTCAAATAATGCCTCTAATTGTTGTTGTAGTATGTGTCATTGGATCAGAGCTCATGAAGAATGGCTATTTAATAGTTTGTACTTTTGACTTAGCTCGGTGTGGGTGTGTTGTTTGTTTCATTTTAGTGTAGTTGTATTTTTATTTGTTTTGGCTCTTGCTTAGAGTTGTCTTTTTGGTTATCGTCTTTAGTATTCGCCAAAAAAATCTTAGGATATGTTTAGGTATAATGGCCACAGTAACCAGTCTCGATAAACGAAAATCCAATGCATCGTTTATGTTCTATATCTAGCTACCGTTGGTTTGCGAAAGACATCCATATCTTTATGTCATATTAGGTCTTTTGCCCGCGCTCTTCTGCGGCGGGCTGTGTTCACGTATGTTAACGCTGTTAGGTGGCGGTAGGGAAGTCGAATGTAAATCATGTTATACATGTGGTCGTTACAGAAACTGGTGGAACCATTTTGCTATACATAAACTAGGTTACAAAAGATGTGTTATAGTTACATTGATACACACGATGTACAAAAGTGACAACCAGGTTTAAGATGTTTCGTTACATAGATGTTCACGTTGTTTGGAGCGTCAGTTGTTAACAAAAGTAGTCTGTTGGATTCGTTGATTTCTTTACGACTGTTTAGGTTTTTTTTTTCCAGTGTTTCCAAGTTCAGGGGACGTTTTGAGGTCTTTGGCTTGTCGTCCTTGTTTTTGCTTTCGGATGCGCCTGTTATGTCTGTGGCAAGCTCTTCCATGATATTTGGAGGTGGAGTGGAGGTGGAGTGCCTGTTTTTGCAAGACAAAGTGAAGAGTTAGGTATATGCGGCAGGACAAACGTCATATGGAGCGAATTTTGTGAATTCGTCAACAGAATACGCAAAAAGTTAAGTGTCATCTCCAGCTGAAATAAGCATGGGGACGCCAAACTAACAGTATAAATGAAGGGTAATTCTAAAGTTAACAATACGGGGAACCTCGCATCCCTAGGAGTAGTAAAACGTCTCACAAAGATATTAAAATAAAAGGCTATACACTTTTGAGGCTTCAAAATTCATAAGAAAAAATGATCTTTCTCTCACACAAATGATAGTGGGTGTGAGAACGCACCACCACACCCGAATTCATCCGTAAAGCAATCATTTCGGTGCTGCAAGAGGCTCAGATAAGGCAACAATCGAATCAACAGGATGCGGGCGGCTACAACAGTGTTAAGTTGCCGACCGATCTCAGCGTGATCGCAAGCACCTGTACTCATCATAGCCCGTGAAAAATCTCATTTAAGACGGCTATAACATTAAATCAAATAGGATTCAGTTTGCAGCTACAACACAAACAGACGTTGAACCCGAGGCGGCTGCAAATCCAAAGACCTGCCACGCCAAGCGACGGGTCATACCAATGTTGCCCCAGGAACAGGCATAATAATCGCATAATCTAAAGGTGCATAGCTACGCTATGCTATTCAAAACATAATAATAAAGGAGAATTACGTGGGCATATGAACAACATTAAATCAAACAGGCCTTACAGCAATAACATAAACAGATGTGCAGCCCGTCGCGGCTGCAAATTCAAACACCTGCCACGCCAAGCGACGGGTCATACCAATGCTGTCAAACAATCAAAAGCCCCGGGAACAGGCATAATAAGCGTATAATCTAAAAGTGCTTAGCCACGCTATGCTATTCACAATAGTAAAGAGGAAGCCCGTGGCCATATGAACAGGAAACCATTTCACAAAACAATCGCAAAATGTATCCATGTCTTTGACAGCCCCTGAAATCATTAAATCTAAAAGGAGATGAGGAGTTAATTTTTCAATCAATTGTTTGTTTCACTACAAAAAAAAATTTGCAGGATAAAAGAGGAATATCTTCTGCTGTTAATTTAAACCAAGGCTTGAGTTTGATAAGCAAATTAGGGGTTCTTTTTATTTGTTGATTGCATTTTATTGCTTGATTTTCTTTCTTTTTTTGGCAGGATAAAAGTGGAAAACTAATTGTTGCTGGGTTTTTTTTCTCCAGATAATTTATACATTTTGGGTTTCGTTTTTGCTTTATTCTATAAACTGATTATACAAAACAGCAGTCCCAAATACCCCCAGTTGATACAAACCGAAAATAACCAAGCTATCAATAAAATTTCATATATTTTAAACTTTAGAAACACGTCTAATCCACTCACTAACCTCCCTACACACTTACTTGTAGATAACTATATTGAGATAGTGGGAGTAGTAAGTAAGACAATAAAGTGTGAGAAACTATAAAAGTGAGCGTAGACAAAACAATTAAAAATCAAACAGAAAATGATAAAGAACTACGACACTCAATATAACAGCAACCAAACACCCCTTTTGCAGTAGAAAGGGTGTTTGGTTCCTGATTTAACAGCAAACAAACACCACTGAATAACTAAATGTCGCAAGCTTTTTAGAAATCTAAAAATCTGCACAACATGCAATTATAATGAAGGAAGAAAACAAACCTGACCATATAAACAACTTGGCATTTATTCTCATTTAAGCTTCAAACCACATACATAAGTACCAAGTTCTGAATCTCACCTTATACCATTCTAGTGAGAAATGGGTCAACCCAACCTAAGCACATGTTCTGTTACACAACTGTAACCTCATGAAGAATAAAAAACGCGTCTATGTAACATAACTTACCACACTCAAACGCAGTGCATATACGACGTCTTGATAATACACATAATTTAAACCTTGCGAAAGGTCGCATACTTTACTCGCAAGCCCTCTCCATACTTATATCTATTCCATATTTTGCTTCACCTGGATTATAAAAATTACATAAAAAAATTATGTGTACTATCATGAAAAAAATGCTAAAAAGTGCATGTCAAATATCATGTAGTAATAAGATAATATACCAATGCAAGGGATCGAATTACGTTTTAATGCGTGAGGCACACCATCTTTTATTTACATTTCAAAAAGAGTTAAATCCACCAAAAACCAACCATGTTTTATTTGTCTTGCATCATTTTGAATAAGCAAGGCCAATGGGGCATAAAATGAATACCAAGTAATCAAGATACAAAAACATATAAACCAAAAATGTAAAGCTTGCCTCAAACTTTTCGAACATACCTCGATGTGCCTCTTTTGATTTGCTTCCAGCTTGGTTTTAGCTTTGACTCGCCTTCAGGCTATCATAAAAAACAAAACAGAAAATTACAACAAATCTTTATGCTTTCAAAATATATCAACACTGATTTATATCATAATAAAAAATATAGTAATGATTAAACCAAAAATAGATCATAAACTCAACGTACCTCTATTTTTTTACGAAATGCTTTCATACAATTGTATAAATACAAATTTAAATCCAATCTAAAAGGAAACCTTCAATATAAAAAAACCCCTAAATTCTAATGTATAAATTTAATATAAAAAATTAAGATTTATAAACCTACAACCATTCTTTTTAGATCACGGGTGATCATGGATCTAGAAGTCTTTTTTTAATCTTGATAAGTCATGTCCTTTTGATGTTCACCGACCGGTGTGTGTGTGTGTGTGTGTGTGTGTGTGTTTTTAACGACTGACAATAATGAGAGATAATGAGAGGTGGATGATGTTTATCTACTGGTTTGGTGGAGATGATACGTGGCAAAATGGTTTGACGGTAAAACAACAAAAAATTCAGAGGAATAATAAAAAAAAATTAATCAATGTTCATAACACTCATAGAGTGTGTACTCTTTGTGTGACTGTTGAGCCAGATATGGGTGTGGATGCGCTAGAAACAGTAAACAGCAAATCATCATCACTCATGGTATTTAGTGACAATCATAGCACGCTACTTTTGATTAGTATCAGGCTCAGCTATACCTGGCATGGCTGCAAACCCAACAGGCTGCCCACCAAGTTGCTGAGAATCTGACTTTTTGACTGAACCGCATACTGCGACAGCCCAAGAGGAGCGTCAGACTCTATTAAAGTGTTCGCAACAAATGGTGTAGCAATTTCGCACAACCTGAATAGTAACAGAAAGAAATAAAAGCACGGGAAAGTGTTACATAAAGAAACGAAGCTGCACATTTTTTGTTGACTAAAAAATTCAGATTGTATTACCTTGTACACGTCGAAACACCATCGTCAGAATCACGACATCGATAGAAGTACCTTTACAAAACACGTGTTTCTTTCTCACAATTTTCATACTTTCAGTACGAATTTGACGTGGGCCTGCTCTTAAAAATATAAAAAAAGCAGTGCGACCCCTAAAATGACATATTGTACACCATCATTTTGTAACGCTGACTAAAAGAACCAAACTAACAGTGTAAATTAAGGGTAATTCTAAACTTAACAATACGGGGGAACCTCGCATCCCTAGGAATAGTAAAACGCCTCACAAAGAGATTAAAATAAAGGGCTATACACTTTTGTGGCTTCATAAAATTCATAAGAAAAAACACTCCTTCTCTCACACAAATGATAGTGGGTGTGAGAACACACCACCACACCCGACTTCATCCGTAAAGCAATCATTTCGGTGCTGCAGGAGGCTCATATAAGGCAACAATCGAATCAACAGGATGTGGGCGCCATGGATGCAACAGTGTTAAGTTGTCCTGCTAAGAAACGACCGATCTCAGCATGATCACAAGCACCTGTACTCATCATAACCAGTGACAAATCTCATTTAAAGTGGATATAACATTAAATGAAATAGGATTCAGTTTGTAGCTGCAACGCAAACAAACGTTGAACCCGAGGCGGCTGCAAATCCAAAGACCTGGCACGCGAAGCTACGGTCATACCAATGCTGCCCTAGGAACATGCATAATAATCGCATAATCTAAAGGTGCATAGCTGCGCTATGCTATTCAAAACATAATAATGAAGGAGAATCACGTGGCATATGAACAACATTAAATCAAACAGGCCTCACAGCAATAACACAAACAGATGTTCAGCCCGTCGCGGCTGCAAATCCAAACACCTGTCACGCTAAGCGATGGGTCATACCAATGCTGTCAAACAATCAAAAGCCCCGGGAACAGGCATAATAAGCGCATAATCTAAAAGTGCTTAGCCACACTATGCTATTCACAATTTAATAGTAAAAAGGAAGCCCGTGGCCATATGAACAGGAAACCATTTCACAAAACAATCGCAAAATGTATCTATGTCTTTGATAGCCCCGAAAAATCATTAAATCTAAAAGGAGATGAGGTCCCTTTATTTCAAGGCTGAATAGATCCCCTTTTTCCAACCTTAATAAGACGAGAAAAAATAACAATCATTATTCACAAACCCAAAAGGACCAAAAAACGGCTAATATAGAAAGCAGTACAACTACAAAGGCACCAAAACAAAAGCATTATTTTAAAAAGGCTATTTGTCCCGTAATCAACAACAGGCGTATAAAAAAGAGGTTTCCATCAAACCCCAAATCAGGGACGTCTTTCTCAATAGATCCCACAACGATCAACAACCATTAATCAAGATCCCAATAAATCAAACGACCTACGAAAACAACCAATGCCACCACCCTACCAAAAACGTCGCCCACCTCATACGATGGAAACGAATAGGAGGGGGCAACAAAGGGCGGCATGTTTAATAGATGCTGATCATATCGGATCAAAACACTTTTACCTCAGATCTACAAACTCATGAAAAGAATGGTTTAGATCAGATGTAAAAAGTCATGCAAAGAATGGTCAAAGAGAATGAACGGAGAGTATATAAACCCAAAATTAATTACTTTATAAATGAATCAACGGACCAGAATAAACCAACTCACAGACGATCTATGACTATCTCCACTTTTGAGAACACACTACAAACCAAAAAGGAATGAACGGCTATAGTTATAACATCTTGCTATGTGAGAAAGCAATCAACGGACATGGACAACTTTGAGGCAAAACGAACGTGGGTGAAAATCATCATTTTTTATTAGATCTATAGTAGCAGATTGAGAGAGATGTGTGTTTGGTGTGTGTGTTTGTGAGTGAGGAGAGCGATTAAAAGATGTGAGGAGAGGGGTTAAAATATGTTTAGTGTGTGAGGGGATCACTGTTCCTAGGGGAACGTGATTCCCCTCTATTATTAATGATACAACATGTGATATCAAGAAGCCCCACACTAAAATATATTTGTCATTAACGAGTCCTTAAAAAGTTTTGGACTTAAATCAAACATGTGCTATGTTGGGATTTAAGAACTAGTTAAACCATTAAGTATGAGTACGCAAAGGAATAGATCTAGTATAATAAACATGATTAATCACATAATAAAAAAAACTAAAACCAACCTTGAATTAATTGAAGCAATCAATTAATGGTCTTGATCTTAAACTATAACGGTTAAATAACCGTCTCTATCGCTTGCTCACACAACACGTCAAACGAACAATCACTATGATACTAGTAGTAACTTCACTTCGATTTATCTTGTAACTAGAAACCCTAGATCCAAAACCCTAATTAGGATTGCGTAAGGATCGGTTTATAAAGGGCGTTATAAGATACTTGGAAAAAACACTTAAACTCTAATTTAGGGTTAATATTCGGACGAACCACAAGGGGTACTAAAACAAGACTAAAATCTTGACACGAGGATCAAGACTTTAGTTAAGGCTTACAAACTTCACAAGGGAGTACCAAAAGGTAGTCGATCTTGTAAAGGTTTACACTTAATGTGATTTTAGGGTTTTAGGGATGTTTTGGTCTTTCTAGCTCTCCTTTGGCCGGCTATCAAACAAAGAAAAAGAAGGGGAGGGACGGATTTTTATGAAGGGTATGAGGGGGTATTTATGGCCTCTCACCGTCCTTAGAAAACTTGGTCCATACTCTAAGAAAACTTAATTAAGGTAAAATCTTAGCTTAATTAATAAACAAAAAATCTTCTAGAATCCCCTTGGGGAATAATCGGCCGCCTATAGCTAGGGGGTTCTAGAATCGATTTTTTTTCCTTAAATTTAACTAACATGCTCACGATAAATAAATTAAATCCCGTGATTAACTTACCCACTGTTAATTAAATAAATAGTGACGATTTTATTAAACGTTTAATTAATAAATAAAAGTGTGTTCTTTGTGTTGAGTATGTGCCCCCAATAGGCTCACGCATTTCCCGAGGTCTAAACGATCGCATATCTCAACAGCTCCCACTTGTCAGAGTTTAGACATACAACGTCCATAATGAAGCTTCTAGCAACATTTCATTATCACCGGGAATGTTGAGTTAATACTTTCAAGAATAATATCCCAAAAGTATTTGATGGTATATGATTATAAAGCTTGCTGGTAATCATCCATTTATTTCAATGTACCCGTTAAACCATGGATATGGATCCTAACTCATTCGATATAGTTTAACTTTAATTTCTCGTGATCAAATTAATTTAGATAGTCTAAATATATCAATAATCATATTGATCATACTTTTAGTACAGCCATACAATTACCTAATTAATTCTGGAGAAGATCCAGGGTACTTAACTACACTATATCAAGTGGAGGAACAAATTCTATTTTGAGTGCAAGTGTCTGTGGATGCTGCTTCACAACACTTCCAACTATAGCCTTTATAACTAACGCTTACGAGCTAGCGTTTAACATATAATCAAGAAGCGATATTCACACATGCACAACTTGTTTGCATCTCAAGTCCAAGGATGACTTAATCACCATTATTCGAACTTGCTCATGACAAGGATCCAAAAGTAACATTCGAAAGTTCGGGGTGTCTAATACGCATCCCTTATGAATAACATATGAGTTTGGTTAGAACCGTCCACCATATATTCAAAGATTTATAACCAACACTCATATTTGTCTTAATATAGACAATATTCCTACATTGCTAACCGACAATGGACATGTTTAGAATAATCAAGTATTAAAGGATTTAAACATACAAATATAGGACAACAATAATTATATGAATGATAACAAACATCAAATATCTTTATTCATTAGAAAGTAAAAATTGTCTTACAATCTCAAATTATCCAAATACTAAAATAACACATATTACATGAGACTATTAGTTGGAAACAAACCAATATCATGCGAAAGCATTGAAGGCTTTTTAAGGTCTAAATCCTGCGTAAATGGGTCAGCTAAGTTATCGTCTGTGTGAACTTTGTCCAGTGTAATATCACCCAGTTCAATCATTTCTCTAAGGTAATGAACTTTAGCACGATAATGTTTCGTACCTTTAGTGATTCCTGGTCCATTTGCAATATTAATGGCTCTGATATTGTTACAATACATCTTCATAGGTTTATTGTTTGTGGGAACAACACTAAGCCTAGAAATAAACTTCCTAATGCAAACTGCTTCCTTAGCAGCCTCCGAAGCGGCTATGTACTCAGCCTCTGTAGATGAGATGCATGGATGGTTTGCTTTGCACTTTTCTAGCTAACAACACCTCCATTTAGTATGAAAACATATCTAGTTTGAGACTTTGTGTCATTAGCGTCTATCAGATATCCAACGTCAGTGTAGCAAGCAATCTTGAGCTCTCGTTTTAAATCTCCTCCATAAACAAGAAACATGTCTTTGGTATGCCTAAGATACCTTAGAATGTTCTTAACAGTAGTCCAGTGAGAATCACCAGAATTTTGCTGAAATCGGCTCATTATGTTCTGTGGGAACACAACGTATGGTCTAGTGCATCTAACAGCATACATGATTGATCCTACTGCCGAAGCATATCGAACTATCTGCATGCTTTTTACCTCAGCAGGGGTAGATGCTCCTTGAGTCTTAGATAATTTCGAATCAGTTTGCATGGTTTTAAAACCACGTTTGGAATTATCCATGTTATACTTCTTCAAAATAATTTCTATGTAAGCATTTTGACATAAACCAATTAACCGTCTTGATCTATCTCGATAGATCTTGATTCCAAGAATATATGCAGCCTCTCTTAGATCTTTCATAGCAAAACACTTTCCAAGGTAAGCTTTTACACTTTGCAACATTGGAATGTCTTTTCCCATGAGTAGTATGTCATCAACATATAAGATCAGGAAAACTACATTACTCCCACTAGCTTTGATATATACACGTGGCTCATCGAGATTTTGAGTGAAACCAAAGTTCTTGATTTCATCATCAAATCTCTTATTCCATTGCCTTGATGCTTTCTTAAGTCCATAAATGGATCTTTGAAGCTTGCATACACGGTTTGGATACTTAGGATTGACAAAACCTTCAGGATGCTTCATATAGACTTCTTCGTAAAGTATTTCATTGAGGAAAGCGGTTTTAACATCCATTTGCCAAATCGCATAGTCATAAGACGTTGTTATGGCTAAGAGAATCATTATAGCTTTGATATATGCAACCGGTGAGAAGGTTTCTTCAGAATCAACCCTGTAGGTTTGAGTGAAGCCCCTCGCTACATATCGAGCTTTAAAGGTATTTACATTGCCATCCATGTCGGTCTTCTTCTTGTATAACCACTTGCCACTAACGGTTTTAGCGTTAGGAGGAAGGTCAACTAAGATCCAGACATCATTTTCTTTCATGGATTGCATCTCCACATTCATAGCATCCAGCCATTTTTTAGATTTTGGATCTGCTAATGCAGCTTTGTAGATAGTAGGTTCACCATTATCCCCTAACTCATGTTCCTCAACGTTAATGTATAAACACATATGGTCAGGAGCACGCTTAGTCCTTGTAGACTTTCGAATGGGAGCAATATCACTTATAGGTTTATCAATTTCTTGATCTTCCTCTTCATGATCGCTAATGTTTTCAGAAAGATGTATATCTTTATCTTGCATTACTTCAAGATCTTCTAAACTCCCACTTGCTTCTTGATTCATAATATTGCTCTCTAGGAATTCAGCGTTATGAGAAATAATTACTTTGTTCTCGGGTGGGTAGTAGAAGGAGTAACCCATTGTTTCGTTTGGGTATCCTACAAAGATATACTTAATCGATCTGGGTTCAAGTTTGTCAGGTTTATTAAGCGTATCACACTTAACAAGAGCCTCACATTCCCAGACCTTTAAGTAAGACAACTTAGGGGCTTGCCCATGCCATACTTCGTATGTAGTCTTTTCAACCTTTTTAGTTGGAACCATATTGAGAATGCGTGCAGTAGACACAAGAGCATAATCCCAAAAGGACTTTGGAAGAGTTGTTTGGGCTATCATGGAGCGAACCATATCTATTAGGGTTCTATTCCTCCTCTCAGACACACCATTATGTTGTGGTGCATATGGAGGAGTTCTATGGACAATAATCTCATGCTCCTTAAGATGACCCAAAAATTCATAACTCATAAATTCACCTCCACAATCAGAACTTAGTGCCTTTATGATTTTACCGAGTTGATTTTCTACTTTCTTTTAAAAACACCTTGAATGTTTCAAACACTTCGTGTTTATGCATTAGCAAGTAAACATAACCATAACGAATAAATTCGTCAGTGAACGTGACGAAGTAACTTGCACCTTGTCTTGACACGGTTCTAAATGGACCACATGCGTCGGTGTGGATAAGTCCAAGGAGATCTTTAGCCCTCGCCACTTGATGTGAATAAGGTTTACGTGCCATCTTACCAGATAAACATGAAACACATTTGTTAAAGGAATCATCATCGTTTGACTTAAAAACTCCATCAATTTGTAATTGCTTAATGCGCTTTTTGCTTATGTGGCCAAGGCGACAATGCCATAATAATGTAGAGTCCAAATTAGATTTGGCCCTTTTGTTACTTATAGCATGAATAAAACTATTGTTTGCATTAGAATCACACATATTAATTTCAAATATACCATCACGAGGAATAGCACTAAAATAAAACATATTATCTTTAGAAACTGAAATACTTGCATTATTCTCAAAACGGTTAACAAAACTATCGTCATACAAACTGAAAACTGAAACAATCCCTCTAGAAATAGAAGGTGCATAATGACAATTATTTAAAATAAAAACTAGTTCGCTAGGGAAAATAATTGAAAAACTCAAATGGCTTCAACAACTGCACGATGACCATTGCCCACGTACAGATTCAAAGCTCCTGACTTCAGCTTCATACTTATCCTTAGTCCCTGAGTAGTATTATAGATGTGAGTACCACAACCAGTGTCATAAACCCAAGATTTATTAGAAAAAGTAAAGAGTTCTATAGTGAAGATACCTGAAGTGCTAGATCCTTAAGATAGCTTCTTTTTCTTCCACAACTCAACGAGATACTCTGAACAATTTCTTTTCCAATGACCAATGTCACTGCATTGGTGACAAGTGGCACCCTTAGTAGGATTCTCTCTCTTTGGTGGAGGGGGAACCTTAGCTCTAAGAGTAAAGTTTGCTACTTTCTTCCTTTTGCATTAAAACTTACCCTTTGCAGCATTAGACGGTTTAGCCTTATTAGGATTTTGGATCCTTCCTGTCCTAATAGCATTGATGGAATTAGCAGTAGCAGGTGCAACCTTCTTTGGTAACATTTTCTCATGTAGTTTTAGCATGGCATGCAACTCAGGTATTGTCTTCCCCAGGCCATGCATATTGTAATCTTGCACGAACCTACCATACTCCTTGCTCAGTGAGACCAAAATTAGGTTGACAACAAGTTTAAGTGATACGGTGTGACTGAGACGTTCCAAATTCTCTATGTAGCCCTTCATCTTTAAGACATAGGAGCTCACAGATAGTCCATCCTCATGTTTACACGCGCGAAAGGCACGTGCAACATCAATGAGTTCTTGATCTGCTTGTTCAGTGAACATACTTTTCAACTCCTCCATCATTGACCATGCGCCATGACATTCCTAAAGCTTTTGGAGTTCAGGGTACATAGTCATAAGCATAAGGCCATCAATTTCCCTAGACCTTTTAACCCAAGTGGCGTGATCATCTGGGTTTGGTTCAGGGCCCTGATGGCCAGGAGGAAGAAACGGGAGATCAAGAATAGGTTGCTCAAGGTATTTAACCAAATCGTCGGTTTCGAGCGCTATCCTAAGAGCATGATACCAATCGACAAAGTTACTTTCAATCAACTTCATTTCCTCGAGGAATGACTTAACAACCGAAATGTTTAAGCAAGAGGTAGAATAATTATTCATCTACAAAATATAAGTTCAACGATTAGTATTTTCGATAATTACATTATCAAAAGAAATTAACTACCCAACTAATCATTATGAGACTAAGATCCTTGCTTGCACTCCCACTTAATATTAGAGGTCTGTCCATCTAATAACAAGCAGGGCAAGAAGTAAGCGTCGAGCGTTAATTGCATTACAAGTGCAACTCTTTAAATTTATGAGATGATTCATGAACTTTATTGTTGTAGAGTGTTTGGATGGGATGTCCCACAACTCTTTCGAGTACCAATGAACATCTCAAACAAACTTGTTCTACATGTAATAAAATCATGAGTATGTTTCATCTCATCATATGCCTCGGGTTTCGAATCTGACCAGGAACTCGACTTAAGTCGTACCAATTTATAATATGCAATAATTGGCATAGATCTGACCTTTGACAAAAATCACCTTGGGTTTATAATTCGGCCTAGCTCTAACCAAATGACGAAAAACAACTACAAGTGCTTTTAAATTAGATGACATAGACTTAAAAATTCAAATAGGTATCACATAAGTTTAGAAAACAAATGTCAAAATCGTGTAAAAAAAATGCATGCAATCATCATTCTAGCACAAGTTAAGAAAACCTTTATTAACTTTTAGTTTAGGCGTGTTCTATCGCGGGAAAAGATTAAAGACGGATCAAACCCTAGATCCTACTCTTCATGCGCCCAAAGGCATAAGTGCTTGGGATAATTATCAAATAAGTGCCAAAACACCTATGTGACACGGAAAAAGATTAAAGATCGTTCAAACCCTAGATAGCTTGACTTGAACACGTAGTGCAATAGCAAGTCTATCATTAGTAAGACACAAAACGGTGTTGTAATTTTAAGTATTATAAACCAATTGGTTTTGCAAATCACGTTGTTGAGAAGATACTTTATAAGCCATCATTACGATATGTAAGCCCAAGTCGAGTAACAATATGATTTCACAAAACAGTTAGATTATAATAAAAAAAACAAGTTTCATAGATCTTATGTCAATATTAAGATTTGTTCAAAAACAAGTTTTAACAAATAACACATAGTCGATTCGCAAGGAAAATATGGTGTAACAATATAACATACTTTTAAAGTTAGTTTCGATATAAGTATAGATCCGTTTTTATGATTCCTAGAATCTTGAATGGAGAACAAATAAGCACATAAAAATAAACTAGAAAGGGTAGAAGCAGAAGACAGACTCTATATAAAAGAAGTAACATATAAGATACAAGTCTCGAATGAGTCTTCCCCAAATTGAGGACCAAAGACCCTATCAAGTTTTCGAGCAAGGTACTTGATAACACGCATGAATCACAAAAGTGATATGCTAAAGTCTTTGACGGATAATAAACGCTTGTAATTTATTAACCAATTCAATTTTTAAGCCTACCCACTTTTAATATATTTAGATCAAGATTAAAACTTTATGGCAAGAATGCATGTTACTGCCATAGAATCATAAATAAAAGAGGTTTTAAGCGGATCAAGCGTGTTCATTATGTGTGTAACCCATGCCATACGAACCTGTCTCTAATACCACTTTTGGGATTTTAAGAACTAGTTAAACCATTAACTACGAGTATGCAGCAAAATAGATCTAGTATAACAAACATGATTAATCACATAATAAAAACAATTTGAAACCAACCTTGAATTAATTGAAGCAATAAATTAATGGATCTTGATCTTGAACTATAACGGTTAAATAACCGTCTATATCGCTTGCTCACACGACACGTCAAACGAACAATCACTACGATGCTAGTATTAACTTCACTTCGATTTATCTTGTAACTAGAAACCCTAGATCCAAAACCCTAACTGGGATTGCGTAAGGATCGGTTTATAAAGCGTTACAAGATACTTGGAAAAATCACCCGAAACCCTAATTTAGGGTTTATATCCGGATGAACCACAAGGGGTACCAAAATAAGACTTAAATCTTGACACGAGGATCAAGAGTTTAGTTAAAGCTTAGAAACTTCACAATGGAGTACCAAAAGGTAGTCGATCTTGCAAATGTTTACACTGAGTGTAAATTTAGGGTTTTAGGAATGTTTTGGTTTTCCTTGCTCTCTTTTGGCCGGCGATCGAACAAAGAAAAAGAGGGGGAGGGACGAATTTTTATGAAGAGTATGAGTGGGTATTTATAGCCTCTCAACCTCTTTAAAAAACTTGTCCCTACTCCAAGAAGACTTAGTTAAGGTAAAATCTTAGCTTAATTAATAAACCAAAAATCTTCTATAATCCCCTTGGGGAATAATCGGTCGCCTATAGCTAGGGGGTTTCTATAATCGATTTTGTTTCTTTAAATTTAACTAACACACTCACGACAAATTAATTAAATCCCGTAATTAATTTAACCACCGTTGGTTAAATAAATAGTGAAATTTTTATTAAACGTTTAATTAATAAATAAATAAACGTAAATAAAAGTGTGTTTTTCGTGTTGAGCGTGTGCCCTCGATAGACTCACGCATTTCTTTATGGCTAAATTGTTGCATTTCTTAACATGTTATATGTTGATTTAATATATTAAGGATGAAATCATTTAGATGACCAGAACTGTAGTCGATCACGAGAATGTGAATATTAGACAAAAGAGAATATGCGTGAACTTGTCAAAAGTCAAAACCCATAATTGAATGTGAACACGACTAACTGTGTGAATATGTGCAATTCTATCAAATTCTAGGATTCTCTAATTCTTCAAGGATTTGATATTTGAAGATTTCAAAAAACATTTTAGAAATGAATAACGTTATACTAAGCGTGTGTGACTATATCAACTTTTTTTAAACGTGCGGTTCTATAAGCATGCATTCAAACACGTACATGTTATGTAGAAAAAGCTGTGTCTTCATGGTTGAATATAGATTGCTATTCAATGTATGACAATTAAATAGAGCTAATTTTCAGATGCAAAATTTCTTAATGTATGCTCGGATCATAAGTACCATGTACCATTTACACTGTGTGAATATGTGCGTGCCTTAGATATGAATCTTCTTCCAAAAAAACACGCATGAATCGGGTGCACTTAGGCCTAGCAAACCAAGTACATATCCATCGTACGATCATTGTTCGTCTAATTTTCTCAATTAAGGGAGTCTATGTAGCAAAACTACTGAAACGTGAGTCAAAAAGATGGATGATTAATGGAATATATATCTTCATTCTTCAGTAAACACATTAGTCTAAATGCAAAATGATCGGAATCATATATTATCAATCAAAGCAGCATAGTTTTTTATACAACAACCACAAAATTGTTTTTTCTACACATGCGTAAAAAGAAAAGCCAAAGGTTAGAATCTTTGTTCATCATTATTATATACATCATTTAAACAAATAATTGCCAAATTCACACCAAACAATAAACTGAAGTTACCAATAGAATCAATTGTTTATAATCATCAATATATGCAAAAGAATATCTTCCTATGTATAAACTCTGTTAAATTTACAAATAATCAAATCATGTCTCTAAACTATAAAACATTTGTTCAGAAAGGCCTTTTAAGGTTCTTGAAATCCATAGAATCAATACACTCAACTCTTCCTCTATGCAAATTTAACCCCTTCAACAATTCACCAGCTTTTTCCTTTGTTTTCATAGATGAACCTACTTGTAACAGTAACAAAAGCTTTTGAAATGCACCTACTTGAAGTCCTTCCATTGCTACATCATCCTCATGTCCAATGCTCTTTTCATACTTACTCAACTTCCAAAGAATCGAAACTGAAAACTCAGTCGCGATATCTGAAACTCGCAAGAGTTTCTTCACTAGTACGGGGACAGTTAATGCGTTGTTGTGTGCCCGTTCGAGCCCTTCATCAATGCTGCAAAAGCCGTCTAGTACACCTAATGCTTTTTCACATAAACTTCGACTACAATCTACGAGCATTTCTAGTAGCTTTTGGGTTAGGCCCATGTTGAGAAATGTTGCTATGATGGTTTTCTTTTGGTTCAAAGAAGTTGAAGGTGTGACTAAATGGTAAATGGCTAACAATGACGCGCTTGTTGTGGAGGGATCAATTGGTTCCATTATGAGCTTTGCTAATGATTCGATGCTTCCTTCAATTTCCGCAAATTCGTGTAGCTTTGTTTTGTCAGATGAGAGGATTTCTTTAAGTATCGAAACTGCATTTCTTCGGCCAGATAAAGTCCCTTGCTTCAAAATTGTGACAAGGGTATGTAAAGATTGGTTTGACCCGAGACCAGACTTGGTCTCGTGGTCAAATGGACGAATTAGGGTTAATCCAGACAAGATTTTTTCCAAAACCGAGGCGTTTTCTTGACTTCCATCGCAAGAGAACGCCTCAAACGTCTCGGATAAAACCCTTCCGGACCCATTTAACATAATGCATCTCTTATTCCTCTCACTCTCCTTAGCCAAATCCTTAATCTTTTCCACCAACTCAATAACACCTTCCCTGTCCCTTTTCGCCCTCATTGACACAATCTTCGCCAAAATCTCGGCCACTTGATACGAGCTAGTAGGAGCCCGAGGGGTCGGGATTCGATCAAACCCATATGACTTATTCTCCACACACCAATCTTGTATCATTTTTCTTATTGTATGGTTCGGTACGGGCTCAAGACTCTTTAACTCTACGCCAGTCACTGGACAAGTACGCTTTCCATCTTCGAATATCCATCTCTCCACGCTCTCCCTGTCGTACGTTATCCCCGTGGATAACGTAACCGGGTCTTTCATCAACTCTAGCGATATCGGACACATAAAATGGTCCGGTGCGCTCACTTCCACCTCTAGATCCATCGGTCTAGGCCCTTTGTTGATCTTGTTAGCATTTCTTAATGCTCTACGGTTTCTATAAGCAGAAATCATTATAGGGAGTTGTAAATATTTTATTTATGAAAAATCAAAGCAGCCTCAAAAAGTGTATGTTTTCTGGTTTTTGGATACTTTTTTGCTTTGTGATATCTTTTGAGAGAATATGAGTTTGGTTTTGTGTATATGGAAGTTTTGTGGATTATGTGTTTATATATAAGGTGACATGCAAACGCGGATATCATAAGTTTGAAAAGTTTTGTGTGTTAATAAATACAAAAGCTGTTAAGGAAATAAAATAATGAGAAACAAGATTGAGGGAAGCGGAAAGTTGAATGTTGACCATTAGGAAAGCTTGAAATTTGAAGTTTGAAAGAGTAAAAAACTTGTTATTAGGGAATAGGGAGGGAATAAAATAGTTGAAAGTTGAAGGATGAAGCAGTCAACGTGTGACGGTCTTTGAAGGGGTCGGTGCACGGTTGGTCATTAGTCATTACGAATATAATCTTTTTCCACATGCATCTCGTCATGATATCGATATTTATGGTTAAGGCAAATCTCCATCCAAATATAATTTTAAATATTGGATATTAAAATTTTAATATCAGGGCATCTATATCTATACTTCTATGATTTTAATTCCGAACTTAAACTTTCCAAATATAACTTCAAACCAAAAATTAAGATATAAAGGTTAAATTTAAACCATTAGATCATATTTTGTTAAATTTATCTCATCCATTCATATGTTTTTATAACAAATTTTTGTACCAACCTTAGTAATAAACCATTAAAAAAAATTATCTTTAAATGGAAATATCTTTTGATATGTTTTTTTTATAATCTAATTTCACTATATTTTCTAAAATTTCATGCTCTTTAATAAAACATCCATTTTGATATAATTTTATTAAATTTTAATTTTTTCGTTTTTAATGAGTTTATTTAAGTTAATTCAATTTTTTTACTACTTCAACTTTAATTTGAACTTTAATAAAATTGTAATATTTGTTCGCTAAAAAAGTAGTCATCGGGTACTCACCGCTGCATTGCGCGGGTGATAGGTGTGTAAACACCCATCCTTTTTACCACTTAACTACAATAATAACCGAGCCAAAACGTGTATTTTATGTCGTAAATGTTGGAATTATGTGTGGTTTGTGTTTTTGTTGTGATTTAGGACGAAAATGTGAAAAGGGGAGAAAACACGGGCTTTCACGGGCTTTTATCGAAGAAAAAGACAAAAGACGAAGTCAAGAAATCAAGAGTGCAAAAAGAACGGAAGTCTAATACCAATTCTGAAGATTTATCGAAGAAAAAGTCAAAAGACGGAAGTTTACTAAAAGCCGAAGAACTCAAGTCTAATTTACTGAAGAAATTATAAGACGAGTTTATTAATCCCGAGACAAAAGTCGAAGAATTTGGAAGATTAAGGACTAATCAAGCAATTAAAGAAAGAAGAAAGAGGGGAGGAAGCTTCCACTAAGCACCTCCCTAATCTCCTATAAATAGATGTCATTTCCTTTCATTTGTTTTTGTTGGCTAGTTTGAAAAACTATGCTCTTCCATCTTTAATTTTTGCACCTTAATTACTTGCACCTTTAATTACATTGTCATGTATCTTTAATTTCTTTAGTTCCAAGTAAGTTACTTTTATGTTTATTGAATCTTTATCTTTATTGTTAATCTCTCATCTTCCTTTCTTATTTGATCTTTAATCTTTATGCTTTATGTTCATGTTTATGTTCTTGAGTTTTTATTAAATTGATTAAGTGGGTTTTGATCATTTTGATTATTATTGTTAGTGTTATTGATTTGGTTTGATTAGTATTTGTTAGTTGATCATTAGTGGTTGTTTTGGTTTAATCTTTTGTTTTATTTTAATTAGTTTTGGTTAAATTCGTGTTCTTTTTCATTCCTTGTTCTTCGTTACTGTTACTTTGCCCAGATTCCGAATCAAATCTTTTATTCCGAATGAGCATTTCCCTTTCATTTTATTCCCGGTCAGTAGTATATTCCGAATCAGCATTTGTAGTTTAATTATTCCGAATGAAAGGTTTTGATTTTATTATTCCGCATGAAGAGAATTATTCCGAATGAACTTATGTTTTAAGTTATTCCGAACCAAGACCTTTTTATCTATTTTATTCTGAATCGGTGAATTCATTCGGAATAATCAATATCCCGGATGACTCATTTGTTCCGAATCAGTGTTTTAGTATAACATTCCGGATGAAGCCTTACATTCCGGATGGACGTTTTATTCCGAGTGAGTATTTATTCCGGATGAGCAACGTATTCCGAATGAACGTTTATTCCGGATGAACCTTTATTCCGGATGAGCTATTATTCCGGATGAAGGGAAATATTCCGGGTAAACATTTATTCCGAATGAGCTGTTATTCCGGATGAAAGAACTTATTCCGGATGAATCATTTTATTCCGGATGAAGGTATTATTCCGGATGAGCAGTTTTTTCTTAGTTTTGTAATTTCAGTTTAAGTTTATTTTAAGTTTATGTTTTTAAGTTTTAAACTTTATTTTTCCCGCCTTTTTACTTAGTCGCACTTTTAATTTACTTGCCTTCCTTTTAGTTTGAGTTTAAGTTTGTCTTATTTTATTTTTCAGTCTTTAATTAATTTCGTCTTTTAGTTTTATTTTTATTAATTGTTTTGCTTTACTTTTCGTTTTATTATTTCCATTGCTCCTTTATTATTTGTGTTTGTTTATTATTATTTCGCTTCGCATTTACCTTTTCAAATAGAATAGATACCCAACTTCATTTTTCGTTACCAAGAACGACTGAGTCACACTTTGAACCGGAAATCAATTCGAGAAGATACCGAGAAACGAACTTTCAACCTAGCAAAATTCTTGTATTAAATGGCGCCGCTGCCGGCTCTTTTCGTGAAGATTAACGGTTTTTTGTGAGAGACGCGTTGGCTTTTGGGATCCGTTCACTCGTGAACGTTATTTTTCGTGTCAAAAATTTTCAAAAATCCCAAAAACATTTGAAAAATCATAAAAAACATTTCTTTTTCAAAGTTTTGCACCAAAAATATTCTTCTTGCTTATCTATTTTTCTTTATGGATTCTTATGTCCATTGTGTCGGGTGTGGGAGACGATTATACGGGAACGACTCATGTCAATGGTGTACATGTGAGCGGTGCGGAAACGATATCGACAATACCCAATTCGGATTTTGTCCATTGTGCAACTCGACTAATTCGTCCTTTTCTAATCCACCTCCTATTCCCCCTTGCATCTATTGTGGAAGCGATTTATCATTGGCATGTTTCGTGTCCGGTTCGATACCCGTATGGTCACGGGCAAGAACCGGGTTACAATTATGACAATGGAAATAGCTATCCACAAAACTCACCGGGTTTTTCTCCATACCCGTGGTGCTATATTTGTGGGGGCCCTCACGATGCTTCTTCTTGTGATCCGTCGAAGGTCTTTGAGAAAATTCCGTGCTATCATCCCAGTGTGTATAACTTTGAGCCCCCACATCACACCCTCAATCATCAATCCTCTCAGCAAATTAGTCTTGACCAACAACTCACTTCTTTGAACCATGTTCTAGAAAGTTTAGCTCAAATCCGAGCTGACTTGCATCAGGAAAGGCAACCTTTGCTTGATGGTGACGAAATCTTGAAATCCACCAACACCTTTTTGAGCCAATTTGGTCGTTTTCCCTTCTTTTCTACACCAAAATGTTTAATTACAGTGTGGGATAGAATTGGTTTAATTGAGCATACTCGGGGAGATGAACAACAAAAATTGCTTCATGAGCTTCTTAAAGATGTGGAGGTTATCAAGGAAGAGTTAGCCGACTATGTCACTCCTAATTGGAATGGTCCCGTCTATTATGATGATGATGACGACGATGATGTCTACGCTCTCGACCCATCTACTGAAGTTGCTACTCCTACTCTCGATATTCCTAATGCGTCTAAGGATGATGATTCATTGAGTGAGATTAGTGATTTTGGTCTCGATAAATTCTTTTATGATGAGGTGTGTGACATACCGACTACTATGGAGCTTGAGGACGACGTTGCTCTTACAGAGGAGGTCGATCCCGATGATACCGATTTTTCTCCGCGCTATGAGAATTTCACTTTTGAAATTTCTCAATCTCCACCGGGAGATGCGGGCGATGACGATTTATTCTCTCCGGCTTACGAGAAGTTCACCGATGAACTTGCTCTTGAAGATGAGGTGGAAGACGTGATTCTCCGCGACAATTACGGAAAGTGCATCTTCTTATTGCTCAAATCGAAGAGTTGACTTCTCCTCCTCTTTCCGAGTCTTTACCTCCATCTATTGCTCCCGTTGAAGATAATGATCCATTGCTGGAAGAAATCGACATTCACTCAATACCTCCGGGTATTAATGATGATGACACGAAGGGGGATATTATTTTTGATAATTTGCTGCAGGAAGGTATTGTCCCAAGTCCCCCTCCCGAGCACCTTTCATCCTCCCCTTTAGCCACTATTACGGAGGATGAGTGCTTTGACTCGGGAGGTGACATTCACTATTTCATGATTGATAACATTACGGCTTTGCCGAGTGCTCAACATCCATCGTCTTTGGGGGATGACAATGTGCTTACTTTACCCACCCCACCTCCCGTGGATCTCGATTTCACATACTTTTCGTATGTTGAAGAACCTTTCTCCCATTCAAGACTTATCCCCCCGCCTCTCCTTCATTGATGTCCTCCGGGAACGAGGACAAGGTCTTTGATCCCGGTATTACATTCGAGACTTCCCCATGGACCATTTAATTCGGGGACGAGTCAGGCTCGTGACTCGGTTAATATAAACAAGCGCTTTTTGGGAGGCAACCCATTTGTCTATCTATCTTTTCTTATTTTCACCATAAGTGTAGGGGGAGCCCCGTTGGTGTTTCTTGTTTTCTTTCTTATCATGTGCAGGGATTAGAGCTTCAAAGACACACTCTTGATGACTTTTGACGACCCGTGATTCCGAGTTTCCATATTCCCGGTTCTATCCTAAACTCTTTTCGATTCACTATTTTATATTTCTCAATATTAAAATAGAAATCTCTTTAGTTGTCTCTTTCTTAGCAAGATTTAAACAAAGTACACAATGTCCTAAGTGTAGGGGAGTTTACTCCCACATTCTTAAACATTGAGTACAATGTTTATATCAAGTGTAGGGGGGACTTCTATCGAAGTTAAGTGGCCTTTTCCTTGTATTTGTCCTTATTTTAACCGGAAAATTGATTTTTCGACATTTTTCAAAATTTTTGATCTATTTTGTCCTTGTAGTTTTACCTTTGTATAGTTATTTTCTTTCTTTACTAGAATAAATTTTAATAAAGTGGTTTTAATTTTCAACGTTGTGAATCTTTTGACTCAGCCCGAGTTTACTTATCTAAGTTTACTCTAGCTAGTATCCTTAACGTGTTTAAGTCAAGTTTTGCTAGGCTTTTATGTAGGGAGCTTTAAAACGCGAAAGTCTTAACTCTCACGGGTTAAGAACAAGAACTTTTCGCAAGTTCCTATAATTGATCCTAGAGAGTCGTTTATTAAGGGAACTTTAAAATGCGATTTCTAAACTTGAAAAAGTCTAAGAGTTTGCAAGATCCTATAGACGACTCGAAAACCCGAAACTTTGATTTAATAGGCTAAGCATCCACGAGTCTCATTCCTTGAGATTTTAAACTGTGGAGGACGAGAGATGATAGAGTCAATTATAAGTTTGGTATCCTTTCGTGAATTTATGTGAGTTAACTATAAGCCTATTCTCCCATCGCCTGCTAATAAATTTATCTGCAATAAATAAGGTTGTACGATTTGAAAAGTTACTTAGCTTCTAGCCCAAGATCGTTTAAAAGTTGCTCGGTAATGATTAGAGTTCATAGCCAAGGCATAACTTATTGAAGCGGGATGCGAAGATTGGCGAGTCCGAAAAGGCCCTAACAAGGCATGAGGGCTACATTTTGTTGCTAAAGATCCCAAGTGATGTGAAGAATCATTTATCGAAAATCAATATGAAGGATCGAGACACACGACGAAAAGCAAATACTCCCGTAAAGATCATGGAGAATTCTATCCAAAAAGGCCCTAACAAGGTATGAGGATAAATAGATCCAAGTCCTAAATGGAGGCGGATCGTTGTATATCAAAGTCCAAAATAAAGATTGGAGAAAAATGAAGAAGTCGTGATCCAAATATGAAGAATCTCTCAAAACTTCAAGTAAAGAAATTCCTATTATGAAGAGAAGACCATTATTTCATGAACGTCTCTCAAGATTTGAAGTATGAAGTCGCTGCCAAATATCGGTCCGAGAAAGGTCTCAAATCGCGAAGCGAGTTATGCCAAGATATGAACTTTTTGAGGTCCCGAGAAGCAGTTTTAAAAGATTTTGTCCTTTAGCTAACTATTGATTAAATCGTCCCACTTTATTTTCAGCCTAAATATCTATCGAAATAAGTCAACAATGCATCCTCGTGATCATTCAAGACAACAATAAAATATAAGAGATACACCTAGGAATAAGGGAGTCTAAGTAAATAATTGGCCCACATGAGTTCGTGTTAGTTTACTAACTTATAATAACAATGATCTCGTTTTTAAGCTTGGTTTGGAGAATGTGAAAACTTGAGTATGATGATCATTCATGACATTTCCAAAACCCTAAGGTAAGTTTTTGATTTATTTACTTGTTTTGTTATTTTCTATCTCTTTAATAAAGGCCAATGTGGATTGATTGTGATGAAAAGTGTAATCGTGCTTTATAACTAATGCATTGTGATAACTAGATTTTACTCAGGTTAAAATTGTTCGTTAAAGTATGTCTTAGTTGGTTCTTTTCGAATTGAAAAACTTGCTGTTTAATGTGTGACTCAGTTGAATTTTGGTGAAACAAAGATGTGTCATTGTAGTTTTAAAAATAAAAGGTGCAACACAATTAAAGTAAAGTGCAATTAAAGTAAATCTAAGTCTAATTAAAATAAAGTGCAAGTATTTAAAGCGTGACTAAAAACTAAAGGGCAATAAAGTAAATAACACAAACTTAAATCTAACTAAGGCAAACTTAAAACGCAACTAAAACTAAAACTTAAATTAAGGCAAATAAACTTAAAGTGCAGCTAAGTAAAAAGGCGAGAAAAATAAAGCTTAAAATGAAAAGGCAGAAAACTAAAAACTAAGATTTCCCTATCCGGAGTAAACTCCTATTCGGAATAAATGCTATTCGGAATATCTGTCACCTATTCGGAAAATTAGCCCTATTCGGAATACTTGTCTACTCGGAAAGATTGACTCTATGCGGAATGTGCTCCTATTCGGAATAATCACCTTATGCGGAATATCTGTCCCTATTCGGAAAGAATCCTACTCGGAATATTAGGCCTATTCGGAAAGTCAAGCCTATTCGGAAAGATCCTCCTATGCTGAATAAAGTGCTATTCGGAATAAAAGCCTTATGCGGAAAAATCCCCCTATTCGGAAAGTCAAGCCTATTCGGAATAACTGTCACTTATTCGGAATAAACTCCTTATGCTGAATAAAGCTTCTACGCGGAATAATGAATATTCTGAATAAAGCACTAAGCCCAAAACCCTTACTCGGAATAAATGAAAATCAGCACCTGGACAGAAATATAGCGAAGAACACGGACAAAGAATAAAGCACGAATATAGATAAAACAAAGCTAAAATAAACGCAAGATTAAATCAAACACATAAATAAACAACTAATAATCATAAACAATCAATCCAAACAACAAATCAAACAATAAAGATCAAGATAATCAAAACCCACTTTAATCAAATCAACAAAAATAAAGAACTTGAACATAAACAAATCAACACAAAGAATAAGAAAGGAAGAATGAGATTGACAAGATAAAGATAAAGCTTGACAAGAATTAAAAAGAAAAACTTACTTGAATTAAATGGTAATTAAGGTGCAAGACAAGGTAATTAAATGGACAAGTATTTAAATGTGCATAAAATAAAGATGGAAGAGCTAATTTGTCAAGTTAGCCAACAAAAACAAATGCTTAACAATCTAAACTATTTATAGGGGATGATTAAGGAAGCTTCCTCCCCTCCTTCATTTCTTGTTAATTGCGGTATTAAGTCCCTCCTTCATTTAATCTTCATTAATTGCGTCATTAGTCCTTTTCTTCTAATCTTTCTTTTAAATTTGGACTTTAAGGACTTGTGGCTCGGGATATCTTTTGAACTCGTCTTTAATTTCTTTAATAAAATAGACTTGAGTTTCTCGACTTTTGATAAACTTCCGTCTTTTGACTTTTTCTTCGATAAATCTTCAGAATTGGTCTTGGACTTCCGTTCTTTTTCCACTTTTGACTTCTCGACTCCGTCTTTCATCTTTTTCTTCAATAAAAGCCGTGAATGCCCGTGAATTCTCGTGTTTTCTCCACTTTTCACAATTTCGTCCTAAATCACAACAAAAACACAAACCACGCATAATTCCGACATAAAAGACATAAAATACACGTTTTGGTCCAGTTATTATTGTAATTAAGTCGTAGAAAAGATGGGTGTTTACACACCTATCAAATCCCCTACACTTGACCATTGCAATGTCCTCATGCAATGCATTAGTTACAAAGCATGTTTACACTTTTCATCATAATCAATCCATATTGGCCTTTATTAAAGAGATAGAAAATTATAAAAATGCAAAGCAAAGAAATTAAAAGCATACCTTGGGTTTTGAAAATGTCATGAATAATCATCATCCTCAACTTTTCACTTTCTCCAAACCAAGCTTAAAAACGAGATCATTGTTATTATAAGTTAGTAAACTAACACGAACTCATTTGGGCCAATTATTCACTTAGACTCCCTTATTCCTATGGGTATCTCTTATATTTTATTATTTGTCTTGAATGATCACGAAGATGCATTGTTTGACTTATTTCGATAATTATTTAGTCTGAAAATAAAGTGCACGATTTAATCAATAGTTAGCTAAAGGACCAAATCTTTTAAAACTGCTTCTCGGGATATCAAAAAGTTCATATCTTGGCATAACTTGGTTCGCGATTTGAGACCTTTTTCGGGCCGATATTTGGCAGCGACTTCATACTTCAAATCTTGAGAGACGTTCATGAAATAATGGTCTTCTCTTCATAATTGGAATTTCTTCACTTGAAATTTTTGAGAGATTCTTCATATATGGACCACGACTTCTTCATTTTTCTCCAATCTTTATTTTGGATTTTGATATACAACGATCCGCCTCCTTTATTGACTTGGATCTATTTATCCTCATACCTTGTTAGGGTCTTTTCGGATACACTTCTCCATGACTTTTTGGGAGTTTTTGCTTTTCGTCGTGTGTCTCGATCCTTCATATTGATTTTCGATAAATGATTCTTCACATCACTTTTGGATCTTTAGCAACAAAACATAGCCCTCATGCCTTGTTAGGGCCTTTTCGGACTCGCCAATCTTCGCGCCCCGCTTTATAAGTTATGCCTTGGCTATGAACTCTCGTCATTACCGAGCAACTTTTAAACGATCTGGGGCTAGAAGCTAAGTAACTTTTTAAATCGTACAACCTTATTTATTAGCTGATAAATTTTATTAGCAAGCGATGGGAGAATAGGCTCATAATTAACTCACATAAATTCATGAAAGAATATCGACTTATAATTGGCTCTATCATCTCCTGTTCTCCACAGTTTAAAATCTCAAGTAACGAGACTCGTGGATACTTAGCCTATTAAATCAAAGTTTTGGGTTTTCGAGTCGCCTATAGGAACTTGCAAATTCTTAGACTCTTTCAAGTTTAGAAATCGCATTTTAAAGTTCCCTTGATAAACGACTCTCTAGGATCAATTATAGGAACTTGCGAAAAGTTCTTGTTCTTAACCCGTGAGAGTTAAGACTTTCGCGTTTTATAGCTCCCTATATAAAAGCCTAGCAAAACTTGACTTAAACACGTTAAAGATACTAGCTAGAGTAAACTCGGATTGAGTCAAAAGATTCACTACGCTTGAAAACTAAAACCACTTATTCAAAGATTTATTCTGGCAAAGGAAGAAAATAACTATACAAAGATAACAACTAATAGGCCAAAATAGATCAAAAATTTTGAAAAATGTCGAAAAATTGATTTTCCGGTTAAAATGAGGACAAATACAAGGAAAAGACCACTTAACTTCGATAGAAATCCCCCCTACACTTAAGATAAACATTGTCCTCAATGTTTAAGCATGTGGGAGTAAACTCCCCTACACTTAGGACATTGTGCACGTTGTTTAAATCTCGATAAGGAAAAGACAACTAAAGAGATTCCTATTTTAATATTAAGAAAATATAAAATAGAGAATCTAAAAGAGTTTAGGATAGAACCAGGAAGAAGTAGAACACGGAATCACGGGTCGTTAAGAATCATTAAGAATGGATCATTGAAGCTCGAATCCCTGATTAAGAAGGGAAGAGAGGAAATAACAATCCAAAGGGTCCCCCCTACACTTATGGTAAAGAAAGCGGAAAGATAGATGCATGGGTTGCCTCCCAAGAAGCGCTTGGTTTTTGTTTACCGAGTCGTGAGCCTGACTCGACCTTGATCATTAACGGAAGTAGCATGAAACATATCCACCAGGATCAAAGACATAGTTTTCATCCATCAATAAGCAAGAGCTTAAGGCGAACAAGGCAAGCCAAAAGAGGAGTGGCAGGGTTCCCTTAAGCAGTGATGGAGCATGGTGGAAGTAAGGATGAAGTGGTGCAAGCATATCTTCAATGGTTCCAAAGATTTTTCCTTTTATTTCATCAGGTGGATACTGAGATGGCTTAAAGACTTCAATACCGGGATCGAACACCTTTTCCTTCAGGGGAAAATAGCACTCAGGCTCAGCCGAGTGTGAAGAAGATCCGCAAAGAAGCACAACCTCGTCCTCAGAAGTGGGACAAAGAGGTGTTAAATCATAAGTGCAACGGATTTCGGTGTCAACCGGTTTCTTCTCCTTAGACAAAATTTTCTTCAAATCCAAAGTAGGATCAAGACGATAAGATTCAAAGTCCAGAGGAGGTGCATCACTCTCATGCGGGAAGTATGTATTGAGAAACATAGAGAAGTCTTCCTCGAATGAGTAATCGTCCAAGGTAGGATCGAGTGATGGCGGAGGATCTTCATCATGTGAAGAATCGCTCGAAAGAGTATCGGCCTCATCAAAATCATCGAATGTGGGCAGCTGGGGATACTCAGAAGTACAATTAAAATCATCCGAGTCTGAGCTAGAATCATCATCATCATAAGCATCAAAGACCGGTGGTGAATCATAAATGGGAGAAGCGTCCAAAGTAGAGTGAGAATCATCCACATCATCTTCAAAGAGTGGATTATCAGTGGAAGACTCGAATAAAGGATTATCGAAGACGGTAAAGTCATCGAGCACATTGATCATATTCACTGATTCTCGGCCTCTAAAGGATTTGCCTGTAAGCTTCCCCATTTTAAAAACATTAGAATCATCCCCGACTCGTAAGATTAACTCACCTTCGGCCACATCTATAAAAGCACGTCCGGTTCTCAAGAATGGCCGACCAAGTATTAAAGGAATACGAGGGTCCATTTCATAATCAACTACGACAAAGTCAACCGGAAAAGTAAATGTGCCAACTTTAAGAAACACATCTTCGGCTATACCAACGGGGTAAGCGAGAGTGCGATTTGCAAGTTCAAGAGTCATCTTAGTAGGAATGAGATCGGGCAATGATAGTGTTTTCCAAACACTGAGTGGCATCAAATTAATACTAGCCCCGAGATCAGCAAGGGCAGTAAATTCTTCAGTTTTGTTGAACACGCAAGGCAACACAAAACGACCGGGATCTCCAAGCTTTTCCGGAAGTTCTCGAAGAAGGAATGCAGAGCAGTTTTCATTTAAGCGTGTGTTGGCGAGTTCAATCAGCTTCTCCTTCTTGCTAAGCAATTCCTTGAATGCTTTGACAAATTTCGGCATGTGGCAAAGTGCTTCAACAAGGCTAATGTTGATGGTCATTTTAGATAGCATATCCACATATTTCGATACTTGACAATCATTCTTGGTTAGATCGTTGGTCTTGCCTATGCGAGAAGGGTATGGGATTCGAGGTTGGTAAGGGTTAGGTGAAGGTGTAGTTGGTGAAGGTTGTGATGTTGAAGGGTCCTTCCGAGATACATCGTCATGACGAGGCGGAGACGGTAATGGTGTACTATCACTAAGTGTAAGAGGAGTAGGGATACATGGTGGTGGAGGAGGTGTAGATGTTGGTGGTGAATCAGGTGGATTGACAATGGTAATTCCACTACGCGTAGTTATAGCACTCACATTAGCTCGCGGATTGGTGACGGTGTTTGAAGGTAGAGAACCCGAAGAAGAAGAAGGTTGAGCTTCAGGCAAGAAACTAGCCAACAGATTCTTTAATTCAGTTGTTTGAGTGATGAAAGAGGATTGAAGATTATCACGAACCTCAGTTCTGATGTCATTACCTTGCTTCAAGATATCTCCTTTCAAATTGATTATTTGGCTCTGTAGATTCTTGATTTGCTCACCTTGAGTTCTCATGATGGTGTCAACATCGGGATTAATGGGTGGGTGTTGTTGGGTGGGTGGTTGATAAGGGTTAGAAGCACGAGGTGGGATTTGGTTGCTTCTATTGTAGTTGTTGGCGGGATTTTGGTTTTGAGGAGAAAAACCGGGTGAAAGGTAGTTGTTTGAACGGTAGCTCAGCAGATTTCTATCCCCTTGTTGTCTAGCTTGGTAATTTTCCGGTCAATAATTACCGTAAGCTGCATACACATTTTCCGGATTTCCTTGTGTCGAAGGACAATCGGTGTATGAGTGAGGACCGCCACATGTTTCACAAGGATTAGCAACCGCTTTAACTTGTTGTTGTTGTTGGTTTGAAGCGAGAAGCGTAATACTTTTGCTCATTTCGGCCATCATGCGGGTGAGTTCGGTCATCTCAGGGTTTGCTGAGGTTGAGGAAACATTGACTCTCGTGTTGTTCCTAGAAGAAGCAGAGGAATCCCAGTTCTTGTGGTGAGTAGTCATGTTCTCAATTAACTCTCTACACTCCTCGGGTCTCCTTTTCATGAATGTGCCACCGGCGGCTGCATTGATCGTATCACGATCTCGAAAAGTCAATCCGTTGTAGAAAGTATCGATCAAGGTGACCGGAAGCATATTGTGGTTTGGACAACGGTCGATCAAGACATTATATCTCTCCCATGCATCAAAAAGAGATTCATCGGGATCTTGCATGAAACCGCTGATCTGATTGCGAAGGCTTGTGACCATGGATGGTGGAAAGTAGCGCGACAAAAAGCGTTGAGTCATGTCATCCCAAGTGTGAATAGAATTCTTCGGGAGACGATCAAACCATTTCTCGGCATGATGCGATAAAGTATGTGGGAAGAGTTGTAGGCGGAGTACATCCATTGTGGCCCTAGGCAACTTCATGCTTTGGGTGAGTGTAATGAACTTGTCGAGGTGTTTGTTGGCATCATCATCAGGCAATCCTCTAAATGGGTTTGTTTGTACTTGCTGAATCATGTGGTGCTTCAACGAAAACTCAGGAGCGTTGATTTGCATCGGCGCAATCGGTCCTCCTCGTCCAAACATTGTTGGTTGACAAAGTTCCTCCAGGGTCCGAAGATCGGGCTGTGGAAGAGCATTGTTGTTATTATTATTATTATTGAGGTGCGGTGGCATGTTGTTGTTGTTGACACCTGCCATATCTAAATCTTCTTGAGGCTCGGGCTCTTGATAATTAGAAGATCTAGTACGCATACACCTGAAAATGCAAAAGAAAAAGAAACCAAACGCAAAGGCAATATATATACACAATAAAGATAAAATCTTTTTGGATTTTTGAAATTTTTAATTTTTATGGTTTTTGAATTTTTATGGTTTTTGAATTTTTATGGAAGAAAAATAACGTTCACAAGTAAACGGATCCCAAAAAGCAACGTGTCTAGCACAGAAAACTGTTGATCTTAACGAAAAGAGCCGGCAGCGGCGCCATTTGATAACTAGATTTTACTCAGGTTAAAATTGTTCGTTAAAGTATGTCTTAGTTGGTTCTTTTCGAATTGAAAAACTTGCTGTTTAATGTGTGACTCAGTTGAATTTTGGTGAAACAAAGATGTGTCATTGTAGTTTTGAAAATAAAAGGTGCAACACAATTAAAGTAAAGTGCAATTAAAGTAAATCTAAGTCTAATTAAAATAAAGTGCAAGTATTTAAAGCGCGACTAAAAACTAAAGGGCAATAAAGTAAATAACGCAAACTTAAATCTAACTAAGGCAAACTTAAAACGCAACTAAAACTAAAACTTAAATTAAGGCAAATAAACTTAAAGTGCAGCTAAGTTAAAAGGCGGGAAAAATAAAGCTTAAAATGAAAAGGCAGAAAACTAAAAACTAAGATTTCCCTATCCGGAGTAAACTCCTATTCGGAATAAATGCTATTCGGAATATCTGTCACCTATTCGGAAAATTAGCCCTATTCGGAATACTTGTCTACTCGGAAAGATTGACTCTATGCGGAATGTGCTCCTATTCGGAATAATCACCTTATGCGGAATATCTGTCCCTATTCGGAAAGAATCCTACTCGGAATATTAGGCCTATTCGGAAAGTCAAGCCTATTCGGAAAGATCCTCCTATGCTGAATAAAGTGCTATTCGGAATAAAAGCCTTATGCGGAAAAATCCCCCTATTCGGAAAGTCAAGCCTATTCGGAATAACTGTCACTTATTCGGAATAAACTCCTTATGCTGAATAAAGCTTCTACGCGGAATAAGGCACCTATTCGGAATAATGAATATTCCGAATAAAGCACTAAGCCCAAAACCCTTACTCGGAATAAATGAAAATCAGCACCTGGACAGAAATATAGCGAAGAACACGGACAAAGAATAAAGCACGAATATAGATAAAACAAAGCTAAAATAAACGCAAGATTAAATCAAACACATAAATAAACAACTAATAATCATAAACAATCAATCCAAACAACAAATCAAACAATAAAGATCAAGATAATCAAAACCCACTTTAATCAAATCAACAAAAATAAAGAACTTGAACATAAACAAATCAACACAAAGATTAAGAAAGGAAGAATGAGATTGACAAGATAAAGATAAAGCTTGACAAGAATTAAAAAGAAAAACTTACTTGAATTAAATGGTAATTAAGGTGCAAGACAAGGTAATTAAATGGACAAGTATTTAAATGTGCATAAAATAAAGATGGAAGAGCTAATTTGTCAAGTTAGCCAACAAAAACAAATGCTTAACAATCTAAACTATTTATAGGGGAGGATTAAGGAAGCTTCCTCCCCTCCTTCATTTCTTGTTAATTGCGGTATTAAGTCCCTCCTTCATTTAATCTTCATTAATTGCGTCATTAGTCCTTTTCTTCTAATCTTTCTTTTAAATTTGGACTTTAAGGACTTGTGGCTCGGGATATCTTTTGAACTCGTCTTTAATTTCTTTAATAAAATAGACTTGAGTTTCTCGACTTTTGATAAACTTCCGTCTTTTGACTTTTTCTTCGATAAATCTTCAGAATTGGTCTTGGACTTCCGTTCTTTTTCCACTTTTGACTTCTCGACTCCGTCTTTCATCTTTTTCTTCAATAAAAGCCGTGAATGCCCGTGAATTCTCGTGTTTTCTCCACTTTTCACAATTTCGTCCTAAATCACAACAAAAACACAAACCACGCATAATTCCGACATAAAAGACATAAAATACACGTTTTGGTCCAGTTATTATTGTAGTTAAGTGGTAGAAAAGATGGGTGTTTACACACCTATCACATTGCATGAGGACATTGCAATGGTCAAGTGTATGTGATTTGATAGGTGTGTAAACACCCATCCTTTTTACCACTTAACTACAATAATAACCGAGCCAAAACGTGTATTTTATGTCGTAAATGTCGGAATTATGCGTGGTTTGTGTTTTTGTTGTGATTTAGGACGAAAATGTGAAAAGGGGAGAAAACACGGGTTTTCACGGGCTTTTATCGAAGAAAAAGACAAAAGACGAAGTCAAGAAATCAAGAGTGCAAAAAGAACGGAAGTCCAAGACCAATTCTGAAGATTTATCGAAGAAAAAGTCAAAAGACGGAAGTTTACTAAAAGCCGAAGAACTCAAGTCTAATTTATTGAAAAATTATAAGACGAGTTTATTAATCCCGAGACAAAAGTCGAAGAATTTGGAAGATTAAGGACTAATCAAGCAATTAAAGAAAGAAGAAAGAGGGGAGGAAGCTTCCACTAAGCACCTCCCTAATCTCCTATAAATAGATGTCATTTCCTTTCATTTGTTTTTGTTGGCTAGTTTGAAAAACTATGCTCTTCCATCTTTAATTTTTGCACCTTAATTACTTGCACCTTTAATTACCTTGTCATGTACGTTTAATTTCTTTAATTCCAAGTAAGTTACTTTTATGTTTATTGAATCTTTATCTTTATTGTTAATCTCTCATCTTCCTTTCTTATTTGATCTTTAATCTTTATGCTTTATGTTCATGTTTATGTTCTTGAGTTTTTATTAAATTGATTAAGTGGGTTTTGATCATTTGATTATTATTGTTAGTGTTATTGATTTGGTTTGATTAGTATTTGTTAGTTGATCATTAGTGGTTGTTTTGGTTTAATCTTTTGTTTTGATTTAATTAGTTTTGGTTAAATTCGTGTTCTTTTTCATTCCTTGTTCTTCGTTACTGTTACTTTGCCCAGATTCTGAATCAAATCTTTTATTCCGAATGAGCATTTCCCTTTCATTTTATTCCGGATTAGTAGTATATTCCGAATCAGCATTTGTAGTTTAATTATTCCGAATGAAAGGTTTTGATTTTATTATTCCGCATGAAGAGAATTATTCCGAATGAACTTTTGTTTTAAGTTATTCCGAACCAAGACCTTTTTATCTCTTTTATTCCGAATCAGTGAATTCATTCGGAATAATCAATATTCCGGATGAATCATTTGTTCCGAATCAGTGTTTTAGTATAACATTCCGGATGAAGCCTTACATTCCGGATGAACGTTTTATTCCGAGTGAGTATTTATTCCGGATGAGCAACGTATTCCGAATGAACGTTTATTCCGGATGAACCTTTATTCCGGATGAGCTATTATTCCGGATGAAGGGAAATATTCCGGGTAAACATTTATTCCGAATGAGCTGTTATTCCGGATGAAAGAACTTATTCCGGATGAATCATTTTATTCCGGATGAAGGTATTATTCCGGATGAGCAGTTTTTTCTTAGTTTTGTAATTTCAGTTTAAGTTTATTTTAAGTTTATGTTTTTAAGTTTTAAACTTTATTTTTCTCGCCTTTTTACTTAGTCTCACTTTTAATTTACTTGCCTTCCTTTTAGTTTGAGTTTAAGTTTGTCTTATTTTATTTTTCAGTCTTTAATTAATTTCGTCTTTTAGTTTTATTTTTATTAATTATTTTGGTTTACTTTTCGTTTTATTATTTGCATTGCTCCTTTATTATTTGTCTTTGTTTATTATTATTTCGCTTCGCATTTACCTTTTCAAATAGAATAGATACCCAACTTCATTTTTCGTTACCAAGAATGACTGAGTCACACATTGAACCGGAAATCAATTCGAGAAGATACCGAGAAACGAACTTTCAACCTAGCAAAATTCTTGTATTAGCGGGTACGATGCTATCTTATAAACCTGTCGATCATTATGGGTTTCAAATTCCATTCTCAATGAACTTGATATGCAAATGAATTCAAAACTCACAGCTTCGCACTAAGGCGAAAAATCATGAGTTTTTGTCTCTTGCAAAACTTGAACCCATGATCAAACCCCTCTCCAAGCTTCAAGAGGAACTCAGATGACCAACTGCTCTAAAATAGTTGGTTAATATATAATAAAAATAATCAGTAAAAGATTATTTTTATAATCTTTTACCAAAAATAAACACAAAAATATATTATTATCAATTTCTACTTAAAAATATTGTAAATAATAAAAAGAATACTAAAATTTATTAAAAACATTAAATAAATAATTAAAAAACATTACAAAAATTATTCTAATAATGTGAAAACATTACAATAATAATTAAAAGCTTATACTGATATTTTAAATAACAAGTTACCTTGATGTCGTTCTTCATCTCCTGTACCGCCGGTTGTTGTGGCAAATTATATTTAATTTTTGTGTTACAGAATATTTTGCCTTTGTCCCGTTTCTTTTTTTTACAAGTACAATTACTCGACGTTGTACTTCGAGCTTCTCTCTTTTCAAAACCGTTTCTTCTCGTTGAGTTTCCTCTTACAAATCCAACTCCCGTTGCTTCAACTGAAAAGTATGAGTCTTGTTGCTCATTCTTTTTCTGCCATTTGAGGTATTTCATTTTCTTCTATTTGTTTGCTACAACGTCAACAAATGAAGATCCCCTGTCAACGAGGCATGTGACTTCTTTTTAGCTCAGGCACAACCAATTAGTCGTTTTTCTTGAATCTCTTCCTCGTCTGGTTCATCGTTCAAATTCACGTAACCATTTTGTCCAGAACCGAAGATGATTTCAGAAGTCTTGAACTTTTTGTTACCCCGTGGTTAAAAAGCAGGCATCTCAACCTTTTGTTAAGCTGCCTCTAACATAAACGACCGTTTGTAAACCATTTGTTATTCCACATATGCTTTTTTTATGCGATGACGTCAATGAAATCACTTTCGTGATTATGCTCAGTGTCATTGATGATGGCACAAAAACATATAATTTAATGGCGAATCTTTTTTTCCATTTGCTCAAAAGCGCGTCGTACCTTCTAGTTGAACCCATCATGGCTTCATAATACTTAAATACGACTCCCTCAAAACCCTTAGGGGCCGTTTGGTTCAAGATTTTAAAATTCTGGAATTCTAATATCTAGTAAATTAAAATTCCTAAGAATTTAAAATTCTAGAATTTAAAATGCCAAATCCTGTTTGGTTGATAGAATTTTGTAATATTTTGAACTCTTGAATTTGTATTAAACCAATTAACGAATAAATATTTTTTATAAAAATTTTATTAAAAATTAAAAATCGAATTTTAACTTTTTATATATATTTTATAAAAAAATTTATATAGTTTTTTTATAAATTTTTTATAAAAAAATTATATAAATTTTATAAAAAATTTATATAAAGATTATAAAAAATTTATAAAAATTTTATAAAAAGTTTATAAAAAATTTATAAAAAATTATATAAAGTTTATAAAAAATTTATATAAATTTTATAAAAAAATTCAATAAACTTTATAAAAACTTATATAAATTTTTTAAAAAAAAATTATAAATTTTGTAAAAAATTCCTATAAACTTTATTAAAAATTTCTATAAATTTTATAAAAAATTTCTATTAATTTTTAATATAAATTTTATTTTTGCTATTTAAAAGAGTAAAAATCAAAAAAATAATTTTTATATAAATTTTTTAAATTTTATAATTTTTTATATAAACATAAAAACCCGAATAAAAATGATTAGACAAAAAGTTTATAAAATAAAATTTTCAAGTAAATTAAAATTCCTCACTTTTTGTAGTAATTTCAATATCATTCATTTTGGGAATTCGGGGAATTTTAAATTCTTTCATTAGTCATACCAAACACGATATTTGGGGGAAATTAAAATGTCAAAATTTTAAATATCCCCCAATATCCTCCAATATGCCCCAACCAAACGGCACCTTAGTTTTTTGTTGTTTTCTTTCTTGCTATTCTCCGACACATGACGCCAAGCATTGAAAAAGGCAACCTCTTCCGCTGTTGTCCATTCTTTTGACGACTCCTTAGTAATTGTCGCAATCTGCTTGCCTTTTGAAGTCCGTTTCGAGGGCTTTTTAGGTTTGACGGGTGACATATCTTTGACACGAGACTTGTCATCGTCGTCGTCAAGGTTAATCGCATCGTGGTAGGATCTGTGGCCCGAACCTTTTTTCATAGATTGATCTTGACTCGAACCTTGATCCACAAAGTATTCTTGGTTATACATCATTTGCTCTAAAAGAATATCAAGATTAAAATAATTAACTGAAGAATACGACAAATTCGCATTAGAAAACGTCGATGAATCCATAGTAGGAAAATACAACCCAGTTGGAGATTCGAGAAAAGCTTTTTGGTTGTTATTATAGGGATGAGCGAACAAACGATTATGATAAAACATGTTCGGGTTTTTCGGTTGTCGTGATTGATATTCAAAGTCGTCGAAAGCGCATGTTTGGTGAAACACCAGATAATCGGAAATTCGAATCCTGCGTTAAATGTGAAACATTTTCTTGAGGACCTCGGGATTATATAGTTTGTTTTTGATTTTTTTTGTTAGAAATGATGAAATGAGTAATTTTTTATTTGTAAATTAGATGTTTGAGAAAAATAGTTAAACAAGTTTGGTATTTATAAAAGGTAAATTGTTTAAATTTAAATTTATAAATAAATATTCTTAGCTAACACAACGGACGATTTTTTGAAAAAGTAAACGTTTAGGCTCGGTTGTATAACCGAACAATATACGCTTGACGATCGAGTAAACCAAATCGCCAAATCAAAAACGATCGAAATAAACACTCAATCAACCTATTGTAAATTCATCCAATGCGAACAACCTAAGAAAATGTAAAAATCTGTCGGGACCTTCACAAAACCCCCCAAGTTTCGTCTCATATTGTAAAATACTACTTCCGTCTCATAATTATTGTCTATTTTTCTTTTTTCGTCTGTCCCAAAATTATTTTTCAATTCTAAAAATAAAATCTGATTTTGTTTAAGCTTATTATATTACTTTTAATCCAAATTGTTAATTACAAAAATAAAAGAAACACTAATTAATTAGCAAAGGGTTAAATTGTCTTTATTATGCTTTTATAGAACTTAAAGTAGTAATTAATAAACTTTTCTTAAGCAATAACAATTTTGGGATGGAGGTAATAGTAGATTATATAAACTTCTTTTAAAAGTTTTTGTTTGTCTAAACTCTAAACACTACGAATGATTTAGATAAATATAGTACTCCGTTTTAAATAAAGATTATACTTTATAATTTTTTTATAACTTTATAGAAAGGCTGTATTTGCTCCTGACATCAATTTTAGGAGGAAAAGGGTTCCGTGTATGCTGCAGGTTTACCTGTGTCCGCATTTTGCGCGTGATTTAATTTTCTTGCTCCATCGCATACGCACGCGCATATAACGCGTACAATTTAAGCACCAAATATTCCATGTATTAAATATGTTTTTCTAATACCAGTTCCAGGTTTTAGCAAATAACATTGAAAATGACAACCTGACTCCCGTATGATACGTTTGTTGAGTATGTCATCCGGTATACGAGGTGTTTTTATTCTAGAAAATTATTATAGTAACATGCACATGAACTTTATATATTCTTTCTGTCTTAAAACTATTGTCATATAAATTTAGAAAAAATATTATTATTATTATTTTATTTTTCATACCTTTATAGAATAATAATTTTACGTTTAATTAATTAATTTAAAATTTGTTTATTTATTTTAATAATAATTTTAAATGAAAGTAATATGATAAAGTTGAGTTATATTCTCTATTTATTTGTGAAAATAAACAGTTATTTTGAGATAACATAAAATAAAATAATGAATAATAATTTTGAGACGGAAATAGTACCCATTATAAGCTAAACATAATAGCTCGTGAACCGGATCGAGCATATTTCTGTTAAAATTTTGGTTAATCTTTTTTCTCATTTACGGTCTTGGTCTGCTTCAATTTTAGACAACACCGGTTATTATTTATCTTTGTTGGATCGTACATTTCAGTCCGCTCCAGTGTTTTCAATCAAATTAGTTTTTGATTCGATTTGGTCTCGAAAAAAATTGGAAGTTTTATATAATTATTAGGTATTCTCTTCGTCTCTAAATAAATGTTCACTTTAACTTTATATGATTTTTTTTAACTTTAAATTTAAATATTTATGTATGTGTTATAAAATACTTGATACAAAATATATGGATGAATTGCATATTGTAGAAACTAGAAGGGGGTTGAATAGTTTCCCTAATCAAAGTCCTACTTAAAATTATATTCATCATTAGAAATGACTATTACTTGAAAACTTGTTTCATAATAGTTAGATAATTGGACTATTACTTGAAAACTTGTTTCATAATGGTTATATCAATTTTCATTGCTTAATAACATTTCCTATATCAAGTGATTATGATAATGGAATGCATGAATGTAAAAACAAGTAAGTAAAGAGTAAGCAAAGAAACAACCTAAGGGAAGACACCAAGATTTATAGTGGTTCGGCGACGAAACTCTCTCTTCGTTCCTACTCCACCCCTCGAGTACACCTTACTCGAGATTTTCACTATATCCACAAGCTCTCTTCTTGGCGGAAGAAAACCTTACAACGTTGCTTACAATGTTTTCTGACACTAAGTTAAATGTCGAGTTCTAATCCTAAGCTAGAACCAATCTTCGTCGTCCATCTTCTTTTCCGACACAAGGCTAGATGTCGAGTCCTAATTCAAAGCTAGAACCAATATTCGTCGACCATCTTCTTTTTCGACGCAAAGCTAGATGTCGAGTTCTAATTCAATGCTAGAACCAATCTTCACACACATCACTTTCTAGTTAAGTGAGAACTCACAACACTCATAGTCACAATTACATCACTTAGTAATTTAGTGAGAACTTACACACAAGACATAACAACTACAGAAGACACATCCAAGTATACACATATACCTTGTATCTACACAATACTAATCCAAGTATACACAAATACCTTGAATCTACACAAGACACAAATAAACAAACTAATGAACATGACTAGATCTAAGAACGGATGATATTTTTCAAGGCTTCATCTTTTATCACATCACAAGTGTGAGAGTGATCTTCTCTTTGAACATATAAAGAAGGGGATCAAGAGGATAATCATAAGTAAACATACTTAACACATTAAGTGATCATTTACTAATGATTGGAATCATAGAAAGAAGATAAGTAGAAATCTCTCCAAAAAGGTTCTTGGAAAATGGAGAAATGATCCACTATTTATAAGAGACAAAGTCCAACGGCTAGTCTGAGTGCGGCTCATTAAATGAGCTTGTGGCTCATTATCACTATTGAGCTGCATGCACCTATACTGAGCCACAGGCTCTAGACTACGCTCTTTTTTGTCTTCAAGTGGGGGAATACCATCTGGTGAAGATTATACCTCAAGAAGATATTCTTAGACAATTTGGAATATGTCAAATTCAAATTTCCATTTTCCATTTTAATAAAACATTTTCTTAAAACGAAAGTTTATTAAAATACTTTGTCACATTTGAATAAATGTGAGTTATAAGGTGATGTAGACTAAAAAACAAAGTAACAAAGATAAGTAATTGGATCTGTTGATTCAACAAGAATGCCAGAAACAATTCTGCTAATAATCGTTGATTCTGAAGAATGCCCGAAAATTAGGGTAAAACACGGCAACTCAACGGCCAATGGTTTAACTTTTATTAAACTGATAACTGTCTTGCTAGGGTTACAGCAGATTCATTAAATAATGACTGCAAACAAAGAAAAACCCTAAAAATCCAACGGGCTGGACCGTAGCCCAATGACAAAGTCCAACTGAAAGTGAAAAAAACATAAAAATGCAAAAAACTGATAGTAAAAAGGCTTTTCGGGCCTTGAAAAATCCGCAACCAGCTAAAAGCTGGTTACAGCGTCGTCGGTCTCCTTTTTACGCACGTTTTGACAGGTCACAGGCTGAAAACGGACTTAGGATGCAAAAGTTATGCCCATTTTACTAAACCCCTCTTCGTCACGCGATCTCGGGCCTCCAGAAACAAGTCAGCCCGTTCTTCAATAGTTGGGCCTCCATCATTCCCCCCTGGATAAGAAAAATTCGCCCTCGAATTCCAGCTGTATCATCATCGGAAGAATCACCATGGTAAGGCAACAAGTGCTTCACATTAAAAACATCAGAACAACGAATATGACTTGGCAACTTCAAACGATAAGCATTTGAGTTCATCTTATCCACAATTTCCACTGGACCAATCTTCTTAGCAGACAATTTATTATATTCACTAACTGGAAAACGATCCTTAGTCAAAACAGCCCACACAAAGTCTCCTACTTCAAAGTCAACATGTCTCCTCTTTTGATCTGCATCCTGCTTGTACTTCGAATTAGCGCGCACCAAGTTGTCACGAACAGATTTATGAACATCATGCAACCCCTCAACAAAATCCTGCACTTTCTTCGGAACAGACCTAGAAATCTGAGGAGTCATAAGATCAAGAGGACCACGTGGCTGAGCAGAATAAACCACCTGGAAAGGACTAAACCCAGTGCTCCGATTAACAACATGATTATGAGCAAACTCAGCTTGATACAACTTCTGATCCCATGCCTTCACATGATCACCCACCAAACACCTTAACAGGTTACCAAGGGACCTGTTAACAACTTCGGTTTGCCCATCAGTTTGAGGATGATAAGCACTACTAAAATTGAGTTGAGTATTCACCATCTTCCACAAACTACGCCAAAAATGACTCAAAAACCTTGTGTCCCGATCAGAAACAATGGAGGAAGGTAAACCATGTAAACGGTACACATCCCTAAAGAAAAGTTGGGCTACATTAACTGCATCTGTTGTCTTCTTGCAAGGAATAAAATGAACCATCTTAGAAAAACGATCAACAACAACAAATATTGAATCATTACCCCTTTGAGTACGAGGTAGTCCCAACATAAAATCCATGCTAATATCAACCCAGGGCTGCAAAGGAACTGGCAAAGGCATATAAAGACCTGCATTAGTAGCCGTCCCCTTTGAAACTTGACAAATACGACACCTCTTGACGTAACGATCCACTTCCTTCCTCATAGTAGGCCAAAAATAAGATGCTTGAACCAACTGTAAAGTGCGATCACGACCAACATGTCCTTCACCATGCAACTCCTTAATAATTTGCAAGCGAAGACTTGAATCAGGAATACAAAGTTGATTCCCTTTGAATAGGAACCCATCATGCATAACAAAATCTGTTTTCTCTCCGGATTGCAAATCCTGCAGAACAATTGAAAAGTATGGATCCACAGTCACCATGTCACGAATGACATCCAGTCCAGGAACATCAACCTGCATGGTTACAAGTAAACTACTTCTCCTGCTTAAGGCATCAGCAGCACGATTGGAAGCACCCGTTTTGTGTTTCACCACAAAAGTAAATTTCTCAAGAAAAGCCAACCAACGCCCATGTTTATGTGAAACCTTATCTTGAGTACGAATATGCCTTAAGGAATCATGGTCAGTGAACAAAACAAACTCCTTATGAAACAAATAATGGCGCCAATGCTTCACAGCTTGGACCACTGCATAAAACTCCAAGTCATAAGTAGAGTACCTCGACTTCGGCCCTGTCAACTTCTCGCTAAAATAGGCAACAGGCCGCCCACCCTGACTAAGAACTCCACCAATTGCAACCTTAGAAGCATCAGTATGAAGCTCAAAAACTTTAGAAAAGTCAGGAAATACCAGGATTGGCGCTGTAGTAAGCTTTTTCTTGACAACCTGAAAAGCCATCTCTGCTTCCTCCGTCCACACAAATGACTTACCCTTCATACAGTCTGTCAAAGGGGCCATAATGGAACTGAAATTAGGGATAAACCGCCTATAGAAAGAAGCAAGACCATGGAAACTCCGAACTTCAGTAATGGTAGTTGGAGTTGGCCACTCCTGAACAGCTGCTACCTTAGATTCATCCACCTGTATGCCATCACCAGAAACAACATACCCTAAAAACAAAACTTTAGGGGTCATGAACACACACTTCTTCGTGGCTGCATAAAAATTATCCTTCCGAAGCAAGGTCAAGACCTGCCTCACATGATTGACATGCTCATTATAAGAAGCACTATAAATAAGAATGTCATCAAAATAAACAACCACAAACTTGCCAATAAAAGGCCTGAGCAGTTGATTCATCACACGCATAAATGTGCTTGGTGCGTTTGATAAACCAAAAGGCATGACCAACCACTCATACAACCCTTCACGGGTCTTGAAAGCGGTCTTCCACTCGTCACCAGGTCTAAGACGAATTTGGTAATACCCACTCTTCAAATCCAGCTTCGTGAAAATGGTAGCACCACTAATCTGGTCAAGCAAATCATCAAGGCGAGGAATAGGAAACCTGTACCTCACAGTAATCTTATTGATGGCTCGACTATCAACACACATACGCCATGTACCATCCTTCTTTGGAGTCAATAGGGTAGGAACAGCACACGAGCTCATACTCTCACGAACATGACCCTTGGAAACCAGCTCCTCAACCTGCCTGCGCAACTCCTCATGTTCTCCCGGGCTCATCCTATAATGTGGCCTGTTAGGCAACTGTGACCCAGGCTCTAGATCAATATGATGTTGTATGTCACGCAATGGTGGCAAACCATCAGGTAATTCATCAGGGAAAACATTAGAGAATTCCTCAAGTAAAGGGATCATGGCTTCAGGAACTTCACCGTCTTTAGAAACCTCCTTCCCTATTAATACAAAAACATCACCTCCCACCTCCAGCTCGTCTTCGAACTGCGAAAGAGTTAGTAAAGTACCAATGGGTTTATTAACTACTTCCTTAGGTTTATTTGGCATCAAAGTAATCTTCACACCCTCAAACAGGAAACTATAAGTATTAGTTCTCCCATGGTGAGTTACATCACGGTCATACTCCCAAGGTCTACCCAACAATAAGTGACAAGCATCCATAGGTATCACATCACACCAAATACTATCCTTATAAGTTGTTCCTACAGAAAACGTAACTTGGACACGCTTGGAAACTGTTATCTCCCCACCCTTTTTAAGCCACTGTAACTTATAAGGTTTGGGACGATCTTCAGTTTTCAGCCCTAATTTCTGGACTGCTCCTTCAGCTATCAAATTATCACAACTACCGGAATCGCATACAAAAGTGCAAACCTTACCCATAATGGTACAAGTTGACTGAAAGATGTTGTGTTTGAGCCAATCATCACCATCAGCTTTAGGTGTTAAGCAGGAGCGCCTTACCACCAAATTCACCCCCACATCTCCAGACACATACTCCTCCTCATACTCAGGTTCTGCATCATAAACTGCGTCTCCCACGTAGTCATCATAAGCCACATCATCATCTTCCTCAGGTTCAATAAATAACTGCCTCTTCCCAGCCTTCTTACACTCTGATTGTCGGTGACCAGGTTCACCACAGTTAAAGCACTTGAACCCACCACTGCCGGCCGCTTTAGGAACTGGTCCAGTATTCTCACCAACTGCTTTAGCCTGAGTTGGGGCAAAACGAGATGCCGCATTACCCGAACCAGAAGCACATGTTATTGCAGGAGATGAAGAACTCCCCACTCGTCGGTTCTGCTTCTCAAAAGTCAATGCTCGTTGATACGCTTCAGAAAGTGTCATCGGATCAAACATGTTAACAGAATCCATGATCTGGACTCTTAAACCACCAATGTATCGAGAGACAAGCTGATCTTCTGTCTCTTGAACGTCATTCCTTGCAATTAGTTGGTACAATTCGGTCGTGTAATCTTCAACAGACTTGGCCCCCTGTTTTAGATTCTGTAACCGCTGGTACATCATTCGCTGGTAGTTATGAGGAATAAACTTATCCCTCATGACTTTCTTCATCTTCTGCCAACTCGTGATCTTTGACTTCCCAACTCTGTTCCTCGTCAGTTTCAATTGTTGCCACCACGCGGATGCCCAACCACGTAACTTGGTAGCGATCAACGAAACCCTTTTGTTTTCTGGAACTTCTTTGAATTCAAATACTTCTTCAACAACAACAAGCCAATCAATAAACTCATCAGGCTTTAAAGTGTCCCCGTTAAACTCGGGAATATTAACCCTCATTCCAGTCTCCCAACGCCTATCATTATTCCCAATGCGATCTCTCATCTGTCGCCCTACTGATTGTTCATCATCAGACAAACCATCACCAAACGGTTTTTCTTCCAGATCTGCATCTTCTTCCTCATGACGGCGATTACGAGGCCTCCTATTGCTCATCAAAGTGTTCATCTGGTCGGTCAATTGATCAAACATTTGATCGAATCGCTCCTCCATTCTCTCCATCATACGCTGCTCAAATTCCTGTTCATTCACATCGTGAATAGGCCTAGTTCTCCTTGGAGGCATCTTGATCAGGAACTTTGGCTCTTGATACCAACTGATGTAGACTAAAAAACAAAGTAACAAAGATAAGTAATTGGATCTGTTGATTCAACAAGAATGCCAGAAACAATTCTGCTAATAATCGTTGATTCTGAAGAATGCCCGAAAATTAGGGTAAAACACGGCAACTCAACGGCAAATGGTTTAACTTTTATTAAACTGATAACTGTCTTGCTAGGGTTACAGCAGATTCATTAAATAATGACTGCAAACAAAGAAAAACCCTAAAAATCCAACGGGCTGGACCGTAGCCCAATGACAAAGTCCAACTGAAAGTGAAAAAAACATAAAAATGCAAAAAACTGATAGTAAAAAGGCTTTTCGGGCCTTGAAAAATCCGCAACCAGCTAAAAGATGGTTACAGTGTCGTCGGTCTCCTTTTTTACGCACGTTTTGACAGGTCACGGGCTGAAAACGGACTTAGGATGCAAAAGTTATGCCCATTTTACTAAACCCCTCTTCGTCACGCGATCTCGGGCCTCCAGAAACAATTCAGCCCGTTCTTCAATAGTTGGGCCTCCATCATAAGGTTAATCACTTTTAATGATCACTAAACATGTATTAGATATGTTTGTGTAAGACTCAAATGATTATTACCTTAATGATAGTGTTTGTTAAATAATTTGTCTTACGGTTATCTTTGACGACAAATGTTTTTATACTTTGTCGTGATCAAAACCAAGAGAGACTTGTTATTAAAAATAATGTTTTTAGGCATCAGTTGCATTAACAATCTCCCCCTTTTGATTACGACAAACCATAAACTCATTTATGTAAAAACAAAGGTTTTCAAATAATTAACGACTTTATCACTACCATTTCTCCCCCTTTTTCGAAGCAAAAATTTAGCACAAGTCTTTGAAGAAGAGAAGAATCGACTTTGTTAGTAGCTTTCCCTTGGTGCTTACTCCCCTAGCTTGTGATACCAAGTGATCGAGCTATGGTGACAAGCTACATACAAGGGTTAGTAGAAAGAAAAGAACACCCATGTATAGGAAATAATCACTACTTACTAAATAACTTAATAAGGAGGAAGAAAAGAAATCTCAAACTGGAAAGTAAATATTTGCTAAGTATGTCCAAAGACAGTATTTTGACAAAACCAATTCATAACTGTTAGAATAAAGGTAGAAAAGAAACATCTAACAATTTGAAGATATTATGTCAAATGGTTAAAGGTTTAGAATTTTTGGAATCACCCAAAAAAATGCAAGGTTTAACCAAAATCAACTCTCAACAATATGTGTGATAAAGGAATAAGTAAAACAAGCAATAACATGCATAACAATCATATTAAAATTAATATGAAAGCACATATGATAGAGTATTCATATATAAAATATGAATACTAAAACAACAAATAAACAACATAAACAACATAAGCATAACAACTATTCTAGTAGAAGTAGTCTTCCAAGATTGCTTGGGTTTTTATTTTTGACTCGAACGATTAGAACACAAAGTGTGTTTTAACCAGTAAAATAAGACGAAGGTGCATCTTCCGAAGATTTTCTCACGGGAACAAATACTCGAAGAGGAGGTCGAGTGAGGAGAAATTCAATAAAATTTAACTTGTCAAATATATGAGCAAGTTCAATTTGTTGAAATCTACAACAAGCACACGAGCTTCTATGATGCAAAACAAAATCATTAGATGGGGAGGTCCATCATTATAGAAATAAGGTGGTAGAGTAGAAGGAGAAAGTGGAGAAGAAATGAGAGGTTTCTATCACAATAATTATGAGGTTAGTTGAGTTGTGTTGAAAGGTTTAGGTGGTGGCGAAAGAGCTTCCCTTTCTCAGGTAACTAGATTGATTGAGTAGTTATCATTCCAATACTCAATTGGAGAGAAAGTAGAAGTTTCGAAAGGTTTGGGAGAAGAAGGCTCATGTTGATCCTTGTTCTTTTTTATCCAACCGGGTTTCACCGAAATTTTCGGTTTCTTAGAAAACTTAGAAGAAGAAGCTTTAGGTTTAGAAGGTTGTGACAATGAGATGTCAAGGTTAAGTTTAGAAGAAGAAGACATGGTGAGGGGTGAGAAGAGAAATCCCAAAACAAGAGAATTTAAAGAAAGTAGAGAAGGCAAATAATATAAAAAAACCAAAAGGTTTCAATGAATGTTTAGCTCAAAGTGGCAAACAAAGAATCTTGAAAAAAACTAGTCAATAAGAAAGACCAAAATCGAACAAAAACAGGGCTCCCTGTCTGCGTTCGATAAATGGTTATGCGGCTTATTATTGATAATGATCCGCCGGGCTATTTATTGAACCGCCCACAGTGGACGCCAAAACCTAATTTTCTGAAAGTTTGAGAAAAGATAAGACTTTTTCAAATTTTAAGCAAATCTTAGATTTTTACCTATATTAGCACTAGGTTAGGCTATGGTTGCATAAGAGCAACATGCTTACAAGAGTATCTTGACTTAGGGTGACAAAATATTAGATAACATTTTGATCCAGTTTTAGTTAAGTTTTAGAGGTGACAATAGATTTAAGTTCAATTTTAAATTAAAGTTGAAGTTGATTAATGTGAGAACAAAGAAGTTATAACACATAAAGCTACATCCATACAACATCCACATGAAAAACTAATGTAGGAAATAAGATACAGGAAAAGAATACAACTAACTAAATAATAAAGCTAGCTATTCTAATATTGATTAACTAGTCTTCTTGGCTTGAGTTATTGAAAAGATATTTTAAAAAATATCATCATTTCATCCCCTAGGAGGAGGAGGATTGGTAAACAAAGTTAGCAAGAGCTCTTGCAATCTTGCATGAAGCCCAAACATTTTCATCCTAAGAGATTGGATGATGTAGTTGTGGTAAAGACAACATGGACAATTAGTACTATGTTCCTCAAGGAAACCAAAGAAAAACGGATCACCTATGGGATTGAAAAGAGGAACACCCAAAATTAGAGTGTTAGGAGGAGGAGGAAGAAGATCTTGTGGACACCATGGCTGAGTGTTTAAGGCTTAGGAAAGGCTTAAAATGGTGAGGAAAAAGAACAATGAAGACTTAAGAAGTGATGTAGTATTTTGGTCAAGTAAATAAAGACGTGTACGTATTAGGAAAAACGCACGTGAATTTAATACCGACGAGTTTGTTGTAACCAGGTGAAAGTTTGGTTCAATTAAACGAGTTTGGATTAGTTACACTTTTGGGAAAATAATGGCTTAAAAGTAAAGACGATACAACACTAAGACGGATTAAACTACGATGAATTACGTTGCGTAAATCGAGACGAAAATAATATTAAAATAATCAAAAATAAATATAAATTTAAAAACTGGTTTTCTACTTTCTAAAAGTCTAGCAAAACAGAAAATAAATTTTAAACACTTTTTATTAATTATTTATTTTAAAAATCTAATTAAAGACTTTAAAAATGAAAATAAAGAAAGAAAAGTGCCAAGTTTGATTTTTTAGTTCTTAAAACTTAAACTAATTTAATTAAACCTAAAAAATATTTTTTTCAAAATTTTAAAATTTATTTTCCTACTTTTTTAACACTTAAAACGAAAACTGAATAAGAATTGATTGAAAATATTAAATAAAGAGTACTAAAATCGATTTTTTTTGTAAAAGTCCTAATAGTTATCTATTTTGTTGGAAAAAGAAGCTGGACTAAGCGGCTTATACAATAAGCTCGAAAAGTTGTGAATAAGCTAAAAACTATTAAAAAACTAAAAAGAAAAACAAAAAGCGTATAGAAAGAAAATAAAAGGAGATTTTAACAAATAGCTCAACAGAGCAGTTGGTTGCATGGTGTGGTGTTGCGTTTGCTAAGTGTGGAAGGTCTGTGGTTCGAAACCAACTGTTTTCACTTTTTATTTCTTTCTATTTTTTTGTACAACTTTTTTTTATCAGACCATTAATACTCAATAAGCAGTTTAGCTTATTGAGTAATAAACAACATCAGTAAAGATCACAATAAGCACATAAACTGAATTCACTAAGCAGAAAACAAGAGTTCAAGTAAGAAAAAAAATGAACAGTAACAATTGAAAGTCCAAAATATAACAATTGTTGAAACTATTACTCGTATAAACACAAATACACAACGAAATACTTTTCAAACGCGTAATGCTTTATTAACTATTATAAACAAAGTATTACAAAGTGTTATGAATACACCCGTTGAATGAAAATAAGAAACGAACCCTAGAACGAGTAAACTTGATTCGAGACTCAAGTTTACAAGAGATGAGTCGTTGGTAGACAACTGAGGGCTCAGAGGTTCTAAAGAGAGAAAGAACTTAGATAATTTATCCAAGCACAAGGGTTGATTAACTCTTCTGTCTCACTCCTATTTATAGTGGTACGAGGTTGCTTCCTAATAACTGACTTTTGGTTGGTTAATAAAAAGGTTTTTGCTTGCAAGATCTCTCTTTGCGTTGCTCGTACCCAATGGATATATATATATCGTTGTTTCGTTCTCGGTATCTTCTCGAATCGATCACGGTCAAAAGTGGAATAGTTGTAGTTGGTGACTAAAAAGGGGGAGCTTGGGTCTAAATCTACTAAAATGATAAAGTCAAGCAATAATGAAACTACACTAAAAACTAGAAATGAAAATAGATCCAGACCTTAAATGAAACAGTAAAAAAATACCTTGATGGAAAAATGCAACTGCTCTATTCGGAATGTTTCTTGCTATGCGGAATATTTTTCTTTACACGGAATCTTTCCCTTACTCGGAATGTTAAGCTACTCGGAAAGATAGGGTTATTCGGAATATAATTGCTATGCGGAAAGTACCCCTACTCGGAAAGTCTATGCGGAAAATATGCTTATGCGGAAAGATGATTTCTATTCGGAAAATTTCTCTTATGCGGAATAATTTTGAAAACCCTATTCGGAATGTTTTTAGAAAAAGCTCTTATTCGGAATACCTGAAATGTTCCGAATAACCAAAAAGGGGAAAACCCTACTCGGAATAATAGAAAGTTCCGAATAGACAAGAAATGTAAACCCTATTCGGAATAATAGAAAGTTCCGAATAAACACCACCCCAGACTCCCTATTCGGAATCTGGGTAAGATCAGAAGCTGGACGAAGAACAGTAAGACACGAATTATAACAAACCAACTCAATCAAGCAAAAAGGTTTTACCAAATCAACCACAAATCATCTACTAACTACAAGGATCAAATCCCAATCATAAAAACACCAATTCAACAACTTTTTAGAATCAAACTAGAACCAAATAGAACTTAAGAACTTGAAAGAAAAAGATGAAGAAGAACAAGATGAATCAAAAGATTAGAGGAAGGATTGTATTAATGATTTAAGGTTCAACAAACAAATCCAAAGATCAAACTTACAAGATTTAAGAAATCAAACTAAAAAGAAAACCACTCCTTAAGGGAGATGGTTCCTAAGAACTAGGAATACTAAAAACTGGAAAAAGAAGAAGAGAGAGGCTCGAATGTGTGAGTGGGAGGAGTATTTATAGGCTTCTCCCTTGGTTGGTGAGTGGGCTTTCTTCCCTTCTTTTTGTCTTCTCGTCTTTTCAGAAAAGTTGACGTTTTCGATTCTGATTCGGGATTTGTCGTCGATTAAATTCAACTCGTCTTTTAATTTCTTCGTTAAATAGACTTGAGTTTCTTCGACACGTGTAAATCTTCCGTCTTTGGTCCTTTTCTTCGATAAATCTTCAAATAGGCCCATTGACTTCAAATCTTTTGCATCTCTTGGACAATAGACTTCGTCTTCAGTCTTTTTCCTTTATAAAACCCGTGCAATCCCATGTTTTCTCCAATATTTATCCGGTTGGCTCTGAAAACATAACAAACATACAAACCACGCATAATTCCAAACAAATGTCATTAAATACGCGTTTTGGTCTTGTTTTAGCAAGAAATAAGTGGTAGAAAAGATGGGTGTTTACACACCTATCAAATCCCCTACACTTAACCATTGCCATGCCCTCATGCAATGCTTAGTGATAAAGCAACATTACACTTTTCTCATAATTAATTAACCTTGGCCTTATTCAAATACTACTAAACAAAAATTAAAGCACTAAGAGAAATTTAAAGTTAACAAAAGGATAGAACATAGCTATGTGGGAATAATTCGTAAAGAGATCGAGGACTTACATTAGGGCTTTGGTGCTGCGAAGATTTATCACCCTCAAGTTTCACGTTCCCCAAACTAAGCTTAAAAACGAGATCATTGTTATTATAAGTTAGCAATTCAAACAATTACACACATGGCTTAATTAAATGCTTAAACTCCCTTATTCCTAGGTGTATCTCTTATATTTTATTTTTGTCTTAGAATGATCATGTAGATGCATTTTTGGACTTATTTCGATAGTTTATTTAGGCTGAAAGCAAAGTAGGACGATTTGATCAATAGTTAGCTAAAGGACAAAATCTCTTAAAACTACTTCTCGGGATATCAGAAAGTTCATATCTTGGCATAACTTGGTTCACAATTTGAGACCTCTCTCGGGCCAATATTTGGCATGTACTTCATACTTCATATCTTCGAGAGACGTTCTTGAGATAATGGTCTTCTCATCATAATAGAGTTTCTTCACTTTGGAGACTTTTGAGGGGTACTCCAACTTTGTTGACCACGACTTCATGATTATTTCTTCAATCTCTATTTGGGATTTTGAGATACAACGATCCGCCTCCTTTTCGGACTTGGATCTATTTATCCTCATACCTTGTTAGGGTCTTTTCGGATAGACTTCTCCATCATCTTTGTGGGAGTTGATTGCTTTTCGTCGTGAGTCTTGATCCTTCATATTGATTTTGGAGATAATGCTTTTCACATCACTTTTGGATCTTCAGCAATAAAATTGAATCCTCATGCCTTGTTAGGGCCTTTTCGGACTCGCCAATCTTCGCGCCCCGCTTCATAAGTTATGCCTTGGCTATGAACTCTCGTCATTACCGAGCAACTTTTAAACGATCTTGGGCTAGAAGCTAAGTAACCTTTCAAATCGTACGACCTTACTTATTGCAGATAAATTATTAGCAAGTGATGGGAGAATAGGCAAATAGTTACACCAAGTGAACTTGTGCAAGAATACCGACTTATAATTGACTCTATCATTTCTCGTCCTCCACAATTTAAAGTCTTAAGTAATGAGACTCGTGGACACTTAGCCTAATAAACCAATTAAGGTCTACATGGTTAAGGATACTAGCTAGAATAAACTAGAATAAGTCTATTCGGGTTGAGTCAAAAGAAACGCAACGGGCCTAATATGTCAAAGATTTCAAAACTAGCTACACCATTTTATTAATATTTTTGACTTTATTGCGGGGTATATACATATGAAAGTAACGATAAAAATTTAAAAATTACGACAAAATGGCCAAAGTTGATTAAAAATTTGAAAAATGTTGAAAAGTATGATTTTCCGGTTAAATGAAGGCATTTTCATGGAAAAGTCCACTTAAAACTTCGATAGAAGTCCCCCCTACACTTAAGATAAACATTGTCCTCAATGTTTAAGCATGTGGGAAGGGTCTCCCCTACACTTATGACATTGTGCACGTTGGTTAACTCAAGTTAAGGGAAAGACGACTAAAGTGATCAATTTCAAATGTGAGTATGAAGAAAATTGAATCACGATAGTTGAGAGATAGAACCAGATTTCGGATAACATGGGATTACGGTTCTTCAAAGATTCCAAGAGTGCAATAATCCCTGTAATCACATCACCATCCAAAAACAAGCAACCTATATAGCTCCCCCTACACTTATGATGAAAAACGGGAAAGGGGGATAGATACCCGGGTTGCCTCCCGAGGAGCGCTTGTTTTTGTTTACCGAGTCGCGAGCCTGACTCGGTCCCGAACTAATTCAAGGGAAACGTGGTGAGGGATGGAATCATCTCCTGAGAGATGTCCTCACCAACGTACAATTTCAAACGCTGGCCATTCACCTTGAAGTTGGGCCCATTTGGCTGAGAAAGCTCAATGGTACCATAGGGAAAGACATTGGCGATGGTGAATGGACCAGACCAGCGGCTCTTCAACTTGCCTGAGAAGATCTTCAACCGAGAGTTAAAGAGTAAGACTTGATCACCAACGTTGAACTCTCGGTTCTTGATTTTAGCATCGTGGATAATCTTGGTCTTCTCCTTGTAAATCAATGAGTTCTCGTAAGCTTGATTCCTCAATTCTTGAAGCTCGTTGAGTTGAATCTTCCGAAAATCACCGGCTTTGTTGATGTCGAAGTTAGCCCACTTCAAGGCCCAGTATGCCTTATGTTCCAGCTCGATGGGGAGGTGGCAGGCTTTCCCGTACACAAGACGATAAGGTGTACAACCAATCGGCGTCTTATAGGCGGTACGGAAAGCCCACAGAGCATCATCAAGTTTATCGGCCCACGAGGCACGATGCTCTCCCACAGTACGTTCCAAAATTCTCTTCAATCCACGGTTGGATATCTCGGCTTGACCGTTGGTTTGAGGATGATAAGCGGTGGAAAGACGGTGATTGACACCGTACTTAGCCATGACTCTTGCAAATTGATCGTTGCAAAAATGAGTCCCGCGGTCACTAATAATAGCACGAGGAACACCGAAACGAGCAAACAGTTGTTTCAAGAAATTACAAACCACCCTCGCGTCGTTAGTGGGTAAAGCTTTTTCTTCAACCCATTTAGAAACGTAGTCGACAGCGACAAGGATGTATTTGTTGCCTTTAGAAGACGGGAATGGCCCCATAAAGTCGATGCCCCATACATCAAAGATTTCACATTCTTGTATGAAATTTTGAGGCATCTCATCTTTATGTGTAATCTTGCCTTGTTTTTGGCAAGCATCACAATGTTTAACCATCTCGTGAGCATCACGATAAATGGTGGGCCAATAAAATCCCGAGTCAAACACTTTTTTGGCGGTGTAGTTGGGACCAAAGTGACCACCGGTGGGTCCTTTGTGGCACGCTTGGAGAATATCAAAAGCTGCAGGTCCGTCAACACACCGACGAATAATCAAGTCAGCGCATTGTTTGAATAGAAAAGGGTCCTCCCAAAAGTAAGTCTTAACATCGTTCAAGAACTTCTTCTTTTGTTGGGATGTTAACCCTTGGATGAGAACACCACCCGCTAAGTAGTTTGCAATATCGGCAAACCACGGGGTGCCATCAAGATTGGGATTGATAGACATTAAGGTTTCAAGGGGAAAAGAGTCATTGATCTCTTTGTTCGAATGGTCCCCTTGATATGGATCCTCAAGTCTGCTCAGATGATCCGCGGCCAGGTTTTCAGCACCCTTCTTGTCACGAATTTCAATGTTGAATTCTTGAAGGAGCAAAACCCAGCGAAGAAGTCTTGGCTTAGAATCGTTCTTTGTCATCAAGTACTTCAACGCGGAATGGTCCGTGTATACGATGGTGGTGGATAAAACAAGATAGGGGCGAAATTTCTCAAAAGCATAGACAACAGCTAAAAGCTCTTTTTCGGTTGTCGTATAATGCAATTGAGCCCCCGTCATTGTTTTGCTAGCGTAGTGGATTGGTTGGAAGTGTTTATTCACTCTTTGGCCCAGAACCGCACCAATAGCAAAGTCGCTAGCATCGCACATCAATTCAAAAGGCAGCTCCCAATTAGGGGTAACCAAGACCGGTGCCTTAGTTAGCTTGTCCTTAAGAAGATTGAAGGCTTCGAGACACTCTTTCGAAAAGATAAAAGGAGTATCTTTTTCCAAGAGGTGGGTCATCGGGCGAGCGATTTTAGAGAAATCCTGAATGAATCGTCGATAGAAGCCCGCATGACCCAAAAAACTTCTCACACCCTTCACGGTTGAAGGTGGAGGTAATTTGGCTATGACATCAACTTTAGCACGGTCGACTTCAAGACCGGCTTTAGAGATTTTGTGTCCTAGCACAATGCCTTCTTTTACCATAAAATGGCATTTTTCCCAATTTAGAACAAGGCGAGTGTCTTCGCACCGCTTAAGCATGCGTTCCAAATTGGCAAGGCAAGCAGAGAAGGAATCCCCGAAGACCGAGAAATCATCCATGAAGACTTCCATGGTTTGCTCAACCATGTCATGGAATATAGCCAACATGCACCTTTGGAAAGTCCCGGGGGCATTGCATAAGCCAAAAGGCATTCTTTTATAAGCAAATGTGCCGTAGGGACAAGTGAATGTTGTCTTCTCTTGATCTTGGGGATCGATGGGTATTTGAAAATAACCCGAAAAACCATCCAGAAAGCAGTAATATTCATTACCCGCTAGACGTTCAAGCATTTGGTCCATAAAAGGTAGAGGGAAATGATCCTTTCTCGTGGCATCATTGAGTTTGCGGTAGTCTATACAAACTCTCCACCCAGTAACGAGACGGGTAGGAATTAACTCGTTGTTTGCATTGGGCACAACGGTGATTCCGCCTTTTTTAGGCACACAATGGACTGGACTAACCCATGGTGAATCCGAAATAGGGTAAATCATACCCGCATCAAGAAGTTTGATAACCTCTTTTTTGATGACGTCATGGATTTTAGGATTCACCCTTCTTTGGCTTTGAATAGTGGGCTTAAAGTCGTCCTCCATGAGAATTTTATGTGTGCAAAAGTGAGGATCAATTCCGCGGATGTCGGAGATTTTCCAAGCGATAGCTTTTTTATGCTTCTTCAACACAGCGACAAGTCGGGCTTTTTCGTCTTCTTTCAGATCCTTTGCGATGATGACCGGTAACTTCTCGTCGTCTTCTAGGAAAACGTACTCAAGATGAGGCGGTAGGTCCTTAAGCTCGAGAGTAGGAGGATCCTCAGTAGATGGTGAAACTAACGATGGATCATCATTAGTCACCTCTTTAGGAGTAGGAGGAGACAATGGGTCCTCATTGAGAAGTCTCTCAATAGTACGAATATCTTCATCCCAATTGGTGGACGAATTATCATACTTAATATCGAGAGGACCCAAGCTAGCTTCGAACTCATCTAAGTCACTTTCTCCAAAAGGAGTAAATGCTGGAGCAATTGAGGCAACGGTCTCAACAATGGGTAGAGAAGAAAGAGTACTTTTGCAAGCATCATGAAAATGTTCTTCACAAGCCTTATCGAGAACATCAATAGCATTAACACTCTCATATGAATAAGGTTGCTGAGAAATCTTACCCATGTTGAAGACAATTTGATCGTCACCAACTCTCATGATTAATTCGCCTGCGGCTACATCAATGAGAGTGCGACCGGTCCTCAAGAATGGACGTCCAACGATTAATGGGACACGAGGGTCCATCTCGTAGTCAACGACGACAAAATCAGCCGGGAAGGTGAATTTGTCAACGCCAACGAAGACATCTTCGGCTATCCCCACTGGATAAGCAACCGTACGGTTGGCTAATTCCAAAGTCATTCGTGTGGGGACTAGCTCGGGGAGAGATAATTGCTTCCAAACACTTAAAGGCATTAAGTTAATACTGGCACCTAGATCGGCTAGGGCCATGCAATTCTCTACTCCCGGGAAGTTGCAAGGAATCAAGAAGCGACCCGGATCACCAAGTTTGGTGGGCAATTTCCTTAAGAGCACTGCGGAGCAGTTCTCGTTAAGTTGGGTCTGAGCAATGTCAAGAAGCTTTTCTTTATCACTTAGAAGATCTTTAAACATCTTAGCATATTTGGGCATGTGAGCGAGAGCCTCGGCAAAGGAGATGTTAAAATTCAATTGTTTAAACATTTTTAGGAAGTTTGAAACTTGAATATCATCCTTGCTCTTTTGCTTCTCTTTCCTCAACCTTGAAGGATAAGGTAGATTGGATGAAGAAGAAGGCTTTAAGGGGATAGGATCACTCACAACCACGGGTGGTGGGGAAATGGGGATAGAAGGTGAAGGAGGTGGAGAAAGTTGCTCTTTTTCCTTGTTCACAATCACGGGTGGAGGTGTAGGAAGCTCGGGTTCCATATAACCTTTTCCACTACGAGTGGTGATTGCTTTCATCTCCCCTCTTGGATTCGCAACGGTATTACTCGGAAGAGTACCCGAAGAAGAGGGTTGATTACCTTGGATGAGCGAACTAATCATATCACGAAGGTGAAGAGCTTGATTGTTAAAAGAGTTTTGCATGTTTGCATTCATAGCATCATTGTGTTTGGCCATATCATTCCTTAGCTCGGCTCGAATATCGTTCCCTTGCTTTGCCATTTCTCCTTTCAAGTTGCGGACTTGACTCTGTAGATTCGTCACCAACTCCCGATTAGTCTTCATGAATGTCTCGACTTCTGGATTCACTGCCATCGGTTGATTGAGAGGTGGAGCCTGGTAAGCTTGAGAATTTCCTTGAGTTGGGTATGGGTTTCTTTGGGATTGATACTGATTGTTTGCACGAGGTTGGGATTGATTGTAGCTTTGTTGTTGGTTTTGGTTTGCAGGAGGGAAACCGGGGGGAGCAAGATAATTGTTGGATCGATAACTTAGCAAGTTACGGTCTCCTTGAGGGCGAGCTTGATAGCCTCCCGTGGGATAAGTACCGTATGCTGCGTTAACGTCTTCAGAATAATTTCCGTGAGTAGAAGGACAATCATTATAAGAGTGAGGGCCACCACATGTGTCACAAGAAATAGCAACGGCTTTAGCTTGTTGAAAGTGGTTTGTGGCCATGGCCATGAAATTCTTGTTCATTTCAGCAAGTTGTCGAGAAATTTCAGACATTTCAGGATTGGAGGTAGTAGAAGAAACATTGACTCTCGAGTTAGATCTTGAGGATGCGGATGAATCCCAATTCTTGTGGTGAGTAGTCATGTTTTCAATCAACTCTCGACACTCCTCCGGTCTCCTTTTCATAAAAGTACCACCGGCGGCGGCATTGATCGTGTCACGATCACGAAAGGTGAGACCATTGTAGAAGGTGTCAATGAGAGTGACGGGGAGCATATTGTGATTAGGACAGCGGTCGATCAAATCATTGTAACGTTCCCAAGCATCGAAAAGTGATTCATCATTCTCTTGCATAAATCCACTGATTTGGTTACGAAGGCTAGTGACCATGGATGGGGGAAAGTAGCGCGATAAAAAACGTTGAGTCATGTCGTTCCACGTATGAATAGAATTCTTAGGAAGACGGTCAAACCATTTTTCGGCATGATGAGAAAGCGAGTGGGGAAAGAGTTGAAGGCGAAGGTCATCCATAGAAACACCGGGACACTTCATGCTTTGGGTAATGGTTATGAATTTGTCGAGGTGTTTGTTGGCATCATCATCCGGAATTCCACGAAATGGATTCGTTTGTACTTGCTGGATCATGTGATGCTTCAACGAAAACTCCTGAGCCGTGACATGCATCGGTGCAAACGGGCCTCCACGTCCATTCATTGTGGGTTGACATAACTCTTCCATGGTTCGTAAATCAGGTAGAAGGACATTGTTGTTGTTGTTGTTGTTGTTGTTGTTTTGGGGGGGTGGAATATTGTTGTTGTTGTTGTGTACACCGGCCATGTCTAATTGTTCGAGAGTCTCGGGCTCTGAATAAGACGTGGATCGAGTACGCATACACTAAAAAGAAAATGCAAGAGAAAATATTTTTGGTTTTAATAGGTTTTATATTGTTTTTGTATTTTTGGAAATTTTATATTTTTATGGATTTTTGAAAATTTTTGTGCTTGAAAATAACGTTCCCGAAAGAACGGATCCCAAAATCCAATTTTTCTCACAAGAAACCGTTGATCCTTACGAAAAGAGCCGGCAGCGGCGCCATTTTAATAACTGACTTTTGGTTGGTTAATAAAAAGGTTTTTGCTTGCAAGATCTCTCTTTGCGTTGCTCGTACCCAATGGATATATATATATCGTTGTTTCGTTCTCGGTATCTTCTCGAATCGATCACGGTCAAAAGTGGAATAGTTGTAGTTGGTGACTAAAAAGGGGGAGCTTGGTTCTAAATCTACTAAAATGATAAAGTCAAGCAATAATGAAACTACACTAAAAACTAGAAATGAAAATAGATTCAGACCTTAAATGAAACAGTAAAAAAAATACCTTGATGGAAAAATGCAACTGCTCTATTCGGAATGTTTCTTGCTATGCGGAATATTTTTCTTTACACGGAATCTTTCCCTTACTCGGAATGTTAAGCTACTCGGAAAGATAGGGTTATTCGGAATATAATTGCTATGCGGAAAGTACCCCTACTCGGAAAGTCTATGCGGAAAATATGCTTATGCGGAAAGATGATTTCTATTCGGAAAATTTCTCTTATGCGGAATAATTTTGAAAACCCTATTCGGAATGTTTTTAGAAAAAGCTCTTATTCGGAATACCTGAAATGTTCCGAATAACCAAAAAGGGGAAAACCCTACTCGGAATAATAGAAAGTTCCGAATAGACAAGAAATGTAAACCCTATTCGGAATAATAGAAAGTTCCGAATAAACACCACCCCAGACTCCCTATTCGGAATCTGGGTAAGATCAGAAGCTGGACGAAGAACAGTAAGACACGAATTATAACAAACCAACTCAATCAAGCAAAAAGGTTTTACCAAATCAACCACAAATCATCTACTAACTACAAGGATCAAATCCCAATCATAAAAACACCAATTCAACAACTTTTTAGAATCAAACTAGAACCAAATAGAACTTAAGAACTTGAAAGAAAAAGATGAAGAAGAACAAGATGAATCAAAAGATTAGAGGAAGGATTGTATTAATGATTTAAGGTTCAACAAACAAATCCAAAGATCAAACTTACAAGATTTAAGAAATCAAACTAAAAAGAAAACCACTCCTTAAGGGAGATGGTTCCTAAGAACTAGGAATACTAAAAACTGGAAAAAGAAGAAGAGAGAGGCTCGAATGTGTGAGTGGGAGGAGTATTTATAGGCTTCTCCCTTGGTTGGTGAGTGGGCTTTCTTCCCTTCTTTTTGTCTTCTCTTCTTTTCAGAAAAGTTGACGTTTTCGATTCTGATTCGGGATTTGTCGTCGATTAAATTCAACTCGTCTTTTAATTTCTTCGTTAAATAGACTTGAGTTTCTTCGACACGTGTAAATCTTCCGTCTTTGGTCCTTTTCTTCGATAAATCTTCAAATAGGCCCATTGACTTCAAATCTTTTGCATCTCTTGGACAATAGACTTCGTCTTCAGTCTTTTTCCTTTATAAAACCCGTGCAATCCCATGTTTTCTCCAGTATTTATCCGGTTGGCTCTGAAAACATAACAAACACACAAACCACGCATAATTCCAAACAAATGTCATTAAATACGCGTTTTGGTCTTGTTTTAGCAAGAAATAAGTGGTAGAAAAGATGGGTGTTTACACACCTATCACTTCCTTAGTGGGAGTAGTTGATACGTGTCATCTTCTTAGTGGAAGAGTACAACGTATTAAATGCATGTCCAGATCAAGACATAACTTTAAACTACTTTAGGTGAACAAAATTGCCAACTGTTCACATTTTGTCCCACTAGGTCGTACTAGGCTTTATCTTGAATCTCTTATTTTTTCTTGTTCAAAACACTTTGTAGATTCTCCCGCCTAAACTATAAAGGATTGGACAAGCTTTGCTTGTATCATACTTCTAGGGTTCTTAAGTGATCTCTGAGTATTGTCAACTCAGAGATCCTTGAACACCAGCACATTCCTTCTACATCCCAGCTATTCATAAACGCTGGTAAGTATGACTTCAGATTGTCTTCGACTTCTCTGACATTCTCTTTGACATGAATGTTCCTGGTGTGCCAGCTGAGGCTTTGCCTTCCGCTGGTCTGGTCTCTATCGCTGGTCCTCTCAGCGACAAGTAACACTTAGTCTAATTTAAACAAATCTAGACTGGGCCATAGTTAAAACTTTCATTGGCCCAACAATCTCCCCCTATTTGTTTACAAATCATACTAAGTCTATAATTATTGTAAGTGAGTACACAGCTTCTTCTTACACATAATTTAACAAACATACCTCAGAGTTTTATTCATCATAAAGAACCTAACCTATTACATGAACACCCAGTGGTGTAAAAATAAAAAACAAAAGGTTCTTTAGCGATCAAGGCCTTGGTCCACAGTTCTTTGAGCTTTGACTTTATCAACCCTGGAGTTGATGATTAACTCCATCTCGAATTCAAAGTCACTGGCATCCTTGCAGTTCCTGAGCATGCCTTGTTTGAGTCTGATGAGTTGTATGGTTGAGGCCAAGTTTAACTCACTTTTTCTCTATAAGCAGTATTCACAGTTCCCATTCATGAATACCAATCCTATCTTTAGTTCGAAGTAAACTTCGCCACCCACTGGCTTAGCAATCTATTTAGGAAGTACAAGATTTCTGTACATTCCATCTACCACAACATTTTTAGTGACTAACTTCTCTACTAGAGGCCCCATTGGGGTTTTCCTTTTTCTTTGTCCTTGAGTTAGTTGTTGTTGTGATAGTTGGGGAGGCAGAGGTAGCTTCAGCTTCTTAGCAGTATCTCTTACCCAATTAAGCTTAGCTTGTATATTTTTCCTCATTTGGGCAGCACTAGGCCCAGGCTTTTTTTGGGCAAGAGACAGTACTTCTAACCATTCAGAGAGGCCCAGATCTCTGAGTCTAAAGTCATTGAAGACTTTGTAGTTGGTTATTTGATTATCTCTGTATAAGTTCATCACTACTTTCTTGTCTTTATCATTGTAACAAGTGTACTTGGTGATTTGTCCGGGCTCTACTCTTTGGTTCACTATTCTCTCATATTCCTTTTGAAGGTTGCTCCTTTTGACTTCAAGTTCTTTGAGCTTATTTAACTGAGCGCTTTACAGCTGGAGAGAGTAGTTTGTTTAGAGCCTCTTTGCTCTTGATTTCAGCAGCTCTAATGTCAGCTAACCTCTTTTGTTCCATGATTTGAGCCTTTGACTGCTCTGAGGTTAGTGGTGGTTCATCTGCGCTTTTAAATTTGTTCAGATCGGAGTGTTTGGCAGTGGATCCACCTTCTTCTTGGAGGGAGTGCAGGATTGTTTCTGGCACCTCAGTGGCAATACCTTTTCCCTTGTCCTTTTCCACCTAAGTGATGGGTTTGAAAGATCTGATGGGTTTTGGTGTGGGGATCTCTGTTGTGGGTTTAGGTTGTTTAAGTGATTGCTCCCCCTTAGATGGAGCATCATCTTCTTCTTCTTTAGAGGTGGAAGTAGCAGAATTCTCCCCCCCAGGCATAGCGCCAGTAGTAGCTGTGCCTGATCCTGCTCTATGGAACTTAACGATTTCTTGATGTACAAAGAGACATATTTCTTTAAGTTCTCCCTGTAATAGTTCCTGAAGAAGTTGCCTGGAAGGTTCAGATGCCTTGGCAATAGCAGCGACATTAGCCTTGACAGCTGTTGTGAGGACTGATGGCATGTACTGCTAGAGACTCTAGTTTATAACCACTGGGAGTTGAGTTTTCAAAGCATTTCCCAGTAGTTGCAGAAGCAATGAAGTCAGAGAGGATTCCACATATGAGATTAGGGAAGTCTCTAAGTTTGTTGTGAGTTCTTCAGCAGCATGTGTGAGAGTTTGTACTTCAGAAAGGATAACATCATTTGTGACTTTAGGCTTTGTGATACTGATGTCTCTCCTCTTAACCAATAGTTCCTCAGCGGTCAGTTCTTGAACATCTTTCATTCTAGGAACAGGGAAAGGCTTGAGATTTTGCAAATCTTCTAAGTTTTTCTTTGCCCCCAGTTCCATGACATTTGGCAAAGTTGGGAAGGGGGCTGGGGTTGGTGTACTGAGCCGCTGGTCCCATAGCTGCTTGGCAGCAAGTTCCTGAACATTAACCATTGATGGGAAGGAAATGGGCTTCAACTCAGATGTGACTTGGCCATCATCAGCATCCATGTCTACATAGTCTGAAATGGTAAGATCATATTCAATGATAAAAACCTCATCTTCAGGCATGGAGTCAATGTCTAACATGGAATCTAGATCAATATTAGAGGCTTCAGCATTATCGTCACCAGCAATGGAGTAAGCCTCATCGTTCTGCTGTTCTTCATGAAGATTGTGAGCCTGTTATGACATTTGTTAGTAACCAGTGTGAAATAAAATGAAGTTATAGATCGCCATTCACTGCCCCTAGGAAAGCTGGGTGTGATTATCCAGCCCCCCTAAGGATTTCTCCTTGGGACTCTTTTATTGTGAAACATATATGTTGAAGGGTCGCCATTCGCTGCCCCTAGGATAGCTGGGTGTGATTATCCAGCTCCCCCATAATGATTACTCCATGGGACTCTTTTGATTTGTGAATACTATGAGGTGAATGGTCGTCGTTCGCTACCCCTAGGATAGCTGGGTGTGATTATCCAGCTCCCCCTGAAGGATTGCTCCTTGGGACTCTTTTAGTTGTGAAACATGATATGGGAATGGTCGCCTTTCTCTGCCCCTAGGATAGCTGGGTGTGATTATCCAGCTCCCCCCTGAAGGATTGCTCCTTGGGACTCTTTTAGTTGTGAAGTATTTGAAGGTAAAGGTCGCCTTTTATCGCTGCCCCTAGGAAGACTGAGGGTGATTATCCAGTCCCCCCAAAATAATAAATTCTTTGGGACTCTTTTAATATGAGGGGACCCAGAGTCCACGTGAAGTGCAGAGACTCTGGTTCGGGACCTATAGTGTGCTCAAGTTGTTATAGGCAATAGCACAGTCCAGAGGGTGAAGGATCATCGGGGTGCGTTATGAGCACAAATGAATCATTTCCTAGTGCCAAGACAGAGTGTACAGATAATCCTAAGAGATCTAGGTGCTGACACAGACACTCTATGGGTTGAGGCATACCCTAAACTTCATCACCCTCTCCTACAGACATTTGAGAGTGATTGCTTGTGAACCTCAAAAAACGAAGGGCAGACTAATACCTGTGAGATATCAGTGTCAAGAAGGTTCTTAGAAGTGTCTGTTGACTTGGAGACACTAGACACATGTTGTTCGTCAGCGATGGGCTCTCTATCCTCATCCACCTGAGTAGGGGATGGGTGTTTCTTGGTCTTCTTCTTTTTGGATGGATTAACAGAAGGGGTTTCAGAGGAAAGGGGGATGTCTTTCCTCTTCTTCTTCTTTTCCTTCAGCGCCTTGGGCCGAGAAGTAGACTGCACAGAGGTCTTGGACAAAGACTTATCAGCCATACTTTCAACATTCACCTCTGGTGGAGGGATCAAGGGTTCCTCTTCTTCAGCAGGTAGCATACCAGCAACTCTTAACATGTGCCTGGTGAGAGGCACCTCATCTTCTAAAGGAGTCTTCAGAGATACTGCAGTGATGTGATAGTGAGCAATGGAGTGAAGTTCCTCATTGGTGTAGGTTTCACCAAGAATATCCTCTATAACGAGAGAGATATCTAGTGTAGCAGATGGTTGCCAGACGGTTCTTCTTCCCTTTGTTCTCGAGCTTGGCAATGAGGTCGGTATAAAGTATGAGGGCAATTACTATATCTAATCCCCAAATTAGACTATAAGCAATTGCCTGCTGGGATGCATTTAACTGATCATGCGATCCCTGGTTTTCCCCTATACATTTTAAAATATATAGCATCAGCGTCCTCCATATGGGCGAGAAGTAATTCACCTTGATTAGGGATTCGTTTTGGAAGGAAATGGAGGAGAAGGGTTTGTCATCATCATCTCGAGGCCTGAGAGTTGCCAAGGCATTCTTCAGAGTGGCGCTGGTGGGCACAGCGGGCATGTTTTCATTTACTTCAAGTCCAGTGACTTTAGCAAAGGCTGTAAAGTCGAAAGTGAGAGGTTGAGGATGGGTGGAAAGGTGGAAAGTGATGTGGGAAGAAGTCGGATCAACTTCAGCCGAATACCAGTACTCCTTTAGGTATTGTGAGTAGCAGGTTGAGGGTTCTCGTGTGATGGATTCAGCTATGAGAGAGTTCTTCAAGTAGGTTAACAACGGTGTATAGAGAGGGATTGTTGTGTTCGAGGAGTGCCACACAGTTGTTAAGCGCAATCTTTCCATCGTTAATCCCAAAGTCTACGTTGGATGCAGCCTGGACGGTGAATGAGGGGTTTGTTGATGAAGACGCCATTGTTGTTTAAAGTGAAGGCTTGGAGGATTAGAAGAAGATGAATAGTATGTGTGTGTGAAAAATATGAATGATGTGATACAAGAAAATGAGTCAAGGGCCTGTAAAAAGGTTTTGCCGTTTTTTCAATTAAAGCATTAAATGCAAATGTTTGCCTTTTAAGAAAAAGTGGGACCCTTGACCTTTCATGTGATTTTTCTATCCCATTGGAAAGCGGGAAAGTTGTTGACATTAAAGGACAATCATTTGAATTAAATATGGGAATATATTAACTCCCATTGGAATGTAACTACCTCGTTACATTCAATTCCCTTAAATGCCCAGATATAGAGATCACTTATCAGATTTGTTTACCAATAGAGCATACCCAGCTCAGCAACCAGCCTAGTAAAAGTTGGCTCAGCCAGAGGCTTGGTGAAAATATCAGCGAGCTGGTATTCAGTGGGTATAAAATGAAGCTCAATATCACCTTTTAAAATATGGTCTCTGATAAAGTGATACCTGATGTCAATATGCTTGGTTCTGGAATGAAGTACCGAATTATTGGAGATGGCTATAGCACTTGTGTTGTCAAAGAATATGGGAACCTTTTCATAATTGATCCCATAATCAACCAGCTGACTTTTCATCCAGAGAACTTAAGCACAGCAACCAGCGGCAGTTACATATTCAACTTCAGCTGATGAATGGCCACTGAGTTTTGTTTCTTTGCACTCCAGCATACCAACTTTCCTCCAAGGATTTGACAACTCCCAGAGGTGCTCTTTCTATCAAGGCAGCACCCAGCGTAATTTGAGTCAGAGTAGGCTTTGAGGTCGAGGCCTGATCCAATTGGATACCAGAGACCCAGTGAGGGAGATCCTTTTAAGTACCTGAAAATTCTTTTGACAGCTACAAGGTGGGATTCCTTGGGGTTAGCTTGGTACCTAGAACAGAGACATGTGGTGAATTGTATGTCTGGTCTGCTTGCTGTGAGGTACATCAGTGACCCAATCATTCCTCGCTATAAGGTCTCATTAACAGAGACCCCTGAGTCATCAGCTCCCAAGTTGTTGGGAGGAAGCATGGGGCATTTCACTAATGCACAATCAGACAGATAATACTTCTTGAGCAAATCTTTAACATATTTTTCTTGACAAATAGAAATTCCTTTTGAATTTTGTTTGATTTGAAAACCCAAGAAAAAAGTTAGTTCCCCCATCATGCTCATTTCATACTTTTTGGTCATAAGTTTAACAAACTGTTTGCTCAAGGTAATGTTGGTTGAACCAAAAATTATGTCATCCACATAAATCTGTACTAAAATGACATCACCCTTGGACCTATAAGTGAACAGGGTTTGGTTAATGGTACCTCTAACAAATATATTTTCAAGTAGGAATTTTGACAGAGTTTCTTACCAGGCTCTAGGCGCTTGTTTCAGCCCATAGAGTGCTTTGTGAAGTCTGCAGATGTGATCAGGATAGTCACTGCTTTCGAACCCTGAGGGTTGATAGACATATACTTCCTCCGCAAGCTTACCATTTAGAAAAGCACTCTTTACATCCACCTGGTATACTATGAACCCCATATAAGCTGCAAAGGCTAGGAAGATTATGATAGCTTCCAATCTGGCCATTGGTGCAAACGTTTCATCATAATCAATACCCTCAGATTGATTGTACCCCAGCACCACAAGCCTAGCCTTGTTTTTAACTATCATGCCAGCTTCATCCCTCTAGTTTTTATAGACCCATTTAGTTCCAACTACTTGTTTTCCAGTTGAAGCTTTTAACAGAGTCCACACCTTGTTTCTCTTGATCTGATTCAATTCATCTTGCATGGCTACAACCCAAACTTCATCCAGTAGAGCAGTAGCCACGTTCTTGGGTTCATCTTCAGAGAGAAAGTCAGCCAAAAGGCATTCATTCGCTGAGGCGGTTTCTAGAGATCTCAACTTTCCTCTGGTGGTGACTCCCTCAGAGGGCTCACCAAGAATACTCACCAGAAGAATATCTTGGTTCCTACTTCATTTGGATTGAGGAGCAGGAGTCTCTGTGGGTTCAGGAGTCACAACAAGTTTAATGAATGCTGGAGGTTCATCACATATTATTTTTTCATCCATAATCTCTTTATCTGAGTGAGAGATTGGTGAGATAAGATCAGCATTCTCTTCTATGGGTGGTGGAGTGACAGATTCAACAATTGCAACCTCTGGAATGATGTCAGAGATTGAATGAGAATCAAAAGCATGAACATATGGAAAGTCCTTGTGACATACTTGAGGTGATTCCTTGGGATTTGAGAAATCATCCTTTGGATATGATTTGACTTCATTGAAATCAATGTCACATTCTTCTGAGTTGGTGTAAGTAATGACATCATCTGCTTCATTAAAGGTAACATGAATGGATTCTTCAAGTTCTTTCCTACGAATATTGAATACTCTAAAAGATCTGGAGGTAGGAGAGTATCCAAGAAAGAATCCATCATCTGACTTTTCATCAAATTTACCCAGATGATCTCTGTAGTTGTGAATGAAAACAGAGCAACCAAAGATATGGAAGTAGCTTACATCAAGGGCTCTCTTCCTATACACTTTATAAGCGGTCTTGTCGTGTCTCTACACAATAATGGATCTATTCTGTGTGTAACATGCTGTGTTAACAGCTTCACCCCAAAAATGTTTTGAAAGTCTTGATTCGCTGAGCATAGTTCTGGCTGCCTCTATGAGAGTTCTGTTTCTTCTTTCAGCGACACCATTTTGTTCAGGGGTGCCTGGCTTTGAAAAGTTCTGTGAGATTCTCTTTTCATCACAAAAGGCTTCCATGGGATGGTTCTTGAATTCAGTGCCATTATCACTTATGATAGCCTTAACTCTGCAAACATTAAAGTTCTTTATTTCTTTGATAAAAGACATTATTCTTTCAGCTGCATCACTCTTTCTTTTAAGAAAGAATACCCATGTGAATCTAGAGAATTCATCCTCAATGACTAGTGTACACTTGTTGTGATTGAGGGATTGTGGTTCTACTGGCCGAAATAAGTCCATGTGAAGAAGATGGAGGCACTCATTTATGGAGAATGATTTCTTTGTTTTAAATAAGGCTCTATGGTGCTTTCCTTTCTCGCAGGCTGAGCAAGGTCTGTCTTTGGTGAAGGTCAGAGAGGGAAGCCCGACAACTAAATCATTCTTGGCCAGTTTGTTGATGATCTTGAAGTTAAGGTGGGAAAGTCTCTTATGCCAGAGCCAATTTTCACTATCAGATGCTTTTGCAAAGAGACGGGTGTTCTTTCCTTCTGGACATGATGTCATGTCAATAACATACACATACCTTCTTCTGGGTATAATTAGAACAACATTTAATTCTGATTGAAGATTGTTCCTTGGGTCTTGGTGAACAAAACTTTGAAACCAGCATCGCAAAGTTGACTGATGCTGATTAAGTTATGCTTTAGTCCATTTACATAAGCGACCCTTGTGAAGGTTATAACATTGCAATCCACTGAGCCATAACCCTCAGTAGCCCCTGAGGAGTCATCTCCAAAGACTACTTTCGGACCAAACTCCTTCTTATATCTATGCAGATATTGTTTAACCCCTGTCATATGTCTGGAGCACCCACTATTCAGATACCAAACAGATTTCTTCAAGTATGCTTGAATAGATATAACAGATCCAGATTAGTTTCGATGATGAACCCACTTTCTAGTGGGTCCATGCTATCGCTAACCAGTGACATTAGGTCTTCTCTGGTTCCTGTCCCCCCTATTTGGTTGCAGTCTCTGGTTTCATGACGCATGCTTCCACAGATGTCACATCCGGGATAATGTTCACACTCATTAGAGTGATGGTCAAAGAAACCACAGTACTTGCATGGGGGATTTGGTTTGTAACCCTGAGAGTTATCTCTGGGTTTGGGTTCAGGTCTCCTAGAGGGCATGTGAGGAGTTTTTGACCTTAATTGGGTTCTTGTTCTTTGAACAACAATGTTCTCCTCATGCTCTCTAGAGGTGTGTTCAGTGGACTCACATGTGATACATTTAGGTTTCTTAGTGCAGTCCTCAGAGGAATGATTTTGAAAACCACAATGTTTGCAAGGTCTGAATAACGCTCTCCCCTTTGAGCTGCTTGATCCTTCACCAAGAGAGTTGACAGATGGACTGTTAACTCTCGGGTCGATCTGTTCTTTCAAACCCTTTACTTCTTCCATCAGGGTGAGGAGAAGTTTCTTGGTGGGTGAAAGCTCTTTAGGGGGAGGAGTGGGTTTGGTGGATTCTTTAGCCACAAAAACCTTTTTGTGCGCTTTATCAGCGACTTTGAGATTTGAAGTCCTAGAGGTTTTGGTTGGAGGTTTTGGGCCAAGCAAGGAATCAGATGGGTTAGCACCAGCGAGTTTGGGTAGTGCTAGTGCGTTTGATTTCTTGTCAGAGTTTTTCTCATCCATAGAGGTGGAAGACGGAGAAGAAACATCTGAAGGGACAAATTTAACATTGGGCACAGGTATGTGATTTTTGAACCTACCCTTCCCCCTATAGCCTGAACCACATCACCTGGAATGGATTCAACGACTATTTCCTCCACAATGGATTGAGCCAGGTTCAATTTTTCTATGGTTCTTCTGAGTTCTGCGTTTTCATCAGTTAAAGACTCACTTTCAATGGAAAGTTTGCTTACCTCATTTTGAAGTTGATTGGCAAGATTCACAAAAGGTTTGAGATTTGTTAACTCAGATTGACAAAGATTTAACTCAGTTTTAAGACTATGGAACTTGTTTAACAGGTTTTTTCTTTGCTCTTCCACAAAGTGGAGGTCAACTAAGGTGTAGTCACTAACATGGTCTCTATCAGGACCTTCAGGCATAGAAAGCAATCTTTGTACCTTTTTCATGGTGATGTCCACCCATTGACCTGATCTAGCTTCACTCTTTCTAACAGCAGGTTCTTCATCAGCGACAACCATAAAAGCTCTGACAGTAGTGGTTCCTTCATCCTCTGATGTAAGAGGTTCATCATCCCAGTCAAATGAAGCAGCGATCAGACATTTTTCAGTCTTTTTGTTGTCCTTTTTCTTTGCTGCGTCTTCAGCCTTTTGGTTGAGTTTCATCAGCTCAGCTTTCAAGGCTTTGTACATGACTTTGTAGTCCTTCTTTCCCTCTGAGTCAGAGTGGGAAGTTTGCTTGAAAGGTGAGGTAGAGAACTTCTTTTTCCTACGGTGGTTGTTGCTGGATGATGGAAAGCTTGGAGAGGAAGTTTTGTTTGACCAACAATCTTTCTGAAAATGACCAGTCTTTCCACAAGTGTAGCATGACACCTTGGATTTATCAACCTTGGCAGCTTCATCTCTACCTGATCTCTTGTAGTATCTCTTTTGGTCAGTGATACAAGGCTTTTGCCAGGTAAAAAGATTCTTTGTCGTGTGTCTAATCGAATTGATCTGGTTTAACTATGCGACTCAGTCGTTCTTTAGTGAAACAAATAGTTGTGTCGTTGTAGTAATTAAAATGTGCAAAGACTTAAATGTAAATGACGTTAAAGTAAATCTAAATCTAATTTAAAATAAATGGCAAGTATTTAAAAGCGTGACTAAAATTAAAAGGAAATAAACGTAAATAACGCAAACTTAAATCTATCTAAGGCAAACTTAAAACGCAACTAAAACTTAAAACTAAGGCAAGGCTAACATAAAGCTAAGGCAAATAAACTTAAAGTGCGACTAAGGAAAAAGGCGGGAAAAATAAAGCTTGGAAATTAAAAGCAGAAAATTAAAAACTGGAATTAAAGAAACCTGAAAATTAGCTCATCCGGAATAATCCCTCATTCGGAATAAACACTCATCCGGAATGTCACCTTCGTTCGGAATGTTTTTCTTCACTCGGAATATTCACCAAATACCTTAATCCGGAATAAGTCCTTTATCCGGAATATGTCACTTATCCGGAATAAATTCCTTGATTCGGAATGTTGGTCTTGATTCGGAATGTTGCTGTTGATCTGGAATAATCCTTGATCCGGAATAATATTCCGAATAAAACCCTTGATCCGGAATATCCTAATATTCCTAATAAACACCTTGATCCGGAATAATAAATTATTCCGGATGAACTTGCTTGATCCGGAATATTATTTGATTCGGAATGTTAGGTTGATCAGGAATATTCCCTTGATCCGGAATATTCTGTTGATCCGGAATGTGTCAATATTCCGAATGAAAGTATTGATCCGGAATAATATATATTCCGAATGAAGGTATTGATCCGGAATAATAAATATTCCGAATGAATCTCCTTGATCCGGATTGTCCAATATTCCGGATGAACGACCTTGGTTTGGAATAATTGATATTCCGAATGAACAACTTTTGAAATCCTTCACACGGAATGTACTGTTGATTCGGAATACCTGGGAAATACAGTAACAGACAGGGCGAAGAACAAGGAAACACAAAATAGCACAAATCTAGACAAACTTAATCAAAATCAACCACAAGATTAAATCAAACTAATCAATAAACATCTACTAATGATAATCAAACAATCCAAAACAATCAAACTAACAAAACTAATCAAGATAATCAAAACCCACTTAATAAATATAACAAAAACTCAAGAACATGAACATAAACAATAAAGCATCAAGATCAAGATCAAATAAAGAAAGGTAGATAAGAGATTAACCAGAAAAAGTAAAGATTGACAAGAATTAAAAGAGAAACTTACTTGAAATTAAATGTAATTAAGGTGCAAGACAAGGAATTTAAATGGACATGAAAAGTAAATGACAAGGTAAGTAAAATGGAAGAACTAATTGTCACTATTAGCCAACAAAATGAAATGATTAACTTCCTAATCTATTTATATGGGAGGATTAAGGGGTGCTTAGGAAGCTTCCTCCCCTCCTTCATTTCTACTTAATTGCAAGCTTAGGTCCTTCTCTTCTTAATCTTTTGTTAATTGCACCATTAGTCCTTAAGCCTTTTAATCTTCTTTAATCTTGGACTTTAATGACTTTTGGCTCGGGATTTCTTTAAATTCGTCTTTTAATTCTTCAATAATTTAGACTTGAGTTCTTCGGCTTTAAGTAAACTTCCGTCTTTTGACTTTTTCTTCGATAAATCTTCAGAATTGGTCTTGGACTTCCGTTCTTTTTGCACTCTTGACTTCTTGACTTCGTCTTTCATCTTTTTCTTCAATAAAAGCCCGTGAATGCCCGTGTTTTCTCCACTTTTCACCTTTTCGTCCTAAATCACAACAAAAACACAAACCACGCATAATTCCGACATAAAAGACATAAAATACACGTTTTGGCTCGGTTATTATTGTAATTAAGTGATAAAAAGGATGGGTGTTTACACACCTATCAAATCCCCTACACTTGACCATTGCAATGTCCTCATGTAATGCATTAGTTACAAAGCACATTTACATTTTTCATCACAATTAATCCATCTTGGCCTTTATTAAAGAGATAGAAAATTATAAACATTCTAAGGAAGAAAATAAAGAAATAAAAAACATACCTTGGGTTTTGGAAATGTTATGAATGATCATCATCCTCAAGTTTTCACTTTCTCCAAACCAAGCTTAAAAACGAGATCATTGTTATTATAAGTTAGCAAACTAACACGAACTCATGTGGGCTAATTATTCACTTAGACTCCCTTATTCCTAGGGGTATCTCTTATATTTTATTGTTGTCTTAAATGATCACGAGGATGCATTGTTGACTTATTTCGATAGTTATTTAGTCCAAAAATAAAGTGAACGATTTAATCAATAGTTAGCTAAAGGACAAAATCTTTTAAAACTGCTTCTCAGGACCTCATAAAGTTCATATCTTGGCATAACTCGCTTCGCGATTTGAGACCTTTCTCGGACCGATATTTGGCAGCGACTTTTTACTTCAAACCTTGAGAGACGTTCATGAAATAATGGTCTTCTCTTCATATAGGAATTTCTTCACTTGAAGTTTTGAGAGATTCATACTTGGACCACGACTTCTTCATTTTTCTCTAATCTTTATTTTGGACTTTGATATACAACGATTCGCCTCCTTTTTGGACTTGGCTTTATTTATCCTCATATCTTGTTAGGGCCTTTTTGGATAGACTTCTCCATGACTTTTGGGGAGTATTTGCTTTTCGTCGTGTGTCTCGATCCTTCATATTGATCTTTGATAAATGATTCTTCACATCACTTGGGATCTTTAGCAATAAAATGTAGCCCTCATGCCTTGTTAGGGCCTTTTAGGACTCGCCAATCTTCGCATCCCGCTTCAATAAGTTATGCCTTGGCTATGAACTCTAATCCATACCGAGCAACTTTTAAACGATCTTGGGCTAGAAGCTAAGTAACTTTTCAAATCGTACAACCTTATTTATTGCAGATAAATTTTTTAGCAAGCGATGGGAGAATAGGCTTATAATTAACTCACATAAATTCACGAAAGAATACCAAACTTATAATTGACTCTATCATCTCTCGTTCTCCACAGTTTAAAATCTCAAGGAATGAGACTCGTGGATGCTTAGCCTATTAAATCAAAGTCTTGGGTTTTCGAGTCGCCTATAGGATCTTGCAAATTCTTAGACTTTTTCAAGTTTAGAAATCGCATTTTAAATTTTCCTTGATAAACGACTCTCTAGGATCAATTATAGGAACTTGCGAAAAGTTCTTGTTCTTAACCCGTGAGAGTTAAGACTTTCGCGTTTTATAGCTCCCTATATAAAAGCCTAGCAAAACTTGACTTAAACATGTTAAGGATACTAGCTAGAGTAACTTAGATAAGTAAACTCGGGTTGAGTCAAAAGATTCACAACGTTTGAAAATTAAAACCACTTTATTAAAATTTATTCTAGCAATGCAATAAAATAACTATACAAAGGGAAAAACTAATAGGCCAAAATAGATCAAAAATTTTGAAAAATGTCAAAAAATTGATTTTCCGGTTAAAATGAGGACAAATACAAGGAAAAGACCACTTAACTTTGATAGAAGTCCCCCCTACACTTAATATAAACATTGTCCTCAATGTTTAAGCATGTGGGAGTAAACTCCCCTACACTTAGGACATTGTGCACGTTGTTTGAATCTCACTAAGGAAAAGACAACTAACGAGATTCCTATTTTAATATTGAGAAAATATAAAATAGTGAATCGAAAAGAGTTTAGGATAGAACCGGGAAAATGGAACACGGAATCACGGTTCATCAAGAATCATCAAGAGTGGATCATTGAGCGCTCGAATCCCTGAATAGTAGAAGAGAGGAAATAGCAAACACAACGGGTCTCCCCTACACTTAGGATAAAGAAAGCGAAAAGATAGATACATGGGTTGCCTCCCAAGAAGCGCTTGATTTTTGATTACCGAGTCGTGAGCCTGACTCGACCTTGATCATTATAGGAAGAAGCATGAAACATATCCACCGGGATCAAAGACATAGTTTTCGTCCATCAAATAGCAGAGGCATAAGGCGAACAAGGCAAGCCAAAGAAGAATAGGCAAGATTCCCTTAAGCAGCGATGGAGCACGGTGGAAGCAAGGGTGAAGTGATGCAAGCAGATTTCCATAAGTTCCAAAGATATTTCCTTTTATTGCATCAGGTGGATACTGAGATGGCTGCAGAATATCAATACCGGGGTCGAACACCTTTTCCTATAAGGGAAAATAGCACTCAGGCTCAGCAGAATGTGAAGAAGATCCGCGAAGAAGATGCACAACCTCGTCCTCAGAAGGTGGACAAAGAGGTGTTAAATCATATGTGCTGCGGATGTTGGTGTCGACCGGTTTCTTTTTCTTTGAAAGAATTTTCTTCAAATCCAAAGTAGGATCAAGACGATAATCTTCAAAGTCCACAGGAGGTGCATCACTCTCATGAGGGAAGTAAGTATTGAGAAAAGCAGAGAAATATTCCTCAAATGAGTAATCGTCCAAAGTAGGATCGAGTGATGGCGGAGGATCTTCTTCATGAGAAGAATCGCTTGAAAGAGTATCGGCCTCATCAAAATCATCGAAAATGGGCATGTCGGGATACTCGGAAGTACAATCATCAAAATCATCCGAATCTGAGCTAGAATCATCATCATAAGCATCAAAGATCGGTGGAGAATCATAAATGGGAGAAGGTTCCAAATTGGAGAGAGAATTATCCACATCATCTTGAAAAAGTGGATTATCGATGCAAGACTCGAACAGAGGATTGTTGTAGATGACAAAATCATCGAGCACATTAATCATATTCACTGATTCTCGTCCAAAGGATTTGCTTGTAAGCTTCCCCATTTTGAAAACTTGTGAATCATTCCCGACTCTTAAGATTAACTCACCTTCGGCAACATCAACTAGAGCTCGTCCGGTTCTCAAGAATGGCCGACCAAGTATTAACGGAATACGAGGGTCCATTTCATAATCAACAACGACAAAGTCAACCGGGAAAGTAAATGTGCCAACTTTAATGAACACGTCTTCGGCAATACCAACGGGTAAGCGAGAGTGCGATTTGCAAGTTCCAGAGTCATCTTTGTTGGAGTAAGGTCGGGTAATGATAGTGTTTTCCAAACACTCAAAGGCATAAGATTGATACTGGCCCCGAGATCGGATAGGGCAGTAAATTCTTCGGTTTTGTTGAAGATGCAAGGCAACACAAAACGACCGGGATCTCCAAGTTTTTCCGGAAGTGCTTTAAGAATAACTGCAGAACAGTTTTCATTTAAGCGTGTGTTGGCGAGCTCAATCAACTTCTCCTTCTTGCTAAGCAATTCCTTGAATGCTTTGACAAATTTCAACATGTGGACAAGTGCTTCAACAAGGCTAATGTTGATGTTTATTTGAGAGAGCATCTTCACATAGCTCGACACTTGACAGTCATTCTTGGTTAGCTCGTTGGTCTTGCCTAAGCGAGAAGGATAAAGGATATTGGGTTTGGGTGGTGAAGGTGTAGGTGTAGGTAAAGGTTGAGATGTTGAAGGGTCCTTCCTAGGTACATCGTCATGACGAGGCGGAGACGGTGATGGTGTACTAATACTAGGTGTAGGAGGAGTAGGGATAAATGGTGATGGAGGAGGTGTAGATGATGGTGGTGGGATAGGTGGTCCTACGATGGTTACTCCACTACGGGTAGTAATAGCACTCACATTTGCTCGCGGATTGATGACGGTGTTTGAAGGTAGAGAACTTGAAGTAGAAGGTTGAGCTGGGGGCAAGAAACTAGCAAGCATGTTCTTCAAATCATTCGTTTGATTGCTGAAGGAGGATTCAATATTATCTCGAAGCTCGGATCGAATGTCATTCCCTTGCTTGGTGATATCTCCTTTCATATTGATAATTTGGCTTTGCAGATTCTTGATTTGCTCACCTTGGGTTCTCATTAAGGTTTCAACATCAGGGTTAATGGGTGGGGCTTGTTGAGCGGGTGGGTGATAAGGATTAGAAGCTCTTGGTGGGATTTGGTTTCTTCTATTGTAGTTTTTGGCGGGGTTTTGGTTTTGAGGAGAAAAATCGGGTGAAAGGTAGTTATTTGATCGGTAACTCAACAAATTTCGATCCCCTTGAGGTCGAGCTTGGTAATTTTCCGATGAATAATTACCATAAGCTGCATACACATTTTCCGGATTTCCTTGTGTAGAAGGACAATCGGTGTATGAGTGAGGACCGTCGCATGTTTCACAAGGATTAGCAACCGCTTTAACTTGTTGTTGTTGTTGGTTTGAAGCGAGAAGCAAGATACTTTTGTTCATTTCAGTCATCATGCGGGTGAATTCGGTCAAGTCGGGGCTTGCTGAAGTGGAAGAAACATTGACTCTCGGGTTGTTCCTTGAAGAAGCGGATGAATCCCAGTTTTTGTGGTGAGTAGTCATGTTCTCAATTATCTCTCTACACTCCTCGGGTCTCCTTTTCATAAATGTGCCACCAGCGGCTGCATTAATCGTATCACGATCTCGAAAAGTCAAACCGTTGTAGAAAGTATCTATTAAGGTCACAGGGAGCATGTTGTGGTTTGGACAACGATCAATCAAAACATTATATCTTTCCCAAGCATCAAAAAGAGATTCATCGGGTTCTTGCATGAAACCGCTGATTTGATTGCGAAGGCTCGTGACCATGGATGGTGGAAAGTAGCACGACAAAAAGCGTTGAGTCATGTCATCCCAAGTATGAATTGAATTCTTCGGGAGACGATCAAACCATTTCTCGGCATGATGTGATAAAGTATGTGGAAAGAGTTGTAAGCGAAGAACATCCATTGTGGCACCGGGCAACTTCATGCTTTGGGTGATTGTAATGAACTTGTCGAGGTGTTTGTTGGCATCATCATCAGGCATTCCGGCGAATGGATTAGTTTGTACTTGCTGAATCATGTAGTGCTTCAACAAAAACTCCGGAGCCGTGATTTGCATCGGCGCAATCGGTCCTCCTCGTCCAAACATGGTTGGTTGACAAAGCTCCTCCATTGTCCGAAGATCGGGCTGTGGAAGAACATTGTTGTTATTATTGTTGAGGTGCGGTGGATTATTGTTGTTGTTAACACCTGCCATACTTAAATCTTCTCGAGTCTCGGGCTCTTGATAATTAGAAGATCTAGTACGCATACACCTACAAAGGCAAAAGAAAACAATACCAAACAAAAAGACAATATATATACACAATAAAGATAAATCTTTTTGGATTTTTGAAAATTTTAATTTTTATGGATTTTTAACAATTTTTTTAATTTTTATGGTTTTTTGAAATTTTTTGTGCAAGAGAAGTAACGCTCACAAGTAAACGGATCCCAAAAAGTAACGCGTCTCTCACAGAAAACCGTTAATCTTTACGAAAAGAGCCGGCAACGGCGCCATTTGATACAAGGCTTTTGCCAGGTAAAAAGATTCTTTGTCGTGTGTCTAATCGAATTGATCTGGTTTAACTATGCGACTCAGTCGTTCTTTGGTGAAACAAATAGTTGTGTCGTTGTAGTAATTAAAATGTGCAAAGACTTAAATGTAAATGACGTTAAAGTAAATCTAAATCTAATTTAAAATAAATGGCAAGTATTTAAAAGCGTGACTAAAATTAAAAGGCAATAAACGTAAATAACGCAAACTTAAATCTATCTAAGGAAAACTTAAAACGCAACTAAAACTTAAAACTAAGGCAAGGCTAACATAAAGCTAAGGCAAATAAACTTAAAGTGCGACTAAGGAAAAGGGCGGGAAAAATAAAGCTTGGAAATTAAAAGCAGAAAATTAAAAACTGGAATTAAAGAAACCTGAAAATTAGCTCATCCGGAATAATCCCTCATTCGGAATAAACACTCATCCGGAATGTCACCTTCGTTCGGAATGTTTTTCTTCACTCGGAATATTCACCAAATACCTTGATCCGGAATAAGTCCTTTATCCGGAATATATCACTTATCCGGAATAAATTCCTTGATTCTAAATGTTGGTCTTGATTCGGAATGTTGCTGTTGATCCGGAATAATCCTTGATCTGGAATAATATTCCGAATAAAACCCTTGATCCGGAATATCCTAATATTCCGAATAAACACCTTGATCCGGAATAATAAATTATTCCGGATGAACTTGCTTGATCCGGAATATTATTTGATTCGGAATGTTAGGTTGATCAGGAATATTCCCTTGATCCGGAATATTCTGTTGATCCGGAATGTCTCAATATTCCGAATGAAAGTATTGATCCGGAATAATATATATTCCGAATGAAGGTATTGATCCGGAATAATAAATATTCCGAATGAATCTCATTGATCCGGAATGTCCAATATTCCGGATGAACGACCTTGGTTCAGAATAATTGATATTCCGAATGAACAACTTTTGAAATCCTTCACACGGAATGTACTGTTGATTCGGAATACCTGGGAAATACAGTAACAGACAGGGCGAAGAACAAGGAAACACAAAATAGCACGAATCTAGACAAACTTAATCAAAATCAACCACAAGATTAAATCAAACTAATCAATAAACATCTACTAATGATAATCAAACAATCCAAAACAATCAAACTAACAAAACTAATCAAGATAATCAAAACCCACTTAATAAATATAACAAAAACTCAAGAACATGAACATAAACAATAAAGCATCAAGATCAAGATCAAATAAAGAAAGGTAGATAAGAGATTAACCAGAAAAAGTAAAGATTGACAAGAATTAAAAGAGAAACTTACTTGAAATTAAATGTAATTAAGGTGCAAGACAAGGAATTTAAATGGACATGAAAAGTAAATGACAAGGTAAGTAAAATGGAAGAACTAATTGTCACTATTAGCCAACAAAATGAAATGATTAACTTTCTAATCTATTTATATGGGAGGATTAAGGGGTGCTTAGGAAGCTTCCTCCCCTCCTTCATTTCTTCTTAATTGCAAGCTTAGGTCCTTCTCTTCTTAATCTTTTGTTAATTGCACCATTAGTCCTTAAGCCTTTTAATCTTCTTTAATCTTGGACTTTAATGACTTTTGGCTCGGGATTTCTTTAAACTCGTCTTTTAATTCTTCAATAATTTAGACTTGAGTTCTTCGGCTTTAAGTAAACTTCCGTCTTTTGACTTTTTCTTCGATAAATCTTCAGAATTGGTCTTGGACTTCCGTTCTTTTTGCACTCTTGACTTCTTGACTTCGTCTTTCATCTTTTTCTTCAATAAAAGCCCGTGAATGCCCGTGTTTTCTCCACTTTTCACCTTTTCGTCCTAAATCACAACAAAAACACAAACCACGCATAATTCCGACATAAAAGACATAAAATACACGTTTTGGCTCGGTTATTATTGTAATTAAGTGGTAAAAAGGATGGGTGTTTACACACCTATCAGTCAGCTATAAGAGCTTTGTCATGGAACTCAGCATGCAATTCGTCAAGAAATTGTTGACTGCTTCTGGTATCCTCTTCTATGTCAGAGTCACTGTCCTGAAAAGAATGGTTAGCAACAAGAGATTTTGAACCAGTGATATTGGTGGTAAACCTATCAGTCTCTGATTTATAAATGGAGTCAATTAGCCTTTATTCATAGTTATATCTACCAAACAGTTGGGCCAAAGTATCATTCTTGATAACATTATTTGCTCTTAAGGTCTGGCTTAGGCTAAGCCATTTTCTAGGTAAACTATTGACAAATGTAGCATTAACCTCAGCCTTAGGTAGAACAAATCCATTGTTTCCCAAATCATTCAACAAAATCTTAAGCCTAGTATAAGTTTGAGCAGCAGTTTCTGTCTCCAAAGCTTTAAAAGCATTAAACTTAAGTCTAAGGGCTTGGATTTTGGTTTCTTTTGTTTCCTCTGGACCTTCATACCCTATAACTAATTCAGTCCACATCTCTTTAACAGAGTTTCATTTGATTATGGACTTCATAATGTTCTTGGGTAGGCAAGAGACTATGATACTTTTGAGTCTCTTGTCCTGGTTAGCCAGACGTCTATCCGCTGGAGACCATTGCTTAACAGGCTTCTTAATGGGTCTCTCAGGGGTAGAGGAAACGGCCAGTGGTACATAGGGACCATTTTCAAAGATTTCTATCAAGAAGGGTTCTAAGCCATCTAAATATATAAGAAATTCACTCTTCCAACTTGAGAAATCTTTTTCATCAAACGCTGGAAAATTGGACACACGTGACCCCCCACGAACATCAAGAAGTTGGGGAAGGTCATCATCATTATTACCAGTACTTACAACTGGTGTAGGCATGTTAGTAGATGTGGTGGCCGGTGCATTGGTCGAAGTGTTACCTTGACTGGTTTGGCCAAAGGGTGGTGGTATAGGAGGCATAGTTTCAGTCATATTTGGATCTTGATTATAAAAACAAGAACGGTTTATAAGAAGTTTTATAAATCAAACCGCTCTGATATCAATTGAAAGTCCCAAAATATAACAATTGTCGAAACTATTACTCGTATAAACTCAAATACACAACGAAATAATTTTCAAACGCGTAATGCTTTGTTAACTATTATAAACAAAGTATTACAAAGTGCTATGAATACACCCGTTAAATGACAATAAAAATGAACCCTAGAACGAGTAAACTTGATTCGAGACTCAAGTTTACAAGAGAACCTATGAGTCGCTGGTAGACAGCTGAGGGCTCAAAGGTTCCAAAGGGAGAAAGAACTTAGATAATTTATCCAAGCACAAGGGTTGATTAACTCTTCTTTCTCACTCCTATTTATAGTGGTACGAGGTTGCTTTCTTAGTGGGTGTAGTTGATACGTGTCATCTTCTGAGTGGAAGAGTACAACGTATTAAATGCATGTCCAAATCGAGACATACCTTTAAACTACTTTAGGTGAACAGTTCTGCCAACTGTTCACCTTTTGTCCCACTAGGTCGTACTAGGCTTTATCTTGAATCTCTTGTTTTGTCCCGCTCAAAACACTTTGTAGATTCTCCCGCCTAAACTATAAAGGATTGGACAAGATTTGCTTGTATCATACTTCTAGGGTTCTTAAGTGATCTCTGAGTATTGTCAACTTAGAGATCCTTGAACACCAGCACATTCCTTCTACATCCCATCTATTCATAATCGCTGGTAAGTATGACATCAGATTGTCTTCGACTTCTCTGACGTTGTCTTTGACATGAATGTTCCTGGTGTGCCAGCTGAGGCTTTGCCTTCCGCTGGTCTGGTCTTTGTCGCTGGTCCTCTCAGCGACCAGTAACACTTAGTCTAATTTAAACAAATCTAGACTGGGTCATAGTTAAAACTTTCATTGGCCCAACAACAATTAGCTTAGAGTGGCACTAGAATGAACTTATGATCCCACTTTGATTTAAGTGACAAGCACCTAACAAGCTCTTACCTCAAAACTTACTAAAAACAGCATAAGACAATGCTAAATCCTAATAGATTCCTTATTTCAACCTCTCATTCCAACACATGATGACATTAGAGCAACTGGTATACGAAACCTCACTTAGGCAGAAACTATTTACTCAATGTGCACAGTTTTGATCCAAATAAACAACACGCCTAAAATATAAACTCTAACCTTCATAAAATGTTGCAAATATTGAAAATTAACACAAGACACTCATGAAACAAAAACAAACAACTTATAGCTTCAACAAACAAAGGCGTTTACTACCCAGTGTGTATATCACCACAAAAACTACAAGCACACTATTTTTAGATTTTTTTTTTACTTTTACAATAAAACAAAAGCTGAAATCAACCTAACTAAAACTCTAAATTGCGATACAATCAATGCTTAAACCATAACCTATGCTAGGAAAGTATACTACCCTATTCCAAACGCTGATTTCAATTCAGAAAATGAAATTTATCAACCAACTTACAAAATTAAACTATGGGCATAAAGCTTAATAACTTGAAAATGAAATTGATAGAAAATAAACCTGAATACTTAAACAAATAAGTTCAAATAGCAGCCAATCAATAAATTAACACCTTTCTCTATGGAAATAAGTATAAAAATAGAGTTTTACTTACAAAGGGTTGAGGTACAGCCACCCCAACCTAGTAAGTTATAAGCAAAGCTAACTTCCCTTTTTAGCTTAACATCACCAAGAAAAAAAATCACCTTATCTCTCACCTTCCCTTGGCTTATCTCAAAAGGTTATTCAAAACATGTTACTTGAAAAAGGCCCTTAAATTGAACCCCTCTTCTTTCTTTGGAATCCTGAAACACTAAGAGTAAAATAACACCAAAAACGCCTTAACAAGCTTGCTTGTCAAACAATCTTGATCAAAAGGATTTTGCTATAGAGACAGATTAAAACCACAAAATATCTTGATTTTTCAAAAGATTTTGGTTTTAAAAAACTTTACAAGTAAAGAGTAACTTATGTCTGAAAATAAACACTTCCAAAATGGTTCTTCAAAAAACAAGATTTTTGCTTTTGAATGAAACTGAAAATCAGACTTTTGCAAAAAAATAAATTAGACAGGAAATTAAATTTGCAATGAAAGTAAATAACAAGAATGAAAAAAAAGTTGGAACTCAATTTTATTTAATCAAAACAACCGAATCATAAAACTTTTTGAAAAATAAAACTAGAACAACGGAATACTATTACTACTACCTCTTTATATACAAAAATGATAGGAGTACAAACCCTAGCTAAATGTGAACAAGTTCCCTACTTTGACCATGAATATGCCAATCGAATATTCTAGTTCTTGAACCTTCTCATCAGAATGTCAACATGTATAACAAATCGTGGCCTTCAATCTTGAGTATGGACGAATTCTTCATATATGAATCGTCGATTTAGTCAATGTAGTCAGACAATGGTGTTATCCATGACTTCAAATGAGCTGGAATGGGACCATTAGATAATGTGGATGACAACGCACTGGGGGTTGTAATAATATTACTCTAAATAACATTTTCCTTATATTAATTTGGTTTTCCCATATGGATTAGGTTTAATTGAACCTGGGACTATCTAGGGTTTATGGAGGATTAAGAAAGCTATCTGATTTGTTTTTGGTGTTAATAAGGCTGTTGTGAGACCCCCAAAATCAGGAAAGGAAGCACGTAGGAAGCGAGGGGATAACACATCATGGTACAAGAAATAATGACTTACTGTTGACACAAAGTTGACGTAATAAAAACATATACATTACATCATATATATCAAAGTTTTTAAACAAAGGTCCCAAAGTTTTATAAGCGAAATAATCTTTTATTTCATCATAATTTCTAACATATAGTTACCAAAATACAGAATAAACTTCTGACCGTTTTTACCAAAACCAAACTTTAAAAAGTATCACAGAAATCTCCAAGCTGCGATAATATCCTGCGGGCTCCCATCCAAGCAAAGCTAAGTATTAATACCTGAGATTAAACATGTAAAATCGTCAACATAAATTTGAGTGATATTCATAGGTTTAGCAGTAAAGGTGTGGAACACAAGCATTCATTTGTAAACAAGAAATAAGGGAAATGGTTATGTACATTAACCATAGTCCGAAACATTATTATTGTTGTTTAGTTCATGAACCAAAGCTTAACTCATGTAAGTTCATCTAGTGAGTATTCAACCTAAATACTCAAGTAACAAATCAAATGTTAATTGCGTCAAGGTAATCGGGACGGGGATTGTCAATCCCGATGGATCCACCCACAACATTCGCTCTTAACAACACAAGTAAATTAATGGTTCATGATCAAGAGAGGAAACTTAAGGCTATTGACTAAAAGCAACAATATCAATGAAAACTGTTGGAAAGCATACAAGTCTGGAAAGCATACAAGTTCTGGATAGCATACAAGTTCTGGATAGCATACAATTTCTGGATAGCATACAGTTTTTTTTAAATGGTTGTGTTCCACCGTGTAAAATCTCACCCCGCGTTTAAAAACAATGTGCAAGTAAAAAGGGGCTATGAACTCACCTTAGCTACGAGGTGAATCAATATGGAACTTAAGGGCTTAGTAGTAACAACAAGAAATCAAGAAACTTTAAGTCATCCAAGACCTACAATAATGGGGCGCGAAAACTATAAGATACAAAAATAACGTTTAGAAAACGCTTTGGTTACTATTAGTACATAAACCATCTTATAACTCACAAGGCACGGAAACCTATTGACTCGAATCAATCTTGACTTAAAAACACTACTTAACCACTGTATGATCATGTTTATAAATATTAGCAATGCTCATCAAACCTATAAGTAGCAAACACTTGTACACTTTGAGTCAAAATTAACATTGACAAATTGACTGCACTAAATTTTCAGAAACATGCTGTAAAGATTATATCATATCTAGAGTTCTATAATAGCTATAAACTCAAACTTTATGGCCCTGGAAAGATACAATTATTACCTTTTCAAATCATTAAGAAACACTATCAAAGCTATTACCAATCAACCGAAAATGCAATTTTAGTGCAGACTACTCAGATTTGACTTTTTCTACAAAAAATTGGATAAAACCATTTTGACCATCATTTACATTCCGTAAAAGATTTTAACTTGAAACCAATTGAAAATGTTTATATCTGACCTATGTTACTGTAATAAGTCATAAAAATACCCACTTTGACTTTTTATGCTTTGACCCCAAACACAAATTTGGCGAACATGTCAGTATTGACTAGTTTTGATAAAAAAAACATATTTTACTCATCCGGACACTTCCAAAAACCACCCAACTCACCAATTGTACTACAAAACAAAGGTTATCAAAATATCAAGAAAGTTGCAGGTATTATTTGCAGAAAAATTTTGTGGATGGCTATAGCATTCTGCTATCATTCTTAACCTCATTTTGACACTAAAATTTACTTCTAATATCACCTAAACACTTGCACACCCTAAGCAATGCCTCTACAAGTACACAAGACCTATCATGATCATAATACCACCTTGAAATCAGTAGCATATGGTCTAAATACAAAAACCCCAATTTCATAATCAAGGTATTTAATCATATAGAAATCAGAGCAATACAATGGTGCCAAGAGTACCTTAGTACAAGTGTGACGGATATGAGAACCGGGGCTAAAGAAGGCTTATAGAAGTATTACAAGGGCTAATCACGACCTACAAGAGTGATCACGACCCTTAAGTATGCGTTTTATAAATATATAAAACAACTGTATCAAAATATCTAGTAAAAATGTAATAAGTATATAACTTGCACAACCAACCGAGCCTAAGTGTGGTCATGACCTTCATGACACACAACCTGTAGAAAATGCATAACATGATAGCCTAAGGTCTCAAATCAAGTAACCCAAGTGATTTGTACCTAAAAACGTCAACAATTTACTTAACCGTAGGCGTAAAGTCACATTTTCTAGTATAGCTGTTTTGTAAAGTGTGGAGCTCCCAATCCATAGTCCAACAACTTTGGGGTTTTTACCCCTGAAACAGGTCTCTCATGAGCTTTATATAATGTCCAACCATTCGATCTAAGAGTTTACGGAACCTTTTAAAAGTCCAAAACACTAAGAGCCTTACCGCAAGCACCTAATAGTCAAACTGCACTAGTCCAACTTGGGACAAAATAACCCATTAACCTATAAGGTTTAAAGGTATAAGATTTCCACTAATGGAAAGCCTCAAGATTATACATTCGGCCCATACCAACCACGAGTAAATATCTACTACCAATTACCGGGAAAGTTACATTCTTTGAAGGTCACAAAATCAGAATTTAGGTTTTCAAACTCGGGTTTACCGTTTTAGCCATAAAAACCATTTGGTGATAGCTATCGACGCGAGGTCAGCGGCGTTCGTTAGATTATAATGTATACTAACTCACAAGGTCTTAAAATTTCAAATATATAGTCCATTACCTGTAGCAAATAGCTATACAAGTCTGTTGGGTCAGATTGGGTTCACAACCGTAAATCGACCATAACTCACTCATCCGGAGGAGTTAATCGCCCATCCAGCTCGCTAATAACATGTAAAAGGGTCAATGAATCCATCTAAGCTATAAAAACACAGCCTACAGTGGGAAAATATATGAGTTTTGGACTGATATACCTGCTGTCCGAATTTTGCTAATATGATTTTTATACCAAACAACCTCTTGTTCAATCCAAACAACCAAAATACATCCTATACTAACTTAAACACATCAAAGCACTAGAATTCAACAATATGCATGTGAAAAATCAAATCTTAGCCAAAAAAAAATCATAACAAGGGTTCTAACAAGATTATCAATGCCTAAACCCTAATTAACATCTTATAAACTTAATTCCATGATCAAACTTCCAATAACTCAAGTTCTTATAATTTATGATTTTCTTAAAAATCAATTGTATGGGGATAAAATCACTGGAGGATTAACGACGGTTTACCAAGATTGATTTTGGTATAGTTTAACTGAATGATTGATGAAGAAAAAGTGATGGATGGTGTTCTTTTTGATGGTGTTCGTCGCCACAAAGAAAGAACAGAGAGGAGGTGTTTTTGATTTTGGTAAGTTAAGAAAATAGTTGTTGTATGTGTTTGTGTTTGAGAGTCGGTCAAAAAGAAAGGAAAAAAATTGGGCTTTGGCCCATAGCTTAATTCTTATTAATATGAACTAAAGTCCAAATGCAATATTACTCCTAGCCCGACTCGATTCCTAAAATCGCTAATCGTTTTGACTCGGTGCAAGTTATAATACGAAAACCAAATATTTATGGTAACATAGTATTTTGGCTTCATAAAGTCGAAATATACAGCCATCGGTTCTCGTTCCGTCGATTCGGGTAAACTTTTTATAAAACGTGCGCGGGTGCTTTTAAATCAAAAAATTTGATTTAAATAAATATAAAAAAATAAAATAATATTTTTATAATTCCAAATAAACTATTTTCAATAGTCAGAAAATAATTAAAATATAATTTAATTAAAATTCTCGAGATCTCAGGATTTACGTATGAAGAATAAAAGAAAATATAACATATTAGAAAATTCAAGAAGCATGTATAAAGGAATAAAATAATGCCGGGAAAACACGAGTTCTCACAGTCGACCCCTCCTAAAGGAACTCTGGTCCCTCAGAGTTCAACTGAAGACGGTAAGAGACGGGAACAAATAAGGATACTTTGCTTTAAACTGGTCTTTAAATACGAGAGGGTCATTAGAGATAGAATAAACATGATAAACGCTTAAACGGACAAGATGCATTATAACAGATTAAGATTGATAATCGACAAGGGATCACAAACCGCGCAAACTGTAAGACATGACAATCTTAAAACGTAGGAATCTACTTACTAGAGAAGTAGAGGGGAAATATGAATTACAAAAATACATTTAAAATACGAGTTGCCATAATTATCCGTCTCGGATTTGGTGTTACTTTAAAACTCGGTTTAGGTACTTTCTTGATTAAAAGAAAATTTTACAAGGTTTGGTGATTTGAAATCAAGATAATATATATTTCGTGAGTAAAGAGTCGCTAAGTCCTTTTTCTTGATAACGATTTCAAATTAAAAGTAACTCGGTTCAAAATAATTATTTTGATCGGCTTAAGAACTTTTGGATGATTGTATGAAATTGTTATTAAAAAATCAAGTTTATCGTTACCATTAGTGAAAATCAAGTTTCCAGATTATTTAGAATCATTGTTAGAAATTATAAATTAAACTGATAATTTCATTAGGTTGAAAGTAAAGTATGATATAATCATATACTTTAAAAGAAAAACTTGACATCCTTTTTAACACTAGTTATAAATCTACCAAAAAGGATGTATAGACCTAACATTAAACTTGAAACGGTTATTTTGGTAATTTAACCACTTGATGTAATGAGTAAAGCGTTCTTAAAAATTTTAAATAATTTTTAGAAATCCAAGAAGGTGTTTAATGCACCAAATGGTAAACATGTGGCATATTCTGGTTTTCAAAAGGTGACAAGATAGCAAACGAGTATGAAACAAATAAAAGTCAACAATTAGAATACAAGCAATAGCACGAGGGGATAAAACGTAATTCGTACCAAATTTATTAATGAACATGTTTGAATAGATGCATCGATGTTAAGGACAATAAGAAACAAAGGATTTATCAATATTAATTCACGAGTGTGGTTGGCGTCACCAACAATGGCTTATTAAGTTCTCGGTGGTCGATAGACGATCAAAAGAGAAAAGCCACACAACAATTTTTGAATCAAAGAAAAATCTTAAGAAGTTACTTGAGATGTTTCGAAGGTCTACCAAAATAGATAGAGAAGGTCGATCGATGTAGAAGCATAACAACGTTGAAACTTTCAAGTCTGGTATCAATGGTAAGAAATTAGACGAGTGACATCGAGAATTATATCACGAAGGAAGATGAGGTAACAAGTAAAACAAAGATCGTTGAGTAAGGAAATATGTTCTTGCAGGCATGTAATTTGTTCAAGAAAAGATAAGGGATCATAGTGCATGCCGCGAACTGGTGCTACTCGCATATGTAAAAGTTTTCAAACTTTATTTTATCTAACTTTTTAAGGAACATAAGTAAAAAGTTGGTTCTTTGACAAGATATTTAAGGTGACTACTATTTGGCCTCGAATGGCTCCTTCTAAATTACGCACAGGTGATCAGGCCATGCATAATTTAGGACTAGCAATGCGATGCTCAGCTTCGTCAAACCGGTATTACATGTCATATGATTTAAAATATGTATATAATGCCATTTGTAAAAACGGGGATCAAAATAATTTATGAAACGTTCTCGAGAGTGAGTAATTCGTAAAAATACATTGTAAAAATAATATCAAATATCTTTATAAAGTAACATTCAAGTATTTTGTAAAGCCCAAGTAGAACATTTTGTAAAATAGGTTATGAAACTTTTCACAAGTAAGTAATTGGCTAAATATTTATATCAACAATTTTAATGTTACAATAATTTTTTTTATGACCAACACTTAACAATTTGCAAAATAATTCGCAAACAATACCGATTTAAGTTTATATGGTGACATGATGATATTTTATAAAATAGCGAGTCGTTTAAACGAGGCTACTAATGAGTAGTTCATAGGACAATCGATGAAATAGTTACAAGGTGAAAAGGTTTCAAAAGGTTTAGCCGGAATCACCATGAAACACGTGTCAAGATGATAACGAAAGATGTGAAGACAAGAACTTCAAACATCGGCCCAATCAGTGGCACGTTAGAAGTAGAAGAAAGACAATCTAGAATGACAAATAAGTCATATATAAAAGAAAGGATAAAGGAATCCATATGTGTTCACGATATATATATACGTATAACCCGCACTCAAAGTTAATATTTTAAACGTTTTCAAACGCAATCAATGTTTTCAGTTGTAAAATATCATTCGTTAAAGTTTTACGAGCTCAAACGAACTCAAAAATGCTTCAAACCATATTTTTAAATTCTATCAGCTTTGACTTTTAACTTTGACTTTTGGGGTCTGACCAGACCAATTGACTCGCTAAATGACATTTTCAAGGCTCGAAGTCTAAAGCAATTTTATGTAAAATGATGTTTTGAACAACTTTCTAGTTTTACTCGAGACTTGAAACAGATAAAAAATGGATGAAAATGCCCTCGCATTAAATCTGTTAACAAAATGATATTTTAGAAATACACATAAATAAGTTCTTAAATTTACAATTTCAAGTGAACGTAACTTGCTCGTTTTTAAGATCTTCAGGTCGAAATTTTATGTCCTTAACGAACGTCTTAACAAGTAAAAATATATATTTTTATGTCTAAGGTTTATAAAAATATTTTCTCGACATCGTTAAATTACATTTAACATTTCTGCAGAAATTATATTTTTCGACACACCTTGAAATTTAGTCAAACCTCATAACGACCCGAAATTTATGTACACACACATGACTTGTGGATTACATATAGACAATAGAGAATAAATTGTATAATTAAGCATGTAAATGAAAACATAGTATAAAAATGGTTCAAGAATACCAACAATAATCTAAAAAATAAAAAACGGTGCATGACATCCGCGTCTTCGATTTCAAGATGCAATGCAGGAAGGTCTCTTGGTGGCGTGATTTTCCAAAATCACAAGACATATCGAGAAAGAAATGGAACATTAACAAGTTGCACTCCCAGAGTGGGAAGGTTTAATGAAAGAGAAAGATACAAGTTTATAGATGTAGAATCGTATTCCAAACAATCGCCACATAATAGAGGATGAATTATAAGATGACGATGGTGTTTTCAAGGTACAAATGGACGTTGAAATTCGAAGCCGAAATGTAGAATGGTCAATGAAGTAATATTTAATCAATATTCGAGCGTCGCGTAAAACGATGACGTAAAGCTCAATCAAGGTTACAAAAACCAACGATATTATTCAACACGGATTCAAGGAATGCTTCGAGATGTGTGACTCACACGATATCCTTTAGTCTTTTCCAGAGACACATTGAGCTACACAAGGATCGATAGTCTATTTTTCAAGACATCCAATCACAAATGGTCGGAAGGCAATTTAAATATCTAAACTGATATCTTAAAGGAGTTTAACGATGGAAGTAACGCACTGGGTAGTAAAATGAAAATCGAAAGTTTCATTGAAAGCATCACTTCTTAATCCCAAACAATGGTATCACGAGAATACACACAACATGTAACAGTAAGTCGAGAAAAATAGACGGTTCAAAACGAACGAGTATGTGAGGTCAGTCGTATCACGCATAGACGAAATAACAATAGTACTCAGAAAAGTGAGTATGAAAAGTCGGCAGCATACGCGCTCCGAATACAAGTATGTAACGTCATAACAATATAAAATTATTGTAACAAGATCAAGTTTACATGAACAAGAATTCAAGAAATACAGTAAGGGCAGATGTAACCACAGTAATATCCAATGATAATTCATTGAGCACAAAAGCTTTGAAAGGAGATAGTAATTATCTTCATGAGGGTAATGTAATATTTCAAAAAGTAATCAAGAGGTGAAATACTACAACGATAATTAAAAGTAAATAATAAGGATTAGAGAGTTACCCGCGCAGATATCGAACACCAATGGCAGATTATGTGTTTGACACTTAGAAACATGAAATATTTGAAGTTTTCGGTTATAGACTGTGTAAAACCCGTATTTAAAATCCACGAATATGAAATATACGCAGTCTCAGATTAAAATAAAGTTTACGCAATTAGTTATTACAGTTATTTCAGGATAATAAATGATAATATTTTTCAAGCTTTACAAGTATTACAAACCAAGTATTAATTATTATTTATTCAGAAAATAAATAATGCAAAACCCGAATCACGAACGTCTAAGAAATTAACACGAAACGAAAATGAAAACATATGTATAAGGTATATGGGCTGGCGGCTAGAAGCTAATACAAGAATAAGGAATGTGGGCTTAGGGCCCATTGCACCATGTAACTGACTTATGGGAGATACATATATTGAATCATTCGGCCGCAAAAAGGAAGAATGGTAGAACCATTATTAAAAAAACAAAGGAATTTGATTTGTGTGGGGGTCCCTTTTGAGCCGCCAGTATTTGGCATCAAAAAGACATTAGATTGATTTGTTATATACTAGTCACCGTACAACAATTCATCCATTGGGGTTTTGTTTTACTCACAGCCGTATAAAAAGAATACAATTGGAAGAGTATTATCATTCGCATATTAAAAAAAAGGAGAATAGGTATTCTTTTTTTGTTGGGAATAAAAAAGAAGATGAACAGTGGAAAGTGGGTCGGGTACATCGCTATGTCCGGCTTATTTAAATTGGCTTAATGAGGTTAGGCTTATTTAATATTGGCTTAGTAATTTTTTAGCCTATTTAATATTAGATTATTAAGTTCAGATTTATTTATTTTGGCTTATTTGATTCGGGCTTATAAAATAATTAACGTATTTAATTATTGGTAAAATTAATCATGGCTTAATTAATTTAGCTTATTATTCCACGACTCGGTAAAAAGGGCTTACCAAGATAGATTTTTATTAATATTTGAATTATATAAAACATGACTTATAAATTATGACTATTAAGCTCTAGCTTATATTTTGGACTTATTAATCAAGCTTATTACTAAATATGGAAACTTTCTATTTTTAGAAACCTGCTATTTTTTTAGAAAGTTACTTATTACGTTACAGTAAGTATAATAACACATGAACACAGGAAATACATTAATCAGAAATACAAGAAACAGTCAGATTTACCAGATTATACACAAACAGTAAAACAATGCAAGAGCATATAAATCAAGTTAAGAACGATAAGTATCAGTAAAAGTAAACAGTAATCAGACAACTCATTCATGTCCTTTATTCATGTAGCTTTTGTGAAGTCAGAGTAGGAGTTCCATCTGTTTTCTTTGCATTTAGTTACTGGACACAAGGTATGGATTTTCCGTCCTTCAGTAAGGACTTCCTTTCCTATGCATGATTAGGATTTCCCGTCTGCAGCCAAATGTTTCCCCAGTATATATTATTAATTTACAGTAATTATCTTAATAAATAAGTTAAAGTTGTCTGGGCTTTATGTACAAGCATGACCAGTTATATACTAATTACGGAGGTACCGTTACCATGACACTTGAGGCACCGGTGTCGTGACTCCTCAGCGGGGGAGTGATTTCTCGCAGCGTCCCTTTTATTTCAGCTTGGCCATTTATCAGTATTATTAGTGGGGCGTATGGATGCATCCTAGGTTATCAGTTTATAGCTTATCAGGTGAATGTAGTGTGTGCTCTACATCCTTCACATTGGAGTTGATCCCTCCATCCAGCACATCAGCTAGAGGTCACCCTCTACAGCATGACGAGGTCACCCCTCTATGTATTCATGTAGACGTTGTTACAGCTAGGGGTGGAAACGAGCCGAGCCGAGCTCGAGCTCGCCAGGGCTCGAGCTCGGCTCGTTTAAGTTTTACAAAGCTCGAGCTCGAGCTCGGCTCGTTTCGAGCCTTATTATTTAGGCTCGGGCTCGGCTCGTGGTATGGTAGACAAGCTCGGGCTCGGCTCGAGCTCGACTCGTTTATACGAATTTTCAATGTAAACATAAAATTCGGCTCGGGCTCAGCTCGTAATATACCTAAATTAGGCTCGTAAATAAGCTTATTATTAAGCTCGTTAAGAAGCTCGTATATAAAACATTAGGCTCGTTTAGGCTCGCGAGCCCAAACGAGCTTTGTAGATAAAGCTCGGGCTCGATCTCGTTTAATAAACGAGCTGCAACTTAGGCTCGAGCTCGTTTAGGCTCGGCTCGTTCAAGCTTTTTACCGATCTGATCCAGAGCTTTTCATGCGTAGCTCGGCTCGTTTCCACCCCTAGTTACAGCACATGACCTATATAAGCTATTGGCACTTAAAAACAGTGATTACAGGTTTTCAGATTTAACAGTTATAGTACAGCTTTACCAGTCATAAACCAGACTTTTCAGAACTTTCATAGTTTTCCTCTGCATTTTATATATCAGTCTTTACAGCTTCAGTGTTTGTCATCTGTTTCATTCTAGTATTACTTATCATGCTCTTATATCCGTTCACTGAGCGTTATGCTCAGCCGTAGTTCCTTTCATGTTCTAAAAAGGCAGGTACACCAGGACGCTCTTAGGATTCTGAGAGTACTTGCACTGGATGGAAGCTATACAGAATCCTTTACTTTATGCACTTCATACATTTATTTGCCTGTTTGGACATTGTTCAGTCCTTTCTTTCAGTATTTTACTTTTCATGTTTTGAGCGTATGTTTGGATTGCTGATGTTTGATTCTGGTATTTCCTTTATGGTCAACTAATGTTTTAAGACATTTACCTTATATGCTTTGATGACACGCCATAACTACACGTAACGGTCCACTTATCCAAGTAGGATGTTACAATTATGGTATCAGAGCGCAAGGTTCGACCTGTAGGCTCTAAAACTTGACCCGTGACTAGTGGGTAGTCACCAGGAACTTCCCAGATTTTGGCATTTATTGTCTTTCATGTTTCTCATGCATTTATCAGTCAGTTTTCTAAAAGTTTTGACTAAGTAAAAGGTTGGTACATGACTGTCTGTATTTAGTCGCATGTGCTTTTCATTCGAATTTTGTTTTGGTGAACCGACCCATAGGCGTTCACATTTGCCCGTTCAGATTTGTATTGGTGAACCGACCCATATGCGTTTACCCTTACTCATGTGAGATTCATGTTTTCAGTCGAATGTTATTTGGTGAACCGACCCATAGTTATTCACCTTTGTTGATATCACGATGTTTCATTGAAGTTTGACTAGTGTGGATTGGACAACAACCATCCACATTTAGTCCCGGATTGTAAATTTCTATACATGACGGTCCTCACAAAAATTTTGACACGGATGGATCAAATCAGAATCGCCCATACTTAGTCACATGTTCTCTCCTTTGAATTTTGTGGATTGAACCATAGCCATCCACATCAGTTGATGTTAAACCTCAGTTGGTTATACTTTTACGTTCTTTGTAACAATCAAGTTTTCATACCCTCACGTGGACGTCGTTTTCATGCTCATTAAGTTTCATGTCTCCTTATGAGGATTATGTTTTCAGCAAGGTGATGATGCTTTCATGATAAAATACAAAAGAAGTACAGTAAAATCCTGTTTTCATGATAAATCATGGTTGGCCTTCATTAATCATGTTTCATGCTGACCATTGTTGGAATTTCGAGTAAATCATACTTTTGAGCTCTCTATACAACCAGTATTAAGTCTACGTAGGAATTGGCAGGCTATCATGTTACTCGTTTCAATTTAGTTTACTACCGTTTAAATCAATTTATTTTCGTTTGGTCATGACAGATAAGTGACACCAGTATCGATCATCCCATATAATTTCCATCAGTGTCATGTACAGTATTTCATGTGTACTCCACGTACAGTGTATCAGATATGCTTCATGTGCAGTATTCTATGTGTACTTCATGTACAGTATTCCAGGTGTACTCCATGTACCTTACTCCATGTGTATTGTTAATCGATCCTCAATCATCTCAGGCGTTTCCACTTATCGATATTCTACCATATGCTGATGCTACTCGTGAGTTGAAGATTTACCAGATACTGATGCTGCCAACACTTCGAAGACCTCACGAATGCTGATATTGCTGATACTTTGGAGAGTCCACAAGATGCTGATGTTGTTTATACTATGAAGACTCTTCAGAGCAAGAAAAAAATTATAAATTTGATATTTCAGACAAGAATATACTTCAACCATCAGACACTACCACCCCATTCCATGCCTTTACCTCCTCACTTAAATGTCACACGTCACTTAGCTGTTACTTTCAGTCAGAAGAGTGGGAACCGGTACCCATCCGGCCACTCATCAGAATCACGGTCATGATAATTACCGTCATGAAACTGACTAACAAGATGACAGTGACATCAATCAGGACAACAACTAACCGATCCGCCAATTCTGATATTATGATCAAGATTTTAACTTTATTCAGTTTCATATCAGAAAACCCATGTCGAGACATAAGTCAAGGCAACTGTTTCATATATATTTTCTGAAGACACATGTCAAGACAACAGTTAAGACACATGTCATACAAATATCTTCTCAAGTCACGATTCAAGACTCATAACTCATGTATATCTTCTAAACCAGGCCCCCGGAAATTCAGGGTATCCTCCATGGGGGTATACCCGTTTAGTCATGCCACGCATAAATCAAACCATTAAAGATTCGGTCACCACTACTAGAGTATCATTCAGGTTAGACACGCAATGTTCATTCTATGAGGTTACCGACGAACACATTCAGTGAAAGTTGCCACGTTTACTTCACGTATTCCTATGTCAGCTTTATCTTAAATTGTGTATTACTTACCTCCCATCCATAAAAGACTCCATAATATCACCCATATTTATAAAGGTTTTCCTTCTAGTTGAAGACAAGATCCGTCTTACTAACTCCCAGATATGGTCATTATATTTCTGCCAGAAAAATCAGTACAAGTTGATATGCTTTACAAGCAAATGATCTGTTATTCCAAAGCCACGAAGACTTTTAGTTACCAGTTATGACTTAACTTCTGAAATTCCTTAAATTCATGACTAGCAGATTAGTCTAGAATTTTCCAGATGTATTTCCAGAAGGGTTTCTAGAAGTCCCTCCCTAACCACGAGACGGACTTTAACATCGAGCTTGTCTCAAGGACGGAACCTGTTTTTAGAACTCTTTATCGCAGGGTTTCAGCTGAGTTAAAAGAGTTGCAGAATTAGCTGCAAGAGTTACCGGAACGAGGCTTACTTGCACCCTAGCACACCACCAGGAGGTGCACCGTTTTCTGTCTATCAGGAAGAAAGCCGGTAACATGAGCTCATGTATCGACCACCGAAAATTTTACAAGATCACCATTCATAATCGATGTTCATTCCACGTATAGAAGATTACCTGATATGATACGATGCCTTAAACATTTTTCTAGAACAATTCTCAATCATGCTACCATCATTAGTGAAAGAAAGAACATGATGCTTTCAAGACTGCCTTTGCACACGTTGTGGTCGCTCTAAAATTTTGATTTATAGTTCTGAGCTCCCAAATACTCCAGCTATATTACGAAATTAGTGAATCAAATTTTATATGAATTCTTATACAAGTTTGCCAGTATATTCATCGGTAACATCCGGATCTACTAGATTCGAGAGAAGAACATGAGACTCATCTTTTCATGATCATGCAGTTTCTTCGATAGGAGAAAATTATATACGCAACTTTCTAGATGTGAGTTCCAGATGAACAAGGTGGCATTTCTGAGCCACCCTATTTCAGCAGAAAGAAATTTCAGAAATCATGCGAAGGTGAAGGCCATCACCAGGTGGTTAAGACCGACATCTGTGACTGAAATACGAAATTTTATAGAATCTAGTTGAACATTACCGCAGAAATTGCTGACAGTTCTCACGATTAGCTTTCCATGACTAAACTTACGTATCAAGGAGAGAACATACACAAAAACTTTGTATTCCATAAGATCCTACGCCAGGAGAGGCCTAATGTACCGTAATTCATAGTTCTTCCATGACTATTCATCCAGATTCCACAATAATGTACCATAATCCCAGACAGAATTTAGATAGAAGCAGTATAACACATTGATACAGCTATGTTTATATCTAGATGCCTGACATGCCCGCAGGTTCAAGATAGAACACCGACATGCTAGTGAGTTATGACAACCATTAGAAATTTCTGAACAGAAATGAGACAAGATTCCATGGAAGTTTTTATCAGTTACCACAGACTCAGAAGAAGTATGATACTATCTAAATCATTGTCGACCATTTAACCAGCCTACACATTTTCTTTCATCCGAAAGGATTACGCAGTAGCGGATCTGCAGGATATTCAGTAGTAAATCGTACGATTTCAAGGTATTCCATCAACAATCATGTCAGATAGAAATTCACGTTCGTGAATTACGCTCACGTTCATGTTCACAATCACGTGTACGTTTACGTTTACCTTCATGTTTACGTCTCACGTTCACATTATGATGTTGTTTTAGTCCGTATTTTGTGCTATTTCATGATCTAAATTCACGTTCGCATTCATGACACCATTCACGTTCAGGTTCGTGTTCCATCTCAGTATATACGTTCCAGGTCTTGTACCGGAGTTGGTTACAGAAACTTTAAGAAAACCAGACTCAAGTTTAGCATAGCTTTTCCATACACAGGCAGACGTTTCACGTCTCAGGCCGTATCGTTTGGCATTCCCTCCTCAGTCAGCATACATTCATGATATGTTCTAGTATGACGTTCACAGTATGTTTCACGTATCACATTCATGGTATACTCCATACACAACGTTCCTCAAATAATCGTGAACCACGTTCACAATTGCTCACGTAACACGTTCACAATTGTTCACATAGTTCGTCCCAACATGTTTTCAGCAACTTTGCTCAGAGATATAGATGTACTTTTTCAGATTATTTATACGTATCGTTTCATGTATCCTACGTGTTATATTTTATTCAGTCGATCAGATTCAGAAAATCCATCCCATGTATGGAATCAGTAACTATTCAGCATCATCAGGACATGATCATTTGGACCAGTTTAGGCCTTTGAAGGAGCCGTTTCGAGCGGGAGGCCACTCGGAACGGAGGAGTCCATCCAGACCTCTCATCCTTTCCTTCAATAATTTCAGTTAAGTTCTTTTAGTCATGTTACATTTCATGTCCTCTTCAACCATGTCACGTTACATGTTCACTTCAGTCATGTCATGTTTATATCTTTTAGCAATACTATGTCTTAAGTCGAGGACGAATTATCCTTCAGCTTATATGTCTTTTCAGCTTTCATGTTCTTTCAGCCTATGTGTCCTTTCAGCTTTTATAACTTCACCAACTTAAATTACCTTTAATTCGAGGACGAATTTTCTTTTTAGAGAGGAAGAATTGTAAAACCGCAGCATTATCGCATCCTTGTAAAACCCGTATTTAAAATCCACGAATATTAAAAATACACAGTCTCAGATTAAAATAAAGTTTACGCAATTAGTTATTACAGTTATTTCAGGATAATAAATGATAATGTTTTTCAAGCTTTACAAGTATTACGAAAGTAGTATTAATTATTATTTATTCAGAAAATAAATAATACAAAACCCCAAACCACGAACGTCTAAGAAATTAACGCGAAACGAAAATGAAAACATATGTATAAGGTATATGGGCTGGCGGCTAGAAGCTAAAACAAGAAAAAGGAATGTGGGCTTAGGGCCCATTGCACCATGTAACCGACTTATGGGAGATACGTATATTGAATCATTCAGCCGCAAAAAGGAAGAATGGTAGAACCATTATTAAAAAAAACAAAGGAATTTGTTTTTGTGGGGGTCCCTTTCGAGCCGCCAGTTTTTGGCATCAAAAAGACATTAGATTGATTTGTTATATACTAGTCACCATACAACAATTCATCCATTGGGGTTTTGTTTTACTCACAGCCGCATAAAAGAATACAATTGGAAGAGTATTATCATTCGCATATTAAAAAAAAGGAGAAAATGTATTCTTTTTTTGTTGGGAATAAAAAAGAAGATGAACAGTGGAAAGCAGGTCGGGTACATCGCTATGTCCGGCTTATTTAAAATGGCTTAATGAGGTTAGGCTTATTTAATATTGGCTTATTAATTTTTTAGCTTATTTAATATTAGATTATTAAGTTCAGATTTATTTATTTTGGCTTATTTGATTCGGGCTTATAAAATAATTAACGTATTTAATTATTCGTAAAAGTAATCACGGCTTAATTAATTTAGCTTATTATTCTACGACTCAGTAAAAAGGGCTTATCAAGATAGATTTTTATTAATATTTAAATTATATAAAACATGACTTATAAATCATGACTATTAAGCTCTAGCTTATATTTTGGACTTATTAATCAAGCTTATTACTAAATATGGAAACTTTCTATTTTTGGAAACCTGCTATTTTTTTAGAAAGTTACTTAGTACGTTACAACAAGTATAATAACACATGAACACATGAAATACATTAATCATAAATACAAGAAACAGTCAGATTTACCATATTATACACAAACAGTAAAACAATGCAAGAGCATATAAATCAAGTTAAGAACGGTAAGTATCAGTAAAAGTAAACAGTAATCAGACAACTCATTCATGTCCTTTATTCATGTAGCTTTTGTGAAGTCAAAGTAGGAGTTCCATCTGTTTTCTTTGCAGTCAGTTACTGGACACAAGGTACGGATTTTCCGTCCTTCAGTAAGGACTTCCTTTCCTATGCTTGATTAGGATTTCCCATCTGCAGCCAAATGCTTTCCCCAGTATATGTTATAAATTTACAGTAATTATCTTAATAACTAAGTTAAAGTTGCCTGAGCTTTATATACAAGCATGACCAGTTATATACTAGTTACGGAGGTACCATAACCATGACACTTGAGGCATCGGTGTCGTGACTCCTTTGCGGGGGAGTGATTTCTCGCAGCGTTCCTTTTATTTCAGCTTAGCCATTTATCAGTATTATCAGCGGGCATATGGATGCATCCTAGGTTATCAGTTTACATCTTATCAGGTGAATGTGATGTGTGATCTACATCCTTCATATTGGAGTTGATCCTTCCACCCAGCACATCAGCTAGAGGTCACCCCTCTACAGCATGACGAGGTCACCCCTCTATGTATTTATGCAGACGTTGTTATAGCACATGACCTATATAAGCTCTTGGCACTTAAAATATAGTAAATACAGGTTTTCAGATTTAACAGTTATAGTACAACTTTACCAGTCATAAACCAGACTTTTTAGAACTTACACAGTTTTCCGCTGCATTTTATATATCAGTCTTTACAGCTTCAGTGTTTGTCATCTGTTTCATTCCAGTATTACTTATCATGCTCTTATATCGGTTCACTGAGCGTTATGCTCAGCCATAGTTCCTTTCATGTTCTAAAAAGGCAGGTACACTAGGACGCTCTTAGGATTCTGAGAGTACGTGCATTGGATGGAAGTTATCCAGACTCCTTTACTTTATGCACTTCATACATTTATTTGCCTTTTTGGACATTGTTCAGTCCTTTCTTTCAGTATTTTACTTTTCATGTTTTGAGCGTATGTTTGGATTGCCGATGTTTGATTCCGGTATTTCCTTTATGGTCAATTAATGTTTTAGGACATTTACCTTGTATGCTTTGATGACACGCCATAACTACTCGTAACGGTCCACTTATACAAGTGGGATGTTACAGACTGAGTTTTGAAAAACGACTCAGTCCCCTATAACCATCACTCTGATACCAATCTGTGAGATCCCCAAAATCAGGTAAGGAAACACGTAGGCAGCGAGGGGGTAACACGTCATGGTACCAGAAACAATGAATTACTGTTGACACAAAGTTGACGTAATAAAAACATATAATTACATCATATATATAACAAAGTTTTAAAACAAAAGTCCCAGAGTTTTATAAGCGGAATAATCTTTTATTTCATCATAATTTATAACATATAGTTACAAAAATACATAATAAACTTCTAACAGTTTTTACCAAAACCAAACTTTAAAAAGTATCACAGAAATCTCCAAGCTGCGATAATATCTTGCGGGCTCCCATCCAAGCAAAGCTAAATATTAATACCTGAGATTAAACATGTAAAATCGTCAACATAAAGTTGAGTGATATTCATAGGTTTAGCAGTAAAGGTGTGGAACACAAGCATTCATTTGTAAACAAGAAATAGGGGAAATGGTTATGTACATTAACCATAGTCCAAAACATTATTATTGTTGGTTAGTTTATGAACCGAAACTTAACTAATGTAAGTTCCTCTACTGAGTATTCAACGTAAATACTCAAGTAACAAATCAAATATTAAATGCGTCAAGGTAATCGGGACGGGGATTGTCAATCCCGATGGATCCACCCACAACATTCGCGCTTAGCAACACAAGTAAATTAACGGTTCATGATCAAGAGAGGAAACTTAAGGCTATTGACTAAAAGCAACAATATCAATGAAAACTGTTGGAAAGCATACAAGTCTGGATAGCATACAAGTTCTGGATAACATACAGTTTTTTTAAATGGTTGTGTTCCACCATGTAAAATCTGACCCCGCGTTTAAAAACAATATGTAAGTAAAAAGGGGCTATGAACTCACCTTAGCTACGAGGTGAATCAATATGGAACTTGAGGGCTGAGTAGTAACAACAAGAAATCAAGAAACTTTAAGTCATCCAAGACCTACGATAATGGGGCGCGAAAACTTATAAGATACAAAAATAACGTTTAGAAAACGCTTTGGTTACTATTAGTACATAAACCATCTTATAACTCGCAAGGCATTGCAACCTATTTACTCGAATCAATTTTGACTTAAAAACACTACTTACCCACTGTATGATAATGTTTATAAACATTATCAATGCTCATCAAACCCATAAGTAGCAAACACTTGTACACTTTAAGTCGAAATTAACGTTGACAAATTGGCTGCACTAAATTTTCAGAAACATGTTGTAAAGATTGTATCATAGAGTTATATAATATCTATAAACTCAATATTTAAGGACCTGGAAAGATACAGTTATTACCTTTTCAAATCATTAAGAAACACTCTCAAAGCTATTACCAATCAACAGGAAATGCAGTTTTAGTGCAGACTACTCAGATTTGACTTTTTCGACAAAAAATTGCATAAAACCATTTTGACCATCATTTACATTCCGTAAAATATTTTAACTTGAAACTAATTGGAAATGTTTAAATTTGAGCTATGTTACTGTAATAAGTCATAAAAATACCCACTTTGACTTTTTATGCTTTGACCCCAAACACAAATTTGGCGCACATGTCGGTATTCACTAGTTTTGATAAAAAAAACCATATTTTACTCATCCGGACACTTCCAAAAACCATCCAACTCGCCAATTTTACTACACAACCAAGGCTATCCAAAAATCAAGAAAGTTGCAGGTATTATTTGCAGAAAAATTTTGTGGATGGCTGTAGCATTCTGCTATCATTCTTAACCTCATTTTGACACTAAAATTTACTTCTAACATCACCAAACACTTGCACACCCTAAGCAATGCCTCTAAAAGTACACAAGACCTATCATGATCATAATACCAACTTGACATCAGTAGCATATGGTCTAAATACAAAAACCCCAATTTCATAATCAAGGTATTTAATCAAATAGAAATCAAAGCAATACAATGGTGCCAAGAGTACCTTAGTACAAGTGTGACAGATATGAGAACAGGGGCTGAAGAAGGCTTATGGAAGTACTCCAAGGGCTACCCGCGACCTACAAGAGTGAGCACGACCCTTAAGTATGCGTTTTATAAAAACTTAAAACAACTGTATCAAAATATTTAGTAAAAATATAATATGTATATAACTTGCACAACCAACCGAGCCTAAGTTTGGTCATCACCTTCATGACACACAACCTGTAGAAAATGCATAACATGATAGCCTAAGGTCTCAAATCAAGTAACCCAAGTGATTTGTACCTAAAAACGTCAACAATTTACTTAACCGTAGGCGTAAAGTCACATTTTCTAGTATAGTTGTTTTGTAAAGGGCGGAGCTCCCAATCCATAAGTCCAAAAAGTATGAGATTTTCACCCCTAGAACGGATCTCTCATGAGATTTCCATAATCTTCAACCATTCGATCTAAGAGTTTATAGAACTTTTTAAAAGTCCAAAACACTAACAGCCTTACCGTAAGCACCTAATAGTCAAACTGCACTAGTCCAACTTGGGACAAAATAACCTATTAACCTATAAGGTTTAAAGGTCTGAGATTTCCACTATTGGAAAGCCTCAAGACTCTACCTTCGGCCCATACCAACCACGAGTAAATAGCAACTACCAATTACCGGGGAAAGTTACATTCTTTGAAGGTTACAAAATCAGAATTTAGGTTTTCAAACTCGGGTTTACCGTTTTAGCCATAAAAACCATTTAGTGATAGATATCAAAGCAAGGTCAGCGTAGTTCATTATATTATAATGTATACTAACTCACAAGGTCTTAAAATGTCAAATATATGGTCCATGACCTATAGCAAATAGCTATACAAGTCTGTTGGGTCAGATTGGGTTCACAACCGGGAATCGACCATAACTCACTCATCCGGAGGAGTTGATCGCACATCCAACTCGCTAATAACATGTAAAAGGGTCAATGAATCCATATAAGCTATAAAAACACAGCCTACAGTGGGAAAATATGTGAGTTTTGGACTGATATACCCGCTGTCCGAATTTTGCTAATATGATTTCTATACCAAACAACCTCTTGTTCAATCCAAACAACCAAAATACATCCTATACTAACTTAAACACATCAAAGCAATAGAATTCAACAATATGCATGTGAAAAATCAAAGCTTAGCCAAAAACAAAAATCATAACAAGGGTTCTAACAAAATTATCAATGCATAAACCCTAATTAACATCTTATAACTTCATTCCATGATCAAACTTCCAATAACTCAAGTTCTTATAGTTTATGATTTTCTTAAAGATCAACTGTATGGGGATAAAATCACTGGAGGATTAACAACGGTTACCAAGATTGATTTTGGTATAGTTTAACTGAATGATTGATTATGAAAAAGTGATGGATGGTGTTCTTTTTGATGGTGTTCATCGCTACAAAGAAAGAACAGAGAGGAGGTGTTTTTGATTTTGGTAAGTTAAGAAAATAGCTGTTGTATGTGTTTGTGTTTGGGAGTCGGTCAAAAAGAAAGGAAAAAAAATTGGGCTTTGGCCCATAACTTGATTCTTATTAATACGAACTAAAGTCCAGATGCAATATTACTCCTAGCCCGACTCGATTCCTAAAAATCGCTAATCGTTTTGACTCGGTGCAAGTTATAATACGAAAACCAAATATTTATAGTAACATAGTATTTTGACTTCATAAAGTCGAATATAGCCATCGGTTCTCGTTCCGTCGATTCGGGTAAACTTTTTATAAAACGTGTGCGGGTGCTTTTAAATCAAAAAATTTGATTTAAATAAATATAAGAAATAAAATAATATTTTTATAATTCCAAATAAACTATTTTCAATAGTCAGAAAAATAATTAAATATAATTTAAATAAAATTCTCGAGATCTCAGGATTTACGTATAAAGAATAAAAGAAAATATAACATATTAGAAAATTCAAGAAGCATGTATAAAGAATAAAATAATACCGAGAAAATACGAGTTCTCATAGTTGTTTCCCTCGCTTTAATAAGATTTGGCCACATTGACTTGGGTTAAGAGTTAAACCAGGTAAAACTGGAGGTATGTTGTGGTGGTATTGTTGGGTTGTTATTGGACCCGAGTAATAACTTTGGTAAACTAGCAGCTTTAGTCCCTCTTCAACTTCTGATGAATGACCAAGAGACCCCTTTCTTTTATAACAACAATTCATTTGTTAATTAAGTTTGAACGATGGCAGGATCAGTCCTTGTAGTTGATATTGGAGGATATAAGGACTAATATTGCAATATCTTCAATCTTTAAGGGTATTCTTTACACTTTAGGGTTCCCTAAGTAATTTTTGTTATTTGAGTGGTATAAAGTGACAAATTGTGAAACTTGAGGGACCATTCTTGTAATTCTTCAAATCTTCAAGGGTAATTTGATAAATTCACATCCGGCTTCGGTTTTCTTGTACGAATTGTTTTCCGTGTTCGTTTTGGCTTGTTTTTATGATTTCTAAATGAATTCTTGATATTCGTGCCTACAAACACACAAACAAACAATACAAGGGTATTTGGCACGTTTTTGATATTTTATCCGTTTTAAGTTTGTTTTAGGGTATGAAAACATGTATAATACGAGTCTCATCAAGAAGAGAAGAGGATGATCTAAAGTGGTAATGTGATAAAAATGTTTTTGGTAAACAATGAAAATTGTCAAGCTTAATTAGGAAAAAGCTGAATGTTTAACAAAAGTTTCATCCATCTTTACAAATATTTTATAAGATACAGTGTAAAGGAAAGATTATGCTCGAAATTACCACATGCGGCTCAATAAATATACATATCAATATTGAACCGCCGGGTTTATTGATTTGCGGATAAAAGCTTCGAAAAGAGGTACTTCCATCATTTTTCAAAGACACAGATTTTAAACATTTATTATTCAAGCCAAAATAGATTATCAACCAAAATCTAAATAGCTAACTAATACATAATTACACACAAACCTGTGTATTGAAAGATCAATCACATGAAACATAGATAGAATTAAAATATAGTCAATCCAAACAATTAAGTATTATTACAAACCAAAGTGCATAAAATAAAAAGACTTTAATGCAAGAATTACTTCAACATAAGAACTAAGATAACCATTCAAGTCTTCCAAGAGCTTCAGTTCTTTTTCTTGCAAAACTTCCTTTGCATCTTTCCCATGGCTTTGAATGCTCCCCTCGTTTCAACACGATGCTCGTGCAATTCCTCTCGGGTCTTAAGGTTAGAACGGTAAGCATGCTCTAGATTAAAATCATGAGGAAGATCATTAGACGAGGAAGGAGGATGAGGTATTTGGTTTAAGCCATACATGAAAGTGTTCAAAGATGGGGAGGAGTCACTCGGGGAACCTACGCCGGCACTCGTTCCAACTTCATCATCACTAGAAGAAGAGGAATCTTTGCTCGTCGATGGATGATTCCCGATTATCACCTCTACGCCTACCACAGTCACTCCTAATCTTTCGTGGACGTTCCCTTTGAATGGGGTACATCACACGATTGACATGCAAATAGGTGGAGATACGAAGTTGAGGGTAGTCATGATCAACCCTTGTAAAAGGGAGAGTGATGAGCATGGCATAAGAAAGGTTTGTTCTTGGCTTAGAAAGGACATAATAGATTCGTCGAGCAATAAAGTATGCAAGATTGTACTTGATGGAATAACACATACAACAAATCATATGTGCCATGCAAGTGGGAACATGATCCCGATTTCCACCATGACAAAATGCATTCTCTCTAATTATGTCAGCCCAAGAGACCATACAAGAATTAAGGCCGTTTATGAGTATCTCATAAGAAGACAACACACGTCTCTCCTTATGAATACTACGTACAACAGGTCCATTACGTGGTTGAGTAATGATGCCAAGAATGAAGTCTAGATCTACCACCGGAGTATCATATGGAGCAACATTGATACTCGTGAGCAAAGAGTCAAGCCTCCATGCCTCCGTGAATTGACATTGTCCTTCATATGGTACTCGAAGTGCTGGACCAAACTCGGAAAGGGAGTAGCTAATAGGTTGACCTAGAATGGCAAAGTTAACAAACATTCCATTTGCATTAGTATGAATGGAATATGTGCTAAAGAACTCTAAGAGTAATTGAGGGTAGATTACCTCATTGATGTTGAGTAGGCAATCCAGACCATTATTCACAAAAATCGTTTGAGTATACTCAATCCCTTCAATGTGCTCATGACAACCTGAACCTCATGAAAACAACGAGTTTGAAGAGAACGAAGAGTGTCTGAAATATGATATGATTCACAAGACTCAGAAAGGTTAGCCATATAAGCTTAGTCTTTTGATGGTCATTTTGATAGTTCGAAGGCATTGTTTAGTACCTATATTAAACCAAAAATTATTCAACAATCACTATATGATACATATGAATTAGTAAAAATTAAAACCACGAGAATGTGTTTAATCAACTTCTTGACTAACCAAAGGATGATTTCTTAGCATTCTCATGCTCATAATGTAACAATTTCATTTTTGACAAATGCATATGAATTATGCACATCAACCATGAATTTGAACATTAGTTTTCAAAATTCGTTTGTAGGTAAGCATTAACAATGCAATTACCAATTCGTTCAAGGGTTCATATCAATTCCAATGTTAAACCAAATTGCTTTGATTAAATTTTGGATTTGTTCTGTAAGTGGGTTTGTGAAATCACAAGGAATATGAACCAAAAGAAATTATAGCACTAAAACTATGGATACCTACATTCCTAATTTGGTTCTACTTCAATTTAATTTCTAAAATTCCCAATTATGAAATTAAGAACCCTAGAAAAAATTAATTGAAATTGAATGAAGATACTTATGATTAATTGATGATAGATGAAGGATGGATGAAACCCTTGTCTTGAAACCAGTTAATTTGAGTGATTTTTGAGGTTTACAAAAGTGTTAATGGAGGTTTTGGTGGTCTCCCCGTCGCACTAATAGTGAAGAAAAAAGTGGGGTATTTTTTAAAAAGTACAAAATAATAAACCTAGAATATTTTATGCTTAGTGTCATGCGGCTCAATACTGATATCGAACCTCACATACCACCGCGCTAAATAATGAACCACAGGCAGAGCCTTGTAAGTTCGTGAAAATGAAAGAAAATTTTCAAACCAAGTTTTTCTAAAATACATAAAACATATTTAAGCCTTTTAAAAATTATTGGACCACTTCAATACTAGGTTATAATACCTTAATGAAGGATTACGAGTGGAATCGAGACTGAAAAAGACCGAAAAGAAGGAACGACTACTCGTAAACGGAGAGAAGAAAGAGAGAAACCAAGAGGAGTGAATTAAAACCACGTATCGATGCTGAAGAAATGAATTAGAATCTTCAAGTTGTTAAGACGAAGAGCTTGTATCATATATAGTGGTTCATGATCCTTTAAAATGTAGCTTGTTATTTCGTAATGAGTCATATGTGGTACTACTTTATGGTCCTTGTGGAGATTTCGTAATGAGTCGATTTTTGGTCTCGATCCTCCAAGACGTAGCTTGTTATTTGATAATATTTTTGATTTCTCTTTTAAATGGTATTTGTCTAGATATAAGTTGCATTCCATTTCATGGAACAAGTGGATTCAAAAACCTTTAGTGGTTTTATCTTTGTAGTTTTCCTAGCGCCTTGCTAGTCCTTAATAAATTTTGCCGTAAAAAAATAGTGGTTCATGACGTGCCTTTCCTGCGCAAGACGAAACAGCTTTGGTAATGAGCAATACCAAGCTCTTATTTTTATATAGATCAAGAACCCCTAAAACTAAATGTCTCAAACTTTTACAAAACATGAGCAAGGATATAGATTCACTTTATCTCCCTCGTGATCGGATAATATCATTGTTAAGGACAACAATAGCAATATCCTTGGAATATTTCAATTCCAAATATGTAGTAGCCAAACTACAACATATGATGTAGTTTGGTATCTCAAAGGATTAATCAATCAACTTAGATACAATCTCAATTGCATATACTATACATGATATAGGGCTTACTCACCGTATTAGGTTGCAAACCATGAAAATCATGCTTGATACTTTAAGCTACTACTAACTCACATTACACCACCCATGCGAGTCAAGTATCCAACACCATGAAGGTTTGAGAGGGTGAAAGAATAGAATCACAAAATCACAAACAAGTGTCAAGGCAAGGATGCCAAGAGCAATCACATAGTCAAGTAATGATCAAAAGAATGATCAAAGGACGCGTGGAAGGACGAAAACGTACCTTAGCCGTAAAGTGCATCCCAAGTCTTCTATGGACTAATGCAACAACCAAACTTGACCAAAATGCATACTTAGTCTTCTAGGACTAGTATCACATTCACCGATCTTGATATCATCATCCCATGATGTTGGAGATCAAAAGGAGATGAGTCTTTAACAAGTGTAAGTAACTCAATCCATAATCAAATTAATGATTAGCCTTTATGAGTACCTACACAAAGAAAGATACAAACTAGTAGATACATTTCAAGAGCAGATCCAAAATGCATAAAAGCTACTATTAAGATCATAATCAAGATAATTTGATATAGCATTAAATTTAAGGTCCTTTTTTATAGGAAAAAAATAATTTTGACCAAAAAGAATATTTTAGAGCAACCAAACCTTCTATTTAGTAGAGACAATAGATCGATCCAAGCTTTAAAGCATAATATACTACAAAAATCTCGTGTCCATCGCACTAATTAAAATTATGTTCCTCATTAGAAATTACTATTACTTGAAAACTTGTTTTATAATTGTTAGATCAATTTCCAATGCTTCAAAACATTTTCTATATCAGGTAATTATGACAATGGAATGCATGAATGTAAAGACAAGTAAGTAAAGAGTAAGGAAAGAAACAACCTAAGGGGAGACACTAAGATTTATAGTGGTTCGGTAACGAAGCTCTCTCTTCGTTCCTACTCCACTCCTTGAGTACACCTTACTCGATATTTCCACTATATCCAAAAGCTCCCTTCTTGGTGGAGAAAACCTTACAACGTTGCTTATAATGTTTTCCGACACTAAGCTAAATGTCGAGTTCTAATCCTAAGCTAGAACCAATCTTCGTCGCCCATCTTCTTTTTTGACACAAGGCTAGATGTCGGGTCCTAATCCAAAGCTAGAACCAATCGTTGTCACCCATCTTCTTTTCTGAGACAAGGATAGATGTCGAGTTCTAATCCAAATCTAGAACCAATCTTCACACACATCACTTTCTAGTTAAGTGAGAACTCACAACACTCATAGTCACAATTACATCACTTTGTATATTAGTGAGAACTTACACACAAGACATAACAAAAACACAAGACACATCCAAGTATACACATATACCTTGGATCTACACAAGACTAATCCAAGTATACACAAATACCTTGGATCTACACAAGACACAAATAAACAAAATGATGAACATATGGCTGAGCATCGGTCTGGGATCGGACCGACCAGGATCGGACCGGACCGAGGACTGAATGGTCCGAAACCTAGGACCGAGACCGGACCGAAATGGTCCGGTCCGGTCTGGGTTGGTCCGGTCTGGTTCGGTCCTCGGTCCAGTCCGGTCCTATTAGGTCAAATCGACGAGATTTTGGTAAGACCGAACCAGACCGGACCGGACCGACCGGACCGAGGACCGAATTCGTCCAAAACCCCGGACCGAGGACCGGACCAAAATTGTTCGGTCCGGTTCAGTTCGGTTTGGTCCGGGTCGGTTTTGGGTCTGCCGTGCTTAGCCTTAGATGAACATAACTAGATCTAAGAAAGGATTATCTTCATCAAGGCTTCAACTTTTATCACATCAGAAGTGTGTGAGTGTTCTTCTGTTTGGACATATAAAGAAGGGGATCATGAGGATAATCATAAGTAAACATACTTACCACATTAAGTGATCATTTACTAATGATTAGAATCATAGAAAGAAGATAAGAAGCAGAAATCTGTCCAAAAATTATCCACTATTTATAGGAGAAAAAGTCTAACGACTAGTCTGAGTGCGGCTCATTAAATGGGTTTGCGGCTCATTATCACTATTGATCCCCAGGCACCTATACTGATCCACAAGCTATAAACTACGCTCCTTTTTGTATTCTAGTAGGGGAATACCAGCTGGTGAAGATTATACTTCAAGAGGATATTCTTAGACCACTTGGAATATGCCAAATTCAAATTTCCTTTTTCTGTTTTAATAAAACATTTTCTTAAAAAGAAAGGTTATTAAAATATTTTGTCACATTTGAATAAATGTGATTTTTAAAGTTAATCACTTTTAATGATCACTAAACATGTATTAGATATGTTTTTGTAAGACTTAAATGATTATTACCTTAATGATAGTATTCGTTAAATAATTCGTCTTACGGTTATCTTTGACGATAAATGTTTTTACACTTTGTCGTGATCAAAACCTAGAGAGACTAGTTATTACAAATAATTTTTTTAGGCATCAATTGCATTAACACGTATTAAATGACTTTTCATTAATATAATTTTTAATCAGATATTACATAAAAAAAACAATATTTAAGATTGAGAATTGAACAAGTAAAACCGGAAAAGAACGAAGCAAACATTTATTTAAAGACGGAAAAAGTAACTAACAAGTCTATCAATAATGATACTATGTAAATCGAAATTACAAATTGTATTCAAAGGTTTATACAAATATTCCACAATGGTCGAAGATTAGAGCCTTGGAGGCCGTTCGTGTGTTAGAACGCCACGAAATTCATTCACAAAAACTCCTGATAATCTTTGTAAATAAGTAATAAAACTCTATTGACGACACGCATTCGTGCATCCAAAGATCTTTACTCTTATGCACAAATTAACGAATGCCGATATCCATCTCTACGTGTTTTGTTTATTGATGTTAACAAGATTCTCCGAATGAAAAACCACACTTGCACTATCGCAACAGAAACCCGTGGCCGTATTAGTGGGACGTGGAAGTACAAGAAATAGATAACGGACCCAACAATATTTGGAACAACGCGGCAACTCCCTCGGGCTCGGCTTGAACGCTTGAATGTGACGTAGTAAGTTGTCGTTAGATGGCCATTTCTGATCATTGTCGAAAAAAATTAGCTTTTATCTATCAATTCTTTTAAACCATGAAAAAGAATTCAACAAAAGATGTAAACAAATCGGCTACCTTTTTCAACACAAAGTGAGACATAAAGAACTACCACTACTACAAAACAGGGCTATAGCGACAACCACTTCTGTCAGAAATCCGTCTGTAATAGTGGCTACCGACGGGTTTGTGACATAAACTGGGTGTCGGCAAATTGCTGGTCGCTACTTAGCATCTGTCGGAATTCTGTCAGAAGATAACTCATGTGTCGGAATTTCATCGGTATTTTTCTGTCGGAAAAAGGTTGGGATTTTTTCTGTTGGAAATTCGTCGCTAAGTATATATTCCGTTGGAAATCAGTTAGGAAATTGTAAATGGTAAGGCGACGCACTTCTGGCGGAAATAGTTGTATATGTACCATCAAAAAGGTAAAAAAACTGGATATAACAAAGATAACTTTTTTGTAATCCTATATTTAAATAGCTTAAATGAAAAGAGTAAATTCATAATTCATAATTCATGATACGATTCAAATGATAATCATGCATCTATTACGAAATGCCATTATTCACATTCAAAAATTTCCAAAATAATACAACCATTCGAAACTTAGAAGATGAACTGAGAGTATCTATTCCAGAGTTAAATTGTTGTTCCATGATGCGCCACACTCCAGGATGTGGTTTGCGGAAATGGTCATCTTCTTGACCTTTTTATATATACCCCACACAATGAAAACCTGTAGAGACAATTCTAAGGTAAGTTGTGTGTTCAGATTAATGAAGAAAGTTCAATTGATCGGGAACGCACGTGTATAGGGACCTTTTTATGCATAAATTAGCGTTTAAAGGAACTTCGAACACAAAAGGGTATAACATTTTTTGTCTCGGAGAGATCACTTACATAATCATTCTAATAATATACAAACATATATATAAACATGCTCAATAACGCCACCATTCTCCATCTGTTATGTTATCTTTAGCATCATTCACAAAGTCATTATCTACGTGTATCACCATCATTTGGTTTTGGTGTTTATTCTTTAAGTTTATGACCATCTTTTGCATACTAATAGCACTGTATATTGAGATGTGAACGCTACAAACAACAAGTAACTAAGTAACTAACCACAACTTTGCATAAAAACAATAGTTGTGTGTTTCAACTAATGTCTGGACTAAATAAAAATTATTGATTATACGTGACAGCCTAAAACATGAACGGGAGTTGCTGCAGAAAAAGCAAGATGTGTATATGCATATCGAACCATTAAAGCATATGTTTATCAATTTATGTGACTTTGTAGTCGCAAGTAATAAGGTTATACGAGCACTACACAAAGTTATTTGTTAACGAATAATGGCCGAGTAAAAACAAAAGGTGTTTGCGATACGTAAAGCTGCGCTATAAAACATCAACAATACGAATATCTATTTTTCCGACTAATTCACCTGACTTGAAAGGTCATATAAACTTAAATCAAGTAATGTCTTGTTAGTGACAAGGTTGGCTTGATCATCTTAATATTTACGTAAACTATAGTTCGTGAAGGAAATCGGACACGCAAGAACACGACACATGTATAGTTGTCTAAAACACAATATTGTATTAATGAAAAAACTATCTCAAAATTTTAGTTTTATACAATGAGAATCCTTACTTTCATGTTATACATAGACTAACCTAGACATGTGATACTAGAAATAGGATTACACTTTAGTTAACCTAAAATATATCTAAGTCCTACATGAAAATGATTACTTGCACGTTAAGTAATCTTGTTAGATTTGCACTCCAACTTGGACACCTTTCTAATACACTCTGGTAACACGCATAAAGCCATATCTAAAGCTCAAGAATTCTTCAACAATCATCCCCTTAATTTCTGAGCTGAATAGGACACGTTTGCACACCAACTAACCATCTCATCTCCTTGAACCTTATGCGCGCCAAATCCTTTGTTAACGAGCATGCTGTTTGGTTCTCTTTGAATACTTGTTCAACTATTACCTACTTAATCTGCATCACTTCGGTCAATACCTCTTTTAGCCACATTGCTTGGAATACAGTTGTAATGGATGCCATGAACTCAACTTCACTCGAAGATAACACCACGAAAGTATGCTTTTGTGAGCACCATGTAATAGGTAACTTACCAAGATAGTACTCTGTTTATCATCAATACGAGTATTTATTCGAAACAACAGTGTACCCTTAAGATAGTGTAAAATGTGCTTGATAACATGAGTATGTGATGCTCTTGAACTTTTCATGTGTCGACTAATTACTCCATCTGAGTATGTCAAATTCGGACAAGTATGCAAGGTATAAAGAAACCCACTATTTTTCGATATTGAGTTGCCACAAATTTTGGTTCATCTTCTGCTTTTGACAACTTGAGTCACGGTTCTATTGGACATAAAGTTGGGTTGCAATCTTCTATACTAGCTTCTTTTAAGATCTTTATTACATGCCTCTCTTGTTTAATCTTGACACACTCATTTTCTCATGATACTTCGATACCTAAGTAGTAAGTTAACTCACCAACATCTGACATTTCAAAGAAACCATTATTCTTTTGAACTCGTCTATGAGGTCTATGCTCGTCCCAAACATGAATAAATCATCCACATTAACCGCAACAATGATTAATTCTATATTAAGCACCTTTCTTAAAACGCATTTGTACACACATTGAAGAAAACCCATATCTTTTAAAGTACTATGGAGCTCCTTTCGATCACCATTTAGAATACTTCATCTGATTCTCGTCCCACTTTGTTTGTATATTCTTTACCAACTTTTAGTTGCGCCTGATAAAGACGACTCGCACCACGCAAGACTTTTATAAGCAAATCTCCACAGCTGTTTCACATGGTTAAGAAACCACCTCGGATACTTATATCATAACTGGATATTATCGCTTATTTGAGACTTATAACATTATTTCAAAGAGTGGGAATATAATAGATATCTTTTAATAATTTTTGTTCTCCATTTTTTCCTTTGAACAAAATCGAGCCTTCTCCCTTTATGCTAACACACGAACCATATTCGAACCTACCACGTCCACTTATATTTCCATTTAATTCCGAAAATTAAGAGTAATTACATTGTCATGTGATTACTTGCACCATTGTCGAAATAGCATACATCATCTTCCTCGATATTTGAGTCGATCTTTGGTGGAGTATACTTTTCATCATTCATGAAAATCGTCTCTTGAATATGGTTCATCATAAAAAAACGTACATTCTTCATGAGACATATCTTCCTCTTGCGTCTCATTATGGTTTCCCTCATGATTTCGATTTCGTGGAGGACATCTTGAAACAAGTGTTTGAACTTATCACAACGGTAACACTTTATATGCGAGAGGTCGCGTTGATCATGTTGTTTATCCTTTTGCTTATGTTCATGGTTTTTCGAGGTTCACGTTCACCATGTTTTTTAGCATTGTCATGTCTATTACCTTTTCCACGACCACAACCTCGAGAATTTGAGCCACTTCCTCTTTCTCTACCTGAGTCATTTATTCCTGTTAGAGTAATATGTCCTAGCATAAAGCAAGTTCTCTTGATCATATTTTGCTTTGTCTTCTTCTTAGACTCTTTCTTCATATGCTTTCAATCGTCCACTACATCATTAAACCCCGTTTCTTTAAGGTCTAAAACATGTTCTAAGACTGTCACGATATGGATAAAACGTCTAGGAAGACTTGTGAGAAACTTTTTAGTCGGCTTGTGTTCTAACATAACTTCTCCAAGCGTCGCTGACATAGAAGCAATACTCGACATTTTGCGAGATATGCATATATAACATCGCTATATGAAATCTTCAAATACTCGAACATCATAATTAGAGTTTGAAGCCTTGCTTCCTTCACGCCATCAGCCCCTAGTTACGAGTTTTTATCGCTTTCCACATCTCCTTCTCGGATTTCCAATTACCGATTTGTAACACCAAATCTGTTGGAATCGATTGAAACAATAAGCCTTTAACTATATTTCTTTTCTTGGAATCGAATAAGCTCGGATGTACCATATCCCATACTCCGTGAATTTCAAGAAAAACCTCCATACGCGTCCTCCTTATGGTATAGTTTGTTGACATCAACAACGGACACTAAAACATCAAGCTTGTTTTTTTAGCTTGCGATTGTGATGTTTCTCCCACCATCCTAGATATTTTCCCGAATCGTGAATAGGTCTGTAATGGAGCCCAATCAGGCCCTTAATCCACAACTTGTATTTATTCTTGGTTTATGTTGAGTACGCGTAGGTGTATCAACAATTTACCCCAATTTATAATTCTAAACCCCAACTAAAAAGCAAACAAAACAATTTAAATCTTTTAAAACTGTTTCCAACTAGTTTTTCCAATAATAAACAAAGGTTGTGTTTTTAGTCTAAACATACTGATCAACCTACAAAATAAATCATAAAGCCTACAACTTAAACCCAATAGTTCACACGGAGTTCCAGGGTCTTATTATAACCCTAACTCACTTACAAACTGCTTCAACACTCTTACAAGTTTGAATTCGAATTATGTTGGGTGTTTTTGTTAGCCGCTAATCACTTCACCAGTAATCTACGCCTAAACCAACATGGTCACAGGTTCTAGACATTCGCCATTGTAGGGTTTTGTATTCCTCGAGATGTAGGATCAAAAACTCACGACTAACCCTATAAGCACATGTTAGTCTTTGGGATCGGTATTAGTTTGTGTAACCCTAAGTTGCAGTTACAGGTCACCAAAGTTACACGGAAGCGGATCAGATCATATAAATGAATAAACTCAAGGTCGCGGGTTATCATCCCTGGTTGTATTCTGTTTTTGTAAACCCTTAATCACAGGTTACAATTTCTAGGACCGTGTTGGTTTTTGTAACCATAAATCTCACCTACATATCGCCAAAGCTTCCACTTAGCTCTGATACTAGTTGAAGGTAATCAAAGTCCACTACATAGAAGCACAAGCAAGATCCTGACATAGGTATAGCTGCCCAACACACATTATTTTATTAATAAAGAAACTATCTACAAACTTTACTTTGGAAAAATGAGAATTCCCACCCTTCACAGTATATATAAACTAACCTAGACGTGTTAGATTATAAATAGGATTACTCTTTACTTAACATAATAATTACCTAATTCACACAAGAAGATAATTACTTACATGTCCAGTAAACTTATTAGACTTGCAATCCAACTAGGACAACTTGCGTATAAACTATGGCAACACACATTAAGCCACATCCAAAGCTCAGGTGTTCTCGAACAGTTTATACTTTAGATTTCTCTAACTTTAGATGATGATTGTTACAAGTCCGTTACCAAATCAGCCACCTATAGTGCTTGTAAATACCTAGTTTTTTGGTAACTTGAGCATTGATTCGACATTGCAAGCCGACTAATCATATAATTTGCAAACATTTTTATTTTTTGGTAAACGAACTGAACATTCAGCCAACATTTTATGAACGTTCGGTATGATATTCACTTATATTCGTTTATTTATTAAATAGACGAAAATGAACAATATTTTACGTCCATTCTAGTTAAATGAACAAACATAAACAAAAGTATTGCTCGTTCATTTTTATTCGTGTAAGATTATATAATTGTTTATGTTTGTCTATCGTATTTCTTTTATTATTTGGTCTTTAAATTGCTTTATTTAAACGAAATAACACTTATAAAGTACAATATTTTTTTAACTTTTAATTTATTTAAGCCCAACCATTTATGTTTATTTGTTTATATTCATTTGGTGACTTAATGAACGAACATGAACAGCCTTATTCTTTATGTACGAACACGAACAACAAAATTTATTCATTTAAGCAATCATGTACGTTATTTGTCCATGTAAAAATAAACAAACGAACATGTAAAATGAAAGTTTATGAACTTAAAATTAATAGTCGTGAGATAGGATCGAACTCGGGATCACGGGATTGCACACATAACGTAAAGGGTTAATTTATTTATTAAATATATTATATATATATTTATTAAATCAAACCAAAGCTTAACTAACGATCGTCAATAAATAAAAGTTAAGTTATAACGACCGTTATGGAAACTAATAGAAGTGAAAAGAAGGAAAACAAAAATTACGCAAACACCCCCTTGGGGGCTTGCGTCCGTCGGCCAAAGAGAGGAGGGGGCAAAGGGAAACTTTTGTTTCCTAATTCTTGTTTAATTACTTGGAGCCCAATGATTGCCAAGCCTATATAAACAACCCAAGGCCTTCATAATTTTTGTCTCTCCCCTTTTCTTTGCTTCTTGCGATCGCCACCCCCCACCACCTTAGGGTTTCGGTTGGTTTTTGATTTAGCTAAATATCTAGTCCTAATCCCTCTCTAGGGTTATTGGGTAGATAATCCATAAGCGTTGAAGCTCGGTTTGTTCGTGCTAGACTCACGGTTAACTCGCCGTATTACGTGTGTACAAGAGCGTGATATAATCTTCCTTTAGATTATATTCTTGGTGGTGTTCGTGATAAACCCTAGTTGCCGTTCGTTCCGTCGTCTTGTGGATCTTGCTAGGATAAAGGTATGTAACCCTAATCTTGATTAATATAATTGTGTTAAATTAATGATCTCGTTAATCGCTTCCGCTATGCGCTCTTTGATCCATATTAAGGTTTTAAATAATTGTTATGAACTCTATAAACCATCAGTGGCATCGAGAGCTGTTTTAACATGATTATAATTATCAAGATCTAAAGTTTTTTAACTAATATTGATTTGTGTTAAAAAATTACATGTTGTTTTTTAGGTTTTATAAAATTAGGGTTTTGTTTTTTTATTGTTTTTAAAAATCGACAATAGTCGAATTTTTTATAATTTTTTTTTTGTAAACCCTAAAATTACATGGTAATTAACTTTAGATGTTTTTGCATGAATTAATTGTTAGTCATGCGTGGTTACGATCCGTAGTTTTTTAATTGTTAAGAGAATGTGGGAGATCCGTAATAAATATGCATGTTTCTTACGGATCATATAATTTTGATTGCTATTTGCTTTATTTGATTCAAAGTTTTAAAATTAGGAAAGACTTTTTATGTTCATAAAAACCCTAGATTTGATGTTCTTTGAATAAATTGTTATGCATGTGGCTATTTGATTTAGTTTTTTTTGTACTACTTGTTTTCATACGTTTTCTATATTGTATGTTGTAAACAAGGGTAATTTTTTCCAAGAAAAATAATATGGACTAAATCTTATCAAAATTAATGAATTGTTTTGAGATGTAAAATACATATGATTTGCGTTGATTAGAATTGCAATAGCAACTTAACGGTTATTCAATTTTGGCAAACTATAAAATGGGTATAACGCACCGTTGGTCATGTACCCGGTTAAGGAATGAGGTGTTATGCTTCAGCGCTGACCAAATTCTCGGCTCGCCTGTGCGTCAAATTGGTATTGCCTACGGTTGTTATTGGTAAAATTCTTTAAGGTTGATTTAACTACATTAATTCACATCCGAAACACAATGAATAAGGTTATTGCTTTGTGCTATAACTAACGTTCTAGAAAAAGTACGGTGTGAATTTAGTTGTGTGTAAAATCTTCAATTGGTTTAACCAATACCTCAACTTGCAAGTATATGATGAACTTTTAGTCTCACCAAAAGGTTTACTAAATGTTTTATTAAACTTATGTTATGGAGATGTATGCATGCTTCTCCATACATGATTTTGACACCAAAATCTATACCCTAAAATTTAAGTCATATGCCCTCTAATTGACGAACACTTGAAGTTACAATTGTCGTCATATAAGATATCGGACGATGTTGTAATGAAGAGAAAACTTCATGACTGAATAAGATTGCACATGAAGGTTTTACGTTCTTTAGATTAGTCGACTTAATTGAGTTACTCAGTGAGAACTGGAAACTTAAGGCATAAAGAAGGGATAAAACATGTTTACAATGCAAATGATTTTGGCAATTTAAATCCCTGACATATCTAGAAATTGCAATTTGATTTGGCAATTATTGTTCGACAAGTTACTGTGTTGAATACATTTGTCACTAGCAGATCAACTGATGTGATAAATCTATGTCAATATGGATTCTAGTTTTTTCAAGGAGAATACTATGGTTTTATTATCGGGGTAATTTTATTTTCTTGAATTGTATTATCGAAAATACTAATGTTTGAACTTATTTCTATAGAAATGGCTCAACCCGAAAACAATCTGACAATAAGCTCGGCGTTCAAAGCTTTCTTTGAACGGCCTGAACTTACTGGCCCTAATTTCAATGATTGGTACCGCTCACTAAGAATTGTTCTGAGAGCAGCGGGTACTATCAATATCTTAGAAACTCCTTTTCCGGAGGATCTTGCTGAAGGAGCAACTGATGCGGAAAGGCTTCAACACGCTGCTAACGTTAAGAAGCACCATGAGGTGGCTGCTGTAATGTTAGGAAGAATGGCTCCATCACTTCAAAGGAAGTATGAGCTAGCTTCACCTCAGCAAATGCTTGATGAACTCAAGGCTGTGTATGAAACGCCACAAGCGGTAGAGATCTATGATCTAGTTGATGCTCTACATAGTTGCAAGCAAGCTCCTGGAAAGTCCGTAAGTGCTCATTATATGGAGATGAGGAGTTATATGGAACAACTCATCGCACTAGGACAACCCTTTGATCATAATATGGCTATTAACTTGATCAATAGGTCCCTTAATAAGGACTTCAATGATTTCGTTCGTAACTATAATATGCATTGCACGGGGAAGACAGTTAATGATTTGCATGCAATACTCATTGACTTCGAAAAGGGTTTGAAAGATAAGGCATCCACTGCTACTCCTAAAGTACTTCATGTACAAAAGGGTAGAGTGTCGAAACCAAAACCGTAAGGGAATAAGAAGCAAAAAGGCAAAGGCAAGGTTGATAAGAGCAAGCAAGTTATGACTACATCAAAACCGAAGCAGAACTTTGCTAAGAATTCTCTGAAAGATGAGACTTGTCACCACTGCAAGATGACTGGACACTGGAAGAGGAATTGCTCTCTCTATCTCCATGAAATGGTAGAACATAAGAAGAAGGCTGAGCAAGCTGCTGCAGCACCATCTTCTGGTAACTTATTTATGATAGAGTTATTTAATCTTTCATACAAATCAAACTCCTGGGTATATGATACGGGATGTGGTATTAACATTTGTAATACCCTGTAGGGATTTGAGTTGAAAAGGAGGCTTACCTATGGGAAACAATTTCTGCAAGTGGACAATGGCGCACAAGCAGCGGTTGAAGCTATAGGAATATTTAAATTAGTTTTACCTTCGGGTTTAGTACTGTTTTTAAATAATTGTCACTATGCACCTACAATTGTTAGGGGTGTTATTTCCTTTTCTTGTATGTTGGATCTTGTATTTATTCACACGATTGATAATAATAGAATTTCTGTTTTCAAAGATGATTTATTCTATTTTGATGCAATTTCTGTGAATGGTGTTTTTGAAATTAACATGCATGATAAAAATTCCAAGAGGAAAAATAATTCTGTTTTTAGCATGAATAAGAAGAGTAAGTTAGACAAGAACTCTTCTTATCTTTGGCATTGTAGGCTTGCCCATATTGGAAAGACTCGCATACAAAAGCTTCAACGTGATGGGCTTTTGGAAAGTATCAATGATGAATCATTCGATAAATGTGAATCTTGTATCTCAAGAAAGATGACCAAGAAACCTTTTAATAGCAATATTGAAAGGGCTACTGAACTACTTGGTTTGATACATACTGATGTGTGTGGACCACTTAGACATGTGTCAAGAAAAGCTGCTAGCTACTTCTTAACGTTTACAGATGATTATAGCCGTTATGGTTATGTTTATTTAATTAAACATAAACATGAGGTATTTGAAACATTCAAAACGTTTAAAGCCGAAGTAGAGTTACAACTAGGAAAGAAGATTAAAGCTCTTCGTTCTGATCGTGGTGGTGAATATTTAAGTTAAGAGTTTAAAGATGAAATAAGTAAGAGTGGAATTGTTCAGAAACTTACTTCTCCATATACTCCACAACAAAATGGTGTATCTAAAAGGAGAAATCGTACGTTATTGGATATGGTACGATCTATGTTTAATCTTACAAATTTACCATTATCTTTTTGGGATTATGCTCTTGAATTTGCTGTTCGTATTCTAAATATGGTTCCACAAAGAAGGTTGATAAGACACCGTATGAACTATGGCATGGCAAGAAGCCATATTTGTCTTATTTGAAAGTCTGGGGTTGTGAGGCGTATGTGAAACGTGACTCTGGAGATAAACTCCAACAACGCTCAGTAAAATGTATCTTTGTAGGTTACCCTAAGGAAACTATGGGTTTCTACTTTTATTATCCGGCTGAGAACAAAATAGTTGTGGCTCGGTATGGAGACTTCCTTGAAAATGATCTTGTAAATCAAGAATTCAGTGGGAGAAATTATGATCTTGAAGAAATTCAAGAAGATACATTGCCCTCTGAAAATACTAGCAATGAAATTCCTGTAGAACCAGAAAGTCTGAGTGTTCCGCCGGAATTAATTCCTCCACGTAGGTCTCAAAGGACTATACGTGCGCCGGACAAACTATGTCTATACATAGAGGATGATGAGGAGGAAGTAGGGGATCTTGGTGAACCTGCTAACTATCGATCCGCAATGTCTGATCCAGAAAAGTCAAAATGGATAGTTGCAATGAATGAGGAAATGAAATCCATGGAAATCAATGATGTTTGGATTCTTGTAGACGCACCTAAAAATGCTAAAGTAGTGAAAAATAGGTGGATCTATAAGAAGAAAACTGACATGGATGGTGATGTACAATCCTATAAAGCACGTTTAGTGGCTAAAGGTTTTACTCAAACTTTTGGCATAGACTACGAGGAGACTTTTTCTCCTGTAGCAGACTTACGAGCTATTAAGATTCTCATAGCTATAGCAGCATACTATGACTATGAGATATGGCAAATGGATGTTAAAACTGCCTTCTTGAACGGTCGCTTAGATGAAGATATCTATATGCAACAACCGGAAGGGTACGTTGATCCTAAATATCCAAAGCGCGTGTGCAAACTTCAAAGATCTATTTATGGTTTGAAGCAAGCATCACGTCAATGGAATAAGCGATTTGATGAAGAAATCAAAAAGTTCGGATTTATTCAAAATCGTGATGAGCCATGTGTATACCGCAAAGCTAGTGGGAGTAATGTAGTGTTCCTAATTCTATATGTCGATGACATATTGATCATGGGAAGTAACATTCCAAGACTTAAGGAAGTTAAGGATTATCTTGGTAAATGTTTTTCTATGAAAGATTTGGGAGATGCTGCATATATTCTGGGAATTAAAATCTATCGAGATAGGAGTAGACGGTTAATTGGTCTTAGTCAAGATGCTTATATTGATAAGATATTGAAGAAATATAACATGCATAACTCTAAGAAAGGTTTCTTACCGATGGAGGTTAAGCATGAATTAAGTCATGAGAAAGATGCATCATCACCTGAAGAGGTGGCTTACATGAAGAAGGTGCCTTATGCTTTGGCAGTAGGATCTATTATGTATGCTGTAAGATGCACAAGGCCTGATGTGGCGTTTGCTTAGAACTTGGTCAGTAGATACCAACAGATTCCAGGAAAGTTCCACTGGACTGCTGTTAAACATATTCTAAAGTATTTGAGGAGTACGAAAGATATGTTTTTGGTATTCGGGGGTAAACCAGACACAGAACTGAAGGTAACAGGATTCTGTGATGCGTCCTGGCAATGTGATAAAGACGATACGAAGTCTCAGACGGGTTACGTGTTTGTCATCAATAGAGGAGCAGTAGACTGGAAGAGCAGTAAACAGAAAACCATTGCTATGCATGAGACTTAATCTGAGTACATGGCCTCTTCAGAAGCCGCAATGGAAGCTGTTTGGATTAGGAAGTTTATTGGAGATCTTGGAGTGATGCCTTCAATTAAAGAACCTATTGATATATATTGCGACAATTCTGCGGCAATAATATTCGCCAATGAGCCTGGAGTCATGAAGGGCGTCAGACACTTTAAACGTAGATATCACTACGTTCGAGAACAAGTGGAAGCTCGAGAAATAAAATTAATAAAAGTTCACACAGATGATAACGTAGCTGATCCTTTTACTAAGGCTTTATCTAGGCCAAAGGTAGTTAAGCATGCCAAGGCAATTGGGCTGCAACTAGCTAGCGAATTCATGCAATAAATCTGTTGATTAGTATTTGGATAAAGGATGTAAGACATTATTGAATTGATGAAATAAAGATTGGGTTTCGTTTATTTTTCTGTTATTTGATTTTGTATCCTATTTTACATGTTTTAATCCGTGAGCATTTTGATGTTTCTAAATGTCCGTTGTCGATTAATAATATGGGAATATTATTAAACTAAGACAATTAAAAATAGTGACAGAGTATACTTGGAAGTATATTGGTCAATTCTGGATGATATTTGATGGATCAAATATTGGACTTATCCCAACCATGTGATTTTACTTTATGGATCTTTGTCATTAAGTAAGTCATAAATAGTTATCCTTAGACCTGAGATACCAGAAAACTGCATTGAATATAGTGCATTTCTGTGAGATAACCTAACGCTAAACGTAACTGGTAGTTATAAGGGTTATTTTCAGAAGTGTTGCAAAGTTCATGTGTTTTGCTTGTAGTCGAAATGGGATTCGTTTCCTTCGAAATATATTTGAAGTATAAATACAACTGGGCCCCTCGGGGGAGTAGTAAGATGTTTGTGTGGACACACCCAAATTTGTTTTGGTAATCTTGCTATATCCGTAAACGAGAAACAGAATAGTTAATGAAGGAATGACTGAGATCCATATCCATATTAACATGTGTATTTGAAATGAAAGGATAATAATAATGATGTAATCATTAAAAGGTTCTTGTCCAGGAGACTTACCCGGTTTGTACTAGTGACATTGCTAGTGTAACTAGACGCTAGTCAATGTGATCACGATATTAGAATTTTGTCCAAGTGGGAGCTGAAAGTTTATGGACTTAAAATTAATAGTCGTGAGATAGGATCGAACTCGGGATCTCGGGATTGCACACATAACGTAAAGGGTTAATTTATTTGTTAAATATATTATATATATATTTATTAAATCAAACCAAAGCTTAACTAACGATCGTCAATAAATAAAAGTTAAGTTATAACGACCGTTATGGAAACTAATAGAAGTGAAAAGAAGGAAAACAAAAATTACGCAAACACCCCCTTGGGGGCTTGCGTCCGTCGGCCAAAGAGAGGAGGGGGCAAAGGGAAACTTTTGTTTCCTAATTCTTGTTTAATTACATGGAGCCCAAGGATTGCCAAGCCTATATAAACAACCCAAGGCCTTCATAATTTTTGTCTCTCCCCTTTTCTTTGCTTCTTGCGATCGCCACCCCCCCACCACCTTAGGGTTTCGGTTGGTTTTCGATTTAGCTAAATATCTAGTCCTAATCCCTCTCTAGGGTTATTGGGTACATAATCCATAAGCGTTGAAGCTCGGTTTGTTCGTGCTAGACTCACGGTTAACTCGCCGTATTACGTGTGTACAAGAGCGTGATATAATCTTCCTTTAGATTATATTCTTGGTGGTGTTCGTGATAAACCCTAGTTGCCGTTCGTTCCGTCGTCTTGTGGATCTTGCTAGGATAAATGTATGTAACCCTAATCTTGATTAATATAATTATGTTAAATTAATGCTCTTGTTAATCGCTTCCGCTATGCGCTTTTTGATCCATATTATGATTTTAAATAATTGTTATAAACTCTATAAACCATCATAAAATGCTCCGTTAATATTGTTTGGTTCGTTTACAACACTACACCTTTGCGGTGTTTTATCTTTTTGTCGACAGACAATCCGACATACTTTCAATGCACTTTTTGAAAAACATTTTCTTATTGTTTAAATTTCTGTCCAGAAGAAGCATATGTTTTTTCTTAAATCATTTATGATTTGATAATGTAAAAATCACACTTAATTTTACAATCGGATTTTGTTTTTAAAATAACAAATCAACTGCAATTTTTCAACTCATGCTGACTTTTTGTGCACGAAAATTTTGAACATTAACAAAAAGAAAAGTCGAAAAAAATCTATATATTTGAAAGTATATACTAGTGAAGATGATTTAATTGTCATGATATGATTTGTTTCGTGCAAGGATTAAAAGTTTGATTTTTAATCTTTATATTAAAAAATGAAATTTTGTTATCTTAATCAAATGAAAAATGAATGATAAGAATTTGTTCATGTGATGCAAATAATTTGTGATTTATGTTAAACTTTTATCTAAGTTTAAGGGATACTTGAATTTTTCTTTAGCCTATTTTCTACCCAAAAACGCTGCTTCAAATAATTTGAAAATAAATAGCTTGAGTCATCAACAGACTATTAAACAATGAAGATTCTAAGTCAATTAACTTGTTTGCTATCTGGATTCTGGAACCTCCAGAAGAATGAGAATTTTATATATTCGCATGTATTTTTTTTTTCGATAAAGAAATTGGGGCATGACTGGAAGCTAATTAATAAGTATATCCATCGTGGTGTATGGTTAAAAGTTTTAACCATATACAAAACTTAAATTATGCCAGTGACACAGTGTATATCAACGTAAATATAGTTACTAAGTGTTTATTATGAAATATTTTAAGTTTTTGTTACTAAACTTTAACAATAAATATTTATATTTGTGTAATATAATAGTCGATGAAATTATATCAAATGAAAATATTTGAAAAAACAAATCTATTCATATGACATTCGTCAATTATTATATAACAAATACAAATATTTATGGTTAAAGTTTAGTAACAAAGACTTTGAATATTTAATAGTGAACACTTAGTGTGCGTTTAGTACGTGGTCGGTTTTTGAATCAAATCTAGATTTGAGAATAATTTGAAAGATTTGAGTTCTATATAAATGAGAAATAAGAGAAATAAAATATATTATGTATAAATATATTTAATTTATAAATTTATATTACATTATAAAATATAGCTTTTGATATTTTTTTTTCTAAAAATAGTATAATAAACTGGAAAAATACATAAACGTATGGCAGAGAATTTAGAGACTTAGGGTTCGTTTGGTTGTCGGGTTTTCATTTAAAGTATTGGGCTTGTGTCCATAATCAATCGTTTGGTATCATTTTAAAACCAATATTTATTGTTCATGTCTAAAAACTCAAGCCGGTCAATATGGTGGGTTTTCTATATAGTTGTTGGACGTTAAAATACTTTTGTTAACAACCACATGTTTTTTTCTTCTTTCACTGTTTTTTATTTTTTAATTCAATAAATACTTATATAATAAATTTATAATAATAAATTATATTATGTTTTATCTCTCCTAAACTTACTTAAAACCCAAATCTAAACCCACCCTAATCTTAATCTTAAATCCGTCTACAAACCAAACGAGCCCTTAAATTATGTCAGAAAAACTTTTGATATAAAATTGAAAACCACCTTCTAGCAGTTGAATGGGTTTTATGGGCTCCTTTCTTTGTTTAATTCCCATAAAAGCCAAACTAAGAGAGGAAGGTGTCACGACGAGGCCTACCTCGTCGATCCGACGTGTAGCCTCGTCGTGGTTCGCCGTGTCACTTCGCCACACCCAACCCCTCTTCGCCGAAAGGATTTCGGTTTTGCGAAATATGAACGACGAACCCACGTAGGCCCTCTTCTTGTTTTTTCTTTTTTCTTCTTGTTTTTTCTGGGATTTATTGTATATTTGTGTTGTGTGTGTTGTGCGAAGAAGACGATCCAGAGATCTAACCTTTTTTTTATTTTTTTATTTTTTAATATAACTATTATATTTATAGTATTTACCCTTGTGGTTTAATGTTTATCATATTTTGGTTTAATTTGTATAATTTTTGTACTTTTTTAGACTGTTTTTAACTTATAATTGTATTTTTATTAGTGTATTTTAATTTATGTATGTGTATTTTTAATTTAATGAAATAAATTTTAATTTGTGTGAAAATGGAAAAAGAGAAAAATAAAAGATAGTGGTGGGGCCCAAATGAAGAGGGGTTGGTTGTGTTGTGAGTGAAGGGGTATTTTAGTTAGTTGTGTTGGTGTGATATGGTGTTGAGTTGGCAGGTGACTGAGCAAAATTTTGAGAAGTGACTTAATCATGACACGTTCCTTGATACGATAGGGACTACTTGAGGCAGTCAATCTCCAAGCAAAAGATTAAGAAGAGAATACTAACATTACTATTAAAACTACTAACTTAACTTAATTCATTTTCCTCTTATCCCTCTTGAAATGAGTTACAGTACTATATATAGGAAATAAGAAATAGTTACATAATGCCTATGCTAAAATTAAGGAAATAGCTAAAACATGGGAAGACAAAGATAGTGGGTGGTTATTATGCATAAGTCTAGAAAATCCAAACGTGGGTGAAGAACAAATGGAAATAATAATGACTTGGTCTTCTAACTCTCTTCAGCAACCTATCAATACTCCGCGCCTAAAAACGAGTCTTGTCCTCAAGACTCATGGTTTTGCACCTCGTGTCACAAGGTTTCCAAGGTGGTTCCGGTTTGGTTTCGAAAAAAACAAGCTTGGGTGGATACCATTGGTGACCGACAAAACATGTTTTCACGCGACGGAAGATGGCTAACATATCCTTGATAAAAAGAGGAGCGGGAACTCGAGTTTGTGCTGCCACTACCGTTTGGATCTTGGTTATAGATGAAGCGGATGCGATGAGCAACTGCTCCTTGATAAGTGTGGAAAAGTCACAGGCTTCATGAAGGGTGGTTAGATGGAGGGTGGCTGTATCATTTTGGACTATTGGCGGCAACAATGGAGGAGCATAGTTGGCTACCTCGTTGACGGTCATGATGATGGTAGTAGTAACATGGATAGTTCTGGTGTTGGTATTGAAAATGGGCTCACGGAAACATTCTGCCTTGGTATCGGCTAAGTTAGGCAAAGCTTCTTCAAGGGGTGGTTGTGTATATGTTAGAGGCATGGCATATGAAGTGGGGTTGGGGAAATATTTATCCATGGTGTTTTCGGGTTTAGATGTATTGGTCATGATAGTGGAGAGGCGTGCATTCTGAGTGGCAATAAGGTTTTTGATGGCAACGTTGTTTTTGGCCATGGTATCGGCAAGTTTTGAAAGGTTTTCGGCTATGGCAACCAAGGATTTCAATACAGATGGTGGGTACTGTTTTGGAGGCATCGAGTAAGTCGATGAAAGCACCATTGATGTGATAGAGACTACTTGAGGCAGTCAATCTCCAAGAATTAGATTAAGAAACGAGAAGGATAAGGCCCTTAGAGCGGGCAAGACTCCATTGAAAACAAGAGAGAAACTAGAATTGGAACAATTTTCTTCTTCTTATCATTCAACAAAGCAAAAGCACATATAAATAGGAAACTTAGAACAGTTAAGTAACTACTTGAACTACTACTCTAAGGATTATGAAACATGCATGCTTAGTACGTGGGTACATGCACCCTTTTAGGCTAATAACATGGCACTTGAGAACTACACATTTAACTACTAATATGTCTTTGTATTAAGGCAACCCATGTTCGACTATAGCATCTCGTATCAATACTCCCATCCTGAAAAACGGCCTTGTCCTCAAGGCCGAGGTTGCGATAATCGAAGATAAATATCCCCATGGAGGGTCTTTCTTCGCGGGACCAGGTGCATGTCCTTTTGTCCATCTGTTTTGCATAGTTACACCTAAACAACTTATTAATAGTAGTGTTTGAGGTTGACGAAAAGATTCCAGCAACCATGACTGATTAGTATGACCACGTGTATTTAGATTAGTTGATAATGGTTTGCCTTTTGAGATGGGTTGTTCATGAAACGTGACTTTCGTAAAAGACGTGGAACCATCACGGGCAGAAAGTACGGGTAAAAGAGGAACTTGATCCATGTTATTTGGTTCAAGTTTTAGTATGCAAGTAACAAGGGATGATTGTTGTTCATTTTGGGCGGAAAGTTGTGTCGAGGTGGTGTCGACGTTGGTGACGTTTGTGACATGATGGGATGTAACAGTAGTTCGGAGTGGAATGATTTCGAATCGGACTTGGAGAATATTGACGAGGGCATCAACTTTTGCATTTAGGGCGGATAATTGATCTTGGATGGTTGTGGGTGGTTTAGATGCTGGAGGTATCGAGTAAGTCGATGAGAGCACCATTGATGTGATAGAGACTACTTGAGGCAGTCAATCTCCAAGAATTAGATTAAGAAGCGAGAAGGATAAGGCCCTTAGAGCGGGCAAGACTCCATTGAAAACAAGAGAGAAACTAGAATTGGAACAATTTTCTTCTTCTTATCATTCAACAAAGCAAAAGCACATATAAATAGGAAACTTAGAACAGTTAAGTAACTACTTGAACTACTACTCTAAGGATTATGAAACATGCATGCTTAGTACGTGGGTACATGCACCCTTTTAGGCTAATAACATGGCACTTGAGAACTACACATTTAACTACTAATATGTCTTAGGATTAAGGCAACCCATGTTCGACTATAGCATCTCGTATCATTCCTCTCTAATATTTTCAAATTTTATTAGCCAACAGTTGAAAAACACCATACCAAACGCTTCCTTAATATATGACGAAAATAGTACTATTTAGCCGAAGACGAAAACAAAAAGCACCATGATTGGTGTTGAGTTTTTTCTTGAACAAGATGATTGGTGTTGAGTTTGCAAGACGTTATAACAACTACAGTATTATCACAAAGTGGGATATAGTCGGTATCATCGTAATTAGCAATTTCTATCCAAAATCATAAAAACGGGGTTCATATGCTAATTTAGGGTGGCTAAATCGGTGGGTATGACGACGTGTATGGGCAGTGGACTAAATGGACGTTGGTCCATTGATGTGAGCGGCAATTTTTAATATTTCGACTAAATGGATTTGGGTTAAATGGATATTATACAAAATGGATATGAGTTAAATGGACAATATTAAATGAGAAATAAATACCCTCAAGATTAATTTAACCAAATACTTTTATGTTGTCCAAATAGTTCATAATACCCATTTGTTTAACAAAATGCTTTTTATGTTAACCAAATAGTTCAACTAAAATAAAAATAATACACATTTATTCCATTAGTTTAAAAAATGGTTCAAATACCCAATTTTTGACATATGGATATGATTTGCCATCTTTATGGCTAATTTGTAAAGTTTAAACAGAAGAAAACATCTCATTTTTTTCAAAAAGAAAATTTTTATGAGAATAGGAAAACAAAAAATCTGTTTAGTCGTATTATATTCTAGTATTTTTCAAAAAATAAAATGATGTTTAGTTGTGAAAAAAATTTATGTTTATCTGTTTCAAATTAATAGAGAATAGAATAATTTTCTTCACTTGAGTTGAAAATTTTAAATACTTAATGTGATAAATTTGTAAATTTTTTTTGAAAATGAAATTTATTTTTCTATTTTACAGTGAAGAATAATTTATTTTTATAGAAAATAATGCAATTAAATAGGTTTTTTGTTTTTCTATTCTAATATAAAAACGTTTCTAAAAAGGTTAGATATTTTTCACAAACTCAATACACCATATCGTTCTCCCCTTTTATATTAAAAACAGAAATATCATTTTACCTTTTTCCAATTTTCCCTTTTATCTAAACATTTTTTTTCCTTTAAATGAAAAAGAAAATAAAAATGCAAACTCCATGAGATTTTCAAAAAAAATTAACTCTTCGTTAAAAAAAGAAAATTATTCATTTTTCTAGTAACTTGAAAACAAAAAACATACAAGTTTTCAACAATTAAATAACATGTGTTTACTTGAAGAAAAATAAAAAAATTCATATAAAAAAAAGAAAAAAAAAACCTATTTAATCGTATTTTTTTAATATTAAAAAAATCTCATTCTCTACTTTTGAATAGAAAAAAAAAATACTATTTCACTTTTTTTCCCCTTTAAAAAATAACACAAACTTCGCCTAATAAGTTCTTCAATTCTTTTTCTTTTTCTTTGAAAAAAAACACAGCTCCGTCGTTGATTTCTCTTCTTTCCGACCAGTAGTGACTCGTATGTCCAGCCAACGACTATCGATTCCTATGCATTACCTTTTTCTTATTTAAACGGACATTAATGATTTAATGGCCACATGTTTTCTCAATTTCTACCACCGGACCGGGGGACATGCCAATTGTTAGAAAAAAAACCTATAAATAAGATATTTGAATTCACCATATATTAGAGAAAAGGGTCATTATTTCAGAAGACAGATTGTATTGTAAGCCCAATTATAGGCTAGAAAAATCGAATGTTTTTTATTTAAGTTAGCCCAATAATATGTATGATTTCTAAGCCCAAACTATTTCACTTACAAAAGCCTTTATCACCATATACACTGTGTGTCACTGGCATAATTTTTTCCGGTTCGCTTCCTGTTTTGAACCCTATAGTCACAACTCCCAAGCCAGCTACAGTCCAACACCTTCCTCTTTTCTTTTCTTTTCTCTTTAACTAAAGAAAGTTTATTTTTCTCCGTAAGTATACGGGATTTGTGGTATTTTCCAACAAAAAAAACTTGATTACCCGAATGTTATAAGACGACTTGTGATGACGTATAGTCCCCAGCCGGGTCATGAACCCAGCCCACGGGTACTACCCGTATCCGGCCCATCACAGATGGGTGGGAATAATGTCATTTGAGCTTATGGGCTTGAATGAACAGTAACCGTGCACATGTGTGCGGCCCACGGCCCGGCATGACCGGTACAGGGTTAGACAGAATCATATTCTATCTCTGAATAGGATTCACTCCAAAAAAGAGGATATTCACTCACCATAATTAGAAGATAACAATAAATCTAATTATGGTGCTTATCCTTTCCTTGGGGCCGAAGCATCAGTGACAGCCCATTAGGGTTTCACTGCCTATAAAAGGAACCCCCAAGGGTTCCACAAAGGTATTACGTTCTATACTCTCAACTCACTCGGCTCCTATAAACCCTAACCGATTACTTACTCACGCCGGAGTCTAATCGTGGGAAACATTCCCACGGTAAGCTTAACGCGTGTTGTTTAGTGTGCAGGATCCCAACCATACAGATCACTTGGTGCAGGAGCCGGAACCCAGCCAACACGAATTAAGCCTAATTCGGGTCTAGCAAGGATGACCCAACTTTTGCATCAACAAGTTGGCGCCATCCGTAGGACACATTACACTAAGCTTGAGCAAAAACTCATCTTGAACTCTCAATAACGAAGGGGCATCCGCAAGCTAATCCCATGAACATAAATCCTGGAAATCGGAAGTCCCAAGGGGAAGGGATACTCATCCCCAATCAATCCCCTAGCCGTCCAACGGGCGGACAAAACAACCGCAGTGGTTTTCAGTCTATGGGAGTGACGAGCACGATCTCCATGACTCCTCCACCTACTTCGACCCTGGACAACCCTGACCCAGGGAGTTCGCCCAATCCCCTTAACAAGGAGCCGCGCAGACCGTCGATAGAGGAAGAAGTAGAAGTCCAACCACTCAGCGAGGAAGATCTCACTCGAGTTCTCACGCAGAACTTTGATAGGATCATCCCAGGGATTGCATCAAGGTTGAATCTAGGAAGGAACCTCCAATCTAGACTCAACTTTGGCAATGCCGGACCTAGCACCTCTTCCCAAAATCAGAGGAAAAGGAAGACCCGGCCTCATGAGCGGAGCCTCTTCGAGGAAACTCCCCAACCTAGGAATGTGTTTGAGCGCATAGGAGATTTCCTCATGCAGGAACTAACGCAGTCTCGGGAAGGGGGAGAGAAGTCTGACGGTTCACCCGAGCGACCAGATCTGGAACTGACCAGAGCCACTCGCCGCACAAGTGTGTGGGATAGGATGAACACTAAGAAGAAGGCTCGTGGCTCTTCTCAAAAGAGCGGTCCTCACCCAAGAGATGGGGCACCACCTCCCTCTCCAGATCCATCAGGAGAGGACTCGGATGACCATCCGCCCAAGCGTCGCCGACCTAGGCGTACCCCTCCACCACCACCAAACAATGATGAGTATTATGGTGGCCCTTATTATCGAGAGGCAGAAGCGGAGGATCTTTCCCGTCCGTGGTGTGACCCGTGGGAAGACCCTAGGCTCACCCGTCCATGGGCGGATCCCAGGGAAGATCCTTTTACTCTCCGTATACGGAATTACTCCGAGGACACAAAACGTCGCATGCCGGCGTGTGTCAAGACTTATGATGGAACTGGTGATCTGGATGATCACCTCAAAATATTTGATACGCAGGCTAAAATCGAGCGATGGCCCATGCCTATATGGTGCCAAATGTTCAATTCAACCTTGATCGACAATGCTCGTGACTGGTTTGAGGGTCTCCCTCCGCGAAGTATTGATAGCTTCACTGAACTATGCACTGCGTTCAAGAATAATTATACTCAGCGGAAGAAGTATAATAGCGATCCGGTCACATTGGCAACTGTCAAGCAACGGCCGGGGGAGTCTACAGAAGCTTTCACTGAACGCTTCAACGACGAGTGCACACGCACAAAAACAATGTCGGAACTCCTGAAAATTTCCGACTACATGCATGCCATAACAGACAGGGAATTAATCAGGCGTCTCAATAACAAGCGTTCGGAGAGGTATGATGACCTCATGGAAAGGGTCAGAAACTTCATAGAGGGAGAAACAACGGTTACCGCGGCCTACCCTTCAAAAGGAAACGGCTACCGATCGAACGACCAGTCCAGGAGACAATCGGGCGGTCAAAGCAAAAGAGCCAAAACAAAGGAGGACGACCGGACGATAATTTTACCCCTCTAAAGATGTCCTACCGGGAGATCTTGCTGACGGAAGGGGCAAATTTTCCGAGGCCTCCCCCAATGACGACACCGCTGGACCGTCGCCAAGGAAATCGTTTCTGCGAGTTCCATAACAACAAAGGGCCATGGTACGGAGGAGTGTATCCAGCTCAAGAAGCATATTGAGTCACTGATCAAATCAGGTAAACTCAAGCATTTGGTTAAGGATTGGAAGGATGGAAAAGACAACAAGAAGTATGACAAGAAGGATCCCCAAAAGGACAAACCTTCGATCATATACATGATCCAATCCAGACAGCGCCGCACGAGGCAGAAAATTGCTCAAAAACTTTCACGCGGCAGGGAAATCTCATTCCCTCCCATCACAGCAAGCGATGTGATTGATGCGCCTCTCACTATTGAGATAAGCATTGGAACACACAATGTTCGTCGCATGTATGTGGATGGAGGGTCATCAGCAGAAGTACTGTACGAACACTGTTTTGTGCAGATACAACCAGAAATAAGAAGCCAATTGGTACCGGCCACGACGCCGCTCATTGGTTTTAGTGGAGACACCATCTGGCCGATAGGGCAACTGCGTCTGCTTGTAACCATTGGGAATGAGGAACACTCCACCACTGTGTGGATGAACTTTATGGTGATACGCTCACATTCTCCATACAATGGGATCATAGGAAGACCAGGTATTCTGGCCATACGTGCGGTACCTTCCATGGCACACGGAATAATCAAGTTCCCTGTAGAAGGAGGAATCGTCACCATTTACAACACAATCGTACCAGCATCCGAGTGTCATACCGTGACAACACCGGTTCCTCCCGTTCCACCCAAGGATGGATCACCACCTCCCAATTGGAGGGTGACAATCCATCCTGATTATCCGGAACAGGAGGTATCCATAGGAGGAACGCTCTCAGATAGCGGCTAGAGGGCCATGTGCTCTCTCTTAAAAGCAAATTTAGACATATTCGCATGGGAGCCAAAGCACATGACAGGCGTACCACGCGCGATAGCAGAACATAAGCTCCAGATTCGCCAAGGGTATCAACCCGTCAAGCAAAAGAAGCGCGGCCAGGCACCTGAATGCAGCCGAGTGATACTGGATGAAGTACGGAAGCTAGTGGACGCGGGTATCATGCGCGAGGTATACTACCACGAGTGGTTATCCAATCCAGTCATGGTCAAAAAACATGACGGAAGCTAGCGCATGTGTGTGGATTTCACGGATCGGAACAAAGCCTGTCCACAGGATTGCTACCCGTTATCGGAGATTGATTGGAAGGTGGAATCTCTATGTGAGTATCCCTATAAGTGCTTCCTAGACGCATATAAAGGATACCACCAGATCCAGATGGCGGAGGAGGACGCAGAAAAGACGGCGTTCCATACTAGTCAAGGCGTATATTGTTATACGAAAATGTCGTTTGGACTAAAGAACGCCGGTGCTACATACCAGCGGCTTGTGGACAAAGCCTTTGACTCACAGATAGGCCGCAACCTGGAAGTCTATGCGGATGAATTAGTCATAAAAAGTCATACGGAGGATGCACTTCTCCGAGATATCCAAGAGACATTAGACACACTGAGGAGGATTAATATGAAGCTAAATCAAAAGAAATGCATGTTTGGGGCAACGGAAGGAATGTTCCTTGGATATATGATTGATCCAAATGGCATTAAACCTTGCCCAGAGAAAACGGACGCAGTAATACAACTACCATCCCCTCAGACACGGAAAGAGGTGCAATCCTTAAATGGGAAGCTGGCCGGGCTAAATAGGTTCTTATCAAAGTCCACAGAGAAGTCACTACCCCTATTTAAAAAACTCAAGAAGTGCATTAGGAAGGGAGACTTCCGGTGGACAAAGGAAGCCGAGGAAGGCTTTGGTCAACTCAAGCAACACCTTGCATCTCTCCCTATGCTAGTAGCTCCCCGGCCAAAGGAGGAGCTTAATGAATGGATTTTACTAGGTTCAATTTATTGTTCTCGGTATCTTAACGAATTGATTTCCAGTTCAAAGTACGACTCTATTGTTTTTGGTGAAAAAAATATTTTGGGTGTTTTTAAAATAAAAGTGCAAAACTTTAAAGTAAAAGTGCAGTAATGTAAGTCTAAGTCTAAGTTAAAATAAATGGCGAGTATTTAAAAGCGTGACTAAAATTTAAAGGCAATAAACGTAAATAACGCAAACTTAAATCTATCTAAGGCTAACTTAAAACGCAACTAAAACTTAAAACTAAGGCAATGCTAAAATAAATCTAAGGCAAATAAACTTAAAGTGCGACTAAGGAAAAAGGCGGGAAAAATAAAGCTTGGAAATTAAAAGAAGAAGATTAAAAACTGGAATTAAAGAAACCTGAAAATTAGCTCATCCGGAATAATCCCTCATTCGGAATAAACACTCATCCGGAATGTCACCTTCGTTCGGAATGTTTTTCTTCACTCGGAATATTCATCAAATACCTTGATCCGGAATAAGTCCTTTATCCGGAATATGTCACTTATCCGGAATAAATTCCTTGATTCGGAATGTTGGTCTTGATTCGGAATGTTGCTGTTGATCCGGAATAATCCTTGATCCGGAATAATATTCCGAATAAAACCCTTGATCCGGAATGTCAAAATATTCCGAATAAACTCCTTGATCCGGAATAATAAATTATTCCGGATGAACTTGCTTGATCCGGAATATTTTTTTGATTTGGAATGTTAGGTTGATCCGGAATATCCCTTCGTTCGAAATATTCTGTTGATCCGGAATAAAAGGTTGATCCGGAATGTTTGGATATTCCGGATGAAATGCTTGATCCGGAATAATAAATTATTCCGAATGAGCACTATTGATCCGGAATATTTAATATTCCGGATGAACGACTTTTGAAATCCTTCACTCGGAATAACCTGCTGAGCTTGATCCAGAACTTTTTTCCTGGGAACGATACAGTAACAGCAAACAACGAAGAACACGGAGAAACAATATAACACGGATCTAAACAAACTTGATCAAAATCAACTAAAAGATTAAATCAAACTAATAACAAAACATCTATTAAGCATAAACAATCAATCCAAAACAATCAAACTAACAAAACTAATCAAAATAATCAAAACCCACTTAAATAAATCAATAAAAATCAAGAACATGAACATGAACAATAAACATAAAGATCAAAGAAAGGAAGAAAGGTAGAATGAGAGATAAGCAATAAAAAATAAAGATTGACAAGAATTAAAAGAACACTTACTTGAAATTAAAAGGTAATTAAGGTGCAAGACAATTAATGTAAATGACAAGGTAATTAAATTGCAAGGTAATTAAAAGTGGAAGAAATAGTGTGTCAAACTATCCAACAAAAATGAAAGTGATTATCCTAATGACTATATAGGGGAGGATTAAGGAGTGCTTAGGAAGCTTCCTCCCCTCTTTCCTTTCTCCTTAATTGCATGCTTAGTCCTTCTCTTCTTAATCTTTTGTTAATTGCACCATTAGTCCTTAAGCCTTTTAATCTTCTTAATCTTGGACTTTAAATGGCTTTGTCTCGGGATTTCTTCAAACTCGTCTTGTAATTCTTCAATAAATTAGACTTGAGTTTTTCGGCTTTTGATAAACTTCCGTCTTTTGACTTTTTCTTCGATAAATCTTCAGAATTTGTCTTGGACTTCCGTTCTTTTTGCACTCTTGACTTCTTGACTTCTTCTTTCATCTTTTTCTTCAATAAAAGCCCGTGAATGCCCGTGTTTTCTCCACTTTTCACCTTTTCGTCCTAAATCACAACAAAAACACAAACCACGCATAATTCCGACATAAAAGACATAAAATACACGTTTTGGCCCGGTTATTATTGTAATTAAGTGGTAAAAAGGATGGGTGTTTACACACCTATCAAACCCCCTACACTTGACCATTGCAATGTCCTCATGCAATGCATTAGTTACAAAGCACGTTTACATTTTTCATCACAATCAATCCATCTTGGCCTTTATTAAAGAGATAGAAAGTTATAAACATTCTAAGGGAGAAAATAAAGAAATAAAAAACATACCTTGGGTTTTAGAAATGTTATGAATGATCATCATCCTCAAGTTTTCACTTTCTCCAATCCAAGCTTAAAAACGAGATCATTGTTATTATAATTTAGCAAACTAACACGAACTCATGTGGGCCAATTATTCACTTAGACTCCCTTATTCCTAGGGGTATCTCTTATATTTTATTGTTGTCTTGAATGATCACGAGGATGCATTGTTTGACTTATTTCGATAGTTATTAAGGCCGAAAATAAAGTGAACGATTTAATAAATAGTTAGCTAAAGGACAAAATCTTTTAAAACTGCTTCTCGGGACCTCATAAAGTTCATATCTTGGCATAACTCGCTTCGCGATTTGAGACCTTTCTCAGACCTATATTTGGCAGCGACTTCATACTTCAAACCTTGAGAGACGTTCATGAAATAATGGTCTTCTCTTCATATAGGAATTTCTTCACTTGAAGTTTTAAGAGATTCATACTTGGACCACGACTTTTTCATTTTTCTCCAATCTTTATTTTGGACTTGGATATACAACGATCCGCCTCCTTTTTGGACTTGGCTTCATTTATCCTCATACCTTGTTAGGGCCTTTTTGGATAGACTTCTCCATGACTTTTGGGGAGTTTTTGCTTTTCGTCGTGTCTCTCGATCCTTCATATTGATTTTCGATAAATGATTCTTCACATCACTTTGGATCTTTAGCAACAAAATATAGCCCTCATGTCTTGTTAGGACCTTTTTGGACTCGCCAATCTTCGCATCCCGCTTCAATAAGTTATGCCTTGGCTATGAACTCTAATCCATACCGAGCAACTTTTAAACGATCTTGGGCTAGAAGCTAAGTAACTTTTCAAATCGTACAACCTTATTTATTGTAGATAAATTTATTAGCAAGCGATGGGAGAATAGGCTTATAATTAACTCACATAAATTCACGAAAGAATACCAAACTTATAATTGGCTCTATCATCTCTCGTTCTCCACAGTTTAAAATCTCAAGTAATGAGACTCGTGGATGCTTAGCCTATTAAATCAAAGTTTTGGGTTTTCGAGTCGCCTATAGGATCTTGCAAATTCTTAGACTTTTTCAAGTTTAGAAATCTCATTTTAAAGTTCCCTTGATAAACGACTCTCTAGGATCAATTATAGGAACTTGCGAAAAGTTCTTGTTCTTAACCCGTGAGAGTTAAGACTTTCGCGTTTTATAGCTCCCTAAATAAAAGCCTAGCAAAACTTGACTTAAACACATTAAGGATACTAGCTAGAGTAACTTAGATAAGTAAACTCGGGTTGAGTCAAAAGATTCACAACGTTTGAAAATTAAAACCACTTTATTAAAATTTATTCTAGCAAAGAAAGAAAATAGCCATACAAAGGGAAAAACTAATAGGCCAAAATAGATCAAAAATTTTGAAAAATGTCGAAAAATTGATTTTCCGGTTAAAATGAAGACAAATACAAGGAAAAGAGCCATTTAACTTAGATAGAAGTCCCCCTACACTTAATATAAACATTTTCCTCAATGTTTAAGCATGTGGGAGTAAACTCCCCTACACTTAGGACATTGTGTACGTTGTTTAAATCATGCTAAGGGAAGGACAACTAAAGAGATTCCTATTTTAATATTGGAAAATATAAAATAGTGAATCGAAAAGAGTTTAGGGTAGAACCGGGAAAATGGAACACGGAATCACGGGTCGTCAAGAATCATCAAGAGTGGATCCTTGAGCACTCGAATCCCTGAATAATAGAAGAGAGGAAATAGCAAACAAAACGGGTCTCCCCTACACTTAGGATAAAGAAAGCGAAAAGATAGATACATGGGTTGCCTCCCAAGAAGCGCTTGATTTTTGTTCACCGAGTCGTGAGCCTGACTCGACCTTGATCATCATAGGAAGAAGCATGAAATATATCCACTAGGATCAAAGACATAGTTTTCGTCCATCAAATAGCACAAGCTTAAGGCGAACAAGGCAAGCCAAAGAAGAGTAGGCAAGGTTCCCTTAAGCAGTGATGGAGCACGGTGGGAGCAAGAATGATGAGGTGCAAGCATGTCTTCAATAGTTCCAAAGATTTTTCCTTTTATTTCATCAGGTGGATACTGAGATGGCTGCAGAATATCGATACCGGGGTCGAACACCTTTTCCTTTAGGGGAAAATAGCACTCAGGCTCAGCAGAATGTGAAGAAGATCCGCGAAGAAGATGCACAACCTCGTACTCAGAAGGTGGACAAAGAGGTGTTAAATCATATGTGCTGCGGATGTCGGTGTCGACCGGTTTCTTCTCCTTTGAAATAATTTTCTTCAAATCCAAAGTAGGATCAAGACGATAATCTTCAAAGTCTAAAGGGGGAGCATCACTCTCATGAGGGAAGTAAGTGTTGGGAAACGTAGAGAAGTCTTCCTCAAATAAGTAATCGTCCAAAGTAGGATCAAGTAATGGCGGAGGATCTTCATCATGGGAAGAATCGCTCGAAAGAGTATCGGCCTCATCAAAATCATCATATATGGGTAGGTCGGGATACTCGGAAGTAAGGGTCATCATAATCATCTGAATCTGAGCTAGAATCATCATCATAAGCATCAAAGATCGGTAGAGAATCATAAATGAGAGAAGGTTCCAAATTGGAGAGAGAATCATCCACAACATCTTGAAAAAGTAGATTATCAATGCAAGAGTCGAATAGAGGATTGTTGTAGACGACAAAATCATCAAGCACATTAATCATATTCGCAGATTCTCGTCCAAAGGATTTGCTTGTGAGCTTCCCATTTTAAAAACTTGTGAATCATTCCCGACTCTTAAGATTAACTCACCTTCGGCAACATCAACTAAAGCTCGTCCGGTTCTCAAGAATGGCCGACCAAGTATTAAAGGAATACGAGGGTCCATTTCATAATCAACAACGACAAAGTCGACCGGGAAAGTAAATGTGCCAACTTTAATGAACACATCTTCGGCAATACCAACAGGGTAAGCGAGAGTGCGATTTGTAAGTTCCAGAGTCATCTTTGTTGGAGTAAGGTCGGGTAATGATAGTGTTTTCCAAACACTCAAAGGCATAAGATTAATACTGGCCCCGAGATCAGCAAGGGCAGTAAATTCTTCAGTTTTGTTGAAGATGCAAGGCAACACAAAACGACCGGGATCTCCAAGCTTTTCCGGAAGTTCTGTAAGAATAACTGCAGAGCAGTTTTCATTTAAGCGTGTGTTGGCGAGCTCAATCAACTTCTCCTTCTTGCTAAGCAATTCCTTGAATGCTTTGACAAATTTCGGCATGTGGACAAGTGCTTCAACAAGGCTAATGTTGATGTTCATTTGAGAGAGCATCTTCACATAGCTCGTCACTTGAGAGTCATCCTTGGTTAGCATTTTGGTTTTGCCTAAACGAGAAGGATAAGGGATATTGGGTTTAGGTTGTTGAGGTGCAGCAGGTAAAGGTTGAGATGTTGAAGGGTCCTTCCTAGGTACATCGTCATGACGAGGCGGAGACGGTAATGGTGCACTAATACTAGGTGTAGGAGGAGTAGGGATAAATGGTGGTGGAGGAGGTGTAGATGATGGGGGTGGGATAGGTGGTCCTACTATGGTAACTCCACTACGGGTAGTAATAGCACTCACATTCGCTCGCGGATTGGTGACGGTGATTGAAGGTAGAGAACTCGAAGTAGAAGGTTGAGCTGTGGGCAAGAAACTAGCCAGCATATTCTTAATATCATTCGTTTGAGTGCTGAAGGAGGATTGAATATTATCTCAAAGCTCGGATCTTATTTCATTCCCTTGCTTTGTGATATCTCCTTTCAGATTGATAATTTGGCTCTGCAGATTCTTGATTTGCTCACCTTGGGTTCTCATTATGGCTTCAACATCGGGGTTAATGGGTGGGTTTTGTTGAGCGGGTAGGTGATAAGGATTAGAAGCTCTTGGTGGGATTTGGTTGCTTCTATTGTAATTGTTGGCGGGGTTTTGGTTTTGAGGAGAAAAACCGGGTGAAAGGTAGTTGTTGGACCGGTAACTCAGCAAATTTCTATCCCCTTGAGGTCTAGCTTGGTACTTTTCCGGTGAATAATTACCATAAGCTGAATACACATTTTCCGGATTTCCTTGAGTAGAAGGACAATCAGTGTATGGGTGTGGACCGCCGCATGTTTCACAAGGATTAGCAACCGCTTTAACTTGTTGTTGTTGTTGGTTTGAAGCGAGAAGCAAGATACTTTTGTTCATTTCAGTCATCATGCGGGTGAATTCGGTCATGTCGGGGCTTGCTGAGGTAGAGGAAACATTGAATCTCGGGTTGTTCCTTGAAGAAGCGGAGGCATCCCAGTTTTTGTGGTGAGTAGTCATGTTCTCAATTAGCTCTCTACACTCCTCGGGTCTCCTTTTCATAAATGTGCCACCGGCGGCTGCATTAATCGTATCACGATCACGAAAAGTCAATCCGTTGTAGAAAGTATCAATCAATGTGACTGGAAGCATGTTGTGGTTTGGAAAACGATCAATCAAGACATTATATCTTTCCCAAGCATCAAAAAAGAGACTCATCGGGTTCTTGCATGAAACCGCTGATTTGATTGCGAAGGCTCGTGACCATGGATGGTGGAAAGTAGCGCGACAAAAAGCATTGAGTCATGTCATCCCAAGTATGAATAGAATTCTTCGGGAGACGATCAAACCATTTCTCGACGTGATGTGATAAAGTATGTGGAAAGAGTTGAAGGCGAAGAACATCCATTGTGGCACCAGGCAACTTCATGCTTTGGGTGATTGTAATGAACTTGTCGAGGTGTTTGTTGGCATCATCATCAGGCATTCCTCTAAAAGGATTTGTTTGCACTTGCTGAATCATGTGGTGCTTCAACGAAAACTCCGGAGCCATGATTTGCATTGGCGCAATCGGTCCTCCTCGTCCAAACATGGTTGGTTGACAAAGTTCCTCCATTGTCCGAAGATCGGGCTGTGGAAGAACATTGTTGTTATTGTTGAGGTGCGGTGGATTATTGTTGTTGTTAACACCTGCCATACTTAAATCTTCTCGAGTCTCGGGCTATTGATAATTAGAAGATCTAGTACGCATACACCTACAAAGGCAAAAGAAAACAATACCAAACGCAAAGACAATATATATACACAATAAAAATAAAATCTTTTTGAATTTTTGAGATTTTGTAATTTTTATGGATTTTTAACAATTTTTAATTTAATTTAATTTTTTTTGGTTGGTTTTTTGAATTTTTAAAGCAAGAAAAATAACGCTCACGAATGAACGGGTCCCAAAAAGCAACGCGTCTCTCACAGAAAACCGTTAATCTTTACGAAAAGAGCCGGCAGCGGCGCCATTTTAATGAATGGATTTTACTAGGTTCAATTTGTTGTTCTCGGTATCTTAACGAATTGATTTCCAGTTCAAAGTACGACTCTATTGTTTTTGGTGAAACAAATATTTTGGGTGTTTTTAAAATAAAAGTGCAAAACTTTAAAGTAAAAGTGCAGTAATGTAAGTCTAAGTCTAATTTAAAATAAATGGCGAGTATTTAAAAGCGTGACTAAAATTTAAAGGCAATAAACGTAAATAACGCATACTTAAATCTATCTAAGGTAAACTTAAAACGCAACTAAAACTTAAAACTAAGGCAAGGCTAAAATAAATCTAAGGCAAATAAACTTAAAGTGCGACTAAGGAAAAAGGCGGGAAAAATAAAGCTTGGAAATTAAAAGCAGAAGATTAAAAACTTGAATTAAAGAAACCTGAAAATTAGCTCATCTGGAATAATCCCTCATTCGGAATAAACACTCATCCGGAATGTCACCTTCGTTCGGAATGTTTTTCTTCACTCGGAATATTCACCAAATACCTTGATCCGGAATAAGTCCTTTATCCGGAATATGTCACTTATCCGGAATAAATTCCTTGATTCGGAATGTTGGTCTTGATTCGGAATGTTGCTGTTGATCCGGAATAATCCTTGATCCGAAATAATATTCTGAATAAAACCCTTGATCCGGAATGTCAAAATATTCCGAATAAACTCCTTGATCCGGAATAATAAATTATTACGGATGAACTTGCTTGATCCGGAATATTTTTTTGATTCGGAATGTTAGGTTGATCCGGAATATTCCCTTCGTTCGGAATATTCTGTTGATCCGGAATAAAAGGTTGATCCGGAATGTTTGGATATTCCGGATGAAATGCTTGATCCGGAATAATAAATTATTCCGAATGAGCACTATTGATCCGAAATATTTAATATTCCGGATGAATGACTTTTGAAATCCTTCACTCGGAATAACCTGCTGAGCTTGATCCGTAACGTTTTTCCTGGGAACGATACAGTAACAGCAAACAACGAAGAACACGGAGGAACAATATAACACGGATCTAAACAAACTTGATCAAAATCAACTAAAAGATTAAATCAAACTAATAACAAAACATCTATTAAGCATAAACAATCAATCCAAAACAATCAAACTAACAAAACTAATCAAAATAATCAAAACCCACTTAAATAAATCAATAAAAATCAAGAACATGAACATGAACAATAAACATAAAGATCAAAGAAAGGAAGAAAGGTAGAATGAGAGATAAGCAATAAAAAATAAAGATTGACAAGAATTAAAAGAACACTTACTTGAAATTAAAAGGTAATTAAGGTGCAAGACAATTAATGTAAATGACAAGGTAATTAAATTGCAAGGTAATTAAAAGTGGAAGAAATAGTGTGTCAAACTATCCAACAAAAATGAAAGTGATTATCCTAATGAATATATATAGGGGAGGATTAAGGAGTGCTTAGGAAGCTTCCTCCCCTCTTTCCTTTCTCCTTAATTGCATGCTTAGTCCTTCTCTTCTTAATCTTTTGTTAATTGCACCATTAGTCCTTAAGCCTTTTAATCTTCTTAATCTTGGACTTTAAATGGCTTTGTCTCGGGATTTCTTCAAACTCGTCTTGTAATTCTTCAATAAATTATACTTGAGTTTTTCGGCTTTTGATAAACTTCCGTCTTTTGACTTTTTCTTCGATAAATCTTCAGAATTTGTCTTGGACTTCCGTTCTTTTTGCACTCTTGACTTCTTGACTTCGTCTTTCATCTTTTTCTTCCATAAAAGCCCGTGAATGCCCGTGTTTTCTCCACTTTTCACCTTTTCGTCCTAAATCACAACAAAAACACAAACCACGCATAATTCTGACATAAAAGACATAAAATACACGTTTTGGCCCGGTTATTATTGTAATTAAGTGGTAAAAAGGATGGGTGTTTACACACCTATCAGAGCTCATTATGTATCTCTCAGCCACACATAGAACAATAAGAGCGGTACTCATGACGGATAGGGATACGGTACAAACTCTGGTCTACTTCATAAGTAGAACATTACAAGGGCCGGAGTTGAATTACTCCTCTATGGAAAAATTGGTTTTGGCACTAGTGTTTGCTACAAAACGGTTGCGCCGATACTTTCAGGCGCACCCAATTGTAGTCATTACTGACCAACCAATAAAACAAGTCATCTCTAGACCGGATGTGGCAGGAAGGCTACAAAAATTGAGCATTCTATTGGGGGAGCATAATATATCTTATAGGCCAAGGACGGCTGTTAAAGGCCAAATCTTGGCAGATTTCTTGATAGAGAAGCCGGATGAGGAAGGACCAGTCTTAAAACAAGACGAGACTCCAGCAGAACCATGGGTGTTATTTACGGACGGATCATCGTGTACGGATGGGTCAAGAGCTGGCCTCATCCTCACAAATCCGGAAGGAATGGAGTTTACGTACGCCCTCCGCTTCGAGTTCACATCCACCAACAACGAGGCGGAGTATGAAGCATTAATTGCGGGTTTAAAAATCGCCGCTAGAATGGGAGTCCGCAACCTTGAGGCCTACGTGGACTCACGACTTGTCGCGAACTACATTCTAGGTGGATATGTGGCTAAGGAGGATAACATGGTCCGATACTTGGAGAAAGTCAAGTCACTCATCGCGGCTTTCAGCAAGTTTTCTATCAAGCAGGTACCAAGAGGTGAGAACAAGAAGGCCGACGCTCTTAGCAAGATCGCTATCACAAGCTTCGCCCACTTGTCCAAGCAAGTCTTAGTAGAAATACTCAAGGAAAAGTCTATAACAGAAGGGGAAGTCGCTACTATAGTTGAGGAGGATGGACCTACATGGATGACCCCGATCGTCAACTATTTGACTAGTGAAACCCTTACAGACGATGAAAAAGCAGCGCGACGCATCAGAAGGAAGTCGCAGCACTTCGAACTTCGAGAAGGTATCCTCTATAAGCGCTCTTTCTTGCAGCCGTGGTTGTGGTGTGTTGGACCACGTCAGGCCACTTATGTAATCAGTGAGATACATGAAGGGTTATGCGGCATGCACACAGTTCCACGATCCGTGGTAGCTCGAGCCCTACGTACAGGATATTATTGGCCTACCATGCATAGGGACGCACGCGACATGATTCGCAAGTGTAGTGATTGACAAGTGCATAGACCAGTGCCGCGACATCCGTAGCAGGAGCTTACACCTATTACATCCCCATGGCCATTCTATAAGTGGGGAATCGACATCGCAGGACCATTTCCTGTAGCTGCGGGGGGAGTTAAGTTCTTGATTGTTGCAATGGACTACTTTACACGATGGATAGAGGCCAAGGCAGTCAAATCCATCACAGGCAAACAAGTTAAAAAGTTTGTTTGGGAGAACATTGTGTGCCGTTTTGGCTTACCGGGAGAAATCATCTCGGACAACGGTAAACAGTTCGCGGATAATCCATTCAAGGACTGGTGCGCATCATTGAATATCAAACGGCGCTTCGCGTCTGTTAAGCACCCGCAGACAAATGGCCTTGTGGAACGAGCAAACAGAAGCTTGGGAAACGGCATCAAGGCACGCCTGGAGGAACGAAGTGCCAAATGGGTGGATGAACTACCACATGTGCTATGGGCGCACAGGACTATGATCAAAACAGCCAACGGGGACACTCCATTTGCATTGGCCTACGGCACTGAAGCTGTTATACCAGCAGAAATCGGAATGCCTACCATCCGCACATCGGAGGTTAATGTCGTCACGAACGACGAGCAACTGCGAATCAACATGGATTTATTGGCAGAAAAAAGGGAGATAGCAGCCATCAATGAGGCTAAGTCCAAGGCTAAAATGAAGGCTTATTACGACGCCAAGGTTAAAGGTGTTTCTTTTCGACCGGGAGATTATGTCTATCGTGCTAACGAAGCAAGTCGAGCGGAGAATACAGGGAAGCTGGGCCCTACATGGGAAGGACCGTATGAGGTCACGGAAGCCTTAGGGCGAGGCGCGTACAAGTTACGTAACATGGATGGCCGCGATCTGAAACGCACATGGAACATCTCCAATCTCAAAAGGTGCTATCTTTGAAAGCTACGGCTTTCGCATGGATACTTCGCTACACTTTGCTTTAATGAAGATCCATGTACTCTATCTGTTTTGTTTCTTATGTTTTTTCTAGGTTCCTTTTTTGTTTTAGGACTTCCCATTCTTGTTCAAACAAAAAAATGTAAAACGTTCTAATAAAATGTCGTGGTGCCTAGCTAGCTCCACGGCTTGTTTTGTGCAAATTATTTCTTAGGATTTTGTTAGTCATGTGAATTTTAGTTATTATTATAATATGCCATGTCTCATTCATATGCATTCATTCAATCACCGTACATGTACTATACGCCTCCAGGTGGGGTAAGAGGATTAAGTGAACCTACTAATTCAACTTGTCGCGAAAGAGGGATGTAACCCCAACGGCGCGGATCATGTATCCTTACTAGACACCTTACTCACAAGACGTTGTGGTAAGTTTCCGTATGCCGTACTCACGCAGTGCTTTGCATAATAAAGACGCACGTCGCATGTCTAGTGAATTATAAACTTGAATGTATTTTCTCTTTTGTGTAAGACGTGACATGTCATGCAGTATCGGTAATCGATACTTAACAAAATAAAAATACACAAGTTTCCAAATCATAACAAAATGGCCGTGGTTATCACAGACTTACATACAAACTACAGTTATTTCGCACATCAGTCTTAGCCGTGTACATGCACGGACGAATAAAAGCTACAAATTTTTACAAGATAAATTACAACGGAGGTAGGAATTCCCCTATCTCTTTTTTCCCTTCTTCGATCAGGGCACGGAGGGCCTCCCCGCGAGCGTCCTTTCCATCCTGTGCCTTGATCGCAGTCGCATCCAATGCTTCAGCAAGTAATTTTTCACCTTTCGTTACTTTCGACACGGAGTCGTAAGTAGGCAAGGTCAATTGGATGGGATCCGCAGTAAGCTTGGACATTACCATCTCGTTTGGAGCATCCTTAAGCGCCTCGAGTTCGTCCGAAAGAGTGTGTTGGATTTTCGCCAGTGCATCCATCGACGCGGTCATCTTGTCCGCAGCTGAAGGGTTATGGTAGGGATGCTGCATAATATCTTCGTTCTTACCTTTCAATTCCGTAGCCTGGACCAAGCCCTCATGCCTACCACGGTCGTTTCCATCTGACACGACCCCGGCGAATGCTTGCAGCAGGTGCGGAGCTTCCATGACCTTGCTTACGGCAAGGCGCATTCCTTGTCCGATCATCCACCTGCGTGCAGCTATGGCAGATAGTAACGGAGGACACATTCTTTCAGCACAACTTGTGACCATCTTGCTCAGCTCCTCCTCCGCCGTTGTAGCTTGCTCTTCCAAATTGGTCCGCACTTGTGTTAGATCATCCTTCAGCGCATCGCGCTCCTGGGCGATGTTGAAGGCTTGTACGGTTACGGCCTTGGTAGATGCTTCGGCCGCGGACACCTGCATATGGAACTTCGAGTTATCACGAGGATATATGTTTTTTTTCTTGGGTCAAAAAAAAGAGAAAAAAGAAAAAATATATGTATAATATTCTTGTTGAAAGCATACCTTCTCGTTCGATGCGGCTACGAGGGCTTCGAGCTCGGGGATGCGTTTTTCTCGGTTGTCGGTATGCTGGGCTTGCTCCTTCACTGTAGCCTCGGCCGTAACCAGCTCCGTTTGAAATGACGCAATGGCCTTCTCATTCTTCACAACCATTGCCTCCCGACGAGCTATCCTTTTGTCTGCCCGCTTCACATTCGCCAGGGCCTTGATCAGGCGGCGTCTTAAAGCGGCACCCACCGTCACTTGATGAGCGGACGACACATCAAACTGCTCCAGCAAGGATTCATGATCCAGCTCGTCTAAGTCTTGTGCAAGGGCTGGAGGGGTAATATGCTCGATGAATTCCGAACACTCAGATTCCGCCTCCAACCTTGTTAAACTAGAGAGATTCCAGGATAGGCGCAGGCTATTTTCTGGTCCTCCGGGGAGTGGCTCCTCGGTGTGTGTCGCAGCAGGGGATGGGGGCCTGATTGATGTTGTGGGGGAAGGATTCCTCTCCACCTCTTCCTCTTGAGCTACAGTCGATGGATCTTCCCTGTTATTAACATATGCAACTTTTGTTTAGGCATTCTGTATTTAACAAGGAAAAAGACAAGACTGAAAGACGAGGGGTGCTTACGTGGTACCAGTCGCAGGTTCTGGGGCGGTAGGAGCTACGGCACTCACATGGGTAGCTCGCCAGACTTGCTCATCTATATGCGGTGCGGGGTTGGCCTAGGCCGTCGCAGTACCACTTCCCTCCTGGTACTGCGGATGATCTTTCCTTAGTTTCTTTGGGGGAGCATTCGAGGCCCCTGCCTCATCCCCTATCGTCTTTGCCACCCTCCTGGTGGTCTTTCTCTTTCTGGATGTGGGCTGGGCGGACCCAAAGGCTTGAGTGATGTCTTCGTTCTCAAGGTTGAGGAAATCACTTTCATCTTCCTGGTGCGTCGCGGCGCCCTCCAACAGCAGCTCTCCACCATCTTCATTATGGAAATCCAAAGGGGATTTCTTAATGATAGGCTCCTCTTCATCTGATCTTTGCTCGGAAGTTTCTTCGAGTGGAATGGTACGGTCTGCGGTCGCATCGAGAAGGGGGAGTTCATTCTCCTTCAATGGGCGGAATCCTTCAGGCACCTTCATTGGGTCGTCCTGGCGCAATAATCCGTGTAGGTTCATTTCTGCGGACATTTATAAATACACGGGTTAGTACGGTCCTGCAATACAAATGACGTTTATCACATTTACAATGTATAAAGTACACCTACCCTGTCCACTCTCCGTCAGAAAGCACGGATATAAGTTCTCCCTCCCATAATAACGACGACTTAATCCTACTAAGCACAGAAAATGTTCCGGCAACCCCTTATGGAATTCTGTGCGGTGGGTATCTAGTATTTTCAGGTCTCTGCTGCTATAGTCTTTGGATTTGGGCGGAGAATCTTTGGGTACCCTGGTTTTAAGGACGAAGGGAGTGGGGAATACTTTTTCATCCACAAAGAAGTAATGGTCGTACCAGTTCTTAAGGGAGTCTAAGGGCTTCCTATACGTCATGGGGGCATTCCCGGATCGTTTTTTTAACGATAACCACCCATTCACTAGTTGGGGAGAGTAAAACGCCCTAAATAGGTTCACGGTCGGGGTTACGTCGCATGTATGGCATGTAATTTCAAACTGATTGATTTTACACGCCCCTATGCAGTGAAGCTGGGTTATGTGGAAGTCATAGTATAAAAGCAGATCTACCAAGAATTTGGACAGGGGATACTGTAGTTGGCCGAGTCAAATAGGCGCGTGTACACGCCTATCTTCCCCTTTGGTGCATCCGTAATTGCCTCACCTTCATCTGGATAGGTGGGGTGTACGCTTTCGGGAATGTAATACTTCGACAAAAAGTCTATGTATTTTTCCGCTGATATCACGTTCAGGACATCCGTGATAAGTGGGTTGTCCTTTACCATGTTTTATAAAAAGGGGTTGTAAGGCGTGATGATCTAACCTGCGACGGAGGAAATCCGTGGAATAGAAGGCAAAAGTTTGGAGGATGGAGCTTGGAAATAACAATGGCTGAAAAGAGTATGAACTGTGTGTGTAACAAAGACACACACCAACTCTTATATAGGGTTGCCTCGGTTTCCGAGGTAACGTGGATGTTTGACACGTGTAGGCCACTACGCCTATCCAACAGATGGGATTTCTGACACTTCTGAAACGTCAGAAGGGACCCACGGGTCACTTCTTTGCAGTTTTACGTGGCTCAATGTTGGGCATTAATGGTGCACTTTTGCAGAAGTGCGGCTGCCAGTTGACTACCATTAATGCATTTATTCTTATGTCGGGATATGCGGTCTTACGTAAGACAATATTTAATGCTACATTTAATTTGTCTCGGCCGTTACGTGCGGCTGAGGTTCTATTGGAATAACATTCCTATACAGGCAGCCACGTGCGGCCAAAGCAAAATCTTAAATATTTATCATTCCCCATGTCTTTCTTGGTATGTCCGGGGAGCATCTTGATAGTCTAGAGGTTACGCCTACGGCTGTAACTAGACTGGGGGGACATGATGACGTATAGTCCCCAACCGGGTCATGAACCCGGCCCACGGGTACTACCCGTATCCGGTCCATCACAGATGGGTGGGAATAATGTCATTTGAGCTTATGGGCTTAAATGAACAGTAACCGTGCACATGTGTGCGGCCCACGGCCCGGCATGACCGGTACAGGGTTAGACAAAATCATATTCTATCTCTGAATAGGATTCACTCCAAAGAAGAGGATATTCACTCACCATAATTAGAAGATAACAATCAATCTAATTCTGGTGCTTATCCTTTCCTTGGGGCCGAAGCATCAGTGACAGCCCATTAGGGTTTCACTGCCTATAAAAGGAACCCCTAAGGGTTCTACAAAGGTATTACGTTCTATACTCTCAACTCAATCGACTCCTATAAACCCTAACCGATTACTTACTCTCACACCAGAGTCTAATCGTGGGAAACATTCCCACGGTAAGCCTAACGCGTGTTGTTTAGTGTGCAGGATCCCAACCATACAGTTCACTTGGTGAAGGAGCCGGAACCCAGCCAACCCAAATTAAGCCTAATTCGGGTCTAGCAAGGATCACCCAACTTTTGCATCAACATGATAAACGTCATTTGTATTGCAAGACCGTACTAACCCGTGTATTTATAAATGTCCGCAGAAATGAACCTACACGGATTATTGCGCCAGGGCGACCCAATGAAGGTGCCTGAAGGATTCCGCCCATTAAAGGAGAATGAACTCCCCCTTCTCGATGCGACCGCAGACCGTACCATTCCACTCGAAGAAAATTCCAAACAAAGATCAGATGAAGAGGAGCCTATCATTGAGAAATCCCCTTTGGATTTCCATAATGAAGATGGTGGAGAGCTGATGTTAGAGGGCGCCGCGACGCACCAGGAAGATGAAAGTGATTTCCTCAACCTTGAGGACGAAGACATCACTCAAGCCTCTGGGTCCGCCCAACCCACATCCAGAAAGAGAAAGACCACCAGGAGGGTGGGAAAGACGATAGGGGATGAGGCAGGGGCCTCGAATGATCCCCCAAAGAAACTAAGGAAAGATCATCCGCAGTACCAGGAGGGAAGTGGTACTGCGACGGCCCAGGACAACCCCACACCGCATATGGATGAGCAAGTCTGGCGAGCTACCCCTGTGAGTACCGTAGCTCCTACCGCCCCAGAACCTGCGACTGGTACCACGTAAGCACCCCTCGTCTTTCAGTCTTATCTTTTTCATTGTTAAATACAGAATGCCTAAACAAAAGTTGCATATGTCAATAACAGGGCAGATCCATCGACTGTAGCTCAAGAGGAAGAGGTGGAGAGGAATCCTTCCCCCACAACATCAATCAGGCCCCCATCTCCTGCTGCGACACACGCCGAGGAGCCAATCCCTGAAGGACCAGAAAATAGCCTGCGCCTAGCCTGGAATCTCTCTAGTTTAACAAGGTTAGAGGCGGAATCTGAGTGTTCGGAATTCATCGAGCATATTACCCCTCCAGCCCTTGCACAAGACTTAGACGAGCTGGATCATGAATCCTTGCTGGAGCAGTTTGATGTGTCGTCCGCTCATCAAGTGACGGTGGGTGCCGCTTTAAGACGCCGTGTAGATTTGTAAATCTATGCTTATGATTTTAGAGAGAGAAAGAGATAGAGAGATGGTGGATTTCACACTTCTAGAGAGAGGAAGTTAAGAACAACTATGTGTAAATTATGAAAACCACACCCCTCTCCATCTAAGGAGAGGGTTTATATACCCAAGCCCATGTGATGGGCTTGGGTTTACAATAGGCCGCCGGCCCATACAATCCATGGGCTCGGTTTTGGGCTTTGTTTGATAAAAGTAAATAACTAAACTACGAGCTATAACATGGACTATTGTTGGAGTGACCGATCCTTTCTAATACGTAAAACGTATTTCCAACAATCTCCCCCTAAGGGAGGTCACTCCAAACAAGGGCGTTACCCAAGTTACAATAATAAAATAAACCTAGCATACTATGCTTGTCTTGAGCTCGTAGTCTTCGTCTTTCTTTTTCTTTTTCTGGTGAACATGCTGATGTGATCTTTGATATCAATCTTTGAGCATCAATCTCTTGCCTTGATCTCGTGCATCCATCACTTGTGATCTTCGCCTCTTCGTGACCTCACGTCCCACATACTTATACCTTCGTAATTCTTGAAAGCTTTAGAGTTTGAAACAGCGGAAGACTTAACTTTTAGGCTTTCTTGAATTAGATGAGATATTAAGTGCATAAAGTATAAGCATGCGGGGACGACTTCTTCTTGGATTCCGCAACGCCACCGTCTTCAAATGCCGCAACATAAGTAGACACGAACGAAATGGCTTTGAACATTTCATTCTAAATCGGTAACATTTTACCTCCGGTCGGTGAAGACCGTTGGACGATATTAGATATCGTACCCGTGACGGATAGTTTCAATTAAGTAACTTCCTGTCAGGATTTCGCGGGTAAACCCGTTCTCTTTATTCGACCGTCCAAAGCTGACTGCGAACATAAAGAGTGAATCATTTGGATAATAATATCCGCATGATTTGAAGCCGTCAATTCATGTTCCTGGAACAAGTGAAATTCAATTAAGAACCGCACCATCGTTGCTTTCCAGTTGTCACGAGCTTGATTCGTATAGAATCTTGCAAGTTACCTACCAAGTGTTGTTTGAGGTTAACACTAGAAGGATTTCCACTCATCACCGTGAACACAAAGGTATCACTCTGAGTGTTCTGGCAAGATCACTGAGATATTGCGTAGAGGCCTGGAACGTGTTTAAATTCAGTTAAGAATTAAACAGCTGTTGCTTTCCAGTTATCACAAGTTTGATTCATAAAAATCGCACAAGTCACCTACCATGAGCTTTTTGATATTCGCTCAAGAAGGATTTCCATCTTCATTGTAAATACTTTCGTATTACTCGGATGTTCAGGCAAGATCATGAAGATTTTGCGTAGGACTCTTAAGATCTTTCTTACTTTTCACAGTGTATGAAGAAGCAAGGAATTATGAAAGTGTGTCCTAATGAGATATTTGATGATCTCAAATGGCTCTAGACTCGATCGTGCACTTTGGATTTTAGTGATCGGAGGCTGGAGAGGAGTGCCACCTTTTCAATACCAATTTATTCGGAGTGAATAAATCAATAGATAACGTGTTGTCTCCGTGTGATTAAAACAAATACCTTTTGAGAGATATCTGAGTTAGCTGGAATGGGTTGTGCATTGCATCACTGGGTCCATGATGTCTGTCTTCAATATCAAGAATCATTAAAATGATCTCAATAGCATATGTGTTGACCCGGTTTCTGCCTAAGTTGTAAGGAGGGCTTCTTTCTTTACACCCTTTATCTTTACAATTCTTTTTCATTCTTCAACCCCTTCAATGCTTACCAATACGTCATAACTAGCACCTTGTTGTGATTGTTCCAGTGCTAACTTAAGTACTTGGTCGGCATTCAGCTGCGTTCACAATCTTTCTCCAACTTTCCTAAGGACTACTATTTCTAGCTATGGAATGTCCTTGGGAAGATTCCTCCGGTTCTGGAAGAATCATAGGACTTAACCTATCCTACCATCCTTATGTCACCACAATCTTCATCGTCGTGAAATAAATGGGTTTTGGGTAAGTATATGTCACCATGAAAATCCATTTTGATATGCAAATCCATTTTGCTCCCCCTTAACATATGCCACGATATTCGAAAACATTTCGCACATGTCGGGATGAGCCAGCACATTAAGTCAAACATTTGTGATAATATCCCATATTAAATCACATTTTCTCCCCCATATTAAAAATATTAACCCAATCGATGTTTTTAATATCAATTGATTTAATGAAGTTTTAACAAAGGTTTTGGGAAAAAAATGCAAGTCCGTTTTATCTTCATGATACCAAATGTATGAGATATGATATCGATTTGTAGCATGATCACATAATCACCATATTAGAAAAGAATTGACAAGGTTGGACCTGATAGATGAGAACATCATATGATAAGATCAAATGGTTCTTGGCAGCATATGTTGGTCGCCTCGTCACGTCTGAAGTCATCTCTTGACACCACATGTACGATTGGTATTGTTGTCTTGACACCAACTTGTGAACTTGGCACGTTCGGCATCGAAGATTCTGAATGCTTGACAATTGCTCCCCCTCAATTGTTGACCCGTGTTCTATTGAAAGAGCGGTAGTCGCCGTTTGAGTAGTCGCATCGTCGAGTATGTAGATACCAAATGTAGATAGCTATGGTTGTAAAGATGATAACTTCATAAAAACAAGACTTCTCTTGTTTTAACAAATAAATGCACTGAAACGTACATATATTTGTGTTAGACCAAGTTATAAAGTAAACTTGATCCCTTACAAGGTTTTAAAGTAAACCTTGCCCGAGAAAATTAATTCCCGTTGTGAGCCAAAGCTTTCATAAGAAATGCTTGACTTTAATGTGAAAACCGGGTTGCAGTCAGAAATAACTACAAGCCATTTAGGCATGTTTTATGAAATATTTACAACTTTTGTACGAACTCTATTTATGGCGCCGTGTCAATATTAATCGACATTTCTAAGGCCGTAAATATTATCGTACCAAAAGACATGCCTTTGAAAAATAAGGTAAAAATATTTTTGGATTTTTCTAGATTTTTCTAGATTTTTCAATTTTTATGGTTTTTATATGGTTTTATATTTTTGTATTTTGCTTTTGAGGATAAAAATATAAACAATATATACAAATGATCACCAAGGATACGGAGAATAGTTTTACCACCACTATTCTTTCGCTTCATCTGCTAGTTCCTTAAGAGTCTCAGGCGAGAAGGTTCTCATTCCTAGCTTGTCGGCCAAAAATTCAATTCGAGCGCGATCTAAAGCCTTCGTGAAAATATCCGCCAATTGATACTCAGATCGGACAAAGTAAAGCTCGATTACTCCATTTTCCACTTGCTCCTTGATGAAGTGGTAGCGAATGTCAATATGCTTCGACCGGGAGAATTGAACGTTGTTGCAGCATAAGGCAATTGCACTCTTGTTGTCGCAGTACATCGGAATCTTGTTGAAACCTAGACCATAGTCGGTTAATTGCGATCTCATCCAAAGAATTTGAGCACAGCAACCGGACATAGCTATGTATTCTGCTTCCGTACTTGAAATTGCAGCGCTTTTCTGCCTTTTCGATGCCCAACTAATTAGTCGATCTCCTAATAGTTGCAAAGTTCCACTCGTGCTACGCCTTGTATCTTGACAACCCGCGTGATCCGCATCTGCATATGCCATTAGTGCAATAGAAGAGTCCTTCGAATACCAAAGTCCCCGATTTATGGTTCCTTTAAGATATCGAAAGATCCTTTTAACAGTAGCTAAGTGTAACTCAGTAGGCCTAGTTTGATATCTGGCACACATACATATAGCAAACTGAAGATCAAGTCGACTGGCTGTGATATACAGAAGAGTACCGATCATTCCACGATAAAGTGTCGGATCAACGGCAACTCCATGTGGATCTGCATCAAGCTTAGATTTCTCCACCATTGGAGTGTCCACGGGGTCGCAAGATTCCATCTTATATTTCTTAAGCGATTCAAGGGCATATTTGGATTGATTAATAAAGATGCCTCTGGGACTCTGAGAAATCTGAAGACCTAAGAAGAATGATACCTTGCCCATCATTGACATCTTAAACTTGGAAGACATGAGTGTCCCAAACTCATCCGATAAGGTTTGGGTCGAGGCTGCAAATATAATATCATCAACATATATTTGTACCATAATCATATCTTTACCTTGTTTCTGAATGAACAGCGTAGGATCCACCTTGCCTTTAGCGAAGCCTTGCATAATGAGGAATTGTGACAAAAGATCATACCATGCGCGAGGAGCTTGCTTCAACCCATAGAGAGCCTTCTTAAGCTTGTACACATGATTAGGATAATTAGGATTCACAAAACCATCTGGCTGTTGAACATAGACTTCTTCCTTGATTTCACCATTAAGAAATGCCGTCTTCACATCCATCTGATAGACGATCATATTCATATGGGCTGCATAAGCGAGGAATAGTCTAATAGCTTCCAAACGGGCAACAGGTGCAAAGGATTCCATAAAGTCGACGCCCAATAATTGCTTGTATCCACGAGCTACTAGTCGAGCTTTGTTTTTCAATATTCCGCCTAACTCATCGAGTTTCACCTTGTAAACCCATTTCAAAGTGAGTAACTGCACTTGATCCGGGCATGGGACAAGTTCCCATACTTCAAGACGTATAAACTCATTAAGTTCTTCTTGCATAGCTTCTATCCAACAGGATTGAGTAAAAGCTTCTTTCCATGTCTTAGGTTCAACTTCAGTGAGAAAAGCATCAAAGTGACAAAACATTGCACTTTCTTGTAACTGACTTCGTGTGGATACCGGACGATTAGGGTCACCAATAATAGAATCTATAGGATGATCCTTTGTCCACTTGCTGTCATGTTCACGAATCCGTGGATTGGAGTAAACTGTAGAAGGAGCTTCCTCTGAGGTGGACGACCCGGCTTGATTAGGGTCGGGAATAGGTACACCAAAGAATGGAAGTTCACGCATTTGAGCGAATTCCAAATCGTGATCATCATCATCCTCTTCATCATCAATAGGCATGACGTGGGTAGTTGTTACATGTGTTGGTTGAGAATTACTTGTGGATGGTATATCTTGACCAATTGTAGGTGCAGATGTATCTAATTGTGCTTCGGTTGCTGGAGCGACAACTTCGGTTACCGGAGCTATTACCTCAGGTTCTGGAGCAACAATACTTGGAGGAGTAAAGAATTCATCAAAGAACGGTTGAAACAACGTATCCCATTCATTCCTAGTAGGTGGTATAAATGATGAAGTAGGGTTGTTAGGGACAAGACCAGAACTAATATTACTGGGTCCCATTTCATGAAGTGCGGGTTCAGAGCTGCTTTGCTCAGAAGCCATTGCTGTCAGCTCATCAAAATCAACATTCATAGTTTCGAGGATCTTGCGAGAGTTACGGTTGTAGATTCGGTATGCCTTCTTTGCGGGGGCGTAACCAATGAAAATACCAATATCAGCCTTTGGTTGAAGTTTTCCCAAATTGTCACCATCGTTATTAGGATAGCAAAGAGAACCAAATACATGAAGATATGATAAATCTGGTACTTTTCCATGGAGAAGCTCATAAGATGTTTTACCGTGGCGTTTACGAATTAGTGACCGGTTTTGGGTGTACACAGCTGTAGATACTGCTTCTGCCCATAAAAACAATGGAGCCTTTGCGTAAATTAACATCGTTCGAGCAGCTTCCATAAGTGTGCGATTTCGCCTTTCAACGACACCGTTTTGTTGTGGAGTGCGTGCAACGGATGTTTCATGAGATATGCCAACTTCTTCATAATAATCACGCAAAATTTGATTCACAAATTCGGTTCCATTATCTGTACGAATGCGTCGGACAGTAGTGTTGAGACGCACTTGAATCATCTTGAGAAATCTGATGATGAATTTAGGTGCCTCATTTTTTGCTTTAAGAAATTTCACCCATGTAAACCGAGAGTAATCATCGACAATGACGAGGATGTACTTTTTGCCACTAAGACTTTCAACACGCATTGGCCCACAAAGATCCATATGCAACAGATAAAGTTTCTCTTGGTTGGTGTCTTCAGTCTTGGGTTTGTAAGACTTCTTAGTGCTTTTCCCCATTGTACACGCGGAACACAAATGATCCTTGTGAAATGATAGTTTAGGAAGACCACGAACAAGTTCGTTTTTCGCCAAGTGATTAAGAGCGTTAAAGTTAAGATGAGATAACCGTCGATGCCATAACCATGACTTAGTCTTCGATGCTTTGGAGAGAAGACATACGGGAGAAGCGGCCATCATGTCTTGTAGAGACAATGTATACAAATTATTCCCTCGAGTACCTTTCAATAAATCAACCCCTTCCAAATTACGAATGAAGCAGGTATGCTCTCGAAAAGCAACTTCTAGGTTTGCATCACAAAATTGTCCCAAAGAAAATAAGTTGTGACCGAGACCTTCCACGTAATACACTCTTGAAATTATAACATTCCCAATATGATATTCACCGTAACCCATTATCTTTGCTATATGATCATTTCTAAATCTAACCGTACCAAGAAACTTGCTGACGAAATTTCTGAGCTGAGAGCGATCTCCGGTCATATGCTTAGAGCAACCAGAGTCCAAATACCAGAGAACAATTTGGACCACCTGTTTTCAACAACAACAGTAGACAATGCATTGGAAACTATTGGTTCCGGAGTGTTAGCAGATACAGATATAGAATTATCAGAATTGCTAACATTTTTGAGACCCTTAGATTTCCTGCGTTTTCTAATGATAGTTTTAGCACTAACAGGTTTTACTGTTCCAACTTTCTTAGGTGTTGGATTATTTGCGGGCACTACAGTGGGAGTAGACCTATTTAAAGGGCACTTTGTTCCTACAGTAGTGTTGGTGTTCCTAGTTAAAGGACACGCTTGTGTTTTGGTAGCCTTGGTACTCCTAGTTAAAGGGCACGCTTTCTTCGCTTCAGTGGGAGTGATCCTAGTCAAAGGGCATGTATTTCCTACTATAGTGAAAGTTCTACCAGTGGGGCGCCACATCCAACCAACTTGGGTTAACACTTTCCCAGTCGGTTTCCATTCTAATCCATTTTTCTGGGCATACATCTCATTCACATGTTCAATAAGGCAAGAATCATGACGACTAGAAAACATACATTCATTGCAATTCCAACATTTTAAATTAGAATTCACAGTAGGCTTAGAACGCTGCACAACCGCAGAGCCTTTAGGTTTAGCTACATGATTCTTTTTATTCAAAACAGAAATAACATTCCTAGAATGGGCTTCTACTTTCTTCTTCACTTGACTACTAGATGGGGGCAAGATCCTATCATTCTTCTTGTTTCTCTTAAGCTTAGATCTTTGAGCCTTAGTAGTGGTGCTTACTCCTGTAGAAGGCAACACGGGAATATTAGAAGCTGGTTTTGATTCCGCCTTATCTTTAGTGACCAAAGTTTGAGATGGTTTAGTCCTAGGGCCCTTGTTAAGTGGTGTGACGGCTATTAGGTTCCTTTTAATTGCACTAGAGGACGAAGCTGAGATAGTGGCTGCGTTATCCACAACATTCTTACCTTTTAGAGTACGAAGTGTTTCCTTTAACTCAGCCAAGACCAGGTTCTTATCACAAATTTGTTCCCTCAAATCAGATATTTCCATCGACTTTCGATTCAATTGTTCAATCAATGATTGATTCTGTGCAGTGGTATCAACACATGCGGGCTGTACTGAATCAAAGAGTCGTGTACTTTTCTGTTTTAAGTTATCAACTTTGGACAAAATCTTGGAAACTCGATTATCTAGATCCAGTTTAAGATTCTCAGCGGCCTCAAGTACGTTCACACAGTTAAGCTCCTTAGATTTCTCTATTTCTATCGGCAAAGAGTTAGCAACTTTGTCACCTGGCTGACGCTGTTTTGATTGTAAATTCAATCGAAAATTCTTTTCAAAATTTGCATCATCGATATTAACACCTTCGAATGACGTTTCAAAGATTTCTTGAATAAATTGTTGCTTGCATTCAAGCGAAATACAATGTGTTTGAATCTCATCAAAACGTTTTGAAAGCGATGAATATGAATCTTGAAGCTTTAAAAATTCAGCGTCAGATTCGTGACAAGTACTATCTACCACAGTATCCACAGATTCAACATTATGCACAATAGAATCATTATCAACACTTGTATTCACACAGAAAGAAACTATATCATGAGACATCACTTGATTCAGAAGCAGATCATTATGGCGTGAAACTCGTTCTATTTCAAGTAAACTGTTTTCATAAGCATCTTCCATTTCATTGAAGACACGTCTAACTTCTTCTATTTCCAAAAACAAATCTTGATCAATATTACGAAGACAAGATTTAACATTGTTTACAAACGGAACAATTTCATCTCGAAACGCAGCTCTAGTGTGCTCAAAGTTCCATTCACCTTCCGTTATGGCCGTGGCCGTCGTACGTTCCAAAATGAACTTGTCAAAATTGGCTAAGTGTTGGTGAACCGTATTTAAGTTAACGGACGCCTTACTTACCGGTGGAATTAACTTCGTTAAATCCTTTTTGACGAGTGTAGGAGACGTACTAGGAAGGTTTTCATTTGACAAACTTTGGGGCACAAGAACTGTTAATTCTGCTAATTCCTTTTGTAAGCGAATGCGTGTCTTTTTTGAAAATTGATCTTTGTTATGTTGATCATAATCAATTGTATGGAATTTTGAAAGCATTTTAGAATGAGTTTCATCCCCAAGTGATTGTGTCTCCTCAGTACTACGAACAAAAGGTGCTTCTTTCGATTTGCCAATTATGGTCATGTCATAAAGGCCGAGAATATATTCCTGAGCTTGTTTTGCATAACCGGGATTAGGTGGTAAATCTTGAAGACGCTTAAGTTCGAATTCGTTAAATGATTTAGTTAAAAGATGAACCTTTTCTGTGGAAGCGTATTGTTTTAAAAGCTGTTGTTCTTTGAATTTAAGAAGTTTGGTAGCATTAATTTCCGATTCAACCTTTTTAGACTCGAGAGTTTCGAAATCCATTTTAAGTTTCTGAAAATCATTGACAACCGACTCTTTTTCTTTTAATTCATTGGAAAGATTAGCTTTTAATGATTCTATTTCTTTCAAGTGTTCAATCTTTTCAAAACGAAATTGGTCAAATTCAGAACATGTTATTTTCTCTTCTTGAGGGACCATTTCAAAAGTTTTGACCTTTTCTTTATGCAACGCAAGCTCAGCAGTTAGGGTGGAATTCGTATCTACGGATTGTCTGAGGGCCATATGCATTTGATCAATAATATGTTTAGGCACCATGACCAAATCATGTTGAGCATAAGATTCCATACCCGTCGTAGCATTTGGTTGAGGTTCACTCAAATGTGTAGAATTGGTTACCACCTCATTTGAGTTACTAGTTCCCGAATGCTGTTCGAGGTTGTCATTTTCATGCCCAACTTGATGTTGGTTATCATCAATATTATTGGATGTGGTTGGTACCTCACTGATGACATCAGAACCGTAGTGAGAGAGATTAGCAATGAGAGCAGCTTGGGCAGAGTGAATGTCATCACAATCCGAATCGTATGCATCAAGATCGTCCGCTTGATAAGCTGCATTAGAAGTGGAAACGACTGCAATGCCTTCAGTATCTGCTGCCCCTGGGTCTGCAAGAAATGCTAACTCCTCTGAATCCAAAATCTTCCCCTTAGACTGAGCATCAACCAAATACATCTTTTCACGAAACCATGCATCATCCCTTCTCCTTTTCGGCTGAGTGCATTCCCTAGCCATATGACCTTGTCCTCGGCAATTGTAGCAAGTCACAACCTTCTTAGGACCAATAGGACTCCCATTTCCACTAGCTTGAGCATTCACAACTTGATTGTTCCCAGTCCTTGTAGGAGGTCCATATGAATTTTGCCTTCCCTGAATAGGTTGCACCGTCACTTGACCATCTTGAACAGTGGCTTGTTGTCGAGGATTTGATGATGTGCGAAGCTGATTGTTTGTTGGTGGAAATCCTCTAGTGGCAACAAGTTTTGACAAGTAGGCGGTGAGATGGTTTAGAACATCAGCTGGCGTATCATTTGGAGTAAACACCGGTGCTTGGATTGGTGGAAGTTCATTAGAGTAGAAAGCTTGTGCTGGTTGTGCTTCTATTGGAAAATATCCTTGCTGAGGAGTATAGCCCAATGGAGAAGTGTTGGCTTGTGATGGTGATGTTTGATATGGTGGTTGCTGTTGAAAAGATTGTTGATGAACACTTTGTTGATATTCTTGTTGTGGCATCATTGGTGGTTGATAAGATGGTTGCTGTGGTTGCTGATAGATGTGTGTTGGTGGCTGCTGCAAGTATGATGGTTGTTGATAAGTATAAGCCATGTTTTGTTGAGAAGCATACATTACAAGTGGATCATGAACTTGAGGTGTAGACAACCGATCCTCGATCACATGGCATTCATGTTGTTGAAGAAAAGCTTGAAGTTGATCCACATTGGTGTTATGCAAGTCCTTAGCCAATTTAACATCCGTCACGTATTTTTTCCATTCTGGAGGAAGAGTGTTCAAATACTTGGTGTTAAATTGAAAGGTAGGAATTGCCATGCCATAGATGTTAAGCTCATTCAACAATAGGGTAAATCTCAGATAGTAATCATTGAGAGTCTCCCCTGGCACATAGGCAAACTTATCAAAATTATCATAAAGCTTACACTCTCGTTCTTGTTTAGTTAACGAGGTGCCTTGCATTAGAACACGAATTCTATCCCATAACTCTTTGGCAACTTTATGTTTGCTGACGAGTTTGTAGACATCTGGAGGAAGAGCTTGGAGAATGATGTTTGTAGCATACTTATCACATTTATCTTGAATCTTCATATCTCCAGTCAACTCACCCGTTGTGCGAGGACGAGTGGTCGTACCTTCCGTCACAGTACCATAATCTAATGGTCCATTGAGCACCGATGCCCAAATTAGATGTCCATTCTCCTTGTTCAACATATAAAGTTCCATTCGGGAAGCCCATTCCTCATACATAGTCTTCACCAACATTGGTGGACGATTATCCGTACCCGAGAGGATGGACTTATCCGTAAGAGATGTATACTCCATTTCAATAAGTTAAGATTTACAAAGTTGATCGAACAATGAAATAAGGTTAAGTATTTTTGTGTTGAAGTCGAGAAACAATGTTAAAATCCCTTAAAATATGTTCTCTTTAAACCAAAAATTCCAAGACAAAATTACACACGATTTGTTCGAAATTTTTTATGGAATAATTTTTGGTTTGTCGGAAAGTCTAGATCGGAATGCCAGATTGGAATGTCAGATCGTAATACCAGATCGGAATACCAGATCGTAATGTAACACTGTCGGAATGATGATGGTATCGGAATGCCTAGATCGCAATGCAGAGCGGTCGCAATGTTCAGATCGCAAAGCCCTATCGGAAAGTTCAGATCGCAAAGCCTATCGGAATGATTCAGATCGCAAAGTGGCTGTCAAAATTCGAGCAGAGTAACGACTTAACAAACCTTCCTTATACCCGTCGGAATCTCAGATCGCAATAGCTATCGGAATGATTCAGATCGGAATAAGTGATAAAAATCCAACGATCGCAATGTAGAAACCTAACCCTTTCCGATGGTTAAGTTATTGCGATGGAGGCCCAAGTACAGTTGTACTTTCCGATGGATGTTGCTGCTGAAATTTCAGAATGTAGAACACACCCTTTTTTGCACTTTTGATCCAAGAAAACTGAAGTTTTAATGAAAACCAAGATACCAAGAACACGTTTAAGCACAAATTCCTATGTTACACTACCTATCACTACGATCAAACCAAAAAATTTTGAAGATTTCGGCCAAAAACTAACTTGTACTCTACGAATGTTAAGAATACACTACTCAACACAAAAACAAACCTTTATCTCATCCCAAGCTCTTGATACCATTTGTAGATTTGTAAATCTATGCTTATGATTTTAGAGAGAGAAAGAGATAGAGAGATGGTGGATTTCACACTTCTAGAGAGAGAAAGTTAAGAACAACTATGTGTAAATTATGAAAACCACACCCCTCTCCATCTAAGGAGAGGGTTTATATACCCAAGCCCATGTGATGGGCTTGGGTTTACAATAGGCCGCCGGCCCATACAATCCATGGGCTCGGTTTTGGGCTTTGTTTGATAAAAGTAAATAACTAAACTACGAGCTATAACATGGACTATTGTTGGAGTGACCGATCCTTTCTAATACGTAAAACGTATTTCTAACACGCCGCCTGATCAAGGCCCTGGCGAATGTGAAGCGGGCAGACAAAAGGATAGCTCGTCGGGAGGCAATGGTTGTAAAGAATGAGAAGGCCATTGCGTCATTGCAAACGACGCTGGTTACGGCCGAGGCTATAGTGAAGGAGCAAGCCCAGCATGCCGACAACCGAGAAAAACGCATCGCCGTGCTCTAAGCCCTCGTAGCCGCATCGAAGGAGAAGGTATGCTTTCAACAAGAATATTATACATATATTTTTTCTTTTTTATCTTTTTTTTTGACCCACGAAAAAAAAACATATTATCCTCGTGATAACTCGAAGTTCCATATGCAGGTGTCCGCGGCCGAAGCATCTACCAAGGCCGTAACCGTACAAGCCTTCAACATCGCCCAGGAGCGCGATGCGCTGAAGGATGAGCTAACACAAGTGCGGACCAATTTGGAAGAGCAAGCTGCAACGACGGAGGAGGAGCTGAGAAAGATGGTCACAAGTTGTGCTGAAAGAATGTGTCCTCCGTTGCTATCTGCCATAGCTGGGCGCAGGTGGATGATCGGACAAGGAATGCGCCTTGCCGTAAGCAAGGTCATAGAAGCTCCACACCTGCTGCAAGCATTCGTCGGGGTCGTGTCAGATGGAATGGTAGACATGAGGGCTTGGTCCAGGCTGCGGAATTGATAGGTAAGAATAAAGATATTATGCAGCATCCCTACCATAACCCTTCAGCTGCGGACAAGATGACCGCGTCGATGGATGCACTGGCGGAAATCCAACACCCTCTTTTGGACGAACTCGAGGCGCTTAAGGATGCTCCAAACGAGATGGTAATGTCCAAGCTTACTGCGGATCCCATCCAATTGACCTTGCCTACTTACGACTCCGTGTCGAAAGTAATGAAAGGTGAAAAATTACTTGCTGAAGCATTGGATGCGACTGCGATCAAGGCACAGGATGGAAAGGACGCTCGCGGGGAGGCCCTCTGTGCCCTGATCGAAAAAGGGAAGCAAGAGATAGGGGAATTCCTACCTCCGTTGTAATTTATCTTGTAAACATTTGTAGCTTTTATTCGTCCGTGCATGTACACGGCTAAGACTGATGTGCGAAATAACTGTCGTTTGTATGTAAGTCCGTGATAACCACGACCATTTTGTTATGATTTGGAAACTTGTGTATTTTTATTTTGTTGGATATCGATTACCGATACTGCATGACATGTCACGTCTTACACAAAAGAGAAAATACATTCAAGTCTATAATTCACTAGACATGCGACATGCGTCTTTATTATGCAAAGCACTGCGTGAGTACGACATACGGAAACTTACCACAACGTCTTGTGAGTAAGGTGTCTAGTAAGGATACATGATCCGCGCCGCTGGGGTTGCATCCCTCTTACGCGACAAGTTGAATTAGTAGGTTCACTTAATCCTCTTACCCCGCCTGGAGGCGTATAGTACATGTACGGTGATTGAATGAATGCATATGAATGAGACATGGCATATTATAATAATAACTAAAATTCACATGACTAACAAAATCCTAAGAAATAATTTGCACAAAACAAGCCGTGGAGCTAGCTAGGCACCACGACATTTTATTAGAACGTTTTACATTTTTTTGTTTGAACAAGAATGGGAAGTCCTAAAACAAAAAAGGAACCTAGAAAAAACATAAGAAACAAAACAGATAGAGTACATGGATCTTCATTAAAGCCAAGTGTACCGAAGTATCCATACGGAAGCCGTAGCTTTCAAAGATAACACTGTTAGGACCATTGTAATAGTTAAATGTAATAGGTAGACTAGGAGGTATGTAGTTCCTCCTGGTCCTAGTAGTAGTAGGAGCAAGTCGTGCTCCTGGTCCTGGTCAAAGTCAAACTTTATTATTTGTTTATTATTCTATTAGGATATGCATGAGATATGTTAGGAAAGGATATGCATATCAGTTTTACACATTTTGCTTAATGATGTATTAGGGTTTCCTTGTAGTATAAAAGGAACCTTAGGCAGAAGGGTTAGACACACCTTCACTAAACGTAGTTCTAGTTATTATTAATATTAGAAATCCTTAGAAAGGATCAAGTCTTTATAGTTATTCTGTTCTTCTTTATTATATTTGTATTCTGCATTTATATTGTATAGAGTCTCTTTGTGGATTGACTTGTGATTACAGAAGTCATTCACCGTTCCTGACAGGCTGCAAGATCTACATCCAGTACACCCAACAAGTGGTATCAGAGCCTGGGAGGGTCTCTATACACGAAGAATCAAGTTTTCTCATTTTCTGACATTATTGTTTTATCATGTCTGCCTCAACTTCTACTCAAACATGAGAAGACAGCACTCCTAAAATTATGCAACCTCAGCAGATCGTTGCTACGGTTTCCAACACGAATGGTAAATTCCCTCTTCTGAAAAAGGATGAATATGATAGTTGGGCAATGAAGATGGAATGGTGGATCACCAATACTGATCAAGACCTTTGGAAGATTATTCTAAATGGAAACAGCAGGAAGCTAACTGGAAGAGACAAGAATGGTAATATTACTCTTCTTGACCCTAAATCTCATGAAGAAATCATAGCTATTCAGAAGGAGGTCAAAGCAAAAACAATTTTGCTTCAATCTCTTCCTGATGATCACATGGGTGACTTCTACCATTTGGATGATGCAAGAGAGATCTGGAATGGTATTGAAACTAGAGATTTTGCAATCCTATTTTTAACAATTAAAGTTCGTTATTCCTCGACTCGACTCGAATTGATTTCCAATTAATCGTTACGACTTAACTTTGTTTTTGGTGAAAAGTATTTTTGGAATTTTAAAACTAAATTTAAAAAAACTATTTAATAATAAAACTATTTAATCTAATAAAATCTATTTTGAAACTAATTAAAAGCAAATCTAATTTTGATAAAAAAATGTAAACTAATGAAAAACGTATTTTTATAAAAACTTTAAATAAAAACTATTTATAAACTATATTAAATGAAACTAATTTTAAAATCTATATAAACTAAAATAAAGACTTTTTTAATAAAAACTATTTTTTTAAATAAACAAAACAAAATGAAAACAAAATTAAAATTATAAAAGTAAATAAAATATTTTTTTAGTCTTTTTATATTTTGTAAAAACTAAGTTAAATTAAATTTAAAATAAAACTATTAATCAAAACTTAATAAAACTAAAAACATTTAATCAAACCAAATAAAACTGCCAATATGAAAATTCCATATATTAATTAAACTTGGGAGAATCAAACATAAGAAAGGACTCCAGCAAAGTGGTTATGGCGTGTGGTTGGGGAACAAGAGGTCTGGGGTTTGATTCCCACCCCAGACATATATTTTTGCTTAATATTTTTTTTTGATTTTTATTACTTCAGACCAAGTGTCTGAAATTAGTTTCAGTAACCAAATAAATACCAAATAAGCCTAAAACTGAGAAGCGAATGAATAAGCAGTTTAAGGTAAATAAGCCAAACAAGTGGACTAAATAAAAACTGAAATAAACCAAACAATAATAATCTAAAACTAAGCAGTAACCTAAATAAGCAATAAATAAACCAAACAATAAGCTGGAAATCAAATAAGAACTGACCAATAAGCTGAAAACAAATAAGCTACTAGATAAATAAGCTAAACCGCAAAGCTAAACTAAATCCAATCTTAAAATAAATCCTAACAAAGATAAACCGAAATCAACTTTTCATTAAATAAAAATTCGAATTACATTCACTGGAATAAAAAAATTACAAGATTAACTTAAAACCCTAATCTAATTTTCTGAAAATAAAATAAAGAAAAAGCTACTAGATTACATGAAAGATGGGGGTTTTTATAGGGTAACCCCGAACCTTCTAGGTCATCCTTGGTGCCCAAGGAAATGAATCCTGGCCCTTGATTTCTTCATTCTTCTCTCTTTCTCTTTTCTTCTCTTGATCAACGGCTGAGAATGATTATAGGCACACGGATTGCCACGTTGGAAGAGGAGAGAGGACCACCTTGAGTGTTTTGATCCGATTCTTGGGGGGTTTAATTTCTTTTGATGTGGATTAATAGAAATTAACAAAAGCCCCAATTTTTTACTTGTGATTTTTGGTGTAGGATTTTTAGGGTTTATGTAAAAAAATAGTGGTGGCTGTGAAGATTTGTGAGAGAGAGAAAAAATGGGTGTGTGGGTTCTTGTTAATATCGAATGGGGAAAGTGGGGGATGGTAAAAATAACGTTTGATATATTAAGTGTGAGTGGGTTACGTTTGGTGAGGTAAAAAAAAAGACAAACCGAGTATGTTAACACGTGTAGGGGTGATGAGTGTTGGTAGTAAATGTATTAAATTTGTGAGTTGACTGTTTCTTGTTTTTATCCGTCCCAAAATTGTGACAAGCAAACTTTGTTTATTCTTTTCGTTTTACTAGCAAATGGTTGGGCTTGAAGCCCAATTTGATCACTTATTTATCCGTGTATATGGGCTATTTTATCCATGGTATTTTAAATGGACTAAGTAGCTTTTATATAAGTAGAATACAACTTCCAATGGGCCTTTGAGCCCATTAACTCAAATGTGCGACCCACAAGCCCGTTTAACTCCACAAATGATTAAAGCCACTAAAACGAACTTGATTTCGGCTTTCTTTGATCATTTCTTCAAAACCATGTCGGTTTAGCCGATTTTCGTGAACTTGGGCACACTTTTGATCTTTTGACTTTGTCTTCGTCTCTTTTTGGACTTTTCTTCAACATTTGACCGTGAAATCCCGTGTTTTCTTTCCTTTTGATCTTTTGTACCTATTTTAACACAAAAACACAAAACCACGCGTAATTCCGACTTTTATGATATAAAACACATGATTAGGTCTTGTTTTTCCTTGATTTTAGTGGCAAAAGGATAAGTGTTTACACACTTATTAAATCCCCTACACTTGACCATTGCAATGACCCCATGCAATGCATTATTTTAAGGCATAAGTTACATTTTTCTCATAATTAATCCGTCTCGGCCTTTATTAAGATATACTAATACCACTATGAAAAGATAAAAACTTAAAAGGAGACAAAAGTTATAACAATTTTATTAGCTTGAAATTATTTGATGGAGAAACTTGTAAAGAAATCTAAGACTTGGATTAGGGCTTTGGTGTCATGAATATTAATCACCCTCAAGTTTCACGTTCCCCATACCAAGCTTAAAAACGAGATCATTGTTATTACAAGTTAGCACAACTAACACTTACTCATGTGGTTTAGTTAATCACTTAGACCCCCTTATTCCTACGGTGTATCTCTTGTATTTTATTTTTGTCTTGAATGATCACGAGGATGCATTTATGACTTATTTTGATAATTTATTAAGGCCGAAAATAAAGTGGGACGATTTAATCAATAGTTAGCTAAAGGACAAAATCTTTTAAAACTGCTTCTCGAAACCTCAAAAAGTTCATATCTTGGCATAACTCGTTTCACGATTTGAGACCTTTCTCGGACCGATATTTGGCTTGTACTTCAAACTTCAAATCTTGAGAGATGATCTTGAAATTATGGTCTTCTCTTCATTTTGGTATACATCTTCATAAGGAGTGAAAGATGCTTCAAACGTTGACCACGACTTCTTCATTTATCCTCTTCTTTATTTAGGATTTCGATATACAACGATCCGCCTCCTTTTCGGACTTGGATCTATTTATCCTCATACCTTGCTAGGGTCTTTTTGGATAGACTTCTCCATGATCTTTAGGGGAGTAATTGCTTCTCGTCGTGTGTCTTGATCCTTCATATTGATTTGGATTAATGATCTTCACATCATCTTAGGATCTGTAGCAAAAAGTGAATCCTCATGCCTTGTGAGGGCCTTTTTGGACTCGGGTATCCTCATGCCTTGTTAGGGCCTTTTTGGATAAGCCAATCTTCGCGTCTCGTTTCAATAAGTTATGCCTTGGCTATGAACTCTAATTAATACCGAGCAACTTTTACAACGATCTTGTGCTAGAAACTAAGTAACTTTTCAAATCGTACAACCTTATTTATTGCAAATATATTTATTAAAAAGCGATGGGAGAAAAAGCTCATAACTAACTCACATAAGTTAATGAAAGAATACCAAACTTATAATTAACTCTATCATCTCTCGTTCTCCACAATTTAAAATCTCAAAGAATGAGACTCGTGGATGCTTAGCCTAATAAACCAATTAAGGTCCATATGGTTAAGGATACTAGCTAGAGTAAACTTGGATAAGTAAACTTGGGTTGAGTCAAAATATTCACGACGGGCCTAATATATCAAAGATATCTAAACTTGTTAAAACCATTTTATTTATTTATTTATTTTTGACTTTATTCTTGGAATGGAAATTATTAATACGATGCGAGGATAAAAGGAAAGAAAATAAATAAAAATACTACTAGGCCAAAATAGATCAAAAATTTGAAAAACGTTGAAAATTTTTAAAATTTTCCGGTTAAATGGGGTCAAATTCATGGAAAAGGCCATTAAAATTTTGATAGAAATCCCCCCTACACTTAATATAAACATTGTCCTCAATGTTTAAGCATGTGGGAGAATAAACTCCCCTACACTTAGGACATTGAGTACGTTGTTTAAAATCGAGCTAAGGAAAGGAAAACTAAAGTGATTGCATTTATTCATGTTTTATTTATATACAAGATTGAATCACAATAGCAAAAACTTATCGAAGGAACCGGGTACACGGGTAACACGGGAACACGGGTCTCGTCAAAAGTACCAAAAGTGGATCATTAAAGCACATGTCCCTGCACACAACATCACAACACAAACAACCTACTTGGCTCCCCCTACACTTATTCTAGACAAAAGATAAAAGATAAATCATCGGGTTGCCTCCCGAGAAGCGCTTGTTTTTGTTAACCGAGTCACGAGCCTGACTCGACCCCGAATTAAATGGTCCATGGGGAAGCCTCGAATGTAATACCGGGATCAAAAATCTTATCCTCGGTCCCGGAGGAACATAGTAAATGAGAGGCGGGAGGATAAGTCATGAAAGGGAGAAAAGTCCGCTCAACATACGAGAAGTATGTGAGGTCATGATCCACGGGAGGTGGGGTGGGTAAAGGAGACAATTTGTCATCCCCCAAAGACATAGGATGGTCACTATTCGGTAAAGCCGTAAAGGTATCAATCAAAGAATGGTCAATGTCACCTCCCGGGTCAAAGCATTCATCCTCATGAACGTGAATCTCTTCGATTTCTTCATCATAGATAGGCTCGTCAAACAAAGGTTTGTCGTTCCCCTCATTCAGGATTTTAGAAATTCTCTCGAAGAGATCACGATCAAGTACGAAACAATCATTCATTTGTGGGATTTGTTGATAAGTTAAATCCTCACGAATGTGGTAAACGTAATTCTCATTAGAGGAGTGTTTATTAGGTAACTCCTCGAGAATTGGATGAGAATCAATGGTAGAATCAAAAGTAATTGGCGAAGAGGCAAATGTGAATTTATCAAAATCCGAGTTCTCAAAATCAATATCAATATCAAGTTTTAAAACACCATTTTCCTTCTCATCAATACCATGATCACAATTAAGCTCATGCGAGAAATCCAATAACACGGGATCATAAAAAGCATCCTCGTGATGGAATTTCTCGATACTTGGGGTATAAAAGTCATCACTAAGGAGTAAAGAATCCGATAAATCATTATCATGGTTTTCAAAAGTCGGTCTTCATAAAATAGGCGAATCATCCTCATCCGATCCCGAGGAATAATTAAAAATGTAATCGGAATCACAAGATAACTCATCCCTATGTACAAACTCCTTAGGTGTGGGACAACTTATGGGTTCTTCTTCTATGCACTCATACTCCTCAAAAATTGGTTTCTCAAAACATGTCTCGCTAAGAGGATTTGAAGAAAGCATAAAGTCGTTTGAAGGGGTTGGTGAAGGAGGCATAAAAGAAATAGGGTCATCAATTGGTAATGGAGGCTCAAGAATAATCTCGGGATTTTCCTCAATATGTGAGCTAATAGTATCCGTGGGTGTCAACACCAGAGGGTGAGTAAAACTCATGATAATCTCCAGGCCTGGTCTCTCCTTTATTGGCGGAGAGATGGAAGGATCCACAGTGGGAACATCACTACTAGTAGTGGTGTTAGCCTCAATATCATCACTCAAAAACGGCTCAATATCAAATTGATCTTGATAGGTTTCTAAAATGAGCATGAATTTCCTATCGGTGGACTCTTGCATTTGTCGAGTAGATTCTAGCATTTCTTCCATGATTTTCTCATGTTCGGTCAATTTTTGTAGAATCAAGTCCATTTGAGGGTTGTGCATGTCCATTTGATTAAAGTTTTGAAAATTGCCGTCATTTGGAAAACCTTCATTATTTGAAAACCCTTGATTTTGAAATTCCCCATAAAACCATTGACCATATTGTGGTAGGTCACTAGTTGTAGGAAAACTAGGGGAGCCAAAATAAGTATTAGTATCATAACACATACTTTCCTTATTATTATAAATCTCCTCATAAGTTTTGTCACAATTAAAATAAGCATGAGGCCCACCACAAGTCGAACACTCCTCGGACATAATCTTATAACGCTCTTCTTGCAATATTTCCCAAATCGGACGATTATCCATGGTAGTGTCGAAAGATAACGAAATAACAATAATTAGTATGCTACGTAATATATTATAATAAAAGAAAAATCTTTTTGTATTTTTTTAGAAAAATATATATATATAAGAAAAATCGAAAGAAATCGAAATAAGAAAATTAACACTAATACGTAATATTTTTGGTGTAATACTTTTAGGAAAAAGTATTACTTTTGATTTCTTTTTTATTTTTTATTTTGGTGCAATTCTTAGGAAAGAAATTGCTTATGTGATTTTTTAATTTTTTTGTATTTTTAAGTTTTTGATTTTTATGTTTTTGATTTTTTGTGCAAGAAAATAACGTTCAAGAAGAACGGATCCCAAAATCCAAACGTCTTCACGAAAAATCGTCAATCGTACGAGCGAAGCGGCAGCGGCGCCATTTTAAACTAGAGATTTTGCAATCCTATTTTTAACAATTAAAGTTCGTTATTCCTCGACTCGACTCGAATTGATTTCCAATTAATCGTTACGACTTAACTTTGTTTTTGGTGAAAAGTATTTTTGGAATTTTAAAACTAAATTTAAAAAAACTATTTAATAATAAAACTATTTAATCTAATAAAATCTATTTTGAAACTAATTAAAAGCAAATCTAATTTTGATAAAAAAATGTAAACTAATGAAAAACGTATTTTTATAAAAACTTTAAATAAAAACTATTTATAAACTATATTAAATGAAACTAATTTTAAAATCTATATAAACTAAAATAAAGACTTTTTTAATAAAAACTATTTTTTTAAATAAACAAAACAAATTTAAAATTATAAAAGTAAATAAAATATTTTTTTAGTGTTTTTATATTTTGTAAAAACTGAGTTAAATTAAATTTAAAATAAAACTATTAATCAAAACTTAATAAAACTAAAAACATTTAATCAAACCAAATAAAACTGCCAATATGAAAATTCCCTATATTAATTAAACTTGGGAGAATCAAACATAAGAAAGGACTCTAGCAAAGTGGTTATGGCGTGTGGTTGGGGAACAAGAGGTCTGGGGTTCGATTCCCACCCCAGACGTATATTTTTGCTTAATATTTTTTGATTTTTATTACTTCAGACCAAGTGTCTGAAATTAGTTTCAGTAACCAAATAAATACCAAATAAGCCTAAAACTGAGAAGCGAATGAATAAGCAGTTTAAGGTAAATAAGCCAAACAAGTGAACTAAATAAAAACTGAAATAAACCAAACAATAATAATCTAAAACTAAGCAGTAACCTAAATAAGCAATAAATAAACCAAACAATAAGCTGAAAATCAAATAAGAACTGACCAATAAGCTGAAAACAAATAAGCTACTAGATAAATAAGCTAAACCGCAAAGCTAAATTAAATCCAATCTTAAAGTAAATCCTAACAGTGAACAGATCCAAACGATGCAGTATTACTCAAACACAAAAGCAGATATACCCAAGCTCTAAATTCAAACAGTCAAACATAAGCAGAATAAAACAAGAACATTAACAAAATCAAATAAGCAGTTTTAAACATTAATCTAAATAAGAAATCAAACCTTTTGTCGAAACCTTTGAGCCGAAGTAACGCGCTGAGCGTACTTGTGAACCGGATCGAACAAATCAAACACCGCCTTTGAATCGAACCGAAACAGCCTCGCTTGACTCGAACCAATAACACCAACAGTATTCGATCCAACAGTACCAAACGAACCCCATAATTCTTCGAAGAACAGTAAAATATATATATATATATATATATATATATATATATATATATATATATATATATATATATATATATATATATATATATATATATATATATATATATATATATATATATATATATATATATATATATATATATATATATATATATATATATTTTATATTAAACCGAATAAAATTTCACAGTTATATAAAAGAGAAGCAGAATTAAATATTAAAATTAAACTGACAGAAAAATTAAATTGAGACAAAGATAAACCGAAATCAACTTTTCATTAAATAAAAATTCGAATTACATTCACTGGAATAAAAAAATTACAAGATTAACTTAAAACCCTAATCTAATTTTCTGAAAATAAAATAAAGAAAAAGCTACTAGATTACATGATAGATGGGGGTTTTTATAGGGTAACCCCGAACCTTCTAGGTCATCCTTGGTGCCCAAGGAAATGAATCCTGGCCCTTGATTTCTTCATTCTTCTCTCTTTCTCTTTTCTTCTCTTGATCAACGGCTGAGAATGATTATAGGCACACGGATTGCCACGTTGGAAGAGGAGAGAGGACCACCTTGAGTGTTTTGATCCAATTCTTGGGGGGTTTAATTTCTTTTGATGTGAATTAATAGAAATTAACAAAAGCCCCAATTTTTTACTTGTGATTTTTGGTGTAGGATTTTTAGGGTTTGTGTAAAAAAATAATGGTGGCTGTGAAGATTTGTGAGAGAGAGAAAAAATGGGTGTGTGGGTTCTTGTTAATATCGAATGGGGAAAGTGGGGGATGGTAAAAATAACGTTTGATATATTAAGTGTGAGTGGGTTACGTTTGGTGGGGTAAAAAAAAAGACAAACCGAGTATGTTAACACGTGTAGGGGTGATGAGTGTTGGTAGTAAATGTATTAAATTTGTGAGTTGACTGTTTCTTGTTTTTATCCGTCCCAAAATTGTGACAAGCAAACTTTGTTTATTCTTTTCGTTTTACTAGCAAATGGTTGGGCTTGAAGCCCAATTTGATCACTTTTTCATCCGTGTATATGGGCTATTTTATCCATGGTATTTTAAATGGGCTAAGTAGCTTTTATATAAGTAGAATACAACTTCCAATGGGCCTTTGAGCCCATTAACTCAAATGTGGGACCCACAAGCCCGTTTAACTCCGCAAATGATTAAAGCCACTAAAACGAACTTGATTTCGGCTTTCTTTGATCATTTCTTTAAAACCATGTCGGTTTAGCCGATTTTCGTGAACTTGGGCACACTTTTGATCTTTTGACTTTGTCTTCGTCTCTTTTTGGACTTTTCTTCAACATTTGACCGTGAAATCCCGTGTTTTCTTTCCTTTTGATCTTTTGTACCTATTTTAACACAAAAACACAAAACCACGCGTAATTCCGACTTTTATGATATAAAACACATGATTAGGTCTTGTTTTTCCTTAATTTTAGTGGCAAAAGGATAAGTGTTTACACACTTATTAGGTATAAAGGCAAGGTTTGGTGGGAATGAGGAGTCAAAGAAAATGCGAAGATCCATGCTAAGAGATGAATTCACAGAATTCAAAATCTCAGAAACTGAAGGTTTACATCAAGGGTATGATAGGTTTCAGAAGATATTGAGCCAATTGAATCAACTTCGTTCAAAGCCTGATGATGGTGATATTAATGCAAGGTTTCTTAAAGCCTTACCATACTCATGGAATCAGGTGGTGATCTCTCTCAAAGCCAAAGGTGGGCTAGACTATCTCAACTTTGATGATCTTTTTCATAAGCTCAGAACTTTTGAACCTCATGTGAGAGGCTATTCAAGTGACTCTTTTCCCACTCCTGCTAATTCTGCCTTTGTCAGCTCTATGGCATCCAGTCCCATGTCATATGCTAGTAGCCCAAGCAATACTGTGTCCTCTCAACATACTTTTCAACATACTTCTGCTCCTGGTCCTACTGCCAAGTCTGGTAGTATGGTAGAAGCTGTTCTCCATTCTTTTGTGGCTGATGTTGATGCTCAACAACAACTTGCTTTTGATGACTTCAAACAGGTTGATAAACTTGACCTGGATGAAATGGATCTTAAATGGAAGATGGCCATGCTCACTCTTAGGGTTCACAAGTTTGAGAAGAAAGCAAGTCGAAAATTCAATTACAACCCTCGGGAGCCAGCAAGATTTGACAGAAGCAAGGTTCGATGCTATAACTGCCAGCAACAAGGTCACTTTGCAAGGGAGTGCCCTAGCAAGAATGACCAGGAGAAGAGCAGGTACTCAGCCTTTAAGGTTCAGGAGATAAAAGATGACAAGAAGGCATTGGTATCTGTTGACTCTATGGTCAACTGGAATGATCATCAGGCTTCTACTCTGGAATCAGCTGAGTCCTCGACTGACGTGTTTGTAATGATTGTTGGGAATCTCTCTGATGCAGAAGAAGCAAACGAGTTTGCTCTTATGGGCATCTCACCTCTGGTACAACATTGTCCTCTTGGTTGTCATGATAAATACTCAGAATTGTTGTCCCAATTTAATGAAGTAAATGATCAAAATGATAAGTATTTTTTAGAAGTTCAAGCCTATAAGGCTTCTTTAAACACATTGGAACAACAAAAGAGGTGGCTACAAGATACTCAACGAGAGTATGAGGATAAAATCCGGATACTAAGCATCGATTTAGAAAACACTACTAATATGCTTAAATATACAGAAAAAGTAAGAGATGCCAGTATCAAAGAAAAACAGGAGATGGAAGAAAAATTAGCTGCTACAATGTTGAGATTTGACAAATGGCAAAAGGCACCTAAAAATCTTTCAAAATTAATTGATAGTAGCATGTCTGGTAGAACTAAAAGAGGCTTAGGATTTGAAAAATATATTGATTAAGAAGATGTGTTTGATTTATCTTTTTCAAGTGTCTTTGATGCCGACAAAGAGGACGAGGGAAAACCTAGTTACAATAGGTTTAAACCAGCAGCAGAAATGCATGCTGTCCCTCCTCCTCTTACTGGAACTTTTATGCCCACTTCATGGCATAATGACTTGGATGGATCACAGATGCATGAGTCCCCAAAAAGTTCTACTAATTCTAATGACTTTGTCTCTTGTACTTTCAGTGACAAAGCCAGTGACTCTGCATCTAGTGGTTCAAGTGAAGAGTCAAGAACTACAAGTTCCAAGTTGAATGATCATGCTGCTACTGGTGCTAGGAAGTGTGAAGAACAAGTTGCTGTTAAGTCAAGTGTGTCTGATCCTAGTTTATTGAGTCCTAGGAAGATTGTTTCTCCTAGAATTGTGTGTAATAATGTTGGCAGTATGAAACAATATCATTCTAATAAAAGGTCTATTAAAACATGTTTTGTTTGTGGAAGTGCATTTCATTTAATTAAAGATTGTGATTTTTATGACACACATGCTTCTATTAATCATGCATTTCCTGCTCCTGGTCCACCAGGAGCTACACCATATACTTCTAGAGGACTCAATCCTAGTGCTCAATCGTTTCCTTCTTCTAGAAGGTCCTTTCCTTTAGTTTCTGATCATTGGAGAAACATTGGATTACAAACCGCCAGTAATTATTTTCAAAATTTTAATCCAATTTATCCACATAATTTGGACCACGCGTATTTTGGTTTGGGAAGTTTGGGAACTGCTGTTAAGCCCTCAGCAGGTTGTTCTTGGTCAAATAATAATACCCATATGATGCATAGGCAACCAAGGAACAACGGTGGATCTCATCAATCTTCTAGGCTCTCTACTAAAGATCCACAAGGCAGGCTCAAACCTGAAAAGGTTTGGGTCCCCTTAAGACACTAACTTTTGCATTTTTGTTATCTTGTTGTTGTAGGTTACTCCATACCAAGATCCTGGTCTAGGCATTGTTGATAGTGGTTGCTCCAGGAGCATGACAGGAAATAAAAGTATTCTCTCTAACTTTGTACCAATTCATGGCGGCAAGGTCTATTTTGGTGGGGGTAAAGGCAGGATCACTGGCAAAGGAACGATTAAAACGCCTAATCTGAATTTTGAGCAGGTCTACTATGTGGAAGCACTTCAACACTTCAACTTGATATCTGTCTCTCAGATTTGTGACAAGAAGCAGTTTGTTCTCTTCACCGATACTGATGCACTTGTGTTATCCAAAGACTTTCAGCTTCCGGATGACTCACAAGTTCTGCTCAGAATCCCTAGAAGACACAATCTCTATAGCATCAAGCTGAATGAAGTCAATCCTACAGGTCAACTAGCATGTCTAGTTGCTAAAGCCTCAGAAGATGAAGCCACTCAATGGCACAGAAGGATGGGGCATGTGAACTTCAAGACCATTCATAAACTTGCAAATCTGAATCTGGTCTCTGGTTTACCTCCCAAGTCGTTTAGAAATGATATAAATTGTATTGCTTGCAGCAAAGGCAAACAGCACAAAGCATCCTTCAAGGCCATTACTGCTCTTAGTCTTATTACTGAACCATTGCAGCTACTACATATGGATTTATTTGGTCCTACTTCCATTAGGAGCATTGACCACAAACAATTCTGTCTGGTGGTAACTGATGGATATAGCAGGTTTACGTGGGTGTTCTTCATGGCTGCCAAGAGTGAGACCTACTCAATTCTTAGAGATTTTCTTACCCTTATAGAGAACCAATTGACCAAGAAGGTTAAAGGTATTCGTTGTGACAATGGAACCGAGTTCAAAAATAAAGACCTCATAGCACTTTGTAATGCTAAGGGCATCAAAAGAGATTATAGTGCAGCAAGGACTCCTCAACAGAATGGCGTGGCAGAAAGAAAGAACAGGACACTAATAGAAGCAGCAAGAACTATGCTTGCCGATTCCAAGCTTCCAACCATGTTCTAGACAGAAGCTGTTAATACTGCCAGTTACGTTTTGAATAGGGTTTCTATTACCAATCCTCACAAGAAGACTCATTATGAGCTTCTAACACGCAAAGTTCCAAATATTGCTCATTTAAAGCCTTTTGAGTGTCCAGTCACCATTCTGAATACTAGTGACTATTTGGGGAAGTTTGATGGCAAGGCAGATGAAGGATACATTGTGGGATATTCAGCTCACTCTCGGGCTTATCGTGTCTACAATCTCCAAGCCAAGCGGATCATTGAAACTATAAATCTCAGGTATTTCGAAGAGAAGTCAAACATCCAAGGCAAGGGTCCTGATTGGTATTTTGATCTTGATTATCTTAGTGATTCGTTAGGATATTTTCGTTTCAAAACTAACCATGATGCAGGTCCACAAGTGTTTGCAACTTCTAGTACTGGTGTTCCTACTAGTCTTTCTAATTCAGATGATGAGGATGACATTTTTGTGGTTCCATCCTACTCCACCACAGTCTCTCCTACTCCTCCTAGTGATGCAACTCCATTTGATGTACTGGATTCCCAAGTAGCTCTTGATACTCTACTCAAACAACAACAAGAAGCTACTACAGCAGCTACTCAAGGTGGTTTTGAGTTTCCCTTGGATAAGCCTACTGACAAAGCTGCTCCTGGTATCCCAGCTTCTGCTCCTGGTGTTAGTTTATCACCCATTGGTACTCCAGCTAGTGAGTCTGCTTCAAATACTCGTTTCTCCAGTCCTTCTGATTTGAGGAACCATCAAACGAAGTCTTCTACCAAGCTGGATGATATTCATAAACAAGCAGTAGATGGGATTTTCAACACCGCTTCATATGATGCTGACTTTGTTGGTGATCTCAATAACTTGGCACCAGAAGTGGAGGTCCCTTCCAATCCAGTCTTGCAATCACACAAAGATCATCCTACCACTCAAATCATTGGAGATCCTGGTTCTACTGTCAAGACACGCAGAATGCAGCAGAAAGCCTCGTCTGATCATCATGCTCTTTTGATCTATATTGAAGATCAAAAGCGTAATAATCATACGGACTTTCAACACTGTCTGTTTGCTTGCTTTCTTTCTCAGGTGGAACCTAGGTCCGTTTCTCATGCTCTTGAGGATCAAAGTTGGGTGGAGGCTATGCAGGAGGAAATGCAGCAATTCTTGTTTCAGAATGTTTGGGTTCTGGTTGACTTACCAGATGGAAAGTCAGCAATCAATACCAAATGGATTCTCAAGAACAAGAAGGATGCACGGGAAATTGTCGTAAGGAATAAAGCTAGGCTTGTTGCACAGGGCCACACTCAAATTGAGGGCATTGACTACACTGAAGTTTTTGCTCCGGTTGCAAGGATAGAGGCCATTCGTCTGTTTTTGGCTTTTGCTTCTTATGTGGGCTTTACGGTGTTTCAGATGGATGTCAAGAGTGCATTTCTCTATGGAAAAATTGATGAGGAGGTGTATGTCACTCAACCAAAGGGCTTTGTAGATCCACTTCATCCCAAGAAAGTTTACAAGGTGGTCAAGGCTCTTTATGGATTACATCAGGCTCCTAGAGCTTGGTATGAGCGCCTTTCCACTTTCTTGTTAAAGAATGGATATAGAAGGGGTACTATTGACAGAACACTATTTCTTAGGAGGAATACCAAGGACATTATCCTTGTTCAGGTTTATGTGGACGACATTATCTTTGGTTCTACTAGGAAGGAATGGTGTGATGAGTTTGAACACTTGATGAAAGCAGAATTTCAGATGAGTGCGATGGGAGAGCTTTCTTTCTTCCTTGGTCTTCAGGTCAAGCAACAATTGGATGGGATTTTCATCAGTCAAGATACATATGTTCATGAGATTCTTCAGAAGTTTGACATGGATCCTCTTAGACCAGCAGCAACTCCTTATGAATTTGCTAAAGTGAAACTTAAGAATGAGCCAGACCCCCCGGTCAATGTTCACATGTACAGGTCTATGATTGGCTCCCTCATGTATTTGACTGCATCACGTCCGGATATCATGTTTGCAGTAAGTGCTTGTTCTAGACACCAGGTGACTCCAACGGTTTCGAACTTAAATGCAGTGAAGAAGATTTTCAAGTATATCAAGGCTCAACCTAAACTGGGCTTATGGTATCCTAGAGAATCACCTTTTGTTCTAGAAGCATATAGTGATAGTGACTATGCATGTGCTAATAATGACAGGAAGTCTACTACTGGTGGTTGTCAATTTTTGGGTCGTCGACTTATTTCATGGCAATGCAAGAAACAGACAATAGTAGCTACTTCTTCAACAGAAGCAGAATATGTTGCTGCTGCTAGTTGTTGTGGACAGGTTTTGTGGATCCAAAATCAGATGTTGGATTATGGTTTTAATTTTATGAACACCAAAATGTTTATTGACAATCAAAGCACTATTTGCATTGTGAAGAATCCTGTTTTTCATCAGCGAACTAAGCATATTGAAATTCGGCATCATTTTATACGGGATGCCAATGAGAAGAAGTTGACACAGGTTCTTAAAGTTCATACGGATGATAATGTTGCTGATTTGTTGACAAAAGCCTTTGATGGTCCTTGGTTTAACCACTTGGTGGTTCACATTGGGATGGTCAATCCTTGAGGTCTAGGATTGAGGGGAGGCTAAGCCTAAGGGGAGGCTTTGTGTACATATTCTTAGGACAGACTAACGTATTGATAGATTTTAACAACATATTATATTGGTTCTGGTGGTGTGTGTTACGTCAGGCGGAGGATTTTGCTCACTTCTGGTGGTTATGGTATTACATGACTGGCTTCTGGTCCTCATTGGTCAGCTTCTAGTCATAATTGGTTGGCTTCTGGTGGTTCAAAATCCTTCTTTGTCAAGTGGTGATTGGCTTCTGATACTGGTCTGGGACACTGTTCATTATTTTTGTCCTTTGTTGACCACATTTTGCTTCTGGTCTGACCATTGTGTGCTTTGACTTTTGGTCAACGCTCCCAATTCTGGTATTTACATTTTTAATTAACTATGGTAAATTGGGAGTAGGGAATTATGTTAAAAGGGCCAAGTGGTTACTATGCAATTATGTCTAATTTGAAAGGGCAACCCCCCATTAATAGGGGTCAATGAACAATTACTTTTTCCTTATTAATGGTCAACTTAACCCCCTTGACTCAATCATTCCATTCATCACACACACAAAACAGATCCTACTCTCTCAACCCTAACCAAAATCTTCCTTCATCCAATTAATCAAGATCCATGGCTGCCCTAGTATACCAACCTGCTCACAACAAAGTTGCCTATCTGGGTGATGGTCCACATCGTGAACATTTTGCTGACATTCTGGAATTCATTGAAGCTTCAAACCTAAGGTATGCTTTTACTGTATGTCCCACTATTTATGGTAGTGTTATTCGTCAATTTTGGGCATCTGCTCGTCTTGTGGTGGTGGTTGGTCGTCCACGTGAACTCCATGCTACCATAGATGGACGTTCATACGTGGTGTCTGAGGCTTCTATTCGATCTTCTCTTCATCTTCAAGATGAAGGTGGTGTTGAGTCCATCCCCAATTCGGAGGTATTAGAGGGGATGGCTGCTATAGGGTACAATCATGGGGGGAAGTTTAACTTCCAGAAAAATAGGTTTTCCCCCCCAATGGAAGCTTCTGGTGCATTTTCTGATTCATTGTTTGAGTCCCAAGTATGGGAGTTGGGATGCTTTCCCTACTCCTTTGGCTACTGGTCTTATTTGCTTAGCCCAGGGTAGAGTTTTTAATTTCTCTCATTATCTGTTTGAGGGGATGGTTAGTAATCTATCCAATGCTGGTTCAAGGAAGAAGTTTCTTATGTATCCTAGGTTTTTACAACAAATACTAGTTTGCATTCCTCGTGATAGGACTGAACATGTGCCGTCTAAGCTTACTGCAAAAGTGTATTATAATATGGTCCATGGGTTTACCGGGGAGTGGAGGCCCCTTACTGAGGCCATGTTGGGGCTGGCTCAGGGTCCTATGGATGAGGAGGAGGAGGCCCCTGAGTTTGTTGTGATTGATGATGACCCTATGGAGGAGGAGGCTCCTACTGGTGGTGCTTCTCATGTGGTTGAGGAGGAGCTGGTTGAGGAGGTGGTGGTTGAAAAACCATCCCCTTCCAAGGCTGGTCCTTCTTCAGTACCACAAAAGTCTCCATTTGTGGAGACTCCACCTCCTAGTCCTGCTCCACCCTCTTTTGATACGCCTTTTGGTGCTAGTACTCCTACTGTTGACCCATCTGTTGCTTCGGGCTCCAATGACGCCTTCCCTGGCCCAAGTCCTCTTGGTGGGCAGGTGATGAGATGGCATTTATACATGATCTCATCGTTCTTTTCGGGCTTTAAATGCATTAAAATGTCATAAAATACCATATATATGCTTGTGTTTGTTTACTTGTGTGTTTTAGGTATGGATATCGTGAAAAAGACAAAAGATCACAAGATACAAGGAAAAACGAACACGAGAAACGAAGCCGTACAAAGAACCGGGCCCTAATCATGGAATTTTCATCAAATACCCTTGAAGACTTGAAGACAAAACAAGATTGATCCTCATTGAATGAAGAAATGACACTTAAAACCCTTGTATATTAATAATTACAAGTTTGGTCCCTTAAGTTTGTCAAAATTGCAAAAAGGTCCTTCAACTTTGAAGAAATGGCAAAATTAGTCCCTCAACAATTTCAAAATGCCAATTATGGTCCCTCATGAAGTTTAAGAGACATTGAAGACCTTTGAAGATCAAGATTGTCCAAGTTCAGCCCTTGAATTATCACAAAAGGTCAAAATCAACCCTTGATAAGCTCTTTACAAAGTTTTGTGCCAAAAGTGTCATATGGTGAAACTTATTAACAAAGGAAAGAAGATTTTAGGGCTGGAAAACATTATATGCACAAAATATCAAAAGAGAGGGACGAATTGTGTGCAAGTGGAAAGATTCAAAAATAAAGGGCGCTTAACACTTTCTTTTCCCCCATTTTCGGATCAAAGGTTTAACTGTTCACTTTTTACACTTCCAGGTTTCACCCAACTTAAACCTGGGTAAATTCTCAATTAATCTTGCACACAAGTAATTCACACGCACCAAAAACAAACCCACTCCTAAAAACCTGCATCCCACGCATGTGCACCAAACCCCCAATTCCCCAATCCACCAATCACATCATTCCTTAGCCCCCAAGCATCATGACGTGTCCCAATTGAATGGCCAAGATTATTTGCTTCCTCCCAAAGCAAAATAAACGTTCAAGATCAAATGGACAGCTCAAATGCACCAAAAACGTCCAAGGGTAGAATAGGGATTTTTCTAGTGATTAGGGTTTAGTTTTTTCTATTCTAGATTGTTCTTAGGACTCTATAAAAGGAGCTCACAACCTGTGTGAAGCCCTTTGTTCCAGTTTCAAGCTTTTAACTTGTAATTCCTTTTTAATAAATAAAAGTTTGGTATTTTGATTTAATCAATTATAATTCCTTTTTGTTTTTAAAAGTTGTGTGTTGTTAAGCTTGAGACTGAGTTCCATGATTTGATTTGGTGAAGTAACTTGGAGGTTTAAAGTTACTTTAAGGTTTTGAAATTTTGAGAGATTTTGGTAAAATCTGCTCAAAAGGAATTGGTGTTTTAAGTTCATGTTATTTGTGTTTAGGTAATATAGAAAACGTGTTTCATAGATTGGAAAAGGTTTTGGAAGTTTTTAAAAAAAAAAGGGAAAGAAAAAAAAAATCAGTTATATATAATATTTGCTTTTGTTTGTTCTTCTTTTGTGTTTGATTTAAGCAGGATTGAGGGCTTGTTGATCTTGTTCAGCACCAGCCCGGGCTGGTAAGGAGGAGGGTTATACACCCTCTAGGGCTTTGGATTGTAAAGCCCTAAGGTAAAATTCCATTTTACCTTGAAAAGTTCAAAAATAGCAAGTGTGTATGTTCTTGAGTGATTTGTTGATTTGTGTGTTGTAAGCTGTTGGATTCAAGTTGTTTTGTCATTGTATGCTTGCTAAAAGACCATTGAATCAGATTTGTTAAGTTTTAAAAGGTTTTGAGTGATAAATTTTGGTTTCATAAAATTAACAGGGTGTTTGGCTACACGTTTTAGCAGGGGAGTAGCTCTTGATTTGGTTGATTAGAGGTGTTAGACAACTTGTAATTGGTTAAGTTAGGTTGTAGTAAGTTAGTAAGTTACTTTGGTTAAGTTTTGAAACAGATTTGTAAGCTTAGGAGTGGAATTCATAGAGTAAAACCTGCTATACTCTATTCTGCTAGAATTTTATGAGATTTGGTTACTTGATTTTGAAATCCTGTTAAAAGTTAAGGTAACTTTGTATTGGAATTGGTTGAGCATTACTTGGTGAGTAGTTGTGCAAAATTTGGTGGTTTAAAATACACTTGGGAACTAGTTACAAACCAATAAACCCACCAGACCCCTTTATTTACCTCAGAGAATAGCATAGGCTTGTGTGCATTGTTTTTACTTGTTTGTGCATTGATTCTGTGTGTTTTTGCCTGCTAATTGACTTGTACTTGCATGTTGTGACTTCTTGTGATCAAAGGATCACAAGAGTGCCCCCCCTTGCTCCAAAAACAAGCTTCAAATAAGCTCAAATGGCCAAGTCCTCTTGGTCAAGAACCAAAGCACAAACCACAAGTGCATACTTTTAAGTGTTCTTAACAACCTGTCACGTTTTTCAATCCTTGTTTTGGCTTAACTTTGATTAAAAAGGAAAGTGAATTGTGATAATAAGCTTGCTAAGGTTACTGTTGGGTTGCAAAAGTTAAAAAAGAAAAAAAAATACAAGTTGCGCCGCAAGACCTACCTATTGCGGCGCATCTGAAGGAGCTACAGATCATGGTATTCTCGGAACACTAGTTGCGGCGCATGAAACAAGCGTTGCGGCGCAACTAAGAAACAAAAAGGGGTTGCCAGATTCGAACCCCCGTCTACACTCCCACACACCAAACACTTAACCATTGCGCCCTTGGGTCTTTTACTGACCAAGGGTGCAAGGTTAATTAAGTTAACCAGTTTTTAATTTGTATTATCTTTAAAAAGCCGTAGCTTTTCCTCTCCTTTTCAGCTTATTCTATAAGCAATTTTAGCTTATTTCATTTTTCTTAGGACTAGAATAGGATTGGTGATTTTTCTGGCTAGTTTTTATATTTTTCCATTTATTTATTAATTTTCTAGGATTTATTTAATAGACGTTTTTTATTAATTCATTAAAAAATACCAAAAAGAGTTTTTATTTTTAGGAAAAATAGTTTTTAGTTTTTAAAATATATTTTTGAGGTTTACATCTAATTTTGGTTTCAAAAACATTTATATTTAATTTTATAATATTTTAAGGTTTTTTATAAACTTTAAAGATTTTTATAAAATTATTAAAAAAGGTTTAGAAGCTATAATTTGTGTTTTTCTCTTAGTTATATTATTTAGGATTTTTAGAAATTTTTTATTTTAAATTTTAGAAACTTTTTATTTTTAACATTATTTTAATATTATTTTATTATTTAATTTTCAAAATTTTATTTTTCTTTCTTTTTCATTTTTCTTATATTCTTTAGCATTAATTAGGATCAATTCCATTTTTAGAATAATTATTAAGCTTTTAGATTTATTTTTATAATTATTTTAAGTTTAATTAGGTTTTAATTATTTTAAATCAATTTTAGGGTTTTAATAATAGTTTTAATAGGTTTTAATTTTTAGAGAAATACTTTTTAGTCTTTTAATAATATAAGTTAAGTGATTATTCAATAAAATCATATTTTAGACATTTGAATTAGTTAAATTTAATTTTAGGGCTTTAATTAGCATTTAAAATTAATTATTTAATTAATAAAAGGTCTTAAAATATCTTTGTTGGATTTTTAACTTTATTTATATTATTTTAGACTTGTTTTTAGCCTTGTTGATATTTTGTTTTTGGTTTTAATAATTTTTAATTTTTGTGGTTTTTCTACGGCTTTACGTTTTCATCGTAGTTTAATTTTAACGTATCCGTCTTTCATCTTCTCATCCCCATTTCTCTTAATATTAATCTCAAATAAATACAAGTTAATTCACAACACATATACCTCCTTGGGAAACGAATCTTTCATCTCTTTTAAGTGATTGGGTCATTAGTGCACGGTTTTCCTAAACCGTCGTACTTAATACTTTCCGCTATTTACGCTCTTTGTTTTCCTAAACAAGAGTTGTATTTTACCTCAATCATTTTTGGCGCCGCTGCCGGGGAGGTGTGTCGTGTCTTAATTTGGAAATTTTGTTTTTGATATTATCCATAATAGTATTTGTGTTAAGTGGAACTCCCTTAACACGTATTATCGGTTTTCTCGGTTTTTCTTTGTGAATATTATTAATATATTGTATTAAGTATCACAACCAAAATACAATATCTCCAAAAGTGTGAAAACACAACCTTGATTCGGGATTTCATCACTCGATCATTGTATTCGAATCTCAAACAAAAAGAAAAGGCAAAAATAGATAAATACTTTCGAGAAGCTCGATTTTGAAAGATACGAACTATAAGGAGGGTATAAGGCGGGTATTATAAAATATACCCTAAGGAAAAAGGCTCTTAAGTGCTTCGCGCCGCCTCGTTTCCCCGCTTGCTTGTGAGTATTTTGAGATTGAAGGCTAATCGAGGGTTTTGCCGCCCAAAGTATTAATACGTATACTAAATTTGCTTGGTTTTCTTTGTGATTAAACCCTCGTGAACAATTTGGTTTTCACCAAAGTTCTAAAGTCATTCGAAGGCGTTCACTCCACGTGATCGTTTTCATTCCTTTGAGGCTTCTTTAATCAAGAGTTTGATTCGAGGAGAGATTTTGTAGATTGTTGTCTACGAAGATACACCAAAATCCAAAAAAATTAAATATCATCAAAAACACAAAAAAATTTGAAAATCCACAAAACAACCAAAAAGAATCTTCTTTGCTCACCTCCCATTCTTCGTGAAGTTTATGATCACTCGTAATCAAGCTAAACGAGCTCGTAAACGTCTTCAAAAGCAAGCAAATCAAGGATCGTTGATTATTGAAGAACCTCCAATTGTTGAACCTATTGTAGAACAAGAAGTCGTAATGGCTAATCGTACTATGATGGAGTTGCTACAAGCACCCACCGAGGGTTTTGGAGAGGCCATTGTTATTCCCGCCATCCTTGCGGAGAATTTCGAGATTAAGACGGGTTTAATGTCGATGCTACAAGCAAACAAGTTTCGAGGTCATGAGAAAGACAACCCGCATTACCACATTAGGAATTTCAACCGTCTCACCGCCACTAGCAAATTTAAGGATGTTCCGCATGACGCCATTAAGATGATGTTGTTTCCATATTCGTTGGATGGACCCGCTAAAATTTGGCTCGAGAAAGAACCGCCAAATTCGATTTTGACATGGGCCGATCTCGTTTCTAAGTTTGTAAACAAGTTTTTTCCACCATCGAAAACAACACACTTAAAAAATGAGATTTCACGATTTGTGCAACGTAACAATGAAAGTTTTTCTATGGCATGGGAACGATTTAAAGAGATGTTACATGAATGTCCTCACCATGATTTTTCGGAATTGCATCAAATTGATACCTTTTATAATGGGCTTAATGACCATGAACGAGATTATTTGAATGCCGCCGCGGGTGGTAACTTTTTGTGCAAGACGACAAATGAGGCTTTACAAATCATTGAAAATCGATCTAAGGTTTATAGCCCTCGTAACACACCGAGTGTTGCCAATATGGGTTCGTCATCTTCGTCACAATCGTCTCGTAGCATTAATGCCTTACATGATGAAGCTAATGAGGAAAATCGGTTTTTTGATAGATTTGCTAATCTAATGTCCCATTGGAAGGCTCAAGAAGCTTCCAATTCCGCTTCGGTTAAAGCGGTTGCTAAGAGTTGTTTATCGTGTGGAGGAGCTCATGATTTATCCGAGTGCATTACCGCGGATGGTAACACTTCGAGTGCTTATGTAGCAACGGGAACTTACAACCAAAACGGCCAAGGTTCCCGCCAAAATCAAGCTCCACCAAACCAAAATGCTAACAATTATCGAAACAACAACCAAGGTAATTACCAAGGCAACACACGCAATTACAACAAAGGGAATTATCAAAGTGGGAATGGACAAATCTCTAATCAAAACCAAAACCGTGATTTTCAAAACACCACACAAGGTTTTCAAAATGCTCACACGAAAAATTTGCAAGGAGAATTTTTAGATTATGCAAAAGCAAATGATGCTAAATTTGATAATATGCAACGTGAGATGATTAGCTTAAGGTCCGAGTTGAAAAACGAGCTTAAAAATGAACTTGCTAATGAACTTAAAACTCATGCAAATAAAATGGAAGGAAATGTCCAACGTCTTCAACAAAACCAACAAAAGATGGAATTAGGACAACATGAGATTAAGCAAGAGTTATTGAAAGCGGATGCTAGGCAATCTAAATTTGAGGACCGAATGGCTAAGATGTTTGAAGCTATCATGTGTAAGCCCTCTTCTTCGGGTGGTCTTCCTAGTGATACCATTGCAAACCCGAAGGGAGAAATGAAGGTTATTACTACACGAAGTGGTAAAACTTTCAAGGAACCAATCTCTCGTCCAAGTACTTCTACGGAGAAGGAAATCGAGAAAGAACCCGAGGTGATGGTCGAAAAGGAGCACATTACAATTCCACGAAGTACCGCTCAAACCACACCTACGGTTGAACCAATACCACTTATGGAACCCGAGATTCCAAGGCCGTTGCCTAATGACCAACCCACACCACCTTTACCTTACCCTTCGAGACGAAACAAAGAGAAAGCACAAGAAAGGAACAATTATCAATTTGAGCTATTTATGAAAATGTTTCGTGATTTGCATTTTAACATAAGTTTTGCCGATGCTTTAATCATGATGCCTCGATTCGCCGCAAACTTCAAAAGTATGCTTAACAACAAAGAGAAGTTACAACAAACGTCTAGTTGTTCATCGGTTTTTCTAAGCCGCATACCACAAAAAGTCGGTGATCCCGGTAAATTTTTGATTCCGTGTGCTATACAAGATATGGAGGAATGCTACGCCTTGGCCGATCTTGGCGCTAGTATTAATTTAATGCCTCTCGAGATTTTCAAATCGCTCTCACTTCCGGCTCTTACTCCTTCGAACATGTCCATCGAGATGGCCGATCATTCTACGATTTTGGCATGTGGAGTAGCCGAGGACGTTTTCGTTAAAGTCGGAAAGTTTTACTATCCCGTTGACTTTATCGTTGTAGACATTCCCATCGATCGAAAAGTTCCTCTCATTTTGGGTCGTTCATTTTTGGATACATCACGAGCACTTATCGATGTTCATGCTCGAAAAATCACCCTTCGTTTCAATGAAGAAGAACTTGTCATCAATGCAACACAAAACTCCAATCTTTCTCATGTATATTCTATTGCAACTTTAAACCATGGTGACTCGACCAATGTCGTTTGCAAAGAATTTTCACCAAGAGTTTTAGGGAATGTCTCCAAAAACAATTTACCATTTCCTCCGCCGGTGGAGGTTATGAGTGCAAAGCCTACAAAGAAGAAACCATCAATACTTGAATCGAAAAATCCTTCACCTTCATTCTTGAAAAGTGTTGATAAATTGCCGGTTTCTACGGAAGATCTTTCGGATGATGAATATATGGACCCCGATGGGGAGGTTTTCTTCGTCGATAAACGTTTTGAGAACTTGCCACCACCAAAACCAAAACGGTTTCAAAATGTGAGAATTTTTAGTGTGACTAACATCGTCTTAGAAACACCAAATGTTTTCGACATAATCAACAAGGGTTTTCATAAGGAGAGTTTAAAAGATAAAAATGGAAAAGATCTTAAATGTGATTTAATTGATTTTTCTACAAATCTAACTCCGTCATCACCGCGTGTTTTGAGTACTACAAACTCGTCTACTCCTTTTGACGATGTTTTGTGTGGTCCTAGTATGGGGGAAGCCCCTTATGTTCCCTCATCCTTGTCCACCGAGGACGAGATATTCGATCCCGGAATTTCATGTAAAAGGAAATCTCGGTCTTCCACCGATGCAATAAATGGAAACTATATCTATTTGCTTGGTGCGAGTCTACCTCGAGTAGCTCAAACGTTTGTCTTACCAATTGTCTCACCCTTCTACTTCTCATCTATTTTCTTCAAACTCTTTGAGTTTATGGCACATGTTCAAGTGGTGTTAATTTGTTTTTCCCATGGAAACGAGAACGCCATCTTCGACCCCGGTATTTTGCATCATTTGAGGACTTAGTCCTTTTTACCGGTTGCTTTTTGGGCCTTGTTTATCATGTAAGCCCCATCAAAAATTGACCACACCATGATTTTCCCTAAATGTTCACATTTTGAGGGGATCGAGTCGAGCTCATGACTCGGTAATCAAAAACGAGGTGCCTCGTGGGGGAGATCCCATGCTTATCTTTATGCTTTATTATTCACTAATAAGGGGACTTGTACCCTTCCAACTCGTTGTCTCGTGGTTGTTTGTGATTGTGTTATCTAGATCATCATCATCATCTACGATTGAAGACTCTCGTGTTCGTTTACGTGAGCCTCCATCGTTCGTTTGAAGAAGTTTTTCACGAATCCATGACATATCCTCTATTGTTCTAACAATTATCTTTTAGCATAATTAATAAACGGCTTTAGATATATTGTTGATCACCCTTTCCATGCTAGATCCTAAGCATTCGATTCTTCGTCTCTAGTATGGGGGTGCTCCACCTTTAGACTCGAAACATTAAGGACAATGTTTACTTTTAGTATGGGGGGGTGAATAGGTACTTGCTTTGCTACGCCCTCACGTTTTCCAATTTTCAATGTTTTGTTTTGCTAATAAGGCTAAAAATGGCCAAATTTTAAAATTTTTTAGTTTTCATAAGTGTTTTTAAGACACGAATGTATATTTTCCGATGGGTAGAATAAGAGTTAATTTTTGACTTGATGGGCATTTGGAGCCATTTACATTCCTTAACCCGCTCAATTCAAGTTTTGCTAGACTTTTATATAGGGAGCTTTAAAACGCGAAAGTCTTAATTCATTCGGGTTAAGAACAAGAACTTTTCGCAAGTTCCTATAATTGATTCTAGAAAGTCACTTATCAAGGGAACTATAAAACGCATTCTCTAAACTTGAAAAAGTCCAAGAAAGTGCAAGATCCTATAGGTGGCTTGAAAACCCAAAACTTTGATTTGATATAGTCTTAATGAAAGCTAATCCAAATTTGGCTTAATTTTGACTTGCATGGCTAAGTATTCACGAGTCTCTTTAATTAGAGGTCTTTATATAGTGAAGAACGAGAAATGATAGAGTTAGACAAGTGATCATGCTAAACGTAGAACATGAAAGTGTTCTTTCAAAAACTCATATGTTTTTAATTGTGGCTTTTTCTTCCCATAAGATCAATGCATTAGGAATAAAACATAATTGCAATAAGTAAGGTCGTACGATTTGAAAGGTTACTTAGCCTCTAGCACAAGATCGTTTAAAAGTTACTCGGGGTTGAATAGAGTTCATAGCCAAGGCATAACTTATTGAAGCGGGACGCGAAGATTGGCGATCATCCAAAAAGGCCCTAACAAGGCATGAGGAGCTCTATTTTTGCTAAAGATCCAAAGATGATGTGAAGTATCATTATTCCAAAATCAATATGAAGGATCGAGACACACGACGAGAAGCTATTACTCCCCTAAAGAATGGAGAAAGTCTATCCAAAAAGACCCTAACAAGGTATGAGGATAAATATATCCAAGTCCGAAAAGGAGGCGGATCGTTGTATATCAAAATCCAAAGTAAAGATTGAAGAAAAATGATGAAGTCGTGGTCCTATATGAAGAATCTCTCAAAAACGTCAAGTGAAGAAATTCCAAATATATGAAGAGAAGACCATAATTTCAAGAACGTCTTCCCAAGATTTGAAGTATGAAGTACATGCCAAATATCGGTCCGAGAAAGGTCTCAAATCGTGAAACGAGTTATGCCAAGATATGAACTTAAGGAGATACACGAGAAGCCGTTTTAAAAGATTTTGTCCTTCGGCTAACTATTGATCAAATCGTGCTACTTTGCTTTCGGACTAATAACTACTCAAATAAGTCAATATGAATCACTTGTGATCCATGACAAATAGATAAAAAATGCTAGTAACCCATTTCCTTTTATAATAACTAGGATTGCGGGGAGAAAAAGTATTACACAATTTGGACGTATGAGTAGTGTTAGCATTGTGACTTGTACCAACAATGATCTTGTTTTTGCACTTAGCATGGAATGTATGACAATCAAGGATGACGAAATTTACTCTAAGGGACATTAACTTGTTTCTATTCCTAGACCCTAAAAGTCACCTTTTGGTGATGAAAATCATACATTATGTCTTTACACATCATCGTAGTATGTTGCAAGTCTTTTACTTTTGAATAAAGGTTAATAAAATTGAACTTTGGTGATGCTTAGATACTTTATTCTAGCATTGCGTGAGGGCACGGCAATGGCTTAGTATGGGGGAGTGATGAGATGGCATTTATACATGATCTCATCGTTCTTTTCGGGCTTTAAATGCATTAAAATGTCATAAAATACCATATATATGCTTGTGTTTGTTTACTTGTGTGTTTTAGGTATGGATATCGTGAAAAAGACAAAAGATCACAAGATACAAGGAAAAACGAACACGAGAAACGAAGCCGTACAAAGAACCGGGCCCTAATCATGGAATTTTCATCAAATACCCTTGAAGACTTGAAGACAAAACAAGATTGATCCTCATTGAATGAAGAAATGACACTTAAAACCCTTGTATATTAATAATTACAAGTTTGGTCCCTTAAGTTTGTCAAAATTGCAAAAAGGTCCTTCAACTTTGAAGAAATGGCAAAATTAGTCCCTCAACAATTTCAAAATGCCAATTATGGTCCCTCATGAAGTTTAAGAGACATTGAAGACCTTTGAAGATCAAGATTGTCCAAGTTCAGCCCTTGAATTATCACAAAAGGTCAAAATCAACCCTTGATAAGCTCTTTACAAAGTTTTGTGCCAAAAGTGTCATATGGTGAAACTTATTAACAAAGGAAAGAAGATTTTAGGGCTGGAAAACATTATATGCACAAAATATCAAAAGAGAGGGACGAATTGTGTGCAAGTGGAAAGATTCAAAAATAAAGGGCGCTTAACACTTTCTTTTCCCCCATTTTCGGATCAAAGGTTTAACTGTTCACTTTTTACACTTCCAGGTTTCACCCAACTTAAACCTGGGTAAATTCTCAATTAATCTTGCACACAAGTAATTCACACGCACCAAAAACAAACCCACTCCTAAAAACCTGCATCCCACGCATGTGCACCAAACCCCCAATTCCCCAATCCACCAATCACATCATTCCTTAGCCCCCAAGCATCATGACGTGTCCCAATTGAATGGCCAAGATTATTTGCTTCCTCCCAAAGCAAAATAAACGTTCAAGGTCAAATGGACAGCTCAAATGCACCAAAAACGTCCAAGGGTAGAATAGGGATTTTTCTAGTGATTAGGGTTTAGTTTTTTCTATTCTAGATTGTTCTTAGGACTCTATAAAAGGAGCTCACAACCTGTGTGAAGCCCTTTGTTCCAGTTTCAAGCTTTTAACTTGTAATTCCTTTTTAATAAATAAAAGTTTGGTATTTTGATTTAATCAATTATAATTCCTTTTTGTTTTTAAAAGTTGTGTGTTGTTAAGCTTGAGACTGAGTTCCATGATTTGATTTGGTGAAGTAACTTGGAGGTTTAAAGTTACTTTAAGGTTTTGAAATTTTGAGAGATTTTGGTAAAATCTGCTCAAAAGGAATTGGTGTTTTAAGTTCATGTTATTTGTGTTTAGGTAATATAGAAAACGTGTTTCATAGATTGGAAAAGGTTTTGGAAGTTTTTAAAAAAAAAAGGGAAAGAAAAAAAAAATCAGTTATATATAATATTTGCTTTTGTTTGTTCTTCTTTTGTGTTTGATTTAAGCAGGATTGAGGGCTTGTTGATCTTGTTCAGCACCAGCCCGGGCTGGTAAGGAGGAGGGTTATACACCCTCTAGGGCTTTGGATTGTAAAGCCCTAAGGTAAAATTCCATTTTACCTTGAAAAGTTCAAAAATAGCAAGTGTGTATGTTCTTGAGTGATTTGTTGATTTGTGTGTTGTAAGCTGTTGGATTCAAGTTGTTTTGTCATTGTATGCTTGCTAAAAGACCATTGAATCAGATTTGTTAAGTTTTAAAAGGTTTTGAGTGATAAATTTTGGTTTCATAAAATTAACAGGGTGTTTGGCTACACGTTTTAGCAGGGGAGTAGCTCTTGATTTGGTTGATTAGAGGTGTTAGACAACTTGTAATTGGTTAAGTTAGGTTGTAGTAAGTTAGTAAGTTACTTTGGTTAAGTTTTGAAACAGATTTGTAAGCTTAGGAGTGGAATTCATAGAGTAAAACCTGCTATACTCTATTCTGCTAGAATTTTATGAGATTTGGTTACTTGATTTTGAAATCCTGTTAAAAGTTAAGGTAACTTTGTATTGGAATTGGTTGAGCATTACTTGGTGAGTAGTTGTGCAAAATTTGGTGGTTTAAAATACACTTGGGAACTAGTTACAAACCAATAAACCCACCAGACCCCTTTATTTACCTCAGAGAATAGCATAGGCTTGTGTGCATTGTTTTTACTTGTTTGTGCATTGATTCTGTGTGTTTTTGCCTGCTAATTGACTTGTACTTGCATGTTGTGACTTCTTGTGATCAAAGGATCACAAGAGTGCCCCCCCTTGCTCCAAAAACAAGCTTCAAATAAGCTCAAATGGCCAAGTCCTCTTGGTCAAGAACCAAAGCACAAACCACAAGTGCATACTTTTAAGTGTTCTTAACAACCTGTCACGTTTTTCAATCCTTGTTTTGGCTTAACTTTGATTAAAAAGGAAAGTGAATTGTGATAATAAGCTTGCTAAGGTTACTGTTGGGTTGCAAAAGTTAAAAAAGAAAAAAAAATACAAGTTGCGCCGCAAGACCTACCTATTGCGGCGCATCTGAAGGAGCTACAGATCATGGTATTCTCGGAACACTAGTTGCGGCGCATGAAACAAGCGTTGCGGCGCAACTAAGAAACAAAAAGGGGTTGCCAGATTCGAACCCCCGTCTACACTCCCACACACCAAACACTTAACCATTGCGCCCTTGGGTCTTTTACTGACCAAGGGTGCAAGGTTAATTAAGTTAACCAGTTTTTAATTTGTATTATCTTTAAAAAGCCGTAGCTTTTCCTCTCCTTTTCAGCTTATTCTATAAGCAATTTTAGCTTATTTCATTTTTCTTAGGACTAGAATAGGATTGGTGATTTTTCTGGCTAGTTTTTATATTTTTCCATTTATTTATTAATTTTCTAGGATTTATTTAATAGACGTTTTTTATTAATTCATTAAAAAATACCAAAAAGAGTTTTTATTTTTAGGAAAAATAGTTTTTAGTTTTTAAAATATATTTTTGAGGTTTACATCTAATTTTGGTTTCAAAAACATTTATATTTAATTTTATAATATTTTAAGGTTTTTTATAAACTTTAAAGATTTTTATAAAATTATTAAAAAAGGTTTAGAAGCTATAATTTGTGTTTTTCTCTTAGTTATATTATTTAGGATTTTTAGAAATTTTTTATTTTAAATTTTAGAAACTTTTTATTTTTAACATTATTTTAATATTATTTTATTATTTAATTTTCAAAATTTTATTTTTCTTTCTTTTTCATTTTTCTTATATTCTTTAGCATTAATTAGGATCAATTCCATTTTTAGAATAATTATTAAGCTTTTAGATTTATTTTTATAATTATTTTAAGTTTAATTAGGTTTTAATTATTTTAAATCAATTTTAGGGTTTTAATAATAGTTTTAATAGGTTTTAATTTTTAGAGAAATACTTTTTAGTCTTTTAATAATATAAGTTAAGTGATTATTCAATAAAATCATATTTTAGACATTTGAATTAGTTAAATTTAATTTTAGGGCTTTAATTAGCATTTAAAATTAATTATTTAATTAATAAAAGGTCTTAAAATATCTTTGTTGGATTTTTAACTTTATTTATATTATTTTAGACTTGTTTTTAGCCTTGTTGATATTTTGTTTTTGGTTTTAATAATTTTTAATTTTTGTGGTTTTTCTACGGCTTTACGTTTTCATCGTAGTTTAATTTTAACGTATCCGTCTTTCATCTTCTCATCCCCATTTCTCTTAATATTAATCTCAAATAAATACAAGTTAATTCACAACACATATACCTCCTTGGGAAACGAATCTTTCATCTCTTTTAAGTGATTGGGTCATTAGTGCACGGTTTTCCTAAACCGTCGTACTTAATACTTTCCGCTATTTACGCTCTTTGTTTTCCTAAACAAGAGTTGTATTTTACTACAATCAGCAGGCGGAGGAGCCTACTACACTTATGTCGTTACTTGATCTTATGCGCAGGTATCATGAGCGGATTATTTCATTGGAAGCTGATTTGAATCAACACCGGAGACTTACTAGGGAGTTTGTTCTTCCTCTGGCTGATCACATCAAAGCTTTGGAGACTCAGCAAAGACGACGAAAGAAGCATGTGATCCACTCTGATTCCGATGAGGAGGGTACGGAGCGTGTTGAGGATGGTTTGACATTGTTGGCAAAGGCTGCCTTTGCTGATAAATTGTATGATGATTTGCCTGTTCCTCCGACATCCTCCAGTGTTCCTTCTCCGGCTGGCGTTTCTACTCCTATGGATGGTGCTTCTGGTCCTGCTGCTGGTTCCAATGCTGGTCCATCCCATGATTCGAAGGGGAAGGCCCCAATGACTGATGCTCCCTCACCACCTTGCAAGCGTACACGTAGACAGCTTGAGGAGGAAAGGCTAGGTGAGGAGGCTGCTCAACGGATCCAAGCTGAGATTGATGAGGCTGAGAGGGCTGCGGCTGAGGTGCTTCAACAGCAGAGGCGTGAACAAGTTCAGCATGATGCAATGCATTGGAGTGATAGTGATTAGATGCAGGTATTGACTATTCTTACCAGGGATTATGCCCAGTTCACTGATCTTTTGGGTGACGATGTGGATGAGCATAACTGTATTCCAAGAGCCATGGTGTTGATGCGCAAGCAACAGTTGGCACTTGCTGCACAGCTTCGTGAGAAGAGAAAGAACAGACCTTTATCCAGAACTGAGGAGCGCAAGCAGGTGCAGCGATATGTGAAGTATCAATCGGCTGCTTATTTTCAAGCTAGTTGGAAATGGGACAGGGTTCGGGCTTTATCTTTTGATGAGCTCAAGGCACTTTATGAGCGTATGGTTAAGCATCAGAGTCAACCAATTCCGGAACGATTTATCTACCGTCCTCGTGTGGTGACCTCTTCTTCGCCTGCTGTTACTACTGGTCCTTCATCTGATCCTACTCCTGGTTCTGCTGCTAGTCCATCGGTTTTTGTTGCTACTTCAGTTGGTACCACTTCTTCTCCTTTTGTTGCTCCTTTGGGTTCTTCTTCCGGTCCTGCTACCACCACCACACATGCTACCACCACCACCTTTGCTACCACAACAACTACAACTGCTACACCTGATATGGCATCCCTATCACCAACGGTTCCTGGAACTCAACCAATTCCTAATTCTAGTGCAGCTCCTATTGATCCCTTGGGTGGGCAAACTCATGAGTCTACTTCTCCTGCTCCCACTGTTGCTGCTGAGGTACAGGTAAAGGTTAAACCCACACCAAGTGATTCCACACCTCGACGTTCGCTTCGCTAGAAAATAGATCGACGTGTTCGACGTGACAAGACGGTCCCTTATGAGAAGCGTGATCCTGAGAATTTGATTGATGCAGCTTCTGACAGTGATTCTGATTTGCCTTTGGGAAATGGGCATATTACTGGTTGGACGGTTGAGCATTCCACAACTCTTCCTAGTATGGTATCCCCTAGAATTACTCTTAGTGATGGGTCTGTGTGGTTAGCTTCGGGTTTGCAGGGTGTTTTGTCTTGGGCTGATCGTATGGATCTTATGGCTTTATATGGGTTTGTGGATTCTGACATGCCTTTTGATCCCATGGCTGTGTCTTCCTGGCCTGGTCTGCGCATTTTAGCTAATCTTAAGCTGATGCTTGATGCACCTCCTCATGCTCCTGTTTCTGGTATATGGAAGGATCAGATGCAATGGGTGATTCAGCGATGGAAGTTATATGCGGGATGTGGTGTGCATATGTTGGAGTTGGAATCTGGTCATATGGTTTTCATGCTCACAGATGTGGATTATCCTTAGACGATTTCTTCGATGGAGGCTATGTTGGCTAGTCACTTGCAAATTTCCAATGCTCCATCAGGGAATGAGTCTTCTATGGCAACTACGTTGGTGGAAGGAATTCAGGCTCGTTTGATAGCAGATAAGAAGGCTGCTTCTGGTCTGTGATTTGGTTGGGTTGTAAGTGTTTCTGTTTTATATTTTTTGTTCATTTGTTCTTATTATCATTCTTTTCACCAATATGTAAAGTGATTGGTGAATTTCATTCTTTATAGTTAAAAAAAAAAACTAATAAAAAAAAAAAACTTTTTATATAATATCTGCTTATATTTTTAACACATCTTGGATTTTATACTTGTGAATATGATACCATTTGCTGCTTCACATTATGGGTTCTGGTTACTGAATTGTGCTTGTGCTGGTTACTGGTTTCACTTGGTGTTGAACTTGGTCCTCACAACAAATGGTCCTCAACTCACCATGTCTAATCGACAAGAAAGAGTTGATTCACCTTGAGGGTATGGCTCCTGGTGCGATTCTCAAATCCGTTGATGGTTGCCAGGTTACCTAAAACTGGATGGTTTCCACTTGCCATGGTCCTAGACTGAAAAGTGGCTAATCCAAGGGGGTACGGCTCTTGGTAAAGATTTTATCAAATCCGTTGATAGCTGTAATAGCTAGCTTATAGCTATAGGGTTTCAACTCACCGATGCTTTATTGCTAAGAGTTGGCGAGTCCAAAGGGGTACGGCTTCTGGTAAAGACATACCAAATCCGTTGACGGCTGTGGTGGTTTGCCTAAAATCATCAGGGTACTCCCACTCACCATTGATTCACGCTCTAAGAGTTGGGCTGGGTTCTAGTCTCCCAGGGTGTTGCTTATTCCACCAGAAAGACTGGCTAGCCCAAGAGCGAGCAGCTACTTGGTAAAGGCTCATCAAATCTGCTCATGTTGCTGAAAATATTCAACACGATGCTGATTTGTTCCAAGCTTTGAAGAAGCTTCTAGTGTTTCATATTGCGGCGGTTTTACTGATTCTTATCTTGCTGCTGATGCTATTGGTTTTGCTGATTCAATCCTCGGGCTTTATTTGCACGTTTTCCAGGAAACTTGAACTCAACAGGTCAAATTCAAGTTTAGGGGAGGATTGTTAGGACCATTGTAATAGTTAAATGTAATAGGTAGACTAGGAGGTATGTAGTTCCTCCTGGTCCTAGTAGTAGTAGGAGCAAGTCGTGATCCTGGTCCTGGTCAAAGTCAAACTTTATTATTTGTTTATTATTCTGTTAGGATATGCATGAGATATGTTAGGAAAGGATATACATATCAGTTTTACACGTTTTGTTTAATGCTGTATTAGGGTTTCCTTGTAGTATAAAAGGAACCTTAGACAGAAGGGTTAGACACACCTTCACCAAACGTAGTTCTAGTTATTATTAATATTAGAAATCCTTAGAAAGGATCAAGTCTTTATAGTTATTCTGTTCTTCTTTATTATATTTGTATTCTGCATTTATATTGTATAGAGTCTCTCTGTGGATTGACTTGTGATTACAGAAGTCATTCACCGTTCCTGACAGGCTGCAAGATCTACATCCAGTAGACCCAACAAGCACCTTTTGAGATTAGAGATGTTCCATGTGCGTTCCAGATCGCGGCCATCCATGTCACGTAACTTGTACGCGCCTCGCCCTAAGGCTTCCGTGACCTCATACGGTCCTTCCCATGTAGGGCCCAGCTTTCCTGTATTCTCCGCTCGACTTGCTTCGTTAGCACGATCGACATAATCTACCGGTCGAAAAGAAACACCTTTAACCTTGGCGTCGTAATAAGCCTTCATTTTAGCCTTGGACTTAGCCTCATTGATGGCTGCTATCTCCCTTTTTTCTGCCAATAAATCCAGGTTGATTCGCAGTTGCTCGTCGTTCGTGACGACATTAACCTCCGATGTGCGGATGGTAGGCATTCCGATTTCTGCTAGTATAACAGCTTCAGTGCCGTAGGCCAATGCAAATGGAGTGTCCCCGTTGGCTGTTTTGATCATAGTCCTGTGCGCCCATAGCACATGTGGTAGTTCATCTACTCATTTGGCACTTCGTTCCTCCAGGCGTGCCTTGATGCCGTTTCCCAAGCTTCTGTTTGCTCGTTCTACAAGGCCATTTGTCTGCGGGTGCTTAACAGACGCGAAGCGTCGTTTGATATTCAATGATGCGCACCAGTCCTTGAATGGATTATCCACGAACTGTTTACCGTTGTCCGAGATGATTTCTCTCGGTAAGCCAAAACGGCACACAATGTTCTCCCAAACAAACTTTTTAACTTGTTTGCTTGTGATGGATTTGACTGCCTTGGCCTCTATCCATCGTGTAAAGTAGTCCATTGCAACAATCAAGAACTTAACTCCCCCCGCAGCTACAGGAAATTGTCCTGCGATGTCGATTCCCCACTTATAGAATGGCCATGGGGATGTAATAGGTGTAAGCTCCTGCTGCGGATGTCGCGACACTGGTCTATGCACTTGGAAATCACTACACTTGCGAATCATGTCACGTGCGTCCCTATGCATGGTAGGCCAATAATATCCTGTACGTAGGGCTCGAGCTACCACGAATCGTGGACCTGCGTGCATGCCGCATAACCCTTCATGTATCTCACTGATTACATAAGTGGCCTGACGTGGTCCAACACACCGCAACCACGGCTGCAAGAAAGAGCGCTTATAGAGGATACCTTCTCGAAGTTCGAAGTGCTGCGACTTCCTTCTGATGCGCCGCGCCGCTTTTTCACCGTCCGGAAGGGTTTCACTAGTCAAATAGTTGACGATCGGGGTCATCCATGTAGGTCCATCCTCCTCAACTATAGTAGCGACCTCCCCTTCTGTTATAGACTTTTCCTTGAGTATTTCTACCAAGACTTGCTTGGACAAGTGGGTGAAGCTTGTGGATGTGATCTTGCTAAGAGCGTCCGCCTTCTTGTTCTCACCTCTTGGTACCTGCTTGATAGAAAACTTGCTGAAAGCCACGATGAGTGACTTGACTTTCTCCAAGTATCGGACCATGTTATCCTCCTTAGCCACATATCCACCTAGAATGTGGTTCGCGACAAGCCGTGAGTCCACGTAGGCCTCAAGGTTGCGGACTCCCATTCTAGCGGCGATTTTTAAACCCGCAATTAATGCTTCATATTCCGCCTCGTTGTTGGTGGCTGTGAACTCGAAGCGGAGGGCGTACGTAAACTCCATTCCTTCCGGATTTGTGAGGATGAGGCCAGCTCCTGACCCATCCGTACACGAAGATCCGTCCGTAAATAACACCCATGGTTCTACTGGAGTCTCGTCTTGTTTTACGACTGGTCCTTCCTCATCCGGCTTCTCTATCAAGAAATCTGCCAAGATTTGGCCCTTAACAGCCGTCCTTGGCCTATAAGATATATTATGCTCCCCCAATAGAATGGTCTATTTTTGTAGTCTTCCTACCACATCCGGTCTAGAGATGACTTGTTTTATTGGTTGGTCAGTAATGACTACAATTGGGTGCGCCTGAAAGTATCGGCGCAACTGTTTTGTAGCAAACACTAGTGCCAAAACCAATTTTTCTATAGAGGAGTAATTCAACTCCGGCCCTTGTAATGTTCTACTTATGAAGTAGACCGGAGTTTGTACCGTATCCCTATCCTTCATGAGTACCGCACTTATTGCTCCATGTGTGGCTGAGAGATACATAGTGAGCTCCTCCTTTGGCCGGGGAGCTACTAGCATAGGGAGAGATGCAAGGTGTTGCTTGAGTTGACCAAAGGCTTCCTCGGCTTCCTTTGTCCACCGGAAGTCTCCCTTCCTAGTGCACTTCTTGAGTGTTTTAAATAGGGATAGTGACTTCTCTGCGGACTTTGATAAGAACCTATTTAGCCCGACCAGCTTCCCATTTAAGGATTGCACCTCTTTTCGTGTCTGAGGGGATGGTAGCTGTATTACTACGTCCGTTTTCTCTAGGCAAGGTTTAATGCCATTTGGATCAATCATATATCCAAGGAACATTCCCTCCGTTGCCCCAAACGTGCATTTCTTTGGATTTAGCTTCATATTAATCCTCCTCAGTGTGTCGAATGTCTCTTGGATATCTCGGAGAAGTGCATCCTCCGTATGACTTTTTATGACTAAGTCATCCACATAGAATTCCAGGTTGCGGCCTATCTGTGAGTCAAAGGCTTTGTCCACAAGCCGCTAGTATGTAGCACCGGCGTTCTTTAGTCCAAACGGCATTTCGTATAACAATATACGCCTTGACTAGTATGGAACGCCGTCTTTTTTGCGTCCTCCTCTGCCATCTGGATCTGGTGGTATCCTTTATATGCGTCTAGGAAGCACTTATAGGGGTACCCACATAGAGATTCCACCTTCCAGTCAATCTCTGGTAACGGGTAGCAATCCTGTGGACAGGCTTTGTTCAGATCCGTGAAATCCACACACATGCGCCAGCTTCCGTCATGTTTTTTGACCATGACTGAATTGGATAACCACTCGTGGTAGTATACCTCGCGCATGATACTCGCGTCCACTAGCTTCCGTACTTCATCCAGTATCACTCGGACGCGTTCAGGTGCCTGGCCGCGCTTCTTTTGCTTGACGGGTTGATACCCTTGGCGGATCTGGAGCTTATGTTCTGCTATCGCGCGTGGTACGCCTGTCATGTGCTTTGGCTCCCATGCGAATATGTCTAAATTTGCTTTTAAGAGAGAGCACATGGCCCTCTTGCCGCTATCTGAGAGCGTTCCTCCTATGGATACCTCCTGTTCCGGTTAATCAGGATGGATTGTCACCCTCCAATTGGGAGGTGGTGGCATCCTTGGGTGGAACGGGCGGAACCGGTGTTGTCACGGTATGACACTCGGATGCTGGTACGATTATGTTGTAAATGGTGACGATTCCTCCTTCTACAGGGAACTTGATTATTCCGTGTGCCGTGGAAGGTATCGCACGTATGGCCAGAATACCTGGTCTGCCTATGATCCCATTGTATGGAGAATGTGAGCATATCACCATAAAGTTCATCCACGCAGTGGTGGAGTGTTCCTCATTCCCTATGGTTACAAGCAGACGCAGTTGCCCTATCGGCCAGATGGTGTCTCCACTAAAACCAATGAGCGGCGCCGTGGCCGGTACCAATTGGCTTCTTATTTCTGGTTGTAGCTGCACAAAACAGTGTTCGTACAGTACTTCTGCTGATGACCCTCCATCCACATACATGCGACGAACATTGTGTGTTCCAATGCTGATGACGTATAGTCCCCAGCCGGGTCAGGAACCTGGCCCACGGGTACTACCCGTATCCAGCCCATCACAGATGGGTGGGAATAATGTCATTTGAGCTTATGGGCTTGCATGAACAGTAACCGCACACATGTGTGCGGCCCACGGCCCGGCATGTCCAGTGCAGGGTTAGACAGAATCATATTCTGTCTATGATTAGGATTTGCCCCAATAAAGAGGATATTCACTCACCATATTTAGAAGATAACAATCAATCTAATTCTGGTGCTTATCCTTTCCTTGGGGCCGAAGTATCAGTGACAGCCCATTAGGGTTTCACTGCCTATAAAAGGAACCCCCAAGGGTTCCACAAAGGTATTACGTTCTATACTCTCAACTCACTCGATTCTCATAAACCCTAAACCGATACTTACTCTCACGCCGGAGTCTAATCGTGGGAAACATTCCCACGGTAAGTCTAACGCGTGTTGTTTAGTGTGCAGGATCCCAACCATACAGTTCACTTGGTGCAGGAGCCGGAGCCCAGCCAACCCGACTTAAGCCTAATTCGGGTCTAGCAAGGATCACCCAACTTTTGCATCAACAAGTTGGCGCCATCCGTGGGACCCATTACACTAAGCTAGAGCAAAACCTCATCTTGAACTCTCAATGACGAAGGGGCATCCGCAAGCTAATCCCAGGAACATAAATCCTGGAAATCAGAAGTCCCAAGGGGAAGGGATACTCATCCCCAATCAATCCCCTAGCCGTCCAACGGGCGGACATAACAACCGCAGTGGTTTTCAGTCTATGGGAGTGACGAGCACGATCTCTATGACTCCTCCACCTACTTCGACCCTGGACAACCCTGACCCAGGGAGTGCGCCCAATCCCCCTAACAAGGAGCCGCGCAGACCATCGATGGAGGAAGAAGTAGAAGTCCAACCACTCAGCGAGGAAGATCTCACTCGGGTTCTCACGCAGAACTTTGATAGGATCATCCCAGGGATTGCATCAAGGTTGAATCTAGGAAGGAACCTCCAGTCTAGACTTAACTTTGGCAACGCCGGACCAAGCACCTCTTCCCAAAATCAGAGGAAAAGGAAGACCCGGCCTCAAGAGCGGAGCCTCTTCGAGGAAACTCCCCAACCTAGGAATGTGTTTGAGCGCATAGGAGACCGCCTCATGCAGGAATTAACGCAGTCTCTGGAAGGGGGAGAGAAGTCCGACGGTTCACCTGAGCGACCAGATCTGGAACTAACCAGAGCCACTCGCCGCACAAGTGTGTGGGATAAGATGAACACTGGAAAGAAGGCTCCTGGCTCTTCTCAAAAGAGCGGTCCTCACCCAAGAGATGGGGCACCACCCCCCTCTCCAGATCCATCAGGAGAGGACTCGGATGACCATCCGCCCAAGCGTCGCCGACCTAGGCGTACCCCTCCACCACCACCAAACAATGATGAGTATTACGGTGGCCCCGATTATCGAGAGGCAGAAGCGGAGGATCTTTCCCACCCGTGGTGTGACCCGTGGGAAGACCCTAGGCTCACCCGTCCATGGGCGGATCCCAGGGAAGATCCTTTTACTCTCCGTATACGGAACTACTCCGAGGACACAAAACGTCGCATGCCAGCGTGTGTCAAGACCTATGATGGAACTGGTGATCCGGATGATCACCTCAAAATATTTGATACGCAGGCTAAAGTTGAGCGATGGCCCATGCCTATATGGTTCCAAATGTTCAATTCAACCTTGATAGGCAATGCCCGTGACTGGTTTGAGGGACTCCCTCCACGAAGCATTGATAGCTTCACGGAACTACATACTGCGTTCAAGAATAATTATACTCAGCAGAAGAATTATAATAGGGATCCGGTCTCATTGGCAACTGTCAAGCAACGGTCGGGGGAGTCTACAGAAGCCTTCACTGAACGCTTCAACGACGAGTGCACACGCACAAAGACAATGCCGGAACTCCTGAAAATCTCCGACTACATGCACGCCATAACAGACAGGGAATTAATCAGGCGTCTCAATGACAAGCGTCCGGAGAGATATGATGATCTCATGGAAAGGGTCAGAAACTTCATAGAAGGAGAAACAGCGGTTGCCGCGGCTTACCCTTCAAAAGGAAACGGCTACCGATCAAACGACCAGTCCAGGAGGCAATCGGGCGGTCAAAGCAATCAGAACAATAGTAGGGGCTCAGACTATAAGAGCCAAAACAAAGGAGGACGGCCGGACGATAAGTTTACCCCCTAAAGATATCCTACTGGGAGATCTTGCTGACGGAAGGGCAAATTTTCCAAGGCCTCCACCAATGACAACTCCGCCGGACCGTCGGCAAGGAAATCGCTTCTGCGAGTTCCATAATGACAAGGGCCATGGCACGGAGGAGTGTATCCAGCTCAAGAAGCACACTAAGTCACTGATCAAATCAGGTAAACTCAAACATTTGGTTAAGGATTGGAAGGATGGAAAAGAAAACAAGAAGTATGACAAGAAGGATCCCCAAAAGGACAAACCTTCGACCATATACATGATCCAATCCAGACAACGCCGCACGAGGCAGAAAATTGGCCAAAAATTTTCACGCGGCAGGGAAATCTCATTCCCTCCCATCACAGCAAGCGATGTGATTGATGCGCCTCTCACTATTGAGATAAGCATTGGAACACACAATGTTCGTCGCATGTATGTGGATGGAGGGTCATCAGCAGAAGTACTGTACGAACACTGTTTTGTGCAGTTAGGGCCAGAAATAAGAAGCCAATTAGTACCGGCCACGGCGCCGCTCACTAGTTTTAGTGGAGATACCATCTGGCCGATAGGGCAACTGCGTCTGCTTGTAACCATTGGGAATGAGGAACACTCCACTACTGCGTGGATGAACTTCATGGTGATACGCTCACATTCTCCGTACAATGGGATCATAGGCAGACCAGGTATTTTGGCTATACGGGTGGTACCTTCCACGGCACACGGAATGATCAAGTTCCCTGTTGAGGGAGGAATCGTCACCATTTACAACACAATCGTACCAGCATCCGAGTGTCATACAGTGACAACACCGGCTCCACCTGTTCCACCCAAGGATGGATCACCACCTCCCAATTGGAGGGTGGCAATCCATCCTGACTATCTGGAACAATAGGTATCCATAGGGGGGCGCTCTCGGATAGCGGCAAAAGGGCCATGTGCTCTCTTTTAAGTGCAAATCTAGATATATTCGCATGGGAGCCAAATCATATGACAGGCGTACCACGCGCGATAGTAGAACATAAGCTCCAAATCCGCCAGGGGTACCAATCCGTCAAGCAAAAGAAGCACGGCCAGGCGCCTGAGCACAGCCAAGTGATATTGGAGGAAGTACGGAAACTAGTGGACGCAGGTATCATGCGCGAGGTATACTACCACGAGTGGTTATCCAATCCGGTCATGGTCAAAAAGCATGACGGAAGCTGGCGCATGTGTGTGGATTTCACGGATCTGAACAAAGCCTGTCCACAGGATTGTTACCCGTTACCGGAGATTGACTGGAAGGTGGAATCCCTGTGGATATCCCTTTAAGTGATTCCTAGACGCATATAAAGGATACCACCAGATCCAGATGGCGGAGGAGGACGCAGAAAAGACGGCGTTCCATACTAGTCAAGGCGTATATTGTTATACGAAAATGTCGTTTGGACTAAAGAACGTCGGTGCTACATACCAGCGGCTTGTGGACAAAGCCTTTGAGTCACCGATAGGTCGCAACCTGGAAGTCTATGTGGATGACTTAGTCATAAAAAGTCATACGGAGGATGCACTTCTCCAGGATGTCCAAGAGACATTCGACACACTGAGGAGGATTAATATGAAGCTAAATCCAAAGAAATGCACGTCTAGAGCAACGGAGGGAATGTTCCTTGGATATATGATTGATCCAAATGGCATCAAACCTTGCCCAGAGAAAACGGACGCAGTAATACAGCTGCCATCCCCTCAGACACGGAAGGAGGTGCAATCCTTAAATGGGAAGCTGGCCGGGCTAAATAGGTTCCTATCAAAGTCCGCAGAGAAGTCATTACCCCTATTTAAGACACTCAAGACGTGCATTAGGAAGGTAGACTTCCGGTGGATAAAGGAAGCCGAGGAAGCCTTTGGCCAACTCAAGCAGCACCTTGCATCTCTCCCTATGCTAGTAGCTCCCCGGCCAAAGGAGGAACTCATTATGTATCTCTCAGCCACACATGGAGCAATAAGTGCGGTACTCATGACGGATATGGATACGGTACAAACTCCGGTCTACTTCATAAGTAGAACGTTACAAGGGCCGGAGTTGAATTACTCCTCTATGGAAAAATTGGTTTTGGCACTAGTGTTTGCTACAAAGCGGTTGCGCCGATACTTTCAGGCGCACCCAATTGTAGTCATTACTGACCAACCAATAAAGCAAGTCGTCTCTAGACCGGATGTGGCAGGAAGGCTACAAAAGTGGAGCGTTCTATTAGGGGAGCATAATATATCTTATAGGCCAAGGACGGCTGTTAAAGGCCAGATCTTGGCAGATTTCTTGATAGAGAAACCGAATGAGGAAGGACCAACCGTAAAACAAGACGAGACTCCAACAGAACCATGGGTGTTATTTACGGATGGATCTTCTTGTACGGATGGGTCAGGAGTTGGTCTCATCCTCACAAATCCGGAGGGAATAGAGTTTACGTACGCCCTCCGTTTTGAGTTCACAGCCTCCAACAACGAAGCGGAATATGAAGCATTAATTGCGGGTTTAAAAATCGCCGCTAGAATGGGAGTCCGCAACCTTGAGGCCTACGTGGACTCACGGCTTGTCGCGAACCACATTCTAGGTGGATATGTGGCCAAGGAGGACAACATGGTCCGATACTTGGAGAAAGTCAAGTCACTCATCGCGGCTTTCAGCAAGTTTTCCATCAAGCAGGTGCCAAGAGGTGAGAACAAGAAGGTGGATGCTCTTAGCAAGATCGCATCCACAAGCTTCGCCCACTTGTCCAAGCAAGTCTTGGTGGAAATACTCAAGGAGAAGTCTATAACAGAAGGGGAGGTCGCTACTATAGTTGAAGAGGATGGACCTACATGGATGACCCCGATCATCAACTATTTGACTAGTGAAACCCTTCCGGACGATGAAAAAGCGGCGCGGCGCATCAGAAGGAAGTCACAACACTTCGAACTTCGAGAAGGTATCCTTTATAAGCGCTCTTTCTTGCAGTCGTGGTTGCGGTGTGTTGGACCACGTCAGGCTACTTATGTAATCAGTGAAATACATGAAGGGTTATGCGGCATGCACGCAGGTCCACGATCCGTGGTAGCTCGAGCCTTACGGACAGGATATTATTGGCCTACTATGCACAGGGACGCGCGCGACATGATTCGCAAGTGTAGTGAGTGCCAAGTGCATAGGCCAGTGCCGCGACATCCGCAGCAGGAGCTTACACCTATTACATCCCCATGGCCATTCTATAAGTGGGGAATCGACATCGCGGGACCATTTCCTGTAGCTGCGAGGGGAGTTAAGTTCTTGATTGTTGCGATGACTACTTCACATGATGGATAGAGGCCAAGGCAGTCAAATCCATTACGGGCAAACAAGTTAAAAAGTTTGTTTGGGAGAACATTGTGTGCCGTTTTGGCCTACCAGGGGAAATCATCTCGGACAACGGTAAACAGTTCGCGGATAATCCATTCAAGGACTGGTGCGCATCATTGAATATCAAACGGTGCTTCGCGTCTGTTAAGCACCTGCAGACAAATGGCCTTGTGGAACGAGCAAATAGGAGCTTGGGAAACGGCATCAAGGCACGTCTGGAGGAACGAACCTCAAAATGGGTGGATGAGTTACCACATGTTCTATGGGCGCATAGGACTATGATCAAAACAGCCAACGGAGACACTCCATTTGCATTGGCCTACGGCACTGAAGCTGCTATACCAGCAGAAATCGGAATGCCTACTATCCGCACGGCGGAGGTTAATGTCGTCAGAACGACGAGCATCTGTGAATCAACCTAGATTTGTTGGCAGAAAAAAGGGAGATAGCAGCCATCAATGAGGCTAAGTCCAAGGCTAAAATGAAGGCTTATTATGACGCCAAGGTTAAAGGTGTTTCTTTTCGACCGGGAGATTATGTCTATCGTGCTAATGAAGCAAGTCGAGCGGAGAATACAGGAAAGCTGGGTCCTAAATGGGAAGGACTGTATGAGGTCACGGAAGCCTTAGGACGAGGCGCGTACAAGTTACGTGACATGGATGGCCGCGATCTGGAACGCACATGGAACGTCTCCAATCTCAAAAGGTGTTATCTTTGAAACCTACGGCTTCCACATGGGTACTTCGCTATATGTGGCTTTAATGAAGATCCATGCACTCTATCTGTTTTGTTTCTTATGTTTTTTCTAGGTTCCTTTTTTGTTCTTTAGGACTTATCATTCTTGTTCAAACAAAAAATGTAAACGTTCTAATAAAATGCCGTGGTGCCTAGCTACCTCCACGGCTTGTTTTGTGCACATTATTTCTTAGGATTTTGTTAGTCATATGAATTTAAGTTATTATTATAATATGCCATGTCTCATTCATATGCATTCATTCAATCACCGTACATGTACTATACGCCTCCAGGCTGGGTAAGAGGATTAAGTGAACCTACTAATTCAACTTGACGCGTAAGAGGGATGCAACCCCAGCGGCGCGGATCGTGTATCCTTACTAGACACCTTACTCACAAGACGTTGTGATAAGTTTCCGTATGTCGTACTCATGTAGTGCTTTGCATAATAAAGACGCACGTCGCATGTCTAGTAAATTATAGACTTGAATGTATTTTCTCTTTTGAGTAAGACATGACATGTCATGCAATATCGGTAATCGATATTTAACAAAATAAAAATACACAAGTTTCCAAATCATAACAAAATGGTCGTGGTTATCACGGACTTGCAAACAAAAAACAGTTATCTACCACATCAGTCTTAGCCGTGTACATGCACGGACGAATAAAAGCTACAAATGTTCACAGGATAAATTACAAGGGAGGTAGGAATTCCCCTATGTCTTTCTTTCCTTCTTCGATCAGAGCACGGAGGGCCTCCCCGCGAGCGTCCTTTCCATCCTACGCCTTGATCACAGTCGCATCCAATGCCTCAGCAAGCAGCTTTTCACCTTTCATCACTTTCGATACGGAGTCGTAAGTAGGCAAAGTCAATTGGATGGGATCCGCAGTAAGCTTGGACATTACCATCTCGTTTGGAGCATCCTTCAGCGCCTCGAGTTCATCCAAGAGAGGGTGTTGGATTTCCGCCAGTGCATCCATCGACGCGGTCATCTTGTCCGCGGCTGAAGGATTATGGTAGGGATGCTGCATAATGTCTTCGTTCTTACCTATCAATTCCACAGCCTGGACCAAACCCTCATGCCTACCACGGTCGATTCCATCCGAAACGACCCCGGCGAATGCTTGCAGCAGATGCGGAGCTTCCATGGCCTTGCTTACGGCAAGGCGCATTCCTTGTCCAATCATCCACCTACGTCCAGCTATAGCAGATAGCAGCGGAGGACACATTCTTTCAGCACAACTTGTGGCCATCTTGCTCAGTTCCTCCTCAGCCATTGCAGTTTGCTCTTCCAACTTGGTACGCACTTGTGTTAGCTCATCCTTCAACGCATCGCACTCTTGGGCGATGTTGAAGGCTTGTACGGTTACGGCCTTGGTAGAGGCTTCGGCCGTGGACACCTGCATATGGAACTTCGAGTTATCACAAGGATAATATGTTTTTTTTTCTTGGGTCGAATAAAAATCAGGGGAAAAGTATATGAATAATATTTTCGAAAGCATACCTTCTCGTTCGATGCACCTACAAGGGCCTCGAGCTCGACGATGCGTTTTTCTCGGTTGTCGGCATGATGAGCTTGCTCTTTCACTGTGGCCTCGGCCGTCACCAGCGAAGTTTGCAATGATGTAATGGTCTTCTCATTCTTCACGACCATTGCCTCCCGACGAGCTATCCTTTTGTCTGCCCGCTTCACATTCGCCAGGGCCTTGATCAGGCGGCGTCTTAGAGCGGCACCCACCGTCACTTGATGAGCGGACGACACATCAAATTGCTCCAGCAGGGATTCATGATTCAGCTCGTCTAAATCTTGTGCAAGGGCTGGAGGGGTAATATGCTCGATAAATTCCGAACACTCAGATTCCGCCTCAACCTTGTTAAACTAGAGAGATTCCAGGCTAGGCGCAGGCTATTTTCTGGTCCTTCGGGGAGCGGCTCCTCGGCATGTGTCGCAGCAGGGGATGGGGGCCTGTTTGATGTTGCGGGGGATGGATTCCTCTCCACCTCTTCCTCTTGAGCTACAGTCGACGGATCTGCCCTGTTATTGACATTGCAACTTTTGTTTAGGTATTCTATATTTAACAAGCAACATGACAAGACTGACATACGAGGGGTGCTTACGTGGTACCAGTCGCAGGTTCTAGGGCGGTAGGAGCTATTGCACTCACAGGGGTAGCCCGCCAGACTTGCTCATCCATGTGCGGGGTAGGGTTGGTTTGGGTCGTCGCAGTACCACTTCCCTCCTGGTACTACAGATGGTCTTTCCTTAGTTTTTTTGGGGAGCATTCGAGGCCCCTGCCTCATCCCCTATCGTCTTTGCCACCCTCTTGGTGGTCTTTCTCTTTCTGGATGTGGGTTGGGCGGACCCAGAAGCTTGAGTGATGTCTTCATCCTCAAGGTTGAGTAAATCACTTTCATCTTCCTGGTGCGTCGCGGTGCCCTCCAACAGCAGCTCTTCGCCATCTTCATTATGGAAATACAATGGGGATATCTCAATGATAGGCTCCTCTTCATCTGATCTTTGCTCGGACGTTTCTTCGAGTGGAATGGTACGGTATGCGGTCGCATCGAGAAGGGGGAGTTCATTCTCCTTCAAAGGGCGGAATCCTTCAGGCACCTTCATTGGGTCGCCCTGGCGCAATAATCCGTGTAGGTTCATTTCTGCGGACATTTATAAATACACGGGTTAGTACGGTCCTGCAGTACAAATGAACGTTTATCACATTTACAAATTATAAAATACACCTACCCTGTCCACGCTCCGTCAGAAAGCACGGATATAAGTTCTCCCTCCCAAAATAACGACGGCTTAATCCTACTAAGCACAGAAAATGTTCCGACAACCCCTTATGGAATTCTGTGCGGTGGGTATCTAATATTTTCAGGTCTCTGCTGCTATAGTCTTTGGATTTGGGCGGAGAATCTTTAGGTACCCTGGTTTTAAGGACGAAGGGAGTGGGGAATACTTTTTCATCCACAAAAAAGTAATGGTCATACCAGTTCTTAAGGGAGTCTAAGGGCTTCCTATACGTCATGGGGGCATTCCTGGATCGTTTTTTAAACGATAACCACCCATTCACTAGTTGGGGGGAGTAAAACGCCCTAAATAGGTTCACGGTCGGGGTTACGTCGCATGTATGGCATGTAATTTCAAATTGGTTGATTTTACACGCTCCTATGCAGTGAAGCTGGGTTATGTGGAAGTCATAATATAAAAGTGATCTACCAAGAATTTGGACAGCGGAATACGGTAGTTGGCCGAGTCAAATAGGCGTGTGTACACGCCTATCTTCCCTTTTGGTGCATCCGTAATTGCCTCACCTTCACCTGGATAGGTGGGGTGTACGCTTTCGGGAATGTAATACTTCGACAAAAAGTCTATGTATTTTTTCCGCCGACATCACGTTCAGGACACCCGTGATAAGTGGGTTGTACTTTACCATGTTTTATAAAAAGGGTTTGTAGGGCGTGATGATCTAACCTGCGGCAGAGGAAATCCGTGGAATAGAAGACAAAATTTTGGAGGATGGAGCTTGGAAATAACAATGGCGGAAAAGAGTATGAATTGTGTGTGTAACAAACACACACACCAACTCTTATATAGGGTTGCCTCGGTTTCCGAGGTAACGTGGATGTTTGACACGTGTAGGACACTACGCCTATCCAACGGATGGGATTTCTGACACTTCTGCAATGTCAGAAGGGACCCACGGGTCACTTTTTAGCAGTTTTATGTGGCTCAATGGTGGGCATTAATGGTGCACTTTTGTAGAAGTGCGGCTGCAAGTTGACTACCATTAATGCATTTATTCTTGTGTCGGGATATGCGGTCTTACGTAAGACACTATTCAATGCTACATTTAATTTGTCTCGGCCGTTACGTACGGCTGAGGTTCTATTAGGATAACATTCCTAGACAGGCATCCACGTGCGGCCAGAACAAAATCTTACATATTTATCATTCCCTAGGTCTTTCTTGGTACGTCCGGGGAGCATCTTGATAGTCTAGAGCTTACGCCTACGGCTGTAACAACTAGACTGGGGGAACATGATGACGTATAGTCCCCAGCCGGGTCAGGAACCCGGCCCACGGGTACTACCCGTATCCAGCCCATCACAGATGGGTGGGAATAATGTCATTTGAGCTTATGGGCTTGCATGAACAGTAACCGCACACATGTGTGCGGCCCACGGCCCGGCATATTCGGTACAGGGTTAGACAGAATCATATTCTGTCTATGATTAGGATTTGCCCCAATAAAGAGGATATTCACTCACCATATTTAGAAGATAACAATCAATCTAATTCTGGTGCTTATCCTTTCCTTGGGGCCGAAGTATCAGTGACAACCCATTAGGGTTTCACTGCCTATAAAAGGAACCCCCAAGGGTTCCACAAAGGTATTACGTTCTATACTCTCAACTCACTCAATTCTCATAAACCCTAAACCGATACTTACTCTCACGCCGGAGTCTAATCGTGGGAAACATTCCCACGGTAAGTCTAACGCGTGTTGTTTAGTGTGCAGGATCCCAACCATACAGTTCACTTGGTGCAGGAGCCGGAGCCCAGCCAACCCGAATTAAGCCTAATTCGGGTCTAGCAAGGATCACCCAACTTTTGCATCAACAAATGCTTATCTCAATAGTGAGAGGCGCATCAATCACATCACTTGCTGTGATGGGAGGGAATGAGATTTCCCTTCCGCGTGAAAATTTTTGAGCAATTTTCTGCCTCGTGCGGCGCTGTCTGGATTGGATCATGTATATGGTCGAAGGTTTGTCCTTTTGGCGATCCTTCTTGTCATACTTCTTGTTGTCTTTTCCATCCTTCCAATCCTTAACCAAATGCTTGAGTTTACCTGATTTGATCAGTGACTCAATATGCTTCTTGAGCTGGATACACTCCTCCGTACCAGGGCCCTTGTCGTTATGGAACTCGCAGAAACGATTTCCTTGGCGACGGTCCAGCGGAGTCGTCATTGCGGGAGGCCTCGGAAAATTTGCCCCTTCCGTCAGCAAGATCTCCCGGTAGGACATCTTTAGAGGGGTAAACTTATCGTCCGGACGTCCTCCTTTTTTTTGGCTCTTGTAATCTGAGCCCCTACTATTGTTCTGGTTGCTTTGACCGCCTGATTGTCTCCTGGACTGGTCGTTCGATCGGTAGCCGTTTCCTTTTGAAGGGTAGGCCGCGGCAACCGCTGTTTCTCCCTCTATGAAGTTTCTGACCCTTTCCATGAGGTCATCATACCTCTTCGGACGCTTGTCATTGAGACGCCTGATTAATTCCCTGTCTGTTATGGCATGCATGTAGTCGGAAATTTTCAGGAGTTCTGGCATTGTTTTTGTGCGTGTGCACTCGTCGTTGAAGCGTTCAGTGAAAGCTTCTGTAGACTCCCGCGGCCGTTGCTTGACAGTTGCCAATGAGACCGGATCCCTATTATACTTCTTCCGCTGAGTATAATTATTCTTGAACGCAGTGCCTAGTTCAGTGAAGCTATCAATACTTCGCGGAGGGAGTCCCTCAAACCAGTCACGAGCATTGTCGATCAAGGTTGAATTGAACATTTGGCACCATATAGGCATGGGCCATCGCTCGATTTTAGCCTGCGTATCAAATATTTTGAGGTGATCATCCGGATCACCAGTTCCATCATAAGTCTTGACACACGCCGGTCATGCGACGTTTTGTGTCCTTGGAGTAATTCCGTATGCGGAGAGTAAAAGGATCTTCCCTGGGATCCGCCCATGGACGGGTGAGCCTAGGGTCTTCCCACGGGTCACACCACGGACGGGAAAGATCCTCCGCTTCCGCCTCTCGATAATAGGGGCCACCATAATACTCATCATTGTTTGGTGGTGGTGGAGGGGTACGCCTAGGTCGGCGATGCTTGGGCGGATGGTCATCCGAGTCCTCTCCTGATGGATCTGGAGAGGGAGGTGGTGCCCCATCTCTTGGGTGAGGACCGCTCTTTTGAGAAGAGCCAGGAGCCTTCTTCCCAGTGTTCATCCTATCCCACACACTTGTGCGGCGAGTGGCTCTGGTCAGTTCCAGATCTGGTCGCTCGGGTGAACCGTCGGACTTCTCTCCCCCTTCCCGAGACTGCGTTAGTTCCTGCATGAGGCGATCTCCTATGTGCTCAAACACATTCCTAGGTTGGGGAGTTTCCTCGAAGAGGCTCCGCTCCTGAGGCCGGGTCTTCCTTTTCCTCTGATTTTGGGAAGAGGTGCTTGGTCCGGCATTGCCAAAGTTGAGTCTAGATTGGAGGTTCCTTCCTAGATTCAACCTTGATGCAATCCCTGGGATGATCCTATCAAAGTTCTGTGTGAGAACTCGAGTGAGATCTTCCTCGCTGAGTGGTTGGACTTCTACTTCTTCCTCTATCGACGGTCTGCGCGGCTCCTTGTTAGGGGGATTGGGCGCACTCCCTGGGTCAGGGTTGTCCAGGGTCGAAGTAGGTGGAGGAGTCATGGAGATCGTGCTCGTCACTCCCATAGACTGAAAACCACTGCGGTTGTTTTGTCCGCCCGTTGGACGGCTAGGGGATTGATTGGGGATGACTATCCCTTCCCCTTGGGACTTCTGATTTCCAGGATTTATGTTCCTGGGATTAGCTTGCGGATGCCCCTTCTTCATTGAGAGTTCAAGATGAGTTTTTGCTCTAGCTTAGTGTAATGTGTCCCACGGATGGCGCCAACTTGTTGATGCAAAAGTTGGGCGATCCTTGCTAGACCCGTATTAGGCTTAATTCGGGTTGGATGGGTTCCGGCTCCTGCACCAAGTGAACTGTATGGTTGGGATCCTGCACACTAAACAACACGCGTTAGGCTTACCGTGGGAATGTTTCCCACGATTAGACTTCGACGTGAGAGTAAGTAATCGGTTAGGGTTTATAGGAGTCGAGTGAGTTGAGAGTATAGAACGTAATACCTTTGTGGAACCCTTGGGGGTTCCTTTTATAGGCAGTGAAACCCTAATGGGTTGTCACTGATGCTTCAGCCCCAAGGAAAGGATAAGCACCAGAATTAGATTGATTGTTATCTTCTAATTATGGTGAGTGAATATCCTCTTCTTTGGAGTGAATCCTATTCAGAGATAGAATATGATTCTGTCTAACCCTGTACCGGTCATGTCGGGACGTGGGCCGCACGCATGTGCACGGTTACTGTTCATTCAAGCCCATAAGCTCAAATGACATTATTCCCACCCATCTGTGATGGGCCGGATACGGGTAGTACCCGTGGGCCGGGTTCATGACCCGACTGGGGACTATACGGAGAGCGATTTAAGCTACTTTCACTAACATTTGACAAGTGTTTATGATACGGTTCGCGTCACTCATGAAGAAGTCCAAAACCGCCTGACCCATACCAAGAGGAGACCTGCACGTTTTGATGACTAAGAACCAAGTCTACTGAAGTTGTTGAAGCCTTCTATTCCAAGTTGAATTAGTATTATCATGCATGCATATTATCAGGAATAATAAGTGGTCTACCACTATACTTTTTAGCATCCACGTTTCTCATATTGTATCAGTAATTAGCAGTGTTGCAAAAATCGGCCTTGGCGGTCGATTAATCGGGATAAATCGCTTGGTGGGGATTAACCGCCACGATTTATACTAATCGGCCTTATTAATCGGTTTCGTCAAAATCGGTCAAAAATCAGATAAATCGGGGATTAATCGGGGATAAATCGGTCAAATCATATCAAAAGCGATAAATCGGCCAACTCGATTTCGGGGATAAGTCGGGCTAAATCGGGTAAAAATCGGATATATCGGCCAAATCAAGCATATACTTTAAAATTTTTATAATTTTATACATAAAAATTCAATCCGATTAATCCTCGATTAATCCCCGCCAAACCGGTTAATCGCTTGGCGGTACCCAACCGCCTAGCTAGCGCTGAGCGATTTTTGCAACCTTGGTAATTAGTCAAGTTTGTTCCTAAGTTTTAGTAACTACTTATGCCGTTACCCTCATTACAAAAAACAAATCATAACGGATCTTATTGCGGATATGATAAAAAGAAGGTCTCATCAAACCGAGTCATAACCCTTACTCATCACCTGTTTTGTTAGTTCGTAAGAAAGATGGTACATGGAGGTTTTGCGTTGACTACCGTGCCTTAAACGCTATCACCATTCGCGATCGATTCCCGATACCTACAGTTGATGAGCTTCTTGATGAACTTCATGGTGCTCAAATCTTTTCCAAGATCGACCTCCGAGCCAGTTATCATCAAATTTGCCTAGCAGACACGGATACCCATAAAACCGCTTTTCGAACCGTGGATGGCCATTTCGAGTTTCTTGTAATGCGCTTTGGACTGTCTAACGCACCATCCACCTTCCAAGCGACAATGAATGACATTACGTCTTACGAAGGTTTGTGTTAATCTTTTTCGATGACATACTGATATATAGTCCATCCCGTACACAAAATTATCAATATCTTCGCCATGTGTTTGACACACTCGACCAACATCGCTACTACGCCAAGCTTTCAAAGTGCAACTTTGGTGTTACAGAGGTACATTACTTAGGGCATGTTATGTGAGATCTCGTATTTTCCTGTTAATTATTTTACTCTTAAATATAATTCTAATCATTGATAATATTTTATTTGGAATTATAAAAAAATTATTTTTATTTTTCCAAATTTAATTAAATCAAAATTTTTAATTTAAAAGAACCCGCGTGCATTTTATAAAAGTTTACCCAAATCAACGGAACGCGGACGGAGGGCTAAATATTTCGACCTTAAGATTTGACAATAAGGTTAATCTTTACTTGGTATTAAGTCTAGACCGATAACGGGCACAATGTTAAATCCTTGTATTTTACGTGTTATTGTCGATGTTTGAGGTTTCCGACATTTTCGTTTTCATTACCTTTTAGGTCAAATTGAATTCAGATTATTATATTTTGTGTGCGTTTTAACTTTTGAGAAGTATTTTTACGAAACTCGAGTCCCGTGAAAAATTTGAAAATTGATTAATAGTCATTTCCCGCTTTTTAACTAATCGTTTGCATTTTAGTCCACAAGAATGCTCTAATTACAAAACAAACCCTACCTACCACAATATAAGGAAATTCTTACCTAACTTTTCACATACAACTTCATTTTATAAAAAAGTTCTCCTACTTTCCCCCTTTTTCTTTCTTTGTCGTGGGATTCAACAAGCCACAAACACCATCCAATCTTGATTTTTATCTTGAATCACTTTAAACTAAACAAAGTCCCATTTAGAAAATTGTAAGGTGATCCTTTTAATCCAAGTTTTACTTGCATGCATGAAGTTTTCATTTTTCCTAAAGAACTAGGGTTTTTGCATTCATTGTTAGGTCATGCATGTGATGTTATCACCATGATCTTGAGTTTTTATTGTTGCATGTGTTAATTTTGATTTGGTATTTTTTATTTTGACCATATGTTACTGATACCAAGATGGTTGTATAATCATAAAATGTCTTGTGTACTTGTAGAGGCATTGCTTAGGTTGTGGAATGTCTAGGTGATGTTAGAAGTGGATTTTGGTGTCAAAATTAGGCTTGAAATGATAGCAGATTGCTACAGGTCTCATGAATTATTTTTGTTCATGAGGCCTGCAAATTTCTTCATATTTGGATAGCCATGGTTGTTTATTACAATTGGCGAGTTAGATGGTTTTTGGAAGTGTCTGGATGAGTAAATTATGGCTGTTTTGTCAAAACTAGTCAATACCGGCATGTGCGCCAAAATTTTGTTAGGGGTCACAGCATAAAAAGTCAAATTGGGTATTTTTATAACTTATTACAGTAACATAGGTCAAATGTGAATATTTTCGATTGGTTTCAAGTTAAAATCTTTTACGGAATGTAAACGATGGTCAAAATGGTTTTATGCATTTTTTTGTCGAAAAAGTCAAATCTGAGTAGTCTGCACTAAAACTGCAATTCCCACTGATTGGTAATAGCTTTGATAGTGTTTCTTAATGATTTTAAAAGGTAATAATTGTAGCTTTTTAGGACAGTAAAGTTTGAGTTTATAGCTATTATATAAGTCTAGATATGATACAATCTTTACAGCATGTTTCTAAAAAAAAGTTAGTGCAGCCATTTTGTCAACGTTAATTTTCGGCCCAAAATATACAAGTGTTTGCTACTTAAGGGTTTGTTGAGTATTGCTAATGTTTATAAACATGTTTATACAGTAGGTAAGTAGCGTTTTGAGTCAAATTGATTTTGAGTCGATAGGTTGCAATGCCTTGCGAGTTATAAGATAGTTTATGTACTAATTGAAATCCGAGTGTTTTCTAAACATTATTTTCGTATCTTCTAAATTTTTGTGCCCCCTTATCGTAGGTCTTGGATGACTTAAAGTTGCATGATTTCTCGTTGTTACTACTCAGCCCTCAAGTTCCGTGTTGATTCACCTTGTAGCTAAGGGGAGTTCATAGCCCCTTTTACTACTTGTACATTGTTTCAAAACGCGGGGTGAGTTTATCATGTTGGAACATAATCTTTTAAATTGTATGCTATCCTGAAATGTATGTTGCAAGATGAATTCATTAATATTATTGCTTTTAGTCTATAGTCTTAAGTTTTCTCTCTTGATAATGAACCGTTAATTTACTTTGTGCTGCTAAGCGCGAATGTTGTGGGTGGATCCATCGGGATTGACAATCCCCGTCTCGTATTACTTTGACGCATTTCATTTGTTTATACTTGAGTATTTAGGCTAAATACTTACTTGAGGAACTTACAATGATTTTTAAGCTTCGGTTTCATGAACTAACTAGCAGTAATATACATCATGACTATGGATAATGTACATAGTCATCCGCCCCATTACTTGTCTTGCAAACATTATTGTGTTCCATTACTTGGTTTACTAAACTTATGAATATCACTCAACTTTTGTTGACGGATTTGCATGTTTTAATCTCAGGTAATAACGCTTAATACGCTTGGATTGGATCCCGCGGGATGTTGACAGCCTGGAAGTTCTGTGTTGTATTTATGTTTTTGATGTAGCTAAAGTTGTCAAAATCTTTCCGCTTATCTTTTGGTATCTATAAACTTTAAAACCATGATGTAATGGTTCTTTATTATGTTATAAAACTTTTGGGACCTATGCTTTAAAACTCTGATATATCATGATGTAATAGATATGTCTTTTATTACGTCATTTTTCGAGTCATTTATAATTCATTGTTGCTTGTACCATGACATGACACCCCCATGCTGCCTAGTTGTCCCGTGTGTCATTCTGGGGGTCTCACAGATTGGTATCAGAGCGATTGTTATAGGGAACTGAGTCGTTTTCAAAACGTGGTCTATAACTAAATTTCAAAATATTTCATGCTTTACTAGTATCGAATACAGAATCTCCCAATATTGTTCAATATCTGCGCGAGTAACTCTCTAATCCTTATTGTTTACTTTAATTATTCTTGTAATATTTCATACCTTGATTCCATTTTGAAATATTATATTGGTTTCATTACGATACTTGTTACCTCCTCCCAAATCTTCGTGCTTATTACATATATATTTTCCACTCCTTAGTGTTGCATTTCATGTTTACAATCAGTTATGCATATCTAAAATCTCTTCTTATTATATTTTCTCCATATTTCATGAATCTTGAAATAGCATACTTATACAAGTTCTCACTGAATTTTGTATTGTGTTGTTGACAGAAACATGCCGCCTACCAGAATTCGTAGGGCTGATGGACCCAGGAGATCCCGCCGAGATATTATGGAGAGAATTATAGAAAAAAAGATAGAGAAAGCCGTTGTTGAATACGAAAAGAGTCGAGAGACTCAAGCTAAAGGTGAAAGTTCTTCAAGTTCAAAAGGATGTACGCACAAAACTCTCATGTCTGGAAAACCCCACTCCTTCAAAGGGACCGAAGGCGTTGTTGGGTTAACACGTTGGTTTGAAAAGACGAAGCAAGTGATATATGTTGCTAGTACTTTGGAAGGTATTGCACTTACATGGTGGAATGGAAATATTCCAACCTTAGGTCTTGAGAATGCAAACAAAATCCCGTGGAGCGAGTTCAAAGTAATGATGACTACTGAATATTGCCCTGAGACTAAGATAGCTCGTATGGAACAAGAGCTATAGAACCTACAAATGAAAAATGATGATATTGAAGCCTACAATAATAGGTTTCATGAGTTGGTCTTAATGTACCCCGACATGGTTCCAGATGAGAAGAAGAAGATAAAAAGGTATGTCAAGGGCTTTCCTGAAAGAATTAAAGGGCACATTACTTCATCAAAACCTTCCTCCCTACATGAAGCGGTGAACATGGCTCGTGAATTGGTCGAGTAGTATGTGAAAGGTAAAGCTGCTAAGTCAAATGATGATAACAAGTGGAAATGGAAGGATACTAAAGGAAACAATCAAGGGAATAATCAGGGCAATAACCGTAACAAAAACCGGGACAACAATAGAAACTCCAACAGGAACAACAACAGTCAAGCCAATAAGAGACAAGAGACAACAACCATGTATGCAGCTGCTCCTGTTGCTCTTGCTGCTCCTGCTGGCAGAGAAGGTTATACTGGAAATCTGCCTAGGTGTGATAGATGCAATTGACATCATCCTGTTGGTGTGTGTCCTCCTAAGTGTGAAACTTGTAAGAGGATTGGCCATAAGGAAGGGAACTGTAATGTGGTGTGCTTTAGCTGTGGTGAAAAAGGTCATTACCAGAATAGGTGTCCAAAGGCCAAGGAACCGCAAAACGATGGAGCTCGAGGTAGGGTGTATCATGTGGCTAATAACACTCAGCGGAATCCTTAGGTGGTCGCGGGTACGTTTCTTCTTAACGATCACTATGTTATTGTTTTATTCGATTCTGGTGCTGAGAAAAGTTTCGTGTCTTCCGCCTTTACTCCTTTTATTGATATTACTCCTTCTGCCTTAGACACTAGCTATGAAGTAGAATTAGCATATGGTAAGATTGTCAGCACCAATACAGTCTTGCGTGGTTGTACCCTCGACTTGCTTAGCCATTTGTTTTTAATCAACCTTTTACCGACGCGTATCGGCAGTTTTGATGTTATTTTGGTATGGATTGGTTAGCATCTCATGGTGCTGTTGTTGTTTGTTTTGAACGAATCGTTTGTATTCCTCTTTCTTCGGGTAAAACCTTAGAACTTCACGCTGAGAAGCCGGATGAAAATCTGAATTCTCTTCTTTGTATCAAGGTTGATGAGAAAAAGCTTGATGACATTCGTATCATTTGTGAATTTCCTGGAGTATTCTCAGATGACTTGTCGGGATTACCTCATGTGCGCGAAGTTGAATTCTGTATCGACCTTATTCCGGGTGCATTGCCTGTTGCCAAGTAGCCTTATCGCTTAGCCCCGTCTGAAATGAACGAATTATCGAATCAACTTAAGGAATTACAAGAGAAAGGTTTCATTAGACCGAGTCATTCGCCGCGGGGAGCTCTTGTGCTATTTGTTAAGAAAAAGGATGGTGCAATGAGAATGTGTATTGACTACAGGGAATTGAATAAGCTGACAATCAAGAATCGTTACCCTCTTCCCGTTATAGACGCCACTTATTTGACCAATTGCAAGGTGCTTGTTGTTTCTCCAATATAGACCTTCGTTCAGGTTATCATCGGTTAAGAGTACATTAAGGTGACATTTCCAAAACCGCATTCAGAACCCGTTATGGTCACTTTGAATTTACCGTTATGCCATTCGGTCTTACCAATACTCCTATCATTTTTATGGATCTAATGAATCATTTTTGCAAGCCTTACCTCGACAAGTTCATCATAGTATTTATTAACGACATCCTCATTTACTCAAAATCTGAAAAAAGATCATGAACACCATCTAAGAACAATTTTAAGTCTAATGGAGAAAGAAAAGTTGTATGCCAAATTCTCTAAGTGTGAATTTTGGTTGAAAGAGGTCCGGTTCTTAGGACACGTGGTCAATCAGGATGGTATACACGTGGATCCTAGTAAAGTGGAAGCATTTAAGAATTGGAAATCTCCTAAGTCACCTACTGAGGTTCGTTCATTTCTCGGGTTAGCCGGATACTATCATAGATTCATCAAAAATTTCTCCAAGATTGCTAAGCCTTTAACCCTGCTTACACAAAAGAACAAGGAATATATTTGGGGTGAAGATCAAGAGCAAGCATTTTGCTTACTAAAGGAAAAACTGTGTAATGCCCTAGTATTAACAAATCTAGACGGACCAAATGATTTTGTAGTTTATTGTAGTGCTTCCCATCAAGGCTTCGGGTGTGTCTTAATGTAGCGAGGAAAAGTGATTGCTTATTCCTCCAGACAACTTAAAATCCACGAACAAAACTATACTACTCACGATTTGGAGTTAGGTGCAGTAGTATTTGCCTTGAAGATATGGAGGCATTATCTTTATGGGACGAAAAGTGTGATATACACTGATCATAAGAGTCTTCAATATATCTTTGACCAAAAGGACTTTAATATGCGTCAAAGGCGTTGGTTAGAACTCCTTAGTGACTAGAATGTGAAATTAAGTATCACCTGGGAAAGGCTAATGTTGTGGCGAATTCCCTAAGTTGAAAGGAAAGACTTAAACCTAGGAGAGTCCGTGCTATGAGTATAACCATTCAATCTAGCCTCAAGGCTAAGATTTTAGAAGCACAGAAGGAAGCGGCAAAGGACCTTAAGGCTCCAGCTGAATTGTTGCCAGTATTAGATGCTCAATTTGAAAGGAAAGAGGATGGAACAATTTACTTTGTCGGACGGATATGGATTCCATTAGTTGAAGGAATAAGGAAGGTAATAATGGACGAAGCTCATGCTTCAAGATATTCGATACACCCTGGGTGCAGATAAGATGTATTACGATTTAAGGGATGTTTATTGGTGGCATGGTAAGAAGAAAGACATAGTAGAGTACGTCAACAAGTGTCTGACTTGTTCAAAGGTTAAAGCAGTACACTAGAAACCTTCGGGTATTTTACAACAACCAGAAGTCCCTGAATGGAAATGGGAAAAGATTACAATGGACTTAGTCACAAATTTACCCAGAAGTAGTAGTGGTTATGATGCAGTTTGGGTTATTGTTCATAGATTAACCAAATCTGCTCATTTTCTTCCAATCAGTAAGGATTACAAGATTGAAAGGTTGGCTCGAATTTACATCAATGAGATTGTTGCAAAACACAGAGAACCGGTGTAACACCCCATTTTGATAAATGGAATGTCACGCGTGATTATGGCGTGTCATCAAAGCATGCAAGGTGATATGTAGTAAAACATACATGACCATAGGGAAAACCGGAATCAAACATCGGTTCCCAAACATAAGCCCAAAACATAAATAAAGGAAATGAACTGAATAAAGACTAAACAAGCATAACTATATGAAGGCAAAAAGGAAAAGAAGTCTCTGGCAGCTTCCCTCCTATGTGCGTCCTCCAAATGCTCGAGTCTTGGGTACCTGCCGTTTTGGGACATGGAAAGGAAAGTAACGGCTGAGCAAGACGCTCAGTGCACGGATGTACAATAAAGCATGAAATAGGATAAGCATGTAACATATAACAGCGGAAGACTAAGTTCTGAGTAACTGGTTAAGTATCAATAAAACTGGTTTTATAGTTTGAAAAGCCTTATGTTTAACTTGTGAAAACTGTTTTAACATATAAATACCATAGCCCATATAGGTCATGAAAAGGTCACGTGCATGAATACTTGGAGGGGTGACCTCATCATGCTGATTAGAGGGGATGCCTCTAATCAATATACTGATTTGGGTAGGAGGGATCAGCTCCTTGTGAAGGGTGCAAGGCACACACCACATTCACCATGATAAACTGAATAAAACATGTAACTAGGATGCACCCATACGCCCCACCTGATATAATAATATGGCCAAAACTGAAAGGGACGCCACGAGCAATCACTCCGCCGTGGGGAAGTCATAACATCGGTGCCTCCAATGCTATGGTTATGGTACCTCCATAACTAGGTGAAACTGGTCATGCTTGTATATGGCTATAGTTTATGCTAAATTAACATAAGCAGTTCAAAACAATAAAACAAATGTTGGGGAAAACAGTTGGCTGCATACGGGGAAATCCTAATAAGGAAGGAATGTCCATACTGAAAGGACAGGAATCCGTACCTCAAGTCCAGTGAATGAACGGAAGAAAGACTCCTACTTCTGGATCACTAATGCTACATGAATACACACGTGTATAAGTATCGATTCACTGATTACGTACTGGGTTTTATGTCTCATATTAGCTGATTTGGTATGTTTTGGGTCCTGGTTCACTGTTTAAAGCCTTAAACTGTGTTTATCTAGTATTCTGATTAATCTGATTAAGTATTACTGGTGTTTCATGTATTATTATACTTACTGTGTAATAATAAGTAACTTTCCAAAAATAGCAGGTTTCCAAAAATAGAAAGTTTCCAAAAATAGAAAGTTTCCAAAAATAGAAAGTTACCAAAAATAGAAAGTTTCCAAAAATAGAAAGTTTCCAAAAATAGAAAGTTTCCAAAAATAGAATTTACTGCTTAAAATAGATTAGTTTCTAAAAATAGATCAGCTGCCTTAATTAAATAAGTTTCCATATATAGATGGTTTCCATAATTAGATTAGCTGCCTGAAATAGATAGATTTCCATATATAGAAGGTTTCCATAATTAGGTTAGTTGCCTTATTTAATTAAGTTTCTATAAATAGAAGTTTCCATAATTAGAATTAAGTTGGTTACATAAGCTAACATATAAGTCTAAGTGTTTATAAGCTGATTTCTTAAGTCATATGATATAGTGTATAATTTAATTATTATCTCATGTATTTCAATTAAACTATAGGTTAAGCATTTTAATTAAGGTATAACATGTTTTAATTAAAATGAAATGAAAATACTTAGGTTAAAATGTGTATTATTATTATTAATAATATAACCTAAGTCATGACTAAATTAATTAATTATAGGCATGTTTTAATAATTAATTAATTATAACTTATAACATAAAAATACTTAGGTTAAATTAATGTCATGTTAAACTAATAATTAAAAATAACCTAAGTCATGATTTAATTAATATTTCATGTTATTAATTAATTATATCCTAAGTTCATGATTCATAAAAATTAACATGTAACATAGATCATGATTTAACCAACGAACCATGAATCGGGCATGAATTCGACACCGTACCCCGAGCCAAACCCGGGGCACGTGTGCCTCCTTGCTGTCGTGGGTCCCACATGAGCCAACCAAGACCAAAAATGGTCTTGGTGGTGGCGGCAATAGCAAACCAAACCCCCCTCGGGTTTGTTTGCTAGGCGGCCAAAACTAACACCCCTTTTAAATCATTCATTGATTTTATTTAATACCAAAACATGTTAGATCAATGATTAATTACCATGTTTTAATAAGAAAAATAATAACATGTTCATGAAAATAATCAAAGATTAAAAGAATTAAAAAGAATTAAAAAGAAGGGTTAGAAAGGTATACCACTACGTATCTTGAAAGAGGATGAACAAACACGGTTTCTAACTCTTGAATTTATGATCAAAATCAACAAACAACCACCTATGGTGGTGTTATAGGTGGCGGCACAAATGAAAGAAAAGGGGAGGAGGAAGAACAAAATTAGGTTTTTGGTTAATTCTTTTGAAAAGTGAAAAATGACTAGCTAATTTTCCCTTACCCCCCTTGTTTAGTAAAAAAATGATGGGCTAGGCCCATTTCTCTTCCTTAATTCGTGGATATGGGGCCCACAAGGGGTAGCCCAAATGTTTTCTCGTGTCCCGATGTTTCGTGTTCGTTCGTGGTTAAACGTGTTCGTGTCTGAAGCGTTTCTGTTTATTTTATCATGTAGTTTACCGTAATCTTAACGCTCGTAATTATATTATATGTATTTACGTAATTATTCTAGTTCGTATTTTAAATGGTGATCTTGATTTAATTACGTTCACGTGACATATTTATTAATTGTTTATCATGGGTTCGTACGTAAACGATACTTGTCATGTCATACACGTATGCACTTGCTTGATTATTAGCACATGAATGTGATCAATACTGAATAAGGTAAGTTTTAATCTAGGACGTACGATCTTAAGGGCACTATTCATGGTAAAAGCACGCGGGTTTTACAATTCTTCCCCCCTAAAAAGAATAATTCGTCCCCGAATTATAGATAAAGTAACTGAAAGCGAAACATACCCGAATCAAACTGGAAAGGTATGCAAAATAACGGAAATGAAGGTGACATGGTAGAAGGGAACGTGGAACATGTCATGTCTTGAAAAGACATGGAACGTGACGTGACTGAAAGGACATATCTAATCGATAAGAGAAAAATGGATAAGAAGTCCGGATGAACTTGTCCGTTTCCAAGTGGCCTCCCTCTTGGAACGGTTCCTTCAGAAGATCCCGACACTAATGATAAATCTTGGTCCTCCTGACCTTGACTTGGAATGCGAAGAAATTCTTGGTTATCAACGGAAGGTAGATCCCCGAAATTCGATCGAGGAAAAAAATAAGAGTTAACGTGCAAGGGTAACTGAAACGTTACGATGCAAGACAATCTGACTTAACTGATAATTAGAAACGATGAGCAAGACATAAAGAACGTAGTACGTGAAAAATTTTGAACGTGATACGTGAAAAATTTTGAACGTGCTACGTGGAGATATGGCGAGTGTAGTATAAGTAAACATATCGTGATCCATGATACGTGTAACCTATTTTGATCATGATATGAGGAACGTGGAATGAACATGACATGTGAGACATATCGTGGTCATATAATATAATGGCGGTGACGCCAAACGCTACAGGGTGAGACGTGGAATATGACGTGAAACGTCTATCTGATGATGGAGAGTTATACTAAACTTGGGTCTGGTCTCACAAGTTCTTGCAAACTTCCCAGAATGAGAAAAGAAATGAACGTAAAATCGTAAGTCAAAATACGATAATGAACGTGAATAGTGTCATGAACGTGAGCGCGAAAGCAAGTCGTGGAATTAGAATGAAGACGTGAAGTAATTTAGGAGTACAATTGGGAATCTTTGTCTGACTCGATAGCTGCGGGATTACCAAGTGGTCGGATGAGCCTTGGCTGGAACATGTTCGTTCAATCTGTTGGTTCTGAAATCCGTACGGATGTAAGGATTCTGCAGACTTGATCAAACTGTTGACAATAACCCAGATAGCATCATGCTTCTTCTGAGTTTGCTGAAATCTGGTAACTAAAATCCATGGAGATCTTGTCCCTTTTCGATTCACAATCTCATATGATGAAAACATCCCAGTTTGTTGGTGTCCTATCTTAACCTGTTGGTATAACAGGTACCTAGATATGAACGTAACTGTATCTTGCTTCGTAGAAACTTGATACATAGAAGGTTGCGAAACTCTGAGTCTTTGAATTAGACTTCTCCTAGCGTAGGATTTCCTAGAACACCTAATGTAGTGTAGGGTTCTCTCCTTTACGCATAAGCTGAGTCATGGTAAGATTAACCATAGAAACCCATGTGATTCTGCGTGTCACTGTTATGAAACAGAATTGATATTGGAAAATTTTCTAGGGTAAAATTTCTCTTGGCATAAAATTTGTAACATAGTGCAGATATGGTCCTCCTGTTCTTCTCTGGCCTTACAGGAAATCAGGTTATCCTCAATGAAAACGCTGATAAAATTGTTTAGGAGTTCATGGAAACTCAATTTATTAAGTCCATAATGCGGTTGGAGCATTGATGAGACTAATTCAAAATCATAAATTTAACGTGACCGAGTCGTGTACGAATAGCAGTCATGGACATGTCCTGCTCTTTTACTCGTCACTGTTGGCAGGCATGATTATGAGTTCGATCTTGGAAAAGTGATTAACACTATACGGTTGATTGGACATGTCGTCAATACGTGGAGGAGAATAACGGTCATGAATGGTGATTTGTTTAAGTCAACGGTAGTCGACACATAATCTCATGGTACCATCCTTCTTCTAGTAGGTTCTGCTAGAATGTATAGGAAGACTTTGGAATAATCAACTGGCTGTGCGTAAAAGAGTTAAGTGGTTGTGTCTTACTGACAGCTAGAAAATTTTAGCGACCATGGCTAACAATGCACATGCTTGTAAGCGTAGAAAATTTGCACAGATATTCCGATGGAAAATCAAGCTGAAGTATTCAGGAGCCTGAACATTACTGTACATAATTATGAATCGTAGCATGGTGTGCTGTTCATAGTCCATAATTAAGATTAAAAAAAAAAAAAAAAAATTCATCTCGTGTCTGTCCGAGGAAAATGCGTTAGCAGCTTGGATCTCATCATTAAGATGACGGAAAATCTTCGTATACGTGGGAATACGAACGGCGTCCTTCATGGTCAGGAATATATGAACTATGGTGAAAGAAATGAAAGTGACATCGGCAACATGACAGTTCTCACTGATGCGCTGATAATGGTATTGAAATTCTTGTGGCCTGATTTATACATGGCACAACAAATAGATGTACCCTTGGAGGGTACCCTGAATTTCTTAGAAATGCTCCATAGTTGGACGTGAGTCATGTGTCTTGACTCGTTTCTTGGAACAATAAGCATGACATATGTCTTGACTGGTGTCTTGACATGTGTCTTCAGGAGGTATACGTGAGACATGTGTCTTGACTGATGTCTTGACATGTGTCTCGAGATGTGAAACAAATATAACCACAATATTAGGTTAATATGCCAGAATTGGCGGATCGGTTGGACTACTGATCATTTGTATGTCTGATCACGTCCGTGGCCGGAGCCTCGGTTACGATTTCTAAGATAGTTGCTGTCATAGTAGTGGTTACTATCATCTTGTCTGTCGGTTCCCTGACGGTCATTCTCATGACCGTGACTCATGTAACTATTTAGCTGAGTGGCTGGCTGGTACTGGTTTGCACTCATATGGCTGAAATGACAGCCGAACGACGTGTGACATGTAACTATGAATTTCGGACAATGATTGATGGGAATTGTCTGATGGTGAAGCATCTTCTCGTCCAATTGCTTTGCTCCGATGCCTTTGTCTTCGTCTTTTAGGATCCCCAGGTTGTGAACAGCATCAGCATCAGCATCTCGTAGCGTCTCCCAACATCAGCAGCATCAACCTTCAGTAGCATCTCCAAGCTATGAGCGGCATCGACAATCTTGTAGAATATCAGCAAGTGAACATACGCCTGAGATGATTTAGAATCGACTAGCGAACACTCGTGAAGTATTGCAAGTGGAATATACATGGATTAAGGTACATGTATACACATGAAATACGATACGTGGAGTACACATGGAATGCACCTGAAATGATCGATATGGGCTCGATCATTTGTCATGATTTAAGGAAAGTAAACCGGTTAAACGGTTAGGAAAACCATTGTGATAACCTTGCTGTATTTGCATAGACATCATTCTGGTTGCATAGCGAAACGCTAAAGTGTGGTTACACAAAATTCAACGATGATTTGCCTGACGGCATGATCAATGTAAACCAACCATGATTATCATGAAAGCATGATTCAAGAAATCTAACAATATCTTGCAGGACCACGTAAATAACAAAAGAGGCGTGAAACATAATCAACATGAAGGCGGAATTATCATGAGGAAACATGAAACCATCTATTACAAGAAGTGTATAACATAATCAGCATGAAACTGAAGTTAACCATGACAGTATGAAGGCATACTTGACATAAAAACATAATAACTTATAATGGGACATGAAAAAAAAAATAAAAAAATTTTATGCCAATTTAAATCATGAGAAAAAATTTTATGCAAGAAAACAGTGCATGGATGCGTAATGTAGTTTATAAAACCTTTATATGTGCGAGGGAACGCCTATGGGTCAGTTCCAAAACAAAAGACATGGCGAGGGGACGCCTATGGGTCGGTCCCAAAGTTAAAAGTTTCGATAAAAGCACATACGACTAAATAGGGCCAGTCCTGTACCAACCATTACTTAGTCAAAATTCCTGTAACAGATGACATATGATATAAATGCATGAATGCATGAAACATAATAATTAAAAGTCATTGTCAAAACTTAACAGAAAAATTTTTATGTGAAAATTATGAACTACTGGGGTCAGTCCACATCGTCACAGTTCACGAGGAACATCATGCATAGACAATGACACATAACTAAGTATGGATGACGGTTGTTCATTCCATATTAGTAAGACGATACTGGTGAAAACATCATGGTGAAAACAACAAGGTGCTGAAAACGTCATGGCTAAAACAAAAAGGTGCTGAAAACGTAATGGTTGAAACAACAACGCGCTGAAACATCAACACGTGGAATAACAAACGTTGGCTTAGGAAGCTCCTGGTGACTACCCACTAGTCACAGGTCGAGTTTTAGAGCCTACAGGTCGAAGCCTTGGCTCTGATACCATAATTGTAACACCCCATTTTGATAAATGGAATGTCACGCGTGATTATGGCGTGTCATCAAAGCATGCAATGTGATATGTAGTAAAACATACATGACCATAGGGAAAACCGGAATCAAACATCGGTTCCCAAACATAAGCCCAAAACATAAATAAAGGAAATGAACTGAATAAAGACTAAACAAGCATAACTATATGAAGGCAAAAAGGAAAAGAAGTCTCTGGCAGCTTCCCTCCTATGTGCGTCCTCCAAATGCTCGAGTCTTGGGTACCTGCCGTTTTGGGACATGGAAAGGAAAGTAACGGCTGAGCAAGACGCTCAGTGCACGGATGTACAATAAAGCATGAAATAGGATAAGCATGTAACATATAACAGCGGAAGACTAAGTTCTGAGTAACTGGTTAAGTATCAATAAAACTGGTTTTATAGTTTAAAAAGCCTTATGTTTAACTTGTGAAAACTGTTTTAACATATAAATACCATAGCCCATATAGGTCATGAAAAGGTCACGTGCATGAATACTTGGAGGGGTGACCTCATCATGCTGATTAGAGGGGATGCCTCTAATCAATATACTGATTTGGGTAGGAGGGATCAGCTCCTTGTGAAGGGTGCAAGGCACACACCACATTCACCATGATAAACTGAATAAAACATGTAACTAGGATGCACCCATACGCCCCACCTGATATAATAATATGGCCAAAACTGAAAGGGACGCCACGAGCAATCACTCTGCCGTGGGGAAGTCATAACATCGGTGCCTCCAATGCTATGGTTATGGTACCTCCATAACTAGGTGAAACTGGTCATGCTTGTATATGGCTATAGTTTATGCTAAATTAACATAAGCAGTTCAAAACAATAAAACAAATGCTGGGGAAAACAGTTGGCTGCATACGGGGAAATCCTAATAAGGAAGGAATATCCATACTGAAAGGACGGGAATCCGTACCTCAAGTCCAGTGAATGAACGGAAGAAAGACTCCTACTTCTGGATCACTAATGCTACATGAATACACACGTGTATAAGTATCGATTCACTGATTACGTACTGGGTTTTATGTCTCATATTAGCTGATTTGGTATGTTTTAGGTCCTGGTTCACTGTTTAAAGCCTTAAACTGTGTTTATCTAGTATTCTGATTAATCTGATTAAGTATTACTGGTGTTTCATGTATTATTATACTTACTGTGTAATAATAAGTAACTTTCCAAAAATAGCAGGTTTCCAAAAATAGAAAGTTTCCAAAAATAGAAAGTTTCCAAAAATAGAAAGTTACCAAAAATAGAAAGTTTCCAAAAATAGAAAGTTTCCAAAAATAGAAAGTTTCCAAAAATAGAATTTACTGCTTAAAATAGATTAGTTTCTAAAAATAGATCAGCTGCCTTAATTAAATAAGTTTCCATATATAGATGGTTTCCATAATTAGATTAGCTGCCTGAAATAGATAGATTTCCATATATAGAAGGTTTCCATAATTAGGTTAGTTGCCTTATTTAATTAAGTTTCTATAAATAGAAGTTTCCATAATTAGAATTAAGCTGGTTACATAAGCTAACATATAAGTCTAAGTGTTTATAAGCTGATTTCTTAAGTCATATGATATAGTGTATAATTTAATTATTATCTCATGTATTTCAATTAAACTATAGGTTAAGCATTTTAATTAAGGTATAACATGTTTTAATTAAAATGAAATGAAAATACTTAGGTTAAAATGTGTATTATTATTATTAATAATATAACCTAAGTCATGACTAAATTAATTAATTATAGGCATGTTTTAATAATTAATTAATTATAACTTATAACATAAAAATACTTAGGTTAAATTAATGTCATGTTAAACTAATAATTAAAAATAACCTAAGTCATGATTTAATTAATATTTCATGTTATTAATTAATTATATCCTAAGTTCATGATTCATAAAAATTAACATGTAACATAGATCATGATTTAACCAACGAACCATGAATCGGGCATGAATTCGACACCGTACCCCGAGCCAAACCTGGGGCACGTGTGCCTCCTTGCTGCCGTGGGTCCCACATGAGCCAACCAAGACCAAAAATGGTCTTGGTGGTGGCGGCAATAGCAAACCAAACCCCCCTCGGGTTTTTTGCTAGGCGGCCAAAACTAACACCCCTTTTAAATCATTCATTGATTTTATTTAATACCAAAACATGTTAGATCAATGATTAATTACCATGTTTTAATAATAAAAATAATAACATGTTCATGAAAATAATCAAAGATTAAAAGAATTAAAAAGAATTAAAAAGAAGGGTTAGAAAGGTATACCACTACGTATCTTGAAAGAGGATGAACAAACACGGTTTCTAACTCTTGAATTTATGATCAAAATCAACAAACAACCACCTATGGTGGTGTTATAGGTGGCGGCACAAATGAAAGAAAAGGGGAGGAGGAAGAACAAAATTAGGTTTTTGGTTAATTCTTTTGAAAAGTGAAAAATGACTAGCTAATTTTCCCTTACCCCCCTTGTTTAGTAAAAAAATGATGGGCTAGGCCCATTTCTCTTCCTTAATTCGTGGATATGGGGCCCACAAGGGGTAGCCCAAATGTTTTCTCGTGTCCCGATGTTTCGTGTTCGTTCGTGGTTAAACGTGTTCGTGTCTGAAGCGTTTCTGTTTATTTTATCATGTAGTTTACCGTAATCTTAACGCTCGTAATTATATTATATGTATTTACGTAATTATTCTAGTTCGTATTTTAAATGGTGATCTTGATTTAATTACGTTCACGTGACATATTTATTAATTGTTTATCATGGGTTCGTACGTAAACGATACTTGTCATGTCATACACGTATGCACTTGCTTGATTATTAGCACATGAATGTGATCAATACTGAATAAGGTAAGTTTTAATCTAGGACGTACGATCTTAAGGGCACTATTCATGGTAAAAGCACGCGGGTTTTACAACCGGTGTGGATTATTTCTGATAGGGATGGTCGTTTTGCGTCTCTTTTCTGGCAGGCACTTCAAAAGGCGTTGGGTACGCAGGTATTAGTGATTAAATCTTACCACCCCAGAGACGGATGGATAGAAAGAACGCACTATTCAGACTTTGGAAGACATGCTGCGGGCATGTGTTATGGATTTTGGAGGTAGTTGGGACACTCATATACCTTTGGTCGAATTCTCCTATAATAACAGTTATCATAAAAGTGTCAACTGTTCTCCATTCGAGGCATTATACGGCCGTAAATGCAGATCACCAGTGATATGGAATGAAGTGGGTGAAAGTCAACTGATAGGGCCTGAATTAGTCCAAGAAACTACAGAAAAGATTGTATAGATTAGCAAAAGACTGAAAATTGCTAGAAGTCGTCAAAATTACGCAGACAAAAGACGTAGACCTCTTGAGTTTCAAGTTGGAGACCGTGTGCTGCTACGAGTATCTCCATAAGGGTATTGTGAGGTTCGGAAAGAGAGGAAAGCTTGCACCACGTTTTGTAGGACCATTCGATATCGTTGAGTGTGTTGGTCTGGTAGCTTATCGACTGAATTACCTCAGGAGTTAAGTTGTGTTCACAATGTATTCCACGTTTCCAACCTTAAGAAATGCTTAGCCGAATCATATGTTCAAATATCGTTAGAAGAAATAAGGGTGGACGAGAAAATGTACTTCATTGAAGAACCAATTGAGATTGTAGATCGCCAAGTCAAGAAGCTAAAACGTAGTTGGATTCCTATCGTTAAGGTTCGTTGGGATTCACGTCGGGGTGCTGAGTTTACTTGGGAGAGTGAAGATCAGTTCAAGGCTAACTATCCCCATTTGTTCTCGTCTTCTTCCGTCTCCAGTTGAACTCTGAGGGACCAGAGTTCCTTTAGGGGGGTTGACTGTGAGATCTCGTATTTTCCTGGTAATTATTTTACTCTTAAGTATAATTCTAATCAATGATAATATTTTATATGGTATTAAAAAAATTTTATTTTATTTTTCCATATTTAATTAAATCAAAATTTTTGATTTAAAAGCAACCGCGTGCATTTTATAAAAGTTTACCCAAATCAACGGAACGAGGACCGAGGGATAAATATTTCGACCTTAAGATTTTACAATAAGGTTAATCTTTACTTGGTATTAAGTCTAGACCGATAACATGCACAGTGATAAATCCTTGTATTTTACGTTTTATTGTCGATGTTTGAGGTTTTCGATTTTTTCGTTTTAATTACGTTTTAGGTCGAACGGAATCCATATTATTATATTATGTGTGTGTTTTAACTTGTGGGAAGTATTTTTACAAAACCCGAGTCCCGTGAAAATTTTAAAAATTGACTAATAGTCATTTCTCGCTTTTTAACTAATCGTTTGCATTTTAGTCCACAAGAATGCTCTAATTACAAAGCAAACCCTACCTACCACTATATAAGGAAATTCTTACCTAACTTTTCACATACAACTTCATTTTATAAAAAAATCACCTACTTTTCCCCTTTTTCTTTCTTTGTCGTGGGATTAAACAAGCCACAAACACCATCCAATCTTAAATTTTATCTTGAATCACTTGAAACTAAACAAAGTCCCACTTAGAAAATTATAAGGTGATCCTTTTAATCCAAGTTTTACTTACATGCATGAAATTTTCATTTTTCGTAAAGAACTAGGGTTGTTGGATTCATTGTTAGGTCATGCATGTGATATTATTACCATGATCTTAAGTTTTTATTGTTGCATGTGTTAATTTTGATTTGAAATTTTGTTTTTTACCATATTTTACTGATGTCAAGATGGTTTTATAATCATAAAAGGTCTTGTGTACTTGTAGAGGCATTGCTTAGGTTGTGGAATGTTTAGGTGACGTTAGAAGTGGATTTTGGTGTCAAACTTAGGCTTGAAATGATAGTAGATTGCTACAGGTCTCACGGATTATTTTTGTTCATGAGGCCTGCAAATTTCTATATATTTGGATAGCCATGGTTGTGTAATTCAATTGGTGAGTTGGATGGTTTTTGGATGTGTCCGGATGAGTAAATTACGGCTGTTTTATCAAAACTAGTCAATACCGGCATGTGCGCAAAATTTTTGTTAGGGGTCAAAGCATAAAAAGTCAAAGTGGGTATTTTATAACTTATTACAGTAACATAGGTCAAATGTGAACATTTTCAATTGGTTTCAAGTTAAAATCTTTTACGAATGTAAATGATGGTCAAAATGGTTTTATGCAAATTTTTGTCGGAAAAGTCAAATCTGAGTAGTCTGCACTAAAACTGCAATTCCCGTTGATTGGTAATAGCTTTGATAGTGTTTCTTAATTATTTAAAAAGGTAATATTGTAGCTTTCCAGGGCCGTAAAGTTTGAGTTAATAGCTATTATAGAACTCTAGATATAATACAATCTTTACAGCATGTTTCTGAAAATTTAGTGCAGCCATTTTGTCAACGTTAATTTTCGGCCCAAAATGTACAAGTGTTTGCTACTTAAGGGTTTGTTGAGTATTGCTAATGTTTATAAACATGTTTATACAGTAGGTAAGTAGCGTTTTGAGTCAAATTAGTTTCGATTCGATAGGTTGCAATGCCTTGCGAGTTATAAGATAGTTTATGTACTAATTGAAACCCGAGTGTTTTCTAAACAGTATTTTCGTATCTTCTAAATTTTCGCGCCCCGTTATCATAAGTCTTGGATGACTTAAAGTTGCCTGATTTCTCATTGTTACTACTCAGCCCTCAAGTTCCGTGTTGATTCACCTCATAGCTAAGGTGAGTTCATAGCCCCTTTTACTACTTGTACATTGTTTCAAAACGCTGGGTGAGATTATCATGTTGGAACACAATCTTTTAAACTGTATGCTATCCTGAAATGTATGTTGCAAGATGAATTCATTGATATTATTGCTTTTACTCTATAGCCTTAAGTTTCCTCTCTTGAACATGAACCGTGAAGGTCTACGGAATCTTTGGCCTATCCTACATGATTGATTAGATGGATTTGATAGAGGGATAGATTGATAAATATAAAAGAGATGAGAAGGGAGATGAGGGAGTAGAGAGAGAAAGGAAAGAAAAGAGAAGAGTATAGAGAGAAAGTAAAGATTGAATGTGTGTATTATGAAATGACCAACCCCTCCTAACATGCTAGGAGGGGATATATATAGCCCACCCTACATGTGGGCTATATGGACTATACATTTACTAAGTGGATCACGAGCCCATTACATAATTATCGTTGGAGCGACCGATCCTTCATAAATACGTAAAACGTATTTCCAACAATCTCCCCCTAAGGGAGGTCGCTCCAAGAGACAAAGTTCTAAATAGTCTATATCTCGTGATCTATGCTAACTAAGATGTGACCGAGATTTTATTGGGAAAAACGTATTTCTAACAATCTCCCCCTAAGGGAGGTCACATCATTTTACAAAATCTTAAACCTAGCATCTATGCTTGAGTCTTCGATCTTGTTCTTGTGAATATGCTTGATGTGATCTTTGACTTTAGTCTTGAGCATGTTTCCTTGCCTTGACCTTGTGCATTCTTCACTTGTGATATTTGCCTCTTCGTGACTTCATGTTCCACATACTTATACTTTTAAATTCTTGAAAGCTTCAGAGTTTGATACAGCGGAAGACTTGACCTTCAGGCTTTCTTGAATTTGTTGAAGTACTAATTGTATGTAGTATAAGCATGTGGTGACGACTTCTTCTGGATTGTACACCGCAATGCTACCTTCTTGTTACGCTGCATAAGACAGTTAGCAACAAACAATATACACGGATGAAATGGCCTTGAACATTTCATTCTAATTCGGTAGCATTTTACCTCCGGTCGGTGAAGACCGTTGGACGATATTAAATATCGTACTTGTGGCAGGTAGTTTCAATAAAGAACCTCCTTGACAAGATTTCGCGGGTAAACCCGTTCTCTTTACTCGACCGTCCAAAGCTAACTGCGAACGTAAAGAGTGAATCATTTGGATAATTTTATCCGCATGATTTGAAGCCGTCAATTCATGTTCCTGGAACAAGTGAAATTCAATTAAGAACCACACCGTCGTTGCTTTCTAGTTGTCACTAGCTTGATTCATATAGAATCTTGCAAGTTACCTACCAAGTGCTGTTTGATGTTAACACTAGAAGGATTTCCATTCGTCACTGTAAATACTTAATAGTATTACTCTGAATGTTCTGGCAAGATCACTAAGATATTGCGTAGAGGCCTGGAACGTGTTTAAATTCATTTAAGAATTAAACCACTGTTGCTTTCCAGTTATCACAAGTTTGATTCATAAAGAATCGCACAAGTCACCTACCATGAGCTTTTTGATATTCGCTCAAGAAGGATTTCCATCTTCATTGTAAATACTTTCGTATTACTCGGATGTTCAGGCAAGATCATGAAGATTTTGCGTAGGACTCTTAATATCTTTCTTACTTTTCACATTGTGTGAACAAGCAAGGAATAATGAAAGTGTGTCCTAATGAGATATTTGATGATCTCAAATTGCTCTATACTCGATCGTGCATTTTGGATTTTTAGTGATCGGAGGCTGGAGAGGAGTGCCACCTTTTCAATACTAATTTATTCGGAGTGAATAAATCAATAGATAATGTGTTGATCTCCGTGTGATTAAAACAAATACCTTTTGAGAGATATTTGAGTTAGCTGGGAAGGGTTGTGCATTGCATCACTGGGTCCATGATGTCTTTCTTCAATATCAAGAATCATTAAAAATGATCTCAATAGCATATGAATTGACCCGGTTTCTGCCTAAGTTGTAAAGAGGGCTACTTTCTTTACACCCTTTATCTTTACAATTCTTTTTCATTCTTCAACCCCTTCAATGCTTACCAATACGTCTAACTAGCACCTTGTTGTGATTGTTCCAGTGCTAACTTAAGTACTTGGTCGGCATTCAGCTACGTTCACAATCTTTCTCCATCTTTCCTAAGGACTACTATTTCTAGCTATGGAATGTCCTTGGGAAGATTCCTCCGGTTCTAGAGGAATCATTGGACTTTAACCTATCCTACCATCCTTATGTCACCACAATATTCACCGTCGTGAATAGAGATGTTTTGGGTAAGTGTATGTCACCATGAAATCCATTTTGAAGTGCAAATCCATTTTGCTCCCCCTTAACATATGCCACGATATCCGAAAACATTTCGCACATGTCGGGATGAGCTAAAATGTTAAGTCAAACCATTTGTGATTAATCATTTCCCATATTAAATCACATTTTCTCCCCCATATTAAAAATATTAACCCAATCGATGTTTTTAATATCTATTGATTTAATAGAATTTTAAGAAAATTTGGGAAGAAAAATGCAAAGCAAATTATCTTCATGAATTACACAAGCTCCCCCTCAAATTAATGAGGATCTACTTGAAACGTAAATTAAATACCTTCTAAATATCATATATGATAATGAATTCACAATATTAGCAATTTACGAGGTAGGACCTGAATGATGGAGAACATCATATGAAAGATTCACATGGTTCTTGTTCACGAATGTTGGTCACCTCGTCACGTCCCCGAGAAAATTAATTCCCGTTGTTGAGTCAAAGCTTTCCGGTGAAATACTTGACTTGATTATGAAAAGCGGGTTGCTATCTGAAATAATAGCAAACCATATGAAGCATGTTTTAAATCGTTTAAACTTCTGCTCGAACGTTATTTACAACCCCGTGTCATTATTGAACGACATTTCTAGGTTCGTAAATATTATCGATTCCAGAAGACATGCCCTTTTTATCAAAACGTTTTTGAACACACAATTTTGAAAGATTTAGAAAAACCTTTTGAGAAATTCTTGAAAATTTGTGTTCAAAGTTTTGAAAACCAATTACTTGAGCTTAAGATTTGGAATATCTTAGGAAAGCTCAAGTCCGAGAAGTTGTAAACTTCTCGTTGTAAGGATAAGTTACCATCGGCGATAACCTTTCCTTTTATCTGAAGAACGAGTCCTAAGCTGACATTTACTTAGAAGTCGTTTTCATGAGCTTGAAAACTTTGACTGTTTTAACGGAAAGCTCATGACCGAGAAAGGTTAATTTCTCGTTATGAGGAAAAGTTCTCTTATTTAAAAGATACACTTTCCTTTCTTAGCTTAAAACTTCGAATGTTTTAATACAAGCTCATGACCGAGAAAGATGAATTTCTCGTTAAGAGGATAAGTTATCATAAAAGATAATCTTTCCTTTATTTTAAGTTCGAGTTACAGTCTGAAATTTAACTGTAAGTCATGTACACGAGCTTAAAACCTTTGAATGGTTTTAACGTAAGCTTGTGTCCGAGAAAATTTAATTTCTCATTAATGAGGATAAGTTTACCATCGGCGATAAACTTTCCTTTATTTGAAGAACGGGTTACCATCTGATATTTAATGATAAACCATATACACGAGCTTAAAACCTTTGAATGGTTTTAGGATAAGCTCGTGTCCAAGAAAACTTAATTTCTTGTTAAGAGGGTAAGTTATCGTTGCGTAGATAAAATTCCCTGTCTTTGAAGTCCAGGTCATCGTCTGTCATTTAACGAGGAGCCATTGTGCATGAGCTTAAAAACTTGGAATGTTTTTTTATATAAGCTCATGCCCGAGAAAAATTAATTTCTCGTTGTTAGGATAAGTTTACCATCGGCGATAAACTTTCCTTTCTTTGAAGAGCGAGTTATAGTCTGTGATGTGACTATAAGTCCTTTGTGAGCTTAGCCATGAATCCCCTGAGACACTTGTTTCTCCGATATCTGCTTCTTCAGCAACCAAACTCTAAGAGTGTCCTTAGTTGAACGGTATACAACGATTGGACCGCTTCGTTCTTTTGGAACATCAACTTTGGTACCTGCATTCTCATTAGGAGTTTGTATACTTTTGCATGGGTTAGAGATATCTATTTTAGAAGCACGTGGGGGTTCACGGTTTTCTTTTCTTGTGTCAGAGGTGGCCTGAGGAGATGATTCACTTGTCTTAGTTGGCAAACGTTTCCTTTTATAGAAAACCTTAAGTTCAGGCTTAAGTGATGTATCATCCTTTACAATTTCCTCCCTAGTAGTCTTCGTAGGATCAGAGACTATCCTAGTTAAAGGGCACTCGTTTCCTACAAGAGTGAAAGTTCTACCAGTGGGGTGCCATATTTTACCAATGGGTTTGATTTTGGCAACCCACTGGGATTTAAGTCTAGCACGGGAGTTCACCTCATTAAGTAGTTTCTTGATACAGGAATCATGATTTGCCGTAAAGACACATTTTCTACATGTTTTACAAGTAGCATATTTAATGTCCGAGTAATTCCTAGATGATCAATCGATGCTCCTAGGAGACGTCATGCTACGGTTAGCAGTGTTGGGTAATCTAGAAGGCATCTGACTAGGTTGGACATTGCTATCTCTTACATGTGTCTTTTGAATAGCTTCCCTTTGACCAAAATCATGGCGCACATCTGTTGAACTAGTTCTAGACGTGTTCATTGAACTATTCTTAGAGAAACTAGGGGCAATCATGTGATTAGGTCTTGCAAAAGCTGTTTTAGTCACATTGGGCCTAGATGGTGGAGTGACTGGTCTAGGAAAGTGAACCAAATCAACTTGGGAGGCAAACCGCGGTCTCGAGGATTGTGGTCGCTCGGATCTAAATGCAGTAGGTTGTCTGACAATCGGTTGTCTGACGAACTGATTTGTAGGCGGTTTCCCCAAGATTGATGGTTTTTTAAGCTTAGTGTCCACACTAGGTCCTCTATTTTTCCTTAACTCGTTTTTCAACGCAGCTATAGCAAACACCTTTTCCTGAACTTGGGCTTTTAACGTTTCATTTTCTTTGAGCAATCTATCTTGGGATGCCAATTTAGACTCTAGAAACTGAATTTGTTTCAAAAGATTATCCTTTCAAGCTTTAGAATCTAAAACTTTTTGATCCAATTTTCTTTCAAGAACAACGTTTGACTTTTCAAGTTTTTCAAAGTATGTTTCAAATTTGTCCGTTTTCTTAGAAAATTCAAGTTTGGCATCCTCAAGATCTTTTGATTGTTGAGCTACAATCGTTTCGAGCTCTCTAATCTTGGAATCAGAAGCAGTCAGTGAAGAAGTTATAAGACAATTATCATGATGTTTAGCATTTTGAACACCTTCTCCCCCATTATGACTCACATCGGATGAATCAGAAGTGTATTTATATCACTCTTTTCCATCCCATGTTTGTCATAATTAGGTTCAGAATGCTCAACATGCGGCATTGCATCAGTATATACATCATAAACAACATTACATTGTACCATGTTTGCAGGCTCTTCGTCATAAACGGGTAAGGTGTCATCAAGATAGATCTCGTGAACATTCCCTGACGTGCCACTGGTATCATGTTGTCCTCCTGATTCCGTGCTCTTACCATCGTTATGCTCCAAGTTGGCAACCGGATGACCAGTTTCCTCTTGCATCGAAGAGTCTTGCACTCTATTATCATACCCTTGCTGAAGTCGAGATCTTTCATAAATCGAAGACGAGACCGATGTCATGAGATTCAAAATTGTATCACGGAAAACTCGAAGCTCGGTATGTGTATCTCGAAGAAATGATTGGCAAATCACTGAACTTTCAGGCTTGATGATATTGAATTGGAGGAAAGGCGTGAGTTGTGTCACAAGAGCCTTATATGCAAGTGCCGATGCAGAGTGATTAAAGTTTCCATGGTCGGGTTGCGCGGCGAGTTGGGTCAAAGTGGTAAAGATAGAGTCGATGAATATATGACGATCTTGACCAAAGATTGTCACAAATTCGCTCCCTCCTTGAATCCTCGAAAGAGTGACAAGATGAGACTGAAGCATTTGAAATGAAGTGATGCCACTTTTCCTAACTTTGTTTTGCATTGAATGCGATTCTTCCTCTTGAGATGTCGAACTCAACGAGTCCATTGAATGTCGATAAAAAATGTTTGTGGACGAGGTTGTTTTCGAAAGAGCCGTAAATAACACTTAAAAATCCTCGATGGATGATATAAATTCTTTCTCGGCACAACAATTTTTATTGGCTCAAATGTTGATAAAATAAACCGAAGATTAATACAAATAAAGCTCACTCTAAAAATAAAGTTCGTCAACGAATAAATCCAAGCTACGGTAAATTTAATGATCGGGCCGTCAAATATTTTACCTCTTTGATTCTTTCGAAATACCCGTCTCAATACGATGTAGCAAAAACTAATATAAAAAATTAACTTAATTAAAAAAATAATAAATAAAAAAAATTATCTTTAAAATATGAAAATATAAAAAGTTAAGTTAACTTTAAAAAAATAAAATTTACTTAACTAAAATTGAAAATAAAATAAAAATAAAAATCTAATATATAGCGAGATTTCCACAACACCTAAAATTCAAAAATTTTGCTTATCTAAAATACAAAAAAGAGACAAAAATACAAAATAAATTTAATATAAAAATAGAAAATGTTACCTAAATTTTAAAAAAAACTTACTCAACTAAAAATTAAAAAAAATAAAAAAAAATAAAAAAGAAAACAAAATAAGAAGAAACGAGTGGAAATGTTGGTCTTCCTCGTTTCCTCCGCCTTACACCACGTGGAAACCACTAACCTAGAAATTTCCGCCCTAAATAAATATACACAACACTGTTATCTCTCTCTCTCCTCAAACCTTGTATCCTCCGTCACTGTAAAACTCTCTCTCAAAACCTAATACACATCCTTCTCTCACCTAGAAACCTCCGCCTCCTCCTTTTCTCTTATCTCTCAATCCCAAATACAAGATCTTTAATACCCAGTTATCTTGTGAACCAGTTTCATCTATCTCAAATCAAACGTGTGATACATCTTACTCATACATCTCTTCTTCAAAACAAATCATCTGAGAATAAACCGAATCCCACTTGGATAATTAACCAAAACTCGAAACCGAAGCAGTATTTGCTTTATTGATCCAGGAAAATCTTCAAGATCTTTTGTAAACAAAGGGTCTCGGGTAGGTTAAATATAGTTTTTAATTTTGAGATTTGTCAAATCTTCTGTCATCTATCGCGTCTTTCTGTCAAGTGATGTTTTTCTTTGATTGATTGATCGAATTAAAGAAAGATTGTAACAAAGTTGTTATAAAACTTCTTTATTTTCGTAGATTAATGACAGATCAATGATGAAAAACTCGTTTTCGTGTTAGATCTTAATTGATCTATGCATGCATAACGAAATGATTCTAAGATCAGGTTGTTTTAGGTCGAGTCTTTGTTGTTCCAGTTGTGAGTGATTGTCGAGGGTGGGTTGGTTTAGATGAGTCGAGGATTGTGGTTTTGAGGGTCGAATCGAGGGTGGGTAAAGATTGGTTTTATGTTTGAGTCGAGGGTTGTTTTTGTTGTGGGTTCAGTCGAGTGTGACGTCCGAGAGTCGAGGGTTAGGAGAATAAGTATGTCGAGAGTTGTGGTGAGATTGAGTGTTGTTGTGAAAGAGGGTGTTAGGATTAGGGGCTGATTAACATAAGGCAAAAGTGCAGCAACCAACAAAACAGCAGCAATATTAGAACATGAGCAAACAAGAACAAAGGGATGTGTGGGACAACAGATTATTTCATTTATAAAAACATGTCCAAGTTACAAATGGTTACTATCTGCTAATATATATATGAATCAAACAACCGAAATACAATACTTAACTATAAAGAAAACATACTGCTAAAGATACTACAAAATGACCGAACTGCCCTTAGTACCAAAATTACAGAAAAACCCTTAGGAGGTCAAATCAATTATCCAACAATCTCCACCTTGATTGAAACTCCTAAGTAGCACCATACTTCAACCGGTCGAAACTTCAAACCAAACCATTCATCTTCAAATTCAAATTTCCAATTTCCAAACGCTAGAGATACTAGCCAAATTCAAACAAATGACCGAATCCGAAAACGGTCCAAAACTAATCCAAATGGATCGAACCTGAAAACGATCCAAAGCAAATCAAAAATGTATCGAACCTGAAAACTATCCAAAGCAAATCCAAACGGATCGAACCTGAAAACGATCCAAAACGAACTAAACCAAAATAAATGCCGAAGTCTTCAAATACGAACAACCAAATGTTAACTGACAATTTCAAACTCAGTCAACCAAACAACCAAATCGGCTCAAACGATCTTCAAGAAAGACAACCAAATTCAGGCAACCAAATTTCAAACGCCCGACAAACGAAGATCCAAAATTTCCAAATTTCAAATTCCAAATGATCGAACAAACTTCAAACGACGACATGATGAGAATCAAGTCAAATTCAAAGCACATCACATTCGGACCCCGCGTAGCATGAGTCGTCTTTAGGAGTAGCCGCTACCCGAGCTTTACTCTTTAGTTTAGGACAATCGAGCTTCCAATGGCCTTCCTCATGGCAATAGTTACAAATATTTCTCGGATTTGGACCCGGAGAACTCGACGATGCTCCACCTTTTTCTTTACCTTTTTCAAACCAATATCGACCCCTATCACGACTTGTGGTCAATAAACCCATGGCTTGGGACTCATAACCATAACCACTTCCCGACGCTTGTTGGCGAAGTTCTCTTGTATGCAAACTAGATCTAACATCTTCTAGAGTGATAGTGTCTTTACCAACAACAAATGAGCTAACAAAACTTTCAAACGAAGGAGGTAACGACACTAGAAGAACAAGTGCCGCATCTTCATCTTCAATCTTCACTTCTACATTCTTCAAATCCATCAAGATTGAATTCAACGAATCAAGATGCTCTTTCAATGACGAACCTTCTTTCATTCGAAGCGAGAACAAACGTTGTTTCAACAACAACTTATTCGTCAACTATTTTGTCATATACAACTTTTCTAACTTCTTCCACACACCAGAAGCCGTTTCCTCATTGGCAACCTCGTAAAGAACCTCATCCGATAAAGAGAGCAAAATAGTGGAATGAGCATTTTTATCTAATAAACTATATTTGGCATCGGTCATATCAGCCGGCTTAGGACTAGCTAGAGGTGCCCATAGACCTTGTTGTTTCAATAAGGCTCGCATCTTAATTCGCCATAAACTAAAGTTACTTTTCCCATTAAACTTCTCAATAGTAACTGATGGTGTTTGAGAAGACATACTTATTCAACTCCTATCTAACAACTAACAAACCCCAAAATGCAAAAAACCCAACAAGTTTGTGAATCCACAAAACCAAGTTTTAATTATTCCTAAATCTCTAATTACTAAATCCCTTCAATACCAAACAAACAAAAGATTCAAACGAACAAACAAAATAAAATCCCAACACCACTAACCTTATGTTTGATCAAATCAACAGGCGACCAAACCAAAAAACCAAATCCAAACAATATCAAGATATTAAATCTTGAAATCAACAAGAAGCGGAAGCCAATTCATAAAATCAGAAACCCAAACCAAAATCAGCAGCTCCAAATCGATGATCAACCGGCTCTTGATACCAATTTGTTAGGATTAGGGGCTGATTAACATAAGGCAAAAGTGCAGCAACCAACAAAACAGCAGCAATATTAGAACATGAGCAAACAAGAACAAAGGGATGTGTGGGACAACAGATTATTTCATTTATAAAAACAGGTCCAAGTTACAAATGGTTACTATCTGCTAATATATATATGAATCAAACAACCGACATACAATACTTAACTATAAAGAAAACATACTGCTAAAGATACTACAAAATGACCGAACTGCCCTTAGTACCAAAATTACAGAAAAACCCTTAGGAGGTCAAATCAATTATCCAACAGAGGGTGTGAGGGTTTGGTCGTTGAAAGTGGTTTTGGTGTGGTTCGAGGGTGTGAGTCGTTGATGAGAGTGTGGTGTGAGGGTCGAGATGAGGTTTTGAGAGTTGACAGTCTGGTGGTCTGTTAAGCGAGGGTGAGTCGAGTGAGTGATAGAGTTGGTTTCTCGTTTTGTTGAATTCGTAAGAGTCGAGACCAAGTGATGATTTTGTGAGTCGATAGTTGTGAGTCTGTGTGTCGAGAGAGGATTTGAGTTGCGGTCGAGGGTGAGTGGGTCGAGTGATGGTGTCGAGTCAAAATGTTTCCCGTTATGTTTGAATTTTGTTCATTCGGAAGAATGTTCATTCGGAAGAATGTTCATTCGGAAGAATGTTCATTCGAAAGAATGTTCATTCGGAAGAATGTTCATTCGGAAGAATGTTCATTCGGAAGATTTCGTTCATTCGGAAGATTTCGTTCATTCGGAAGATTTTGTTCACTCGGAAGATTTCGTTCATCCGGAACTTTTGTTCGTCCGGAACTTTTGTTCGTCCGGAACTTTTGTTCGTCCGGAACTTTTGTTCGTTCGGAACTTTAAGAATGGAAGAACAGTTTTGTTGGGACAGATTTGGACAGAAAGATTTGGAACTTTATGAATGTTGGACAGAAAGATTTGGACAGAAAAACAGAAAACTGATAAAAATTGAGAAACTGATTATATAAAAATTTATAAAAACTGATTATAAAAAAAATAAAAAGGTTATAAAAAAACTGATAAACGAAAACTCAGATATGATAAAAAAGGTTATATAAAAAATTATAAAAAAAATTATATAAAAAACTGATTATAAAAAACTGATAAAATAAAAACTGATAATAAAAAATTAAAATGGAAACTGATTATAAAAAAAATTGATTTTTGAATAAAAATTTGTGATTTTTATATAAAATAAGTAAATCAAAGATTTAATTATGATTTAAAACATAAAAACAAAAATACAAACTTTTTAATATTTAAGCGTGATTAAATCAAAACCCATCAAAATCAAACAAAAGAAAAAACAAGAATAAACCAATCTAACCATGCTCTTGATACCAATTGAAGGTCTACGGAATCTTTGGCCTATCCTACATGATTGATTAGATGGATTTGATAGAGGGATAGATTGATAAATATAAAAGAGATGAGAAGGGAGATGAGGGAGTAGAGAGAGAAAGGAGAGAAAAGAGAAGAGTATAGAGAGAAAGTAAAGATTGAATGTGTGTATTATGAAATGACCAACCCCTCATAACATGCTAGGAGGGGATATATATAGCCCACCCTACATGTGGGCTATATGGACTATACATTTACTAAGTGGATCACGAGCCCATTACATAATTATCGTTGGAGCGACCGATCCTTCATAAATACGTAAAACGTATTTCCAACAATCTCCCCCTAAGGGAGGTCGCTCCAAGAGACAAAGTTCTAAATAGTCTATATCTCGTGATCTATGCTAACTAAGATGTGACCGAGACTTTATTGGGAAAAACGTATTTCCAACAAACCGTTAATTTACTTTGTGCTGCTAAGTGCGAATGTTATCCATCGGGATTGACAATCCCTGTCTCGTATTTCTTTGACGCATTTCATTTGTTTATACTTGAGTATTCAGGCTAAATACTCACTCAAGGAACTTACAATGATTGTTAAGCTTCGGTTTCATGAACTAACTAGCAATAATATACATCATGACTAAGGATAATGTACATAGTAATCCCCCCCCCATTACTTGTTTTGCAAACTTTATTGTGTTCCATTACTTAGTTTACTAAACCTATGAATATCACTCAACTTTTGTTGACGGATTTACATGTTTTAATCTCAGGTAATAACGCTTAATACACTTGGATGGGATCCCGCAGGATGTTGACAGCCTGGAAGTTCTGTGTTGTATTTATGTTTTTGATGTAGCTAAAGTTGTCTAAATCTTTCCGCTTATCTTTTGGTATCTATAAAATTAAAAACCATGATGTAATGGTTTTTTATTATCCTATAAAACTTTTGGGACCTATGCTTTAAAACTATGATATATCGTGATGTAATATATATGTATTTTATTACATCATTTTTCGAGTCATTTATAATTCACTGTTGCTTGTACCATGACGTGGAATCCCCATGCTGCCTAGTTGTCCCGTGTCTGCTTCTAGGGGTCTCACATGTTATTTCACAGTCGGGTGTTGCAACCGAGGTAGAGAAGGTTAAGGCAATTCAGGAGTGGCGCAAACCTTTTAACGTCACGGGCCTCCGTGGGTTTTTGGGCTTAACCGGTTACTATAGACGATTTGTTAGCAATTATACAAACATCGCTTCACCACTTACAGACCTGCTTCAAAAGTCCAAGTTTGAGTGGAACAATGAGGCTCAAGAGGCTTTTGACATCCTTAAAAGTGCCATGATGACGCTTCCTGTTCTTGCTTTGCCAGATTTTTCTTTGATCTTTAACGTCGTCGCCGACGCTTCGGGGACCGTCATTGGTGCCGTGTTATCTCAACAGGATAGGCCCATTGCTTTTTTCAGTAAGAAATTGTCCCCTCGTATGCGGTCATCTTCCACCTATATCCGTGAGCTTTACGCTATTACGAAAGCCGTTAAAAAGTGGCTCCACTACTTACTGGGTCGTAAGTTTCTTGTCTTTACGGATCAGCGGATCATTAAACATTTATTAAAACAGGTGGTACAATCTCCAGAACAGTGCAAGTGGGCTAGTAAGTTACTGGGTTAGGAATTTGAAGTACATTACAAGATCGGAAAGAAAAACCGTGTCGCATATGCTCTAAGTCGCATAGAATAGTCACAACTTTTGTCATTTTCAACTCCCATATTTCCATGGCTACAAGAATTACGAGACTACTACAACAACACCCCAGAAGGTCGTGAGTTTGTATCTCAGGTCGCTCAACATGATGACTCTCTTCAAGATCACCATATCCATGACATGTTAGTCTACATTCGTGATCGTCTTTTTTTACCTGATGTTAATGCAATGATGTCTAAAAACGTTACTTTCATTTTTCGGTCTCGCTTTGTTTTGATTGACAATATATTAAAAACAAGCATTTACGAAAACAACAAAAAATGAATTCTTGAGTTCAAGTATTTTTTCATTTCAACCATTATCACTTAAGGTATGAACAAATAAGTTTTCATCTTCATTAAGTGATAAAGGATTTAAGTTTTCTTAAAACTCACCTTTTATTAAATGTGACAAAGTTTTTTAATAAACTTTATTTTTAAGAAAATGTTTTATTAAATTAATATTTGAAAATTTGAAAATGGCATATTCCATTTGGGTTTAGAATATCCTTTGAGGATAATTATACCACCAGATGTGACTACCCCACTAAAAGACAAAAGGGAGCGGAGTCTACGACCGCGTCCTTAAAGGTCTATACGGTTCCTTATCAATAAGGAACCGCATGCACAATTAAGGCACCACGCTCAGATATGACCGTTGGGCCTTTGTCATATAAATAGTGGACCATTCTCAAATTTTCTCTTCACCTCTTTGCACACAAATTTCCAGATTCTAACATACTTCATAAATCATTCAAATCCTTGAGTATTTTGTTGATTACTACTTGTTTAGAAGTGAATCTTTCTCCTTCCATCTCTTCCTCTTCAAGTGCAAAGAGAAGAACACTTTCATCCTTGAAGTGTTGAGTCTACCTCAAGATCTGTTGAAGATCAAGTTTTATTCATTCATTATAGTTGTGTAGTGTTGATCCAAGTAGTTGTGTTATTTGGAGTTGTGGTGTGAAGATCTAAGTAGTTGTGCTATTTGGTAGTCGTGTTGTGAAGATCCAAATAGGTTTGTCTATTTGGAAGTTGTATATGGCATAGGGTTAAGACTTTGTCCTCAAAGTATATTGGTGTAGATTGGTCCTAGCTAAGATTAGGGCTCGACTTTTAGCTTAGAGACGAAAATTGGTTAAGCAACGTTGTGTACGGTTTCTCCACCTTAAGGAGCTTGTTGATTAGTGAACTCTCGAGTAAGGAGTACTCGAGGAGTGGAGTAGAGACGAGGAGTGAGCTTCGTCGCCGAACCACTATAAATCCTTGGTGTTTGGTTTGATATTTCTTTTCCTTATCTCTTTAGATTAATTATTCTTTATTAGCTTATACTTGTGATTATTATTTTAGTTGCACTATCCCTTGTTCATATTGTGTATAAGAATAGTTCACATAATTACTCAAGCCTAAGTTTTTGAAAAGGATTTTTAAAACCCTCCTTTAACTAGTAAACTTTAAGAAACTATTCAACCCCCCTTCTAGTTTCTACACCTGATATACCCTCAGTGACACTTAAGCTTTTAAATAAATTTCATTCCACCACTATTGGTGGGCATTCTGGCATTAGAGCAACCATCAAACACATTAGTGGGTCGTTTTCGTGGCCACATTTGCGTAAGGATGCAACCCGATTTATCCATGAGTGTTCCATATGCCACCAAACAAAAAATTCCAAACAAAAACCATATGGACTCTTACAGGCCTTACCAATTCCAAACCAAGTCTGGGAAGAATCTCAATGGACTTCATCACAAACTTACCCAATTCAAATGGAAAATCAGCTATTTGGGTTATAGTTGATCGGCTCACCAAATTTGCACACTTCTTAGCCTTACCACCCCTACTACACCGTAGCGTCACTTGCTACCTTGTTTCTTAATCACGTCTATCGTTTGCACGGACTACCAAAATCCATATTATCTGATAGAGATCCTATATTTCTTAGTCGATTTTGGAAAGAGTTGTTCGGTAAGATTGGCACCAAACTTCTTCACTCAAATGCATACCATCCACAAACGGATGGGCAAACTTTGAGACACCCATAATCAGACACGGGACAACTAGGCAACATGGGGGTGCCACGTCATGGTACAAGCAACAATGAATTATAAATGACTCGAAAAATGACGTAATAAAAGACATATATATTACATCACGATATATCGGAGTTTTAAAGCATAGGTCCCAAAAGTTTTATAACATAATAAAGAACCATTACATCGTGGTTTTAAAGTTTATAGATACCAAAAGATAAGAGGAAACATTTTAACAACTTTAGCTACATCAAAAAGATAAATACAACACAGAACTTCTAGGCTGTCAACATCCTGCGGGATCCTATCTAAGCGTTATTACCTGAGATTAAAACATGTAAATCCGTCAACAAAAGTTGAGTGATATTCATAGGTTTAGTAAACTAAGTAATGTAACATAATAAAGTTTATAAAACAAGTAAGGGGGGATGACTATGTACATTATCCATAGTCATGATGTATATTATTGCTAGTTAGATCATGAAACCGAAGCTTAACAATCATTGTATGTTCCTCTAGTGAGTATTTAGCCTAAATACTCAAGTATAAACAAATGAAATGCGTCAAAGTAATACGAGACGGGGATTGTCAATCCCGATGGATCCACCCACAACATTCGCGCTTAGCAACACAAAGTAAATTAACGGTTCATGGTCAAGAGAGGAAACTTAAGGCTATAGACTAAAAGCAATAATATCAATGAATTCATCTTGCAACATACATTTCAGGATAGCATACAGTTTAAAAGATTGTGTTCCAACATGATAATCTCAACCCGCATTTTGAAACAATGTACAAGTAGTAAAAGGGGCTATGAACTCACCTTAGCTACGAGGTGAATCAACCCGGAACTTGAGGGCTGAGTAGTAACAACGAGAAATCAGGCAACTTTAAGTCATCCAATACCTACTATAACGGGACGCGAAAATTTAGAAGATACGAAAATAATGTTTAGAAAACACTCGGATTTCAATTAGTACATAAACTATCTTATCACTCGCAAAGCATTGCAACCTATCGACTCGAAATCAATATGACTCAAAACGCTACTTACCTGTTGTATAAACATGTTTATAAACATTAGCAATACTCAGCAAACCCTTAAGTAGCAAACACTTGTACATTTTGGGCCAAAAATTAACGTTGACAAAACGGTTGCACTAAATTTTCAGAAACATGCTATAAATATTGTATCATATCTAGACTTCTATAATAGCTATAAAATCAAACTTTACGGTCCTGGAAAGCTAAAATTATTACCTTTTAAATCATTAAGAAACACTATCGAAACTATTACCAATCAACAGGAATTGTAGTTTTAGTGCACACTACTCAGATTTGACTTTTTCGCCAAAAACTGCATAAAACCTTTTTGACCATCATTTATATTCCGTAAAATATTTTAACTTGAAACCAATCGGAAATGTTCATATTTGACCTATGTTACTGTAATAAGTCATAGAAATACCCACTTTGAATTTTTATGCTTTGACCCCTAACAAAATTTTGGCGCACTTGCCGGTATTGACTATTTTTGACAAAACAGCCGTAATTTACTCATCCGGACACTTCCAAAAACCATCCAACTCACCAATTGCAATACACAACCATAGCTATCCAAATATCAAGAAATTTGCAGGCCTCATGAACATAAATAATTCGTGAGACCTGTAGCAATCTGCTATCATTTCAAGCCTAATTTTGACACCAAAATCTACTTCTAACATCACCTAAACATTCCACAACCTAAGCAATGCCTCTACAAGTATACAAGACCTTTCATGATTATAACACCATCTTGACATCAGTAACATATGTTCAAGATACAAAATCCCAAATCAAAATTAATACATGCAACAATAAAAACTCAAGATCATGGTGATTACATCACATGCATGAGCTAACAACGAATCCAACAACCCTAGTTCTTTATGAAAAATGAAAACTTCATGCATGTAAGTAAAACTTGGGAATTTATTTAGTTTCAAGTGATTCAAGATAAAAATCAAGATTGGATGGCGTTTGTGGCTTGTTGAATCCCACGTCAAAGAAAGAAAAAGGGGGAAAGTAGGTGAATATTTTTATAAAATAAAGTTGTATGTGAAAAGTTAGGTAAAAATTTCCTTATATAGTGGTAGGTAGGGTTTTTTTTGTAATTAGAGCATTCTTGTAGACTAAAATACAAACGATTAGTTAAAAAGCGGGAAACGACTATTAATCAATTTTCAAAATTTTCACGGGACTCGGGTTTCGTAAAAATACTTCTCAAAAGTTAAAACGCACACAAAATATAATAATATGGATTCAATTCGACCTAAAACGTAATTAAAACGAAAACGTCGAAAACCTCAAACATCGACAATAAAACGTAAAATACAAGGATTTAACACTATGCCCGTTATCGGTCTAGACTTAATACAAAGTAAAGATTAACCTTATTTTCAAATCTTAAGGTCGAAATATTTAGCCCTGGTCCTCGTTCCGTTGATTTGGGTAAAAAATTGTAAAATGCGCGCGGATGCTTTTAAATCAAAAATTTTGATTTAATTAAATATGGAGAAATAAAAATAAAATTTCTATAATTACAAATAAAATATTATCAATGATTAGAATTATATTTAAGAGTAAAATACTTACCAGGAAAATACGAGATCTTATACAAACGGAGGTTGTTAATCGTTGTTTAGAATCATACTTGCGTTGCTTTTTATGTGATGAACCTCACAATTGGAACTAGTATCTTTAATTAGCTGAGTTTTGGTACAACACGAGCTATCACAGTGCCATCGAAATGTACCCATTCCAAGCTCTTTACGGGCGTCCACCACCATCACTTCCCCATTATACTTTGGGTAGTTCGCAAGTGGCCTCGCTTGATGCCACACTTATGGAACACGAGCGTGTCATTGCTCTTCTTGTGGACACTTTGTCTAAAACTAGGCAGCGCATGACAGACCAAGCAAACAAAAATCAAGTGGAAAAATATTTTGACGTTGGTGAATTGGTCTATTTCTGTTTACAGGTTTATCGTCAAACATCAGTAGCTAGAAGGGACGTTCATAAACTGAGAAAATTGGGAAGGTAGCATATCGACTCGACCTTCCAACTAGGTCTCGTATTCATCCGGTTTTTCATGTTTCGCTACTCCGTCCAAGTCAAGGAGATCCAACCCCCTCTACTTTTCCTTTACCTGAAAAGTTTATTGATGACATACCAGTCTTACAACCTGAAGAAATATTAGACCATCGCACGGTTCACAAACATGGCGTACCCGACCAGCATGTGCTTGTTAAATGGAAGGGACGAGACTTATCAGAAGCAACCTGGGAAACTGCTGAGGAGATAGCCATAAGTTCCGACTTGTCGGACCTTGAGGACAAGGTCCATGTCGAAGAAGGGTATATTGATACGGTTCGAGTCACCCATGAAGAAGTCCAAAACCGCCCGACCCGTGCCAAGAGGAGACCTACACGTTTTGATGACTAAGGACCAAGTCCACAGAAGTTGTAGAAGCCTTCTACTCCAAGTTGAATTAGTATTATCATGCATTTATATTATCAGGAATAATAAGTGTTCTACCACTCTACTTTTTAGCATCCACGTTTCCTATATTGTATCAGTAATTAGTCAAGTTTCTTCCTAAGTTTTATGTAGATTTGCTTTTATCTAATCCGGTGGTCTAGGTGGATGGTGGAAGGTGGAAGGTGGAAGCCATTGTTGAGAGGGAGAGAAGAGAGGTTGTGTGTGAAAAGGTTAAGAAAATGTATTAAGTAAAAATGAAAACACAATCAACACCCCTCCTTGGAAGCCTAGGAGGGGTATATATAGCCACACACCAATACTTAACTATACAATGTACCTAGTCTAGTCTAAGTGTGTGTGACTATGATAACTAATGGGAATTCTTAAATGTCGTCACATAAAGTGAATTTCCAACAATCTTCCCCTATGGGACGACGTGTAGAATTCCTTACAATATTTTTCCTAACAAGTACATAATGATTAAGAACAAAAGCTTCCATGAAGTGTCCAATGCTGATGATGTCTTCTGAGGCCTTTGACTTCAAAACGAATCATCTTTAAATTAACTTGTAGTAGAAATATTGTAACGGCACGAGCTAAGTAATCCATATACTTCTGGTTAAGGAGAAGCTTCTGAATTAACTTCCCCCTAATTCATGCCACATAAACTTGATGTAGAAGCTTTTAAATAGCTTCCCCCTAAACCGACAATCCTCGTAAGCAACTTCAAAGCTTTCAATAAAGCTTAGAATGATTAAGCGCACAGTGGAATCTAACAAGCAAATCCCATCATATAACATGATAACGTTGCTAAGAGGGATTGAAAGTTTGGGGCACACCAAGTAGATCAACAACTTCTCTTCTCACGCTTGAGTAATTCTTCTGAATTTTTCTTCCCCTGAGAGTTTAAGTTATGCATACTAGAAAGAATCAAGACATTTCTTCCCCCACATACTTGAAGAAAATAAATCAATCCCAAGTATGATGCTCAAATACTGAAGTAGACACTTTATCCCATTCATGAAGTTGACATCGTAACACCAGAGTCAATTAAGTCCCGAAAATGCACATATCTTCTTCCGGAGATGCACCAGAGTCAATTAAGTCCCGGAATGCATATCTCTCCATATAGGATAATGATGATGAATAATTGCAACAACCAAACAATTAAACATCGAATCAGTAGTGTGCCGTTTAGAGATTGATAACGCCACGAGTTAAAACACTAATTTTCTCTGCGGCTATGACAAATGTCATCCCAGAATGTCTTCAAATCAAAAGAAGGTATGAAGTTCATCACGTGTACTCGTTGTGCATTCAATGTGTCTTCTTCTTCCCCCTTGATGGTTTCAAAACTCGGAACCATCAATAAATCGTACGCACATGTACCTGAAAACTCGTGAGAATAATAAATAAGCTCAATTATATATTTTGTGAGAATCAGCTGTTGATCAAAAATCTCTACTCATAAAGTCTCCATGGCCATCTTTACCAACCCACGTGAAAGCAATTTGAAGTGACCACTGATAGAATGAACCAGATACATCAAACGTGAAACTGAATAAGAATCCTTCGATCTTGTGACTTAAGCTTGCACTATTGTTGAATGAGGAACCGTGGAGAAATCTCTAAGTACCCAATGCATCACTGAAGAAGTCTATAAGCACAACACCTCTTGAAATTATCCACGTCGACTAAGCGCGTGACACTGAGTACAACAATGTAACCCCTTTAAGTGATAGTTATCCGAGTCATCAACCAACCACCCTGAACCCGAAACTAGATAAACAAGTCTTCATTCTAAGATTAAGCACGAGCAAGTTATCTTTGAAAGATAAAATAAGTTCACGTCTTCGAAAAATCCGTCTCCAACTTCCCATTATTTATACCCGATCAAACAAAATATGTAGTCACTAAAAATATACCCAAATTCTTCTTCGGTCTCATCGTCACATTTGTCTCGTCATATTTTGTCTCGGCACTTTGTCACGTCACTTTTGTCCCGATAATATCCAAAGTATATCATAATACACAAAATTTTATTAAAAATAATAATTTTGAAATGAAAATTTGTGTATAGTGTGTTTTAAATCATACGGCCCAACTTCACCATTGTTTTCATGGCCCATCCAACTTTGCAATACCCGTTCCATATAGTAACCTAGGGGATATAATAAGATATGCCAAATAATTAGGTCATAACCCTAATTATAACCCATAAGTTACTCCGCCCCCAACAAAAAAACACAGATCTCATTTCCTCTGTCACACCACCTCATCGTAACCTCCGTCCCCCATATTTGTTTATCTCCTCACCACCAAAAATAAAAAATCACCATTCTAATCTTCGCTTAATCCCAATCTAAACCGCAACTCGGAAATATATTGCTCTCAAACCCATACCAAAACTCCCATATTTCATAAATCATATGCAACAACCATTCGAATCACCTAAAGACGAATAAATCATGGCTTCAAGATCATTTAAAATGGTCTCGGGTAAGGTATGTTAATTGCATGTCATTTTTGTGGTCTTATAAAATGAAATGAAGAGTTGATTGAATTGTTATCAATCTTTCTTTAATTTCGAAAATTAATTACAAATTTATGATGATGATGTTTTGGTTTCGTGTAGATCTTTGATGATCTTTGAAACGAAAACATAAACTGAGATCAATTACTTTTCTGTTTGAGTCTAGATTTGAAGGGATTAGGAGACGAAGGGATAGGTAGATTGTTGTTGGATTTGGTTCTATGGTGATAAAAGGTGGGAGTGTTAGACTCAGTGAGTTAACTGAGTCAACTCGGTAATTACCGAGTTGACTCGGTTGTGTTGGTTTCGGTCAAGTGTAAGTTTAAACTACATGGTCACGTTTTAAACTGCATCGGAGTCATTTTGCCATCGCAAGATAATAAAAAATGAGCCATCGCAGTCTGTAAAAACAACATACCATCGCAGTCCAAAACTTTGAGTCCATCGCAGTCTTATTTTTTTGAGTCCATCGCAGTCTAAAAAATTATGTCCATCGCAGTCTTAACTAGTTAACCCATCGCAGTCAAAAGATTTGGCCATCGTATCATGATGTCCCATCGCGATGGTACCCATCGCAATGGTACCCATCGCAATGGTACCATCGCAATAGAGCCATTGCAGTGGTACCATCGCAGTCTACCCATCGCACTCAATGCGATTGTACCATGAAGCTGAAATCTTATCCAAAAAAAATGTCCTTTTTCCGATTTATCAGGATCTGTGAATTCTGGATCTAATTTTTCTGGGAAAATCTGGGCACATCTCATCTTCATCTTCAAAAGATTACCATAAAAAACCCAGAAATACTGTTAAAAACAGATATGAAAACTTTGACCATGAGAGATAAAAAAAATAACAGTTAAGATCCGAACAAAATTATGCTTGGGGACAGATTCGAGACCAGATAAACCACAAATGAAAAGGAATGTATGGACAACAGACCAGATAAACAAAGACCAAGAAACAATGTGAAATGTGAAACAAAGATATAAGGTTATGACAAAAATGATGACCAGTCGTGACAGAAAGTTAACAAATCAGACCATACAAAAAGATGACAGAACGAGACCAAAAAAAAATTTTAGACCACCAAATTGAAAACAAGAACACGATCCAAGGATGGAACCGAGGCTCTGATACCAATTTTGGATTTGCTTTTATCTAATCCGGTGGTCTAGGTGAGTGGTGGAAGGTGGAAGCCATTGTTGAGAGAGAGAGAAGAGAGGTTGTGTGTGAAAAGGTTAAGAAAATGTATTAAGTAAAAATGAAAACATAATCAACACCCCTCCTTGGAAGGCTAGGAGGGTATATATAGCCACACACCGACACTTAACTATACAATGTACCTAGTCTAGTCTAAGCGTGTGTGACTATGATAACTAATGGGAATTCTTAAATGTCATCACATAAAGTGAATTTCCAATAATTTAGTACTACTCATGAAATGTTTTCACTTATAAATTGTAACGTTTTCACATGAAGAAATATCAGAAAATTGCCCCAAGTTTCTTGTTTTCTTTTCTCTTTTTCTTAGAGAGTTGCTAACTAAAATAGCTACATATCAGTTTATGCATGTATTGAGGCAACATTTGATAAGTGTTTTAAGCGGCTGAGGCCTCAATGCTATTATAAAATAAGCCATTGTTAAAGGTGTTTTTAGAGGTATTAAAATTGGTAGCGATGATGTTGTTGTATCTCATCTACAATATGTTGATGATACTATGTTTTTCGAAATGTGGAATAAAGAGAATGCAAAAGTCCTTGTGTGTATCCTAACATGTTTTGAGGAAGTTTCTGGACTTTGAGTTAACTATAATAAAAGCAAGTTATACGGGGTGGGAGTGAATGGTGCAGATTCGAGGGATATGACGAGATGGATGAGATGTGAATTTGGCGAGTTCCCTTTTATGTATTTGGGGTTACCAATTGGTGAAAATATAAGGAGGGTTGGGGCCTGGAATAACGTTTTTGAGAAATACAAAAATAGGTTGGCCGATTGGAAAGAAAAAATCGATGTCGTTTGGGGGTCGATTGACATTGGTTAAATCGGTTCTAGGAAGCTTACCATTGTACTTTTTTTGATGTTTCCTGTGCCATTGAGTGTTATAAAACAGCTCGAAAGAGAGCGAAAAAATTTCTTTTGGGTGAGGGGGATTGTAAAAAAAATATATTGGGTTAAGTGAGAAAGGTTACTTGCGTCGCACAGGGAGAGGGGATTAAATATTGGGTCACTTAGGGGAAAAGTCTAACTCTCTTAGGAAAGGTTACTAGCGTCGCATAAGGAGGATAGAACGGACGGTTTGAATAGTTTGGGTGAGATGGTTGTGCTGAACGATATGCAAACCCGGCGGGTCTAAACCGGAAGTTAGGTGACATGCCGGATAATCGAAAAGTAGAATATGGCGTGACATGAGGAACGGTTTCTTGATGAACTCTGGGTCTTGGGGTTTTGGGGGGTTCTCTTGCTAGACATGTTGGATAGTTCTGTGTAGAAATTTAAATGTGAATGTGTGAAAAAATTGAAAGAAATGGTTAAGTATATATAGGTAAAAGTTTAAATTAAAAAAAAGTTTTTTTTTTGTTTTGAAACCCAATGGCTCCAAACAGTGTTTTTTCCCTTTATACAACATTACATAAATCGATCGCTGTGGGAGTCGTTTTTCCACGACCGAGTTGCCCGAATCGGTCGCCACAACAAGGCGACCGACTGCGAAATCGATCGCGACCTAAAACTTGTACCACCGTTGCGGGTAGCCTAAAACTTTTAATCCATGATCGTTCCTTTTAAAATGAATCTTATTTTACTATATAGAGTATTATACTCATAAACTTTCCTTAACTTATGTTTGGGTTAATTTTGGTGTCGTTTCGCGTTTTCTTGTTTCATCTACAAACCCTACTATCTAAGGTGAGATTATAGCCTCATTTAATTTCTTATACATAGTTTCTAAACGCGGGGTGAGATTTTCATGTTGGAACATAATTATTTAAAATCGTATATTATCCTGAACTGTATGCTTACCAGATAAGTACCAATTATTATTGCTTTTAGTATCTGTAGCCATTAAGCCTCACTCAATATCATGAACCGTTAATTATTCAGAGTTTGCAAGCGCGAATGTTGTGGATGGATCCATCGGGATTGACAATTCTCGTCCCGTATTACTTTGACGCACTTACATTTGTTTGTTAATTGAGTATTTAGGTTGAATACTCCCTAGGGGCACTTTTATTCGTTAAACTTCGGTGTCATGAGCTAAATAACAATAAGAAATATTAATGACTATGGAAAATGTACATAGTTATTCATTAAGCTTCGGGATTGACAATTCTCGAAATGCCCTTTTCACATGGGTGTCGGTGGTAAATGACTTCAAATTTCATATATTTTTTTAAATATCCTGAGACGACCGAGACAACTTTGAATCATATGTTTACACATGTCCGACATACGTATAAGTCGACTCGGTTGCCTTGGTCATCTCAAGAGACGTGTCAACATATGATTCAAAGTTGCCTCGGTCGCCTAAATTGCCTCAATCGTCTTAAGATATTCTTCGAAAAACATAAAATTTGAAGGCATTTAACATCAACCCCTAATGTAAAAAGTGCATTTTGAAAAATCTCCCAAGATTATATAGCAGGATATATCAATGTTCTTTAATAAACTTCACAGCTCACAATAACTTGTAAAGTTGAATTAACTTGGTGCTACACACAATATTAACTGATTTTGTTTGGTACATGTCATACTGATGATATCTTTTCTTTCCTCTCTTTTTTTTCAAAAAAAGGTAAATTATTATTGCTACCAAAAAACATACAAACCCACTATGGCAACCATGAACAAGACCCATGGAGCATAGAAAGGCTAAGAAACATACACTTATACTTTGAAAAACATAAACCTAGGAAACAAATCCTTATAAAATACATAAAAAGAAATCTTGAATCACCAGATATACCATCCAATAGAGTTGTCTGATAACTATGACCACTTCATTATCCAATATCTAATGAGACTAGGCACCAAAGTCAGCCAACCAAAGCACCCAACATCATGAAAAAGCTAAGCAGGGAACCAAATGCGGGAAGAATGGAACCAAGCAAGGAGATACAAGTAGAAAGGATCCAAGCAAAAGGAACAATAACTTAGCATCCTTCTACAACTCAAACCAAAACCTCAAAACACCTTAGCAGCCATTGTACACAGCCTACACACAAGAAAATCTTGACCTTACTAGAACTCAGAAACCATGGCCCTACCCTGCACCATAGAACCCAAGAAGAGTAGTCCAAGCACCCTGCTATCAGCTGCATAGGCATAATGGCTGCTATAACAGGTAAGCCAACTAAGGGGTTTAGCACAATCTACGCACCAGAAAATCTTGGCACTACTAGAACTAAGAAAGTGAAGCCCTACCCTGCACTCACAACCCTAGAAGAGTAGCCCAAGCACCTAGCTATCAATTGTATAAGCTAAAACCCCCTAGGATTGTTATCCCAACAACCCTCTTATCCCTCCATAGTATTTTCCTTGGACTTTAAGCTCACAGGGAAATTCTAAATCCTAGAGGCTTCAATAACATCACCAGACACCTTAAGAATGCTAAGTCCCATAAGCTTAAGCCTAATAGTATTAGTAATAATAGAAAAGAGCTTCTCTTCTGATCTAAAGCTCTTATTAAATAACCTGAAATTTCTCTCTTGCCAAATGAAATAGACAATAGCTCCAAGAACAAGTCTTTGAATGATGCTCCAAATCTGGTTGGTTGTTGGCTTGTTGACTATACCAGAAATGACCATAGCCCACACATCACTGAAGTTATCAAGTTTGGCCATCTTCTTTAATCTTTCCCAAAGCCTTTTGGCATAATGACACTCAAAAAACAAATGGATGTGAGAATCCTTGCAGACATTACAAAATAGGCAAGCCATGTCTTGAACATTCAACCACTTGGACAATCTATCTTGAGCTTTAAGCTTCCCTTTAATAGCCATCCAAAGAAAGAAGGAGTGCCTTGGAATACATTGAGAGTACCATACATGTTTGTACCAAATCACCTTGGGATCATTCCTTCTCACACCTTTCCACACTTCCCTCATACTAAAATTCTTATCTGTGCCTTTATTGTTCACCCATACAACTTTATCAGCAACATCATTGTTTAGAATAGGCATAAGGATGTCAATGAAGTCCTTAAACTTAATCAACAACTCCCTAGGTCATTTCCAATTGTTATCACTAATCATGTCATTGATCTTAGCACAAGGGTTAAGGTGAGCTTGAATGATCTCCCATTGACTAATGTTTCTGCATAAAGGACCACCTTCAAACCACTTGTCATACCAGAAGTTGCAAGTGTTGCCATAACCCACCCTAGTATGTACAAATTGTCTGATCATACCCCTTAAATCCAAAATTTGTCTCCAGCACCATGAATTTTGGTTCAGAGTTCCAATGATCCAAACATTTTTACCTTTAAGCTAATTGATGTTTATCCATCTAACCCATATAGAATCCATGTTACTAAAAATGTTCCAAATATGCTTAGACATGAGGGTCATGTTCCATTCATGCAGAGGTTTAAGACCAATACCCCCTTGACTATTAGGTAAACAGATGTCCTTCCAAGCCACACTTACCACACCTTTGTTAAAGTCATTGCCAGACCATGAAAAAGACTTGAAAAGTTTGTCAATAGACTCACACACATTGGTTGGGAGAATAATATAGAAGCCCAATACACTTGTAAAGAAGCAAGGACAGAAGCAATAAGCTGAAGTCTTCCTACATAAGACAAGGTCTTGTTCCTCCAATCATTGATCCTTCTCTTCATATTGTTAATAAGGAATAAACAGTCATCCTTGCATAATCTTCTAGATGTAAGAGGCACCCCCAAATACTTAGCAGGTAAGGCACCCTCATTGAAAGGCATAAACATGAGAATTCTGCATCTAATGTCATTTGGTACATTACCAAAATAGACAGTACTCTTGGCCATACTTGGATAGAGCCCAGAGCATAAAGTGAACTCATCAAGGGCCCTTATTAAGATTGAAGCAAAAATAGCATCACCATCGCACAAAAAGAGAAGGTCATCAGCAAAGCAAAGATGTGTGATTCCCATCTCCTTACAACCCCAATGATACTTGAACCTTTTGTCTTGATTAATCTGTCTTTTCACCATGAGGTTAAACACTTCCATGACAATAGTAAACTAGTAAGGTGAAGCAGGATCACCCTGCCTCAATCCTCTCTGGCTTTGAAGAAACCACAAGAGTCACCATTAACATTAATTGAGAAGGAAGCAGTAGTAAGACATATCATGATCCAATCCACCATCTTTCTATGAAAACCAAACATTTCTAAGGCTATTTTCAAAAAACTCCAAGACATAGTATCATAAGCTTTCTGAATGTCTACTTTAAAAGCCACTCTCCTTCCAATACCCTTCCATCTATACCCATTCATCAGTTCCTGAATGAGCAGGACATTGTCACATATTTGTCTTCCTTCTATAAAAGCTCCTTGATTGCAGTCAATAAACTTAGCCAAAGCCCCTTTAATTCTATTGGTAATGACCTTGCTAACACACTTGTAGATGACACTACAACATGCAATAGGTCTATAGTCAGCAGCCTTTGTAGGGTTCTTGCATTTAGGAACCAAAGAGATAATAGTGGTGTTAAGTTAACCCAACATTTTGCCATTGGTGAAAAACTCTCTCACTGCTGCACATATATCACTTCCAACCATACTCCAAGCAGTTTTAAAGAACTTGTAGGTAAAACCATCTGGTCCAAGTGCCTTCGAATCATCAATATCAAAGAGAGCTGCCTTAATTTCCTCATTAGAAACATACCTCACCATATCAAGAGCTTCATCAGCATCAATCTTCTTAACAAACAAGCCTATGGGGTCCTCAACAAGATAAGTATCACCTTCAACACCAAAAATACCAGTGAAATGTTCCACAAACACACTTTCCATCCCATCACCACTCACACTATCACCATTATCATTCAACACTGATTCAATTCTACTCCTACACACCCTACCCCTAATAGAGCCATGAAAATAAGCATTATTAAGGTCCCCTGCCTTGAGCCACTCAATCTTAGACTTTCGCCTTAGAAATCTTTCTTCATTAAGCAAAGCAGACTTATAGGAATCAGTACACTTTGCCTCATTATCCCTGAGAGCAGCAGAACTACGATCCCTTTCTAATTAAAATTGAGCCCTTTCTAATTCAGTTTTAAGCTTCATCACATTTCTAAACACATTACCATTCTTCTTATTAAGCCTCCTCATGTGCTTTTTCATGTTCTTTAGTCTCTTAGCCAAAGTATACATATGGAATCCACTTACATGGATATGAAAATTATCATCAACCACCTTCTTAAACTCCGGTTTATCATCAAGGAAATTCTTGAATCTAAAAGGTTTAGGCTTCTTAGAGCATACTTCATTAAGAACCAACAAGGCAGGACTGTGATCAGAAATGAAAAATGGAAAAAACTTGGTAGAGCAGCCATTAAACTCATCAAAAAAGTGATAATTCCCCATGATCCTATCCAACTTCTTAAAATAACCAAGTTAGGATCATTCTTCTTTTGAATTTATGTGTAGAATAACCCTGACATAGCAACATCTTCCATATCCAGGGCTTCAACACACTCCTTGAAATCTTTGACACCATAATCTCTGAGGTTATTAACTGTAGAGGTACTTTCATCAATGTATAAGGTTACATTGAAGTCCCCAAACATAACCCATGGACTATTACCAGCAATAGCCCTATGATCCACCAAATCTCTCCAAAGCCTTTGTCTATCCCTCTCATGGTTTTCACCATATATGAAAGAAATATAGAAGGACTTAGTAGTAGAAATAACAGTGACCAAGTAATGCATAGCTTGGTCACTAGAAGACAGTAAAGTAGCAATGAAGATACTAGGATCCCATCCAACCAAAATCCTACATCCCTTGCTAGAATCAATACTATTAGACTCCCAATTCCAAAAATTCATAATGTTACTAGAAACAGACTGCACAATTTTCTTATTTAGTCTAGTTTCCACAATACCATACATACTAATATTATTATTAACTATAAGATTCCTTACTTCATCTTGCTTAGAGGTATCAGTTAAACCTCTAATGTTCCATGAAGCTAATTTTATCACCATTAAAATTGAGGGGGGTTTGGTACAGAGTTACCCTGTACCTGAGCCATATAAGCCAAAGCCACATTAGAAACCACATCTTGTGTCATGAAGGAAGCATGAGCAGAAGTATCAACAGCTACCTCAGCCTCCATATCAACCCCAAGAACATCTTCAAGTAGCCCTTTCATACCATCCTTGCTCTTAATACCACATAATTGCTCATAATACTTTATCATATTAGGACTCCAATTATGCATAGTTTCCACTCTAATAGCTGGGTGTTGAATAACAGCAAGGCCCACTAAACACCTATTTCTGTCATTTTTCAACTTATTAATACTTTTTTCTTCTTTTCTTAGCATTTGATCATAAATTCCAGACTCAGCCACACTCCTCTCAACACCAGTCTCCTTGATAACTTTGTCAACAACAACTTTAGAATTCTGGCTAGCAGTGTGAGCAATACAACCATTTCTCTTATCAATCTCCTTATCCAAATTAGAAACTGCATCATACATCATATCCTTACCATTTTTTGCAAAATATACCTCATTCTTGTTGTTATCACCTTCTCCATTGACTGTTACCTCCATATCATCACTTTCAAGCAACTCAAAACTATTTTTAGTCTCCACTTTCTGAGAAACACCACTATTGGCAACCTCCTTCTTAACAATAGGCTTACTCTTCTTACTAACTGTCACAAACACATCAGCATCAGAAGTAGGCTTACTAACACTAGGAGTTGGCTTACTCACATTAGGCACCCCTTTAGAAGAACTAGCTTTCATTCCCTCATGAGTGTAAGCATTGCTATATCCCCCTCTCCCCATACCACCTCTACCTCTACCATTAAAACTCCTTCCATTAATGAAATTTATATTACCACCTTGCTCATTATTTCCTTGCACACCCTCTTTCCATTCCTATCAGCTCTTATATATGACACATTCTTCCATTCATTCTCAGCATTACCCCCACCTTGATTACTCACGGGAACATATTTCTTCTCCAATTCATCTATGACATTGACCTTAACACCACACCTCTCAATATGATGCCCAAACACCTTGTAGTGAGAGCACAAAGGGGGTATTCATGGATACTCAACCCTAAGTCCCATAGACCTCCCAGTACTCATATAACAAACATCAATGGTATCAAGTAGACCCTCATTAGCATCAATCTCTACTAACACCCTAGCATAACTAGCTCTGCCATAAGCCGTGTAACACATGGAGGTAGTCATTTTGTCCATCATAATAAGGGTACCTAACCTACTAGATATCTGTTTATACCATCCATATTCCAAGCTTCAAGTGGGATATTAAATATCTTCACCCAAAGTGGAATTTTGGATGGTTCAGGCTTAGCAAGGCACATCCCTGCTACCTATTTTTGCACAAACAATGGCATTTGATCCACAAGCCAAGGACTATTTTCAATCACATTATTCATTCCCTCCTTAGACTTAAACTTAAAATAATAAATCCTATCTTCCATCACTATAATCTCTCCCAAATCAAACATTCTCCATATTCTTCTTAAGTGACCAGAAATCTCCCACTGACTCATCTTCATCCCTACAAAATACCCTACCACAATGAGCTCCCATTTCTTACTTCCTTCACCAACAACAGGATCCAAGTCTACAACCTTCCTACCACTACCATCCACAACCACAGGCATTAACTTCAACCTATTACTCCCCTTACTAGCCATACCACTCACCAAACTAGCAAAACTAATTCCCTTGCCCTTAACCTTGTCCTCACTCTTAGCAGGAACCTCAGTAGGCTTAACCTCTTTGCTCTTAACACCACCACCAATACCACTAACCTCCCTATCCTCCATAACCACCTCTTGAACACTAGGGATCTCACTAACTACCCCTTTATCACTACTACCGGCATCAACCACTAAAACTTCTTCTTCAATACCTACATCATCTCCTACAACACTACTATTCTCAACAGTAAACTTACCCGAGCTGCTTCTAGTATTAGTTCCCCTATTATTCTTCCTATTGTTCTTCTTACCAGGCTTAGCATTACCATTATTATCCGTTTTCTGAGACAACTTAGACAACGAACTAGATGATTCAATACTAGATGGTTTAAGATCAGGATCTTTCATAATGAAAGGAAAATCAATTCATAAAAAACGATGAAAAATGATAACGGATCTGCTGAAATGGAATGAAATCTATGTTGGATTATGAATTAATGAAAGATTAATAAAGGATTAAAGAGGTACGAGGTGGATCTTAACAGTAAAAGTTCAATAAATGTGTCACAACCAACTACCAACAATAACCAGAAAAAACTAAAAAAATGGAAATAAAATGGGATTAAGTAAAGTTTAATGGTGAAAAGTTATATGTAAATGTGTAGAAATGAAAGATGAACAAGGATCTATGAACATCAACCTAATCTAATGGATGGATCAAAAGTTGATGATGAATACATGATAAAATGATAAGGGTTTTTTAGAAAGATAAAATGATAAAAGCCCTTGTGTGTATCCTAAAATGTTTTGAGGAAGTTTCTGGACTTCGAGTTAACTATAATAAGAGCAAGTTATATGGGGTGGGAATGAATGATGCGAATTTGAGGGATATGACGAGATGGATGAGATGTGAAGTTGGCGAGTTCTCTTTTATGTATTTGGGGTTACCAATTGGTGAAAATATGAGGAGGGTTGGGGCCTGGAATACCGTTTTTGAGAAATTCAAAAATAGGTTGGCCGATTGGAAAGAAAAATCCGATGTAGTTTGGGGGTCGATTGACATTGGTTAAATCGGTTCTAGGAAGCTTACCATTGTACTTTTTTTTATGTTTCCTATGCCATTGAGTGTTATAAAACAGCTCGAAAGAGTGCAAAAAAATTTCTTCTGGGGTGTGGGGGATTGTAAAAAAATATCTTGGGTTAAGTGAGAAAGGTTAATTGCGTCGCATAGGGAGAGGGGATTAAATATTGGGTCACTTAGGGGAAAAATCTAACTCTCTTGGGAAAGGTTACTAGCGTCGCATAGGGAGGATAGAACGGACGGTTTGAATAGTTTGGGTGAGATGGTTGTGGTGAACGATATTCAAACACGACGGGTCTAAACCGGAAGTTAGGTAACATGCCGGATAATCGAAAAGTAGAATCCGGCGTCACATGAGGAACGGTTTCTTGATGAACTCGGGGTCTTGGGGTTTTGGGGGTTCTCTTGCTAGACATGTTGGATAGTTATGTGTAGAAATTTAAATGTGAATGTGTGAAAAAATTGAAAGAAATGGTTAAATATATATAGGTAAAAGTTTAAATTGAAAAAAAGTTTTTTTTTTGTTTTGAAACCCAATGGCTCCAAACAGTGTTTTTTCCCTAAACATTACATAAATCGATCGCTGTGGGAGTCGTTTTGCCACGACCGAATTGCCCAAATCGGTCGCCACAACGGGGCGACCGACTACGAAATCGATCGCGACCTAAAACTTGTACCACCGTTGCGGGTAGCCTAAAACTTTTAATCCATGATCGTTCCTTTTAAAATGAATCTTATTTTACTATAAAGAGTATTATACTCATAAACTTTCCTTAACTTATGTTCGGGTTAATTTTGGTGTCGTTTCGCGTTTTCTTGTTTCATCTACAAACCCTACTATCTAAGGTGAGTTTATAGCCTCATTTGATTTCTTATACATAGTTTCTAAACGCGGGGTGAGATTTTCATGTTGGAACATAATTATTTAAAATCGTATACTATCCTGAACTGTATGCTAAACAGATAAGTACAAATTATTATTGCTTTTAGTATCTATAGCCATTAAGCCCCCTCAATGTCATGAACCGTTAATTATTCACAGTTTGCAAGCGCGAATGTTGTGCATGGATCCATCGGGATTGACAATTCTTGTCCCGTATTACTTTGACGCACTTACATTTGTTTGTTAATTGAGTATTTAGGTTGAATACTCCCTTGGGGCACTTTTATTCGTTAAGTTTCGGTGTCATGAGCTAAATAACAATAAGAAATATTAATGACTATGGAAAATGTACATAGTCATTCATTAAGCTTCGGGATTGACAATTCTCGAAATGCCCTTTTCACATGAGTGTCGGTGGTAAATGACTTCATATTTCATATTTTTGAAAATATCCCGAGACACCGAGACAACTTTGAATCATATGTTGACACATGTCCGACATACGTATAAATCGACTCGGTTGCCTTGGTCGTCTCAAGACACGTGTCAACATATGATTCAAAGTTGTCTCGGTCGGCTAAATTGCCTCAATCGCCTTAAGATATTCTTCGAAAAACATAAAATTTGAAGGCATTTAACATCAACCCCTAATGTAAAAAGTGCATTTTGAAAAATCTCCCAAGATTATATAGCAGGATATATCAATGTTCTTTAATAAACTTCACAGCTCACAGTAACTTGTAAAGTTGAATTAACTTGGTGCTACACACAACATTAACTGATTTTGTTTGGTACATGTCACACTGATCATATCTTTTCTTTCCTCTTTTATTACCATCTGTTGATATGATTTACTGATGTTCTTGATTTTACCAAAAAGAATTTAACAAAAGTAGACAATTTCTGTAAATTGAGATAATCAAAAAGTCAAATACTCACAGCATTGCATTTGTAGACACCAAAAAGGGCTATAAATCTTCACTAAACAGAAATGGTCAAAGATGAACCACTCACTCAGCCAGTCCACAGTTCTGTCCACTTCAGTAAACAGAAGCCTAACCCATGCAGTAGTTAGTACTACTGGTCAGTTATTTTGTTGTACTTTCTCCATAAATAATTGTACAACCTTTACATAGCTAGTGAAGTACTGTACTACACTACTACACACATTTTGCCTATATGGTCCATCTATGTTCAATGTGAAGTACTGTACTACACTACTACACACATTTTGCTTAGGTTACCGGTGAGGACGAAACCTTGACTCAGATGTACACGGCCTAACGGAGGTATCCCGTGACCGTTTCCAACCATTTTCCTGATCACCGATAAATGTGTACCTACTTGAGGTTTAAACTGCGAGAAGATCATGTGTTCGTGTCTAAACAATAGGCCACTTGGTGATGGTTAAGGGCCAAACAAGTATAAAAACATCGAATGCGTGTTTCCAATAGCTTCTCAATGATCGATAACAAATAATCGTCACAAGATAAACTCTCCCCCCTCGCCTAAACCATCTATACAACAAGCACACTAGAGTACGATCCGTGAAATAATATACATATCTCATCAAGAAGCTAACCGAGTCAGGTCCAAAGTTGGTTAGGGTTACTGCAGGTTTACAACACTGATACCATTAAATGTACATAAAAATATGCACACCAGCAGAAGTGATATGCAAAATTTGCTGGTAATTGTTGTGTTTTTCTCACGAATCTGATGTGGTGGGTTTTGATTCGAAGAACTTGGCGACTGCTTGATAGAGATTTTCTTCCTGAAATGGTTTTGATACGTAACCGTCCATTCCACTTTTTTTACACTCCTCAAATGTAGCATGGATCACATCGGCAGTCATTGCTAGTATCGGCAAATGATACTTTGTGGTTCGGTTGTCTTGCTCATTTGCTTGACTCTCCATTAATCGAATACGACGTGTGGCCTCAAATCTGAAAAGTTAGGCATACAACTAGTCAGTAACAAATAAGTTGTCATAAGTAAACAAGGAATTATAAAGAATACTACATAAATCGACATATCGTCCACGTGAAAAGGAAAGAAATCGTCTCTACTCGATGATGTATGTATAAATGGTTCATAATTGAACTGTTGCCCTCATTTCAGCATGTATCAAATTTTTCTTTAATTTGTATCACAGAAAAGGGTAACGGGCGAGGGGCAAAAAGTGAAAACAAACAATGCATACGCGACCAGTTATGCAATGGTATCCCACGAGATAAATGGGACAATTTTTGTAATTTACTTAATTATAAACGAAAATTGGTACGTACCCGTCCATTTCAGGCATTTGAATATCCATAAAACAAGCATCAAAGGTATGTGGAATTTGAAGCAAATCAAGAGCGGCTTTTCCACTATCAGCACACTCAACCTCGGCTCCAAACTTTTTAAGTGCACCTGCTGCAACTCTACGGTTCACTCTATTATCATCAACCACCAATATTTTCTTCCCACAAAGCAAACCTCGAAGATAAGCAGATCCATTCGCCATAAGTTTACCTTGTTCCGTCTTCTTTTTTGTTCCTAGTACTTGTTGAAGACATGCTGCCACCATACTCGCTCTTAATGGTTTCATAATCAAAGTATCAGAAAATCCCGCCGCTTTTGCTTTATCAAATTCACCACCCGATATATTTGTGGCAAGAAGTATCATTTTAGGTGATTTCAACACATTTCCGTTATAAACTCGTATGTTGCTGACATCATCACCAGATAACCACACGTCTTTTTCAACTAGTATCATATCTTGTTGAATTGAAACATTGGCGGCACTCTTTATACTGTTAACTATCTCAACCGAAACACCTAACCGTTTCATATGGTATCGTGTCACTGCAGCTCTAACGGGTTTTGTATCGACTATGGTGGCTTTTAATCCTTTAAAGGAAGTCGGTAGATCGTCATGAAGTGATCGTTTCAGACCAGTGGTGAGAGTGTTTTTCTCGCATCGTTGAAACACAGCTGTAAAAGCAAACGTGCTACCGATTTGTGGTCGGCTGATGAAGCTAATTTGACCACCCATTAACTCAACTAAACACTTACTGATACTCAACCCAATACCTGTTCCTCCATAATGTCTTGAAGTTGAACTATCTGCTTGCATAAAAGGCATGAAAACAAGCTCTTGAGCATGTAATGGGATCCCTATTCCCGTGTCCTCAACCGAAACCATTAAGCTAACATTCTGAGATGACCCGTCAGATGACACTACTTGAAACGGGAACTCTTCGTCTGCTATCAAATGCTTAAACTTTTCCCAATTATTTCGGTCATCTGCTGCTTCCCGACCACTTAATGTTTTGGATTGACACCCGTTAGATCTTCCGCTCATACAACTCTCAGGATTCAAATCTTGTACTGCTTTAGAATGTTCAGCTAGATGGACTTGAACAAATATATGTCCTTGTTCTGTAAACTGTAGAAAGAAGTTAAACCGATTTAGATAAGAATATTAGAGCAACAAAAAAAAGCGATCACAAAGTGTGCTTACCTTGACAGAATTTCCCACAAGATTGGTTATTACTTGCCGGAATCTTCCAGAATCGCCCATCACGATTTGTGGAACTTTATCCGATACAAGAACCGCCAACTGCAATTTCCAGAAAATGAACATACAATCAGATTATTAGTTTGCATAAGATGTGAATCTTTAATACTAGAGTGTAGCATATCATACCTCAATTCCTTTATTTCGGGACTTCTCGGAGAATAAAGATAGGACATCATCTAATATTGATCGCAGATCAAACGGGACTGCTTCTAACTCCAACTTCCCAGCCTCGATCTTAGCCCGGTCAAGCACTTCATTTATTAATGTAATCAAAGCCCGCCCACAAGCTTCGGCTGTTTGAGCATAATCCCTTTGTGTTGAACTTAGATCAGTGTCTAGAAGTAACGCAAGCATCCCTGAAATCCCGTTGACAAATTAAATATATATAACAGAGTTGCTATATAAAGCGTGCTAAAAGATGAAATGAGAACAAGAACAACATACCGAGGATGCCATTCATGGGGGTTCGTATTTCATGTGAGACCGTAGCAAGAAACTGGCATTTTAAACGCACGTGTTTTAAATTATTCAAAATAAACCTTTACTATATAGTTTACAAGTTCCTAGTAAGATATACTACTATGTATTAACATTATATTAGAACTCAGAGATTTATAAAGTTATGGGATTAACCTGTGATTTGGCGACATCAGCAGCTTCTGCACGGACTTTAAGTTGTTGCATTGTATCAAAATCGTCTTCAACTTGAACAATATGCTTGGCTCCGGTATGTAACATGTATCCGGCTAACAACACAATGACGTAGCCTAGAGCTGAAGTGGTGATTGCGGTGAATGACATAGGTGCTTTATGAAGATACCTACAAGTCATTTGGTGTTTTCTAAATGGATCACCAAAGTCAAGTATACTGATCCGTGCACGTGACTGATCGCCTTCTTGTGTTTGGCGTCCATACATAATTAATGGATCGGATATGTTGGTGACATCGTAAACCTTCACGACAATTTCCTGGTTTCCTGCAAGTTGCCCAAGAAGATTTTCTACAAGGGACTCGACATCAAATGCTCCACCAAGATATCTGTTTAAATCATCAAAATTCTCCGTTATACTCTAATGTAGCAAAAACACATACTATTATTTTAGGCTCTCTGTTTAATAGAAGGTGTTTAAATGTGTGATCTAATAATAATTAGTATGTGATATTGCACAGTAAAATAAGACGGGGTGTTTGGGATTATTTATGTGAAACTGGTTACTACTGAAGGGAGGTAAAAACCTGCTAATTCCTCTAATATAAGCAGATAAGTTTCACCAAAAGACTACAAAATGCTTATTTGCTAAGAAAATAGCAGATAAAGACTTAAATAAGCATTAACAAACACCCTCTTAGTTATCTTAAATTGATTATAATTACACAAAATCGCCAATAATTAGTTCCAAACACAACAAAAGGTAAAGCGAATTAGTACCCAACGGTCGCTTCAATCCGATCTCGGACAGATGCATTTGGAGGAAGCTTGGATTTGTATACAGGAATAGTCAAAACTACACCAAGATGATGAGAACCCAATAGCTTAAAAGGGTTCGTGAGCACTGCTTTCCCGGTTGACCGCGCCCTCAATATATTTTCTCGGTCCTCCTGTGATCAAATTCAAGATTCTTTCTGTTTTAGCTTTCATCAAAACACTCAAATACCCGTAAGGGATTTATGAACTATAATCCATTAAGCTAAAGATTTTCACCTCTCCAGACATCATATCTACCAAATCAAGGTAAGAAACGGTTTCTTGAGCGAAGATTACAGGTGCATACTCATCACGGTGGGGCGAAGGCTCTTTGTTGGCCATTGTTCTTATAGTCCCGCCATGTTGCCTCTCAAATTCTTCCCTCTCAGCATTCATTACCCGTTGTGCATATGCCACACCGCTTAACAACGGTCTCTCAAATGCTGTTCTTGCTGTATACTCAGCAAAAGTTTCCTACATCACCCCAAAAATAAATCCATTAGATAATTTTTTATAAACTTATAATTATAATTATTAGCTTCCAATTACACCATGATTTTTTATTTTTTTGAACTACAATTACACCATGATGGCTACCCACTTCCACAATTTACTTTGACTTTCATGGTCAAACAAACTAATTTTTCCTACTTCATGTTGTACATGAACTTTTCAAAATGCACATCAATTTTGCATTTAAATAAATAAAAAGTTGTCATTTTAGCTTTTCACATATTTTCTGCAAATCCAAAGCTCAATAATCAGAAAATTTGCAAAGAACAAACAAATAAATAAATAAATAAAAATTACTAGTAACATTATAATTAATTTTACTAAAATTATTTGGTGGGTTACACCCAAATTAAATAAAGTAAAGATAAAATCTCACAGGAACACACAAAATCAAACTGGGCCCAGATGAAATAATGTTTGTTGCATTACCCAAAATTATGCAAGAAAAAAACATTTACAGAATCTCAAAAATCTTGAAAACAACCAAGAACAAATTCTTAATTATATAAAAAAAAAAAAACAACCCAGATTTTAACTAGTACACCTCAAATTATCTAGCAAAATATAAGCTCAAATTATGGAAAAACTGAACAAATATGATTAAAAAAAAGGATGCAAACCTGGTCAATAACTGAAGGATTCTTGTAATAATGAAAAGTGGAAACAAGGACAGCAAGAGCATGAACATGATTAACACTAACATTAAACTGATCTTGCAACATTCTTGCTCTTTGATCACACATACTGACCAACCCTTCATCAATTCTTTGTTGATGTTCAGCATCTATACTTTTATAAACCCAAATAGCCACAAACCAAAACACAATTATCCATAATGCTAAATACTTCCCTTGATTTGTTCTTGGTATATATGATGAGTACATCCTTTTAGTACCCAAATTCTGCTCATTCAAGCTCACTGCTACCAAGTGATGGTGACCACCACTTTGCATTTTCATGCTACCCATTTTCTCAAATAAATAAAAACTTGTTCTTAGCTGAAAAAATTTTGAAAAATATAAAAGATGGGTTATGTTATGTCATGAGTGTGAGTGAGTTAATACTACTGTGTAGTAAAGTTTTTATATATTTTTGGTGGCAGGTAACTTTTTCAGAAAAATATAAAGTTTTTTTCTAAAACCATATAATTGCAACATTGTTTTGTGTGATATTAGTCAAGGAAACACACAACCCCATGAAACCCACTAGCAAGAATAATAGACATGAAGAACTAGCCTAGAGTTTTTCACACATACTGAAGGTGTAATGTGTGTGAAAGAGAGAAAAAACACAAACACAAGAACACAAACACAAACACAAACTAAAAAAAGGTTGTTTTATAAAACTACTTAAAAAGGAACAAGCATGGGTGTGTTTTTTGCACCCCTAAAAAGATGCATAGAAAAAACTCAAATTCCAAAGAAACTTTGGTTATAAAAATATGTTTATGGAATCAGAAGCGTGAAGGAAGGAGACAAAGACTAGCACATTCACTGTTCTTCTCTGTAATGTTGAACAAAATAATAATTTAAAAATGATTAAAAAATGGATATCAAATCTAAGCCAAATTAGAAGATTTTTGACCAGCAAAAATAAGTTGTATATAGGAAAGACTCTTTTATACTACAACATAAGATAACATAAACATGTGTTGTTTAATAATGCAAGTGAGATAAAATAGTGGTAATAATAACAAAAATAAATAAAGAAGGATATGTTTTGGCTACCTTACTTTATAAAGCAAATGAATCGAATTTTCAGGATTTTTTCAAGATACGCTTTTGTCCCCCTCTTCCTTTTTTTTGCAATCAAAACATAGCATAAAAGAATTTCTAAAAATATTGATGCCAATATTTCCAAATTAATGAATCATCTCATATACTCTCTAGTAAATAAGTAAAGAACATAAGAACTTTTTTATAACTTGACCTTATTAGATTATATTTAACATTATCATCAGTTTTAGTATAATAGCACAATCACTTTTACCAGTTTTATCACCAGCTATTATTTTCTCATTTCATACTTTTAAGCATTAAGACTACAATTTTGTTAATTTATTTATGACAAAAAACATGACAACAAAATTTTAAATAATATGAAATACACATTAGTGTGCATTTGTTCGAAATCAAATATGTTCTACTAAATGGTGTAACGTTTTATTATGTGTTCGTATAAGTAAAACATAATATGATAGCATGTGTTCTTCACATATGTTATTTTTAAGAGTCATGCGTCATACGAATTTTTTTATTAAATCTCATTTTTTTAGGCATGTCAAACGATCATTCTACCTCTTTCTTGTTGCTTTGTAAGCTTCCTTATACTTAATACGTTTCGTATCATTCACATCTTATACTGAAATAGACTTACAAAAACACACCGTTTCAGATATATCCTGTCAATAAGATACTATCCCCACTTATAAACACATCGATAGCCACAAACATAAACTATGTGCGGTACCATTTTTAAGATCGTTGAAAATAAGCGATTGACATATAACTTTAAAATCGTTTTTGCCCCGAAAACATCAAAGAACGCATGTCAGATTCGTAAGTCTTACGATGCAGCGCTTCCAATAAAATGAACAGGATGTGACTCGTAAGACCCATGCAGTATTAAGCACGTTATGTATTAAAGAAATAAGCGCACACCCAACTCATATAACTAATCTATACTTATTATATAAAGAGACTAACTTCAAACCTAACTTCGATCATAATCATGAACCTAAAATTATCAAACCTAACTCCAAGCCAAAATTTAATATAAGAATGTTAGATTTAAGCTATTAGATCATATTTGGTAAATTAATCTCATCTATTCATTTTTTGAAACAAACTTTTGTAACAAACTATTTAAAAAACTTTTATTTTTAAATTAAAATATTTATTTATTTATTTATTTTTTTATAATCTAATTTCGTCATATTTTTTAAAATTTCGTGGTCTTTAATTTAACATCTATTTTAATATATTTTTGTTAAATTTTAGTTTTTCATTGATATTGAGTTTATTTTAGTTTGATTTTACTTTTAATATACATTTGATTAGTTAAAATATAACATTTATTCGCTAAAAAATAGTTATCTGGTATCCGTCGCTACATTGTGTGAGTAGCATGCTAGTACTCTCTAACATCCCATAAAGCTTAGAAAGCTTGGAAAGCATCACTGGAAGTTTTCTCATCCATTTGTAGATATTTATCTAGAGCATCAAAATTCGTTTCGTGTGTATAAGAATGTTTTTGAAATTGTAAATGAACTTGAAAGAATACTATGGTATTTATAAGGATAAAATTAATATAGGTTTTCGAAGAACTTTTTTATTACTATAAATGCTGAAACAGTTACCTTTTTTATTATTAGGGTTTGTTTCTTTCTCCCACGAGTCGGTCTTAGCATCAACCGAGTCTTCACTTTTGCCCATTGGAAACCATGCTCACCATGAGTTGTGATAGAAAGACGCTTCTTAAGTATCCAAGACTCGATCTCATCACCTCCATCACAGCCGGTCGTATGAGCACAAAATGTAATGGGGTGCAAGAACATGTTATACCACTGCTTTGATATCTTTTTTTTCATAAGACTATTATAACTTCCTATCAAAATTTGCTTTCATTGATAACGTGTTAAACTAGGCTCAAATTTTTTATTTTAATACGAGTAGAACTTCAGATTAAATAGAAAATGTAGAAACGTTAGAGCGAGTGAATACGTTCCTCATTAAGTTTTAAAAACATTACCTTAAAGCCCAATGACCCCGGTTAAATAAATATGACCGTGGCTCATTATCAATAATAATCCGCAGGTTCAATTAATGAACCGCCAACAGTGGACGTAAAAACATTGTTAACTTTAAACCTTAACAATCTTTTGTATCAAGTTCTCGATTAAGCTTGACTTAATTTGAGATGTGTTTGTTATAGATATAAACAACAAGTAAGTAAACACATCAAATCAAGAGTACATCAAGCAATAGTCTAAACATTAAGCACAGACATACTAAGCCTTAGCTTTTCCGCAACTAAGATGATTAGACTAAAGGATGTACACTTGACATAATTTAAACATGAAGCACACACATGTTAAGCCTTAGATTTTCCGCAACTTAGATGTTTAGATTATGTGATGAACACAAAGACACACAACACAAGTATGTGACTATAAAAGTAAAGACATAAATGTAGAGACATATATGTAAAGACATAAATGTAAAGGAGAATACCGACACAATGATTTATAGTGGTTCGGTCACGAAGCTCTTCTTCGCCCTACTCCACTCCTCGAGTACCCAACTCGAGAGTTACTTCACTAGTCAACAAGCTCCTTTCAAGGCAGAGAAAACCATACACGTTGCTTACACCATTTCCGACACTAAGCTAGATATCGAGTCCTAATCTTAGGTAGGACCAATCTACACACGTCGCCTACTTCCCAATTTCTGACACAAGGCTATATGTCGAGTTCTAATCTTATGTAGAACCAATCTACACCCATCACACCACTAGTTATGTTTTATGGACCAACATAACAAATCTTTTGTTTTATGGCCTAAACACATAGATCATCTAGATCTGAGTACACACCACTTAGGTCTAGGACTCTAACATTATATCCAAGTATATACATAACTTGTATCTACACTCCTAACACCTAATCCAAGGATACCCATCACTTGGATCTACTACCCTTACAAACACATCCAAGTGTACTCACCACTTGGATCTTCTAATATACATCAAGTCCAAGCGTACACACCACTTGTGTAACACCCCACTTGGATAAATGGACCGTTACGTGTATTTATAGTGTGTCATCAAAGCATATAAGGTAAATGTCCTAAAATATTAACTGACCATAAAGGAAATACCGGAATCAAACATCGGTAATCCAAACATAAGCTCAAACATGAAAAGTAAATACTGAAGGAAAGGACTAAACGATGTCCAAAAGCAAAGTACTGTAAGAAGTGCATAAAGTAAGAAGTCTGGATAGCTTCCACCCAAATGCACATGCTCTCAGAATCCTAAGAGCGTCCCAGTGTACCTGCCGTTAGAACATGAAAGGCACTACGGCTGAGCATAACGCCCAGTGAACGGATATAAAGTATGATAAGAAATACTGAAATGAAGCAGATGATAAAATACTGAAGCTGTAAGACTGATAAGTAAATTGCAGCGGAAAACTGTGTATAATCTGAAAGGTCTGATTTATAAATAGTAAAGCTGAACTATAACTGTTAAGTCTGAAAACATACTTTTACTGTATATTAATTGCCAATAGCTTATATAGGTCATGTGCTGTAACAACTGATGCATAAATAAATGGAGGGGTGACCTCTAAATAATGTGCTGGGTGGAGGGATCAACTCCAATATGAAGGATGTAGAGCACACATCACATTCACCTGATAGCTGTAAACTGATAGCCTAGGATGCACCCATACGCCCCGGTGATAATACTAATAAAATGGCCAAGATGAATTAAATGGGACCCTGCGAGAAATCACTCCTTCGCAGAGGAGTCATGCAATCGGTGCCTCTAGTGTCATGATTACGGTACCTCCGTAACTAGTACATAACTAGTCATGCTTGTATATAAAGCTCAGACAAATTTATTTAGTTATAAACAAGATTACTGAAAAGCTTAAAACATATACTAGGGAAAATATTTGGTTGCAGACGGGAAATCCTGATCATGCATAAAAAGGGAGTCCTTACTGAAGGACATGAAATCCGTACCTCGTGTCCAGTAATGAAATAAGTATGAAGCTGAAAGGTCTACTCCGACTTCACGGTTACTACATAAATAAGGACGCGAAATAAGTTGACTGATTACTGTCTCTTATTACTGTTTAATACTGTTCTTAATTCGTTCTGCGCGTTCTTGTATTATTTTACTGATTGCGTATAAACTGATTAATCTGATTGTCTGATTATTTCCGATAAACCCGACTGTTTCTTTAACTGTTTACTGATTAGTATATATCTTGTATTTCTGTTTACTGTGTAGTATATTGTGTTCTGATATTTACGATATTACTATAAATAGTAGCTTGATATAAACAGAAAGTTTCCTAAAATAAAAATTTACAGGAATAGAAAGTTTTCCAAAAAGGTTTCATGAATTATTAAATAATTTAAAATAAAACAAACATTTAATTTATAATTAAATAAAATCGTCTCAATTTAATTTGCTAATTAAATTAATGTAGACGTTTCTAATTCGGTTAATTCCGTAATATATCTTAATTAATAAAATGATTTAATAAACATTTAAGTAAAACCTTTGCATTTTATATTGACTTGTACTCGGAAATCCGAGCCAAAAACCTTTCCCCGAGACACCCACGTCTCGTGTCAAACCAAACCGAATACACCACAGCCTACGATGTGGTCCCCTTTTGATGGCGTCACAAACAGTGGCCACCGACCTTGTGTCGGTTGCCACTATTGGCTAGAGAGTTCCCACTGCCTGGTTATTATTTACCACTGCTTGGGTTTTATTCTTAATGTTTGCCACAGTTGCCACAGTTCTGTTTTATGTACCCACTGTTCACAAACCCAAACACACCCTTACCGCCTGTTAGTCCCAAACACCCCCTGCTGAGTCTTTTTACTCACTGTTTATTAATCCCAAACACCCCCCTTATGTTCGTTTACCCCCTGCTTGGGTGTTATAGGGCTGCGACTGATCAACAAGGACACCACCGAGACATTTAAGTCTCGGTTGTGCACCAAAATCCACCGAGAGTCATAAGGACTCTCGGTTTTCGTGTAAAAACATCACAACCGCCACTGATTAGATCATTAATACTTGTTTATAAATTTTACCATGTGTTCTTGATACAAAGATCCATGATCCCCGATTTATAAAAGAAAGAAGAGAGGTGATTACCTTGTTCGAGGATTATAGCAATCAAATGGAAGCATAAAAAGAAACAATCTGAACCCTTTCTTTCCTGTTTTTCTTTGTCGGCAGCCACAAAACCATACCCTAGATCTTTTTTTTTGTTTACTGTATGTGAAAAAGTGTGGGGTGAACCCCCCCCCCCCCCCCCCGTTTGTATTTGTTTCTCAAAATGGCCGGGCTCCAAGGCCCATTCTCTTCTTTGTTTATCAGTCCAAACCGCTACCCCTTTTTGTGTAAATGTTCTCGTTGATTTTTAGACACTTGTGAAATATCACGTAAACGTATTTATATTTCTCGTATTTTAATTTTTCTTAAATGTAATATTTTTTTTTGTATAATAAATAATACATACGTAATATTTTCTGAAACTTAATAATTATTTTCTGAATAATCATTTATTTGTAATATTTAAATAAAACTGAGACTGCGTAATTATTGTTAACGTTTAATTATTTATGTATAATAAATAATACATACGTAATATTTTCTGAGACTTAATAATTATTTTCTGAATAATTATTTTGTTGTAGTATTTAAATAAACTGAGACTGCGTATTTACTGTTTACGTGTAATTAAAGTTAGAGATGAGACTACGCGTATTTAATATTTCAAGGATTTTAAATACGGGTTTTACAATTCTTTCCCTCTAAAAAAAATAATTCGTCCTCGAATTAAGGATGCGATTATGCTGTGGTTTTACAATTCTCCCTCTCTAAAAGAAAATTCGTCCTCGAATTAAATTAAGCTGGTGTAGTTTATATAAGCTGAAATATACCTAGGCTGAAGAACATAAAAGCTGAAAGATAATTCGTCCTCGAATTAAGATATAATGCTGCTGAAAGGTATAAGCATGACATGACTAAGGTGGACATGTAACGTGACATGGTTGAAGAGAACATGGAATGTAACATGATTGAAAGAACTTAACTGAATCTGTTGAAGGAAAAAGGATGAGAGGTCTGGATGGACTCCTCTGTTTCGAGTAGCTTCCCCTCGAAACGATTCCTTCAAGGGTCTAAACATAATGAAAATCTTGGTTCTGATGACCATGTCCTGACGATGCTGAATAGTTTCTGGTTCCATATTTAAAATGGATTTCCTGAATCTGATAGAATGAATAAGCTATAGTATGTAGGAATACATGAAACGATAAGTACAAAATAACATGAAACGATGACTTTTATATCTCTGAGCAAAGTTGCTGGAAACATATTGAGACGAACTACATGAACAATTGTGAACGTGCTACGTGAGCAATTGTGAACGTGGTTCACGATCATCTGATGAATGCTGATAATAGAATATATCATGAACGTGATGTGTGAAACATACTGTGAATGTGATACTAGGACATATCATGAACGTAGGCTGACTGAGGAAAGAATGCCATGTGATACGGCTTGAGACGTGAAACGTCTGCCTGGGTATGGAAAAGTTGTGCTAAACTTGAGTTTGGTTTCTTAAGATTTCTGTGACCATATCCAGTAACAAGCTGTGGAATGTGTATCGCGAGATGGAACACGAACCTGAACGTGAACAATGTCATGAATGCGGACGTGAACTTAAATCATGAGATAACACGAAACATGGAATGAAACCACACCAAAATGTGAACATGAGACGTGAACGTGAAGGTAGCGCAAATGTGAACGTGACCGTGAACATGAATTTTTGTCTGATATGATGGTCGATGGACTATCTTGAAATCTTTAAGATTTATTGTTGAATTTCCTGCAGATCCGCTACTGCGTAATCCCTCCGTATGAGAGAAAACATATAAGCTGGGTTAATTGGTCGACAATGACTTAGATGGGATCAAACATTTCTGAGTTTTGTGGTAGCTGATAGCAACCTTGATGGAAACTTGTCCTATTTTAGTTCAAAATTTCTAATGGTTGTAACCACTCACTGGCATGACGGCGTTCTATCTTGAACCTGCGGTGTGTCAGGCATTTAGATATGAACATAGCTGCATCCATGTGTTATACTGCTTCTTTCAAAAAAAATTCTGAGATTTTTGGTACATCCTGGTGGAATCTAAATGAATAGTCATGGAAGGATTTTAGTGAGAATTGACAGTAATTTCTGCGGTAGCAGTCAACTGAGTTCTAGAAAATTTTGTACTCTAGTTACAGACGTCGGTCTTGACCATCTGGTGATGGCCTTCACCTTCGTAGGATTGTCTAAAATTTCTTTCTGCTGAAATAGGGTGGCTTAGAAATGCCTCCTTGTTCATCTGGAACTCACATCTGGAAAGCTGCATATATAATTTTCTCCTATCGGAGAATCTGCAGGATCGTGAAAAGATGATTCTCATGTTCTTCTCTAGAATTTAGGAGATCAAGATGTTATCGATGAATATACTGGCCAACTTATCTAATAATTCATGGAAAATTTTGATTCATCCATCTCGTAATATAGCTGGAGCATTTGGGAGCTCAAAAGTATAAATCAAATTTTTAGAGGGACCATAACGTGTGCAAAAGCAGTCTTGGAATTGTCTTGTTCTTTCTCTCACCACTGATGGTGACATGGTAGTGAATTGTTCTAGAAAAATTATTTAAGACATCGTAGCAGATCAGGTAATCTTCTATACGTGGAATGAACATCGATTAAGAATGGTGATCTTATAAAAAATTTCGTTGGTTGATACATGGTCTCATGATACCGGCCTTTTCCTGATAGACAGAAAAAACAGTGCACCTCCTGGTGGTGCGCTAGGGAGAATAAGCTTCGTTCCGGTAACTCATGCAGCAATTGATGCAACTCTTTTGGCTCAGCTGGAGCCATGCGATAAGGATTTCTGAAAATAGGTTCTGTCTTTGAGACAAGTTCTATGTCAAATTCCATCTCATGGTTAGGGAGGGATTTCTGGAACACTTCTGGAATGACATTTGGAAATTTTGGAATAATCTGCTGATCATGAATTTAAAGAACTTCCGAAGTGGATTTATAACTGGCAGCTAAAAGTCTTCGTAGCTTTAGAATAATAATTTACTTGTTTGTAAGACATTACAATTTATACTGATTTTTCTGGCAGGAATATAATGACCATGTTCAGGAGTTAGTAAGGCAGATCTCGTTATCAACTGAAAAGAGAAACTTGAATAAGTATGGGTGATATTGTGGAGTCTTTTCTGGCTAGGAGGTAGGTACTATATGTTTCAAGATGAAGCTGACATATGAATACGTGAAATAAACGTGTCGACTTCCACTGAATATGTTCGTCTGTAACCTCACAGAATGAACACGACGTGTCTAACCTAAATAATACTCCAGTGGTGGTAACTGAATTTTTAATGGTCTGATTTATGCGTGGCGTAAAAAGACGGGTATACCCCCTTAGAGGGTACCCTGAATTACTAAGGACCTGGTTTAGAAGACATATTGTAATTATGAGTCTTGACCCCTACTTAAAAAGTATATTCGTATGACATGTATCATGACTGGTATCTAATAAGTGTGAAAACACTTATCTTTTTACCACTTAATTATAATAATAACCAAGCCAAAACGTATATTTTATGTCATAAATGTCGGAATTATGCGTGGTTTGTGTTTTTGTTGTGATTTAGGATCAAAATATGAAAAGGGAAGAAAACACGGGCTTTCACGGGCTTTTATCGAAGATAAAGACAAAAGACGAAGTCAAAAGATCAAGAGTGCAAAAAGAACGGAAATCCAAGGCCTATTCTGAAGATTTATTGAAGAAAAAGTCTAAAGACGGAAGTTTAATAAGGTCGAAGAACTCAAGTCTAATTAATGAAGAAATTACAAAACGAGTTCAAATAATCCCGAGACAAAGTCGAAAAAGTCGAAGAATTTAGAAGACGAAAAGACGAGAAAAGGAAGGAAAGATCAACACTTGCTAATCTCCCTAATAATACCCTCTTAATGTCACATTAGGAGGTGTTGGCTATTTGACACATAGTTCTTCCATTTTAATTACATGCACTTTCATATTGTCATTTACTTAATTGTCATTTAAATTCTTGCCTTTAATTTCAAGTAAGTTTAATTTTATGTTGTTGAATCTTTAATTTTAATCATGTTTTTATTAATCTCTCATTCTACCTTTCTTGTTTTGATTAATCTTGATGTTTATGTGATCAAAAAGTTTATCTTTTTGTTCATATCTAAGTTTTTATATGATTTGAGCTTTGAGCTTATCATGCTTATTGGCTTATTTTGTATTTAGCTTATTTACTTTTAAGTTTTCTTAAAAGGTTTCGTCTTTTTAAAGTTTGCTTTAAAAATTGCTTATTTAGAATCTTGAAAGTTCTTATTTGTGCTTATTTAGTCCCTTTCATTATTCATTTGGTCAAGTTTCGGTTAGTGCTTATTAGACATAGCTTATTTGAGTTTGCTTACTAGCGTATCTCATTCCATCGGAAAAGGGTTTCGTTTTCCGACGGTTTCCATCGGATTAGGGTTTTGGGAATCCGACCATTATTTCGATACTTTTATCGGAAAGGGGTTTTGGGATTCCGATCGTTATTTCGATCGGTATTCCGATGGTTTGGTGATCTATCATTCCGACAGGTGATTCCGACTTACATTCCGATAGTTTCAAGGTTTGTTATTCCGATACTCTGTTAGTATTCCGACAGGGTTCTCTATCATATTCCGATAGTTTACATTCCGATTGTATTCCGACCAATATTCCGATGGGATTCTGATAGTAAGTATTCCGACAGGTTGAATTTTTCCTTTTTGTTTCAAGTTAATTTACTTTTCGTCAAGTTTTAATTTCTCGTATTTTAATTAATTTACTTTTAAAGTTTTTAAATTTTGCACAATTACTTTTTAATTACTTTTAGCTTTATTTACTTTATCATTTACTTTAAAGTTTCGCAATTTAATTTTACTTCAACGACCAAAAATATTTCTTTTCAGCAAAAGACGACTGAGTCGCACGTTAACCAGTAATCAATTCGAAGAGAAACGAGAACAATTTTTCTTAGTAAAAATCAGTTATTAGTATCCTGACATGTGTCTTCCGAAGTGATACTTTTGTCTTGGCATGTGTTTTGGTAGGTGGACACAATAAGTTGAAAAAAAAATTTTGGTAATTGTTGGCATTGGCGGACCGGTTAGACTGCTGACCCCTGTATTCTCTAGTCACGTCCGTTTCGGAGTTCCGATGTTTACTGTTTGGTTAATCATTAGCACGGTGGTTGTCACTACTGCCTTGTCTATCAATTTCATGACGGTCATTATCATGACCGTGATTCAAGTAACTATTTCTGCTGAATGGCCGGATGGGTACCGGTTCTCACTATTCCGACTAAAAGATTAGCTGAGTGACGTGTGACAACTAACTGAGAAAGTAAAAGCATGGAATGGGGTGGTAGCGTCTCATGATTGAAGTTTATTCTTGTCAGAAATTTCAAATTTATAGTTTTTGTCCTTGTTTTGAAGAGTCTTCAAAATAAACAGCATCAGTATCTTGTGGAATCTCCAAAGTATCAGCAGCATCAGCATTCGTGAGGTCTTCGAAGTGTTAGCAGCATCAGTATCTAGTATAATATCGACAGGTGGAAAACGCTTGGAATGACTGAGGACCGATTAACAATATCCATGGAGTAAGGTACATGGAGTACACCTGGACTCCTGCACATGGGTACACAATGAATACTATACATGGAGCATATCTGAGGTACCGTACATGGAGTACACATGAAATACTATACATGGAGTATAACTGAGACACTGATGGTAATTTATGGGATGATCGATACTGGTGTCAATTATCTGACATGATCAAAGAAATAAATTAATTTTAACGGTAGTAAACTGAACTGAGACGAGTAACATGATAGCCTGGCAATTCCGGCGTAGACTTAATGTTGGTTGTCTAGAGAGCTCGAAAGTATGATTTAATCTAAGTCCCAACAATGGTCATCATGAAACATGATTAATGAAGGCTAACATGATTTATCATGAAAACAGGATTTTACTGTAATTCTTCTGTATTTAGCATGAAAACATCATCACCCTGCTGAAATATAATCCTCATACAGAGACATGAAACTTAACTAGCATGAAGACGACATTCACGTGAGAGTATGAAACTGGATCGTTCAAAGAACATAGAAGTATAATCAACTGAGGTTTAACATTAACTGATGTGGATGGCTATGGTTCAATCCACAGAATTCAAAGGAGAAAACATGTGACTAAGTATGGGCGATTCTGGTTCGATCCCTACTTGTCAAAATTTTACGAGAACTGTCATGTGTAAAAGTTTATAATCTGGGACTAAATATGGATGGATGTAGTCCAAACCATACTAGTCAAAACTTCAATGAAACATCATGATATGAACAAAGGTGAACAATTATGGGTCAGTTCACAAAACAACATTCGACTAAAAAGCATGAAATTGACCTGAGTAATGGTGAACGCATATGGGTCAGTTCACCAAATAACATTCGATTGAAAACATGAATCTGTCATGAGTAAGGATGTACACCTATGGGTCGGTTCATCAATACAAAATCTGAACGGGCAAGGGTGAACGCCTATGGGTCGGTTCACCAAAACAAAATTCGCCGAAAAGCACATGCGACTAAATATGGCCAGTCCTGTACCAACCTTTTACTTAGTAAAACAATTTCAAAAAAACTGACTGATAACTGAAGAAAACTGACTAATAAATGCATGAGAAACATAAAAGATAACAACACCAAAATCTGGGAAGTTCCTGGTGACTACCCACTTGTCACAGGTCAAGTTTTAGAGCCTACAAGTCGAACCTTGCGCTCTGATACCATAATTGTAACAACCCACTTGGATAAGTGGACCGTTACACGTATTTATGGCGTGTCATCAAAGCATATAAGGTAAATGTCCTAAAACATTAACTGGCCATAAAGGAAATACCAGAATCAAACATCGGTAATCCAAACATAAGCTCAATCATGAAAAGTAAATACTGAAGGAAATGACTAAACAATGCCCAAAAGCAAAGTAATGTAAGAAGTACATAAAGTAAGAAGTCTGGATTGCTTCCACCCAAATGCACATGCTCTCAGAATCCTAAGAGCGTCCCGGTGTACCTGCCGTTAGAACATGAAAGGAACTACGGCTGAGCATAACGCCCAGTGAACGGATATAAAGTATGATACGAAATACTGAAATGAAGCAGATGATCAAATACTGAAGCTGTAAGACTGATAAGTAAATTGCAGCGGAAAACTGTGTATAATCTGAAAGGTCTGATTTATAAATAGTAAAGTTGAACTACTGTTAAGTCTGAAAACATCCTTTTACTGTATTTTAATTGCCAAGAGCTCATATAGGTCATGTGCTGTAACAACTGCTGCATGAATAAATGGAGGGGTGACCTCGTCATGCTATAGAGGGGTGACCTCTAAATAATGTGTTGGGTGGAGGGATCAACTCCAGTGTGAAGGATGTAGAGCACACACCACATTCACCTGATAACTGTAAACTGATAGCCTAGGATGCACCCATACGCCCCGCTGATAATACTGATAAAATGGCCAAGCTGAAATAAATGGGACGCCGCGAGAAATCACTCCCTCGTGTGAGACCCCCAAAATCAGGCAAGGAAACACGTAGAGAGCATGGAGGTTCCACGTCTTGGTACATGAAACAATATTATATAAATGACAGAAAGTTGACGAAATAAAAACATATACATTACATCATAAAAGATCACACTTTTTAAACAAAGGTCCCAGAGTTTTATAAGCGGAAAAAATCTATTATTTAAGTATGGTTTTGTAACTTATAGTTACCAAAAATATCTGATAAACTTCTGACAGTTTTTACCAAAACCAAACTTTTAAAAGTAACACAAGAATCTCAAGTTGCGATCATATCCTGCGAGCTCTCATCCAAGCAAAGCTAAGTAATAAAACCTGAGATTAAACATGTAAAATCTTCAACATAAAGTTGAGTGATATTCATAGGTTTAGCAGTAAAGGTGTGGAACACAAACATTCATTTGTAAAACAAGTAAATAAGGAAAATGGTTATGATCATTAATCATAGTCCGAAACCATTATTATTGCTATTTAGTTCATGAACCGAAGCTTAACTCAATGTAAGTTCCTCTAATGAGTATTCAGACTAAATACTCAAGTAACAAATCAAATGTAATGCGTCAATGGTTAAACAACCGCAACATGGGACGAGGATTGTCAATCTCGATGGATCCACCCACAACATTCACACTTAGCAACACAAGTAAATTAACGGTTCATGATCAGGAGAGGAAACTTAAGGGCTATAGACTAAAAGCAATAATAATAATGAAAAAAATGTTGGAAAGCATACAAGTTCTGGAAAGCATACAAGTTATGGATAGCATACAAGTTCTGGATAACATACAGTTCTGGATAGCATATAGTTTTAAATGAATGTGTTCCACCATGTAATATCTCACCCAATTTTTAGAAACAATGTACAAGTAGTAAAAAGGGGCTATGAACTCACCTTAGAGATAGTGATATCAAACGAGGATAATGATCAAGATAATAGTGACATAAGTGAAACGATAAAATAAGTTCAAGCCCAGAAACCACGAGCTTCTAACGACGACCTAAAATAAAATGGCGCGTCTTAGAGATATAAACGATAACATAATAGAATAAAATAGATGTCTCCTAAAAATATCGTGATAAAGAGTTAATTAATACGATCAGACCAATTTTAAAGATTATAAAATGAAGAGGGACCAAAAGTGTTAAAATGAAAATCTATAATATTTATTTATATTTAGCATAATAATTTAAGGACCAAGAGTTTAATTTTCAATTAAAATGCATGAAGTGACGTCAACATTTTGTCTTCATTTTCATTTGAAAAATTACAATAGCCATGGTTCTTATTAATAATAATTTAAAAAAATTATAAATCGTAATATTAAGACGACATCAAGTGATACCTTATCTCGATGCCGAACTACGAGTGTAACGTAATCGCGAAGAACGAGTATAAGTACCGACTCGAGCACGAGTACTAACGAAGTAAAATCTGCCCAAGACTCGAACCAAGACACGAACTCAAACCCACCATGCTTCCGCTGCGTAATAAACTAAAGCCCCCGCGTGAATCGAAACTAAAACCAAATACGAGTCTTGCATCCCCTTGAATAAATCAGCCTAGATGCTAAAGAAATGATGAAAATTGATTTGGTTTATGGTTAAATAAACTCAAAGACATGTTAAAATATACTAGCTCTTCAATCATTCCAATAAGATTTTAGAAAAAGAATTTGGTTATGGTGTATTTTGAGTAGCAGTTGGTTCGGTCAAAGAATGGAAGAAAACAGAGTCGTGTTTCATTTGTTAAGGTATATGCAAAAATGACAATTTGCGTTAGATGTATATATGTTACAATTCTTGATATGAAAACAAGTATAATGTAAGTAGCGGTGACGTTTGGCGGTTTGGCATATAAGAGTGACACGTTATATAATGGACGTGTTATTCATGTAAGTTTTTGTTTTAAAACTTAATTTAATATGCAATTTAATAAAGCGGGTATTATCGAATTCGGATATTTTAAAAGTTACGCAATTTGAAAGATACGCGTAAAACATGAAAAATAAACGCTCAATATAAAATTAAAAACTTTGACATTCGGAGAAGGTTAATATTTTGATAAATAATGAGGGTTTATGATTTAATAAATTTTAATGCGTCGAATAAACGAATGACGCCTAAAGGTTTAACGTAAATTACAAAGAATGCTCGTAAAATGAGAAATTATAACGATAACAATGGAAAATATTTATATGTCATAACGAGGATATTTACGGTCGATGATGGACATATACTTTACCGATAAATAATAAATGACACGTATTCGATACTTTAAAGACTTAACCTTGCCGGTTAGTCAAGAATTTCATATTAATTATAGAACGAACATGACATTTAAAAGTCGGTTAATAAATAGTGTCTAGATATTAGGAATAGAATTAGAGGTCGGTCTAAATGTTGATTTTAAATTTCGGGTTACTACAGTAAATAAATATTAAAAAAATAAAAATAATTTTTTTAATAATTCCGAATAAAATATTATCAATGATCAGAAAAATACTTTAAAAGTATAATTTATTAAAATTATCATGATTTTAAAATTCATGTATTAAAAATACAACAAAATGATTACGTTGGAAAATTCAAGAGGCACGAATAAAAGAATAAATAATATTAGGAAGAATACGAGTTCTTAAATTCGACCCCCCTAAAGGAACTCTGGTTCCTCAGAGTTCCACTGGAGACGATACATAGTTTAGAACTGATTCATTGCTTCCCAGGTAATTTCTGCACCACGACGTATTTTAACAATTAGAATTCGCTATTCTTAAGTTTCTTAACTCCTTTTTGAATAAATTTTCAAACTTGGATTAAAATAATGACCTTTTAGTGCTAAAAAATATTAAGGGTGAAATGAAAACAATGATGGCTTGCACAGACAAGGTGCGCTAAAACGAGTTAAGATTGACAATCGACAGGAAATCACAAATCGCGCAAACTGTAAGACATGAAAATCTTAAAACGTAACAATCTAATTGCAAGAGAAATAGAAGGGAAAAATGAATTACATATGAACATTTAAAATACAAGTTGTCAAAATTATTTGTCTAGGATTTGGTATTACTTTCAAACTCAGTTGAAGTATCTTCTTGATAAGAATTTCAAAGTAAAGTTTACTCGGTTTAAATAATTATTTTGATCAGCTTAAGAGCTTTTGGATGACTGTATGAAGTTATTATTAAAAACTCAGGTTTATCGTTACTATTGGGGAGAATCAAATTTCCAAATTATTGAGAACCATTGTTAGAAATTATAATTTAAATCGATAATTTCATTAGATTGAAAGTAAAGTGATACAATCAAATACTTTATAAGATAAAGCTTGACATCCTTTTAAACACTAGTTATGAATCTACCAAAGAGGATGTATAGATCTGATATTTAACTTGAAACAGTTATTTGGTAATTTAACCACTTGATATAATGTGTAAAACGTTCTTACAAATTTAGAAAAAAATTTAGAAATCCTAGAAGGTGTTTACTGCACCAAACGGTAAACATGTGACATATTATGGTTTTCAAAAGGTGACAAGATAGCAATCGAGTATGAAACGAATAATATTCAACAATTAGTATACAAGCAATAACAAGAGGGAATAAAACGTAATTTGCACCAAATTATTAACGAACATGATAGAATAGATGCATCGATGATAAGGAAAATAAGAAACAAAGGATTTAGCAAGATTAATTCACGAGTGTGGTTGGTGTCACCAACAACGGCTTATTAAGTTCTCGATGGTCGACACACGATCGAAAGAGAAAAGCCACACAATAAATTTTTGAATCACATAAAATTCTTAAGGAGTCACTTGGGAGTAATTTCAGTAGGATGAACAACATTAGCAATGAGAGGCGAAATCAACATATGGTTCGAACGAATGAATTTCAAGACACCAGAGTCTAACAGACATCATGACAAATACACGAAATCATTGTTCACGTCCAGTCATAAGTCATTATCCGCATCCAGAGACATTTTGAAGGTATACCAAAATAGGTAGAGAAGGTCGATCGATGTAGAAGCATAAAAACGTTGAAACTTTCAAGTCTGGTATTAATGATAAGAGTTTAGACAAGTGGTAACGAGAATTATGTCACGAAGGAAGATAAGGTAACAAGTAACACAAAGATCGTAGAGTAAGGAAATATGTGCTTGAGGCATGTACTTTGGTCAAGAAAAGATAAGGGTTCATATGTGTATGTCGCGAATTGGTGCTACTCGCATAAGATGTAAAAGTTTTCAAAACTTTATTTTATCTAACTTTTTAAAGAACATAAGTAAAAAGTTGGTTCTTGGCCAAATATTTAAGGTGACTGCTATTTGGCCTCGCATGGCTCCTTCTAAATTACGCATAGGTGATCAGACCATGCATAATTTAGGACTAGCAATGCGATGCTCAGCTTCGTCAAACCCGTATTACATGTCATATGATTTAAAATATGTATTTAATGCCATTTCTAAAAAAAGACAGGAATCAAAATAATTTATGAAACTTTTCGCTAGTAACTAATTGGCTAGATGTTTAAATAAAAATTTTTGTTGTTACAAGAATTCTTTACAAGACCAATTTTTGAAAAATTTGTGAAATTACTTCGTAAAAAAATAGCCAATGTAAAACATTTCGTAAAATGTTTCGCAAACGATAACAGTTTAATTTCATATGGTGACACGATGATAACTTATAAAATAGCGTGTGAGTTACATGAGGGTAATAAAGAGTAGTTCAAGACAATCAATGCAATGGTTACAAGTTGATAAAATTTCAACAGATTTAGCCGGAATCGTCATGAGACACATGTCAAGATGATAACGAAAGATGTGAAAACAAGAACTTCAAACCTCGGTTCAAATCAGTGTTATGTTAAAAGTAGAAGAAAGATGAGATAAAATGACAAATAAGTCATGCATAAAAGAAAATATAAAGGAATCCATATGTGTTCACATCGTAATTTATTTGACATAAATTTGCTTTTAAGAAAGTAGAGCATCATTTTCCAAATAGTACAACTACTCCGAAAAGTTTCTATTTTAGGAAAGTTTAGGAATTTAACATGTAAATAGTGACGCATAAAAATGTACATATTTTTCAAAACATGTAGTTCATCATCGGTTTATCAAATCACTTGGTTTCAAAAGTTCAATATATCTGTATGTATGGCCGAACCCAAAGTTACTATTTTAACGTTTTCAAACGTAATCAATGTTTGGTAGTTGTAAAATTTCACTTGTTAAAGTTTTACGAGCTCAAACGAACCAAAAATGTTTCAATCCATATTTTTAAATTCTATCAACTTTGACTTTTGGGTTTGACTTTTGGGATCTCACCAGACCAATTGACTCGCTAAATGACATTTTTAAGACTCGTAGTCTAAAGCAATTTGGTGTAAAACGATGTTTTGAACAACTTTCTGGTTTTACTCGAGACTTGAAACGGATAAAAATGGATGAAAATGCCCTCGCATCAAATCTGCCAACAGAATGATATTTTAGAAATACATAGAATTAAGTTCTCAATTTTCTTTTACAATTTCAAATGAGTGTAACTTGCTCGTTTTTAAGATTTACGGGTCAATTTTATGTCCTAAACGAACGTCTCAACAAGTAGAAACATATTTTTATTTCTAAAGTTTATAAAAAGATTTTCTCGACATTGTTAAATTACATGTAACTTTTCTGCAGAAAGTAAATTTTTCAACACATCTTGAAATTTAATAAAACTTAATAATGACCCAGAATTTATGTACACACATGACTTGTGGATTCCATAAAGACGAAAGAGAATAGATTATAAAATTAGTCATGTATGTTGGGTCGAATTATTGAGTTGATAAGTCAAAACACAACAAAATAAGAAGACAAGGGCTAAAAAGTACAAGTTGCAAAAGAACAAGCCGTTGGAGTCTTTTTATTACTTTAGCTTTCTTTGTAAGCTATGTTTTCTAGTATATAAAGAAAACATAGGACGTAGGTTTTTAATTCATATTATTCATTCACAATGTAAACCTAAAGTGTGTGTCGCACTAGACGTGGGATTCAATGTATACACGTCTAGTGGTTGTTTGTTATTAATATAATGAGCAACCCAATTGTTTTAATTCGTGTCTTTTGTGCCTAAACACCTTGTTATGATCATTGTTCTTTTCCGCTATGTTATCATATGAACGATGATCAACCTAGATATAATGGTTCATAACCATTGAGTCGAACGATTAGGGAACCACAATTGGTATCAGAGCCTAAGGCTCATGATATCTAGGTCCGACGAGGTGTTCGTATATGGTGAAGAAGAAAAATTTGTATGGAGTTTTTCTGGACGTTTTTGTGTGCGCAGCAGTGTTCAGAAGGTCATAACTTTTGATTGAACCGTTGGATCGTCACGAAATTTTTTATGTGTGTTCTACATACATAGATCTAAACATCCACCTGAGGGATTGTCGAGTTTTATCCCCAGGCAAAAGTTATTAAGCGTCAAAGTCAGCAGCAGGGTATATGCAGTTTTCTGTGGACAGCCATGTTCAAAACACGATCTCTCCTTCGTTAACCGTTGGATCTTCGTGATTTTTGAACTGTAGATTCTTGGCACTTGTGTCTAGAATCTCACCGAAGGGATCTTCGATCTGAGCCCTAATGAAAAAGTTATTCAAGGTCGAAGGTTGCTGTTTAAAGGTATTAAAGTTTTTGCTTTCACATAAAATCATGATTAGGGTTTTTCTTTCAAACCCTAAATCGACATACAAAGCAGAAGTTTTATAAGGTTTGTGGCTGTTATGATGGAAGAATTAATCTAGGATTATTAACAAACCCTAATTAGGGTTTCGATGCATAATGTTAAAAAACCCTAGATCGATCTTGTAAACAAACGTGTTTCGTGTTACTGTAATGAGTTGATGATCATGGCTGCTATCATACATATACATATGGTCCTTACTGCTCGATCTTGTTTTGTGGTATGGTCATCATGTGCTATTGGTTATGCACGTTAGATACGTGAGATCTTCATGTGCATTCACACGGCTAAGGAGTAAAGCTTATAATCATGCTAATGCAAACCGATTCTGTTGATGCTATTGTGTTCACACGATATAAAGCCTCTCATTGGTGGAAATCGCTATGCTCACATGGCCAAGGTAACGCATGGATGCAGTAATGTTAACTTCACTTGTGTTCACATGGATCTTGAAATCCTATTGGTAGAAAAATCGTGTGTTCACACGGTTAGAAGGTTTTTATTGGTCTAAAGATTTTGTGTTCACACGGTTTGGCATGGATTATTCGTAAGTTGTTTGTCATCTATTTGGTCAAAGATTGCTACGTAAATATTCTTGGAAAATATATTCATGCGTGATTTAAGGGATATACTTTGAGGTAATAACGAGATTTATTACAGTACCATGAGTTTCTTATGGGCTGCATATAAATTTGGGCTTAATTTATACAAGTTATTATTGTTATCCTCAAAGACAGATGGAAAGTGGCCGCATATAGCATCAGCGTTTAAACCTTAGACGCTGACAAGGTTTAATATAGACGCTGACAGGTTTAAAGATGAACGCTGACAGGATTTTAGGTTGGCGCTGACGTTTGTTGTTTAGGCGCTGACAGGAAGGATTTCGACGCTGACAGGAATAAGTCAACGCTGACAGCGTTGACAGTGTTGTCCGATATATGCTATTTCAACGCTGATAAGTGTCATCCGATATCGGACAATGCATCTGATGAAGATATTGGACAGAATTGGTTATTGGACAACACACTGTTTGCTGCTGTTTGAGAAAACTGGTACGTTTTAAGCACACAAAAAGGAGGATTACACACACGAAGGTACATGGAATCTCCGTTTTAATATAGAATATCATGTTGATATTTATGGCTCGGATATTTTTAAATGGATTAATGATTTTAAAGCGAGTTAGCAATTATTTGTGGGATTTGATGGATATTTTAAACTATGTAAGAGTTATCCATAACTGGTTTTTACATATGGTATGAAGATGTGATTCCATTAAAATCATCATGAAGAAGTGTTAGCTTAAGGGGAAGAATTCTTATGGGAAGTTTGATGATTGAAGAAGATTTTCGCGAGTTTGTGTTCTATCATATCTTAAAGTCATGGACTTCCAGCCACTGACTTTAAAGGTAACTTGTTCGTGCTTACATAGTTGGTGATGAAGACTTGTCATAAACACTTGAAGGAGTTACATTATCGTGCTCAGTGTCTCACAAAGGATGAGAATATTGACAAGGGATCGAGGTCTACTTATATTTCTCACTCTGGTATAAGTTCTTCATCACATGGATAAACAAGACATGGAACATAGGTTTGTGGTATTCTACTTCTGCATCAAGACTACTTTATTTATTTTTCTTCAGGATCATTACATAGAGCTACTTTTGGAGAATCTTCAAGATTGCATACTTTCGCATATTCCCTATTGATGTGTCAAAAAGGGGAAGAATATGTGCTATACTTAAGGGGAAGCTTCTTGGAGATCATGTACTACATACAAATGCTTAAGAGGAGTGTTTTGACATCATCAACTAGGGGAAGATTGTTGGGTCGAATTATTGAGTTGATAAGTCAAAACACAACAAAATAAGAAGACAAGGGCTAAAAAGTACAAGTTTCAAAAGAACAAGCCGTTGGAGTCTTTTTATTACTTTAGCTTTCTTTGTAAGCTATGTTTTCTAGTATATAAAGAAAACATAGGACGTAGGTTTTTAATTCATATTATTCATTCACAATGTAAACCTAAAGTGTGTGTCGCACTAGACGTGGGATTCAATGTATACACATCTAGTGGTTGTTTGTTATTAATATAATGAGCAACCCAATTGTTTTAATTCGTGTCTTTTGTGCCTAAACACCTTGTTATGATCATTGTTCTTTTCCGCTATGTTATCATATGAACGATGATCAACCTAGATATAATGGTTCATAACCATTGAGTCGAACGATTAGGGAACCACAATGTAAAGAAAACATAGTATAGAAATGGTTCAAGAATGCCAATAATAAACTAAGGAATCAAAAACGGCGCACGACATCCGTGTCTTCGATTTCAAGATGCAATGCAGGAAGGTCTCTTGGCGGTGTGATTTTTCCAAAATCATATGACATATCGAGAAAGAAATAGAACATTAACAAGTCGCACTCCTGGAGCGAGGAGGTTTAATGAAAATGAAGGATACAAGTTTATAAAAGTATAATCGTATTCCAAACAAGCACCACATTAAATCATAGGATATGAATTACAAGATGACGGTGGTGTTTCCAATGTAAAAACGAACGTTGAAACTCAAAGTCGAAACGTAGAATAGTCAATGAAGTAATATTTAATCGATATACAAGTGCCGCGTAGAACGATGACGTAATGGACAATCAAGGTTACGAAAACTCACGATATTATTCAACACGGATTTCAAGGAATGCTTCGAGATGTGTGACTCACACGATGTCCTTTAGTCTTTTTCGGAGACACATTGAGTTACATAATGGTCGATAGACTATTTTTCAAGACATCCAATCATAAATGATCGGAAAGTAATTTGTATATTGATGAGACTGCTTTTATACATGGTCTCATCGTCCAAATCAGGCTTAAAATGCAAAAAATATCATGAAAACTGCCAAATATATGCTCGTGTTTGTTACTTGTGTATTTTAGGTACGGATATTGAGGAAATGGCAAAAGATCACAAGAATCATTCAAAAACAAACACGGGAAACGAAGCCGCACAATGAACCGGGCCCAAGTTTAGATTTTACAAAAATGCCCTTGAAGTTTTGAAGATTGGCAACTTTAGTGTATTCGTTTCAATGAGGAAGAACTCGTCATTAATGCAACTCAAAACTCCACACTTTCTCATGTGTATTCGATCACGTCTTTGTACAATGTCAATCCCATCAAAAACATTTGCAAAAAGATTTCAAATAGAGTTTTAGGAGTTGTTGAGAAAAATGAAGTTCCGTCCCCTCCGCCGGTGGAGGTTAAGAGTGTTAAGCTTACGGTTCCAATTGTGAATGATTCTTCGGATGATGAATATGTTGATCCCAATGGGGGAGTTTTCTTTGTTGACAAACGTTTTGAAAACTTACCACCACCTTTGCCAAAACGGTTTTCAAATGTGAGAATTTTTAGTGTGACTAACATTGCTTTAGAAACACCAAATATTTTTGACATAATTAAGTCGGGTTTTCACAAGGAGAGTGTAAAAGATGAAAAGGAAGAGATTTTAAATTAAATTTAAAAGATTTTTCTACAACTCTAACTCCGTCATCACCGCGTGTATTGAGTACTACAAGCTCGTCTTCTCCTTTTGACGATGCTTTGTGTGGACTTAGTGTGGGGAAACCCCTTATGTTCCCTCCCCTTTCTCCACCGAGGACGAGATATTTGATCCTGGAATTGCTTATATAGGGAAATCTCGGTCTTCCACTGATGCAATAAATGGAAAATCTTTTCATTTGATTGGTGCGAGTCTGCCTCGAGTAGCTCAATGTTTCTATGACTTACCCATTGTCCCACCCTTCTATTTCTTCTCTCCTATTTTCTTGAAACTCTTTGAGTTTTTATTGACTTATGATGAAGTGGCGTTGGTTTGTTTTTCCAATGAAAACGAGAACGCCATCTTCGATCCTGGTATTTTGCATCATCAAAGGACTTAGTCCTTAATACTGGTTGTTTTGGGGCCTTGTTTATCATGTAAGCCCCACTAAAAATTGACCATACCATGATTATCCCTAAATGATCACATTTATGGGGATTCGAGTCGAGCTTTTGACTCGGTTATCAAAAACAAGGTGCCTCGTGGGGGAGACCCATGCTTATCCATGTACATATTATTGCTTTCTAATTAGTTTAATGTGAGGGGATTTGTGCCCTTCCAACCTTTGTTCCGTGGTTGTTTGTGCATTGTGATTTTTAGATCATGATCTTCACGATTAGAGCCTCTCGTGTTCGTTTTATGGGAGCACTCGATCGTTTGCTTTGAAGACATTTCTCAATATCCAAATGATATATCCTTTGATGTTCTAACCTTAGGTTTTTAGCACACTTCATAAACGGCTATTAATTTATTGGTTACACCTTTCCATGCTAGATTAGGCATTCGACTACGTCTCTAGTATGGGGGTGTTTGCACCCCTAGACTCGAAACATTGAGGACAATGTTTAACTTTAGTATGGAGGGGTGAATAGATACTTGCCTTGCCAAACCTTCACGCTTTCCAAAGTTTATCGTTTTGTTGCAAAATAAGGCTAAAAATGGCCAAATTTTAAAAATTTTCTCATGTTTTATAAGTGTTTGAAGACACGAATGTAGATTTTCCGATGGCGAGAATAAGAGTAATTTTTGACTCGACCGTGCGTGTTGAGCACTTAGCTTTGATTCCTTAACTACACATTAGGCTAAGTCTCTTAAATGAGGACGAGAAATGATAGAGTTAATTATAAGTTACTATGCTAAACGTAGAGTACTCGTATTCTTTCAAAAACTCATGTGTTCTCGTTGTTTGCTTATTCTCCCTTCGATTGTAAATATTTTTTGCTTAATAAATATTGACTTAGCGGTTTAGTTAGGATTGTTGGGTTTCTAGTCTTTTCTAGTAGCTTCCGTGTAATTAAATTGGGAAGACATTAAGGTATCGCCAACGTCACGGTTTTGAAGTATTGGCACCCCAATAATCGAAAGCTTCACCCAATAATAAGATTTCAAGTGCTCACCTAAATCTAGCAAACAATTTGAAGCCCCACAAGGCCGAAAAATCTATGCAAAAATTGAAAGTGAATCAAGCCTTAATCTTCGAAGCTTTAAAGATCCAAAATTCGCTTTAGCGTGAGGATATACGTCTTTGGCTAATAAAACCACCGATGAGGCGGATAATAAAAGGCAAGGCAAGACCGAAGTCATAATAAAAGCTTCATGGGGAAGTTGAATAAAAGATGGAGGTAAACCAAAGATAATAAGGCCCTTCCGTTAGGGGGCGTATAAAAGTCTTGGTAATAAGTCTCATGTTCAAAACCATTATAAAACCGTGTTTATCGATTCTTCTTGTCAACTTAATTTTTTAACATCGTTGTCTATTAGGAGGGGTTATTGATTTGATGATCTTAGTTACACCGTTAGGACTCTATTTTTAGACCTAAATCTCTATTATCGCATAAGTCAACGATGTATCCTCGTGAAACATTCAAGACAAAATAAAATATAAGAGATACAACTTAGGAATAATGGGAGAATAAGTACGTGATTAGGGCATATGAGTAGTGTTAGCATTACTAACTTATAATGACAATGATCTCGTTGCACGCTTGGCATGGAATTAGGGTGAAAATCGAGGACGATGAAATTATTTCTAACGAAGCATTCACGTGTTCTTATTCTATGAACCTAAACGTCCCATTTTGCGATGAAAATCATACATTATGTCTAAAACACAAGTAGTAGTAATAGTAGTAGTGTAGCTAGTTTATCATTTCAATAAAGTGAATAAAAATGAATTTTGGAGGTGCTACGATACTTTATTCTAGCATTGCGTGAGGGCACGACAATGGTTTAGTATGGGGGAGTGATGAGACTGCTTTTATACATGGTCTCATCGTCCAAATCGGGCTTAAAATGCATAAAATATCATGAAAACTGCCAAATATATGCTCGTGTTTGTTACTTGTGTATTTTAGGTACGGATATTGAGGAAATGGCAAAAGATCACAAGAATCATTTAAAAACGAACACGGGAAACGAAGCCACACAATGAATCGGGCCCAAGTTTGGATTTTACAAAAATGCCCTTGAAGTTTTGAAGATTGGCAACTTTAGTCCCTCATTTTTGAAGACTTGGCAAGTTAAGACCTTGAAGAAATCAAGTTATGCAAGAATGGTCCTTGAGGAATGAAGATTGTACAAGAAAAGCCCTTGGAAAATGAAAAATATGCATTAAAGGTCCTTATTACAAGTATGAAAACAATATGTGCCAAAAATGACAATTTGCCAAAGTTAAATACAAAGGGAATAAAAGTTTGTGCTGTTTTATACAACATGAAAGAGTGAAGAAACCTTGGGGGCCAAACTGGCCAGTCCACCATACTTACACACCCAACCAGCTCTTGACACGTCACCATACCCACCCATTTACCCATTATCCATACCCTACCCAGTCCAAACCCGTAACAAACCCAACCCAGGTTTATTAAATAAACCTGGTCAAACATAACCAGTCAAACCCCCCACTTCCCTCCAAACACCCATTTTAAATAATTTGTTTCCCAAAACAGATCTAATCACCCCCTAATTACCAATAAACCCTAAACCAAACCCAGACCCAATTGATTTCATATCAAAGGGTTTTTACTTGATTAATTCCAGATCACCAATACACATCCTTGTCATCCAAACCCACATCCCAAACCAACACAAGACACACCCATGTGTCTTGTGGGACCCTCCCCTGCCCCGTCCCTTTCCCTTAAAACCCTAAACCCGACACATCCAACGACTCACACATACTCCTTGGTCCCCAAGCACATTTGAACGCTCCTGATCAAGATTCCAACAGCTGACCATCACATGGACGATTTGACCAAGAACTCAAGGGCAAATTCGGATTTTTAAGGACTAGGGTTTTACACATTGTAATTTTTTATTAGTTTTCTATAATTATCCATTAGCTAGTATAAATGAGACGTATGTGTCTCATTTTAAGCTCTTGTTCCAGTTTTTTCTAGCAAAACTTTGTAATCCCTTTTTATTTAATAAAGTTGGTAATTTTATTGAAAAAGTGTAATTCCTTTTGTTTGATAAAAGTTGGTAAATGTTTTTAAGCTAGAATACTGAGTTCCATTTGAATTTATTCAAACACTTTGTGTTTGAAAATTTCAGAAAGAAGGTTTCTGAAATATTGGGTCTTTTGGTGAAATCATTTTTTCAAGGATTGTTTTTCCTGGATTATAAGTTAATTTGTTAAGTGTTTTTGAAAGAAAAACGTTTAAGAAAGTTTTGTGAAAAGGTTTTAAAAAGGTTTCAAGAAATCAGATTATATCATATTTTGTGCTTGATCATTTTTCTTAGCAGGAAAGTTGTTAAGCCTTTGCTTGTTTGTTCAAGGCTCAGCTCAGGCCCCAGCCTGAAGGAGGTGGCTAAGCTGCCACTAAGGGACCTGGATGTAGGTCCCTTATGGTAAAATCCTTGTTTTCCCTTTTTAGTTTTTCAAATTTTCCGTTTATGTGTGATTTTCATGCTAGATGTTTAAAGGTTTGATTATTGGCTTGTTTATGCATGATTGAGGTTATTATGCATGTGGAGATTGACTGGAATCAGTTTTGTTGAGTTTTGTATTGATTTGGTTTGGAAAAATCACATTCTGAATTTGAAAGGGGTGTTTGGATTTGCATATTAATTGATGCTCTTTGGTTGATTTTGTGTTAAAACCTGTTAGAATACACTCATTAGTTAGTTATTAGGTGCTTTTAGTGCTTGGTTTTCAGTTTGGTAGGTTTTAAATCAAACTTGCATGATAAAAAAGGATGAAAACATAGCCTAATCAGAAAACTGCTTTTGTGTCTGCTTTTGTGTTGATTTTGTGTTCAAATTTGGTAAGCTGTTAGAAGCAAGGTTTAAGCAGGATTGTGTATTGGTTACATGCTATTTGGTGTCATTGTGTGCAAGTTTTTGTGCATTAAATCTCAATTTTGTGCCATTTGAATCAGACATTTGTTCATCAGATACAAAGGTCTTAATCAGAAACTTGGTGCTTGGTTTGTTTGATTCTTTGATAGTACTTGCCTGTTTTTCTTGTTTGCTTGACTCCCTACACTCCAACTGAGTGTAGGGGTGCCCATTTTGTCCATAAAAAACACCTCAAAATCAAGAATCAAGCCCTCTTGATTCTATCTGCACAAGTGAATATATACTTTTGAGTTCATCAGAAACAATCATATCTGGGCACGTTTTATTGATTATAAGGCTTAACCTTGTTTATTTTGGATTGAAGTTTGAGATTTTGAGTAAGTTAATGTTACTGGTTGTGTGTTTTAAAGTTAAAAAAAAAAGTAAAAAGGACGTGGCCAGGACTCGAACCTGCGCCACTCCTCCCACACACAAACGCTCTAACCATCTGCCCTAGGGTCTTTGATTGGTAACTCTTTGCATCATTAGTTATTTAAGGAGTATGTGTTTCTAGCTTATTTAAACAATCAGCCTAGTAATAAGCTGATTTAAGCTTATTCTTTTTGGATTTTTACCATTTAGTATTTTTCTTTTTTTCTGTTTAGTTTTAGGACTTTTTGGTTTAAAAATATTAATTTTCCCGTAATTATTTAATTTACTAGGATTATTTTAAGTTTATATTTTAGAAAGTGAATAAAAAATAGATAAAGTAGTTTTAAAAATCTGAAAAAATAGCTTTTAGGTTTTTATTTATATTCTTGACGTTTACAGCCAAAAAAGTTTTCAAAAAGTCTAATTTTTAATTTTATTTGATTTTAGGTTTTTTTACCAACTTTAAAATTTAATATAAAGTTATTAAAAAGGTTTCAGAAACTTTTAATTGCATTTCTGTCTTAGTTATATTATTTTAGATTTTTGGTAATTTTTTAGAATTATTTTATAAACTTTGAATTTTTTTGATTATTTTATTATTATGTTATTATTAAAAATTGAAAGTTTGTTTTTTCTACTTTTTTCATTTTTCCTAGATTGTAGACACTAAATTAGGAATTTTGTAACTTTCCAAATATTTTTAGGGCTTTTCATTTATTTTTTAGATTTAATTTAAATTTTAATTGATTTTTATAGTTTTTAAGTGTTTAAAAATAGTTTAATTTGGTTTTAAAATTTTAAAAAAATACTTTTTAGCTTAATTAGGTCATTTTTGAGGTTTACAAACTTGAAAATCTTGTTTAGGGCTTTTTAATAATTAATTGTGATTTTTAGGGCTTTAATTAGCATTAAAAAGTCATTATTTAATTAATTAAAAGGTTTTAGCAGGTTTGGATTTTTTGTAAACTCTTAGATTATTATTGTGGATTTTTAGTAATTTTTAGGAATTTTTAGGTTAAAATTTTAATTTTGGCACTATTTACGGTTTTACGTGATCGCCTTTTTCGACTTAGTTTAATCCGTTTTCGTAACCGTCATTTCTTTCTCATTTCTATTTTCTTTTTCTTCTCATAACAATAAAATCATCAATCATAATTCAATTCAATTCACAACGCACTTGCATCCTCGAGAACGAACTCACTCTTATTTGGGTCATAACTTGTGGTTTTCCTAAACTACTCGTTAATACTTGCCCTATTTACTTGCTCTTTTCCTAAAGGTAGTAAAAACACTACATCAAAATGGCGCCGCTGCCAGGGAGGCGTGTTGTTTTTTGGTTGAACCATTGTTTTTTTATATATAGCCATAATTAGTATTTGTATTAGTAGCACTCTACTAATACGTATTATCGTTTTTCGGTTTTTGTGTGAATACTATTACTATATTGTATACGTAGAACAATAAATTCACAAGTACTCCAAATACATGAGAAATCACAACCTTGACTTGGGAGGTCATTACCCAATCATTGTATTCGAATCTCAAACCAAAGAAAAAGGCAAAAATAGATAAATACTTTCGTGAAGCTCGATTTTGAAAAATACAAACTATAAGGTGGGTATAAGGCGGTTGTATTTCACGACCTAAAGGAAAAAGGCTCTTAAGTGCTTCGCGCCGCCTCGTTTCCTCCGCTTGCTTGTGCGTATTTGATTTTGAGAGCTAATCGAGGGTTTTGCCGCCCAAAGTATTATTACATATCATATATATTTTCTTGGTTTCTATTGATTAAACCCTCTTGAACGATTTGGTGTTCCACCATCGTTCTAAAGTCATCGAAGGCGTTCACTTCACGTGATCGTTTTCATCCCTTGAGGCTTCTTTAATCAAGAGATTTGATTAAGGAGGAGATTTGTAGATTATTGTCTACTTAATACATTCACCAATTTCCAAAAAAGTTAATACCATCAAAAACCACAAAAAAAAATTGAGAAAAATACAAAACACCAAAAAGAATCTTCTTTGCTCGTCTCCTCGTTGTACGTGACGTTTATGCTAACTCGTAATCAAGCAAAACGTGCACGTAGACGAAAGAACAAAACTCCCACTCCAACTCATTCTAGTGAGGAGTCTCCTATTGACGAACCCATTGTACGAGAAGCACCAACCATGGCGAATCGAACTATGATGGAGTTACTTCAAGCACCCACCGAGGGGTATGGAGAAGCTATTGTGATTCCCGCAATCCTTGCGGAGAATTTTGAGGTGAAAACGGGTTTGTTGTCGATGATCCAAAACAACAAATTCCGTGGTGATGAGAAGGACAATCCCCACAACCATATCCGCCAATTTAATCGTCTTACCGCCAATTGCAAATTTAAGGATGTCTCGAATGACTCGATTAAGATGTTGCTTTTTCCGTATTCCTTAGCAGGGCCCGCTAAAATTTGGTTAGAGAAAGAGCCACCCAATTCTATATTGACGTGGAAGGATCTCGTTTCGAAATTTGTGAACCAATTTTTTCCGCCCTCTAAGACTACGCATTTGAAAAAACGAGATTTCTAAATTTTCACAAGAATCAAATGAAAGTTTTTCAACGGCTTGGAATAGGTTTAAGGAGATGTTACATGAATGTCCTCATCACGGTTTTTCCGACTTACACCAAATAGACACGTTTTACAATGGACTTAATGATCATGAAAGAGATTATTTAAATGCCGCCGCGGGTGGTAATTTTTTTGTGTAAAACGGTTGAAGAAGCTTTGGTCATAATTGAGAATAGGTCTAAGGTTTATAGCCCTCGTAACACACCGAGTGTTGCCAAATTGGGCTCGTCATCGTCTCGTAGCATTAATGCTTTACATGATGAGGCAAATGAAGAAAATCGATTTGTTGATAGATTTGCTAGCCTTATGTCCCATTGGAAAGCTCAAGAAGCTTCGAATTCCGCTTCGGTTAAAGCGGTTTCTAAGAGTTGTTTGTCGTGTGGTAGAGCTCATGATCCTTCCGAGTGCTTATGTAGCCACGGGAACTTATAACCAAATCGGTCAAGGTTCCCGCCAAAATCAAGCTCCACCAAATCAAAATGCTAATAATTATCGCAACAACAACCAAGGAAATTACCAAGGAAATCAAAGGAACTATAATAAGGGTAATTATCAAAGTGGAAATGGGCAAATTTCAAATCAAAACCAAAACCGTGATTTTCAAACTTCTACTCAAGGTTTTCAAAATGATCACACCAAAAATCTTCAAGGAGAGTTTTTGAATTATGCTAAGGCAAATGATGCTAAGTTTGACAATATGCAACGTGAAATGGTTAGCTTAAGATCCGAGTTGAAAAACGAGCTTAAAAACGAACTTGCTAATGAACTTAAAACTCATGCTAATAAAATGGAAGGAAATGTCACACGTCTCCAACAAAATCAACAAAAAATGGAGCAAGGACAACATGAGATTAAGCAAGAATTGTTAAAAGCGGATGCTAGGCAATCTAAGTTTGAAGACCGAATGGCTAAAATGTTTGAAGCTATCATGTGTAAGCCCTCTTCTTCGGGTGGTCTTCCTAGTGATACCATCGTGAACCCGAAAGGAGAATTGAAGGTTATTACTACTCGTAGTGGTAAAACTTTCAAAGAACCTATTTCTCGTCCAAGTACTTCTATAGAGAAGGAAAAAGAGAAAGAACCCGAGGTGGTGGTTCAAAAGGAGCAAATTACAAGCCCACAAAGTACCGCTCAAACCACACCTACGGTTGAACCAATACCAATCATGGAACCCGAGATTCCAAGGCCGGTGCCTATGCCTATGCCCCAACCTACACCACCCTTACCCTACCCTTCAAGACGAGACAAGGAAAAGGCACAAGAACGAAATAATTATCAATTTGAACTTTTTATGAAAATGTTTCGTGACTTGCATTTTAATATAAGTTTTGCCGACGCCTTAGTCATGATGCCTCGATTTGCCGCGAACTTCAAAAGTATGTTGAATAACAAAGAGAAATTGCAAAAATCGTCTAGTTGTTCATCGGTTTTTTTAAGCCGCATACCTCAAAAAGTCGGTGATCCCGGCAAGTTTTTAATCCCATGTGCTATACAAGACATGGAAGAATGCTACGCCTTGGCCGAACTTGGTGCTAGTATTAATTTGATGCCTCTTGAGATTTTTAAATCGCTCAGTCTTCCCAATCTCACTCCTTCAAGAATGTCAATCGAGATGGCCGATCATTCTACGATTCTAGCTTGTGGAGTTGCCGAGGACGTCTTTGTGAAAGTTGGAAAGTTCTACTATCCTGTAGACTTTATTGTTGTTGACATTCCCATCGATCCTAAAGTTCCGTTAATTTTAGGTCGATCTTTTTTGGATAACTCGAGAGCACTTATCGATGTGCATGCAAGAAAAATCACTCTTCGTTTCAATGAAGAAGAACTCGTCATTAATGCAACTCAAAACTCCACACTTTCTCATGTGTATTCGATCACGTCTTTGTACAATGTCAATCCCATCAAAAACATTTGCAAAAAGATTTCAAATAGAGTTTTAGGAGTTGTTGAGAAAAATGAAGTTCCGTCCCCTCCACCGGTGGAGGTTAAGAGTGTTAAGCCTACGGTTCCAATTGTGAATGATTCTTCGGATGATTAATATGTTGATCCCGATGGGGGAGTTTTCTTTGTTGACAAACGTTTTGAAAACTTACCACCACCTTTGCCAAAACGGTTTTCAAATGTGAGAATTTTTAGTGTGACTTACATTGCTTTAGAAACACCAAATATTTTTGACATAATTAAGTCGGGTTTTCACAAGGAGAGTGTAAAAGATGAAAAAGGAAGAGATTTTAAATTAAATTTAAAAGATTTTTCTACAACTCTAACTCCGTCATCACCGCGTGTATTGAGTACTACAAGCTCGTCTTCTCCTTTTGACGATGCTTTGTGTGGACTTAGTGTGGGGGAAACCCCTTATGTTCCCTCCCCATTCTCCACCGAGGACGAGATATTTGATCCTGGAATTGCTTATATAGGGAAATCTCGGTCTTCCACCGATGCAATAAATGGAAAATCTTTTCATTTGATTGGTGCGAGTCTACCTCGAGTAGCTCAATGTTTCTATGACTTACCCATTGTCCCACCCTTCTATTTCTTCTCTCCTATTTTCTTGAAACTCTTTGAGTTTTTGTTGACTTATGATGAAGTGGCGTTGGTTTGTTTTTCCAATGAAAACGAGAACGCCATCTTCGACCCCGGTATTTTGCATCATCAAAAGACTTAGTCCTTAATACCGGTTGTTTTTTGGCCTTGTTTATCATGTAAGCCCCACTAAAAATTGACCATACCATGATTATCCCTAAATGATCACATTTATGGGGATTCGAGTCGAGCTTTTGACTCGGTTATCAAAAACAAGGTGCCTCGTGGGGGAGACCCATGCTTATCCATGTACATATTATTGCTTTCTAATTAGTTTAATGTGATGGGATTTGTTCCCTTCCAACCTTTGTTCCGTGGTTGTTTGTGCATTGTGATTTTTAGATCATGATCTTCACGATTAGAGCCTCTCGTGTTCGTTTTATGGGAGCACTCGATCGTTTGCTTTGAAGACATTTCTCAATATCCAAATGATATATCCTTTGATGTTCTAACCATAGGTTTTTAGCACACTTCATAAACGGCTATTAATTTATTGGTTACACCCTTTTCATGCTAGATTAGGCATTCGACTACATCTCTAGTATGGGGGTGTTTGAACCCCTAGACTCGAAACATTGAGGACAATGTTTAACTTTAGTATGGAGGGGTGAATAGATACTTGCCTTGCCAAACCTTCACGCTTTCCAAAGTTTATCGTTTTGTTGCAAAATAAGGCTAAAAATGGCCAAATTTTAAAAAATTTCTCATGTTTTATAAGTGTTTGAAGACACGAATGTAGATTTTCCGATGGCGAGAATAAGAGTAATTTTTGACTCGACCGTGCGTGTTGAGCACTTAGCTTTGATTCCTTAACTACACATTAGGCTAAGTCTCTTAAATGAGGACGAGAAATGATAGAGTTAATTATAAGTTACTATGCTAAACGTAGAGTACTCGTATTCTTTCAAAAACTCATGTGTTCTCGTTGTTTGCTTATTCTCCCTTCGATTGTAAATATTTTTTGCTTAATAAATATTGACTTAGCGGTTTAGTTAGGATTGTTGGGTTTCTAGTCTTTTCTAGTAGCTTCCGTGTAATTAAATTGGGAAGACATTAAGGTATCGCCAGCGTCACGGTTTTGAAGTATTGGCACCCCAATAATCGAAAGCTTCACCCAATAATAAGATTTCAAGTGCTCACCTAAATCTAGCAAACAATTTGAAGCCCCACAAGGCCGAAAAATCTATGCAAAAATTGAAAGTGAATCAAGCCTTAATCTTCGAAGCTTTAAAGATCCAAAATTCGCTTTAGCGTGAGGGTATACGTCTTTGGCTAATAAAACCACCGATGAGGCGGATAATAAAAGGCAAGGCAAGACCGAAGTCATAATAAAAGCTTCATGGGGAAGTTCAATAAAAGATGGAGGTAAACCAAAGATAATAAGGCCCTTCCGTTAGGGGGCGTATAAAAGTCTTGGTAATAAGTCTCATGTTCAAAACCTTTATAAAACCGTGTTTATCGATTCTTCTTGTCAACTTAATTTTTTAACATCGTTGTCTATTAGGAGGGTTTATTGATTTGATGATCTTAGTTACACCGTTAGGACTCTATTTTTAGACCTAAATCTCTATTATTGCATAAGTCAACGATGTATCCTCGTGAAACATTCAAGACAAAATAAAATATAAGAGATACAACTTAGGAATAATGGGAGAATAAGTACGTGATTAGGGCATATGAGTAGTGTTAGCATTACTAACTTATAATGACAATGATCTCGTTGCACGCTTGGCATGGAATTAAGGTGAAAATCGAGGACGATGAAATTATTTCTAACGAAGCATTCACGTGTTCTTATTCTATGAACCTAAACGTCCCATTTTGCGATGAAAATCATACATTATGTCTAAAACACAAGTAGTAGTAATAGTAGTAGTGTAGCTAGTTTATCATTTCAATAAAGTGAATAAAAATGAATTTTGGAGGTGCTACGATACTTTATTCTAGCATTGCGTAAGGGCACGGCAATGGTTTAGTATGGGGGAGTGATGAGTCTGCTTTTATACATGGTCTCATCGTCCAAATCGGGCTTAAAATGCATAAAATATCATGAAAACTGCCAAATATATGCTCGTGTTTGTTACTTGTGTATTTTAGGTACGGATATTGAGGAAATGGCAAAAGATCACAAGAATCATTCAAAAACGAACACGGGAAACGAAGCCGCACAATAAACCAGGCCCAAGTTTGGATTTTACAAAAATGCCCTTGAAGTTTTGAAGATTGGCAACTTTAGTCCCTCATTTTTGAAGACTTGGCAAGTTAAGACCTTGAAGAAATCAAGTTATGCAAGAATGGTCCTTGAGGAATGAAGATTGTACAAGAAAAGCCCTTGGAAAATGAAAAATATGCATTAAAGGTCCTTATTACAAGTATGAAAACAATATGTGCCAAAAATGACTATTTGCCAAAGTTAAATACAAAGGGAATGAAAGTTTGTGTTGTTTTATACAACATGAAAGAGTGAAGAAACCAACTGGCCAGTCCACCATACTTACACACCCAACCAGCTCTTGACACGTCACCATACCCACCTATTTACCCATTATCCATACCCTACCCAGTCCAAACCCGTAACCAACCCAACCCAGGTTTATTAAATAAACCTGGTCAAACATAACCAGTCAAACCCCCCACTTCCCTCCAAACACCCATTTTAAATAATTTGTTTCCCAAAACAGATCTAATCACCCCCTAATTACCCATAAACCCTAAACCAAACCCAGACCCAATTGATTTCATATCAAAGGGTTTTTACTTGATTAATTCCAGATCACCAATACACATCCTTGTCATCCAAACCCACATCCCAAACCAACACAAGACACACCCATGTGTCTTGTGGGACCCTCCCCTGCCCTGTCCCTTTCCCTCAAAACCCTAAACCCGACACATCCAACGACTCACACATACTCCTTGGTCCCCAAGCACATTTAAACGCTCCTGATCAAGATTCCAACAGCTGGCCATCACATGGACGATTTGACCAAGAACTCAAGGGCAAATTCGGATTTTTAAGGACTAGGGTTTTACACATTGTAATTTTTTATTAGTTTTCTAGAATTATCCATTAGCTAGTATAAATGAGACATATGTGTCTCATTTTAAGCTCTTGTTCCAGTTTTTTCTAGCAAAACTTTGTAATCCCTTTTTATTTAATAAAGTTGGTAATTTTATTGAAAAAGTGTAATTCCTTTTGTTTGATAAAAGTTGGTAAATGTTTTTAAGCTAGAATAATGAGTTCCATTTGAATTTATCCAAACACTTTGTGTTTGAAAATTTCAGAAAGAAGGTTTCTGAAATATTGGGTCTTTTGGTGAAATCATTGTTTCAAGGATTTTTTTCCTGGATTATAAGTTAATTTGTTAAGTGTTTTTGAAAGAAAAACGTTTAAGAAAGTTTTGTGAAAAGGTTTTAAAAAGGTTTCAAGAAATCAGATTATATCATATTTTGTGCTTGATCATTTTTCTTAGCAGGAAAGTTGTTAAGCCTTTGCTTGTTTGTTCAAGGCTCAGCTCAGGCCCCAGCCTGAAGGAGGTGGCTAAGCTGCCACTAAGGGACCTGGATGTAGGTCCCTTATGGTAAAATCCTTGTTTTCCCTTTTCAATTTTTCAAATTTTCCGTTTATGTGTGATTTGCATGCTAGATGTTTAAAGGTTTGATTATTGGCTTGTTTATGCATGATTGAGGTTATTATGCATGTGGAGATTGATTGGAATCAGATTTGTTGAGTTTTGTATTGATTTCGTTTGGAAAAATCACATTCTTAATTTGAAAGGGGTGTTTGGATTTGCATATTAATTGATGCTCTTTGGTTGATTTTGTGTTAAAACCTGTTAGAATACACTCATTAGTTAGTTATTAGGTGCTTTTAGTGCTTGGTTTTCAGTTTGGTAGGTTTTAAATCAAACTTGCATGATAAAAAAGGATGAAAACATAGCCTAATCAGAAAACTGCTTTTGTGTCTACTTTTGTGTTGATTTTGTGTTCAAATTTGGTAAGCTGTTAGAAGCAAGGTTTAAGCAGGATTGTGTATTGGTTACATGCTATTTGGTGTCATTGTGTGCAAGTTTTTGTGCATTAAATCTCAATTTTGTGCCATTTGAATCAGACATTTGTTCATCAGATACAAAGGTCTTAATCAGAAACTTGGTGCTTGGTTTGTGTGATTCTTTGCTAGTACTTGCCTGTTTTTCTTGTTTGCTTGACTCCCTACACTCCAACTGAGTGTAGGGGTGCCCATTTTGTCCATCAAAAACACCTCAAAATCAAGAATCAAGCCCTCTTGATTCTATCTGCACAAGTGAATATATACTTTTGAGTTCATCAGAAACAATCATATCTGGGCACGTTTTATTGATTATAAGGCTTAACCTTGTTTATTTTGGATTGAAGTTTGAGATTTTGAGTAAGTTAATGTTACTGGTTGTGTGTTTTAAAGTTAAAAAAAAAGTAAAAAGGACGTGGCCAGGACTCGAACCTGCGCCACTCCTCCCACACACAAACGCTCTAACCATCTGCCCTAGGGTCTTTGATTGGTAACTCTTTGCATCATTAGTTATTTAAGGAGTATGTGTTTCTAGCTTATTTAAACAATCAGCCTAGTAATAAGCTGATTTAAGCTTATTCTTTTTGGATTTTTACCATTTAGTATTTTTCTTTTGTTTCTGTTTAGTTTTAGGACTTTTTGGTTTAAAAATATTAATTTTCCCGTAATTATTTAATTTACTAGGATTATTTTAAGTTTATATTTTAGAAAGTGAATAAAAAATAGATAAAGTAGTTTTAAAAATCTGAAAAAATAGCTTTTAGGTTTTTATTTATATTCTTGACGTTTACAGCCAAAAAAGTTTTCAAAAAGTCTAATTTTTAATTTTATTTGATTTTAGGTTTTTTTACCAACTTTAAAATTTAATATAAAGTTATTAAAAAGGTTTCAGAAACTTTTAATTGCATTTCTGTCTTAGTTATATTATTTTAGATTTTTGGTAATTTTTTAGAATTATTTTATAAACTTTGAATTTTTTTGATTATTTTATTATTATGTTATTATTAAAAATTGAAAGTTTGTTTTTTCTACTTTTTTCATTTTTCCTAGATTGTAGACACTAAATTAGGAATTTTGTAACTTTCCAAATATTTTTAGGGCTTTTCATTTATTTTTTAGATTTAATTTAAGTTTTAATTGATTTTTATAGTTTTTAAGTGTTTAAAAATAGTTTAATTTGGTTTTAAAATTTTAAAAAATACTTTTTAGCTTAATTAGGTCATTTTTGAGGTTTACAAACTTGAAAATCTTGTTTAGGGATTTTTAATAATTAATTGTGATTTTTAGGGCTTTAATTAGCATTAAAAAGTCATTATTAAATTAATTAAAAGGTTTTAGCAGGTTTGTATTTTTTATAAACTCTTAGATTATTATTGTTTATTTTTAGTAATTTTTAGGAATTTTTAGGTTAAAATTTTAATTTTGGCACTATTTACGGTTTTACGTGATCGCCTTTTTCGACTTAGTTTAATCCGTTTTCGTAACCGTCATTTCTTTCTCATTTCTATTTTCTTTTTCTTCTCATAACAATAAAATCATCAATCATAATTCAATTCAATTCACAACGCACTTGCCTCCTCGAGAACGAACTCACTCTTATTTGGGTCATAACTTGTGGTTTTCCTAAACTACTCGTTAATACTTGCCCTATTTACTTGCTCTTTTCCTAAAGGGTAGTAAAAACACTACATCATATATCTAAATAGATATTTTAAAGAGGTTTAACAATGAAAGTAACACGCAAGGTAGTAAAATGAAAATCAAAAGTTTCATTAAAAGCAACACTTATTTAATCCCGAACAATGGTATCACGAGAATACGACAACATGTAACAATGAGTCGAGAAAAAGGTGGTTCAAAACGAACGAGTATATGAGGTCAGTCCTATCACGCATAGACGAAATAACAATAGTACTCACAAAAGTGAGTATTAAAAGTCGACAACATACACGCTCCGAATACAAGTATGAATATCATAACAATATAAAATTATTGTAACAAGATCAATTCACAAGAACAAGAATTCAAGAAATGCAGTAAGAGCATATGTAATTAAATAATATTCAATGATAATTCATGGAGCACAAGAGATTTGGAAAGAGATAGTAATTATCGTCATTAGAGTAATGTAATATTTCAAAATGTAATCAAGACATGAAATACTACAACAATATATAAAAGTAAATAACAAGGATTAGAGAGTTATCCGCGCAGATATCGAACAACAATGGCAGATTTTGTGTTTGATACTTAGAAACATGAAATATTTGAACTTTCAGTTATAGACTAAGTTTTGAAAACGACCCAGTTCCCTATAACCATTGCTCTGATACCAATCTGTGAGACCCCCAAAATCAGGAAAGGAAACACGTAGAGAGCATGGGGGTTTCACGTCATGGTACATAAACAATGTTATATAAATGACACAAAGTTGACGAAATAAAAACATATACATTACATCATAAAAGATCAAAGTTTTTAAACAAAGGTCCCAGAGTTTTATAAGCGGAAAAAAAATCTATTATTTAATTATGGTTTTGTAACTTATAGTTACCAAGAATATATGATAAAATTCTGACAGTTTTTACCAAAACCAAACTTTTAAAAGTAACACAGAAATCTCCAAGCTGCGATCATATCCTGCGGGCTCCCATCCAAGTAAAGCTAAGTAATAATACCTGAGATTAAACATGTAAACTCGTCAACATAATGTTGAGTGATATTCGTAGGTTTAGCAGTAAAGGTATGGAACACAAGCATTCATTTGTAAAACAAGTAAATAGGGACAATGGTTATGATCATTAATCATAGTCTGAAACTATTATTATTGCTATTTAGTTCATGAACCGAAGCATAACTCAATGTAAGTTCCTCTAGTGAGTATTCAGCCTAAATACTCAAGTAACAAATCAAATGTAATGATTTAATGGTTAAATAACCGCAACATGTGACGGGTATTGTCAATCCCGATGGATCCACCCACAACATTCGCGCTTAGCAACACAAGTAAATTAACGGTTCATGATCAGGAGAGGAAACTTAAGGGCTATAGACTAAAAGCAATAATAATAATGAAAAAATGTTGGAAAGTGACAAGCATCAAAAAGGCACCTAAGATCGGGGGGTCAGGGATGATCAAAGAACATGTAAGACATTGTTAGTTCTAGAGAGAGAAAGTTAGAGAGAGGTGAAGGAATGTTGTGTGTTTTATTTCAAGTGAAAGAAAACAAAGGAAAAATGAACAAACTTCCACACCCCCATGGAGAGTCATGGGGGTATTTATAGGCCTAACATAACTAGACTATTCATACTTTACACATTAAGTCCCTGCGTGTAGCAAAGTATCTAAATCTAGTCCAACTCACGTGAAAGGCGCCAGCTTACGAAAAAGTAAGTCTAACAATCTTCCTCCAAGATGGTGACTCACGTGAGTTGGTTACAATCTTTCCTACAAGCAAAAATAAAGAAAAATGATAAGCTTGAATTCCAGCATTCCTTGAGACAGTCTTCAACGACCTTCATCTTCTTGAATACTCTAGCTCTATTTCTTTAGCTTTGTAGAATCTAGTTGAGTTTTACTCCCTCCCAACTAGAAGGCCTTTCATAAAACAAGTAGTAAAGACTGCTCCCTCCCAAACAGATCCTACAGAGGAAATCTGTGGGAGGTGATAACGTCATCAACATTTTCTCACAAATTGAAGCAATCCCAGTCTTGATTCTATGAGAGATTACTAGAAGTACACACTCTATCCCGAACATGAAGTCAAATTGTAGCACCATAGTCAATTAAGTCCCGGAAATGCACATTTCTCCTGACAGGACAGTGATGATAAAAAGATGCCACATCAAAGTCATTTAAGTCCCGAATGTAGATAACTTATCCCTTTATGTAGAAACGGTAACACCAAAGTCAAGTGACCCCGCATGTACACATTTCTCCCTCCAGGATGATACCTATTAAGGGAATCATCCTTCATGTGTGTACGTGGTATGCCAATTGGAACCGCTTACTTAGTAACCATTACTATGTGAGAAGATGTCAACAGAATCTCTCTAAAAAAAATTCTCTTTTGATCACCCCGAACTGAATCCCCTTATCAATTCTGTTGGCTATTGACAGTGACCACTGATGAAGATAACCCGATAATCCAAACTTGAAACTGAAGTAGAATTCCCCAAACTTGAACTTAAGCTTGCACTATAGTAGAATGAAGAGCGATGCAGAGAAGTCTTAAACGTACCCTATACCAAAAGGCGGTATAAAAAAGGTACAACTTCTCTAAAGTACCCTATACCAAAACAGGCGGTATATGAAAAGGTACTACATCTCTTGAAGAAATCCACAACCTGCAAGTGCGTGTGACACTGAGAACCGCAACGAAGCTCCCAAAAAATGATAGTTATCCATGTCGTCGTCCATCCTCCCCTTGACTATGGAAACTAGATACTTCAAGTCTTATTCATAACCGTATATGCTCGAACAAGTTATCTTATAAAGTCGTAAGTACTCCTTTAAAGATAAAATAAGGACGCCTCTGAAAAATCTCACTTCAACCTCAAATAAGTAGCATCGAATCATCTTCGTAATCACATAAACCGTAATAGCCATTAGGAATTTAGGTGAAATTTTTGATAAGGATCGTTTTAGTGTAATGTATCGTGTCTGTTGTGTTTGTGAAAAAAACGGTATGATCGAAAACGGATACCCGGCTTTAAATGTCACAGTTTAAACGGCCTGCCAAAAATAATAAAATCCTGTCCCATAAGCATTTAACTCGACAACAATTTTACTACTTGGTTCTTTTGAAATACCCGGCTCAAACCAATAACCCCGTAACTCAAAACCGACATGATTAATTTTTCATTATTCGGATATATAAACGGTCATCCCGAATTAAATTGCAAAAATAATCGGCCCACAATATGCCTTCGGTAAAGTAGTGATCGGCCCGTCAAAAACTTTATCATTTGCCCAAATTCTGCTCAAGTTAGCAAAATAATACCGGCCCACGAACCCAATGAAAAAATTTAATAATACACGGCCCCATGTGAAACAAATGTTCGGCCCATTATCAAATGAAGGTAACTTGGACTTCAGTTTGTAGCATCCATTAGGCCCAATTGGAATCAACCTACCCGGTCCACATAGAAATGGGGATATAAAAATCCAATACATACCCTAATCTCAGTTACATTGTATAGTCCGCCCCTTTTTTTCTAGATGACCATGTGTTTAACTGAAAAGAAGGTAACACAAAATAGGGTCAAACCTAATCCCTTCACACAGATAGGTCCACCCCCCATTTATACGCACATCTATCCCAACTCCTTTTCTCTCGTTACTTCCGCCCCCAATATCATCTCTCCCAAATCACCAACTCAGTCTCATATAATCCAAATCAAATCAATACCTAAATCCCCTCCATTAAACATTCATCCATGTAACCATAATACCAACATCATCTTCTTAACATTATGATTACACATACTGATTAATCGAGCCGATGCAAAGACGTGCACTACAATCATCTTCAAGATCTAAAGAAAGATCGAAGGTAGGTTTATTTGAGGATGCATGAATGAGTCAGGGTCAATGAAGATAATTTGTCAAACTTAAATAATCTTTTTACAGATTGAAAAAAACGTTTAACAAAATCAGAGATCAAGATTGACATGTATTCAGTCTATAAATCGAGTCTAGGTGTTGGGATAGGTGACGAAGGGTTAGGATAGATGAAGATTTATGGAGATAAAAGGTTGAGAATTGATGTAAAAAAAACGAGAGTATGAGTCGGTTTTGATATGAAAATTGGTTTGGATTAACAGTTAATGGTCCTGATAAAGATGGTTTGCATGTCAGTTGATAATGGTTTCATTTATGCTTGATTGATAAGAGTCCAAATCTGATTTTTTTATATTAGATGATATAAATCCCCATCGTAATGATTTTCATAGAAAGCAAACATCCATCGTAAAGTCAACAGTGTCTGTCCATTGCAATAATTTTCACAAAAACCATCGCAATAAGTATTTTCAGTCCATCGCAATGAGTCTTCATCCATCACAATTTATTTTTTTTCCACTACAATCCATCGCAATAAATTCACTTCCATCGGAATGTCTAAAAAATTTTGGCAGCATGACGACTTAAAAAACCATTGCGATGAGTCAACCCACCCATCGCAATGTGACCCATCGGAATGAGTCCCATCGCAATGGATAAAGTCGAACCCATCGTAATGTTAAAAAAACCCAATCGGAATAAATCCGAAAAAAGAAGCCGTCGCAATGTGTAAGCATCGTAATATCCCATCTGAAAAATTAGCCATCGCAATAGGTTTTGACCAGTATATTTGTAACCCCGAAAAAAATTGGAATCTGGACCAATATTATTTTGTATCCTTATCCCCATAAAGAAACAGATTTATAAATGGACAAAAAAAATGGGTATACAAATATTTATGACTAGACAAAACAAGACATAGATTTTGACAAAGCTATCGTGACAAACATAAAAGTGAAGGCATATCACGAACTTGATAACAGGATGAAATTGAAAACACGACACGAACATCAAACACAACACGAATACAAAACACCCCGGTTAGCTCTGATACCAATTGACAAACATCAAAAAGGCACCTAAGATCGGGGGGTCGGGGATGATCAAAGAACATGTAAGACATTGTTAGTTCTAGAGAGAGAAAGTTAGAGAGAGGTGAAGGAATGTTGTGTGTTTTATTTCAAGTGAAAGAAAACAAAGGAAAAATGAACAAACTTCCACACCCCCATGGAGAGTCATGGGGGTATTTATAGGCCTAACATAACTAGACTATTCATACTTTGCACATTAAGTCCCTGCGTGTAGCAAAGTATATAAATCTAGTCCAACTCACGTGAAAGGCGCCAGTTTACCATAAAGTAAGTCTAACAGAAAGCATACAAGTTCTGGAAAGCATACAAGTTCTGGATAGCATACAAGTTCTGGATAGCATACAGTTCTGGATAGCATACAGTTTTAAATGAATGTGCTCCACCATGTAAAATCTCACCCCGTGTTTAGAAATAATGTACAAGTAGTAAAAAGGGGCTATGAACTTACCTTAAAGATAACGATATCAAACAAGGATAATGATCAAGATAATAGTGACAGAAGTGAAACGATGAAATAAGTTCAAGCCGAGAAACCACGAGCTTCTAACGACGACCTAAAACAGAATAGCGCGTCTAAGAGATACAAACGAGCATAATAGAATAAAATAGATGTCTCCTAAAAATATCGTGATAAAGAGTTAATTAATACGATCAGACAAATTTCAAAGATTATAAAATGAAGAGGGACCAAAAGTGTTAAATTGAAAATCTATATTATTTATTTATATTTAGCATAATAATTTAAGGACCAAGAGTTTAATTTGAAATTAAAATGCATGAAGTGACGTCAACATTTAGTCTTCATTTTCATTTGAAAATTACAATAGCCATGGTTCTTATTAATAGTAATTTAAACAATTTATAAATCGTAATATTAAGATGACATCAAGTGATACCTTATCTCGATGCCGAACTACGAGTGAAATGTAATCGCGATGCACGAGTATAAGTACCGACTCGAGCACGAGTACTAACGAAGTAAAATCTACCGAAGACTCGAACCAAGGCACGAACTCAAACCCACCATGCTTCCGCTGCGTAATAAACTAAAGCCCCCCGCGTGAATCGAAACTAAAACCAAATACGAGTCTTGCATCCCCTTGAATAAAGCAGCCTAGATGCTAAAGAAATGATGAAAATTGTTTTGGTTTATGGTTAAATAAACTCAAAGACATGTTAAAATATATTAGCTCTTCAATCATTCCAATAAGAATTTAGAAAAAGAATTTGGTTATGGTGTATTTTGAGTAGCAGTTGGTTCGGTCAAAGAATGGAAGATAAGAGAGTCGTGTTTCATTTGTTAAGTTATATGCAAAAATGACAGTTTGCGTTAGATGTATATATGTTACAATTCTTGATATGAAAACAAGTATAATGTAAATAGCGGTGACGTTTGGCGGTTTGGCATATAAGAGTGACACATTATATAATGGACGTGTTATTCATGTAAGTTTTTATTTTAAAATTTAATTTAATATGCGATTTAATAAAGCGGGTATTATCGAATTTCGATATTTTAAAAGTTACGCGATTTGAAAGATACGGGTAAAACACGAAAAATAAACGCTCAATATAAAATAAAAAAACTTTGGCATTCGGAGAAGGTTAATATTTTGATAAATAATGAGGGTTTATGATTTAATAAACTTTAATGGATCGAATAACGAATGACGCCTAAAGGTTTAACGTAAATTACAAAGAATGCTCGTAAAACGAGAAATTATAACGACAACAATGGAAAATATTTATATGTCATAACAAGGATATTTACGGTCGATAATGGACATATACTTTGCCGATAATTAATAAATGACACGTATTCGATACTTTAAAGACTTAACCTTGCCGGTTAGTCAAGAATTTCATATTAATTATGAACGAACATGACATTTAAAAGTCGTGTAATCAATAGTGTCTGGATATTAGGAATAGAATTAGAGTTCGGTCTAAATGTTGATTTTAAATTTCGGGTTACTAAGTAAATAAATATGAAAAAAATAAAAATAATTTTTTTATTAATTCTGAATAAAATATTATCAATGATCACAAAAATGCTTTAAAAGTATAATTTATTAAAATTATCATGGTTTCAAAATTCATGTATCAAAAATACAATAAAATGTATGACGTTGGAAAATTAAAGAGGCACGAATAAAATAATAAAATAAAATCGGGAAAAATACGAGTTCTTAAACCTCGCAGAGGAATCATGACACCGGTGCCTCTAGTGTCATGGTTACGGTACCTCCGTAACTAGTACATAACTGGTCATTCTTGTATATAAAGCTCAGGCAATTTATTTAGTTATAAACAAGATTACTGAAAAGCTCAAAACATATACTAGGGAAAACATTTGGCTGCAGACGGGGAATCCTAATTATGCATAGAAAGGGAGTCCTTACTGAAAGACGGGAAATTCGTACCTCGTGTCTAGTAATGAAATAAGTATGAAAGCTGAAAGGTCTACTCCGACTTCACGGTTACTACATAAATAAGGGACGTGAAATAAGTTGACTGATTACTGTCTCTTATTACTATTTATTATTGTTCTTAGTTCGTTCTGAGCGTTCTCGTATCATTTTACTGGTTGCGTAAAACTGATTAATCTGATTGTCTGATGTATTTCCGATAAACCCGACTGTTTCTTTAAGTGTTTACCGATTAGTATATATCCTGTATTTCTGTTTACTGTGTAGTATATTGTGTTATGATATTTACGATATTACTATAAATAGTAGCTTGATATAAACAGAAAGTTTCCTAAAATAAAAAATTTCTGAAATAGAAAGTTTTCCAAAAAGGTTTCATGAATTATTAAATCATTTAAAATAAAACAAACATTTAATTTATAATTAAATAAAATTGTCTCAGTTTAATTTGCTAATTAAATTAATGTAGACGTTTCTAATTCGGTTAATTTCGTAATATATCTTAATTAATAAAATGATTTAATAAACATTCAAGTAACACCTTTGCATTTTATATTAACTTGTACTCGGAAATCCGAGCCAAAAACCTTACCCCGAGACACCCACGTCTCGGGTCAAACCAAACCGAATACACCACAGCCCACACTATGGTCCCCTTATGATGGCGTCACAAACAGTGGCCACCGACCTTGTGTCGGTTGCCACTGTTGGCTAGAGAGTTCCCACTGCTTGGTTATTATTTCCCACTGCTTGGGTTTTATTCTCACTGTTTGCCACAGTTGCCACCGTTCTGTTTTATGTACCCACTGTTCACAAACCCAAACACACCCTTACCGCCTGTTAGACCCAAACACCCCCTGCTGAGTCTTTTTACTCACTGTTTATTAATCCCAAACACCCCCTTATGTTCGTTTACCCCCTGCTTGGGTGTTATAGGGCTGCGACTGATCAACAAGGACACCACCGAGACATTTAAGTCTCGGTTGTGCACCAAAATCCACCGAGAGTCATAAGGACTCTCGGTTTTCGTGTAAAAACATCACAACCTCCACTGATTAGATCATTAATACTTGTTTATAAATTTTACCATGTGTTCTTGATACAAAGCTCCATGATCCCGGATTTATAAAAGAAAGAAGAGAGGTGATTACCTTGTTTGAGGATTATAGCAATCAAATGGAAGCATAAAAAGAAACAATCCGAACCCTTTCTTTTCTGTTTTTCTTTGTCGGCGGCCACAAAACCATACCCTAGATCGTTTTTTTTGTTTACTGTATGTGAAAAAGTGTGAGGTGAACCCCCCCCCCCCCCCCCCCCCCCCCGTTTGTATTTCTTTCTCAAAAGGGCCTGGCTCCAAGGCCCATTCTCTTCTTTGTTTATCAGTCCAAACCGCCACCCCCTTTTTGTGTAAATGTTCTCGTTTGATTTTTCGACACTTGTGAAATATCACGTAAACGTATTTATATTTCTCGTGTTTTAATTTTTCTTAAACGCAATATTCTTTTATGTATAATAAATAATACATACGTAATATTTCTGAAAGTTAATATATATAATCTGAATAATTATTTATTTATAATATTTAAATAAAACTAAGACTGCATAATTACTGTTAAAGTTTATTTTTTTATGTATAATAAATAATACATACATAATATTTTCTGAGACTTAATAATTATTTTCTGAATAATTATTTTGTTGTAGTATTTAAATAAACTGAGACTGTGTATTTACTGTTTACGTTTAATTAAAGTTAGAGCTGAGACTACGCATATTTAATATTTCAAGGATTTTTAATACGGGTTTTACAATTCTCCCCCTCTAAAAAAATAATTCGTCCTCGAATTAAGGATGCGATTATGCTGCGGTTTTATAACTTGGATCTTCATGATTTACATTGTAGGAAAACTATAATCATGACTTGATCTAGAAGGAGAGATCTTCATCATGTTATAACCCAACACTTCATAGTGATGAAAGTGTTCTTCTCTTTACACTTGAGAGGATGAGAGGATTTGAGAAGAGAATCACATCTTAAACAAGATTAATCTACCAACTAATCAAGGATCTAAGGTGTATAAGCAACTAAGAGAGAATGTGCAAAAAGAGTTGATTAAAAAGCTGGAAATGATCCACTATTTATATAACAAGGGAGAAACGACTATATTTGCATGTGGCTCATTACTGATATTGAGCCGCGGTTACCTTTATTGTGTCCCGGGCTCCAGACTCCGCTCCCTTTTGTCTTTTAGTGTGGAAAGTCCATCTGGTGAAGAATTTAGCCAAAGGGAATATCCTTTATCCATTTGGAATATCCTAAATTCAAATTTCCGTTTTCTTTTTAATAAAATATCTTGTTAAAAATAAAGTTATTTCAAAACTACTTTGTCACTTTAACAAAAATTGGGTTTTAAGAAAATATTAATCCTTGATCACTTAGTACGGTTGATGACTTGTTGATCATACCTTGAGTGATTCATGAGAAATGCGATCTTGGAGGTGTCGAGAGAAGTATACAAATGTATGCTTGAGTGATTACGAGTACCTTACACATTTTACATAATGTATTGTGGGTTATACGTTTGTCACCAAAACACAAAGAGATTATATCGATTAAACGTCGCAATGTTTGCACTAAAAGTCTCCCCCTTTTTGATGATGACAAACAACTAAACCATAACGCATATTAAAATATATAAGTCACTCATTTACACTTACTTCTACCATTTTTGTCAAAGTAAAAAGGTAGTCGACGTCTTGAAGAAGAGAAGAATCAACGTCTAGAGAGCATGCACCCAAGATGGTAGTCTACTTTTGTAGAAGTGGAGGATCGACTTCGAGAGATCTTGCATCCAAAAAGCTAGTCGTCACTTGTGGTTGTTGGTTGAGAGGCGAGAATCCTAACCGTATCTCATCATTCAAAGATTGAGCTTGCGTCATCCTAGTGAAGTCTTCAATCACTATAGGTTAACAAACTTCATGCATAAGAATAAGCTTATCAACGAGCTCCCAATAACTCATTTCTTGCAATATGTTCGATGAATGCAGTTAAAGTGAGTCAACGATCGCAGATGTAATAAGTTGAACTCTTGTAAATGGTCCCCCTTGATATGAGCTCCCCTTGCTTTAGGCACCAACAAAGCAAGAATAGTGACGAGCTACAAAATGGGTTAGCGATGTCCTACAAAATTAAGTTAGTAAACAAGAGAATATATAGCAAAGTCACCCAAGCGAAGTTAGCTTAAACAACTCGAGTACAAAGAGAGGGACTCAAGATGAAGCTAAAACAATCTTAACTTTTAGAAGACTCAAAACAATATGAAAAGTTAAGAAAAATAAGAGGGCTATTAGATTGAAAAGAGAACCCAACTTATTTTAGTGACAACAAAATATATAAAAAGCACTAAGAGAGAAAAGAAATGTCCAGTTTTAAAAAAATATTGTCGAGAGGACATACTCCACTTTAATATCTTGTCAAGAATACTAAACTTAAGAGGGTGTGACAAGGACAATAAAACCATTTCACATAGTCGAAAAGAGAGGAAGAATGACTATGAAAGAAAAAGAAAACGAGGACAATAAGCAACTCATTTGCACAAACAATGACAAGCATTGAAGAAAGAAGTGTGCACGAGATGTTATCAATCCAAAGAATGTCCAAGGAGAGTATATTGATAAGATCAATTCACAATTGTTGGAATATATGTAGAAAAGAAACATCCAACAATTTGAAGATGTTATGTCAAATGGTTAAAAACATAGAATTTTGAGAATCACCCAAGAAATTTCAAGATTAAACCAAAATCAACTCTCAACAAAGAAGTTAAGGATAACTTCACAAGATAATTCAATAATAATATACCCTAGTAGGTGATAGCGAAATCTTGAAAGAAAACGAGAGAAGAAGCTCAAAAGAGAAAATACTTTTAGAAGGAAGAAAACTCAAAAGAGTTCAAGAAGACATGATAGAGTTAGCACAAATATAACGCATAATAAAGTTAGCACATAGGAGAATGCATGAAATGGTTAATGTAATCATATAAGAATGATTGACATTAAAAAAAGATCCGAGTTAATGCCTATATGCAACAAAAAAGAGATAACTGTTTACTTAATATTCAACAAAGTAAAACCTAACTCAACTAAGCATGCACAATCAAGGAAAATGTTCCATATTCCTAGACCTAAACGCAAATAGGTTTGAGAACATAGATTTAAGAATTTAAGCATAAGCATCATAAGCATGGTATACACATAGGTTTGAGCATGTAAGAGCAATTAAGCAAGCATCAAAACAATAATCATAGAGATTAATGTGTATGGCTAAATGACATTTAGAAACTTATCTAGAAAAGGGCAAGCCTAATTAAGTCTACAATAAACCAATGTAGAGAAGGTGCACATTAACATGTAAGACACGAATAATGACATGCATGAAACATTATTACTTAAAATAGAGAACACTAAGTAAAAACATGTTAGCACATATCATTTAAGGGCATGCATTGGTTAGACACATATAAGAGATATTATATTGGAATTGCTAGACAAAGACAAAACCTTTATAATAAGCATGCATTCATTAACTAAAAAATTAAGCAAAGAGCATGAAGATATATAAGCATGTAGCATACAAGCAAGTTATCAATTAAGATATCATAATATAATTGTTACTAGTCTATAAAAGAAGACTGAAAATAAGAGAAAATAAAGAAACACAATATTTCAAGAAATATTTAGCTCAAAGAGGAGAACAAATAATCTTGAAGAAAAATGGTCAAAAAGAGAAAAAGACCAAAACGACCAAATGGACTCACTGGTCGCGGTTCGTTAAATATGGTCGCGGCTCATTAAAGATAATGATCAGACGGTTCATTTATGGAACCGCGGACAATGACTGTCCAAAATTTTTTTTTGACTCAAATGAAAATTACTTGGTCAAACAATTTAGCATAAGTTGTTAAATAGCTTAAATGTCAAATTTCGGATATGACTTTTAACATTTGCAATTGCAAGTTAAAATTACTTGAGTATTTCGAATGACATATTTAACTTGTCAATCTTACTTAGAGAGGAATTAGGTTAGAATCTAACCTTCCTTGACAACCGAGTGAATTAAAAGACGCGAAGAAAAGACCGAAATAAAATAATTGCAACCTCTTAGAAAAAGACACTTATAAAGTAACTAAAGACGAAAAGACTTCGAGCTAGTGTCATGCCTTTCCGGCGAATAAAGAAACGACTTTGGTGATGAATAACACCAAGCTCTTTTTGTTTCTTAGAGTAAGAACATTTAAATAAATGTCTTAGACTCATACAAAAGTGAGCAAGGATATAAACCCACTTTCTTTCCCTCGTGATCAGATTTAGAGCATTGTTAAGGAGTACAGTGACGATATCCTTGAAATATTTCAATTCCAAATGTGTAGAATCCTAACTAAAACATATGATGTAGTTTGGTGTCTCAAATGATTAATCAATCATCTTAGAGACGAGCTTAATTGCACACACTACAAATGATATAAGGCTTACTTGCCATGAAATATTGCAAAATATATAAATCATGTCTCTATACTTTAAGCTTCAACTAACTCATATTACACCACTCATGCGAGTCAAGTATCCGAGACAATGAAAGTTTGAGAGGGTAAGAGAAAAGAAACAAGCAAAACAGATAGGAAAAAGTACGAAAGGTCAATTAGCACGTAGGAAGAAAGCTAAGAAAAACCTAATGGCTATAAATAAAAAGACTCCTGATGACATACAAAGTTCATCGACGTAAACTATCGTTAGTCATATTTAGGAAGAGCCATTTAATCAGTTTAGAAAATGAGTATGAGACTATGACTAGAGCTGCTCAATTAAGGCTAAGCACGACCATTTTTATGAGTTATACACTAACCCAACTTCTCACATGGAAGCAATTCAATCGTTAGGTCAAATTGAATTTCTAGTGCAACAGATTCTCTAGTAGTCATTCTCAAGTTAGACAAAATGTAATTCCTACATTTTCCTAATGAAATGTAGGAAAGATGAAATTTATATTACCACACAATCCATGACCTAATGGGGTTTAAGAATGCACCATTGCATATCTTGACAATAAGAATCTAGTTAAGGTTATTTAACTTAATAGATCTTCACGCCATTAACATTAAATTGTATAAACGAAGTTTACACAATTTATTAGAACACTCTTGATTGGTCTTTTGGAAATGACACATTTACTAATTGCATTGCAACGTAAATTTCCTGAGTGTTTCGGATGAAACATCCAAGTTGTCATACCGACTCCATTGTGTATTTTAAGCCATTATTAAACAAATTTGTCTAACAATTTTGAACAAGTAGATTCAGTATAACATCATCAACACAAGTGTGAGTTATGATCAGATGTATATTCTTAATAATCTAGATTCATATCTACACTAAAAAACATGTCAATTAGATTCGATAATGATATCAATCATAATTTTGAATAATGAGTTGATATATATTCAAAATCTTTCTTGATTTCCACGACTACTACTTTAAGTGAAAATAACTAACATTTTCAAAGAGTGCTTCATGTTTATAGTGAGACATTAATTTACTTGAACTAATAAAACAATGATCAAGTAAGACGACCCTCATCAATAAGTTTGACAAGTTTACAAAGCTTTCGAACCTAAGAGTGTTATTAAACATAACAAGGTATACAAGATGTTTATGTAACATTTGTAAATCTATAGATGTTGATCCTATATGCAATCCACAAAAGATGTTGCAAACAAAATGCAAGAAGTCTAGCATAAATCCTACTTAAGGAAAAAACTAGATACTAACAAATACTAAGCAATGCACGAGATATTAGACATATAAGTAACTCTACTACCAAATAATGTATACACACATAAACAATAAGCTAATACATAAAAGCATTCGTTCTTGTTTTGAGTGTTAGATACAACAAAGTATACATAACTTGATTTTATATGAAAATAGTTTTTGACCCATTTCAAAATTTTAATTAAGTTCAACTTTTTGTAAATATATCAATTTTTAAAAATATACTAACAAGAGATGTCCAACTTAATAAAAAAATAGTAAAACACAAGTTTTACGACAAATCGAGAATCAATACTTTGGACAAAGAATAGAACTTAGAAAAAAACCCAAATTTTGGAGTTTTAATACAGCTTTGTAAGTATTTTTAAATGAAAGAAAACTCAATTACATTTGAAATGACGGGTGGCACGACTTCTACGGACTTACGGTTGATTTTATATGATTTTTCAAAGTTTGCAAAAATTTGTGTCGGACTAACCGCGGCTCATGATGGATAATGAACCTCGGGGAACAATTAATGATCCGCTAACAGTGGACAAAAAATGGGCTTCTTTGTACAAAATTATTTGGTGACTTGATGGAAGGCCGTAGGATTCTAAAACTCATTTTTGACACATAGAACTCGTGTTTTAGAGTTAATTAGGACACAAAAGATTTTTATACTTCCAAGCATGAAAATATTTATTATCAAGCTATTATACGAAGTTTATTTAACACCAAAACTTGTACGAATGAAACTATAAAACACATTTCATATGTAATCACTCTTCATGAGAAATTTGATACAAAAGACCGTCTCAATTTAAAAACCATTTGTTTTAAAAACGAGAGCAAAGATCGATCCAAGCTTTAAAGCACAATATACTTCAAAGATCTTGAATAACCTTACTCTAATACCAATCGTAGAAATGCTAGGGGGTTAATACATTTCTCATTTAGTTTTAAAAACATTCCTTAAAGCCCCCTGAAAACGGTTAAATAATTATGACCGTGACTCATTATCAATAATGATCCACGGGTTCAATTAATGAACCGCCAACACTGGAGGTAGAAACATTGTTAACTTTAAACTTTAACAATATTTTGTATCAAATTCTTGATTAAGCTTGACTTAATATGAGATGTGTTTGTTATAGATATAAACAACAAGTAGTAAACATACAAACGCATTAAATCAAGAGTACATCAAGCAATAGTCTAAACATTAAGCACATACATACTAAGCCTTAGCTTTTCTACAACTAAGATGATTAGACTAAAGGATGTACACTTGACCATAATCTAAACATGAAGCACACACGTACTAAGTCTTAGATTTTCCGCAACTTAGATGTTTAGATTATGTGATGCACACAAAGACACACAACACAAGTATGCAACTATAAAAGTAAAGACATAAATGTAAATACATAAACATAAATGTAAAGACATAAATGTAAAGGAGAATATCGACACGATGATTTATACTGATTCGGTCACGAAGCTCCTCTCCTCCCTACTCCACTCCTCGAGTACCCCACTCAAGAGTTACTTCATTAGTCAACAAGCTCCTTTCAAGGCGGAGAAAACCATACATATTTCATATACCATTTCTGACACTAAGCTAGATGTCGAGTCCTAATCTTAGGTAGGACCAATCTACACACGTCGTCTACTTCCTATTTTCTGACACAAGGCTAGATGTCGAGTTCTAATCCTAGATAGAACCAATCTACACCCATGTAACACCCCATTTTGGAAATGGAAATATCACAATAATTATGGCGTGTCATCAAAGCATACAAGGTAAAATGTCTAAACACTACTTGACCATAAAAAGGAAAATACCGGAATCAAACATCGGTAGTCCAAAAGTAAAGCTCATCACACACAAACATAGTATAATAAAGGAAAGGACTAAACAATGTCCAAAGCATAAGTATCAAAAGAAAGGAAATGCATAATGTAAAGAAGGCTAGACAGCTTCCAGTCCATATGCACGTACTCTTAGCGTCTACGAGCGTCCCTGAGTACCTGTCGTTTTGGGAACATAGAAAAGGAAAACGGCTGAGCAAATACGCTCAGTGCACGGATGTACAATAAAGCATGAATAGGATAAGCATATAACATAATAACAGCGGAAGAAAACTAAGTCTCGAGTAACCTGGTTAAGTCTTAATAAAACTAGTTTATAGTTTGAAAGTCATATGTTTATCTTATAAAAACTGTTTGTCATATTTTACCATTAGCCAATATAGGTCATGAAAATCCACCGTGCATGAATAATTGGAGGGGTGACCTCATCATGCAAATTAGAGGGGCTGCCTCTAATTTAATATACTGGTTTTTGGGTAGGAGGGATCAGCTCCTTGTGAAGGATGCAAGGCACACACCATATTCACCATGTAATCCTGAATAAAAACATGTAACTAGGATGCACCCATACGCCCCACATGATAAATATAAATAAATGGCCAAAAGCTGAAGGGACGCCACGAGCAATCACTTCGCCGTGGTGAAGTCATAACATCAGTGCCTCTAATGTTATGGTTATGGTACCTCCATAACTAGGTGAAACTGGTCATGCATGTATATGGCTATAGGTAATCTTAATTAAACAGAAGCAATCAAACTCATAACTTATACTACGGGAAAAACAGTTGGCTGCATACGGGGAATCCTAATAAGAAAAGAATGTCCATACTGAAAGGACGGGAATCCGTACCTTATGTCCAGTGAACGAGAAAGACGAACTGCGAGAATCCTACTTCTGAATCACTAGTGCTACATAAATACGTACATGAATAAGTATCTGCTTACTAAATACATAGTTGGTTTTATGTCATGTCTTAGCTTATTTTATGTGTTCTTATCATGTTTTACTGTTTTAAAGCCTTAAATTGTGTTAAATCTTATATTCTGTTTAATCTGATTAAGTATTTCTGGTATTTCATGTGTTATTATACTTACTGTGTAATAATAAGTAACTTTCCAAAAATAACAGGTTTCCTAAAATAGAAAGTTTCCAAAAATAGAAAGTTTCCATAAATAGAAAGTTTCTAAAAATAGAAAGTTTCCAAAAATAGAAATTTACCAAAAATAGAAAGTTTCCAAAAATAGAAAGTTTCCAACAATAGAAAGTTTCCAACATAGAAAGTTTCCAAAAATATATTTACTGCTTAAAATAGATAAGTTTCTAAAAATAGAAAGTTTCCATAAATAGATTTGCTGCCTTAATTAAATAAGTTTCCATAAATAGATTAGCTGCCTTAAATAAATAAGTTTCTAAAAATAGCTGGTTTCCATAAATAGATTAGTTGCCTTATTTAATTAAGTTTCTAAAAATAGAAAGTTTCCATAATTAGAAATAAGCTGGTTAAATAAGCTAAGTATATAAGCCTAAGTGTTTCTCATGATTATTTTCTAAGTCATATGGTATATTGTATAGTTTTATAATTATTTCATGTAATTTAATTAAACTATAGGTTATAATATTTAATTAAAGTATAACATGTTTTTAATTAAATAAGTTGAATACTTAGGTTAAAATATGTATTATTATATATCAATAATATAACCTAAGTCATGTTAATTAATTAATTATATCCATGGTTTTTAAAATAATTAATTAATTATAAGTCTTAAATATTAATACTTAGGTTAAAATAATTTCATGATCATTAATAATTAAATAACCTAAGTCATGTTATTAAATTAATCACATCTTTTATTAATTTAATTTTAACATAAGTTCATAACATAAAAAAAACTAACATACACCATGAACCGGATCTAGGCTAAAAACATGAACCGGATCTAGGTTAAAATAATTTCTGTAAGTTATTTTTGAGTAGTAAAAATAAACATAACCCCCTTTAGTAAATTTGACAAATGGGCTTGGCCCATTTGTCCTTGTTTGGCCGCGGGTAGGGACCCCACATGGGGTTCCCGTACCTTTTTCTGTGTCTCGTTATTTAGTTACTCGTTTGTGATTATTTATGTTCGTGTTTAAATGTTCTCGTTACGTAAATACCGTGATCTAATATATTTAATTACGCTCGTAATAAATATATATACGTAATTAATAATAGTTCGTGTTTTAATTACGTTCATGATTTCATGATCGCATGTTCGTGATTAATTATTGTTAAATAATTATTACGTGATCGTGCATATAAAATACTTATCGTGTTCTAACACGTACGCAATACGTAAACTCCTAACACGTAATCGTAATCATGCTATATTAGGAAAGTTTTAACTAGTACGTACGATCCTAAGGGTACTATGCATGGTAAAAGCATGCGGGTTTTACAACCCATCACACTACTAGTTACGTTTTATGGTCCAACATAACAAACCTTGTGATTTAAGGCCTAAACACATAAACCATCTAGATCTGAGTACACACCACTTAGATCTAGGACTCTAACACTATATCCAAGTATATACATAACTTGGATCTACACTCCTAACACCTAATCCAAGGATACCCATCACTTGGATCTACTACCCTTACAAACACATCCAAGTTTACTCGCCACTTGGATCTTCTACATATACATCAAGTCCAAGTGTATACACAACTTGGATCTTCATGATTTACATTGTAGGAAAACTATAATCATGACTTGATCTAGAACGAGGGATCTTCATCATGTTATGAACCCAACACTTCATAGTGATGAAAGTGTTCTTCTCTTTGTACTTGAGAGGATGAGAGGATTTGAGCAGAGAATCACATTTTAAACAAGATTAATCTACCAACTAATCAAGGATCTAAGGTGTGTACGAAACTAAGAGAGAATGTACAAAAATGGTTGATTAAAAGGCTAGAAATGATCCACTATTTATAGGACAAGGGAGCAACGACTGGATTTGCCTGCGGCTTATTAAATACTTGATGGAGGCCCAAGTGTTGAAGAACGGGCTACTTGTTTCTGGAGGCCCGATATCGTGTGACAAAGAGGGGTTTAGTAAAACGGGCATAACTTTTGCATCCTAAGTCCGTTTTCAGCCCGTGACCTGTCAAAACGTGCCTAAAAAGGAGGCAGACGACGCTGTAACCATCTTTTAGCTACAAAAGATATGCCCGTTTTACGAAACCCTCTTCGTCACGCGATCTCGGGCCTCAAGAAACAAGTCAGCCCGTTCTTCTACACTTGGGCCTCTATCATTACTCATGCGGGTCATTATTGATATTGAGTGGCGGGTACATTTATTGAGCCGCGGGCTCCAGACTCCGCTCCCTTTTGTCCTTTGGTGGGGAAAGTTCGTCTGGTAAAGAATTTACCCAAAGGGAATATCCTTTATCCATTTGGAATATCCTAAATTCAAATTTCTATTTTTTTAATAAAACATTTTCTTAAAAATAAAGTTATTTCAAAAATACTTTGTCCCTTTAATTAAAATTGAGTTTTAAGAAAATATTAATCCTTGATCACTTAGTAAGGTTAATGATTTATTTATTCATACCTTGAGTGATTCATGACGAAAGCGATCTTGGAGGTGTCGAGAGAAATATACAAATGTCTGCTTGAGTGATTACGAGTAACTTACACATTTTACATAATTTTTTGTAGGTTATACGTTTGTCAACACCAAACACAAAGAGATTATATCGGTTAAACATAATGTTTGCACTAACAGAAAATATTGTATAACTTAAATAAAATTATACTATATAGTATTTTTTTTTATCGTGGATTTGGAGGCGTTATGGTCGGAGGGAAGGCGATGGCTCAAGTGTATTATGGAGTTTTTGCTCGATCCTATGCTATTCAAACATTGAGTCATCAGTTGAAAGGATTAAAAAGTAGTTAGTCGTGATGTGCTTATCTTGCACTTGGTGGCACTTGGTTTGTTAGGGCATTAGATGTTGTGCATTTGTTTTCCTTTATCAATTTCACACATATATAGAACAAGAATGATCGTTTTTCTCTCTTTAATGACACACACACACACACACATAGTTGATGTTAGATAAAGTTGCGGTAGATTTGAAGAAATGGTCAGCTTCTAGGGTTTCGATGTTTGTAGAATCGCTAATGAGGTTTCATTGTCACCTTATTCGTCGATGTATGGTATTAGGATTTACTATTTACTTAGTGGTTTTGTGGATACATGGTTGTGTTAGTCTAATATGTGATCCAACCAGCACCAGAGGGATCTTCCCACGGACAATCCATTAGATTATTAGAAGTCCTTAGGAAATATGGAGTAGAATGTGATAAGGGAATAATGTGGACTAATGACTTAAGCTAGCACTGGAACAATCACTACAAGGTGCTAGTAATGACGTCTTGGTAAACATTTAAGGGGTTGAAGAATGAGATAGATGTAAGGATAAAAGGTGAAAAGAAATAGCCCTCCATACAACTTAGGTAGAAATCAGGTCAATACATCATTGAAGACAAGACATCATGGACCTAGTGATGCAATGCATAACCCTTTCCAGCTAACTTAGACTTCTCTAAAAAGAAATTTGTTTTATTGTCATAGATATCAAAACGACTTCTATTGACTTTCACACCCCGAGATAGTTGGTATTGAATAGGTGGCATCTGCTCCAGCCTTCGATTACTAAAACCAAAAGCGAACAAATCGAGTCTAGAGCCATGAGATCAATCAAATCTCGTTAGGACACATCCCATGATGAAGAAGAGAGTCCCACACTATATCCTTGTGATATTGCCAGAACACTCAGAGTGATATTATTTAGTATTCACAACGATGAGTGGAAATTCTTCTAGTGTTAACCTCAAACAGCGCCACGGTAGGTCATATGTAAGATTCTTTTTTGAATTGATCATGTGTAAACTGAACAACAACAATGAGGTGATTCTTAATAGATTCAAACTTGTTCCAGGTTTCTACACAATATCTTTATGATCTTGCCAGGACATTTAGAGTGATACTCCTTAGAGTACTCACAGTGAAGAATGGAAATCCTTCTATCATTAACCTCAAACATCGCTATTGTAGGTGACTTGCGAGATTCTTTATGAATCAAACTTGCGACAACTAGAAAGCACCGATGGTAAGATTATTTATGAATAAAACTTGTTCTAGGAATTTGAATTGACGACTTTAATCAGACGGATACTTTATCCAACTGATTCACTCTTTACGTCCGCAGTCTGCTTTGAGACGGTCGAGTATAAAGAACGGCTAGTAGAGCCGTGAAACCCTGTCAAGGAGATTCTTAATGAATCTACCTAATCACAGGTACAATATTTAATATCGTATAACGGTCTTCACCGACTAGAGGTAAAATGCTTCCGATTTAGGACGAATGTCAAAACCATTTAGTCCGTGTCCATGTTTTGTAACAAGAAGGTGGCGTAACGGTGTACTAAGTAAATTCGGAGATTCATAACCACATACTCATGCCCAAAGACATACTTAATGCATCCAGATTCAAGAATGATGCATCCAGATTCAAGAATGAAGAAAGCTAAAGATCAAACAAAGACAAAGACTTTCGCAACTCTGGTATTCAAAATCTTCCTTAACAAGTAACATGGAGGAATGACCTCTTAGAGAATAGACTTATCACAATATTGAAGGAGATTTTGTTGGCTTCAAAAAATTGAAGGAATGACTTCTCAAGAGGAATGACCTCTCATCAAAGGAGATTGTTAGCAAGCTTTCAAGATGATGCAAAGTGTGAGCATGTGGGTGAAGACACAAGATCGCAAGGAGGCAAAGACAAATCAAGGATAAGATTTGAAGATCTCAAGATTAAAAACAAAGTCGAAAGACAACAACAAATGCTCAAAGATCATAGCATGAAGGAACACATCTACCGTTACACGTTCTAGGCTCAATTATCGCGAGATTAGTAATCTCATTTAAAACCTCAAACGTCGTAGGGTAATGAATTCTCCTTGGGGGAGATTGTTAGCCTCAAAATATTGAGTCAAACAAGATTGTTCGGTCATAGGTTTATTATGTATCGATCATAGGAACGTTGTAATAAGTATTAGGATAGTCGAGAATTACGGGCTTGACATTTAGCATAAAAGGTCACGTTTAGAGGACCTGAAGCCATTAAATTAAGCATGACCCATTATATAGCCCATAGAAAGCTCACATGCGGGTAGAATATATAAACACCCTCCTAGCATGTTAGAAGTGGTTGGTTGTTCATTTTTCTAAATCTAATCTTTTTTCTTTTCACACATTTCTCTCCTCCTTCTTTTGACTTTCTCTCTCTAACTTTTTTTTCTTTCTCTATTCTTACTTATTTCTAGATTAAACATGGTGAAGTGATAATTATATGGGATAGCAAAGCAAGATCCGTGGAGGTTTTTTAAATTCAATTTTGATAAACATTGTATTTTTATATAAAAATAAAAAATTTACATTCAAAAATAGTTTCATAACTTTAATAATTATGTAATACACTTTTTGTGACCTGAATATATTTATAATATGATATAAAATATATAAATTTATATATTTTTTAATATTTTGTGACGATTTAATTCACGTTTTGAGAACGTCATGCTTCGCAAAGACGTGAAACTTGGTTATTCCGCTACGACACACGTCATGCTATCTAAAACGTTGACGATTGCAAAGATAGTTGTAGAGCTTTGTTTAATCATCACATGCAAATATATTTGATTTCGAATGAAACTAAAACTAGTTCTTCAAACGAGCTTATCATAAACTCGTAAACCCAATATATAAAGCTAAAACAAACACCCCTTATTTAACAAACACATATTTTCATAGTTCTTTCTTTGAACAAGCACCCTATTTTCAACTAAATCAAAGGAATATATGGACTGATCGAATATTTGGGTACCCAAATTGCCCTTGAGCTTTTCCTTTAAAATATGGGGAAGTTGAGAATATCAAACATCACTTTCTCATATCTTTATGATTATGATGTGGGACAAGAAGGAGATCTCATTATCGGACAGTAAATTACTAAAGTATCCACAAAAAAATTACGTATACACTGCCTTAACTGCTCTTCATAACATTTTTCTTTCTCAAATTTTAAGTTTAAATAATGTAAGGGTATATATGGAATTATACGTTTGTGAAAGCGATCAATATAAAGTTTCATAGTCAATATATATCAAATTTTGGTATCAATCGCCTTTCAAATCTTGTAAATGCGGCTTCGCATATACGAATTCTTATAAGTTTTCTTTACAGCTTAATACGTAGTAGTATTCTATTTGCTACCTTTACTACTCCGTAATTATTATATTCAAGCGTGTTCATGGTCCGGAAGCAGGATAAGAACAGCCATCACTTGATTTTGAATTGGTTCAAATTCATCCGGTTTTGTTCCGTTCGATCATACAGAATATAATCATCCTATTTTTCGGATGATCAAATCGAATCGAATTAAGGATGAATGTAACGAAAAGTATGACGATGAGGTGTAATTTTATATATTTTTTTGGATCATTTCACCACTTTATTTGTCTATTTATATTTTAAGAACACCATAAATTTTGTCTTTATTATTTTAGCATTTTGAGTGAAATGAGCCGATGTGGAGCAATATTAGATGCCTTTCAGACCATTTGAGGAGAGTATATAAGAAGTCGCGACTTTTAAAACATGGATTTTTTGAAAAACACTGAAAAAGTGTTGATGTCGAGAATTCGTAGATATGAACGAAGTCAGAACAAAATATATTCGGGTGTATAAATTTTTTTAACCGTAATATAACATATGTAAAGAGTGAATTAAAACGAACGGTAGAAACACGTTCCGATTGACTGTCTGCATTTAAGATATATTTAGAAAAAATCGATGTTTTCATCACAAATTAACACGACACAGAAGAAATTCATAGGGGTACGGGCACCCGCGGGAACCCCCTTAGCTCCGTCCCTGTACCTAGACATCGTCTAAAGACTTGTATACACGTCGTCTGAAAGCTATTCACGCTGTCTAGATTATGTCGGTCAAGAAACCCTAAAGCGAATTTGACGACAAGACGTCGCCTGGACTTTTTCAGACGTCACCTAAAGCCCGTAGCCTACATATACCCTATGTATATAACACATAAAAAGGATAAAAATGCAAAGTGAATGATTTTATAGGAGCAGTTGTAGTAGGTTGTTTTTGAGTTTCCTAATTTACTTTTATAACGATCATATCAATTGAAAAAAGGTGATCTCATAAGCTCACATATACTTTACTAAAAAAGAAAAAAATTATAGCAGCCGAGTTGTTAAGTTTGGCACGACATCTCTTGGCGCGAGGTCTGGTACGATGTGTCAAAGCCTGGCTCACGTCAAAAGTTTAACAACCAGCTTTAGCACGACCGTACTTCCGGTTTTAAAACACCGGGTATGGTTGGGGTCCAAATTCAATGCCAAAATAAAAATGAGTGTCACATAAGTTTAACACGCCTCTTGCATCACATTTTGTGAAGATGTTGAGTTAAAAAAAATAACGTAAAAAAATGGTATTATGGACACAAATATACCCTACCAACTTTATTAAGTAAATAAATTTTTTCTAACACTGGCTGTCGCACCTTATCACCAAAATTAGTAAGATGCGTCAATTTTTTTTGAATTAATAGCATACGCCAAGGCAACAACTCATCGTGCTCAAGTAAATTTATCCAATTTAAAGTCCTAAGTTAACGACGTATAAAACTTGCTTTTATAATTGCAAAATTATCCATGCTAAAACCACCAACATCTTTTTTTTTACTACTTACGGGTATAAGAGATTGTTTATTAAAAATAAACTATACGTTTTGAAAATAAAAAAAAATCAGATAATCAACAATTAAAAAACGTGGTTTTAAGAAATTGTGTTTGGACTTTATTATGTTGTTTGAAATCACAAGAATTAGATTATCTATTTTTTTAATGTTCCAAATCAGATTATTTATTTAGTTAGTAAAATAATTGAAATAGATTCATTTTAATTTTTCTTCATTTTGAAAATGAAATAAGTAAACTATCGCTTATTTTTTTTAAAACTCTATTTTAAAAGATTCAAAATACAAATATCACTTTTTTTCTTTTAATACTATTTTAAAAATAAAATAAATAGATAATTTACTTTCAAACGAAATCCCAAACACTTTCTTACTATATGTCCGCGTTGATTATTCTTGGTTAGTATACTTTTTTAAGTCACCGCAATATTGCCCGGTGAAAAAAAGTTCAACATAAACCCTTATTTAGCATACACTTAATCAACCAATTACAAATATCCATTTTTATCATGTAAAAAATAAACTCATTTTTTAAAAATTAAATATCGCACAAACCGTTCATCGTTACGTAAAACAAAACATATCATCGCGACGAGAATTAAATCATCTATCTATCAAGGGGCATATGTATATACTTTCGACGAACTTTTTTTCGACTTTTTTTCTTAAGTCACGTCTGGAGAAAATCATACATGATTCGTCACGAAACATATATGTTTTTCAGAAAATCATATATGATTCATATCATGAATCATATATGATTTTCAGAAAATCATTTATGATTCATATCACGAATCATATATGATTTTCTGAAAATCATATATGATTCGTGACGAATTATATATGATTCTCTCCAGACGTGACTTAAGAAAAAAAAGTCGAAAAAAAAAATTAGTCGAAAGTATATACATGTGCCCCTCGATAGATAGATGATTTAATTCTCGTCAGAATGGTGTATTTTTTTTCGTTTGACAATTTACTCTTTGTGAGATAGTTAATTTTTAAAAAAGTGATGGAAAGTGAGTTTTTAAAAATGAGTGATTATACTAATTTAAGGGTTTATAAAAATCTTAACTCATTGACCGATTACGTGCCAGTATATCTCAACGTGAAACATACAACTGGATTTGAACTTCATCAACTTGTGACTTTCACAGTATATTAAAAGATACTACTATGAAGATGCAAAACTGTGTCATCCTTTTTTTTATATCATTTTCATTCGCGAGTAGTTTTTGTGATACATAGATTGTAAATATATGCTATCATCAAACACACTGATGTGCTGGCGTGCGTGCATGCGTTTATGGAGTTAGATAGATATATCACGAAAAATTGTATTTCATTTCATAGATATATATCTTAAATTCGAATAAGATGGTATACCGTAACACCGAATCTGATACGACCCTCTCGGATAGTATCGGGATAGGGCACCACTTTTAGCGTGTGCGAGCTCCTTAAGAACGGGAGATGAGAAGACCAGACATTTGTGTAACTTTTACTTTTATTGATTATGATAATATGATTACAGGAAACCTTAAATACTAGTTAAGGGATAAACACTAGAATAAACGATAAACATAAAAGATACTAAACATATATCCTAAATAAATAAAAGATATCTTGGTTGTATCATTCCTCACTCCTTCGAATTCACCTTGCCCTCAAGGTGATATCTTGAAAAGCTCGTGATTCCGGGATCCCATAATCTTCTTTGAACCACATCGCACTCCATTCTTTCACTCATGTAGTTCTTTACCCATATAGTTCCCCAACCTAGATAATTCTCCAACACATTAGTACTCGAACATAAATAGTTTTCCAAGACAATTTATTCTCCACCAAAATTTGTTCTCCATCATCCATGAGTTCGTGAAAATAAACATCATTAACAATCTCATTAACATTCGATTCTGTCGCCGACTCCTCAAACACACTAAACCCTTTTGTCCCATTATCATTGTCATCATTCACATTAGGATTTTTCATAACTTTTTGATGACAAACAATATTAACGACTTCCTCCTCTTTAATGGCCTGTACATTCTCCTCGATTGACTCAAAACGAGCCTCCATTATACGGGCACGAAAGAAGGTTTCTCCTAAAGTGGCAGGATTCGACCTCAATAGTTCTGAGAGTTCTAGGTTCGTGAATCGTGCTTCTGCTTCACGGGCTAATGAAAAAGCTTCGTCTAGTGTTGTGGGCTTTGACCTCAAGAGTAAACATTGTAGAGCCGGTTTAAGTCCAGAAATATAGTAACATTTAAGTAAACTTTCTGAGATCCCCGTTATTCGATTTGAAAGTGTTATAAAGTCACTTTCATACTCGGCCACCTTACCCTTGTGCAAGAGCTTAGATAGCGCGTCTCGATCATAGTCGCTAGATACCATAGCAAATCGAAAATAAAAACAAAAAAAAAATTTTTTTTTTTTATTTTTATTCGGATGAACAGTGTTTTTGATGAACAGTAACTTTCGATAAAACAGTGTCGGATGAACAGTAACTGGATGAACAATAGTCTCGATGAACAGTGTCGGTGAACAGTACTCCCCCCTGATGAACAGTAACTTCCGATATGAACAGTAACACGTTTTTTTTTTTTTTTTTTTTTTTTTTAAGATTGGAATCTTAGATCAAAAATCCCCCAACGAATTGAGGGCTCTCACTACAACATTCGAGGCCTTCCCCATCGAATTTTTTGCATTTTCCCCGGCGACATTTCGATGGGGAAGCGTTTCCCCATCGACATGTCGATGGGGATTCTTCGATGGGCAAGATTCGATGGGGATAGCTTCCCCATCGACAATCCCCATCGACAAGCGGGTCCCACGCCATTTTCAGCAATCAAAAAAAGTGCCACGCTGGACAAATTTTCCCCGGCGACGATTCGACGGGGAAATTCGAGTGCACTTAACAAAAAAATTAATTAGCAAATGCTAATCTTCTTAAATTTTAACGTTTCCCCGGCGACGCCTAGCCGGGGATACTAATTGAATCGTCAAATGTTTTAACGACTTTTTAAAAAAGTCAAATTATATCCAACAGATCCCCGGCGACATGTCGCCGGGGAAAAGTCATGACTTTATAAAAAGTCAAATATGTCTTTCTGACTAATAAAAGTCAAATTTTGGTTACAACTTTCCCCGGCGACAAGTCGACGGGGAAACATGGTAGTTTTTTTTTGTGCACAGCCTGCACAGCATGCGTTTTCCAGATTTTTTCCGGAATTTTTCCGGAAAAAATCTACCAAAACCTGAAACCTGTATGCAACAATATGTAATCTATCCAAATACACCACAACTCATACGAAATACACAAAACAATATAACGGATCAACGCATTCGATATATTAGACATAGAATCGTCCAAAATCTTACTAAACAAAGAAATAGTCTCAAAACGGGTGACCAATGTATTCACCTAGCTAGATCGATAACATGTTCTAATTAAACAAACCGGGAAGAAATTGTTAATGGTAGGAAAGCCTAAATAAACTACAAGTCACAAATACCATATGCTTACCCGACACAAACACCTAATCCTCATCCGACGAGTCGGTATCATCATCAACGATAATAAAGGGGTCCGGGTTGTCGTTCCCTCCGGTACTGCTACTAGTACCTACCGCTGGAGTTGAGTTAGATGCTGTAAGCATGTCAGAGAATCTGGGGTCTTGCCTGAAGTACTTGGTGATCATATTTAGCGTTTTGGTGATCTGGCTGTTCTTTTTCTTTAACTTTTTATTATCTTTTTTCAGCTTATCAATTTCTGAGGCGTGATCAGGAAAAGCGGAGGAGTGGCGGTCAGACACGACCCTACCAATACCCGGGAGGTGCCCCCGACCCTTCGATGGGCGAACTCTCATCATGATTTCCTCCTCTGTGTACGGGACACCGCTGGGGGTGTTTGAACCTAAATCCCGTAACCTGATCATCTCATCCTACGTAATAAAAAAAAAACACAAGTTAGCTAATATATTAGTCAGGTTTCCCGGGTATGGTTTCTCGACAAATAATTAAAGTGCCATTATTTGAGACAAAACTTACATATAACGCTTGCTCCCCGGGGTCTTGGAAGGCGCCGCCTACTGTATGAAGACGGAAGAATGTGTCGATCAAAGACGGATACTCCTGTGTCTCTGAGTTACTCATCTGCACATACACACGTATATAAGACGCAACAAATAAAATACAAAAATATACAAAAAAAAAAATCTACATAAAAAATACAAAAAAATTATAAAAAAATTATAAAAAAATTATAAAATGATTTTAATGTTCATTACCATAAGATGTCGGAAAGCAGGAACAGAACGAGATCCTTGTCGGCTTACGGTCTTGCTCTTCGACCTGTTTTTGGAATTCTGTGCAGCCCGGGCAGCGTTCTTAGGATCACTCCAAAAAGTTATCTGCTTATCCCACTCTTCCTGCTCATAACCCGAGGGAGGGTTGCTTCGGATCCGCTCCACGTCAACATTGCCCTCAGCATTACGGACCCACCACTGCGTCTTGAATGATGTCTTGCTTGTGTTGTATGATTTCGTACAGTGAGCAGTTATGCCATTGTTGATTTTCGTCCATTCTGGTGATTCCCGGTGGGGACGGAGGTCAAACAGCGCCTACAACCATATACAACAAAAACACAGTAAGAGATATAATTTACATATTTATATAAATTTGTTTATTTATTTATATGATATAAATAAACAAACCAATTTAAATAAATGATTTATCCAAATTTGTTTATTTATTTATATGATATAAATAAATAAACGAATTCAAATAAATAATTTATCCAAATTTATTTATTTATTTGTATTTATATCATATAAAATACATAAACGAATTTAGATAAATGTGCACAACGGAATAAATAAATATGATAATGAGATATAAACATAAAATAATAATGAAATCACTTACCGCCAATTCCGCGGTGACGGATGCCCTTATATGCTCCGGTATCGCCTCCCAAGTAGGGTAGTACATGGGCAACTTTCTCATCGCTTCCCCAAGGACGTTGCCCCATCTGCCGGCATTCGGACCGGTAGGCATCCGGGTCTTCTGGTCCTCCAAATCAAACTGAATCGGCAAGCGGCCACTTGTTTGAACAGCGAGGCGAGTTGCTAAGTTACGGGTGTCTGAGCGGGTATTCAACCTGCCCGCGGCCCTTCCACCCAAGTTAGGCTTTCGCTTGCCTTTGCCTGCAAAATAAAGTGAGTGATAAAATCATAAAAATTAAAAGCAAGCAAATTCAATGTATCAAGTTTAAGCTTGTATTACAATAATCAAGAATTTCTCACCTCGGTTATTGAAGCAATCCCCGGTGGGATTCTGAGATGGGGGGCGACGATCCTCACCTCCACCGTCACCGCCGTGACCCCGTGCAACATCTGCCGACATCTGTACAGTAGCATTAGGATAACATAGAATAAAATAAACAAAGCATGCACACATCCAAATAAATATACACATTTTAAACAATCCACAATAGTTGCATTCATTCAAATAAATGTCTTTTACAAGTTACAACTAAAAATCAATCTTCTTATGAGAATAATGTGAAGGAGTGTTTGGATATACGTTTAACACGAATTAACAAGTTTCTACATCCCCGACGACATGTCCCCGGGGAATCAAAATAAAAAAATATTTTAAAAAGCATAACAAAATCATATTAAAAAAAAGAAAAAACATACTTATCCGGCTGTGTCGGGATGCGGCTCCGGTTGTGATCGGGGATGCGGCTCCGGCAAAAAGACAGGCTACAATAACATAAAACAAACACATTAAATTATCAGTTATAACTAAATAATCAAACCAATTATCAAAATTAAAAAAACAAAATTAAAAATCAAAACCAATTATCAAAATTAAAAAAACAATATTAAAATTAACTAAATAATCAAACCAATACACAGTGCAGTGGGTAATGTGGTGGTGATTGATGGAGATGACGGCGGGTGGTGGTGCTGGAGATGACAGTGGTGGTGCTGGTGACGGGGTGACGGGGTGACGGGGTGACGGGGTGTTGGAGATGAGGGTGGTGGTGACGAGGTGACGGTGGTGGTGACGAGGTGACGGGGTGTTGGAGATGAAGATAGATGAAGTTTGGTGAAATGGAGAAGATGGGGTGTTGGTTTCGGTTTTTTTTTTTTTTTTAATAATGAATGTGCTGATTTCCTAAAAGCAGATACCTTATCCTATTCATTTAGTTTCCCCGGCGACGTGTCGACGGGGAAAGTTACGTTTTTGTCATCTAGCAAAAAAGGCGCGTTATCTAAAAAAATTTTGTGGGCACTTACCCCGGCGACAGTGGATGGGGAAACCCTCGTTTTTGTCGTCTAGCAGAAAAAGGCGCGTAGTAGCCAAATATGGTCGGTTACCTTCCCCGGCGACAGTCGCCGGGGTTACTTTGGTTCAGAATTTTTTCTTTTTTTTAACAATAACTATTATACGTAATATTTATAAAATAATATATATAAATAATATACTATTTATAATATTTTATAAATAATATTTATACTTTAATAATATGTATAAAATAATATTTTATCTTTTTATTATAACTATTAATAACTAAAATAATATTTAAACTTTACTAATATTTATAAAACTATATTTTTTTTAACTATAACTATTAATAATTAAAATAATATTTACAAAATAATATTTATACTTTACTAATATTTATAAAATGATATTTTATCTTTTTAGTATAACTATTAATAACTAAAATTATATTTAAACTTTACTAATATTTATAAAATTATATTTTTTTTTAACTATAACTATTAATAATAAAAATAATATTTACAAAATAATATTTAAACTTTACTAATATTTATAAAATATTATTTTATCTTTTTAGTATAACTATTAATAACTAAAATTATATTTAAACTTTACTAATATTTATAAAATTATATTTTTTTTATTAACTATAACTATTAATAATTAAAATAATATTTACATTGAACATCCGTTGAAGATCAAACGTATAACCATAACAAACCGAGTCATCCATTGAAGATCAAACGTATAACCATAACAAACCGAGTCATCCATTGAAGATCAAACGTATAACCATAACAAACCGAGTCATCCATTGAAGATCAAACGTATAACCATAACAAACCGAGTCATCCATTGAAGATCAAACGTATAACCATAACAAACCGAGTCATCCATTGAAGATCAAACGTATAACCATAACAAACCGAGTCATCCATTGAAGATCAAACGTATAACCATAACAAACCGAGTCATCCATTGAAGATCAAACGTATAACCATAACAAACCGAGTCATCCATTGAAGATCAAACGTATAACCATAACAAACCGAGTCATCCATTGAAGATCAAACGTATAACCATAACAAACCGAGTCATCCATTGAAGATCAAACGTATAACCATAACATACCGAGTCATCCATTGAAGATCAAACGTATAACCATAACAAACCGAGTCATCCATTGAAGATCAAACGTATAACCATAACAAACCGAGTCATCCATTGAAGATCAAACGTATAACCATAACAAACCGAGTCATCCATTGAAGATCAAACGTATAACCATAACATACCGAGTCATCCATTGAAGATCAAACGTATAACCATAACAAACCGAGTCATCCATTGAAGATCAAACGTATAACCATAACAAACCGAGTCATCCATTGAAGATCAAACGTATAACCATAACAAACCGAGTCATCCATTGAAGATCAAACGTATAACCATAACAAACCGAGTCATCCATTGAAGATCAAACGTATAACCATAACAAACCGAGTCATCCATTGAAGATCAAACGTATAACCATAACAAACCGAGTCATCCATTGAAGATCAAACGTATAACCATAACAAACCGAGTCATCCATTGAAGATCAAACGTATAACCATAACATACCGAGTCATCCATTGAAGATCAAACGTATAACCATAACAAACCGAGTCATCCATTGAAGATCAAACGTATAACCATAACAAACCGAGTCATCCATTGAAGATCAAACGTATAACCATAACAAAACGAGTCATCCATTGAAGATCAAACGTATAACCATAACATACCGAGTCATCCATTGAAGATCAAACGTATAACCATAACAAACCGAGTCATCCATTCAAGATCAAACGTATAACCATAACAAACCGAGTCATCCATTGAAGATCAAAAGTATAACCATAACAAACCGAGTCATCCATTGAAGATCAAACGTATAACCATAACAAACCGAGTCATCCATTGAAGATCAAACGTATAACCATAACAAACCGAGTCATCCATTGAAGATCAAACGTATAACCATAACAAACCGAGTCATCCATTGAAGATCAAACGTATAACCATAACAAACCGAGTCATCCATTGAAGATCAAACGTATAACCATAACAAACCGAGTCATCCATTGAAGATCAAACGTATAACCATAACAAACCGAGTCATCCATTGAAGATCAAACGTATAACCATAACATACCGAGTCATCCATTGAAGATCAAACGTATAACCATAACAAACCGAGTCATCCATTGAAGATCAAACGTATAACCATAACAAACCGAGTCATCCATTGAAGATCAAACGTATAACCATAACAAACCGAGTCATCCATTGAAGATCAAACGTATAACCATAACAAACCGAGTCATCCATTGAAGATCAAACGTATAACCATAACAAACCGAGTCATCCATTGAAGATCAAACGTATAACCATAACAAACCGAGTCATCCATTGAAGATCAAACGTATAACCATAACAAACCGAGTCATCCATTGAAGATCAAACGTATAACCATAACAAACCGAGTCATCCATTGAAGATCAAACGTATAACCATAACAAACCGAGTCATCCATTGAAGATCAAACGTATAACCATAACATACCGAGTCATCCATTGAAGATCAAACGTATAACCATAACAAACCGAGTCATCCATTGAAGATCAAACGTATAACCATAACAAACCGAGTCATCCATTGAAGATCAAACGTATAACCATAACAAACCGAGTCATCCATTGAAGATCAAACGTATAACCATAACAAACCGAGTCATCCATTGAAGATCAAACGTATAACCATAACAAACCGAGTCATCCATTGAAGATCAAACGTATAACCATAACAAACCGAGTCATCCATTGAAGATCAAACGTATAACCATAACAAACCGAGTCATCCATTGAAGATCAAACGTATCGTTGTAATATTCATGTTTAATTAAGCGTGTGTTTAAGTGTTTGTGTCGAATAAAACTATGTTTAAGTGTCTGTTTGTAAGTTTTCCATTTGATTCCACAAGGTTTATTTATAATATTCTGAATAAATAAATGTTTGCTTTTATTAAAATCTTAATAATTAAGTATATAAATGGCGCAATATAATTAAATATATATGTTAAACTTTAAGCTTTTAAAATCCAAAAAATATATATATGTTAGCTTTTAAAAAACCCAAAAAAAAAATATATGTTAAACTTTATTTCATAAATAATAATTATATATATATATATATGTGTAAAAACCTAAAAAATATATATTTAGTTTCCCCGGCGACATGTCGCCGGGGAAAATGTGGCGGTAAATTTCCCGCTATTTATTTCATCTCATTGCTTATACTTTTGTCGTATATTGTACTTTTCCCCGGCGACATGTCGCCGGGGATTCTTTAATACACAATAAATGATTAGTTTAGCACTAATCCTCTTTCAAATTATATTCAAAAATTTTCCCCGGCGACAGGTCGCCGGGGACACTCTGGTGGGATAATTCCCCTCCATTTTTTTGGCGAAAATAATTTGGGAAATTTTGGTCAATGTTTCCCCATCGACCTGTCGCCGGGGAAACATCAGTCAATATTTGACTAAATTTTTTGCCCGAAATCTTTGCCACGTCAAATTTGGGTTGTCGTCTAGCGGCTTTCCCCATCAATATTTGTCGCCGGGGAATGTCTCGATGGGGAAGGCTTCAAATGTTGTAGTGTCTCAATGAAAGCACCAATTGATACGACCCTCTCGGATAGTATCGGGATAGGGCACCACTTTTAGCGTGTGCGAGCTCCTTAAGAACGGGAGATGAGAAGACCAGACATTTGTGTAACTTTTACTTTTATTGATTATGATAATATGATTACAGGAAACCTTAAATACTAGTTAAGGGATAAACACTAGAATAAACGATAAACATAAAAGATACTAAACATATATCCTAAATAAATAAAAGATATCTTGGTTGTATCATTCTTTTATGTTTAACTTCATTGATTGACTGCTTACAATGATAACAATGACATGGTATTTATAAACCATAATAATAAAACCCTAACCCTAAGATAGATAGTAATGGCCCATTCGGCCCGACCCACACAACCCCCGGGTGTATCATTCCCCACTCCTTCGAATCCACCTTGCCCTCAAGGTGATGTCTTGAAAAGCACACTTGATTCCGGGATCCCATATCCTAATCATACCACAACCTCTCCTTTCACTCCCGCGGTTACCCTGTCTTCCGTGACCACAAGCAACACCCTTTTTTCTCTTCCTCCTTCCGCTACCTTGGACATAACACAATACCCTTCTTTTGCCTACCGATGTCCAGACCCTAATACTCCCCACACCTTCAAAATCCACCTTGGCCTCAAGGTGATATGAAGAATACGCCGATAGGAAGTCTGGCATCCATTCCCACGCCTTTGGTTGAACAAATTTGTGGATGCACCCATTATCCATGGACCCGTGAATATCACCTATACCAATTCTTTCCCATAACTGACGAACACGAGAACTTTCATGAGCGACCAAAGAAGTAACCCCATTGTCCCCTAATTCCTCGTTTAGATTAAAATTTATTTCATCCAAACAATCATCAAAACTACCACCTCCAACCTCTTCCACACTCTCTTTATTTTCTGAAAATTGGCCAAACTCACCGCAAACATTCATGCCTTCCGGATTACTCTGACCAACATCAAAAACACCGTCTAATACGCCAGTAACCTCATCAACACACATATCTTCATCATCAGACAATGACCCTTTTATCACAGGTGAAACTTCTTCACTTGGCCATGATAGAACGGTATCTAGTTCCTCTTCAACATTCAGCCCTTTCCCTGCAATTGCCTCAAAACGCGTCTCCATTATACGCGCTAAGGAAAAAGCTTCCCCTAAAGTTGTAGGGCCTGACCTTGAGAGTGCACATTGTAGGAGCGGTTTAAGTCCACATATATAAAAATATATAAGTAAATCCGTAGACATCCCCGTAACTCTATCTGCAAGTATAACAAACTTACTCTCATAATCGGTCACCGTACCCTTCTGCAAAAGATTAGATAGCGCGTCCCAATTGTTGTTGCCCGATGCCATAGCAACCGAAAAACAATTAAAAAATATATATATTTTTTTTTTAATATTTTTTTTCGGATGAACAGTACCGATGAACAGTACCCCGGATGAACAGTACCGTGAATAGTCCTTATGAACAGTCAGATGAACAGTAGCGCGATGAACAGTACCCCTCTCTCTGATGAACAATGCGTCGAATGAACAGTACTTTTTCGATGAACAGTAGTTTTTTTTTTTTTTTTTTTTTTTTTTTTTTTTTGATTGGAACCCTAAATCAAAACCCCCCAACGAATTGAGGGCTCTCAATGAAAGCACCAATTGATACGACCCTCTCGGATAGTATCGGGATAGGGCACCACTTTTAGCGTGTGCGAGCTCCTTAAGAACGGGAGATGAGAAGACCAGACATTTGTGTAACTTTTACTTTTATTGATTATGATAATATGATTACAGGAAACCTTAAATACTAGTTAAGGGATAAACACTAGAATAAACGATAAACATAAAAGATACTAAACATATATCCTAAATAAATAAAAGATATCTTGGTTGTATCAGAATCCATCCAAGCATATAGACATATAGCAAATTTAATCAAGATTTTGGGTCGTTTTCTGTCAAAGATATAGCAAATATTATAGACATGTGTGAACTAACTATTTTTTTTTTGGTGCAAATGTGAAAAATATATCATATCAAACGATTCTTTTTGGTGTGAACTAAATATGACGAGCTTTATATATATATATATATATATATATATATATATATATATATATATATATATATATATATATATATATTTATATATGAGCGTTCAATGCAGAACCACTATTTATTTACAGAACTTACAGAACCATAGTAATTAATTCCTAAACCCTAAAGTTAAACCCAAAACACTAAATCACACTCCATAAAGTTGAAAAATCCCGAATTTTAACCCTTAAACCTTAAATCTTAGACCCTAAAATTTAAATTCTAAATCCTAAAAAAAATAATAACTTATAGTTCTGCAAGTTCTGTACATATTAATGTTTTTGCATTGAACGCTCTAAACGGCACTCCCTAAACGTTAAACCTTAAACCTTAAACAATGAACTATAAAGCCTTAAATATAAAGCCAAAACCCAAAACCATATACCATAAACCCTAAAATCGATAGAAACTAGTGGTTCTGTAAGTTTTGTATAAAAATAGTGATTCTGCATTGAATACTTTTATATATATATATATATATATATATATATATATATATATATATATATATATATATATATATATATATATATATATATATATATATATATATATATATATATATATATATATATATATATATAGTGGCAGAGATACGTTAGAGACAGGGTGGCAGACTCACAGAGCCCCTTATAGCTCGACTAAATTGATGAGAATTTTAGTTTATTTTTCTTTAAATTTGAGCGTTTTTAAAATGCCTCTCACTTGAATTTTAAATTGCCCTCTACTTACACATTTAATTCTAACATTTAACACTGTGAAACTTAAAAATGCATAACTTTAAGTTATAATACTCAATTTTTTATTCAAATTTTAGTTTTTTCTCTTTAATATCGTTAAAAATAAATTGCTCCTCACATTGAAATTTTCTGTATCAAAAGATGGTGTGTTATTAGTTTGATTTGGTTTGGTCCATATACCAATAGTTTCTGATGAAATAAGCATAAGATTGCATGGGGACCATGTTGAAATTGCATATAGTTTTTGTGGGGTATTTGTTTCAACCTTTGATTTTGTCACATAGTCCATGACCTTCAAACCCCACACCCACTCAAAATGTGTGTTTTTTTGCCTGGTCAAGCACTAGCCATCAGCCAAACAAACTCTCAAATGGGTTTCCTGTTCCTTATATTCATAATTATCATCATTTTCATGTCCCTTGCTTTTCGCCATAACAGTTAACACATTCACATGGACATTAAATCCTTCACTTAGCTTATATATAATTGATTTAAGGCCTGTTTGACAAAGAGATTCTTTAGATTTTTTTCTTAAGCTATGAGTTTTTGTTTAATAAAAAATTTATTTCAAAACAAGCAGCTCTGTTTAAATGCATGAACTTTATATATTTTTATTTTAAATAAATAGTTTTTAAATAAAAAACTGATTAATAAAGTTTTTTAAATTATTATAAATTTATAAAATATAAAATATTGATATACTTTTCAACTATATTAATAATTTATTTAAATATTTATTTTTTTTAGTTATTTTATATTTTAATATTACAATAAACAACTCATTTACCAAATAATTTTATTTAAAAAATATACATTAACAGCTTACAATTAATATTACACATTTCACAACTAATTTTGGCAAGTATACCTTTATACTTCAATTATATATCATATACGGTGATTTACTTGATCAGTTATATCATATACGGTAGGTTAAAAGAGAATCTCAGTCCATAATCCATAGCAGATATATTAAAGTTTAGCTTGCAACATGTATCGTAGTTCTAGTTCTACAACTCGTTTTTTGTTAGTTTTAATGTCTTGATAATTAATACTCCGTAAGTGGCTTGTTTTATTACCTTTTATTATGACGTAATTCAACATATTATGAGTGGAATAGTATTTTGATGTGTTGATGTTATATTTTAAAAAATAATGTATATTATAAATATTACGACACCTAAAGTTCTAAAATTTCGTCATTTTGGTCTAGCTATGGAGGGCGCCGCTACCCCGAAGCTATAACATAGACCCGCCCCTCGCGCTCGTGCAAGTTCTCTAACGTGAAGTAACATACATATACAGTGTAGGAGGAGGTAAAAACTGATCTTCTTGGTATTGGCAGCCATTGCCATCTCCTTGTGTTTCTGTTTTCACATTTACGGGATACTAGGGTTTTTGCCCGCGCTTCGCTGCGGCGCGAAGGGCGGGCGTTTTTGGCTGTTACACATGCATCACTTGGTGTCTCCATGGTAGCTACTTACTTGTTTGTTGATATATGTTATGCTTGAGCTGTTACACATGCATCACTTAGGGACTGTTTGGTGTTTATTACTGACAACGGTTTATCATGTCAAACTTTTACAACTATTAACATTAAAAAGCATGTAAGTATCGTAACCAAAAAAACCACCAAATAAATCAATATAACACAAATGGGGCGGCTAAATAAGCAACACCATTTTTATTATGAAGCGCTTGTAAAATTAAAATCAGAATAAGGAAAAATCTAAAATGCCTATCTACAAACAAAATAAACAAATAGTCACCTGAAAAGCATACTAAGATCATGAATGAGCATATTGAAATAAAAGTACATATATACCTCCGTAGCATACTGCATATCAGAAGCGTGCACAGTGGCCGTTGATTTTTAACGATTGGCATAATCTTTTCTACAAAATAAGAACACAACAAAGAAGTTTGGGCCAAATTCTTGAATGATCAAAGTGAATACGTTAGTAAGGTAAAGTTTGGGCCAACCTGATTAGTCAAAAAGAAGGCGCAACACTGTTGCAGGTGCACCAAGGCCTACGTGCGCCCATAAGAAGTTTTGTGTTCGCAAGTATATGGATACCCTTCGAGGTAAGCAGGGGGTAGTTTGAGATGTTTAGCGTGCTCTGAACAGACTAAAGACCGCAAAATGCCCCCTGCTTCCCTTGAAGGGTATCCATATATTTGGGAACACGAAACCCCTGATGTTACAATGTAAATGGCACAGGTATGGTGCAATTCTCTGTTGTCCCTTCCCTTTCTCTTCTCTTCATTCCTGTTTTTTTTATTCTCCATTTTTAAGAACACAATATTTGGTACTGTATAAGGTATAAAAAAGAATGCTTACTTTCCAATTATCTGCTTTTTCTCGGGCGGTAAATCTAAATGTACATAGCTTATCTAAATATTTATAAGCATGTTTCAGTAACAACCACATTATCGTAAAAAAAGTGCAAACCTGAGTTACCGAAGAACTTCACGACTGGTTGATCGTACACGTCAAATCCGCGTATCAATGGTCAAGAAACGAACACCAGAACGCCTATGTTGCATATACAAATTATCCGAAATAACAAAAAATTAGGCTCAGATAAGGCAAAATCAAGGAGAGAGTGGGCACACCCGCCATGGCTGCATCCGTAACAGGTTGCCCCGCCAAGATACGGGTGACCTCAACCTTGTTTGGGTTGCCATTGTTCATCATAGCCTAAGAAAAAAGGGTCACCAAACAGACAATATATATCGCGACAATTACCAACCCTTTCAAAGGCCGGGGCAATAATCTAGGTGGCTATTAGCCCACTAAGTTTGAAATGTTCATTGTTCTCTCCATTTTTAACTAATTTTTCCTATACGTGGCTCCCAACGAACCATTCAATCGCCTATAAGGCGTAAACAAACATCCCTGATGAGATTGAAATAAAGGGCAACTAAACTGGTGTAAACAAACAACCCCTGATGAGACTGAAATAAAGGCCAGCTAAACTGACCAAACCCTTTTACATCGTATGATACGCGCCTCATTTCCCCCCTCACACGCGTATCATAGGAAGAGTAAGCTGAAAGCATAAGCAAGGCCGCACCATAAAAGATAATTTCAGGCAGAACTAACAATCTCAGGACCAATGGCACTGCCAAATTATACATGCTTACCGAATCACCGTGATTATCAACTTAATAATAGGCAGGAAGCTCGCTGCCCTATCAACAGTAAATTGTGACACAATGGGAATATAATATACATTAGATACTTAATAATAGAGGGAATATCACATTCTTTTTTATCATGACAGCCTGGTAGAGCTGTCATCATTAACACATAACTGATAGCCAAACATATTTGAAAAACATCAACCTTATCTAAATATTTATAAGCATGTTTCAGTAACAACCACATTATCGTAAAAAAAGCACAAACCTGAATTACCGGAGAACTTCACCACTGCTTGATCGTACACGTCAAATCCGCGTATCAATGGTCAAGAAACGAACACCAGAACGCCTATGTTGCATATACAAATTATCCGAAATAACAAACAGTTAGGCTCAGATAAGGCAAAATCAAGGAGAGCGTGGGCACACCCGCCATGGCTGCATCCGTAACAGGTTGCCCCATTATCCGAAATAACAAAAAATTAGGCTCAGATAAGGCAAAATCAAGGAGAGCGTGGGCACACCCGCCATGGCTGCATCCGTAACAGGTTGCCCCGCCAAGATACGGGTGACCTCAACCTTGTTTGGGTTGCCATTGTTCATCATAGCCTAAGAAAAAAGGGTCACCAAACAGACAATACATATCGAGACAATTACCAACCCTTTCAAAGGTCGGGGCAATAATCTAGGTGTCTATTATCCCACCAAGTTCGAAATGTTCATTGTTCTCTCCATTTTTTATTAATTTTTCCTATACGTGGCTCCCAACGAACCATTCAATCACCTATAAGACGTAAACAAACATCCCTGATGAGATTGAAATAAAGGGCAGCTAAACTGGTGTAAACAAACAACCCCTGATGAGACTAAATTAAAGACCAGCTAAACTGGCCAAACCTTTTTACATCCTATGATACGCGCCTCATACACAATATTTTATTTCCCCCCTCACACACGTATCATAGAAAGAGTAAGCTGAAAGCATAAGCAAGGCCGCACCATAAAAGATAATTTCAGGCAGAGTTAACAATCCTAGGACCAATGGCACTGCCAAATTATACATGCTTACCGAATCACCGTGGTTATCAACTTAATAATAGGCAGGAAGCTCGCTGCCCTATCAATAGTAAATTGTGACACAATGGGAATATAATATACATTAGATACTTAATAATAGAGGGGAATATCACATTCTTTTTTATCATCAGAGCCTGGTAGAGCTGCCATCATTAACACATAACTGATAGCCAAACATATTTGAAACAAACAGGTTGCCCCGCCAAGATACGGGTGACCTCAACCTTGTTTGGGTTGCCATTGTTCATCATAGCCTAAGAAAAAAGGGTCACAATATCACATTCTTTTTTTTTATCATCACAGCCTGGTAGAACTGCCATCATTAACACATAAGTGATAGCCAAACATATTTGAAACAACATCACATACCCGTCACTATCCGCTGCACGCCTTGTACAACAGAAATGAAACCAACGGGTGTTGCCACGTCCGACATGGCTGCAAACCAAGTAAGGTTGCCCCGCCAAAATGTGTCAGAACATACAATGCTAAAGGCAAACCGAAGAACTGCACCACTGCTTGATCGTACACGTCAAATCCGCGTATCAATGGTCAAGAAACGAACACCAGAACGCCTATGTTGCATATACAAATTATCCGAAATAACAAAAAATTAGGCTCAGATAAGGCAAAATCAAGGAGAGCGTGGGCACACCCGCCATGGCTGCATCCGTAACAGGTTGCCCCGCCAAGATACGGGTGACCTCAACCTTGTTTGGGTTGCCATTGTTCATCATAGCCTAAGAAAAAAGGGTCACAATATCACATTCTTTTTTATCATCACAGCCTGGTAGAGCTGCCATCATTAACACATAATTGATAGCCAAACATATTTGAAACAACATCACATACCCGTCACTATCCGCTGCACGCCTTGTACAACAGAAATGAAACCAACGGGTGTTGCCACGTCCGACATGGCTGCAAACCAAGTAAGGTTGCCCCGCCAAAAATGTGTCAGAACATACGATGCTAAAGGCAACGAGAAACTATAAATCATAACTTTAAACCAAAAACGAAAAATCAATTAACCATAAATATCATTAAATCAATTCAAACAATTCTGAAAATCAAGCAGGCAAGAATCGCAACCATTGAAATAAAAAAACAATTACAAAAACAAAATTTAAGCTTACTTATTTAAACCCTGTTAGGATCAAAAGCTCCGCATGAAACACCGAAACCGTCAACATCACGAAACACGTAAACAAACCTGTTAGGATCAAAAGCTTACTTATTGAAACCGTCAACATCACGAAACCTTTTCCCTGTCACAAATAATTCCACTCTCACAATCTCTCCTCACACATAACCAAAAAATACAATCCTTTTATCTCTCTGCTTCATTCCCACCTAGGGTGTCAGATAACGCCTATGTTGCATATACAAATTATCCGAAATAACAAAAAATTAGGCTCAGATAAGGCAAAATCAAGGAGAGCGTGGGCACACCCGCCATGGCTGCATCCGTAACAGGTTGCCCCGCTAAGATACGGGTGACCTCAACCTTGTTTGGGTTGCCATTGTTCATCATAGCCTAAGAAAAAAGGGTCACAATATCACATTCTTTTTTATCATCACAGCCTGGTAGAGCTGCCATCATTAACACATAAGTGATAGCCAAACATATTTGAAACAACATTACATGCCCGTCACTATCCGCTGCTTTTATCTCTCTGCTTCATTCCCACCTAGGGTGTCAAATAACGCCTATGTTGCATATACAAATTATCCGAAATAACAAAAAATTAGGCTTAGATAAGGCAAAATCAAGGAGAGCGTGGGCACACCCGCCATGGCTGCATCCGTAACAGGTTGCCCCGCCAAGATACGGGTGACCTCAACCTTGTTTGGGTTGCCATTGTTCATCATAGCCTAAGAAAAAAGGGTCACAATATCACATTCTTTTTTATCATCACAGCCTGGTAGAACTGCCATCATTAACACATAAGTGATAGCCAAACATATTTGAAACAACATCACATACCAGTCACTATCCGCTGCACGCCTTGTACAACAGAAATGAAACCAACAGGTGTTGCCACGTCCGACATGGCTGCAAACCAAGTAAGGTTGCCCCGCCAAAATGTGTCAGAACATACAATGCTAAAGGCAAACCGAAGAACTGCACCACTGCTTGATCGTACACATCAAATCCGCGTATCAATGGTCAAGAAACGAACACCAGAACGCCTATGTTGCATATACAAATTATCCGAAATAACAAAAAATTAGGCTCAGATAAGGCAAAATCAAGGAGAGCGTGGGCACACCCGCTATGGCTGCATCCGTAACAGGTTGCCCCGCCAAGATACGGGTGACCTCAACCTTGTTTGGGTTGCCATTGTTCATCATAGCCTAAGAAAAAAGGGTCACAATATCACATTCTTTTTTATCATCACAGCCTGGTAGAGCTGGCATCATTAACACATAAGTGATAGCCAAACATATTTGAAACAACATCACATGCCCGTCACTATCCGCTGCACACCTTGTACAACAGAAATGAAACTAACGGGTGTTGCCACGTCCGACATGGCTGCAAACCAAGTAAGGTTGCCCCGCCAAATGTGTCAGAACATACGATGCTAAAGGCAATGAGAAACTATAAATCATAACTTTAAACCAAAAACGAAAAATCAATTAACCATAAATATCATTAAATCAATTCAAACAATTCTGAAAATCAAGTAGGCAAGAATCGCAACCATTGAAATAAAAAAACAATTACAAAAACAAAATTTAAGCTTACTTATTTAAACCCTGTTAGGATCAAAAGCTACGCATGAATCACCGAAACCGTCAACATCACGAAACACGTAAACAACCCTTTTAGGATCAAAAGCTTACTCATTGAAACCGTCAACTTCACGAAACCCTTTCCCTGTCACAAATAATTCCACTCTCACAATCTCTCCTCACACATAACCAAAAAATACAATCCTTTTATCTCTCTGCTTCATTCCCACCTAGGGTGTCAAATCCTATCATCGTTGTTTTGTTGCATCAAACAAAACATAACTGATAACGCATAACTAATAACGCATCAAACATATCCCATCATACCCCATCATCAAACATAACCAGAAACAGATAACTGATAACGCATCAAACATATCCCATCATAAGAACAACCCATTAGCAACCACCCACTCCAGCCAACACCACCAACCCACCCACAACGTCGCACAGCACAAACGCCTGCAACGAAGGGATGGGGGCGACGCAGCAGAGTATCTGCGTGGATGAAACCATGGTTAGATCTGGATGAATCGATCAAAACCAAGAACGGTCGATCAAAACCAAGAGCGTCGGAAAACCCTAGGTGGGAATGAAGCAGAGAGATTGTGAGAGTGGAGAGTGAAATTATTTGTGAGGAGAGATTGTGAGAGTGTAATTATTTATGAGAGGGAAATTTTGAGTATAATATTAGGTGTGTGAGGGGGTCACTGTTCCTAGGGGAAGGTGATTCCCCTCTATTATTAAGTATCTAATATAAAAAACTTACTACCTTAGAAAAAATTAATAAAAAATACCACTATTATAAAATACTACAACATTTATAATTACATTTATGATTGTTCTGATAAATTTATTGTTGGAAATACGTTTTTACGTATTTAGGAAGATTCGGTCACTCCGACAATATATTAAGTAGTAGCTCGTAGTCTAGATACTAATATTAAACAAACAAGGCCAAGCCAAGGCTACAACTTGTGTAGGCCGGCCCAACTTGTAAGCCCAAACCCATCTCATGGGCTTGGATATATAAACCCTCTCCTTAGTTGGAGAGGGTGAGTGGTTCACTTTGTTTTTCACATAGTAAAGTGTGTTTTACACAACTTTCTATCTCTAAGTGTGTGTTCTCACCATATCTCTATCTCTTTCTCTCTCTAAACATAATCAAGATTTACAACATATTACAAATGATATCAAGAGCCATGAGATGATTGTATTGTTTATGTGTTTGGGTTCTTGATTTTTTGTGCCTATTTTGATCCAAATACATTCGAACCAATTTTTTTTGTGCTTTTTATGATTTTTTTTCTTGATACAAATCTTCTACATAGTTGTGGTAGAGATTTGGTATATTTACCTTGGCTAAAAACACAAAAATTTTGGCTGTTTTGATCATTTTTGGCTTAAAATCTCGAATTGCTTGAGATATGTCCGAGAAAAGTGGGAAATATTCCGACAAAAACCATCGGAAAAGGGTTTAAGTTTTCCGACAGCTTCCATCGGAAAAGGGTTTATCATTCCGACCATTATTCCGACGAGTATTCCGATTGTGGTATTCCGACACAGGTTATTCTGACGGGGGTATTCCGATAGGTTCATTCCGACAGGGGTATTCCTACAGGGTTTATTCCGATAGGTTCATTCCGACAGGGGTATTCCGATATAGGGTATTTCGACAGGGGGTATTCCGATAGGTTCATTCCGACAGGGGATATTCCGATAGATTTATTCCGACAGGGGGTATTCCGATAGGTTCATTCCGACAGGGGTATTCTGATAGATTCATTCCGACAGGGGGTATTCCGATAGTTTATTCCGATCAATATTCCGATGAACCAAAAATTATTCCTTAAAAAATTTCGAACCGTGTTCAATTTTGACTTGGAATTTTTGGTTTATCGAGAACATAACTTAGAGGATTTCAACATTATTTCTTGGATTTAACACATAACAACAAATACATTTACTTTCTTTCATTGTTCGATCAACATTTGTAAATCTTAACTTAACGAAATGGAGTACACATCTCTTACGGATAAGTCCATCCTCTCGGGTACGGATAATCGTCCACCAATGTTGGAGAAATCTATGTACGAGGATTGGACTTCCCGAATGGAACTTTACATGTTGAACAAAGAGAATGGAAATCTCATTTGGGCATCGGTGCTCAATAGACCATTAGATTATGGTACAGTGACAGAAGGTACAGTTACTCGTCCTCGCACAACGGGTGAATTGACTGGAGATATGAAGATTCAAGAAAAATGTGATAAGTATGCTACAAACATCATTCTCCAAGCCCTTCCTCCAGATGTCTATAAACTCGTCAGCAAACATAAAGTTGCCAAAGAGTTATGGGATAAAATTCGTGTTCTAATGCAAGGCACCTCGTTAACTAAACAAGAACGAGAGTGTAAGCTATATGATAAGTTTGATAAGTTTGCCTATGTTCCCGGGGAGACTCTCAATGATTACTATTTGAGATTCACTCTTTTGTTGAATGAACTCAATATCTATGGCTGCCAATTCCTACGTTTCAATTAAATACCAAGTATTTGAACACCCTTCCTTCAGAATGGCGTAAGTATGTGACAGATGTTAAATTGGCTTAGGACTTGCATAACACCAATGTGGATCAACTTCAAGCTTTTCTTCAAAAACACGAATGCCATGTGATCGAGGCTCGGTTTTCTACACCTCAAGTTCATGATCCACTTGTCATGTATGCTTCTCAACAAAACATGGCTTATACTTATCAACAACCATCATACTTGCAGCAGCCACCACCACACACCTATCAGCAACCACATCTAGGGCTGAGCACGGCAGACCCAAAACCGACCCGGACCGGAAAACCGGACCGGACCGGACCGAACCGAACCGGACCGAGCAATTTCGGTCCGGTCCTCGGTCCATGGTTTTGGACGAATTCGGTCCTCGGTCCGGTCGGTCCGGTCCGGTCCGGTCCGGTTCGGTCTTACCAAAATTACGTCAAATATGTCTAATAGGACCGGACCGGACCGAGGACCGAACCGGACCGGACCAACCCGGACCGGACCGGACTATTTCGGTCCGGTCTCGGTCCGGGGTTTCGGACCATTTCGGTCCTCGGTCCGGTCCGGTCTTGGCTGGTCCGGTCCGGTCCCGGACCGATGCTCAGCCCTAACCACATCAACCATCTTATCAACCACTAATGATGCCACAATAAGCATTTCAACAAAATGTTCATCAACAATCTTTTCCATAGCAACCACCACATCAGACATCACCATCACAAGCCAACACTTCTCCAATGGGCTATACTCCTCAGCAAGGATATTTTCCAATTAAAGCACAACCAGCACAAGCCTTCTACTCCATTGAACTTCCACAAATCCAAGCACCGGTATTTACTCCAAATGATACGCCAGCTGATGTTCTAAACCATCTTGTAGAAACTAGAAGGGGGGGGGGGGGGGGGGGTTGAATAGTTTCTCTTCGATTGGTGACCAAATTAAAATTGCTTTCAATTTGGTTTGTATCAAAACTATCTTTTACTTGAAGCTAAGTTGCATAATGATTAGGTTCAATTGAAATGCACTAGCAAGAATAATAAGCAAGTATAATGATAATGAAATAAGTAAAGAGAAAGGAAGGAGACAACCTAGTGGGAAGACACCAAGATTTATAGTGGTTCGACAACGAGGCTCTATCCTCGTTTCTACTCCACTCCTCGAGTACACCTACTCGAGATTTCCACTATATCCACAAGCTCCCTTCTCGGCGGAGAAAACCTTACATCGTTGCTTACATTATTTTCCGACACTAAGCTAAATGTCGAGACCTAATCTTTAGCTAGGACCAATCTACACGACGTTGCCTACTTCACAATTTAACGACACAAGGCTAGATGTCGAGTTCTAATCTTAAGGTAGAACCAATCTTCACGACCTTGCCTACTTCACCATTTTACGACACAAGGCTAGATGTCGAGTTCTAATCGAAAGCTAGAACCAATCTTCACGACTCTTCACTTTGAAGCTAAGTGAGAACTTCACACAACACAACTACTAATCACTTTAAAGTTTAGTGAGAACTCACAAGACACAACCACATCACTTTATAGTTTAGTGAGAACTCCTAATCAAATCTATTACAACTCAACTAGACTTATCCAAGTACACACATGTAGCTTGGATTTACACAACACAAATCCAAGCAAACACATATGCAATGGATGTACACAACAAATCCAAGTATCCACAAATAACTTGGATGAACACAACTAGTCCAAGTATTCATAAATACATTGGATTGACCTAAAACAAAAAGGTATCATGATGAATATGACTAGCTCATAAATTCATCTTTATCACTACACTAGTGAGTGAGTGATCTTCTCATTAGACATGGTAAAAGAGGGGATCAAGAGGATAATCATATGTAAACATCCTTAACAAATTAAGTGATCATTTACTAATGATTATGCTATAGAAAATAGAAAGAGGGCTGAGAAAAACGTCCAAGAGGCTTGCTGGAAAATGAGATTTGACCCACTATTTAAAGGAGACAAAGTTACAACGGATCTATAACGGCTACTGTGCGCGGTATCTTATCTCACCCCGCGGTACCATATCGCTAAGGTACCGCATAGGTACTTAAGGTACCGCCACTAGACTTCGCTCCGTTTTTTGTCTTTTAGTGGGGTGGGAATATCTGAGGTATTTGAACCCTTCAAAGGATATTCTAACAGCATTTGGAATATGCCATTTTCAAATTTTCATTTTCCATTTTAATAAAACATTTTCTAAAAAAGAAAGTTTATTAAAAAGTCTTTTGTCTTATTAACAAAAGTTAGTTTTAAGGATAATCATTTTGATGATCACTAAGTATGATTAAGAAAGGTTAGTGATATGATTATTACCTTGATGATAGTGTTAGTTAAATAATTCAATTTGTGTTTTACACTAAATGTGTTGTATGGTTTGTTGTGATCAAAACTAAGAAAGATTAGTTAACACTAATAATGTTTTTAGGCATTACTTGCATTAACAATCTCCCCCTTTTTGATTACGACAAACGATGAACTCATTTATGTAGAAACACAAACTATGGAATTATTAACTAGTTTATCACTATCATTTCTCCCCCTTTTTCGTAGCAAAAAGGTTAGCATAAGTCTTTGAAGTGCATCGAACTTTGCTAGTAGCTCCCCCTTGGTGGTTGCTCCCCCTTGCTTGGGGCACCAAGTTTGTGAGCTAAGGTGACATGCTACACAAAGGTTAGTAGAAAGGAAAGAAACACCAATGTATATATGATCACTACCTACTAAGTAACTTGAGAGGGAGAGAGAGAAGAAATCTCAAATTAGAAGCAAGTATTTTGCTAAGTATGTCCAAAGAGGTAATTGACAAAATCAAACTTCAATCCTATGAAGATGATAAACTTGTCAATGGGTTAAAGCTTTAGAATTGATGGAATCACCCATAAGCAATTGTAAAAATTTAACCAAAATCAACTCAAAATAGAACTAATTAGATAGCACACGAATAACATAAAGGTTAAAAAACAATCAAAGAAGATAGTCATACACATAGTATGAGTATCTAAAAGCAATAAATATGGAAAATAAACCACTAAGCATAAGCTAGTCTAATAGTGATATTTTCCAAGATTGCTAAAAATAAAATGAACTAAAAAGACGACGATGCATCATTCGAAGTTTTGTCCACTGGAACGAAAACTTGAATAGGAGGTCGAGTGAGGAGGAATTCAAGAAAAATTAATTTCTCATACACATGAGCAAGTTTAATTTGTTGAAATCGGCAACAATCACACGAGGATCCATGATGCAACACAAAATCGTTTGATGGGGGTATGGCATCAAACTTAGGGTTTGGTGGTGGTGGGGTAAAGGGTTTGGGAGTGTTTTCACAATGCCTTGTGAGGTTTTGGAAGGTGGAAAGGTCATTGAGTTGGGGGGTATTGAAGGATTGTGGTGGTGGTGGAACATTTTCTTTTGCTCCGGTGATGGGGTTTATGGTGTAAGTCTCATTCTAATACTTGATTGGAGAGAAGGTAGGGTTTTTGGGTGGTTTGGACGAAGATGGTTCATTCTTCTTAACCCAAATAGGTCGAACCAAAATTTTCGGTTTCTTTGAAAGCTTGGATGAGGAAGCTTTGGGTGAGTGGGGTTGTGACAAAGAAATGTCAAGGTTAGGAATGTAGGAGTTAGGCATTGTGAGAGTGTGAGAATGATATCTCAAGGTTATGTGAGAATGAATTCTCAAGGTTGGGAAGGTGTGAGAATGGAATCTCAAGGTTGGGGTATAAGTAAAATGTAATCAAGGTAAGAATTTGAATACAAAATGTGTAGTGTCAAGGAATGTTTAGTCAATTTGAGTAAACAAGGAATCTTGACTGGGAATAGGGTTTTATAAGTTTTGACCAAAAAATCGTCAAAAGCCACATTCTGGCCGCGGTACCTTATAGGGTCCGGCGGTTCCATATCGCTAAGGAACCGCGGGTCTTTAAGGAACCGCGTCCAGAGGACTTTAAACCATGTTTTTCCTGGGTTTTGGGAAAAACTGAGACTTTTTCAAAAAATTGCAAATCTTGGAATTTTACCTCTATTAGAACCAAAATATGCTAAGGTTGCATAAAGCAACACATTCACAAAGAATGTCTTGACAAAGGGTGACAAAATAATTTAGATATCATTTTGAACCTAATTTTAGTCAAGTTTAGGGGTTGTGATAGATTTAGGTTCAATTTTAATTTCAAATTAAAGTTGATTAGTGTGCACAAAAGGATAGAATCACACAAAGCTAAATCCATAAGTCAACAACATAAAACATTCATTAGTGAAACAAGTACAAAGACAAATAAAGACTAACTAATACATAGCTAGCTTATCATAAAATCTAGATAAATAGTTTTCTTTGGCTTGTTGTTGAAAACTCTTATTATGAAATGGCTCCATCATTCATCTCCTAGGAGGAGGCATGGAGAACAAAGTAAGCAAGAAATCTTGCAAACCCCTATGTAGTCCATACATATCCATCCTTAGGTTTTGGATGAGGAAGTGGTTGTAGAGACAACATGGACATCTAGGACCATGAGTTTGTTGAAACCCAAAGTAAGGATCACCCAAGAGGAGGGAAAGAGGGACACCCAAAATTGGGATGTTTGAGTTGGGTGGAGGTGGAGGAGGCAAGTTCTCCAAGGGTGAAGTGGGTGAAAGTGGAGGCATGTTCCCTAAAGGGGAAATGGGTGAGTGTGGAGGTAAATTCTCCAAGGTTGGTGAAATGGGTGAGTTGTGAGGGGTAAATAGTGAAGTCACCAAAATGTCATCAAAGTCATTCCCAAAAGGAATGTTTTGGATTGGTTGAGGTTTTGTGATCACTTCCAAGGGTGCACTTGGAGTGAAGGGTGAAGAAAGCTCTTTCATTCTAGAATTGAATGAAGAGGAGGTAGAACCAATGGAGTGGTTAGTACCATGGGTGGAGGAGGTCTTGCATGGTGCAAGAGGTGGGGAAGGTGATGAAGAAATGAGGATAGGAGAATTCTCATTCTTAGGTGTGAGGAAAGGTGAAGAGTTAGGCTTAGCTACCTTAACCCTTATTTTGAGTGTTTTTCTTGGGGTGGAGGTCTTGGAAGTGTTTGAGGTTTTGGTACAAACCATGGTTGATTAGGGTGGTTTAAGGTTTAGGGAAGTATGTTTGATGTGTGAAGAACATGGCAAACAAGGTGGGTTTAAATGGGTGAGGGGATGATCCAAACTAGTAATGGGTTAAAATCATTTTAGGTGAATAATGAATTTAGATGCCCTAGTTTAGGAAATGTGCAGTTTATTACTGAAAATCATGCAAGGTTTACACAAAATTAAGAAAACAATGTAAAGCAAAGATGCTGTCGTGCACAGTGGCCGGCGGTTCCTTATCTAGGACCGGCGGTACCTTATCGATAAGGAACCGCGGGTCGATATGGAACAGCGACCAGAAGGTTTTCAAAAATTTCCCATTCCAGTTTTTGATAAACCCAGATTTTTCCCAAAGGTTTCACAAGCCAAAGTTAACTACAAATCATAATCTAATAAGCTAACTATCAAAAGGCATGCACAAAGCTATGTAAAACACAAACATGATGGCATAATAAACATTAAGGATCAAAATAAATGGTAATCCAAGCATGCAACACAAGTTAATAAACAACTAAACCAAAGTGTTAATAACCAAATGTTTAATCATCAAATCCAAACTTTGACAAAACTTCAAAGTCTTCACCTCCTTTTCTTTCCTAAACCCTTGATCATCTTTCCCAAATACTTGAACCCTTTTCTTGACTCCACTCGGTGTTCATGTAATTCTCCCCGGGTTCTAAGATTCTCACGATAAAGATGCTCCATATTGAGATCTTCAGGAACATCACTAGAAGGGTGAGGAGGAGGAGCTAAGTCTTCAAAATCATCCTCGAATTGATTTGAGGATGGATGGGAGTTGCTCGAAGAGTCAAAGTGAGAACTAGGACCGATGCCATCACCATCACTTGGTGGCATATCGGTGTCCTCCTCATCCGGCTCTTGATGGTCGGATTTTCTCGAACCACGGTCACTTCTTGGCTTTCGTTGATACGCCTCTTGAATAGGCAACATAACCCGTTGAACCGGGTGAAAGCGAGAAAGATCGAGTTGAGGAAAATCTTGACCAACCCTTCTAAAGAGGCGAGTAAGAAGCATAGCATAAGGGAGGTTTGTTTTGGGTTTGGAAAGAGCATAATTTATACGTCGAGCGATGTAATATGCAAGATTGTACTTGGTGGAAGTAAATAGGCAAAACAACATATGCCCCATGCAAGCCGAGATATGATCCCGGTTCCCACCAAGACAAAACACATTTTCCCTAAGAATGTTTGCCCATTGGAGCATGTAATCCTTAAGGTCGCTTGAGAGCACTTCATACCTATTCACATTTCGCACATTTGTATGAAGGCTTCTCACAACGTTTCCACTACGCTCTTTCGTGATGATTTCAAGGATGAAATTTAGATCAACTTCGGTGGTGTCATTTGGAGGTTTATCGTTTGACTCCAAGAGAGCATCTAGTCTCCACTTATCCGTGAAACGACAAGTGCCTTCAAATGGCACACCAAGAATATCACCAAAGTCATCGAGGGAATATTGAATGATTTCACCATTCAACAAGAAACGAATAAAGATTTGGTCGTTGATTTCAAGCATGGAGTAAGTACTGAAGAACTCAAGAAGGAACAAGGGATAAATTACCTCGTCTATGTAAAGCAAACAATCAAACCCAATAAGCTCGAACATAGAGTTGATATAATTATCTCCCGCTATTCTTGGATCTACAATCCTACCCTCATGGAAACAACGAGAGGAAAGGGATGGAAAAGCGTTTTGGAGTTGAGAGGAAACTAAGGTTTGAGAGATGTCAAGCATATAATCTCTAGTGAATTGATGATCTTTTTGATATTGAGAAGGCATGATTAAGTACCTAAATACAAACACAAGACAACATTTCTCCAATCACTCATATGAAAAATAAAAAGGAAAACGAAAAATAAAAATGTGTTATATCAATTTCTTGACAAACATAGGATTGAATCCATATCATTTTCATGTTCACAATGTGTCTATTCCATCATTGACCAAGAACACATGATCTATGTTAGATCAACAATGGATTAGAACATTGGTTTTTTAAAACAAGGTTTTTAGGTAAGCATTAACAATGTCATTACTTACTTGTTCATGGGTTCATCTCAAATCCATCATTCAACCAAAATCATTTAGCCTAAATTCGGATTTGTTCTACAAGTGGGTTTTAGTGAAATCTTAATGAATATCAACCTAAGGAATTATAGTAAGATTACCATGTCAACCCACATTCCTATTAAGGTTTTAATTCAATTTCAATTTTAAAAATCCCCAATTATGAAAGGATGAACCCTAGAACAAAATAGATGAAATTAAAAGAAAATACTTACAATTAATTGATGTTAGATGAAGGATGAGTGAAACCCACAACTTGGAATCAATTAATTTGAGTGATTGAAGGTTTTGGAAGCTTCAAAAAATGGTGGAAAAGGTAAAACCCGTCGGCTGTGTGTTTTTGAGAGAGAGAGAGTTTGGTTTGAAAAAGAATAAAAAACACAAACTGGCGCTCTGACAAAAGTTACTGCCCACGGTACCTTATCGATAAGGAACCGCGGGTTTGAGCCGCGGAGATAAGGAACCGCCTACAGAGGCAGGTTTCTATCTCTAAAAAACGCCAAATTTTGAAAATCCAGTTTTTCTAAAATACTTAAAATTAAATCATGAGCCTTTTAGAATATCGTTGGATCATCATAACACTAAGCAATATGCCTTAATGAAGGATTACGAGCTAAATCAAGATCGAAAAGAACCGAAACGGACAAACGACTACTCGTAGCAAAACGACTAAGTGGAGAGAAGTCAAGAGAGGTGAATCAAGACTAGGATGAATGCTCAAGGGATCAATGACAATCTTCAAGTAGTAGTAACGAAGAGCTTGTGTCATATATAGTGGTTTAAGACGTGCCTTTCCGGCGAAACGATAAACGGCGTTGGTAATGAATACACACAAAGCAATTATTCAAGTCTAAACTAAGATCACTTTCAATAATAGTCTTAGTCTAAACTAAAATATGAGCAAAGTATTAATTCACTTTCTCTCCCACAAAGGGCCTACTAACCATATGGGTGCAAACCATGGAAATCATGCTTGATACTTTAAGCTTCTACTAACTCACTCTACATCACCATAGTGAGTCAAGTATCCAAGCAATGAAGGTTTGAGAGGATAAAAGAAAAGAAACACAAACCACAAATAAATGTCAAGGCAAGGATGCCGAGAACAAGCACATAGTCAAGTAATGATCAAAAGAATTATCAAAGGGCGTGTGGAAGAACGAAAGCGTACCTTGGCCACAAGGAGCAATCCATGAAGGAATAAGTGCTATGCCCAATCAATGACTATGATGAGTACTAAGTCTTCAAGGACTAGTATCATTCCCAGTCATCTTGGTATCATCATTCAAAGATGTTAAAGATCAATGAAGATGATTCTTCTAAAAGTGCAAGTAACTCAATCCATAACCAATTAATTGATTGATCTTCATGAGTACCTACACAAAGCAAGATGCAAACTAGTAGATACATTTCAAGAGTATATCTAAAATGCATAAAGGCTACTAATCTTAAGTGGGATGCAATATTATCAATTAAAAGACCTATTTTTCAAAGAAAACATAGTTTTGACCAAAGAGAAACTTTAGTACAACTAGACCTTCTAATTTAAGGAGACAATGGATCGATCCAAGTTTCAAAGTACAATATACTTCAAAGATCTTGAGTGACCATCGCTCTGATACCAATTGTAGAAACTAGAAGGGGGGGGGGGGGGGTTGAATAGTTTCTCTTCGATTGGTGACCAAATTAAAATTGCTTTCAATTTGGTTTGTATCAAAACTATCTTTTACTTGAAGCTAAGTTGCATAATGATTAGGTTCAATTGAAATGCACTAGCAAGAATAATAAGCAAGTATAATGATAATGAAATAAGTAAAGAGCAAGGAAGGAGACAACCTAGTGGGAAGACACCAAGATTTATAGTGGTTCGACAACGAGGCTCTATCCTCGTTTCTACTCCACTCCTCGAGTACACCTACTCGCGATTTCCACTATATCCACAAGCTCCCTTCTCGGCGGAGAAAACCTTACATCGTTGCTTACATTATTTTCCGACACTAAGCTAAATGTCGAGACCTAATCTTTAGCTAGGACCAATCTACACGACGTTGCCTACTTCACAATTTAACGACAAAAGGCTAGATGTCGAGTTCTAATCTTAAGGTAGAACCAATCTTCACGACGTTGCCTACTTCACCATTTTACGACACAAGGCTAGATGTCGAGTTCTAATCGAAAGCTAGAACCAATCTTCACGACTCTTCACTTTGAAGCTAAGTGAGAACTTCACACAACACAACTACTAATCACTTTAAAGTTTAGTGAGAACTCACAAGACACAACCACATCACTTTATAGTTTAGTGAGAACTCCTAATCAAATATATTACAACTCAACTAGACTTATCCAAGTACACACATGTAGCTTGGATTTACACAACACAAATCCAAGCAAACACATATGCAATGGATGTACACAAAAAATCCAAGTATCCACAAATAACTTGGATGAACACAACTAGTCCAAGTATTCATAAATACATTGGATTGACCTAAAACAAAAAGGTATCATGATGAATATGACTAGCTCATAAATTCATCTTTATCACTACACTAGTGAGTGAGTGATCTTCTCATTGGACATGGTAAAGGAGGGGATCAAGAGGATAATCATATGTAAACATCCTTAACAAATTAAGTGATCATTTACTAATGATTATGCTATAGAAAATAGAAAGAGGGCTGAGAAAAACGTCCAAGAGGCTTGCTGGAAAATGAGATTTGACCCACTATTTAAAGAAGACAAAGTTACAACGGATCTATAACGGCTACTGTGCGCGGTACCTTATCTCACCCCACGGTACCATATCGCTAAGGTACCGCGTAGGTACTTAAGGTACCGCCACTAGACTCCGCTCCGTTTTTTGTCTTTTAGTGGGGTGGGAATATCTGAGGTATTTGAACCCTTCAAAGGATATTCTAACAGCATTTGGAATATGCCATTTTCAAATTTTCATTTTCCATTTTAGTAGAACATTTTCTAAAAAAGAAAGTTTATTAAAAAGTCTTTTATCTTATTAACAAAAGTGAGTTTTAAGGATAATCATTTTGATGATCACTAAGTATGATTAAGAAAGGTTAGTGATATGATTATTACCTTGATGATAGTGTTGGTTAAATAATTCAATTTGTGTTTTACACTAAATGTGTTGTATGGTTTGTTGTGATCAAAACTAAGAAAGATTAGTTAACACTAATAATGTTTTTAGGCATTACTTGCATTAACACATCTCACTGCCTACTTGTCAAAACTTGTTGCAACTAGAGGATTTGCACCAACAAACAATCAGCTCCGCACCTCTTCAAATCCTCGACAACAAGCCACTGTTCAAGATGGTCAAGTGACGGTGCAACCTATTCAGGGAAGGCACAATTCATATGGACCTCCTACAAGGACTATGAATGTTCAAGCCGTGAATTCTAAAGCTAATGGAAATGGAAGCCCTATTGGTCCTCAAAAGGTTGTGACTTGCTACAATTGCCGAGGACAAGGTCATATGGCTAGGGAATGCACTCAGCCAAAAAGAAGAAGGGATGCAACATGGGTTCGTGAGAAGATGTATTTGGTCGATGCTCAGTCTAAGGGGAAGATTTTGGATTCAGAGGAATTAGCATTTCTTGCAGACCCAGGGGCAGAAGATACTGAAGGCATTGCAGTCGTTTCTACTTCTAATGTAGCATATCAAGCGGACGATCTTGATGCATATGATTCGGATTGTGATGACATTCACTCAGCCTCAGCTGCTCTCGTTGCTAATATCTCTCACTACAGTTCTGATGTCGTCAGTGAGGTATCCACCACAATCAATCTTGGTAATGATGATAACCCACATCAAGTTAGGCATGAAAATGACAACCTCGTACATCATTCGGGAACTAGTAACTCAAATGATGTGGTAACCAATCCTACACATTTGAGTGAACCTCAACCAAATGCTACGACAGGTATGGAATCTTATGCTCAACATGATTTGGTCATGGTGCCTAAACATATTATTGATCAAATGCATATGGCTCTCAGACAATCCGTAGATACGAATTCCACCGTAACAGCTGAGCTTGCGTTGCATAAAGAAAAAGTCAAAGCTTTTGAAATGGTCCCTCAAGCAGAGAAAATAACATGTTCTGAATTTGACCAATTTCGTTTTGAAAAGATTGAACACTTGAAAGAAATAGAATCATTAAAAGCTAATCTTTCCAATGAATTAAAAGCAAAAGAGTCGGTTGTCAATGATTTTTAGAAACTTAAAATGGATTTCGAAACTCTCGAGTCTAAAAAGTTTGAATCAGAAATTAATGCTACCAAACTTCTTAAATTCAAAGAACAACAGCTTTTAAAACAATACGCTTCCACAGAAAAGGTTCATTTTTTAACTAAATCATTTAAAGAACTCGAACTTAAGCGTCTTCAAGATTTACCACCTAATCCCGGTTATGCAAAACAAGCTCAGGAATATATTCCTTGTCTTTATGATATGACCCTAATTGGAAAATCAAAAGAAGCACCTTATGTTCGTAGTATTAAGGAGACACAATCACTTGCGGAAGAAACTCATTCTAAAATGCTTTCAAAATTCCATAAGATTGATTATGATAAGCATAATAAAGATCTATTTGATAAAAAGACTCGTATTCATTTACAAAAGGAATTAGCTCAATTAACAGTTTTTGTGCCTCAAAATTTATCAACGGAAAACCTTCCTAGTACGTCTCCTACACTTGTCAAAAAGGATTTAACTAAGTTAATCCCACCGGTAAGTAAGGTGTCAGCTAGCTTAAATGTTGTGCACCAACACTTTGCCGATTTTGACAAGGTCATTACGGAACGTACGACGGCTTCGGCCATAACGGAAGGTGAATGGAATTTTGAGCACACAAGAGCTGCATTTCGATACGAAATTGTTCCATTTGTAAACAATGTTAAAGCTTGTCTTAGAAATATTGATCAAGCTTTGCTTTTGGAAATAGAAGAAGTTAGACGTGTTTTCAATGAAATGGATGATGCTTATGAAAACAGTTTACTTGAAATAGACGAGTTTCAAGCCAAAATGATCAGCTTTTGAAGCAAGTGACGTCTCATGATATTGTCACCGTCTGTGTGAATAAAAGTGTTGATAATGATTCTATTATGCATAATATTGAATCTGTGGATAATGTGGTAGATAGTACTTGTCACGAATCTGAAGCTGATTTTTAAAAGCTTCAAGATTCATATTCTTTGCTTTCAAAACGTTTTGATGAGATTCAAACACATTGTATTTCGCTTGAATGCAAGAAACAGTTTATTCAAGAAATCTTTGAAACGTCATTCGAAGGTGTTAATATCGATGATGCAAATTTTTAAAAGAATTTTCAATTGAATTTCCAATCAACACAACGTCAGCCAAGTGACAAGGTTGCTAAATCATTATCGATAGACATAGAGAAATCTAAGGAAATTAACTGTGTGAACGTACTTGAGGCCGCTGAGAATTTTAAACTTGATTCAGATAATCGAGTTTCCAAGATTTTGTCCAAAGTTGATAACTTAAAACAGAAAAATACACGACTCTTCGATTCAGTAAAGCCCGCACGTGCTAATACCACTGCAGAGAATCAATCTTTGATTAAGCAATTGAATCGAAAGTCAGTGGAAATATCTGATTTGAGGGAACAAATTTGTGATAAAAATCTGGCTTTGACTAAGTTAAAGGAAACACTTCGTACCCTAAAAGGTAAGAATGTTGTGGATAACGCAGCCACCGTCTCAGCATTGTCCTCTAGTGCCATCAAAACGAACCTCATCGCCGTCACACCATTTAACAAGGGCCCTAGGACTAAACCATCTCAAACATTGGTCACTAAAGATAAGGCAAAATCAGAACCAGCTTCTAATATTCCCGTGTTGCCTTCTACAGGAGTAAGCACTGCTACTAAGGCTCAAAGATCTAAGCTTAAAGGAAACAAGAAGAATGATAGGATCTTGCCCCCATCTAGTAGTCAAGTGAAGAAGAAAGTAGAAGCCCATCCTAGGAATGTTATTTCTGTTTTGAATAACAAGAATCATGTAGCTAAACCTAAAGGCTCTACGGTTGTGCAACGTTCTAAGCCTACTGTGAATTCTAATTTGAAATGTTGGAATTGCAATGAATGTATGTTTTCTAGTCTTCATGATTCTTGCCTTATTGACCATGTGAATGAGATGAATGCCCGAAAAAATGGATTAGAATGGAAACCGACTAGGAAAGTGTTAACCCAAGTTGGTTGGATGTGGCGCCCTATTGGTAGAACTTTCACTATAGTAGGAAATACGTGCCCTTTAACTAGGATCACTCCCACTAAAGCGAAGAAAGCGTGCCCTTTAACTAGGAGTACAAAGGCTACCAAAACACAAGCGTGTCCTTTAACTAGGAACACCAACGCTATTGTAGGAAACAAGTGCCCTTTAAATAGGTCTACTCCCACTGTAGTGCCCGCTAATACTCCAAAACCTAAGAAAGTTGGAACAGTAAAACCTGTTAGTGATAAAACTCACATTAGAAAACACAGGAAATCTAAGGGTCACGCAAATGTTAGCAATTCTGATAATTTCATATCTGTATCTGCTAACACTCTGGAACCAATATTTCCAATGCATTGTCTACTGTTGTTACTGAAAACAGGTGGTCTAAATTGTTCTCTGGTATTTGAACTCTGGTTGCTCCAAGCATATGACCGGAGATCGCTCTCAGCTCAGAAATTTCGTCAGCGAGTTTCTTGGTACGGTTCGATTTGGAAATGATCATATTGCAAAGATAATGGGTTACGGTGAATATCATATTGGAATGTTATAATTTCAAGAGTGTATTATGTGGAAGGTCTCGGTCACAACTTATTTTCTGCGGGACAATTTTATGATGCAAACCTAGAAGTTGATTTTCGAGAGCATACCTATTTCATTCGTAATTTGGAAGGGGTTGATTTATTGAAAGGTACACGAGGGAATAATTTGTACACTTTGTCTCTACAAGATATGATGGCCGCTTCTCCCGTATGTCTTTTCTCCAAAGCACCGAAGACTAAGTCATGGTTATGGCATCGACGGTTATCTCATCTTAACTTTGACGCTATTAATCATTTGGCGAAAAACGAACTTGTTCGTGGTCTTTCTAAACTTACATTTTACAAGGACCATTTGTGTTCCGCGTGTACAATGGGGAAAAGCACTAAGAAATCATACAAACCCAAGATTGAAGACACCAACCAAGAGAAACTTTATTTGTTGCATATGGATCTTTGTGGGCCAATGCGTGTTGAAAGTCTTAGTGGTAAAAAGTACATCCTCGTCATTGTCGATGATTACTCTCGGTTTACATGGGTGAAATTTCTTACAACAAAAAATGAGGCACCTAAATTCATCATCGGATTTCTCAAGATGATTCAAGTACGTTTCAACACTACTGTCCGACGCATTCGTACAGGTAATGAAACCGAATTTGTGAATCAAATCTTACGTGATTATTGTGAAGAAGTTGGCATATCTCATGAAACATCCATCGCTCGCACTCCACAACAAAACGGTGTCGTTGAAAGGTGAAATCGCACACTTATGGAAGCTTCTAGAACGAGTTAATTTACGCAAAGGATTTATTGTTTTTATGGGCAGAAGCGGTATCTACAGCAGTGTACACCCAAAACCGGTCACTAATTCGTAAACGCCATGGTAAAACACCTTATGAGCTTTTACATGGAAAGTACCAGATTTATCATATCTTCATGTATTTGGCTCTCTCTTCTATCCAAATAATGATGGTGACAATTTGGGAAAACTTCAACCCAAAGATGATATTGGTATTTTCATTGGTTATGCACCCGCAAAGAAAGCATATCGAATCTACAACCATAACTCTCGCAAGATCCTCGAAACTATGAATGTTGATTTTGATGAGCTGACAGCAATGGCTTCTGAGCAAAGCAGCTCTGAACCCGCACTTCATGAAATGGGACCCAGTAACATTAGTTCTGGTCTTGTCCCAAACAACCCTACTTCATCATCATTTACACCACCTTCTAGGAATGAATGGGATATGTTGTTTCAACCGTTCTTTGATGAATTCTTTACTCCTCCAAGTATTGTTGCTCCAGAACCTGAAGTAATAGCTCTGGTTACCGAAGTTGTAGCTCCAGTAACCGAAGCACAATCAGATACGTCTGCACCTATAATTGGTCAAGATATACCTTTAACAAGTAATTCTCAACCAACACCCGAATCAACTACCCATGTCATTCCTATTGATGATGAAGAAGATGATGATGATGATCACGATTTAGAATTCACTCAAATGCGTGAACTTCCATTCTTTGGTGTACCAATCCCCGACTCTAATCAAGCCGGGTCATCCACCTCAAAGGAAGCTCCTACTACAGTTTACTCCAATCCACGGATTCGTGAACATGACAGCAAGTGGACAAAGGATCATCCTATAGATTCTATTATTGGTGACCCTAATCGTCCGGTATCCACACGAAGTCAGTTACAAGAAAATGCAATGTTTTGTCATTTTGATGCTTTTCTCACTGAAGTTGAACCTAAGACATGGCAAGAAGCTTTTACTCAATCCTGTTGGATAGAAGCTATGCAAGAAGAACTTAATGAGTTTATACGTCTTGAAGTATGGGAACTTTTACCATGCCCGGATCAAGTGCAGTTACTCACTTTGAAATGGGTTTACAAGGTTAAAGTCGACGAGTTAGGCGGAATATTGAAGAACAAAGCTCGACTAGTAGCTCGTGGATAGAAGCAATTATTAGGCATCGACTTTATGGAATCCTTTGCACCTGTTGCCCGTTTGGAAGCTATTAGACTATTTCTTGCTTATACAACCCACATGAATATGATCGTCTATCAGATGGATGTGAAAACGGCATTTCTCAATGGTGAAATCAAGGAAGAGGTCTATGTTCAACAGCCGGATGGTTTTGTGAATCCTAAGTATCCTAATCATGTGTACAAGCTTAAAAAGGCTCTCTATGGATTAAAACAAGCTCCACACGCATGATATGATCTATTGTCACAATTCCTCATTATGCAAGGCTTCGTTAAAGGCAAGGTGGATCCCACGCTGTTTATTCAGAAACGAGGTAAAGATATGATTATGGTACAAATATATGTTGATGATATTATATTTGCTGCCTCGACCCAAACCTTATTCGGATGAGTTTGGGACACTCATATCTTCCAAGTTTAAGATGTCAATGATGGGCAAGGTATCATTCTTCTTAGGTCTTCAGATATCTCAGAGTCCCAGAGGCATCTTTATCAATCAATCCAAGTATGCCCTTGAATCGCTTAAGAAATATAAGATGGAATCTTGCGACCCCGTGGATACTCCAATGGTGGAACGAACTAAGCTTGATGCAGATCCACATGGAGTTGCCGTTGATCCGATACTTTATCATGGAATGATCGGTACTCTTCTGTATATCACAGCTAGTCGACCGGATCTTCAGTTTGCTATATGTATGTGTGCTCGGTATCAAACTCGACCTACTGAGTTACACTTAGCTACTGTTAAACGGATATTTCGGTATCTTAAAGGAACCATTAATCAGGGACTTTGGTATTCGAAGGACTCTTCGATTGCACTTATGGCATATGCAGATGCGGATGACGCGGGTTGTCAAGATACAAGGCGTAGCACGAGTGGAACATTGCAACTACTAGGAGATCGACTAATCAATTGGGCATTGAAAAGGCAGAAAAGTGCTGCAATTTCAAGTACGGAAGCAGAATACATAGCTATGTCTGGTTGTTGTGCTAAAATTCTTTGGATGAGATCGTAATTAACCGACTATGGTCTAGGTTTCAACAAAATTCCGATGTACTGTGATAAGAAGAGTGCAATTCCCTTATGCTGCAACAATGTTCAATCCTCCCGGTCGAAGCATATTTACATTCGCTACCACTTTATCAAGGAGCAAGTGGAAATGGAGTAATAGAGATTTACTTTGTCTGATCTGAGTATCAATTGGCGGATATTTTCACGAAGGCTTTAGATCGCGCTCGAATGGAATTTTTGGCCGACAAGCTAGGTTTGAGAACTTTTTCGCCCGATACTCTTAAGGAACTGGCAGATGAAGTGAAAGAATAGTGGTGGTAAACTATTCTCCGTATCCTTGGTGATCATTCGTATATATTGTATATATTTTTATCCACAAAAGCAAAATACAACAATATAAAACCATATAAAAACCATAAAAAATTTAAAAGTTCATAAAAAATCCAAAATATTTTTACTTTATTTTTCAAAGGCATGTCTTTTGGTACGATAATATTTACGGCCTTAGAAATGTCGATTAATATTGACACGACGCCATAAATAGAGTTCGTACAAAAGCTATAAATATTTCATAAAACATGCCCATATGGCTTGTAGTTATTTCTGACTGCAACCCGGTTTTCATATTAAAGTCAAGTATTTCTTATGAAAGCTTTGGCTCTCAACGGGAATTAATTTTCTCGGGCAAGGTTTACTTTAAAACCTTGTAAGGGATCAAGTTTACTTTATAACTTGGTCTAACACAAATCTTTGTACGCTTCAGTGCATTTATTTGTTAAAACAAGAGAAATCTTGTTTTTATGAAGTTATCATCTCTATAACCATAGCACTCTACAATTGGTATCTACATACTCGACGATGCGACTACTCAAACGACGACTACAACTCTTTCAATAGAACACGAGTCAACATTTGAGGGGGAGCAATTGTCAAGCATTCAGAATCTTCGATGCCGAAAGTGCCAAGTTCACTAATTGGTGCCAAGACAACAATACCAATCGTACATATGGTGTCAAGAGATGACTTCAGACATGACGAGGCGACCAACAATTTGCCAACAAGAACCATTTGATCTTATCATATGATGTTCTCATCAACCAGGTCCAACCTTGTCAATTTCTTCTAATATGGTGAATATGTGATCATGTTACAAATCGGTATCATTCCTCACAAATTGGTCTCATGAAGATTAAACGGACTTGCATTTTTCTTCCCAAAACCTTTGTTAAAACTTCATTAAATCAATTGATATCAAAAATATCGGTTGGGTTAATATTTTTAATATGGGGGAGAAAATGTGATTTAATATGGGAAATTATCACAAATCGTTTGACTTAACGTGATGGCTCATCCCGAAAGGTGCGAAAAGTTTTCGAATATCGTGGCATATGTTAAGGGGGAGCAAAATGGATTTTCTATATCAAAATGGATTTCATGGTGACATTTACTTACCCTAAACCCATTTATTTCACGACGATGAAGATTGTGGTGACATAAGGATGGTAGGATAGGTTAAAGTCCAATGATTCTTCCATAACCAGAGGAATCTTCCCGAGGACATTCCATAGCTAGAAATAGTAGTCATTAGGAAAGATGGAGAAAGAGTGTGAACGTAGCTGAATGCTGACCAAGTACTTAAGTTAGCACTAGAACAATCACAACAAGGTGCTAGTTATGACGTATTGGTAAGCATTGAAGGGGTTGAAGAATGAAAAAGAATTGTAAAGATAAAGGGTGTAAAGAAAGAAGCCCTCCTTACAACTTAGGCAGAAACCGGGTCAACACATATGCTATTGAGATCATTTTAATGATGCTCGATATTGAAGATAGACATCATGGACCCAGTGATGCAATGCACAACCCATCCCAGCTAACTCAGATATCTCTCAAAAGGTATTTGTTTTATTCACACGGAGACAACGCATTATCTATCGATTTATTCACTCTGAATATATTGATATTGAAATGGTGGCACTCCTCTCCAGCCTCCGATCACTAAAAAATCCAAAATGCACGATCAAGTCTAGAGCCATTTGAGATCATCAAATATCTCATTAGGACACACTTTCATAATTCCTTGCTTCTTCACACACTATGAAAAGTAAGAAAGATCTTAAGAGTCCTACGCAAAATCTTCATGATCTTGCCTGAACATCCGAGTAATACGAAAGTATTTACAATGAAGATGGAAATCCTTCTTGAGCGAATATCAAAAAGCTCATGGTAGGTGACTTGTGCGATTCTTTATGAATCAAGCTTGTGATAACAGGAAAGCAACAGTGGTTTAATTCTTAACTGAATTTAAACACGTTCCAGGCCTTTACGCAATATCTCAGTGATCTTGCCAGAACACTCAGAGTGACATCTTAGTGTTCACAATAATGAGTGGAAATCCTTCTAGTGTTAACTTCAAACAACACTTGGTAGGTAACTTGCAAGATTCTATATGAATCAAGCTCGTGACAACTGGAAAGCAACGATGGTGCGATTCTTTAACGAATCAAACTTGTTCCAGGAATCGGAATTGACAGCTTCAATCATGCGGATAATTTTATCCAAATGATTCACTCTTTACGTTCACAGTCAGCTTTGGACGGTCGAGTAAAGAGAACGGGTTTACCCGCGAAATCTTGCCAAGGAGATTTATAATTAAATCTACCTGCCACAAGTACAATATTTTATATCGTCCAACGGTCTTCACCGACCGGAGGTAAAATGCTACCGAATTAGAATGAAATGTTCAAAGCCATTTCCTTCGTGTCTACTTATGTTGCGGCATTTGAAGACGGTGGCGTTGCGGAATCCAAGAAGAAGTCGTCCCCGCATTCTTATACTTTATGCACTTAATACTTCATCTAATTCTAGAAAGTCTAAAAGTCAAGTCTTCCGCTGTATAGAACTCTGAAGCTTTCAAGAATTACAAAGGTATAAGTATGTGGAACCTGAATTCACGAAGAGGCGAAGATCACAAGTGATGGATGCACAAGTTTAAGGCAAGAGATTTATGCTCAAGATTGATATCAATGATCACATCAGCATGTTCAACAAAAAAGAAAAAGAAAAGAAAGACGAAGACTACGGGCTCAAGACAAGCATAGAATGCTAGGTTTATTTTATTATTGTAACTTGGGTAACGCCCTTGTTTGGAGTGACCTCCCTTAGGGGGAGATTTTTGGAAGTACGTTTTTACGTATTTAGGAAGATTCGGTCACTTCGACAATATATTAAGTAGTAGCTCGTAGTCTAGATACTAATATTAAACAAACAAGGCCAAGCCAAGCCTACAACTTGTGTAGGCCGACCCAACTTGTAAGCCCAAGCCCATATCATGGGCTTGGGTATATAAACCCTCTCCTTAGTTGGAGAGGGTGGGTGGTTCACTTTATTTTACACATAGTTGAAAAGTGTTTTCTTTCACTTTCTCTCTCTAAAAGTGTGTGTGTTCTCACCATCTCTCTATCTCTTTCTTTCTCTAAACATAAGCAAGATTTACAATATCTTACATTTATGGTTTTTGATACATGGCTTTTTGGGCTTTTCTAAGCTAAGGCTAGTTGATTTAAACTGGGGTACACTAGATAATTTTAGGACTATCCAGGATTTTCACTTTGTTAGATATGTTGACTTGAATCCTAAGGGTATTTATGTAATTTTGTACTAAGGGTATTTTGGTCCTTTTTTGGTTATGTAACTTTAGTATTAAGATACTATGTAGTCGGTTTTTTTACAGCTCCTAAACCTAACAAATTGGTATCAGAGCCACTTGCTCCATTTGAATCAAGCTACCATTGTTATGGGTATCGAATCATTTGAATTGGTTGGTTAGGATTCATCCCCCTTCTGGTTGATTTCAAGATTTAATATCTTGATATTGTTTGAATTTGTTTTTTTGGTTTGATGGCTTGCTACACATCAGGTTTGTTATTTTTTTTTATCCTTCAATCATTTGTTGCTACTACTTGTTTGATAAATTAAAGGTGTTTGTCAATTGGGAATTTGATAGCCTGGATTTGGATTTGTGTTGTGGGTGGCTTTGTTCCAAAATATTAGTAAACCAAAAACAATAGTGAAACCTATTTAGTTCAATTGCTGTTACTTCCGCTTATTTGATAGATACAAAGGGTTCGTTTGAAGGGGCTATTTGTTGATTAGGATTGGTAGTAGGTTTTGTGAATTAGCTATGGTTGGTTGCTTTAGGAGTTGATAAGAAAGTTGTTTGTTACATAGTAAACTTGGTTTGTTCCCTACATAGTAAATATAGGTCTTAGTACTTCCTTTGGTATGGTGGGGCAATCGTTTTGGATTTGTTTATTCGTTGTTTGATATGTTCTTTTGGTTACACTTATGATTTCGCTTGAATTTGGGATTGGTGTTTGAATTTGGAATTTGGCTATTAGTAACGACATGGGAATATGACATCATCGATTGGTGGTATCGGTTTGTTTGGTATTCGAATTTGGAATGTAAAACCCGTATTTAAATTCTAAGAATATTAAATATACACCGTCTCAGTTTTATTAAAATCGTGACGTAATTAATTATTCAAAAAAATAATTAATACTAGTTATTCAGTATTACGTAAGTATTATTATTCAAGAAAATAAATAATACGTTTCAGAGTTTCAGCACGAGAAACTAAATCACGAACTAATAACAAGAACATCTAAAATTTAACACGAAACAAAAACGAAAATCATATGGGTTATGTTTGGGCTGCGACATAAAAAGAAAAGAAGGAAAGGGTGGGCTTTAAGCCCAACCCGTCTAGCCAATAAACCACAGGGAGTTAACCACACTTCATTTTACAAAAAAAAACAAGAAAATATTAGGGTTTGCTTAGGTGTGTGTGCTGCCAGCTAGGAACCCAAAAAAACAAAGAGGAAGAGTGCGATTCTCATGATGTTCGGGTTGTGTGTTCGTAGTCCTTAACCAATCACGCGTATAGCTTTTGTGAAGTGAGAGTAGGAGTTTCATCGACTTTCCTTGCAGTGAGTTACTGGAGACAAGGTACAGATTTCCTGTCCTTCAGTAAGGACTTCCTTTCCTACGCATGATTAGGATTTCCAGTCTGCAGCCAAATGTTTTCCACAACATATGTTATGAAATTTACAGTAATTATCTTAATAACTATGTTAAATTGCCTAAGCTTTATATACATGCATGACCAGTTATAACTAGTTACGGAGGTACCGTAACCATGACACTTGAGGCACCAGTGTCATGAATCCTCTGCGGGGGAGTGATTTCTCGCAGCGTCCCTTTTATTTCAGCTTGGCCATTTTATCAGTATTATCAGCGGGGCGTATGTATGCATCCTAGGTTATCGTTTTACAGCTTATCAGGTGAATGTGGTGTGTGCTCTACATCCTTCACACTAGAGTTGACCCCTCCACCCAGCTTATTAGTTAGAGGTCACCCTCTACAGCATGACGAGGTCACCCCTCTATGTATTCATGTAGACGTTGTTACAGCACATGACCTATATAAGATATTGGCACTTAAAATACAGCAAATGCATGTTTTCATATTTAACAGATAAAAATTCAACTTTACTAATTTTAATTCAGACTTTTCAGAACATACACAGTTTTCCGCTGCTCTTAACTTATCAGTTTTATAGTTTCAGTATTTGTTATCTATTTCATTCCAGTACATTCTTATCATGTTTTATATCCGTTCACTGGGCGTTATGCTCAGCTGTGGTTTTCCTTTCTTATTTCCAAACGGCAGGTACACAAGGACGCTCTTAGGATTCTGAGAGAGTATGCGCGTTGGATGGAAGCTATCCAGACTTCTTACTTTATGCACTTCATACATTAATTTGCCTATTTGGACATTGTTTAGTCCTTCACTTCAGTACTTAATCTTTTATATTTGAGCTTATGTTTGGATTACCGATGTTTACATCCGGTATTTCCGTTATGATCAGTTAATGTTTTAAGACATTTGCCTTTCATGCTTTGATGACACACCATAAATACACGTAACGGTCCACTTATTCAAGTGGGGTATTACAATTATGGTATCAGAGCCCCAGGTTCGACCTGTAGGCTCTAAAACTTGACTTGTGACTAGTGAATAGTCACCAGGAACTTTCTAGATTTTGGCGTTTGTTATCTTCCATGTTTCTCATGCATTTATCAGTTAGTTTTCAATTGAATTTTGATTTGGTGAACCGACCCATAGGCGTTCACCTTTGCCCATTCAGATTTTGTTTTGGTAAACTGACCCATAGGCGTTTACCCTTACTCATGTCAGATTAATGTTTTTCAGTCAAATGTTATTTGGTAAACCGACCCATAGGCGTTCACCATTGCTCAGGTCAAATTTTATGCTTTTCAGTCGAATGTTGTTTTGTGAACCGACCCGTAGGTGTTCACCTTTGTTCATATCACGATGTTTCATTGAGGTTTGACTAGTATGGATTGGACAACAGCCATCTATATTTAGTCTCAGGTTGTAAATTTTTATACATGACAGTTCTCGTAAAATTTTGACAAGTATGGATCGAACCAGAATCGTACATACTTAGTCACATGTCTTCTCATTCGAATTTTGTGGATTTAACCGTAGTCATCCACACCAGTTGATGTTAACCTCTGTTGATTATCCTTTTATGTTCCTTATAACAGTCAAGTTTTCATACTCTCACGTGGATGTCGTTTTCATGCTGATTAAGTTTCATGGCTTCTTATGATGATTATGTTGTCAGCAAGGTGATGATGTTTTCATGCTAAGATACAGAGGGGTTGTAGTAAAATTCTGTTTTCATGATAAATCATGTTTGGTCTTCATCAATCATGTCTTCATGTTGACCATTGATGAAACTCTGTTTAATCATACTTTTGAGCCTCTATACAACCAGCATTAAGTCTACGCCGGAATTGTCAGCCTATCATGTTACTCGTTTCAGTTCAATTTGCTAACCGGTTAAATCAATTTATTTTCCACTTGTCGATATTTTACCAGATGCTGATGCTGCTCGTAAGTTGAAGATTTTACAAGATACTGATGCTGCTAACACTTCGGAGACCTCACGAATGCTGATGCTGATACTTTGGAGATTCCACAAGATACTGATGTTGTTTATATTATGAAGACTCTTTAGAGCAAGGACGGAGACTATAGATTTGAAATTCCAGACAAGAATATACTTCAACCATTAGGCACTACCATCCTATTCCATGCCTTTACCTCCTCAGTTAAATTCCACACGTCACTCAGCTATTTCTTTCAGCCAGAAGAGTGAGAACCGGTACCCAATCGGCCACTCAGCAGAATAGTACATGAACCACGGCTAGAATGACAATAGTCGCAGAAGTGATAGACCAGGCGGTAATGACAACCACCGTGCTTATAATCAATCAACAGTAACCAGGAACTCCGGAACGGACATGAACAGAAATACAGAGGTCAGCAGCCTAACCGGTCCGCCAATCCTAACAATAACCAAAAGTTTGCAACCTTGTTCAGATCCACCTATGAAAACACATGTCAAGACGTCAGTCAAGACACAGGTCTCAAGTATCAATTCGGAAGACACCTACCAGGTCACCAGTCATGATATATGTCATACGAATATTTTCTCAAGACACGAGTCAAGACTCATAACTCCGCCCTCAGAAATTCAGGGTACCCTCCAAGGGGGTATACCTGTCCTGTTATGCCATGCATAAATCAGACCATTAAAAATTCAGTTACCACCACTGGAGTATTGTCCAGGTTAGACACGCAGGGTTCGTTATGTGAGGTTACAGACGAACACATTCAGTGAGATCTACCACGTTTACTTCACTATTCATATGTCAGCTTTATCTTAAATCATGTATTATCTACCCCCACCCAGAAAAGATTTTATAGTATCACCCATATTTTATAAAGGTTTTTACTTCCAGTTGAAGACAAGGTCCGTCTTACTAAATCCTAAATACTGTCATCTTGTTTCCGACAGAAAAATCAGTATAAATCGTTTCTGCCTTATAAGCACGTGCATTATTATTCTATAACTGCGAAGAATTTCTAGTCACCATTCATGATGTGACCTTTGAAGTTCCTTAAACTCATGATCAAAATATTATTCCAGAGTTTCCAGAAATCCCTCCCTAACCACGAGATAGAGTTTAGCCTCGCACTTGTTTAAAAGACAGAACCGGTTTTCAAAACTCCTTATCGCAGGGCTTCAGCTAAGTTAATAGAGTTGCAAGATTAGCTGCAAGAGTTACCGGAACGAGGCTTTATTCGCCCGAGTGCACCACCATGAGGTACACCGTTTCTGTCTGCCAGGAAGAAGGCCGGTAGCATGAGATCATGTATCGACCACCAAAAATTTGACAAGATCACCATTCTTTATCAGAGCTATTATGAAGTCTTAAACGTTTTTCTAGAATATTTCACGATCATACTACCATCAGTGGTGAGAGAAAGAACATGATGTTTCCAAGACTGCCCTTGAACACGTTATGGTATCTCTAAAATTTGATTTATACTTCTGAGTCCCAAATGCTCCAGCTATAGTATGAAATTGATGAATAAATTTTTTCCATGAATTCTCAGACAAAATCGTCAGTATATTCATTGATAACATTCTGATCTGATAAATTCTAGAGACGAACACAAGAATCATCTTCTCACAGTTGTACAGATTCTCCGATAGGAGAATATTATATACACAGCTTCCCAGATGTAAATTCCAGTTGAACAAGGTGGCGTTTCTGAGTCACCCTATTTCAGCCGAATGAAATTTCAGAAATACTGCGAAGGTGAAGGCCATCACCAGATGGTCAAGACCGACGTCTGTGACTGAAGTACAATTTTCTAGAATTCAGTTGGCTACTACCACAGAAGTTGTTGACAGTTCTCACTATTAGCTTTACCATGGCTAAGCTTACGCATAAAGGGGAGAACCTACACTAAAAACTTTGTATTCCATAAAATCCTACGCTAGGAGAGGTCTAAATTACCGAGACTCATAGTTCTCCCATGACTATTCATCCAGATTCCACAAGAATGTACCATAATCCCAGACAGGATTTTGATAGAGGCAGTATAACACATTGATGCAGCTATGTTCATATGTTGATGCCTGACATGCCAGCAGGTTCAAGATAGAACGCCAACATGCTAAGGAGTTAATGCAATCAATAGAAATTTCTGAACATAAATGAGACAAGTTTTCCATATAGTTGTTATCAGTTACCACAGACTCAAAAGAAGTATGATACTATCTAAGTCATTGTCAATTATTTGACCCAACTTACACGTTTTTTTCATCCGAAAGGATTACGCAGTAGCAGATCCGCAGGAAATTCAACAATAGATCATACGATTCCAAGGTACTCCATCAACCATCATATCTGTGACATCCGTCAAATTTTCATCTTAAATTCTTCATATAATAGGAGTACTTTAATTATTTACCGATGAGTTGTCGACATGTATGTGTTACTTATTTTGCTTTGCGGACAAAGCCCTTTGTAGGGAGAGCGTATGTAACATCTCGAGTTTTCACGTCTATTAAATTATGAATGCAATACACGAGTTGTTTAACGTATTATGTTTTTCCGTATGCCTATTTGAAGTACTTACTAAATCCCTTGAAGTCACGCATAATTGTCCTTGATTTGGATCGTGTATCAAGTTGTTATCGAGTCGTGTATATTCAGTTTCCGAGTCTAAGACTTAAACACCCGACGAACCTGAGCCGAGTAGTATAATTGGTGTATCATGTACAAACATCTAAGTTATAAACCTTTCACCTTTATTTCAAAAGCTTGCTTAGCAAGTGTCCATTTTCAGTCACAACTAAATCCCATAGTTTATTCATCCACTAAGCACTACAATCCAGCACACATGCCAAGTTTACCCAAAATGGGTATATCACAAGCTTACCAAATTCAGTTTGAGACTAACCCTAAACTAATAATACCTGATTAAATACAGTCCAAAGTTTACCCAATGTCCAAACATAACACACAAAGTTTTCACAGTCCAAATATTACAATAATAGTTCCTGGACAAGTTTTCAAACAAAGTTCCTGGGTGAAGTGAAGTGTAGTGTCAAGCCGATCCATCCTTCTCGTCCACACCTGCAAACCGAAAGTGTCAAGCCGATCCATCCTTCTCGTCCACACCTGCAAACCGAAACCTAAGCATCCCATTTGTGAGTCTTTTAAATCATCTCTTCATTTTCTGAATAAAATCTTAGTTGTGCTCGTCATTGACCAAACCTGCGAAAGATAAACGAATATGTTAGTTTTGTCACGGTTCTATTTTGGTTAAAAACTGAAAAGATAAACCATAGTATTTGTTACTAGAGCATGACCATGACCCCATTTTTCTGTCAACCAAACCGAGACCCGACCAAGACCAAACCGAGACTCAACCCGAGACCCCAACCAAGACCAAACCGAGACCCCAACCAAGACCAAACCGAGACTCAAACCGAGACCCACACCGAGACCCAAACCGAGGTCAAACCGAGAACCAAACCAAGACAACCAATGTCCTTGTTTTCTGCCGAAAACCTCATCATTCAAAGTCACCATAATCCAATATCTTAATCATTTCAATTTACAGAAACATCATAAAACCCCAAATATGCCGCGGGTATAAAACCCCTCTTCAATTCGAAACCCTAAAAACTGAAAACCTTTTTAATTATGAAATTAATACTTTATATATTCCAAAAATGCCACTTAATTTTGAATAATCAACCGAATGTAAAAACCCCCAATTTATATAAACCCTAATTTGATTTTATTAATTAAAACTCTAATTAAACCCAATCCAAACCCGAATCTATTAATTAATTTGACTGGAAACAAGGTATGCAAAAACCCCCAATTTTGACCGAAACCCTAATTTTTATAAAACCGTTTATATGTTGAAATTAACATGATTTTATAAAAGAAAACATTAATTAATTGTATTTAAACACGAGATTTAGAAAAACCCCCAAATATTTTCGAAACCCTAATTTGTTCATCATCAAATTCGAGAGCCATTTGGTTCTCAGCATGTTTATACAAGTGATTAAAAACCATAGATCTTTTATAAACGAAAATCATTTACACATTTTTATTAAAAGAAAAGAGGGATAAACAACTTATCTTTGATGGGAGATGATTAACTTTAACCCTGGGGAAGAACACCATCAAGAACCGAATCGGTTTGATGTGGGGATGAAACCCCACATCTCACGCGATTTAATCACCACAAGCCATCCCAAATGATTTAGTTTTCAACCTAAAAACAAGCTTAGCCATGGGAGGGAGATGATCCGATCCAGTTTCTAGAGAGAGAGAGAGAGTGGGGCGGTGGGTGTGTTTCGAGAGAAGAGAGAGAGAGATAAACTCAGTGTTTTTGAGTTATGTGTGATACACACACGTATTTACCCCTTTTGTTCCTTGTTTGTATCGCCTGGGCATGGGCCGGGTTTAATAAACCCTTGGGCCGGGCCATGGGGTGGGAATAATGGGTTTATTTGGGCCAGTGTTGGTGTATGGGTTTATTTAAAGCCCAAAAACGAAAATTTGTAATATAAATGTATAATTTAACCCGTAAACCTCGATCGTTTAATAACCGACTTTTATGTATCGTGTCTTTCCGTGAACGAAAGGTATTGTCAAGCACAACTAGGGTGTCGTGTCTTCTTACTAGTATAAATTTTCATATCGTAACTCGATCCTTATAATTAATTAGGTCGCGGCTAGCGTAACCGTACTCTCGAGCTATCTTTACCTTCGTCCTTTTTGCTGAATTACGAGGTGAGTTTATAACCCCATGCTTAACTATTTTTACTGCTTTTTGGGGTGAGACATTGCTTGATTTTAACGTATGAACACAAGTGCATTTACTGATTTATATATTAGTCTAAGTCCCACTAAAAACCCAGTTGCTTTGGCCCGTGAATCGTGAACCGTTAATTACTTTGTGTAAGCGCGAATGTTATGGATAGATCTATCGGGATTGACGTCCCTGTCTGTCTTGTCCAACAAGGGGACAAGCGGGCACAGTTTCATTTGAGTCTGAGATAGGATGTCCTGGGTTTAGGCATCTAGTTGGGCTACATTTATATGATTATACTACCGGTGTTGTTAACGCTTCGGTGTCACGAGCTTAGACTGTAATAAATACTTTTGGGATGACTTTGTATTTGTTATATTGTCATCACTCTTGGGAAAAATCTTGTGGTTCATTAAACATTTCAAATTAACTAAACCTATGAACTCACCAACTTTATGTTGACACTTTAGCAATGTTTTTCTCAGGTATTAAGAAGGAAGATGCTAAGTGAGGTCTCATGCATTGCCGTCATTTCTTTGAAACAAAGATCATTTGTACTATTTGGGAAAACTATGTTTTGTAACTGTATCCAGTTTTATGCTTCCGCACTTTGTTAAAACTATTTATTTTATCAATTACAAGTGATCTATTTACCGAACGTCTCATTTAGAGGTCGTTCTTTGTAACTGTGCGTGTATGATAATCATGACGTCACCACTCCCTTGTCGCCATTATACTCTGATATTTTGGGAGTGTGACAGATTGATATCAGAGCCATGGTTATAGAGAACTAGGTTGCATTTAGTAACTCTAGACTATAACTGCTATGTGTTTAATCGATTTTCATACGGATTGTAAGTATTAAGTATATGTAGATACATGGACATAGATAAGTAATAAATGGGATACATGTGGTTTAACAAATACGAGGTATATTTACATGGGTTACATGTGCGACAACAAAATCTGAATTTTGTTATATGGGATACATGTGGATTCAACAATGATTGCTATGTTATGTTAATGTCCCTTTCTACGGACTAATTTTATAAAATATTTACACACATTTATTTTGTTTATGATTACAGCGATGTCTTCTTCTGATGATTCCACGTCTACAGGAGCGCACTACAACCGTAGTTCACAGTCGACTATCAGTTCATCAGTAGGACTACCTAGAGGATCACCATCAGGATATCCGTGGTACCGGATGATTTCAGATGATGATACAGAGAGAGAGACTGAGGAGGTTCATCGTTCACCGATCCGTATTCCTGATGCATCAGCTGACGACGTACTTAGCCTAGAAGGCGGAGGAGAGGATGACCTAGACGCTGATGTGGTGCAGTCACCAGGTCAGACATCAGTTACTAGGGATGAGACGGTAGAGGAGACAGAGGATGATGATATGGAGTTCACAGATGGGGAAGGAGAGCCTATGGAGGTCACAGACACTGAGGACCCTCCTACTACATATGCTGCTACTCCTGAGGTTTCCCTAGCACACATCTCCTCATCTTCATCTGAAGACGAAGGGGAGAGGACTGATATTCCTGCTCCAGCACCTGGTACTCTGCCTTTCTACTATGTGAGACGACGTCTTAGGGGGAGAGCTGCTCGACCACCATTTTCACCTTACCGACCCCTCATACCTTTCACTGCCACTGACAGGCATGCAGCCCGCACACCTGCCAGTCCTGTCCCAGAGGTACCACTACTACTACCACCACCAGAGACTGTACCTGCTGTGTACCAGGAGATGCTTGCTGATGCTGGTATCTCTACTGGGCCAAGAGCTACGACTCCTCTTCCTAGGAGAGCTACATCGACGGTGGTGATGCTTGGGGCAGCAGATGGATGTGTGACGACACGATTAAACAGGTTGGAGGATGTTGTAGAGGCTTTAGGTGAAGAGTATAATGAGGTGCAGGATAAGCTGGAGGCACTGGCAAAGAAGAGTCCAGTTAGGGATGAGACAGTGTTGACGGTTTGTGTGACCCGTCTACGAGGACAGCTTCATACTGTTCTTGATCAGATGGATACCATGCCGAATGCTCATCTTGAGGAGATCGAGAGCCTGATGACCCGTTGGGGAGTAGAGCCATTGGTTGAGACAGGCGGACTAGAGGCACCAGTGGAGGACCCTGTTACAGACTTGGATAAGAGGTTTAGAGCTGCTTGTTATGATACCGATGTTAGACTTAGAGATTCCCAGGCTCGTGAGATCGTGGTTGAGAGAAGGTTAGCAGAGTTGGAGAGAGAGCTTCATTAGCGCCGTGAGGGCACTAGTTAGATTTATCTTGTACCATCGACTTATCCTTGTATGACCACTAAGCTTTGAAGTTTATCTTAGCTAGTTGGCATTTTATTTCCTTTTATTATATTATGTATGACAAACTATGATGTACTACCAAACAATTCTATGAATGATATTATGGGTTACAAAAATTGTGAGATTATTATATATTGCGTATTATACCCTGGAACATTTCATAATTATATTATGCGTGCCATGCATGTTATGTTTGGCAAAACTTATTGTCCTATTACCTTTTTAGATTATGGCGCCAGTTAGAAGATCCGAAACGCAGAATCCACCAGCTGCTACCGGTGGAATTGACACCGTCATGCTAAGTCAAATGATAGCCGAACGAGTGGCCGAGGCACTCGCAACAGCCGAAGAAAATCGTACAGCTAGCACATAGGAGGAGACCAACCAAGGAGCTACTAATGCTATTGCACGGACTTGTACCTACAAGGAATTTCGTGCAGTTACGCAAGTAAGTTTCCGCGGTACTGAAGGAGCAGTAGGATTAACCAGATGGTTTGAGAAGCTAGAATCCCAATTTGGGATTAGCAATGTTGCTGAAGCTGATAAGGTGAAGTTTGCGTCAAGCACGTTAGTGGATGGTGCTTTGACTTGGTGGAACGTCTATGCTCGTGCAGTGACCATTGACGTTGCCCAAGCGACGCCCTGGAGTGAATTTAAAGCTATGTTTGTGAGGAAATACTGCCCACGAAATGAAGTCAAGCAGATGGAGGTTGAGCTGTGGAACCTGAAGGTCAAGGGTACTGCTCTTACTGATCTTGTTATGTCCTGAAATGGTGCCCAACGACGACCGATTGTTGGAGCGATACATTGAAGGACTACCTTTGATCATCAAAGGGAATGTGACTTCATCCAAGCCAACTGATTTGCACGAGGCAATCGACATGGCTCAGAGTCTGATGTACCAAGTGGTACAAGAGTTGGGAGAAAATACTGGGGATAAGAGGAAGTTGTCTGGCAACCACTACAACAACAATACCAACAATACCAACAACAACAACAACACAAACAACTACAACCAGAACAAGCGACAAGAAGTAGCAAGGGTGTTTACTGCTGGACAAGGTAATACTGGAAACTACGCTGGAAGACTTCCTTTCTGCGGAAAGTGTGGCCGACACCACGAAGGAGCATGTCCCCCTACGTGCTACAATTGTGGGAAGGCCGGACATAAGGCAAAGGAATGTCGAGCACCACCTCGTCCTACTAACCAAAGAGGACCTGGAACACAAGGTGGCCAAGGAGCAAATGTCACTCGCTTTGGATGTGGAGAGAAAGGTCACTACAAGAACAAGTGTCCAAGCAGTGGGAACCAAGGTCGTGGTAACCAGATTCGAGGCAATCAAAATCACAACCAAGGAAACCCGAGGCAGAATCAAGGGAACCGAGGAGGGAATAACCGAGCCACAACTAGTACTCCTGGAGGATTCACGGCACCTAGCAAAGTGTATCATCTCTGTGCTGAAGCTACACTGCAAGACAACAACGTTGTGACTGGTACGTTTCTAGTCAATAACAACTATGCTTCAGTACTATTTGATTCTGGTGCGGATAGGAGTTTTGTGTCATCGGTATTTAGTGAACGCCTAAATGTTACCCCTACTGCGTTAGACGTTAAGTATAATGTAGAATTAGCCGATGGGAAGTCAGTAACCACCGACGTTATTCTGAAAGGATGTAGTGTAAGGTTACAAGGTCGTTCATTCAGTATCGACTTACTCCCCATAGAATTGGGAAGTTTTGACGTCATCATTGGAATGGATTGGATGTCGAAGCATCACGCGGAAATTGTATGTCATGAGAAGTGCGTCCGTGTTCCTTATGGAAACGATGTACTAATCATACAAGGCGAAAGAAGTGGAGTAAAGAATGGATCAAGACTGGAAGTCATCTCATGTATTAGGACCCAAAGATACATTGAGAAGGGATGTCCAGTATTCTTGATTCAAATAACACAAAAGGAAGGAGAAGAAGATCACGAGAATAAGGTGGAAGATGTGCCGATCGTTAGAGACTTTCCGGACGTATTCCCAGAGGACTTACCAGGATTACCACCAGCACGGCAAGTGGAGTTTCACATCGAGCTTACACCAGGAGCCGCGCCTGTTGCTAGAGCCCCATACCGCCTAGCACCTGCCGAGATGACAGAGTTAGCTGAACAGATAAAGGAACTTTCTGACAAAGGTTTCATTAGACCAAGTTCCTCACCCTGGGGAGCGCCGGTCTTATTTGTCAAAAGAAAGATGGATCCTTTAGAATGTGTATCGATTACCGAGAATTGAATAAGTTGACGATAAAGAACCGTTACCCATTGCCAAGAATTGACGATCTTTTCGACCAATTGCAAGGATCTAGCATATACTCGAAGATCGATTTAAGGTCAGGATATCATCAACTAAGGGTTAGAGAGGAAGACGTTCATAAGACGACTTTTAGAACCCGGTACGGACACTACGAGTTCCAAGTTATGCCTTTCGGTTTGACAAACGCGCCTGCGGTATTCATGGATCTCATGAACCGAGTTTGCAAACCATACTTGGACAAGTTTGTGATTGTATTTATCGATGATATTCTCATCTATTCTCGTAATGAAGAAGAACACAAGGAACATTTGAGGACCATACTAGAGCTGCTAAGGAAGGAGAAGTTATATGCAAAGTTTTCCAAATGTGAGTTTTGGATAAACACAGTGCAATTCCTTGGGCATGTAATCGACAGCAGTGGTATTCACGTTGATCCTGCTAAGATCGAAGCCGTGAAGGATTGGGCGACTCCAACAACACCCACGGAGATCCGCCAATTTTTAGGTCTTGCTGGTTACTATAGGAGATTCATTGAAGGTTTCTCCAAGATAGCTAAACCAATGACGGAGTTGACTCAAAAGGACAAGAAATTTGAGTGGAAAGAGGATCAAGATTTGGCATTTCAGACATTGAAGCATATGTTGTGTGAAGCACCTATACTAGCCCTACCCGAGGGTAATGAAGACTTTGTGGTGTATTGTGATGCATCCATAAAAGGGTTAGGTGCGGTACTGATGCAAAGGACTAAGGTCATAGCTTACGCATCAAGACAACTAAAAGTGCACGAGAAGAACTACACAACTCATGACCTAGAGTTGGGAGCAGTGGTGTTTGCCCTGAAGATTTGGAGACACTACCTTTATGGTACTAAGTGTGTTGTATTCACTGATCATAAGAGTCTACAACACATTTTGAATCAAAAGGAACTCAACATGAGACAACGACGTTGGCTAGAGTTGCTCAGTGATTACGATTGCGAGATCCGTTATCACCCGGGCAAGGCAAATGTCGTGGCCGACGCTTTGAGTCGAAAGGAGAGAGTTCTTAGGGTGAAGGCCTTGGTGATGACCATTGACTTAGACCTTCCATCCTTAATTCTCAAGGCTCAGAAAGAGGCAGTCGAGGAAGAAATTCTCAAGACTGAAGATGTTGAAGGAATGATAAAGAAGTTAGAAGCTCGCTCGGATGGAACGTTATGCCTTGATAATAGGAGTTGGTTACCATGCCATGGTGACCTACGATCCTTGATTATGCATGAGTCGCATAAGTCAAAATACTCCATACATCCGGGATCCGACAAAATGTATCATGATCTGAAGATGTTGTATTGGTGGCCGAACATGAAGGCGGATATTGCTACATACGTTAGCAAGTGCTTGACTTGTGCCAAGGTCAAGGCCGAACATATGAAACCATCAGGATTGTTGGTCCAACCCGAACTGCCAGAATGGAAGTGGGAAAGGATCACTATGGATTTCATTACCAAGCTACCAAAAACCTCAGCCGGATTTGACACCATTTGGGTAATCGTCGACCGACTCACCAAATCGGCTCATTTCATACCCATCAAGGAGACCGATGGAATGGATAAGTTAGCAAGAACATACTTGGAGGAAGTAGTCACGAAGCATGGTGTGCCTGTGTCTATAATCTCCGACCGAGACAGCCGATTTACTTCGCAGTTCTGGAAGTCACTGCAGAAGGCATTGGGAACGCAGTTGGATATGAGCACTGCGTACCATCCCCAAACTGACAGTCAAAGTGAAAGGACCATTTAAACCTTAGAAGATATGCTGAGAGCTTGTGTGATTGACTTCGGAAATAAATGGGATAGACACCTACCTCTGGTGGAGTTCTAATACAACAATAGTTATCACACTAGCATTAAGGCAGCGCCGTTCGAAGCACTGTATGGTAGGAAGTGTCGTTCACCCGTGTGTTGGGCAGAGGTTGGTGAAGCACAACTCACTGGACCCGAGATCATACACGAGACTACTGAGAAGATCTTTAAGATCAAGAGCCGTATGCAAGCCGCAAGAGATCGACAAAAGAGTTATGCTGACATGAGACGCAAACCCCTTGAGTTTGAGGTTGGTGATAGAGTCATGTTGAAGGTCTCACCTTGGAAGGGTGTGATTCGCTTTGGAAAGCGTGGAAAGTTGAATCCTCGTTACATTGGACCCTTCAAGATTATAGAGAGGATTGGCCCCGTAGCCTATCGTTTGGAATTACCCCAAGAACTTAGCCGAGTGCATAATGTGTTCCACATTTGCAATTTGAAGAAATGTTTAGCCGACGAGACACTCGTTATTCCTTTGGAAGAGATTCAACTCGACGACAAACTCAACTTTGTAGAAGAACCAGTAGAAGTTATGGACCGTCAAGTCAAACAACTCAAGCAAAGCCGTATACCTATTGTAAAAATCCGTTGGAATGCGCGTAGAGGTCCAGAATACACGTGGGAACGTGAAGATCAATTCAAGAGCAAGTATCCTCATCTTTTCGCTAATCATCCTACTACAACAATGTCTTGATTTCGTGACGAAATCTCTAAAACATGGGAATACTGTGACATCCGTCAAATTTTCATCTTAAATTCTTTATATAATAGGAGTACTTTAATTATTTACCGATGAGTTGTCGACATGTATGTGTTACTTATTTTGCTTTGCGGACAAAGCCCTTTATAGGGAGAGCGTATGTAACATCTCGAGTTTTCACGTCTATTAAATTATGAATGCAATACACGAGTTGTTTAACGTATTATGTTTTGCCGTATGCCTATTTGAAGTACTTACTAAATCCCTTGAAGTCACGCATAATTGTCCTTGATTTGGATCATGTATCGAGTTGTTATCGAGTCGTGTATATTCAGTTTCCGAGTCTAAGACTTAAACACCCGACGAACCTGAGCCGAGTAGTATAATTGGTGTATCATGTACAAACATCTAAGTTATAAACCTTTATTCACCTTTATTTCAAAAGCTTGCTTAGCAAGTGTCCATTTTCAGTCACAACTAAATCCCATAGTTTATTCATCCACTAAGCACTACAATCCAGCACACATGCCAAGTTTACCCAAAATGGGTATATCACAAGCTTACCAAATTCAGTTTGAGACTAACCCTAAACTAATAATACCAGATTAAATACAGTCCAAAGTTTACCCAATGTCCAAACATAACACACAAAGTTTTCACAGTCCAAATATTACAATAATAGTTCCTGGACAAGTTTTCAAACAAAGTTCCTGGGTGAAGTGAAGTGTAGTGTCAAGCCGATCCATCCTTCTCGTCCACACCTGCAAACCGAAAGTGTCAAGCCGATCCATCCTTCTCGTCCACACCTGCAAACCGAAACCTAAGCATCCCATTTGTGAGTCTTTTAAATCATCTCTTCATTTTCTGAATAAAATCTTAGTTGTGCTCGTCATTGACCAAACCTGCGAAAGATAAACGAATATGTTAGTTTTGTCACGGTTCTATTTTGGTTAAAAACTGAAAAGATAAAACATAGTATTTGTTACTAGAGCATGACCATGACCCCATTTTTCTGTCAACCAAACCGAGACCCCGACCAAGACCAAACCGAGACTCAACCCGAGACCCCAACCAAGACCAAACCGAGACCCCAACCAAGACCAAACCGAGACTCAAACCGAGACCCACACCGAGACCCAAACCGAGGTCAAACCGAGAACCAAACCAAGACAACCAATGTCCTTGTTTTCTGCCGAAAACCTCATCATTCAAAGTCACCATAATCCAATATCTTAATCATTTCAATTTACAGAAACATCATAAAACCCCAAATATGCCGCGGTTATAAAACCCCTCTTCAATTCGAAACCCTAAAAACTGAAAACCTTTTTAATTATGAAATTAATACTTTATATATTCCAAAAACGCCACTTAATTTTGAATAATCAACCGAATGTAAAAACCCCCAATTTATATAAACCCTAATTTGATTTTATTAATTAAAACTCTAATTAAACCCAATCCAAACCCGAATCTATTAATTAATTTGACTGGAAACAAGGTATGCAAAAACCCCCAATTTTGACCGAAACCCTAATTTTTATAAAACCGTTTATATGTTGAAATTAACATGATTTTATAAAAGAAAACATTAATTAACTGTATTTAAACACGAGATTTAGAAAAACCCCCAAATATTTTCGAAACCCTAATTTGTTCATCATCAACTTCGAGAGCCATTTGGTTCTCAGCATGTTTATACAAGTGATTAAAAACCATAGATCTTTTATAAACGAAAATCATTTAAACATTTTTATTAAAAGAAAAGAGGGATAAACAACTTATCTTTGATGGGAGATGATTAACTTTAACCCTGGGGAAGAACACCATCAAGAACCGAATCGGTTTGATGTGGGGATGAAACCCCACATCTCACGCGATTTAATCACCACAAGCCATCCCAAATGATTTAGTTTTCAACCTAAAAACAAGCTTAGCCATGGGAGGGAGATGATCCGATCCAGTTTCTAGAGAGAGAGAGAGAGTGGGGCGGTGGGTGTGTTTCGAGAGAAGAGAGAGAGAGATAAACTCAGTGTTTTTGAGTTATGTGTGATACACACACGTATTTACCCCTTTTGTTCCTTGTTTGTATCGCCTGGGCATGGGCCGGGTTTAATAAACCCTTGGGCCGGGCCATGGGGTGGGAATAATGGGTTTATTTGGGCCAGTGTTGGTGTATGGGTTTATTTAAAGCCCAAAAATGAAAATTTGTAATATAAATGTATAATTTAACCCGTAAACCTCGATCGTTTAATAACCGACTTTTATGTATCGTGTCTTTCCGTGAACGAAAGGTATTGTCAAGCACAACTAGGGTGTCGTGTCTTCTTACTAGTATAAATTTTCATATCGTAACTCGATCCTTATAATTAATTAGGTCGCGGCTAGCGTAACCGTACTCTCGAGCTATCTTTACCTTCGTCCTTTTTGCTGAATTACGAGGTGAGTTTATAACCCCATGCTTAACTATTTTTACTGCTTTTTGGGGTGAGACATTGCTTGATTTTAACGTATGAACACAAGTGCATTTACTGATTTATATATTAGTCTAAGTCCCACTAAAAACCCAGTTGCTTTGGCCCGTGAATCGTGAACCGTTAATTACTTTGTGTAAGCGCGAATGTTATGGATAGATCTATCGGGATTGACGTCCCTGTCTGTCTTGTCCAACAAGGGGACAAGCGGGCACAGTTTCATTTGAGTCTGAGATAGGATGTCCTGGGTTTAGGCATCTAGTTGGGCTACATTTATATGATTATACTACCGGTGTTGTTAACGCTTCGGTGTCACGAGCTTAGACTGTAATAAATACTTTTGGGATGACTTTGTATTTGTTATATTGTCATCACTCTTGGGAAAAATCTTGTGGTTCATTAAACATTTCAAATTAACTAAACCTATGAACTCACCAACTTTATGTTGACACTTTAGCAATGTTTTTCTCAGGTATTAAGAAGGAAGATGCTAAGTGAGGTCTCATGCATTGCCGTCATTTCTTTGAAACAAAGATCATTTGTACTATTTGGGAAAACTATGTTTTGTAACTGTATCCAGTTTTATGCTTCCGCACTTTGTTAAAACTATTTATTTTATCAATTACAAGTGATCTATTTACCGAACGTCTCATTTAGAGGTCGTTCTTTGTAACTGTGCGTGTATGATAATCATGACGTCACCACTCCCTTGTCGCCATTATACTCTGATATTTTGGGAGTGTGACAATATCTGATAGAAATTCATGTTCACGATCACGTTCATCTTCACATTCACGTCCACGCTTATGTTCATCTTCACATTTACATTTACTTTTACTTTTACATCTCATGTTCACAGTTATGATTTTGTTCATATGTTGTCCATCTCATGATTTACGTCTACGTTCACATTCATGACATCGTTCACGTCCAGGTTCGTGTTCCATCTCATTATACATGTTCCAGATCTTGTACTGGATTTGGTTACAGAAGATTGAGAAACCGGACTCATGTTTAGCACAACTTTTCCATACCCAGGTAGATGTCCACGTCTCAGGTCGTATCGTTTGGCATTCCTCCCTCAGTCAGTATATGTTCATGATATGTCCACGTATCACGTTCATAGTATGTTTCATGTACCACGTTCACAGTATGTTTCACGTATCACTTTCACGATATATTCAATGAACATCGTTCATCAGACGATCACGAATCACGTTCACAATTGCTCACGTATCACGTTTAAAATTGTTCACGTATTTCGTTCCAATATGTCTTCAGTACTTTTACTCAGAGATATAAATGTTATCTTTTCAGGTTAATTGTACGTATCGTCTCATGTATCCTACATGATATAGCTTATTCATTAGATCGGATTAAGAAAAGTCCATCTTAAGTATGGAACCAGAAACTTTTCAGCATCGTTAGGATAGGGTCATTAAGACCAAGATGTTCATTGTGTCAAGATCTTTGAAGGAACCATTTCGAGAGAGAAGGCACTTGGAACGGAGGAGTTTATCCGGACTTCTCATCCTTTTTCCTTCCATAATTCGGATATTTTCTTTCGGTCATGTTACATTCCAGGTTCTCTTCAACCATGTCACGTTCCATGTTCTCTTCAGCCATGTCACGTTCCATGTTCTATTCCGTCATGTCACGTTCATGTCCTTTCAGCTTACGTGTCTTTTCAGCTTATGTGTCCTTTCAGCTTTTATAACTTCATAAGTTTATTTTACCTTTAATTCGAGGACGAATTTTCCTTTTAGAGAGGGAGAATTGTAAAACCGCAACATTATCGTATCCTTAACTCGAGGACGAACTATTTTTTTAGAGGGGAAGAGTTTTAAAACCCGTATTTAAAATCCAAGAATATTAAATATACACCGTCTCAGTTTTATTAAAATCGTGACGTAATTAATTTTTCAGAAAAATAACTAATACTAGTTATTTAGTATTACGTAAGTATTATTATTCAAGAAAATAAATTATACGTTTCAGAGTTTCAGCACGAGAAATTAAATCACGAACTAATAACACGAACGTCTAAAATTTAACACGAAACGAAAACGAAAATCATATGGGTTGTGTTTGGGCTGCGAAATAAAAAGAAAAGAAGGAAAGGGTGGGCTTTAAGCCAAGCCCGTTGATTGTAGTAAATTACACCTCTTGTTTAGGAAAACAAAAGAGCGTAAATGAGCGATAAGTATTAAATACGACGGTTTTGGAAAACCGTGTACTAATGACCCAATGAAGTTCGTTTCCTAAGGAGGTATATGTGTGTGACTAAAATTGACATGATTTGAGATTAATATTTGAAAGAAGGGGATGAGAAAATAGAATGACGAAGACGTGAAATCAATTACTACGACGACTAAACGTAAAACCATAAAAAGGGCTAAAATAAAAATTGATTCTAAAAATTCCCAAAAAAATACCAAAAATCAAATTAAATAAACTAAGAGTTTACAAATGATCAAAACTTTTTCAAACCTTTTAATTAATTAAATTTTAATTTTTAAATGCTAATTAAAGCCCTAAAAATCGAATTAATTATCAAAAAGCCCAAATAAAGATTTTTCACTTGGTAAACCTCTAAAATGACCTAAAAAGATTAAAAACTATTTTTATAAATTTTTAAACTAATTAAAACTAATTAATATGATTTAAAAACTATTTAAACTTAAAATAATTATAAAAATTAATCTAATGATGATAAAGAGTTGCAAAAATCCTATTTTAATGTATTAAACCTAAGAAAAATATAAAAGTGCAAAAATGTGAAATTTGAAATTTAATAATAAAATAATATTAAAATAATATTAAAAATCCAAAAATTATAAAAAATTCTAAAAACTTGCAAACTAGTTTATTTTAACCTAAATAATCAGAAAATGAAAGTGAAATTACCAAATTACCCCTAATGGGCCCCCAAATGGGCTAAAACCAAAAACAGACAACCTTAATGGGCTTTTGGGCCCAAAAAGTCAAACTAGGCCCAAATGACCTGAAAAAGCCCTATCTGACTCAAAATTTAATTTTAAACACAAAAGTCCGAAGGCCCAAAAGCTGATTTTGAGCTTATCACAGCTTAAATAGCCAACAACTTATTCTTATTAGGCCAATAAGCCCATTAAGCAATAAGCCAATGCCATAAGCTCTGCTTAAACACACAACCTTCTTTTGAGATGCCTAAGATATCTGTGAAAAGAAATTTTGAAAAAGCACACTCAATAAGCCAGAAATAAGCAAAGTAGAAATCCACAAAACGACAAAATAGCCGGGTTAGAATTCTAGGCTGTTTCAGAAGCTCTGGTTTGTTGCAAAAGCTCACAAATAGCTTAACTAAGAATAATCAATCAAGAAAATCACAAAAAGCCAAGTAGAATAAGCTGTAAAAGTAAATAAGTTGGCTGAAAAAGCCAAATAAGCTAGTTTTCTAGCAAAAGCTTAACCAAAAAAACTTGTAACCTTCTAGACTTGTTATTAAGCTGAGAAAAATGACACCTATTACAAAAACCAAGTTGTTACATGTACCAATAAGCAGTTCTCAAAAATAAGGCAAATTGTGCTTATATAACCAAAAGTCAAAGTGCTCCAAATTTCACCAAACGACCAGGGATGGTTTATAGGCTTGTTATAAGCAACTTTTGTGAAGAACTCAAGGAGGAGTCCTTGTGAATCAAGTGGTCAGTTGACCAAATGATGACTGATTTTGGCAAAAAGGGCTTAATAAGCTAGTTAGCTTATAAGCCAGCAATAAGGCACACCAAATAACAAGAAGCACTCACAAGCAGCACAATATCAAGTTCCAAGCAACAAAACAACAAGGCATACACTAGAATCACAAATGCAAGTCCAAAATGAGGTGGTCACTTTGCTGATGCAAATGACCACTTCAATCAAATTTGATAAGCTCTAGCACCTTCAATAAGCCACCAAATTCAACAAACAGATAATGCACAGATAGCTTATCACCTAAACTCTTCCAAAACTTGATTTCAGACCTTAGATCCAACAAACAAAGATTTTATTGGATCTGATGTGTTTGACCAATTTCAAAACACTTTTTATCAGATTTTTGCAAAACTTGAAATCCTTTTTCCAAAACTTTAGAAACTTGACCAGTGACTAAAAACTATTGTATATAACTTGTTGAGACCTCCCAAACCCTAAGAACCAAGGGCACAAGGCCACAAGGCCTTATGAACCAATAATCCCAAACAGCCTTTAATAAGCCCTTTTTCAAAGAAACTTCTTATTTCTACAAACAACCTACTGATTTTATAGTTCCAATAGCTCAACTAGGTGACAACTAACAGATACCAACCATAAAACACAAAGCACAAACACAAAATCAACAAATCACATAGCAAATATAAATCAGATCATAACATGTGATTTTTTAGAGGAATCTTAACAAGAGGTTATACCTATCCTCCACAACATCCTAGGAGGATCAGCAATGCTCCTTGGACCTTGTTCAACAACTAGAACAAGACCAAGGTACTTCAACAAAGGAGATGAGATGTGCCTTGGTTGATGTTTCAAAGTAGAAACTCAAGGACTTGATTTCTTCAACACAAGCAACAAACAGCCCAACCAAAGGCTCAAACCCCTTCACAAGCTTGGTATCAACAAGCTTGTAAGAGCTTATGGCTTTTGGTTAAGGATTAGTACAAGAAAAATATCAAAAACAGATGAATGATTTCAAGGTTTTACAAACTTTGAAATCCTTACCAAACATAAACGTGTTCAAACCATAAGATCAAAACACATTTATAACATCAAATGGAACTCAGAATCACTCTTAAACAACACCAACTTTCAAAAACATAAAAAGGAATTACAATTTTCTTAAAATACCAACTTTTATAAATTTTAAAAAGGAATTACAATGTTTAAAGAGTAAAACTGGAACAAGGCTATCTCACAAGTTGAGGAGTCCTTATATAGGCCACAAGGGCTGAGATTACAAGAGAAAACCCTAGCTATAAAGTTCCTGAAATGCCCTTGAATCTTCTAGACGAATTTTGATATTGAGTTGTCCAAATGCATCCTGGCTGTTCATTTTAGCTTTGTAACCAAGCAAGGAGTGTGGGTTGTTGATTTGGCCACGTGGCATACCTTGGAGGTTAAGGTTTGATGTGATAGGTAGACGGGTTTGAATGGTGGGGTCCTTGGGTGAGTAGGAGTGAGGGTTTTTGGTGTGGGATGTGTTTCTAAGCGTGTGAGTTAAGCGTGGGTCAAGGTAATTGCAATTTACCCTTTGTTTAAGTGGAGTAAGTTCTGGGGGTGAAGAAGGGTGAATAGTGGTAAGTTTGATCCGAAAAAGGTGGGGAGGTGGTGTTTGGCGTGTGTTTATATTATTTGAACTTTGGAAATGGCAGGTATGGTCCTTGTGTTTTGGTGAAGTGTGTAAAATACGTTTTTCAGCCATGAAACTTAATTTCTTTTGTTATTTAAGTTTCTCTTTTCATACTTTTGGCACAAAAATTTTCCAAAAAGATTACAAGGGTTTGTTTTGCCAATTTTGAATATTTGAGGGACTGAACTTGGACATTCTTGATCTTCAAAGGTCTTCATTGTATCTTTGACTTCATAAGGGACCATTATTGACAAGTTAGAATAGCTGAGGGACTAATCTTGCCAATTCTTCAAAGTTGAAGGACCATTTTGTAATTTTGACAAACTTAAGGGACCAAACTTGTAATTATGAATATACAAGGGTTTTAAGTGTCATTTCTTCATAATTTGAGGATCAATCTTGTACATCTTCAAGTCTTCAAGGGTTTTTTCTTGAATAATTCATGAACTAGGGCCCGGTTCTTAGTACGGCTTCGTTTCTCGTGTCCGTTTTTCCTAGTTTCTTGTGATCTTTTGTCTTTTTCACGATATTCATACCTAAAACACACAAGTAGAAAAATACAAGCATATATATGGTATATTATGACATTTTATGCATTTAAAGCCCGAAAAGAACGATGAGATCATGTATAAAAGCCATCTCATCACCCGTCTAGCCAATAAACCACAAGGAGTTAACCACACTTCATTTTACAAAAAAGAAAACAAGAAAATATTAGGGTTTCCTTAGGTGTGTGTGCTACCAGTTGGGAACCCAAAAAAAACAAAGATGAAGAGTTCGATTCTCATGGTGTTCGGGTTGTGTGTTCGTAGTCCTTAACCAAACGCGTATAGCTTTTGTGAAGTCAGAGTAGGAGTTTCATCGGCTTTCCTTGTAGTCAGTTACTGGACATAAGGTACGGATTTCCCGTCCTTCAATAAGGACTTCCTTTCCTAAGCATGATTAGGATTTCTCGTCTGCAGCCAAATGTTTTCCCCAGTATATGTTATGAACTTTACAGTAATTATCTTAATAACTATGTTGAATTGCCTGAGCTTTATATACATGCATGACCAGTTATAACTAGTACGGAGTTACCGTAACCATGACACTTGAGGCACAGGGTGTCATGACTCCTCTGCGGGGGGGGGGGGGGGGGGGGGGGGGGAGTAATTTCTCGCAGCGTCCCTTTTATTTCATCTTGGCCCTTTTATCAGTATTATCAACGGGGCTTATGGATGCATCCTAGGTTATCAGTTTACAGCTTATCAAGTGAATGTGATGTGTGCTCTACATCCTTCACATTGGAGTTGATCCCTCCACCTAGCTTATCAGTTAGAGGTCACCCCTCTACAGCATGACGAGGTCACCCCTCTATGTATTCATGCAGATGTTGTTACAACACATGTCTTGTATAAGCTCTTGGCACTTAAAATACAGTAAATGCATGTTTTCAGATTTAACAAATAATAATTCAGCTTTACTAATTTTTAGTTCAGACTTTTCAGAACATACACAGTTTTCCGCTGCTCTTTACTTATCAGTTTTATAGCTTCATTATTTGTTATCTGTTTCATTCCAGTACATTCTTATCATGCTTTATATCCGTTCACTGAGCGTTATGCTCAGCCGTAGTTTTCCTTTCTTGTTTCCAAACGACAGGTACACAAGGACGCTCTTAGGATTTTGAGAGAGTATGTGCGTTGGATGGAAGCTATCCAGACTTCTTTACTTTATGCACTTCATACATTAATTTTCCTGTTTGGACATTGTTTAGTCCTTCCCTTCAGTACTTAATCTTTTATATTTGAGCTTATGTTTGGATTACCGATGTTTGATTCCGGTATTTCCGTTATGACCAGTTAATGTTTCAAGACATTTGCCTTGCATGCTTTGATGACACGCCATAAATACATGTAACGGTCCACTTATCTAGGTGAGGTGTTACATGGAATTTATTTGTTTGAATTTGAGTCGTAATTCGTATCAAATACGTAGTCTATTAGTTTGAAATTTGAAGTTTGGACCGTAATCCATATGGTATAAGTGGGTCGTTAATATTATTATCCCGGTGGTATTTGGAGCGTTTGAATTTGAGCCTGTTCGTCAAATTATTTATTAATTTGAATTTGTTTGATACGGGTATAAGTTTGAATTTGGGTTGAAATTCTTATTATATAAGTTGTAAAACCCGCATAAAGTACATAACATTAATTATACGAAAATACCGATTAATTAAAACTTTATAATTAATTAATACACGACACGTATCATGAATATTTAATGTATAAATACAAGTATTACGTATACTAGTTTGTTTATTTAATGCCGAGAACCTACGTATAATAAATAAAATACACGACAAGAATGAACACGATTTAAAACACGCACACGCGTCACAATATTAATACACGAGAAATTATAAAACTCAAAAACGAAATACTATGCATAGGGGTGTTGGGGCCGGATTTAAAAGAAACAAGGAGAGGGCCCATGGCCCGGCCCGATAAACAAATAAACTTGTAACGGAACATCTCCAGAAGATTCATTTTTCAGGTTATAACAAAAATTAAAACCCTAGCCTCCCTTCACATGGTGGCCATCGGATTTTACAAAGAAAAAGAAGGGAAAAACTTTTTGATCTCCAATTAAATACAAATACGTGTTCGGTTCATTCTTTTCTAAAGGGTAGCACATTCGGTATCACAATTTTCTCTTTTTCTTATGATTATTATTATTTAAACAGAAATCCAATTAATTAAAATCATATGAACATGATGTTGAATGATTAAGAACATGATTAAAACATGGGATTTTGTTTCAGGTTTGTATGGTGTGGCACGGAAACCGAGAGCCCAGCTCTTGGTGGGATTTTTCTTTTGGCCAGCCGAACCCCAAATGGGGTCAGTGGCTATTTTCTCTTTCAGCCGCAACACCAAGCAGCCCAACGGTGGGAACCATGAACCGGCAGCGGCAACCGGCCACAACTGGTGGCTGCTTTGGCAGGCCACAGCCTTGCGGCTGTGATGTTGGTGGTGGTTCGAGCCAAGCCGAGACCTTAGGGTCTCGGCGAGGGTTAGGTTTGAGGCTCGGGTACACACAAAAACACAAAGGGCTATTTATGGAAAACATACTATTTATGGAAATATACTATTTATGGAAACATAATATTTATGGAAACTTTCTACTTTTGGAAACTTACTAATTATAGAAACTTTCTATTTACGGAAAATTTCTATCTTTAGAAAGTTACTATATTTAGAAACCTGATATTTTTGGAAAGTTATTTATTATGAAAGAACAAGTATAATAACACATAAAACATAAAATACGTTAATCAAGTACACATGAAACACTAAGAAAGACATGATAAAACATGAAACAGTAAAACAGGCCAAGAACATGTAAAACAAGTCCAGAACAAGTAAAACAAGTTAAGAACACGTAAAGTAAATGGAACTAATAATCATTAAGTTATATATTGAACATACAACTCATTCACGTCCCTTATTATGTAGCACTCGTAAAGTCCGAGTAGGATATTCCATCATTTCATCTGTCATCGTTTACTGGACATAAGGTACGAATATTCTTTCCTTCAGTAAGGACATTCTCTTCCTATATTTAAGATTCCCCGTTTGCAGCCATCTGTTTGCCCCAGTAGTTTACATTTAACTTTTCAGTAATTACTATTAGCATTTTAAACTGTCTGAGCCATATACATGCATGCCAAGTTTCACCTAGTTATGGAGGTACCATAACCATAACACTTGAGGCACCGGTGTTATGACTATTCCACGGTGAGAATGATTGCTCGCGGTGTCCCTTTCAGATACCGTCCTTTTATATTATTATCATGTGGGGCGAATGAGTGCATCCTAGTACGTGTTTAGCAGATTACAAGGTAACTGTGGTGTGTGCTCTACATCCATTACATGGAGTTGATCCCTCCTCCCAGACTATTATAATTAGAGGCAACCCCTCTATGTATTCATGCACGTTGATACCTTCATGACCTATATGGGCTCTTGGGCATTTAAAATAAAGTTTTTATAAAATAAACATAAGACTTTTCAGTATATACATAAACATAAGACTTTTCAGTATAAATATACTTTTAAACAACTTCCAGGTTTTCTAGGACTGACACATTTTCCACTGCATTTCAGATCTTTAATTATGTTTCATTTATTCTTATCATGTCATTATATTCGTTCACTAAGCGTATTTGAGAGCCGTATATTTTTTTCCATGACCCAAACGGCAAGTACCTAAGGACAAACTCGAGCATGGAGAGGACGTGCATAGGATGGGAGCTATCTTATACTTCTTTTTCTTTTGCACTTCATTTACTATATGCTTTGTTTTGGGCTTATGTTTTGGGGCCGATGTTTGAGTTTGGTTTTTCCCTTATGGTCATTTATCTTTTAGACATATTACCTTGCATGCTTTGATGACACATAATTATCATGTAACGTTCCACTTATCAAAGTGGAGTGTTACAATTATGGTATCAGAGCCAAAGTTTTGACCTGTAGACTCTAAAACTTGACCTGTGACTAGTGGGTAGTCAACAGGCTTTTCCTAGAATGACGTTTGTTAAATTTTATGTTATGATAATTATTGTAGGTCCTTAGTTTCTTAGGATTGTACAAGTGTTGTTATTATATGAAGAGAGGAAGGGATGAAGAACTAGAGAGGGAAAGATAAAGAGAGAAAGGAGAGAATGAGAGAAAGAAAGGTGTATTGAGTGAAATGTGAATGAACAACTACCCTTCCTAACATGCTAGGAAGGGTATATATAGCCCCCCCTACATGTGGGCTTTATGGGTTATACTTACATAACTAGATCACGAGCCCAATCTACGAATTTATCGTTGGAGTGACCGATCGTTTCTAAATACATAAAAAAGTATTTCCAACAATCTCCCCCTAAGGGAGGTCACTCCAAGTTACAATGTCCTAAATAGTCTATAGCTCGTGATCTATGATAATAATGATGTGACCGAGACTTTCTTTGGAAAAACGTATTTCCAACAATCTCCCCCTAAGGGAGGTCACACCATTTTACCAAATCTTAAACCTACCATACTATGTTTGAGTCTTCGATCTTGTTCTTATGAATATGCTGATGAGATCTTTGACTTAGTCTTGAGCATGTTTCATTGCCTTGACCTTGTGCATTCATCACTTGTGAAATTTGCCTCCTCGTGACTTCATGTTCCACATACATATACTTTTATAAATTCTTGAAAGCTTTAGAGTTTGATACAGTGGAAGACTTGACTTTAAGACTTTCTTGAATTTGTTGAAGTATTAAGTGCATACAGTATAAGCATGTGTTGATGACTTCTTCTGGATTTTACACCGTAATGCCACCTTCTTGTTACGCTGCATAAGACAGTTAGCAACAAAAACATATACATAGATGAAATGGCCTTGAACATTTCATTCTCATTCGGTAGCGTTTTACCTCCGGTCGATGAAGACCGTTGGACGATATTACATATCGTACTTGGGGCAGGTAGTTTCAATTAAGAACCTCCTTTACAAGATTTCGTGGGTAAACCCGTTCTCTTTATTCGGCCGTCCAAATCTGAATACGAACATAAAGAGTGAATCATTTGGATAAAATTATCCGCATGATTGAAGCTGTCAAATCTGATTCCTGGAACAAGTTTGATTCATTAAAGAATCACACCATCGTTGCTTTCCAGTTGTCACGAGCTTGATTCGTATAGAATCTTGCAAGTTATCTACCAAGTGCTGTTTGAGGTTAACACTAGAAGGATTTCCACTCATCACTGTGAACACTATAGAGTGCCACTCTGAGTGTTCTGGCAAGATCACTAAGATATTGCGTAGAGGCCTGGAACGTGTTTAAGTTCAGTTAAGAATTAAACCACTGTTGCTTTCGAGTTATCACAAGCTTGATTCATAAATAATCGCACAAGTCACCTACCATGAGCTTTTTGATATTCTCTCAAGAAGGATTTCCATCTTCATTGTAAATATTTTCGTATTACTCGGACGTTCGGGCAAGATCATGAAGATTTTGCGTAGGACTCTTAAGATCTTTCTTACTTTTAACAGTGTGTGAAGAAGCAAGGAATTATGAAAGTGTGTCCTAATGAGATATTTGATGATCTCAAATGGATCTAGACTCGATCGTGCATTTTGGATTTTAGTGATCGGAGGCTGGAGAGGAGTTCCACCATTTCATTACCAATTTATTTAGAGTGAATAAATCAATAGATAATGCGTTGTCACCGTGTGATTAAAACAAATATCTTTTGAGAGATATCTGAGTTAGCTGGGATGGGTTGTGCATTGCATCACTGGGTCCATGATGTCTTATCTTCAATATCAAGCATCATTAAAAATGATCTCAATAGCATATGTATTGACCCGGTTTCTGCCTAAGGTTGTAAGGAGGGCTTCTTTATTTACACCCTTTACCTTTACAATTCTTTTTTATTCTTTAACCCCTTCAATGCTTACCAATACGTCATAACTAGCACCTTGTTGTGATTGTTCCAGTGCTAACTTAAGTAATTGGTCAGCATTCAGCTACATTCACAATCTTTCTCCATCTTTCCTAAGGACTACTATTTCTAGCTATGGAACGTCCTTGGGAAGATTCCTCCGGTTCTAGAAGAATCATTAGACTTTAACCTATCCTACCATCCTTATGTCACCATAATATTCACCGTCGTGAATAGAGATGTTTTAGGTAAGTGTATGTCACCATGAAATCCATTTTGATATCCAAATCCATTTTGCTCCCCCTTAACATGTGCCATGATATCCGAAAACATTTCGCACATGTCGGGATGAGCTATCACGTTAAGTCAAACCGTTTGTGATTAATCATTTCCCATATTAAATCACATTTTCTCCCCCATATTAAAAATATTAACCTAATCGATGTTTTTAATATCAACTGATTTAATAGCATTTTAAGATAAATTTAGGAAGAAAAATGCAAATCCAGTTATCTTCATGATTTTCACAAGCTCCCCCTCAAATTAATGAGGGTGTACTTGAAACGTAAATTAAATACCTTTTAAACACTAGTGTAAGGTATTTATCACGTGCAAAGATCATATATGATAATGTATTCACAAGATTAGCAATTTACGAGGTTGGACCTGAATGATGGAGAACATCATATGATAGAATCACATGGTTCTTATTCACGAATATTGGTCGCCTCGTCACATCTGAAGTTATCTCTTGACTCCATGTGTACGATTGATAACGTTGTCTTGACACCAATTAGTGATCTTGGCACTTTCGGCATCAAAGATTTTGAATGCTGGACAATTGCTCCCCCTCAATTTTTGACCCGTGTTCTATTGAAAGAGTTGTATTCGCCGTTTGAGTAGTCGCATCGTCGAGTATGTAGATATCAATTGTAAATTGCTATGATTGGTGGAGATGGTAACTTCATAAAAACAAGATTTCTCTTGTTTTAACAAATAAATGCATTGATGCGTACATAAATTCGTGTTAGATTGTGTTATTACGTAAACACAATCCCTTACATGGTTATAAAGTAAACCATGCCCGAGAAAATTAATTCGCGTTGTTGGGTCAAAGCTTTCCGGTGAAATGCTTGACTTGAATATGAAAAGCGGGTTACTATCTGAAATATATTTGTAAGCCATTTTGAGCATGTTTTAAAACATTTGAACTTCTGCTCGAACTTTATTTACAACCCCGTGTCATTATTGAATGACATTTCTAGTATCGTAAATATTATCGATTCCAGAAGACATGCTCTTTTTATCAAAAACATTTTTAAACACACAATTTTGAAAGATTTAGAAAAACCTTTTGAGAAATTCTCGAAAAATTGTGTTCAAAGTTTTGAAAATCAATTACTTGAGCTTAAGATGTTGAATATCTTACGAAACGAGCTCAAGTCTGAGAAATTGTAAACTTTCCGTTGTTAAGGATAAGTTACCATCAGCGATAAACTTTCCTTTTAACTAGAGAACGAGTCCTAAGTTGACATTTACTTAGAAGTCGTTTTCATGAGCTTGAAAACTTCTGAATGTTTTAACGTAAAGCTCATGACCGAGAAAGGTGAATTTCTCGTTATGAAGAAGAGTTCTCTTATTTAAAAGATACACTTTCTTTTTTGAGCTTAAAACTTGGAATGTTTTAATACAAGCTCATGACCGAGAAAAATTAATTTCCCGTTACGAGGATAAGTTATCATTAAAGATAAGCTTTCCTAAAGTTGAAGTCCGAGTTATAGTCTGATATTTAACTATAAGTCATAGTGCATGAGCTTAAAAACTTCGAATGTTTTTAATATAAGCTCATGCCCGAGAAATATTAATTTCTCGTTTTCAGGATAAGTTTATCATCGTTGATAAACTTTCCTTTCTATGAAGTCTGGGGCATAATCTGAAATGTGATTATACGCCATTTACACGAGCTTAAAATCTTTGAATAATTTTAATGTTAGCTCGTGTCTGAGAAAATTTAATTTCTCGTTAATGAGGATAAGTTTATCATCAGCGATAAACTTTCCTTTATTTAAAGATCGGGTCCTCGTCTGATATTTAACGATGAGCCATTGTGCATGAGCTTTAAAAACTTTGAATATTTTAAATCGTAAGCTCGTGCCCGAGAAAAAATTAATTTCTCGTTGTGAGGGTAAGTTATCATTGACAAAATAAACTTCCCTTTATTTGAAGTTCGGGTCATTGTCTGACATTTAACAATGAACCATATACACGAGCTTAAAACCTTTGAATAGTTTTAATGTAAGCTCGTATCCGAGAAAATTTAAATCTCGTTTGTGAGGATAAGTTTATCATCGGCGATAAACTTTCCTTTATTTGAAGATCGGGTCATCGTCTGTGATTTGACTATGAGCCATGTTCACGAGTTTAAAACCGTTGAATAGTTTTAATGTAAGCTCGTGTCCGAGAAAAAATTAATTTCTCGTTTTCGAGGATAAGTTTAGCATCGGCGATAAACTTTCCTTTATTTGAAGAGCGGGTCACAGACTGTGATTTGTCTAAGAGCCATGTACACGAGCTTAAATACAAATACCCTGAGACACTTGTTTCTCTGATCTCAACTTCTTTAGCAACCAAACTCTGAGAGTGTCCTTAGTTGTACGGTATACAAAGATTGGACCGCTGTGTTCTTGTTGAACGTGGACTTTGGTACCTGCATTCTCATTAGGAGTTTGTATGCCTTTATGTGGGTTAGAGATATCTATCTTAGAACCATGCGGGGATTCACAGTTTTCTTTTCTTGTGCCAGAGGTGACCTGAGGAGATGATTCACTTGTCTTAACTGGCAAACGTTTCCTTTTATAGAAAACCTTAAGTTCAGGCTTAAGTGATGTATCATCCTTTTCAATTTCCTCCATAATAGTCTTAGTAGAATCAGAGACTATCCTAGTTAAAGGGCACTCGTTTCCTATAACAGTAAAAGTTCTACCCGTGGGTCGCCAAACATTACCAATGGGTTTGATTTTAGCTAACCACTGGGATTTAAGTCTAGCACGGGAGTTCACCTCATTAAGTAATTTCTTGACACAAGAATCATGATTGGCTTTAAAGACGCATTTCCTACATGTTTTACAAGTAGCATATTTAATGTCCGAGTAAGATCTAGAATTCCTAGATGATTGATTGATGCTCCTAGGATATGACATGCCATGGTTAGCAGTATTGGTAATCTAGAAGGCATCTGACTGTTGGGAATAAAATATAACCAGTCTACTTGAGCGCTGAAAAGAGTAAAACAAGCATTGATAGGAAGAAAACAAGCGCTGACAGATCAAGCGTTGACAAGAAGAAGTCAAGCGTTGATACATTGAAGACAAGCACTGATGGGAAGATTTAGTCTACGCGTATATTGTTTCTAGTTTGTTTCTAGTAAAGATAAGTTCAACAATGTATTTTCTATAATTATCTTTACCTAGAATAGTTGATATGTAGACTCTTGTACAAGGCTTCTTATGTCTATAAAAGAAGACCTTTAGGTTATTGTTCAATATAAGTTATTCATACGTTAAACACTTTCATTGTAAGCAAGGTTGTTATCATTAATCAAAGTGAAAGTTTGTTTACATCTTTATGTTCTTGTTTAAGTGTTAATTCCGCATAACACTTAGATTATCATATACATATACAAAGGTTTCTCTAAGTGTATAACTTGATCTAATCTCGTATATATAAAGCTAAATCGATCTAAGTTTGGGATCAACAAGTGGTATCAGAGCTTGTTGAGGAACTTTTGATCTTAAAGAACACAAGAACCCTAAAATCACCAAAACCCTAATTTTCTCAAAACCCTAAAAACATCATGTCATATCCAGAAGTAACCTCCTCCTCCTCACCTTTACCAAACATCAAGATTCCCATGCTTGATGCAACCAACTTTGAATTATGGAAATTCAAATTTGAGCAATATCTGGGGATCTATGACTACACTCTCTGGGAAATTATTGAATACAGAAACACATTCAATAAAGCTCAAAAGATTGTTGATGCCATTGCTGGAAGAGCAGTTGTTGCTGGATGTTCAGAAGCAGATAAGAAAGAAAAGCCTGATGATGGTAGAGATGTGTCTGCTGAAGACATAGCAAAGAAAAGGGTTGATATGAAAACCCTAAATATTCTGAAACTCTCTTTAAGACAAGAGAACCAGCATAAATACAGAGGTTATGAATCTGCTAAGGATCTTTGGGCAGCCCTTGAAGTTGCATATGGTGGCAATGAAGATACTAAGGAAGAGAAGAAGAAGCAACTCATGCATGAGTATGCTGTTTTCAAGGCTCAATCTAATGAGAAGCTTAGCAGTGTTAGAAGCAGACTCCTTGATATTACTAGCAAGTTGTCCTTCATGGGGACACAAGTTGGTGACGTTGACACCATTGCTACTTTTCTTAAAAGCCTTGGTGAAGCATGGAAGATTGAGGCAAGATCTATACTTGCCAATAACACTCACAAAAGTTCTACTTTTGATGATATCTACAACAAACTAAGGCTGTTGGAGAATGAAACTCTTTTGGAGCATGGAAGCAAGTCCACCAACAGTAACATGGCCTTCTTCTCACATAGTGAAGGTCAATTCAATCAGAAGGACTCTTACATGCATCCAGTTACTGGATCAACATGTGTCAATGTTAGAACATGTCCTGTCAACGCCTCATATTCAGACGCTGACACATACAAGAGTGACTCACCAAGAGTTAAACCTGCTGGTTTGGATGATACTGTATGTGCTTATATTGCTTCTTTGCCCAATGGTTCAGTGATTACATATGAGGACCTTGAGCAAATAAGTGATGAGTACTTGGAAGAGATGGACATTAAGTGGAACATGGCTCTTGCTAGTATAAAAGCAAACATGTGGAATAGAAGGTTTAAAAAGAAGATGACCTTTAATGCAAAGGACACTGCTGGATTTGGTAAGTCCAAAGTTGAGTGCTACAACTGTCATCGTATGGGGCACTTCATGAGGGAATGCAGATCTCCAAGGAGATCTGATGCTGGCAAACCCTCAAGCCAGATTGTTAAGGCTCAGGATCCTAAGGCCATGGTTGCAGTGCAAGAAATTGATGGTATGGGATGGGATTGGAGCTATTTGGCTAAGGATGGGGAAGAGGATAAAGCGTTGGTTGCTGAAATAGAAGAAGAAGAGCATGTTTAATATGCTCTCATGGCACACTCCTCCTCTTCATCAGATAATGAGGTATACGATGATGCTTTTTGTAGTAAGGGTTATAGGTTAAATACTCAGAAACTTAACAAAGAGGTGTTAAAATTATTAGATGATGTGAGTACTGAAAGATGCAAACTGTCTAATTATCAACTTGCTCTCACTCAAACTGAAAAGACAGTTTCTGAGTACAAGAAAATGGAATTTGATTTAAAAGACAAAATAAACATCTTAAAACATGAGTTAAATGCTAGCAATGATATTAGGAGCATCATGGAAAGGGTTAATGGTGAGTTACAGGCTAAGTTAGATGAGGACATTAAGAATAAGGATAATGTTGGCCTTAAAATTCAGAGATTTGATAAGGCCACACAAACCCTAGGAGAATGTGTTAATAAACAAAGGGATCCTAAGGACATGACTGGGATTGGGATGAAAGACTATACTGTGGTTCCACCACCAGCTGGTGACTTCTATGGTGTCCAAAGAAAGGACCTATCTTGGACTGGTCTTCCAGAACTCCAAGAGGAGGAATTTATTCCTCCACCAAGAGTCATTACCCCAGTTGAAGAGTATCAACAGAAGTTGACTGACTTGAATGAATGGAAGAAAGCCAACCCTACCTTATTTGTTAAGGGTGGCTTGTTATGTGAAAGTCCTAATGAGTCAACCCCTATTAAGGTAACAAACCCAATCACTGGTAAGGCTGTTGACCTTGGCTCAAACACTGATAGAAAACCTAGCATCAAGTATGCAGAAATGTATAGGAATACTAGGTCACCTAAAAGCCAAGTTAGTAGTGATGGAACAGGCTTCTTCTCTTCTAGACCTAGGGTTGTGTCTAGAAAAGCCTGTTACACTTGTGGTAGCTTTTCACATTTAGCATATAAGTGTGTCAACGCTTCCAAGGTCAACGCTGTTAAAAAGTCAAACGTTGTCAGACCCAAACCTTGTGTGCAGCAAAGCCCACAATTTGTTAGACCATCCCCATTCTTCAATAGAGGGTCTAACACTCATGGACAAAGACCATTTCAAAAGACCAATACTTGGTCTAACAGGCAATGGGTTTCTGTAGCAAACCGTAGGTTCAACGCTGACAAGGGTAATTTTAGCGTTGACAATACCAAATCCAACGCTGACAGAAACGTGACCAGACCTAAATATTTGCAACCACAGGGTAAGGGGTCTAAAGCTTCTTCAAGTTTGACATGGAGACCTAAGAAAGATCAAAACCGTAATGATAATGGGATTTCTATGACTTGCAACAGATTTAATTATATTTCAAAGGTTATTACAAAACCTATTGGGGTTAACTGGGTATTTCATCCAAAGAGGGATGAACAAGGGGTTGTTATGAGAACTAAGTCTGTTCTTGTTGAACAACCAGATGAATCCAAGTCTGCTAAGGCTTGGGTTCCCAAAGAAAACTAATTTGTTTTCTTTATGTGCAGGGCATTCAAAAACAGGTCAATGATTATGGATATTGGGATAGTGGATGCTCCAGGCACATGACAGGGAAAGAAGATTATTTAACTAACTTCACTCCAATTAAGGATGGTGATAAGGTTTACTTTGGAGGCGGATATGGAACTATCACAGGCAAATGAACACTTCCCACCAAGAACTTGCGTTTTGAGAACGTATTTCTAGTAAAGGAACTTGATTACAATCTTTTTAGTGTATCATAAGTTTGTGATAACAAAAATAAAGTTTTGTTTACTGATACTGAATGCTTGGTGTTAAGCAAGGATTATAAGATCCCAGATGAGAAATATATTGACTATAGAACACCTAGGCATAAAGACATATATAATGTAAATCTTAATGGAATTAGGATGAATAATAATATGTCATGTTTTTATGCTAAAGCTTCAGTAGATGAGAGTAATCTATGGCACAGGAGACTAGGGCACATAAACTTTAAGAATATAAACAGGCCTGTGAGACTTGGCTTGGTTGATGGCTTGCCTGAAAAGGCTTTCCACAATGACCACTCTTGTGTTGCATGTCTTAAAGGCAAGCAGCACAAGGTCTCATTCAAATCTAAACAGGTGCACTCTAGTACTAGACCACTTCACTTGCTTCATATGGATCTGTTTGGTCCAACTAATATAGAGAGTTTAAATGGTAAATCATACTTCTTTGTTATCACAGATGACTTTTCTAGGTTTACTTGGACTTTCTTATTAGCTATGAAGAGTGACACTGCTGACACTTTAATTGACTTTATCACTCAGATTGAGAAGAAGACTAGTAATGATGTTAAAATGCTTAGGAGTGATAATGGTGGTGAGTTTAGAAATAAACTTTTAGATATTTTTGTGCCAGAAAAGGGATTACTAGGCAGTTTAGTGTTGCCAGAACCCCACAGCAAAATGGGGTTGCTGAGAGGAAGAATAGAACCCTAATTGAAGCAGCCAGAACTATGTTGGCTGATGCTCATTTCCCCATAGCTTTTTGGGCTGAGGTTGTGAATACAGCATGCTATGTTCAGAATAGAGCATTGGTCAACAAGATACAGAACAAAACACCTTATGAGTTACTTTGGGGAAGAAATCCTAATATTGGTTTTCTCAAACCTTTTGGTTGTCATGTAGTTGTACTAGATACTAGTGATACCTTAGGTAAGTTTAGTGCAAAAGGAGATGAAGGCTATTTCATGGGGTATTCAGTGCAGAGCAAGGGATATAGGGTTTACCTTAAGAAGGAAAAACATATACTTGAAAGAGTACATGTTAGGTTTTTAGAGAGTAAACCTAGTGATCCTGAAAGTGGTCCAAATTGGTTGTTTGACTTGGAACCTCTATCTAGGACTTTAAATTATATGCCTGTCACTAATCCAGACATTGTGAAGGTAACTTCAAATGTTGTGGAAGAACAAGTTGTTGATGTTTCAGGTACACAGGTTAATGAAGAGGTTGGATCACAAGCAGACAAGTCATCTTCCATACAAGAGTATGTTACTATCCCCATATGGACAGATGCTTTTGCTGCTGTTGGAAAGGATAATGGTGGTCCCCAAGTACTACCAGTTAACAACATGCATGGTCCTTCAGGCGCTGACAAAGGAAAATCTAGCGCTGACAGGACAAATTCAGACGTTGATGGCTCAAACGTTGACAACAACATTTCAAGCGTTGACAGCTCCAACGCTGATAACCAAGGTTCAGGCGTTGACAACACTTTTGAGCATCTTTTCTCTTCTAATTTTGAATAGGGCGAACCTTCCAATTTATATGAAGAGGTTCATCCTCATGTTGATGAAAGAGATTCTGAAGAAGAAGATATTGGCAATTTGGAGAATGAGATTAAGGACAACAGACTTTTTGAAGGAGGAATTCTCACTTCTACTATGAAGAATCATCCTCCATCACAGATTATTGGAGATGTTATGACTCCTGTTCAGACTAGAAGATCTCATCAGAATCTTGGTGGATTCATTGCCAATATACACAAGAAGGTTGATACCCCTCTTATTCAATCATGCTTGTTTGCCTGTTTTCTGTCACAATAGGAACCCAAGAAGATATTTGATGCTCTCAAAGAACCAAGTTGGGTGGAAGCAATGCAGGATGAGCTCCACCAATTTACAATTCAGGATGTTTGGAAGCTGGTTGATTGTCCCAGGTATGTCAGACCTATTGGGGCAAGATGGGTTCTAAGGAACAAGAGAGATGAAAGAGGCATTGTGGTCAGAAACAAGGCACGTTTAGTGGCTCAGGGATATACACAAGAGGAAGGGATAGACTATGAAGAGGTCTTTGTACCAGTTGCAAGGATTGAAGCCATAAGAATATTTATAGCCTATGCTTCCTGCATGGGCTTCACTGTCTATCAAATGAATGTGAAGAGTGTCTTCCTCTATGGAACAATTGTTGAGGAGGTGTATGTCATGCAGCCTCTTGGTTTTGAAGATCCAGAGAATCCAGACAAGGTGTATAGAGTCAAGAAGGCTATGTATGGACTTCATCAAGCCCCAAGAGCATGGTATGGCACATTATCCACTTATTTGGTGGACAATGGATTCAAGAGGGGCACCATAGATCAGACATTGTTTACAAAGAAGAATGGTAAGGATGTTCTACTTGTTCAGGTCCATGTTGATGATATCATTTTTGGATCCATAAATCCAAAGATGAGTGAGCATTTCTCCAAGCTTATGACAGACAAATTCAAGATGAGTGCTACGGGGGAGATGAACTTCTTTCTAGGGTTACAAGTTCAGCAGAAAGAAGATGGTATCTTCATCTCCCAGGATAAGTATGTGGCTGAGATCTTGAAGAAGTTTGGCTTTTCTCCACATGAAAAGAGGGATACTACTCCTATGGATAGAGAACACCCTTGTGGAAAGATTGGAAATGGGAAAGATGTGGATGTCAGGCACTATAGATCAATGATTGGTTCATTGATGTATCTCACAGCCTCCAGACCTGACATCATGTTGCTGTGTGTGCTTGTGCACGCCATCAAGTGACTCCCAAAGAATGTCACCTTTATGCTGTCAAGAGAATCTTTTGGTACCTAAGATGTTATCCTAGTCTTGGCTTGTGGTACCCAAAGGATTCACCTTTGGAGCTTATTGCATATTCAGACAGTGACTATGGAGGTGATAAGTTTGATAGAAAATCCACAACTGGTGGATGTCAGTTTCTTGGGAGCAGGTTGATATCTTGGCAATGCAAGAAACAAACAGTGGTGGCTAATTCTACAACTGAAGCAGAGTATGTGGCTGCAGCTGCTTGTTGTGGACAAGTATTATGGATTCAGAACCAGCTGTTGGACTATGGGTATAATTTCATGCATACCAAGATATTTGTTAACAATAGCCGCACCTTATGCATTATTAAGAATCCTGTACATCATTCTAAAACTAAACACATAGAAATTAGACACCATTTTATAAGAGATTGTTTTGAAAAAGGTTTAATACAACCAGATAGGGTTGACACAGAAGAAAATGTGTCTGATTTACTAACTAAACCTTTTGATGCTGGAAGGTTTCAATACTTGGTAACAAGTATCAGAATGATAAATCTCACATAATATGTGTTTTGGAGTCTTTTTGTAAAAGTATGTATAGGATAATGTATTGTTATTGGTCTTTTTGAGGATTTAGATTTTCCACTATATTTTTCTAACACCGACAAAGGTTTCTTTAACGCTGATAAGTGTTATTGTGACGTTGTCAGCAATATATTTGTCTAACGCTGACAAAGCCTTTCTTAACGCTGACAAGTGTTATCGGGGCGTTGTCAGCAACAATGTTAGTTTTGTGGTTTTTCATCTAAATGTGCAGGTGATGTTAGCAGTATACCATTGGATACAGAGTTGCTTATGGATCATTGGAGAAGCATTTGAGCATGTTTTTATTTATGGATGATGGTTGGAATTTTCAATTCCTATCTTGACATAAATTTTTATGTTCATGCATATTTTTGGCAACATATGTATCACAGTTTAAGGGGAGGTTTTAGGAACCTTTAGGACTTTTGGGTATCCTTATGATACTCTTATCACAATTCTAGATTGTGTCCACAGGTGAGTATGAGTTAGTTTTACTAAATCATGAGGCACTGTAGCATGCAAAGTTGATATACTATGCATGCTGCCAAGACATTTTTGGCCTTGAATTGGTTGTGGTCTGTTGGGTGACATGGGAATGATTTTATCATGGGTTTTACCTGGGAGTAACAAGGAATTTTGTGAGGTAACTTAGTTGTTAAGAGTTTTGGTTAGCAAGGGACACTAGAGGACTGTTATCTCTATCTTGCATAAGCAAGTGTGCATAACTGGACAGTGCATGCCGCCCTATAATAATTATCAACTTATAGGTTATCTTCTCTAGGATAAATTACTTTGTTAAGGTCATTTTTCATTTTTATAAATTTTTATTTTTGGACGCTGACAAGTATTCTTCCAAGCGTTGTTGTGACCAATTTAGACGCTGACATGGCTTTGGCAAACGTTGACAAGAATATAGCCGTTGGGCGTTGATGGGTTATTTTTGACCGTTGACACTTAATGGGACCTACCCAGTTGTTACTTTTTGACATATTTTTTTTGGGCCGTAATTTTGGGAGCAGATAACTTTATTTAATGCATGAGATAAACTTATTTCTTTTCAATATTTTCATGATTGTATTTTAAAAATTGTTGCTTAATTTTTGACCAATCACATGCATTTTTCTCTCCTATATATTTGGCTCCTATTTTAAACATGGTACCTATCATTCTTGTCTAACAAAATTTTCTCCTATACTTCATTTTTATCCTTCAAACAGCTTTCAACAATGGCACCAAATTTTAACCAAGTGATTTGGAATTGGGATTCAGGAGTCAACACAACATGATAGTGTATCTGGAAGCTGGTGATACTCTGTTTCCCCAATACACACAAATGGTGGCGTATTTGAACGCATCCCCTATTAGGTATGCTCTTTCTCATGCACCACTCATTCCTGTCACACATATTAAGCAGTTTTGGAACAATGTTAGTTCCTCAACAGTTAATAGAGTGACTACATTATCATCTATTGTTCATGGGCGCACATGGGTGGTTACTGAAGCTTTGGTTCGCCAAGCTTTGCATCTTGATGATGCAGATGGTATAACCACCCTCCCCATTAATGAAATAGAACAAGGACTAAGGGCTTTGGGTTATCCTTTCCCTGATGAGGGAACTTTAAACAAATATCATAAACAGGAGTTTCCCCCAGCCTGGAAGTACCTAATACATGTCCTCTTGCAATGTTTGAATCCCAAGTGTACTGCACACAATGAGATCAATAGATCTATTGCTAGTGCTATTGTGTGCATTGCTACTGGGCAAAAGTTTAATTATTCCAAAATGATTTTTGAGGGCATGTGTAAAAATAAAGAGAATAAAATGACTTTAGCTTATCCCAGATTTTTACAAATGGTTTTTGATGTCCAAGGTTACTGCACAAGGGATCATGATGATTTTTATGAGATCCCTGTGCAAAAGAAAGCAATTTTTACAAAGATGAACTCACCCCCACATCGTGACTTACCCCTAACCCCAGCTATGATTGCTGTCATTGAAGCAGCACAACCCCAACCAGACCCACAACCCCAACTTGACCCAATGCCTGAACCATCACCTTCACCACAACACATGCAACTTGACCAAGAACCCTTCGACGCTGACACATTAAATGTTGGTGTTGACATGCCTATTCCAAACGTTGACACCAATCCTTCACAGTCCCAAACACCCCTTAACCAACCAACATCCACCCAATCCACATCATCTTCTCCCCTAACACAATATAGGTTGCAAAAACGCCAAAGGACTACTGGAGTGTTCTCATCTAGTGGTCCTAGCCATGTAGCATAGAGAACCACCACCACAAGTGTGGTTGGTGATATGGATGAGGCTGGGACTATTGGTTCTGGCTTAGAAGCTGGCCAAGACAGTCCTACCATTATTAAGACCTCATCCATGCCCAATGAATCTAACTTGGGAGGTCAAATACCCATTTTAGAGGACAACAGATTGGAACCAATGACCTTAATGGAATTGACGGCTGTCTGCATAAGCTTGCAAAAGCAAAATGCAGACTTGGTACATATTGTCAGTACACAAGGCCTTGAACTCAAGCAATTGAGGGAGAGGATTGTTGTTTGGAAAATGCTAGCACAAGGAGGGGGATGGAGGAATCTTCCAAAGGGGAGGATGAACAGATAAATGTGAGTGATAAGGGCTCCCATGATGGTGAATCTTTGGGTGTTGCTGAGGCCCTAACTAGTTTGAAGAAACAGACAGGTTTTGATACGTCTCTACTCTCTCCTACAAACTTAAATTTGTCATTTACAGCCATGTTGGAGGAAATCACAAGAGGCGCTGAGACAAGTACTTTGGGCGTTGACAAGCCAGATTTGAACACTGACATGAGTAACTTAGGCGCCGACAAAGCAAAATTGAGCGTTGACAGACCTGTAGATGAGGTTGATGTATTCCAGTCATCATCCATCATCAAAGATGTTTCTTCACAGGTATTACCATCTTCCTTACCCACTTTGGATCCATTAGATAAGGGTAAGGGTATTATGGTAGAAGTAGATGTTCCAAAGAATGCAACACAGATTGAGTTTGATAGAAGGTTGGCTGCACAAATTGTGGAACAAGAAAGAAAGAAGGTGGGTGAATCACCTTTTGTTGTCACTTCAGAAGAGTAAGAAGGAAGTGATGAAGCTAGTTCAGACTCAAGTGTAATGATCATAGAACAACCAGAAAGACTTGAGTATGGTGATGAGCTAGCCAAAGAGAAGCTAAATGAGTTGAAATTGCAAGTTGATTTTGATGTGCCAGAAGTTGTTCAGATGTATCATGCTTGGGAAGATAGGTGTATAGAGAATCCACATTTGACTATTTCAGATCAGATATGGGGTTTAGAGATTCTTCTCAGAGTACAAAAGGATTGCAAGATCATTCTGAAACACAAAGCAAGCAATGTTCTCTCAAATTTGAAAAGGGATAGAAGGGAGTTGTACTACATGCTACTCAGATGTCATGGAACATGGTGGACTTATAAGAAATTGATTGGTTTGACATTTGAAGAGTTGGAGTTCAAAGCTTATCCCATTTGGGTAAGAGTGTAGGAAGAAAACACTCTAAGACTTCTTTCTGATGAAAGGAAAGAAGAACTTGCAGGAGAAATGGAGCTTAAGAAGGCAATGATTGTTCCCAGACCTGTGAAGAAGGGAGTCCCTCTTGAGTTTCCCAAAGATATGGATAGGTTAAATCCAAGTGAAGCTGTGATAAGAAAGAGCCTCAAGCTCTCACCATTGGAAGCTTCAGATATGGTGCAAGTGTTACCTCTTGATTCCAGAAACCCTATTATAAGCTATGAAGAAGATGAATGTGGGTTTTGGAAGATTGGCAGGTATGGAAAAGATGTTCACACTTTTACCACTCTTATATCTTTGTTTGCAAGTTTTGATAGAGAAGACTTGGTAGATCTATGGAGGTTGTTAGAGGCCAAGTATGAGACTGAAGCTCCCACTTTAGTCAATGCAATAAAACTGTGGTCAACATTCAAGAGAATGTGTGGACCAAGAGATGAAGATCCTGCTATTTGGAAGGATCTTGAAGATGACCTCAGTGGTCTTCAATGGAGATTGTATTCAGCTGCTGGTGTATATTACTTGAGTTCTACAAAGTTTGCTAAGTATCTTCTTGTAGATGCTCAGTATTCCATGTCCAAGGAAGTCTTGGAGAAGATGAAGACTACACAGCTGGAAATTGATTATTCAAGTGACGTGGCCAAAGATTTGATCAGACATATTTATTACCAATATGAGAAAGTTTGTAAGATTCCTCCTAGTTCTTAATGTTTATTCAGAAACTTGATTATTAGAGTAAATATCAAGTTTAGGGGAGGATTGTTGGGAATAAAATATAGCTAGTCTACTTGAGCGCTGACAAGAGTAAAACAAGCGTTGATAGGAAGAAAACAAGCGCTGACAGATCAAGCGTTGACAAGAAGAAGTCAAGCGTTGATACATTGAAGACAAGCACTGATGGGAAGATTTAGTCTACGCGTATATTGTTTCTAGTTTGTTTCTAGTAAAGATAAGTTCAACAATGTATTTTCTATAATTATATTTACCTAGAATAGTTGATACGTAGACTCTTGTACAAGGCTTCTTATGTCTATAAAAGAAGACCTTTAGGTTATTGTTCAATATAAGTTATTCATACGTTAAACACTTTCATTGTAAGCAAGGTTGTTATCATTAATCAAAGTGAAAGTTTGTTTACATCTTTGTGTTCTTGTTTAAGTGTTAATTCCGCATAACACTTAGATTATCATATACATATACAAAGGTTTCTCTAAGTGTATAACTTGATCTAATCTCGTATACATAAAGCTAAATCGATCTAAGTTTGGGATCAACACTGACTAGGTTTAAAATTCCTATCTCTTACTTGTGTCTTTTGCATAGCTTCCCCAGACCAAATTTATGGCGCACGTCATTTGAACTAGTTCTAGACGTGTTCTTTGTATTCATAGAGAAACTAGAGGCAATCATGTGATTAGGTCTTGCTAAAGCAGATTTAGTCACATTAGGCCTAATTGGTGGAGTAACTGTTCTAGAAATATGAACCATATCAACTTAGGAGGCAAACCGCGGTCTCGAGGATTGTGGTCGCTCGGATCTAAATGCAGTCGGTTGTCTAACGGACTGATTTGTAGGCGGTTTCCCCAAGATTGATGGTTTTTCAAGCTTAGTGTCCATACTAGTTCCTTTAGTTTTCCTCAATTCGTTTTCAACGCAGCTATAGCAAAGACCTTTTCCTGTACCTGAGCCTTTAAAATCTCATTTTCTTTGAGAAATCTATATTGGGATGCCAATTTAGATTCTAGCAACTTAATTTGTTTCAAAAAATTATCCTTTTCAGCTTTAGAATCTAGAACTTTTTGATCTAATTTTTGTTCAAGAACAACGTTTGACTTTTCAAGTTTTTCAAAATATGTTTCAAATTTGTTCGTTTTCTTCGAAAATTCAAGTTTGGCATTCTCAAGATCTTTTGATTGCTGAGCTACAATCGTTTCGAGCTCTTTAACCTTGAAATCAGAAGCAGTTAATGAAGCAGTCATAAGGCATTTATCATGATGTACTATAACATTTTGAACAATATCTCCCCCATTATGACGTAAATCGGATGAATCTAAAGTGTTAAAACTATCACCCTTTTCCATCCCATGTTTGTCATAAATAGGTTCGGAATGCTCAACATGCGGTAGTTCATCGGCATAGACATCATATACAACATTACATTGTACCATATTTGTAGGCTCTTCGTCATAAAAGGGTATGGTGTCATCATAAGAGATGTCTGTAACATTCCCTGACGTGTTGCTGATGTCATGCTTAACTGTTGATTCCATGTCCTTGCAATCTTTAGCAGCCTCCAACTCGTCAATCGTATGACCATTTTCCTTTTGCATCGTAGATTCTTGCACTCCATTATCATACGCTTGCTGAATTTGGGATCTTTCATAAATCAAAGATGAGACAGATGTCATGAGTTTCAATAGTGTACCACGGAAATCTTGAAGCTCGGTATGTGTGTCTCGAAGAAATGACTGACAAATCACTGAACTTTCAGACTTGACGATATTGAATTGAAGAAAAGGCGTGAGTTGTGTCACGAGAGCCTTATATGCAAGTATCGTTTCAAAGTGATTGAATTCTTCATTGTGGAGTTGCTCTGCTATTTGGTTCAAAGTGAGGAAGATTGAGTCGATAAATATGTAACGATCTTGACCGAAGAGTGTCACAAATTTGCTTCCTCCTTGAAGCCATGAAAGAGTCACTATATGAGACCGAAGTAGTCGAAATGAAGTGATGCCACTTTCACTAGCTTTGTCTTGCATTTGATGCGATTCTCCCTCTTGAAACGTCGAAGTCAACGATTCCATTGAAGTTCGATGAACAATGTTGTTAAGAATTATGATCGATGAAAAAATCCGTCTTCAATTTCAAATAATAATACCCTATAAAATCTGTAGCCACTAAAATTCAAAATTAGTTATTTTTCTTGGCCTTGTCAAAATAAATTTTGTGACTTTGTCTCGATATTTTTGTCTTCAAATCATATCACATAAGCTTTTTACCCGTCAAATATTTTACCACTCGGTTCTTTCGAAATACCCGCCTCAATCCAATAACACCACGCTTAAACCAAAAATCTTTAAAATATAGCAAAACTTAGAGAGATTCCCTTAAATCAACTAAGGAAAACGTGTAGTACATAGATTGAGATATGTACATAGAATGAGTGGCCCAATAAAACGAGTACATAGATTGAGAGATGTACTATATCTACAATTGTAAGGAAATTATGGCTCTTGTAGTACAATTGTAAGTTGATACCTACAATAAAACGAGTGTCCCAATATCATTTTTAAACGTGTCTAACACGTGTCAAACTGAGTATCACAAATAGAAGTCAATAAATAAAACTGCCCACTCCTTGAAAGTTGAAACCTCCATCCTATTTCTCAAAAAAAAATGTAACTCATCCGTCTCTGTTTTCTTCCCCTATATCTCTTCTTCCAAAACACACTAAACACAATAGGTTTCACCGCCACTTAAATCTGTATTTTCTCTCAGCCGACTAGTTTTCTTTATCCCTCAAACTAATCTCATTATACATCCGCCTCTTTTTCTTATCTAGCAACTCAGCCCCCAACTCCCAAAACAATCAAAAACCAATCTCGAGTCGATCTGTCTCTCCCAACTTTGATAAATATGATCAAAGATCATACGAATCTCATCTATCTCATCATACAGTGATCATCTTTCAAACCGAAAACTTCGAACCCATCCTTTTCGTTGCTGTTGAATCGAACATAAGATCCACTCTTCAAGAAACGATGAACATAATTGTGACTTCAAGATCTTAAAAAAGGATCTCGGGTAGGTTTAAATTATATTACATGTTGTTTTTGTTTTTGAGTTTTGATGTGAGATGTAGTTGTGAATGAGGGTCGAGTCTAGGCAGGTTATGATTTTCGTGAATGGAGTTGTGAACAAGGATAAAAAATTGTTGGAGTCAGTTTGTGTTTGTGTTGGAGTCGAGTTGGGATTTTCGTGAGTTGAGTGTTGTTTTGAGACTAGTGTTTTTGGTGTGTCGGAGTCAAAGTGTGAGGCTGTTGATATTTTTATGTGTCTTCGAGTCTTGGAAAGGTTTTTGTCAATTCGTTTGTGTTAGGAGACGTGAGATGTTTGGTATTGAGTATTGTAGTCTTTGTCGTGTCAAGATTGTGTGATTCAGTCTGTATTTAGTGTTTGGTTTGTAAGTTGAGTCGAGAGTGATTTATGAAAATTGAGAGTGAAAACTCCACTTCGCAATGTATATCTAAAGAAATTCTACTTCGCAATCTTAATTTGCAATCTTACATTGAAATCTTACTTCGGAATAAAAGAAAACTTTGATACTTCGGAATCCCCAAAATTTTAACTTCGGAATAAACTAAAAATTTACTTCGGAATCATAAAAATGTGTTACTTCGGAATATGCTAAGAATTTACTTCAGAATCATAAAAATTAAAATAGAAACTTCGGAATAAACTCTTACCCACTTTGGAAAAACATGCTACATTAACTTCGGAATATTTAACTTTGCACTTCGCAATATGACAAGAACTGCCACTTCGGAATATTTAACTTTGCACTTCACAATATGACAAGAACTACCACTTTGGAATAATGAAACAGTAATGGACTTCGCAATCTCAGACCTAAAAATGGACTTCGGAATATATAATGGCCACTTCGGAAAAACAGAAACCCTCGAGGGTACTTTGCAATAATACACTGTATCCAATTTTATAGATCGGAACCCACTGTTAATCGAAAAATACCACGAAAATCATCCAAATAACCAAAAAATTTGCGATTTTGACCAAATCAATTAACCCAAATCACTACCACAACTACGTAGTCCATTTGGCTATAAACTTAAGCCACAAAAACGCAAAATATTTCAAGATTTGAGCTGAATTAGATCAAAACCCACTAAAATCAATCAAAACAACACAAGAACAAACCAATCAACCATGGATCTTGATACCAATTGTAGGTCGTTAGTTTCTTAGGATTGTACAAGTGTTGTTATTAAATGAAGAGAGGGAGGGATGGAGAACTAGAGAGGGAAAGATAGAGAGAGAAAGGAGAGAATGAGAGAAAGAAAGATGTATTGCGTGAAATGTGAATGAACAACTACCCTTCCTAACATGCTAGGAAGGGTATATATAGCATACCCTACATGTGGGATTTATGGGTTATACTTACATAACTAGATCACGAGCCCAATCTACGCATTTATCGTTGGAGTGACCGATCCTTTCTAAATACGTAAAAACGTATTTCCAACAATTATATTTTTGAGTATTGTTGATCCTCACTCACGACGTTTCCATTGAAGTTTTATCTAGTATGGATTGGATCACAGCCATCCATATTTAGTCCCATGTTATTAATTTCTATCCATGATGTTTTCCTTGAAATTTGACAAGTATGGATTGAACCATAATCATCCATACTTAGTCACATGCCCTTTTCTTCAAATTTTGTGGATTGAACCATATCCGTCCACACCAGTCAATGTTAAATCTCTGTTAATTACGCTTTTATGTTCTTTATGACAACTATGTTTTCATACTCTCATGTTGATTACGTTTTCGTGCTGATTATGTTTCATGCCTCCTTATGTTCACTATGTTTTCGTCATGTTGTTTATGCTTTCATGCTAGACATTGATGGATTTCATATAATCTTGCTCTCATAATAGTCATGGTTGGTTTTCATTAATCATGCTTTCATTCTAATTGTCGTTGAATTTCATTGAATCATACTTTTGTGTTTCTTTATGCAAACAGAATTATGTCTACGTTGGAAATGCTAGGCTATCATGTTGCTCGCTTCAGTTCGTTTTCCAACCGTTTAATCAATTTTTTTGTTAAAATCATGTCAGATGGTTGACACCCATACTCATCATCTCATGTGCATTCCACGTGTACTCCATGTACCATATTCCACGTGTACTCTATGTACCGTATCCCATGTGTGTTACAAGTACCGTAATCCATGTGTATTTCACTTAAAATACTCCATGAGTATTCGCTAGTCGATTCTCAATCATCTCAAGCATATTCCATTTACCGGTATTCTACATGATGCCGATGTTGCTCATAATTTGGAGATTTTACAAGATGCTGATGTTGCACACACTTTTGAGATTTCACAAGATGGTGTTCCTGCTCCTAATTTGGAGATTCTACAAGATGAAGACGAAGGCGTTAGATCGAAATGACCAGACGAGATATATACTTCATCCACTAGACGTTGCCCTTTCATTCCATGTCTTTATTTTCTCGGTTATATGTCACGTGCCATTCAGTTGTCTTTCCAGGCATATGAGTGGGAACCGGTACCAGCCGACCACTCAGCTGAATAGTTACATGAATCACAGTCATGATAATGACCGTCATAGAACTGACAGGCAAGGAGGTAGTGACAACTACCGCGACAACAAATATTTTGCATAACGACAGAAACTCCGGTAACGGACGTGACCAATAATATAAAGGGTCAGCAGTCCAACCGATCCGCCAATTCTGGCATTTTAACCTATAAGCTTTCCAACTTATTGCGCTTTCACAGATCGAGACACATGTCAAGACATCCGTCAAGACACCCGTCTCACGTATATTTTCTGAAGACACGTATCAAGACATCCGTAAAGACACATGTCTCACGTATATTTTCTGGAGACACATGTCAAGACACCAGTCAAGACACATGTCATACGTATATTTTCTCTAAACACGAGTCAAGACACATGATTCGCGTACATCTTCTGAACCAGGCCCTCAGTAATTCATGGTACCCTCCAAGGGGTATACCCATCCTGTATACCATATATGAATCAGGCCATTAAAATTTCAGTATCATCTCTGGTGTATTGTTCATGTTTGGACACTGAGTATTCGTTATGTAAGAGATGGGCGAAACACATTCAATGCGATCTGCCACGTTGAATTCATATATCAACATGGCACCTTCATTTCTTGATCATATATTACATAGACCCATGCCCATAAAAGACGACGTTCGTATATCCCATGTGTACAAAGGTTTTCTATTTTGTTGACGACAAGATCCGTTCTGCTAACGCAATTTCCCTTGGACATGTGGGAGTTTGATATGATTCTGAGTATGGAGTGGTTAGCAGCATATGGCGCTACGATTGATCACCACTCATATCAGATCATATTCAGCAATGTTCAGGCTCCTGAATACATTCATCATGGTTTTCTACCAGGAAAATCTGTAAAAATTATTTCTGATTTACAAACGCCTGCTTATTTAATCCATGGCTACAAAGATTTTCTAGCCATCATTTATGGCGCGATTTCTAAAGTTATTAAACCCATGACCAACCGATTGTTTCAGAATTCCCAAATGCATCTCCAGAGGAACTACCAGGTAGACCAACCATTCGTGAAGTGAAGTTTGGCATTGAGCTCAAGGAGTTGGAGGAACAAACGCAAGAGTTGCTCGAACGAGGTTTTATTCGCCGAGGGCATCACCCTGGGGTGCGCCAGTTCTGTTTGTCAAAGAAGAAGGACGGTAGCATGAGGTTATGCATCGATTACCATAAAATGAACATGATCATCATTCATAATTATACCCTCTTCCAAGTATTAATAATCTATTCGACAAACTACCAGACTCTAAACACTTTCCAAGATCGATTTACGATCAGGCTACCACCAGTTGCAAGTGAAAGAGCAGGACATTTCTGTGACTGCTCTTCGCACACGTTAATGGTCATTATGAATTCACGTTTGAGCCTTTTGGTCTCATGAATGCCCAGCAGTAATTATGGACTTGATAAATCGAGTTTTCATGAATTTTGGACAAGTTCGTCATTTTGTTCATTGCAAACATTCTGACCTTCTCTAAGTCTAGAGAAGAGCACGAAGAAAATCTTCACATTATGTTACAAATTCCGCGATAGAAGAAATTTCACACTAAAATTTTCCGGTACAAATTTTGGTTGATTATAGTGACGCTCTGAATCACATCACACCTCACGGCTAGTTTTACCATGACTAAGCTTATGCGTAAAGGAGATAATCTTACACTAAATTATGTGTTCCAAAGGACCCTACGCTATGAGATGTCTAATTTACCGAGACTCATAGTCTTCCAAAACTTCTATGTATCCAGTTTCTACAAAAATGTACCTCAGCCATAGTTTTGGTGGAACGGTGTGAAACAAGGTGCAGTTACGTTCATATCTATGTGCCTGACTTACCAGCAGGTTAAGATAGAACGCCAACACGCTAGTAGTATATTCAACCTTTAGAAATTTCCGAATGGAAGTGGAAAAGATCTCCATGGATTTTGTTACTGGACTACCGCAGGCTCAGAAGAAGCAAAAGGCTATCTGGGTAGCCGTTCGACCATTTAACCTAGCCTACGCGTTTTTCTATCATCCGAAAGGATTACGCAGTTAGCAGATATGTGGAAGTTCAACAAGAGATCGTACGATTTCACGGTATTCCGTCAACTAATCATATCAGCTAGAAGTTTATGTTCACGTTCACGTTTACGTTAACGCTCACAATTACGTCTCACGTGCGCGATCACGATCTTGTACGCGTTCACGTCCTCATTTCATCTCACGATTTGTTTTTCACATTCACAATCACATTCATAACCAGGTTCACGTCCGTGTTATTATTTCATATCACGAGTTACGTCTCACGTTCGAATTCATGACTTTGTTCGCGTTCATGGTCTCGCTCCCTCTTATGATTGGTTTTTCACTTTCACGTTCATGACATTGTTCACGTTCATGATTGTATTCTATCATACGATGTACGTTTTACTTTTCGTTCTGTAAAGTTTTGTAGAAAGCCTGGGAGACCAGACTCAAGTTTAGTATAACTTTCCATCCTCAAACAGACGTTTCACATCACATTTCACGTCACATCTCGTATCGTTTGGCGTTACCTCCTCAGTTATCGCACGTTCACGATATGTTTCACGTATCATGTTCACCCTACGTTTTCATATCACGTCCACGATATGTTGCACGTATTTCTTTCATCATATGTTCCACAGATTACATTCACCATATCTCCACATATCACGTTCATAATTGTTCACGTATCACGTTGACAATTGTTCACGTATCACGTTCACAATTGTTCACGTACTACGTTTCATTTCTCAGAGGTTACTAATGTCATTAATTCTGGTGATTTCGTATCGTATCGTTTCATGTATTCTACATGATTATTTCTTATCCACTAGATCAGATTCGTGAGGATTCATCGTAAGTTGAAGAACTAGAAACTTTTCTATATCGTCAAGACAGGGTCATGAAGACCAAGATTTTTCCTTTCGTCAAGATCTTTTGGAGGAACCATCCCGAGTGGGGAGGCAACCAGGGAACGGAGGAGTCCATATGGATTTCTTATCGTCATTTACTTTCAAATCCGAATATGTTCCTTCAACCACGTCACGTTCCATGTTCTCTTCAGTCACGTCACGTCCTTGTTCTTTTTAGCCATATCGCATCTCTAATTCGAGGACGAATTATTCTTTTAAAGGGGAAGAGTTGTAAAACCCGCATAAAATACATAAGACATTAATTAAACGAAAACACGGATTAATTAAAACTTTATGATTAATTAATACACGACACGTATCATGAATATTTAATGTATAAATACAAGTATTACGTATACTAATTTATTTATTTAATGACGAGAACCTACGTATAATAAATAAAATACATGACAAGAATGAACACGATTTAAAACACGAACACACGTCACAATACTAATACACGAGAAATTATAAAACACGAAAATGAAATACTATGTATAGGGGTGTTGGGGCCGAATTTAAAAGAAACAAGGAGAGGGCCCATGACCCGGCCCGATAAACAAATAAACTTGTAACAAAACATCTCCAAGAGATTCATGTTTCAAGTTATAGCAAAAAAATAAAACCCTAGCCTCCCTTTACAAGGTGGCCGCCGGATTTTTACAAAGAAAAAGAGGGGGAAAAGCTTTTTGATCTCCAATTAAATACAAGTACGTGTTATGGTCATTCTTTTCTAAAGGGTATCACATTCGGTATCACCATTTTCTCTTTTTCTTATGATTATTAATATTTAAATAGAAATCCATTTAATTAAAATCATATGAACATGATGTTGAATGATTAAAAACATGATTAAAACATGGGATTTATTTCAGGTTTGTTCAGTGTGGCATGGAAACCGACCCAGCTCTCGGTGGGATTTTTCTTTCGGCCAGCCGAACCCCAAATGGGGTCGGTGGTTGTTTTCTTCTTTCAGCCGCAACATCAAGCAGCCCAACGGGGGTGCGTTTGGCTTGACAGTGGATACCAACGCCAGCCGGTGGGAACCATGAACTGGTAGTGGCCAACCGGACACAGCCGGTGGCTGCGCTGGCCGGCCAGTGGCAAGGCCACAACCTTGCGGTTGTGGTGTTGTTGGTGGTTCGAGCCAAGCCGAGACCTTGGGGTCCAGTGAGGGCTAGGTTTGCGCTCGGGTACACACAAAAACACAAGGGTGCGTTTGGATGTAATTTTTGCTAAATTGATTATGTCAATTTAATTAAGTTACATTAAATTAATCATGTATAGTTAATTAAATAAATCAAGACTTAGGTTATGTTAATTTTTATTACTTAATCATGAAATTAACATGACCATTTATTTTAAATAAACTATAGACTATAATAATTATTAATATAATTATTCATGGTATAAGTACATGTCACATTTAATTAATTTAATTAAGAACTTAGCTTAGTTAATTAATTACATTTTAATCATGGTTTAATTAGATTAACACTATACTTTAATTTAATTATACAATAATCAGTTAAGGTAAAGTTTTATTAATATCATCATGTTTATTATTAATTAATAATCACTTATAAACCATGTAATATATTATTAATTAATAATTATTATGTTATGACTAAAGTATTTATTATTAATAAGTTTTACTATATTATTACATTCAAATAATCATGACTTATAATATATGCTTATTAAACATTAGCTTATATTATATACTTATTAAAAAAGCTTATTGCTATTTATGGAAACATGCTAATTATAGAAACATATTATTATGGAACATGCTAATTATGGATACATACTATTTATGAAAATATGTTAATTATGGAAACATATTATTTATGGAAACAACCTAATTATGGAAACATACTAATTATGGAAACATGCTATTATGAAAAACATACTATTTAGGGACATATACTATTTATGGAAACATACTATTTATGGAAACTTTCTATTTTTGTAAACTTACTAATTATGGAAACTTTCTATTTATGGAAACTTACTATCTTTGGAAAGTTACTATATATAGAAACCTGTCCTTTTTGGAAAGTTACTTATTATGAAACAACAAATATAATAACACGTAAAACATAAAATACGTTAATCAAGAACACATGAAACACTAACAAACACATGATAAAACATGAAACAGTAAAACATGTCAAGAACATGTAAAACAAGTCCAGAACAAGTAAAATAAGTTAAGAACACGTAAAGTAAACTGAACTAATAATCAGTAAGTTATATATTGAGCATACAATTCATTCACGTCTCTTATTATGTAGCACTCGTGAAGTCGGAGTAGGACTTTCCATCATTTCATCTGTCATCGTTTACTGGACATAAGGTACGGATATTCTGTCCTTCAGTAAGGACATTCTCTTCCTATATTTAGGATTCCCTGTTTGCAGCCATCTGTTTTTCCTAGTAGTTTACATTAAACTTTTCAGTAATTACTATGATTAGCATTTTAAACTGTCTGAACTATATACATGCATGCCATGTTTCACCTAGTTACGGAGGTACCATAACCATAAAACTTGAGGCACCAGTGTTGTGACTCTTCGTGGTGAGAGTGATTGTTTGCGACGTCCCTTTCTGTTATTGGCCTTTTATATTATTATCATGTGGGGCGAATGGGTGCATCCTAGTACATGTTTAGAAGATTACAAGGTTACTGTGGTGTGTGCTCTACATCCGTTACATGGAGCTGATCCCTCCACCCAGACTATTATAATTAGAGGCAACCTCCCTAATTGCATGACGAAGTCACCACTCTATTTATTATGCACGTTGATACCTTCATGACCTATATGGTCTCTTGGGCATTTAAAATACAGTTTTTATGAAATAAACATAAGACTTTTCAGTATAAACATAAACATGAGACTTTTCAGTATAAATAGGCTTTTAAACAACTTCCAGGTTTTCCAGGACTGACATATTTTTCGCTGCATTTCAGATCTTTAATTATGTTTCATTTATTCTTATCATGTCATTATATCCATTCACTGAGCGTATTGCTCAACCGTATATTTTCTTTCCATGACCCAAACGGCAGGTACCCAAGGACAGACTCGAGCATGGAGAGGACGTGCATAGGATGGGAGCTATCTTATACTTCTTTTCCTTTTCCTTTTACACTTCATTTACTTTATGCTTTGTTTTGGGCTTATGTTTAGGGGCCGATGTTTGATTCCGGTTTTTCCCTTATGGTCATTATGTTAGACATATTACCTTGCATGCCTTAATGACACACCGTAATTATCATGTAACGGTCCACTTATCAAAGTGGGGTGTTACATAAGTGGACCGTTAGAATATGAATTTGGTATTTGGAATTTGAAGATCGATTTGGCGTTTGAAGACTTGATTATCATCATGTCGTTTGAATTTTGTTCGATCGTTTGGAACTGGATCTTCGTTTGTCGGGCGTTTGAAGATTGGTTGCCCAAATTTGATTGTGAAGATCGTTTGTGCCGATTTGGTTGTTTGGTTAACCGAGTTTGAACTTGTTGGTTAACATTGGTTGTTCGTATTTGACGACATCGGCGTCTGATTTGGTTGGTTTTGCTTTGAATCATTTTCGGATTCGATCATTCGTCTGAATTAGGCTAGTTTGTCTTGCATTTGGAGTTTTGAATTTCATTTGGAACATTTGGTATCACCTAGGAGCTAAAGTCAAGGTGAATATTGTTAGATATGTTGACTTGAGTCCTAAGAGTATTTCTGTAATTTTGTACTAAGAGCATTTTGGTCCTTTTCTGGTTATGTAACTTCAGCATTAAGATACTATGTAGTCGGTTTTTTGACAACCCCCAAGCCTAACACACTTCATTATTTTTTAGTCATCTCGGTTACACATAATTAGAGGTAGCAAATCATGTTCATTTTGCTAATTATGGACATCTTTTAACCATTTTTTAAAAAATGTGAGAAAATTTGTAGCCCATCCATTATTATTGATGGACTCAATAAGCACATGTAAGATATTACATGAGCTAAACAGGCGCATGTCAAACATTAACTTGATCATTGGGCGGATCTTTTATATTAAATGTTTTTTTCTTGACTTTTAAAAACTATTATTGTTTTTTATTTTTAGGTTTTTATATATTTTTTTGTCTGTTGTAACCTTCATCCCTTTAGCTACGTCCGTTTAATCCGTGCCCGTTTAACCCATCACCCGTTTAGCCTGTTGTCTGTTTGGCCCCCACCCATACCCACCTAACCCGTCCAGTTTACCCATTTTGCCACCTCCATACATAACTAATATGTGCACCAGTATCTAAGCCTAAAGTACTCTTGAGCGTCTTATAGTGGTCATTTCGCTTACTAATTTTGTTTAAATGGTTTTACATTTTGTGTCCTTAAAGATATGATGTTGTTGACACGAATAGTCAACTTACAACGTTCACAATTATTAGGTTGTTGGCATAATGATTTTAGTACAATGATTAATCTTAAATAACAAAGCTGTTTGATAATTTGCCACTTTGTTACTATGTTTTTTTATTGATAACTTGATCGTACCGGCCAACGACAAGCAAAATAGTATGATGTCTTAGAGCAAACGGTGTCACGGTGAGGGTACCTCGCCGGTCTGAGGTGGCACCCTCGTCGGTGCTCGGCGTGACAGCTACCTCTTTTTCGCCGCTCTTTATTCGCCATTCTTTAACGAAGCTGAAAAAGTAACTTTGTGGGCCCCACCTACAAAAGAGCCGTTGCTAAACGGTATTAAAAAAAAAAAATTTATAACTTTTTTTTTATAAATACTCTTCTTTTTATCTTAAAACATACACACACAACAAACACTTTCAATCAAATCTTTTCACAAAAACTTTCTATCAAGCTTTCAAAAAAAATAGTACCTCGTCTGATTATTCAAATCCGTCCGATCTCGAAGATATGGAAGAATACAAAATGGTGATGAAGATTAACAAAGATGAAGAAGATGAAGTTCAGCAGCATCGTAGATACATTTGGCGTGAACGTGAAGTCGCCGAACAACGTTTAATGGAGAATTATTTTAGTCCAAATCCGAAATATACGGAGGAAACGTACAGAAAACGATATAGCATGAGACGGGAACTATTTTTGGAAATAGTTGAAGGTATTGAAACTTATTGTGCAACAAATAATCCTTTACCCAAGCATTTTCACTTTTTTACTATTCGATATGATGCTACGGGTATGAAAAGTATGAGTGTCATCTTGAAATGCACATCCAAGCACACGATGTTTTGTTAAGTCATTCAGCCAAGCACGCGATGACAAAATCGCTCTATTTAAACGACGTCAGGAAAGTGCCCGGAAAGATATTGAAAGGGCATTTGGTGTCCTACAAGGACGATGGCGTATAATTGCTCAACCGACGCGTGCTTGGACTGTGAACAAGCTACGCAGAATCATGTACACGTGCATCATTTTGCATAACATGATTTTGAAGAATAAAAGGTTTGCGATATCCGAAGCAGCTGAAATGTACATCCCTCGTAGGAACCATTTGTTACGGTCATGGGTCGAGCGATGTGCAATTCGTCGTAGGAAACAAAGAGAACTCTGAGATAGAGAAGTAAATTCAAGCCTTTAACGGAACCTCATTGAGCATCTCTGGGCACAAGAGCAACTATGAATAATCGATCGTATTTTTATTGTGCTTTTTTTTCGTATTGTTTTTTTTTCGGTATTTTTTTTTTAAATATTTGTATTTTTATTTGAATTATTTGTAATTTTTATTTTTATGAAATGAATTTTTAGTTTGTGTGAAAAATTAAAAAAGAAATAAAATGATGTGTGATGGGACTCAAGTTAAGAGGAGAGAGACTAGTTGTGAGTAAGAGAATGTTTAGTTGTTTTTTTATTTTGATTAGTTGATGTGATGTGGCGCTGAGGTGTCACAAATAAAGAAGGTAAACCTATTCGTGACACCTTGCTCTTACAATCACCAAAGTCATATTATTGCTATCTTGATTCTATCACATATGACAATACTATAATGTTTTATCAGTTGATAATGTAATATAGCAAATGAGTGTCATTTATTGAGCAGTAATTTGCTGATCAACTATTTCCGATGACAACATTGATCTTTGACAATAAGAGAGTTGAAAGCTGTTTGACATGTGTCAAAGCTGTCACGTAGAATTTTAGGGTTTTGGCATTAGAAATTTTTTGGCATCACATTTATAATAGAGTGATTTGCATAAAAAAAATGGTGCCAAATGATATACCCACATATACTCACTTTTATTGAAAAAAATACCTTTAACGCTGGATGATAGTTTTAACGCGAGCTACTTTGACGCCAGCCAAGGAATGATGCGCCCACGGACGTCTGACGTAGAAGCTTTACCAACTCAACCACTAGCCCTGTTCTCCCACTCTAAAAACAAAGTCTGCAAAGAAAAACGTTTCTCGGACTGATCGGCACATAAACAAACATACGTAGTGAGACAAACTTATCAACCCTTGTGCTTTTTGTTAATCATAAAGAGCTATTGTATAAGATAAAGATGCTAATTAGTCAACTCTACAACATACAAACTCGTAGTATAGAGGCGGAGTCTAAAGTATGAAGTGATCGGGTGCATAAATTTGTTAATACGAGTACATAATTTGAAGATCGGCTTCATTTTGAAAAAATAATTTTTTTAGTAAATATATACTTCACATGATAAAATTCTATCGGATTTATGTGAAAATCTTTAGTAATAAAAAGTTATCTAGGAAAATCTTTAGTTTGAAGCTGAAATGAAAAGCTTTCGTATGGTTTATGGATGTCAATTAGTACCAGTGAAAGCGAATAGTATTATGATATCTCACAAGATTCGACAAAATATTTTTTTTTTATAATTTTAATTGATTGCGCCATGTGACCAACCTAGTCGTACTACGTGACAATGGACCATCTCCTCTTTAGTTTTTCCTTTTAGCTATACCTAATTACATATTATCAATCCTTTTGGCAGTTCTTATTAGCTTGCGTTCGATTTCCGAAACAATATAAAAAATGTAAATCGCGTAATGCCATTAACAAATATGATCGATTCTAAAAAAAACTTGGAACTAATGACATTCGTGTAATTACATTATTGAATGTATGATATGTGATCATTCATTAATTATGTAACATTACAAGGGCTAAACACTTGGTTTAGTTAATGAACTTTGTGAAACCTGCACTAGTGTATGCATATGATCCGCTAGTAGTTGTTTAAGCAGATGCAAACAATGTTACAAATCCGCCAAGAGTAGGAAACTGGACAAAATATCCAACGTTTACGGGTTAATGGGCTTTTTTTTTACGAGAAATACTAAAATCACATAAAATTTACAAAATAATTTTCACACAATAACTTGGCATAACATTTAAACCAATATTTTTTTTCTTCATATTATTAAACATCATTAGTTATTTTGTAAATTTATGTGAATATAACATTACCTTTTTTTTAAAGCCTCAATGAAACCTAATGTTTGCATAATATATCAAACATCTCGCTTCTAATAAATGCTAGTCAAGATGTTAAAATAATGGTGTACACTTGGCAAACATGCCACTATAAACAAGTTAGAAAAAACCATTGTTAATTATGCCTAAAGATATAAACGAACTAAACGTTTAGTAAACATTTCATGAACCGTTTGATAAAAAGACCTTTTATATTCATTCACTTACTAAATGAACGGACATGAATAACACATTAAACCCTATAAAAGGTCTTTCTACCATGGAGATTTTCAGCCGCCATCCATTCTAATTTTTTCTGCCAAATACAACTTGTTTTTGTTATATTTACTCGTCTAAGATATGCAAGACAACTTAGTTTGATTATTGTACACCCTAAGGGATGGCTGTTTACGCTTTAATGGATCTATCATCGCGGAATCTTCACGTCGACTACCAATGTTGATTTTTATCTTTGGTACTTAACTTTTCTAGGGTTTTATTATTTAAGATTGGTGGTTGGTTTGTTCTTTCTTTGACAAGAAAATTACCGATGGTTGTTATATCATTATTACGAATCTAAGATTGGTAACGATGTAGGGTTTATTTACTAATCTATGGCTGTTGTGTCTTGGCTTTGATCGGGACCCGATGATTTTAGGGTTTCATTATGGGTTTGTTCGTCGATCCAGGTGGCTTATTGATCTCTCCTTCGTAGTTCAAGTGGTTGCTATGTTTGGCTTGATCCTTGGTACCTTGTTATTGATGAAACCCTATATTTATCCACGATTTTTTTGTATCTCAGATATGGTGGATGGTTCGTTATGGGATTGGAGATGTTAGATTATGATGGAACTCGTTACCCTATTTTTAGGTTTCAATGCAGTATACAGTCCAATCGTATGATCTCGTGTGCTGATATATTATGTTGGTTTGAAATTCTATCAACAGTTTTAGGATTTCTCTATTTGAAGCTTGGGCATGGTACTTTACCACCATGGTTTGTATTGAGGTGGTAAGATTTTGTACCTGCTTGTCTTGGGGCTCATCAGTTGTCGATAAAATGATGCCTAATGTGTTGTTTCCTCTCTTCTATAAATGCAGACGATGTGAACACAAAAAAGAGATGGTATGGATGTTGCAATTGCTCGTTGGAGCAAAGCATGAGGACGCGCACGCGTATGTGTAAGGATAAAATGAAGTCGCCATCGTGGCCTAGGAGGATGTCTTACAAGAGAAAAGTATTATTTGGTTGAAAATGAAGAAGAATTGATTGAAGAAAAAGAATAGTAGTTTCAATAATAGGATGTTTTGGTTTTAATTATGAATTCAACAAAATTTATTATTTTGAATCTTTTATGAATAAGTGTTTTAATCATAATTGGTTATATTTTATTTGAACAAGTGTTTAATCATTATTTGTATGCTCTTAAATAACAATATTTTTTATTTTTTAAACAAGTGATTAATCATTGTTCAACAAGTTGCTTGTTTTAATCATGAATTCAGCAGAACCTTTGTTTAATTTGCAATTTTTTTTGCGTATCATATATGACAATTTGTTATCATATATGATACTCATAATTTTTTTTATTTTCTGAAAAGTACTTAATCAAGAATATGACACTCTTTGTTTAATCTGTGAGATATTTTTTATATGATAATGCAACATCATATATGGTAGAACTTATGAGTTACAAGTATTATCATATATGATACTAAAAAAAGGGTAAAAACTATGCTTCATGAGTATGATAAAAACTTTAACAAAATAACAACATTATCCAAAAATTCCATCTACGGATGTTTTGTCATTTGTGATAATCTTGTGAATCAATAAGGTGGGTTGATGTTTCTAGAGAGAGAAAGTAGTGAGAGAAAGTGACAGAAAATGTGTGTTTTATTAATCAAAAAGTGAAACAACCAACACCCCTTTCCATGGTGGAAAGGGGTTTATATACCCAAGTCCTTAATGGAATTGGGCCTCTGACCCATGACAAGCCCATGGGCCGGGTTTACTAACAAAGTAACATAATATTCAACTACGAGCTATTTAACATTTAATAATATCGTGGAGTGACCGATACTCCTAATATACGTTAAAAACGTATTTCTAACAATCTCCCCCTAAGGGAGGTCACTCCAATTTACAAAGTCCTAAACCTAGCATACTATACTAAGTCTTCGTTCTTCAGCTCGTAGTCTTTTCTTTTTTGCCTTTTCTGTTGTGAATATGTTGATGTTAATCTTTTAGGCTTTGGCTTTAGAGCATTGTTTCTTTTGACCATTCACGTGCGATCTTTGCCTTCTTGTGAATCTTGCCTCCTCGTGAATCCATGTTCCACACATTTATGTTTTTGTTGAATTCTTGAAAGCTTCAGAATTTGGTACAGCGGCAGACTTCATTTTGTACTTTCTTGAATTTTGCTGAAATTAAAAACATAAGCATGTGGGAACGACTTCAATTGGTACACCGCAATGCCACCGTCTTCAAATGCCGTAACATAACAAGACATGAATGAAATCGCTTAGAACATTTCATTCTAAATCGGTAGCATTTTACCTCCGGTCGGTGAAGACCGTTGGACGATATTAAATATCGTACCCGTGACGGATAGTTTCAATTAAGTAACTTCCTGACAGGATTTCGCGGGTAAACCCGTTCTCTTTACTCGACCGTCACTAAGCCTGACTGCGAACATAAAGAGTGAATCACTTAGATAAATTATCCTTGTGATTGAAGCCGTCAATTCATGAACCTGGAACAAGTGAATTTCAATTAAGATTTTCACCATTGTTGCTTTCCAGTTGTCACGAGCTTGATTCATATAGAATCTTGCACGTCACCTACCAAGTGCTTTTTGATGTTAACACTAGAAGGATTTCCACTCGTCACTGTGAACACTAAAGAGTGTCACTCTAAGTGTTCTGGCAAGATCATATGATAATGCGTAGAGGCCTGGAACGAGTTTAAGTTCAATTAAGAATTAAACTACTGTTTCTTTCCAGTTTTCACAAGATTGGTTTCTAAAGAACCGCACGTGTCACCTACCATGAGCTTGTTTGATGTTGGCTCAAGCAGGATTTCCATCTTCATTGTAATACTTGCGTATCACTCGGATGTTCTGGCAATATTACAAGAATACTGCGTAGGACTCATAAAGATCTCTTACTTTTCACAGTGTGTGAGAAAGCAAGGAATAAATGGAAAGTGTCCTAATGAGACTTTTGATGATCTCGTGGCTTTAGACTCGATAGTGCGTTTTGATTTAGTGAGCGATGGCTGGAGAGGAGTGCCACCTATTCAATATCAGTCTATTCGGAGTGAATAAACCAATAGATAACGTGTTGATCTCCGTGTGATCAAAACAAATACCTTTTGAGAGATATTTGAGTTAGCTGGGAAGGGTTGTGCATTGCATCACTGGGTCCATGATGTCTTTCTTCAATATCGAGAATCATTAACAAATGATCTCAATAGCATATGTATTGACCCAGTTTCTGCCTAAAGTTGTAAGGAGGGCTTCTTTCTTTACACCCTTTATCTTTACAATTCTTTTTCATTCTTCAACCCCTTCAATGCTTACCAATACGTCATTACTAGCACCTTGTTGTGATTGTTACAGTGCTAGCTTAAGTACTTGGTCGGCATTCAGCTTCGTTCACAATCATTCTCCATCTTTCCTAGGACTTCTAGTTCTATCTAGGGAATTGTCCTTGGGAAGATTCCATCGGTTCTGATGAATCATTGGACTAATACTTATACCTACCACCCTTTTGTCACCACATCCGTCGTGAATTAAGTGTGTTGTGGATAAGTATTGTCACCATGAAAAATCCTTGAAAATCACTTAAGGCACTTGTGATATTATAATCAAAGTTTTTGTGCCTTAAGTGTTTTGTTCATCAAAAACGCTCCCCCTTAACACATGCATTCCACATATTAAGTTGGATTATCTTTAAGTCTTTTTTATCATTAGCCACATATCATTAAGTCTCCTTAATCCCATTTTCTCCCCTTATCCAAAATGTTAACCATTAATATTTGGGATATTGAATGGATTAACCGGTCTTTGGGTAAAAAATGAAATCAATGTATGGCCATAGAACATATTAATGCTCCCCCTCAAATTAATGAGGGTTAGTTGTAGTGCTTGAGTATGATATATTTTGAGAGATTTAGAATCTCGTGAGAAATTCTTGAAAAATTATCATACCTTCACACTACATCAAGCCACAAAAACACAATATTCACAGTATTAACATATTCACATATTCACAATTAACTTACAGTATGGAGTTGACCTTAGTGAAGACGACCCATATTAAATGGATCGTTGCAAAAGTCTGAAGTTCCCTCTATACGGTCTGCCACCCACGAACCTTTCTAAGCTCCTCATCAACCTACATTCCCTGAGCTTTTCATCAATCTTCTTGATCACATATGTAGCCATTTTCTGATAAGCCGGGTGCCAATCCTCAATCACTTCTGGTAATTTCCCGCCAGAATTGAGATGCTCCAATTTGTCTTTGACGAGTGATAGAGTCCCATCACTGTACTTATGAAGCTCAGCTACCCTCATAAACTTCATGATCCCACGACCGTTCAAGTAGAAGATCTCGCACATCAGAAGGGTTGTGCCGGTATAGGGACATCTTTCGGTATGTTGAGGTAATACTTGATTAAGTGGAGGATTCATGTTAAGCTTGCGTTGATAGCTTTCAACTCCCAGTTGTAGGTCTTCTACACGTTTCTTGATGACAACGCTTCGTGTAAACATACGAAGTGCTGTGTTTAGAGCAATGATTTCTTCACGAGTGAGATGTGTAAGCTGATCACGGGTCATGAGAAGCAACATATCTTCTATATCTTCAAGGCGAATGATTGAAAAGTCTCCTTGATGTATCATGTATTCTCGATCATCTTCTCTTCTCAGTCGAATTTCCGTCACATGATGATATCCATTCTTGGGTTCAATCCTCATTCCTAATATACTTGTGAGATTGGATCTGACAATACTACCTGAGTTGACTAAGCAGCAACCTCTGTATGCCCTTCGCACTCGCTCGTCTCAATGAGATGCTCATATAGCATCATACATGTCATAATTACGGTTTATCTTTAGAACCCAGAGGCGATTGACCTTTTCTTCGATATAAGGTATTGACCCCCAAGTGGCAGCTTTCAATAAAGTCAGGGAGGTCGCGTACTTGGATGATCCCTTGAGAAGATAGTCAAGATCATATGTGACAAAGAAGTCAAGTGCAATTTGATTGTCTTGAGTAGTATCAAGTGGAAGAGGAGGTCTTTTTGGCTTAATCTTGATTTAGCGCGAAGTCTCTTGTCTTTAAGCGCTCTTTTTACCAAGGACGGAGTGACCGAAGATCCAAACTCATGAGACCAAAATGCACACAGATCTATTGGATTGTGAATACGTAGATACAGAACATTTGCATCAGCATCTGTGATTGGATCATATGCAGCAGCTGCCGTGATCCATGGTTGTTATGGTGCGGTCTCATCGATCTACAATGTATCAGCCCAATCCCGTGTGCGTGACTCAGGAACTGTAGTAACTAGAGTAGATACTTGAACGGGTGCCGGTTCTGAGACAGGTTCATCAGCAGCATGTGTAGTTTCTGGTTCTTTAGTCGTGGTAACAACAAAAGAAATAACAAGATTAACAATAACAGGAATAGAGCTAGAAACAGATGTACCGGGAATTGAAGATGCTGTTGTAGCATTCACATCATGGTGCCACTTGGTGCGTCTTGTCTCCGTAGATGTGGACTTATCCTTGCGAGCAACATCTTTCTGAGATTTCCCACCGGTCTCGGACGGTTTCTTCTTGCTGGCAGCATTGTCACCCATATCATCATCATCAGACTGATCAGGCTTGTCAGACTTGTCATTGTTGTCGCTACCCCTGTTCTCGTTGTCATCATCATCATCGTTCCTGTTGCTATCCTCGTCACTATCCTCATCACGATCACCGCCTTCACCACCACCATCATCATCATCATCACCCTTATCTTCATCACTCGCATCGTCTTCTTCACCACCACTCTCTTCTTGCTCACTATCCTCCTCATCAGATGCCTCTTCATCTCTTTTCTTATACAAAATATGGTAAGGAACCACGCTTCCAAATGTCTTAAACAGCCTGTCATCCTCCTTTATTGCTGCATTAAGTTCTTTATGAAGTGTCCCCTGAATTTTGGATTTGTCGAAAGATCCAACTTCAACCATGCGGGCGTGGAGAATCTTCTTCAGTTCAAAGTCCGTTAAGTCATATGCAATTTTATAGGCTGATTTGGAAGGGTTTGACGATTTAGCCATCAACTTATCAGCCGCAATTTTCTTCACCTCTTTTCGCAGCTTTGGCATAATAGACTCAACAGATTCCTTTACCCTATCATTTAGTGAAGCTTCAAGTATTTCTTTCTCCTCTTTATACTTATTCTTTAATTCGCGGAGTTTGGCGATCCTTGCTGCACTTTTATCAGCTTCAACCTGTTTGACATGAGCAAGTTCTTCTGCATGAGATTTCTGTGTAGACTCCATCTCTGCATTGAACTTAGCTATCATCTCCTCTTGAGCTTTCTTGGATGTCTCTTCACTTTGCACTCGTTGGAGTAGCTCTTCTCGAAGTTGAGCCATCTCTTTTCTTTGAGTTTCCATGTTTTTATCCATCATTTCTTCCATGAAGAGTGCAGAAAATGTAGATGCCACAGGGCTAATCGGGGGCGGTTGAATAGGCACGGTTGTGATGACAGTACTGAGGACGGAAGTAGTTGGAGGTGGAGGGGATAGTAGTTGAGCAGTCGACGGTTGTGTTGGCAGAGGCTGGATTGGTGGAGGTTGAGTAGATAAAGGCTTTGGAGTCACAATGATTGTCGTAGCAACGGACTCCTTTTCGATGCTTGCTGTAGCGGCAATGGATGTTGCTTTAGATGTTGAGTACTTGTCTGGTGTTCCAAACTCAAAAATGTCATACGGCTCCTCGTCTTCCTGTTCATCTTCTATCTGCACACCCGAGCCACTACCTCCTGTGTCTTTCCTACTTCTTTCAAAAGCCTTTTTCAGTTGTTTTTTCTCAGCTTTGTGAATTTGCTCGGGAGTAACATCGTCATCAGTATCTTCATCTCGAATGACAAACTTTTCAGCTTTGCGCTTATCCTTTTTAGCCACGGTCTTTGTTTTCTTGGGTTTAGGCTCAGGTAAGACAACTTCTTGCTTACGTTTACCTTTGCTTTTGACTGTAGTTGACGAGACTTCTCCCGCCTGAACCTTTTCTTGCTGTTTTCTGATTTCTCTTAGCATTTGCTGGTAATCATCAGAAGCTAGAATTTTGTCCGTCAGGAGATGACTAGGAACAGGACCAGGATTAACAACACTAGAGGGTCCTTCATGCCTTAGGTCCACAAGGTCATCAGCCTCTTCAATGTGGTGACGGCTTTCTGAACGCTTATCAATAGAAGCATCATTTTCCATAAAGTAATTAATGATAAGCTTAATGAACCGAGGGTAAAGAAAAACATTAGCCTTCTGCTTCGTGTTTAGGAAGAGTTGAAAATTAAAATCTTCGCACAACAAAGATGCATAATCTACATTTAAGCCTTTGTACATTCCATAGAAGATATTCATAATTGGACCATGCACAGCATCATACCCAGTTGTTTTAGGTGTAAGACACCGACTAAGGATACCGAAGATAGCTCTCCAAGGTTGACCCACTTTGGCTGTGGTAAAATCGGACACTCTTCGTAGGTCAGGACATCCAAGAGCAAGGAACATCTCCATGAGTTCGTCTTTGGTAGGGTTACTTGAAAATGTCATACCCTTGGGTGAATCCCGAATTCCAAATATCTTGCGGAAGTCTGAAACGGTGAGTGTCTGTTTCTTGTTGTCGAGGAAGAAGGTGATCTTGTTTGACATCCTTTCCTTGGTAGCCCAGAATTCGTACATGTAATCGAATGGCACCGAAGCAGTATTCCTTAAAGCATTCTTGAAGTGAGATTGATCAAGGATTGCTGAGGCGACTTTGAATCCATGGTGAGTGGAAGTAGAAATTCCCTTCAATCGGTAATTGTTCGGTATGAGCTTAAGTTCTTTTGCCTCGGCAATTGCGGTTGCTCTAGCATCTTAGAGTTCCTGCACGGTTGGATTTGTCATGGTTTCTGCTTAAGATAATACATAACATGTTGATACACAAATATATATATATATACCATTATGATTTTATTTCCAAGCATTATACATAAGACATAATTCCTTAAGCATATATAACACACAAACATTTAACAAGCAACAATTCATCAATCCAACAATCCTTCATTCGGAATGCCTTCATCTGGAATGCCTTCATACGGAATGCCTTCATCCGGAATGCCTTCATCCGGAATGCCTTCATCCGGAATGTCCTTCATCCGGAATGTCCTTCATCCGGAATGTCCTTCATCCGGAATGTCCTTCATCCGGAATGTCCTTCATTCGGAATGTCCTTCATTCAGAATGTCCTTCATTCGGAATGTCCTTCATTCATAATGTCCTTCATTCGGAATGTCCTTCATTCGGAATGTCCTTCATTCGGAATGTCCTTCATTCGGAATGTCCTTCATTTGGAATGTCCTTCATTCGGAACATTTTTTCATTCGGAACATTCGTTCATTCGGAACATTCGTTCATTCGGAACATTCGTTCATTCGGAACATTCGTTCACTCGGAACATTCGTTCATTCGGAACATTCGTTCATTCGGAACATTCGTTCATTCGGAACATTCGTTCATTCGGAACATTCGTTCATTCGGAACATTCGTTCATTCGGAACATTCGTTCATTCGGAACATTCGTTCATTCGGAACATTCGTTCATTCGGAACATTCGCTCATTCGGAATAACTTAATAAACGTGCTATGAGTTCGATTAATCTAAGCTCATTTGTGTGTTTAAGGCATTCTAAAGGCAACCAAACTCATTCTAATCCTATTCCGAGCCAAACCCACCTAAAACCCTAATCAATTAAAGCCTAATTAGCTATAAACCCTAATTAGATTACTTTAATTAAATCGAATTAATTTAAGTGGATTAACAACGAATTAGATGAATTAATAGCGAGTATGTACCTTTGTTAATCGAATGGAATGGATTGATTGATTAACAACGCGAATGATTTGAGCTTTGTGTGTGTTTTAATGGCGGCCAAGTGAGAAAACAGATAAAGAGAGAATAAAGAAGGACGGGGGGGGGGGGGGGGGGTGTTAGTTTGACTTAGGTCAAACTTTTTAAAGTTTTTCCCTTTGTCACTTTTGATCCCTTAACTTTTCGTTTTTCTTTTCTTTTCTAGTCACTAACCATCGTTAAACTTCCTAACCATCGTTAGACTTAACCACCTTTACCTATCTTAGTGATCACACAACTTAAATATTCACGACAAATCACGAACGAATACAAGACGAATACCAAAGCAATTCCAGTCATTAACCATTTAGCCAATTAATTTTCCTCGAAAACTTTTGAAGACCTTTTTGATGACGAAGACGATTTAATATTTTCTCCCCCTTAAACGATGACCCGTTTTCTATTGAAAGAGCTGTAGTAATTGTTTAAAGAGTCAAATATTGATGAAAACATTTTCCAATTAATGTCTTTGAAAAGATTGATTCGTGGTGGCAATAAGATTTCTCTTATTTTGACAAGTTAATGCACTGAGACGTACACTAACTCGTGTTAGACCAAGTTATAAAGTAAACTTGATCCCTTTGTATGATTTGGCTTGTAAATCATACCCGAGAAAATTAATTCCCGTTTTGAGCCAACGTTTTCCTAGGAAATACGTGACTTTAATGCGAAAAACGGGTTGCAGTCAGAAATAACTACAAGCCATAATGGGCATGTTTTAAAAATGTACAACTTTTATACGGACTCTATTTCGTGTCATTATTAATCGACATTTCTAAGGCCGTAAATATTACCGTACTAAAAGACATGCCCGCTTAAAAAGGACGAAAATATTTTTTGGTTTTCTTGGTTTTATATTTTTTTATGGTTTTTGTAGGTTTTATATTTTTTATGGTTTTTGTAGGTTTTATATTTTTTATGGTTTTTGTAGTTTTTATATTTTTTATGGTTTTTGTAGGTTTTATATTTTTGTATTTTTCTTTTTGTGGTTTATATATATACGATAATATACATGATCACGATCAAAGGATACGCAGGAATAGTTTACCACCACTATTCTGCTGATTCTTCTGCCAACTCTTTGAGAGTCGCTGGAGAGAAGGATTTCATGCCAAGCTTGTCGATCAAAAACTCGATTCGTCCTCGATCTAAGGCTTTTGTGAACATATCTGCCAGCTGATACCCAGTGGTGACAAAATACAGCTCGATCACTCCATTTTCCACTTGCTCTTTAATGAAATGGTAGCGAATGTCAATGTGCTTGGCCCGGGAGTGTTGAACGTAGTTGCAGCAAAGGGCAATGGCGCTCTTGTTGTCACAATACATCGGGATTTTGTTGAATCCAAGACCGTAGTCAGTTAGTTGTGATCTCATCCAAAGGACTTGAGCACAACAACCGGACATGGCAATGTATTCAGCCTCCGTGCTTGAAATTGCAGCGCTTTTATGCCTTTTTGAAGACCAACTAATCAATCTGTCTCCAAGGAGTTGCATAGAGCCAGAAGTGCTACGCCTAGTGTCTTGACACCCAGCATGATCGGCATCTGCATATGATATTAAAGCAATAGAGGAATCTTTCGGATACCATAGACCACGATGAAGTGTTCCTTTGAGACACCGAAAGATCCTTTTAACAGCATGTAGGTGCTTTTCGGTAGGCCGAGCCTGATACCGGGCACACATGCAAACGACAAATTACAAATCAGGCCTGCTAGTAGTCAGATAGAGAAGGGTGCCGATCATCCCACAGTAGAGTTTCGGATCGACAACAATCCCATTCCTATCTTCATCTAACTTGGATTTCTCCACCATTGGAGTATCCACGGGGTCACAATTTTCAAAATTATATTTCTTTAATGATTCTAGAGCATATTTGGATTGATTAATAAAGATGCCTCTAGGATTCTGAGAAATTTGTAATCCTAAGAAAAATGAAAATTTTCCCATCATTGACATCTGAAAGCGTGTGGACATTATTTTCTCAAAGCGGTTTGACAATTCTATGTTAGAGGCAACAAATATTATATCATCAACATAAATTTGTACCAGTATCATGTCGTTGTCTTCCTTGCGAGTGAATAGAGTAGGGTCCACCTTGCCTTTGGAGAAGCCTTCCGACATGAGATATGTTGAAAGGAGATTATACCACGCGCGTGGAGCTTGTTTCAACCCATAGAGAGCCTTCTTAAGCTTGTACACATGATTAGGAAACTCCGTGCTAACGAACCCATTCGGCTGACTAACATAGACTTCTTCCCTTAGTTCACCATTCAAAAATGCCGTCTTCACATTCATTTGATAGACGATCATGTTCATATGAGCAGCATACGCAAGGAAAAGTCTAATAGCCTCCAATCTTGCAACAGGAGCAAAAGATTCTTCAAAGTCGATACCCAAGGCTTGTTTGTATCCTCTAGCAACCAATCTAGCCTTATTCTTCAGAACTCCACCCATCTCATCGAGTTTAACCTTATAAACCCACAACAAAGTAAGGATGTTAACCTTGTCAGGGAGAGGAACTAATTCCCATACTTCAAGTCTTTGGAATTCATTTAGTTCCTCTTGCATGGCTTCAATCCAAGATGATTGAGTCATAGCATGTTGCCAGTGTTTAGGTTCAACTTCGGAGAGAAATGCATCAAAATAGCAATAGAGTGCACTCTCTTGTAATTGATGGCTTGTCGAGACTGGTCGATCGAGACCTCCAATAATATTCCTAATTGGGTGATCTTTTGTCCATTTGGTGCTGTGATTTTCAATCCGTGGTGGTCTGGAGTGAACGATTGTAGGAGCTTCTTCTGAGGTAGACGCGGCTGAAGGATTTTCAGGTATCGGTATACCAAAGAATGGAAGCTCTTGTTGGTGAGCATATTCCAAATCGTGATCAACAGAATCCTCTTTATCATCATTAGGCACAAGTAAGGGTGAAGATTCAGGTGTAGTTTGAGAAGTACTTGGTGGAGGTGCATCCGATTCAATGTTAATTGAAGTTGCATTGGATGAAGCTTCATTAGCTTGAGCAACAACTTCAGGGATTGGAGCTATCACTACAGGTGTTGGAACTTCATCACTTGAGGGATCAAATAATTCATCAAACAACGGTTGAAATAGTATATCCCACTCGGGCCTTGTAGGTGGTATAAATGATGTAGAAGTAGGATTATCGGGAACTAATCCGGAACTAATAGCACCGGTTCCCATCTCGTGAAGCGCGGGTTCAGCTGCGTTGCTCAGAAGCCATCGCTGTCAGCTCATCAAAATCTGCGTCCATAGTTTCTACTATCTTACCAAGACGACGGTTGTAAATTCGGTATCTTTCTTTGAGGGTGAGTAACCAATGAAAATACCTATATCGGCTTTCGGTTGAAGTTTGCCCAAATTCTCACTATTAATGTTTGGATAACAAAGAGCACCAAACACATGAAAGAATGAAACATCGGTTTACGATCATGTAGAAGCTCGTAAGGTGTTTTTCCATGGCGTTTCCGAATGATAGAGCGGTTTTGGGTGTAACATGCAGTAGATACAGCTTCTGCCCATAAGAATAATGGAGCGTTCGCATAAATCAACATAGTCCTAGCAGCTTCCATAAGCGTACGATTCCGTCTTTCAACGACACCGTTTTGTTGTGGAGTACGTGCAGCGGATGTTTCATGTGAGATACCAACTTCTTCATAGTCATCACGAAGATTCTGGTTGACGAACTCTGTTCCATTATCAGTACGAATACGACGGACATTAGTATTTAAACGTACCTGAATGAATTTCAGGAAAGTGATGATAGCCTTCGGTGCTTCATCCTTTGTACGTAGAAATCTAACCCATGTAAACCTGGAGAAATCATCCACAATAACAAGGATGATTTTCTTACCACTCACACTTTCGGTTCGCATTGGCCCACAAAGATCCATATGCAAAAGATGAAGTTTTTCTTGATTGGTGTCTTCAGCTTTGGGCTTGTATGATTTCTTGGTGCTTTTCCCCCTTGAACACGCGGAACATAAATGGTCCTTGTGAAATTTGAGCCTTGGAAGACCACGAACTAATTCATTTTTAGCCAAATGATTAATAGCATCAACGTTGAGATGAGATAATCTGCGATGCCATAACCATGACTTGGTCTTAGATGCTTTGGAGAGAAGACATACTGGAGAGGCGGCCATCATGTCTTGTAGGGACAAAGTATAAAGATTTGCACCACGAGACCCCTTCAACAAGTCTTTTCCTTCCAAGTTGCGGATGAAACAAGTGTGTTGTCGAAAAGCAACCTCTAGGTTGGAATCACAGAACTGTCCTACTGAAAATAAATTATGACCAAGACCTTCTACATAGTATACCCTAGAAATCGTAACATTTCCAATCTGATATTCACCACACCCCATTATCTTTGCAATATGATCATTACCGAATTTAACCGTTCCAAGAAACTTGCTGACGAAATTTCTGAGCATCGAGCGATCTCCGGTCATATGCTTTGAGCAACCGGAGTCTAAATACCAGAGGATGATTTGGCCCACCTGAAAATATCACCAGACGAGGACAATGTATAGGTTTCGGAATCTGAATGTTCCTTGTTATTAGCAGGTACAGATTTAATGATCTTAGATTTGCTAACATTAGGTTTCTTAGATTTCCTATCCTTCTTCCTAGTTTGTGGTGTAGATTCAAGTTGGCTTAAATCCTGAGGTATTTCTTCACTGATAGGCACTATAGTGGGGGCTGACCTAATTAAAGGGCGCGGTTTCCATACTTTAGTGCTAGTGTGCCTAATTAAAGGACGCTGAGACCTAACCTCAATGGATGCATTCCTAGTTAAAGGGCACATTTTTCCATCTAATGTAAAGGTCCTACCAGTGGGAAGCCATTGCCATCCAACTTGGGTACGAGTTCTCCCAGTTGGCTTCCATTCAAGATCATTCCTAATGGCATTCATTTCATTCACATGATCAATAAGACACAAATCATGACGTTGAGAAAACATGCATTCATTACAATTCCAACATTTTAAATTAGAATTCACAAATGGTTTAGGCTTCTGCACAGGCGCAGAGCTTTTACTCTTAGCAACATGATTCTTTTTATTTAAATCTGAAATAACATCCATAGGGTAAGCTTCTACTTTCTTCTTGATGGTACTACTAGTGGAGGGCTTGATCCTATCTTTCTTGACTTGTGATCCTTTAGCCTTAGTAGACTCTTTTACTCCTGTAGAACACAAAGTGGGAACATTAGCAACAGATTTTAAAGGTGCCTTAGTTGATGGTGTCAATGACGGTTTTGCTCTTGGAGTCTTATTGAATGGAGTTACAGCAATGGGTCGATTAGTGAGTAGTGCAGAACCCGGTTTTCCTATGTATTGCAAATATGCTAAGCAATATTGAACTCGCTGAATATATGCATGAGCTGAATAATAGTGACTACTTGAGGGATCTAACGCATACAAATCATCTAAAATATCCCTAACAAGATCCACGTGCTTAATTGCATTCCTCATATAAACATCGTAAGTATCCGGATTTTGCTTATGGAGCGGGTTCTTATAGAGCACCACTGAATTGGTTGATGGAGTACTAGAGGACGGTGCAGAGTTTGTAGCTAAGTTATTAACAACTTCTTGTCGGGTGAAAAGAAGTGTCTCCTTTAACTCGGCCAAGACCATGTTTTTGTCAATGAGCTGGATATTTAAGTCAGAGATTTCCTCACACTTTTGGTTCAATTGTTCAACATAAGATTGTTGCTGTGCTGCATTAAAAGCTAAGCGGTCTTCTATTGAACCATAAAGAGTAGATAGTCCCTGTCTTGCATGATCCATCTCCCCTAGAATAGACGAAAGTCTAGTTTCTAAGCACTGGTTTTTAGACTTTGCAGCCTCTAGTTCCAATTTTAGTGTTTCGTTCGATGACACATCTCTCTTTAATCTCATAATCTCTTCCTCTAATGCCTTAACTATCTCAATCATCTTGTCACTCGTCTCAACACTGTTTTCACAACCATTTGTTACCAAAAGATCCTCATTTTGAGTTTGCTATTTTAATTCTAAAGATATACAATGTTGTTCAAGTTGATTAAAACGTTTTGCAAGTAAATTGAAAGAATCTTGAAGCTTTAAAAATTCAGCGTTAGACTCGTGACAAGAGTGATTATCTACGTCATTTACAGTATCAACAACATTTACAGAGAGATCATGCACATCATCACATATATTCACAGCATCACATTTATTCATAGTGGATGTAAGCTCATTCGAATAATTAACATTCACAGTAGTAAGCACATCACACGAAATTACTTGGGACAAGAATCGGTCATATTCGGATAAAATCTTTTCCTTTTCAATTAATTGTAGTTCGTAAGCGGTGTCCATTTCATAAAACACTTTTTGAACTTCTTTAATTTCAAAATCGAGATTTTCCGAAAGAGATGCAAAACTTCCTTTTAGATTTTCGACAAAAGGGTTGATCTCATTCTTAAACACCTCGTTCATGTGTTCGAAAGCCCATTCTCCGGCGTTTAGACCATTTGAAGTCGTACATTCCCGGATGACCTTGTCAAAACTAGCAAAGTATTGATTAATCTCTTGCAAGTTTATCCATACAGTGCTAATAGGTGGAAGATCCTTTGGAATTTCCTTAGGTCCTTCCATTTTGACAAGTGTAGGAAGTGTACTAGGGTTTTCTTCATTTAACATGTAGGTTGGTGTTGTGATGAGATCTTTATCAATATGGAAGCGAATTCTAAAGTCTTTTTTTGCAAACTCCTGATTCATTTTAAAATAATCACACTAGGGATATTTTGCAAAGTTGTATGACTGACTCTCATCAACTAGATCCTTATTCTTGCGATCCTCGAAAATAACAATCGGATCTAAGACCAATCCTAATTTGGTTGCATCATAAAGTCTTGGATTATGGATAAAAGCTTGTCTTGCATACCGTCGGTTAGGGGAAGGTCTTTTTGACGCGATAAGTTAAAATCTCTAAACGATGAGTCAAATAAGTGCACTAGTTGAGAGGCAGCGTATTGTCTTAAAAGCAAATAATCTAAAATTTTAATCCTATTAGCCGCATTAATTTCCATTTCATTGTTTTTAGACTCGAGTAATTCAAAATCCGTTTGAAGTTTGTGAAAATTAGTGACCACTAACTCTTTTTCTTTAAGTTCGTTGGAAAGATTTGCTCTTAAGGTTTCAATTTCTTACAAATGACCCATTCGTTTGTTTCAAAAATGATCATATTCGGGATTTGTTAGAACATTGGACGAAGGAACTAATTCCAAAGTTTGAACTTTTTCGTTGCACAAGGCAAGCTCAGCAGACAGATTCTTATTCGTAGCTAGGGTTTCTAAGAGTGCAGTATTCATTTGGCTAAGTAACTTTGCAGGGACCATGACCAAATCTTGTTGAGCAGGAATATGCGTATGCGAAATGAATCCCGGTTGTGATTCACTCAAAGTCTGGGGACTTGCATTGATATTACTATAATTGATTGTCTCCTCATTTGAAAGACTCACCACCGAAGACTCATTCGGATCAGCACCCTCTTGCCCAACTTGATGTGGTTGAATACTAGTATCAGTGGTATTAGTGAGTACCTCAGATATTTGATCTGACCCAAAGCTAGAGATAGTTGCCATAAGAGCTGCCTGAGCAGATTGAAGATCATCACAGTCTGAATCGTAAGCATCCAGATCATCTGCTTGGTATGTTGCATTCTGTGTAGTGAGAACTTCTTGTTCCGCAATCCGTGGGTCAGCAAGAATGCTAGCTCCTCTTCATCAAGTTCATGTCCTTGTGCTTGAGCGTTCACCAAATAAATCTTCTCTGCAAACCATTGACCATCCCTTCTCCTCTTTGGTTTTGTACAATACCTAGACATGTGACCTTCTTCCTTACAGTTGTAGCATGTAATCATTCTCAACTTACCTGTGGAATTAGCCCGTGGAGCAGTAACCATTGGAGCAGTGTTGACCATTGGAGCAGGATTTACCATGCGTGCATTGGTGGTTGATGTAGTGGGTCTCCCCTGATAAGGTTGAATAGGTTGAACCATTACCCTGCCATTCTCAATGGTAGCTTGTTGTCGAGAATTAGATGAATTCCTCAGCTGATTGTTAGTAGGAGCTGGTCCTCTAAATCCTCGTTTGCTCAATGTCCTTGTGAGGTAAGCAGACATGGTGGCTAACACTTCAGCTGGGTCAGTTCCTTGTTTGAATTCAGGAATGGGAACTTCATCATTATCACAATACATTGCTTGGTCTTGTTGAGCGGCATAAGCACTAGAAGGAGTACTTGTGGTCAGAATAGCTTGATGGATATGCTGCATTTTCTTGATATGGAGAGTATGATGACTGAGCATAGGGTGCAATGCTTGCTGGTGAATATGGGTGAGGTTGTGGAGCATATTGTGATGCTTGTGGTTCTCTCTGAGACAAAGGTGCATTAAACCGATATTGTTGCTGATATGAGGTGGGTGGTTGAGGTAGAATCGAATATTGGGGGAAGCTTAGAGTCATGTACGGAGATGGATGATAAGCTTGGTGTCCCATGATATAAGAAGTGTTGTTACATGACAAGCTTGGTTGATTTGCCATCAAAGCTAAAGGTTCAGGGTACATACCTCGAGGCATACGGTGCATGATCACGTGTTTCTCATGCTGCTGGAGAAAAGCATAGAGTTGATCCAAATTGCACTTATGCAAATCCCTAGTTAACTTAACATCAGTAATATACTCACCCCATTCAGCTTGAGGTAAAGTATTCAAAAACTTGGTGTTAACCTGGAATGGAGCAATCACGAGATTGTACACATTCAAATCATTCATGAGAGTAGTGAATCTGAAGTAGTAGTCGTGAAGCGTTTCCCCTGGACTGTACGTGAACCTATCAAACAGATCATACAACTGACATTCGCGTTCCTGTTTAGTAAGAGACGTACCTTGTAGCAAAACCTGTAGACGTTCCCATAACTCCTTTGCAACCGTATATTGACTTACCATTCGATAGATGTCATGTGTAAGAGCTTGGAGAATGGTTTGAAGAGCCTTTTCATCTGCATCGGCAATAAGTTGTTGAGCTGGCGTAATTTCCTCAAACTCCCGTGGTCGAGTCACATTGTTAACAACGATGGTACCATAATCAAGTGGACCATTTAGAATTGACTTGACCATAAGCCTCCCATATGTCGGTTTTCCCTTAATGTATGACATCATACGGCCTTGCCATGCTTCAAAGACTTCTTTAATGAGCATTGGAGGGCGATTATCCGTTCCCGTTATGACGGAAATATCCGTAAGTGATGTCATTTGAGGAATTAATGAACTCGGATTCATTTTGATCACTTTAAAGAATCAAAGATTATCGGTTGATCGAGCAGTGAAGTAAGGTTGTAAGTTGTGTTGTGTTGTTGTGTAAGAAACCAAGATTAAATCCTCTAAAAATCGTCGAAAAAACTCGTAAAATATCCCTTGGTTCGGAATAATATCCCTTGACTCGGAATATTTAAGTCGATTCGGAATAAAACTACTTTTATGTGGAAAAAGACCTTGGTTTAGAAAAAAATACCTTGATTCGGAATAGTTGTTGGTTCGGAATATTGGTTCAGAATAACTTGTTGATCCGGAATAACTTGGTTGATCCGGAATAACTTTGTTGATCCGGAATAACTTGGTTGATCCGGAATAACTTGGTTGATCCGGAATAACTTGGTTGATCCGGAATAACTTGGTTGATCCGGAATAACTTGGTTGATCCGGAATAACTGGTTGATCCGGAATAACTGGTTGATCCGGAATAACTGGTTGATCCGGAATAACTGGTTGATCCGGAATAACTTGGTTGATCCGGAATAACTTGGTTGATCCGGAATAACTGGTTGATCCGGAATGTTTTTCTTGATTCGGAATAACTTGTTGATCCAGAATCTTTTGCTTCGTTCGGAATACTCTGTTGATTCGGAATACCTTGTTGATCCGGAATAAACTGGCAAAAATGACTTTGAGACCAAATAAACCGACTTTTGATGTTTTTTCTTAGAACAAACGAATCTAAACCCGAATTTTGACCAAAAACCACGAAACGTTTTGTGATTTCTACCAAAATAAGCTAAACCCAACACTTATCTACTAATCCCAACAACAAAAACACCAAAAATTACAAGATTCAAGGTAGATTTTCCTAAAAATCACTAATACTATCAAAAACTAAAAAGCAACACTGATCCTTACCTTAAATCACCCCATGGATCTTGATACCAATTGTAAATTTGTGATAATCTTGTGAATCAATAAGGTGGGTTGATATTTCTAGAGAGAGAAAGTAGTGAGAGAAAGTGAGAGAAAATGTGTGTTTTATTAATCAAAAAGTGAAACAACCAACACCCCTTTCCATGATAGAAAGGAGTTTATATACCCAAGTCCTTAATGGACTTGGGCCTCCGACCCATGACAAGCCCATGGGCCGGGTTTACTAACAAAGTAACATAATATTCAACTACGAGCTATTTAACATTTAATAATATCGTTGAGTGACCGATACTTCTAATATACGTTAAAAACGTATTTCTAACATAATATGCAACAAAAATGACAATTATTAAGTAGCATTACAAAGTTAAATTAATACATCACCATATATAAATTACTAAGAGATAAACTATCCAAGTGTTTGAAACAGTGGATGTTGATCTCAATCATCAACTTGGTGCTTGTATTTCATGCACATGATCTTGTTATTTTAGTCAAGAATCAGATGTTCCACTTCTTGGCATTGAGATGATTGAGTTCTTCAAAATGCATTGAAAACAGCTTTCACTACACAAATAAAAAAAATTGGTTTTAGTTTCAACCAGGTTATCATACATGATATATTACAGAAGTTGAATTTCAACCAGATTATCATATATGATAATATACGCACAACTAACTTTTAATTACTCACCAGGAGATAACAGACTTTCTTCTATTTGTTTTCAAGAACATTATCATATTATCATATATGATACCTTCATATATCATATATGATACCTCCATATATCATATATGATATATGGAGGTATCATATATGATATATCTGTTCAACGTATCCTATAGTTTCTGCACAACTCTCCTAATAAGCTTATTCGCATAACTCGTCTTATGCTTATATTACAATTTCAACAAACTCTATTTATAAGTTTATTCACATAACTCTATTCAAATTTGTAAGCTTATTCATATAAATCTTCTAATAAGTTTATTCATATTAATCTCATAAATAAGATAGCTTACTATTTAGCATAATAAAATTAGATAACATGAAGGAGATTAATCTTTTTTTCATATAAATTCATATAAGTCATCAATTAAACTTAATTATAAGCTTATAAATTCACATGATGTTAATTTATAAGTTGAGATATAAAATTATAAAAGATATGATGATTATACCCGATCTAAATAAGAAGGAGATGGTCGATTTAGTCATGATTGATCCTAGATTTGATGATCGATGATCGATTTGATCATCTCTCTAATGATTTATGATCGAGTATAAGTATGGAGATGATGATGATGTCACGATCGCGACCTACAATAATGAATTGTGTTTGTGTGTGTTTTAGAGAGAAGAAAAAAGATGTATGTGTCATTTGATCTGGGTAGGAGTTGTTAGGTGAGAAAGATAAAATGACAAAAATGCCCTTTCGTCCTTATTTAATTAAAAAATAAATATTAATTTGGATTTTAAATCAAGATTAGATAAAAAGTGAAAATTTATCCATTTTTATCTAAAATTTACAAGACATTCAATATAACACTTCTACGTAAGATAAGTAGATACCCGACTTCTTGATAACTAAAAAGATAGGATGTCATAGCTATAGACAAGTTTAATCTTTTAGATAATTTGACCGATGGCTGATTAAGAACCGCACCCATTTGTCCATATCTTAGTACTTATTGTAAAATCCACATTTTGAGAATATGATTTTTGGTCATTTATGTCATTTTAAAATTGGAAATTCATTTTTGAAAATTCATTTCATTTCTGAAAATTTAAGAATGTGCATTTAATTATTTAAAAAAGTTTGAATATTATACCTTATGTTATAATATTTTGAAAATTATAAAAATATAACATAAAGTATAAAAAACTTACTATATTTAGAAATCCAGATTTTAGAGGTGTTTTATACTAAAAAATTTTTATTTTTGAAAGTCTTGGTTATATTAAGAATATAGTGTAAGGCAAAATATTTGATTTTATCTTCTATGGCTTATTTTTGGTTAAAATGTGTAAGTTACAAAACATATTTTAATATTAAGGAAAATATGCTAAAACACATAAAGTCTCCCCATATTTTTCTTTATACCATGTTTTTTTTCATTCTCAAAACAATTCCACCATTGTAAGCTTTGAAGCTTTTCTCTCTATTCCTCAATTGAAGAACCTTGGAGCCTTGAGGCTTTCTTGTCATTCCTCCATCCTTTGTAGTTTTGGTGTTCTTGGTGTTTGTGGTAATCTTCCATCATCATAACAACCTTTTCATGCAAGTTATTCAGCCCTTAAATCCATGTGTCACCATGGTAATCTCTTTATATTATGTATTATGGAATTAGGGTTTTTATAAACCATAATTATATGTTTTATGGTAAAAGGATTTTTCATAAATGTTCATAACATGTTTGTATGTTTAAACAACCCTTAAGGGTCTTATTTAAGTTTATTCATCATAATAATCAAGGTTTTGAAACCCTAAAATGGATTAGATAGGTAGAACACACTTTTTGAAACAAGGGTTTTGAGCTGATTGAAAAAAGGGTCATCTTGTAACCACAATAAAATGAGTTTCATAATAACTTTTAATATGATTATAGTATCTTTGATAATCTAATCCGATTCTACTTTATTAATATGGTCTCCATTTATTTTTAAGAACATATTATGGTCGGGTTATTACTGTTTTCCCATAAGGTGTCAAATCTGAAATTTAAGACTGAAAAAGTCATGTTCGCTAAAAACGCCATAAAACCTTTAATATTTCGAATTAATTTAATCCACTTTAGGCGGATGATCTTCATATGTTGGGGCATCTCCTTGATTTTTTTTTTGATTTTTTTGAAGCTGTTTAGATGGGTCAAAACCGTTGCAACATTCTGTATGTTCTGACCAAACTGTTTTTGGGCTAGGTTGGGCTTATTGGGTCATAAGTTAGGTTAGGTAACCTGTGACAAATCTAACATTTTCAGGTAGTTAAATATTTTCTCGTATAATATTTTGAAACTTATTTTTATGTTGGTTGACGAACTCACAATTTACGGATTTAAATTTGGGCTTACGTGCATAATTTGGCGTCTTTTACGACTAAACCGGAAACCTTAGGATTACGTATTTACGTTTTTGAACCCCGTTTTTGATGAGACAATTTTTATTGGATTCGTTTTGTGACGGTGATTCATAATTTATAAAACGTTTTTCGTAAAACGACCCGAGGGCACGCAAATCGAGAAAACTAGAATCGAGAAATACCCGTAAACTAGTGAGATGGGACAAAACACTTTGCCCCATCCCACTAGCTTACATGGGACGGCAAGAACACCTCACCACACATAGGTGGCACAAGACTTAACTTGTTTATACAAGTGTAAGCTCATGCTTACACTTTAAGCTAAGCCTTCCACCAAACTTAACAAAACCAACAAATGGTTTTCACTTAACCATTTCACCCATGCAATTCACTCTCAAAACTCTCTCTACTCCACCATTTGTGCCGTCCCACATCAAGCCACAAACACCATCTTTGATCTCTTCTAACTACAAACCACATGTTTACTAGTCCTATTAAGGTGTTTCCCTGAAACCTTGATCATTTGGTGGCCATATAACCAACTTTGGAGGTGATTTGCTTGTGTCCTAGGGCTGATTTTCCAACATATGATCTTGCTATTTGATGGTCTTGGAGATACTTGTTGTGTTCATCAAGTTCTTGCCTTCCTAAAACAAGAAATCCACTTGGATTGGTAAAGAAGATCATCCTCTACATTTTTCTCTTATTATTTTGTAAAGAACAAATGTATTTTCTTTCATTTTGTATATGTATATGATGTATATATGATGATAAAAATGTTGTGTAGGGATCAAGTGTTGATAAACATGCTTAAAAATGATGATAACCATAAGAAATGAAGCTAAAATCATGTCTAATTAGTTGGCTGTATAAAAACAGTAGATAACTAAATGAAGAACTGATAAAAATGCATGGTTTGATCTATTTACAGTAAAGTAGATGATGTTATACACATGTGAGAGTTGGCCATGCAATGGAATCAAAATAATGAGTGAGATATGATCAAAACAAGTTAGGTGGTACAATCTGAATAAGCAGTTTTGTAGGGACTGTTAAGGCAACTTAAACTCAAAATGGGCAGTAGCTATAACTAAGTTATATTTAGCACATATTATGAAGAAGTTGTCATCTAAAAATGAGCTTCTAAGTCATTATAGAACTCTAGATATGATAAAAATGGTGAATGTGAAGTTAAAAATCAGATTTTGGAAATAATGTTTATTATTATTATATAAGCACTCACTTTATAATTTATAAAATGTAAAGTATAAACCCACTAACTTATAAAACTTATTTATATAAATGTATAAAAGGTTAATTAAATGGGTAAAATATATAAATGGTGGTAAAAGTAATATTTATAAGTAATAAAAACTATAAACTTGATTTTTACGACTTTTTCGGCTATCGCCGTGAAATTAACGTTTTTCATCAAATAAAACTTAGACGACCAAACCCGTCTAATGTAAAGTTTATAAAAGATATATACTGATGTATAAGTAACTAAGACAAGTAAAAACCGATAAAACCCGAACTATAAGAATTACGGACATTTACGAGCTAACTAAACCTATTAGACTAATAATTGGACTTAACAAGATAAATACTTGTAAAAAGAATTATTTGGGCTTAACCCAATAGGACCCAACATGAAAAGTATATATACTGATCATATAAGTATATAATGGGTAAAAACAAGTAAAAGAACTTATAAAAGACTTAATGAACTTAAAATAGGTAAAATCGGTAAAACTAGTGAACTAGTAAGACGATACTAAAACGTAAACGCTAAAATGAGTAAATGAGGATTTATAAACCCACTTGATCATCATCATATTTACAATAATCATATATATGTATATTGTTATTTTGATAAAAGTCATTGGACCGAGTCTAAGACCGATTATTATTTATATAGGTTTCCGTGACCGAAGCACGCCCGTAGCCGATAATCCGCCTTTCATTAACAACGTGAGTTCATAGCCTCGCACTCTTTTAAATGTTTTATAAAATGATTTGTAAACCCGCGAGGGAGATAACATGCTAGATTTTTATAAATAGAACACAAGTAGTCCCGATTGTATGCTAAATGAGATGGACCCGAATGATGCTATGACCCTATATTCGAGACTAAAAGGATTATTAGTAGTTAGGTTATGTCACTTAAAGTCCCATTAGCATGAATTGTGAACTACCGGGTTTTGGTAGACGCTTATGCATTTGATAGTACTATTTGGGGACGATCACCCCAGTTCGCGCCTTGACGGTTGATCCCCGTCGTACCACATTGATTGGTAAGCGAATTTATGTATGAGAAGATTCCATAGCGTGATTTTTGTGACGACACGCTAACTTAGATGGGCAAATTGTTTGTCGGGTTCGCGGCCCGCTGTTTTCAAAGTAAGGTAACAATGTCATGCGGCTAATAATAATCCTATACAATATACAACGTATGCTATAAGACATAAATAATAAACGATAACGACGCTATTACGATGAATATATTACCTATCATGGTAATATAGAGACTACGGTCTCATGGACGGTTTCAGATGTATGCTTGATTTATATATTGCCTGACTAGCAATATGTGGACTTACTTCCGATATTATACTTGTGTTCTGATTTTAATGATTGTAAATGATTGTTTTTATATAACGGTTTTCATTAAACTCTATGAATTCACTCGGCATTCGCTGATATGATTTTTGCATGTTTTCTATCTCAGGTGCTTGAAGGTAATCCGGATGGAGATCGACTCTGATGGCCCACACTTAATATTAAAAATGTTCATTCGATCTGTGTTTTGTAAACTTAATGACCTGTATAATTTGGGACCTGTTGTACACTTTTAAACCTTTTTATCGAATGAATGTTTGTTAAACCTTGTACAACCATTTTTATGTGTTGTCTATGATTGGAGTTATTGTGCTATCCCGTAACACTCTGAAAGACCCTTCCGCTGTACCGATACGAAAAATGAGAGTGTTACAGTTTGGTATCAGAGCTCTCGTTGTAGAGAACAAAAGATTTTAAAAACCAAGGTTTTGAACAAAACTTTTCAAAATCCTTTGACAATGAACATTTGAGAAAATAATTGAAAAATCTTTTGACTATAACGGTGCCAGAGATCTCCGACGTTACCAATAAGCCCTATTGAGAAGATATATATGTTGATATATATAATTTAATTTATATATATGTATATATCGTGATTTCATTATGTAATTGTTTAACTAGTATGTTATCCTAATACGAGATAAATATATATAAATGCAGATTGTCATGGCTGACCCTAATATTCCTGTAGAAAACCATGCTATTCCTGAACCTAATATAGAAGATGATCCTTATTTAGACTTAGTAGATTTTGATATTGATGACGAGGAGGAACCATTTGAGGATCCCGAGACCGAGTTAGGACTAGGAGATCAGATTGCCCCTCAGGTTGACTTAGTAGAGAATGAGATTGAGAATGTGGGTAATGAGGACGTAGATATTGAGAATGCTGATATTGAGAATGAGGATGAGATTGGGTTAGATGAGTTAGATGATGAGATTGACGACGAGGATGTCGAGGAGGATGTAGGTGTAGATGTTGAGGTTGATGACGATGAGGAAGCTGAGCTTATATATCCGTATGATGTTCCAGAGGGCGAGCCTTTGCCCCCACCAGTTTGTTTGTCTGATTCCGAGGATGAGTTACCTAGGGACGAAATGTCTGAATCGTCTGAATCTGATTCTGAATTAGAGGAGGATGAGGATGACGATGCACCTGACGGTACCGATGGTATTGATACTCGTAGACGTGAGATAGGAGAGTCGTCTAGTACTCGAGAGGCTACTCATATTGATGGTCTTGCACCATGGGCCTTGAGACGTGATCTAGATGCTTCCCGTGTTAAGAGTTGTGTGACAGAGGTTGGATTGAGTGTTGTTCAGACTCAGGTTGCTTATTTGGAGTCGAAGGCTAAGGTTGGCGAGAAAGAGCGGGAGTTGCTTAGTTTGGATTTGAGTGATGTAGAACGTGGTTTGAATGAGGCTTTTAGGAGGTTATCGGTGTTGGAAAGTGGTGAGTATGCTGCTATGAAGAGAAAGGTGAATTCTATGGAGATTCAGTTGAGTGTGGCTCGTGCGATGCGTGAGAAAGCTGAAAAGGAATTGAATATATCTGTGGGTTGGAACAGTAGATTTTATGCCGACATGGTTGAAAGAGGAGTAATCCGTAAGCGCCCAGCTGAAGATGTGTCTAGTGATCGTCCGGCGAAGATCCAGAAGACGATGGATGATGGACCATCTGGCGGTTCTCAGTAGACCAGTCTGTGTTTAGTAGTGACCTTTATATCTTTTGTGTTTATAGCTTTGACTGAACCGACTTGTTAGTAGTAGACTTGGCACGAATTTTGAGTGTATATAGTGTTAGAACTTTGATATGGATGTACTAAGACAATACTTTTGTTTCAGATCGAATGAAATATGTATCTTGTCTTGAATTCCATATTGTGCCTTATTTGTATCTTGATTATGAATTCGATCCATATTATATGAATCCTTGGTTGGATGAATGCTTAATGCTTTGAAATTGTGGAATTATAGAACTATGCCGCCCAAGAAGGCTGTGACTGAGGATGATGTACGTAGGATTATTACGGAGCAAGTTACCGCATCTATGACTGAATTTATGGCAAATGCTAGAAATGAAGCTGGCGGTAGTGGAGTTGGCGGTAGTGGAGCTGGCGGTAGTGGAGCTGGCGGTAGTGGAATTGGCGGTACTAATGTGAATGTGAATGCTAATAATGTGAATGCTAATGCTGGAGGAAACGTAGGAGGACTTGGAACTAATGCACCTGAAGTTGGTGGCTGTACTTATGTGACGTTCATGAAGTGTGAACCTCTACCTTTTAATGGAACTGAAGGTGCTGTAGGACTAAGCCAGTGGATCGAGAAGATTGAATCGGTGTTTAGGATTAGTAAGTGTAAGGAGGAAGATAAGGTGACTTTTGCTATGGCTACTCTTAAAGGTCGTGCGTTGACTTGGTGGAACGGGAGAATTGCTTTCATGGGTCTTGATGCTGCTAATGCTACTCCTTGGGCTGAAATCAAGAAGTGGATGACTTTGGAGTTTTGTCCTCGTAGTGTGATCATTAGGTTAGAACAAGAGTTGATTCATCTGAGAATGAAAGGTGTGGACATTGATAGTTACACGAACCGATTCCATGAGTTGGCCTTGCTATGTCCTCGATTGGTTGAACCCGAAGAGATCCGAATTGAGCAATATGTGAAAGGGTTGACCAGGAATATCCGGGGGGACGTGACATCATCGAAACCACTGACCATTGATGATGCTGTTCGAATGGCTTACCAACTCATTGGACAGATAATTCAGGATAAGGAAGATGAAGCCCGTGTAGGTGAGAAAAGAAAGGGAGACGGTGAGCGTGTAGATAGAGGTGATTATAGGAAGAATTTCAATCGCCGTCAGAACCAGAGAAAGGGGAATGCAAATGCTATTACCAACAATGCACCGCGCAACGATGATAGATGTCCTAAGTGTGGCAACAAGAGGCATCCTGGCGACTGCTGGAAGTGCCGAAATTGCGGAAAGCTTGGACACAAGGTTGAAAGGTGTAAGAAGGGAACGATTTGCTTCAACTGTAATGAAGAAGGTCATAGGAAATCGGAATGCCCCAAGTTGAAAGCGATTGTACCTGGAAGAAACCCCCAGGGTGGTATCTACCAACTTGGAACAATTGAGGTGAAGAAAGAGGATCCGAATGTCGTTACCGGTACGTTCTTACTCAACAATCATTATGCTGTTGCTTTATTCGATTCGGGTGCCGATAGGAGCTTTGTATCCACTAAATTTAGTGCCCTTATTGATATTGAACCTGTTGAGATAAGTACCAGTTACGAGGTGGAATTGGCTGATGGTAAATTAGTGAAAACTAATAAGCTATTAGAAGGATGCTCTCTAAATCTCTTGAACCATTCCTTTCCGATTGATTTGATGATGATAGAATTAGGTAGTTTCGATGTTATTATTGGTATGGATTGGTTGTCGTTGAATAATGCTACTATTTTATGTGGAGAGAAGAAGGTTAAGATTCCTCTTAGGAATAGAACGTTAGTAATTGATGGTAGTCGAGGTGAATCCCGTTTGAAAATCGTTTCATGTATTAAAGTCCAAAAGTACATCAGGAACGGTTGTGAGTTATTCTTAGCTCAAGTGACCGGGAATGAGTCTAGGGAGAAACGATTGGAAGATGTACCTATTATTTGTGAATTTCCTGAGGTATTTCCTAAAGATTTACCAGGACTTCCACCGATAAGGCAAGTAGAGTTTCGAATCGATTTAATTCCTGGTGCTGCACCGGTGGCACGTGCGCCTTACCGATTAGCCCCTTCTGAATTAAAGGAGTTATCTGAGCAACTTAAGGAGTTGTCTGATAAAGGTTTTATTCGACCGAGCTCGTCGCCTTGGGGAGCTCCAGTCTTGTTCGTTAAGAAGAAGGATGGATCTTTTCGTATGTGCATTGATTATAGGGAGCTGAATAAGTTGACAATTAAGAATCGATATCCTTTACCTAGGATTGATGATTTGTTTGATCAACTGCAAGGATCTAGTGTGTATTCTAAGATAGATTTGCGGTCAGGATATCACCAACTTCGCGTCCGTGAAGAAGATATTCCTATAACTGCATTTAGAACTCGTTATGGACACTATGAATTTCAAGTAATGCCATTTGGGTTAACTAATGCACCTGCGGTTTTCATGGATTTAATGAATCGAGTGTGCAAGCCCTACTTGGATAAATTTGTGATTGTGTTTATTGACGATATTCTAATCTATTCTAAAAATGAAGATGAGCATAGAGAACATTTGAGGATTGTTTTGAAGTTGTTGAAGGATGAAAAGTTGTATGCTAAGTTTTCGAAGTGTGATTTCTGGTTGGATTCTGTGCAATTTCTTGGTCATGTGATTAACAGAGATGGAATTCATGTTGATCCTGCAAAGGCTGAAGCTATTAAGAATTGGTCTGCACCGACAACGCCAACGGAAGTGCGACAGTTCTTAGGATTAGCTGGCTATTATAGGCGATTCATTAAAGAATTTTCTTTGATAGCTAAACCCTTGACTAAGCTTACTCAGAAGAATAAACCTTTCGTTTGGGGAAGTGATGAAGATGGAGCATTTCAGACATTGAAGCAAAAATTATGTAGTGCGCCAATCTTATCATTACCCGAAGGGAGTGAAGATTTTGTAGTGTATTGTGATGCATCTCTTAGAGGTTATGGAGCTGTGTTGATGCAGAGAGAGAAAGTGATAGCTTATGCTTCTAGGCAATTAAGGAAGAATGAGGAGAATTATACTACTCATGATCTTGAGTTAGGAGCTGTGGTCTTTGCTCTTAGGTTGTGGAGACATTATCTGTATGGCACCAAGTGTACGGTATTCACCGATCACAAAAGCCTACAGTATATTCTCGACCAGAAGGAATTGAACATGAGGCAACGAAGATGGATAGAGTTGTTGAGTGATTATGATTGTGATATAAAGTATCACCCAGGAAAAGCCAATGTTGTTGCTGATGCGTTGAGTAGGAAAGATAGAGAGCCTATCAGGGTGCGTTCTCTAGTCTTGACCGCGCACAATAATTTGCATGAGCAAATTAGAAATGCGCAAATAGAAGCTTGTAAGAAGGAGAATTTTGTTAATGAAGGGTTCCGAGGAGAAGGAGATCCTTTAGAGGTTAGAGCTGATGGAGTGAAATGTTTAAGAGGTCGTATGTAGATACCTAAGTTTGGAGGCTTAAGAGATTTGATTATGTTAGAATCCCATAAATCTAAGTATTCCATTCATCCGGGATCTGATAAGATGTACCATGATTTGAAGAAGTTGTACTGGTGGCCGAATATGAAAGCTGACATAGCTATGTATGTTCTTTAATGCTTGACTTGTGCTAGAGTTAAAGCCGAACATCAAAAACCATCAGGACTACTTCAACAACCAAAGATTCCTGAATGGAAGTGGGAGCGAATTACAATGGACTTTATCACCAAGCTTCCTAGAACATCATCTGGAAACAATTCGATTTGGGTTATTGTCGATAGACTGACCAAATCAGCACACTTCATTCCGGTTAAGGAGCAGTTCTCACTAGAGAAGCTGACTCGAATATACCTGGATAATGTCGTATGCAAGCATGGAGTGCCTGTATCGATCATTTCAGATCGAGATCCTAGATTCGCATCGAATTTTTGGAAATCTCTCCAAAGATCTTTGGGAACGAATCTCGATATGAGCACTGCTTATCACCCCCAGACTGATGGGCAGAGTGAAAGGACGATACAAACACTTGAAGATATGTTGAGAGCTTGTGTGTTAGACTTTGGTAAGAATTGGGATAAATATTTGTCGTTAGCAGAGTTTTCGTATAACAATAGTTACCATTCTAGTATTAAGGTTGCACCGTTTGAAGCTTTGTATGGTAGGAAGTGTAGATCTCCTGTATGTTGGAGTGAAGTTGGGGATACCCAGCTCACGGGACCGGAATTGATCCGGGAGACTACGGAGATGATAGTTCAGATTAAGAAAGAGGTTGTTGACTGCCCGTAGTAGACAGAAAAGTTACGCGGATGTGCGGCGGAAGCCAATGGAGTTTGAAGTGGGTGACCGAGTAATGTTGAAAGTATCGCCATGGAAAGGCGTTATAAGATTTGGAAAACGAGGAAAATTGAATCCCCGTTATATTGGACCCTTTAAGATTCTATCTAGAGTAGGTCCGGTGGCTTACAAACTAGAGTTACCCCCAGAACTTCATGGTGTTCACAACACATTCCATGTATCTAATCTGAAGAAATGTCTAGCAGTGAGTGATGAGAAAATTCCGTTAGGTAAGGTTTGAATAGATGGGAAGTTGCATTTTATCGAAGAGCCCGTAGAAGTTATGGACCGTGAGGTAAAGCAACTGAAACAAAGTCGGATACCTATTGTCAAGATCCGATGGAATTCAAAGCATGGACCGGAGTATACTTGGGAACGAGAGGATGAAATGTGGAAGAAATATCCGCACCTCTTCGATTTCAATAAGAAACGGACATCCAAATGAAATGGATCACGAGGACGTTGATCCCTTTTAGGAGGAAAAGCTGTGACAAATCTAACATTTTCAGGTAGTTAAATATTTTCTCGTATAATATTTTGAAACTTATTTTTATGTTGGTTGACGAACTCACAATTTACGGATTTAAATTTGGGCTTACGTGCATAATTTGGCGTCTTTTACGACTAAACCGGAAACCTTAGGATTACGTATTTACGTTTTTGAACTCCGTTTTTGATGAGACAATTTTTATTGGATTCGTTTTGTGACGGTGATTCATAATTTATAAAAACGTTTTTCGTAAAACGACCCGAGGGCACGCAAATCGAGAAAACTAGAATCGAGAAATACCCGTAAACTAGTGAGATGGGACAAAACACTTTGCCCCATCCCACTAGCTTACATGGGACGGCAAGAACACCTCACCACACATAGGTGGCACAAGACTTAACTTGTTTATACAAGTGTAAGCTCATGCTTACACTTTAAGCTAAGCCTTCCACCAAACTTAACAAAACCAACAAATGGTTTTCACTTAACCATTTCACCCATGCAATTCACTCTCAAAACTCTCTCTACTCCACCATTTGTGCCGTCCCACATCAAGCCACAAACACCATCTTTGATCTCTTCTAACTACAAACCACATGTTTACTAGTCCTATTAAGGTGTTTCCCTGAAACCTTGATCATTTGGTGGCCATATAACCAACTTTGGAGGTGATTTGCTTGTGTCCTAGGGCTGATTTTCCAACATATGATCTTGCTATTTGATGGTCTTGGAGATACTTGTTGTGTTCATCAAGTTCTTGCCTTCCTAAAACAAGAAATCCACTTGGATTGGTAAAGAAGATCATCCTCTACATTTTTCTCTTATTATTTTGTAAAGAACAAATGTATTTTCTTTCATTTTGTATATGTATATGATGTATATATGATGATAAAAATGTTGTGTGGGGATCAAGTGTTGATAAACATGCTTAAAAATGATGATAACCATAAGAAATGAAGCTAAAATCATGTCTAATTAGTTGGCTGTATAAAAACAGTAGATAACTAAATGAAGAACTGATAAAAATGCATGGTTTGATCTATTTACAGTAAAGTAGATGATGTTATACACATGTGAGAGTTGGCCATGCAATGGAATCAAAATAATGAGTGAGATATGATCAAAACAAGTTAGGTGGTACAATCTAAATAAGCAGTTTTGTAGGGACTGTTAAGGCAACTTAAACTCAAAATGGGCAGTAGCTATAACTAAGTTATATTTAGCACATATTATGAAGAAGTTGTCATCTAAAAATGAGCTTCTAAGTCATTATAGAACTCTAGATATGATAAAAATGGTGAATGTGAAGTTAAAAATCAGATTTTGGAAATAATGTTTATTATTATTATATAAGCACTCACTTTATAATTTATAAAATGTAAAGTATAAACCCACTAACTTATAAAACTTATTTATATAAATGTATAAAAGGTTAATTAAATGGGTAAAATATATAAATGGTGGTAAAAGTAATATTTATAAGTAATAAAAACTATAAACTTGATTTTTACGACTTTTTCGGCTATCGCCGTGAAATTAACGTTTTTCATCAAATAAAACTTAGACGACCAAACCCGTCTAATGTAAAGTTTATAAAAGATATATACTGATGTATAAGTAACTAAGACAAGTAAAAACCGATAAAACCCGAACTATAAGAATTACGGACAATTACGAGCTAACTAAACCTATTAGACTAATAATTGGACTTAACAAGATAAATACTTGTAAAAAGAATTATTTGGGCTTAACCCAATAGGACCTAACATGAAAAGTATATATACTGATCATATAAGTATATAATGGGTAAAAACAAGTAAAAGAACTTATAAAAGACTTAATGAACTTAAAATAGGTAAAATCGGTAAAACTAGTGAACTAGTAAGACGATACTAAAACGTAAACGCTAAAATGAGTAAACGACACTTGATCATCATCATATGTACAATAATCATATATATGTATATTGTTATTTTGATAAAAGTCATTGGACCGAGTCTAAGACCGATTATTATTTATATAGGTTTCCGTGACCGAAGCACGCCCGTAGCCGATAATCCGCCTTTCATTAACAACGTGAGTTCATAGCCTCGCACTCTTTTAAATGTTTTATAAAATGATTTGTAAACCCGCGAGGGAGATAACATGCTAGATTTCTATAAATAGAACACAAGTAGTCCCCATTGTATGCTAAATGAGATGGACCCGAATGATGCTATGACCCTATATTCGAGACTAAAAGGATTATTAGTAGTTAGGTTATGTCACTTAAAGTCCCATTAGCATGAATTGTGAACTACCGGGTTTTGGTAGACGCTTATGCATTTGATAGTACTATTTGGGGACGATCACCCCAGTTCGCGCCTTGACGGTTGATCCCCGTCGTACCACATTTATTGGTAAGCGAATTTATGTATGAGAAGATTCCATAGCGTGATTTTTGTGACGACACGCTAACTTAGATGGGCAAATTGTTTGTCGGGTTCGCGGCCCGTTGTTTTCACAGTAAGGTAACAATGTCATGCGGCTAATAATAATCCTATACAATATACAACGTATGCTATAAGACATAAATAATAAACGATAACGACGCTATTACGATGAATATATTACCTATCATGGTAATATAGAGACTACGGTCTCATGGACGGTTTCAGATGTATGCTTGATTTATATATTGCCTGACTAGCAATATGTGGACTTACTTCCGATATTATACTTGTGTTCTGATTTTAATGATTGTAAATGATTGTTTTTATATAACGGTTTTCATTAAACTCTATGAATTCACTCGGCATTCGCTGATATGATTTTTGCATGTTTTCTATCTCAGGTGCTTGAAGGTAATCCGGATGGAGATCGACTCTGATGGCCCACACTTAATATTAAAAATGTTCATTCGATCTGTGTTTTGTAAACTTAATGACCTGTATAATTTGGGACCTGTTGTACACTTTTAAACCTTTTTATCGAATGAATGTTTGTTAAACCTTGTACAACCATTTTTATGTGTTGTCTATGATTGGAGTTATTGTGCTATCCCGTAACACTCTGAAAGACCCTTCCGCTGTACCGATACGAAAAATGAGAGTGTTACATAACCATTGGACTTAAGCCCTCTTACAGAAGCCTTATTGACTCATAAGTCAACCTGTATAAATTTTATCGATATTTATGGGAAGTCTATTATGGGTAGTTAAGAGTGAATCATACCTTAATTACTGGTAAATCTTTTAAATAAGGAAACTCTAATTTTTGGAAAGTCAATCACCTATTTTTGGAAACTTGCATTTGTATGTATACGATCAGTATGTATGAGATATTTTCATTTATATTTTAGCTTTGGTCACGCAGGATTAAGATTGGTTAAGTTATTTGTGCGGTTCTTAGTTCGATTTTTCTACAAGGTACGAATATCCGTATCTCTCTACTATTATTATGATCATTTATTCTTTTCGTTTAGATGATTTATCGTACTTATATATCTAATATCTTTTTAAGCATTATTTATTTGCACAAATATTCGATCTCTTCTTTTGGCATTATTTGTTTGTACCGATATTCTATTTTTCACTCTCGGTACATATTATTTGATCAATAAATGTTTCTTTTGGCTATCGATACTATTCGTTTATCTTTTCGTTTGCATTCAATATCGGTAGAAATATTGTATCATTTCTTTAAAAAAGATTCTCATGACACTCGATTTATATTATTTGTTTTGACATTCGTTCGTTACTCATTTGACATAAGCTTTTTGAATTCATTTGATATATGCTTCATTTGCCACTGCCATGATATGAACTTATTCGTTTCGTTTAGACATGACCTTTTGATATCCACTCTCTTTTAAATCATTATTTGTTTGTGCGGATATTTGGTTCTTTTAGTAAGAATCCTTCTCTTACCCTTTTGTACTTCTTCCTTTTGATCATTCCCTAATCCTTTGAAAAGGTCCCTATAAGTTTACTTGCTGTTTTGATATGATCCATTAATCCCTTTGATTCGTTATGATCCTTTGATTTGTTATGCCTTCATATGTTGGGAATAAATACACAAGAGGAGTTCCCCCTGCTATGACAAGTAAAGTTCCCCCTGCTAGTGCTTTTCCCCCTGCTGGTTTAAGGAAGACAGGGGAATCTGTTCCCCCTGCTAGAAGTCAAATACCCTGCTGCATGGATAAACTTGGAAGAGATATTGACGCGTTTATGTTACTACTCCAGAATATCTTCCTAGTTTGTTTAGTAGTTATCTTGTACATGGGTCCTTATGCTATAAAATAGGTTTTGTGTTTGATATAAATTCCCTACCATTTCATTTCATGCTTTAAGGTTGTATAACCCTAATACCATCTTTGGGTATTCGTATATTATTAATATATTAAAGCTTAGTGTTTGATTCATTGCTTGTTCTTGTGCTAAACATTACTTCTCGCATCTTGTTTAGTTACTTTGTGTATTGCAAAGTTTCTCTTGTAGTAGTTTGAATTCTTTCTTTCTACCATAACCCTTAAACAAGCTAAGGTTTAAGATCTGAGTTTGGGATCAACAAGCGGTATCAGAGCTTGTTGAGAAACTTTGATTAAACCAAGAACAACACAATCCTCACACCCATTATGAATCATGTCTACTGACTCTCTTTCATCCTCAAACAACAATGTACTCAAACTTTCAATCTTGGATCCTGAAAACTTTGAAATATGGGAATTCAGAATTCAATAGTATCTTAAGATCGAACACTATGCCCTATGGAAGGTCATAGAGCTTGGTGATCAATTTACCGAAACAGTAGAAGTGGCAGATGATGGTAAGAACACAGATAAGAAGATGGTGAAAGCTTCAAAGGTGGTGCTAAGAAAATCAAGTCTGCTGTTGTCTTAGACAAAGAGATCCAAGCAAGAAGGCATGATGTCAGAGCTCACAGTTCTTTGTTGTTAGCTCTACCTGATAGACATCAGTTAAGGTTTAGAAAGCATAAGACTGATAAGGAGCTTTGGGAAACCATTGGGAAAATATTTGGAGGAAATGAAGCTACCAAGAAGAAAAAGAAAAATCAAATGATAGACCAATTTGATTCTTTTAAAGCAAAAGGTGATGAAACAATTGGCTTTATCTATAACAGGCTTCAAGATCTTGTGACACAACTAGAGTTCTTTGACATAGAAGTGTCAAGAGAGCAAGTCAATGCCAAATTCCTCAATAGCCTTCAGAAAGAATGGTTTGTTTACAAATCCATTTGGCAAAACAGGGATGACATTGATGACAAAAACATTGATGATATCTACATCAACTTGAAGGTTTTTGAGCCAGTTGTCAATGAAATAAAGGCTTTAGGGACCATTCCACCAATTCAAGTGGACTTACTGATCTACCAGCTAACATGGCTTTCATTTCCCAAAACAGTGGAAACTCCAAAAGTAGTGGGATTAACGTTTCCCCTCCTACACATTCCATTGTTTCAAGTTCAGGACAACCAAATGGAGAAGAAAGACCTGTATCATTTAGTCTTGATACTGCCTGTGCATTCATTGCATCACAAGGACCTCATGGTTCCACTGTGTTGCATGAAGACTTAACTCAAATCAGTAAGCAAGGCTTGGAGGAAATGAACATCAAATGGAATATAGCTCTACTTAGCATGAGAGCCAACAGATTCTATACAAGATATGGGAAGAATATTTCCGTTAATCCTTCTAATGTAGTTGGATTTGATAAATCAAAGGTGGAATGCTACAACTGTGGGAAGAAAGGTCACTTTGCTAGGGAATGCAGATCTCTAAAGAATGATAGCAGCTATAGGAAGGAGAGCAGGAATGAAGATTTTGAGGCCAAGGCTATGGTAGCCATGCAAGGAATAGATGGAGTTGGATGGGACTAGAGCTCTATGACAGAAAGTGTTGAAAGGAATCAAGCTCTAGTTGCTGAGGAGACAGAGAAAGAATTTTCTCTTATGGCCATGTCTACTTCTAGCTCAGACAATGAGGTATATGATGACTCTTATTGTACCAAAGGATGTAGGAAAAATACTGAGTCATTAAATGACCAAATCAGGAAGCTAAATGTTGATTATATAAATTCTAAAAATAATCTAGACAACTATAAACGTGCCTTAGAACAACTAGAGTCTAGAATTAGAGAATATCAACAAAGAGAAAATCAATATAGAGATCACATTGGAATCCTAGAAAGAGATGCTAGAGAAAAAGATGCCACTATTCAAGAGTTAACTAATGAACTTGAAATATTTAGAGCTAATCAAGAAAAAGATAAGTTAACTATTGAAAAGTTTGGAAAAGCTGTTGAAGATTTAACTAAAGCTGCTGAAATAGGACAATCTCCTAAGGATAAAATTGGTTTAGGTGCCAAGAACCAACATGTTGAAATTCCACCACCGCCTGTTAACATACATGGTGTTAGTCCAATGAAAGACCTTTCGTGTACTGGAATTCCTTGTTTTGTAAAACAGGATAGGTAATAAAAAACAAGAAGAACCATTGGTCAAAACCAGTAAAATAAGAGATTTTAATAAGGAAAAGGATGTTTTAAAACAGTGGAAAATAGAGCATCCTATTCTTTTCTCTAGAGAAGGTTTGTTTGGTAGTGAAACTAGTAGCCCAAAACCCCTTATGACCACTACTAAATATGCAGAGATGTATAGACCTATTCATAAAAGAAATGTGGTTAGAGGAAATCAAAGAAACTAGAATAATCAAAAGTCCCTTCAACTAGGCAAGGACTTTATGAAAAACACCAAACCTTGTTTCACCTGTGGTAGTTTTGATCATAAATATCAAGACTGTAAAGCTACTTTGGGGATGGTGGCTGCAAATCCCTTAAAGGAAATGCAACCACAAGTTATTCTGTTGAATTCAGGGGAAAACCCTTTTTCCCTTGCTAAATATATTCCCATTGCGTTGAGAAAGAAGGTGACTGACAAGTATGTTGCACCTGCTTTGAGAAAATTAAGTGAAGCATACCCCAAATCTAGCTCTAATATGACCAGACCAACATCCCATAAGACATATACATCTAAACATAGACCTTACCAACGTACTAAAGGAAAAAAAGCAATTGGTTTCCCCTGCTAAGCCTAGTGTTTCCCCTGCTCGCAAAGTTTTGGCCTCTAGTAATATGGGAAGATTAGGAAAAGTTGTGAAAGCCTTAGCTCGTTGGGTTTGGACTCCTAAAAAGGGTACTCAACCCAATGGTGTATCTTTAGCCTTTGACAAATACTCTTACATTGACACATGAGGTAGACCTAAGTCAGTCATGGATTGGGTCCCCAAAAGGAACTAAAAATATGATTTGTTTTGCAGGAAACAAAGCAGACAAAGAATGACAAAGCATACTGAGATAGTGGTTGCTCAAGAAGTATGACTGGTCACAAAGCATATCTGTCAAACTTTGTTCCTCTGCATGATAATGATGGTGTATCATTTGGATATGGGCATGGGACAATCACTGGGAAAGGGACCATAGTCACTAATGGAATGACATTTGATAATGTCTATCTGGTGAAAGAACTGAAATACAATCTTTTTAGTGTGTTCAGATGACAGACAACAAAAACTTTGTTCTTTTCACTGATATTGAGTGCTTGGTATTAGGAAAGGAGTTTGTTTTACCACCTAATACTCCTATTATACTAAGAACACCAAGGTAGAAGAACATGTACACCATTGATTTAAAAGATATTTATCTTCAAGACATTGAGAACTGTTTTATTCCAAAGCCTTAGTTGATGAATGCAAGAAATGGCGCAGAAGTCTAGGTCATCTAAACTTCAAAAATATGAACAAATTGGTCAAATTCAATATTGTTCATGGTCTACCTTCAAAGACTTTCAGCATTGATCATACATGTGTTGCTTGCTTGAAAGGAAAGCAACATAGAGCCTCTTGCAAATCAAATTTGCTCAGTCCACCACCAAACTATTGGAGTTGCTACACATGGATATTTTTGGTCCTACATCTGTGGCAAGTATGAGCAAGAAATGGTACTGCCCAGTGGTCACTGATGACTTCTCAAGGTTCACATGGACCTTCTTTTTATTTGAAAAGAGTGACACAACAGGAATACACAAAGACTTCGTCACTTAGATTGAACTTCAAAAGAGTATGAAGGTGGTAACAATTAGTCTAATAATGGTGGAGGATGTAGGAATGAAAAGTTGGACACTTTCTGTACCAGCAAAGGGATAAAAAGGGAATACATCATAGCCAGGACACCACAACAAAATGGAGTTGCAGAGAGGAGAAACAGAACACTTATAGAAGCTGCAAGGACTATGTTATCTGATTCCAAGCTTCCAGTAATATTTTGGGCTGAAGTTGTTGCCACTGCTTGCTATGTTCAAAACAGGGCCTTGGTGGTAAACGCTCACAACAAGACTCCTTAGCAGCTATTCAATGGCAAACCTCCTTTAATTGACCTTTTTAGACCATTTGGGTGTCATGTAGTGATACTCAACACACTTGATCAGTTGAGAAAGTTTAATGAAAAGGGGGATGATGGGTACTTTGTTGGTTATTCACTAACAAGTAAGGGATATAGGGTCTTTAACAAAAAGACAAGCAAGGTGACAGAGAACTTACATGTGAATTTTCTGGAGGATAAGCCTGAAGACACACATATAGGTCCCAAGTGGTTCTTTAATATTGAAGTACTTTCTAAATCTATGAATTATGTGCCTGTTACTTTGGAGAATACTAACATTTCAGGTACAAAAGAACCAACTGCTTTGGAGAGTCCACCTTTAAGGTACATGACTGTACCTTCATTGTTCCCTGCTGGTGATGTTGCCAAAGAGATTGCTGAAGAAGAAGACCTCCCTAAAAAGAATGAACAACCCATTACTCCCCCTGCCAAGCATAGTAATGAAAGCAGTAGAATTTATGAAAGCAGTGGAATCTTGGATTCCCCTGCTGGTCCAAACATTTCCCCTGCTGGTCCAAACATTTCCCCTGTTGTTGAAGAAACAATGATGGATGATGTTAATGATGCAGAAAGAGAAACCCCACTCATTTCCATATCTTCTCCAATCTCTATGTCCAACAGTGGAAACATAATCATTAGGCATGGAGGTCCAAAATATTCAGAGCTGCATTCAGCTCACAAACATCCATCTCTTGGCCATGCAATATCATTTGGAGGTTCCTTTGAAGAGTTCTTTCCCAATCAAGATAGTCCCATAGAACCTGATTTCGGGAATCTTGAAACCAAAGTCCTTATGAATATGCAACCCACCTATAGAATCACTAAAGATCATCCTTAGTCTCAAATTATAGGTGATCTTGACACTTCGAGGCAAACAAGATATCAAGCAAAGGAACATAGTTTCATTGCCAATATAACAATGAAATTCAATCATGAGAATATGCATGTTGTCTTTTTGCTGCCTTTTTTATCACAAGAAGAGCCAAAGAAGATATTTTAAGCTTTGAATGATGAAAGCTGGGTAGAGGCCATGTAGGAAGAGTTACTATAGTTTGATATTCAAGAGGTTTGGATTTTGGTAGATTGTCCAAAATGGCCAATACCTATTGGAACAAAGTGGGTACTCAGAAACAAGAAGGATGAAAGAGGTATAGCGATCAGAAACAAAGCCAGGCTAGTAGCACAAGGGTAAACACAAGAGGAAGGTACTGGCTATGATAAGTGTTGGAAATACATTTTACGTATTAGAAAGGATCGGTCACTCTAACAATAGTCTAAGTAGTAGCTCGTGGTTTAGTTATCTTAATAGTAAACAAACAAGGCCAAGCCAAGCCTACAACATGTGTAGGCCGGCGGCCCAATGTAAGCCCAAGCCCATCTCATGGGCTTGGGTATATAAACCCTCTCCTTAGTTGGAGAGGGTGTTGGTTCACATTATTTTCACATAGTAGAAAGTGTTTTCTTCATACTTTCTCTCTCTAAGTGTGTGTGTTCTTACCATCTTTCTATCTCTTTCTCTCTCGAAACATAAGCAAGATTTACAATATCCTACAAATGGTATCAAGAGCCATGGGATGATTGTATTGTTTATGTGTTTGTGTTCTTGATTTTTCGTGCCTAATTTGACCTATATCATTTGAACCAATTTTTTTTGTGTTTTTATGGTTTAATCTTGATGTAAATCATCTACATACTTGTGGTAGTGATTTGGTATTATTACTTTGGTTAAAAACACAAAATGTTTGGGAGTTTAATTCATTTTTTTGGCTAAAAATCTCAACTTAGTTGTGTACTATCCGAGAACAGTGGTACTTGTGCTCACGTATTCCGATCGCAAAAACCTAAGGGTTTCTACATTGCGATCACATATTGCGATCAAGGATTCCGATCACACATTGCGATCAAGGATTCCGATCACACATTGCGATCAAGGATTCTGATCACACATTGCGATCAAGGATTCCGATCACACATTGCGATCAAGGATTTCGAACACACATTGCGATCAAGGATTCCGATCACATTACGATCAAGGATTGCGATCAAGGATTGCGATCACATTGCGATAACTATTGCGATCACATTGCGATAACTACAGTGATCACATTGCGATCAGTATTGCGATCACATTGAGACAAGGACATTTTGATCACATTCCGACGGGACTTAAAGTTTGGCATTGCGATACAGTGACAAGTATTCCAAGATTTTTCAAAAACGTGTTTTGAAAATTTTTAACCTCGTGTGTAATTTTTTCTTGGAATTTTTGGTGTATCGAGAACAATTTTTAGGGGATTTCAACATTATTTCTCGAATTCAACACACAACAACAAACATATTTACTTTCTCTCATTGTTCGATTAACGTTTGTAAATCTTAACTTATCGAAATAGAGTACATATCTCTTACAAATAAGTCCATCCTCTCGGGTACGGATAATCGCCCACCAATGTTGGAGAAAACCATGTACGAGGATTGGGCTTCCCGAATGGAACTTTATATGTTGAACAAAGTGAATGGACATCTCATTTGGGCATCGGTGCTCAATGGACCATTGGTATATGGTACTGTGACGGAAGGTGTTGTTACTCGTCCTCGCACAACGGGTGAGTTAACTATAGATGCTAAGATTCAAGACAAGTGTGATAAACAAGCAACTAACATCATTCTTCAAGCCCTTCCTCCAGATGTCTACAAACTTGTAAGTAAACATAGAGTTGCCAAAGAGTTTTGGGATAGAATTCGTGTTTTGATGCAAGGTACCTCGTTAACTAAACAAGAACGAGAGTGTAATCTATATGATACGTTTCATAAGTTTGTCTATGTCCTCGGGGATACTCTCAATGATTACTATTTGAGATTCACTCTTTTGATGAATGAGCTTAACATCTATGGCCTGGCAATTCCTACGTTTCAATTAAACACCAAGTATTTGAACACTCTACCTTCTGAATGGAGCAAGTACGCGACGGTTGTTAAATTGGCTAAGGATTTGCATCAAACCAACGTGGATCAACTTCAAGCTTTTCTTCAACAACACGAATGCCATGTGATCGAGGCTCGGTTGTCTACACCACAAGTTCTTGACCCACTTGCCATGTTTGTTTCTCAACAAATGACTCCCCAACAAAACATGGCTTACACTTATCAACAACCATCATACATGCAGCAATCACCACCACACACCTATCAGCAACCACATCAACCATCTTATCAACCACTAATGATGCCACAACAAGCATTTCAACAAAGTGTTCTTCAACATCCTTATCTACAGCAACCAACACATCAGTCATCACCATCACAAGCTATCACTTCTCCAATGGGCTATACTACTCAGCAAGGATATTTTCCAATTGAAGCACCACAAGCATAAGCCTTCTACTCCAATGAACTTCTACCAATTCAAGCACCGGTCTTTACTCCAAATGATACACCTACTGATGTCTTAAACCATCTCACTGCCTACTTGTCAAAACTTGATGCAACTAGAGGTTATCCACCAACGAACAATCAGCTCCGCACTTCTTCAAATCCTCGACAACAAGCCACTATTCAAGATGGTCAAGTGACGGTGCAAACTATTCAGTGAAGGCAAAATTCATATGGACCTCCTACAAGGACAGTGAACGCTCAAGCTGTGACTTCTGAAGCTAGTGGAAATGGAAGCACTATTGGTCCTCAAAAGGTTGTGACTTGCTACAATTGCCGAGGACAAGGTCATATGGCTAGGGAATGCACTCAGCTGAAAAGGAGAAGGGATGCAACGTGGTTTCGTGAGAAGATGTATTTGGTCGATGCTCAATCTAAGGGAAAGATCTTGGATTCAGAGGAATTAGAATTTCTGGCAGACCCAGGGGCAGCAGATAATGAAGGCATTGCTGTCGTTTCTACTTCCAATGCAATATATCAAGCAGATGATCTTGACGCATATGATTCAGATTGTGATGACATTCACTCAGCCCAAGCTGCTCTCGTTGCTAATCTCTCTCACTAAGGTTCTGATGTCGTCAGTGAGGTACCAACCACATCTAATAATGTTCATGATAATCCACATCATGTTGAGCATGAAAATGACAACCTCGAACATCATTCGAGAACTAGTAACTCAAATGATGTGGTATCCAATCCAACACATTTGAGTGAACCTCAACAAAATGCTACGACGGGTATGGAATCTTATTATCAACGTGATTTGGTAATGGTTCCTAAACATATTATTGATAACATGAATGTGGCTGTTCAACAAACCATAGATATGAATGCCAACCTAACCGCTGAGCTTGCGCTGTATAAGAAAAAGGTCAAAACTTTTGAAATGGTCCCTCAAGCAGAGAAAATAACTTATTCTGAATTTGACCAAATTCATTTTGAAAAGATTTAACACTTAAAAGAAATAGAATCATTAAAAGCTAATCTTTCCAATGAATTAAAAGAAAAAGAGTCGGTTGTAAATGATTTTCAGAAACTTAAACTGGATTTCGAAACTCTCGAGTCTAAAAAGTTTGAATCAGAAATTAATGCTACCAAACTTCTTAAATTCAAGGAACAACAGCTTTTAAAACAATACTCTTCCACAAAAAGGTTCATCTTTTAACTAAATCGTTTAAAGAACTCGAACTTAAGCGTCTTCAAGATTTACCACCTAATCCCGGTTATGCAAAACAAGCTCAGGAATATATTCCTTGTCTTTATGATGTGACCCTAATTGAAAAATCGTAAGAAGCACCTTATGTTCGTAGTACTGAGGAGACACAGTCACTTGCGGAAGAAACTCGATCTAAAATACTTTCAAAATTCCATAAGCTTGATTATGTTCAGCATAATAAAGATCAATTTAATAAAAAGACACGTATTCGATTACGAACGGAATTAGCTCAATTATCAGTTGTTGTGCCCCAAAGTTTGTCAAATGAAAACCTTCCTAGTACGTCTCCTACACTTGTCAAAAAGGATTTAACTAAGTTAATTCCACTGACAAGTAAGGTGTCTAACAGCTTAATTGCGTTGCACCAACACTTTGCCGATTTTGACAAGGTCATTACGGAACGTACGACGACTTCGGCCATAACGGAAGGTTAATGGAATTTTGAGCACACTTGAGCTGCGTTTCGAGACGAAATTGTTCCGTTTGTAAACAATATTAAAGCTTGTTTTAGCAATATTGATCAAGATTTGGTTTTATAGATGAAGTTAAACGTGTTTTCAATGAAATGGATGATGCTTATGAAAACGGTTTAATTGAAATAGAACGAATTTCACGTCAAAATGATCAGCTTCTAAAGCAAGTGATGTCGCATGATATTGTTTCCGTCTGTGTAAATAAAAGAGTTGATAATGATTCTATTGTGCATAATGTTGAATCCGTGGATAATGTGGTAGATAGTACTTGTCACAAATCTGACGCTGAATTTTAAAGATTCAAGATTCGTATTCTTCGCTTTCAAAACGTTTTGATGAGATTCAAACACATTGTATTTCGCTTGAATGCAAGAAACAATTTATTCAAGAAATCTTTAAAATGTCATTCGAAAGTGTTAATATCGATGATGCAAATTTTCAAAAGAATTTTCGATTGAATTTATAATCAAAACAGCGTCAGCCAAGTGACAAGGTTGCTAAATCATTGGCGATAGACATAGAGGATTCTAAGGAGATTAACTATGTGAACGTACTTGAGGCCGCTGAGAATATTAAACTTGATCTAGATAATTGAGTTATGAGAATATTAAACTTGATCTAGATAATCGAGTTTCCAAGATTTTGTCCAAAGATGATAACTTAAAAATAGAAAAATACACAACTCTTCGATTCTATAAAGCCCGCATGTGCTAATACCACTGCACAGAATCAATCATTGATTGAACGAGTGAATCAAAAGTCGGTGGAAATATCTGATTTGAGGGAACAAATTTGTGATAAAAATTTGGCTTTGACTGAGTTAAAGGAAACACTTTGTACCTTAAAAGGTAAGAATGTTGTGGATAACGCAGCCACTGTCTCAGCATCGTCCTCTAGTGCAAACAAAAGGAACCTCATCACCGTCACACCACTTAACAAGGGCCCTAGGACTAAACCATCTCAAACAATGGTCATTAAAGATATGTCAAAATCAAATCCAGCCACTAATATTCCCGTGTTGCCTTCTACAGGAGTAAGCACCACTACTAAGGCTCAAAGATCTAAGCTTAAAAGAAACAAGAAGAATGATAGGATCTTTCCCTCATCTAGTAGTCAAGTGAAGAAGAAAGTAGAAGCCCACCCTAGGAATGTTATTTCTGTATTGAATAAAAAGAATCATGTAGCTAAGCTTAAAGGCTCTACGATTGTGCAACGTTCTAAGCCTACTGTGAATTTTAATTTGAAATGTTGGAATTGCAATGAATGTAGGTTTTCTAGTCGTCATGATTCTTGCCTTATTGACCATGTGAATGAGATGAATGCCCGGAAAAATGGTTTAGAATGGAAACCAACTGGGAAAGTGTTAACCCACGTTGGTTGGATGTGGCGCCCCACTGGTAGAACTTTCACGCTAGTAGGAAATGCGTGCCCTTTAACTAGGATCACTCCCACTAAAGCAAAGAAAGCGTGCCCTTTAATTAGGATTACCAAGGCTACCAAAACACAAGTGTGTCCTTTAACTAGGAACATCGACACTACTATAGGAACCAAGTGCCCATTAAATAGGTCTACTCCCACTGTAGTGCCCGATAATACTCCAAAACCTCAGAAAGTTGGAACAATAAAACCTGTTAATGGTAAAACTCACATTAGAAAACGAAGGAAATCTAAGGATAACACAAATGTTAGCAATTCTGATTATATCATATGTATCTGCTAACACTCCAGAACCAATAGTTTCCAATGCGTTGTCTACTGTTGTTGTTAAAAACAGGTGGTCCAAATTGTTCTCTGGTATTTGGACTCTGGTTGCTCCAAGCATATGACCGGAGATCGCTCTCAGCTCAGAAATTTCGTCAGCAAGTTTCTTGGTACGGTTCGACTTAGAAATGATAATATTGCAAAGATAATAGGTTACGGTGAATATCATATTGGGAATGTTATAATTTCAAGAGTGTATTATGTGGAAGGTCTCGGTCACAACTTATTTTCTGTGGGACAATTTTGTGATGCAAACCTAGAAGTTGCTTTTCGAGAGCATACCTGCTTCATTCATAATTTGGAAGGGGTTGATTTATTGAAAGGTACTCAAGGGAATAATTTGTACACTTTGTCTCTACAAGATATGATGGCCGCTTCTCCCATATGTCTTCTCTCCAAAGCATCGAAGACTAAGTCATGGTTATGGCATCGACGGTTATCTCATCTTAACTTTGACGCTATTAATCATTTGGCGAAAAACAAACTTGTTCGTGGTCTTCCTAAACTTACTTTTCACAAGGACCATTTGTGTTTCGCGTGTACAATGAGGAAAAGCACAAAGAAATCATACAAACCCAAGACTAAAGACACCAACCAAGAGAAACTTTATTTGTTGCATATGGATCTTTGTGGGCCAATGCGTGTTGAAAGTCTTGGTGGTAAAAAGTACATCCTCGTCATGGTACATGATTACTCTCGGTTTACATGGGTGAAATTTCTTGCAATAAAAGACGAGGCACCTAAAGTCATCATCGATTTTCTCAAGATGATTCAAGTGCGTCTCAACACTACTGTCTGACGCATTCGTACAGATAATGAAACCGAATTTGTGAATCAACTTTGCGTAAGTATTATGATGAAGTTGGCATATCTCATGAAACATCAGTTGCTCGCACTCCACAACAAAACGGTGTCGTTGAAAGGCGAAATCGCACACTTATGGAAGCATCTCGAACGATGTTAATTTATGCAAAGGCTCCATTATTTTTATGGGCAGAAGCAGTATATACAACAATTGTATGATATTGTAAATGTTGCTTATGTTTAAAGAGAGAAAGAGATAGAAAGATAGTGAATTTCACAAACACTTTTGGAGAGAGAAAGTGAGAAAACTATGTGTTTTTATGAATGAAACCACACCCTCTCCATCTAAGGAGAGGGTTTATATACCCAAGCCTTGTGATGGGCTTGGGCTTACATATTGGGCCGTCCATACATTCCATGGACTGGGCCTTTCCATGTTTACTTAATGTACAATAACAAAACTACGAGCTACTACTTAATATATTGTCGGAGTGACCGAATCTTCCTAAATACGTAAAACGTATTTCTAACAATCTCCCCCTTAGGGAGGTCACTCCAAACAAGGGCGTTACCTAAGTTACAATAATAAAATAAACCTAGAATACTACGCTTGTCTTGAGCTCGTAGTCTTCGTCTTTCTTTTCTTTTTCTTTTCTGGTGAACATGTTGATGTGATTTTTGATATCAATCTTTAGCATTAGTCTCTTGCCTTGATCTTGTGCATCCTTCACTTGTGATATCCGCCTCCTCGTGACTTCATGTCCCATATACTTATACCTTCATAATTTGTTGAAAGCTTCAGAGTTCGATATAGCGGAAGACTTGTCTTTTAGGCTTTCTAGAATTAGATGAAGTATTAAGTGCATAAAGTATAAGCATGTGGGGACGACTTCTTCTCGGATTCCGCAACGCCACTGTCTTCAGATGCCGCAACATAAGTAGACACGAACGAAATGGATTTGAACATTTCATTCTAATTCGGTAGCATTTTATCTCCGGTCGGTGAAGACCGTTGGACATATAAAATATCGTACTTGTGGCAGGTAGATTTAATTAATAATCTCCTTGACAAGATTTTGCGGGTAAACTCGTTCTCTTTACTCGATCGTCCAAAGCTGACTGCGAACGTAAAGAGTGAATCATTTGGATAAAATTATCCGCATGATTGAAGCCGTCAATTCTGATTCCTAGAACAAGTTTGATTCATTAAAGAATCTCATCATCATTGCTTTCCAGTTGTCACGAGCTTGATTCGTATTGAATCTTGCAAGTTACCTACCAAGTGCTGTTTGAGGTTAACACTAGAAGGATTTCCACTCACCACCGTGAACACTTAAGAGTGTCACTCTGAGTGTTCTGGCAAGATCGTTAAGATATTGCGTAGAGGCCTGGAACGTATTTAAATTCAATTAAGAATTAAACAACTGTTGCTTTCCAGTTATCACAAGTTTTATTCATAAAGAATCTCACAAGTCACCTACCACGAGCTTTTTGATATTCGCTCAAGAAGGATTTCCATCTTCATTGTAAATACTTAAGTATTACTCGGATGTTCAGGCAAGATCATGAAGATATTGCGTAGGACTCTTAAGATCTTTCTTACTTTTCACAGTGTGTGAAGAAGCAAGGAATTATGAAAGTGTGTCTTAATGAGACTTTTGATGATCTCAAATGGCTCTAGACTCGATCGTGTATTTTGGATTTTAGTGATCGAAGGCTGGAGAGGAGTGCCACCTTTTCAATATCAATATATTCGGAGTGAATAAATCGATAGATAATGCGTTGTCGCCGTGTGAATAAAACAAATACCTTTTGAGAGATATCTGAGTTAGCTGGGATGGGTTGTGCATTGCATCACTGGGTCCATGATGTCTATCTTCAATATCGAGCATCATTAAAATGATCTCAATAGCATATTTGTTGACCCGGTTTCTGCCTAAGGTTGTAAGGAGGGATTCTTTCTTTAGACCCTTTATCTTTACAATTCTTTTTCATTCTTCAACCCCTTCAATGCTTACCAATACGTCATAACAAGCACCTTGTTGTGATTGTTCCAGTGCTAACTTAAGTACTTGGTCGGCATTCATCTACTTTTATAATCTTCCTCATCTTTCCTAAGGACTACTATTTCTAGCTATGGAATGTCCTTGGGAAGATTCCTCCGGTTTTAGAAGAATCATTGGACTTAACCTATCCTACCATCCTTATGTCACCACAATCTTCATCGTCGTGAAATAAATGGGTTTAGGGTAAGTATATGTCACCATGAAATCCATTTTGATATAGCAAATCCATTTTGTTCCCCCTTAACATATGCCACGATATTCGAAAACATTTCGCATATGTCGGGATGAGCCATCACGTTAAGTCAAACCATTTGTGATAATTTCCTATATTAAATCACATTTTCTCCCCCATATTAAAAAATATTAACCCAATCGATGTTTTTAATATCAAATGATTTAAAGAAGTTTTAACAAAGGTGTTGGGAATAAACATGCAAGTCCGTTTAATCTTCATGAGACCAAGTTGTGAGATATAATACCGATTTGTAATATGATCACATATTCACCATATAAGAATGAATTGACAAGGTTTGACGTGATTGATGAGAACATCATATGATAAGATCAAATGGTTCTTGTCAGCAAATGTTGGTCGCCTCGTCACGTCTGAAGTCATCTCTTGACACCACATGTACGATTGGTATTGTTGTCTTGACACCAGTTAGTGAGCTTGGCACTTTCGGCATCGAAGATTCTGAATGCTGGACAATTGATCCCCCTCAATTGTTGACCCGGGTTCTATAGAAAGAGTTGTAGTCGTCGTTTGAGTAGTCACATCGTCGAGTATGTAGATACCAATTGTAGATTGCTATGGTTGTAGAGATGATAACTTCATAAAAACAATATTTCTCTTGTTGTAACAAATAAATGCACTTATGCGTACATTTATCCGTGTTAGATTGTGTTATAACGTAAACACAATCCCTTACATGGTTATAAAGTAAACCATGGATGAGAAAATTAATCCCGTAGTGAGCCAAAGCTTTCATAAGAAATACTTGACTTTAATATGAAAAGCGGGTTGAAGTCTGAAATAACTACAAGCCATATGGGCATGTTTTATGAAATATTTACAACTTTTGTACGAACTCTATTTATGGCACCGTGTCGATATTAATCAACATTTCTAAGGCCGTAAATATTATCGTACCAAAAGACATACCTTAGAAAAATAAAGTAAAAATATTTATGGATTTTTTCTGAAATTTTTCAATTTTTATGGTTTTTATATAGTTTTATATTTTTGTATTTTGCTTTTGTGGATAAAAAGTTAAACCATATATACAGATGATCACCAAGGATACGGAGAATATTTTACCACTACTATTCTTTCGCTTCATCTGCCAATTCCTTTAGAGTCTCAGGCGAGAAGGTTCTCAATCCTAGCTTGTCGGTCAAAAATTCAATTCGAGCGCGATCTAAAGCCTTCGTGAAAATATCCGCCAATTGATACTCAGATCGGACAAAGTAAAGCTCTATCACTCCATTTTCCACTTGCTCCTTGATAAAGTGGTAGCGAATGTCAATGTGCTTCGACCGGGAGAATTGAACGTTGTTGCAGCATAAGGCAATTGCACTCTTGTTGTCGCAGTACATTGGAATTTTGTTGAAACCTAGACCATAGTCGGTTAATTGAGATCTCATCCAAAGAATTTGAGCACAGCAACCAGAGATAGATATCTATTCTGCTTTCGTACTTGAATTTCAGCACTTTTATGCCTTTCCGATGCCCACCTGGTTAGTCTATATCCTAGTAGTTGCAAAGTTCCAATCGTGCTACGCCTAGTATCTTGACATCCCGCGTGGTCCGCATCTGCATATGCCATAAGTGCAATCGAAGAGTCCTTCAAATACCAAAGTCCTCGATTAATGGTTCCTTTAAGATATCGAAAGATCTGTTTAACAGTAGCTAAGTGTAACTCAGTAAGCAGAGTTTGATACCGAGCACACATACATATAGCAAACTGAAGATCATGTCGACTGGCTGTAATATACAGAAGGGTACCGATCATTCCACGATAAAGTGTCGGAGCAAAGGCAACTCCATGTGGATCTGCATCAAGCTTAGTTCGTTCCACCATTGGAGTATCCACGGGGTCGCAAGATTCCATCTTATATTTCTTAAGAGGTTCAAGGTCATACTTGGATTGATTGATAAAGATGCCTCTGAGACTCTGAGATATCTGAAGACCTAAGAAGAATGATACCTTGCCCATCATTGACATCTTAAACTTGGAAGACATGTGTGTCCCAAACTCATCGGATAAGGTTTGGGTCGAGGCAACAAATATAATATCATCAACATATATTTGTACCATAATCATGTATTTACCTCGCTTCTGGATGAACAGCGTGGGATCCACCTTGCCTTTAGCGAAGCCTTGCGTGATGAGGAATTGTGACAATAGATCATACCATGCGCGTGGAGCTTGCTTCAACCCATAGAGAGACTTCTTAAGCTTGTACACGTGGTTAGGATATTTAGAATTCACAAAACCATCTGGCTGTTGAACATAGACCTCTTCCTTGATTTCACCATTTAGAAATCTCGTCTTTACATCCATTTGATAGACGATCATATTCATGTGGGCTGCGTAAGCAAGGAATAGTCTAATAGTTTCCAAACGGGCAACAAGTGCAAAGGATTCCATGAAGTCGATGCCTAATAATTGCTTATATCCACGAGCTACTAGTCGAGCTTTGTTCTTTAGTATTCCGCCTAACTCGTCGAGTTTCACCTTGTAAACCCATTTCAAAGTGAGTAACTGCACTTGATCCGGGCATGGGACAAGTTCCCATGCATCAAGACGTATAAATTCATTAAGTTCTTCTTGCATAGCTTCTATCCAACAAGATTGGGTAAATGCTTATTGCCACGTCTTAGGTTCAACTTTACTAAGAAAAGCATCAAAATGACAAAACATTGCAGTTTCTTATAACTGACTTCGTGTGGATACCGGACGATTAGGGTCACCAATAATAGAATCTATAGGATGATCCTTTGTCCTTTTGCTGTCATGTTCACGAATCCGTGGATTGGAGTAAACCGTAGTAGGATCTTCCTCTGAGGTGGACGAACCGGCTTGATTAGGGTCGAGAATTGGTACACCAAAGAATGGAAGTTCACGCATTTGAGCGAATTCTAAGTCGTGATCATCATCATCCTCTTCATCATCAATAGGCATGACATGGGTAGTTGATACGGGTGTTGGTTGAGAATTAATTGTTGAAGGTATATCTTGACCATTTGTAGGTGCAGACGTATCTGATTATGCTTCGGTTGCTGGAGCGACAACTTCGGTAACCGGAGCTATTACTTCAGGTTCTAGAGCAACAATACTTGGAGGAGTAAAGAGATCATCAAATAACGGTTGAAACAACGTATCCCATTCATTCCTAGAAGGTGGTGTAAATGATGATGAAGTGGGGTTGTTTGGGACAAGACCAGAACTGATGTTACTAGGTCCCATTTCATGAAGTGCGGGTTCAGAGCTGCTTTGCTCAGAAGCCATTGCTGTAAGGTCATCAAAATCAACATTCATAGTTTCGAGGATCTTACAAGAGTTACGGTTGTAGATTCGGTATGCTTTCTTTGCGGGTGCGTAACCAATGAAAATACCAATATCAGCCTTTGGTTGAAGTTTTCCCAAATTGTCACCATCATTATTTGGATAGCAAAGAGAACTAAATACATAAGATATGATAAATCTGGTACTTTTCCATGGAGAAGCTCATAAGGTGTTTTACCATGGCGTTTACGAATTAGTGACCGGTTTTGGGTGTACACTGCTATAGTTACTGCTTCTGCCCATAAAAATAATGGAGCCTTTGCGTAAATTAACATCGTTCGAGCTGCTTCCATAAGGGTGCGATTCGCCTTTCAATGACACCGTTTTGTTGTGGAGTGTGAGCAACGAATGTTTCATGAGATATGCCAACTTCTTCATAATACTTACGCAAAGTTTGATTCACAAATTCGGTTCCATTATCTGTACGAATGCGTCGGACAGTAGTGTTGAGACGCATTTGAATCATCTTGAGAAAATCGATAATGACTTTAGGTGCCTCGTCTTTTGTTGCAAGAAATTTCACCCATGTAAACCGAGAGTAATCATCGACAATGACGAGGATGTACTTTTTACCACTAAGACTTTCAACACGCATTGGCCCATAAAGATCCATATGCAACAAATAAAGTTTCTCTTGGTTGGTGTCTTCAGTCTTGGGTTTGTATGATTTCTTAGTGCTTTTCCTCATTGTACACGCAGAACACAAATGATCCTTGTGAAATGTAATTTTAGGAAGACCACGAACAAGTTCGTTTTTTACCAAGTGATTAATAGCGTCAAAGTTAAGATGAGATAACCGTCGAGGCCATAACCATGACTTAGTCTTCGTTGCTTTGGAGAGAAGACATACGGGAGAAGCGGCCATCATATCTTGTAGATACAAAGTGTACAAATTATTCCCTCGAGTAACTTTTAATAAATCAACCCCTTCTAAATTACGAATGAAGCAGGTATGCCCTCGAAAAGCAACTTCTAGGTTTGCATCACAAAATTGTCCCACAGAAAATAAATTGTGACCGAGACCCTCCACATAATACACTCTTGAAATTATAACATTCCCAATATGATATTCACCGTAACCCATTATCTTTGTGATATGATCATTTCCAAATCGAACCATACCAAGAAACTTGCTGACGAAATTTATGAGCTGAGAGCGATCTCCAGTCATATGCTTAGAGCAACCAGAGTCCAAATACCAGAGAACAATTTGGACCACCTGTTTTCAATAACAATAGTAGACAATGCATTGAAAACTATTGGTTTCGGAGTGTTAGCAGATACTGAGATAATATGTTTTACCATTAACAGGTTTTATAGTTCCAACTTTCTTAGGTTTTGGAGTATTAGCGGGCACTACAGTGGGAGTAGACCTATTTAAAGGGCACTTGGTTCCTACAGTAGTGTTGGTGTTCCTAGTTAAAGGACACACTTGTGTTTTGGTAGCCTTGGTACTCCCAGTTAAAGGGCACGCTTTCTTTGCTTTAGAGGGAGTGATCCTAGTTAAAGGGCACGCATTTCCTACTATAGTGAAAGTTCTACCAGTGGGGCGCCACAACCAACCAACTTGGGTTAACACCTTCCCAGTCGGTTTCCATTCTAAACCATTTTTACGGGCATTCATCTCATTCACATGGTCAATAAGGCAAGAATCATGACGACTGGAAAACATACATTCATTGCAATTCCAACATTTCAAATTAGAATTAACAGTAGGCTTAGAACTCTGCACAACCGTAGAGCCTTTAGGTTTAGCTACATTATTCTTTTTATTCAAAACAGAAATAACATTCCTAGGATGGGCTTCTACTTTCTTCTTCACTTGACTACTAGATGGGGGCAACTGTGACAACCGTGGTTTTAGGTTTGTCACTTGGTCTTACTTTTAGGTTATTTTATTGTGTGTTTACGTGTTTATTTTGTGTGAACGAGGTTGGTTTGGTTATCGTTTATGAGTATAGAGTACTCATAAGTAAATCGAGGAACGGTTATTTCATGTTCATGAGCTCACAAGTGGTGACTATGAAATGAAAATTGTGATATTGTGGTGTTTACGTATACGTATAAGTATTATAGTAATAGTATTTTTTTACGATTTACGGTTTAGCATTTAGAGGTCTCGGATGAGGTAATTAGTCATATGGATATTTTTCGGGATGGTTTTAAGTCATTTAGGACTTAGTTATAAAGTTTATTTCAAAATTTGAGATTTTTTATAAAAGTGTATATTTTACGTCTTTTACGGTAAAACGCGTAAATTTGACTAGTTTTACGGTTTTGAGGTTTTGGAAGCTTTAGGAGCTGAAATAAATTAAGGAAAATTAAGGTAATATTATTAACATAATATTAAATAATAAAAATAAAAAAAACGAATTTATTGGGTTTTTGGGTCGGTTTAGACGCACCAAAGAAAGAGAAAAAGGGAAAAAGGGAAAAAAAAGGAAGGTTGGGTGTTATACTTAGACTAGGATTTTATGTACACACTATATAAGGTTATCTAATAAATAAAAAAACATAAATCCCTGGAGACAAAGAAAAATTCGTGGGTTCCATAGAGGAGAATTAGGGTTCTTCAAAAAAATTAGGTTTTCTTCATCTTCCATTGATTTAAGGTAAAAACCTTCATTAACCTTTTTAATTAAACTGTTTTTATGTTTAATTAATCATTCTTATGATGGATTAAGGGTTAGGCTTTATATAAAAACAGTAGATTAATGATATATTAATCATAATATGATGATCATATAATCTAGGGCTTGTATTAGAAGGGTTATAGGTGATTAATTAGATCAATTTGTTTAAAACCCGTTTTTAAAAACTGGGCAGAATTTTGAGTCTATTGTTTTGATCATATCTCGAGTTCTAGGAACATTCAAGATGCGATCAAACTAGCCCTGGATAGGTAATTGAGTTGGATTTCTAAATCAAGAAACGAGAACTAAATTGGAGGTCAGGAAATGGGTCAAAAGCAGGTTACAATAGTCGGAGGTCAAAACAGTTTTGAATTCAGCCTGTTTTCTTTTTAAGTTTTGGGTTGTTTGGGGTACTTAGGGTTGCATTGGGATCTTCTCACGAACATGAGAGATGGTTTATATATTGTAGTAAGGATCTGCACTTGAGCTAAGATTGTGGTTTAGGGTAAGACCCTCTAATGGTAAAGAACTTTTCATACGTTTAAAATCAGTGAATTCTGGATAGTTAGCAATATATACACATATATCTAGGCCTTAACAGTAGCTTTAAGGTTAGGGCAAGTGGGAGGTCTTAGCTAACATGCATAAAAGTGTGAATATTCCTTTTACAGAAACCATGGGTATGTTTAAGTGGACGTTTGACTTAAAGTTTTGAGACTTAAAACTAGGACTGTTTTGTGTAAAATTATGAACGGGATAGCTATTAAACTTAACCAAGTTATGGACTTGTTAAGGAAGGGTAATGGGGTGATTAGACCTTAACAATGAGGTAATTATACGGGAATAGACTAGATGTCCATCATAGGTTGATGAGCCATCTTAGTGATTGGTTCGTGTATTGATTTCGTGTTTTTGGTTTGTTAGCTTGTTGCTAGTGCGAGGACTTGTGAAGAAGCTATCAGGTGAGTTTCATAGTCCCATGTTTACTATTGATTTTGACTTCCAGATGGGATGGAAGAGACAATGTGTTGAGTTGTTTCTAAATTGTTGCTGTGAATGCTTTATGGTTGCGATGGACTTGTGTGTACACTTATGTGATTAACTGGTATGCGATTTTTGATTTGTTATTGTGGTTTGACAAGGTAGTGGCCTTGTGGTTTGCCAAGGTAGTGGCCTTTGGATAGGTACATAGTGTGATCATCTATGGTACCATGATGTTGTTTGTCAAGGTAGGAGCCTTGGATTGGAATTGTGATGATTGATTAATCTTGAATGCTAGTTGTTAATGCATACTTGTAGCACATTGTCCATATGTTATTGTGTTGATGGTTGTTAATCACAACTTGTAATTGATTTAGCGTTGGAGTCTAAACCTATGACTCTCACCAACTTTATGTTGACGTGTTTTAGTGTCTCTTTCAGGTGATACTATGGTTAAGCATGAGAACATAAGTGGCTAGGATTGGTGAAGCTTAGGAATGCATATAGAAGGAGAATCCCCGTTTCCTTCTTAGTTTTTATTTGTTCTTTTAATAAGTGATACTATGGCACACATATATTTGTTTGGTTATGTTATATGTTTGTCTTGGGTAAGCAGTAGGACTGTTACCTACTTACCTAGACTCCTGCATTGATGAGATATTGTCATGACATTTGTGTCACCTTTTATGACATTTCTAATTCATATAGTTCTCTCTATGGACACGCTATTGTTGTGATGATATCCATGCGTCGTGTCCCATATTCCGCCATGGTGGGGTGTGACAGAATGGTATCAGAGCCTGGTTATAGAGAATTAGGTTGCCTAGTCGTGTAGCCTAGTCTATAGCTTAAGGGTCCCTGTATATAGCGTCATAGGAGTATGTGTGCATTTTATAGTAATTGATGTGTTTGAATATTATTTTCGCAGTATTTGTTAGGTTATGAACTACTATGGTTCATACTTAACTACATGTTATTTTCTTTACGAGTTTTGATTAGTGCGGGTGGAACCATGGTCGTATACGCTAGTCATTGTCGAATTTCGCTTAATTATGTTTTCATGTTCTTTATACATTTTGAATTTTGTCTATGCAGGTTTAGCTGGACTACGAGTTTATGTGTTTCATGCATTGGCTATGTTATTTTAATACATGGGGTTTTGGATCTTATCTTCTGTGGTTATGTGCTTGTGAGTAGTTGGATTATGTGTTATGTGTAGTATTAATTTCTTATAAGTGTCATCATAGGAGGGAGTACATTGGTGAAAGGGAACATGTATAATTATGGAGGCCTACATAATTATATATGTGCCACAACACCACTGGACTTTCAAGTATGATTGCATGAAAGAGAGTTAATACATGCTTGTATAGTATATGTTGGATGGATTTGAGTGTATGTACGCTTATGCGTATGTATGTAAAATTATTTTCTACTTCTTAGGATGGTTTTCTAGCTCTTTTCTCTTTGGGATGTTCAACTTCAGTAGTAGCGCATTTATCGAGTCCTCATTTCACGTGTTTGTTTGTACGGTACTTTTGGTGTAGAAGCTATTGAGAGGGTGGGGATTTCTTTTTGGAATAACGATATCTTTTGTTTTGAGTCTTACATGGTAAAAAAATAAAACTTGCAAATAGTAAAATAAAAATAGTTGTTGGTAGTCGATGAAATAAGGAAGTGTCGGGATCATGTTTCAAATAAGGTGGAGTATAAACTCTTTAACATATAAGCATGACTCGGTTATTTTAAAATATTTTGGTTTTGATCACCTAAAGTTATTGTTCTTTAGTTAGAAATTTTGTTCTTATTAACTTAAATATGTTAAAATCATGTATTAATCATATGATGGGGGAGAATTTAAATTTTCTGGAATTAAAATAAATTAGACCTTGAATTTTGTAATTAATAACGGGTTTTTTATGGTTTAAAAATATTTTTTTTTTGGTATAAATCGGAGTAGGCAGAAACTGTCGCTAAACTGTCAAAATATGTCGCTAACTGTCAGAAACTGTCGCTAATGCCTAGGCAGATTTTGAGAAAAATCGTTTTGGTCATAACTTATTCGTTTTTAAAGGTTTTTGGGAGATTCAAAAGCCTAAAATTATGTACTCGGAACATACTTTCCGAAATTCAGAAAGTTTCGTAATTGGAAGTCAGTAGCTTGGTCGAATTAATTGTACAAGTGTTGAGTTCAAGGTTAATTTTCGGACAACATGGTTTAAACTCGTGTTTTGGGTATTTTGCGGTAATGAACACTTGGAGGGTTAACATAGAGATAAGTTGGGAAGGAATTTGAGAGTTCTTTAGACCTTATTATACGTGGTTATATTTTGATGAGTTTTGATTTATGGTATTTATGAGTAAGACTGAAATCGGGGTGACAGTTTTAAACTCGTTGAGTTATGTGACGGCTCCTAACTTGGTTTCAAGACAGTTCTTGTTTGATGAGTTGCGAGATTTAGTTAGGTTGGTTACATAACTTTATGTTTTTGACAAGTTTCCTCGCGGACGGTTAAGGCTCATGTGTTGTTGGTTGAGATTATTTTCGTGTAAACTGAGTTCACGTTTGAACGTGAAGGTTTTATCAGGGATATGCATCCTTGTTTGTTTGCTGAGAATAAGTTTGAGTTTGGGAGTGAATCTCGGGACGAGATTTATATTAGGAGGGAGTGATGTGACAACCGTGGTTTTGGGTTTGTCACTTGGTCTTACTTTTAGGTTATTTTATTGTGTGTTTACGTGTTTATTTTGTGTGAACGAGGTTGGTGTGGTTATCGTTTATGAGTATAGAGTACTCATAAGTAAATCGAGGAACGGTTATTTCATGTTCATGAGCTCACAAGTGGTGACTATGAAATGAAAATGGTGATATTGTGGTGTTTACTTATACGTATAAGTATTATAGTAATAGTATTTTTTTACGATTTACGGTTTAGCATTTAGAGGTCTCGGATGAGGTAATTAGTCATATGGATATTTTTCGGGATGGTTTTAAGTCATTTAGGACTTAGTTATAAAGTTTATTTCAGAATTTGAGATTTTTTATAAAAGTGTATATTTTACGTCTTTTACGGTAAAACGCGTAAATTTGACTAGTTTTACGGTTTTGAGGTTTTGGAAGCTTTAGGAGCTGAAATAAATTAAGGAAAATTAAGGTAATATTATTAACATAATATTAAATAATAAAAATAATAAAAAAACGAATTTATTGGGTTTTTGGGTCGGTTTAGACGCACCAAAGAAAGAGAAAAAGGGAAAAAGGGAAAAAGGAAGGTTGGGTGTTATACTTAGACTAGGATTTTATGTACATACTATATAAGGTTATCTAATAAATAAAAAACATAAATCCCTGGAGACAAAGAAAAATTCATGGGTTCCATAGAGGAGAATTAGGGTTCTTCAAAAAAATTAGGTTTTCTTCATCTTCCATTGATTTAAGGTAAAAACCTTCATTAACCTTTTTAATTAAATTGTTTTTATGTTTAATTAATCATTCTTATGATGGATTAAGGGTTAGAGTTTATATAAAAACAGTAGATTAATGATGTATTAATCATAATATGATGATCATATAATCTAGGGTTTGTATTAGAAGGGTTATAGGTGATTAATTAGATCAATTTGTTTAAAACCCGTTTTTAAAAATTGGGCAGAATTTTGAGTCTATTGTTTTGATCATATCTCGAGTTCTAGGAACATTCAAGATGCGATCAAACTATCCCTGGATAGGTAATTGAGTTGGCTTTCTAAATCAAGAAACGAGAACTAAATTGGAGGTCGGGAAGTGGGTCAAAAACAGGTTACAACAGTCGGAGGTCAAAATAGTTTTGAATTCAACCTGTTTTCTTTTTAAGTTTTGGGTTGTTTGGGGTACTTAGGGTTGCATTGGGATCTTCTCACGAACATGAGAGATGGTTTATATATTGTAGTAAGGATCTTCACTTGGGCTAAGATTATGGTTTAGGGTAAGACCCTCTAATGGTAATGAACTTTTCATACGTTTAAAATCAGTGAATTCTGGATAGGTAGCAATATAAACACATATATCTGGGCCTTAACAGTAGCTTTAAGGTTAGGGCAAGTGGGAGGTTTTAGTTAACATGTATAAAAGTGTGAATATTCCTTTTACAGAAACCATGGGTATGTTTAAGTGGACGTTTGACTTAAAGTTTTGAGACCTAAAACTGGGACTGTTTTGTGCAAAATTATGAACGGGATAGCTATTAAACTTAACCAAGTTAGGGACTTGTTAAGGAAGGGTAATGGGGTGATTAGAGCTTAACAATGAGGTAATTATACGGGAATAGACTAGTGTCCATCATAGGTTGATGAGCCATCTTAGTGATTGGTTCGTGTACTGATTTCGTGTTTTTGGTTTGTTAGCTTGTTGCTAGTGCGAGGACTTGTGAAGAAGCTATCAGGTGAGTTTCATAGTCCCATGTTTACTATTGATTTTGACTTCCAGATGGGATGGAAGACACACTGTGTTGATTTGTTTCTAAATTGTTGTTGTGAATGTTTTATGGTTGTGATGGACTTGTGTGTACACATATGTGATTAACTGCTATGCGATTTTTGATTTATTATTGTGGTTTGACAAGGTAGTGGCCTTGTGGTTTGCCAAGGTAGTGGCCTTGGGATAGGTACATAGTGTGATCATCTATGGTACCATGATGTTGTTTGGCAAGGTAGGAGCCTTGGATTGGAATTGTGATGATTGATTAATCTTGAATGCTAGTTGTTAATGCATACTTGTAGCACATTGTCCATATGTTATTGTGTTGATGGTTGTTAATCACAACTTGTAATTGATTTAGCGTTGGAGTCTAAACCTATGACTCTCACCAACTTTATATTGACGTGTTTTAGTGTCTCTTTCAGGTGATACTATGGTTAAGCATGAGAACATAAGTGGCTAGGATTGGTGAAGCTTAGGAATGCATATAGGAGGAGAATCCCCGTTTCCTTCTTAGTTTTTATTTGTTCTTTTAATAAGTGATATTGTGGCACACATATATTTGTTTGGTTATGTTATTTGTTTGTCTTGGGTAAGCGGTAGTACTGTTACCTACTTACCTAGACTCCTGCATTGATGAGATATTGTCATGACATTTGTGTCACCTTTTATGACATTTCTAATTCATATAGTTCTCTCTATGGAAACGCTATTGTTGTGATGATATCCATGCGTCGCGTCCCATATTCCGCCATGGTGGGGTGTGACAGCAACATCCTATCATTCTTCATGTTTCTTTTAAGCTTAGATCTTTGAGCCTTAGTAGTGGTGCTTACTCCTGTAGAAGGCAACACAGGAATATTAGAAGCTGGTTTTGATTTTGCCTTATCTTTAGTGACCAATGTTTGAGATGGTTTAGTCCTAGGGCCCTTGTTAAGTGGTGTGACGGCGATTAGGTTCGTTTTGATTGCACTAGAGGACGATGCTGAGATAGTGGTCGCGTTATCCACAACATTCTTACCTTTTAGGGTACGAAGTGTTTCCTTTAACTCAGCCGAAGCAAAAAAAATTTCACAAATTTATTCCCTCAAATCAGTTATTTCCACCGACTTTCGATTCAATTGTTCAATCAATGATTGATTCTGTGCAGTGGTATTAGCACATGCGGGCTTTACTGAATCGAAGAGTTGTGTATGTTTCTATTTTAAGTTATCAACTTTGGACAAAATCTTGGAAACCCGATTATCTATATCAAGTTTAAAATCCTCAGCGACCTCAAGTACGTTCACACAGTGAATCTTCTTAGATTTCTCTATGTCTATCAACAATGATGTAGCAACCTTGTCACTTGGCTGATGTTGTTTTGATTGTAAATTCAATCGAAAAGTGTTTTGAAAATTTGCATCATCGATATTAACACTTTAGAATGACGTTTCAAAGATTTCTTGAATAATTTGTTGCTTGCATTCAAGCGAAATACAATGAGTTTGAATCTCATCAAAACGTTTTAAAAGCGAAGTATTAGAATCTTTAAGCTTTAAAAAATCAGCGTCAGATTTATGACAAGTACTATCTACCACATTATCCACAGATTTAACATTATGCACAATAGAATCATTATCAACACTTTTATTCACACAGATGGAAACAATATCATGAGACATCACTTGCTTCAGAAGCTGATCATTTTAGCGTGAAATTCGTTCAATTTCAACTAAACTGTTTTCATATGCATCATCCATTTCATTGAAAACACGTCTAACTTCTTCTATTTCCAAAAGTAAATCTTGATCAATAGTGCTAAGATAAGCTTTAATATTGTTTACAAATGGAACAATTTCGTCTCGAAACGCAGCTCTAGTGTGCTCAAAATTCCATTCACCTTCCGTAATTAAAATTCCATTCTCGAAACGCAGCTCTAGTGTGTTTACAAATGAAACAATTTCGTCTCGAAACGCAGCTCTAGTGTGTTCAAAATTCTTCTATTTCCAAAAGTAAATCCAACACATTTGGTAAATCTTGAAGACGCTAAAGTTCGAGTTCTTTGAACGATTTAGTTAAAAGATGTACCTTTTCTATGGAAGCGTATTGTTTTAAAAGCTGTTGTTCCTTGAATTTAAGAAGTTTAGTAGCGTTAATTTCTGATTCAAACTTTTTAGACTCGAGAGTTTCGAAATCCAATTTAAGTTTCTGAAAATCATTTACAACCGACTCTTTTTCTTTTAATTCATTGGAAAGATTAGCTTTTAATGATTCTATGTCTTTTAAGTGTTCAATCTTTTCAAATTGAAATTGGTCAAATTCAGAACACGTTGTTTTCTCTGCTTGAGGGACCATTTCAAAAGTTTTGACCTTTTCCTTATATAGCGCAAGCTCAGCGGTTAGGTTGGCATTCATATCTATGGTTTGTCGAACAGCCACATTCATGTTATCAATAATATGTTTAGGCACCATTACCAAATCATGTTGATCATAAGATTCCATACCCGTCGTAACATTTGGTTGAGGTTCACCCAAATGTGTTGGATTGGATACCGCATCATTTGAGTTACTAGTTCCAGAATGCTGTTCGAGGTTGTCATTTTCATGCTCAACATGATGTGGATTATCATGAACATTATGAGATGTGGTTGGTACCTCGCTGACGACATCAGAACCATAGTGAGAGAGATTAGCAACGAGTGCAGCTTGGGCTGAGTGAATGTCATCACAATCCGAATCATAAGCATCAAGATCATCTGCTTGATATGCTGCATTAGAAGTAGAGACGACTGCAATGCCTTCATTATCTGCTGCCCCTGGGTCTGCAAGAAATGTTAACTCCTCTGAATCCAAGATCTTTCCTTTAGATTGAGCATCGACCAAATACATCGTCTCACGAAACCATGTTGCATCCCTTCTCCTTTTCAGCTGAGTGCATTCCCTAGCCATATGACCTTGTCCTCGGCAATTATAGCAAGTCACAACCTTTTAAGGAACAATAGGACTTCCATTTCCAGTAGCATGAGAAGTCACGGCTTGAGCGTTCACGGTCCTTGTAGGAGGTCCATATGAATTTTGCCTACCCTGAATGGATTGCACCGTCACTTGACCATCTTGAATAGTGGCTTGTTGTCGAGGATTTGAAGAGGTGTGGAGCTGATTGTTTGTTGGTGGATCCTCTAGTTGCAACAAGTTTTGACAAGTAGGCAGTGAGATGGTTTAGAACATCAGTTGGCATATCATTTGGAGTAAAGACCGGTGCTTCAAATGGTGGAAGTTCATTGGAGTAAAGGGTTTGTGCTTGTGGTGCTTCAATTGGAAAATATCCTTGCTGAGGAGTGTAGCCGATTGGAGAAATGATATCTTGTGTTGGAGATGCCTGATGTGTTCGTTGCTGTGGAAAAGACTATGGATGAACACTTTGTTGAAATGCTTGTTGTGGCATCATTAGTGATTGATAAGATGGTTGCTGTGGTTGCTGATAGGTGTGTTGTTGTGGCTGCTGCAAGTATGATGGTTGTTGATAAGTGTAAGCTATGTTTTGTTGGGGGGTCATTTGTTGAGAAGCATACATGGCTAGTGGATCATGAACTTGTGGTGTAGACAACCGAGCCTCGATCACGTGGCATTCATGTTGTTGAAGAAAAGCTTGAAGTTGATCCACGTTTGTTTGATGCAAATCCTTAGCCAATTTAACAGCCGTCACGTACTTGCTCCATTCAGAAGGGAGAGTGTTCAAATACTTGGTGTTTAATTGAAATGTAGGAATTGCCAGGCCATAGATGTTGAGCTCATTCATCAAAAGAGTGAATATCAAATAGTAATCATTGAGAGTCTCCCCGGGAACATAGTCAAACTTATCAAACGTATCATATAGCTTACTGTTTAGTTAACGAGGTGCCTTGCATTAGAACACGAATTCTATCCCATAACTCTTTGGAAACTTTATGTTTGCTGACGAGTTTGTAGACATCTGGAGGAAGGGCTTGGAGAATGATGTTTGTAGCATACTTATCACATTTGTCTTGAATCTTCATATCTCCGGTCAATTCACCCGTTGTGCGAGGACTAGTAACTTCACCTTCCGTCACAGTACCATATACCAATGGTCCATTGAGAACTGATGCCCAAATGAGATGTCTGTTCTCTTTATTCAACATATAAAGTTCCATGCGGGAAGCCCAATCCTCGTACATAGTTTTCACCAACATTGGTGGACGATTATCCGTAACCGAGAGGATGGACTTATCCGTAACAGATGTGTACTCCATTTCGATAAGTTAAGATTTACAAACGTTGATCGAACAATGAGAGAAAGTAAATGTGCTTGTTCTCGTGTGTTGAAGTCGAGAAGCTATGTTAAAATCCCTTAAAATTGTCTCCTTGAGAAACCAAAATTCCACTGCAAAATTAATCACGATTGTACGAAATTTTCTAAATCACGTTTTTCGAAAATCTTAAAATTCCAAAGATTTCGCAATGTAGGTGATTTAATTTCGCAATGTTAAGCTCAAGTATGATATAATTCCGCAAAGTGAATTGTTATAATTCTGCAATACTGTGAAATGTAGTAATTTCGCAATGCTCAAAGTCACAATTTCGCAATCCTAAAAAACTACAATTCCACAATACTTAAAACTCAGGATTCCGCAATGAAACTAGGGAATTAATTCCAAAATCCCATAAATAATGAATTAATTCCGCAATCCAGTTAATTAATTAATTCCGCAATCCAATAAATGAATCGATTTCGCAATCCAGTGAATGAATTGATTCCACAATCCTTGTAATGAATCAATTCCGCAATGTTCAAAGGCATTCGACTCCGCAATACTCAGTAGTGAAAGATTCCGCAATGCTTATTTGGATTCAATTCCGCAATACCTAAAGGGATTCGATTTCGCAACATTCGGAGAAATTCGATTCCGCAATACTTGAGATGATTCAATTCCGTAATTTATCACAAGATATTGCAAAATTGTACCAAAAATTCCGAAGTTGTGCGAAGAACAAGGAATACGGATTGTACTTTATTATTTTCGAATCTAGATGCCAAAAATGAATCCAAACACCCAAAATTTTTGTGTTTTTGAGCGATCCAAGTAACCCAAATCACTAGCACGGATATGTAGATGATATTGGTGAAGATCAAACCACAAAAAACACAAAAAAAAATTGGTACGAGGGATCTATGATTAAAAAAACACACGAAATCTATATGAACAAACACATAAACAATACAATCATCCTATGGCTCTTGATACCATTTGTATGATATTGTAAATCTTGCTTATGTTTAGAGAGAGAAAGAGATAGAAAGATGGTGAATTTCACAAACACTTCTAGAGAGAGAAAGTGAGAAAACTATGTGTTTTTATGAATGAAACCACACCCTCTCCATCTAAGGAGAGGGTTTATACCCAAGACTTGTGATGGGCTTGGGCTTACATATTGGGCCGTCCATACATTCCATGGACTGGGCCTTTCCATGTTTACTTAATGTAGAATAACTAAACTACGAGCTACTATTTAATATATTGTCGGAGTGATCGAATCTTCCTAATTAAAACGTATTTCCAACAGCAGTGTACACCCAAAACCGGTCACTAAATCGAAAACGCCATGATAAAACACCTTATGAGCTTTTCCATGAAAAAAGTACCAGATTTATCATATCTTCATGTATTTGGTTCTCTTTGCTATCCAAATAATGATGGTGACAATTTGGGAAAACTTTAACCAAAGGCTGATATTGGTATTTTCATTGGTTACACACCAGCAAAGAAGGCATACCGAATCTACAATCGTAATTCTTGTAAGATCCATGAAACTATGAATGTCGATTTTGATGAGCTGACGGTAATGGCTTCTGAGCAAAGCAGCTCTGAACTCGCACTTCATGAAATGGGACCCAATAACATTAGTTCTGCTCTTGTCCCAAACAACCCTTCTTCATCATCATTTACACCACCTTCTAGGAATGAATGGGATACATTGTTTCAATCGTTCTTTGATGAATTTTTTACTCCTCCAAGTATTGTTGCTCTAGAACCTGAAGTAATAGCTCCGGTCAACGAAGTTGTCGCTCCAGCAACCGAAGCACAACCAGATACGTCTACACCTACAAGTGGTCAAGACATACCTTCAACGAGTAATTCTCAACCAACACATGTATCAACTACCCATGTCACACCAATCGATGATGAAGAGGATGATGATGATCACGATTTGGAATTCGCTCAAATGCGTGAACTTCCATTCTTTGGTGTACCAATTCCTGAATCTAATTAAGCCGGGTCGTCCACCTCAGAGGAAGCTCCTACTACGGTCTACTCCAATCCACGGATTCGTGAACATGACATCGAGTGGAGAAAGGATCATCCTATAGATTCTATTATTGGTGACCCTAATCGTCCGGTATCCACACTAAGTCAGTTACAAGAAAGTGCAATGTTTTGTCATTTTGATGCCTTTCTCAGTGAAGTTGAACCCAAGACGTGGCAAAAATCATTTACCAAATCTTTTTAGATAGAAGCTATACAAGAAGAACTTAATGAATTTATACGTCTTGATGTATGGGAACTTGTCCCATGCCCGGATCAAGTGCAGTTACTCACTTTAAAATGGGTTTACAAGGTGAAACTCGACGAGTTAGGTGGAATATTGAAGAACAAAGCTCGACTAGTATCTCGTGGATACAAGCAATTATTGGGCATCGAATTTATTGAATCCTTTGCACCTGTTGCCCGTTTGGAAGCTATTAGACTATTCCTTGCTTATGCAGCCCACATGAATATGATCGTTTATCAGATGGATGCGAAGACGACATTTCTTAATGGTGAAATCAAGGAAGAGGTCTATGTTCAACAGCCGGATGGTTTTGTGAATTCTAAAAATCCTAATCATTTGTACAAGCTTAAGAAGGCTCTCTATGGGTTGAAGCAAGCTCCACGCGCATGGTATGATCTATTGTCACAATTCCTCATTACGCAAGGCTTCGCTAAAGGCAAGGTGGATCCCACGCTGTTCATTCAGAAACGAGGTAAAGATATGATTATGGTACAAATATATGTTGATGATATTATATTTTCTGCCTCGACCGAAACCTTATCTGATGAGTTTGAGACACTCATGTCTTCCAAGTTTAAGATGTCAATGATGGGCAAAGTATCATTCTTCTTAGGTCTTCAGATATCTCAGAGTCCCAGAGGTATCTTTATCATTCAATCTAAGTATGCTATTGAATCTCTTAAGAAATATAAGATGGAATCTTGCGACCCCGTGAATACTACAATGGTGGAACGAACTAAGCTAGATGCAGATCCACATGGAATTGCCGTTGATCTGACACTTTATCGTGGAATGATCGGTACCCTTCTATATACCACACCTAGTCGACCCGACCTTCAGTTTTCTATCTGTATGTGTGCTCGGTATCAAACTAGGCCTACTGAGTTACACTTAGCTACAGTTAAATGGATCTTTCGGTATCTTAAAGGAACCATTAATCGGGGACTTTGGTATTCGAAGGACTCTTTGATTGCACTAATGGCATATTCAGATGCGGATCACACGGGTTGTCAAGATACAAGGCGTAGCACGCGTGGAACTTTGCAACTACTAGGAGATAGACTAATCAGTTGGGCATCGAAAAGGCAGAAAAGCGCTGCAATTTCAAGTACGGAAGCAAAATACATAGCTATGTCTGGTTGCTGTGCTCAAATTCTTTGGATGAGATCGCAATTAACCAACTATGGTCTAGGTTTCAACAAGATTTCGATGTACTGCGACAACAAAAGTTCAATTGCCTTATGCTGCAACAATGTTCAATTCTCCCGGTCGAAGCATATTGACATTCGCTACCACTTCATCAAGGAGCAAGTGGAAAATGGAGTGATAGAGCTTTACTTTGTCCGATCTGAGTATAAATTGGCGGATATTTTCACGAAGGCTTTAGATCGCGCTCGAATGGAATTTTTGGCCGACAAGCTAGGTTTGAGAACATTCTCGCCCGAGACTCTAAAGGAATTGGCAGATGAAGCGAAAGAATAGTGGTGGTAAACTATTCTCCGTATCCTTGGTGATCATCTGTATATATTGTTTATATTTTTATCCACAAAAGCAAAATACAAAAATATAAAACCATATAAAAACCATAAAAATTGAAAATTTTAGAAAAATCCAAAAATATTTTTTACTTTATTTTTCAAAGGCATGTCTTTTGGTACGATAATATTTACGGCCTTAGAAATGTTGATTAATATTGACACGGCGCCATAAATAGAGTTCGTACAAAATTTGTAAATATTTTATAAAATATGCCTATATGGCTTGTAGTTATTTCAGACTGCAACCCGTTTTTCATATTAAAGTCAAGTATTTCTTATGAATGCTTTGACTCTCAACGGGAATTAATTTTCTCGGACATGGTTTACTTTATAACCATGTAAAGGATCAAGTTTACTTTATAACTTGGTCTAACACGAATCTATGTACGCGTCAGTGCATTTATTTGTTAAAACAACAGAAATCTTGTTTTTATGAAGCTATCATCTCTACAACCATAGCACTCTACAATTGGTATCTACATACTCGACGTACGACTACTCAAACGACGACTACAACTCTTTCAACAGAACACGGGTCAACAATTGAGGGGGATAAATTGTCAAGCATTCAGAATCTTTGATGTCGAACGTGCCAAGTTCACAAATTGGTGTCAAGACAACAATACTAATCGTACATGTAGTGTCAAAAGATGACTTCAGACGTGACGAGGCGACCAACATTTTCCGACAAGAACCATCTGATCTTATCATATGATGTTCTCATCAATCAGGTCTAACCTTGTCAATTCATTCTTATATGGTGAATATGTGATCATGTTACAAATCGGTATGAAATCTCACAAATTGGTCTCTTGAAGATTAAAAGGACTTGCATTTTTCTTGCCAAAACCTTTGTTAAAACTTCATTAAATCAATTGATATCAAAAATATCGGTTGGGTTAATATTTTTAATATGGGGGAGAAAATGTGATTTAATATGAAAAATGATTAATCAAAAATGGTTTGACTTAACGTGATAGCTCATCCCGACATGTGCGAAATGTTTTTGAATATCACGGCATATGTGAAGGGAGAGAAAAATGGATTTGATCTTTCAAAATGGATTTCATGGTGACATATACTTACCCTAAACCCATTATTTCACGACGATAAAGATTGTGGTGACATAAGGATGGTAGGATAGGTTAAGTCCAATGATTCTTCCAAAACCGGAGGAATCTTCCTAAGGACATTCCATAGCTAGAAATAGTAGTCCTTAGGAAAGATGGCGAAAGATTTTGAATGTAGCTGAACGCCGACCAAGTACTTAAGTTAGCACTGGAACAATCATAACAAGGTGCTAGTTATGACATATTGGTAAGCATTGAAGGGGTAGAAGAATGAAAAAGATTTTTAAAGATAAAGGGTCTAAAGAAAGAATCCCTCCTTACAACCTTAGGCAGAAACTGGGTCAACACATATGCTATTGAGATCATCTTAATGATGCTCGATATTGAAGATAGACATCATGGACCCAGTGATGCAATGCACAACCCATCCCAGCTAACTCAGATATCTCTCAAAAGGTATTTGTTTTATTCACACGAAGACAACACATTATCTATCGATTTATTCACTCCGAATATATTGATATTGAAAATGTGGCACTCCTCTCCAGCCTCCGATCACTAAAAAATCCAAAATACACGATCGAGTCTAAAGCCATTTGAGATCATCAAATATCTCATTAGGACACACTTCCATATTTCCTTGCTTCGTCACACACTGTGAAAAGTACGAAACATATTAAGAGTCCTACGCAAAATCCTCATGATCTTGCCTGAACATCCGAGTAATACGCAAGTATTTACAATGAAGATGGAAATCCTTCTTCAGCGAACATCAAAAAGCTCATGGTAGGTGACTTGTGCGATTCTTTAAGAATCAAAATTGTGATAACTGGAAAGCAACAGTGGTTTAATTCTTAATTGAATTTAAACACGTTCCAGACCTCTACGCAACATCTTAGTGATCTTGCCAGAACACTCAGAGTGACACCTTAGTGTTCACAATGAAGAGTGTAAATCCTTCTAGTGTTAACCTCAAACAGCACTTGGTAGGTAACTTGCAAGATTCATTATGAGTCAAGCTCGTGACAACTGGAAAGCAACGATGGTGCGATTCTTTAGTGAATCAAACTTGTTCCAGGAATCAGAATTGATGGCTTCAATCATGCGGATAATTTTATCCAAATGATTCACTCTTTACGTTCGCAGTCAGCTTTAGACGATCGAGTAAAGAGAATGGGTTTACTCATGAAATCTTGTCAAGGAGATTTTTAATCTACCTGCCACAAGTACGATATTTTATATCGTCCAACGGTTTTCACTGACCGGAGGTAAAATGCTACCGAATTAGAATGAAATGTTAAAATCCATTTCGTTCGTGTCTACTTATGTTACTACATTTGAAGACGGTGGCGTTGCGGAATCCGAGTAGAAGTCGTTCCCGCATGTTTATACTTTATGCACTTAATACTTAATCTAGTTCAAGAAAGCCTAATAGTCAAGTCTTCCGCTGTATCAAACTCTGAAGCTTTCAAGAATTACAAAGGTATAAGTATGTGGGACGTGAAGTCACGAAGATGCGAAGATCACAATTGATGGATGCACAAGATCAAGGCAAGAGATTAATGCTCAAGATTGATATCTAAGATCACATCAACATGTTCACCAGAAAAAGAAAAGAAAAGAAAGACGAAGACTACAAGCTCAAGACAAGCATAGAATGATAGGTTTATTTATTATTGTAACTGGGGTAACTCCCTTGTTTGGAGTGACCTCCCTTAGGGGGAGATTGTTGGAAATACGTTTTACATATTAGAAAGGATCGGTCACTCTAACAATAGTCTAAGTAGTAGCTCGTAGTTTAGTTATCTTAATAGTAAACAAACAAGGCCAAGCCAAGCCTACAACATGTGTAGGCCGACGACCCAATGTAAGCCCAAGCCCATCTCATGGGCTTGGGTATATAAACCCTCTCCTTAGTTGGAGAGGGTGTTGGTTCACATTATTTTCACATAGTAGAAAGTGTTTTCTTCATACTTTCTCTCTCTAAGTGTGTGTGTTCGTACCATCTTTCTATATCTTTCTCTCTTTAAACATAAGCAAGATTTACAATATCCTACAATAAGGTATTTGCTCCAGTTGCCGGAACTGAAGCCATCAAGTTATTTCTGGCATATGATTCTTTCATGGATTTTATGGTATTCAAAATGGATGTTAAGAGTGCCTTTTTATGTGGCACCATTGATGAGGAAGTGTATGTAATGCAACCTCCAGGTTTTCAAGATCCAGAACATCCAGACAAGGTTTACAAGGTGAAAAAGGCAATGTATGGTTTTCATCAAGCTCCTAGGCCTGGTATGGGACTCTATTCACGTATCTCTGGATAATGGCTTCAACATGGGAAAGATTGATCAGACACTGTTTATCAAGAAACAAAAAGGTGACTTTCTTTTGGTACAAGTATATGTGGATGACATCATTTTTGGATCCATAAACTCTTTGATTAGCAAAGAGTTTGCCAAACTGATGCAAGACAAATTCCAAATGAGAGCAATGGGAGAACTCAGCTTTTTCTTGGGGTTACAAGTTCAGTAGAGGAAAGATGGGATCTTTATTTCTCAAGATAATTATGTTGCTGAAATTGTGAAAAAGTTTGGATTAAGTGAAGGAAAGAAAGTCTCTACTCCCATGGACAAAGAACATCCCTGGGGAAAAGAAGGCCTAGGAAAGCCTATTGATGTCAGAATATATAGATCCATGATTGGATCTCTCATGTACTTTACAACTTCAAGACCTGACATCATGTTTGTTTTATGCCTTTGTGCAAGACACCAAGTGACACCTATGGAGTGCCATCTGTTTGCTATGAAGAGGATCTTTAGGTACCTCAAGTGTCACCCTTCTTTAGGACTCTGGTATCCTAAGGAGTCACCCTTTGAGCTAGTAGCCTATTCAGATAGTGACTATGGTGGTGACAACGATGATAGAAAGTATACAACATGTGGATGTCAATTTTTGGGGAGCAGACTTATATCTTGGCAGTGCAAAAAGCAAACAATCCTGGCAACTTCCACAACTGAAGCTGAATATGTGGCAGCTGCTGCATGATGTGGACAAGTCCTATGGATTTAGAATCCATTGCTTGATTACGGGTACAATTTTCTTAAAACTAAGATATTTATTGACAATAACAGTACAATTTGCATTATCAAGAATCCTGTTTTACACACTAAAACTAAACATATTGAAATCAGACATCATTTTATTCGAGATTGTTTTGAAATAGGTTTGATTGTGCCTGACACCATTGATACAAAACTTAATGTTGTTGATCTTTTAACAAAACCTTTTGATATAGGGAGATTTCAGTACTTGGTAACAAGTATTGGGATGATTAATACCTAAAAATAATGTCTGTAAGTTCTTGTGTATATTTAGGATTGTATAATAGTCTGTTATTGTAAGCTTGCTAGTCATTTTTCCATCATTTTAATGTCACTGCTTGTGAATAAGGTTTCCCCTGCTAGGGATATTTCCCATGCTTGAGATCTTTGCCCTGATTGGGATATTTCCCCTGTCTAGGTTGTTCCTTTTATAAGTGGTTTGTATGTGGTTTTGGACTAACAATGCAGGTATAATATTGAAGTCTGCTATGCCTTGCTGAGGTATTTGGTATGTACTCTATGTTTCAGGGGAGGGTTAGGTCAATCCTTTTAGGGATCAGGGTATCCTTAGGATACTCATGTATGATACTAGATCATACCCATTGGTGAGTGAGGGCTTGGGACAATGAAAACTTGCTACAAAGTTTGTTGGAGTTCTGAGACCTTGAGGCACTACAATGTGCATCTAATTTCTCTACTTAAGCAACTTGCTGGTCAATCTAGGAATATTTAGGTGTATGTTGTCAAGATTGTTGACCATATGTATTGGCATGGTTAGGAAGGAGTCCTGGATATGACTACTCTTTTTGGGATAACCTGGTTTTTGGGTGAACTTATGTATTAACTCTATTTTTGGGAAAGTTGGTGACTGGAGGACACTTGAGTTCCTGTGTATCTTGTTGGAAAACATGTGCATATGGGCAGTGTTATTTACCTTCTTCTTATCTAATTTGAGTTTTTACCCTTAGGAAAGTTTCCCCTGCTTTGGACTTATTTTTCCCCTGCTTTACAAATCCCCCTGCTTGTGAAAGGTTCCCTTGTTTGACCGTTGACCAATATGACCATTACCCCTGCTTATTACCGTTAGGCCTGTTGATAACTTTTTGGTTAGGGGAATATTTTAAATTTTTTAAAAGATATTTCAGGCGGTTACTTCGCTGATTGGTTTCCTATTTTAATTATTTCAAATCTTCTTATTCAAGTTGAAAATTTGGTTCAATCAAATTTTTTTTAATTCCCTTATATAAATTCAATTCACTTAACCAACATGCCTAAATCTTTCATTCGGTCATTTCCCACCTAACCTTTCATCTAAACTTTCATTGAATCAAGAGAATTCTAATGGCTCTCAAAATTGATGAATATCACAACCAGGTTGCCATTCTAACCACTGATCATCCAGCATTTAGTGAAATTGTGTCGTATATAAGGGCAAGTTACTTTAGGTTAGTCCTTGCTCTTAATCCTCACATATACCTCACACCTCCAATAATTTTGGTCGACTGCCACGACTAAAATAGTGTAGGGAGAGGTTAGAATTACAAGTCTGGTTGATGGCCACCCCAAAGTGGTCATACTTGCCCATTCGAGACAAGCTTGTCTTGGATGATGAGGATGGGGTGCTCACCATACATGAGGATGAAATTTTTGAAAACCTTTCCAACTTGGGTTATAATATTGCAGACAACCAAAAACTGAAATTTTCTAAGGGTCAGTTTGCACCCCATTGGAAATTTTTGATACATACCATTTTACAATGCTTGAGTTCTAAAACCAATGCCTTTAATGAATTTGACAGCAAAGTTTCCACTGATGTGGTCTGTTTGGCTACAGGCAGAAATTTTTGTTTTTCTCAAAATGATTTTTGAAAATATGGTTAAAAATGTGAAGAGTAGTGGAAAGTTTTGTATGTATCCAAGGTTTGTGGAGCTTTTACTTGATATGCACCAGCATGGTCCCATAAGACACAAACAATACTTTACTGCCATAGCCCATACTCCTAAGTTGTTTAACACTCTCTTTAATCCTTCACCACAATTTTCTGGCCGAGCAGTACCCCTTACACAGACCATGCTAAACTTAATTCGAAGTGAAGCTGCTAGAAGAACCCCAACAGCCCAATCCCCACTTCGAGTTTCCCCTGCTGCTGATTCCCCTGCCAATGTCCTTCCCACTGTTGATCAACCTTTTGAAAGAAGGACAAAACACAGATCTGCTAGGTCTCCCTTGCCTAGTGTATCTTCACCTGTAGCAGAACGGGAAGCCTCCATGGGTTTGGAGCATTCTGGGGGTTTGGCTGCCACTACTGCCTCACACTCATTGGGTGAGCAGGACAGCGACAACATAGCTAAGTCCTCTCCCCCACTCCATGATACCTTCTTAGGAGAGCAATCTCCCACAAGGGTTGAGAGCAGTCTGAAACCATTGTCTATTTCTGAATTGACGGCTTTGTGCATAAGCTTGCAAGAGCAAAATGCACGAATTGTACAAACTGTCACACAACAAGGCCTGGCAATTTCCACTCTAGAATCCAGGGTTGCTACACTTGAGGGGCGAAGACGTCCACAACTAGTCCTTTCTACTGATGAGGATGCTTCCAAAGGGGAGGAAATTCCTATCGGGTCAACAGAATGGTTTGAATATCCAGGACCACAAAAAGAAAATGGAGAAAAAGGAAGTGACAATGGTAGTTCAACAAAAGATGTGGCTGAGACACTCATCAATCTTGGCCAAATAGATGTTCAACTTGCTACAACAATTCCCCCTGCTACCACAAATCCCCCTACTGCAACATATTTTTCCCCTACTAGTGTTGTTACACCTACTAGAACTGGAATCACATTTACAAGGAAAAGAAGACAACCAACACAAAAAGGTATATTCATTGGACAAACTGCACCGGTAGTTGATCCAAAAGATAAGGGGAAGGGGATCATGGAAGAACAACCAAAAAGGAAGCACAGATTTAGAACAACTGAGGAAAATAGAGCAATTGCTGAGAGTGATGTTCTTCTTGTTCAATAAATGGTGCAGGAAGAACATAAAGAATAAATGGAAAGGAAGAAGAGGAGAGAAAAAGAGGCACAACTTGATGTCTCCAAGTTAGATCTTTCTGATGATGAAGTGAAATTGGGCATTCAAGTTTCTAGGAGGTGCTACTATTAGATATTGGAGGTTGTTTACTTCCCTTGGTGTCTATGAGTTGGTTATGAAAGGCTTTATTGCCTGCCTACTTTGTAACAGGTTTTACCCATTGAATCAAGAGACCTTGAAGAAGATGACAAAGACCAAACTGCTGGTGGATTGCAAGAATTATGTTCCATATGAGTTTTTCATATTCATCCACAGTCAAATTGTACCCGAGAATTTGTAAGCATCCTCATCACTAGCAGTATTTATTCAGAAACATGTATTTTGGTGAAAGCACAACTTTAGGGGAGGATTGTTGGGAATAAATAACAAGAGGAGTTCCCCCTGCTATGACAAGTAAAGTTCCCCCTGCTAGTGATTTTCCCCCTGCTGGTTTAATGAAGACAGGGGAATCTGTTCCCCTTGCTAGAAGTCAAAGACCCTGCTGCATGGATAAACTTGGAAGAGATATTGACGCGTTTTTGTTAATACTCTAGAGCATCTTCCTAGTTTGTTTAGTAGTTATCTTGTACATGGGTCCTTATGCTATAAAAGGACTCATTAGGTTTTGTGTTTGATATAACTTTCTTACCATTTCATTTCATGCTTTAAGGTTGTGTAACCGTAATACCATCGTTGGGTATTCGTATACTATCAATATATTAAAGCTTAATGTTTGATTAATTGCTTGTTCTTGAGCTAAACATTACTTTCCGCATCTTGTTTGGTTACTTTGTGTATTGCAAAGTTTCTCTTGTAGTAGTTTGAATTCTTTCTTTCTACTATAACCCTTAAACAAGCTAAGGTTTAAGGTATGAGTTTGGGATCAACATCATATGCTTCACTTTGACCAAATATGATATATGCTTTGATATGACCTTTTGATTTTGAACCCTTATGCCCGAGCCATATATTTTGTTTCTAGTCATGGAGGTAGCATGACCATGTCAGTTGATGCACCAACGACATGACACCATCTGGGGCAATGTGATTAGATCCCAACGTTCCCTTTTGGAAGACCATTTATGCTATATATTTTGTAACTGCGTATGCTAGTAATGAGCTAGTGTATGTGCTATTTTGGATTTGTAGGGGGCGTATGGATGCATCCTAGGCTTTTGGTAAGTTTGGATATGATTCCGTATACGGGTGGTATGTGCTATATGCCATATAACATCAAGGTACATGGGAGTAGCTACCAATGTGCACTTGGTTATTTTAGATTTGGTATGATATATGATTTGTGTAAAGAGCTCGTGGGCATTCCTTTACCTTTCTTTCATATTCTTTATGACTCCTTATATTTATTCCTTTGTTCGTATAACCTTGATATTCGCAGCTTTTCTTTACTTTATAGCCTTATTTGTTATATCCGTTCACTGGGCGTTTTGCTCAGCCGTTTTATTTTCCATGCGGCAGATATTAAGCGGGAGTGTTGGGATTGAGAGTTTGATATGTGCACTTAGAGTTACCCGAGTCAATAATTACTGAATACACTTTGATTTTCAGTACTTTATTATTTTGGACCCCGATGTTTTGGGGATTTGACTATGTTGACATTTACTTTTCATACTTTATGTTTATTTTATAAGTTTCATTTTGAACTTTTATGTTTTGATGTATCTGATAAGACACTATATATGTGATACTTTGTCTCTATTCGGAGCGGATGTTACACTTATAATCCAAGAAAATTTGTTTTAATAATCCGTATGCTGATATTAATTACAAAAAATTCAGTTTGCATATATCCAAAACTAGTTTTAATGTACACGATATTTAAACATAAAAGATAAATTAAGTAATAATTTCGTTATTGCGATTTTATTTATATTATATATGGTTTTTAAGAACAATCGATGTTTATATGTTTGATTATTTTGTTGTTTTACTATGCACCGCGTCAATTAATATAAACTCATCTCATTTTTTATTTTCGAATTTCATACTTTTTTGCTTTCAACATTTTTATTCTAGATAATTATCTTAATTATCAATCAACAAACTATTTACATCAACCTTACACGTATACGATTTATAAATTCATGATTTTTTTAAAATTTAATATTATTCTTAAAAAAATATTAAATTTTAATAATTAAATAGTTACCATGTTCAAGTAATCATGAGTTTTATATGATTTTTCATTATGTAATAATATTAATTGATATTTGTATAAATATTTTTTGCATAAAGGATTTGATTTTGTTTAACTGAAATGTTAACTATTATCGTGTGTCTAGTAAAACATAATGACATTGAAAAAATATATGATGTTATAAGATATAGAATCCCGTTTATTTATTTTCATCCCACATCGATGTTTGCGGCCATTCATGCATTTTGATACTTATATTAATGTTAATAATAATTTACGTAAATTAAATTGCTTGACTTTGTTAAGTGTAAAAATAGAAATAAACAATAATTTGTGTTTTTATTTAATTATTCATAATCATGTGATTTGTTAATTTTATTAATATAACGTATATATTGTATTTTTAAAATATAAAGTTTAGAAGGTATAAAGTTTAACAGGGTATTTTGTTTATATTCTAAAGTTATTAACAAATGAAAAATTATAAGTTTACAATTAATTTCATCTAATTTATTTAAAATTCAATTACTAAATCACTTTCTTCTTTTTAAAATTTTTATATTTACAAATTTGAAATATATATTTTTGTGAGTTTTCATCAAATTTTTTCACCAAAATTTCATTTTTGACTAAACTAAATTCAATTTTGATTTTTTTTACCTATTATATCGTTTGATTTTGTTTGCATGTCAAAAAGAAACCATTTGTTTGGTTTTATTGTTTTTTCGCAAACATGAATTTTACGAAGGCTACAACGAACGAAGAATTAATGATGATAATAATAATATTATTTGACAACTTAAGACTTAAGGGGCTAATTAAAAGTTTGGGCCGCACATGTATAATGGATCCATTAATGCAAGATATTCACTTTCACTGGGCCATTGAGCCCTCTAAAATCTTTTTACAAATAACCCACAGCCTCAATAATAAAATTAACTTTTTAGATACTTTCAACTTACTGACAATCACGTAAGTTTTTTTTAACTTTTATTCACGTAAGTTTTTTTTTTCTTTTTTTTTTGAAAAGCAAATCTATTCACGTAAGTTAATAATGTAACATTTCCTTTTGTAAGTTTACGTGTCTTGGATTAAAATTTTGCGGACATTCGTATCACCGAAATTACTGACAATCGTTTTTTTTTTGTGTTATTAGTTTATTACCTTATTCATGTCAGACTACTAAAGTATTCGCGCTTTGTAGATGCGAGTATTTAGTAATTAAAGTTCAGACGAAAACAAAATAATAATAACGATTTGATTAGCTGAACAAAATGATTAGAATCCGGTTTGATTTATCTTTTTTACTCGATTTTGAATGGTCTAAAATAATTTCAACCATCAACTTGTCATATAAATTGCATGATCCGTGTTTTATTGGTTTTTACAATATATGTATACAAAGATTGTATATTTTAATTTTGAGATGTTAACATTAATTAGTTTTTCATTTACCTTATGTTTTAATGTGTATTGTTTAAAATTTTAAAATTTTAAACATTCAAAGATCTTTTTATAAAACTGTTTTGTAATTTAGAAAATTTTCAAGTTATTAAATAGACATGTGTTACTCAAATTTATGAATTTGTTCGCTAAAATTACTAGACTGTTATTTTATTTTATTGAGTTACTAATATATATATATATATATATTCACTGGAGTGAATATTTTTTTTCAATTCACATAATTACTTCAATGGATAATTTTTCTCAAACGAATACCTTTCACATAATCTTATTTTTTACCTATAAAATAACTCGTACCCTATTTTTATAGACACAACTTCTCGTTAACAAAATGTCGAAATAAAATACCTTTCGAAACACAAAATGATACCGCAACTCACCATTCGTAGCTCCAAAACAACAAATCATTGACGGTTCTTTATCACAACCAAAACAAGGTATTGTTAGATACGGTTAAGAATAGTGGTATCAATTTATGACCCGACACATAACTCGCCTAAACGACAAAAAGATTATTTGGTTCACGTTGAGTCTGAATAGATATTTGATCAAGTTTGGGTTAATCCATCTAATTTTATTTAAAAAGTCAGGTTTTGGTTAGAAATAAATTAATCGAATCGATTTGCAAGCCTGCTTAAGATTTATTCTTAAGCTAAAATTGTGTATATTTTATCACACGTGTTAAATGAGTGAACAAATACTCAAAGTTTAGTCATTTAGATGAACACATTTGTAAAGTCCAGTAACTTATTTGTATCAAAATAATATGCCACGTGGAGAAGAAACCCATACTCAACACTATTATCCGGTCAACGATAATTCAATATAAAAGTTAATTGATTTCCATAGTCCAACCATTTAAACTTGCTGGTAAATTTAAAGACAAAACAACTAACAAATTTAAACAAACAAAACAAAAGCTTTATTCAAATACATACCAAATCAAGTAACAAACCAAATTTAAATCTTGATTCCATTTCAAGACGAAGAAAGAAACTAATATCATATAAACTCTAAACAAATACTATGGCTATATTTGGGTAAAAATAGCTGTAAATCGTAAGCTGTTAAATGTAAGAATAAGCTGTTAATTATAAAATTGTTAACATTAGGTATAAGTTGTATTGTGTAGAATCGGTTTGTCTCCTAATTAAAATTTCTTTCAATTAGGTGAGTGCAAAAACTATCTTTTACTTGAAATCTAGTTGCATAATAATTAGGTTCAATTCTAATGCATTAATAATGACAAGTAGTAAGTGTAGTGATAATGGAAGTAAGTAAAGAGTAAGGAAGGAAACAACCTAATAGGAAGACACCAAGATTTATAGTGGTTCGGCAACGAAGCTCTATCCTCGTTCCTACTCCACTCCTCGAGTACACCTACTCGAGATTTCCACTATATCCACAAGCTCCCTTCTTGGCGGAGAAAACCTTACAACATTGCTTACATTATTTTCCGACACTAAGCTAAATGTCGAGACCTAATCTTATATAGGACCAATCTACACAACGTCACCCACTTCATTATTTTACGACACAAGGCTAGATGTCGAGTTCTAATCAAAAGGTAGAACCAATCTTCACAACGTTGCCTACTTCACCATTTTCCGACACAAGGCTAGATGTCGAGTTTTGATACAAAGCTAGAACCAATCTTCACGACTCTTCACTTTGAAGCTAAGTGAGAACTTCATATGACACAACTTCACATCACTTTATAGTTTAGTGAGAACTCACAAGACACAACTACATCACTTTATAGTTTAGTGAGAACTTACACAACTTATTACAACTCAACTAAATATATCCAAGTACACACATATAACTTGGATTTACACAAGACAAGTCCAAGCACACACATATGCAATGGACTTACACAACTCTAATCCAAGTATTCACAAATAGCTTGGATGAACACAACTAGTCCAAGTATTCACAAATACATTGGATCTACTCAAAACATAAATAAACAAATGATGAACATGATTAGATCTTTAGGAGATGATGATCTTCATTAAGGCTTCATCTTTAATCACATCACAAGTGTGTGAGTGATCTTCTCTTTGGACAAGGTAAAGAAGGAGATCAAGAGGATAATCATAAGTAAACATACTTAACACGTTAAGTGATCATTTACAAATGATTAGGATTAGAAAGGAGAAAGGAGGCTGAAAGAAATGTCCAAAAATGGTTGTGGAAAATGTAGATTTGATCCACTATTTATAGAAGACAAAAACCAACGACTATCTATGCGCGGTTCTTAATTGCACTAGGCGGTTCCTTATCAATAAAGAACCGCATAGGCACTTAAGGAACCGAGGAGGTAGACTCCGCTCCTTCTTGTCTTTTAGTGGATTTGAAATATCTGAGGCAGTTTGAAACCTTTAAAGAATATTCTTATGGCATTTGGAATATGCCATATTCAAATTTTTATTTTCTATTTTAATAAAACATTTTCTTAAAAAGAAATTTTATTAAAAATCTTTTGACAAAAGTGAGTTTTAAGGCTAATCACTTTTATGATCACTAAACATGGTTAAGATATGATAGTGTAATGATTATTACCTTGATGATAGTGTTTGTTAGATAATTCGTTTTATGATTGTGTCTGACTATAAATGTCTTGTATAGTTTGTGTGCTAAAAACTAAGAAAGATTAGTTAACACTAATAATTTTTTAGACATCACTTGAATTAACAATCTCCCCCTTTTTGATTACGTCAAACTATAAACTCATTTACGTAAAATACAAAATTATTCAAATTATTTATGAGTTTATTCACTATCATTTCTCCCCCTTTGTCGAAGCGAAAAGGTTAGCAAAAGTCTTTGGATAAGAGAAGAATCGACTTTGCTAGTAGCTCCCCCTTGGTGCTTACTCCCCCTTGCTTGGGGCACCAAGTAAAAGAGCTAAGGTGTCATGTTACACAAATGTTAGAAGAAAGAAAAAAAACACCAATGTATATTTGTTCACTACCTACTAACTAACTTGAGAGGGAGGAAGAAAAGAAATCTCAAATTAGAAGTAAGTATTTGCTAAGTATGTCCAAAGAGTGTGTGTTGACAACATCAAAGTCCAATTGGTAGAACAGGGAAAGAAAAGAAACATCCAAACTAAATGAAATGATTATAATGTCAAGGAGTTAAAAATTTAGAATTTATGGAATCACCCATAAGCAATTATAAATTTTAACCATGATCAACTCTTTAACAAATGTGTGAAAATAATTAGCGGGAAAAGGATAACACACATAACGTTCATATTACACAAATATGAAAGAACATACAAGAGAAATATTTATACACACAATATGAATATTTAAAAAAATATGGAAAATAAACCACAAAGCATAAACTACTCTAGCAGTGATAATCTTCCAAGATTGCTTAAGTTTTATTGACTCAAACAACTAAAGTACAAAATGTGCCTTAGTTGGAAAAGAAAGACGACGAGGCATCATTCGAAGTTTTGTTCACGGGAACGAAAACTTTGAGAGGAGGTCGAGTGAGTAGGAATTTAAGAAAATTTAGCTTGTCATAAACATGAGCAAGTTCAATTTGTTGAAATCGACAACAAGCACACGAGGATCCATGATGCAAAACAAAGTCGTTAGATGGGGGAGGACCATCAAGATGAGAGTTTGGTGGAGAGGAAGATAATGGATAAGAAATGTTTTCACAATGCCTAGTGAGATTTGGAAAAGAAGATAGGTCATTGAGTTGAGGAGTGTTGAAAGGTTTAGGTGGTGGTGGAAGAATTTCCTTTTCTCCGGTAATTGGATTTATAGAGTAAGTCTCATTACAATATTTGATCGGAGAGAAAGAAGAATTCTTAGAAGGTTTGGGAGAAGAGGAATCATGAGGATTCTTGTTCTTCTTGATCCAAACGGGTCGTACCAAGATTTTCGGTTTCTTGGAAAGCTTAGAAGAAGAAGCTTTAGGTTGAGAAGATTGTGACAAGGATATGTCAAGGTTAGGAATGGAAGAATTAGACATTGTGAGGGATGAAGAAGAGAACTCCCAAAAGAGAAGAATTAAAATAAAATAGACAAGGCAAAGAATTGAAATGAAAACAAAAGGTTTTAAGGAATGTTTAGCCAAATTGGGTAAACAAATAATCTTGAAAAAGACAGTGGTCAAAGAAGAAAGACAAAAAATAAGCCAAAAACGGGCTTGCTCTCCGTGGTTCCTTATACGGACTGGCGGTTCCATATCGATATTGAGCCGCACAACTGCTATTGAGCCGCATACAGTGGACTTGAAACCATGATTTTTCAAAGTTTTGGAGAAAAATAAGACTTTTTCTAAAATTTGCAAATCTTGGATTTTTACCTCTTTTAGCACTAGAATATGCTAGGGTTGCATAAAAGCAATACACTCACAAAGAATGTCTTGACAAAGGGTGACAAAATATTTAAATAACATTTTGAACTAAATTTTAGTCAAGTTTTGGAGGTTGTGATAGATTCAGGTTCAATTTTAAATATTTTGAAGTTTATTAATGTGACCACATAGGTTGAAACACATAAAACTAAATCTATAGAACAACTTCATGAAAAACTCATGATGGAAAGGAAATACAAGAAAAGAAATAACAACTAACTAATACAAAGTTAGCTTAAACTAGTTCTAGATAGGATAGTCTTCTTTGGCTTGACTTTCTTTAAAACATTTAATTTTGAAAATCATCATTCATCTCCTAGGAGGAGGAGGCATGGAGAACAAGGCAAGCAAGAAATCATGCAACCTCCTATGGAGACCAAGCATCTCCAACCTTAGGTTTTGAATGATATAGTTGTTATAGAGACAACATGGACAATTGGCGCTATGAGCTTCTAGAAAACCAAAGAAGTAAGGATCACCCATGAAGTGAGAAATGGGAATGCCCAAGATAGGAGGCATATTGTTTGAGGGATGAGGAGGTGGTGGAGGCATAGTGTCCAAGGGTGATATGGGTAAAATGGGTGAATTTGGTTGAGTGAAAGGAGAGGTCACCATAGGCTCAAGAACAAAGGGAATGCTTTGTAGAGGTTGAGGTTGAGTATTCACATCCAAGGGAGGACTAGGAGTGAAGGGTGAGGACAACTCATTCATCCTTGATTGGAATGAGGAAGAGGTAGAACCATGTGAATGGTTGGTGCCATGAGTTGATTTGGTCTTGCATGGAGCAAGGGGTGGTGAAGGTGATGAAGAAATGAGAATAGGAGAAATCTCATTTTTAAGAGTGTGGAAAGATGAAGAACCAAGTTTGGGTAACTTAATCTTGATCTTAAGGTTTCTTTAGGAAGAGGAAATTTTGGGAGAATTGGATGTTCTAGTGGACACCATGGTTGTGAGGAGGTTTAGAAAGAAGTTTAAGGGATGAAGAACGAGATCAACAAGGAGGGGTTTAAGAAGAGGAAGGGATGATCCAAACTAGTAATGGGTTAAAATCATTTTATGTGAATAATGAAATTAGGTAGCCTAGTTTAGGAAAGTGCAGGTTTTTGCAAAATTTTTATCAATGTTTACACAGATTAAGGGAAAAAAGTGTAAAGAAATAATTCTCTCAGAACAGATGACGACGGTTCCTTATGTAGGGTCGCGGTTCGTTATCGCTAAGGAACCGCGGGGAAGATAAAGAACCGCCGCCAGTGGGTTCTAAAATTTGCACTTCCTGAAACATTTTCTAGACTAAATTTCACACAAAAGTTTATCAAGCCAAAGTGAACTATTAATCAAAATCTAGGAAGCTAACTAAAACATAAGATGCACAAAGCTATGCAAATGGAAAGATTGATCACATAGACAATTAGGATTAAAATACTAAATAATCCAAACACAAAGTATTAATTAATACACATAATATCCTAAAAAAATAAAGAAAGAGGAAATTGTTCAACAATCCGAACATGTTCACCAACATGTGAACCATTCAAGAGTGGGATTTAGCATTCATCCATGAGCATTTCCTTATTGCCTTGATTCACTTCTTATGCGTTCTTGAAGATGAAGATTGAGACTGATAGTTGTATTTTACAACCTTGTTTAGGAAAACAAAGCGTAATTAGGGCAAGCGTTAACAAGTGATTTAGGAAAACCACGAGTTATGACCCAAAGTGGGGATCGTTCTCAAGGAAGCTAGTGTGTTGTGTAGAGAGATGATTAATTTTGTGATTATATTTATGAAAAGAGAAAATAGAAATGAGGTAAGAAGAGAATGACGGTTACGATGACGATTTAAACTAAGACGAAAAGGTCGTACACGTAAAACCGTAAATAGTACAAAAATTAAAAATTTACCCTAAAAATTCCTAGAAAATTGCAATAAATCCTAAATAATGTAATTAGAGTTTACAAAAAATCAAAAATCACCCAAACCTTTTATTTAATTAAATAATGATTTTTAATGCTAATTAAACCCCTAAAAATCAATTTAATTAACAAAAAGTCCAAAATGAGATTTTTTCAATTGTAAACCTCTAAAATGACCAAACTTAATTTAAAACTATTTTTGAAAATTTTAAAATTAATTAAAACTATTTAAAAACAATTAAAAACTATTTAAACTTAAAATAATTATAAAAATTAATCTAAGGACAATGAAAATATTCTAAAAGTTGTAAAATTCCTAACTTAATGTATTTAACCTAAGAAAAATATAAAAACTTGAAAAATCTAAATTTTAATTTTTAATAATAAAATAATAATAAAATAATATTAAAAATCCAAAATATATAAAAAAATTCTAAAAACTTGCAAACTAGCTTAATTTAACCTAAATAACACAGAAATGAAGTTGAAATTACAAAATACCCCTAATGGGCCTTCAAATAGGCCAAAGTCCAAAACAGACCCTTATTGGGCCAAAATAAGCCCAATAAGAAAAATATTTATAAAAATGGCCCAAAAGCTCCTATCTAACTCAAAATTTGATTCTGAACACAATTTTTCAAAGGCCCAAAAGCTAAAAATGTGAAATAAGCTAGCTTATATCAAACAGCTTATTCTTAATGGGCTTTTTGGCCCATTAAGCTATAAGCTGATGCCATAAGCTCAAATTAGACACACAAGCTTCTTTTGAGTTACTTAAGACTTCTGTAAAAAGAAATTTGAAAAAAGTCCAAGGAATAAGCCTGAAAATGCAATAAGCAATCTACACAAAACGACAAAATAGTCGTTTTCGAGTTCTAGGCCACCCCAAGAGCTGATTCAAGTTTCAAAAGCTTTTAAATGACTTAACTAAGCTTAATCAATAAAAAGTTTTCAAATAAGTTCACTCAATAAGCTGGGATAAGCAAATAAGCACTTCTTTAAAAGTCAACTTTAAGAGTTTTCTAGTAAAAAGTCAAAGTCTAATAAGCTCCAGTTCAAACAAATGGGTCAAATGAGGAAGATTGATCACAAAAAGTAAGTTGTTGCAGGTCTGGATAAGCCAAAATGGCTTATTAATAAGCTAACTGAAAAATTGCACTAGCAGGGGCTAGTTTTGGATGTTGAGCAGTGGAAACTTTTTACACTGCTTGACTTGTTTGACTTTTTGTCATTAGTGACTTTTTTGGAGATTCAAGTTTCACAAAGGCACCCAAATGATCCGTGGATCATAAGGAGTCAATACAAACAAAGAAATCACAATCACTAACAGCCAATTAGTACAGTTAATTCAAAACATCACCAGATCTAGCACAAACATGAACAAATAAGCAATTATGGTTCAATAAGCACTTATAGCACAATTCAGCCAGCCAAACTTAACCAAATGCATACACAAGCTATAATAAACTGAAATGAACAAGTTTAAACAAGTTTCATGCAATGATTCAAAGTCTAAGTCAAGATTCAAGCACTAAAAGTTACTGATGAACTATAAACATGCAGTTATGAACACTTGCTGATGTATTTGACCACCAAGCCAAATTCAAACCCCCAAATCTTGTTAACAGGTTATAATAACTATGTTTAAACACTTTTTAGCCCTAAGCATGCATACACTCTAGGTGTTCCCAAAGTCTTAGGTCAAAAACAGTCAAAACAAGCAATTTATAGCACAATCTTTGATTCAAGGTTTTAAACCTGAAAACTTGCAGCAAATAGCACTCAAACAAGTATGTAGCAGATACAAAGCAATAACACAAACTTCCAACCATAAAATAACACACAATGATTCAAAACAGGTAATCCCAAACACCCTTTTAACTTTTCAAATCACAATTTTCAAATCAAAAGTGTTATCCAAGACCACCCAAGCCCAAATCAACACAATAACAGATATAATATGCAGATATAAGCAAGATTAAGCCACAAAAATCAGTAAGAACACAAGTAACACACAATATCACAAATATCCAATATTTTATCAGATTTTGAGATTAAGGGTGCAAACCTCATGGATGTACATCCACACCCACGAATTTTGAGCTTATGTGCTAGCAAGAACAAGCACAAGCTTCCACAATAAAGCCTGCTAAGATTCAACAAGGTTAAGAGCAAAATATAAAAATCAGAAAAATGAAAATCCTTGATTAATGCAACCTTAGTTCCCCACACTTGATTATCCCCAAGTTATAGGCTTCACCATACCTTGATAACTCAATATCAGGATGCTATGATCAGCTTTATAGCCCAAGAATTCCCAGGTTTGAACAAGACTTAGTAAAATATCAAGAAAAGTGGAAAACGTACAAACTTTTGCACACTCCTTTTGAAAACAGGTTTAGGATTCAAGATTACTTAACAAAGAACTATAATAAGCAGTAAACAACAATGGCACTTGAGTTTTCTTCAAAGATTCAAACACTTTTCATTCACTAGAAAATGAGATTTACAGAACTTTGAACAAAGGAAAATTCAAGAGCAAAAACTAATGGACTGGGTCCCATGCCTTTTATAGGCTTACAATGATGTCTAAGGAAGCTAAAAAATGTAACCCTAATTGCTGTAGAAGTCCCAAAATACCCCTTGTCTTGTTTGAAAGTGCTTGAACATGTGATTGAGAATTGGCGTTTTGTAGAGGTAGCAAGTGTAAAAATGTATCCAATAGCTTGTATCAAGCTTAAAAAGTAAGCTTCATTGTGGATAGTTGGATCACTGGCTCATTCTTGTCTTCTTGTCCAAAGGTGCAAAAGCAGGGGTAACATGTGACCAAGGTGGTGATGTGGCAGGCTGTTTGAAAGTTGGGTTATGATTAGGGAGACCCTAATCATAATTCTGGATCATTTGATGGGTTAATTGTTACACAATTAAGAAAACCCAAATGTGTTCTTAGCGTGAATAGTGCCATGTTTTAATCCGGTTTTGGTTTGGATTAAGTTTAAAAACATGTTTAAGGCGCCAAGATTAAGTTATATTAAACCGGATGAAGTGGAATGGTGAGGTGGAAGGAGGGAGTGTTGTGATTGGTGGATTTGGTTGAGTGGGACATGTGTCTTCATGACACTGGTTAAGGTAACTTAGGTTGTCTGCCAAGAATAGTCCCCCACCTTTCTTCTTCTTTTCATTTTGTAAATAATAGCCCAAAATACGATTTCCTTTGTAAATGAAGTTTTGGTTTTCACACTTTTGCCCCAAAAAGTTTTGTAAAGTGATTTCAGGGGTATTTCTTGCCATTTCTCGATTCTTGAAGGACTGATTTGGAATTTTCTTCATAGGTAATGGTCTTGACTTGTTTGTTTGACTTCTTGGAGGACTGAATTTGCCAAGTCATGATTAATGAGGGACAATTTTTGCCATTTCTTCAAAGTCAAAGGTCCTTTTGGTAATTTTGATATTTTCAAAGGACCAAACTTGTAATTTCTTGTAACTTGAAGTCCTTCATGGTATGTTTGAATTTGAGGAGGATTAATATTGACATTTTAGTTTTGTTGAGGGACTAAAATTGCCAATTCTTCAAAGTGGAGGGCCCTTTTTGCAATATTGAGAAACTTTAGGGACCAATCTTGTAATTATGAAGATACAAGGGTATAAAGTGTCAATTCTTCAATATTGGAGGACCCTTCTTCATAAATCTTCAAATCTTTAAGGGTTTTCTTTAGAAAATTCTTCATTAGGGCTTGGTTCAATGTGCGGCTTTGTTTCCCGTGTTCGTTTTTGTATGATTCTTGTGATCTTTTGTCATTTTCTCAATATTCGTACCTAAAATACACAAGCATATATTTGGCCATTTTCATGATATTTTATGCATTTAAAGCCCTTTTTTGGACGATAAGACTATGTATAAAAGCAGTCTCATCACTCCCCCATACTAAACCATTGCCGTGCCCTCACGCAATGCTAGAATAAAGTATCGTAGCATCTCCAAAATTTATTTTTATTCACTTTTGTTGAATGATAAACTAGCTACACTACTACTATTGCTACTACTTGCATTTTAGACATAATGTATGATTTTCATCGCAAAATGGGACGTTTAGGTTCATAGAACAAGAACACGTGAATGCTTCGTTAGAAATAATTTCATCGTCCTCGATTTTCACCCCAATTCCATGCTAAGCGTGCAACGAGATCATTGTCATTATAAGTTAGTAATGCTAACACTACTAATATGACCTAATCACGTACTTATCCTCCCATTTTCCTAAGTTGTATCTCCTATATTTTATTTTGTCTTGAATGTTTCACGAGGATACATTGTTTGACTTATGCGATGATAGAGATTTAGGTCTAAAAATAGAGTCCTAACGGTGTAACCAAGACCATCAAATCAATAACCCCTCCTAATAGACAACGATGTCAAAAAATTAAGTCAACAAGAAGGATCGATAAACACGGTTTTATAACGGTTTTGAACATGAGACTTATTACCAAGACTCTTATACGCCCCCTAACGGAAGGGCCTTATTATCATAGGTTTACCTCCATCTTTTATTCAACTTCGACATGAAGCTTTTATTATGATTTCGGTCTTGCCTTGCCTTTTATTATCCACCTCATCGGTGGTTTTATTAGCCAAAGACGTATATCCTCACGCTAAGGCGAATTTTGGATCTTTAAAGCTTCAAAGATTAAGGCTTGATTCACTTTTAATTTTGCATAGATTTTTCGGCCTTGTGGGCTTCAAATTGTTTGCTTGATTTAGGTGAGCACTTGAAATCTTATTATTGGATAAAGCTTTTGATTATTCGGGTACCAATACTTCAAAACCGTGACGCTGGCGATACCTTAATGTCTTCTCAATTTAATTACACGGAAGCTACTAGAAAAGACTAGAAACCCAACAATCAAGACTAAATCGCTAAGTCAATATTTATTAAGCAAAAAATATTTACAAGCGAAGGTAGAATAAGCAAACAACGAGAACACATGAGTTTTTGAAAGAATACGAGTACTCTACGTTTAGCATAGTAACTTATAATTAACTCTATCATTTCTCGTCCTTATTTAAGAGACTTAGCCTAATGTGAAGTTAAGGAATCAAAGCTAAGTGCTCAACACGCACGGTCGAGTAAAAATTTACTCTTATTCTCGCCATCGGAAAATCTACATTCGTGTCTTCAAACACTTATAAAACATGAGAAATTTTTTAAAATTTGGCCATTTTTAGCCTTATTTTGCAACAAAACGATAAACAAAAAGATAAACTTTGGAAAGCGTGAAGGTTTGGCAAGGCAAGTATCTATTCACCCCCCATACTAAAGTTACACATTGTCCTCAATGTTTCGAGTCTAGGGGTGCAAACACCCCCATACTAGAGACGTAGTCGAATGCCTAATCTAGCATGAAAAAGGTGTAACCGTTAAATTTAAAGCCGTTTATGAAGTGTGCTATAAACCTAAGGTTAGAACATCAAAGGATATATCATGGATATTGAGAAAGTCTTCAAAGCAAACGATCGAGTGCTCCCATAAAACAAACACGAGAGGCTCCAATCGTGAAGATCATGATCATCTAAAATCCACAATTCACAAACAACCACGGAACAAAGGTTGGAAGGGCACAAATCCCCATATGTTACTACATTAGAAAGCGATAATATGTACATAGGATAAGCATGGGACTCCTCCACGAGGCACCTCATTTTTGATTACCGAGTCATGAGCTCGACTCGATCCCCTCAATACTAATTATCATTCGGGAAGGTGATTTGGTCGAGGTAGTTCAAGGATGGAACTTCCCCGCCAAAGTAGTGCTTCAACCTATGTCCATTCACCTTGAAATTGGGGCCATCATTTGGAGCTAGCTCGATGGTCCCATATGGAAATACTTGAGTCACGGTGAATGGACCGGACCAACGGGATTTCAACTTACCGGAAAAGATTTTCAAACGAGAATTAAAAAACAAAACTTGATCCCCAATGTTAAAAACCCGGTTTTTAATTTTTGAATCATGCAAATTTTTAGTCTTTTCTTTATAAATCAATGAATTTTCATAAGCAATATCCCTTAATTCATCCAATTCATTTAATTGCATTTTCCGGTGTTTTCTCGCGGTCTCCATGTCATCATTACAATGCTTTAGGGCCCAATAAGCCTTGTGTTCGAGTTCAATTGGCAAATGACAATTCTTCCCATACACTAGCTTATAAGGAGTGCATCCAATGGGCGTCTTATGAGCGGTCCTAAAGGCCCATAAAGCATCGTCCAACTTATCCGACCAAGATTGTCGATTTTCCCCAATGGATCTCTCCAAGATCCTCTTCAAAGCTCGGTTTGAGACCTCGACTTGCCCACTTGTTTGTAGGTGATAAGCCGTAGAAAGCCGACGTGTAACCCCATATTTCCTTAGGACCCTTTCGAATTGGTCGTTACAAAAATGGGTTCCACGATCGCTTATGATCGCACGAGGGGTTCCAGACCGAGAAAACAAGCTTTTCAAAAACTTGACTACCACACGAGCATCATTGGTGGGCAAAGCCTTAGCTTCCACCCACTTAGATAGGTAGTCAACCGCGACAAGGATGTACTTATTACCATGAGATGATGGGAACGGCCCCATAAATTCGATGCCCCAAACATCAAAGATCTCACACACTTAGATGATATTTTGTGGCATTTCATCTTTTTGTGAGGCTTTTCCTTGTCGTTGGCATGAGTCACACGACTTCACAAGCTCATGTGCATCTCGATAAATAGTAGGCCAAAAGAAACCGGCATCAAAGACCTTCTTAGCCGTGAGATTAGCACCATGGTGACCACCCGTGGGTCCCTCGTGACAAGCTCTAAGGATATTAGAAGCTTCGATACCAAAGACACAACGTCGGATAATTTGATCCGCTCAAGTTCGAAACAAGTAAGGGTCGTTCCAAAAGTAGAACTTGACGTCACGAAAGAATTTTCGTTTTTCTTGAGTCGTCATACCCTTGATGATGAAGTTGCCCGCATGGTAATTTTCGAAGTCCGCAAACCATGGGGTGGAAGAATCAAGCTTGGAATTTACTACACCAAGTGTCTCGAGCGGAAATGTTTCGGTGATTTCCTTGGGCTCGTAAACACTTTGGTGAGGATCTTCCAAACGAGAAAGATGATCGGCCGCTAGATTCTCGGCTCCTTTTTTGTCAACAATTTTGTGATCAAATTCTTGAAGGAGGAGAATCCAACGAAGTAATCTCGGCTTAGCATCTTGTTTAGCCATTAGATACTTGATAGCCGAATGATCCGTATACACTATGCATTTTGTCAAGACGAGATAAGGTCGGAATTTCTCAAATGCATACACCACGGCAAGGAACTCCTTCTCCGTTGTAGTGTATTTTAGTTGAGCCTCGGTCAACGTCTTGCTAGCATAGTGAATAGGCAAGAAGTGCTTTTCATGACGTTGCCCCAAGCGTAGTCACTAGCATCACACATGAGCTCAAAGGGGAGGTTCCAATTGGGAGCAACAAGAATGGGAGCTTCGGTAAGTTTCCTCTTAAGGATTTTAAAGGCTCGTAGACAATCTTCGTCAAAGACAAAACGTGCCTCTTTTTTAAGAAGATGTGTAATAGGTCGAGAGATCTTTTTAAATATCCTTGATGAATCAACGATAAAAGCCCGCGTGGCCTAGGAAACTCCTAACTCCCTTAACGGTTTTGGGATGAGGTAATTTGGCGATGACGTCTACCTTAGCTTGATCTACCTCAATCCCCGCTTTCGAAACCTTGTGCCCTAAGACGATTCCACTTTTAACCATAAAATGACATTTTTCCCAATTAAGCACAAGGTTGGTTTCCTCACAACGCTTCAACATTCTCTCAAGATTCGACAAACACGAAGCGAACGAACTACCAAACACGGAAAAGTCATCCATGAAGACTTTCATCGTCTTCTTGATCATATCATGAAAAATAGCCATCATGCACCTTTGAAAGGTTCCCGGTGCATTGCAAAGTCCGAATGGCATTCTAAGATAGGCAAACGTTCCGTATGGACATGTAAACGTAGTTTTTTCTTGATCACGAGGATCGATGGGGATTTGGAAGTAACCGGAAAAACCATCTAAAAAGCAATAAAAATCGTTTCCCGCAAGACGCTCCAACATTTGGTCCATGAAGGGCAAGGGAAAATGGTCTTTTCGAGTGGCGTCATTCAACTTACGATAGTCAATGCACACTCTCCATCCGGTCACGAGTCTAGTGGGAATTAACTCGTTGGCATCATTTGGCACAACGGTCATTCCTCCCTTTTTAGGGACACAATGAATAGGACTCACCCAAGGGCTATCGGAAATAGGGTAAATCATTCCCGCGTCAAGGAGTTTTAGGACTTCCTTTTTGATGACGTCGTGAATTTTTGGGTTCACCCTTCTTTGACATTGGATTGCGGGCTTGTAATCCTCCTCCATTAAGATTTTGTGGGTACAAAATTTGGGATCGATCCCCTTAATGTCGGATAACTTCCAAGCACTTGCCCCTTTGTGATCCTTTAGAACATCGACAAGTGCGGTTTTTTCATCATCCGAAAGTTCTTTCGCAATAATAACCAGAAACTTGTCGCCCTCCTCCAAAAAGACATATTCGAGATGAGGAGGCAAATCTTTCAACTCGAGGATAGGTGGTTCCTCAATTGAAGATTTGGGCTCGATACTCATAACCTCCTCGGGTGGAGGAAATGGGAAATCGTTAAGAAAATCCTTGATAATCGAGAAGTCCTCATCATTGTCGAGGTCTTTGTCACAAGTACGTGGAACATCGAATTCTTCCAACGTAAAACCACCACCTTCGAATGGGGTGAAGGTTGGTGTCGAGTTATCAAGAATGGGATCTAACATAGTGGGATTGCCACTATTTTCATCATCACCAAAACCTAGAACTTCTTGTGAAAATTCCTCGCAAACAACGTCAATCATATCAACGAGGTTTATGGTTGCAACGAAATAAACATGAGAAATTTGAGAGTTTTGAGTTTCGTTTATAACAAGTTCCTCGTCGTTGAAACGTAAGGTGATCTTTCTAGCATGAACATCAATCAAAGCCATAGACGTATCTAAAAACGAACGACCTAAAATGAGAGGAACTTGAGGATCCGTGGGAATATCGACAACGATAAAGTCTACCGGATAATAGAACTTCCCCACTTTCACAAAAACGTCTTCCGCCAATCCACATGCGGGAATCGTGGAATGGTCGGCCAACTCGATAGACATTAGTGAAGGAGTAAGATTAGGAAGATTGAGCGACTTGAAGATTGCAAGTGGCATCAAGTTAATGCTAGCACCAAGATCGGCCAAGGCATAGCATTCTTCCATATCTTGGATTGCACAAGGGATCAAGAATTTACCAGGATCACCGACTTTTTGAGGTATGCGATTAAGATAAACCGATGAACAACTAGACAATTGATGCAATTTCTCCTTGTTGTTCAACATACTCTTAAATTTAGCGGCAAATCAAGGCATCATGACCAAAGCATCGGAGAAACTCACATTAAAGTGCAAATCACGAAACATTTTCATAAAAAGCTCAAATTGGTAATTGTCGCGCTCTTGACGTTTCTCCTTTCTAAGTCTCGATGGATAGGGCAAAGGTGGTGTGGGTTGAGGCATAGGCATAACCTTTGGAATCTCGGGTTCCAATGTTGGTAATGGGTCAACCGTAGGGTGGCATGAGCGGTACTTCGTGGGATTTGGACATGCTCCTTTGCGACCACCACCTCGGGTTCTTCCTCAATTGCATCCTCCGTAGGAGCAATTAGTTGAGGAGTCGGTTCCTTAAGTGTCTTACCACTACGTGTGGTAATCACTTTCATCTCTCCTTTAGGGTTCGATATGGTGTTACTAGGAAGACTACTCGAAGACGGTTTGCACATAATTGCCTCAAACATAGATGAAAATTTGTCCTTAGACATGGATTGCCTCTTCTCGGCCTTAATCATTTCATTCTTAATTTCATGTTGCCCTTGTTCCATTTTTTGTTGGTTTTGTTGTAACCTAGTTACATTTCCTTCCATCTTGTTTGTATGGATTTTAAGCTCATTTGCTAACTCATTTTTCAATTCTTTCTTCAAGTCGTTCTTAAACTCGGATCTTAGGCTAATGATTTCTCTTTGAATGTTGTCAAACCTAGCATCGTTTCCATTAGCGTATTCAACAAATTCATTTGGAAGATCTTTCAAAGTTTGCAAACTTTTGTTGTTGTTTTGAAAATCACTTTGATTTTTGTTTGAAACTTGATTATTAGCCCCTTGATTACCATAGTTTCCTTTTTTGTAATTGTTTTCGAAACCAACTTGATTGTTGCGATAGTTGTTGTTAGCATTTTGATTTGAAGCAAAACACGGTGGAGTCAATTGATTAGAGCGGGTAACTTGACCGTTTTGGTTGTAAGTTCCCGTGGCCGCGTAGGCACTCGAAGTGTTACCACCGTTGGTAATGCACTAAGAGAAATCATGACCTCCACCACAATACATACATGAAGCCTCAACCTCTTTAGCCGTAGAGGGAGCATTTGGTTCCTCAACTTTGAATTCAACTAGAAGACCTTTAAGCTTATCAAAGATTTTGTTTTCCAAGTTCGCCTCAATTTGGCAAGCATCGATGGTATTAGACAAAGAAGGTGAAGCCGAAGACGAAGCCTTACGAACACTCGACGTGCTACGAGGACTATACACCTTAGATCTATTCTCAATTATCACCAAAGCTTCCTCAACCGTTTCACACAAAAAATTACCACCCGCAGCGGCATTTAAATAATCCCTTTCATGATCATTAAGTCCATTGTAAAACGTGTCAATTTGATGCAAATCGGAAAAACCGTGATGAGGACACTCATGTAACATTTCCTTAACCCTATTCCAAGCCGTTGAAAAACTCTCATTAAATTCTTGTTAAAATTTTGAAATCTCGTTTTTCAAATGCGTAGTCTTAGAGGGCGGAAAAAATTGGTTCACAAACTTAGAAACGAGATCCTTCCACGTCAATATAGAATTGGGTGGCTCTTTCTCTAACCAAATATTAGCGGGGCTCGCTAAGGAATACGGAAAAAGCATCATCTTAATCGAGTCATTAGCAACATCCTTAAATTTGCAAGTGGCGGTAAGACGATTGAATTGGCGGATATGGTTGTGCGGGTTGTCCTTTTCATCACCACGGAATTTGTTGTTTTGGATCATCGACAACAAACCCGTTTTCACTTCAAAATTCTCCGCAAGGATAGCGGGAATCACAATAGCCTCTCCATAACCCTCGGTGGGTGCTTGAAGTAACTCCATCATAGTACGATTCGCCATGGTTGGTTCTTCTCTTACAATGGGTTCGTCAATAGGAGACTCCTCACTAGATAGATTAGGAGTAGGTGTTGACTCCTTTCGGTTTTTTCGTTTACGTGCACGTCTTGCTTGATTACGAGTAAGCATAAACGTCACGTACAACGTGGGGGTGAGAAAAGAAGATTCTTTTTGGTGTTTTGTATTTTTCCAAATTGTTTTTGTGGTTTTTGATTGTTTTTACTTTTTTTGGGTTTTGTGATTGTATTAAGTAGACCAAAATCTACAAATCTCCTCCTTAATCAAATCTCTTGATTAAAGAAGCCTCAAGGAATGAAAACGATCACGTGAAGTGAAAGCCTTCGATGACTTTAGAACGTTGGTGGAACACCAAAACGTTCAAGAGGGTTTAATCAATGAAACCAAGAAAGTATATATGATACTTAATAATACTTTGGGCGGCAAAACCCTCGATTAGCTTTCAATATCCAAATACTCACAAGCAAGCGGGGAAACGAGGCGGCGCAAAGCACTTAAGAGCCTTTTTCCTTAGGGTATATTTTATCCGCCTTATGCCCACCTTATAGTTTGTATTTTTCAAAATCGAGCTTCACGAAAGTATTTATCTATTTTTGCCTTTTTCTTTTGGTTTTATATTCGAATACAATGATTGGGTAATGACCTCCCAAGTCAAGGTTGTGTTTTCACACTTTTGGAGTACTTTTGAATTTATTGTTCTACGTATACAATATATTAATAATATTCATACAAAAAAACGAAAACCGATAATACGTATTAGTAGAGTGCTACTAATACAAATAGATATTATGGCTATATATAAAAAAACAATTGCCAAATCAAAACACAACACGCCTCCCCGGAAGCGGCGCCAAAATGATAGTTGTACTTTATAACCTTGTTTTGGAAAACAAAGCGTAATTAGGGAAAGCGTTAACAAGTGATTTAGGAAAACCACGAGTTATGAGCCAAAGTGGGGATCGTTCTCAAGGAGGCTAGTGTGTTGTGTAGAGAGATGTTTAACTTTGTGATTATATTTATGAAAAGAGAAAATAAAATGAGGTAAGAAGAGAATGACGGTTACGATGACGATTTAAACTAAGACGAAAAGGTCGTACACGTAAAACCGTAAAAAGTACCAAAATTAAAAATTTACCCTAAAAATTCCTTGAAAATTGCAATAAACACTAAATAATGTAATTAGAGTTTACAAAAAATCAAAAATCACCCAAACCTTTTATTTAATTAAATAATGATTTTTTAATGCTTATTAAAGCCCTAAAAATCAATTTAATTAACAAAAAGCCCAAAATGAGATTTTTTCAATTGTAAACATCTAAAATGACCTAACTTAATTTAAAACTATTTTTGAAAATTTTCAAATTAATTAAAACTATTTAAAAATAATTAAAAACTATTAAAACTTAAAATAATTATAAAAATTAATCTAAGGACAATGAAAATATTTTAAAAGTTGTAAAATTCCTAACTTAATGTATTTAACCTAAGAAAAATATAAAAACTTGAAAAATCTAAATTTTAATTTTTAATAATAAAATAATAATAAAATAATATTAAAAATCTAAAATTTATAAAAAATTCTAAAAACTTGCAAACTAGCTTAATTTAACCTAAATAACACAGAAATGAAGTTGAAATTACAAAATACCCCTAATGGGCCTTCAAATAGGCCAAAGTCCAAAACAGACCCTTATTGGGCCAAAATAAGCCCAATAAGAAAAATATTTATAAAAATGGCCCAAAAGCTCCTATCTGACTCAAAATTTGATTCTGAACACAATTTTTTGAAGGCCCAAAAGCTAAAAATGTGAAATAAGCTGGCTTATATCAAACATCTTATTCTTAATGGGCTTTTTGGCTAATTAAGCTATAAGCTGATGCCATAAGCTCAAATTAGACACACAAACTTCTTTTGAGTTACTTAAGACTTATGTAAAAAGAAATTTGAAAAAAGTCCAAGGAATAAGCCTGAAAATGCAATAAGCAATCTACACAAAACGACAAAATAGTCGTTTTCGAGTTCTAGGCCACCCCAAGAGCTGATTCAAGTTTCAAAAGCTTTTAAATGACTTAACTAAGCTTAATCAATAAAAACTTTTCAAATAAGTTCACTCAATAGGCTGGGATAAGCAAATAAGCACTTCTTTAAAAGTCAACTTTAAGAGTTTTCTAGCAAAAAGTCAAAGTCAAAGTCTAATAAGCTCCAGTTCAAACAAATGGGTCAAATGAGGAAGATTGATCACAAAAAGTAAGTTGTTGCAGGTCTGGATAAGCCAAAATGGCTTATTAATAAGCTAACTGAAAAATTGCACTAGCAGAGGCTAGTTTTGGATGTTGAGCAGTGGAAACTTTTTCCACTGCTTGACTTGTTTGACTTTTTGTCTTTAGTGACTTTTTTGGAGATTCAAGTTTCACAAAGGCACCCAAATGACTTGTTTGACTTTTTGTCTTTAGTGACTTGCTGATGTATTTGACCACCAAGCCAAATTCAAACCCCCAAATCTTGTTAACAGGTTATAATAACTATGTTTAAACACTTTTTAGCCCTAAGCATGCATACACTCTAGGTGTTCCCAAAGTCTTAGGTCAAAAACAGTCAAAACAAGCAATTTATAGCACAATCTTTGATTCAAGGTTTTAAACCTGAAAACTTGCAGCAAATAGCACTCAAACAAGTATGTAGCAGATACAAAGCAATAACACAAACTTCCAACCACAAAATAACACAGAATGATTCAAAACAGGTAATCCCAAACACCCTTTTAACTTTTCAAATCACAATTTTCAAATCAAAAGTGTTATCCAAGACCACCCAAGCCCAAATCAACACAATAACAGATATAATATGCAGATATAAGCAAGATTAAGCCACAAAATCAGCAAGAACACAAGCAACACACAAATATCACAAATATCCAATATTTTATCAGATTTTGAGATTAAGGGTGCAAACCTCATGGATGTACATCCACACCCACGAATTTTGAGCTTATGTGCTAGCAAGAACAAGCACAAGCTTCTACAATAAAGCCTGCTAAGATTCAACAAGGTTAAGAGCAAAATATAAAAATCAGAAAAATGAATATCCTTGATTAATGCAACCTTAGTTCCCCACACTTGATTATCCCCAAGTTATAGGCTTCACCACACCTTGATAACTCAATATCAGGATGCTATGATCAGCTTTATAGCCTAAGAATTCCAAGGTTTGAACAAGACTTAGCAAAACATCAAGAAAAGTGGAAAATGTGCAAACTTTTGCACACTCCTTTTGAAAACAGGTTTAGGATTCAAGATTACTTAACAAAGAACTATAATAAGCAGTAAACAACAATGGCACTTGAGTTTTCTTCAAAGATTCAAACACATTTCATTCACTAGAAAATGAGATTTACAGAACTTTGAACAAAGGAAAATTCAAGAGCAAAAACTAATGGACTGAGTCCCATGCCTTTTATCGGCTTACAATGATGTCTAAGGAAGCTAAAAAATGTAACCCTAATTTCTATAGAAGTCCCAAAATGCCCCTTGTCTTGTTTGAATGTGCTTGAACATGTGACTGAGAATTGGCGTTTTGTGGAGGTGGCAAGTGTGAAAATGCATCCAATGGCTTGTATCAAGCTTAAAAAGTAAGCTTCATTGTGGATGGTTGGATCACTGGCTCATTCTTGTCTTCTTGTCCAAAGGTGCAAAAGCAGGGGTGACATGTGACCAAGGTGGTGATGTGGCAGGCTGTTTGAAAGTTGGGTTATGATTAGGGAGACCCTAATCATAATTCTGGATCATTTGGTGGGTTAATTGTTACACAATTAAGAAAACCCAAATGTGTTCTTAGCGTGAATAGTGCCATGTTTTAATCCGTTTTTGGTTTGGATTAAGTTTAAAAACATGTTTAAGGCGCCAAGATTAAGTTATATTAAACCGGATGAAGTGGAATGGTGAGGTGGAAGGAGGGAGTGTTGTGATTGGTGGATTTGGTTGAGTGGGACACGTGTCTTCATGACACTAGTTAAGGTAACTTAGGTTGTCTGCCAAGAATAGTTCCCCACCTTTCTTCTTCTTTGCATTTTGTAAATAATAGCCCAAAATACGATTTCCTTTGTAAATGAAGTTTTGGTATTGCACAAGTTACACATGATATAGGGCCTACTAACCGTGAGGGTGCAAACCATGGAAATCATGCTTGATACTTTAAGCTTCTACTAACTCACTCTACATCCCCATAGTGAGTCAAGTATCCAAGCAATGAAGGTTTGAGAGGGTAAAAGAAGAGAATCAAAAACCACAACCAAATGTCAAGGCAAGGATACCAAGACTAAGCACATAGTCAAGTAATGATCAAAAGAGTGATCAAAAGGACGTGTGGAAGAATGAAAACGTACCCTGGCCACAAAGTGCATTCCAAGGAATCAAGGAATCAATGCAAAGCCCAATCATGACTAAAGTGACTACTAAGTCTTCAAGGACTAGTATCACTTCCATCCATCTTGATATCATCATTCAAAGATGTTGTAAATCAAAGAAGATGAGTCTTCTACAAGTGTAAGTAACTCAATCCACAATCAATTGAATGATTGATCTTTATGAGTACCTACACATAACACGATGCAAACTAGTAGATACATTTCAAGAGTAAATCTAAAATGCATAAATACTACTAATTTAAATGAGATGTTATATTACCAATTAAAAGTCCTACTTAAAAAAAATAGTTTTGACCAAAAAGAAACTTTAGTACAACTTAACCTTCTAATTTGAGGAGACAATGGATGGATCCAAGTTTTAAAGTAGAATATATTTCAAAGAGCTTGTGTCACCATCGCTCTGATACCAATTGTAGACACTAGAAGGGGGGTTGAATAGTTTCTCTTCGGTTTGTCTCCTAATTAAAATTCCTTTCAATTAGGTGAATGCAAAAACTATCTTTTACTTGAAAGCTAGTTGCATAATGATTAGGGTCAATTCTAATGCATTAACAATGACAAGTAGTAAGTGTAATGATAATGGAAGTAAGTAAAGAGTAGGAAGGAAAAAACCTAATAGGAAGACACCAAGATTTATAGTGGTTTGACAACGAAGCTCTATCCTCGTTCCCACTCCACTCCTCGAGTACACCTACTCGAGATTTCCACTATATCCACAAGCTCCCTTATTGGCGGAGAAAACCTTACAACGTCGCTTATATTATTTTCTGACACTAAGCTAAATGTCGAGACCTAATCTTAGATAGGACCAATCTACACAACGTCGCCCACTTCACTATTTTACGACACAAGGCTAGAGGTCGATTTCTAATCAAAAGGTAGAACCAATCTTCACAACGTTGCCTACTTCACCATTTTCCGACACAAGGATAGATGTCGAGTTCTAATCCAAAGCTAGAACCAATCTTCACGACTCTTCACTTTGAAGCTAAGTGAGAACTTCACACGACACAACTTCACATCACTTTATAGTTTAGTGAGAACTCACAAGACACAACTACATCACTTTATAGTTTAGTGAGAACTTACACAACTTATTACAACTCAACTAAACATATCCACGTACACACATGTAACTTAGATTTACAAAATACATATCCAAGCACACACATATGCAATGGACTTACACAACTCTAATCCAAGTATTCACAAATAGCTTGGATGAACACAACTAGTCTAAGTATTCACAAATACATTGGATCTACTCAAAACAAAAATAAACAAATGATGAACATGATTAGATATTTAAGAGAGGATGATCTTCATCAAGGCTTCATCTTTAATAACATCACAAGTGTGTGAGTGATCTTCTCTTTGGACAAGGTAAATAAGGAGATCAAGAGGATAATCATATTAACACATTAAGTGATCATTTACAAATGATTAGGATTAGAAAGTAGAAAGGAGGCTAAAAGAAATGTCCAAAAAGGGTTGTAGATAATGTAGATTTGATCAACTATTTATAGAAGACAAAAACCAACGACTATCTGTGCACGGTTCTTTATTGCACTAGGCGGTTCCTTATCAATAAAGAACCACATAGGCACTTAAGGAACCGCGGAGGTAGACTCCGCTCCTTTTTGTCTTTTAGTGGATTTGAATTATCTAAGGCAGTTTGAAATCTTCAAAGGATATTCTTATGGCATTTGAAATATGCCATATTCAAATTTTCATTTTCCATTTTAATAAAAAATTTCTTAAAAAGAAAATTTATTAAAAATCCTTTGTCACGTTTGACAAAAGTGAGTTTTAAGGCTAATCACTTTTATGATCACTGAACATGATTAAGATATGTTAGTGTAATGATTATTACCTTGATGATAGTGTTTGTTAGATAATTCATTTTAGGATTGTGTTTGACTATAAACGTCTTGTATAATTTGTTGTGATCAAAACTAAGAAAGATTAGTTAACACTAATAATGTCTTTAGACATCACTTGCATTAACATATTGTTTTTTAATAAAAGTGTTTGGTAAATTGGCTGTTAGCTGTAAAATTAAGATGTAAAATGACTTAAAAGACATATTTAAATAAATTATGTTTGGAAGGTATATCCGTGATTTACAGCTTCCACGGAGTTAGTAATTTAAAAAGCAATGTATATTAAGTTTACCATATCGCATCCACTTGAAAGTATTATTACAAACAATAAAGAAATTATAAATTAATTGCTTGAAGATAAAATTGTCATTGTATAAAAATAAGAGGTAAAAATAAGAAATGAAACTGAAAAAATGATGTTTTATTAAAAACATTTTTGTTCGGTGTAAAATAGTTATGAGACAGGGGGAATAGGAAACAAATGATAGTTACATTCATTGGTGCTATATAATGTTGTACACTATTCTATAAAGCTTGTATAATTATTTTACTAGTGTTTCAATTAATTACCATAATCTTAAAAAAACTTAATTACCATATTCAGCTCTGTTTTATTTATAAACACTTTTCATTTATTTTTCATACCATTTCTGGCAACCCCTCTTAAAATCATGGCTTTTTGATTCTTTTCACTATACCCTTTTTCATCTTATATACTACATATCAAAACCCATTTCTTGAAATTTATTATAAAATAAAAGAAACACACAAAGATTTGGGTTTTATAAAGTTAAGGTGAATATGGAACATGGGTTTAAGCCTCATGAAGATGAGTTTTCAAAGATTATTTTTTCATGGTCTCTTGCTGACATTTTCAATCAAGATCTCTACAAAACAAGGTTCTTTTTCTTTTGAAATTGTTTTATTTTTGTATATTAGGTGTTTAGTTTGGCTTATATAATGTAAGTTCATTTAGCCTTATATAATGTAAGATCATTTCGGCTTATATAGCATACGCCCTAATTTTGTGACTTATTTGAAGGTTTATGGGCTTATATAGGTTTATTATATCAAGATACACTTATATATGCTTTAAATCTCAAAATAAGCCACAAATTTGAGGTTTACGTTATATAAGCCGAAAATAAGTCATATTGTGCTTATATTTCATAAACCCTAATTTTTTAAGCTTACTGGTGACTTATGGGTTTACTATATAAGTTTATTATATCATAACAAGCTTAGATAAGCCCATAAGTCTCCAAATAAGACACAAAAGTCAGGCTTATGTTATATAATCCGAAACAAGCTTACGCTAGTATAAGCTAAAACAAACAACACCTTATTTCTTGTTGGCTCCTTGTAACTTGTTATTACTTATCAACCTTAAGTAATAACTCGTTAGCAAGACTCAAGTGTGTTGTTTTAACAATTAATAAGAACTAAGAACAATTAAAACAACAATACCAATATAACTTTTCAACGTATAATTAAAATTCAATAAAGAATCTATAATCCACTTTGTTTGTGGAATAACAATGTGGTTGAATGACAATGTGGGGTGATCTACTCTACATAAACTTTTAACCAAAGTTAATAGTCTAAGATCCATTCTAAACGTTCATATGATCTTTCGCTATATGGTTTAGTTGGTACTGAGAGATAAGGTTTTTCCCGAGTTTTTACTCTTGTAATGGTTAACCTTTTCTCTCCCGATATGCACTCTTTAAATAGGCAGTGCAAAACTAGGGTTTGCATTTCGCATGTTCCCATGCATAAGTTTATCTAATGGGTGGTTCATGCCCATGCTGGATAATCAGTACAAAGTACTAATAAACTATTCTAAGAAAAGATAAAGGTTGTACTTATAGCTAACTATACAAGCAACCTACTTTGACTTAAAGTAATCTTTTCCCGCCTAATGCAAACCTTTAGAATATTGAAGTGTCTTCAGTATTCTAGAGGAGATTGACATCATTCAGTTTGGTATTGTCAAGCCAAACTAAACTGAAAGCTCTTCTTCAAGACTTGTTCTTTAGCAACTAGACCGCCTAGTCTTTGAAGCAAAGACTTATTTGTCTTCTAAGTTCAGTGGAAGAGGAAAGCTGAACATCCTTCAGCAAAACACTCTTCAGTAGGAATCTTTGTTCCTCTGGTCATGCTTCAGCAGAGTCACCTTTCTGCTAAACATGAAACACTTAGGAGGATTTTATATTCAAATCCCAGTGTTGCTTCAGGGTCAGTAAATACTGACCCAACAATCTCCCCCTACTTGGATATACAAATAGCCTAAGTCTAAAGTCAGTAGTAAGTGAGCATAACAACTTCTTCTTACTTGCACTGAACAATAAAGTACTTATAAACATCAGATAATCATTTATTAACAAAACATTACAAATTACAACTGAAGAATTACAAATGATTATTTAATCTTACTTAGGCCTAAGTCCTTCAATGATAGGAGTCTGAACTGATGGATCTGAGTTTCTGTAGTCCAATATTCCTAGTAAGCACATGCTGAAGGTTCTTGCAGCTTCAGTAAGACATGGACCTCCATGATGAGAATAAAAGATCATTTGAACATTCCAAAGTAGTTCATTGTTCATTTCATCGAGGTCACTAATACCAACAAAGTCTTGACGTTCACGATGACTGAACATTATCATTCCCAATTGTGGTTAGTCAAGTACAGGCCCAGGGAGATGATTCTGAAACTAAACACTCTCCTTGTAATTCTTTGTGGTAACAAAGATGTCACCCACTCCAGGTCTGATCATATTTGCTCTTTTGTTCAGCTCTAGTATAGGATGTTGATCCTCCAGTGGAATATCATCATTAGTGCTATGGATCTCACCAAGCTTTTCATGACTCCTCATTGAGTGGTGAATTATGATGTGGACTTCTTCCCATCTCTTAGACTTCCTCTTTACAAGCTTTTGATTCATTTCTAGCCATTCAGTATAAGAGAGGTCCTTAGCTTGGAAGTCCTCTAGAATCTCATCAGTCCCATCACCCTAATAGTACTTCAGATGAATATCACCTTTGTTAGTTAGCATATCCACGTTTGTGATTTCAGAGAGATTTCTTATGTTTAGCCTTGTTATACAAAATTTTTCATATAACATCTTTCTTTTGAAGAGGTTTTTAACCTCATGTTTCCCAATTTCTTCATACAAGCTCATCTTCAGATTTCTTAGTTTCTCTTCTTCATTTAGCCTGTAGACCCTGTCAATATCTTATTGAGTGTCCACCCCAGCTTTGATTAGCCATTCATTTAGTGTAAAATCACCTTTTTTCTTGGGATGGAGAGGGGGTGAACCATCATCAGTTGTGTCTCCGCTGGTGGCAAGACCTTCAACATGACTATCCTTAGCTGAAGACTCCCCTTTAGTCTTAGCTGGACTCTTCTCAGCAAATGGTGACTCATAAACAAATTGTTGCTTATGAGCCTTCTTTTGAGCATGTTTGTGAAATAGCTGTTGAATGGTGTTTTTCTCCCCCTCAATAGAAGATTGCCCAACAACTTCTGATGACCCACCAGCAGGTAAGAAGGCACAAATATAATCAAGGGTGAAGGATACCTTGGCCATCATTGATGGTACATGTTCAAGAGCACTCAATTTCTGTTGAACCTCTTCACATAAGGTCATATTTTGTTTCTCCAACAATGCCACCCTATCCTTGATATTTGACACAGAGTCACATAAGTCATTTACTTGGCTAGGAACCGGTGTAAACTCTGGTGGAAACTCCATGGAAGCACCATTGAGGGAGTCTATGAGTGATGACATTTCCTGCTTAAGGGAAGTGGTGGTGGCCACATCTTTTATTAAAGGCTTCAGAGCAGTGAGAATAACATCTTTGATTTGTTCAGCACTAGGAGGAATTGGTCTTGTTTTAAGCGTTGTAAGTTCAGCATCAACAATAACCTTTTCCTCTTTGAGCTTAGCCACTTGTGACTGAAGAACCAACACCTGATTTGTCAGTTCTTTTACCTGAATGGTTCTGGGGGATGGTGGCTGGAAGGTATGTTCATAAAACTTCTCCTCTGGCTCACTTTCATCAAGAATTACTGGAGCCCTTTCATTAAACCTAAGCTCCTTTTCCAAGTCTTTAGAAGACATGTTGAACATAAAAGAAGGCAAGTGTCCCACCTCGGCTCCAGTTGTGAGAGGAAATTCCTTTGTTGTCTTCTGAGCATCACCTCTAGTGTGTGGATAAGTTTCAAGTCCTTCACCACCAGAGTTGGTTTTACCTGATGGATCATGAGAAAGAGTCTTTGATGAGTTAAGATCAATGATTATGTTTTTGGTTCCTTTAGTATGACTCTGTTGTGGGGGTACTACATCATCAGAAACAGATAATCCAGGGTCAGCGTCAGCTGTTGTATTTGCTGAAGCCTCATGCCCCGATGCTGACTAAGAGTGACAAATGATAGAGTTTTGTAATGAAATTGGAAATGTATTCAAATTTAAATTACTTACCAATGTTGACTCCACGATAATGATCTGAGGGTGCACTCTATCTTCACCCTTATTCCCTAAAGAAGTTGGGATAGGGGTTGCCTTCAGGGCCTCTTTATGCATGTCACCTCCAACAAACACTAGAGGTGACGTTTGTCTTGGGTTCTTGTCCTTGGCCGAGGACTTAAGTTTCTTCGAAGCTTGGCCTTAGGAATCATCAGAAATCTCTGTTGATGAAGATTCTGTGAGGGTTCTCCTTTTCTTGGACTCACGTCTACATTTTTTAGTATTAACAAACGTTTGCTTCTTACGTGGTCCAGAAGAAGCTCCAGGCTTTTTGCCTTTCAGATCCCCTTCTCCAGTTGGAGGAGTGTCTTGTGGAGCTTTATACACTATTAGATCTTTTGTTAAGAAAATGTCCAACATGGGTTGTGTAAAAGGAGGATCAATGGTACTAACTGGAATGTTCCAGCGCTTAAGCTCAAAGGGTTGAAAAAACAATTTTTTTCCTTGGAGTTTAGAAAAATCATCTCCAAGATGGTCAACAAAAAGGAGAGATAAAAATCTGGAGTAAACAACGTTTTTATCCCTAGTCTTTTTCTCTAGCTTCCCATAAAGATCTTCAAATATTAGCCTCCTAAAATCAGCCTTGATCCCCTTAGCCAGACAATATAAAATAATTGCATCCTTTTGATTTATCTAGTCAAGCCCTCCAGTTTTCCCTCCCAAACATTCAATCAAGATGGTCATCAATAATTTCCACTTAGGTGGTAAACAACTTCTTTTTAGCCTACCCTTTTCAGTGAACTCTTCAGTATACCCAATTTCTTTAAAATATTTTTTAACAATTGAAAAATCATCAGGTATAGCCTCATAGTCATTAGGGTTTCCCAAATAGTTTAAACCAAGAACCCTTCTAAACAGCTTTAAACCAATTTTACCATGAATTCCAACTGTTTTTGAATCAAACTCGATTGATTTCTTGTTTAACGAAGCTTGTGCCATGAACCAAAACTCTTTTAGAACATTTTGAAACATCATCCTTGGATATTTAAACAAAGCATCACGAAGCACACATTTTGATAAAAAAAAGGCCATGACTTGATTCCCCGGAACAGATTTGATGGTGTATGGTTTGATTAAGGTAAGGTTGTTGGGTTTGAAGATGGCATCTTCAATGGGATAGGTAACATGAATGGATAGGTTAAGGGTGACCTCAACATGTTGTTGTGAAGAATATTCTGCCATTGGTGTATTTTTGTGTGTTTTTCTTGATGAGAGAGATAGAGAGAGTTTGTGTGTGTGTTTGAGATGAAAAGATTTACAAGCGTGATATGAAATCCAACTTCAAGGAATTATATAAAAAATTAGAATGATTTTATGAAAGTTTTTAAAACCATTTTGAAAAAGTTATAAATCTTTTAGGGTTTCTTTTGAACATTTGGCACAAACTCTCTCATTAATATTCTATAAAAAGGTATGATTTTCTGTTGCTTTGAACAGTGAAACGCCTTATGTGTCAGGGAGTTGTTGACTGTGGATGTCGACGTTTGAAATTTCCTTAATTAACAAAGGTTCAATCATTGGAGGGCCTTCCTCTTGTTCAGAGGAAATGTTTCCAAGACCTAGTTCTCTTGAGACAACTGGAGAGCTTTGTTCATAAGGTTTAGATTGTTCATTTGAACCTTGCTGATCATTTAGATCATTTGTTTGAGCTTGCTGATCATTTTGATCATTTGTTTGAGACTGATCATTTTGATCATTTGTTTGAGATTGGTCATTTTGAGACTGATCATTTGATTGATAGCCATCAGTATTTGATACTGAAGGATTTCCTTTTGTAGGACTTGTCATATCTTCAAATGGATCAATATGAGGAACTGAATTGCTTGTTTGATATCTTTGAGAAGGCTCATAATGTAGAAATTCATCAGATGGGTAATTGTGAGATTCATGAATATGAAGTTCATCATCTGATGGATTTGTAAACTTGAGAGCTTCAGAACTTTCATTGAAAGAGATGTGAAAAGTTTCTTCAATACATTTTCTTCTTGTGTTAAAGACTCTATATGCTTTAGATACTAGAGAGTATCCAAGGAAGTAACCATCATCAGATATTTCATCAAAGTTACTAAGGTGATCCTTGTGGTTGTGAATGAATACTGGACACCCAAACACATGTAAGAATGAAATGTTTGGAATTCTCCCCCTGGAGACTTCATAGGGAGTCTTCATGTGTGTCTTCACAATGATGGATCTATTTTGAGTGTAGCAAGCAGTGGCTACAACATCAGTCCAAAAATGCTTAGAGAGAGCTGATCCAGCAAGCATTGTTCTTGCTACTTCAATTAAGGTTCTGTTCCTTCTTTGAGCCACACCATTTTATTCTGGTGTGTAAGGTGATGAGAAATTTTGTGATATTCCTTTATCATCACATAACTTGATCAGAGTATGATTTCTGAATTCAGGGCCATTGTCGGTTCTAAGTTGTTTGACATGAGTATCATTTTGATTTTCAACTCTTCTAATGAAAGACATAATGGCATCTGGTGCATGGCTTTTCTTTGTCAGAAAATATACCCAGGTGTACCTAGAGTACTCATCAACAATGACAAGTGTATATTTTTCATGACAAATGACCTTAGGTGATACTGGGCCAAACAAGTCCATGTGAAGTAGATGAAGACTTTCTTTGATTGAGAAAGTTTATTTTGTTTTGAAATTGGCCCTATGGTGCTTCCCTTTTTCACATACTGAGCATGGTTTGTCCTTGGAATAGACAAGTGAAGGAAGACCAATAACAAGATTTTGTTTTGCCAGCAAAGTGATTGTTTTGAAATTTAGATGTGAGAGCCTCTTATCCCAGAGCCAGTTAGTGATGTTAGAATATCTAGCAAAGAAACATGTCTACTGAGTAGAGTTCATGCTCATGACATAAACATCTTTGACTATGGGAGCAATCATCATAATTTCATGATTGGAGTTGAAGATTGTACCTTTTTGTCATCAAACAGGACTAGGTATTTTGCATCACAAAGTTGACTGATGCCGATGAGGTTATGCTTCAATCTATTGACATATGCTACCCTTGAGAAAACTATACTATTTCATTTCACTGAACCAAATCCTTTAGTAGTAGCTGATGAGTTATCACCAAAAACAACCTTAGTACCCGGTTCCTCCTTATACTTGTGTAGATGACTTTTGGTTCCAGTCATATGCCTTGAGCAGCCACTATCCAGGTACCAAATAGGCTTCCTGAGATCACACTACACAAGTTAAGGAAATGATCAGTTTTGTTTTGAAACCCACCTTTGATGGGTAGGTGTTTTAGATCTGGAAGGTGTTCTAGATCTGAAGGTTCCTTTTGATGAAGATGAATAAGATTGCTCAGAAGAGGAAGGAGAGTTTTGAACAACATTTTCTTTCTTATCCTGAAGGGCTTCACCTCTTCTGAACCACTCTATATGATTGTGATCAGATGTAGATACTTCCATAAGTTTCACAACATTTGGTAATAGAGTTCGGGTTCCTAGATTTGATGCCTCTTCTGAGAGAGATTACTCGATTATGTCCATGAGTGTCATGGTCATAACTTCCACAAATGTTACAAACAGGGTAATAGTGACAGTCATTTTAGTGATGTTGCCCATACTATAATGAATGCATGGCGAGAAAGGCATTTTCGCCTAGAATGAGATGCTCCAGTGTTATGAGCATCAACACTAGTTTGAGCAAGCATATATTCATTATGTTCACAAGTACGATGGTCAGTCCTCTCACAATAGATACAATAAATCACTTTTAGGAAAGTTTCAGTGAGATGATTGTTTAAACCACATAAATCACAAGCCCTTTTAAATTGTGTCTTGTATCTATAATGTGGAGAGTTTGAAGGTTCATCCCTGACTCGAGTTGGTGTTTGCTGCTGCCTGAGTTGTAATTTAAGATCATTGATCTCTTGCATGACAAGAGACATTCTCTCATCTTCCTGTAGCATTCTTCAGTTTATTTGATGAAACTGAAGAAGTATTTCCCTTATGCGCACCTTCAGCAAGAGCAGAAGAGTTTTTTGACGTGTCAATTTTGACATGTTTGGGAGCACTACTTTTCTATGTGGTGTGAGACTTAATGATTGACTAGATTGATTTTGGTCCAATAGAGGGTTCAACACCAACTAATTTCTCCAGAGGAGGAAGCGGGGTGCTTACTTCATTCTCTAAATCATCATCTGTGTCATTTTCAGTAACTGAAGACTCAATAGGTACTGATGAATCATCATTTGCCTGAAACTCAGGGAGAAGGATACGTCCAGTGTCATGATTTGGTAAATTCTCTTCACCTGACCTTACAATGTCTGGGATCGAGCTACTATCCTCATTTGAGGCTTTGAGAAAGAAAATATCACGAGAGTTGGTGCTAGAGGATCCTTCAGCACGAATCATTTTCCTTTTCTGAGCAGGAATTTGTTCATTGATGCATTGATTAACCCTATCAGAGTTTCTAAGCCATGATTTAACAATTTTTTTTGCTTCTTTTAGTTCAACTCTTAAAGATTTGTTTTCATCAATGATTTCAGTATTTAGCTATTCAAAATTAAGTAAATCAAGTTTGGCCTCTTTTAGCTCTAATAACTTACTTTCGTGCTCTTCAAGTTTAAGAACAATTTTATGATATTTTTCAAGAAGATTGTTTCTTTGTTCTTCAACAAATTTAAGATAAATACACAGGTAATTAAAGACAAATTTAATGTCCTCCTTATCTTCTAATTCAAGAAGAGTTTGTACCTTTTTTATTGTGATATTGACCCATTCACCATTTTGAGCACTTTCTCTAGCCACAACATTAGAGTTTGACCCTTCATCATTAGCAAGTGCCATCAGAACTTTCACATTAACCAATTCATCATCATCTGAAGAAAAATCTTCTTCATCTCATTCATAAGCCTCAACAACAAGTCCCTTGTTCTTTTCTTATTTGGTAGGCTTAGAGGAAGATCCTTCAGTGCTGAGTAGAGCTAGTCTAGCCTTGATCTCTCTATATTTTGCCTCGAAGTCTTTTGCTGGTCGAAGTTCAACCCAGTTTTGCTGAAAAGAAGATGTAGCAATTTTTTTTGTTGAAATGGTTATTGACAAGTTGGTCTTGACTGAGCAGGTGAGGGATAAAGAAGGAATGGATGTTTTAGAATAACAATCCTTAGCAAAGTGTCTAGACTTTCCACATTTAAAGCACCCAGTGTCAGCTGTGGCTTTTGTGGTGCTGGAGAACTTTCCTCATCTCTTAAAGAACCTTCTAGACTTGGCCAGAAGAGCTCTTTCATGAAATTCCTTTTGAAGGTCTTTCAGATATTCCTCACTTGTTCTTGTGTCTTCTTCATCATCAGGACTATCTTGGTACTCCTAAATGACAGATTCACTAAAGAAGGCTGTTGACAAGGGTGTAGCAATTGTTAATGCTTTACTCTTGCTTGAGCCTTCATAAATCCTATCAACTAGGTTTTCTTTATATTTTAGTTTCTGAAAAAAGGGAGGCTAGATCACAAACTTTGATGTGATTAGCATTTCTCAAGCTTTGGTAGAAACTGAGCCGCTTCTTTGGCAATGCATTAACAAAAACTGTGTTGATTTCTATTTTTGAAAGCTCAACACCATCAGTTAACAATTCATTCATCAGAGCTTTATATCTGGTGAAAGTTTGAATAAGGGTTTCCCCTTCTTTGTTTTTGAAAGTGATACTGAAGCTTTAAGTCCATTACCCTTGTTTCCTTCACATCAGAGGGTCCCTCGTGATACAATATAAGGTCATCCGATGAAGATATGGCTGTTTTACAATTCACAACAGAGATCATTTGGTCATCTGGGAGTACAGACATGATGAGACTTTTGAGACACTGATCTAGGTTAGAAACTTTTCTCTCATTAGCAGTCCATTGTTGTAACACCCCATTTTGATAAATGGAATGTCACGCGTGATTATGGCGTTTCATCAAAGCATACAAGGATAAATGTCTTAAACATTACATGACCATAAAGGAAATACCGGAAACAAACATCGGCACTCCAAAGTAAAAGCACATCACACACAAACATAAGTACTGTAAAGGAAAAGGACTAAACAATGTCCATGGAAATGAGTAGCAAAATGTATGAAGAAATGCATAAAGTAATGAAGGCAAGTAAGCTTCCAATCCATATGCACCTACGCTTAGAATCTACGAGCGCCCTTGAGTACCTGCCGTTTTGGGAACATGAAAGGACAACGGCTGAGCATAACGCTTAGTGCACGGATATACGAGCATAGCACGAATAATATAAGCATATACAACATATAGCAGCAGAATTGATTAAGTCTTTGAAAACCTGGTATAACTGGTTTTATAGTTTGAAAAGCCTTATGTTTATCTTATGAAAATTGTTTAACATGTTAACCATTAGCCAATATAGGTCATGAAATATCAACGTGCATGAATACTTGGAGGGGTGACCTAATAATGCAATTAGAGGGGTTGCCTCTAATTAATATAAGTTTGGGTAGGAGGGATCAGCTCCTTGTGAAGGATGCAAGGCACACACCACATTCACCTGAATAATCTATTAAAACATGTAATCTAGGATGCACCCATATGCCCACATGATAATATAATAATATGGCCAAAAGCTGAAAGGGACGCCACGAGCTATCACTCCGCCGTGGTGAAGTCATAACACTGGTGCCTCCAGTGTTATGGTTATGGTACCTCTATAACTAGGTGAAACTTGTCATGCATGTATATGGCTTAGGCATTTAATTAAATATAAGCAGATAAAAACATATAAAACACATATTGGGAAAACAGTTGGCTGCATACGGGAAATCCTAATAAGGAAAGAAGGTCCATACTGAAAGGATGGAGAATCCGTACCTTGTGTCCAGTTAACGAAGAAGACGAATGGAAGAGAGTCCTACTTCGATGTCACTAATGGTACATAAATAATATACGTGTATGAGTGTTCTTATTATTGTGTACGTAACTGGTTCCATATCATGACTTAACTTGTTTTATATGTTCATGTCATGTTTTACTGATTTTAACGTTATGCTGTGTTTATCATGTATTCTGGATATTCTGATTAAGTATTACTTTTATTTCTTGTATTATTATACTTGTTATGTAATAATAAGTAACTTACTAAAATAGAAAGTTTCCAAAAATAGAATAGTTGCTTAAAATAAATAAGTTTCTAAAAATAGAAAGTTTCCAAAAATAGATTAACTGCTTAAAATAGATAAGTTTCTAAAAATAGAAAGTTTCCATATTTAGAAATAAGCTGGATTATTAAGCTAACCTGATAAGCTTAAGTTTTACTGATTAATATTCTAAGTCATGTGATTAATAGTATAGTTTATTAATTAATGCATGTAAATTAAATAAACTATATGTTATAAGATTTAATCAAATATAACATGATTTAATTAAATTAAGGTGTATATAATACTTAGGTTAAAACATGTATTAATATTTATATTAAAATAACCTAAGTCATGGAAATTAATTAATTATATGTCATGTTTTAATAATTAGTCAATTACTTTAGTCTAAATTTCATGATTAAATACTTAGGTTAAAATCATGTATTATTAATAATAATAATAACCTAAGTCATGTTTTAATTAAATTAATTAAGTACCATGTTAAATTAATTTAATTACTTGTAAAAATAAATGCACATATAAAAATAATTAAACTTGTAAAATAAAATAATAAACCGAACCCATGTATTATTTTATTAAAAACATGTCGTGAACCAGACCCGTAAACCCGTGAACCAGCCCGAACCAAAACCTCACCACCAACCACCACCCACAACCGCGACTGTAGCGGCGGCTGGTGGCTGCCCTGCCAACGGCGGCGGCTGCTGCCGCTGCTGCGCCGTGGCTAGCCGCTGCTAGCTGCGAAGATCCCGGCGGCGCAAGCCGGTGGTCTTCCCTACTGCCTCGCTGCTCCCCCCGTCCGCCCCAAACAGCCACCGACGCAAGCCGGTGGTGTTTGCTGCTGCGCCGAGACCCACACCGAGCCCCTTAGGGGTCTCGGTTGTGGTTAACAATGGACACCGAGAGTCTTTGACTCTCGGTTGGCTGCCGAACCCCAAACAATCTAAACAAAACCCTTTTTCCATGTTTTAATTAATCCCATAACATGTTTATTTAACTGTTTTCATATATCTAATCATAAAACATAATTAAATAAAAGATTAAAAATTAAGGTTTTTGTTTTACCTTGACGTGTGATTGAAAATAACACGAACATGAATCAAATACCAAAGATCCAAAATCAAAATCGAATCCTCCTTGTCTTGTGTGTAGGTGCCGCGGCTATGGGGTCCAAAGGAAGCAAGGGTTTTAACCTTTTCTATAAAAATATTTTATGAAATACTCTATAGTTTCTATTTCCTTTAATTAAACAAAAATGGGCTTGTGGGCCCCCTTCCTCTTTATGTGTGCCGCGGCTACATGGTCCCACCAAGGGGAAACCCGTAGTTTTCGTGTTCTAATATTTTACGTGTTCTCGTGTTCGTATTTACGTGACGTTATAATTAAACGTTCGTGTTAACTTATATCTACTTATATGTAATCGTAATAATAATTACGTAATTACATAATAATATGCTCGTGATTATTTACGTTCATGTTTTCATGTTCGTGATTATAATTATTGTTGGTAATAATTATCGTGCATTCATACATACTTAATACTTATCGTGTTATAATACGTACGAAATTCTTGTAATTAATATTCGTGAAACATAAACATGTATAAAAGGAAAGTTTTAATCATGTACGTAAGATTATAAGGGTACTATTCATGGTAAAAGCATGTGGGTTTTACAACTCTCCCCCCTAAAAAGAATAATTCGTCCCCGAATTAAAGATAACGTAAACTGGAAAAGAGGAACTTACCCGAATTCAAAACTTGAAATGAGGGTAAGAAGTCCGGATAAACTCCTCAGTCTCCCAAGTGGCTTCCCACTCGGTACGATCCCTCCAAAGGATTTTGACGAATGTAATCGTCTTCCTCCTCATGACTCGTTCTTGCCTGTCAAGAACTCGTTCAGGTTCCTCTACGAAGGTAAGGTTTTGCCGAATCTGTTCCAGTGGATACTGAACCATGTGAAGGGGATGATACTTGTATCCTCTGAGTAAGGGCACATGGAAAACATCATGAACATGAGAAAGCTGCAAAGGTAACGCTAAACGATAAGATACTTCACTGACTCGCTCAATGACATCAAACGGTCCGATGAATCAAGGATTGAGCTTCCCTGTGATTCCAAAACGCTTCACACCACGTGCCAGCGATACCTTAAGAAAGACGTGATCTCCTACGTTAAAATGTAAGTCCCTCCGATTCTTGTCGGCATAACTCTTCTGACATGACCATGCTTCTTGCAATTTCTGCTTAGCTACGACGACCTTCTCGTTGGTCAACTCTATTATTTCTGGTCCTTCAAGTGTTTGCTCACCAACCTGATCCCAGCATATTGGGGCGCGACACTTTCTGCCATACAACATCTCGAATGGAGCACACTTGATACTTGCGTGCCAACTGTTGTTGTATGCAAACTCTACCAGACAGATGTAATCGTCCCAATCTCCCGTCCATTCCAACGCACACGACCTCAACATGCCTTCTAATGTCTGAATCGTTCGCTCCGATTGCCCGTCTGTTTGCGGATAAAAAGCCGTGCTAAGCTTAAGTTTTGTACCCCAATCTTTCTGTAGACTCCTCCAAAATCGCGAAGTGAAACGAGGATCTCTGTCCGAGACGATGCTGGATGGAGCACCATGAAGTCTCATGATCTCCTTCTTGTAAGTATCAGCAAGTTTACTGACCGAATCTTCCTTGCGGATCGGTAAGAAATGAGCTGACTTAGTAAGTCGATCCACGATAACCCAAATTACATTGTGCCTCCTCTTTGTCTGCGGAAGACCGGTAACAAAATTCATGGTGATCTTGTCCCACTTCCACTCTGGAATATCTAACGGTTGTAGAAGACCGCCAGATCGCTGATGCTCGATCTTAACCTGCTGACAGGTAAGACATTTGGAGACGTAAGTCGTAACATCCTGTTTCATACCACTCCACCAAAATTATTGCTTGATGTCATGGTACATCTGGGTCGAACCGGGATGAATAGAGAATGGGGAGCTATGAGCCTCAGCTAACAATGCTTCCCGGAGTTCTTGATCATCAAGAACACAAAGTCTTGTGCCCTGCCATAAGATACCGTCTGCGTCTACTCGATATTCTGTCTGTTTCTCCAAATTCTGAATTATCGCCCAGATTTCACCATCATCCTTCTGAGCTTCCTTGATCCTAGAGAGTAACTCAGGTTCTACTCTAAGATTAGCCCAGTAACCCTGCTGTCCACGTACCATGATCTTAATGTCTAGTCGCTCCAAATCTCTCATAATTTCCTCCTTAGTTTTAATGCCGTTTATCATTCCAAACTTTCTGCTAAGTGCATCGAGCACTACATTCGCCTTGGCGGGATGATACTGCAGACTAATGTCATAATCCTTTAACAGCTCTAACCATCTCCTCTGTCTCGTGTTCAATTCACGTTGAGTGAAGATGTACTTCAAGCTCTTGTGGTCCGTGAAGATGTCACATGATTCTCCATACAAGTAGTGCCTCCATATCTTCAATGCAAACACGACTGCTGCAAGTTACAAGTCATACGTAGGGTAATTTTCCTCATAAGGCTTAAGCTGTCGTGAAGCGTACGCGATCACTTTCCCATGTTGCATGAGAACACAGCCAAGTCCCTTCCCTGAAGCATCACTGTAGATTTGAAATCCACCTGAACCAGATGGGAGAGTAAGAATCGGTGCAGATACTAACGTCTGCTTTAGGTCTTTAAAGGTCTTCTCTCTTTCTTCAGTCCAAACGAATTTCTCCCCTTTCCACATTAGTTTAGTCATTGGTAGTGCTAAACAGGAAAAGTTCTCTACGAACCTATGGTAATAACCAACTAAGCCTAGGAAACTGCGAACCTCAGTCGCTGATGTCGGTCTTGGCCACTTGGTAATAGCCTCAACCTTTGCTAGATCCATGGTGATTCCTTCTGCTGATATAATGTGACCTAAGAACACCACCTTGTCTAACCAGAACTCACACTTGGAGAATTTAACATACAGCTGCTTCTGGCAAAGAATCTGTAACACTGTACGAAGATGGTCTTTGTGTTCCTCCTTGGACTTAGAGAATATCAGGATGTCGTCAATGAAGACAATGACGAACTTGTCTAGAAATTCATGGAAGATTTTGTTCATCAGATCCATGAAAACAGCTGGAGCATTGGTAAGGCCAAATGGCATGACTACAAATTTGTAGTGCCCATAGCGTGTACGGAAAGCAGTCTTGGCGATGTCCTGCTCCTTTACTCGTAGTCGATGATAGCCCGACCTCAGATCAATCTTGAAGAAATGCTTGGCCCCTTGGAGTTGGTCAAACAGATCGTCAACACGTGGTAGAGGATACCTATTCCTGATGGTGATCTTGTTGAGCTCGCGATAATCTATGCAAAGACACATACTGCCGTCCTTCTTCTTCACGAATAAGACCGATGCACCCCATGGAGATGTGCTCGGTCGAATGAAGCCTCGTTCCAGAATTTATTGCAATTGGTCCTTCAGCTCCTTCAACTCTATGGGAGCCATGCGATAAGGAGCCTTGGAAATCGGCTCAGCTCCTGGGATGAGCTCGATATTAAATTCTATTTCACGTGCAGGTGGTATGCCCAGAAGTTCTTCTTGAAATACATCTAGAAATTCTAACACTATCGGCTGATTCTGAATTGATGGAGATTCAGCATCCATGTCATGAACAATATCTAGATAGCCCTCGCAACCATGTGAAAGTAACGGACGTGCTTGCAGGGTTGATATGATTTGTACAGAACTTCCAGGTACGAACCCGTTGTGAATGTACTCTGGTGCATTAACATCACCGAATATGACCTGATATGTATGGCAGTCTATGGTGGCATGATGTTTGGATAGCCAGTCCATGCCCCATATCATGTCAAAATCATTCATGTCCAGCGGAAGTGCGTCAACAGGACGAACCTTGTCGTCAAACTCTAGGGGAATGCTCTTGTACACATGGGTTATGCGTACAGAGTCTCTTAAAGGCGTGGAAATGTTTAGTACATTCTTTAATGACATAGGGGATATCCTAACATTCTTAGCATAAGTAGTAGCAATGACCGAACGAGTAGCACCCGTGTCAAATAAAACACATGCAGCTTGACCATACATATACAAGATTCTAATGATGGTACCTGTAGACTTGTTGGCCTGATCGCGAGAAGTCGTGTAAACGTGTCCACTAGTAGGAGGCGGCTTGGAATCAGCATGTCCAGATGTGCCCTCCATCTCGCCCTTGCGGCAGTCCTTCATGCGATGACCAGTAAGGCCACACTTATAGCATGCGTCGTTGTCGCGACGACATGGCCCTGGGTGCCTACGGTTGTAGGTAGTGCAAAGAGGATGAGTATACCATCCAGCAGGTGCCCTTGTTAGCTGGGATCCTGTTAAGAACAATATACATGAGACATGGTAATAGGTACAAAGGACAATGCGGAAAATTCGTAAGATGTAATACCAGTGATAGCTGGATGGTTAGGCTGTGAAGGTCTTTGGTTCTGGTCCCTCCCGTTACCATGATTCCTGGTAAAAAATTGCTAATGTGTCAGAATTATGAACTATTTCATGTAACATAAGAAAATGAGTAAGTGTAAGGACCTGCTGTTGTTGGAGTTTCCAACGTTGTTACAGTAATTATCATTACCGCCACGCCTATCCATAACAGAACGGTCTTGAGTCTGACCGTTTCCCTTGGGCTGAGTAGGCTGTTGCTGAGTAGCCGGCTGAGACCGGTCCCCAGTCTTCTGCCTGGAAGATGCAGTTTAAAAGAGATATAAATATTGACATATACTGAAGTCACCGCTGAGTAACGAATGTTTCCCTCTTATCGGGTCTCTCTACTTTCCCGAACTCTTCTCTTTCTTGTAAGATCTCCAGCTTACGTGCTGCATCGGCCACTTGTGCCACCGTGTTGAAAGTAGCACACACCAAGTTGTTGGCGACCGATGTACGAAGAGCCCACGGGAAGTGGTATGCTTGCTCTTAGGCAGTACTTGCTGCTGCGCCAAGAAAACCAGCCAAGAGAAGAAAACGATGCATGAACTCGTTGCTGTTCTCCCCAGCTCTCTGCCTGATTCCATGGTACTCCCTCTTCAGCTTGTCTTGCTCAGCCTTGGGAAAGAACTGTCCCATCACTAACTCCCTGAACTGAGCCCAAGTCAAACCAACCACCCAATCATCACCTCCCTCAGACTGCTTCATTGCCTTCCACCATGCTAGCACATCACCTTCGAACCTGTAACAGGCCAACCTCGACTTGAAGACGGGTTCACAACCCATTGCATCGAAGATCTTATCAATGTGAGCCAACCAGCTTACAGCTTCACTGGGGTTATCCGTTTTCTCGAAGATCAAGGGCGTATCTTGTTGAATCCCTCAAGCTATGTGAATAATGTTGCCGGAGGAGGAGGAGGAGATACTGGGTGCTGTTGCTGATTGTTGGCAACCTACACCTCAACCCTGATTTCGTTCCTCAGCTGAGGAAGCATAGCTTGCATCGTAGCTTGGACTGCTGCATTGAGTTGTTCCTTCTCGCGTGTGAGAACCATCTGACAGTATAACATAAAATACATGAGTAAACTGATCAAAACATAAAATATATACATGAAAAAAAATTATACCAATAAATCATGAGAAAAATTTTATGTAGGAAAACTAGTATATGAATGCATGATGAAGTTTTATGAAAACTTTTATATGCGCGAGAGTGAACGCCTATGGTCAGTTCACTCAAAACAAAAGACATGGCGAGGGGACGCCAATGGGTCGGTCCCAAAGTTAAAAGTTTCGATTAAAGCACACGCGACTAACTAGGGCCAGTCCTGTACCAACCATTACTTAGTCATAAACCTGCGACAATGACATATATATGAATGCATGAAAAGAATGAATGCATGAAAACCGACTGTCATTTCTAGGAAGACCATAGTGACTACCCACTAATCACAGGTCGTGTTTTGAGAGCCTACAGGTCGAAGCCTTGGCTCTGATACCATAATTGTAACACCCCATTTTGATAAATGGAATGTCACGCGTGATTATGGCGTGTCATCAAAGCATACAAGGATAAATGTCTTAAATATTACATGACCATAAAGGAAATACCGGAAACAAACATCAGCACCCCAAAGTAAAAGCTCATCACACACAAACATAAGTACTGTAAAGGAAAAGGACTAAATAATGTCCATAGAAATGAGTAGCAAAATGTATGAAGAAATGCATAAAGTAATGAAGGCAAGTAAGCTTCCAATCCATATGCACATACGCTTAGAATCTACGAGCGCCCTTGAATACCTGCCATTTTGGGAACATGAAAGGAAAACGGCTGAGCATAACGCTTAGTGCACGGATATAAGATCATAACATGAATAATATAAACATATACAACAGATAGCAGCGGAATTGATTAAATCCTGGAAAACCTGGTATAACTTAGTAAAACTGGTTTTATAGTTTGAAAAGCCTTACGTTTATCTTATGAAAACTGTTTAACATGTTAACCATTAGCCGATATAGGTCATGAAATATCAACGTGCATGAATACTTGGAGGGGTGACCTCATCATGCAATTAGAGGGGTTGCCTCTAATTAATATAAGTTTGGGTAGGAGGGATCAGCTCCTTGTGAAGGATGCAAGGCACACACCACATTCACCTGAATAATCTGTTAAAACATGTAATCTAGGATGCACCCAGATGCCCCACATGATAATATAATAATATGGCCAAAAGCTGAAAGGGACGCTACGAGCTATCATTCCGCCGTGGTGAAGTCATAACACCGGTGCCTCTAGTGTTATGGTTAGGGTACCTCCATAACTAGGTGAAACTGGTCATGCATGTATATGGCTTAGGCATTTATTTAAACATAAGCATATCAAAACATATAAAACACATACTGGGAAAACAGTTGGCTGCATACGAGAAATCCTAATAAGGAAAGAATGTCCATACTAAAAGGACGGAGAATCCGTACCTTGTGTCCAGTGAACGAAGAAGACGAACGGTAGAGAGTCCTACTTCGATCTCACTAATGCTACATAAATAATATGCGTGTATAAGTGTTCTGATTACTGTGTACGTAACTGGTTCCATATCATGACTTAACTTGTTTTATATGTTCATGTCATGTTTTACTAATTTTAACGTTATGCTGTGTTTATCATGTATTCTAGATATTCTGATTAAGTATTACTTGTAATTCTTGTATTATTATACTTGTTGTGTAATAATAAGTAACTTTACAAAAATAGAAAGTTTCCAAAAATAGAAAGTTTCCAAAAATAGAAAGTTTCCAAAATAGAATAGCTGCTTAAAATAAATAAGTTTCTAAAAATAGAAAGTTTCCATAAATAGATTAACTGCTTAAAATAAATAAGTTTCTAAAAAATAGAAAGTTTCCATATTTAGAAATAAGTTGGATTATTAAGCTAACCTCGATAAGCTTAAGTTTTACTGATTAATATTCTAAGTCATGTGATTAATAGTATAGTTTATTAATTAATACATGTAAATTAAATAAACTATATGTTATAAGATTTAATTAACTATAACATGATTTAATTAAATTAAGGTGCATATAATACTTAGATTAAAACATGTATCAATATTTATATTAATATAACCTAATTCATAGAAATAATTAATTATATGTCATGTTTTAATAATTAATCAATTACTTTAGTCTAAATTTCATGATTAAATACATAGGTTAAAATCATGTATTATTAATAATAATAATAACCTAAGTCATGTTTTAATTAAATTAATTAAGTACCATGTTAAATTAATTTAATTACTTGTAAAAATAAATGCACATGCAAAAATAATTAAACTTGTAAAATAAAATAATAAACCGAACCCATGTATTATATTATTAAAAAAATATCGTGAACCGGACCCGTAAACCTGTGAACCGGCCCGAACCAAAACCCCACCACCAACCACCACCCACAGCCGCAGCTACGGCGGCGGCTGGTGACTGCCCTGCAAACGGCGGCGGCTGTTACCGCTGCTGCGCCGTGGCTAGCCGCTGCTAGCTGCGAAGATCCCATCGGCACAAGCCGGTGGCCTTCCCTGCTGCCTCGCTGCTCCCCCCATCCGACCCAAACAGACACCGATGTAAGCCGGTGGTGCTTGCTGCTGAGCCGAGACCCACACCGAGCCCCTTAGGGGTCTCGGTTGTGGTTAACAAGGGACACCGAGAGTCTTTGACTCTCGGTTGGCTGCCGAACCCCAAGCAAACCAAACAAAACCCTTTTTCCATGTTTTAATTAATCTCATAATATGTTTATTTAATTGTTTTCATAGATCTAATCATAAAACATAATTAAATAAAAGATTAAAAATTAAGGTTTTTGTTTTACCTTGACGTGTGATTGAAAATAACACGAACACGAATTAAATACCAAAGATCCAAAATCAAAATTGAATCCTCCTTGTCTTGTGTGTAGGTGTCGCGACTATGGGGTCCAAAGGAAGCTAGGGTTTTAACTTTTCCTGTAAAAATATTTTATGAAATACTCTGTAGTTTCTATTTCCTTTAATTAAACCGAAAATGGGCTTGTGGGCCCCCTTCCTCTTTGTGTGTGCCGCGTCTACATGGGCCTACCAAGGGGAAACCCGTAGTTTTCATGTTTTAATATTTTACGTGTTCTCGTGTTCGTATTTACGTGACGTTATAATTAAACATTCGTGTTAACTTATATCTACTTATACGTAATCGTAATAATAATTACGTAATTACATAATAATATGCTTGTGATTATTTACATTCATGTTTTCATGTTCGTGATTATAATTATTGTTGGTAATAATTATCGTGCATTAATACATACTTAATACTTATCGTGTTATAATACGTACGAAATTCTTGTAATTAATATTCGTGAAACGTAAACTTGTATAAAAAAAGTTTTAATCATTTACATACGATTATAAGGGTACTATTCATGGAAAAAGCATGCGGGTTTTACAACTGTACTTTAGGTTTTTTATTGTCCCCAACCATGGGAACAAATGGACCATTTTCAATGATTTCAAGGAATTGGGGTTCGATTCCAACCATGTGGACAAGGAACCTTTTCTTCCAATTAGTGAAATTTGCTACCTCTTGAACATGAGCAACATTGAGTTGGCCACCCCTATACTCTAGGGTTTGTGGTATTACTTGAGACATGTTGGATCTTGATTTTAAAACCTTAAAATGAGCAGTTTAATGAAAAATAAGAGTTTAGCTAATCAAACGGCTCTGATACTACTTGTCGGTCCCTTGTATCTCGTTATTACTTATCAACCTTAAGTAATAACTCGTTAGCAAGACTCAAGTGTGTTGTTTTAACAATTAATAATAACTAAGAACAATTAAAACAACAATACCAGTATAACTTTTCAACGTATAGACTTTTATTAAAATTCAATAAAGAATCTATAACCCACTTTGTTTGTAGAATAACAAAGTGGTTGAATGACAATGTAGGGTGATCTCCTCTACTTAAAATTTTAACCAAAGTTAATAGTATAAGCTCCAATCTAAACGCTCATATGCTCATTGGCTATATGGTTTAGTTGGTATTGAGAGAGAAGGTTTTTCCAGAGTTTTTACTCTTGTAATGGTTAACCTTTTCTCTCCCAATATGCACTCCTTAAATAGGCAGTGCAAAACTAGGGTTTGCATTTCACATGTTTCCATGCATAAGTTTATCCAGTGGGTGGTTGATGCCCATGCTGGATAAACAGTACAAAGTACTAATAAACTATTCTAGGAAAACATAAAGTTTGTACTTTTATCTAACTATACAAGCAACCTACTTTGACTATAAGTAATCTTTTCCCGCCTAATGCAAACCTTCAAAATACTAAAGTGTCTTCAGTATTCTAGAGGAGATCGACATCATTCAGTTTGGTATTGTCAAGCCAAACTAAACTGAAAGCTCTTCTTCAGGACTTGTTCTTTAGCAACTAGACCGCCTAGTCTTTGAAGCAAAGACTCCTTTGTTTTCTAAGTTCACTGGAAGAGGAAAGCTGAACATACTTCAGCAAAACATTCTTCAGTAGGAATCTTTGTTCCCCTGGTCATGCTTCAGCAGAGTCACCTTTCTGCTGAACACGAAACACTTAGATGGATTTTATATTCAAATCCTAGAGTTACTTTAGGGTCCGTAAATACTGACCCAACATTTCTGGTTCTTGCTTTTTATGTTATTATTATTATTATTCTGTAAACCATAACTTGTAACACCTTTTTAAAGTAAGAAATCCGAGAAGTTTAAAGTTTTTCAAGTCAAAGGTTGACTAAAAAGTCAACATTACTTTGTTTCTTTAAGCTTTTGATTTTGGGCTATGAAATGTTTGAATACTTCGGTTACGAGCTTATTTGAGTTTGTTTTATCTATAACCTTTAATTTTCCGGTTTATTTTCATACTTTTAGGCTTATATGAGTTCATTAAAACATAATAAGTAGCTTATGAAATATGATTTAAAAAATAAATAAGCTCATAAGCTACGTCTAAGCTTAAACAGACACCCGAGGGTGTTTGTTTAAGCTTATATAGAGCTATTTTGGTTTATGTGATTTCCAAAAATTATGAAAATAAACCGAAAAGTATGAAAATAAACCGCCTTCAATTAAATTCATAAGCCGAAAAATTTCATAAGCCATAAGCCCGCTATATAAGCTAAAACAAACATACTAGAACTGGTGGAAAGCTCTTAAGCTTATTTTTTTGGTTATTAAAATTCATAGGCGCGAGCTGATAAGCCCAAAAAGTGAGCTTATGAGCTTTTCAAAAGTTCAATAAGCTTATAAGTCGGCAAAATAAGCTTAAGAAAATACCCCCTTTAAACCTAAATGTACTATGGTTCTTTCTTTCCCTAGTTAGTGACATGTAGATTGTTGATTATGTATGTTTAAAGAAAACATAAAACATGAATCAGACAAGACTCTGCCATTCAACAAAATTGTTTCATAAATATTACTATATTCTTTTAAGCTCATTATTGGATCGCTTCTTGTTGTTGTGTACTCCCAATGGTCTTTTCGGTTTACTGATTTTACTTGCTGATGAATTTAATTTAAGGCGGAGAACATACCACTTTAATTTGTATCTGAACATCACTATTTTGGCTCATTTGTTTATCCTTTGCTAGAGGAAACACGTTGTGAGCCGGCTTCCTCTATAGAGATCATGTATCGAGCTCCATTTGCTGATATTATAGCTTTTAAAGAGTCCAAAAATGGTGAAAACATGTTGTATGATGTTACTGTTGGTAAGTGGAAGAATCAGTTTAGCGAACGTGGCAAAGATGCTTACCATACGCTAACTGGCAATCTGCTTATTTTAGTAGATGAAAAACCCGAATCCGTATCTGATTTACAGCGTTTGGGAAGAACATGGGCTTTTTTGCTGGTTAAAAATAACGAAGACGATAATACATCTATCAAAGTGAAGGCATCAAAACCAATAGAATTTCAAGACGGGATGTTGGTTGTTTTTTTGATGAATCTAACAACTTAAAGAAAAGAATATGGAAATCATAGAACATGAATAGAAATATTAATATTATCCAAAAGATTCTTTGCTCGGATTCTATGGTATAAAACTGATTAATAAAGTTTCCCTTTCGTCACTCATAAATAATATTATGTTAATGTTAATAGTTTTGTTTGTTTTGTGTATAGGTGAACGGGAATTGCAATATCTGTACTTTCGGCATTGACCTTTATAAGGTACTCGAAGTGCTCTACCAAACTCGGCGGGAGAGTAGCTAATGGGTTGACCACGAATGGTGAAATTAACAAACATTCCATTTTCATTAGTATGAATGAAATATGTGCTAAAGAACTCTCAGAGAAATTGAGGATAGATTACCTCATTGATGTTTAGAAGACAATCAAAACAATTATTCCTAAACATCATTTTAGTGTAGTCAAGTCCTTCAATGTACTCATAGACAACCCGACCCTCATGAAAGTAACGAGTTTGAAGTGAACGAAGGGTGTTTGAAAGATGAAGGTATTCAAAAGACTCGGTAAGATTAGGCATATAACTCTCATTCTTTTGGTGGTCATTTTGATAATCCGAAGGCATTGTTTAGTACATATATTAAACCAAAAATAATTCCACAATCACTCCGTATTACATATAGATTAGTATAAATTAAAATCACAAGAATGTGTTTAATCAATTTCTTGACTAACCAAAGAATGATTCCTTAAGATTCTCATGTTCACAATGTAGCAATTTCATATTTAACAGAATTTGAACATTGGTTTTAAAAATTCGTTTTTAGGTAAGAATTAACAATGCAATTACCAATGTGTTCAAGTGTTCATATCAATTATATCATTAAACCAAAATACTTTGATCAAAATCCGGATTTGACAAATAAGTGGGTTTAGTGAAATCGCAAGGAATATGAAACTAAAGGAATCATAGCACTAAAACTATAGATACCCACATTCCTATTTTGTTTCTAATTCAATTTAATTTTGAAAATCCCGAATTATGAAATTAAGAACCATAGAACAAATTAGTTGAAATTGAATGAAGATACTTACAATTAATCAATGTTAGATGAAGGATGGATAAGACCCTTGTCTTGAAACCAATTAATTTGAGTGATTTTGGAGGTTTTGAAAGATGTTAATGGTGGGTTTATCACTCTCTTCGTCGCACCAACTAGAAAGAAGAAGGAAAAGGTTTTTGAAAAAGTGTAAACTAATAAAACCAGTATTATTTTAATCTTAGTGGGCCGTGACTCAATATTGATAATGAGCCGCCATTACCACCGCACTATTTATTGAGCCGCGGACATAACACGTGTTACTGTGAGAGAACAATCGTTTCTCATTCATTATCCCCAACGGGGTTTATATACAATAGTTGATACATATCCATCCTAACTATCAATGATATAATTATGGATGTAATATACATTCCATATATACAAGAGAGATATTCTAATAGTTACGTCTGTGAGAATGAAAGAAATTTTCCAATCCAAGTTTTTCTAAAATACTTAAAACATATATTAAGCCTTTTGAAAATAATTGGACCACTTGAAAACTAGGTTATAGTGCATTAATGAAGGATTACGAGTGGAATCAAGACCGAAAAAGACCAAAACGAAGAAACGACTACTCGTAAAAAGAGAAAGGAGAGAAACCAAGAGGAGTGAATCAAAGCCAAGTATCAATGCTCAAGAGATGAATGACAATAATCAAGTTATAAAAACGAATAGCTTGTGTCATATATAGTGGTTCATGATGTGCCTTTTCGTTGTAAGACGAAACGGATTTGGTGATGAACAATACCAAACTATTTTTGTTATATAGATCAAGAACACTTAATACTAAATGTCTTAAACTTTTACAAAACGTGATCGGATTTATATCATTGTTTAAGGATCACAGTGACAATATCCTTGGAATATTTCAATTCCAAATGTATAGTATCCTAAGTACAACATATGATTTAGTTTGGTATCTCAAAGGATTAATCAATCAACTTAGAGACGATCTCAATTGCACACACTACACATTATATAAATCATGCTTGACACTTTAAGCTTTTACTAACTCACTATACAACTCCTATATGAGTCAAGTATCCAAGACCATGAAGGTTTGAGAGGGTGAAAGCATAGAATCAAATACCATAAATAAGTGTCAAGGAAAGGATGCCAAGAACAATCACATAGTCAAGTAATGATCAAAAGTATTAACAAAGGGTGTGTGGAAGGACGAAAACGTACATTAGTCGCAAAGTCCATCCCTAGTCTTCTACGGATTAATGCAACAACCAAACTTGACCAAAGTGTATACTAAGTCTTTAAGGACTAGTATCACATCCACCAACCTTGATATCATCATCCCATGATGTTGGAGATCAAAAGGAGATGATTCTTCAATAAGTGTAAGTAACTCAATCCATAACTGTAAAACCCGCATAAAAATGCCATGAACAGCACAGTACGTAAATATACGAACCAATTAAAACTTTCTATTTATATCATGTACACGTGTCACGAACATTAAATTCAGAAACTACGTACGTGTTAGTGCACGATAATTATTAAGTACGTAATGTTACACGATAATTATTAAGTATAATAATTATAATCACGAACATTTATAAACATGATAATTATTACTTATAATATTTATAACACAACAATTAGAACACGATATATATACGAAGTATATATAACACGAACATTAAGCACGAACTAGGACGAATAATTAAAACGAACAAACACATAAATTACTTAAACATGAAAAAGGCACGATTTGCCTTTGGGCCTTGTGGTATCCACGGACAAGGAAGACAAGGAGGGTGCCCAAGCCCATTTTGGTTTAACTAAAGGAAACTAAAAACACAGAGTTTATCATAACATAATTTTTACAGAAATATTAAAAACCTTAGTCCTCCTCCTCCTTTTTGCCGTCGGCCATCAAGAACACCAAGGGTGTGTTTGTTGCTTTTGATCTTTTATTTTGGTATAAACGTGTTCGTGCTTATAGTCCTCATTCATTCACGCATTCGGTATCACCTTAACCTTAATCTTTTTATTCCTTTTTAATCAATCATTATTATATGTTTATGAATCTTTAAAAACATGGAACAAGAACATGTAGGAATAATTAATAATCAAGAAAAGGTGGGTTTTGGTGGGGTTTTGTTCGACCGACACACAAACCGAGAGCCACGAGGCTCTCAGTGGTCTTTTTAGCACCACTAGCCAAGACCTTAAGGTCTCGGTGTGGTCTTGGTTATTCGGTCACAAGGACAAGGTCGGGGTAGCGTTTAGTTTGGTTTTAGTGTCAACCGAGACCTCTAGGGTCTCGGTGGGACTTAGTGTGCAAGTAGTGGGAACCCCGGCTTGAGCCGGGGTGTACATGGTTCGAACAGTGGCTAGTCGAGCCACATCAGTGGCAACCACCGACTACAGTTGGTGGTAAATTGGTTCGGACAGTGGCAATCGGCTAGGCCGGGTAGCCACTGTCAGGGCTTTTTGGTTCAGCTTATATGTTTCGGCTTATATTAAAACTCGGGTACGGGTTCGGTAAAATTATAAAATTAGTTTTATACTTATCTAATTAAATTATAACATGACTATTAATTTAATTAAACATGACTTAGGTTATAATTATTAAATATAATAATTCATGATTAACCTAAGTATTTTATTTAGACTAATTTAATTAAATCATGCTTTATTTAATTAAATCATATAACCTATAGTTTTATAATTTACCATTTCATTTATTTAATAAACTATGCTAGTTAACCATGACTTAATTAAATTTTGTATAACCTATAGTTTATTAATTAACCATTATATATTATTAATTAATAAAGCATGAACTATTATTATTAATTAATAATCAGTTATGATCTATAGTATTTAATTAATAAACTATACTATTAATTACATGACTTATGACTTTTAACCACTAAACACTAGCTTATATTATTAGCTTACTAATCCAGCTTATTTCTAAATATGGAAAGTTTCTATTTCAGGAAACTTACTATTTTTAGAAACTTTCTAATTTTAGAAACTGATATATTTTTGGAAACTTTCTGTTTTTGGAAACTTTCTATTTTTGGAAACTTTCTATTTTTGGAAACTTTCTATTTTTGGAAACTTTCTATTTTTGAAAACCTGCTATTTTTAGAAAATTACTTATTATTACACAACAACTATAATAATACAAGAATACAAGATAATACATAATCAGAATACATGAAATACATGATTAATACAGTATATCATTTAAAACAGTAAAATAAGACAAGAACATATAAAACAAGCTAAGAACATGCTATAACCAGTAACGTCTCAGTAATCAGACAACTTATACATTTCCTAATTTATGTAGCGTTAGTGAGGTCGGAGTAGGACTATTCATCCTTTCATCTTTCCTCGTTCACTAGACACAAGGTACGGATTTTCCGTCCTTTAATATGGACAATCTTTCCTTATTAGGATTCCACATTGGCAGCCAAATGTTTTCCCAAGTATATGTTTTATATGTTTTGATTACTTATGTTTAGTTTTAAATGCCTAAGCCATATACATGCATGACCAGTGTCACCTAGTTATGGAGGTACCATAACCATAACACTAGAGGCACCGGTGTTATGACTTCCCCAGGACAGAGTGATTGCTCGTGGTGTCCCTTTATAGTTTTGCCCTTATTTATATTATTAGGTGGGGCGTATGGGTGCATCCTAGTTACATGTTTTACAGGATTTTTCATGGTGAATGCGATGTGCGCCTTGCATCCTTCACAAGGAGTTGATCCCTCCTACCCAGACTATTTAATTAGAGGCAACCCCTCTAATTTCATGATGAGGTCTCCCCTTCAAGTATTCATGCATGATGGAGCCTCATTACCTATATGGGCTATTGGCTAATTAATATAGTTTTTCATATAAAAACATAAGTCTTTTCAAACTATAAAACCGGTTTTATGAACATATTCCAGGTTATCTAGGACTTATACATTTCCGCTGCTATTAGTCTTTTATGATTATGTCATTTCATGCTATGATTGTATATCCGTTCACTGAGTGTTATGCTCAGCCGTTTTCCTTTCATGTTCCCAAATGACAAGTACTCATGGACGCAACTAGGACTTGAGAGTACGTGCATACGGATGGAAGCTATCTAGCCTTTATTACTTTATGCATTTCCATACATTACGTTACTTTATTTCTTTGGATATTGTGTGGTCCTTTTCCATTTCATTACTTATATTCATGTGTGTGAGCTTATACTTAGACTACCTATGTTTGTTTCTAGTATTTCCATTCATGGTCATTTAATGTTTTTGGACATTTACCTTGCATGCTTTGACGACATGCCATAATTATCCTATGATATTCCATTTACCAAAATGGGGTGTTACAATTATGGTATTAGAGCCAAGGCTTCGACCTGTAGGCTCTTAAAACATGACCTGTGATTAGTGGGTAATCACCATGGTCTTCCTAGAACTAACAATTGTTTTCATGCATTTGTTCATGTATTATTGTTGCATGAATTTTGACTAAGTAATGGTTGGTATAGCACTGGCCATATTTAGTCGCATGTGCTTTTAATCGAATCACGTTGTTTTGATGAACCGACCGATAGGCGTTCATCCTCGTCATGTCACTTTGTTTAGGTGAACCGACCCATAGGCGTTCACCCAGACCCATGTCATTTTGTTGATCATGCATTCATACACTGTTTTCATGTATAAAATATGTTTTCATGTTTATATGCATAAAATTTTTCTAATGTTTATATATCATGTATAATCAGATTAATCATTGCACTTTGTTTTATACTGTTAGATGGTTCTCACACGTGAACAAGAACAACTTAATGCGGTAGTCCAAGCTGCTATGCAAGCCATGCTTCCTAAACCGAGGAATGAAATTCGGTCTAAGGTGCAAGCTACCAACAATCAGCACCAGCACCAGCATCAGAATCCTCCTCCTCCACCTCTAGCTACCCTGATCACATGGCTAGCGCGATTCAATAAGCAGCGTCTGAAATCTTTTGAGCAGACTAACAGCCCCGCAGAGGTTGAGAGCTGGATAGCTCACATCGAGAAGATCTTTGACGCAATGGGATGCGACCCTGACTTTAAGTCAAGGTTAGCTTGTTACAAGTTTGAAGGGAACATGCTTGCATGGTGGAAGGCACTGAAGATATCAAATGGAGGTGATGACTGGGTGACTGGATTGACTTGGGAAGAGTTTAAGGAGTTGGTCATGGGGCAGTTCTTCTCGAAAGTTGAGCAGGATAAGCTCAAGAGGGAGTATCATGGTATTAGGCAGAGAGCTGGGGAAAATTACAATGAGTTCATGCAGAGGTTTCTTGTTGGGAATAAAATGATACAAGACACTTAGACGCTGACAAGAGTTAATTGGATGTTGATAGGAAGAAATCAAGCGTTGTCAGATCAAGCGTTGACAAGAAGAAATCAAGCGCTGATGAGAAGAAGTCCAAGCACTGATAGAATACTTAGTTTACACGTTTTATGTTTCTAGTAAAGATATGTTCGACAATATATTTTCTATGTTTATCTTTACCTAAAATAGCTGATACGTAGACTCTTGTACAAGGTTCCTTAATCTATAAAAGTAGGCCTTTAGGTTTTAGTTCAATATACGTTTTACACTTACATTGTACACAAGTTCGATTATTAATCAAAGTGAAAGTTTGGTTTATTTGTTTTGTTTGTTCTTCATTCAAGTATTAATTCAGCATACTACTTGAATTGTTTACACAACAAAGTTTCTCTAAGTGTTTAACTTGATTTATTCTCGTTTACACAAAAGCTAAACCGATTTAAGTTTGGGATCAAAAAGTGGTATCAGAGCTTGTTGAGGAACTTTGAGCTAAAGAACATAAAACCCTAAAAACCCTAAATCGCCAAAAACCCTAATTTTTCAAGAAATCCTAAAAACCAGATATGACTTCCTCCTCAAGCCATAACCTAAAAATCCCCATGCTAGACCCTGACAACTTTGAGCTATGGAAGTTCAATTTTGAGCAGTACCTTCAAATCCATGACCACACTATATGGGAAATTATTGAATATGGAAACACATTCGATAAAGATGCTAAGATTGCTACTGCTATTGCTGCAAGATCAATTGATGGTTCAATTGAAGAGGATCGAAAAGAAAGACCTTCAGATGGGAGAGCTGTCTCAACTGAGGATATTACAAAGAGAAGGAATGACATGAAAACTTTAAGTATTCTCAAACTTTCTTTGGGACCAGCCAATCAACACAAGTATAGAGGCTTTGAGTCTGCTAAAGAACTTTGGGAAGCTCTTCAAGTCAACTATGGTGGTAATGATGATACCGCCTCAGAGAAGAAGAAACAACTCTTGCATGAGTATGCTGTGTTCAAAGCTCTTCCCAATGAAAAGCTAAGTGGACTTAAGTGGCAACATCCTGTTTCATACCACTCCACCAAAAGTACTGCTTGATGTCATGGTACATCTTAATCGAACCAGGATGTATAGAAAATGGGGAGCTATGAGCCTCAGCTAACAAGGCTTCCCGGAGTTCTTGATCATCAGGAACACAAAGTCTCGTTCCCTGCCATAAGATACCATCTGCATCTACTCTGAATTCTGTCTGCTTTTCCAAATTCTAAATTATCGCCCAGATTTCTTAATCATCTTTCTGAGCTTCCTTGATCTTAGAGAGTAACTCGGGTTCTACTCTAAGATTAGCCCAATAACCGTGCTGTCCACGTACCATGATCTCTATGTCTAGTCGCTCCAAGTCTCTTATGATTTATTCCTCAATCTTAATTCCGTTGATCATTCCGGACTTTCTGCTAAGTGCATCTGCTACTACATTTGCCTTGCCGGGATGATAATGCAGATTAATGTCATAATCCTTCAACAGCTCTAACCATCTCCTCTGTCTCATGTTCAATTCACGCCAAGTGAAGATATACTTCAAGCTCTTGTGGTCCATGAAAATATCACATGATTCTCCATACAAATAGTGCCTCCATATCTTCAATGCAAACACAACTACAGCAAGTTCTAAGTCATACGTAGGGTAATTTTCCTCATAAGGTTTAAGCTGCCGTGAAGCATACGCGATCACTTTCCCATGTTGCATGATAACACAACCAAGTCCCTTCCCGGATGCATCACTATAGATTTGAAATCCACCCGTACCAGATGGGAGAGCAAGAATAGGTGCAGATACTAACTTCTGCTTCATGTCTTCATAGCTCTTCTCTCGTTCTTCAGTCCAGACGAATTTCTCCCTTTTCCGCATCAGTTTGGTCAATGGTAGTGCTAGGCGGGAAAAGTTCTCCACGAACCTACGGTAATAGCCAGCTAAGCCTAGGAAACTGCGGACTTCATTCGCTGATGTCGGCCTTGGCTACTTAGTAATAGCCTCAACCTTCGCTGGATCCATAGTGATTCCTTCTGTTGATACAATGTGACCTAAGAATGCCACCTTGTCTAACCAGAACTCACACTTGGAGAATTTGGCATACAACTGCTTCTGGCGAAGAATCTGTAGTACTGTACGAAGATGGTCTTCGTGTTCCTCCTTGGACTTTGAGAAAATCAGGATTTCATCGATGAAGACAATGACGAACTTGTCCAGAAATTCATGGAAGATTATGTTCATCAAATCCATGAACACTGCTGGAGCATTGGTCAGGCCGAATGGCATGACTACAAATTCGTAGCGGCCATAACGTGTACGGAAGGCAGTCTTGGCGATGTCCTGCTCCTTAACCTGTAGCTGATGGTAGCCTGATGTGACAACCCTAGGTTTTGGGTTTGTCACTTGGTCTTACTTTTAGGTTATTTTATGTGTGCTTACTTGAATTGTGTGTTTACGTGTTTATTTTGTGTGAACGAGGTTGGTGTGGTTATCGTTTATGAGTATAGAGTACTCATAAGTAAATCGAGGAACGGTTATTTCATGTTCATGAGCTCACAAGTGGTGACTATGAAATGAAAATGGTGATATTGTGGTGTTTACGTATACGTATAAGTATTATAGTAGTAGTATTTTTTTTAGGATTTACAGTTTAGCATTTAGAGGTCTCGGGTGAGGTAATTATCCATATGAATATTTTTCGGGATGGTTTTAAGTCATTTAGGACTTAGTTATAAAGTTTATTTCAAAATTTGAGATTTTTTATAAAAGTGTATATTTTACGTCTTTTACGGTAAAACGCGTAAAAACTGACTAGTTTTACGGTTTTGGGGTTTTGGAGGCTTTAAGAGCTGAAATAAATTAAGGAAAATTAAGGTAATATTATTAATACATATATTAATAATAAAAAGAGAAAAAAAAACGAAAATTAAGGGGGTGTTAGTCGGTTTGGAAAAAAAGAAAAGAAGGAAAAAAAAGAAAAAAAGAGGAAAAAGGAAAGTTGGGTTTGGGTTGGACAAGGATTCACCCACACTCTATATATTATATTATTTACTACCAAAAGAACATAATTAAATCCCTGGAGATTAATGGTCGACGGTTTTTGGGAGAGTTTTTAGGGTTTCATAGTTTTTTTCTTCTTCCATTAATTTAAAGGTAAAACCTTCAAATCCCTTTTTAATTAAATTGTTTTTATGTTTATTTAATCATCTATTGATGGATTAGGGTTAGGGTTTAATATAAAAACAGTAAATTAATGTTGTATTAATCATAATATGATGATCACATAAATTAGGGCTTGTAATTAGAGGGATTAGGGTTAATTAATGAGGTTGATTTTGTTAAACCCGTTTTTAAAAACTGGACAGAATTTTGGGTCATTGTTTTGATCATATAGGGAGCTCTACAAACTTTTATCTTACGATCCACATACCCCTGAAAAGGTATTTGAAGTGGCTTTCCAATTCAAGAAACTAGAACTAAATTGGAGGTCGGGAAGTGGGTCAAAAACAGGTTACAACAATCGAAGGTCAAAATAGTTTTGAATTCAGCATGTTTTCTTTTTAAGTTTTGGGTTGTTTGGGGTACTTAGGGTTGCATTGGGATCTTCTCACGAACATGAGAGATGGTTTATATGTTGTAATAAGGATCTGCACTTGGGCTAAGATTGTGGTTTAGGGTAAGACCCTCTAATGGTAATGAACTTTTCATACGTTTAAAATCAGGAAAACTGGAATGACAAAAGTATATATATATATATCAGGGCCTTAACAGTAGCTTTAAGGTTAGGGCAAGTGGGAGTTGTTAGCCAACATATGTAAGGGTATGAATATTCCTTTTACAGAAACCATGGGTATGTTTAAGTGGACGTTTGACTTAAAGTTTTGAGACCTAAAACTGGGACTGTTTTGTGTAAAATTGTGAACGGGATAGCTATTAAACTTAACCAAGTTAAGGACTTGTTAGGGAAGGGTAATGGGGTGTTTAGAGTTATAAATGGGGTATTTATATGAGAGGAGGTTAGATGTCCATCATAGGTTGATGAACCATTTTAGAGGTTGGTTCATGTATTGATTTATGTGTTTTTGGATTATTAGCTTGGGGCTAGAGCAAGGACTTTGGAGAAGCAATCAGGTGAGTTCATAGTCCCATTTTACTACGTTTTTAAATGTTTTTTTCCAATATGAGATGGAGATGACACTTGTAATGTTCTTTAACATGATTTAGTACTATGTTATAAAATGTGTGGACATAAATGTGTTATTGTGTGACTTGCGTGCTTATGTGTTCTCATATGTGCTTTGGTACGTGTTCTGCTATGTGAATCTTGTTTGGATTGTGATTGGCTTTGGTACATAGATGTATGGGCGTCTATGGGACCAGTTGTGATGTGTGTGGAGCGTGGGGCACGATCCGTCCTGAGTACTTGTGCATCGTCTCTTCGGAGGCAAGATATCTCGACGGGGATATAGTTCATCTTCCACAGGTGGTGTGGGAAAGATCCGGATAGTGTGGTGTGTGTTCTTGTGCGTGTGACGGGATACTTCTTGATTGTTATAATGTGCTTTATGAATTGTAGATGTGGTTGGTACTTAGCTTGAGTTTTGTTGTGGATGCATGTAGCATGATTATCACATTATGGTCCATTACTATAAATTGTTTTTCTTCAACTTATTTACAGCGGATGTCAAGGTTTCTTATGATGTTCTAGATAACTTAAACCTATGTTCTCACCAAATTTATGTTGACAGATTTTAGTGTCATTTTCAGGTGAGGTAGTTGTGCAAGATGATGTTAGAAGTGGCTAGAGTATAGAGGCTGCTAGGATTGCATTCGGAGGAATCCCCTTTTCCTCTTAGATTTTACTTTGTGTTTTGATTAAGTGAACTTTGTGGTACCTATATGTTTGATGTTTGTTTATTTGTATGTCTTTGGTAAGAGGTAAGCCTATTACCTACTTACCTAGACGCCTGCATTGTTGAGATATTGTCACGACATTTGTGTCGCCATCTATGATATTTCAATTTCATTTAGTTCTCTCTATAGACACGCTGTTGTTGTGATGATATCCATACGTCGCGCCCCATATTCCGCCATGGTGGGGTGTGACAGAATGGTATCAGAGACAATGGTTATAGAGAATTAGGTTTCCTAGTCGTGTAGCCTAGTCTATAGCTTAAGGGTCCCTGCATATAGGCGTCATAGGAGTATGTGTGCATTTTATAGTAGTTGATGTGTTTGAATATTATTTTCGCAGAATTTGTTTGGTTATGAACTACTATGGTTCATACTTAACTACATGTTATTTTCTTTACGAGTTTTGATTAGTGCGGGTGGAACCATGGTCGTATACGCTAGTCATTGTTGGATTTCGCTTAATTATGTTTTCATGTTCTTTATACATTTTGAATTTTGTCTATGCTGGTTCAGCTGGACTACGAGTTTATGTGTTTCGTGCATTGGCTATGTTATTTTAATACATGGGGTTTTGGATCTTATCTTGTGTGGTTACGTGCTTGTGAGTTGTTGGATTATGTGTTATGTGTAGTATTAATTTCTTATAAGTGTCATCATAGGAGGGAGTACATTGGTGAAAGGGAACATGTATAATTATGGAGGCCTACATAATTATATATGTGCCACAACACCACTGGACTTTCAAGTATGATTGCATGAAAGAGAGTTAATACATGCTTGTATAGTATATGTTGGATGGATTTGAGTGTATGTACGCTTATGCCTATGTATGTAAAATTATTTTCTACTTACCGGTTGTATTCTTGGGATGGTTGCTAGCTCGTTTCTCTTTGAGATGTTCAACTTCTGTAGTAGCGCATTTCTCGGGTCCTCATTTCGCGTGTTTGTTTGTACGGTACTTTTGGCGTGAAGGATTTTGAGATGGTAGAGATTTCTTTTTGGGGTAACGATGTCTTTTGTTTCACATGGTAAAAAAAAAAGAACTTGCAAATTGAAAAAAATGTTGTTGGTAGTCGATGAAATAAGGAAGTGTCGGGATCATGTTTCAAATAAGGTGGAATATAAAATCTTTAACATATAAGCATGACTCGGTTATTTTAAAATATTTTGGTTTTGATCACCTAAAGTTATTGTTCTTAAGTTAAAAATTTTGTTCTTATTTAGTGAAATATGTTAAAATCATGTAATTAATAGAGTTTTAATTTTCTGGAATTAAAATAAATTAGGTTCTAGTTTTGGTAATTAATGGGGGGTTTTAGGGTTTAAAAATCGTTTTTTTAGGTATAAATCGGAGTAGGCAGATTTTGAGAAAAATCGTTTTGGTCATAACTTATTCGTTTTGAAAGGTTTTTGGGTGATTCAAAAGCCTAAAATTATGTACTCGGAACATACTTTTCAAATTATGTACTCGGAACATACTTTTCAAATATTCAGAAAGTTTCGTAATTGGAAGTCAGTAGCTTGGTCGAATTAATTGTACAAGTGTTGAGTTCAAGGTTAATTTTCGGACAACATGGTTTAAACTCGTGTTTTGGGTATATTTCGGTAATGAACACTTGGAGGGTTAACATAGAAATGAGTTGGGAAGGAATTTGAGAGTTCTTTAGACCTTATTATACGTGGTTATATTTTGATGAGTTTTGATTTATGATTTTGATAAGTTTCCTCGCGGACGGTTAAGGCTCATGTGTTGTTGGTTGAGATTATTTTCGTGTAAACTGAGTTCACGTTTGAACGTGAAGGTTTTATCAAGGATATGTATCCTCGTTTGTTTGCTGAGAATAAGTTTGAGTTTGGGAGTAAATCTCGGGACGAGATTTCTATTAGGAGGGAGTGATGTGACAACCCTAGGTTTTGGGTTTGTCACTTGGTCTTACTTTTAGGTTATTTTATGTGTGCTTACTTGAATTGTGTGTTTACGTGTTTATTTTGTGTGAACGAGGTTGGTGTGGTTATCGTTTATGAGTATAGAGTACTCATAAGTAAATCGAGGAACGGTTATTTCATGTTCATGAGCTCACAAGTGGTGACTATGAAATGAAAATGGTGATATTGTGGTGTTTACGTATACGTATAAGTATTATAGTAGTAGTATTTTTTTTAGGATTTACAGTTTAGCATTTAGAGGTCTCAGGTGAGGTAATTATCCATATGAATATTTTTCGGGATGGTTTTAAGTCATTTAGGACTTAGTTATAAAGTTTGTTTCAAAATTTGAGATTTTTTATAAAAGTGTATATTTTACGTCTTTTACGGTAAAACGCGTAAAAACTGACTAGTTTTACGGTTTTGGGGTTTTGGAGGCTTTAAGAGCTGAAATAAATTAAGGAAAATTAAGTTAATATTATTAATACATATATTAATAATAAAAAGAGAAAAAAACGAAAATTAAGGGGGTGTTAGTCGGTTTGGAAAAAAAGAAAAGAAGGAAAAAAAAGAAAAAAAGAGGAAAAAGGAAAGTTGGGTTTGGGTTGGACAAGGATTCACCCACACCCTATATATTATATTATTTACTACCAAAAGAAAATAATTAAATCCCTGGAGATTAATGGTCGACGGTTTTTGGGAGAGTTTTTAGGGTTTCATAGTTTTTTTCTTCTTCCATTAATTTAAAGGTAAAACCTTCAAATCCCTTTTTAATTAAATTGTTTTTATGTTTATTTAATCATCTATTGATGGATTAGGGTTAGGGTTTAATATAAAAACAGTAAATTAATGTTGTATTAATCATAATATGATGATCACATAAATTAGGGTTTGTAATTAGAGAGATTAGGGTTAATTAATGAGGTTGATTTTGTTAAACCCGTTTTTAAAAACTGGGCAGAATTTTGGGTCATTGTTTTGATCATATAGGGAGCTCTACAAACTTTTATCTTACGATCCATATACCCCTGAAAAGGTATTTGAAGTGGCTTTCCAATGCAAGAAACTAGAACTAAATTGGAGGTCGGGAAGTAGGTCAAAAACAGGTTACAACAGTCGGAGGTCAAAACAGTTTTGAATTCAGCCTGTTTTCTTTTTAAGTTTTGGGTTGTTTGGGGTACTTAGGGTTGCATTGGGATCTTCTCACGAACATGAGAGATGGTTTATATATTGTAATAAGGATCTGCACTTGGGCTAAGATTGTGGTTTAGGGTAAGACCCTCTAATGGTAATGAACTTTTCATACGTTTAAAATCAGGAAAACTGGAATGACAAAAGTATATATATATATATCAGGGCCTTAACAGTAGCGTTAAGGTTAGGGCAAGTGGGAGTTGTTAGCCAACATATGTAAGGGTATGAATATTCCTTTTATAGAAACCATGGGTATGTTTAAGTGGACGTTTGACTTAACGTTTTGAGACCTAAAACTGGGACTGTTTTGTGTAAAATTGTGAACGGGATAGCTATTAAACTTAACCAAGTTAAGGACTTGTTAGGGAAGGGTAATGGGGTGTTTAGAGTTATAAATGGGGTATTTATATGAGAGGAGGTTAGATGTCCATCATAGGTTGATGAACCATTTTAGAGGTTGGTTCATGTATTGATTTATGTGTTTTTGGATTATTAGCTTGGGGCTAGAGCAAGGACTTTGGAGAAGCAATCAGGTGAGTTCATAGTCCCATTTTACTAAGTTTTTAAATGTTTTTTTTCCAGTATGGGATGGAGATGACACTTGTAATGTTCTTTAACATGATTTAGTAATATGTTATAAAATGTGTGGACATAAATGTGTTATTGTGTGACTTGCGTGCTTATGTGTTCTCATATGTGCTTTGGTACGTGTTCTGCTATGTGAATCTTGTTTCGATTGTGATTGGCTTTGGTACATAGATGTATGGGCGTCTATGGGACCAGTTGTGATGTGTGTGGAGCGTGGGGCACGATCCGTCCTGAGTACTTGTGCATCGTCTCTTCGGAGGCAAGATATCTCGACGGGGATATAGTTCATCTTCCACAGGTGGTGTGGGAAAGATCCAGATAGTGTGGTGTGTGTTCTTGTGCGTGTGACGGGATACTTCTTGATTGTTATAATGTGCTTTGTGAATTGTAGATGTGGTTGGTACTTGGCTTGAGTTTTGTTGTGGATGCATGTAGCATGATTATCACATTATGGTCCATTACCATAAATTGTTTTTCTTCAACTTATTTACAGCGGATGTCAAGGTTTCTTATGATGTTCTAGATAACTTAAACCTATGTTCTCACCAACTTTATGTTGACAGATTTTAGTGTCATTTTCAGGTGAGGTAGTTGTGCAAGATGATGTTAGAAGTGGCTAGAGTATAGAGGCTGCTAGGATTGCATTCGGAGGAATCCCCTTTTCCTCTTAGATTTTACTTTGTGTTTTGATTAAGTGAACTTTGTGGTACCTATATGTTTGATGTTTGTTTATTTGTATGTCTTTGGTAAGAGGTAGGCCTATTACCTACTTATCTAGACGCCTGCATTGTTGAGATATTGTCACGACATTTGTGTCGCCATCTATGATATTTCAATTTCATTTAGTTCTCTCTATAGACACGCTGTTGTTGTGATGATATCCATACGTCGCGCCCCATATTCCGCCATGGTGGGGTGTGACACCTGACCTTAGATCAATCTTGGAGAAATGTTTGGCCCCTTGGAGTTGGTCAAACAGATAGTCTATACGTGGGAGTGGATACCTATTCCTGATAGTAATCTTGTTGAGCTCGCGATAGTCTACGCAAAGACGCATGCTGTCGTCCTTCTTCTTAACAAATAAGACCGGTGCGCCCCATGGAGATGCGCTCGGTCGAATGAAACCTCGTTCCAGAAGTTCTTGCAGTTAATCCTTCAGCTCCTTTAAATCTATGGGAGCCATGCGATAAGGAGCCTTGGAAATCGGCTCAGCTCCTGGGATGAGCTCGATATTAAATTCCACTTCACGTGCAGGTGGTATGCCCGAAAGTTCTTCTGGAAATACATCTTGAAATTCTGACATTATCGGCTGATCCTGAATTGATGGGGATTCAGCATGCATGTCATGAACCGTAGCTAGATAACCCTCGCAGCCATGTGACAGTAGTGCACGTGCTTGCAGGGTTGATATGATTTGTACAGACCTGCCGGGTACGAACCCGTTATGAATGTACTCTGGTGCATTAACATCACCGAAGATGACTCGATATGAATGGCAGTCTATGGTAGCATGATCTTAGATATCCAATCCATGCCCAAAATCATGTCAAAGTCATTCATGTCCAGCGGAAGTGCGTCAACAGGACGAACCTTATCCTCAAACTCTAGGTGAAGGCTCTTGTACACATGGGTTATAAGTACAGAGTCCCTCAAAGGTGTGGAAATACTGAGTCTATTCTCTAGTGGCATGGGGAGTATCCTAACATTCTTGGCATAAGCAGTAGAAATGACCGAGTGAGTAGCACCCGTATCAAATAGAACACATGCAGCTTGACCATACATATACAAGATTCCAGTGATTGTACCTGTAGACGTGTTGGCCTGATCGCGAGATGTCGTGTAAACGCGTCCAGTGGTAGGAGGCGACTTGGTATCAGCATGTCCTGATGTACCCTCCATCTCGCCCTTGCGGCAGTCCTTCATGGGATGGCCAGGAAGACCACACTTGAAGCATGCGTCACTGTCACGGCGACATGGCCCTGGGTGCCTACAGTGGCAAGTAGAGCAAAGAGGATGAGTATATCCTCCAGCAGGTGCCCTGGTTGGCTGAGAACCTGATAAAACATTATACATGAGACATGATAATAGGGTACAAAGGACAATGCGGATAATCGTAAGATTGAATACCAGTGATAACTGGACGGTTAGGCTGTGAACCTCTCTGGTTCTGGTCCCTACCGTTTCCATGGTTCCTGGTAGAAAATTTTCTAATGTGTCAGAATTATGAGTTATAACATGTAATCATAAGAAAAATGCGTAAGTATAAGGACCTGCTGCTGTTGGAGTGTCCAGCGTTGTTACGGTAATTATCATTACCGCCACGCCTATCCGTAGCAGAACGGTCGTTAGTCTGACCGTTTCCCTTGGGCTGATTAGGCTGTTGCTGAGTAGCCGGCTGAGACCGGTCCCCAGTCTTCTGCCTGGAAGATACAATTTAAAGAGATGAAATATTAACATATACTAAAAGAATACGGATTGGTCACCACTTGAATATGAATGTTTACCTCTTATCGGGTCTCTCTGCTTCCTCGAACTCATCTCTCTCCTGCAGCATCTCCAGCTTACGTGTTGCATCGGCCACTTGTGCTACCGTGTTGAACGTAACACACACCAAGTTGTTTGCGACCGATGTGCGAAGAGCCCACCTAAAGTTGTGTGCCTGCTCTTCAGGAGTACCTGCCGCTGCACCAAGGAAACCAGCTAAGCGAAGAAAGCGCTGCATGAACTCGTTGCTATTCTCCCCAGCTCTGTCAGATCCCATGGCACTCCCTCTTCAGGTTGTCTTGCTCAGCCTTGGGAAAGAACTGCTCCACCACCCTATCTCTGAACTGAGCCCATGTCAAACCAGCCACCCAATTATCACCTCCCTCAGACTGCTTTAGTGTTAACCACCAATTTAATACATCGCCTTCGAACCGGTAGCATGCCAACCTCGACTTGAAGACGGGGTCACAGCCCATAGCATCGAAGATCTTCTCGATGTGAGCCAACCAGCTTTCAGCTTCGCTAGGGCTATCTGTTCGCTCGAAAGCTCGAGGACAGAGCTTGTTGAATCTCTCCAGTCATGTAGCCAATGTCGTTGAAGGAGGAGGAGGAGGTACTGGGTGATTCTGCTGATTGTTGGCAGCCTGAACCTCAGCCCTGATGCCGTTCCTCAGCTGAGGAAGCAAAGCTTTCATTGCAGCTTGGATTGCTGCATTGAGTTTTTCCTGCTCGCGTGTGAGAACCAGCTGATAGTATAACATAAAATACATGATTAAACTGATCAAAACATAAAATATATACATGAAAAAAAAAATTATACCAATAAATAATGAGAAAAATTATATGCAAGAAAATTTTGTACATGAATGCATGATGCAGTTTTATGAAAACTTTTGTATGCTCGAGAGTGAACGCCTATGGTCAGTTCACTCAAAACAAAAGACATGGCGAGGGGACGCCTATGGGTCGGTCCCAAATTTAAAAGTTTCGATAAAACACATGCGACTAAATAGGGCCAGTCATGTACCAACCATTACTTAGTCATAAACCTGCGACAATGACATATATATGTATGCATGAAAATGATGAAGGCATGAAAACCGACTGTCAGTTCTAGGAAGACCATAATGACTACCTACTAATCACACGTCATGTTTTGAGAGCCTACAAGTCGAAACCTTGGCTCTAATACCATAATTGTAACACCCCATTTTGATAAATGGAAATTTAACGCGTGATTATGGCGTGTCATCAAAGCATACAAGGATAAATGTCTAAATATTACATGACCATAAAGGAAATACTGGAATCAAACATCGGTAGTCCAAAAGTAGAACTCATCACACACAAACATAAGTACTGTAATGAAAGGACTAAACAATGTCCATGGAAATGAGTATCAAAGTATAGATAAATGCATAAAGTAAAGAAGGCTAGAAAGCTTCCAGTTCATATGAACGTACGCTTAAAGTCTACGAGCGTCCCTGAGTACCTGCTGTTTTGGGAACATGAAAAGGAAAACGGCTGAGCAACACGCTCACTGCACGGATATACAAGTAAAGCATGAATAATATAAGCATATAAGCATGAAACAGCGGAAGAACTAAGTCCTGGATAACCCGGTTATATCTTAGTAAGACTGGTTTTATAGTTTGAAAAGCCTTATGTTTATCTTGTAAAGACTGTTTAACATATTTTACCATTAGCCAATATAGGTCATGAAATATCAACGTGCATGAATACTTGGAGGGGTGACCTCGTCATGCAAATTAGAGGGGCTGCCTCTAATTTAATATACTGGTTTTGGGTAGGAGGGATCAGCTCCTTGTGAAGGATCCAAGGCACACACCACATTCACACTGAGTAATCTGCTGAAAACATGTAACTAGGATGCACCCATACGCCCCACCTAATAATATAATAAATGGCCAAAAGCTGAAAGGGATGCCACGAGCTATCACTTCGCCGTGGTGAAGTCATAACACTGGTGCCTTCAGTGTTATGGTTATGGTACCTCCATAACTAGGTGAAACTGGTCATGCATGTATATGGCTTTAGGTATTCTAATTAAACATAAGAAATCAAAACATATAAAACATATACTAGGGAAAACAGTTGGCTGCATACGGGGAATCCTAATAAGGAAAGAATGTCCATACTGAAAGGACGGAGAATCCGTACCTTATGTCCAGTGAACGAAGAAGACGAACGGAAGAGAGTCCTACTTCGGTATCACTAATGCTACATAAATACATACGTGTATAAGTATCTGCTTACTAAGTACATAACTGGTTTTATATCATGTCTTAGCTTGTTTTATATGTTCATGTCATGTTTTACTAATTTAAGCTTTATACTGTGTTTATCATATATTCTGTCTATTCTGATTAAGTATTACTTGTATTTCACGTATTATTATACTTGTTGTGTAATAATAAGTAACTTTCTAAAAATAGCAGATTACCTAATATAGAAAGTTTCCAAAAATAGAAAGTTACCAAAAGAAGAAAGTTTCCACAAATAGAAAGTTTTCAAAAATAGAAAGTTTCCAAAAATAGAAAGTTTCCAAAAATAGAATTACTGCTTAAAATAGATAAGTTTCTAAAAATAGAAAGTTTCCATAAATAGATTAGCTGTCTTAAATAAATAAGTTTCTAAAAATAGAAAGTTTCTATAATTAGATATAAGCTGGATAATTAAGCTAATTATATAAGCTTAAGTGTTTACTGGTTATTATTCTAAGTCATGTGATTATATAGTATAGTTTATTAATTATTACATGTAAATTAAATAAACTATAGGTTAAAGTATTTAATTAAATATAACATGATTTTAATTAAATAAAGGTAAAATACTTAGGTTAAAACATGTATTATTATCTATTAATAATATAACCTAAGTCATGTAAATTAATTAATTATAAGTCATGGTTTTAATAATTAATTATTTATATAGTCTAATTAAGGATAAATACTTAGGTTAAAATTTATGAATTAATAATTAAATTAATAACCTAAGTCATGTAAATTAAATTAATCATGTTCATGCTTTTAATTATATTGTTGGGAATCTAAACTTGTTAGATTCCCTGATCATTGATTTAAACATAATTAGGCTGTTAGATAGTCCCTTGCCTGTGCCTAGGAGGCAGGCAAGTTTCGCAAGACTCACAGAGATCCAAGTCTCTGTGAGCAACCTTAGAGGAGTCCATGTCAGAGACATTGTCAAGGAAGTCAAAGATTACTTGAAGACATACTCATTGGCTGTGATGGATAACAGCCAAGATGTATCAGGGACTCTGAGGGGTTGAGGGTTAACAGGGGTGGCAATACCCTGTTAACACTCAGCACACTTTGGACATGCCATTTGTGTGTTCGAGACTATGAAGAAAAAGGAAACTGTTTTGAAAAATGTTTCCTTAAAGCATAATGGAAGACTACCAAGAATAGAAGGACATCATGTGACTGATGTGGGAACTTGTAAAAGCTTGTGTAGTCACCATCAAGTACTATTTAGGTCAATCTCGTAACACTATAAATAGGATGTGTATCCATGCATTAATGTTTAACACTTTGAGATATTCATAACATTATTGCATATAACTTAGTGAATCAAACAGCTACGACTGTATTCATAAGTTAGGGCTCATAGTTGTTCAAAGTGTGCACAACACATTGTCATCAAACGGTGTTATCCATAACACTTGTAATTCTTTATTATACAATAATAAGATTACGTTTGAAAAGTAATACCTTGTGTTGATTAAGTTAAGATTAGGGTTTCTTGCATTGATTAGGGACGTTCAATTGGTATCAGAGCGGTGTTTGATATTAAAACCTTCAAGAAACATCGTTCTCAGTTTTATAATCAAGATCCACCATGCCAGAAACTTCTAACCCACCACAATCACCTTCCACAAACCCATCTTCACCAAGACTTAACCCTCCTGCCAATGACGATGATCTACCCCAACTTCTTGACTCAAGAGGTGGATCACACGTCACAAGTGTACCAGTCTTTGATGAAGAAGATTTTGCCAGTTGGAAGAGTCAATTTCTTGTGTATCTCGATGGGCTTGAACCTTTTCTTCTAGAAATTTTAGTAAATGGTCCTTATATTCCCATGGCGCTTACATCCACTGAAGAAAACCCTCTTCCCAAACCTCTCAAACAATGGACTCCAGCTGATAGAAAATTGGCAAACCAAGATAAACGTCTCAAAAGCATCATAATATCCTGTCTTCCCAAGCATATCATGAAGTCTGTCATTCAGTGTCCCACAGCTAAACAAATGTGGACAGACCTCATCCTTGGCCATGAAGGACCCTCTGAAACAAGAGAGACAAAGATTCAGGCACTCAGACTTTAGTTCAATGCCTTCAAGTCACTTGAAGGTGAAAAGATTCAGCAAACCTATACTAGGCTGAAGATTCTTCTCAATGACCTAGCAATGAATGATGTCACTATTGGTCAAGCTGAGATTAATGCCACATTCGTCAACAGCCTTCCAAGAAAGTGGCTGAGTATGAATCAGACTCAGAGAGCTAACAACTCAATCAAAAATGATACCCTTGCTCAGCTTTATGGAAAGTACAATTATGAAGAAGGGCTGATTGATACTATTTACAAGTCAGAGACTGAAAGATTTGTAGTCCAAGGAGCATCTTCCAAAGCATTGATCTCTGCAACACATCCTCATGACAGCGATTCTGATGTTGAAGAAGATACCCGTAGCAGCCAAGAGTTCTTGACAGACCTAAATGCAGAGTTCCATGAAAGAGCCTTGCTAGCCAACCAAAGAAGATACTTCAAAAGATCAGGAAGAGTAGGATCAGCTAGTAAACCAACTGACAGGTCAAAAGAAACTTGCTTTGCCTGTGGAAAGCTTGGACATTTTCAAAAAGACTGTCCTTCCACCAAGACATCCTCACCCTCTTATCCATCATCTTCATCCAAACCTTACAAGTTCAAACAACATAATAACTCATCTCATCAATCCAATTCATCAGACACTGAGAAGAAGGATTACAAAAATAAGTACAAGGCACTTAAAGCTGAGTTAGAACAAATGAACTTGAAGATTGAAGCTCTGTCCAAGAAGAAGGGTGGTGAGAAAAAGACAGAGAAAGGGTTGGTTGCTGAAACGTTTGATTGGAATGATGAACCTTTGACTTCAGATGAAGAAGATACCACCAGAGTCAGGGCTTTCATGGCGATAGCTGAGGATGAACCAGCTGTTGGAAAAGGTGATGCAAGATCAGGACAATGGGTTGACATCACAATGAAAAAGGTACACAAGCTTTTATCCATGTCTGATAGTGATGAACGTAAGCATGTCCTTGATTACACCATTGTTGATTTACACTTTGTTGAGGAACAAAGAAAGAACCTACTTGATAAGTTTCACTCTGTTAAATCTGAAATGCTAAATGCTAAAGCTGAATGTGAAATTCTCAGGCGGGTTAATTTAGAGAAAATATCCCTGCAAAATGAAGTAGCTAGATTAACCTTGAAAAAACATTGCTTTAAATGATCAAGTCTCTGAGTTAAACAAGGTTATTGAAAAATGGCTATGTGCTAGGTTCACTATAGATCAATTGCTTAATGATGAAGTGTCTGCTGACTTAAAAAGGGATATATCTCCTAAGAAAAATAAGCTGAGAATTCTCACCAAACCCAAAGACATTGTCTTCAAATCTATAGAGACAATTCATATGTCAGATACCACCTTGACTAATGACCCGTTCTCTGAAGATGTGACTGAGTTACCACCTTTGACCAAACTCTCTGGAGTTGAACCTAGCAGTTCCTCTCGAACTGCTAAGGGTGAACTTAGTTCTGATATTGAGAAACCTCCAGCTAAAGTTTTTCATGTGCCTGCTAAACAAACTGGTAAACAAGTAGCCTTTAAGCCTGTTGCTACTAAAGCTGTGAATAAGGTTGACCCTACCACTGAAGATCGCTTGTTGTCTCTTATGAAAGAAGTAGAACTCTTGAAACAACACATTAAGCCTTCCGCTGAATGCTCTACTTCACATGAACCTAAGTCAGTCCTAGGTGAACCCAAAGGGGAAAGGTTAATCAAACCTTATTGCAATGTATGTAAAAACTCTCACCATATGACTTTAGATCATGACAGACACATGGCAGCTAAAAGAGCTCAGACACCCTCTAGGGATAGACCACAGAGTTCCAAAAGACAACAGAGAAATTACAAACCTTTTCCTCCCTGTAAATTCTCTGGGTTCACAGACCATCACTCAGACGAGTGTGGTGACTTCCCTGGGTGTGATATCTGTGGAAGTTATAACCATGAAACAGTGAATTGTCCCTCCCAACGCCAAAAGTTCTTTAGGAACACAAGAGTTGCTAATAAGCAATTCAGGGAACCCACTGGAAAGTGGGTTCACCATAGGAACTAACCTGTTTCTATGTATCTATGCAGAAATATCTCAAGGAATCAGTATGGTATCTAGATAGTGGCTGTTCTAGACACATGACAGGGATTCAACAATACCTGCACAGATACTCAAAGGAGCCTGGTCCTAAAGTGGTGTTTGGAGATAACTCTTCAGGTGACACAGAAGGATATGGCTCAGTGAACTACAATGGGATTACATTTACCAGGGTTGCATATGTGAATGGTCTTAAACACAATCTTATTAGCATCAGCTAATTGTGTGATGCTGACTATAAGGTTTTGTTTACTAAGACTCAGGGAACCATATTCAACAAAAACAATGATGTTGTGCTTATTGCACCTAGAAGAAGAGATGTTTATGTCATCAACATGGCTGTTTGCTCTGAAGACAGCTCAAATTGTTTTCTTGCTAAAGCCTCTGAAAGTGTCAATTGGCTGTGGCACAAAAGACTGTCTCATCTCAACTTCAAGAACATCAACAAGATAGCCACACAAAATCTGGTTGCTGGTCTACCTTCAGTAATGTTTTCTAAAGACAAGACTTGTTCTGCCTGTGTCAAAGGAAAGCATCACAGGTCTTCATTCAAGACTAGGCAATCATTCTCTATTGACAAGTGCTTACATCTCCTTCACATGGATTTGTTTGGGCCTGTCAAACCTCAGACCATTAATCACAACAAATACACCTTGGTCATAGTTGATGAATTTTCAAGATACACAGGGGTGTTCTTCCTCAGAAGGAAAAGTGATGCAGCTGAAACCATCATGTCCTTCATCAGACAGGTTGAAAATATGAATGATGTTAGAGTCAAAGCTCTAAGAAGTGATAATGGTACTGAATTCAAGAATCATCAACTTGAATCTTTTTGTGACGAAAAATGGATTTCACAGAACTTCTCTTCAGCTGGCACCCCTGAACAAAATGGTGTGGCTGAAAGAAGAAACAGGACTTTGATTGAAGCAGCCAGAACTATGTTGAATGGTGCAGCCCTACCAAAGCAATTTTGGGGAGAAGCTGTTCACACTGCCTGCTACACACAAAACAGATCAATCATTGTCAAAAGACATGGTAAAACTTCCTATGAAGTTTTCAGAAAAAGGTCTCCAGATGTCAGCTATTTTCATGTGTTTGGATGTCCTGTGTTCATTTATAACTACAGGGATAAACTTGGAAAGTTTGATGAAAAAGTTGATGATGGTTTCTTCTTAGGATACTCTCCAACAGCCAAAGCCTTCAGAGTATTCAACATCAGAAGACAAGAAGTAGAAGAAACCTTCCATGTTAGATTCAATGAAGATGATGAAGTCATACAGAGAACAGGAACAGAGGGTGATGAAATTGATTTTAATGAAAATGTATCTTTCCCAAGTGATGAGTTCACAGAACCCAGACCTACCAGTCATCATCCCTCCAACAATCTCACTCTTTATGTCCCTGCCTTTGACCCTCTGTCTACTCACAACATAGAAGTTCCTATCTCTCAGGAACTTGATGAAGAAGAACCACAAACCTCTGTTTGTCCTTCTCCTACTAATGCTATTGATGACTCATCAATTCTTCAAATCCCTGAAGACTTTCCTGCTGATAATGATGTTGTACCTCTTGATATGACTGAAGAAGACTCTGACACTGAAGTAGTCTTTGAAGAAAGCCCTCCTAGTCAGCAGGATGAAACTCAAATTGTACCAGCTGTGCCCACAAGTGTTCTTGTCCTTGAGTCCCCAGCTCCTCAAAATAAGTGGTCAAGAGATCAACACATTCTTCTTGTCAACATTATTGGGGAACCTAATGCAGGGGTCGTAACTAGACAGCGAATCCAAGACTCAGAGTCAGCCTCAGCCAATGAATGTCTCTTTACTGAATTTCTCTCACAAATTGAACCTAAAAGAGTAGCTAAGACTCTGGTAGAAGAAGGATGGGTAGCTGCTATGCAAGAAGAGATCAATCAGTTCAAAAGGAACAAAGTATGGACACTAGTGCCAGCTCCACCTGGAAAGAATATCACAGGCACTAGATGGATCTATAGAAATAAGATGGATGAAATTGGAAACATCATCAGGAACAAGGCCAGACTTGTGGCACAGGGGTTCTCTCAGACTGAAGGAATTGATTATGATGAAACATTTGCTCCAGTTGCAAGACTAGAAGCCATCAGAATCTTCCTTGCTTATACTGCCTATATGAACATCACTGTGTACCAGATGGATGTAAAGAGTGAATTCCTCAATGGTGATTTGGCTGAGGAAGTGTATGTTGCACAACCTGAAGGATTTGAGAACAGCGAGTTTCCCAACCATGTGTACAGACTTCACAAGGCCATGTATGGACTGAAACAAGCTCCAAGAGCATGGTATGGAACTCTTTCTAATTTCTTAACTGAAAATAAATTTGTCAGGGGTTCTATTGATAAAACACTCTTTACCTTCAAGGATAGGAGTGATTTCATCATTGTGCAGATTTATGTGGATGATATCATCTTTGGGTCAACGAATGTCAATCTTAGTAAACGTTTTGCTAAATTAATGACCAAGAAATATGAGATGAGTATGATGGGTGAATTAACTTACTTTTTGGGCTTTCAAATTAAACAATGTCCTAAGGGAATTTCAATTTGTCAAGAAAAGTATGTTAAGGATTTACTTAAAAAATATGACTTAGCTGATTGTGCATCAGTGAAATGCCCCATGCTTCCACCCAACAACTTGGGCCCTGATGAGTCAGGGGTCTCTATTAATGAGACTTTATATAGAGGCATGATTGGGTCACTCATGTATCTAACAGCTAGTCGTCCAGATATCCAATTCTCCACATGTCTCTGTGCAAGGTACCAAGCTAACCCAAAAGAATCCCATCTAGTGGCTGTTAAGAGAATTTTCAGGTATCTCAAAGGAACACCATCCCTAGGCCTATGGTATCCAAAGGAATCAGGCTTTGATCTCAAGGCCTATTCAGATTCAGATTATGCTGGATGCTGTATTGACAGGAAAAGCACTTCAGGCAGCTGTCAAATCCTAGGAGGAAAATTGGTTGGATGGAGTGCTAAGAAGCAAAACTATGTGGCTATGTCTTCAGCTGAAGCAGAATATGTCGTTGCAGCCAGTTGTTGTGCTCAGGTGCTTTGGATGAAAAGTCAATTGGCTGACTATGAAATTTTGTATGACAAAGTGCCAATCTTTTGTGACAACACCAGCGCCATTGCCATATCCAACAACCCTGTTCTTCACTCTCGTACCAAACACATTGATATCAGGTATCATTTTATCAGGGATCATATAATGAAGGGAGATATTGAGCTGCATTTTGTTCCCACAGAGCTGCAACTAGCTGATATCTTTACAAAGCCTTTGGCTGAACCTTCGTTCAACAGGCTAGTTGCTGAGCTAGGGATGCTCAATATCTCAAAGCCTGTGGTTTGATATTAAATGTGTTCATTAAATGATTGATTCTATATTAAATGTTTTTCACATGAAACTATGTAGTTACTTTCCAAGTAAATGCAAAAAACATTCTCAAATATTTAATCATTTAACGAGGAGACAAACAAGTTTTAAAAGGTCAAGAGGACCTACTTGAGCAGTCATTTTCGCACCTTGTATTTAATGCGGTTGAATAACTGTTCACTTAGTTTGAATATATTGTCTCTTTTCTCTTCTCACCCACCACCATTCTCATTTCTCAAATCTACTTCTCTCTCTAAGAACCTCTCTCTCTAAGAACCTCTCTCTCTTAACCCATTCTCCATTTTCTTTCACCTTCGACCTCAAATCCATGGCGTTTTCAGTTCCCAAAGCAGCAAATGTTAACTTCGAGATCAACGAAAGCATCCTCGCCTCCAACAACGCCATTGGATGGATAAAGGCTCCCAATAGTACCTATTCAGATCTGGTCAGTTTCATGCAGAATTGTGACCTAAGTGAAGCCTTCACCAAATCCCCATCCACCTTTTACCAAGAATACCTTAGGGAATTCTGGTATTCTGCTGAAGTGGTAGAAGACACTATAACATTTAGCCTTTCATGCAATGAACACCCTTTCGTCTTCTCCCTTAAAGATTTCTCAAGTATGGCCGGATTGAAGCATGGAGATGAATGCCTGAAGGTAGTTGATAAAAAGGCTGTCAAAGAAGCCCTGGCCACACTCAAACCATGCCATGATGTAAACCCTGCCCTTACACCAGCTGAGGTCCTCTCCAAATCTCCCCTGAAGATTAAGTATTTCACTCCCATGTGGCGTGTCCTCTTCACCCACATTGTTAAATCCCTGGGAGGAATGCAGGGATCCCAAGATCAGATGTCTTTCAACCATCAGGCTATTGCATATGGATTAATCTGGGGAGCTGATGTTGATGTTGGAAGCATTCTCTTCTCCAACCTTGTAGAACAGCTGAAGGGAAGGAATCAAGTCAGGGAAAAGAATATCTGCTATGTGCGCTTCCTGTCTCTGATCTTCGAAAGTCTGCTGGGAGACAACTACCACAACAATGCTTTGACTGCTCTTAAGCCCTACCGCATCACAGGTGCCATCTACAAAGAAATAGGAGCTGAAGATGTCCCTGTCACCGCTCATATGATGAATGTGGCCAACCAACTACCAACAGCTGAGAAGCCCTTGCTCCCTTCTTTTGAGAAGGTGGATACTTCTAGTGTGTCTGGCAAGTCTATGTCTTTGACCTCTGGGCAGCACACTACTAAGTCCAAGGCTTCTTCTGGCCAACAGCCTAAGAAGAAGAAAATCCCCTCTTCTTCCCACTCCAAAGCTGTTACTAAGGCCAAGGGAAAGAAGACTGACACCTCCTCTGTTCCAGATACTCATGTGGAAACAGATACATCCGCTGACAAACAACAAGAGTCTAGTGTCTCAAAGTCAGCTGCGACGACAGGAATCCAGCCTAATCAAGCTGATATCTCACATGTAATCAGTGTACATTTTTAGAGGTTCACAAGCAGCCACTCTCATTTGTCTGTAGGAGAGAGTGGTGAAGTTAGGGTAATCCTCAACCCATAGAAGTCTGTCCTTGCACTTAGAACTCTTTAAGACTTCTGTACACCCTGTCTTTGCACTAGGGAATGATTCATTTGTGTTTATAAAGCACCCCGATAACCCTACACCCTTTAGACAGTATTCAGGCTTACAACAACCTGAATACACTTATGTCTCAACTTTGATAAGCTGTATTTCACACAGCCTCTTGGTTCCCTCCTTAAAAGAGTCCCAAAGAATTTATCCTTTTCAGGGGGAGCTGAATCATCACCCTCAGCTTTCCTAGGGGCAGCGTAACAGGCGACCTTTAACCACATATGTTTCACTCTTAAAAGAGTCCCAAAGGTTTCTTAACTTTTGGGGGGGCTGAATAATCACACTCAGCTTTCCTAGGGGCAGCGAATGGCGATCCATAAACAACATATGTCTCACAATCAAAAGAGTCCCAAAGGTTTTAACCTTTTGGGGGGGCTGAATAATCACACTCAGCTTTCCTAGGGGCAGCGAATGGCGATCATTAACCATATTTTTTTCACACTTAAAAGAATCCCAAGGATTTATCCTTTGGAGTGACTGAGTAATCACCCTCAGCCTCTCTGGGACAGCGAAATGGCGACCATTCCCCCTATCTTTTTCCCTGTTACTAATTAAAACAAATTGCAGGCTGAAATTGTACAGCCAGTCATCGAATCTCAGGTACAACAAGAAAAGGAGGCTGATACAATGACTCAAGATCAAACTCATACCACTGAGCCTCTGATTAATACTGATTAAGATATGTTATCATTAGAGGATGATGTATCTGATCTAGAGTCCATGCCTGAAGATGAAATCCCTGAAGGGATGTTTGATGAGGAGGATGAAGAAGATGAGGAAGACCAGCTGTCTGTCTCTCCTCCCAAAGAAATAGCTGTGTCCACACCAGCTGGCGATAAGACTTCTCCTCCCAAAGACGCTGTTGTTACTCCAAACTCTGCTACATCAACAACAACAGTTTTCCAACGCCCAGCCTATGATCCAACAGCGGAGTTTCTCTTGTTTGATCATCCTGCCCAGACGAACTTTGATCTCTTACCAAGGGGGGATGACTATGCTCAGCAAAGCCTCAACATCAAGAATCTTCAGCCTGTTCATCATCAGTCAGACATTGAACGTTTATCAAGAAAGCTGGATGTGATCAAGTCTGAAATGCACAACTTCACTGTTACATTCCCTGTAATCATACAAAAGGCTGTGGCTGAGGCGGTTACTGAGCCAATCAAGGATGGTGCCAGGAAAGGTGTAGCCCAAGGACTCAGTCACCTTTCTACTAGAGTGAAGGATGTTATTGACACAGAGGTCCCTGCCATGTTTCATGAACATGAGCTAACCATGCACAGGCAATTTGATGCTGTTCGCAACAGGCAATACCGCCATGCTAACTTTATTGTCAGTCGCGTTCAAGCCAACACTAATGCAAATGGCAACCTCCTGCTGAAGATTGCCAGGGCTTCAAGGAAAAGGCAACGTGCTATGGCTGCCTCTGTTGAACAGATTGCAAGGCATTTTCAGGCACGTTCATCCAAACGTCTGCGTAGCCAGGATGAACGTGAGGGGGAGAAAGATACAACACTCAACCTTGCATCTGCTAAACAAGGCTCATCATCTGCTAACACCACCATTACACCTGTTCCTCTCCAAGTCATCACACCTGTTATAATACCTGATGATGAGGATAACACTCAGGGGGAGCAACAGAATCAAGATGGAGCTGACTCATCAAAGTCCCTGGTTTTGGTTAACACCAGCGAGCCTGGGGATGATGATGAACCAGCTGCCAAGAAGCTAAAGTTCACTGTTAGCTCTCTCCCTAAAGCAATTCAAAATCAGGCTCAGACAGCGTTTATCAGAAGAGCTGATGTTTTGAAAAACATAAGTGTGGAGTCCTCTGTCTCGAAGAAAGGAAAGGAGATAGTTTTGGTTGACACAGACACCAAACTCAAGAAGATAGCTGCGATGCTAGAGACAGGATGATCCACCACAGACCTTTCCCAATTCTCAACCTTTACACCTTCCAATGAGATTCCTTTAACCCCTGAAGAAATGGAGAAACAGGCTGAGGAATTCAAGAGATTAAATGAACTCAAGACAGCCAAAGAATTGAATGAAGCTACTCTAAGGAAGATGACTCCACCTGAAAGAGAAAAGCAAAAACAAAGGTTAAGGGAAATGGAAGCAAAACGCGCTGAGGCACTAAGGAAAGTCAAATCTGACTATGACGCCTGTGTGAACAACAGATATGCCCCTGACAAGATAACCAAGTTCAAATACACCATTCATAAATCCACAAACACCCCACAGATGATCTTATGGAGGGATAACCAACAGGGAAATATGAATGTGTTTGACAACTTCAGGCTAAAGACACTTGGGTTATCAGAATGGTTCTAACTTGAAGCCTTAGCTGCCAAAAGAACTGGACAGGCCAATTTTCTTCTGCTTAAGACTATTAAGGCCAAGTTTACCTGGATCAAAGAAACAGCTGCAAAACTCAAGATTGATCCCCCTCCATAGCTTTTTCAACAAGAACCCCCAAAGACAGGCAACAAAAGAAGAAGAATGTCTCAACTCATTAAAGAAACTTTTGTTACAGATGACGTTTAAGTGGATGGCATGCACAGGGATTTGATCCCACCCAATGGTATAGTTGGCCCTGTTGATGGTCAGACTTATACAGAGCCTGAAAGAGGAATGACATTTATGAACAGGGCTTGCCAGTATGCATTTCAAAGAGAAGATGAGCTGTGCTTGGCTTCAACAATTCAGCTACTTTGTCACAAGAAGTCACTCAAGATCAACTCAGAGTATTCCAAGAAGTTTGCAAAGACTTTGCAGGAAGAATTAGATAACATATTGGACTTGGCTGAAGCTGAAGAAAGGATTAAAAATGATGACTATTGAAGATGTTCACAACCCAATTTTACCTTCACCTTTTATTTTACTTATGTAATGCACTTGTAATTTTCTTTAAGTATTAATAAAATCATGAGGTATGTTTGTTTAGATCTATTATGAGTAAGAAGAAGCTATTAACTCACTTACCTTAACTTAGTTAGATCTAGCATTATTTATGTTTAAATAGGGGGAGATTGTTGGGAATCTAAAGTTGTTAGATTCCCTGATCATTGATTTAAACATAATTAGGCTGTTAGATAGTCCCTTGCCTGTGCCTAGGAGGCAGGCAAGTTTCACAAGACTCACAGAGATCCAAGTCTCTGTGAGCAACCTTAGAGGAGTCCATGTCAGAGACATTGTCAAGGAAGTCAAAGATTACTTGAAGACATACTCATTGGCTGTGATGGATAACAACCAAGATGTATCAGGGACTCTGAGGGGTTGAGGGTTAACAGGGGTGGCAATACCCTATTAATACTCAGCACACTTTGGACATGCCATTTGTGTGTTCGAGACTATGAAGAAAAAGGAAATTGTTTTGACAACTGTTTCCTTAAAGCATAATGGAAGACTACCAAGAATAGAAGGACATCATGTGACTGATGTGGGAACTTGTAAAAGCTTGTGTAGTCACCATCAAGTACTATTTAGGTCAATCTCGTAACACTATAAATAGGATGTGTATCCATGCATTAATGTTTAACACTTTGAGATATTCATAACATTATTGCATATAACTTAGTGAATCAAACAGCTACGACTGTATTCATAAGTTAGGGTTTATAGTTGTTCAAAGTGTGCACAACACATTGTCATCAAACGGTGTTATCCATAACACTTGTAATTCTTTATTATACAATAATAAGATTACGTTTGAAAAGTAATACCTTGTGTTGATTAAGTTAAGATTAGGGTTTCTTGCATTGATTAGGGACTTTCATATATTAATTTAAGTCTTGAAGAAAAAAAAATATAACTTGTAAAAATCATAAACCTTGAAAAAAAATGATTCATGAACCGAACCCATGATTAAAACCCATGAACCGAACTCGTAACCATCACCATACCCTGACCGAGGTCGGGGTTTCTTCCCCTTTCTGCTGCCGTGACACAACCACCACCAAACCGAGACCTTAAGGTCTCGGTGGTGTGAATATAAGCCAAGCCGAGACCCCCTTTGGGGTTCGGTTAGGCGTCGGCCACAACAAAAACACCCCTAAACCCATGATTGATTTTACCCCATGATTAGCAACATGTTTAATTACTTGTTTTTAATTAGTTTATTAAAAACATGCATGATTTTATGTGATTAAATAAATCAAAACATAAAAAGAAAAGGTTAAAGGTTATACCGATTACGTGAAATCAAGAAGGATGAACACACAATGATCCTTGTAATTTATCTAACACCAAAATCAACCCGAAATACCTCTTGGTGATGCTAAACCCGGCGGCCAAGAACAAAGGAGGAGGAGGAAAAGCTTTTAGGGTTTTTCTTGTTTTTAATAAATGTGTTAAATGAAAATAACTTTTCCCCTTAACCCCTTGTTTAGTAAAAATTAATGGGCTAGGCCCTTTTCTCTTGTTATAGCCGCGGGTAGGGGCCCACATATGGGTAACCCGAACCTTTCTCGTGTCTAAAATAATAGTGTGTTCTCGTGTTCGTAATTACGTGTTCTAATTAGTTATCGACCGTGACTTAATATATTTATTCGTGTTCGTAACAAATATATATACATACGTAATATTAGCTCGTGAATAATTTACGTTCATGATTTCCTGTTCGTATGTTCGTGATTATAATTATTATTGGAATAATTATCGTGTGTTCATACGTAAAAAAAATACTTATCGTGTTATAACACGTACGTAATACTTGTAATTCTTGTTCATGAAACATAAACGTGCTATAAAAGGAAAGTTCTAATCATGTACGTACGGTCTTAAGGGTACTATTCATGGTAAAAGCATGCGGGTTTTACAGTGTTGAACACACAATTTTGAAAGATTTAGAAAAATCTTTTGAGAAATACTTGAAAAATTGTTTTCAACGGTTTTAAAATAATCAGATTAGAAGACTTCTCTTCTATTGCATAGAGAAAGCGCACTGAAACGTACACTTCCCTTTCGGGTCCGTTTTTCATGAGCTTAAAACTTTGATTGTTTTGTGACTAGCTCATGACCGAGAAAAATAAATTTCCCGTTGTAAAGGATAAGTTATCATCCGTGATAAACATTCCTTAAGTTGAAGTTCGAGTTCTAAGCTGACATTTACTTAGAAGTCGTTTTTCATGAACTTAAAAACTTTGAATGTTTTATGAGAAGCTCATGACCGAGAAATATGAATTTCTCATTGAGAGGATAAGTTATTGTCCGTGATAAACTTTCCTTTTTTGAGGTCCGAGTCCTAAGTTGTGATGCGCTTAGAAGTCATTATGAGAAAATATCAAGCAGCTTCATTTGCCAAAACCTCCAAGTCTTCTGGAGTCATATACTTCATACCAAGACGACCAACAAGATACTGAAACCTATTCTGGGATAGGGCATTAGTAAACACGTCTCCTATTTGGTACTCAGTTCTAACAAAGTATAATTCCACGATACCACGTTTCACTTTTTCCTTGATGAAGTGATATCTGACTACGATGTGCTTGGTACGGGAGTGTTGAACCGGATTGCAAGAGATGGCTATGGCCGACTTTGAGTCACAATACATAGGTATTTTATCAAAGTGGAAGCCATAATCCGTGAGTTGAGTTCTCATCCAGAGGACTTGAGCACAACACGCGGATAGAGCCACATATTCTGCTTTAGCTTATGAGAGCGAAGTGCAATCCTGCTTCTTTGACGACCAACTCACAAGTTTGTCTTCCCCTAGAAATTGTACGCTACCAGAAGTGCTTTTTCGACTATCAAGGCAACGTGCGTGATCAGAATCTAAAAAAGCTGTTAGATGAAAACCGGTTCCCTTCGGATACCAGAGTCCCATGTGAATGGTATTCTTAAGGTACCGAAAGATCCGTTTAACCTCTTTGAGGTGATTTTGAGTAGGTCTGGCTTGATATCGTGCACAATAGCATGTGGCATGATGAATATCAGGCCTGCTGGCTGTAAGGTACATAAGTGACCCGATTATACTACGATATCGCGTTTGATCTACGGGACATGAGTACAAGTCAGCGTCTAGGGATTTGGTCGAAAATGGTGTACCAACGCGAGCACATGAGGTCATACCATGCTTTTTAAGTATCTCTTGAGCATACTTAGCTTGGTTTATGAAGATACCACGTGGGGATTGATGAATCTGGAGGCCTAAAAAGAATTTTAGCTCCCCCATCATTGACATTTCAAATCTGCTATGCATTAATTTTTCAAAACGTTTTGAAAGTTTTGGGTTCGTAGAACCAAAAATAATGTCATCAACATAAACTTGCACCAGCAGTATGTCATCCCCATATTTATTAATAAAGAGAGTAGGATCAATAGAACCTTTGGAGAATCCTTTGGAAACAAAAAAATTGGATAGTTCTTCGTACCATGCCCTTAGAGCTTGTTTAAGTCCATATACAGCCTTCTTGAGACGATAGACTTTGTCAGGATGATGAGGATCGATGAATCCTTCCGAATAATTCACATACACTTCTTCCTTCAAATTACCGTTGAGAAAAGCAGTTTTAACGTCCATCTGAAAAGACGTGAAGCCCTTATGTGCAACATAAGCAAGGAATATCCTGACAGCTTCTAAACGAGCAACTAGAGCGAATGATTCATCGTAGTCTATGCCTTCTTGTTGACGGTATCCCTTAACCACAAGACGAGATTTGTTTTTGATGATGGTTTGTTCTTCATCCAATTTGTTTTTCCAGATCCATTTGAAATCTAAAATTGACATTCCATAGGGTCTGTCAACAAGTTCCCAAACATTTAGGCGTTCAAACTGATGAATTTCGTCTTGCATTGATTCAATCCACGCATGATCAGTCATGGCTTGCTTGATGTTTGTAGGTACAGTTGAACTCACGGTGAGTGCATACATACACACATTGCCATCAGCGTCGAGTTGTCTGCGTGTTTTGACCGGTTGTGAAGGATTTCCAATTACTTGCTCCAATGGATGATCACGAGTCCAATGGTGAGTGGATGGATATCTTTGGTAGAATGCATGCATGTTGGACGGATCAACATGTTGACTAGAAGACTCTCCCACTTCGTGTACCGGTGTACCGAATGGGTTGATAAATTCTTCTTCGTCTGGTTGTGCATCGACTGCTTGATTGTTGTTTCCTCCTTCAGCATTGACGGTTGGTGATGTTGGTTGTATGACAGTTTCTTGAGTTTGTTGAGTAGCTAATGGAATTGTCTCTTGAGCAACGGTTGCTGAAGTAGATGCAGTTGTGTCTTGTTGACTTTGTTCAGGTGCATCAACAGTATTGGCAGCGGAAGGCTTTGACACAACTTGATTGTTTCCATAGTAATATTCATCAGACATTGGATCATATAAATCAACCAACTCGTTCATTTGAGTCGTATCCATCGAATTTGCTGTAGGAGTACTTTCTTGACGTTCTTGCACGGGACGTACATTGTTGTGTGTATGTGCCATTGCTGGACAATGAGGTGCGGGACTTGAGCTGTTTTGTTCAAGTACCAAATGTTAATCCCACTTCAATCCATAACACAATATAAGATGATATTTTAGAGAGAGAAATAGATGAAGGTAGAGAGAGAAACTAGAGAGATTATGGAAGGTTAAACATAAACTAGAGATAGAAATTGAATGTAACCAACACCCTCTTCCACACATGGAAGAGGGTATATATATGCCACGACCTTAAGGCTTTAATGGGCTTGTTCATGGGCCGGGATTGGCTTTGCTTGGGCTTACGTCCCTAACTTATACAATATTATCTTATAGTCTAAGCCCGGTTAACCCGACTAACATATTACAATACAAGACCATTAATGACTAAGATGACCTATTACATTCTTGTTCGAGTATATAAAATATAGGGCTAACATGAACCACATACCAAAATGGCTCATCAATCTATGATGGATATCTAACCTTCCCTACAGCTTAACCTCATTTATATGCCATAAGCATCCAATTACACCCCTCTATAAAGCCCTTAACTTAGTTAAGTTCATAACCCGTTCCGTTAACATTTTACCTAAAACAATCCCGATTTTCATACTCCGTATTATGAGCCAAACGCCCACCAAACCTAAACCACATTCCTTTCAATAAAAACACCATAAAATTATATGTGTTAAATAAAATCTCAGCCCTTGCCCCATCATTAAAGCTAATTTTAAGTCCCCGATATACAACTTATACTTTCGCCTATCCAGGTTTAACCGATTTTGAACATATGAAAATTTTGTTATGATCAGGGGGTCTTCCACTATCGCAATTAATTAGCCCTCTTTAAGATATCTTATATAACATATGGAATAACTCCCATGTTCATTTGAACTCCAATTGTACTCCTAAGTACCCTAACCACCTTAAAACATTAAATTAAACCCGACTGATTTCAAAACTATTTTGACCTCCGACTATTGTAACCTGTTTTTGACCCACTTCCCTACCTCCATTTTATTCCTCGTTTCTTGCATTCAAAAGCCAACTCAAATACCGTTTCTAGGATACTTGTTTCGATTAATGAATGTTCTTATAACTCTAGATATGAACAATTAATAAGCCTATAATTCTGCTCAGTTTTTAATTACGAATTTAATTAAACTAACCTAATTAATTACCCAAATATTAATTAATTATAAGCTCTAATTAATCTAATCATTGTTTTATCATTAATTAACAGATTTTATAATAAACCCTAACCTAAATCCATCATATAATGATTAAGAATGAATTGAAAATAATTAAATTGAAAAGGGATTGAAGGTTTTTACCGTAAGAATAATGGAAGACAAAAAAATATGAGCAACCCAAACCCCCAAAAAAACGTCGACTCTTTGATTTCTCCAGGGATTATGTTTTTTTTAACTTAGTTAACACCTTATATAGTTATAATACCAATCCTAACCCAAGTAAAGTTGCCACATATAATTCCCCTACTTTTTCTCTTTTTCTTTTCTTTTTTTGCGTTACATAACCAATCTATACCCCTTTAATTTCATTTTTTTATTATTATTAATAATTGTATTATTAATATTACCTTAATTTTACCTAATTTATTTCAGCTTCTAAAGCCTCCAAAACCTCAAAACCGTAAAACAAGTCAAATTTACGCGTATATCGTAAAAGACGTAAAATATACAGTTTTATAAAAACTCTTGAAATATGAAATAAACTAATTAACTAAGTCCTAAATGACTTAAAACCATCCAGAAAAATACTCCCGTGACTAATTACCTCATCTGAGACCTTTAAATGTTAAACCTTAAATCGTAAAAATACGATTTTCTATAATACGTAAAACCACTAAATAACACCATCTTATTTTATAGTCACCACTATGTGAGCTCATGAACATGAAAACATCACACATCCCACAAGGTACCCCGTACCCGAAAATGATTTTTAAACCACACTCTATTCACACCAAAAGACACATAAACACATAAAACACATAGTCACACATAACATAACCTAAAAATAAGACTAAGTGACGAACCTCAAAACCGTGATTGTCACATCACTCTCTCCTAATGGAAATATCGTCCCGATATTTACTCCTTAGGATCAGACACACAGTCAACAATCACATGAGGATACTTGTTCTAAAATGAACTCCTCTCATTATCATGTGTACTTTAGTTCATGTCTCAATTTACCACATCTCTTGACCTCACAGCCGATAAATCTCACAAATAACTCTTTGATAAATCGAAGACTCTTGTTAACATAAATCTCGAATAACCGTACATGTAAATATGCATTCTCAAACAAAATTTCCCAATCTTAATACATGAAATATATCATGTACACCACTTAATTCCCCAGGTAATTATTTACCCATAAGCTACTGTCCGATCTTTCCAAAGATCATAATGGATCTACAAAACTCGACATCAGCTTTTCCCTTTTTACTAAAATATACCACCCGTTACTGTGTGTGAAACTTCCTACATAACTTTGTCACTAAACTCTAGCGGTTTCCTCCTTTTCAACATATCATCTCTTGTTTCTCTCATCCTTCCCACAAACACCATTATTATATTAGTAGCCTCTTTCACCATTTATAGTCCACAATAGGGACAACTCACCCTACCCTTCCATATAGTGCCTCGAATGGCATTCATCGACTTCTAGTATGATAACTATCATTATATGAAAACTCAGACATCGCTAACGAGTTTCCTAACTCTCTCTAAATCAATCACTCATGCCCTCAGTGTAACTCCTAAGGTTTTATAAATCTCTCACTTGACTATCCTTTTCCAATTAGCTGGATATACTCATATCCAATCATGTTCATCAACTCCGTTTAGTCCGTACCCCAAACTATTTAAAAATTCCAATTTATTTACAAAAGTGACCTATGACGGTCTTTCACATATTCATTAGTTCATCACAACAAGGCTCTTCCAATCCAAATCAACTTATGATCTATACACATCACCAAAAGGACGGTTATCTCAGTTAGTATATCAACTAACATCCAAACTCATGCTACAACTACTTCCATTAAATTTAGATAGCTCATTAGTAGAACTCATACACTTATTTTCTCACTTTCCTCAATGAAGGATTTTTAATAATCCTTTATACTCAACTTACCCTTGAACATATTAAACTCTTTCTAAGACAATTAGCTACATCTCTTCCTTTATACTACATCTCTTCCTTTATACCTACACAATGTCTTACCTTCAAGGTCATAGTGCTCCTCGTCTCGTCTCAGTTAGACCAACCCCTTCATCTCTCATGACACATCACACCTATAACTTCTCATCCCTTTGATTATCGATACTAAGCCTGAAATTATATCTTCGTGTAGTCACGCGACTCCCTTTTGTTACTTCCACAAGTCCTTTAACTCTTATGTTGTGTAGTCACTCACTATCCATTGGTCCAGCTCTTCGTAGCTCCACTCCGTTACCTGATTTTTCCTTATTCATCTCGAACCATACGGAAATTTCCATCGTTGTACTTGTCACTAATCCAGTCCTTGCAACTTCTACGGCTCCTCCGAGATCTCTTGCATTCTTCTTTCTCCACATATCTACTACTACCTTGTCTCCATAGCTATGCCAATTCCTTAGCCTGTGTATATATATATATATATATATATATATATATATATATATATATATATATATATATATATATATATATATATATATATATATATATATATATATATATATATATATATATATATATATATATATATATATATATATATATATATATATATACTAGCGTCGTAACCCGCCCAACGGGCGGAGTCGGTTTTTTTGTTTTTTCAGAGGGTTTTTTTTGTTAATGTTAGGTTATTTAAATAATTTTTAAAGTTTTTTTTGTTTTCTTGTATTTTTTTAGAGTCTTGTTAAATTTTTTGTTAAATTTTTTTTAATATTTATAATTGATGTGTGAATTTCATTTTGTGTTTTATTTAGTGTCTTTTTAATTACTTTTAGTGTCTTGTAAATTTTTTTGTTAAACAATCTGGATATTTATAATTGATGTGTTTTCTTTTCAATTTTTTATGTTTTGGTGCATCCAAGAATTTGATTTATTTTCATTTTTTAACCCTATTAGGCATTTTGATTTTTTTTAACTTATGAATTTGATTTACAAAATCGCTTTTATTAAAACAAGAGCTACAAATTTGGTATGTTGTATCATGGAACATGCGGACGGGGTCGATATTTTTCTTGTTTTGGAAGGTTTATGGTTCATAATTTTTTATTTCTTGAATTTGTAATTTAACCTTATAAATTTAAAATATAGCTTATCAATAATACTCTTGAATCAAAATAGTACATATATAAAAACCGAATTTTAAATTAAAAAATTCATTCGCGTGGTAAGCATTTTCACCTTCGCATTAGTGCGAAGCACGTGTAGTCACTTTTTGCCAACATATATCTTGATTTCTTAAAAGTTATCTAGTTTAATATAGTTTCATAGTATGTTCATAAAAAAATAAAAACTTGTTGTGAACAAGAATGAAAGAATAAATGTATTCTTAAATTAATATTCATTGGAGGTAAATACAAGGAGTATTTATAAGATAAATATTAGGGTAAAACCCTTATTACTATATGGGCCATGGGCCTTATTCTGGACATCCACACATAATTATTTATAACACTCTAATATTTCCTTTTTTAGTTCGTTTTTCTCGGTATCGATTCGAATTGATATAACGTTTTCTAGCAAAGACTTAATTGTTTTTGGTTGTAAAACTTTGATTGGTATCTATTTCTACTTGTCACAAAAAACATTTAAAAATGTAAAAATACACTGTTAACTACATATACATACTATTCTAAAAACACTTAGCACATACGACAATTACTTTGCACAAAATATAAATTGCAAAATACAACATTACACTAAAAATTTAAAATGTAAAATTTATCTAAATATGGAACAAATTTTAAAACTACTAACAAAGAAGATATAACTTCTACTGAAATTCTATTCGTTTAAAATCAAATCAATGAAAAGCCCATGAATCGGGATCCAAGCCCACCAAGAACTTAAACTAGCCAAACAAAAACTTAATTGTCCAATTAACTAATACTAACTATGGACTGTGAGTGAGAGAAAAGATTACAACATGAGGGGTCTAATGTGTAAAATACACAAACTCTAACAAATGAAAGGAATTCAACAAACTGGGAACATATATCTAAACCAATGAACATAATCTAAAAAAATGAACTTACTCAAACTCTTATAGTTCTATCTGATTGCAAAAAAAAAACAGTTAACCAACTGATCAACTATGCAAAAGCTAAATCTGCCTATATCACCATTCCAAACACTTCTTGAAATCGAAAGTCTTAAATTCTAACGAAATATAGACCAGGAACATAAGATCTAGTAAACACGTACAAACTAACAAATAGAGAAAATCAGTTAACATCTAACCCGAAGCCTAATTCAGATAATGAATACAACAACTAATTTTATACTATAGTTATGCTATGAAAGAATTCAAGCTACTATTATGCAGAAAATCAACAAAGAAAATGGTGCTTGACCTGCGTCTTCCAGGCCAGTCCTTTGTGGAAGAAGCCGAGCGCTGAGCTCGCTTAAAATCAACAACACCTTCGAAAATCAAACTCCACTATTGAGCTCTACTGATCTACTGTTCCTTCATAACCTGAAAACTTGCATAACACGGGAAAGAAACATATACATTCGATTACGCATTAACAACTACAGAAGTCTACCAATCAACACGTTTTAACTGCTTGACAGAAACTCATTTAAACTGATAAAAACAATGACTATTATTAGCTCTAAAACTCAAACTCATTATGTACGAATCATGAATACAACACCAAACTGAAACTTAACTGAAATCATCAGTAGAAAAGAAGACTTTTTCCAACTACTCAACTGAAAAGATTATCATACGCTTGTATAAGCTCAAAAAAAACTGAGTAAATTTTGACTAAAACTTCACTTCTAAAACTCAATTACCTGAAAAAGTTATTGAACTAGATCTATTAAAAAGCTGATAAGCTTTTGACTAAATGAAATCTCACCAAAATTCTACAAATTCAAATCTTTTAAAGCTAAAGAATCAAATCACAAGTTGTTAGAAGCTTATGATTACAAACATTACTCGAAAAGTTCTTAACAGATTTAAACTAACTTCCTCAATCAAAATAACGAGCTATTAAAAGAAAAGGTAAACGAAAGTTAAAAGCTTCCATTAATGGTGACTTTATAACAAAATCGAACTAAATTGTAACAGTATATCATATTAGTCTATATGATTCGTAGAGACAAAATGAGAAATCAAAAAGCTTCATTTATCATTAATGGCAGAAAAAGTGACTGTTACAACAAGATTAACTAATCTCAACTGATTTCCAACAAACTTTAAACTGAAAATCAAATAGCTTTGAGAGAAAATGAAACTAACTAACTAATCCTAACTATCTACTATGTGTAAACTACTCCTAGTCTAACCGATTGCAAATGAAGTCTTCGTCTTCTTTATATAGCCGTCGAGAAGAGGTGGAGTGACGTGGTCTAGCCAATGAAATCGTGCCACGTGGAAAATACGAGGATAACTCGTCTTCATTCTTCATTCCAATTTAGGCGTTTCTTCATCTTTGACTTTTGATCTAATTGAGTGATGTCTTCATGTAGAGGAGATCATAAGGAGTATTTTTGTAGTTAAATGCTTTGGCTGAAAACCCTTAGATCTCTCTTGATTTGCAGTAGCAGGTTTTGGTGGTGAAGGATAGAAAAGATGAAGTCGTTTTCTCTTCTCTCTCTCTTAAAGGTTGAAGATGAAACGTGTATCGTGAATGTTTTTTGTATGTTTGACAGAGACTTGGTCAATGACCAAGTAAATAACTTTACTTTCCACTTTATTTGCTATTTGGTCCCTCCATTTTTCATTTCTTTCCCAAATGGTTATAACTACTTTGAAGCACATTTCTTTTCAACCTTTGTCTTGTAGAAAATTGCAAGCTAAACCCTCGATCTTTGAAGTAGTGACAAGTAAGGTCCTTGAATCATCTTTCGTCCCTTTCTTCGTATTTTCTTCAAATAAATCCTTTAAAAACACATCTTTGCTTCAAAATGTATCTTCTTTACCTTTGAGAATGTCTCTATAGATAATACGCTTTGAGAATGTTGTCTCATTAAAAACCTTGTCAGGAAAACCCAGTGGGACAAAACCATGACTAAGGAAAAGAGTGCAACGCGTATTATCTCCCTCTGATGACAACATCACTTTAAATCTTTGAGTCAACGCATTCCAATGTTGTAACTAAGTTTCCTCGTAGAAAGTATCTTGATAAATAGATCCATCAAATTATTGATTGAATGAAATCTTTGCCGTATCGCCTTTGTTATATACTTCATGCAGCAACTGTTCTTCTTAAAAAGAATCTGTATGGTTGGATGATGTAGCCACAATATTTGCTTTCTCGAAATATCATGAAATTGTGAAATCTCTACATTTGACACCGACCTGTTAAGTTAAACATACACAAACAACTAAACCTTTTTTATGAGTTAGTAAAATATAAACCCACATCTCTTGTGTTTAAAATATCAAAAATACCCGCGTTACTCCATATGAGTAAATTATAAAATTTATTAGATCATTATTCTCGAGAAAATCACAACACGTGATTCATACATTATATATCTCTTAAGATATTTCAAGATAACATGAGCTCTTATTTGTATTAGAATCATATAACTTATTATTTATCATGTTGCCAGACATGTCATCTTTCTTATAACATTTTGCATCTATACATTATCTGGCCATTCAATTTACAACTGTACTTTTTGCAGTAATCCAAGATCCTCACCTTATTTATCATGTGCATTAATGTATACAATATCGCTTTCGAGGTCGTTTATCTTTTTTCGATTCCACACGCTACTAGACATTATACTATATCAATTAATGAGATCTCATAATTTTAATCACCCGGGGTTTTCTATAACCTTCATGTCTAGTTTAATTATGGGGTCTTTATTACCTCGATTGACCATAACAAATTTCCTTGCTCCATTTTATTTCTTCGTTCGAGGACTTTTATTTGGAATCGATCAGTGTATCACGCTGCAGATGTGTCATACACTTGCTACCAATCATTTATTTTACCATCAGGACATACATTATAATTGGAGCACTAGCAGCATATTTAACTGACTGACTTTGCTTATGTCACTAACATGTCTGGCAATTACTACATTTGGAAAATTTGTCCCTTGAACTTTAAGTTCATAATCATTATCGTGAGGATCCATATTCTTTAATTCATTCCAAATGTCTTGCTGCTCATTCTCCCCCTGAATGAATTATCGTTTTTAACATCTTATGTCACTATAATTATCTCATCCGTACAATATTTCTTATGAGAAATACATGGTTTATGACTAAAAACGGGAGAATTTATTATAAAATGTTGGCAAGATGTGAATTCAGATTTTATAACATGCGCCATAAACTTTCAACTTTGTTCTCATAATTATTGGCGTTGCAATCAACTGAAGACGTTTTATAAACGTTTCAACAAAAGCAATTCGCATATGAACATGGGCTACGTTTATGTTCAACACTTATTCCAATAATCGCCCATACTTAGAAGTATCCGTCACCATTCTCAATAATATTATTTGGAAATGCGTGCTCACATTGAGCCACTAATCACGCCAGCTTTAAGTTGCGTCTTTCATGATTATTTTGACGATGCATCGATTTATAACTCAAAATAATCCTCATGGCACATGTATAGGCCTACATACATGCCCTTTTTAATTTAATGGTGATAAATGAATAATTCACTTCAATTGAGAACAATAAAGAACTCGGTGTTCTTTTATATCTTTCACATCATTATTGACTCGGAATGGTTCAACCGATCATGCCAATTACTAGAACAAATTTGGCGCATAAATTTATAAATTATGACCACATGTGCTTTAAATGCACTTTTCATATCATCAACCGTATCAAAACAAAATACATATGTCGTAACTTATCTAAATATACGGCATACATATGACTACAGGCAACGATATATGTGACTAGAGAGGAACAATATATGTAAACAAAATTTTTTGCTAATCCTACAAAATGTATATAGTGCTAGAAGATCATATATAACATAATAAAATATTACAACTAAAATATTAGATTTACTACTTTCATCAAATTTTTAATGTTGACTACTTATGCACATTTCCAGTTCACACTACATACCATGCATATGTTTGATAAAGGACAAAATAAACTAATGTATCTTGACAATGTTTAAATTTCTATCACACTATAATATTAAAAAAAATATATTCTTCCTATATTTTGCACAATCAATATCTTAAACTTTCTCAACTATATCTGCTAGAAAAATCTTTGATAGTATAACAAATATATCTACAAACAGATACTTTGAAACACATAAATAAACTTTTATATCCAAGAATAAAAGAGTTCCAAACATAATTCATAAAATAGAACAAAATATGTAAATAGAATTCAGATAAAACACAGTAAAAAAACACTTCAAAAAAATAAAAATTATTCATGGCTTTAAACTAGTGATTACTCATGTGTGAGAAAATCATCAGCATCTAAGTGTGTTTCATCTGTGAGGTCTTTAGAATCATCAAAGTCATCATATGCTTCATTGTCATGAACACAATTTGCTTCTACCCCACTTTCTTTGTTTTTAATAGACTGTTGATAAAGATCAACTAGATGCTTAGATGTACGACATGATTTTACCCAATGATCTAAACTTCCACATCGATAACAAGAATCTGTTATTATGCCTTCAATTTTTTCATCTCCATCATTTTCATTCGGTTTATTATTATTCCACTTCTTATAGCCATTTGTGTTCTTAAACTGAACACTATTATTAACACCATAATAATTACCCCTACCAGATCTACGCTATTGACCACGACCACGTCCATGTCCTCGTCTATCATAACCACGACCACGTCTTCCACTATGGTCATGATAAGCTGCCACATGAGCTTCCGGTATAGGAGCAGCACCAGTTGGACGAGTTTCATGATTTTTCATTAAAAGCTCATCATTTTGTTCGGCCACAAGCAAACATGCAATCAAATCACTATATTTTTTGAAACCTTTGGCTCGATATTGCTGTTGCAATAGTATGTTAGAAGCATGAAACGTGGAAAAAGTTTTTTCTAACATTTCATCATCACTTATTGTATCACCACATAAAAGCAATGTAGAAGTAATACGGTGCATTGCTGAATTATACTCACCCACTGACTTAAAATCTTGTAGCCTTAAGTGAGTCCATTCATAACGTGCCTTTGGTAAAATCACCGTTTTCTGGTGGTCAAATCTGTCCTTTAATTTGTTCCAAAGGACTAGTGGATCTTTCACAGTAAGATATTCAGTTTTCAAGTCCATATGGAGATGATGGCGTAAGAACAACATTGCCTTAGCCTTTAGCTGAGATGTTGTTACTTTTCCTGCTTGGATTGTATCTCCAAGCCCATGTGCATCTAAATATGTCTCAGCTTCCAACTTCTATGACAAATAATTTTGTCCATCGATTTTCAGTGCAACAATAGAAAGATTTTCAAGCTTTTGTTCCATGATCACTATATATTAACAATACATGCATGTTAAAAATAGTTATATATACAGTTGATTCACAAGTATACAAATTTTAGGTGGATATATTTTAGTTCATATTTTAAGCCATATCTCTTACATATATATGCATACGACAAATCCAATCTAAAAATAATATGCTAAAATTGTGTTTTCAAATCTGTTTATACTAGTATATCATTCGGACATACAGTCAGACCCCTAGATCCTAACAGATCAGGCAATTTGCAGACAAGCAAGGTTTAGATTCCATGTATTATCACAATTAACAAACGGATGACTTATAGCTAATTTTTATCCAAGAGCAATTATGTAATCAAAATATTTCATCTAATATTATACTTGTAATTACGTGATAACATTTGATCAGCAATTATAGTAGGTTAAAAAAAACCTTAAACAGAACAGGACTAAAAGCCTCATAATCAGAAAAAAAAAATGCATCACATATCACATACTAAGAACAAATCTAAGATGAAAAAAAAATAGCCACTCAACATAGCATTAAGGAAAACAAACTTATCATATACTATAATAACAGATCTGATAATAAATCATAACAGATCATCTTGTAACAAATCAAACAAAACATAGCAATAACCGAATCGAATCAAACTCAAGACATTGAAGAACAATAAAAAAAAACTACTATACAAAAATTTAGGCAAAATATATATATTCATGACAAATATAAAATACCGTTTTAGGCAGATTTTATAGTTTTCATTTTATCATATTAATTTTTTATCAAAGAAACTAAAGCCTTCTAAGTAATGATTTAAAAATCTCATGTAATTAATAAATCAGGTCAAACATTATACAAATCAAAACACATATCAGTCAAGTATGGTGATAAAACTATAAACATCAAGAGTTAATGTATTTATAAACGTGATGTATACTAAATCTTGCAAACGAGATCTGCTATATATTTTTCATGTATGTTCAATTAATATATTCAACGTATATATACACGAGATCTATTCTAATGTCATGATAACAAGCACTTCAACAAAAGAATTACACGTATATTACTTCATCAAAAAAGTAACAGAGTAAATCAAAAGCATTCAAGATGAGCAGATCAACTTAAAAAAATTTTATTCAGCATAGCATAGCAGTAAACAAACATACTATAATAATAGATATGATAATAATAAATCATAGTATAACACTAGATCTTATAATAATAAGTCAAACAAAAAACAAAGCATATCAATAAACAAATCGAATTAAGCTATTATAAATACATACATTAAAGAATAATACTGTAGTAAAAATAATCAGATCAGTTGCATACACGAGGAAAAAAAAATAGAACCTAAAACCCAACTTTTAAGAGCGTGCTGATAACGTGTTGTGAACAAGAATGAAAGAATAAATGTATTCTTCAATTGATATTCATTGGGGTAAATACAAGGAATATTTATAAGATAAATACTAGAGTAAAACCCTTATTACTATATGGGCCATGGGCCTTATTCTGGACATCCACACATAATTATTTATAACAAAACTCACATTATTATATTACATAATTATTATTTATTGATTAGTATCAATGATCTTGTCTTGAGAATTGATTGGCGCGCTCAGTTTTTTTAATAGGACATTTTAATATGTTGTCTGTTAAAAATACAATATAACTGTTTGATACACATTTTAAACTGTTCTAATAAATTTAAAAAATATGCAAATCATTACCTTCTTTCTTCAACTTTTCTAAATACAATTGATATAACATCTGAAAATTGTGTTATTGATTATTACAAACATAATATTTTGATAACAATCAACATAGTTGATTAAGGTGGTGTTTGGTTAAGCTTATAAGTTGGGCTTAGCTTATATTATGTAAGCCATTTATGGCTTATATGATATAAGCTTATAAGCCCATGTTTAGTTTTTGGTTTAGCTTATTAAAATTAATAAAGTAACATGACAAAAAAACACAAAAATATTAAATGTTGTAGTTATTAAATGTGGATATAAAAGTCTTTTTATATATTATTTTTATATAAGCCCATCATTCCTTATAAAAGCCACAAATGTGAGGCTTACCAAAACCCTCTTATATAAGCTTATAAGCCTACTTATATAAGCTTAACCAAACACTTAATTTCGGCTTATAAGCTTATATAAGCTAATAAGCTTATAAACCCACTATATAAACTAAAACAAACACCCTCTAAAATACTTTGGACGACTTTCAAGTTTAAATGTTTAACTCATTGAAATTACTTGAACATTTAAAAGAAATTTTAAATCTTCAAAGTAATACACAGCCCAAGTTGACTCATTTATACGTAAATGAGTCGAAATGCCGCCCTCTACTTCGTTATAAAATTTAGAAATACACGCATTGAGTGAAGTAGTAAAATGTAATAAGGAAAGTTGTGACTGACATAACAAATATGAAAAGAAAATCTATTTTTCGAATCCAGTTGCACAATTAGCTAATATTACCTGTAATCTATATTTATATCTATACTATTATATAAAGAGACGAACTCTAATTTTAACTCCGATTTTAATTTCGAACCTAAAATTTTCAAACTTAACTTCAAACCAAAAATTAGGATATAAATGTTAAATTTAAACCCATAGATCATATTTTGTTAAATTGATCTCATCCATCCATATGTTTTTATAACAAACTTTTGTAACAACCTTAGTAACAAATAATTCAAAAACTTTTATCTATACTATTATATAAAGAGGCTAACTCCGATTTTAATCCCGAACCTAAAATTTCCAAATCTAACTCCAAACTAAAAATTAAGATATAAATGTTAAATTGATCATATTTTGTTAAATTGATCTCATCCATCCATATGTTTTTATAACAAACTTTTTTAACAACCTTAGTAACAAATAATTCAAAATTTTTTTATCTTTAAATTGAAACAACTTTTGATATATTTTTTTTATAATATAATTTCACCATATTTTCTAAAACTTCGTACTCTTTAATTTAACATACATTTTGATATAATTTTATTAAATTTTAATTTTTTCGTTTTTAATGAGTTTATTTAAGTTAATTTAATTTTTTTATTATTTTAACTTTAATTTGAACCTTAGTAAAATTGTAATATTTATTCGCTAAAAAAATAGTTATTGGGTACTCGTCGCTGCATTGCTTTCGAAATGTTACACGAACTATTACTATGCTTATTAGGTTACACCAGAGACTTGATTGTTGACGTTAGAGAATGTCACAATGATGTCATATCCGATGGATGTGTAGCTTCTTTGACGTTTTCTTGGGAATTTCAGATGACTTTGGTGGTACAATCTCGACTTTCATACCCTCCTTAGGTTTTCCTTCCCACACATGTTTCTGATACTTCTGTTGTTTCGCCTTTTTTCTTGATTTCTTCTTTGCCGGTCTTCTTAGACTTCAAAATCGTCTAATATGCATCACTTGCTGGAATGCTGTTTGAATAATCTAATCATCTGTAATCCCTGGTCTAACTTAACCTGAATAAAAGATGTAACATCAGTAAGTGAAACAATAATAACAATATATAGGAAAACTTTGTGACAAAATTTACCTCTTACCAACAAACTTGTATTGACCTATGAAGTGTGAGAACAACAACGTTTAGTTGTTAAACTTAACATTAGAGAGACCAAAAAACGTCACGTCAAAAGATGACAAGATGCTTACCGGAAAGAAAAAAGAAACAGGGCATGATCCCGATCCAACAATCAAAATTCGTCACCTCTTGATCCACTGCCTGCATAGGTCTATCAAATATGTTCATGACTCTCATGTCATCTTCAAAGTTTTCAGGCCTGTGATAATCTTTGTTTGGAAACTGCCTTCATGCCTAGTGTGATGCGGACTTACCATCCCAAAATCTCTAGGACCATCTCGTCCAAAACCTCAAGGATGGGACCTGTAGCTGTTGAAAGATCTATCAGGTGACTGCTCCATCGGTGAGAGGAACGTCGCAAAGTATTCGACGAATTCGGCTTTTTAGTTGTAGATTATTATAAATCATTAATACCCTCCTTAGGGCTTGTGTATTAGTTATATCTAGGATGAAATACATAGACAGTTGGATTCATCAGATTTTTAAACACACAAAACAACCTGACAAACTATTCACAGACCTGGTACAATACTGAACCGGAGAAGCCGAACCCTTACATTTACTATGGTATATCAGGATATTTCAACGGTGGCTTGGAATTGGATATATTTCTTTTGTCTTTCCTCTAGTTCTGTCTGTATCATTTTGAATTTCCTTACATATCAGATGTATGCAAAGGTTGAAAAAAACAGAATCAACCATTACCGTAACACATTAAACACAAAGCCTAAAAGTATAATAGAAGGGTCTTTTATAGAAGGCCATTTTATAAATTTGATCATAATGAGCAAGAAAAAACCCAAAGGAAAGTCCAAGGACGCTATTTAGCTTTATGTAGGGGAATATACTCTTATAATTATTACCGTAACACATGTACTGAAAAAAGATAACACATTACTTATTGCCTTATTAATAAAAACTAAAATGGAGAAACTCAAATCTAGCATGAATGGTTGAACTTTGAGAATTGAACTGAAAATATAATTCAAGTACATATCAATGACATAGAAGGATTACATCTAAAAACACATACAGGTAATACTTAAATGCATAAATTGAGAAAAAAACGCAGACATACCTGTTGCCGAAGAGGGTTCTGTGCTGAGAATGGCTTATTCCCTCCAGAACTGGAGGCATGCGAGGGAGAGTACTCTGACCTTGTTGTTGCAATTGTAATCTTTGTAAATATTGCTCCCTTTGATCTGATGCAATCTCAGGTCTCCCACGCTCTTGTCCCTGTATACCTAAAGACATCATTAAGCACAAAGTAGCCCTTGTCTTCGGTTATCCTCCTTCCTGATAAGCAGTAAACTGAAACAAATAAGTAATCCCAAACACCACCTTATTACTTGTAGGCTGATCCGGAGATCAAGATATTGTACAATTGATGCAAGCATATTAAAGGTGATTCACCTGAAACGGCTAAGAATATTAAAGGTGATCACGACGATATTGTACAACTTATGCACCAGAGACCATCTAAATAGTCATAACCCAAACAGCCCTTAAACACCAAAGTCCGCCCATTTGTGCTCAAACACAACAAACAAAGAATTCGACTCATTGGATCACAATGTGGGCTCCTGAACAACGTGATGTTTATTGGAACAACCTAGATGTACCTTTCTTGGAACTCAACGTGCGGAAATTGATTATGACTGTTGTCTTCGTTGGTCTCATTTTCTGTTATTTAGTCCCTATTGCCTTTCTTCAAACATTGGCCAACCTCGAAGCCATCGAAAAAGTTCTTCCCTTTCTAAAACCCCCTATCAAGTAAGTAAAACCTTTATATATCCAAAGAATCTTTAAAAATTTGAAATCCTTTTGTGAATCTTATTCTTGGTTCATGTTGCAGAGTCTTTCATTCAAGGGTTTCTTACCGGGATCATATTGAAGATCTTTCTTCTTATTCTTCCTATTAATTCTGACGGAAATGGCTAAAATAGAGGGGCATATTGTTGTCTCTGCATTGGAAGCAAGATCTGCTGAAACATATTAGCTTTTTTTGCTAGTGAATGTGTTTCTCGGAAGCATTATCATTGGAACCACTCTTCAGCAACTTAAACAATTATTGGATTCGTCACCACCTGAGTATGTGGTTACCCTTTCAGTTTTCATGGTTGTATATATAGCAGAGTTAGTGAAACGGGCATGTTGGGTAATGGGTAAAAAATGGCTCCGGTCCATATGTGACGAGTCAAATTGGGCAACTTTGATCTAAATAACGTTTCATTTTGTAATGATTTCTTACTGTGTCAGTAGTGTGTGTCTCCAGAGCCATCGACACCCTCTTCTGAAACTGAATACTTTGCCCGTAGATAATTGAATAACATTTGTTTTCCGCCTGCCAGTTGCAGTAAATTGAATAACATTTGTTTTCTGACGATATTCCTTTCTAGTGATAATTAATACAGAAAATTACTTTCAAATAATGTACCTGTTCTTAGTAAAAAAAATACCATCAGTATACATTCCTAACTGTAAGTGACGATAATGTGCTACGCTTATAATCCTTCAATGTCAAAGCAAAATAAATACCATCAGTATACATTCCTACGCAAGAATGATTTCTGTTCTTAGTAAACAAAGTGTAACATATGACCATCTTTATGTTTAGGTATATATTATATATATAAAAAGTAGATGAAATTACCAAGTTATCTCGGAATTTAGCTTGATTTATGTATGAAGGTGACGTAGGTAGAGTAAAGATTTAATACACTGAACTAACACTGTGATGTAAGCTTTTTGAGAAAGCAATTTGAATTTTTAAAATTACGTAAAACAGGTTTGGAAAGCGTTTAGAACATTAGTTATCTGAATTGAATATGCAATGCCAAACACCCTCTTAGCAATCACCAAATATAATAATATATTTCAAAAGTCTGTAAAAGCAAACTCACGCATCAACAAGCCATATCAGCAAGCCGTATCTTAGGCCAAATCAGAAGGCCACATAAGAAAGTATTGGCAGCGTCAGCAGTACGCATCAGCAAACCGCATCAAGGCCGTAAAAGAACATGTCTACAAGGCATAATATGGCACATGTTATGCTAAATGAAAGATAGTATATAGAAATTTCAAAAAAAGTAAGTAAAAGTGCAAAAAAAATTTATAAAGTTATAAATGAAATTACCATGTTTCTGTTTGGTAATCAGATAGGAAGCAAACAAACTTTTACAATTTATAAAGGGTCGTATGGATTTGCGTTTTGGACCAGTTATTTCAATAAGAATTAGATACCGAAGCTATAAAACACAAAGTATTCGTCTCACCTCTAGAAGTAAGAACATAGAAGAGTTATAAGCCTTGACCCGAATGCATAAAAAATACTGTATAAATTTAAAAGAATCAGGTCAAATATCTAATTTATCTTTAACAGGTCACTAAAACTTTATTTTATTTTAATGCAAAAAAACTTGTTTTTTGTTATTATTTTTTACATTGATTATTTACTAAAATCATTTTTCCTTGGATACATTTTTTTTTTTTTTTTTTTTTTTTTTTTTTTTTTTTTGGTTTAGCCAACTTGAGACAAAACGAATTACTTGGGTAATTCGATTATCTTCGGTGGGTCTTGATCAATCATTATAAACAACATATGTGGTGCCACTTGTAGTTCCTGACATACTTGGTTTAACGGCCCGACAGCCAGTTGGCATATCATGATAATGACACCCTTCATAAGTCATAATCACCACTTTTATACAGCCATTGTCCGGTTACATTTTGCTTATTCTGGATTGATAAAGGAAACTAATAAAAAGTTTTTTCCACCTGAATTTTTGAATTTTCTCGAAATTACGCATTTTATTGGCAGTTATAGATTAAGTTAAGAGCACGAATAGCCTTACTTTTTACCCTCTGTGGCTGTGAATTTTTTCCAAACAGTTGTTCACCTTATCAAGGGATATGCCAGCAAACGTTGTGCCTGTCTCTCTAGTACTCTCGGCTTGTTTTACAACATCCTGAACACAGATGCATACTTTTATCAACAAACTAAATTCACGAAAGAGAATATTTGAAACAAAGAGCTGCAGAAAATAGAATGACCGTTTGGTGTACTTTTGCAAAAATGTTTAAGAAAAAAAATGGATGATATGCACAAAATTCTGAAACGTGCAAAATAGGCTAAATAGGGGCAAAATATACATGTGTATCTAGCAAAATGATAAAACAACTCAGAAAGGTTGTGACTTGTGAGGAAGTATCACACAATACAAATAGCAATGAAATGACGATACTTTCTGACTTTTAATCCGAGCTCTGACCCGAAAAGCCATGTGAAATTTAAATATGAGATAGTAGAGGTTCTTTCTGATTTTGACAACTAAAATGGTGTTATTGTAGCCTATATGGTGAAATTGGAGGGTTTTGTAAGTTTGTTTAAGAAAACAGGTCGGACACGACTTGCAGAACATTGCATCCTGTCTATTGAGCTCTTTAGATTTTCTATCATATCCTTTAAGCAAAAATGACTGAAAAGGAAAGAGAAGATGTGCCTGCTGGATCTTGTGAACTTGATACCTGATGATCCTAATATATAACTGAATCCAAAAAATGTCTCTACAACTGATGCTTTTTTCCCTCAGTCACCTGAAAGAAGAGTGAAAATATATGCAAGGTCAGGTGTTCATTATGAACATTGTGTTTAGGCTTTTGTTGAGTTTGAGTTACCCAATAGGGTCAGAAAGAGGTCAGTGGGTGTATTATTGAGTGCAAATAGTGGTTTCTCACAATAGATTCAGCCACTACCCAAGTACCCATTATCAAACTTTCTGCATCACTTTTTAAAATATCAAGAATGTTGCAGTATAAAATTAACAAAAGAGTCAGTGGTATCAGGATGTGACTCTCAGTCACAGAACCTTAGCCCAATGAAATCAGGTAAACATTTAGTAAAATAGAAAGTTACCTGACATTAGTTTCCTTCAAACCCTGAAAAACACAAACATACACTTTGATATGAGCAGAAAGTTCCACTTGAAAGCTCCAGTTTAAAGGGTAAGACCACGATTGCATAATCCAGCATTCCTAGCAGTAATGAAATTGGGCTTATGGATACCTGGATTACTATCATACTTTGGATCTTGTTAATTTACTCGTAGGTAGTATCTTGCTGCAATCCAGTGTTGGAGATAAGTCTCTCGAAGAGAAACAGGATTCCCTGCTTCATCAACGACTTCAGCATTGAAACTCTTTAGAGCAATATGACGTCTCGGAAACTTGACATAATAGTAGAATTTATTAGAAACGGAACTCAGATGTAGGGTTATATTGGGTGATAAATACACTGCTGATTTAACCCCGTTTTCAATTGTCACACGTGCTTCAGGAAATCCTTGACAACATATGAAAAGGCTATATTGCTATTGTTGTTGAGACCATGGTACTTTCTAGACTGACCGGAATCTTTTGTTTGAGCTAAACTTCCTGGTTGTCTTTTCATTCTACCTGGAACATTGTCAGAGACAACAACAGATCCTGAGGCAACCGCCTTACCCTTGTCCATGGCAACCTCACCTACATGAGAAGTTCTTTGAATCCCATGTTCTGCTTCATGTTCCTGTTTAGTAGGAAAGGCAATATTCCTCTGTTCTTTCGCAGGGAGAGTAACTGGCGGAGTTTCATTCATTACAGTTGTACCATGTGCATTAACTATTGGACCTACAGTTGCTTTCTCGTATACTTCTCTTTTCGAATTATTCGCCTCTGCTGACAATGTCACAGCTTTAAGCTCCGGCTTATTTGACTCCACAAGACTTCTGCCAGCAGGGCAGTGATCTGCTGAGCTTGCTCTTCGAGGGGAAGAGGCACAATAGACTGAAGTTGTTCACGAGGTAGAGTTTTCTCACCTTTCTGCGATCAAATCAAATCATGAAGACCACAAAACAATAAGAAAAAAAGGGAAGTAATAAAACAAACATGTGTGTAGCTATAAATGTAAAATAAAAGCTTTGTAAACCTTAATACACCTAAAAGCAAGAATTTTGGCTTTAAGAACATGGAATTTCTGTTTTGTAAAACCCGTAATTGTTGATTTCCCTTTCTGAGATTGGCGAGGATTTTCCAGCCCACCATCATCAGATGAAGCTGGAGGTTGTGAAGAAGATCTATTCATCTGCTACTTAGCATGTTGCATTTGCAGTGATTCCGAGCCAGTTGACATGCCTTGGCTCATGTTAGCAGGTGACTGTGGAGGAGGCATAGACGACATCCCGCTACCGCTAGTGGTAGGTTATCTAGGGGGCAACTGGTTCTCCCTCCCATGAATAGGAAAATGTTGACCTTGAGCGGCACCAGAATTGTTAACTAAAAAGGTATTTGAGGTTGATCCCAGATGACCTGGTGACATTGCCTGTCTTGCTTTGGTAGAGCCCGAATGCCCAGATGCATCACTACGTGGAGAACTTTTTTTTTTTTTTTTTTTTTTTTTTTGGTAACCGTGATTTCCGACTCATTGGCCGACTAATCCACGGGGTTTGAGCCCACCGCCACACAGACTTAGACCAGGTAAAGCCCTCCCTTTTCAGGAGGTTGGCGTGGCCACTTCAAGGTTGTTTGCACCTAGTGGGAATTGAACTTGAGACCTCACACACGTTGTGGAGAAGTGACCTGCTGCTTTGGCTGTGGACCCATGTTGCTTTCATTGACTTTTTTTTGGCCATGCATTCTAGACTGCATAACGTGTGCCATCATTTGAGCATTTTGAGGAAGTGAAAAATCAATGTTACGCTCAAGAACCATAGCCTGCATTGCCTGCAATGCCTCTATTTGCATTACAGCATTGCTGATTCCCATGTAACACATACTCTGTTGAGCTTGCGGGTTTTGCATTGGTTGTATCATACTATTCCCTGGCATCAACGACCCCTGAGTTGTTGGAGGTTGTCTCATACTATTCCGTGGCATCAAAGGCCCTTGGGATGTTGTAACGGCAAAATGTTTCTGATTTTGATTTGAAAAGTGATTTTGATCTGGATCAGAAACCGCCTGGTGACTTTCCTTCACAGTTTGCTTGTTCTTTTGTGTATTGGGAGGGGACGCGTCTCCACAAGGAGACCGAAGTAGTCCGACCGTGTGGTCGGCCACACATTACGGCTCAGCCTTAGTGCACAACAAATTACAAATAAAACATCATTCATAACGTGTAAATAACATTTCTACAAACCAGATTCATAGACTAATCTGAAATAATCTTCTTCAAGAAAATGCTAGAAAGGTTTTGAAGTATTTATGTAAAACTGTCGTGGAACGCATTGGTGCAAGCATAAAACAAACCTGCCTATAAGGAGGTTGGCCACTTTAGCATTTCGATAAGTTGTCGGACCGTTTCACTGTCCCTCTGCAACTACTTTCCCATTGATACATATATCCATCCGCGTGCTCGTACAATTTGTATTTGCTGATGTATCAGACACAGAAGCTTTTTCTACAGGAAGCTCTATTGTAGATGATTACTACATGATCAGTTGATCACTCTCAGAATTGCACATCCAAATACTCCTTAAGAACAATAGGTTATTAGTTTGTATCCATATTCATATTTTATTGCATTAATTAATTTAAATCATAAGTTTCGGGGAGATGGACAAACTTTTTGGTGGTTAATCTGTCCCATTAGAACACGTTAAGCCATTTACATTAGTACTTCTGATAACATTTTTGTATATTTGAAAAACAATACAGGAGTTTCAATAATCCCAAACATCCCTTTTGGTAATCTTGTGAGACTCAATTCTAAACTGTATCCACGCATAAATGAATACTCCTAAATCTGCCATTCTCACATCAACTGCCTTAGATTATCATGCGTAAAACCAGATTCCATAGTTTTTTTTTTTTTTTTTTTGGTAACCGTGATTTCCGACTCATTGGCCGAGTAATCCACGGGGTTTGAGCCCACCGCCACACAGACTCAAACCAGGTAAAGCCCTCCCTTTTCAGGAGGTTGGCGTGGCCACTTCAAGGTTGTTTGCACCTAGTGGGAATTGAACTTGAGACCTCACACACTTTGGAGTGATAGCCACAAATCTTTTTGCCACTAGGCCACCCTTGAGTGGTAAACCAGATTCCATAGTTCAAATACATCTTCTCACACTCGTGCATGAACAAACTATACATAGTGACATCCACACTCTAAACAATCAGAGAGTTGCATGTAAGTAAATAGTACCTGTATTCATCGGTCTACAATCCAAGATCTCTGCCCATGTGTTTGCACGACGAAAGCCACTCTAATCATTGATGAAAACAACATCATTAGGACATATTCGTAAATCTTCAATTCTAACATCAACTGATACAACGACATTCATGGAGTTCAATTTTCCTGTAACATAATAAATAATGGACATACTTGAATGTTAAAAAAGACAACCCGTGAACCCGACATTCATGGAGTTCCATCCTCCTGTAAACATAAAAAATAATGGATATACGGGAATGTTAAAAAAAGCATACCAATGGTTTTAGGATCCATTACAACAACATGCCTTCACCCTGATTTCATAAAAATTAAATTAGGGTTTAGAACAGAAAATGAAAACCTTTTAATTCAGACCAACAATGCCAAAAGAAGACCAAAAGATATTTCAACCTCGATTTGTTTTTTTAAGTTTTTTTAGATTAGGGTTTACATGTATTACAATTGAATCTGAATCAAACAATAAAGATCAAAGATCAATTCATTTTTATGTTTTTTTGGATTAGGGTTTAGATCCCGTTGTTTAGGGAATATGGATTAGGGTTTACAACGGTTAGGATTGAAACTGGATCAAACAACAAAGATCAAAGATCGATTGTTTTTTTAAGTGTTTTTCGGACTAAGGTTTACATCCGATTGTTTAGGGAAGAATGGATGGTGTGTGCGTGTGTTTTCACCGTGGTTGTGGGGAAAAAATATGAAAAAAAGGGTGTATAGCAATATTTATAGCCGCGTTTCGAAAACGCGATTTTAAAAATATTGCGTTTTAAAAAATGTGTTCCGCCCAAAAATGTGACTAAGATATGACTGGATTAAAAATTGTGGTTTCAAATCATAATTATACCTATATATATATATATACATATATATATATATATATATATATATATATATATATATATATATATATATCAAATCAAATCAAATCAAATCAAATCAAAAATGCTTCAAAAAAATAGGAATTACAAATGATGCCTTAAATACAAAATTCTATAAAGATATATAAGGAATGATGGTGAAACAATGCCTTAAATACAAAATTCCATAAAATGTTTCAAAAAAAATAGGAATTACAAATGATGCCTTAAATACAAAGTTTTATAAAAATATATAAGGAAAGATGGTGAAACAATGCCTAAAATACAAAATTCTATAAAAATGACACATTTAATTCATTAAAGGGTTTACATAAAATGTTTCAAAAACAAAATAGGAATTATAAGTGATGCCTTAAATACAAAAATCTATAAAAATGACACATGTAATTCATTAAAGGTTTCCATAAAATGCTTCAAAAAGAAAATAGGAATTACAAATGATTCACAATAGTTTGACCTACTAAAATGAAAATATTTTTAGATATTCGGACTGTCAAGTTTTGGACTGGTCTATATATTGTTGTTATATTATACACGTGACAAAAAATAATACCAAGAATGAGCTTTTGGGCTTACTTTTGCTAGAATACACTTTACCATAAAACTTACAAAACAAACTCATTTCTAAAAAAAATTTAACTATACTGTTTTTGCTAACAAAAAAAACTTAACAATAATATTAATTTAAAAAACAATTAATGTAAAAAAGTTATTCATAACATTAACAGATACAAAATTTTTTACCTCATAAAATTCAAAAATAAATAAATTATTTAAAATTTTTTATTAAAATTCTAAAAATTTTTAATGTAACAAACTTATTCATAACGTAAACGTATGCAAATTCAATTAACTCATAATATTCTTAAATAAATAAAATATCTTAAAATACATTATTTTTGTCCATTCTATGCTACATTATTAAAATATTAATGTCATAACTAACACTACATATACTAAACTTCTAATACAAACACACATAACTTCAAGTTTTATTAAAATATATACATAAAGCTAGCCCGTCCATCGGACGGGTCTAAAGGCTAGTATATATATATATATATATATATATATATATATATATATATATATATATATATATATATATATATATATATATATATATATATATATATATATATATATATATATATATATATATATATCTTTACATTATATATAAGAGGAGGGATATGCTACATAAGCACCTCATAATGCCATGTCACAATTATTATTTTTAGTATTCTTTTTTTTTCAAATTTTTGCCGTCCTTTTTCACAATATTCGGAATTGTTTTTTTGAAATATTTCCAAATCCTGATAATCATTGATAATTATATGTAGATATATACAAATCTTGTAAATTGAAAACAGATTTTCGGATTTCTTGACCAAATCTATATGTAGATACATACAAATCCTGTAAAATGAAAACAAATCCTGATAATTATATGTAGATATATACAAATCCTGTAAATTGAAAACAGATTTTCGGATTTCTTGACCAAATCTATATGTAGATACATACAAATCCTGTAAAATGAAAACAAATCCTGATAATTATATGTAGATACATATAAATCCTGTAAATTAAAAACAGATCATGCAATCTTTACCTTTAATATATCTTTCTTTTCTAATCCTAAGTAAAGTGTCTTCTTTTTTTTAGATTATACGTTGGTTTCTTTATTGATCAGTAAAAATAGGGGTCTATTCTTGATTGATCCGAAAAAACACAGTGGGGGTGAGCATGCATCTACATCTTTTGAAGCAAGGTAATCTAAATTTCAATCTAAATTAATTATTTTTATTTCTGTACATTTTATTTCTCTTCAAACCATATAGAGAAAAACATTAGGTTTGTGATTGGAGCTTAAATCTTATCAGCATTTGTCACCGGTGGTGCTTCTAGAATTGGTATTTTTTTTATTTACCGATTTTTGGTATGTATTTGTAATCCTCTTAACATTATTTGTGTTATCTTATCTAAACTCATGGAATAAATAATTCTTTCATTATTCATTACTATCCACATCCTAGGTAAAATTGTAAAATGCCAAATTAACCGAATAATTTCGGTTTCGGGTCAAAACGAGTAAATTCTTTTTGGGGTCAACACCATTTTTTATTTGATGCATACATGTTTAAAAATCATTTTTTTTATCAAGTTCGATTTGCTAATTGTGTGAATTTTCTGTTTGCGTTTAGGTTGTTGCGAGGATTCGACCGAATAATTGTGATTAGAAGGTTCGTGATTGTGAGAATAATGTGGCTCTATCAAGTAGGCAATTTGAAGAATAATTGGCAAGTTGGTATGCAAGTTGATGCAACTTTCTTATGCTTATAGATGTATGAACTAGTATGGATTGTGAGCCTATAAATAGCTCACTAGTTTCTTGTTAGAATGCACACCAAAACACACATACAAGTACTCTTGTTGTGTTCTTAGCTTCCTCTTTAGTTTCTAGTTTTGTAATATGTTTCTAGTTTGAGAAATATATGAAAGTTTGGTGTTTCATTCTTGGTTTCTTTTAGTAGCTTTAATTTTCAGCAAGCTAGTTTTGGGGTAAGCTTATAGTGTTGATTTATTCACACTCTTTACCTAGTCGGTGGGATATTATCGCGGTTATTCCACAAAAAATGGTATCAAGAGCCGAGGTTATTCTTAGTATGCTCTGTGGTTGCAATTTAATTTGATCTTCCACACCAGAAAAGAATTACATTGGTCTTTTGTTAGAAGTTATTGAAAATTAATTTATACTCGAAATGGTAGACGGGAAAGTTGACAAAGTACCTTCCACATCCACATTGGTAGATCCAACATCTTCAAGCTGGGCTAGACCAGTCTTGACGAATGCTAGATTGGCGGTGGAGGTATTCGATGGCACGGGCCATTTCGGTATGTGGCAAAATGAGGTTCTAGACGCTTTTTTTCAGCAAGGTCTAGACATTGCCATTGAAGAAAGTAAACCAGAGGATGTAGAAGAGAGGAATTGGTTAACCATCAATCGGTTAGCTTGTGGTACGATTCGTTCTTGTCTTTCGAGAGAGCAACGATATGCTTTCTCAAAAGAAATATCTGCCTACAAATTGTGGGTTGCGTTGGAAGAGAAGTTTCTGAAGAAGAATTGTCAGAATAAGCTCTTTATGAAGAAGCGACTTTTTCGCTTCACATATGTACCGGGTACCACAATGAATGATCTCATTACTAGTTTTAATCAACTAGTAACCGATTTGATGAATATGGATGAGGTGTTCAAAGACCAAGATCTAGCATTGATACTTTTAGGATCGCTTCCAGAGGAGTACGAGTTGCTTGAAACAACTCTACTAAATAGGAAGGATGACGTGTCTTTAAGTGAAGTTTGTGCTGATTTGTATAATAAAGAACTGAGAAGGAAAGACAAGCAAATTAGTTCAAGTGGAGACGCAGAAGTTTTTCTAGTTAGAGGTTGTTTGGTGAAAAGGGGCACCGATAAGAGAGGGAGATCCAAGTCAAGGCAAAGACTAAGCAAAGATGAATGTGTCTTTTGTCATGAAAAAGGTCATTGAAAGAGAGATTGTCCAAATTTGAAAACCAAAGACAATCACTATAAAGGGAAAGCTGTAGCTGAGGCGAATGTCACTAAGTGTGATGATGAAGAATCAGATCTCTCACTAGCAACATCGTCAAGTAGAAATGCTTCTGATATATGGCTATTGGATTCCGCATGTAGCCATCATATTACACCACATCGAGAGTGGTTTAGTAATTTTGAAGCACATGAGGAAGTTGTTTATACGGCAGACGAAACTCCCCTCACTACTCTTGGTATTGGTTCCGTTCGATTGCAGAACGAAGACGGAACAATTGTGACCTTGAAAGGTGTTCGTTATTCGCCAAAGTTGAAGAAGAATCTCATTTCCGTTGGTACTTTAGAATCTAAAGGTTTTGAAGTAAGAGCGAAAGATGGGGTTATGAGGATCATCTCTGGCGTACTTGTAGTAATGAAGGGTATTCGTAAAATAAACAACACGTATCACTACAAAGGTAGAATGGTTGTTGGAACTGTAGCAGTTGTTACTGATAGTGATAGAAACTCAGAAGCTGTGAAGCTATGGCATATGCGTTTAGGACATGCAGGAGAAAAATCCTTGAATTTGCTCATAAAGCAAGGATTATTGAAAGGACTCAAGTCCTCTAAGTTGGATCCCTGTGAGCATTGCATCAACGGGAAGACGACAAGGGTGAAATTTGGGACAGCTATCCACAAGACACAAGGTATCTTGGATTATGTCCACTCTGATGTGTGGGGTCCCTCAAAGACAAAATCTTTAGGAGGGAGACACTATTATGTGACCTTTGTTGATGACTTTTCCCGTAGAGTTTGGGTGTACACGTTGAAGACAAAGGATGAAGTGCTAGGAGTGTTCATCAAGTGGAAAAAGATGATGGAAACTCAGATGTGCAGAAAGATCACACATCTCCGGACAGATAATGGTGGAGAGTATAAAAATGATCTTCTCACAAAGTTTTGTGAAGATGAAGGCATCATGAGGCATTTCACTGTCAGACATACACCACAACAGAATGGGGTGGCTGAACGCATGAACCGAACCTTGCTGGAGAAAGTTTGGTGTATGTTATCCAATGTTGGGTTGGGTAAAGAATTCTGGGCTGAAGCTGTGACGTATGCATGTCACCTCGTTAATCGTTTGCCATCAACTGTTATTGATGGAAAGACGCTATTGGAGAAATGGTATGGGAAACCTGCTATTGATTATGATTCCTTACATGTATGTGGTTCCGCTGCGTATTATCATGTGCAGGAATCAAAGTTAGATCCTAGAGCAAAAAAAGCATTATTCATGAGGATCACCTTTGGAATCAAAGGGTATCGTTTGTGGTGTCCAGAGATGAAGAAGACGATCTTTAGCAGGATGTCACCTTTAATGAATCTGCCATGTTGAAAAAGGTGAATGCTGAGCAGTTAGATGGAAATCCTAAAAAGGTGGAGTTTGAAAGAATAATTGTACCAGCTGATAGAGTAATCTATGATGATTCTCCTATGGTAGAAGGAGATTTTGAAGAAGAGGAGGTTCAACCTGAAGAACCTCGACAGCAACAACATGAATCAATTGCTACTAGCAAGCCAAAAAGAAAAACCAAAAAGCCTACTCGCTTTAATGATACGGTGGCTTGTGCATCTTCAATTGCAGCTGATGATGTTCCTACTACTTACTCTGAAGCGGTTCGAGACTCAGAGAACGAGAAGTGGAGGATTGCCATGAGCGAAGAAATGCAGTCTCTTCAGAAGAATCAGACATGGGAGTTGACCAACCTCTCAGAAGGGAAGAAGGCAATTGGATGCAAATGTGTATGCAAAGAAAGATGGATTTCCTGGCCAAGATGATGTTCGCTACAAAGCAAGATTGGTAGCTAAAGGCTACGCTCAGAAAGAGGGAATTGATTATAATGAAGTTTTTTCTCCAGTGGTAAAACATTCCTCTATTAGAATTTTGTTGGCTTTGGTAGCAGAGTTGGATTTGGAACTAGTTCAGATGGATGTGAAGACTGCATTTCTACATGGAGACTTGGAAGAGGAAATCTATATGGTTCAGCCAGAAGGATTCAAAGTTGTTGGAATAGAGCATGAAGTATGTAAGCTTCATAAATCGATGTACGGGTTAAAGCAATCCCCAAGGCAGTGGTACAAGCGATTTGATAAGTTTATGATGGAGTCGAAGTACATAAGAAGCAAATACGACTATTGTGTCTATTTGAAAAAGCTACAAGATGGGTCCTTCGTATATCTTCTTCTATATGTAGACGATATGTTGATAGCTTCTCAAAGTCTAGACGAGATTGAAAAGTTGAAGACTCAGTTGAAAAGCGAATTTGAGATGAAGGATCTCGGTGAAGCAAAGATGATTCTCGGCATGGAGATAGCTAGAGACAGAAAATTTAGGAAGCTTTGTTTGACTCAGAAAAAATATCTGAGAAGGGTTCTAAAGCGTTTTAGGTTCGACAAGTAAAAAAACGAGTTAGTACCCCACTCGCTTCTCAATTCAAGATTAGTGCTGCTATGTCACCGAAAGATGATGCATAAAGGGCTTACATGGAAAAAGTACCTTATGCAAATGTTGTCGGTAGCTTAATGTATGCTATGATATGTACTCGACCAGATATTAGTCATGCTATTGGGATGGTGAGCAGGTATATGCATAACCTTGGAAAAGGACATTGGCAAGCTGTGAAATGGATACGAAGGTATATCCATAATACAGTAGATGTCGGGTTAGTATTCGAACATGGAAGTAGTCAATGGGTGGCAGGATATTATGATTCTGACTATGCTGGAGATTTAGACAAGCGAAGATCTACTACGGGCTACGTTTTTACTCTAGCAAAAGCTCCGATTAGTTGGAAGTCTACCTTACAGTCAACTACTGCTTTGTCAACTACGGAAGCATAGTATATGGCGATTACAGAGGCTGTCAAGGAGGTAATTTGGCTTCAAGGGTTGCTCGGTGAACTTGGAATCAATCAGAAATTCGTCACATTGCATTCTGACAGTCAAAGTGCAATTCACTTAGCGAAGAATCAAGTTTATCACGCAAGGACGAAGCACATTGATGTTCGGTATCATTTCATACGAGAGATACTCGAAGAAGGTGGAGTTAGAATCGAGAAGGTCCATACTTCTAAGAATCCTGCAGATATGTTGACTAAAGTATTAGCTGGGATTAAGTTCAGTTATTGTTTGGACTTGATCAACGTTGTGAAAACGTGAAGGTTGGTTTGAAGACTCCACCAATGATGAGTGACAGCAAGATTGGAAAATTGATATTCGCCAAGGTGGAGATTTGTGAGAATAATGTGGCTCTATCAAGTGGACAATTTGAAGAATAATTGGCAAGTTGGTATGCAAGTTGATGCAACTTGCTTATGCTTATAGATGCATGAACTGGTATGGATTGTGAGCCTATAAATAGCTCACTAGTTTCTTGTTAGAATGCACACCAAAACACACATACAAGTAATCTTGTTGTGTTCTTAGCTTCCTCTTTAGTTTCTAGTTTTTTAATATGTTTCTAGTTTGAGAAATATATGAAAGTTTGGTGTTCCATTCTTGGTTTCTTTTAGTAGCTTTAATTTTCAACAAGCTAGTTTTGGGGTAAGCTTATAGTGTTGATTTATTCACACTCTTTACCTAGTCGGTGGGATATTATCGCGGTTATTACACGTGATTTAAATGTAAGGAGGGTTATGATTATCATTTTGATTTCTCAATATTAAAATATATAATCAAATCTTTATTGATTTGCTTTGAGCAGTAAGAGAAACCAGAGAGGATGTGGGCATAAGTATGGGCGTGGGTGTGGTAGTGGTGGATTCAATACAGATTCGACCAACAACGAGGTTTCATTAGGTAATTGTAGATCCTCTGGTGGTAACCAGGAGTCTAATGGTAGGTCTTTTTAGAGATGTGGTGGCTATGGTGGTCCTCGTGGGTGATCGTCGTTTTTCTTTTGCAAATGGAGATGGTGAGGATGGAGAACTTCAACGTCGACAGTATGATCGTCGCAGTGGGACATGTAGAGGGTAAAAAACTCTTAACCATACCTTTTATCTGCTTTGTGTGCTTTTTATTAGGATATAGTTTTGTAGAGGATGCTATTCTGGCCCATTTAAACAAAAATGGGTCGGCTTGGGTTCTATACTTTTTCTTCATTCAAACTGATTTATTTAGAAAAGGTGATCATCTATCTAATGGTATAGTTGTGTGCTTATTGCTTTTAAGACGCTTTAAAAGATATTGCTATTGTTGTTGTGGGTCAAATTAGATCAGAGATTCCTCAAAGCTTGCACGTCATATTGCAGCTAGGCATGCAAATAAAACATAAATGGATGAGATCGGCTACTGATCTGATTTGACCCACCTCAGACCCACAGTCCAGACTGATGATAGATTAATTCGAGTATTGATCCACTTAAATGAACTGATGTATAGGAACAATGTACCGATGTATTTGATCTATCTGATCACATATATTGATCGAGATGAAGACCCGCCGTTGACGGGCTTAGATGCAAAGAGTAAAGAATTTTTAAAAGATAATATGAACAGGAATAAACGGCTTTGCAATAAACAGTTATAATGGGTTTCCAGCCCATCAACATTTTTCAGGAGATGCCGATGCTGTAGAATCTAAAGGTAACAAGACATGATTTAAGTTTTCTCCGTTATGTGTTCTAGGAAGGTCCATCAAGTGGCCCACCAATGCTGGATGACACAAATACGTCTAAGGTGTCACGTGCAGCTGTTAATCCCGATTCGAAAGACGTGCTAATATAAGCAGGAGCGTCTACATAGATGTGGCAAGCGGATGTACTTTTACACTAAAGGTAAATTCTTTTTACTTGGTTTTTAATGATAATAATAAAACCAGATATGTAGATTATAGAACAACTCATGACACATGATAACGTAGGTTAAAAAGAGGAAGACTAATGCAGAGCGAGTAAAGTAAATGGGTTATTGTGACTGTGATAACCTCTGTCATTCATTGACGGTACATATCATATATAAACCAATCTTATGATATAGCTGTTATATTGTGACTCTAGAAAATTGTGTTTCTTTAGGTCCTAATGGCTACAAACGACGACGTGATGTTCTTTAGAGAATAACTAAACAACTATTGGTCATTTTCATATTAGAGAAACAATTGGTCACTGGTGTCTAGGACGGTAGGGGAAAACACGTTTCTTCTAAAAGGTTAGTGGGTTCTTAATGTTGGATTTTTCTAATCCTCAACTGGGGTTGATTAGGTAAAATTAGAAAACAAGTTAAAATGAAATGATTAATTAGGTTGAACCTGTCAAAATCACCCAAGTTGCTTTAACTATATTGAATTATATGGGTATATATGATTATAGTTTATGATCTGAAGAAGATTTCATGTTTCTGAAAGACAGTCTCTATAAAAGCGTATGTCAGAAGCTACTTAATTACCCTCTTTCATAAAAAAGAAAGCTTTTAGCATGTGTTGGGTCAAAAGAAATGGTATGTAAAACTTTATTTGATTTTAGCTTTCATTTGAACTATTTTTAAATATTTTTATCTGCTTATGCATCAAAAGGAAATGTTACCTAATGAGTGACGTCAAAAAAAGCATAAAGCATAGTATCTAATACAAGGTTTTTGCCCAGTATAAAAATATCGTTGTTCCAGCCTCTTCGAATTGATAATAGTTAACAGTACGACTCAGCTGTCTTTTGGTGGGAAACAATGTTGATCCCAAACTCAGATCTTAAACCTTTATAGCTTGTTTAAGGGTTGTGATAGAAAGAATAAATTCAATCTAACACTAGAGAAACTTTGCAATACAAAGTAACTAAACAAGATGCGGAATATAGTGTTTAGCACAAGAACAAATGATTAAAGCAAACATTAAACTTTAATATATCAATGATATACGAATACCCAATAAAGGTATGAGGGTTACAAAAACTTAAAGTATGAAATGAAAGACAATAGAGAAAGACACACTTTGCATGATAACCTAGTGAGTCCTTTTATAGGCATAAGGAATCACGTACAAGATTACTACTAACAAACTTGGAAAGTATCTCGGAGTAGTAACAGAAACGCGTAATAATCTATTCCAAGTTTATCTCTAGCTGCAGGGCCTTTGACTTCACCAGAGGAACCAATCCCCCTGCCTTTGTTATTTAGAAGGGGGAACTTACTCTAGCAGGGGAACAAATGACCAACTAGCAAGGGTAACTAATATACTTATATTTATTCCCAACAATCCTCCCTTAAACTTGTGCTTTCACCTAAAGACAAGTTTCTGAATAAATACTAGCTGATGAGGGTGCTTACAAACTTCCTGGCCAAAGCTGACTATGCATCATTCTTACCAGATCATAAGCAACAGGTGCTTTAGCATCTACAATCAAGTAAGCATGTGCTAATTTCTTCAAAGTCTCCTGGTTGAAAGGATAGTAACGATGATTGATCAAGTAAACACTTACCCCTTCCATCACTATCTCATAGACCCCAGAATATGTAAACAGCTTCCAATACAACAGATTTCCTCCATTTACTGCATCAAATATGGGATGAAACAATTCATGCTCATACATCCTATGCATGCACTCCCAGATCACCCAATCCTTCTCTACACCATCCATAGTAGGAGGCTTTGCACCAAAGGTCTTCTTCAAAATCTTCCACAGATCTTCTAAGTCCTCACTATCCAAGGTTTGAAACATGACATCTAGACTTAGAAATGTCTGTGCTGTATTGTCAGCTCTTGTAAGCTTCCACCATGTCCCCCCCTTGTGTTCATAAATAGCTTATTCTACTATGGTAAATTTCTTCCCAAGCTCACTAGGTGAGATTTCATCATTTTCCTGCACAATTAGTTGTTTATCAATTTCTTTATTTGAGGGACGTTGAGACTCTTTAGTAACTATGACAACTTTTTCCATCCTCTTGATTCTTTTGGCTGCCCTTTGTGCATTGAGTACCGATCTCTCAATTGCTGGAAAACTTTCACCTGCTTGATGTGATACCCCTGCTTGTGATGATGCACCTACTTGGGATGATGCACCTGCTTGTGTAGTTTCCAATGTTATTCCTTCAGCCTTTCTTTTTCTGGATTCCCTAGCTTTCTGTAATACTTCATTTTGCCTCCTAAGATACTCAGCTTCCTCAGGAGAATTAATAGCCATGAAGTCTTCCACATCCAATTCTCTTAAAACTGGTCTGACTGCCTTTTCTATATCCCCAAAAGTCATGTATGTGAAATCACCATCCTTCCACTTCTTATGTCTCTTGAGCAAAACTTTGTAGTGTGCAAGCCTTCCCTTCTTAGACTTCAAGTATTTCTCCTTCTGAATCTGATTTGCCCTTCTTTCCAGATATTCATTTTGATATTTGTAAACTAGACAAATCAATTCATACCTGTCTTCCAAAGGAACATTTACTAACTCCTTTTCCCATTGATCTAGAAATTCTTGAACATGAGGCACCCTTTCATCCAACTCTCTATGCATAATTTCAACCTGCTTAAGCATTTATCTAGGCCTCATCTTTTTCATTCTCTGATCCTGCATATCAATCTCTTATTGGTGTAGTCTGAGAGCTACATGTGCATCATGTTCTTCTTGAGCCCTTTGCTGTTCAGGTGTTCTGTGCTTGTATTTCCTCTTGGGCTGTTCAACCATGATCCTATTTCCCTTGTATTTTGGATCCACTGCTGGTGCTAGTTTGGCTTTAGGTGCAGGTTCTCTAATTGTAATTCCCTTCTGAGCTGGTTGCCTTGTATTCTTTCTAACAAAAGTTTGAGTTATAGGCTTAGCAAGGAAATGACTTACAACAGTGGGATCAGAAATAGCAGGGGAAATTTTTGAAGCAGGGGCTTCTTCTTGATTGCCCATAGTTAGCAATGTTTGAGCAATCTCTTTTGTTGCACTCCCCTTATCACTTCCTTTCTTAGTCCCTTTCTCAGCACTTACTATCTTTCCTTGCTTTAAACCCTGTCCACCAGGATATTCATGCCACTGAGTAGATTCTTCTGTATTAGGAACTTCCTCCCCTTTGGAAGCATCCTCATCTGTAGATATGATAAGCTTGGGCTTTCTCCTCCCCTCAAGTGTAGCAAGTCTGGTTTCCAAATTATTGATGGCTAGACCTTGCTTTTTGACAGTTTGTACAAGTTGTGCATTCTGCTTTTTCAAGCTCATGCACATATTCGTCAATTCCAAAACGGTCATTGGTTGCATGCTGCTCTCAACCCTAGAAGGGGATTTCTCCCCTTTTTGGGTATCATTGAGCGAGGGAGAGGACTTACTGATGGTGTTACTATCCTGCTCACCCCTTGAGGATGAGACAGTAGTGGCAGCCAAACCCTCAGTGTGCTCCAACCTTTTGGAGGCTCTCCTCTCTGCTGCTTGTGAAGATTCACCAGGCAAGGGAGACCTGGCAAACCTGGATTTAGTTATCCTTTCATGTTTTGGATCAGCAAGGGGTAGAGTACTGGTAGGGGGTAGTTTCTTGGCAGGGGAATAAGAAGGTTTGTGTGTGGCTGTTTTTGTCTTGGCTTCTTCTTGTCTGATTTGTTTCATCATGATTGAAGTGAGGGGAATAGACCTACCAGAAAATTGTGGAGATGGTGCAAGAATTATGGTGAATAGTTTGGTAGTATGCTTGGTTGCTGAAAAGTAGTTTTTGTGTGTGATAGGACCATGTTCACTCATATTCAGCAAAAGTTCTATAAACCTTGGGTACATACAAAATTTTGAAATGCTTGTAACATTTTTAACCATTCCTTTGAAAATCATTTGAGAAAAACAGTACTTCCTCCCTGTTGCTAAGCAAATCAGGGCAGAGGCAACTTCACTACCAAATTCATTGAAAGCAGTGGTTTTAGGTGACAAACATTGTAAAATTGTATGAATCAAATATTTCCAATGTGGGGCAAACTGACCTTTAGCAAACTTACATTTTTGATCATCAGAAAGAGTATACCCCAATTTAACAAGACCCTCAAAAATGTCAGCCTCGGGTAGGTTGGTTATCCCATCCTCGTCATCTAGAATAAGTTTGTCTCTGATGGAGGCAAGTGTAATTACCTTGGGATGACCATCTACTGTGCTTTGAATTGTTACCTCTCCATTCACTGTTTTGGTCATAGATTTAGACCAAAACTGCTGAATGTGTGAGGTGTAAATCCTAGGATTGATGAAAAGAGCCACTCTAAAATACGAAGATTTTAGAAAAGCGACAGCATCAACGAATTCTGCTAGTTCATCATGTAATAAAGCGATTTGATTATGATTTGCAGCAATTTTGAGAGACATGATAAAGGTTGAAAACGTTTGAAGGTTTATAATAGTGAGAGTTAGGTGGGATTTGATCGAAGGAGAGAGATGGACCTGCTGGTGAAGGGAATTAAGTTTTTATAGGCGAATTGAAGAGCTGTGATTGGACCAAAATTTCAAATTGCAAAAATATTAGAGATAAATCTTGATAAAAAAGTAATTTATTTGAAATAATAAAGAAAAGATTACCAATCAGCAAAGAAAGCGCCTTAAATATCTTTTAAAAAGAATAAAATATTCCCTAACCAAAATTTTAGCAAGCAGGCCCAACGGCTATAAGAAGGGTAACGGTATTGTCGATCAACGGTCAAACAGGGGAATGTTGATCAAGCAGGGGAATCAAAAGGTGAAAGCAGGGGAAAATTTCCTAGGGGTATTAGGCTAATCATGGAGATACCAATGCTAAACAGCTCTGCTCTAATGCACACCCTTGTATACATAAGGTAGATACACAGAAACTCAAGAGTCCTCCATTCAGCAATGGTCTAAACACAAAAAGATAACACATAAGTCACCCTGCACCTGGTCAACCCAAGAAAATAAGCATACCCTAGTCACCATCCCTACCTTTCCCTTACCTATGGTCAGTTAGTCTTGGAAATGTGTACCAAACATCTGAATCTAGACAGCAAGCTGTTTTGATAAAGAAGTGTTAGTACACATTACAGTGCCTCAAGGCTTCAGAATTCTGACAAGCTTTGCATCAAGTCTTCATCATTCTGAACCCTTACTCACCAACGGATATGATCTAGAATCATATATGAGTATCCTAAGGATACCCTGAGTCCTAAAGGTGTGACCTAACCTCCCCTAAAACATAGAGCATATACCTGATTCACCCATGAGTGTAGTATGCACCATTTGGATCTCTGCATTGTTAGTCTAAAACCACATATAACCACTTTTAAAAAGAACAAACCCAGTTTAAGAGAAAAACTCTGTAGCAGGGGAATGAACCCCAGCAGGGGAATCTTTGTTCAAAAGCAGTGGAATGAACCCCAATTTGCTTTATCATCCCTGGTCTTCTTTGTCACCTGCAAAAAGAAAAACAAATTAGTTTTTCTTGGGGACCCAAGCCATTACAGAACTGGATCTACCTCGTGTATCAATATAGGATAGCTTATCAAAAATGTTGGAAATACGTTTTACGTATTTATGAAGGATCGGTCGCTCCAACGATAATTATGTAATGGGCTCGTGATCCATTTAGTTTATGTATAGTCCATTTAGCCCACATGTAGGGTGGGCTATATATATCCCCTCCTAGCATGTTAGGAGGGGTTGTTGATTGTTCATTTACACTTAATCATTCCATCTTTTATTTCTCTCTATAATTTTCCCCTTTTCTCTCCTTTCTCTCTCTAATCCCTCATCTCCTTCCTTCATCTCTTTTATATATATCATTTAATCAACCATCTTAATCCATCTAATCCATCATGTAGAATAGGCCAATGATTTCGTAGACCTTCAATTGGTATCAAGAGCCAAGGTTTGATTGGTTTATTCTTTTATTTCTTTTTGATTTTGGTGGGTTTTGATTTAATCATGCTTAAATTTTAAAAAAAAGTTTGTATTTTTTATAAAAAGTTTGTGTTTTTATGTGTTAAATCATGTCAAATCTTTAGATTTACTTACCTTTTTAGATAAAAATCACAAATTTTTATATAAAAATCAAAAATTTCATTATCAAATCTTAAAAAGTTGGTGTTTTTATAAAAGTTTGTGTTTTTCTCTTTTTAATTTTGTATTTTTTTGATTAAATCCTTTCTATTTTGATTGCCTTTTTGTTTGAATTTCTTAAATTGAACTTTTAATTTTGTCCTTTTTTATTTTTTTAATCAATTTTACCACTTTAATTTTTTTATTTTATTATTGATTTTAGTTTATCAATTTTCAGTTTTATCCTATCTGGTTTTTCTGTTATCAGTTTTTTTTATTTTATATAATTTTTTTTATTTTATATAATCAGTTTTTATATAATTTTTTTGTCCTATCAAATCTGTTTTCAGTTTTTATTTAATTTTCAGTTTTTATATAATCAGTCATCTTTGTCAAGTTTTGTCCAGTCATCTTCTGTCCAATTGTCCAAGAATCTCAGTCAGTCTCTTCTAGTTTCGAACCTGTTTCTACTGATCCAAAAGTTCCGAATCAAACTTAAAGTTCCGAATCAAACTTAAAGTTCCGAATCAAACTTAAAGTTCCGAATCAAACTTAAAGTTCCGAATCAAACTTAAAGTTCCGAATCAAACTTAAAGTTCCGAATCAAACTTAAAGTTCCGAATCAAACTTAAAGTTCCGATTCGGAACTCTTCCGATTCGGAACTCTTCCGATTCGGAACTCTTCCGATTCGGAACTCTTCCGATTCGGAACTCTTCCGAACGAAGCATCCAATTCAAACATAACGGCCAACCAAACTGACTCCCTCTCTCGACCAGACGCGACTCACACTGTCTCACCTTAACTCTCTCGGAAACCCAAAACTCAAACCCCACAAACACTCACAAAGACTCGACTGTTTGACTAGACTCGACACACAGTCACTCCTCGATAACACCTCTCGACCCACAACCAAACATCCATTCTCAATCTCACACCAAGACTCGACTGACAAACCAACTTTGACTCTTCCACAGATTCTCAGAAACAACGACTCACCCTAACCCTCGACACCCTCAAACCCTCCCTCTCGACCAAACACTCCCTCACCCATATTCACTCAACACAGTAATTCACAAAACATCTCAATCACTCGACTCCACTCCAAAAACCTCTCGGACTCCAAACTCACTCCCATCGTCTCGACTCCCTAACACTCACAGCCCCCTCAGCCTCACACAAACACAAACAAACACCCTCTCACCCTCTCACCCTGACACTCTCACACCCATCATACACCGATGCACCCAACTCTCGTCTCTCGACTCATAACACACACAACTTAAGAATCAAACTGGTTTCAAATAACAACTCAACCCAAGATTGACAGAATGACACTACAGATGAGAGAAGACTTTGATTAAACGTTAAACACACCTACCCGAGACCTTATATATAAGATCTTTATGAAATATTCTGTGCTCTGCCTCTTGGTTTAATTAATTAGATCGTCAGTTTGTACAATCAAGATATCTACTTGTGGGTTTGATAGGATAGAGGATGAGATGAGTGATACGTTTTGTTTGAGAGATTCAGATTGATGCGTTTCGTTTTGGGTGATAAGATTATAAGAAGATCAGAAATTTGTGAGTATTGGAGAGAGAGAGAGAGATAGGTTCTTGTCTTGGGAGGAGAAGTCAAAAGTGTGGTGTGTTTATTTAAGTTGGGGACGGAGATAACGAGGCTTACATAAGTGGGGCGGTGGACAGAATCTCATTGGGCCACGTTTTATTAGGCGGAGGAAACAAAGACTTTTATTTAAACAAAGACTTTTATTATTTAAAGATCAGATTTTTTATTTTATTTTATTTCCCATTTTAATTAAGTAAGATTTTTTATATTTTTATATTTTAAAAGTTAATTTTAAAAGTTTATTTATTTTTGGCAAATCGTGTTAAGGCGGGTATTTTTTTTTAAAAGTTACCGTGAAATTTTTTTTTGACGGGTTATAGTGACGAGTTATAGTGACGGGTTAAAAGTTTTGTGGCCGGCTTTGAAGACAAAAGTAACGAGTTATAGTGACGGGATTTATTTTTGCAGTGAGCCGAGTTTAAATTGGACCTATTAGTATCCGGTTTAATCTATAATCGTTTGAGCCGACAACATTTTTTTTTTGAGCCGAGTCGAATTGTAAAAACCCGACTACAACTACATCCACATCATTTTTCTTTATCTTTCCTCGATTTTCAATGGATTCGTTCAATTCGACACTTAAAGAGGGAGATTTGCATCGAATGCAAGACAAAGCTAGAGAAAGTGGTATAAATTCATTTCAAATGCTTCAGTGTCATCTAGTTACTCTTTCACGGATTCAAGGAGGGAGCGAATTTGTGACAATCTTTGGTCAAGATCGTCATATATTCATGGAATCAATGTTCACCATCTTGACCCAACTAGCAGAGCAACTCAACAATGAAAACTTTAATCACTCTGCATCGGCACTTGCTTATAAGGCTCTTGTGACACAACTCACGCCTTTCCTCCAATTTAATATCATCAAGTCTGAAAGTTCGATGCTTTGCCAATCATTTCTTCGAGATACACATACCGAGCTTCGAGTCTTCCGTGATACAATTCTGAAACTCATGACATCAGTCTCGTCTTCGATTTATGAAAGATCTCGACTTCAGCAAGGGTATGATAATGGAGTGCAAGACTCTTCGATGCAAGAGGAAACTGGTCATACGGTTGAAAACTTGGAGCCTATCAATGCCAAGCGCACGGAATCAGGAGGACAACATGATACCAGTGGCACGTCAGGAACTGTTCACGAGATCTCTTTTGCTGACACCGTACCCGTTTATGACGAAGAGCCGGCAAACATGGTACAATGTAATGTTGTTTATGATATATATGCTGATGATATGCCGCATATTGAGCATTCTGAACCTAATTATGACAAACATGGGATGGAAAAGAGTGATAGCAATACCACTTCTGATTCATCCGATGTAAGTCATAATGGGGGAGAGATTGTTCAGAATGCTAAACATCATGATAATTATCCTATAACTGCTTCATTGACTGCTTCTGATTCCAAGATTAAAGAGCTCGAAACGATAGTAGCTCGGCAATCAAAAGATCTTGAGGATGCCAAACTTGAATTTTCTAAGAAAACGGACAAATTTGAAACATACTTTGAAAAACTTGAAAAGTCAAACGTTGTTCTTGAAAGAAAATTGGATCAAACTATTCTAGATTCTAAAGCTGAAAAGGATAATCTTTTGAAACAAATTCAACTGCTTGAATCTAAGTTGGCATCCCAAGATAACTTGCTCAAAGAGAATGAGACTTTAAAGGCCCAAGTACAGGAAAAGGTTTTTGCTATAGCTGCGTTGAAAAACGAGTTAAGGAAAACTAGAGGACCTAGTGTGGACACTAAGCTTGAAAAACCATCAATCTTGGGGAAACCGCCTACAAATCAGTTCGTCAGACAACCGATTGTCAGACAACCTACTGCATTTAGATCCGAGCGACCACAATCCTCGAGACCGCGGTTTGCCTCCCAAGTTGATTTGGGTCATATTTCTAGAACAGTCACTCCACCAACTAGGCCTAATGTGATTAAATCAGTTTTAGCAAGACCTCATCACATGATTGCCCCTAGTTTCTCTAAGAATAGTTCAATGAACACGTCTAGAACTAGTTCAACTGATGTGCGCCATGATTTTGGTCAAAGGGAAGTTATTCAAAAGACACATGTAAGAGATAGCAATGTCCAACCTAGTCAGATGCCTTCTAGATTACCCAACACTGCTAACCGTAGCATGACGTCTCCTAGGAGCATCGATCAATCATCTAGGAATTACTCGGACATTAAATATGCTACTTGTAAAACATGTAGAAAATGTGTCTTTACGGCAAATCATGACTCCTGTATCAAAAAATTGCTTAATGAGGTGAACTCCCGTGCTAGACTTAAATCCCAGTGGGTAGCTAAAATCAAACCCTTTGGTAAGATGTGGCGCCCCACTGGTAGAACTTTCACTCTTGTAGGAAACGAGTGCCCTTTAACTAAGATTGTCTCTGATTCTACGAAGACTACTAGGGAGGAAATTGCAAAGGATGATACATCACTTAAGCCTGAACTTAAGGTTTTCTATAAAAGGAAACGTTTGCCAACTAAGACAAGTGAATCATCCCCTCAGGCCACCTCTGACACAAGTAAAGAAAACCGTGAACCCCCACGTGCTTCTAAAATAGATATCTCTAACCCATGCAAAAGTATACAAACTCCTAATGAGAATGCAGGTACCAAAGTTGATGTTCCAAAAGAACGAAGCGGTCCAATCATTGTTTACCGTTCAACTAAGGACACTCTTAGAGTTTGGTTGCTGAAGAAGCAGATATCGGAGAAACAAATGTCTCAGGGGATTCATGGTTAAGCTGCACTAAGGACTTACAGTCACATAACAGACTATAACTCGATTTCAAAAGACAGGAAAGTTCATCCCGATGATGACTTATCCGTATAACGAGAAATTAATTTTTCTCGGGAATGAGCTTATATCAAAAACATTCCAAGTTTTTAAGCTCATGCACTATGGCTCCTCGTTAAATGACAGACGACGACCCGGACTTCAGAGACAGGGAAGTTTATCTACGCAACGATAACTTACCCTCTTAACAAGAAATTAAGTTTTCTTGGACACGAGCTTATCCTAAAACCATTCAAAGGTTTTAAGCTCGTGTATGTGGTTTATCATTAAATATCAGATGGTAACCCGTTCTTCAAATAAAGGAAAGTTTATCGCCGATGATAAACTTATCCTTACAATGAGAAATTAAATTTTCTCGGACACGAGCTTACATTAAAACCATTCAAAGGTTTTAAGCTCGTGTATATGACTTACAGTTAAATGTCAGACTGTAACTCGAACTTCAAATAAAGGAAAGATTATCTTTTATGATAACTTATCCTCTTAACGAGAAATTCACCTTTCTCGGTCATGAGCTTGTATTAGAACATTCGAAGTTTTAAGCTCAGAAAGGAAAGTGTATCTTTTAAATAAGAGAACTTTTCCTCATAACGAGAAATTAACCTTTCTCGGTCATGAGCTTTCCGTTAAAACAGTCAAAGTTTTCAAGCTCATGAAAACGACTTCTAAGTAAATGTAAGCTTAGGACTCGTCCTTCAGATAAAAGGAAAGTTTATCGCCCATGGTAACTTATCCTTAACAACGGGAAGTTCACAACTTCTCGGACTTGAGCTCGCTTTTAAGATATTCAACATCTTAAGCTCAAGTAATTGTTTTTCAAAACTTTGAACACAATTTTTCAAGAATTTCTCAAAAGATTTTTCTAAATCTTTCAAAATTGTGTGTTCAAAAACGTTTTGATAAAACGAGCATGTCTTCTGGAATCGATAATATTTACGAACCTAGAAATGTCATTCAATAATGACACGGGGTTGTAAATAAAGTTCGAGCAGAAGTTTAAAAGATTTAAAACATGCTCCATATGGTTTGCTATTATTTCAGATAGCAACCCGCTTTTCATAATCAAGTCAAGCATTTCACCGGAAAGCTTTGACTCAACAACGGGAATTAATTTTCTCGGGGACGTGACGAGGTGACCAACATTCGTGAACAAGAACCATGTGAATCTCTCATATGATGTTCTCCATCATTCAGGTCCTACCTCGTAAATTGTTAATCTTGTGAATTCATTATTATATATGATCTTTGCACGTAATAAATACCTTACACTTGTGTTTAAAAGGTATTTAATTTACGTTTCAGCACACCCTCATTAATTTGAGGGGGAGCTTGTGTAATTCATGAAGATAATTGGACTTGCATTTTTCTTCCCAAATTTTCTTAAAATGCTATTAAATCAATTGATATTAAAAATATCGATTGGGTTAATATTTTTAATATGGGGGAGAAAATGTGATTTAATATGGGATATGATCAATCATAAATGGTTTGACTTAACGTGCTAGCTCATCCCGACATGTGCGAAATGTTTTCGGATATCGTGGCATATGTTAAGGGGGAGCAAAATGGATTTGCACTTCAAAATGGATTTCATGGTGACATACACTTATCCAAAACATCTCTATTCACGATGATGAAGATTGTGGTGACATAAGGATGGTAGGATAGGTTAAAGTCCAATGATTCCTCTAGAACCGGAGGATTCTTCCCAAGGACATTCCATAACTAGAAATAGTAGTCCTTAGGAAAGATGGAGAAAGATTGTAGCTGAATGCCGACCAAGTACTTAAGTTAGCACTGGAACAATCACAACAAGGTGCTAGTGATGACGTATTGGTAAGCATTGAAGGGGTTGAAGAATGAAAAAGAATTGTAAAGATAAAGGGTGTAAAGAAAGAAGCCCTCCTTACAACTTAGGCAGAAACCGGGTCAATTCATATGCTATTGAGATCATTTTAATGATTCTTGATATTGAAGATAGACATCATGGACCCAGTGATGCAAGGCACAACCCATCCCAGCTAACTCAGATATCTCTTAAAAGATATTTGTTTTAATCACACGGAGACAACACATTATCTATTGATTTATTCACTCCGAATAAATTGGTATTGAAAAGGTGGCACTCCTCTCCAGCCTCCGATCACTAAAAATCCAAAATGCACGATCGAGTCTAGAGCCATTTGAGATCATCAAATATCTCATTAGGACACACTTTCATATTTCCTTGCTTCTTCACACACTGTGAAAAGTAAGAAAGATCTTAAGAGTCCTACGCAAAATCTTCATGATCTTGCCTGAACATCCGAGTAATACGAAGGTATTTACAATGAAGATGGAAATCCTTCTTGAGCGAATATCAAAAAGCTCATGGTAGGTGACTTGTGCGATTCTTTATGAATCAAACTTGTGATAACTGGAAAGCAACAGTGGTTTAATTCTTAAATGAATTTAAACACGTTCCAGGCCTCTACGCAATATCTTAGTGATCTTGCTAGAACATTCAGAGTAATACTATTAAGTATTTACAGTGACGAATGGAAATCCTTCTAGTGTTAACATCAAACAGCACTTGGTAGGTAACTTGCAAGATTCTATATGAATCAAGCTAGTGACAACTGGAAAGCAACGATGGTGCGGTTCTTAATTGAACTTCACTTGTTCCAGGAACATGAATTGACGGCTTCAAATCATGCGGATAATATTATCCAAATGATTCACTCTTTACGTTCGCAGTCAGCTTTGGACGGTCGAGTAAAGAGAACGGGTTTACCCGCGAAATCTTGTCAAGGAGGTTCTTTATTGAAACTACCTGCCACAAGTACGATATTTAATATCGTCCAACGGTCTTCACCGACCGGAGGTAAAATGCTACCGAATTAGAATGAAATGTTCAAAGCCATTTCATCCGTGTATATTGTTTGTTGCTAACTGTCTTATGCAGCGTAACAAGAAGGTGGCATTGCGGTGTACAATCCAGAAGAAGTCGTCACCACATGCTTATACTACATACAATTAGTACTTCAACAAATTCAAGAAAGCCCGAAGGTCAAGTCTTCCGCTGTATCAAACTCTGAAGCTTTCAAGAATTTAAAAGTATAAGTATGTGGAACATGAAGTCACGAAGAGGCAAATATCACAAGTGAAGAATGCACAAGGTCAAGGCAAGGAAACATGCTCAAGACTAAAGTCAAAGATCACATCAAGCATATTCACAAGAACAAGATCGAAGACTCAAGCATAGATGCTAGGTTTAAGATTTTGTAAAAAGATGTGATCTCCCTTAGGGGGAGATTGTTGGAAATACGTTTTTCCCAATAAAGTCTCGGTCACATCTTAGTTAGCATAGATCACGAGTTATAGACTATTTAGAACTTTGTTTCTTGGAGCGACCTCCCTTAGGGGGAGATTGTTGGAAATACGTTTTACGTATTTATGAAGGATCGGTCGCTCCAACGATAATTATGTAATGGGCTCGTGATCCATTTAGTTTATGTATAGTCCATATAGCCCACATGTAGGGTGGGCTATATATATCCCCTCCTAGCATGTTAGGAGGGGTTGTTGATTGTTCATTTACACTTAATCATTCCATCTTTTATTTCTCTCTCTAATTTTCCCCTTTTCTCTCCTTTCTCTCTCTAATCCCTCATCTCCTTCCTTCATCTGTTTTATATATATCATTTAATCAACCATCTTAATCCATCTAATCCATCATGTAGAATAGGCCAATGATTTCGTAGACCTTCAATAAACTAGAGATACACCATTAGATTGAGCACCCCTTTTGGGTACCCAAACCCAATGAGCCGAGGCTTTTACAACTTTCCCCCATCTTCCCATGTTCCTAGAGGGCAAAATTTTGCTAGCAGGGGATACCCCATATTTAGCAGGGGGAATCCCTATGCTTAGCAGAGGGAACCCATCTTTTGTTTTGGCCTCTATTTATGTGTTGGTAAGGTCTAGAGACAGATCTATATGCATTATGAGGTGCTGGGTTGGTCATGGAAGAGTTGGTCTTGGGAGATGCATCATTCACCTTTCTTAGAGCAGGAACAACATATTTGTCAGTAACCCTGTTTCTCAAAGCAGGGGCAACATACTTGGCAGGGGAAAAGGATTTTGCCCCTGCATTTAGAAGAATGGCTTTAGGTTGCATATCCTTTAAAGGATTTGTAGCCACAACTTCCATTGGTGCCTGACATTCTTGATAAGTGTGATCAAAACTGCCACATGTGAAACAAGGTTTGGTATTTATCACAAAGTCTTCTCCCAATTGGTGAGACTTTTGGTCATTCCAATTTCTCTGATTACCTCTGACAGACCTATACATACCAGCGTATTTAACAGTGGACTTAGAGGACTTTGATCCTGTTTTAGATTTGGGTGAACAACTCTTAGAGCTAGAATCACTACCAAAAAGTCCTTATCTTGAAAAGAGAACAGGGTTATCAATTTTCCATTGTTTTAAAGCAATCTGTTCCTTTTCAAAGTCCCTAACAATACTAGTTTTCACTAGTGGCTCTTCTGTTTCAAGACTATTAGGTATGTAAGCACTCAAGTCAAATTCAATATCTTCCTGTTTTTGGAAACAAGCGAGACCAGTCCAAGACAAGTCTTTTCTAGGAAAAGGTGCATGAATATTGGCAGGAGGTGGTGGTATGGTAGCATGCTCATTTTTAATCCCAAAACCTGTTTTGTCCCTAGGAGATTGTCCAATTTCAACTGCTTTAGTTAAATTTTTAGAAGCTTTTCTAAATTTTTCAACAGTTTCATCATCTATCTTTTTATTAGATTTAAAAACTTCAAGTTCAGCAGTCAACTCCTTAATGGAATCATTATTTTCCTTAGCATCTCTCTCTAGAATCACAATGTGATCTCTATAATCACTTTCTCTTTGTTTATACTCTCTTATGGTAGATTCTAGCTGTTCTAAAGCACGTTTGTAATTATCAAGGTCATTGTCACAATTAATATAATCAACTTTTATCTTTCTTATTTGATCATTCAATGACTCAGTATTTTTCCTACAAGCTTTAGTACAATATGAATCATCGTATACCTCATTGTCTGAGCTGGAGCTTGACATGGCCATAAGAGCAAAATCTTCCTCTTTTTCCTCTGCAACCAATGCTTGATTTCTTTCAACACTCTCTGTCATGGCACTCCAATCCCATCCACCTGCTCCATCTATCCCCTGCATTACTACCATGGCCTTAGCACCAGAATCATCATCCCTGCTTTCCTTCCTATAGCTGTTTCCGGTCCTAGGTCCTCTGCATTCCCTAGCAAATTGACCTTTCTTGCCACAGTTGTAGCATTCAACCTTTGTTTTGTCAAATCCAGCTACAATAGAAGGATTGATGGAGATCTTCTTTCCATATTTCTTGTAAAACCTGTTGGCTCTCATACTAAGTAGAGCCATGTTCCACTTGATGTCCATTTCCTCCAGTCCTTGCTTAGAGATTTGACTCAGATCTTCATGTAACACAGTAGATCCTTGTGGCCCTTGGGATGCTATAAAAGCACAAGCAGTGTCAAGGCTGAAATTTGCAGGCCTTTCTTCATCATATGATGATCCAGATCTAGTAGCAGGGGAATGAGTAGCAGGGCCAACTTCGATTCCACTGCTTTTGGAGATCCCACTGCTTTGAGTTATGAATGCCATGTTAGCAGGGGAATCTGTGGTTCCACTTGAATTGGTGGGAATTGTTCCTTTTGACTTCATCTCATTGACAACAGGTTCAAAAAATTTCAAGTTATTGTATCTGTCATCAATATTCTTGTTATCTAAGTCATCCTTATTCTGCCAAATAGCTTTGTAGACGAACCATTCTTTCTGAAGACTGTTAAGAAACATGGCATTCACATGTTCTCTTGTCACTTCAATTTCAAAGAACTCCAACTGAGCCACCATATCTTGAAGCCTATTGTAAATAGCACCAATTTCTTCATCACCAATTGCTTTGAAAGAAGCAAATTCATCAAGCATTTGATTCTTCTTTTTCTTCTTTGTGGCTTCATTTCTTCCAAAGGTTGTGCCTACTGCTTCCCAGAGTTCCTTAGCTGTTTTGTACTTTCTGAATCTTAGTTGATGTCTATCAGGTAGAGCCAACAGAAATGAACTGTGAGCTCTGACATCATGCCTTCTGGCCAGTATTTCCTTGTCACAAAGAGTAGCAGATTTCTTCTTGACTTTACCACCTTTGGAACTTTCAGCTTTATCTTCTCCCTTACCATCTTCAACTGTTATTTTTTTGGGGAATTGATCACCAAAATCTATGATCTCCCAGAGAACATGGTGTTCTATTTTGAGGTATTGTTGGATCCTGAACTCCCATAATTCGAAGTTTTCAGGATCCAGCATGGGTAGTTTGATGTTGTTGTGGTTATTGTTGTTTGAGGAAGAGTCTGAAGACATGGTTGCAGTGAGGGTTTTGTTCTTGGTTTAGTCAAAGTTTCTAAAACAAGCTCTGATACCACTTGTTGATCCCAAACTCAGATGTTAAACCTTTATAGCTTGTTTAAGGGTTGTGATAGAAAGAATAAATTCAATCTAACACTAGAGAAACTTTGCAATACAAAGTAACTAAACAAGATGCGAAATATAGTGTTTAGCACAAGAACAAATGATTAAAGAAAACGTTAAACTTTAATATACAATGATATACGAATACCTAATAATGGTATAAGGGTTACAAAAACCTTAAAGTATGAAATGAAAGACAATAGAGAAAGACACACTTTGCATGATAACCTTGTGAGTCCTTTTATAGGCATAAGGGCTCACGTACAAGATTACTACTAACAAAATTGGAAAGTATCTCGGAGTAGTAACAGAAACGCGTAATAATCTATTCCAAGTTTATCTCTAGCGGAAGGGCCTTTGACTTCAGCAGGGGAACCAATCCCCCTGCCTTTGTTATTTAGCAGGGAGAACTTACTCTAGCAGGGGAACAAATGACCAACTAGCAGGGGTAACTAATATACTTATATTTATTCCCAACAAACAATAGATTGGTTGTTGTAGTAAAGTAAATGTGCAAATATTTAAAATAAATGGCGGTAATTAAAGCTCAAACTAATTAAACGTAAATGGTGCAATATTAAAAACTTTAAAAGTAAATTAATTAAATGACAAAAATTAAAGCGTGACGAAAAGTAAATTTGACAATGTAATAAAAATGTAAACTTGAAATTTAAAATAAAGAAAAACGATTAAAATGACACTAAAGTAAAATGGCGGAAAAATAAGCTTTAAAAATTAAACTAAAAATTACTAGAAAAACACTTGGTAAAAACAGAGATTTCGGGAAGCGTGAAAAATTTGAAAACTTAAAATAACGCAAACATAAAAATAAAACTAAAACAAAATATTAAAACAAACCTGTCGGAATCCGATCGGAATACACCCAAAAGGAATCCTATCGGAATCCCCAATCGGAATGTAGGCTTACCTCCCCTTATCGGAATCATGATCGTATTGTGTTCCTGTCGGAATGTGATTGGAATACTTGTAAACCCAAGCTTGTCGGAATAGCCAAACAAACACCCCTAATCGGAATGTTGATCGGAATCCCCGATCGAAATTAGGATCGGAATCCTGGTCACAAACTCCTGATCGGAATACCAAACAAAACCCCTTGATCGGAATGTCAAATTGGAATCCCAGTCGGAATGATCAAAACCCTTTTCCGATCTACTGATCGGAATGTGAAACCCCTTTCCGATTGGTGTGATTGGAATACAGTAAAAGGAAAACGTAATAAGCAAGATCTAATAAGCTATTGACCAAATAAGCACACGACTAAAAATTTAACTAAAACACGTATAAGAAAAAGCTAATAAGCTAAAATTCAAAAACTTTTAAAAACATTAAATGATAGAATAATTAAAGACGACTTTTTAACAAAAATAACTTTTTTAAAAACTTAAGTAAATTTAAGATAAACACAAATAAGCTATAAAAATCAATAATCCAAGACAATCAAAAGCATAAAAACATAACACTTAATCAAATAAGCATAACAATAAGCACATAAACATAAAGATTAAGCAAAACAAGAAAGGAAGAATGAGAGATTAAAAATAAGAACTTGATTAAAAAAAATAAGATTCAAGAACAAAATTAAAAGACTTACTTGAAGTTAAAGGCAAGAAATTAAAGGTGCAATTAAGTCAATGACAAAAACAAAGTGCAAGTAATTAAAGGTGCAAGTAATTAAAAGGATGGAAGACTAGTTTGTCAAGTTAGCCAACACCTCCTAATGTGTCATTAGGAGGGTATTTATAGTGATTAGGGAGGTTAAGCATGTGTTGCTTCCTTCTTTCTTTCTTTCTCGTCTTTTCGTCTTCTAAATTCTTCGACTTTTTTCGACTTTGTCTTGGGATTATTTGAACTCGTCTTGTAATTTCTTCATTAATTAGACTTGAGTTCTTCGGCTTTATTAAACTTCCGTGTTTAGACTTTTCTTCGATAAATCTTCAGAATAAGCCTTGGACTTCCGTTCTTTTTGCACTCTTGATCTTTTGACTTCGTATTTTGTCTTTTTCTTCGATAAAAGCCCATGAAAGCCCGTATTTCTTCCCTTTTCACATTTTGATCCTAAATCACAACAAAAACACAAACCACGCATAATTTTGACATTTACGACATAAAATACACGTTTTGGCTTGGTTATTATTATAATTAAGTGGTAAAAGGACAAGTGTTTTCACACTTATTAAATCCCCTACACTTGACCATTGCAATGTCCTCATGCAATGCATAAATTAGAAAGCAAGTTTTACATTTTCCATCACAATCAATCCACATTGGCCTTTATTAAAGAGACAAAATATTTAAAAGAAGAAAACAAGTAAAAAGATCAAAAACTTACCTTAGGGTTTTGGAATGTCATGAATGATTATCATCCTCAAGTTTCACGTTCCCTATTCGAAGCTTAAAAATGAGATCATTGTTATTATAAGTTAGCAAACTATCACAAACTCATGTGGGCCAATTATTTACTTAGACCCCTTATTCCTAGGTGTATCTCTTATATTTTATTGTTGTGTTGAATGATCACGAGGATGCATTGTTGACTTATTTCGATAGTTTTTTAGGCCGAAAATAAAGTAGGACGATTTAATCAATAGTTAGCTAAAGGACAAAATCTTTTAAAACTACTTCTCGGGACCACATAAAGTTCATATCTTGGCATAACTCGCTTCACGATTTGAGACCTTTCTCGGACCGATATTTGGCATTGACTTCATACTTCAAATCTTGAGAGACGTTCATGAAATAATGGTCTTCTCTCCATAATAGGAATTTCTTCACTTGAACTTTTTGAGAGATTCTTCATATTTGGACCAAGACTTCTTCACTTTCTCCAATCTTTATTTGGGATTTTGGTATACAACGATCCGCCTCCTTTTAGGACTTGGATCTATTTATTCTCATACCTTACTAGGGTCTTTTTGGATAGACTTCTCCATGATCTTTACGGGAGTATTTGCTTTTCGTCGTGTGTCTCGATCCTTCATATTGATTTTTGATAAATGATTCTTCACATCACTTGGGATCTTTAGCAATAAAATGTATCCCTCATGTCATGTTAGTACCTTTTCGGACTCGCTAATCTTCTCATCCCGCTTCAATAAGTTATGCCTTGGCTATGAACTCTAATTAATACCAAGCAACATTTAAATTGGGCTAGAAGCTAAGTAACTTTTCAAATCGTACAACCTTACTTATTGCAATTAAATTTATTAACAAGCGATGGGAGAAAAAGCTCATAATTAACTCACATAAGTTCATGAAAGAATACCAAACTTATAATTGACTCTATCATCTCTCGTTCTCCACAATTTAAAATCTCAAGGAATGAGACTCGTGGATGCTTAGCCTATTAAATCAAAGTTTTGGGTTTTCAAGTCATCTATAGGATCTTGCAACTTCTTAGACTTTTTCAAGTTTAGAATTTGCATTTTAAAGTTCCCTTGATAAACGACTTTCTAGGATCAATTATAGGAACTTGCGAAAAGTTCTTGTTCTTAACCTGTAAAAGTTAAGACTTTCGCGTTTTAAAGTTACCTATATAAAAGCCTAGCAAAACTTTACTTAACACACGTTAAGGATACTAGCTAGAGTAAACTTAAATAAGTAAACTCGGGTTGAGTCAAAAGATTCACAACGTTGAAAAATTAAAACTACTTTATTAAAATTATTCTAGCAACGAAATAAAATAACTATAACAAAGGAAAAACTACAAGGTCAAAATAGATCAAAAATTTTGAAAAATGTCGAAAAATTAATTTTCCGGTTAAAACGAGGTCAAATACAAGGAAAAGCCCACTTAACTTTGATAGAAATCCCCCTACACTTAGGATAAACATTGTCCTCAATGTTTAAGCATGTGGAAGTAAACTCCCCTACACTTAGGACAGTGCACTTTGTTTAAATCTTGCTAAGGAAGAGACAACTAAAGTGATTCCTATTTTAATATTGAAGAATATAAAATAGAGAATCAAAAGAGTTTAGTATAGAACCGGGAAGACGGGTACACAGAATCACGGATCATCAAAACTCATCAAGAGTGGATCTTTGAAAGCTCGAATCCCTGCACATTATAAGAAAGAAAACAACAAACACATACTAGGGTCTCCCCTACACTTATTATAAAAACAAAGAAAAAGGATATATACTGCGGGTTGCCTCCCGAGAAGCGCTTGTTTTTGTTAACCGAGTCGTGAGCCTGACTCGACCTTGATTAGCATATGAAGAAGCTTGAAAGACATCCACCGGGATCAAATACATGGTTTTCGTCCATCAAGTAGCACAAGCTTAAGGCGAACAAGGCAAGCCAAAGAAGAGTAGGCAAGGTTCCCTTAAGCAAAGATGGAGCATGGTGGTAGCAAGTGTGCTGAGGTGCAAGCATATCTCCATGGTTTCCAAAAATCTTTCCTTTTATTTCATCAGATGGATACTGAGATGGCTTAAAAAGTGCAATACCGGGATCGAACACCTTTTCCTTTAGGGGAAAATAACACTCGGGCTCAGTAGACCTTGAATAGGATCCGCTCATAAATCGCACAATCTCATCCTCAGAAGGGGGATAGAGAGGTGTCAAGACATAGGTACTGCGGATATCGGTGTCGTCCGGCTTCTTCTCCTTTAAAACAGGTTTCTTCATATCCGAAGGAGGATAAAGACCATAATCATCAAAGTCCAAAGGAGGAGCATCACTCTCATTTGGGAAGTAAGTGTTGAGAAAAGTAGCAAAATCTTCCTCAAATGAGTAGTCATCCAAAGTAGGATCAAGCATGGTTGGTGGAGGATCTTCATCATGTGAAGAATCACTCGAAAGAGTATCAGTCTCATCAAAATCATCATAAGTGGGCATGTCTAGATACTCAGAAGTAAAATCATCAGAATCATCCATATCAGAACTCGAATCATCATCGTAGTCATCATAAATTGATGGAGACTCATGAATTGGTGGAGGATCTAAATTAGAGAGAGAATCATCCACATCATCTTGGAAGAGTGGATTATCATAGCAAAAAACGAATAGAGGATTGTTGTAGATGACAAAATCATCAAGCACATTAATCATATTCGCTGATTCTCTTCCATTTGATTTGGTTGTAATCTTCCCCATTGTAAATAATTGTGCTTCATTCCCGACTCTTAAGATTAACTCACATTCGGCAACATCGACTAAGGCTTTTCCGGTTCTCAAGAATGGCCGACCAAGTATTAATGGAATACGAGGGTCCATTTCATAATCAACAATAACAAAGTCGACCGTAAAAGTGAAGGTGCCAACTTTAATGAATACATCTTCGGAAATACCAACAGGGTAAGCGAGAGTGCGATTTGCAAGCTCAAAAGTCATCTTTGTTGGAGTAAGATAGAGTAATGATAACTTTTTCCAAACACTTAAAGGCATCAGATTTATACTTTCCCCGAGATCGGCTAAGGCAGCAAATTATTCGGTTTGGTTAAAAGTACATGGTAGAACAAAACGACCGGGATCTCCAAGTTTCTCCGGAAGTTCTTTAAGAAGGACGGCAAAATAATTTTCATTCAACCGAGTATTAACAAACTCGACCATCTTCTCCTTCTTATTAAGCAATTCCTTAAACATCTTAACAAATTTAGGCATTTGGGCAAGAGCTTCAACAAGGTTAAAGGTGATGGTCAGTCTCGAAATCTTCTTCAAATAGTTCGACACTTGAATGTCATCCTGGGTTTGCAGTTTGGCCTTGTCTGAGCGAGATGGATAAGGAATGTTGGGTTTAGTTGGTGTAGGTGTAGTAGGTAAAGGTTGAGATGTTGAAGGTTTAAAGGTGGAAGGTGGGGTTGGTGAAGGGTTTTTCTTGGGTACTTCATCATGAAGAGGTGGAGACGGTAATGGAGAACTAATACTAGGCGTGGGAGTAGGAGGGATAAATTGTGGTGGAGGAGGTGTAGATGGAGTAACTGGGGGAGGGATAGATGGTCCTACTAAGGTTGCTCCACTGCGTGTAGTAATAGCACTCACATTCGCTCTCGGGTTGGTGACGGTATTTGAAGGAAGAGAGCCCGAAGTGGAGGGTTGAGTAGTTGGTAAGAAACCAGCCAGCATATTCTTCAAATCATTTGTTTGAGTGCTAAAAGAGGTTTGTATATCATGTCGAAGCTCGGATCTAATATCATTACCTTTCTTAGTGATATCTCCTTTCAAGTTGATTATTTGGCTTTGCAGATTCTTATTTTGCTCTCATTGGGTCCTCATGAAAGCTTCAACATCCTGATTAATGGGTGGTGCTTGTTGAGCGGGTGGGTGATAAGGATTAGAAGCTCGAGGTGGGTTTGGGTTGCTTCTATTGTAGTTGTTGGGGGTGTGGTTTTGGGGAGAAAAACCGGGTGAAAGAAAGTTGTTAGAACGGTAACTTAGCAAGTTACGATCACCTTGAGGTCGAGCTTGGTAATTTTCCGTTGAATAGTTACCATAAGCCGCATACACGTTTTCCGGATTGTCAAGAGTAGACGGACAATCAGTGTATGAATGAGGACCGCCGCAAGTCTCACAAGAAGTTGCAACAACTTTAACTTGTTGTTGATTTGTAGCTAAGAGTTGCATGTTTTTGCTCATTTCGACCATTGCGCGGGTCAATTCGGTGATATCAGGTTTTGAAGAAGTAGAAGAAACATTGACTCTCGAGTTTGATCTTGAGGATGCGGATGAATCCCAATTTTTGTGATGAGTAGTCATGTTCACGATAAGCTCTCTACACTCCTCAGGTCTTCTTTTCATAAATGTGCCACCGGCGGCTGCATTAATCGTATCACGATCTCGAAAAGTTAAACCGTTGTAGAAAGTATCAATCAAAGTAACGGGGAGCATGTTTTGGTTTGGACATCGATCGATCAAAACATTATATCGTTCCCAAGCATCAAAAAGTGATTCATCAGGTTCTTGTGTAAATCCACTGATTGGATTTCGAAGGCTCGTGACCATGGATGGTGGAAAGTAGCGCGACAAAAAGCGTTGAGTCATCTCGTCCCAAGTATGAATTGAATTCTTCGGAAGACGATCAAACCATTTTTCGGCATGGTGGGATAAGGTGTGTGGAAATAGGTGAAGGCGAAGGAAATCCATAGTAACACCGGGCAGCTTCATGCTTTGAGTAACGGTAATGAACTTGTCGAGGTGATTGTTGGCATCATCATCCGGCAATCCGCGAAATGGACAAGTGTTATGCACTTGTTGGATCATGTGATGCTTCAACGAAAACTCTGGAGCCGTGATTTGCATCGGCGCAATCGGTCCTCCTCGTCCATTCATCGTGGGTTGACAAAGCTCCTCCATTGTCCGAAGATCGGGTGGTGGAAGAACATTGTTGTTATTATTGTTGAGGTGCGGTGGGTTATTGTTGTTGTTCACACCTGCCATATCTAAATCTTCACGAGTCTCGGGCTCTGAATAAGTTGAAGATCTAGTACGCATACACCTACAAAAGCAAAAGAAAAAGATACCAAAGAAATAGACAATATATATGTACGTGTAAAAATAAAAATAAAAATCTTTTTGGATTTTTGAAATTTTTTAATTTTTATGGATTTTTGAAATTTTTGAAATTTTTATGGATTTTTGAAAATTTTTGAGCAAAAAAAATAACGTTCACGAGTGAACGGATCCCAAAATCCAACGCATCTCTCACTAAAAACCGTTAATCTTATTAAAGAGCCGGCAGCGGCGCCATTTAAAACAAGGTATTTACCAAGTATAAAAAATATCGTTGTTCCAGTCTCTTCGAATTGATAATAGTTAACAGTGCGACTCAGCTGTCTTTTGGTGGGAAACAATAGATTGGTCGTTGTAGTAAAGTAAATGTGCAAAACTTTAAAATAAATGGCGGTAATTAAAGATAAAACTAATTAAACGTAAATGGTGCAATATTAAAAACTTTAAAAGTAAATTAATTAAATGACAAAAATTAAAGCGTGACGAAAAGTAAATTTGATAATGTAATAAAAATGTAAACTTGAAATTTAAAATAAAGAAAAACGATTAAAATGACACTAAAGTAAAATGGCGGAAAAATAAGCTTTAAAAATTAAACTAAAAATTACTAGAAAAACACTTGGTAAAAACAGAGATTTCAGGAAGCGTGAAAAAATTGAAAACTTAAAATAATGCAAACATAAAAATAAAACTAAAACAAAATATTAAAACAAACTTGTCGGAATCCGATCAGAATACACCCAAAAGGAATCCTATCGGAATGTAGGTTTACCTCCCCTTATCGGAATCGTGATCGTATTGTGTTCCTGTCGGAATGTGATCGGAATACTTGTAAACCCAAGCTTGTCGGAATAGCCAAACAAACACCCCTAATCGGAATGTTGATCGGAATCCCCGATCGGAATTAGGATCGGAATCCTGGTCACAAACTCCTGATCGGAATACCAAACAAAACCCCTTGATCGGAATGTCAAATTGGAATCCCAGTCGGAATGATCAAAACCCTTTTCCGATCTACTGATCGGAATGTGAAACCCCTTTCCGATTGGTGTGATCGGAATACAGTAAAAGGAAAACATAATAAGCAAGATCTAATAAGCTATTGACCAAATAAGCACACGACTAAAAATTTAACTAAAACACGTATAAGAAAAAGCTAATAAGCTAAAATTCAAAAACTTTTAAAAACATTAAATGATAGAATAATTAAAGACGACTTTTTAACAAAAATAACTTTTATAAAACTTACGTAAATTTAAGATAAACACAAATAAGCTATAAAAATCAATAATCCAAGACAATCAAAAACATAAAAACATAACACTTAATCAAATAAGCATAACAATAAGCACATAAACATAAAGATTAAGCAAAACAAGAAAGGAAGAATGAGAGATTAAAAATAAGAACTTGATTAAAAAAATAAGATTCAAGAACAAAATTAAAAGACTTACTTGAAATTAAAGGCAAGAAATTAAAGGTGCAATTAAGTAAATGACAAAAAGAAAGTGCAAGTAATTAAAGGTGCAAGTAATTAAAAGGATGGAAGACTAGTTTGTCAAGTTAGCCAACACCTCCTAATGTGTCATTAGGAGGGTATTTATAGTGATTAGGGAGGTTAGGCATGTGTTGCTTCCTTCTTTCTTTCTTTCTCGTCTTTTCGTCTTCTAAATTCTTCGACTTTTTTTCGACTTTGTCTCGGGATTATTTGAACTCGTCTTGTAATTTCTTCATTAATTAGACTTGAGTTCTTCGGCTTTATTAAACTTCCGTCTTTAGACTTTTCTTCGATAAATCTTCAGAATAGGCCTTGGACTTCCGTTCTTTTTGCACTCTTGATCTTTTGACTTCGTCTTTTGTCTTTTTCTTCGATAAAAGCCCGTGTTTTCTTCCCTTTTCACATTTTGATCCTAAATCACAACAAAAACACAAACCACGCATAATTCCGACATTTACGACATAAAATACACGTTTTGGCTTGGTTATTATTATAATTAAGTGGTAAAAGGATAAGTGTTTTCACACTTATTAGTATCCATTACAAGCACATGTGTAATGTGAATTCCCATTTTAAAGCCTTCCATAGAGAGAATAACTCTACCCATATAATGCTTGTGTTTGTTTGATAATAGCGTTACCCTTTGCTTATGCATCACTTTGAATTCTCGGTTTCGGGAGAGCCAAGTTAAGAATACAAATAATGCCCACGCCTTTTTCTTCCGCTTCTTGATTTTTGCTATTTTTTCCCATACCAGCAGAGTTTCATCCCTCATTTTTATATCTTCATTGACAATAGAATCATATGTTTCCTCCAAAAGTTCTGTAGTAGCACTTGGTTTCGTCAACTTGTCGGGTCAATCAGCCCAGTCTATTGTTGACTCTAATAGATGGTCTCTTAGTTTCCAACAAGCAGTGTTAGACATAATTAGATCCTTAATGGTACACGTTGAAGATTTATATCATTGTGCCTTATATTAAAAAGTTTGAGGATGTTATCTTATAAGCAATGTTTTGAAACCCGGGTTTTAAATCGACCCGGTCGAGTCACCGGGTCCGGGTCAACCCGGTTTTCAAAAAAAATATTCGTTTTATATTTTTAGTAATTAATAAAAGTTATACATAAAAACCATAAAAACTTCCGAATATTGGGGATATAAATTATTTACCAACCAATATAATATGTAAAAATAAAATTCAATCGCAAATACGTAAAATTTACATATTTTTTTCAAAAAAACCCAAGAAAATCAAAACTCGGCCGGGTTTCAAGAACCGGGTTGACCCGGGTCACCCCAAACCCGCCGAGTCAAGCCGGGTTTCGAAAATATGAAACCTGGGTCAAAATGACCCATTTTTTCGGCCGGAACTGGGTCAACCGGTTGACCCGGCCGAGTTGACCCGGGTTTGAGAACATTTCTTATAAGTAGAAGTACAAGTACAAGTGCCGATACAATAATACAGTATTGAAAGAGGCCTACTGCAATGTTTGGCCTCTTAACAGTAATGAAAGATAAAACGCTAGGCATGTTTTGAGAGTTATGTTACTGATTATAGATTTAGCAAAACTATATATTCATTATTATTATTTCATGAAACCAAAGAATATATTTGATTTCCCTAATATGAAATCATATATTATTAATTATTTCTTCTATTTAACACATTGTTATGGTTTTTAAGTGAGCTACTATACACCTTACGACAAATTGTTGCAGCAATGTTTTAAAAGCTAGATCGATTGAAAAATAAGGGTGTGGTTAAACCAATGCTTATAGTATAAACATGCTTCTTATAATACCAATGGCTGAGCCATTACAGAATTTAGATATTGAGAGATATTAGTATTAGGGAAAAACGGATCCAAACAAATACAAACAGCGAATGACAAATAATGATACTATAATTTAACGTGGTTCACATCATCAAGTAATCATGCTAGCAGTCATATGAGTTTTATTTATAGAGGTGGAAATCATGTTAGTTTACGGTTTGTAAGCTTAATGTTCTAACCAAGGCGTTATCATCAGACTTCCAGTGCGTTGCTGTAACCAAGTCATTCCGGCAACAGTAGTCTTCATAACACCAATGCTATGATACTAAAACGTGTTTATTTAGCTTTTCAAAGAATTATGTAGTTACTGTTGGTCCAGGATCGTATACCCTTGGATTGATTTCATAGTTTTAGCCTTTTAGGTTTTGTTACGAGGTTTCATGTGCAATAACCGCGTACTTTTGTTGACCTCAGTTTGGATATCAGGATGATATATAGCTAAATGTGGATTTGGGTATTAGGATGGTTATATTGTATATGCATATGTGGGTTGATTAACACGCAGACATGTCTACCTACGAATGTATTAGTCTATATATATATATATATATATATATATATATATATATATATATATATATATATATATATATATATATATATATATATATATATATATATATATATATATATATATATATATATATATATATATATATATATATATATATATATATATATATATATATATATATATATATATATATATATATATATATATATATATATATATATATATATATATAGATTTTAGTTATTATAGTGTAGTACTTTATAATTGTTAAAATGAAAAGCCTTTTAAACCATTGATCTAACATATTAATTAAGATCTCATCAAACTAATTAAAATAAAATGAAAAATATAATTAATTATTTGCCACATTAATAAGGGTATACTGGGCAAACCAAAAGATCGAAACTGTTTTCATGCAATGAAACCGCATTAATACAACAAAAAGCTATATATGTTTTGCAAAGAATCCATAACGGCCAACAAAAAGATCTATGATTTTTTTCTCAACTTAGATCTAATTGTTTTAATAAAATAATATCCAACTATTCTTGTCATGTAGTACTTCAAATTGATTATGCATGCATTGTTTTATTCATGTACTAACCTACTGTGTATGTGTGTATATTCTTAGCCTATGAAATTATGCATGTCCACATGTAAAACAATATGATTATAAGCTTGTGTACGTATACTTGATTACCACAAAATATCAATAGCGTACTAGTATTATTATTCATATGTGTATCATTAAATTATGTTATATTTTTCATAGTCTTATGGCTAGAAATAATCTGTGAGTATTATTTGTCCTTCGAGCACCTTGTTGAGATTGGGTAACGTTTGGGTATGTATCACGACTTGGTTAAACATTGGTGGTGTACGAGTCATATGTGTTGAGCGTGGAGTTCACCATGGTGTACGAGTTCAGGGGTACGGATTCATGGTGTATAGGTGGTTTAACAATCGTGTGTGACGAGGCTCACGTTCACCATGCCACTACAAGAAAGTTGAGAACAGATGACGGGGGTTTCCCTGGCGACACAATGTCGCCAGGGATAAGCCCTTTTCCCTGGCGACAACGCTGACGTGGCGGTAAAGTAGATTTACTTTTTGGTCAAAGTTTGACTAGAGTTTCCCTGGCGATATGTCGCCAGGGATAATCGGTCCAAAATCAGATACCAAGTGAAAGAGCGCGAAATTTTCCCTCCAAAGTTTCCCTGGCGACATGTCGCCAGGGATAAGTTGGTCAAAGTTTGACTAGGTTTTCCCTGGCGACATGTCGCCAGGAAAAAGTCGTCCATCGTATTTAACAAAAACTATGTTTGCTAATTACATGTTAAGATTATCCCTGGCGACATGTCGCCAGGGAAACCTTTGCCATTTGTGATTAGTTTCAAAATTAAACACAAATGTTTAATTACATGTCAAGAATGTGTGGCGGGCTTTTACCCGCCAAATCCCAAATGTTTCCCTGGCGACATGTCGCCAGGGAAACTCCCTGACATATATTTATTTTGTTTTTGCTTGTTAATTATTATTTTAACTATCGATCCGATGTTATTTAATTTTTACGACGTTTATATAATAAAAATGAGACATTTATAAAACAAATATTTATTTATTCCAAATAATTATTAAATTAACTATCGATCCGATGTTATTTAACTTTTGCGACGTTTATATAATAAAAATGAGACATTTATAAAACAAATATTTATTTATTCCAAATAATTATTATATTAACTATCGATCCGATGTTATTTAATTTTTGCGACGTTTATATAATAAAAAGGAGACATTTATAAAACAAATATTTATTTATTCCAAATAATTATTATATTAACTATCGATCCGATGTTATTTAATTTTTGCGACGTTTATATAATAAAAATGAGACATTTATAAAACAAACATTTATTTATTCATAATATTATACATAGCCCTTGTGGAATCAAATGGAAAACTTAAAAACAGACATTACTAATCAACTTAAAGTTCGTGAAGTAGTGCAGCCGATTACTACTCAACGCTAAGATTTTCCATTTCATTTAAAAGCTCATGAAGTATTCCAGCCGATTGACATGCGTGGTCTTCAGGATGCCTTTCCATTTCTAGTCTTGCCTCTAACATCTTTATCTTTAGATCTTTGATCTTGCAATTTGAGCACTTAGTGGGTGCAGATTGAGAAGGACCTGTAGAAGAACTTGGATGTGAACCTTGAGGTGTTGAAGATCTAGGGGAAGATCTTATACGGAGTTCGAGATCAAAATCATCCTTCCATTTAAAATATTTACATCCATAATCATCTGTTTTTGGCTGTTACAAAGTAAACAAATAACATGACATGTCATTTAATAATCACACGTATTACATAACTAAAACATTTGATTGTTTACCTTCGAAAAAGGACATGCATAGTACAGTTTACCAAAGCTATGAGGTTGATGTGACTGTCTCAACACAATATATCCCTTTCTACATGTACACTTATAAGCTTCACGGGGATCCATCTGCTACCAAATCAGGTGGTGGTGGTGGTGAGTTTGGTAGGAGATGATAAGTGTGTGTGTGTGTGTGTGATCTGCTGATGATAAGTGTGTGTGAATCCTTTTATGGTCAAAAAGTGAGGGAAATGGTTAACATTTTCCCGCTAATGTTTTCCCGCCAACGTTTTCCCGCCAATAGTTAAACGTTGGATGTTCAATGGATGACCCGGTTTGTTATGGTTATACGTTTGATGTTCAATGGATGATCTGGTTTGTTATGGTTATACGTTGGATGTTCAATGGACGACTCGACATGTGTTGGTTACACGTTAGATGTTCAATAATTGCTACTCAGGTTGGTTGCCAGTTGTCTCAACTTTCACTCAGAACGTTATGACATATGCTTCTCAGTTTAGTGAAGTGATAGCGGACGGGATGTTGTGTGAGAATGAAGAACATGTAACCAAGCTTGGTTAGACGTTAGATGTTCAATGGACGACTCGACATGTGTTGGTTACACGTTAGATGTTCAATAATTGCTTCTCAGGTTGGTTGCCAGTTGTCTCAACTTTCACTCAGAATGTTATGACATATGCTTCTCAGTTTAGTGAAGTGATAGCGGACGGGATGTTGTGTGAGAATGAAGAACATGTAACCAAGCTTGGTTAGACGTTAGATGTTCAATGGACGACTCGACATGTGTTGGTTACACGTTAGATGTTCAATAAATGAGTCGGCATGTCTTGGTTAGACGTTAGATGTTCAATGGATGAGTCGGTATGTCTTGGTTAGACGTTAGATGTTCAATGGATAAGTCGGTATGAATTTGTTAAACATTAGATGTTGAATGGATGAGTCGGCATGTCTTGGTTACACGTTAGATGTTCAATGGATGACCCGGTTTGTTATGGTTATACGTTTGATGTTCAATGGATGATCCGGTTTGTTATGGTTATACGTTGGATGTTCAATGGACGACTCGACATGTGTTGGTTACACGTTAGATGTTCAATAAATGAGTCGGCATGTCTTAGTTACACGTTAGATGTTAAATGGATGAGTCGGTATGCATTTGTTAAACGTTAGATGTTCAATGGATGAGTCGGTATGTGTTGGTTACACGTTAGATGTTCAATAAATGAGTCGGCATGTCTTGGTTACACGTTAGATGTTCAATGGTCGACATGTCTTGGTTACATGTTAGATGTTCAATGGATGAGTCGGTATGCATTTGTTAAACGTTAGATGTTAAATGGTTACCAAATTAGAATAAATCGAGAAACTAAACGGAATAAATCGGAATGAATTTAGAAATTAAACTGACCGGGATGATATAGTTATTTTATAAATAATAATAATTATTTTATAAATTGTAATAATAATAATTATTATTTCATAAATAATAATAATAATAATTATTATTTTATTACTAATTATAATAATACATAAGTAATAAGAAATTTTATTTTCACAAAGATTATCCCTTGCGACATGTTTGTCTATCCCTGGCGACATGTCCCCAGGGATAGTTTCCCTGGCGACATGTCGCCAGGGAAACTTGGGCTCACTTGACTTTTTAAAAAGTCAACCAAGTTTCCCTGGCGACATGTCGCCAGGGAAGGTTTGGGAGATACGACAAACATTATAGGTACGTGTATATGCGTTGAAAAGTCAAAGGTATCCCTGGCGACATGTCGCCAGGGAAACTTCGTCACACCCCTCCAAAATGTTTCAATCACGCGCGCTTTTGGCTAAACGACAAAAGTCGAAAGTATCCCTGGCGACATGTCGCCAGGGATTGTCGCCGGGAAAACAAAACCCCTTTATTGACCAGGTATCCTTATCTTCTCACAACACTTAACAAAAAAAAACTCATCTCCTTCATTCCGTTCGCTGCTATATCACCACCACCACCACTCTCCTCCACATCCCGATCGCTGCTATATCACCACCACCACCACTCACCACCACCACTCACCATCACTCTCCTCCACACCTGCACACGTGCACTCACCACCACTCACCACCATCTCCAGTCGCCAACACCACCACCACGCCATCTACATTCACCGGCACCACCACCACCGCAATATAATTAAGGTTTTTTATATAATTTATATTGTAATTGTTAAGGTTTTTTTTATATAGTTTTTTTTATAATTTATATTGTAATTGATTTTTTATATAACTTATATTATAATTGATAGTATATTTTGTTTTGTTTTTACATATCCGGTCACCGCAGCCGAGTCCCGACCGTAGCCGAGCCCGACCACAGCCGAGACCCGACCGCAGCCGAGCCCCGACCACACCCGCGCCCCGACCACAGCCGAGACCCGACCACTATTTAAAGGTATGTTTTTTTAACTTTTAATTGTAATTGATAATACATACTGTTTTTTTTAGTTTTTTTTAGATTCCCTGGCGACATGTCGTCCGGGATGTTTAAACTTGTTAATTTTTTTAAACGTAAATCCAAACACTCCTTATGTTACCTATTTGATGAGAATAAATTCTAATAATCTTTTTTGGATAAGCTGATTTCAAACAGGTTAACCTGGCTTATCAGAATAAGCTGTTTGATAACAGCTTATCCTAATAAGCTTATCAGGATAAGCTGTTTGATAACAGCTTATCCTGATAAGCTTATCAGAATACGCTGTTTAAAAACAGCTTATCCTTATAAGCTTATCAGAATAAGCTGCTTATTCTGATAAGCTTATCGGGATAAGCTGTTTTCAAACAGCTTACTTTGATAAGCTTATCGGGATAAGCTGTTATCAAACAACTTATTCTAATAAGCTTATCAGAATAAGCTGTTTGAAAACAGCTTATTCTGATAAGCTTATCGGGATAAGCTGTTTTCAAACAGCTTATTCTGATAAGCTTATCAGAATAAGCTGTTTTTATTATATGATATAAATGTTTTATTGGACTAAGCCTTAGGAATGTTTTAGGATTTTAGCGATTAATTTCGGAAAATTCCCGTCTGAAATTGATCAACCTATAGAAAACCCGTCCGAAGTTAATTTATTAGGAATTAACTTCGGAAAGTCCCCTGTTTGGGACTGCTTTTTGAATGTTTTGTCTCATTTAGGATATGAATGCGTATAACCGATTTAGTATTTGAGATGATTTCGACAGTGTTTCTCCTTTACTCCTACGAATATGTCTTTAAACACATATTTGGGGAGTTGAGGGGAAATGCTGCCGAAATTTTCTCAAATAGTAAATCGGTTATACGCATTCATATATGAGACGAAACATTCAAAGGGTGGGTTAGGATTGCCTTCCATAGTTGCGCTAGGTGAACATACTATTTTCTATACTTGATAATTATATCTTTTAATAAATATTATTATATAATTATATACTTTATAAATAATAATTATATATTTTATAATTATTTTTTATAATTTGATATAATACATATTATTATTTATGAAATATATAATAATTATTTTTTAAAATTCCTTGTGTTAATTAAGTTGCATATAATAACTAAATGTATCGTTAAAACACAGTTATGGTACTCATTGATAAGAGTTGGACATGGTTAGAGCGTCATCAGCCAGAATATATATTGGGTCTTGCCAATTTTGTCAAGCATTCTAGGAAGTTTGTGAATCGTTTGAATGAGATACCATGTCCATGCAAGCGTTGTCGAACAAGACTCCTGGTAGATATTGACCTTCTTTCGAACCACGTTATGAAGTCCGGGTTTGACAACAGTTATACAACATGGGTACACCATGGTGAACCGGCTCCTCCTACACCTACACCTCCTCCACCACCACCACCACCACCGCCACCACTGCCAATAATAGATAACACAAGACAACCTTTTATAACTGACATGACATCGTTACTTGATGACCTTACTTATATGCCTCCGGACTATATTCCTCCTCCACCTCCTCCCAACTCAAGTAACAGAAGGACTCAAGCTAACGAGTTTAAAGAGTTATATCGCAGTGCCAATGAGCCGCTGTACCCTGGTTGTGTAGAAGCGACTCGATTAGACTTCATGGCAAAGTTTACACATTATAAGGCCAAAGGTAAAATCACCGATACCATATTCAATGATATTCTAGAGTGGTTCCAAACTATCTTTCCCCCAAGCAGAGGATTCAAGCTCCCACCGTCATACTATGCAATAAAGAAGACATTTAAAACGATCGTGTTAGGGTACGATTCGATACATGCTTGTGAACACGATTGTTGCTTATTTCGGGAAGGATACGCCAATTTGGATTTCTGTTCGGTGTGTAATACAAGTAGATGGAAAGACACTAACACGCCGGGGAAGAAAGTTCCTAAGAAGGTGCTGCGTTACTTTCCGATCATTCCTAGACTACAACGTTTGTACAAGTCTAGTAAAAGTGCAAAGGATATGATTTGGCATGCTACTGGAAAGTGTACGAAGCCCGGTAAGATGCAACACCCGTGTGATGGTGCGGCTTGGAAGAAATTTGATGCCAAGTATGGTGATTTTGCAGCAGAACCAAGAAATGTTCGATTAGGGTTGGCTGCTGATGGTTTCAATCCATTCGGCAACCTTAGTCAGACTTACAGCATGTGGCCGGTGATATTGACAACATACAACCTGCCTCCGTGGTTGTGTATGAAAGAGAGTTCTTTAATGCTGACGTTGTTAATTCCTGGCCCTAAATCCCCGGGCAAGGACATTGATGTTTACTTGAGACCTTTAATTGATGATCTAAAACTTTTATGGGATGGTGTGAGTACTATAGACCAAGCTACAGGTGAGGCATTCACCATGAGAGCGATGCTTTTATGGACCATCAATGATTTTCCGGCTCGAAGTAGTTTGTCTGGGTATAGTGGGCAAGGTTACAAGGCTTGCCCTACATGTAATGACGACACTCCATCTCTTCATGTGGCAAGCAAAATAGCTTATGTTGGCCACAGAAGATTCTTACCGCCCCGCCATAAATCCATGACTTCACGTTTATTCAATGGTAAACCCGAACACCAGCCCCGTCCTAGAACATTTACCATGGACCAGATTGACGAGCAACACGCTTCACTGCCAAATCGACTGCTCGGTAAACATAAGAATTTTGGGGGTGTGAAGATAACACGCAATTTTCGTGTTGAGCCTAACTAGTCTAAACGGTCTATTTTTTACGAGCTTGAGTATTGGCCTTTTCTTTCACTAAGACACAATTTAGACATCATGCATATCGAAAAAATGTGTTGGAGGCCATCCTGAACACTTTGTTGATGAATGACAAATCTAAAGACACTGTCAAGGCAAGACAATACTTGGAAAAGTTGGGCATTCGAAAAAGCTTGTGGCTCACCCAAAGTAAAAACGGGAAGTGCAAGAAGCCTCAGGCTTCGTATTTCTTCACACCAGAGAACAGGAAAAAGTTTTGTCAGTACATCAAGAGTGTTAAACTACCAGATGGGTTCGGATCCAACTTCAAGCACAAAGTGACCGATAACGATACCAATATAACGGGCATGAAGTCTCATGACTGTCATATAATGATGCAACGTTTACTTCCTTTCGCACTTCAGGAATACTTGCCTGCTGAGATTGCAAGACCACTGATCGACCTATGTAACTTGTTTAAGCAACTCTGCTCTGCAACTTTAATGGTGGATGACATGTTGACTGCTGTAAAAAAGGTGGTTGACATTTTGTGCGATCTTGAGCTCATATATCCTCCTGATTTCTTTGACATTATGGTTCACTTGGTTATCCATTTACCTGATGAGGCCATTGAAGGCGGGCCTATCCGCCCCCGGTGGATGTATCCATTTGAAAGATACATGAAAGAGCTAAAAGGTTTTGTACGAAATAAAGCTAAGCCAGAAGGTTCGATTGCGGAGGGTTATGTTGCACAAGAAGCATTGACTTTCTGTTCTAAGTATTTTCGGGATGATGTTACCACTAAATTTAATCGTCTCGACCGTAATGTGGACCCCCCTCCCCCAACGTGTCAGTTTCAGGTGTTCCGATCGGTATGTAACCCGCTTGGGAAAAAGTCGTATATTCCGTTCCCTTATCAAGAGTTCAAGAAAGTGGAATGGTATGTACTAAACAACAGTCCTGAAATCGACAAGTATATTTCTGAGTTCAAGAGGTACGCGTTTTTTATTTTATTTTGAAACTTCTTTTTCTTAACAATAGCGACTTATTCTAATACCATGAACGTTTTTCAGATTATATCCTGACAAAGACGAGAAAAAAGAATTCTCCGCGTGGTTTGGGAAAATGGTAAACTTAGACTTATCTTGTGTACTTACCTGTAAAAAAATAATATTATTATAAATAGTTTTCTGTACCTAATCCTTTATTCCTCATAGATCCGTCAACGTCACGTAGACAATGACAAAGACCCAGAGGTTATCCAGACCAGCGAGTTATTCGCTTTGGCTTGTGGACCATCACCGCATCCAATCTCAATAAACTCTTGCATAGTCGACGGTGTGAGGTATGTCGTGCACAGTCGCGATGAACGTCGTACAACTCAAAACAGCGGCATTTGTGCGCCTGGCCTTGAGACAGATCCTCGTGTTTCGTTATTTGTCGTTCAGTGTTGTGTTGTTCAAAGTTAAGTGGTTCGACACTCGCACCATGTTACGTAAAAAACGTCTTATCTATAGAAACAACATGACTCAACTCACCGACACAAGAGCTGAGTATTGGAAAGATGAACAATACATTCTCGCAACACAAGTCAAACAAGTCTTCTACATTGAAGATCAGAACAAACCCAACTGGAAGGTCGTTGAACATGTTAATCATAAAAAGTTTTCCAACGGGGGTGTCATAGTGTCAGATGCCGTTCCTGATATTATACATTTCGACAACTCATCTGATCTACCACTTTCCACTGATTTGAATGACTTGGGTGATGTGACCTTGAATATAGATGGCCACGAAACGGAGGTTGATGCACCGCCAAATATCATTGATGTTGATGATGAAGACGATGGTATTACTGATGATGAAGACGTCCCTCATGATTTAAGTGATGAAGAACGTGTGAATGATGATTATGGTGAAGACAGAGTTTATTCTAGTGAAGAAGAAGATTGACCTTTAGTTGTAACTTGCAAAAGACACTTATTTGTTTGAATTAATGAATCTAATTGTTGTGGATTTTTTAAATGTTTATATTTATTTGGATGTGTTGTATTTGGATTTGTGCATGCTTATATTATTTTGTTCATGAATTTGTCTATGTTATGCTAATTGTACTTGTACAGATGTCAGCAGATGTTGCAGGATCACACGGTGGTGACGGTGGTGGTGAGGATGAACCTCCTACGCCAAACATCCGCAACAGTTGTTTTGCCTTATTTGGAAATAAAGGTAAGAATATTTGGATTATTTTAACACAATCAAAAATTTGGTGCATATATATGTTGCTTGCCTTGAATTTTTATGACTTTGTCACTCACTTGATTTTTGCAGTAAAAGGCAAAAGAAAAGAAAATTTGGGCGGCAGAGCGGCCGGTAGAAAGACTCGGGGCATTAGCCGATGTATCGATTTGTTGGAGGAAGTTGGTGAGCATGGCCCTGTCCCGATAGATTTTGAAGAAAAATCTTTCCGGCCTCGCGGCACGCATGCTCAGCATTTATCTAATTACATCGGGGATTGTATCAGGAGGCTCGTGCCACTGTACTACCCAAGTTGGAATGATGTCCCTGAAGAGATCGATACATTGGTTTGGGCGAACATAGAGGTCAGTTATCATTTTTATGTTCATAACATTATTGTGTTTATTTATTTAATGGTGTATATATTTAAATAAATAACAAATTTAAATAAATATACAAACTGTATCTTATTTATTTATATCATATAATTTTTTTTTAAATATATATAAAAAAATTAGAATAAATATAAAAAAATTTAAATAAATATATATTTGCAGCGAATAATGTAATAAGCTTTTCGGATAAGCTGTTTTCAAACAGCTTATCCTGATATGCTTATCAGAACAAGCTGTTTGAATACAACTTATCTTGATAAGCTTATCAGAACAAGCTGTGTGAAAACAGCTTGTTCTGATATGCTTATCAGGATAAGCTGTTTTCAAACAGCTTGTCCTGATAAGCTTATCAGGATAAGCTGATTTCAAACAGCTTGTCCTGATAAGCTTATCAGAACAAGTTGTTTTCAAAAAGCTTATGCTTATCAGGATAAGTTGTTTTTATTATAAAAAATTAGATAAATGACTAAGCCATTAAATAAATAAACAAAATAATGTATAAATTATATCTCTAACTCTAACTCTGTGTTTGTTTTATTTGTTGTATATGAATGCAGGCTAAGTTTAATTTGACGCCACACAAGAGTGATCCTAGATGGAAGGAAATACGTGGCGGCATCAATCAAATGCTTACAAAGAGTTACAATTCTCGAAAAAATACGCTCAAGACAAAGCATTGGGTCCGAGACATCGATACCGGCAGGGAAGATATCGACAGAGTCCGCAGCGAGCGTCCAGAGGAAATTACTTCAGAGGACTGGGAGAAACAGATCGCACTTTGGAGTAATCCGGATTACGAGAAAAGATGCCAGACGAACTCCCAGAACCGGTCTAAGCAGAAGACGCCGAGTCGGCAGGGATCCCGATCGTTGGCACGCCTTCGAGACCAAGTGGTGAGAAATTCTATAATTAATTTACATACATATATGTCTTTGATTATATGTTTTGGTGTGTTGTGATTTTTTGTTTTGAATTTGCTTCATTCTATATATGCGTGTCTATGTATGTACAGACGCAAGCTGCAATTGAATCTGATGTGCCACCCCCGACTGTCATTGATCACTTCTTCATTGCGCACACCGACCAGGATGGGAATTTTCCTTACGACGCGGACCGCGTTATGTATGTAAGTATTTTTTATTAAATTAATTAATTAATTAATTTTTTTTGGATATGCCTTGGTTTTTTACTATTCCCTGCCGATAAATAATGTACCAACCCGACTAATAAATAATATACTAACTGTCGTTTGTTTTTGTCACTTCATTAGGAGGAGATGCTTGCGATGAAGGCTGCAGGAAGACATACGGACGACGAGATCAACCGTATCGTCCGAGGTGGAAAGCAGCGAGGCCACATGCCCGGTGTCGGCCAGATAGTGCCGAGAAGGAGTGCTCACTATATTCCTCCTCCTCCTCCCGTCGACCCACGGTTGGAACAAGCGTCTCAAGTGTTTAACTTTATGAGAAGTGACGATAGGTTTGCTGATGCGTTCGGAGCATTTCTATCGGGTGGTGCTAGCGGGAGTGGCACGGGAGGCAGCGGTAGTGGCGCCGGTGGGAGTGGTAATGGTTAGTATGCTTGTCTTGTTTTTCCTACCTTAGCATGCAAGTTTAATAATTGTAAACCCCAAATTGCAAGTTTAATAAGTGTAACTAGGAACTTTGTACTCAAGTTGTGACATGTATTTGTATTGATCGAGAGGTTACATGTTATTGTGTTTTGGTACTAGATTCATGGTAGATTTTTAGTATTTGTATCTTCAGGTTTTGTATTTGTATTCCCAGGTTTTGGTAGATTTTTTCCGGAAAAATTCCGGAAAAATTCTGGAAACAGCCTGCTGTGCAGGCAGCTAAAAAAAATGTCAAAGGTTCCCTGGCGACATGTCGCCAGGGAAACTTTGGCTCACTTGACTTTCTAAAAAGTCAGCAAAGTTTCCCTGGCGACATGTCGCCAGGGAAACTCAAGAAAAACATTGACTTGTCAACGCCAGGCGTTGACTTGTCAACGTTTTTCTTGAGTTTCCCTGGCGACATGTCGCCAGGGAAACTCGAGAAAAACATTGACTTGTCAACGCCAGGCGTTGACTTGTCAACGTTACGTCTAGTTTCCCTGGCGACATGTCGCCAGGGAAAAGTGAGGTTTAATAACCTGTTTAACTTAAGTTCCTTAATCAGCCATATTTTCCCTGGCGACACATGTCGCCAGGGATACTATCTCGCACCAACTCCAGCGTGGCACCAATTTTTGAACCAAAGAGTTTGCGGGGCCCACTAGTCGCCAGGGAAATCCTAATTTGTCGCCAGGGAAACAATCCCGCACCAGCCTTTCTTGGCGACGTTTCCCTGGCGACATGTCGCCAGGGATTCATCTTCCCTGGCGATATGTCGCCAGGGAAACGTCGCGAATTTGGCCAGGGAAGGCAGCGAATATTGTAGTGTGCATGGTGTACCAGTTCGTGTTCTACGAGTGGTTGGTGCATGTACGAGTTGATGATGTACGAGTCGTATGTGTTGAGCGTCGAGTTTACCAAGATGTATCATCTGTGTAAAATCATTATTTTTTAATTTTGATTTATGTATCATTTCATGTGAATTTATGTGCAGAAGAGTATGTTTGAAATTTAAGAAAATAATTTATGACAAAGAATATTTAATTGATGATACATGGGCAAACAACCTCCATGCAAGTTTTATAATTGTATGAGTTTTGTGAAAAATGTATCAATATTAAATTGCTTCTATTAGAAAGTCTACAAAACGACAGCGTAAAAAAGTGAAATATTTGTGTTAACATGTATCAATTAATATTTAAAAAGTTTTTTTACGGGATGAGTACAATATAACTAGATCATTATTTAATATACATGTGTAAACATTAGAATTGGATCATTTCGCCAGTTGATTCCATACTGACAACTGAAAAGTCATTACCATTTAAATTTTGTAACCGTCCATATTAGAAGTAATTAGAAAAAATAAATACACAATGCCATTAATTTTGATATTACTATAATGATATCACTCATTTAATTTGTGTACGAGTTGGTTGTTTAAGTTGTGTATTTTTTTATCGTGAATCATGTAATGGTCGAGTTTTTTTGAATTATTGACGACGAAACGATAAAATAGTATGGTGTATCGGTGTTCTACTAATTGTTTTTATCTGATATGTGGCATAATTGAACTAAAACTAAATTTTAAAGTAGTACATATGTGAGTATTAATTAAATAAATACTACTACGTAGTAAACACCATGGTTTCATATTGAGGGAGGATTCAGAATAAGTATATTGATACGAAATTAATATCAGAATGTATGAGTGTATCATCTTTTTCTCACTAAACCTTAGAAAAAAACCAAAAAAAATTGAAAGCACATAAAAGTTTGTTATGTTGTTTAAAAAAATACTATGTTAAGACATAAAAGCCCTCTAATGACATTTATCTACAATATTAACCATGAATGACATTTATTAACCATTCATCTCATCAACTATATCAATTAAAAGATCCGATGGTCCTCATTACTTCCTACTTTAACAATTTTAAACTACTCAACCACATTAACCCGACTCGTACCACGAAGAGAAACTCGTACACAAAGATAAATTCATACACAAAAAGCAACTCGTACACGAAGAGCAACTTGTACACAAAGACCCACTCTTACGTACATAAAGAGAAACTCCTACACACACAAAAAAACTACTACACAAAAAAAACTCGTACATAAAGAACAACTCGTACACGAAAAGCAATAATAAACGAGCAACAAATTAAAAAGATTCATGCACATAACAAATCGATCAATAGAAACTATTCCATTAATATGTTGAACTTCTTTTTCACATTCAAACACGTATCATCATCTTAAATCATAAAACATCATCGAAGGTAATATTCTACATTAAATCATACATAATGTAAGAAAGAGTGTACCAACTATCAATTGATCATGCTAGAAAAGTAGTATAAATGTAAAGATAGTGGAAAGATAAATACGTATTTATGGTGAAATGATAAAAAATGGTGGAGCCTTGTTTTTTCTAAGATTTTTTTAATAATCTGTTATTAATGGAGAAGACATAACAACTTAATTGAAATTCCTTAGTTAATGTTATTTATGATTTTCTTTCAAGAAATTAATATCATCTTAAATAAAATAAAAGATCCAAAGGTCTAAAATGCTTTTCATTTTAACAATTTTAACACCCTACACTACTTTAACTAAATTCTCTCTCTCTCTCTCTCTCTCTATATATATATATATATATATATATATATATATATATATATATATATATATATATATATATATATATATATATATATATATATATATATATATATATATATATATATATATGTATATATATATGATGATGATGAAATGTGAAAGTAATAAGTTTGAGGTTTGACTCTTTCTATTATTTTTTTAGGATTGGTAGATTGCTTACAGATTCAGCCCTTGTCTTCCACTTTCTGGAGATAAAAGTGATAAAAGATAATTTTAATGTAAGAACTGTTTGAAACATGGACTTAGAAAAATACGCGCATGATGTTCATAACTTCATATATCTGAATTAAAGTAGATGTAAGATATGATGAGACGGAACATGTTGATCAAAATCTTGGTATGTAGCTCCTGGTAATGATGTAATATGGTAGGTGATCAAGTGATGATGGATTGATAACACTAAAAATGACATTAACTTAACACAGTATGTGTTACTCCATTTTAAGGATTTACATTCTACTATTCTAATGAACATTCCGCCAAATTGAAATTACAACAATATGATTTAACTATTGAGTCTCTACAGGTTGGTAACTTATTGCCTTTTTTAACCGGTGGTCGCTTATATTAAAAGCATCTTAACGATCTCAAATTTTGTTCTAGGAGGTAATCTTTACCGTTTGTTTTCTCATGCTTGGCAGTACTTGAATCAATAAAGATGATGGAAGGAGCATTTTTCTAGCCTTTCTCAAAAAATTTCCTAAGATTGATACAGAAAAAGAAAACAGTTTCGGGAGCAATCAACCTGGAGAAATCGACTGCAGGAGCTATAAAATTCTTACAAGATCCAGGAGGCCCATTATGCTTTCATGGATATATCAGAAGCTGTGAGGATGTGACTATATCCGAGAACAGAGAACTCACTGTAAGTTTTATCGAGTGCGTGACTGCCACAAATTTTGTATACACGTCCATTAGCCGCAAATGTTATACTCATTGTGACTACCCATCCATCAGTTACCAAAATTTTCAGATGTAAGTGATGATGATGTTGCTATGTTTGATGATGACGGTATAAATGACGATGTAGAAGCTGTAAGATATCATATCGTCGACTTTTTAAACGGTGTGTATATCTTATAATAAATCTTTCTGTATAGCCTTTAGTTTAACGTAATTGATTTTACTGCATAGTTTACTAATGTAGATTCAAGAAGAACGTAACAACTCCCGTATGAGTCTGCTATGTGGCGGGTCCATGCTGCGTATTGAAGAGATTAGTAAAGAATTGGAAAATGCTTTGCGTGCTGCTAATGATGCTAATGCTTGTGCATCCCTTTAGAACATGCCTATTAATAATTTTGATTGATTATAAAAGAATTAATGTATTTTATCCTTACAGGAAAATCGGCCTTGGAGAACCAATAGGTTAGCAACATCAACTTGAGCATTCACAGTGAGTCTACTTTCTTGACACACAATATACGATTATCTATAACTTCTTTTCTATAAACGAAGTTTGTTAGAAATGTTGTATTTGAACATGAAAACAAATTGGTATCATCTTAGTTCATTTGTATTCCTTCTTTGTTGCAAGGAACTTACGAGCAGAAGAAATTGATGATACGCTCGATGCCAAGAACTGTGTTGATATACATATGTTTGGGTAAGACTTTATGTTAATATAATCGAGCTTTTAAAATATTATTTGAAAACAGGAAATTCACACATTAAGGTCTGCTATGTGGCAGGTCCATGCAACGTATTAAAGAGTTGAGTAAAGAACTGGGAAATGCTTTGCGTGCTGCTAATGACGATAATGCTCGTGCATCCCTTTAAAACATGCGTAGTAATAATTTTGATTGATTATAAAAGATTTAGTGTATTTTATCCTTACAGAAAAATCGTCCTTGGATAACCAATAGGTCAGCAACATCAACTTAAGCATTGGATGAGACAGTGAGTCTACTTTCTTGACACACAACATAAGATTATCTATAACTTTTTTTCTATAAACGAAGTTTGTTATCAAGGTTGTATTTGAAAATGGGAACAAAGTTGGTATCATCTTAGCTCATTTGTATTACTTCGTTGTTGCAAGGAACTTACGAACAAAAGATATTGATGATTCGCTCGATGCCAACAACTATGCTGATATATATGTGTTTGGGTAAGACTTTCTGTTATGAATAAACTATTTGAACAACATAACTCAAGATTTTAAAATATTATTTGAAAACAGGAAATTCACACGTTAAGGGCTGAGGTGATCGGCATTTAGTGGCCCAAAAGTTTACTAAATGTTGTTCTTGCTAGGCACGGTATGCACTAAAATTAACACATTTGAAAACACTTCACCTTCTTTCAACGTATCTACGTGTATACCTGTCATTCCACACAGGTCCGCCTAGGTGTATGACGGATGCAAGATAATTTAGTTATTGTATTTCTTATAGAAGCTAACAAGTAAATACTTTCATTACAAATATGTTTATTATTTCATAATTCTTAATTTTATTTCACTATAGTTTATCGCATATTGTGTGGGTTTGATAACGGTAAATATACACTTTCTTTTAAAATACTGCAAGATCCGGGTCTGAGATTAATTCTCAATCGCATTCTAGGAAGGAGTGTATTTGTTGGGTAATCACAGCTCTGCCATATGACCTAATTTACATACCCATCTGGATACAGTTATTGCAACATAATTTCCAGAATCCAAGAGTGTAGAATATTACAAGGAAAGAAATAAAAGGATGTACAGTCTCATTGGATTTAATATCGATGCAAAGCTTGAAATAAGAGAAGTGGTATGTGTGAAACCATGAAAAGTATATTTCCTTATCAATATTTTATCAATCTCATTTACAATTCGTTTGTTTGGTTGCAGCTTTCTCGACCATCTCTATTAGCAGACCTGGTAACGATTTGCTCGTGTCTGTTTCTCATTATATTTATGTTTCTCTGTACCTTTGTTTTGGTTGGACCTCAAAGTCTCCGTGTTCATGAGGCTTAACAAAAATTTTTTGTATATGAAAAGGCGCTCGAGATCTCAGTTCATGAGGCACAATAAAATGAGAAGTTTTAGTATGCACATTTGTTTTTTTAACACCTTTGATACAACTCTCTCAAATATATTTACCTCTCATTCTTGCTAAGTTACAAAAAAGAGTGTGCAACCCTTTTTCTAACAAATACTTTTTCCAGAAAAATAGAGACCAGCTTAATGTTGAAGACATGCTGCTGCTGGAAGTTGCCGACATTAATTCACCACCCACCAGGTAATTTCTAATTATAACGAGTTTCTGTCACTTGAGTATGTATTTTGTAATCTGGATTATGTGAACTTATTCACTTGAGCTTATGAATTTTATAACATCATAAACCTTATAAAATGAGCTTATCAGCTTTTCGATTCCGGAGTATTCAATAACCTCATAAGCACATCAGATACGTTTAGACAAGCACCCCAATAACCATTAGTAATTTTTTGTGCCCATTTTTTTTCACCTTGTGAGCTTTTAAAAGTTTAGCTTATTGAATTACAGAAGCTAAAAGTTCATGTGTAACACCAATACTTAGATCTTACTTTCAAATTGTAACACCCCATTTTGATAATGGAAATGTCACATGCAATTATGGCGTGTCATCAAAGCATACAAGGAAAAATGTCTAAACATTACATGACCATAAAAGGGAAATACCAGAATCAAACATCGGTAGTCCAAATGTAAAGCTCATCACACACAAACATAAGTATAGTAAAGGAAAGGACTAAACAATGTCCATAGCAATGTATCAAAAGATAGGAAATGCATAAGGTAAAGAAAGGCTAGAAAGCTTCCAGTCCATATGCACGTACTCTTAATGTCTACGAGCGTCCCTGAGTACCTGCCGTTTTGAGAACATAGAAAAGGAAAACGGCTGAGCAATACGCTCAGTGCACGGATGTAAAATAAAGCATGAATAAGGTAAGCATATAACATATAACAGCGGAAGAAAACTAAGTCCCAAGTAACCTGGTTAAGTCTTGATAAAACTGGTTTTATAGTTTGAAAAGCCTTATGTTTATCTTGTAAAAACTGTTTGTCATATTTTACTATTAGCCAATATAGGTCATGAAAATCCATCGTGCATGAATACTTGGAGGGGTGACCTCATCATGCAAATTAGAGGGGCTGCCTCTAATTTAATATACTGGTTTTTGGGTAGGAGGGATCAGCTCCTTGTGAAGGATGCAAGGCACACACCACATTCACCATGAAATCCTGACTGAAAACATGTAACTAGGATGCACCCATACGCCCCACATGATAAATATAATATAAATGGCCAAAAGCTGAAGGGACGCCACGAGCAATCACTCCGCCGTGGTGAAGTCATAACATTAGTGCCTCTAATGTTATGGTTATGGTACCTCCATAACTAGGTGAAACTGGTCATGCATGTATATGGCTATAGGTATTCTAAATTAAACATAAGCAATTCAAACACGTACTTATACGACGGGAAAACATTTGGCTGCATACGGGGAAATCCTAATAAGGAAAGAATGTCCATACTGAAAGGACGGGAATTCGTACCTTATGTCCAGTGAACGAAGAAGATGAACTGAGAGGAATCCTACTTCCGTATCACTAGTGCTACATAAATACATACATGAATAAGTATCTACTTACTAAATACGTAGCTGGTTTTATGTCATGTCTTAGCTTATTTTATATGTTCTTACCATGTTTTACTGTTTAAAGCCTTAAACTGTGTTTATCTTATATTCTGTTTAATCTGATTAAGTATTTATGGTATTTCATGTATTATTATACTTATTGTGTAATAATAAGTAACTTTCCAAAAATGGCAGATTTCCTAAAATAAAAAGTTTCCAAAAATAGAAAGTTTTCAAAAATAGAAAGTTACAAAAAATAGAAAGTTTTCAAAAATAGAAAGTTTCCAAAAACAGAAAGTTTCCAAAAATAGAAATTTTCCAAAAATAGAAAGTTTCCAAAAATAGAATTACTGCTTAAAATAGATAAGTTTCTAAAAATAGAAAGTTTCCATAAATAGATTAGCTGCCTTATTTAAATAAGTTTCCATAAATAGATTAGCTGCCTGAAATAAATAAGTTTCTAAAAATAGAACGTTTCCATAAATAGATTAGCTTGCTTATTTTTAAATAAGTTTCTAAAAATAGAAGTTTCCATAATTAGAAATAAGCTGGTTAAATAAGCTAAGTATATAAGCCTAAGTGTTTTCATGATTATTTTCTAAGTCATATGATATAATGTATAGTTTATTAATTATTTCATGTAATTAAAATAAACTATAGGTTAAAATATTTAATTAAAGTATAACATGTTTTTAATTAAATAAAGTTAAATACTTAGGTTAAAACATGTATTATTATTTATTAATAATATAACCTAAGTCATGTTAATTAATTCATTATAACCATGGTTTTTAAATAATTAATTAATTTATAAGTCTAAATTAATAATTTCATGATTATTAATAATTAAAATAACCTAAGTCATGTTATTAAATTAATCATGTCATGTTATTAATTTAATTTTAACATAAGATCATAAAAATAAAAAAACTAAACATACACCATGAACCGGATCTTGACTAAGAACCATGAACCGGACATGAAATCGACACCATACCCCGAACCAAGTCGGGGTCACCCTTGTCTTGATGCTGCCGTGGGACCCACACCAACCAACCGGGACCATATGGTCTCGGTGGTGGTCAAATGGCCAAACCGAGACCCTCTCGGGTTCGGGTTAGGCACGGCCAAGAACAAAACACCCCTAAACATCCCTTTTGATTTTATTCCAACCCAAATTCATGTTAGATCTATGATTTAATTAGGTTTTATTAAAAAACATAACATGTTCTTAATTAAAAGATTAAATCAAAAGAAAAAGGGTTTAAAAGGATTACCGAGTGCGTGGATCTAAGTAACGATGAACAAACACGAACACCAACAACAATTCCAAGATCAAAGATCAACAAACACCCCTTTGGTGTTGTTTGAGGGTGGCGGCCAAAAAGAGAAAAAGAAGGAGGAGGTGGATTTTAGTTTTCTGTAAAATTCTTCTGTAAAATTAAATGAGTAGTGTTATTTTCCTTAACCTCCTTTTAGTGAAAATTGAAATGGGCTTGGCCCATTTCTTCCTTGTAGTCGCGGGTAGGGGCCCCACATGGGGTACCCGTACCGTTTTCCGTGTCTCGATGTTTAGTTACTCGTTCGTGATTAATTGTGTTCGCGTTTAATGTGTTCTCGTTAAGTAATTTCCGTGACTTAATATATTTATTTACGCTCGTAATAAATATATATATACGTAATTAATAATAGTTCATGATTTAATTACGTTCATGATTTCATGATCGCATGTTCGTGATTAATTATTGTCAAATAATTATTACGTGTTCGTGCGTAGTAAATACTTATCGTGTTCTAACACGTACGTAATACGTAAAATCCTAACATGTAATCGTAATCATGCTATAATAGGAAAGTTTTAATCTAGTACGTACGATCTTAAGGGTACTATTCATGGTAAAAGCATGCGGGTTTTACAACTCTTCCCCCCTAAAAAGAATAAGTCGTCCCCAAATTATAGATAAAGTAAACTGGAAAAGAAGAACATACCCGAATTCAAAGTATGAAATGAGGGTAAGAAGCCCGGATAGACTCCTCTGTTTCCCAAGTGGCTTCCCGCTCGGTATGATCCCTCCATATGATTTTGACGAATGGAATCGTCTTCCTTCTCATGACTCGTTCTTGTCTGTCAAGAACTCGTTCGGGTTCTTCTATAAAAGTGAGATCTTCACGTATCTGTTCCAGTGGATACTGAACCATGTGAAGGGGATGATACTGGTACCCTCTGAGTAAGGACACATGAAACACATTGTGCACATGCGAAAGCTGCGGAGGTAATGCCAATCGGTAAGATACTTCACCGACTCGTTCAATGATATCAAACGGTCCGATGAAACGAGGACTGAGCTTCCCTTTAATCCCGAAGCGTCTAACACCACGTGCTGGCGAAACCTTAAGGAAAACGTGATCTCCTACATTAAAATGTATGTCCCTACGATGCTTATCGGCGTAACTCTTCTGACGTGACCGTGCTTCCTGAATTTTCTGCTTAACTACTGTGATCTTTTCATTGGTCATCTCTATGATTTCTGGTCCTTCAAGTGTCCGCTCACCAACCTGATCCCAACAGATTGGGGCGCAACACTTTCTGCCATACAACATCTCGAAAGGAGCACACTTGATACTTGCGTGCCAGCTGTTGTTGTATGCAAACTCCACCAAACAGATGTAATCGTCCCAATCACCCGTCCATTCCAACGCACATGACCTCAACATATCTTCTAATGTCTGAATGGTTCGTTCCGACTGTCCGTCCGTTTGAGGGTGAAAAGCCGTGCTAAGCTTAAGTTGTGTACCCCAAGCTTTTTGCAGACTCTTCCAAAAGCGCGAAGTGAATCGAGGATCTCTGTCTGAGACGATGCTGGATGGTGCATTGTGGAGTCTCATGATCCCTCTTCTGTACGTATCTGCGAGTTTACTTACCGGATCTTCCTTGCGGATCGGTAAGAAATGAGCTGATTTGGTAAGTCGATCTACGATAACCAAAATTACATCGTGCTTCCTCTTGGTAGGCGGAAGACCAGTAACAAAATCCATGGTGATTTTGTCCCACTTCCACTCTGGAATATCTAACGGTTGAAGGAGACCGCCAGATCGCTGATGCTCGATCTTAACCTGCTGGAAGGTAAGACATTTGGAGACGTAAGTGGCCACATCCTGTTAACAAAAGTACTGCTTGATGTCATGGTACATCTTAGACGACCCAGGATGTATAGAGAATGGGGAGCTATGAGCTTCAGCTAACAAAGCTTCCCCGAGTTCTTGGTTATCAGGAACACAAAGTCTCGTGCCCTGCCATACGATACCATCTACATCTACTCTGAATTCTGTCTGTTTCTCCAAATTTTGTACTATCGCCCAGATTTCTCCGTCATCCTTCTGAGCTTCCTTGATCTTAGAGAGTAACTCGGGTTATACTCTAAGATTAGCCCAGTAACCGTGCTGTCCACGTACCATGATTTTGATGTCTAGTCGCTCCAAGTCTCTTATGATTTCCTCTTCGATTTTAATGCCGTTGATCATTCCGGACTTCCTGCTAAGAGCATCTGCTACTACATTTTCTTTTCCGGGATGATACTGTAGATTAATGTCATAATCCTTCAACAGCTCTAACCATCTCCTCTGCCTCATGTTCAGTTCACGTTGAGTGAAGATATACTTCAAGCTCTTGTGGTCCGTGAAAATGTCACATGATTCTCCATACAAGTAGTGCCTCCATATCTTCAATGCAAACACCACTGCTGCAAGTTCCAAGTCATGCGTGGGGTAATTTTCTTCATAAGGCTTAAGCTGCCGTAAAGCGTACGCGATCACTTTCCCATGTTGCATGAGAACACAGCCAAGTCCCTTCCCCGATGCATCTCTGTAGATTTGAAATCCACCCATACGAGATGGAAGAGTAAGAATAGGTGCAGATACTAGCTTCTGCTTCAGGTCTTCAAAGCTCTTCTCTCGATCTTCAGTCCAGACGGGAGAAAATTTCTCCCCTTTCCGCATCAGTTTGGTCAATGGTATTGCTAAGCGGGAAAAGTTCTCCACGAACCTACGGTAATAGCCAGCTAAGCCTAAGAAACTGCGGACTTCCGTCGCTGATGTCGGCCTTGGCTACTTAGTAATGGCCTCAACCTTCGCTGGATCCATAGTGATTGCTTCTGCTGATACAATGTGACCTAAGAATGCCACCTTGTCTAACCAGAACTCACACTTGGAGAATTTAGCATACAGCTGCTTCTGGCGAAGAATCTGTAGTACTGTACGAAGATGGTCTTCGTGTTCCTCTTTGGACTTTGAGAAAATCAGGATGTCATCGATAAAACTAATGACGAACTTGTCAAGAAATTCACGGAAGATTCTGTTCATCAAATCCATGAACACTGCTAGAGCATTTATCAGGCCAAATGGCATAACTACAAACTCGTAGTGGCCATAGCGGGTAGGAAAGGCTGTCTTAGCGATGTCCTGCTCCTTGACCCGTAGCTGATGATAGCCTGACCTAAGATCAATCTTGGAGAAGTGTTTGGCCCTTTGGAGTTGGTCAAACAGATCGTCAATACGTGGCAGTGGATATCTATTCCGGATAGTAATCTTGTTGAGCTCGCGATAGTCTATGCAAAGACGCATACTGCCGTCCTTCTTCTTAACGAACAAAACCGGTGCGCCCCATGGAGATGCGCTCGGTCGAATGAAACCTCGTTAAAGAAGTTCTTGCAGTTGATCCTTCAGCTCTATGGGAGCCATGCGATAAGGAGCCTTGGAGATTGGTTCAGCTCCTGGAATAAGCTCGATACTGAATTCCACTTCTCGTGCAGGTGGTATGCCCGGAAGTTCTGCTGGAAAAACATCTTGGAATTCCGACACTATAGGTTGATCCTGAATTGATGGGGATTCAGCATCCATGTCGTGAACCGTAGCTAGATAACCCTTGCAGCCATGTGACAGTAGTGCACGCGCTTGCAAGGTAGATATGACTTGTAAAGACCGTCCGGGTATGAACCCGTTATGAATGTACTCTGGTGCATTAACATCACCGAAGATAACTCGATATGAATGGCAGTCTATGGTAGCATGATGCTTGGATATCCAATCCATGCCCAAAATCATGTCGAAGTCATTCATGTCCAGCGGAAGTGCGTCAACAGGTCGAACCTTATCATCAAATTCTAAGGGAAGACTCTTGTATACATGAGTGATTAATACAGAGTCCCTCAAAGGCGTGGAAATAGTAAGCCTATTTTCTAGTGGCATGGGGAGCATCCTAATGTTCTTAGCATAAGTAGTAGAAATAACCGATTGAGTAGCACCCGTATCGAAAAGAACACATGCAGCTTGACCATACATATACAAGATTCCAGCGATGGTACCTGTAGACTTGTTGGCCTGGTCTCGAGATGTCGTGTAGACACGCCCGGTAGTAGGAGGCGGCTTGGTATCAGCATGTCCCGATGTACCCTCCATCTCGCCCTTACGGCCATCCTTCATGATATGGCCAGGAAGACCACACTTGAAGCATGTGTCAGTATTACGGTGACATGGCCCTGGGTGCCTACGGTGGCAAGTAGAGCAAAGAGGATGAGTGAATCCTCCAGCAGGTGCTCTGGCTGGCTGGGAACCTGATAAAACATTTTACATAAGACATGATAATTGGGTACAAAGGACAATGCGGATAATCGTAAGATTGAATACCAGTGATAGCTGGACGGCTAGGCTGTGAACCTCTCTGGTTTTGGTCCCTACCGTTTCCATGGTTCCTGGTAGAAGTTTGCTAAAGTGTCGGAATATGAGTTATAACATGAAATCATAACGTAATGCGTAAGTATTAGGACCTGCTGCTGTTGGATTGTCCAGCGTTGTTACGCTAATTATCATTACCGCCACGCCTATCCGTAGCAGAACGGTCATTAGTCTGACCATTTCCCTTGGGCTGATGAGGCTGCTGCTGAGTAGCCGGCTGAGACCGGTCCCCAGTTTTCTGCCTGGAAGATACATTTAAAGAGATGAATAATTGACATATATGGGAAGAATACGGATTGATTACCGCTTGAATACGATTTTTTACCTCTTGTCGGGTCTCTCAGCTTCCCCGAACTCATCTCTCTCCTGCAGCATCTCCAGTCTGCGTGCTGCATCGGCCACTTGTGCTACCATGTCCAACGGAGCACCAGATAAGTTATTGGCGATCCTTGGATTAAGAGCCCAACGAAAATGTAGTGCCTGCTCTTCAGTGGTGCCTGCACCTGTTCTCAGGACACCAGCATAGCGAAGGAAACGTTGCATGAAGTCATTGTTGTCTTCGTCAGGTCGCTGTCTGAGGGTATAGTATTCCCTCATGAGCCGATTCCTTCCTTCCATGGGAAAGATGTTAGGCGGGGGAGGATAGCCGTTGTTGTGATGAAGGGCGTCTTGCATTTCTGCATCGGCAGCTGCAAACATCGCCCAGAGATTGTCTGTGTTTGCCATCTGACAGTATAACATAAAACATATGATTAAACAGATCAAAACATAAAATATATATACATGAAAAATATTTATACCAAAATTTCAAGAAAAAAAAATTTTATGCCAGAAAATCTTTGTGTATGAATACATGATGCAGTTTTATGAAAACTTTTGTATGCTCGAGAGTGAACGCCTATGGTCAGTTCACCCAAAACAGAAGACATGGCGAGGGGACGCCTATGGGTCGGTCCCAAATTTAAAAGTTTCGATAAAACACATGCGACTAAATAGGGCCAGTCCTGTACCAACCATTACTTAGTCATAAATCTGCGACAATGACACATATATGTATGCTTAAAAATGATGAATGCATGAAAACAACTGTCAGTTCTAGGAAGACCGTAGTGATTACCCACTAATCACAGGTCATATTTGAGAGCCTACAGGTCGAAGCCTTGGCTCTGATACCATAATTGTAACACCCCATTTTGATAATGGAAATGTCACATGCAATTATGGCGTGTCATCAAAGCATACAAGGAAAAATGTCTAAACATTACATGACCATAAAAGGGAAATACCGAAATCAAACATCGGTAGTCTAAATGTAAAGCTCATCACACACAAACATAAGTATAGTAAAGGAAAGGACTAAACAATGTCCATAGCAATGTATCAAAAGATAGGAAATGCATAAGGTAAAGAAAGGCTAGAAAGCTTCCAGTCCATATGCACGTACTCTTAATGTCTACGAGCGTCCTTGAGTACCTGCCGTTTTGAGAACATAGAAAAGGAAAACGGCTGAGCAATACGCTCAGTGCACGGATGTACAATAAAGCATGAATAGGATAAGCATATAACATATAACAACGGAAGAAAACTAAGTCCCGAGTAACCTGGTTAAGTCTTGATAAAACTGGTTTTATAGTTTGAAAAGCCTTATGTTTATCTTGTAAAAACTGTTTGTCATATTTTACTATTAGCCAATATAGGTCATGAAAATCCACTGTGTATGAATACTTGGAGGGGTGACCTCATCATGCAAATTAGAGGGGCTGCCTCTAATTTAATATACTGGTTTTTGGGTAGGAGGGATCAGCTCCTTGTGAAGGATGCAAGGCACACATCACATTCACCATGAAATCCTGACTGAAAACATGTAACTAGGATGCACCCATACGCCCCACATGATAAATATAATATAAATGGCCAAAAGCTGAAGGGACGCCACGAGCAATCACTCCGCCGTGGTGAAGTCATAACATCAGTGCCTCTAATGTTATGGTTATGGTACCTCCATAACTAGGTGAAACTGGTCATGCATGTATATGGCTATTGGTATTCTAAATTAAATATAAGCAATTCAAACACGTACTTATACTACGAGAAATCCTAATAAGAAAAGAATGTCCATACTGAAAGGACGGGAATCCGTACCTTATGTCCAGTGAACGAAGAAGATGAACTGAGAGGAATCCTACTTCCATATCACTAGTGCTACATAAATACATACATGAATAAGTATCTGCTTACTAAATACGTAGCTGGTTTTATGTCATGTCTTAGCTTATTTTATATGTTCTTACCATGTTTTACTGTTTAAAGCCTTAAACTGTGTTTATCTTATATTCTGTTTAATCTGATTAAGTATTTTTGGTATTTCATGTATTATTATACTTACTGTGTAATAATAAGTAACTTTCCAAAAATAGCAGGTTTCCTAAAATAGAAAGTTTCCAAAAATAGAAAGTTTTCAAAAATAGAAAGTTTCCAAAAATAGAAAGTTTCCAAAAATAGAAAGTTTCCAAAAATATAAAGTTTCCAAAAATAGAAAGTTTCCAAAAATAGAATTACTGCTTAAAATAGATAAGTTTCTAAAAATAGAAAGTTTCCATAAATAGATTAGCTGCCTTATTTAAATAAGTTTCCATAAACAGATTAGCTGCCTGAAATAAATAAGTTTCTAAAAATAGAACGTTTCCATAAATAGATTAGCTGCCTTATTTTTAAATAAGTTTCTAAAAATAGAAGTTTCCATAATTAGAAATAAGCTAATTAAATAAGCTAAGTATATAAGCCTAAGTGTTTTCATGATTATTTTCTAAGTCATATGATATAATGTATAGTTTATTAATTATTTCATGTAATTAAAATAAACTATAGGTTAAAATATTTAATTAAAGTATAACATGTTTTTAATTAAATAAAGTTAAATACTTAGGTTAAAACATGTATTATTATTTATTAATAATATAACCTAAGTTATGTTAATTAATTAGTTATAACTATGGTTTTTAAATAATTAATTAATTTATAAGTCTAAAATATGAAAATACTTAGGTTAATAATTTCATGATTATTAATAATAAAAATAACCCAAGTCATGTTATTAAATTAATCATGTCATGTTATTAATTTAATTTTAACATAAGATCATAAAAATAAAAAAACTAAACATACACCATGAACCGGATCTTGACTAAGAACCATGAACCGGACATGAAATCGACACCATACCCCGATCCAAGTCAGGGTCACCCTTGTCTTGATGCTGCCGTGGGACCCACACCAACCAACCGGGACCATATGGTCTCGGTGGTGGTCAAATGGCCAAACCGAGACCCTCTCGGGTTCGGGTTAGGCGCGGCCAAGAACAAAACACCCTTAAACATCCCTTTTGATTTTATTCCAACCCAAATTCATGTTAGATCTATAATTTAATTAGGTTTTATAAAAAAACATAACATGTTCTTAATTAATTAAAAGATTAAATCAAAAGAAAAAGGGTTTAAAAGGATTACCGAGTGCGTGGATCTAAGTAACGATGAACAAACACGAACACCAACAACAATTCCAAGATCAAAGATCAACAAACACCCCTTTGGTGTTGTTTGAGGGTGGCGGCCAAAAAGAGAAAAAGAAGGAGGAGGAGGATTTTAGGTTTCTGTAAAATTCTTCTGTAAAGTTAAATGAGTAGTGTTATTTTCCTTAACCTCCTTTTAGTGAAAATTGAAATGGGCTTGGCCCATTTCTTCCTTGTAGCCGCGGGTAGGGGCCCCACATGGGGTACCCGTACCGTTTTCCGTGTCTCGATGTTTAGTTACTCGTTCGTGATTAATTGTGTTCGCGTTTAATGTGTTCTCGTTAAGTAATTTTCGTGACTTAATATATTTATTTACGCTCGTAATAAATATATATATACGTAAGTAATAATAGTTCGTGATTTAATTACGTTCATGATTTCATGATCGCATGTTCGTGATTAATTATTGTCAAATAATTATTACGTGTTCGTGCGTAGTAAATACTTATCGTGTTCTAACACGTACGTAATACGTAAAATCCTAACACGTAATCGTAATCATGCTATAATAGGAAAGTTTTAATCTAGTACGTACGATCTTAAGGGTACTATTCATGGTAAAAGCATGCGGGTTTTACACAAATCTTATTAGTTGTGCTATGCTCAATGTTCCCTTTGCTCAGATTATGCCCGTGATCAGTTTATATAAATGCAGGGCGATCATATTTTTTTATTAATCAAGATGAATCAAGATCATTAATGTATTCAGTTGAGGTTCATTCAGAAGCATAAAAAATTGTGCCACACAAGCCTTTTAATTCACTCGAGAAGTGTTTCTATTAGATTATCCTACTCTCATGGGATTGAGTATTTTATGCTATTCCTTAAACCTGATTGTCATGTTATTTTTCTGATGTTTTCTTGACTTGCTTTTTTAGATGGAGCTTTGGCTCAATCCAGATTTGATAAGAAAGAGAGAAAAATTGCTAAAAAGCCAAGGAGGCAAAGAAACGAGGGGAATCCTTTTGACATGAGATTGTTCTCAAAGGTAATACTTTTACATATATTATTGTTGTCTAAGACATATCTGTTCTAACTTTCATAATGTTAAGGTAAATAGAGTTATTACAGAAATTTTACAAAGAGATGTACAAACCTTATTTGTAAGAAAATTCAAGTAACGCTGCATGATTACATGTTTAGATACCTCATACAAAGATGAGGGATTTTGCATTGGACCCATGAAACTTAAATTATCAGTGATTCAAATTTGCTGTTTTGTGTTACTTTTTTTGGTTTATGTTGCTGCAAAGAGTTGATTGGAGTGTAGAATAAGAGATTTTTTTTTTATAGTAGATCATGTTTTTGGCCTGTTTAGTTAGTCCGGATCATGAGTGGATAACCTCATATTTAATATAGGTAAATTACATTATCACTGCACGACATGATATGAAAATTACATACGCAAGATTTCACATACAAATAAAAAGGGGACATATCATACCACAATAAGAATTACATAAGATAATCTTTGGAGCTATATTATCACGATATCAGTACTAACAATATTAAACTGAAATATTATCTTTTTTGAAAAGATGTACTTTAGCTTTTTAAGTATTGATGGATATTCATCACGCATAGAGCGTTATAACTTCGTGTTGTCACAGCAGCACCAAGAGTAGATGCACCAGCTTGCACACACAAGAACGTCACTCGGCTGCAAACAATGCATTATTTTTTTGGCATGTAGCATTCTTCTTTGTAATACAACTGCCACTGATGCAGAATATGACCGTAGGTACAAGATAGAAACTAACCACCATGGCAACAGTGGCATGATATCGATATAATGGGTTAGGCTTCAATATTTTTGTTTACAAATAAGTACTACGGAGTACTAAATAGACTACATTTTATTAACAGTTTTATTTGTTTTGGATTGTATCTTTGATCAAGAAACTTATGAATACACATGACTTATGAATACACATGACTAATTAATTTCCAAGAAATTATAAAGTGCTTCTTCACAGGATGAAGGTATAGAGATCATCACACGCCTTTCCAACAAAATTTGGAGCATCCTCGTCCTCTTTTTAATACTCAAGCAAAGCAAGACACTCAACTCGCTTATACACCAACAATGCATATGCGTATACTAAACAATCAAGAAGAAAAAAATTCACCAAACACTCCACTCGTCAAATCATATTAGCCCTAAAGGACATGTTTCAAGTTCTTGAAAAGGCGTGTCACAATAAATTGCCATGGTCTAAGATCACAAGTGTTTCAAATTTTATTCCTTGAGCACATGTGACATTGTTAGTCCATTTACCAACTATCATTACGAAAATTACTCTTTTATGATATGGGCATTTTTTAATTCATTAAAAATGAAAAAAATAATAATTATTTTTTAATTTTAATATTAATTTTAATTTATTTCGTAAATTTTAAAAATCATGAATGTTTTTTAAAAATTTAAGTTTTTCGTAAAAATTATTTTTTTAAGCTGGTTTTTTAAAAATGTATTTTTTCTTACGCATTCTTTTTTCAAAGTTAGAAAAGTATAACTTTTAAATTATCAGTGATTCATAAAAAAAATTATTTGATTTTTTTCAAAAGAAAATTAATTTTTGATTTTTTTATTTCAATTTAAAATGTTAGCAAAAACTTCTATTTTTTTATAAAGTACGATATAAAACCAAAAATTAAATTAAAGTAAAGAAATTTTTTTATTTTTTTTAGTTAATTAAAAATGCCTCTTAAGATAAATGATTAATTTTGCAAACGATCATTGGCTAAATGGACTAACAATGTCACACGTTTTGTTTAACTTGGAAAAAAAACTAAAAGTACGTTGATAGTGTTGGTAATAAAAAATAAATTTTCATTATGGTAAATTTCAAAAAGTACGTTGCTATTATGTACCTTTCACCCTATGACTTTGTATCTAATGTCACAATGTGAATTATATATACACATTTAGTTAACAATGTTTTTCTTTCTTGTTGTATTTAATAAAAATGTTTATAATTGATTTACTTTTTTTTAGTTTTGTCGTGATAAATGAACATAGATATTCTTTAAATTTTTATGTGAAATGTAGTGAGCTTTTAAATTCAAAGCCAATACGAGTACTTTTTAACAATAATTTTTGTACATTAATACTTAGCTAAACAAAACAATGTAAACAATAATTACAACATATCGACCCACTTAGTAATATAACAAAACGAAGCAATTTGACTAATATTTCTCTTGTGCTTTAAGAAACTACAAAAAAATAGAAATTTTTCACACAAATATTTAAAATTAAAAATGTAAACAATATTTAGACGTCATACCCGTCCATCGGGCGGATTCTGCCACTAGTATATATATATATATACTAGTTGCAAAACCCGCCCGATGGGCGGGTATGACTTTTGATTGTCATTTATATAATTTAATTATATATTTTCGTTTATATTTTTTTACTTTACTAATTGTTGGTGTTAAGAGTTTTGTATTGCCCGATGAGTGAGTTTATTTTGTGAATCATTTATAGTAGATATGAGACTTGATCATAGAATGTTATTATAGATTGTATTCATATAGTTGTTGATCAAAATTGAAAAGTACACACATAATGTAATTTGTATTAAGATCATATTACATTGTTTTAACCAAGTATATATTTTTAGTTCAAGTCTGAATTAAAATTTATTAATTCATAATGTTGGTTGTTGATTTGTGTATATATCATTTCTATCATAAAAATAATCTTCAAATTTATTGTGATGTTGAACCTTGAAATAATTTATAGTTACCCATGACTAAAACCAACCTCTAAAAGACAACCTAGCATTAGACATTGTGTGTCTTTGATTTATATTAATGTAAAATTATGAAATAGGTCGACAAAGTATTAATAACGGATTTTTGACATAATAATGATTTAATGAAAATAGTATGCATATAAAAAAAACTTTTTGATAAATTTAGCATGCTAATTTATCAAAAGATATCAGATAATCTTGCAAAGGAGAACTAATAGTTTTGTAGAAAATTAAAGCATATGATAGCTTAAAAAAATAAAAAAATAAATGACATTTACTTATTAGAAATTTTGCTCACTAATAAGATTTACTATTATATAAATTATTATAACTTTTTTTTAATGAAAACACAATGAATATAAAAATAAACAAAAGAAACTTACAACTTTTGCTTATTCTTTTTTCTACTTAAAAAATTATTACAAATTTATATTTTTTCTTACTCTTTTTAAGTAAGAATAGACTTTTAATGCTCTCCTATATTACTTACTCTTTTTCTTAAGAGTAAAAGTTAATAAAAATATATTTTTGTGACTTCTTTTAGTGGAAATTGATAGAAAATACTTTTAGCTTACTCTTATCGCATTTAATTTAGTAAAGAAATATTATAAATTTGTAGTGAAACGAATAATTCTTTAACTCGTGAAATCGACGGGATAAAAATTAAACGCCGAAATCGACCAAGAATATATAATACAAATGAAAATTTAACCGATTAATGATCGATTGGTGAAAACATGTAAGTTGACTATAAATTAGTTCGAGGCGACATAGTAATATATTTGTGAATTAGTTTCACGTAAACATAAGTTAAAACATAACAACAAAAGAGTTAAGTTAAAAAAAAAAGTTGTAAACATAGTTAACATATACAATGCATTAACGTCGAAAACCACTCCATTACAAAAAGTTGAACTATCAATTGCCATTGTTTATATAGTAGAAATAAAGTGCAACAAAGTAACTAAGATTTTAATTTCCTAAATTCTCATACACCATTATCAGTATGTGAATATAGCGAAATATTATTTTTCAACTTTTAGTATTGTTGAAACCTTCTCAGTTTTTAATTACCGCAACCTCACATTGAATTCTTTGTATGCATTATCTCCTCGTATGATATATGATCAACACCCATTAATTTTTTGAAGTATGATATATGATCAACACCCATTAATTTTTTGTATGCTAATTAGCGTAACCTCACATTACACGCCAAAATGCCAGTATGATATATGATCAACACCCATTAATTTTTTGGTTCTCTTTTTAGCATAAGATAGTAAGCCAACATAATGCATATAAAAGCTTCTGAAAAGACTTTTTTGGTGAAAGCATATCACGTAAGAAAGATGTACCACGCGACGCTGAACCCTTTTGAGAGGCGATGTGTCCATGCAAAGTGGTTGACTGTTAAGGCGATCTGGCATTTGATTGAGAAGATGACGCAAGCGAACATTGAAGTCCGTACCACAGCCATGTTCGCAGTTTGACGATGGACCGAAAAGCTTTGTCATATTATATTTCAATCTTGAGAAAAAGACAATTAGGGAACACCGTTACTTATCCACCCAACTAAAAATATGTTACTTGGTCCTTGCTGATCTGAAATTTGTCATAAATTATTCAGGGATCATATATATAACCCGCCAAATCAACTCAGTTATAAGTAAACGGGCCACAATTTATGACTTTCAAAGACTAACCTGCATGCAAATCTCAGAATATACATCTTCTTCAAAAACTCCGATTGAAGCTCATGTATTGTAGTAAAAACGATAGCCACCCACTTGCTGAGTTAGCTTCATTATAAAAATATTAATGGGTCAAGTTAGATGATGATTTTATATTGTTTCAGTACTAATCAGTTTATACTCTTATTTGGGAGGTTTAACACATTAATATACTATTTGGACGACTTTCGGCGAAAAAAAAAAAACAGTTGCTAAAGCCTAAATATTCAAAATTTAGTTACTTTTTGGCGGTTTTATCTCGAGTCCCAAGTAAAAGAAATGGTGCCAAAGGTTGTGAATCATGTAGGTTTCTTTTTTTCCTTCGAAAAACCTGTCAAAGAGATGTGTGTGAGAATGCGGCTATTGAATTTCACATCACATAATGCAAAAGAAAAAGGGTGTAGCTGGATCAAGTGGTATTAGAATATGTCGTCCCATGGCTGGATGGTTTTAAAAAATTGAATGAAAGTGTACAAAGTATTCCAACAGATGGAATTACATGCTTCAATGTGTCTAAGAGATACAAAGCAAGAAAAAGGTCTTTTAATTTGTCAAGAATATGGATATGATCTCAAAGCATGGAAATACAAAATTGACATGACTAAGGAACAAATATACAGTACCTCTTAGTATGGTTCCTTCTACTGATGCACACCAGTACATGATGGTACCCAAATCAGCTTTAAGTTCAGAGGTTTGACATTCAAGGATGCATTGACTTCCCTTCAACCTAATAGTGAGATCAAAGAGTAGGTGAGAGTGAATGTGACCTGTCCCGAACCACCAAAATGTCAGACACACGTAACGGTCCTGCATATGAACCTATTGTCATGTATAATCATTTGTTAGACCTTAAAAATCGAACCATATATCAAATAGGCCTATTGAGCAAATGTATAATCGATGGCCAAATCGGTCATACTGTTTTCTACATTGGCCTAAATTAACTTAAAGGAAGCTACACACAATTAGAATGAACTTAATGCAGTTTTAAAGATAGTTGGCGCACCTGAGATTCTAAAAAGTTTTGTTTTTGTAGATAAATTTCATTCAACGTATTATCTCGCTAGAATATGCATATCTTACAACTCCATTAGATGAGTCGGCATAACGATACTCGGAGTAAGAGTTCCTCGAAATTTTCCTTCAAATAGATCCCTTCAGGATATAAATTATTTTATTTAGTATTTACGCACTGTGCATGCTAATATTTTTGGGTGTCTGATCTTCATTCTAATACAGCAGATTGCACTTTGGATCGGTTTGGCTGAAAACATGTTACCATTCTTTGCCCTTTAAAGTCTTGGACTTGATACAGGCTTATCTCCGGCAGGTACTCTGGTGAGTTTGCAGGTGAAATAGATCTTTGGTTTTCTATCAAAGGTTGCAGAACTAAGTCAATGATTTATTACAGTAAATCGATTCTACATATCTCTCATTTATAATTTATTACAGTAAGTTCTCATAGTAAATAAAAAACATGTTAGCCTAACACCAAAAGGGTCAAACAATGAGAAAGCCTCCTAATATGCAACTATAATTTAGCATGTACGAAAGCAGAAAAATCATTACAGTTGGTATAGTTTGTGTTTATATAATGATCTTATTTTAATAGCTATAATAAACAGTTTTCCAGTTTTGCCTATATCAATGTTTAAACTCCGCTATTTGGTTAAAAAAACTACACCGAGTTCTATTTTTTCTATGCTGTTACATTGTGCAATAGTAGAATGATCATGAATCCAGCTTATAGATTGAACAATTCCAATATTGGAAAAACATTGTACACTTTTCCCGGAACCTAAGTTAAAGTCCAGCCTAGAATCGTTTTTCTATACTTATATGTGAAACAGCAGTATACCTTGGTCAATAAACCCGTTACATATGAATCGTTTTTCAGTAATGTCACGGAATAGGTAGACAGGTTTGTCATCCTTCACCGCATTCCACATAAGGAGCAACTCGAGCCATGCCCGATCCAATGAGAGCATAAAAAATGAGGATTAAACGCTCCTGAAATCAGTAAAAAATAAAGAGTTAAAATATTGAACCAATTATTGCAAGTGTTTACCTGGTACTATTGATATTTCATAACAATCGAAAAGTGAGAAAAATAAGGTAACGATTCATGTGACCCGTTATAGTATCTGTACTACCCAACCATTCTGCTACTTCTACAAAGATAGTAGCATATTGTAAAATATAGGTAATATTTTACATGATAAATATTTCTTGAGGATAATATTTCATCACTTGAATCCCCCCCAAAAGCATTGGTCGATCATGCCAAGCCTGATCAAATCAAGTTTAAACAAAGATATACATGTTTTTTCTTATAAATATGTTAGTAATATCATTAAGTGCCAACTAATATATGATTAGCTATAAACACATGTGGTTGTGTTTTATGAAAAAAATGTGTCGCAATCACTGCCTTAATGAAAATTTTCAGGAATGATTGAATTGTACAAAAGAAGGAATTGGTTCTCTCAGCAATAACATGAAAGAGGGGTGTGATACATTGACCTGACTTGTTTTTTTTTTTTGTCTAGGACATGCAGAAATACAACATTCATTATAATAAGTCCTCCTGTTTCAAAGGAACCATCACGTACTCTGGATTCTGAATTCTATAAAACTTTTCCCAAATGTATAAGCTCTAAGTCATTCACTATCTTGGGTAATTGAAATAGACCTGTTGGAAGCACAAATTAAAGTTTCAGATAATAGTACAACATGCTTAAAGAGGATCGGAAGAAGTTGAAGGTTGAGAAAGAAGGATCAGATGTGTACGAACATAATGAAACCCAGATAGAGAAATCGTAACTTCAGCAAGCTGTTCATTTAAGCTTACCATCACACATTATATGTCTGATTTTAGGTTCTATACCAGTCAATAGTTCTAGCAAAACAGCCCCATGCAAAGCTGTAGACATGCTCTTAGTTAGGAACTAAAATAATCAAGATTTTTGTGAAGAACTAAAAGATCTATCTTTTAGTTAGGAGAAGCAAGAGAGAAAGACTTTTAATATACCCATGCCGTGTAACATCACTATAATTTACAATTTAACAGAGATTGCCAACACATTTAAGGGAATCATATATCTAAAAGTGGTACCTTCAGAGTATCCCCATTTCTGCAGATCACCATGGTCAAAAGTAATTTGTAACACTTCTGCAGAAAAAGTATTTTATAAATCATATAATGAAGACAAAGATGGGAGCATAAAGCTTTTATAAACCAAAAAAAATACATAGGGGGAAAAAACAATAACCACCAACTGTCTCAAGTTCTTTGCATGGAATACTTCCTTTGTAAAAACTTCACTATGGTAATCTTCTACTTCAAAGCTACAAAATCATGGAATGATGTTAATCAACCATGAGAACATAAAGAGATGATTTAACCTATATAGTGAATGATTTGCCGTGACTGAACTTATTTGATAATCATTTAGTATCATAGCCCGCCTTACAAATTTGTTAAGATTGTCTTGTATCACTGATTCACTGGTTTCGGAAACACGAATGACCAAGTTCAAATAAGGGGGCGACATGAAAACAATCGGATATAGAGATGGAGATAAATACCCATTCAAAATTTCATGAAATCTATTCAAGAACCCACGATTTGAATCCAATCTAGCTCGTTCAGTTCCGATATTGGGTGCAAATGGCATAGTCTTGCATCCCGCACTCAAATCACCTGAAACACAACTGATAAATTAAACAACAGATTATGTAACCTTACATCGAATCCTGCATGTTATTTAATGGGTGTCTGCCTAGGATATCTATTATAGCAGGTTATGCATCAGCGAAGCTTATATAGCTATGCAATTGAAGAACAATACCAGTTAAAAAGAATGTTAGGATATACAAAACCAGCTATATAGGTTTTCTTTACCAACCAATGAATAAGTATAATAATATTACATTTTTCTGATAAAAAATCACTACATAAGAATGGATGTTCAGATACCAGACGAAGAGCAATTAGCGTACAAATCCATAATATAAATAATTACTATATAATAGGGGGATCAGTTGATAATCACAGGATTAGGGTTTTAAGAAAAAATAAGTGCCAAATCAACAACACAGTTAATTGAATACTAAATCAACAACACAATTAATCAACATTATCATTAAAAATGCTCAATGAGGAATAAACTATACCCTTCAGATTAATTTAAATAACTGAATTGAAAAAAGATATATACCTCATTGAAAAGGAATTCGCATGATTAGGATTCACTCGTCTGTGTTTTAGGAGTCGTGTTTTTTTTTAGGGTTTTGAAGATACAAATTGGATTGTAGTGTTTATCAAGTGAAAATTCTCTATCGTGTGTGTTTTTACTTTTTAGGCACAAAAGGGGTTCGTAGGATATACCAATGGTTTTCGATTTTTTTATGTTTTATGTTTATATTTATCTAGTTTTGTAGCTTGATCTCAATATTCTTCATCTAGCCTAGTGGTTGAGTTGTTATGTACTGAGTTTTGCTTTCCGAGACCCGGGTTCGACTCTTACTTTGGACGCAATTTTTAAAAATTTCAAATTTTACATAAAATGCCTTTAAATTTCGAATTTTACATAAAATACCAAAAAATAAAAATAAAAATTAATATATTGAATTAAAAAATCCGAAAATTCAGAATTAGGAAGTGATGACATGGATTTAATGACTGCTTATGTGGCATTTCCCTCCTGTTATATATAATGTAAAGATATATATATATATATATATATATATATATATATATATATATATATATATATATATATATATATATATATATATATATATATATATATATATATATATATATATATATATATATATATATATATATATATATATATATATATATATATATATATATATATATATATATATATATATATATATATATATATATATATATATATATATATATATATATATATATATATATATATATATATATATATATATATATATATATATATATATATATATATATATACTAGCGTCGTAAACCGCCCAACGGGCGGGGTCGTTTTTATTGTTGTTTTGGAGGGTTTATTGTTTATGTGTTTTTACTTTTTTGTATTCTAATTTAATTTTTAATATTTTTTAGTTATAATTTATGCTTAAGTAACATTATATTTATGTTAAAAAAATTGAAAATTTTAAATTCGATTCAAATTTAAATTATTCTTAATATTTTAAGTTTTTTAAAGTCCGGATAATACATTTTGTTTGATTTTCACTGACGTGATTGGGGAAAAAAATCAAAAAAAGTTCGTCGAAATTATATACATGTGCCCCTCGTTAGAAAGATGATTTAATTCTCGTACCGATGGTATGTTTTGTTTTGCGTAACGATTAACGGTTTGTGAGATATTTAATTTTAAAAAAATAGATTTTTTTTTGTTAAATAAAAAAAATAAATGGTTGTGATTGGTTGGTTGAGTTTATGCTAAAAAGATGGTGTATGTGAGACTAATTATTTTGGATGTGATATGACACATCTCCACCATCCATCTCATTTTCATCTAATGGATAAGATTTAATATATTTTATTTTTCACCTATTTTTTATAATTTAAATATCTCTTAAACCGTTAAGTGTTAAATGAAAATAATCATATCATCACGACGGGCGTTTAATTATCTTTCTACCAATATGCAATATGATATACTTTCGAAGAAAAAAAATCGTTTTTTTTCTTCTTGTTAAAGTTTACGTGAAATATCATATATAATAATATTGTTTCATCATATATGATAATAGTGTTAAATCTTATATGATATTGGTTTCTATAATATATGATAAGTTATATCATATATGATACTGGTTTACATCATATATGATATTAGTATCATATATGATAATTTTCGAAAACGTAAAAAAAATGAAAAAAATTGTTGAAAGTGTATCATATAGCATATCTATAGAAAGAAAATTAAATGCTCTTCGTAACGGTATGTTTTTTTTCGCATAACGATTAACGGTTTTAGAGATATTAATGTTTGAAAAAAATGGTGAAGATATATTTTGTGTTTAATCTTAACCATTAGATTAAAATAGATATAGAAAATGGTGATTAGTCCATTGGTATCCAAATAAAATTCGCTATCCAAGTGAACTTAAATCATAAGGTGTAGATAACTTTTTAACAATATTTTTAATAATCTATTAAAAAATAATATTTATTTTTAAATAAAATATTTTTTAATCTGTTCATTTTTTATCATTTAATTTCATCGAATTTTTTAGAATTTTTTTTAATTCATTATTTTTTATATATTTTATGATTTTTTATTCTTTTTTATATTTTTAGTGGGTTTATTTCGTTTTGAATCAAAGTTTTCACGTTTTAACATTGTGCGTATATTGCGTCAATACCATGCTATCATATTAGAAAGGGCTAATGACTTAAAAATACATCTAACTTGACACTTTTTACCGTTCTATGTAGCCATCTTTTTTTTCTTATATTATCATTAAAATTTGTGATTTCGTACATTGTGTGTACTGGTGACTTGTTTGACTTGCTCTAGCAGGTTAACTTAACATCAGTTTAGTTTTTATTACAATGTTAGTCCTTATATTAACGGTTGTTCAAATAAACACTTAAACTTTGATTTTCGAAAAAATAATATTTTTCAAAAAACGTATAATTTAAAAATAAAAAGTTTACAGTAAATTTTTGCGATAGTTTTTTTACAATTTTTTTTACAAAAACGTATAGCTTAAAAAAATGTTTGTACGGTTTGTTTTGCACAAAAATATTTTGGAAATTTTTTACAAAAATGACGTTTTTTTACATAAATTTACATTTTCGAACGTTTTTATCAGTATTCGTTTGATTTTATATTTTCACCCTTTTTTTACGTTTTCATCAGTTCTTTTTTATTTTCATTAGAACTTTTACGTTTTCATTAATAATTTTACGTTTCATTAATAATTTTATGTTATCATTAATAATATTACGTTTTCATCAGTATTTTTACGTTTTCAGTAACTTTACGCTCGCATCAGTATTTTTACGTTCGCATAAGTATTTTTACGTTTTCGTCAGTTTTTTACTTTTTCATCAGAATTTTTACGTTTTCATCAGCAATTTTACGTTTTCGTCAGTATTTTTACGTTTTCGTCAGTATTTTTACGTTTTTGTCTTCGTCTGTAAATTTACGTTTTCGTCAAAAAATTTACGTTTTCGTCAGTAAATTTACGTCTTCGTCAATATTTTAATGTTTTCGTCAATATTTACGTTTTCGTCAGTAAATTTATGTTTTCGGCGGTAAATTTATGTTTTCGTCAGTAAATTTACGTTTTCGTCTGTATCTTTACATTTTCGTCTGCAAATTTACGTTTTCGTCTGTAAATTTACTTTTTCGTCAATACTTTTACGTTTTCGTTAGTATTTTTACCTTTTCTCCAATAACTTTACGTTTTCGTCTGTAAATTTACGTTTTGGTCTGTACATTTACGTTTTCGTTTTCATCAGTAAATTTATGTTTTCGTCGGTAAAGTTACTTACGAAAATATAAAAATACTTACGAAAACATAATAATACTGAAAAAACATGAATTTACAAACCAAAACTTACAGACGAAAACGTAATTTTGGCCGAGAACATAAATTTTTTGACGAAACGAAAAACTAATGATGAGAACGTAAAATATCCGACGAGAACGTAAATCTACAGACGAAAACATAAATTTACGGACGAAAAGGTAATTTTAATGACGAAAAGGTAAATTTATAGACGAAAACGTAAATTTACTGACGAAAACATAAATTTATTGACGAAAATGTGATGTTATTGATGAAAACGTAAATTTACAGAAGAAAACGTACATTTACAGACGAAAACATAAATTTACAGATGAAAACGTAAATTTTCTGACGAAAACGTAAAAATACTGACGAAAACGTATATTTACAAACAAAAACATAAATTTACTGACGAAAACGTAAATTTACAGACGAAAACGTAAATTTCCAGGCGAAAACGTAAAATTACTGAGGAAAACGTAAAATATCTGACGAAAACGTAAATATTTGGAGTTACATACTTTTTTTTTAAAGTTATACATTTTATTTTTTAAAAAAATTGTTCGATTTTCTGCAAAAAAATTAAGATTTATAAAGTACGAAGAAGTTATGTTATATAATACACGTTTTACATAAATTTTAAAAATGAACTAAAACATGTTTAAAAAAAATTATTAAATTTTTTTTATTCAAACATGCGTAAATTGTTTTTCTAAAGAAAATTTGTATATGAAGTTATATACTTTTTTTTAAGGTTTTACGCTTTATTTATAAAAAAAATCAAATTTTAAGTGTGTATGTTAATGGTCGTTAATATAAAGGACTAACGTTGTAATAAAAAGTTTAACGGTCGTTAAGGCAACCTGCTAACCAGTCAAGTAGGTCACCGGATACACACAATGTACGAAATCACAAAGTTTAATGATAATATAGGAAAAAAAAAAGATGGCTACACAGAACGGTAAAAAGTGTCAAGTTATATGCATTTTTTAGTCATTAGCCCTATTAGAAATGTGAAAGTTAATAAAAAAAAAGTTGAGATGACTCTCATTGGTTCTCGATCAGTTCCACTCGTGTAAATTCTTCTATAGCATCTTCATATGTTGGTGAGAATTGAACAACCTATGTGTAAAAACTATTAGCCAATTATATCACTTTTTTTAATGTATTAGGCATTTGCTACAAATTATTGAGGCTCGTAAGTTGGATATTTGTTAATGAGATGCTTTGGTTATAAAACTGATATTCTCAAATGTTTTATTGATACACTTGGTCTCTCTTTTGTGACTGACAGTGTCCCTGTTTAACATTAGTAATATAATATATTCGATATTGCAATTTACTTATTTACACACTTAAAAATGCAGCTGATATTGCAATGTTAATCCGAATGGCTTTCATTTTTGACTTTGTGATCCTGAAAATATGATAAACTTCTCAAAATGTGAGATGCTTGCCACAAAAAGTGCAATATATTGCGGCTTGTTATGTGTCAATTATCAAGTATAAATAGTTAAATATATTGCGGCCGGGTTTTGATTTTTTTGTTTTTTTTTTAAATATGTAAATTTTACGTATTCGCGACGGAATTTTATTTTTACCATCATTTTATGTTGGTTAGTAAACAATTCATATCTTCAATATACGAAAGTTTTTATAATTTATATATATAATTTTGTTAATTATTAAAAATATAAAAAAAATATTTAAAAAAACCGGGTTGACCCGGACCTGATGACTCGACCGGGTCGATTTAAAAACATGGTTTCAAAACATTGGGTATCACAGCTGTGGCTTTGCAAGGTCACGGGTTTAAATCTTCCCACTTACTCTGCGTGCAATAATTGCACTCGAGGGGAAATTTTGATGTTTGAACATGTTCTTCAACCCTATGCTATCAATTTAACATCATTCATCAAAATGTGAGCTTATCACATTGGAATGAGATTTTTTAAGCTATACAACATTGGTTTATTTTCTAGCCACATTAATTAACATAGATGTCCAAAGTATCAATTGTGCCAACACATAATAGATCAAACGCCTTCCTTCATTGGGCTAGAACAAAGCTAAACGAAATCAATCGAGGTACAAGAAAATCAAGTCTTCAAATCCAAAAGTCTTCTTATAGTTCAAACATCAAGGAGAGTCTCCAAACATATGAAATTGATTCTACGAGTGAGAAGTTGCAACATGCTATCAACTCATGTAATTGCTTAAGTTGGTAGATAGGAGCACCAATAATTCACCAGTGGGCTAATAACTTCTTGCTTAAGTTGCTATGCAGACAGTCTAATAGTGGAACAAAGGCTTGCAGAAAATTCGCGTTATACATCAACTCCAACAAATCAATAATGTAATGTTTTACATTAAAACTAATATTAACAGTCAAGGGAAAACAACAAACGTGTTATATCAGAAGTTTAGTAAATGTCATTTTAAGTATAGTTAAAAACAATAGATTGATAGCTTCCTATTAGTAGTCACAGACGAGTATAATATCTTTAGTGTATCAGACTGGGCAATTTGGTTCTCTGGAAAAACCATCGACTCACAACACTTGGTTAATTCTTCTACCGAGACTTCATTTTCATTCTGGGTCGAGTAATGATCAGTGAAGAAATAATATCTAGACATCATTTGAAACATAAAAGAGGTGTTCTTTATCTACCTAAAGTAGTTTAGAAGATATTGTCATATGCATGAGACTTCTGCATACAGAGAACAAATACAGCAAAGTATATGCATCGTGCACAGGTCCATGTGGAATGCTACTGCGCTCGTTTAACTAAACCAAAAATAGAAAGCATACAAAACTATAAATGAAGGACCAGACTCTAGAAAAACATTAAAGATCTTGCTACCTTAGCCGGCGTAGAATCAAAACAACTGGCCGGAAGATACAATGGAAAAAAGGATCTAAATGTTCATCACAATCCCTCGTTAAAGAAGTTGCTTGATCACTGACGTATGTTATGCATTTCTTGTTGACCACCTGTTTAATACACTAACACATAAAAAATTGGACATAGAAATTCATATCTAAAGAAAATAGGATTAAAAAGAGTGTATTTATATGTAGCAGAAATTCACTTAAAATACTTAAACATGACTGAAGCCTAACGGTACATTCGACTCAAATTCACTTGACAAAAAAAAAAAAGAATAAATAAACTAAATATTAACTTGAACACCCATATTATGTACAACTGGTGCATTTACCCCGTGATACAGATACTCTAAGACATTAAGCCTATTCCAAATGCCCGTCCTTCACAATCTCAAAAAAATAAATCCATGGATCATACAGAACTTATATAGACATCAGAACTTAACCAAAAGAAATAATAAACCAAATCCACAGCCTCTAATGAGTCAGCTCGTACAAACTTGCCAACATGATCATACAAAGGAGAAAGGTTGGAGAACAGTGAGGGGACTTCCTACAGCTAATAGCGTTTCTTGCATCAGTACTTCTCAATTTATCGTTCTTCCTCTCAGTTTTAATGCGCAATCCCAAACAGTCCCTAATACATTTTTTTTGCTAAATGCTTATATATACCTAATAGATTTCAATTTTGAAGCTAGGTAGGTAGAAGAAAACAAAGCAGCATCGAGATAATGCTACAAACACCATTGCATAGTGTTCAAAAACGATTCTCGACTTATTCACATGACAAATTAGCCTATATTCTGATAGGATTGGTTGATCGTTCATACTGCACTCCATATCATAGATTCATAGGTGTCCTTTGAGAAATCTTTGTTCTGATCTGAATCACGACAGTTGTAGCAATATATTTTAGAAGCCGTCTTAAAAATCGCTAAGCACACAATAAGATTAAATAGAAGACTGACTTTTCTCAATAAGGGATATACAATTAAATAGAAGACTGACTTTTCTCAATAAGGGATCTAGGAGATTGTGCAGCTAAAAGGAACTTTGGCCAGCTTATGGAACGTATCACTCTATAACCACTTTATAGTAAACCTAAATTTTCTGATCTAACCAACGACAGTTGTAGCAACATATTTTAGAAGTCGTCATAAAAATCGCTAAGCACACAACCATACCATTAGATAGATGATTGGATTTTGTAAATAAGTGATATACAATTAAATAGAAGAACGACTTTTCTCAATAAGGGATCTAGGAGATTGTGCAACTATAAGGAATTTTGGCCAGCTTATGGAATGTTTCACTCTATGACCACTTTATAGTAAACCTAAATTCTCTTATTTTACACATCAGTCCGAATGAAGAATAAGTATATTTCCAAAGTCATCCCATTTTGGTGTAAGGGCTACAATAGCATCCTCTACAAAACTATATCCATATAAAAAGTACATAAAGAAGATAAAAGGTATGGTAAGAGATTTTTTACCTTCTGCCTATCCCACTGCTGTCAACGTTGAAGTTCTCCATCTTCACCATCTCGACTGGCAAAAGAAACATGGCGATCAACGCCGTGAAAGTCACCTCGAGGACCACCATAGCCACCACGTCTCTCAAAAGATCTACCATCAAACTCCTCATTACCACCAGGGGATCCACGATTACCATATGAACCCTCGTTGTTGGTCAAATCTCTATTGCAGATAGTCATAGACAACTAATTACATTTAAGAATAATACCAAACAACAAAACTATAAAAAGCTTACCCTTTTTTTGAGCTTCAATTTTTGAAGATAATCCTTTTTTTGATTCAACCTGCTTACTAACTTCGGCTTCAACGTGTTACAAATCATTGCCTTTGTTACAAAAAAAACTGTGATTGGAGTCCAACAGTTTTATTTACAGGAAACAAATTATATATAACCATACAATCAAAAAAATTGATCAGAAGCTTTGTGAGCACATTGCCAATATAAACCAAATTGCAATCAGAATCATAGTCATTGATTCATTTAAAGTTGCCTGGAAATGAAATTATCAAGTATTGACTTTGTAAGAATTTTACTTAATATGATCCTCTTTATAACATAATAAAGAGGCTCATGTGTGTTACCTATTCAGTTCTTGGAAATCAATGGATGGTGGTGCTGTGGCGATGGTGGAGGTGACAATGGGAGTGGTTCTAGTGGTGGTGGTGTCGGAAAGTTTTTGCACTCATCAGTCCATTCAAAGCTATTGCTTCTGTAAGAACAAACAGAGAACTATTAGCAAACAAATGTATATGCTCCACTACCCTCACCAACCTCTCGGGATCATCAGAGCGAAGATTCTGATAATGATATCGACCCTGCACAAGATGGGCTCGAATATTATATACACTAATACACTTGTACAAAAAATAATCAATTCCTAAAATCTAAACTTACCTCACATTGTACGTGTTATGATGAGTACCTACAACAGATATAAACCAACAAAACAACATGATTCAAGATTTATAATTAATAAGAATCCTATAAAGAAAAGAATTCTTGCAAAAAGACCAAAGGCCTATGGAGTATATAGGATCCAATCATATGTGTAAATAAGAAAAAACAGATCTGCTTTTGAAGATCAATCATTCTACAGTATCATCATCAATTTAAGCAAAAAAACTATCAACATCAAACATAATCTTGTAAATAAAATAAACCGATTAATGTAAACATTCTTTTTTAAGATGAAATGGTGTTTTAGGTGTTTAAGGAACAATTTTTTTTTTTTGGTATTTAAGCGTATATGAATGATGAATCATATTAGGGTTTTGTGAGGAATGATATTACGAATGAATCATGGTTACCAATAGTTTTCATAATTAGGGGTTTGATATTACTAATTTTGTTATTAGGGTTATGTAGGTGGGTTTTGCATCTGTTAAAGAGAAAGTGGAAAAAAACAACCTCGTTTGTAATGATTAAACAGATTAACTAATACGAAGAATGATACCTGATTTGATTTAATTTGGTAGTCTGTCAACAACGTTCAGGTTAACTGCACGTGCTGCAACAAAAGATACAGTATTATTAATCGCAACTAAAAAGATACATAAATATTAAAGCAAATGTTTACTGAGGCTGTATTCTTGAGATTTAGGGATATGTTCGGAATTTTGCAAATAAGTTGATGCAATAGTTTATACACATTTATCAAATAAACAGGGTGACATGTACCTCTTGGTCTACTAAGCGTTCATTGCATTGCTAAATTATATCTCACATACTACTGTATTTGACAACCTTCAATATAAATAAAGTTTAAATAGATATTAGCTTATAGGGAAACATGTGGGACTGATTTGAACATATAGTGCAGTAAGCAATGTGCTTAATTGATCATACAGTTGACATGGCTATCTTTAAATAAAGGCTAAGCATCAGGTTTAAGATAAAAAAAATGAAAACTTTACTTGAACACAGGAGCAAACAAACATCTAAAAACTCTATCGCCTTTTCATCTTGTCATCACTGAGAAGAGTCTTGATGTCAGAATCACATGTTAAGAAAACATTGTTAGCATAAATGTATTCAACTCATAAAAAGGGTAGTTCAGTAAAGAGTTGAGTAGATTGTTACCTGCATCAATTTTGCTAAGGCATGACACACCGAAATATTTTTCCACATGAGGTTCCAGATCAACATTGTCTGATCACAAAACAAAAACAAAGTTAGCAAATGTATCCGCTACTTTAAAAAAAAAGAGTAAATGACAAGGTGGGTGTTGATCCCATGTTGCACACGTAATTCCACCACCGAATGATACATCGCAGATAGTCGCGAAATTGAAAACTACGCACAACCTTATATCTAGTAACGATCTTCCTAATTTGATTGAGTTCTATAAACAATGACTTTAAGGTATGAAGAAATAACCAAAGTGGCTAGATTTGGCCTGCAATTCACACACTTGTTTTCACACTGATCTAGATCCTAATATTTTCTTGCTTTCTCTAACACGTGACCCCTTCATCAACAGTCATTAAACCAAAAATAAGCTGTTTAGAATAAACAATGCTACCGTCCTTTAAAATCAACAAAGAGCATTGAAATACAAAATCCTTTGTGATTTTGAATTCTGGTGTATATAATAAAATTAATATTTTAAGGCTACTTTTTTATATTACTTAATATACATGCACGTGAATAAGAAAAAAAATGATATTGAAGTACCTGAGACTTGGCAAGTTACTCAAACTGCTTGACCAGATCTTCCACATTTTATCATCACCTAAACCCAAACCATCAATGCCCCTTGGTTCAGACATGCTATAGATTGCAAACCTTTAACGGTCTCCCTAATCTGGTTTCCCAGCTTATTAAGAATCGCCAAACATGTGACTCCTTTGGTGCCGCCATTTGCTTCCCTTTGTTCTTGGTTCCTAAAGAATAAATTAACATTTTGTCGAAGCTATGTAATTCTTTATCTTTTTTTACCGATTTGTGGTTAATTTGTGATATTTTCTGATTTTCTTAGGTATTTACTTGCGTTGTCACTCCAATATTCAAGCAAAGAAAAGGTGGCTACAAAAGATATCAATTTTTTTTATTGATATAAGCAGAATAAGCAGCAAACCTGATGAAACCTGATGAGTCGAGCCCATGGCTTTAGCTGCTCCTAAAGCAGAATAAGCAGTCCCAAACACCCCTGAAAGCAACTCTCCAAAAAATTATTGTGGGCGTATAACCTTATCTACATACCTAGATAGCATAGCATTTTGTTTAGTTTCATCTCTTATAAGGTATGCATCAAGAAGGGCATTGGACGTTGTATCATCATTCTGGTTATCCTGCATAAATTACCCTCATGTTATAGACCCATTATAAAGAAAAGAACAGACCTCTGGCGTATCTGTAGTGCCCAGCTGCTGAGGTTGCTCTGAATTTACCGAATTCTCTTCGATTACTGGAGCAACTTCAGTTTGTATTGAGGTAGCCTGAACTCCCTCATAGACATTTAAGTAGTATCTCCTTGTTTAAAGTTCAATTAACAAAGGAAATAAAAAGTCTTACCTTCATCATTAGGGTTTAAGAAGGAGGAGGAATCTGTAGTTTTTTTGTCCCGTATATTTTATAAATAATGCATTTTTTTAGGAATATACATGTAATTAGGGATTATATCTTGATGTAGTTTTTAAAAATTTAAAAGATATCAACATAATTGTATCATGATATATCGGAAATATTTGAAAAAAGATATCAGTAAATAGATTATCTGTGTTGATATTAGATTAGGATGGATATATTATCTATGTTTTTATTAGATTCCAAATAATAAATATAAGGGTTTATAATATTAAACAAAAACAATCCAATAGCTCAACTGGAAAACACCAAAACTAATAGGCTAGAGGTCATGAGTTCGAATCATGCAAACCCCATTTATCAAAAATATTTTTAAAATTAAACATGACCTGTTCATATGAGGTCTTACCCGGTTCAAACCGGTCAAGATCATACCCGGACTGGTCCAGACCTTCAAACACAATTTTAAAACGCAGTTTTCAAAACTGTTTTCAAAACTGCGTTTCCAAAACGCGATTATAAAAAAACTGCGTTTTCATACAAAAATTTCGTGGTATTTGGAGATTTTCTAGGAAATTCTGAACTACTATTGGCTAAAAGATGTGACTGGGATATGACTGGGATTGAAACTGTGGTTTCAAATCATAATTATACCTATATATAATATAGAGATATATATATATATATATATTGCCCAATCTTTCCACTAGTAGAAACTTTCTACTTTACCCTCACATCCTCTAGCACTTTCATTAATTCCCTAATGACACTTCAACCCTCTTTTCATAGTATGTCATCTCATTCCCAAGACCAGTCAACCAGCTTTACTTACTTTCTTATTTCTATAACAATCTAAATTTCTCAACTCTACAAATCTTAATTATTCTCTCAACACAACCTTTTAAACCAAAAGACATTTTTCCATTCAGGTAATACTACCTAACTCTATCATCTCATCCTAACATTTCCACAACCGCATAACTAAATCAACCATGACGTGTACCAAAAAATTCCACACAATCGTGTCCCAAAATAAACATAGGGTAAACCGAAAGATCAACCATAACGAACCCTGGCCAAAACAACTGAAAACGAAACAATGTAATCTAAAAGATCAATGGAGTGTGCCTCAACGAAAAAATTAGACTCGTCACGATTAGTATTACCAAATTTTAATAACTTAGAAAATTTTAAATTTTCTTCCTAATTAATTACTTCTCATAAGAACCAAACTTCAATACTACTAAGATCAATCATACTCATTTTTAACCATAAACTTATCTTTTATCTTCCTTATTTTATCAAAGATATCAACTAGTTAGTATATTGCAATCTTATTCTAACCATTATCTTGTTTACTCATATTAAACTTATTTCACTTGTTATTATGAAACCAATACATATTTATAAAATATAGTTTTTTTTCATTTTATTCTATATTATTCTTATTATTATTTTATATAATCCATTTAGGCTTGTTATAACTAAACTATTATATGTTTACAAGGTGTGGCGTTATTATTATCATTATTATAATAAAATCTCCCTTTTAACTCTTTCCGTCTATTTAAATACTTCTAAAATTTTAACTCCACTTTTAAGAAAATTATCGTAAATTTCTTTACCCTTTATATGTACTATCACATGTTACCTAGAAAACTAATCCATTCACTGTCAAGACAATTTTTTAAAAAAAAACTTACTACCAATAAACTTAAAGAAAAGATACGTAATTCAGGATATCATACCGTACACTTACAAAGTATTTTCAAAGGCATTTTCCTTTAATTAGATAGACTCCTTTGCAAGAAAATTTGATAGTCCCCATTAATTAAAATACATACCCGAATGTAGACACACTTCAAAAAATTCAAAACGCCGTTGGAACTCCATCAAACTCCAGCACTAATAAACTGTTTAAACACGAGGGAACACTAGGTACGTTCAAGTTATAATAACTACTGAACGACCATATATAACATCACATCTACTAGTATATATACATCCGCATATATATACCTATTAAATCACCCAAAACATACTCGTTATCATATATGTCAAATCAATCAATCGCGTCATACACTCGTTTTCCATACGAGTAATCACCATCTCACCATCTCACCATGCCACAAAAAGGCACAAAACCCATCACCAGAACCAACCGATATCGTGTGACCCCATAATCACACAACACTACTATAACCTAAAACATATAACACACTTAAAAATAGCCATATCATAGGCAACCATTAAATAAACCCCTATTGTCTACATATACCCAAAACCCACATCTCATCATATACAAGCATGTACTAACCCCTTTTTCATGCAACCATACTTGGAAGGCCATCGGTATTGTGGCACATATATGATTACGTAGGCCTCCATAATTATAGATGTCCCCTTTCACCCATGTACTCCCTCCTATGATGACACTTATAAGAAATTAGTACTACACAGAACACATAATTCTACCACATATATACCACATAAAGTACACTATATATATACCGTACAGGTACAATAAGAACATCTCATACGTCAACCCAAACTTCATTCATAACTCGAGGCTCAAAGGCCAAAACTAATCAATAATAATAAAATATCCAAACTTAAAAATGATCATAACAATTCAGGCGGAAATTCGAATCTATTACTAGTCGCAGAATCAACATCGGTACTATCCTATTATTACCTACCGCACATCTTCTTCTACGCGACATGGGTAACACTAAATAGGTTCCTACACTTCCGGTTCATACGTCGCATCAATAGAAAATAAATGAATGTACTAACATATACTATATCTCAATAAGTGAGTATGAAAGTAAATAAATATCCGAAACGAAATTAACACTTAAGCACTCCATATACTATAATGCAAACTTACCCCTAAATGACACCTACATGCATGGACCCTTAAGCTATAGACTAGGCTACTAGACTATGCAACCTAATTCTTTATAATCATTGGCTCTGATACCATTCTGTCACACCCCACCTTGGCGAATTATGAGGCGTGACGTATGGATATCATCATGACAATAGCGTGTCTATAGAGAGAACTATATGAAATAAAAAAATGTCATAAAAAAGGTGACACAATGTCATGACAATATCTCAAACAACGCAGACATCTAGGTAAGTAGGTAACATGCCTACCTCTTACCAAATACATTCAAACAACACACATCAAACATATACGTGTCTACAAAGTATCACTTATTCAAACATAAAATAAAGGCTAAGAGGAAAGGGGGTTCCTCCAAATGCGATCCTAAGCCTCCAAAGCTAGCCACTCCTATTCTCATGCTTAACCACATTATCACCTGAAAGAGATACTAAAACACGTCAACATAATGTTGGTGAGAGTCATAGGTTTAGACTCCAACACCATAATCAAGTCATAAGCTGTGAATAATAACCATTAATTAAATAACATATGGACAATGTGCTACAAACATGCATTAACAACTAACATTCAAGATTAACCAATCACCACAATTCCAAGGCTCCAAGCCTTACCAATCACCACAAGATCCCATAGGCGCCCATACACCTATGAACCAAAACAAGGCTACCCGCCTTACCAATATCCACAGAGATGGTACGTGTCCCTCGATCTAAACCATAAACACAATTAACAAATCACATAGCAGTTAATCACATAAGTGTACACACAAGTCTATCACAAACCATAAAAACATTCACAACATTAGTTACAAAACCATATAGTGTCTCTTCCATCCCATCTGGAAGTCAAAACATCAATAGATATGAGACTATAAAACTCACCTGATCAAGCTTCTCCAAATATCTGCGCTCTAGCGAAAATCTAAACACACAAACATATACAATCAAGACATGAACCACATACCAAAATGGCTCATCAATCTATGATGGATATCTAACCTTCTCTTACAACTTAACCTCATTTATATGACATAATAATCCCATTACAACCCTCTATAAAGCCTTAACTTAGTTAAGTTCATAACCCGTCCCGTTAACATTTTACCCAAAACAGTCCCGATTTTCATACTCCGTATTATGAGCCAAACGCCGACCAAACCTAAACCACATTCCTTGCAGTTAAAACCCCATAAACTTATATGTGGTAACTAAAATCTCAGCCCTTGACCCAATAACAAAGCTAATTTTAAGTCCCCGATATACATCTTATACTTTCGCCTATTCAGATTTTACCGATTTTGAACATATGAAAAGTTTGTTATGATCAGGGGATCTTCTAGTATCCCAATTTATTAGACCTCTTTCATATATCTTATATAACATATAAAATTACTCTCAAGTTCGTTTGAAAGTTCAATTGTACTCCTACGTACCCTAACCACCTTAAAACATTAAATTAAACCCGACTAATTTCAAAACTGTTTTGACCTCCGACTGTTGTAACCTGTTTTTGACCCACTTGCCTACCTCAAATTTATTCCTCGTTTCTTGTATTCAAAAGCCAACTCAAATTTCTTTTCAGGGATACTTGCTTCGATTAATCAATGTTCCTAGAACTATAGATATGATCAAAACAATAAGCCTAAAATTCTGCCCAGTTTTTAATTACAAATTTAATTAAACTATCCTAATTAACTACACAACAATTAATTAACTACAAGCCCTAATTAATCTAATTATTGTTTTATCATTAATTAACAGATTTTAGAGTAAACCTTAACCTAAATCCATCATATAATGATTAAGAATGAATTGAAAATAATTAAATTGAAAAGGATTGAAGGTTTTTACCTTAAGAATGGAAGACAAAAAAAATATGAACAACCCTAAAAACCAAAAAAAAACGTCGAATCTTTGATATCTCCAAGGATTATGTTTCTTTTTAACTTAGTTAACACCTTATATAGTTATAATACCAATCCTAACCCAAGTAAAGTTGCCATATATAATTCCCCTACTTTATCTCTTTTTCTTTTCTTTTTTTGTGTCATATAACCGACCTATACCCCTTTAATTTCGTTTTTTTCTTTTTATTATTAATAATTGTATTAATAGTATTACCTTAATTTTTCTTAATTTATTTCAGCTCCTAAAGCCTCCAAAACCTCAAAATCGTAAAACTAGTCAAATTTACGCGTATACCGTAAAAGGCGTAAAATATAGAGTTTTATAAGAACTCCTGAAATATGAAATAAAATAATTAACTAAGTCCTAAATGACTTAAAACCATCCCGAAAAATACTCCCGTGAATAATTTCCTCATCCGAGACCTCTAAATGCTAAACCTTAAATCGTAAAAATACGATTTTTTATAATACATATACGTATACGTAAAACCACTAAATAAAACCATCTTATTTCATAGTCACTACTATGTGAGCTCATGAACATGAAAACATTACAAATCGTTTTTCTCCCAAGGTACCCCGTACACGAAAACGATTTCCAAACCACACTCTATTCACACCAAAAGACACATAAACACATAAAACACATAGTCACACATAAAATAACCTAAAAATAAGACTAAGTGACGTAACTCAAAACCGTGGTTGTCACACTAAATGCACAAAAAGTCTTAAATAAGAACAGGTCGTGGAGCTAGCTAGGCACCACGGCATCTTATTATCACATTTACGTTTTTTTGAAACAAAATGAAAAAGATCCTAAGACAAACTATAACACCCCATTTTGATAAAAGGAATGTCACGCGTGATTATGGCGTGTCAACAAAGCATACAAGGATAAATGTATAAAACATTATATGACCATAAAGGAAATACCGGAATCATACATCGGTACCCCCAAAAGTAGAACTCATCACACACAAACATAAGTACTATAAATGAAAGGACTAAACAATGTCCATGGAAATGAGTATCAAAGTATAAAGAAATGCATAAAGTAAAGAAGGCTAGGAAGCTTCCAATCCATATGCGCGTACGCTTAAAGTCTACGAGCGTCCTTGAGTACCTGCCGTTTAGGAAACATGAAAAGGAAAACGGCTGAGCATAACGCTCAATGCACGGATATACAAGTAAAGCATGAATAATATAAGCATATAAGCATGAAGTAGCGGAAAAGACTAAGTCCTGGATAACCTGGTTATATCTTAGTAAAACTGGTTTTATAGTTTGAAAAGCCTTATGTTTATATTATAAAAACTGTTTATGAAGGCCTACTAATTCTAAGGATTTGTTAAATGATGGATTAGATCTATTGATTAATGGTGGAAATGGGGAAGGAGGAAGATGAAGTGTAGAGAGAGAAAGGAGAGGGAATAAAAGTAGAGAGAGAAAGTGATTAGATTAAATGAATAATGTTAAATGAATGAACCAACCCCCTCCTAACATGCTAGGAGGGGTATATATATAGCCCACCCTACATGTGGGCTATATGGACTATACATTACTAAGTGGACCACGAGCCAAATACATAATTATCGTTGGAGCAACCGATCCTTCACAAATACGTAAAACGTATTTCCAACAAACTCCCCCTAAGGGAGGTCGCTCCAAGTTACAAGGTTCTAAATATTCTATAGCTCGTGATCTATGCTAATAATGATGTGACCGAGACTTTCTTTGGGAAAACATATTTCCAACAATCTCCCCCTAAGGGAGGTCACACCATTTTACAAAATCTTAAACCTAGCATCTATGCTTGAGTCTTCGATCTTGTTCTTGTGAATATGCTTGATATGATCTTTGACTTTAGTCTTGAGCATGTTTCCTTGCCTTGACCTTGTGCATTCATCACTTGTGAAATTTGCCTCTTCGTGACTTCATGTTCTACATACTTATACCTTTAAATTCTTGAAAGCTTCAGAGTTTGATACAGCGGAAGACTTGACCTTCAGACTTTCTTGAATTTGTTGAAGTACTAAGTGTATGTAGTATAAGCATGTGGTGACGACTTCTTCTGGATTGTACACCGCAATGCCACCTTCTTCTTACGCTGCATAAGACAGTTAGCAACAAACAATATACACGGATGAAATGGCCTTGAACATTTCATTCTAATTCGGTAGCATTTTACCTCCGGTCGGTGAAGACCGTTGGACGATATTAAATATCGTACTTGTGGCAGGTAGTTTCAATAAAGAACCTCCTTGACAAGATTTCGCGGGTAAACCCGTTCTCTTTACTCGACCGTCCAAAGCTGACTGCGAACGTAAAGAGTGAATCATTTGGATAATAATATCCGCATGATTTGAAGCCGTCAATTCATGTTCCTGGAACAAGTGAAGTTCAATTAAGAACCGCACCATCGTTGCTTTCCAGTTGTTACTAGCTTGATTCATAAAGAATCTTGCAAGTTACCTACCAAGTGCTGTTTGATGTTAACACTAGAAGGATTTCCACTCGTCACTATGATCAATAAAGAGTCACTCTGAGTGTTCTGGCAAGATCATATGATAATGCGTAGAGGCCTGGAACGTGTTTAAATTCATTTAAGAATTAAACCACTGTTGCTTTCCAGTTATCACAAGTTTGATTCATAAAGAATCGCACAAGTCACCTACCATGAGCTTTTTGATTTTCGCTCAAGAAGGATTTCCATCTTCATTGTAAATACTTTCGTATTACTCGGATGTTCAGGCAAGATCATGAAGATTTTGCGTAGGACTCTTAAGAACTTTCTTACTTTTCACAGTGTGTAAAGAAGCAAGTAGATATGAAAGTGTGTCCTAATGAGATATTTGATGATCTCAAATGGCTCTAGACTCGATCGTGCATTTTGTATTTTTAGTGATCGGAGGCTGGAGAGGAGTGCCACCTTTTCAATACCAATTTATTCGGAGTGAATAAATCAATAGATAATGTGTTGATCTCCGTGTGATTAAAACAAATACCTTTTGAGAGATATTTGAGTTAGCTGGGAAGGGTTGTGCATTGCATCACTGGGTCCATGATGTCTTTCTTCAATATCAAGAATCATTAAAATGATCTCAATAGCATATGAATTGACCCGGTTTCTGCCTAAGTTGTAAGGAGGGCTTCTTTCTTTACACCCTTTATCTTTACAATTCTTTTTCATTCTTCAACCCCTTCAATGCTTACCAATACGTCATAACTAGCACCTTGTTGTGATTGTTCCAGTGCTAACTTAAGTACTTGGTCGGCATTCAGCTACGTTCACAATCTTTCTCCATCTTTCCTAAGGACTACTATTTCTAGCTATGGAATGTCCTTGGGAAGATTCCTCCGGTTCTAGAGATATCATTGGACTTTAACCTATCCTACCATCCTTATGTCACCACAATCTTCACCGTCGTGAATAGAGATGTTTTGGGTAAGTGTATGTCACCATGAAATCCATTTTGAAGTGCAAATCCATTTTGCTCCCCCTTAACATATGCTACGATATTCGAAAACATTTCGCACATGTCGGGATGAGCTAACACGTTAAGTCAAACCATTTGTGATTAATCATTTCCCATATTAAATCACATTTTCTCCCCCATATTAAAAATATTAACCCAATCGATGTTTTTAATATCAATTGATTTAATAGCATTTTAAGAAAATTTGGGAAGAAAAATGCAAATCCAATTATCTTCGTGATTTTAACAAGCTCCCCCTCAAATTAATGAGGGTGTACTTGAAACGTAAATTAAATACCTTTTAAACACAAGTGTAAGGTATTTAACACGTGCAACGATCAATATATGATAATGAATTCACAAGATTAGCAATGTACGAGGTTGGACCTGAATAATGAAGAACAGCATATGAAAGAAGAACATGGTTCTTGTTCACGAATGTTGGTCACCTCGTCACGTCCCCGAGAAAATTAATTCCCGTTGTTGAGTCAAAGCTTTCCGGTGAAATGCTTGACTTGATTATGAAAAGCGGGTTGCTATCTGAAATAATAGCAAACCATATGGAGCATGTTTTAAATCTTTTAAACTTCTGCTCGAACTTTATTTACAACCCCGTGTCATTATTGAATGACATTTCTAGGTTCGTAAATATTATCGATTCCAGAAGACATGCTCTTTTTATCAAAACATTTTTGAACACACAATTTTGAAAGATTTAGAAAAACCTTTTGAGAAATTCTCGAAAAATTGTGTTCAAAGTTTTGAAAACCAATTACTTGAGCTTAAGATGTTGAATATCTTATAAAACGAGCTCAAGTCCGAGAAGTTGTAAACTTCCCGTTGTTAAGGATAAGTTACCATCGGCGATAAACTTTCCTTTTAATTGAAGAACGAGTTCTAAGCTGACATTTACTTAGAAGTCGTTTTCATGAGCTTGAAAACTTTGACTGTTTTAACGGAAAGCTCATGACCGAGAAAGGTTAATTTCTCGTTATGAAGAAAAGTTCTCTTATTTAAAAGATACACTTTCCTTTCTGAGCTTAAAACTTCGAATGTTTTAATACAAGATCATGACCGAGAAAGGTGAATTTCTCGTTAAGAGGATAAGTTTATCATTAATGATAAACTTTCCTTTATTTGAAGTTCGAGTTACAGTCTGACATTTAACTGTAAGTCATAGTGCATGAGCTTAAAAACTTTGAATGTTTTTATTATTAGCTCATGCCCGAGAAGAATTAATTTCTCGTTGTAAGGATAAGTTTATCATCGGCGATAAACTTTCCTGCCTTTGAGGAACGGGTTATAGACTGTCATTTATCCATAAGCCTTGATGCATGAGCTTAAAAACTTGGAATGTTTTTTATATAAGCTCATGCCCGAGAAAAATGAATTTCTCGTTTTTAGGATAAGTTTATCATCGGTGATAAACTTTCCTTTCTTTGATGATCGAGTTATAGTCTGTGATGTGACTATAAGTCCTTGTTTGCAGCTTAACCATGAATCCCCTGAGACATTTGTTTCTCTGATATCTGCTTCTTCAGCAACCAAACTCTAAGAGTGTCCTTAGTTGAACGGTACACAACGATTAGACCGCTTCGTTCTTTTGGAACATCAACTTTGGTACCTGCAATTTCATTAGGAATTTGCATGCTTTGACGTGGGTTAGCGATATCAATTATAGAAGCACGTGGGGGTTCACAGTTTGCTTTACTTGTGTCAGAGGTGGCCTGAGGGGATGATTCACTTGTCTTAGCTGGCAAACGTTTCCTTTTATAGAAAATCTTAAGTTCAGGCTTAAGTGATGTATCATCCTTTGCAATTTCCTCCCTAGTAGTCTTCGTAGAATCAGAGACTATCCTAGTTAAAGGGCACTCGTTTCCTACAAGAGTAAAAGTTCTACCAGTGGGGCGCCAAACTTTACCAAAGGGTTTGATTTTAGCTATCCACTGGGACTTAATTCTAGCACGGGAGTTCACCTCATCAAGTAATTTCTTGACACAAGCATCATGATTTGCCGTAAAGACACATTTTCTACATGTTTTACAAGTAGCATATTTAATGTCTGAATAATTCCTAGATGATTGATCGATGCTCCTAGAAGATGGCATGCTACGGTTAGCAGTGTTGGGTAATCTAGAAGACATCTGACTAGGTTGGACATTGCTATCTCTTACATGTGTCTTTTGAATAGCTTCCCTTTGACCAGATTTATGGCAAACGTCATTTGAACTAGTTCTAGACGTGGTCTTGGTATTTTTAGGGAAACTAGAGGCAATCATATGATTTGGTCTTGCTAAAGTTGGAGTGATCACATTGGGCCTAGTTGCTGGAGTGACTGGTCTAGGAAAATGAACCAAATCAACTTGGGAGGCAAACCGCGGTCTCGAGGATTGTGGTCGCTCGGATCTAAATGCAGTCGGTTGTCTAACTAACTGATTTGTAGGCGGTTTCCCCAAGATTGATGGTTTTTCAAGCTTAGTATCCACACTAGTTCCTTTAGTTTTCCTCAATTCGTTTTTCAACGCAGCTATAGCAAAGACCTTTTCTTGTACTTGAGCCTTTAATGTCTCATTCTCTTTAAGCACTCTATCTTGGGATGCCAATTTAGACTCTAGTAACTGAATTTGTTTCAAAAGATTATCCTTTTCAGCTTTCGAATCTAAAACAGTTTGATCCAATTTTCTTTCAAGAACAACGTTTGATTTTTCAAGTTTTTCAAAATATGTTTCAAATTTGACCGTTTTCTTAGAAAATTCAAGTTTGGCATCCTCAAGATCTTTTGATTGCCGAGCTACGATCGTTTCGAGCTCTTTAATCTTGGAATCAGAAGCAGTCAATGAAGGAGTTATAGGATAATTATCATGATGTTTAGCATTCTGAACAATCTCTCCCCCATTATGACTTACATCGGATGAATCAGAAGTGGTATTGCTATCACTCTTTTCCATCCCATGTTTGTCATAATTAGGTTCAGAATGGTCAATATGCGGCATATCATCAACATATACATCATAAACAACATTACATTGTACCATGTTTGCCGGCTCTTCGTCATAAACGGGTACGGTGTCAGCAAAAGAGATCTCGTGAACAGTTCCTGACATGCCACTGGTATCATGTTGTCCTCCTGATTCCGTGCTCTTGGCATTGAGAGGCTCCAATTTTGCAACCGTATGACAATTCTCCTCTTGCATCTGCGGCATTGATTCTTGCACGCCATTATCATATGTTTGCTGAAGTCGAGATCTTTCATAAATCGAAGACGAGACCGAGGTCATGAGTTTCAATATTGTATCACGAAAAACTCGAAGCTCGGTATTTGTATCTCGAAGAAAAGATTGGCAAAGCATCGAACTTTCAGACTTGATGATATTGAATTGGAGGAAAGGCGTGAGTTGTGTCACAAGAGCCTTATAAGCAAGTGCCGATGCAGAGTGATTAAAAATTTCAGTGTTGAGTTGCTCTGCGAGTTGGGTCAAGATGGTAAACATTGATTCCATGAATATATGACGATCTTGACCAAAGATTGTCACAAATTCGCTCCCTCCTTGAATCCCCGAAAGAGTGACAAGATGAGATTGAAGCATTCGAAATGAAGTGATGCCACTTTCTCTGACCTTGTCTTGCAAATTATATGATTCTCCCTTGTTTGATGTCGAATTCAAAAAATCCATTGAAAGTCGAAGAAAGATAATCGTGGTAAATGTCGAAAGACCAATACGATACTTGACAAATCGTGGATAAACCAAGAAAATGAAATTCACAGGATTTTGCCACGTTAATTTTCAGAATAACCGCCTCAACAATCCGTCGGCTAAATAATCCTTGTCACTATATCACGTCACTTTGTCCCGACTATAACTTAATATCATAAAATTTTTCAAAATAAAAATTTAAATAAAAATAAAAATATGAATTGATAATCAAAATTAAAAAATATAATAACCAAAATAGAAATTAATAATCAAAAATATCCAAAATAACTAAAATATCAAAATAAAAATATTCAAAATAAAAAAGGAAAAGAAATAAAATTTTAAAAGAGAATAATAAAAAGAGAAAACTAAAAAAAAACTGATTTGATTTAAAAAATCGGATATATGTTTGGAAAATGAATTTTAAAATTTAGACAAAAATCTAATTTGCATTAACTAAAAACAAATTACTTAAATTAAAAAGCTTTTCTTGTTATGTCCGTCTAACAAAAAAAACACGTGGCCCAGTAAGACAAGATCCACCGCCCCACTCCTTTCCTTGTTATGTCTGCCTCAGTATTTATCTCTCTCTTGTTTGACTTTGCCTAGAAAACTCTCTCTTCCTCACACAGATACTTCAAAACAGCCGCCCCTAATCTCTCTATTTTCTCCGCCTCCTTGGATGATTAACCAACACAACCAAACAAAAATAAGCCGAATCCCACTTGGATGATTAACCAAAAACGAAGCAGATCCAGGAAAGTCTTCAAGATTCATACATGAGTCTCGGGTAGGTGTAATTGCATGTCAGTTTTGATTTGTTGAGTCTTTCTCTTCATCTGTTGAGTCATTCTATTGCATGTTGGTTTTGAGTCAAATCGAAACAAAGAAGAGATATGAACCTATATGTTCTTAATCTTTCTTTATGTTCGAAAATTGATGAGATGGTGTAACCATACATCAATCTGTGATGATGTAATTTTAACTTACAAGATCTAAAAGATCTTCCAAAGTTGGAAGAATCTGAGATTCTTTGAATTGGTGTTGGTGTTGGTTTTTGAATTAGGTTGAGTCGCGTGATGATCTGTGGGTTTTTGGTCGAAGTTTGGTTTTGAGTCGAGAGTCTTTGGGTTGGCGAGGGTACGTTTGGAAAATCGAGTCGAATGTTGAGTCGGATGTTGAGATGATTTGAGACTGGGCTGTGAGTCGAGGGTGGGTAAATGAAAGAGGGATATTCGAGTCTTGGATGTGTTTGGGTGTAAGTGTGTTGAAGTCTAGGGTGGGTGTCCGAGAGAAAGAGAGGGTTTGAGGGTGTGAGTCGTGTGGGTAAATGAGTTGTGGGTTTGCGTTTGGTGTCAGGTCGAGTCTAGTGGTCGAGAGTCTTGTGAGTGATTTTGGTTTGGACGGGTGTATGTTTTGAGGGAGATCGAGAGTTGACAGACGAGGGGGTTTATGTGTTCGAGGGTGGGAGCTGTGAGTTGAGAGTTGAGGTTCGAGAGATGTGAGGGTGTCAGTCGAGTGGTGTATATTCCGAATAGACTTCTATTCGGAAAGTATCTATTTTTTAAAAAAAAAATCTATTCGGAATGTTTTTCTATGCGGAATGTTTTTCTATGCGGAAAGTTTTTTCTATGCGGAAAGTTTTTTCTATGCGGAAATTTTTTTCTATGCGGAAAGTTTGTCTATGCGGAAAGTTTGTCTATGCGGAAAGTTTGTCTATGCGGAAAGTTTGTCTATGCGGAAAGTTTGTCTATTCGAAAAAAATCGGAAAGACGGAAATCTGACAACGGGATGGATCAAACCGGACTGATGACACTTGACAGATTTGGACTGTTTTGGACTGATAAGAGAAAAAAAAAAAAAAAAAAATGAAGAAGAAAACTGCAAAAAAATACTGATTAAAAAATGATTAAAAAAAATGATTAAAAAATGATTGATTAAAAATGATTAGGCAAAGTAGTACCAGAAAAATGAAAAATTGATTAAAACTGATTAAAAAAATGATAAGAAAATGACTGATAAAAAATGATTAAAAAACTTGATTATTTAAAAAAAATTTAATAAAACAAGATGATTTAAAAATTGATAAAACTTATAAAAATTGATAAAAAAGTTGATTGAATGATGAAAAGATTGATAAAAATTAGAAAAGAAAGGATTTTTACCACCAAATCAAAAGATAAAAAAAATGCAAATCCTAAGATTCAACCATGGCTCTTGATACCAATTGAAGGCCTACTAATTCTAAGGATTTGTTAAATGATGGATTAGATCTATTGATTAATGGTGGAAATGGGGAAGGAGGAAGATGAAGTGTAGAGAGAGAAAGGAGAGGGAAGAAAAGTAGAGAGAGAAAGTGATTAGATTAAATGAATAATGTTAAATGAATGAACCAACCCCCTCCTAACATGCTAGGAGGGGTATATATATAGCCCACCCTACATGTGGGCTATATGGACTATACATTACTAAGTGGACCACGAGCCAAATACATAATTATCGTTGGAGCGACCGATCCTTCACAAATACGTAAAACGTATTTCCAACAAACTCCCCCTAAGGGAGGTCGCTCCAAGTTACTAGGTTCTAAATATTCTATAGCTCGTGATCTATACTAATAATGATGTGACCGAGACTTTCTTTGGGAAAACATATTTCCAACAGTTTAACATATTTACCATTTGCCAATATAGGTCATGAAGTATCAAAGTGCATGAATACTTGGAGGGGTGACCTCGTCATGCAAATTAGAGGGGCTGCCTCTAATTTAATATATTGGTTTGGGTAGGAAGGATAAGCTCCTTGTGAAGGATGCAAGACACACACCACATTCACCTGAATAATTTGCTGAAAACATGTAAACTAGGATGCACTCATACGCCCCACCTGATAATAATAATATGGCCAAAAGCTGAAGGGACGCCATGAGCTATCACTCCGTCGTGGGGGAGTCATAACACTGGTGCCTCCAGTGTTATGGTTATGGTACCTCCATAACTAGGTGAAACTGGTCATGCATGTATATGGCTTTAGGTATCTAATTAAACATAAGCAATTCAAAAACATATAAAACATATACTGGGGAAAACAGTTGGCTGCATACGGGAAAATCCTAATAAGGATTAATGTCCATACTGAAAGGACGGAGAATCCGTACCTTGTGTCCAGTGAACGAAGAAGACGAACGGAAGAGAGTCCTACTTCGGTATCACTAATGCCACATAAACACATACGTATATAAGTATCTGATTACTGAGTACGTAACTGGTTTTACATCATGTCTTAGCTTGTTTTATATGTTCATGTCATGTTTTACTGATTAAAGCTTTATACTGTGTTTATCATGTATTCTGTCTATTCTGATTAAGTATTACTTGTATTTCATGTATTATTATACTTGTTGTGTAATAATAAGTAACTTTCTAAAAATAGCAGGTTTCCTAAAATAGAAAGTTTCCAAAAATAGAAAGTTTCCAAAAATAGATTTACTGCTTAAAATAGATAAGTTTCTAAAAATATAAAGTTTCCATAAATAGATTAGCTGCCTTAATTAAATAAGTTTATAAAAATAGAAAGTTTCCATAAATTGAAATAAGCTGGATAATTAAGCTAATTATATAAGCTTAAGTATTTACTGATTAATATTTTAAGTCATGTAATTAAATAGTATAGTTTATTAATTATTTCATGTGAATTAAATAAACTATAGGTTAAAGTATTTAATTAAATATTACATGATTTAATTAAATAAAGGTAAAATACTTAGGTTAAAACATGTATTATTATCTATTAATCATATAACCTAAGTCATATAAATTAATTAATTATAATTCATGATTTTAATAATTAATTAATTATATGGTCTAATTAGAATGATAATTACTTAGGTTAAAATTCATGTGTTAATACTAATATTAATAACCTAAGTCATGTATAAATTAAATTAATCATGTACATGTTTTAATTAATTTAATTTAATCTTGTAAAAATAATTAAACTTGTAAAATAATTAACTTGCAACAATCACCCATGAACCGAACCCGTGTTTTAATCTAAACATGTCGTGAACCGTATTTATGAACCCCGTGAACCGGACCCGTGAACCGATCACAAACGCACCCTTGGTCAAGACTAACCGCCGGCTAGCAAAAGTTCCCACCGGCTAGCCGGTGGTTCCCCTTGCTGCCGCGGCATGGGGGTTCCCCCTGCTTTCCTTATTTAGCCACTGGCATAAGCCGGTGGTGGCTTTTTGTTCTAGCCGAGACCCACCCAAGCCAAAACATACCCCGACCGAGGTCGGGGTTCCTTTTCCTCCTGCTGCAGAGACACATGACACCACACTGAGACCTTGAGGTCTCGGTTGGTGCGAATCAAAAACAAACCGAGACCCCCTTGGGGCTCGGTTCTTGCATCGGCAAAAAACAAACACCCCTTAACCATGATTTAATTTACCCCCCATGATTTTATAACATGTAATTACTTGTTTTTAAATACACCATGATTCTATGTGTTCTTGATTACATAAAACATAAAGGAAAAGAGGTTTAAAGATATACCGATCACGTGAATCAAAGGAGGATGAACACACTAACAACCTTGCAATAAATCAAACACCAAAAATCAACCAACACACCTTGTGTGTGTGTTCTACCCGGCGGCCAAGGAGAGGAGAAAGAGAGATTAGGGTTTTTCTTGATTTCTACTTTTTGTTATTATGAAACTAATTTTTCCCTTTTTCCTTGTTTAGTAAAATTGCATGGGCTTGGCCCTTGTTTCTTGTCTTGTCCGCGAGTAAGGGGGCCCACAAGGGGTAACCTGAATGTTTTTCCGTGTCTAATATTTAGTGTGTTCTCGTGTTCGTGTTTTACGTGATTAAAATAGTTATCGTTCGTGTCTTATTATATTTATTCATGATCGTAATAAATATACATACATACGTAATACTAAGCTCGTGATTGTTTACGTTCATGATTTCATGTTCGTATGTTCGTGATTATAATTATTATTGAAATAATTATCGTGTCTTAATACGTAATAAATACTTATCGTGTTATAACACGTACATAATACTTGTAATTCTTGTTCGTGAAACGTAAACATGCTATAAAAGGAAAGTTTTAATCATGTACGTACGATCGTAAGGGTACTATTCATGGTAAAAGCATGCGGGTTTTACAAATCTTCCCCCCTAAAAAGAATATTTCGTCCCCGAATTATAGATAAAGTAAACTAGAAAAGAAGAACATACCCGAATTCAAAATATGAAATGAGGGTAAGAAGCCCGGATAGACTCCTATGTTTCCCAAGTGTCTTCCCGCTCGGTATGATCCCTCCAAAGGATTTTGACGAATGGAATCGTCTTCCTTCTCATGACTCGTTCTTGTCTGTCAAGAACTTGTTCGGGTACTTCTATGAAAGTGAGATCTTCACGAATATGTTCCAGTGGATACTGAACCATGTGAAGGGGATGATACTTGTACCCTCTGAGTAAGGACACACGAAACACATCGTGAACATGAGAAAGCTGCGAAGGTAACGCTAAACGGTAAGATACTTCACCGACTCGTTCAATGACATCAAACGGTCCGATAAATCGAGGACTGAGCTTCCCTTTTATTCCAAAACGTCTAACACCACGTGCCGGTGAAACCTTAAGGAAAACGTGATCTCCTACGTAAAAATGTAAGTCCCTGCGATGCTTGTCTACGTAACTCTTCTGACGTGACCGTGCTTCTTGCAGTTTCTGCTTAGCTACTGCGACCTTCTCATTAGTCAGCTCTATCATTTCTGGTCCTTCAAGTGTTCGCACACCAACCTGATCCCAACAGATTGGGGCGCGACACTTTCTGCCATACAACATCTCGAAAGGAGCACACTTGATACTTGCGTGCCAACTGTTGTTGTATGCAAACTCCACCAAACAGATATAATCGTCACAATCACCCGCCCATTCCAACGCACATGACCTTAACATGTCTTCCAATGTCTGAATCGTTCGCTCCGACTGCCCGTCTGTTTGAGGATGAAAAGCCGTGCTAAGCTTAAGTTGTGTATCCCAAGCTTTCTGTAGACTTCTCTAGAATCGCGAAGTCAAACGAGGATCTCTGTCTGAGAGGATGCTGGATGGAGCACCGTGAAGTCTCATGATCTCCCTTCTATAAGTATCAGCGAGTTTACTGACCGAATCTTCCTTGCGGATCGGTAAGAAATGAGCTGATTTCGTTAGTCGATCAACGGTAAGAAATGAGGTGATTTTGTCCCACTTCCACTCTGGAATATCTAACGGTTGAAGAAGACCGCCAGATCGCTGATGCTCCATCTTAACCTGCTGGCAGGTAAGACATATTGAGACGTAAGTAGCAACATCCTGTTTCATACCACTCCACCAAAAGTACTGCTTGATGTCATGGTACATCTTGGTCGAACCAGGATGGATAGAGAATGGGGAGCTATGAGCCTCAGCTAACAATGCTTCCCGGAGTTCTTGGTCATCAGGAACACAAAGTCCCGTGCCCTGCCATAAGATACCATCTGCATCTACTCGAAATTTTGTCTACTTCTCCAAATTCTGAATTATCGCCCAGATTTCTCCATCATCTTTCTGAGCTGCCTTGATCTTTGAGAGTAACTCGGGTTCCACTCTAAGATTAGCCCAATAACCGTGCTGTCCATGTACCATGATCTCTATGGCTAGTCGCTCCAAGTGTCTTATGATTTCCTCCTCAACTTTAATGCCGTTTATCATTCCGGACATTCTACTAAGTGCATCTGCCACTACATTCGCCTTTCCGGGATGATACTGCAGATTAATGTCATAATCCTTCAACAGCTCTAACCATCTCCTCTGTCTCATGTTCAATTTACACTGAGTGAAGATATACTTCAAGTTCTTGTGGTCCGTGAAAATGTCACATGATTCTCCATACAAGTAGTGCCTCCATATCTTCAATGCAAACACGAATGATGCAAGTTCCAAGTCATGCGTAGGGTAATTTTCCTCATAAGGCTTAAGCTGCCGTGAAGCGTACGCGATCACTTCCCCATGTTGCATGAGAACACAGCCAAGTCCCTTCCCAGATGCATCACTGTAGATCTGAAATCCACCTGTACCAAATGGGAGAGTAAGAATCGGTGTAGATACTAACTTTTGCTTTAGGTCTTCAAAGCTCTTCTCTCGTTCTTCAGTCCAGACGAATTTCTCCCCTTTCTGCATCAGTTTGGTCAATGGTAGTGCTAAGCGGGAAAAGTTCTCCACGAACCTACGGTAATAACCAGCTAAGCCTAGGAAACTGCGGACTTCAGTTGCTGATGTCGGCCTTGGCCACTTGGTAATAGCCTCAACCTTCGCTAGGTCCATCGTGATTCCTTCTGCTGATACAATGTGACCTAAGAATACCACCTTGTCTAACCAGAACTCACACTTGGAGAATTTAGCATACAGTTGCTTCTAGCGAAGAATCTGTAATACTGTACGAAGATGGTCTTCGTGTTCCTCCTTGGACTTAGAGAAAATCCGGATGTCGTCAATGAAGACAATGACGAACTTGTCCAGAAATTCATGAAGGATTCCGCTCATCAAATCTATGAACACTGCTGGAGCATTGGTAAGGCCAAATGGCATGACTACAAATTCATAGTGGCCATAACGCGTACGGAAAGCAGTTTTGGCGATGTCTTGCTCCTTAACCCGTAGCTGATGATAGCCTGACCTTAGATCAATCTTGGAGAAATTTTTGGCCCCTTGGAGTTGGTCAAACAGATCATCTATATGTGGTAGTGGATACCTATTCCTGATGGTAATCATGTTGAGCTCGCGATAGTCTATGCAAAGACGCATACTGCCATCCTTCTTCTTAACGAACAAGACCGGTGCGCCCCATAGAGATGCGCTCGGTCGAATAAAGCCTCGTTCCAGAAGTTCTTGCAATTGATCCTTCAGCTCCTTCAACTCTATGGGAGTCATGCGATAAGGAGCCTTGGAAATCGGCTCAGCTCCTGGGATGAGCTCGATATTAAATTCTACTTCACGTGCAGGTGGTATGCCCGGAAGTTCTTCTGGGAATACATCTGGAAATTCTGACACTATCGGCTGATCTTGAATTGATGGGGATTCAGCATCCATGTCATGAACAGTAGCTAGATAACCCTCACAACCATGTGAAAGTTATGCACGTGCTTGCAGGGTTGATATGATTTGTACATACCTACCGGGTACGAACCCGTTATGAATGTACTCTAGCGTATTAACATCACCGTAGATGACTCGATATGAATGGCAGTCTATGGTAGCATGATACTTGGATAGCCAATCCATGCCCAAAATCATGTCAAAATCATTCATGGCCAGCGGAAGTGCGTCAACAGGACGAACCTTGTCGTCAAACTCTAGGGGAAGGATCTTGTACACATGGGTTATGCGTACAGAGTCTCTCAAAGGCGTGGAAATATTCAGTATATTCTATAGTGGCATGGGGAGTATCCTAACATTCTTGGCATAAGTAGTAGAAATGACTGAGTGAGTAGCACCTGTATCAAACAGATTACATGCAGCCTGACCATACATATACAAGATTCCAGTGATGGTACCTGTAGACTTGTTGGCCTGATCGTGAGATGTCGTGTAAACGCGTCCACTAGTAGGAGGCGGCTTGGTATCAGCATGTCCCGATGTACTGTGACAACCCTGGTTTTGAGGTTCGTCACTTAGGTTTATTTTGTGCTAGTTGCGTGTCTTTACGTGTTTATGTGCTTATTGGTGTGTATAGCTTGTGGTTTGGATATCGTTTCAGGTACGGGGTACCTTGTGAGTGAAACGATGTGTGATGATTTCATGTTCATGAGTTCACATGGTAGTGACTATGAAGTGAGATGGTGTTATTTGGTGGTTTTAAGTATACGTATATGTATTATAGAAAATCGTATTTTTACGATTTACGGTTTAGCATTTGGAGGTCTTGGATGAGGTAATTAGTCATATGGATATTTCTCGGGATGGTTTTAAGTCATTTAGGACTTAGTTATAAGGTTTATTTCAAAATTTGAGATTTTTTCTAAAAGTGTATATTTTACGTCTTTTACGGTAAAACGCGTAAAAACTGACTATTTTTACGGTTTTGAGGTTTTGGAGGCTTTAGGAGCTGAAATAAATTAAGGAAAATTAAGGTAATATTATTAATACATATATTAATAATAAAAAAAAGAAAAAAAAACGAAATTAGAGGGGGGGTTAGTCGGTTTTGGATGCAAGAGAAGGAAGGGAAAAAGGGAAAAAGGGAAAAAAAAGGAAAGTGGGCAATTATACTTGGGCTAGGATTTTTATGCTATATAAAGAACACAACACATCATAACAAACAAAAATTTTCTTTCTCCTGGAGGTTTTGAGTCGGCCTTAATAGAAAAATTAGTGCGAGGACTTGTGAAGAAGCAATCAGGTGAGTTTCATAGTCCCATGTTTACTATTGATTTTGACTTCCAGATTGGATGGAAGAGACACTATGTTATGTTGTTTATAAATTGATGTTGTGAATGTTTTTAAGGTTTGAGATGGACTTGTGTGTACATTATGTGATTAACTGCTATGTGATTCTTGTTTGTGTATGATTTGGATCGGAAAGGTACATAGGTGTATGGGCGCCTATGGTACCATGGTTGTTGGTAAGGCGTGATGTCTTGGAAATTATGGTTGTTGGTAAGGCGTGATGCCTTGGAAATTATGGTTGTTGGTAAGGCGTGATGCCTTGGAAATTGTGGTTGTTGGTAAGGCGTGATGCCTTGGTATTGTGACGATTGATTGAACATGAATGCTAGTTGTTAATACATAATTGTAGCGCATTGTCCATATGTTATTGTGTTGATGGTTGTTATTCACAGCTTATAACTGATTTGGCGTTGGAGTCTAAACCTATGACTCTCACCAACTTTATGTTGACGTGTTTTAGTGTCTCTTTCAGGTGATTTTATGGTTATGCTTGAGAATAGAAGTGGCTAGGATTTGGAGTTGCGTAGGAATGCATTTAGAAGGAGATCCCCGTTCTTTCTTAGTTTCTTTTGTTTGGTTAATAAGTGATATTGTTGGAACCTATATGTTTTTTTTGTTTGTGATATTTGATTGTCTTGGGTAAGAGGTAGGACTGTTACCTACTTACCTAGACTCCTGCATTTGTTGAGATATTGTCATGACTTTTGTGTCACCATTTTATGACATTTCTTATTTCATATAGTTATCTTTATAGACACGCCATGTTGTGATGATATCCATACGTTGTGCCCCATATTCTGCCATGGTGGGGTGTGACAGAATGGTATCAGAGACAACGGTTATAGAGAATTAGGTTGCCTAGTCGCGTAACCTAGTCTATAGCTTAAGGGTCCCTGCATATAGGCGTCATAGGAGTATGTGTGCATTTTATATTAATTGATGTGTTTGGATGTTATTTATTACGGTGTTTTGACTAGTATGAATTGAACCATAGTAAGTTCATACTTAGCCACATGTTATTTTTCTTTTCGGGATGTGACTAGTGTTGGTTGAACCATAATCATCCACGCTAGTCATTGTTGTATTTTGCTTAAATTGTACATTATAGTACATAATTTAGTACAAGGTAGTTTCTATCTTTTATCGAGTTATTTTACATACCTGAGGTATGTTATTTTTCTTTTGATATTTAAGTCATGTTCCCTGAGAATCGTGTGGTGGTCCGAGTTACTAGGAGTACATGGGTAGGAAGGATTTTAAGCTGTTTCCACTCTTACGGGCGACATGACTTATAACTGATTATGTTTTAGTTTTGGATTTAGTCTATGTTGTTTTAGCTAGACTATGGATTTCGGTATTCCAAGAGTTTTACTATGTTATTTTAATAGATGGGGTTTTGGACCTATTTGGTTATGTGGATATGAGCTTATGTGAGTAGATGGATTTATGTGTTATATGTTGTATTGATTCTTATAAGTGTCATCATAGGAGGGAGTGCATTGGGGAAAGGGTAATTGTATAAGTATGGTGGCCAACATAGCTATACAAGTACCACAACTTCAATGGGTTCCCAAGTATGATTGCATGAAAGAGGGTTAGTACATGCTTGTATATGATGAGATGTGGGTTTTGGGTATATTTATAATATATGGGTTTATGTAACGGTTGCCTACGATATGGCTATTTTTATTAGTGTGTCATATGTTTTGAATTATAGTTGTGTTGTGTGGCTATAAGTTCACACGGTATGCGTTGGTTTTGGTAATGGGTTTTGTGCCTTGTTGTGGCATGGTGAGATGGTGAGAAGGTGATTACTCGTATGAAAAAACGAGCGTATAAAGCGATTGATTGACTTAGCATGTATGATAACAAGTATGTTTGGGAGATTCGATAGGTATACATACGCGGATGTATATATACTAGTAGATGTTATGTTATGATTTACGGTCGTTCAGTAGTTATTATAACTTGAACGTACCTAGTACTCTCTTGTGTTTAAACAATTTATTAGAGCTCGAGTTTGGTGGAGTTTCAACGAAGTTTTGAATCTTTTGAAGTGTGTCTTGTAGCGTATTCTTTGAGTTTCGTATTTCACGTGTACGTTTTAAAATGGTGTTCTTGGTTTAAGTCTGTTGGAATAACTTGGGATTCCTTTTGAAATAATGAAATCTCTTGGTGTTTGGTTTTACATTTCTTTTGGTCGGTATATATTGAGAAAAAAGGGGGACTTGGAAATCTATTATAGGGTTAGATAGTTGGTTGTATTCGGTAAAATAAGGGTAAGGTGTTGGAGTCGTGTTTCAAACAATATGTAACATAAGATTTCATTTTAATCAACACTTATTTATTTCAAATTCTAAAAGACTTTCTTTAAAATAAAGCGAAGTAAAATTTCTTTCTACTTACATAGTTTATATAATTGGGTTTAACCGATTCACGTCATTTATAATTATTAATACAAGGTTAAATTGAGTTTATGAAGATTTCACATACAATTATATCTGTCATTTAAAAGAGGTACATAAATCACTAAGTCTATTCTTTAGTTTTTTTTAAAACAACTAGTATAAAACTGATTTGGTCCTAACTTGTTCGTTTTTAGAGCTTTTTGAGTGATTCAAAAGCCAAAAATTATGTAATCGGAACGTACTTTTCAAATATTCAGAAAGTATAGTCATGGGAGGTTAGTATCTTGGCCGGAATTATTGTACAAGTGTCGGGTTAAAGGTTGATTTTGAATAGTAGTTATTTTTATGATTTGGGATGCACGGGATACCTAGTTTTTGAGTTGAGTTTTGAGTTCGTCAAGAGGGTTGTTTGTAGATTGTTTGAGTCACATAGATGTGGGAGGTAATAATAAATTTCATGAAAAAAAAGATATATATATTCTTTTGGAAAAGTCGATCTTTTGCACGGTTTAAATAATATGTCGCGGGGCGTAATATGTTTTGGTTGCCATTTGGTGTTTCTTGGATTATTATCGTTGTCATGGGTCATTTTGAATTGATACACGTTTTGGGTTGAGTTTTCCTTTGAGTCTCATGGTTTTTGACTTGATTTAACTGGTGCACGTGAAATGTCGTTAGTTATCCGTTGGTTTGATTCGTTGATCGTATCTGATGGATTCAGGATGTAGTTTTGGTTTCGTATTATACGGGAGCGTTGAGGTAGTCGTATGAAAGACTTGGTCGCGCCTACACGCTTAAGTAGGTGACCATGAGAGAACGGTCGAAATACCCTTAGTGGGGAGGAAAGAAGTTCATAGACGAACTAACGTGGTCATGAGGTCTCTTAGGAGTACCAAGGAGATGAATAGAGATTTGTGGGATACCAGCATAAGTAACGTGCCATAGAGAGTGTTGGAAGGGGATATTGTTCGTAAGGCATGTATGTTTTCTAAAAATTTCCTGAAATTTAGTAGGTTTGCCTATTATTTTGAGATAGAACCATGAATAGAGCAAGTAGGAGAAGTGAGAGGAGTTGTAGTTAGTGCCTTTCCAAGGAAATTGTTGATGGAATGATTTCAAGAACAAGAGTTGATGGAAATTGCAACGGATGCAAGGTAAAAGTTGAGTTGCTTAGTAGTAGATTGGATGTGGAAAGCGGTTGAGTGGGCTGATGAGAGGAAGCATTGGTCTTTTAAATTGCGTGTAGAATTTTGCAAGTAGAACGGGGTAGGAATTTATTCGTATTGCCGCTAAGAGAGGGTGTAAGGAGGACATAGTTGAAACTGCTAAGGATGTTGTATGAACGCTTTGGGTTTACGATTATGCATTTGGCTTCGTCAAAGCACTAGCGGTTTTCATGGTGTCAATGAACCAAGTGTGCATGAATGTGTATAAACGAGTTCTCATCGACGACATCTTGATCTACTCAAATCTGAGAAGAAGAGTGAGGCGAATTATGTGTTGGTTTCGGAGTAGAGTTATACGTGAGATTTTCGAGTGTGAGTTTTAGTATTAAGTTTACCATGATGAGTAGTTAGAGATGATGGCATATCATGGAACCAGCAAGGGGCGAAGTGAAGAAGGATGATGAAGCATTTTGGAGGCTGAAGAAGTGGATTGGATAATGAGCCGATCTTGGCATTATCGGAAGGACTGGATGAATTCGCGAAGCATGACGACACGTGGAGCAAGGATTTGGACGCGTACGAGGACGACAAAGAAAGGCGATTGCTTATACGTTGCAGGAACTGAAGATTTGGAAGAACTGGATAGACTTAGTTAGTGGAGCTGGATTGTTATATCTGCCTAGAATGCTAGAGGCATATGGGGTACGAGACGTAGAGAATGATCTATACGGATCATGAACGTCTCCAACACATATTCAATCACCTTGATTGAACATTTGGCAAAGGTGGTGGGTGGAGTTAAGTGACGAAAGAAAATTGCATGGCCAAGTACCATCTGGGAAGGCAAGCATGGTTGATGAGACATGGAATAAGAAGAATGAAGTGAAGCTGAGAAGAACTTGAACTATATGGATGACGTATTAGGATGGTTTGGATGAAAGATGTAGGTTGCACGAGTTGATTTGTCTAAAGCAGAGAACGCGTCAACATGTATGTTGCGTGGCTTGGATAATCATATGGAGAAAGGGACGTAGACTATACTTCCTACATAGATAGGAGTAGCTTAGAAAGGGGAGATGTAAGGACGAAGTTGGTGGAAGGGATACATAATGCGTTGGAGGATTAAGTACGATGAGAGTTGGGTGATAGTCGATAGACTGACTAATTCATCACCTATTTCAAGAGGAATGAGAAGTCACGTAGTTGGGAAGTTGGAAGAACTAATGGATATGTGAAAGACCGTCGTAGGTCACTTTGTAAGGAAATTAGAATTTTTAAGTAGTTTTGAGTACGGACTAAAGGGAGTTGATGAACATGATTGGATATGAGTATATCCAGCTAACTGGGAAAAGGATAGACAAGTGAGATATTTGTACAACCTTAGGAGTTACACTGAGGGCATGGGTGATTGATTTAGAGGGAGTTAGAAAACTGTTTAGCAATGGCTGAGTTTTCATATAACGATAGTTATCATACTAGAAGTCGATAAATGCCATTTGAGGCACTATGTGAAAGGATAGGGTGAGATGTCCCTATTGTGGACTAGAATTGGTAAAAGAGGCTACTAATGTGGTAGTGATGTTTGTGGAAAGGATGAGTGCAACAAGGGATGCTATATAGAAAGGAGGAAACCACTAGAGTTAGTGACAGAGTTATGTATGAAGTTTCACCCATAGTAACGGGTGGTATGTTTTGGTAAAATGGAAGAGTTGATGTAGAGTTTTGTAGGTCCATTTATGATCTTTGGAAAGATCGGACCATTAGCTTATGAGCATAGAATTACCTGGGGGAAATGAGTTGTATACATGATACATTTCCTGTATTGGGATTGGTATAGGTGGTTTGAGAATGCGTTTTGCCTGTACGGTTATTCAGGACTTGTGTTAATAAGAGTCTTTGTTTTATCAAAGATTCATTTGTGAGATTTATTGACTGTGAGGTCAAGAGTTTGGCAATGAGTTTAATTATTTTTGGTTTGTATATGTGGTATTTTGCAACTTGAACTAAAGTTCACGTGGAAATGAGGGGAGTTCGTTTAGAACAAGTATCCTCATGTGATTTGTTGTTTGTGTGTTTGATCCTAAGGAGTAAATCTCGGGACCAGATTTCTATTAGGAGGGAGTGATGTGACAACCCTGGTTTTGAGGTTCGTCACTTAGTTTTATTTTGTGCTAGTTGCGTGTCTTTACGTGTTTATGTGCTTATTGGTGTGTATAGCTTGTGGTTTGGCTATCGTTTCCGGTACGGGGTACCTTGTGAATGAAACGATGTGTGATGATTTCATGTTCATGAGTTCACATGGTAGTGACTATGAAGTGAGATGGTGTTATTTGGTGGTTTTAAGTATATGTATATGTATTATAGAAAATCGTATTTACGATTTACGGTTTAGCATTTGGAGGTCTCGGATGAGGTAATTAGTCATATGGATATTTTTCGGGATGGTTTTAAGTCATTTAGGACTTAGTTATAAGGTTTATTTCAAAATTTGAGATTTTTTCTAAAAGTGTATATTTTACGTCTTTTACGGTAAAACGCGTAAAAACTGACTAGTTTTACGGTTTTGAGGTTTTGGAGACTTTAGGAGCTGAAATAAATTAAGGAAAATTAAGGTAATATTATTAATACATATATTAATAATAAATAAAAGAAAAAAAATGAAATTAGAGGGGGGGTTAGTCGGTTTTGGACGCAAGAGAAGGAAGGGAAAAGGGAAAAAGGGGAAAAAAAGGAAAGTGGGCAATTATACTTGGGCTAGGATTTTTATACTATATAAAGAACACAACACATCATAACAAACGAAATTTTTCTTTCTCCTGGAGGTTTTGAGTCGGCCTTAATAAAAAAATTAGGGTTTCTTCTTAATTTTGGGGGTTTTCATAAATTAGAGGTAAATCTTCATAACCCTTTTTAATTTAATTATTTTTAATGTTTATACGATCATCTTATGATGGATTTAGGTTAGGGTTTAATATAAAAACAGTAAATTAATGTTGTATTAATCATAATATGATGATTACATAAATTAGGGCTTGTAATTAGAGGGATCAGGGTTAATTAATGAGGTTAATTTAATTAAACCCGTTTTTAAAAACTGGGCAGAATTTTGAGTCAATTGTTTTGATCATATCAGGAGTTATATAAACTCTTATTTTGCGATCCAAGTATCCCTGAAAATGTAATTGAAGTGGCTTTCCAATGCAAGAAACGAGAACTGAATTGGAGGTCGGGAAGTGGGTCAAAAACAGGTTACAACAGTCGGAGGTCAAAACAGTTTAGAATTCAGCCTGTTTTCTTTTTAAGTTTTGAGTTGTTTGGGGTACTTAGGGTTGCATTGGGATCTTCTAACGAACATGAGAGATGTTTTATATATTTTAGTAAGTATCTTCACTTGGGCTAAGGTTGTAGTTTAGGGTAAGACCCCCTAATTGTAACAAATTTTTTGTATTTTAAAATCAGTAAAACTGGAATGTCAAAAGTATATATATATATATATATATATATCGGGGCGTTAACAGAAGCTTTAAGGTTGGGGCAAGTGGGAGGTGTTAGCTAACCTATGTAAGGGTGTGAATATTCTTTTTACAGAAACCATGGGTATGTTTAAGTGGACGTTTGACTTAAAGTTTGGAGACCTAAAATTGGGACTGTTTGTGTAAAATATGAACGGGATAGTTATTAAACTTAACCAAGTTAAGGACTTGTTAGGGAAGGGTAATGGGATGATTAGAGCTTATCAATGAGGTATTTATATGGGAATAGGCTAGATGTCCATCATAGGTTGATGAGCCATCTTAGTGATTGGTTCATGTATTGATTGCGTGTTTTTGTTTTGTTAGCTTGTTGATAGTGCGAGGACTTGTGAAGAAGCAATCAGGTGAGTTTCATAGTCCCATGTTTACTATTGATTTTGACTTCCAGATTGGATGGAAGAGACACTATGTTATGTTGTTTATAAATTGATGTTGTGAATGTTTTTAAGGTTTGAGATGGACTTGTGTGTACATTATGTGATTAACTGCTATGTGATTCTTGTTTGTGTATGATTTGGATCGGAAAGGTACATAGGTGTATGGGCGCCTATGGTACCATGGTTGTTGGTAAGGCGTGATGTCTTGGAAATTATGGTTGTTGGTAAGGCGTGATGCCTTGGAAATTATGGTTGTTGGTAAGGCGTGATGCCTTGGAAATTGTGGTTGTTGGTAAGGCGTGATGCCTTGGTATTGTGACGATTGATTGAACATGAATGCTAGTTGTTAATACATAATTGTAGCGCATTGTCCATATGTTATTGTGTTGATGGTTGTTATTCACAGCTTATAACTGATTTGGCGTTGGAGTCTAAACCTATGACTCTCACCAACTTTATGTTGACGTGTTTTAGTGTCTCTTTCAGGTGATTTTATGGTTATGCTTGAGAATAGAAGTGGCTAGGATTTGGAGTTGCGTAGGAATGCATTTAGAAGGAGATCCCCGTTCCTTCTTGGTTTCTTTTTTTTGGTTAATAAGTGATATTGTTGGCACCTATATGTTTGTTTTGTTTGTGATATTTGATTGTCTTGTGTAAGAGGTAGGACTGTTACCTACTTACCTAGACTCCTGCATTTGTTGAGACATTGTCATGACTTTTGTGTCACCATTTTATGACATTTCTTTTTTCATATAGTTATCTCTATAGACACGCCATGTTGTGATGATATCCATACGTCGTGCCCCATATTCCGCCATGGTGAGGTGTGACATGTACCCTCCATCTCGCCCTTGCGGCAATCCTTCATGCGATGGCCAGGAAGACCACACTTGTAGCATGCGTCGCTGTCGCGACGACATGGCCCTGGGTGCCTACGATGGCAAGTAGAGCAAATAGGATGAGTATATCCTCCAACATGTGTCCTGACTGGCTGAGAGCCTGATAAAAACAATATACATGAGACATGATAATAGGTACAAAGGACAATGCGGATAGTCGTAAGATTGAATACCAGTGATAGCTGGACGGTTAGGCTGTGAACCTCTCTGGTTCTGGTCCCTCCCGTTACCATGATTCCTTGTAGAAGATTTGCTAATGTGTCAGAATTAAGAATTATAACATGTAATCATGAGAAAATGCGTAAGTATAAGGACCTGCTGCTGTTGGAGTTTCCAGCGTTGTTACGGTAATTATCATTACCGCCACACCTATCCGTAGCAGAAAGGTCGTCAGTCTGACCGTTTACCTTGGGTTGATTAGGCTGTTGCTGAGTAGCCGGCTGAGACGGTCACCAGTCTTCTGCCTGGAAGATACAATTTAAAGAGATGATATATTGACATATACTGAAAGAATACGGATTAGTCATCGTTTGAATACGAATGATTACCTCTTATCGGGTCTCTCTGCTTCCCCGAACTCATCTCTTTCCTGTAGCATCTCCAGCTTATGTGCTGCATCGGCCGCTTGTGCTACCGTGTTGAACGTAGCACACACCAAGTTGTTTGCGACCGATGTACGAAGAGCCCACCTGAAGTGGTGTGCTTGCTCTTCAGGAGTACCTATTGCTGCACCAAGGAAAACAGCCAAGCGAAGAAAGCGCTACATGAACTCGTTGCTATTCTCCCCAGCTCTCTGTCGTATCTTATGGTACTCCCTCTTCAGCTTGTCTTGCTCAGCCTTGGGAAAGAACTGTCCCATCACCAAATCCCTGAGCTGAGCCCAAGTCAAACCAGCCACCCAATTATCACATCCCTTAGACTGCTTCAGTGCCATCCACCATGATAGTACATCACCTTCGAATCTGTAGCAAGCCAACCTCGACTTGAAGACGGGGTCACAACCCATAGCATCGAAGATCTTCTTAATGTGAGCCAACTAGCTTTCAGCTTCACTGGGGCTATCTGTTCTCTCGAAAGCTCGAGGGCAGAGCTTATTGAATCTCTCCAGCCATGTGACCAATGTTGCTGGAGGAGGAGGAGGAGGTACTGGGTGTTGCTGCTAGTTGTTGGCAGCCTGAACCTCAGCCCTGATTCGTTACTCGGCTGAGGAAGCATAGCTTGCATTGCAGCTTGGATTGGTGCATTGAGTTGTTCCTGCTCGCGTGTGAGAACCATCTGATAGTATAACATAAAATACATGATTAAACTGATTAAAACATAAACTATACACATGAAAAAAAAATTATACCAATAAATCATGAGAAAAATTTTATGCAGGAAAAACTAGTACATGAATGCATGATGCAGTTTTATGAAATCTTTTGTATGCGCGAGAGTAAACGCCTATGGTCAGTTCACTCAAAACAAAAGACATGGCGAGGGGACGCCAATGGGTCGGTCCCAAATTTAAAAGTTTTGATAAAACACATGCGACTAAATAGGGCCAGTCCTGTACCAACCATTATTTAGTCATAAACCTGCGACAACGACATATATATGTATGCATGAAAATGATGAATGCATGAAAACCGACTGTTAGTTCTAGGAAGACCATAGTGACTACCCACTAATCACAGGTCATGTTTTGAGAGCCTACAGGTCGAAGCCTTGGCTCTGATACCATAAATGTAACACTCTATTTGATAAATGGAATGTCACGCGTGATTATGGCGTGTCATCAAAGCATACAAGGATAAGTGTATAAAACATTACATGACCATAAAGGAAATACCAGACTCAAACATCGGTACCCCAAAGGTAGAATTCATCACACACAAACATAAGTACTGTAAATGAAAGGACTAAACAATGTCCATGGAAATGAGTATCAAAGTATAAAGAAATGCATAAAGAAAAGAAGGTTAGGAAATTCCAATCCATATGTACGTACGCTTAAAGTCTACGAGCGTCCCTAAGTACCTGCCGTTTTGGGAACATGAAAAGGAAAACGGCTGAGCATAACGCTCAGTGCACGGATATACAAGTAAAGCATGAATAATATAAGCATATACGCATGAAGCAGCGGAAAAGACTAAGTCCTGGATAACCTGGTTATATCTTAGTAAAACTGGTTTTATAGTTTGAAAGCCTTTTGTTTATATTATAAAAACTGTTTAACATGTTTACCATTTGCCAATATAAGTCATGAATTATCAACGTACATGAATACTTGGAGGGGTGACCTCGTCATGCAAATTAGAGGGGCTGCCTCTAATTTAATATACTGGTTTGGGTAGGAGGGATCAGCTCCTTGTGAAGGATGCAAGGCACACACCACATTCAACTGAATAATCTGCTGAAAACATGTAAACTAGGATGCACCCATACGCCTCACCTGATAATAATAATATGGCCAAAAGCTGAAGGGACGCCACGAGCTATCACTCCATCGTGGGGAGTCATAACACTGGTGCCTCCAGTGTTAGGGTTACGTACCTCCATAACTAGGTGAAACTGGTCATGCTTGTATATGGCTTTATGTATCTAATTAAACATAAGCAATTCAAAAACATATAAAACATATACTGGGGAAAACAGTTGGGTGCATACGGGAAATCCTAATAAGGATGAATGTCCATACTGAAAGGACGGAGAATCCGTACCTTGTGTCCAGTGAACGAAGAAGACGAACGAAAGAGAGTCTTACTTCGGTATCACTAATGCTACATAAATACATACGTATATAAGTATCTTATTACTGAGTACGTAACTGGTTTTACATCATGTCTTAGCTTGTTTTATATGTTCATGTCATGTTTTACTGATTAAAGATTTATACTGTGTTTATCATGTATTCTGTCTATTCTGATTAAGTATTACTCGTATTTCATGTATTATTATACTTGTTGTGTAATAAGAAGTAATTTTCTAAAAATAGCAGGTTTCCTAAAATAGAAAGTTTCCAAAAATAGAAAGTTTCCAAAAATAGAAAGTTTCCAAAAACAGAAAGTTTCCAAAAATAGATTTACTGCTTAAAATAGATAAGTTTCAAAAAATAGAAAGTTTCCATAAATAGATTAGCTGCCTTAATTAAATAAGTTTCTAAAAATAGAAAGTTTTCATAAGTAGAAATAAGCTGGATTATTAAGCTAATTATATAAGCTTAGGTGTTTACTGATTAATATTCTAAGTCATGTAATTAAATAGTATAGTTTATTAAATATTTCATGTGAATTATATAAACTATAGGTTAAAGTATTTAATTAAATATAACATGATTTAATTAAATAAAGGTAAAAATACTTAGGTTAAAACATGTATTATTATCTATTAATCATATAACCTAAGTCATGTACATTAATTAATTATAAGTCATGATTTTAATAATTAATTTATATATATGGTCTAATTAGAATGATAATTACTTAGGTTAAAATTCATGTATTAATACTAATATTAATAAGCCGGTGGTGGCTTTTTGTTCTAGCCGAGACCCACCCGAGCCAAAACATACCCCGACCGAGGTCGGGGTTCCTTTTCCTCCTGCTGCCGAGGCACAAGACACCACACCGAGACCTGGAGGTCTCGGTTGGTGCGAATCAAAAACAAACCGAGACCCCCTTGGGGCTCGGTTCTTGCATCGGCCAAAAACAAACACCCCTTAACCATGATTTAATTTACCCCCATGATTTTATAACATGTAATTACTTGTTTTTAAATACACCATGATTCTATGTGTTCTTGATTACATAAAACATAAAGGAAAAGAGGTTTAAAGATATACCGATCACGTGAATCAAAGGAGGATGAACACACTAACACCCTTGCAATAAATCAAACACCGAAAATCAACCAACACACCTTGTATGTGTGTTCTACCCGGCGGCCAAGGAGAGGAGAAAGAGAGAGTAGGGTTTTTTCTTGATTTCTAGTTTTTGTTATTATGAAACTAAGTTTTACCTTTTTCCTTGTTTAGTAAAATTGCATGGGCTTGGCCCTTGTTTCTTGTCTTGTCCGCGGGTAAGGGGGCCCACAAGGGGTAACCCGAATGTTTTTCCGTGTCTAATATTTAGTGTGTTCTCGTGTTCGTGTTTTACGTGATTAAAATAGTTATCGTTCGTGTCTTATTATATTTATTCATGATCGTAATAAATATACATACATATGTAATACTAAGCTCGTGATTATTTACATTCATGATTTTATGTTCGTATGTTCGTGATTATAATTATTATTGAAATAATTATCGTGTCTTAATACGTAATAAATACTTATCGTGTTATAACACGTACATAATACTTGTAATTCTTGTTCGTGAAACGTAAACATGCTATAAAAGGAAAGTTCTAATCATGTACGTACGATCGTAAGGGTACTATTCATGGTAAAAGCATGCGGGTTTTACACAAACGATTCCTAGAAAAGATGAATGATAAAATTTACATGGACTTTATTGGTGATGACTACAGTTGGGTGTCCATGTCGAAGGCCGTAGCCTTAGAGATATCATTTTTTGAGAGTGGTGATATTCCATGTACGACCTAAGTCTCGGCCGTCCATGTCGTGCAACCTGTACGCGCCCCTTCCCAAAGCATCCGTGACTTCATATGGTCCTTCGCACTTTGGTCTAAGCTTCCATGTGTTTTCAGCACGGCTTGCTTCATTTGCACGATAGACAAGATCCCCTGGCTTGAAGGATACACCCTTGACTTTAGCACCGTAATACCCTTTCATTTTTTTCCTTAGCCCTTGCTTCATTGATTGCCGCCAGCTCTCTTTTTTCCTCTAACAAGTCTAAGTTAATCCTTAGCTCCTCGTCATTCGTGGTGACGTTCACTTCTGCTGTGCGAATGGTTGGCATTCCAATCTCTGTTGGTATCACTGCTTTAGTTCCATATGCTAGCGCGAATGGAGTATATCCGTTAGAGGTTTTTATCATCGTCCTATGCGCCCATAGCACGTGGGTAGATCATCTACCCACTTAGCATTTTTTCTATCCAAGCGTGCCTTAATGCCCTCTCATAAGCTTCGTTTGCACGCTCCACTAGACCATTGGTATGTGAATGTTTGACAGATGCGAAACGCTGCGTGATATTCAACGTCGCAAAGCAGTCTTTGAACGAATTTTCCGCGAACTGCTTGCCATTGTCCGAAACTATTTAACCTCATAGACCAAAACGACATACAATATTTTCCCAAACAAACTTTTTTACCTGCTTGCCCGTGATTGTTGCTATCGCTTTGGCTTCGATCCATTAAGTAAAGTAGTCCATGGCGACAATCAAGAACTTAACACCCCCGGATGCCACCGAGAATGGGCCTAAGATATCAATTCCCCACTTGTAGAATGGCCATGGGGATGTAATAGGTGTTAACTTTTGTTATGGATGACGTGGGACGGGCCTGTGCATTTGGCAGTCATTACACTTGAGTATTAGGTCTTGTGCGTCCTTATGCATGGTCGGCCAGTAGTATCCTGTCCACAAAGCTCTTGCTACGACTGATCTCGGGCCTGCATGCTTGCTGCATGACCCTTCATGAATTTCACTAATCACGTAGATTGCCTGTTTTGGCCTGACTCATCGCAACCAGGTTCGCAAGAATAACCTCTTGTATAAGATCCCATCAAGGATTTCAAACCTTTGCGACTTCCTCCGGATGCGGTGTGCTTCAACCTCGTCATCCAGGAGAGTTTCGTTTGTCAAGTATTCAATGATTGGGTTCATCCACGTAGGTCCCTTTTGCTTGACTATTCACAAAACTTCCTCCCCTGTAATGGATTTATCTTTGAGTATTTCTACCAAAACTTGTTTGGACAAGTGAGCAAAGCTAGTTGACACGATTTTGCTCAAGGTGTCCGCCTTCTTGTTCTTGCCCCTAGGCACTTGCTTTATGGTGAACCTGCTGAATCCTGCAATGAGCGACTTTACCTTCTCGAGGTATTGGACCATGTTGTCCTCTTTGGCCTCATACTCCCCAAGGATGTGATTCGCGACTAAAAGTGAGTCGACCTATGCCTCCATGTTTTGCACTCCCATCCGCGTAGCTATTATTAAGCCTGCGATCAATGTCATACTCAACTTCATTATTCGTTACTATGAACTAAAATCGTAAGGCATAAGTAAAATCCATACCTTCCGGATTTGTGAGTATGAGGCATGTGCCAGATCCATCTGTACATGATGATCCGTCTGTGAATAAGACCCATAGGTCTTGGAGCTTTTCTTCCTTGGGGGCCTCCATGCTCTCCTCCTCTGGCTTTTCTATTATAAAGTCGGCCAAGATTTGTCCTTTGACAGCCGTGCGATGCCTATATGAGATATTGTGTTCTCCTAAAAGAACACTCCATTTTTGCAAGCGCCCCACCGTGACCGACTTTGATATGACCTGCTTGATTGGCTGGTCCGTAATCACTATGATAGGATGCGACTGGAAGTATCGGCGTAGACGCTTCGTGACATATACTAGTGACCGAACCAACTTTTCCATCGGTGTGTAATTCAGCTCTGGTCCTTGTAACGCCTGGCTGACGAAGTATATTGGCATATATACCATGTTCCTATCTATCATCAAGACTGCGCTCATGCTACACAGGCATGAGTGGCTGATAAATAGATGATTAATTGCTTCTTGGGTCGAGGTGTGACCAGCATTGGGAGGGATGCTATGTGTTTCTTGAGCTCCTTGAAAGCTTCCTCTGCCTCCTTTGTCCAATTGAAGTCGCCCTTCTTCATACACTTCTTGAGTGTTTTTAATAAAGGCAATGACTTTTCAGCAGACTTGGATAGAAACCTGTCCAGGCCCGCAAGCTTACCGTTAAGAGACTGTACCTCTTTAAGCGTTATTGGGGAGGGCAGTTATATCACGGATTCCGTCTTATCGGGGCATGGTCTGATTCTATTGAGATCAATCATGTATCCTAAGAACATTCTTTCAGTAGCTCCGAACGTGCACTTCTTTAGATTCAACTTCATATTGATCTTTCGCAGCGTGGCGAAGGTTTCCTCAATATCCATGATAAGCCCTTCCTCTGTATGGCTTTTTATAACCAATTTATAAACGTATATTTACAGGTTATGCCCAATCTGGTTGTCAAAGGATTTGTCAACCAACCGTTGATACGTTGCCCCTGTGTTCTTGATGCCAAACGACATCTTGGTGTAACAGTAGACACCCTGGCTTATGTGGAATGCCGTCTCTTCCTCATCCTCGACAGCCATCGGAATTTGGTGATATCCCTCATATGCGTCCAAGAAGCATTTGAAAGGATATCCACACAAAGATTCCACTTTCCAATCAATCTCTAGAAGCGGGTAGCAGTCTTGTGGACATGCTTTGTTTAGAACCATGAAGTCAATGCACATGCACCAGCTCCCATCGTGCTTCTTTACCATGGCTGGATTAGATAGCCAATCGTGGTAGTAAACCTCTCGCATAATGCCCGCGTCAACCAGCTTCTTTACTTCTTGGAGTATTACTTGGCTTCTCTCAGGGGCTTGGCCGTGTTTCTTTTGCTTAACCGGGGGATATCCCGGACGTATTTGTAACTTGTGCTCTGCTATAGAATGTGGCACGCCCGTCATGTCTTTTGTCTCCCATGAAAACACGTCGAGGTTGGATTTTAGAAGGTCGCACATAGCGCTCTTGCCCTTATCGGTTAGAGTTCCTCCTATTGCTAGCTCTTGGTCTGGATGATCTGGATATATTGCAACTTTCCAGTTAGCTGGTGGTGAATCCTTTTTCTTGGGAGTTGGTTGGACTGGTGATGCCACTGCATGACATTCTGCTGGTGTAACTACCGTATTGAAGATAGTAACAATCCTTCCTTCTACAAGGAATTTCATAATGCCGTGGGCTATAGATGGTACGACCCAGATCGCCAGGATCCTCGGCCTTCGAATGATACCATTGTATAGGGAGGGTGACTGTATCACCATGAAATTCATCCATGCTGTGGTTGAGTGTTCGTCATCTCCGATGGTTACTAGGAGTCGCAACTGGCCCAGTGGCCAGATGGTTTCTCCACTGAAGCCAATGAGTGACGACGTGGCCGACATCAGCTGTTCCTTCACTTCTGGGTAGCCGTACAAAGCAATGTTCATAGAGTACTTCAGCTGATGACCCTCCGTCAACGTACATGCGGCGGGCACTATGGTCCCCCATGTTTACTTCAATTATGAGGGGTCCTTGGGCTACGTTGCTTGACGTGATGGGAGGGAATGAGATCTCTTTGCAACAAGAAAATATTGACCGATTTTCTTCTTAGTCCTGCACTGCCACGATTGTACCATGAATATGGTTGTGGGCTTATACTTAGGATGATCTTTCCTATCGTTATTTTTGTTGTCCTTCCCATCTTTCCAGTCCTTAGCGAGGTGTTTGAGCTGGCCTAATTTTACAAGCGATTCAATTTTTTTTTGAGCTGGATGCACTCGTCTGTGCCGTGGCCTTTGTCGTTACAGAATTCGCAAAACCGATTCCCTTAACGACGGTCGACTAGAGTTTTCATAGGTGGCTGCCTCGGGAAGTTTACCCCTTTTGATAACAATATCTCTCGTGGAGACATTTTTAGAAGGGTGAACTTATCATTACCTCGTGCCTCTCTTTGCTGGCCACGATAGTCAAGGCTCCTACCACTTGCCTGATTGTTCGGTTGCTTTTTGGGTTGCTCCTGATTTCGATAGCTTTGGTTTCCCTTTGTGGTATAGGCGACTGAGACCGCGGTTTCCCCTTCCACGAAGGATCTTACCCTCTTTATTAATTCGTCAAAAGTTTCAGGACGCTTGTCATTCAGCCGTCTTATCAGCTCCTTATCCGTTATGGCGTGCATATAGTCAGATATTTTTAGAACTTCAGGACATGCCTTAATTTTTGTGCACTCGTCCTTGAAGCGCTCCGTGAAGTATTCCGTGGACTCTCCGTGCCTTTGTTTCACCGTAGCCAATGAAACAGGGTCCCTATTATACTTCTTTCTCTGAGTATAATTCCTACTGAATGCGCTCTGTAGTTCCTCGAAGCCGTCTATGCTTCGACGTGGGAGTCTTTCAAACCAGTCGCGAGCGTCCGCATTGAGTGTTGAATTGATCATCTGGCACCACAAAGGCATAGGCCATCGCTCAATCTTTGCTTGTGTTTCAAAGACTTTTAGATGGTCATCTAGATCACCGGATCCATCATAGGTTTTCACACACGTAGGCATGCGACGTTTCTTGTCCTCTGAGTAGTCTCTAATACGACTTGTGAAAGTGTCTTCTCTCTCCCTACACCATGGGAGTGAAAGTTCTTCATCACCCCCGCTGGGAGCGACGACGTGGTCGTCTCCCTTGTTCTCTACTACCGTTTGAAGATTCAGAGGAAGGATATCTCGTCGTGCGACGCCTAGGGTGATGATCGTCAGAATCAGATCCGGATGAGTCGTAGCTGGGCGAGCGCCTTCCACGCTTCGATCGGCTGCGGTAGCTGCTTGCCCGTGGAATGGGAGAAGCGTTCCTCCTAGAAGAGTCGATCCTTTAGAAAACACTAGTTCTGCGAGTGTTTTCTTGAGGCCTCTCTAGAGTGGCTCGCTCTATTGATCCGTCTGAGAGGTCCGCACCCTCCTGGTTTGTTTGGAGGTCCTCGAGTATACGATCTCCAATGCGCTCGACGACATTACGTGGCTGAGGTTGTTCCTCTATATGGGGTGGTTCCTCATCCCGACATTTTTTGTTCCTCCTTCGGGGTCGTTGTGGCGTATCGCCTGCAACGTTGTTGAAGTTGAGCCTAGTTTGGTGGTTCCTTCCCAAATTCATCCTTGTCGTGATGGCTGGGACAATTTATTTGAAGTTCTGTATGACATAATCTTCGATACTCCCATCGTTGACTAGGGTGTTAATGTCGACCTCCGTCTCGGTGATAGGAGGTCTCTGCGCCTCCCTATGGGGAGGTACAAATGCTGACCCTGGATTTGGGTTATTCACGGGGATAGTAGGTGTGGGGGTATTAAATTGCGCATATGTCCCACGCGGGGACTGGTCTACCACGTTTCGAGCAACACCCCCTCCTGTTGACCCCGTGATCGGCTGGATGACTGGTGTCTCTATTCCCGGCCTTTTGTTCATGTTCTGTTGGTATCCTTGGTTAGGGTTTCACTTCGTCATTGATAGAGTTTAGTGTACGGTCCCATAGGTGGTGCCAACTTGTTGATACAAAAGTTAGATGGACCTTGATCGACCCGAATTAAGCTTAATTCGGGTGTCCGGGGTTCTGGCTCTTGCACCAAGTGAATTTCTGGTTGAGATCATGCACACTAAAACAACACGCTATTAAGCTTACCGTGGGAATGTATCCCATGATTAGACTCCAGCGTGAGAGTAAGTAATCAGTTTAGGGTTAGATATCGGTGAGGTATGAGAGTATAAAGTGAATTGTACCTTTGTGGAACCCTTGGGGGTTCCTTATATAGGCGGTAGAGTCCCAGTTGGGCCTTACCGACTCTTGAGCCCCAAGCAAGAGATAATTACCATTCTTGTGTTCATCACAATATGTTAATTATAGTTAATATATATCTTATTGTTCTAGGATTAATAACAAACCTAATTAGATTGTGATTCGGTCTAACCCATGTTGCGTGCAGAGGGATGTGGGCCGTACATACTACGTGTGACCATTATTATCTGATGCCCACATGCCTAGAATAAAATTAATCCAACCCATCCATGTTATGCTGGATACGGGTACTACCCGTGGGCCGGGTCCTAGACCCGGCTGTGGGACTATACGTCATCAGTTTCCCTAATTAAGTCCCAATTAAAATTATGTTCATCATTAAATGACCATTACTTGAAAACTTGTTCCATAATAGTTAAGCCAATTACAAAGAGTTTAAAACATTTTCTATATCTAGTGATTATGATATTTCAATCCATGAATGTAAAGACAAGTAAGTAAAGAGTAAGGAAAGAGACAACCTAAGTAAGGACACCAAGATTTATAGTGGTTCGGAAATGAAGCTCTCTCTTCGTTCCTACTCCACTCCTCGAGTATACCTTACTCGATATTTCCACCATATCCACATGCTCCCTTCATGGCAGAGAAAACCTTACAACGTTGCTTACAATGTTTTCCGACACTAAGCTAAATGTCGAGTTCTAATCCTAAGCTAGAACTAATCTTTGTCGCCCATCTTCTTTTCTGACATAAGGCTAGATGTCGAGTCCTAATCTAAAGCTAGAACCAATCTTCACACACATCACTTTCTAGTTAAGTGAGAACTCACAAGACTCATACATGCAATTACATCACTTTGTAGTTTAGTGAGAACTTACACACAAGACACACTACATCACAAGACACATCCAAGTATACACATATACCTTGGATCTACACAAGACAAATCCAAGTATACATAAATACTTTAGATCTACACAAGACTAAGTATACATAAATACATTGGATCTATATAAGACTCATATAAACAATATACCGAACATGACTAGATCTAAGAAAAGATGATCTTCATCAAGGCTTCATCTTTTATCACATCACAAATGTGTGAGTGATCTTCTTTTTGGACAAGTATAGAAGGGATCAAGAGTAAAATTATAAGTAAACATACTTAACACATTAAGTGATCGTTTACTAATGATTGGAATCATAGAAAGAAGATAAGAAGCAGAGATCTATCCAAAAAGGTTCATTAGAAAATGAAGAAATGATCCACTATTTATAGGAGACAAGTCCAACGGCTAGTCTGGCCGCAGCTTAGTAAATAAGTTGGCGGCTCAATATCAACATTGAGCCGCAGGCACCTATACTGAGCTTCATGCTCTAGACTCTGCTCCTTATTGTCTTCTAGTGGGGAAACGCCATCTGTTGATGTTTATTCCTTAAGAGGATATTCTTAGACCATTTAGAATATGTCAAATTCAAATTTCCATTTTCCATTTTAATAAAACATTTTTTTAAAAGAAAGTTTATTAAAAATGTTTTGTCACATTTGTATAAACGTGAGTTTTGAGGTTAATCACTTTCCATGATCACTAAACATGTATAAGATATGTTTGTGTAAGACTTAAATGATTATTACCTTAATGACAGTGTTTGTTGAATAATTCTTCTCATGGTTATTTTTGTTGACAAATGTTTTTACACTTTGTCGTGGTCAAAACTAAGAAAGATTAGTCATTACGAATAATGTTTTTAGGAATAGGTTGCATTAAGAATATTTATCATTATAAAATCATCATGACAATAAATCATCTTTATTAAATTAATGCGCATAAAACTTACTATCACATAGTGTGCATTAGTCATGTGTACAATATTGTCCATATGAGTTTTTCATTAAAGAAACTGATATTCACCTCATGATCTAACCGATTGGTTAAAGATTAATCAAGTTTCTAAAAATTGATTATCTTCTACAGATTTGCATCTACTCATTTATATTTTTATTCAATCATGACATTCAAGATTCAATAATACATCTATATGGTTATCAGGTTCACCATGATCCTCTAACTTACATTCCTTAGTATTGACATATCAATATATCATTCAAGTACTAAAGATATCCTAGCTTGCTGATCTATGAATGTGAGTTATACCATCACGAGGTTCAACATTTAATGTTCACTCTCATTATGACATTCACTAGTATATTTAAAAGGTTGCGTATTTTGTTATTTTATTTCTTAAAGATCTATAAGTCCTCTCACTTGCTTTTAGTAATCATAGACTATTCTTCAAATACCTTAGCATGTAGAGAAACAACATATTGTTATCTTTTGGGACACGTCAAAAAATACCTTGATAATTCTTGACAAAATCAAAACTTTAATTTAAGGCTTAATGTGATTCATCACATTCCATAGCTTGATGGTGTCTTAGTTCCATTATAGGTTGGATTAATATTTAAGTTTATACTTTGTATACTCAATTTCTAAACTTTGACAACTTTTAGAGGTAAAGTATTTTGAGTTATCAAAATCAAAAAATTCTAAAGAATTTTATTTATTACTCAAGACATACCAAAACTATGTAGTATATTATGAGCATCGAGATTATGAGACTATATCACAATTCCTAATAACTTAATACTTTTAGATTAAATACTTATCAATTGTGTCAAAATAAAATTGAAATATATAGTATTTAAAAACCTAGTTCATGCTCTAATGTATACATCTAGTTCAATATCTATATATACATTATTTATCCTTTGAATAATTCAAAGACGTCAAGTTAATTGCTTACTTCATTATTTATTTATGTTATTCCAAGAAACATTATAAGAAACATTTCAAGAAACTATAAACAAATTAGTTGAAGTAGCTTGTTATTCATATCTTGACATTTTCTAAACAAGACAACATACATTGCCAATTAAATGTATAAGTCTTTGTAGACACTAGAAGGGGGGGGGGGGGGGTGGTTGAATAGTTTCCCTAATTAAGTCCCAATTCAAATTATGTTCGTCATTACAAATGACCATTACTTGAAAACTAGTTTCATAATAGTTAAACCAATTTCCAAGAGTTTAAAACATTTTCTATATCTAGTGATTATGATAGTGCAATGCATGAATGTAAAGAAAAGTAAGTATTGAGTAAGGAAAGAACAACCTAAGAAAGGAAACCAAGATATATAGTGGTTCAGCTACGAAGCGCTATCTTCGTTCCTACTCCACTCCTCGAGTACAACTTACTCGAGATTTCCACTATATCCACAAGCTCCCTTCTTAGCGGAGAAAACCTTACAACGTTGCTTACAATGTTTTTCGACACTAAGCTACATATTGAGTTCTAATCCTAAGCTAGAACCAATCTTCGTCGCCCATCTTCTGTAACACCCCACTCCGAAAAGAGACAAAGTGCTACTACTATGGGGTCACATCAAATACATCATATTTTAAAAGGGCTCAAATGAAACTTTTATTAAATCTAAAATACTCAAAGTTATATCTTAATAACAAAAATCCCCAAAGCAACGGGGTCCAAATTGCAATTGTAATAAATCATTAAAAATGTCATAAATTTTAATAAACTCTTAGGTGACTCTAGGTAAGCCCACACTCTCATAGCCCAGTCTCACGCTTAATACCTGCCGCATGGAAAATAAAATGGCTAAGCAAAACGACCAGTGAACGGATATAACAAATATGGTTTAAAGTAAAGAAGATAACGAAATTACGAATATCAGAAGGTGTAATAAAAGAATGAATATATGGATCAATAAGAAGGCTAATGAAAGGTAAGGGAATGCCCATGAGCGCACATAACAAATCACATATCCAACTCAACCAAATAGTCATATAAGTGTACAAGGAGTGCGATTCTTATGTACAAAAAGTGATGGAGCGTATAACATACACTAACCAATCACATCAAATCACATTACACTTACCAAATAAAAACCTAGGATACATCCATACGCTCCCTGCAAAACAACGTCAATAGCACGTGCACTAGCTCATGACTAGCACCCGCACTCATAATATTAAAATAATTATGCGCATCAAAAGGGAGCGTCGGGATCTAATCACACTGCCCTAGATAGTGTCATGCCACCGGCGCATTGGATGACATGGTCATGGTACCCTCATGAATATAAAACAAAGTATGGCTCGGGTGTAAGGGTTCAATTCAAAGGCATATCAAGTATATAATATAAGTGATCAAATGGGGAAAATATTATGGCATGTCAACAAAGGGTTCATAACAAGGCAAAGGGAGTTAAGGATCTTATCAAAACAGAAACTAAGGATATAGGAACATAACAATGACATAGGGATTTATCAAATGTAGAGGTGGCAAATCTTGCCCATTTTGATACATATGGGCACTTTTTGCCCATTTTCAAAAAAGGATGGGGCACTTTTTGCCCATTCTTTATAATGAATGGGCTAAACGGGCGCATATGTAAGAAACTAAATGGGCTTAACGGGCGCACTTGTAAAATACAAATTAGTATACTCGACGAATATTTTTTATTAATTTTTTTATCCCGACTTTTAAACAAGTATTTTATTTTTTATTTGTAAGTTTTATATGTTTTTTTCCTTTTTTAGCTTGCGCCCGTTCAGCCCGCCCATTTTGCCCGCCCGTTTCGCCCGTGCCCGTTTAGCCCGCGCCCGTTTAGCCCGCCGCCCGTTTAGCCCGTTGCCCGTTTAGCCCGTCGCCCGTGCCCGCCCGCCCGCCCATTTTGCCACCTCTAATCAAATGGATTAGTATACAAAATAGTAAAAGAATGTTCTTACTAAAAGAACCGAATATACGTACCTTAAATGCACAAACAATCAAGGAATCGTACACAAAGCAACAAACCCTACACCCGTGTCACCAAGGATACAACATACATATAATAATATCTTATATACTGATCAAATACAAAGGATTACAAGGTTTCATGATTTGGTGATTATAAAACCCTAATTATCCATTTTCCCAAAACCCGTCATTTAGGGACTGTTTTTATAGATCCGACTGTAAATCCATTTTCCAAAACCTTAACCACTGATTAAAGACCATATTTGAAAATTAAATTAGAAGTAGATAGTTTTAGATTCCATATTCACTTAAAAAGCTATCCTGAAGCTCAAGTTATGACTCTTACAAGATGACATATTTTCTGATTTTTAAGGACTATTTTCAAAGATCTGAATGGTAGACATAGTTCCTCAGCCTTTCAAGATGATTAGAGACTAGTTATGAAAACTTGATTCGAAGTTGATGTTTTTAGGCTTTAGAAACATTTAAAAAGGTATTATGAAACTTGTTTTATAGTCCTTACAAGATGACCTAAAACCGGACAACCTTGGTTCATGACTTTGTATTAGCACGTGTAGTGACATAGATCATCATAGGACATCTAGATCTGTATGAAAACAATATAATAAACTTATTAGAACATTATTAGGGATGATCTAAAAAGATCTAACATATAAAAAAGGTTTTAAAGTATTAAATCACCAAGAACACATTTTTAGGGCTTGTAAGTCCTAGAAATGATGTTCATAGCCAAAAATATAAAAGCCATATAAATGACACAAGGATCATAAGAACTTACATGGAAATGTGCATAATGATATGTAATAACTATACACACTAAGTACCAATAACGGAGGATTAACGAAAATAAAGAAAGATCAAGAACAACCTTAAGGTTTTAAGGTTTTCTTATCAATGGAGATGAGAGGAGATTTTGATAGATTTTTTACTAAGTAAATTGTGTGTTTGTGTGCTTCTATGGCCGTCCATATGGTGATTTTATAGGATATTATATTTTTGTTAAAGGCTTGAATTAAGGAATACCATTTACTAGTTTTTCAAACCATAACTTAGGGCATCCACTATGGTAAAAAATTATAAACCTCTATGAATTAAAATTTTCATGCCACATCAACAAGTTTTAGACTTTTTGAATTAATAAACCTCTTTCTACTATCGTATAAACTTTTTAAAGCTTCATAATTGTTTCATACAACACATGCATTAAATTGTGAAGAGGTCTAAGATTTAGGACCTCTTCATGTCAAATAGGATTAAAATGGAACTCCACTATGACTAATACAAAACATAAAACTCTTCAAACTTTTTAGACCTATTTTTAGACCTCTCATAGTGGATGCCCTTATGTCATAACTTTTTACCATTTAACACATTAAAATCATCATAAAAACCTTCCTAAAGGCCTAGTTTGGCCGTGTATATTGAGTGGACCAAAGGAGGGTGTTTCAACTTGGTTTTAAAGGTATAATTACTTACTAATTTCACGCATTTCTTTCCTATTTTTACAAGTCATACATGTACAAGTACATGTTATAAAAGTGTGTAACATTTGTTTTATATAACCTAAAGTTTAATATGTTTATTTATATAAGTTTAAGAGTGTTCATTTATATTTTTTCTTTATTTAAAATTATAGGTTATATCATAATTTAATTAAAACGTTTCGTAGTCTAAGTCTTATTTATTTAATACTTATGAAATAATTAAACTATGTTTTAAATGAAATTAATTAAATTGAAATAAAATCTCTACTATTGAATTTACATAAAATTTCCAAATTTCATAAAATGTTCAAATATCGTACTCATTCATATTTCCATATTTTAAAAATGCGAGTTTTACAACTCTTCCCTTCTAAAAATAAAATTTCGTCCACAAAATTAAGGTAGTGTTATGGGTTTTATAATTCCTCCTCTCTAAAAGAAAATTTTCGGCCTCAAAATTGGAATAGAATAATCCACAAAAGAAACGAAACAAATAAAACGAAACATACCAAATTATGAGAAGAAGTGAGGATAACTAGAGCGCATCGATTCCTTGGTTTCCCAAGTAGCCTCGCGCTCAGGATGATTCTTCCAAATAATCTTAATAAAAGGAATAGTCTTATTCCTCATAACACGTTCCTGACGGTCCAAGATGGCCTCATGTTCCTCGGCTAAAGATAAGTCCTCTTGGATTTGATCCAAAGGATACGAAACGACATGCAGGGGGTGATACTTGTATCCCCTCAAAAGCGAAACATGGAACACATTATGCACGTGAGATAATTATAGAGGTAGAGCCAAATGGTATGAACCTTCCCCAATACGATCGAGAATCTCAAAAGATCCAATAAAACGCGGACTAAGTTTCCCCTTAATACCAAAATGACGAACACCGCGGCACGGAGAAACTTTCAGAAAAACACGATCACCGGGATTAAAGGATAATTCTATCCTATGATGGTCAATATAACTCTTTTTTCGGGACCTAGCTTCCTTTAACTTTTCTTTAGCAATGGCGACCTTTTCATTAGTAAGCTCAATCAGTTTTGAACCCTCAATAATGCGTTCACCTACCTCATTCCAACAAATAGGAGCCTGACATTTAGTCCATACAAAAGCTCAAATGGTGCTGCCTTAATGCTAGCATGCCAACTGTTGTTGTAGGCAAACTCCACAAGACATAGATATTCGTCCTAATTACTCGTCCACTCTAAGGCACAAGACCTCAACATGTCGTCCCAAGTCTGAATGGCACGTTTAGTCTCACCATCAATTTGTGGATGAAATACTGTACTGAACTTGAGTCTAGTACCCCAAGCTTTCTTCCAACCTTTCCAAAACTGAGACGTAAAACAAGGATCCCTATCAGATACAATTACTACTGGAGTACCATGTAACTGAATAATCTCCTGCCGAAAGATATCAGCTAATTTACTAACGGAATAATACTTCCGAATGGGAAGAAAGTGAGTCGATTTGGTCAATCGATCCACTACTACCCAGATAGTGTCATACTTCTTCTACGTAGTAGGAAGTCCAGTCACAAAGTCCATGTATATCTCATCCCATTTCCAAACGGGAATGTCCAAGGGTTGCAGAAGACCGCTAGCACACTGATGCTCAATTTTTACCTGCTGACAAATCATACACCGAGACATAAACGTAGCCACATCCTGCTTCATGCCATTCCACCAGAAATGTTGTTTTAGATCACCGTACATTTTAGTGGAACCCGGATGAATAGAGAAAGGAGAACTGTGTGCTTCCATAAGCAAGGCCTCACGGAGAGTAGGATCCTCTGTAACACACAATCTATCCCTATACCGGATTACACCATCATCGTCAACCCTAAATTTCGTATGCTCATTCCCTCAGCTTTCTGCAACACGACCCATAACTCGCCATCATCTTTCTGAGCTTCTTTACTTTGTAGTATGAGAATAGGCTCAATATTCATACTAGCCCAGAAACCGTCAGTAACGCGAACACAAAACTCAACATCCAAACTGTTAATGCATTGATGCCTAAAAACGTTACTTGCATTTTTCGGTCTCGCTTTATTTTTATTACGGTAATATATAAAAACAATCATTTACGAAAATAACGAAAAATAAATTCTTGAGTTTAAGTATTTTTCATTTCAACCATTATCACTTAAGGTATTAACAAACAAGTTTTCAACCTAACTAAGTGATCAAGGATTTAACTTTTCTTAAAACTCACCTTTTATTAAATGTGACAAAGTTTTTTAAACTTTATTTTTAAGAAAATGTTTTATTAAATTAATTATTTGAAAATGGCATATTCCATATCGTTTAGGAATATCTTTTGGGGATAAATATTCCACCAGATGTGACTACCCCAATAAAAGACAAAAAAGAGCAGAGTCTACTCGCACGGTTCCTCAAATGGCTATGCGGTTCCTTATCAATAAGGAACCACTGACACAATTAAGGAACCGCGCCTAAGGATATCCGTTGGAGCTTTGTCTTATAAATAGTGATCCATTCTCAGATTTTCTCCCCACCTCTTTTGCACATAAAATTCTAGATTCAATCCAATTTCTTAAATCATTCAAATCCTTGATTATTTGGTTGATTACTACTTGTTTAGAAGTGAATATTTCTCCTCCCATCTCTTCCTCTCAAGTGCAAAGAGAATATCAATTTCATCCTTGAAGTGTTGTGTCTACCTCAAAGATCCATTAAAGATCAGACATTCATTTTTCATTCTTGCGTTATTGTTGTGAAGATCCAAGTAGTTGTGTCTATTTGGAAGTTGTGTATGTAGTGTGGTTAATACTTAGTCCTTAAAGTATATTGGTGTAGATTGGTCCTAGCTAAGATTAGGGCTCGACTTTTAGCTTAGAGTCAGAAATTGGTTAAGCGACGTGTATGGTTTCTCCACCTTAAGGAGCTTGTTGATTAGCGAACTCTCGAGTAAGGAGTACTCGAGGAGTGGATTAGGCACGAGGAGTGAGATTTGTTTCTGAACCCTATAAATCCTTGGTGTTTGGTTTGATCTTTCTTTTCCTTATCTCTTTACATTCATTATTCTTTATTTGAATATACTTGTGATTATTAGTTAGTTTCACTATCCATTGTCCATATTATGTATAAGAAGATTTCACATATTTTCTCAAGTCTAAGTTTTTGAAAAAGATTTTTGAAAACCCATAGTTAACAAGTAAATTTAAGAAATTATTCAACCCCCCTTTCTAGTTTCTATAATTGGTATCAGAGCGGGTTTCTCAAGCATTTTTAAAATATATTGTATTTTAAAACTTGAATCGATCTACGGATTCCTACAAGTACCTAGAAGGGCAATCTATGCAAATACCACCTCTTTTTGAAACCAATAGTTTTATTTATTAGAAAAATAGATATGAGACTCATGTGAAATCAAAAGTTTAGATCTTTGGCATGTTATTACCAATGGTGACTTTTTGCCATATCAATATAATGAAGTTTCTAAAAAGAAAGAGTTAGTCACTTTTGATAATTCTAATGATGAAACTAAGAAGAAACTTGCTAAAAATAATGAGGCTAAAATGGTGATTTATAATGTTTTGTCTAAGAAAGAGTATGAAAGGATTTTCATGTGTAAAACCGCTAAAGATATTTGGAACACTCTTTTACTAACCCACCAAGGTAATAGCCAAGTTAAAGAAAGCAAAATTGATCTTCTTGTTCAACAATATGAACAATTTGTCATCTTCGAAGATGAAACTATTGATAGTGCATTTTCTAGGTTTAATACTATTATTACTAGTCAAAATGCACTTGATGAAGGTTTTTCTAGCAAGAACAATGTTAGGAAGTTTCTTAGGACATTGCATCCAAAGTGGAGATCTAAAGTCACGACGATTGAAGAATCAAAGGACATTACTAGATTATCACTTAATGAACTTATTGGCAACTTAAAAGTTCATGAAATGATAATTTTAAAGGAATCGGAAATGGTGAAAACCAAGAGTGAAAGAAAGTCTCTAGCACTAAAGGCCAAGAAGGTGCAAGTGACCATGATAGCGCCTCTTCTGATAGTGATGATGCGGAATATGCTATAGCGGTTAGAGACTTTAAGAAGTTCTTCAAAAGACGAGGTCAGCTGGTAAGACAACCAAGCAACGACAAGAAAGTCTTCTCCAAAAACCGATTTGTCAAAAATGACAAAGGTGATAGGAAATGTTTTAGATGCGGTGACCCAAATCATTTCATCGGTGAATGTCCCAAGCCATCTCGCTACAAGAATCACACGACTTTCATTGGAGGTTTCATGGAGCGATAGTGGTGAAGAATGTGACGACGATGCTAAAGACGAGAAATGTCTCATGGCTCATTCTTCCAAAGAGGTACATTCTGAAATCGAATACCATAGCAATGATAGTTATTCTCTAGATGATTTGGAATTAGAAGGTCAATATAATAAACTATGAAAACTAATTCTAAAATTCATTGAAAAGAACAAATTGCTAAAATCAACTAGGACCAAGCTTGAAAATAAGATTAGGGAGCTAAGAGATAAATTGGCTAAGCTTGAGAAAAATAAAGAAGTTGATTTAGGTTGTCTAAGTTGTGAAAATCTTAGACAAGAGAATGAAGATCTCAAGAGCACCTCCAATAACTTGGAAGAGTTCATGAAAAGTACTAGTGCTCTTGACGATATGCTTAGTAGGAAAATTCATTCTGGGGAAAGACTTGGATTGGGATTTAAAACTAATGAAGCATCTACTAGTGAACCAAAAAAAGTTAGGTTTGCTGAAAAACGTCCCACTGCCCGCGGTTCTCCAAAATATGGGGCGGTTCCATATCAATATGGAACCACAGGTTGCATTAAGGAACCGCGAACAGAAGATGATTTTTATGAAAATCCTCAACTTTCTAAAAACTCTATTTTAGGTAAAGGGGCAAAACATCTTGTTGTTAACAATGTTAAATTACCTATAATTGATAAAAAGGAACTTGATAAATTCTACAAGCCTTTAAGTAAATCTTTAATGGGAATGAGAAATTTATCAAGACAATCATCTACTCCTCCAAGAGTACGAAATGATTCAAGGCATAGAAGTAGAACACCAACACCTAAAAGAAATGATCACTCTAAGTCACGACCTAGGAGTAAAACACCAACACCTAGAAACATCAATAATTCTAGGTCTAAATCAAAGACTCCTAAGAAAAACAACGGACATCAAAATGCTCATATGAATTGGAATAATTTTCAACAATGTTTTTCTCCGTGAGGCATGTGTCCTCCATTCATGCATCTCAATCAAATGCAAGGGATGTTTCAAACTAACAATTTTGGACCCATGAGATATTGGGGACCAAATGTTTGATCTTGTATGTTGTTACCTAGATATTCTTTGAAATCGATTTGGAGCCCGATGAGTGGATTAAGGATAGTGGTTGTTCTAAACACATGATGGGTAATCGAAATTTGTTCTCATCTTACAAAGCATATAATGGAGGTAACGTCACTTTCGCTAGTAAGCTATGTGGTAACATCATTGGTAAAGGTACAGTTTCTCTTGACTCCATGACCATCGAAAATGTTGAGCACATAGATAACTTAGGGTTTAACTTACTAAGTATATGTTAAATTTTTGGCAATAAGTGTAAGGTCATCTTTTCAAAACATGATAGCGAAATTCTAAAAGATGGAAAGATCATTAGAAAGGTGTTAGAAAGCATGGGCTTTATGTCATGAAGGTCAATAGGAAGTCAAAGGACAACTTATGTCTACCGAATTTAGATGATAGTTCTACTCTTTGGCATAGGAGATTAGGTCACGCTAATATGCGTTTAATTCAATCTTTAATCTCTAAGGAGTTGGTAAGACATCTCCCCAAGATTAAGTTTGATAGTCACTTTTGTGATGCTTACTGTAAAACCCGCATGCTTTTACCATGAATAGTACCTTTATAATCGTACGTACAAGATTAAAACTTTTTTTATGACGTGAATACATTTCACGAATATAAATTACAAGAACTACGTACGTGTTATCACACGATAAGAATTAAGTATGTATAAATGCACGATAATTATTATCAATAATAATTAAATCACGAACATGAAATCATGAACGTAAGAATCACGAACGTATAATTATGTATTTACGTAATTATTATTATGACTACGTGCAAGTATTTATAATAACATGAATATTTAATAATAATATAACGTAAATACAAGCACACGAACACGTAAATTATTAGAACAAGGAAAAACTACGGGTTTCCCTTGGTAGGCCCTACAAGCCGCGGCTACAAGAGAAGGAGGGGCCCATCCCATGTATAATTTTACTAAATAAACAAATAATGAAAACATTATTCATTCACAGAAGATTTTAGAAAAACAAAAACCCTAATCCTCTTCTTTGCTCCCTTAGGCTGGCGGCTACATCATCAAACAAGGATGATTGGTTGATTTTGATTTAGCAAATCATAAGAACGTGTTCGTGTATTCATCCTCTATTTATTCCACGTGTTTTGGTAACCCAAAAACCTTTCTTTTTAATTCTTTTTATGTTTATGAACATGTGATCATGGGGGTTTAAAAAAAACAAGATTAAAACATGCTAATAATTATGGTGGGGAAAATTAATTCGGGTGTTTTCGGGTTTGGTTGTTCGGCCGCCACACAAACCGAGAGCCACAAGGCTCTCGGCGCCGTTTGGTTCATAACACCAACCAAGACCTAGGTCTTGGTGGTGTTTGGCTCGGTCAACATCAGGGACAAGACACCCCGACATGCGTCGGGGGTGTCTTGTGGTTTTTAGAAGTCTCGGCAGCCATAGCCCCACCACTGGCTAAAGCCGGTGGCTATTTATGTAAGTAGGGGGAACCACCGCAGCAAGCAGGGGGACCACCGGCAACTGCCGGTGGGAACTTTTGTGTGTCAGCGGCTGGCCGAGAGGACAAGACCACCGGCAGCAGCCGGTGGCAGTTTTGCTGAGAGCAGGGGCAACCGGCTTAGGCCGGTTTGCCACTGTTTTCGGTGGGGGTTTGGTTTGGCCGGTTCACGGGTTCACGGACTGGTTCACGACATGTTTTAATAGAATAATACATGGGTTCGGTTTATTATTTTTACAAGTTTAATAGTTTAACAAGTATATTTATTTTACAAGTTAATTAAATTAATTTAACATGGCCTATAATTAATTTAATTAAAACATGGACTTAGGTTTATTATTATTATTTAATAATACATGATTTTAACTAGAGGTGGCAAATCTTGCCCATTTTGATACATATGGGCACTTTTTGCCCATTTTCAAAAAAGGATGGGGCACTTTTTGCCCATTCTTTATAATGAATGGGCTAAACGGGCGCATATGTAAGAAACTAAATGGGCTTAACGGGCGCACTTGTAAAATACAAATTAGTATACTCGACGAATATTTTTTATTAATTTTTTTATCCCGACTTTCAAACAAGTATTTTTATTTTTTATTTGTAAGTTTTTATATGTTTTTTCCTGTTGGAAACTCACTTTATGTGACGACATTTAAGAATTCCCGTTAGTTATCATAGTCACGCACATTTAGACTAGACTAGGCTCGTTGTAAAGTTTAGGTTGTGTGCATGACTATATATACCCCTCCTTAGCTTCCAAGGAGGGGTGTTGATTGTCATTTGTTTATTTTCTAAATACATTTTCATTTCACTTTTAACCTCTCTTCTCTCTCTCTAAGCCATCAATGGCTTCCACCACCATTTACCACCACATTAGACCACCGGATCATATTTAGCATTTCTACATTTGGTATCAGAGCCACGGTTCCATCCTTGGATCGTGTTTATATATTTGATTTGGTGGTCTGATTATTCTTTGTGTCTCGTTATATTATTTCTGTCCATTTTATCACAAATTTTTTTGGTCACGTCATATTTTTTTGTCCAACTGTCCAAACTGTCACATGTTTTGTGTCTCGATTTCATCATATCATGGTCAAAATAATACATATCTGGTTACTGTTTCTGGGTTTCTGTATTTCTTGTTTATGCAGTTAGAAAAGGACAAGTTTGCAGATCCACCATTTTCGGTTTCATCAAAACCCTTTTCAGATTGGGTTTCAGATTGGGTTTCCGATTGAACATTCAGATTGACATTCAGATTGGGTTTCAGATTGGGTTTCCGATTGAACATTCAGATTGACATTCAGATTGGGGATTCAGATTAGACATTCCGATGGGGGTGTTCGTTTGATTCCGATGACAAAAAAACATTCCGATTGGACATTCTTTTTGACTTTCCGATGGACTCACTCGTATGACACAACCTTAACTCAGAAACAAAAAAAAAAAAACATTCCGATGGGATTTTTTGTTTGTCATTCCGATTGGACTGTTTTTAAAAAAAAACTTGTGAACTAGATTTGTGACCAATTCCAACAACCATCTCAACCGAGTCAACTCGGTAATTACCGAGTTGACTCAGTTTAACTCACTGAGTCGACCTTCTCACATCCAACCTTATTTCTCCTCAACACCATCAATCTATACCTAATACCCATCGACACGTATCCCATCTAGACTCAACATAAGAACAGAAAAATTAAACTAGATCTCAGATTCAATATTTTTTTTCGTGTTTTGCACATGCATGTAGAGATCTTTTAGATCTTGCACGAAAACGATATTATCATCATTAATCTATGGTTGGTTTACCCACTTCGATATTCGAAAATGAACAAAGATTTGTAACAATCATGTTATAATCTATGTGTTATTTTCGATCGACACCTCAACTGATATATGAATTATATGAAGGATTATTAACATTGTTTTGTTATAATCAAGTCATTAATTCATTCGAGATCAACCACATGCATTTAAACTTACCAGAGACCTCATCAGATCTTGTTGTTTCATCATGTTTCGGACATCATTTGAGAGTGGGATTTGGTCTGTGATTCAGAATAGAGATGGGTTTTACACTCGTTTTTGAGATGAGATTAATTGGGATTATTGGGATGAGATTTGATGAATGATTGAAGGGTTTGAAAAGGGACGGAGTTTTTGATGGAGAGGTGACGGTTTCTAGGTTGGAGCATTGGAGGGGATAAGATGAGTATCTGGATTGGGAGAGAAAAGTTAGGTGAAGGGAGTAGTGAGAAGAAAAGTGGGCGGTTTAAACAAGAGGTGTGAGTTAGGGTGCGTTTATATGAGATTTTTTTTAGGATTGTGATGTTGGACCGGGTATTTCCCAAGAAATGGTGGGCTCGAAATATTTTTGGGCCACATTCTTTTGGTATTCTTTTGGACCGTGTATATTAAATTAAATACACACAATTTTTTTAACAAATTTTTGAAATAAATTTTGTGTATTAAGTTATAATTCGGTCGTCATCGGGTCGAGAAAAGTGACGAGACATTGTGACGAGATGGAATAGTTTAAGGAGAATGGATGCTCAAACAAACAAGTTCCTTTTTTGAATTTGTGGTTTTTTTGTTGCATTTGTGGTTCTTTAATTTATTCTTGACACTGATTGGGTGACGAGAAATGTGACGCGACAAAATGACGTGACAAATGTGACAAGAATTTATTTTGACGAGACCAAGAAAAAATGGGCGATTTTTTTAGTGGCTACAGATTTTGTTTGATCGGGTATTAATTACGTGACGTTGAAGACGGATTTTTCGAAGGCGTGTATTTATTTTATCTTTTACTAGATAACTTGCTAGTGCTTAATCCTAGAATGAAGACTTGGTTATCTGGTTTCCGGGTTCGGGGTGGATGGTTGATGACTCGGATTGAAGGTCTACTAATTCTAAGGATTTGGTAAATGATGGATTGGATCTATTGATTAATGGTGGAAATGGGGAAGGAGGAAGATGAAGTGTAGAGAGAGAAAGGAGAGGGAAGAAAAGTAGAGAGAGAAAGTGATTAGATTAAATGAAAGTTGTTAATGAATGAACCACCACCCCTCCTAACATGCTAGGAGGGGTATATATAGCCCACCCTACATGTGGGCTATATGGACTATATTGAGTACAAACTGGATCACGAGCCTAATACAATAATATATCGTTGGAGCGACCGATCCTTCATAAATACGTAAAAACGTATTTCCAACAATCTCCCCCTAAGGGAGGTCGCTCCAAGTTACAAAGTTCTAAATATTCTATAGCTCGTGATCTATGCTAATAATGATGTGACCGAGACTTTCTTTGGGAAAACACATTTCCAACAATCTCCCCCTAAGGGAGGTCACACCATTTTACAAAATCTTAAACCTAGCATACTATGCTTGAGTCTTCGATCTTGTTCTTGTGAATATGCTTGATGTGATCTTTGACTTTAGTCTTGAGCATGTTTCCTTGCCTTGACCTAGTGCATTCATCACTTGTGAAATTTGCCTCTTCGTGACTTCATGTTCCACATACTTATACCTTTAAATTCTTGAAAGCTTCAGAGTTTGATACAGCGGAAGACTCGACCTTCAGACTTTCTTGAATTTGTTGAAGTACTAAGTGTATGTAGTATAAGCATGTAGTGACGACTTCTTCTGGATTGTACACCGCAATGCCACCTTCTTGTTACGCTGCATAAGACAGTTAGCAACAAACAACATACACGTATGAAATGGCCTTGAACATTTCATTCTAATTCGGTAGCATTTTACCTCCGGTCGGTGAAGACCGTTGGACGATATTAAATATCGTACTTGTGGCAGGTAGTTTCAATTAAGAACCTCCTTGACAAGATTTCGCGGGTAAACCCGTTCTCTTTACTCGACCGTCCAAAGCTGACTGCGAACGTAAAGAGTGAATCATTTGGATAATATTAACCGCATGATTTGAAGCCGTCAATTCATGTTCCTGGAACAAGTGAAGTTCAATTAAGAACCGCACCATCGTTGCTTTCCAGTTGTCACTAGCTTGATTCATAAAAAATCTTGCAAGTTACCTACCAAGTGCTGTTTGATGTTAACACTAGAAGGATTTCCACTCGTCACTGTGATCAATAAAGAGTCACTCTGAGTGTTCTGGTAAGATCATATGATAATGCGTAGAGGCCTGGAACGTGTTTAAATTCATTTAAGAATTAAACCACTGTTGCTTTCCAGTTATCACAAGTTTGATTCATAAAGAATCGCACAAGTCACCTACCATGAGCTTTTTGATATTCGCTCAAGAAGGATTTCCATCTTCATTGTAAATACTTTCGTATTACTCGGATGTTCAGGCAAGATCATGAAGATTTTGCGTAGGACTCTTAAGAACTTTCTTACTTTTCACAGTGTGTGAAGAAGCAAGTAAATATGAAAGTGTGTCCTAATGAGATATTTGATGATCTCAAATGGCTCTAGACTCGATCGTGCATTTTGGATTTTAGTGATCGGAGGCTGGAGAGGAGTGCCACCTTTTCAATACCAATTTATTCGGAGTGAATAAACCAGTAGATAATGTGTTAATCTCCGTGTGATTAAAACAAATATATTTTGAGAGATATTTGAGTTAGCTGGGAAGGGTTGTGCATTGCATCACTGGGTCCATGATGTCAGTCTTCAATATCAAGAATCATTAAAAATGATCTCAATAGCATATGAATTGACCCGGTTTCTGCCTAAGGTTGTAAGGAGGGCTTCTTTCTTTACACCCTTTATCTTTACAATTCTTTTTCATTCTTCAACCCCTTCAATGCTTACCAATACGTCATAACTAGCACCTTGTTGTGATTGTTCCAGTGCTAACTTAAGTACTTGGTCGGCATTCAGCTACGTTCACAATCTTTCTCCATCTTTCCTAAGGACTACTATTTCTAGCTATGGAATGTCCTTGGGAAGATTCCTCCGGTTCTAGAGAAATCATTGGACTTTAACCTATCCTACCATCCTTATGTCACCACAATCTTCATCGTCGTGAAATAAATGGGTTGCGGGTAAGTATAAATCACCATGAAATCCATTTTGAAGTGCAAATCCATTTTGCTCCCCCTTAACATATGCCACGATATCCGAAAACATTTCGCACATGTCGGGATGAGCTAACACGTTAAGTCAAACCATTTGTGATTAATCATTTCCCATATTAAATCACATTTTCTCCCCCATATTAAAAATATTAACCCAATCGATGTTTTTAATATCAATTGATTTAATAGCCTTTTAAGAAAATTTGGGAAGAAAAATGCAAATCCAATTATCTTCATGAGTTACACAAGCTCCCCCTCAAATTAATGAGGGTGTGCTGAAACATAAATTAAATACCTTTTAAACACAAGTGTAAGGTATTTATTACGTGCAAAGATCATATATAATAATGAATTCACAAGATTAGCAATTTTCGAGGTTGGACCTGAATAATGGAGAACATCATATGAAAGAAGCACATGGTTCTTGTTCACGAATGTTGGTCACCTCGTCACGTCCCCGAGAAAATTAATTCCCGTTGTTGAGTCAAAGCTTTCCGGTGAAATGCTTGACTTGATTATGAAAAGCGGGTTGCTATCTGAAATAATAGCAAACCATTTTGAGCATGTTTTAAAAGTTTGAACTTCTGCTCGAACTTTATTTACAACCCCGTGTCATTATTGAATGACATTTCTAGGTTCGTAAATATTATCGATTCCAGAAGACATGCTCTTTTTATCAAAACATTTTTGAACACACAATTTTAAAAGATTTAGAAAAACCTTTTGAGAAATTCTCGAAAAATTGTGTTCAAAGTTTTGAAAACCAATTACTTGAGCTTAAGATGTTGAATATCTTATAAAACGAGCTCAAGTCCGAGAAGTTGGAAACTTCCCGTTGTTAAGGATAAGTTTATCATCGGCGATAAACTTTCCTTTTATCTGAAGAACGAGTCCTAAGCTGACATGTACTTAGAAGTCCTTTTCATGAGCTTGAAAACTTTGACTGTTTTAACGGAAAGCTCATGACCGAGAAAGGTTAATTTCTCGTTATGAGGAAAAGTTCTCTTATTTAAAAGATACACTTTCCTTTCTGAGCTTAAAACTTCGAATGTTTTAAGACAAGCTCATGACCGAGAAAATTGAATTTCTCGTTATGAGGATAAGTTTATCATTAATGATAAACTTTCCTTTATTTGAAGTTCGAGTTACAGTCTGACATTTAACTGTAAGTCATTGTGCATGAGCTTAAAAACTTTGAATGTTTTCGATATAAGCTCATGCCCGAGAAAAAATTAATTTCTCGTTGTAAGGATAAGTTTATCATCGGCGATAAACTTTCCTGCCTTTGAAGAACGGGTTATAGACTGTCATTTATCTATAAGCCTTGATGCATGAGCTTAAAAAACTTGGAATGTTTTTGATATAAGCTCATGCCCGAGAAAAATGAATTTCTCGTTTTTAGGATAAGTTTATCATCGGCGATAAACTTTCCTTTCTTTTTGAGAGCGAGTTACAGTCTGTTATGTGACTGTAAGTCCTTTTTGCAGCTTAACCATGAATCCCCTGCGACATTTGTTTCTCTGATATCTGCTTCTTCAGCAACCAAACTCTAAGAGTGTCCTTAGTTGAACGGTGCACAACGATTGGACCGCTTCGTTCTTTTGGAACATCAACTTTGGTACCTGCATTCTCATTAGGAGTTTGTATACTTTTGCATGGGTTAGAGATATCTATTTTTGAAGCACGTGGGGGTGCACAGTTGGCTTTACTTGTGTCAGAGGTGGCCTGAGGGGATGATTCACTTGTCTTAGTTGGCAAACGTTTCCTTTTATAGAAAATCTTAAGTTCAGGCTTAAGTGATATATCATCCTTTGCAATTTTCTCCCTAGTAGTCTTCGTAGAATCAGAGACTATCCTAGTTAAAGGGCACTCGTTTCCTACAAGAGTGAAGGTTCTACCAGTGGGGTGCCACATTTTGCCAACGGGTTTGATTTTAGCAACCCACTGGGATTTAAGTCTAGCACGGGAGTTCACCTCGTTAAGCAATTTTTTGATACAGGAATCATGATTTGCCGTAAAGACACATTTTCTACATGTTTTACAAGTAGCATATTTAATGTCCGAGTAAGATCTAGAATCCCTAGATGATTGATTGATGCTCCTAGAATTGGACATGCTACGGTTAGCAGTGTTGGGTAAACTAGAAGGCATCTGACTAGGTTTGAAATTCCTATCTCTTACATGTGTCTTTTGCTTAGCTTCCCTAAGATCAGATTCATGGCAAACGTCATTTGAGCTAGTTCTAGACGTGGTCTTGGTATTTTTAGGGAAACTAGAGGCAATCATATGATTTGGTCTTGCTAAAGCTGGAGTGATCACATTGGGCCTAGTTGCTGGAGTGACTGGTCTAAAAAGATGAACCAAATCAACTTGGGAGGCAAACCGCGGTCTCGAGGATTGCGGTCGCTCGGATCTAAATGCAGTAGGTTGTCTGACAATCGGTTGTCTGACAAACTGATTTGTAGGCGGTTTCCCCAAGATTGATGGTTTTTCAAGCTTAGTGTCCACACTAGGTCCTCTATTTTTTCTTAACTCGTTTTTCAACGCAGCTATAGCAAATACCTTTTCCTGAACTTGGGCTTTTAACGTTTCATTTTCTTTGAGCAAGTTATCTTGGGATGCCAACTTAGATTCTAGTAACTGAATTTGTTTCAAAAAATTATCCTTTTCAGCTTTCGAATCCAGAATAGTTTGATCCAATTTTCGTTCAAGAACAACATTTGACTTTTCAAGTTTTTTAAAATATGTTTCATATTTCTCTGTTTTCTTTGAAAATTCAATTTTGGCATCCTCAAGCTCTTTGGATTGCTGAGCTAAAATGGTTTCAAGCTCTTCAGTCCTAGACACAGAATTGGTTAAAGAAGCAGTCGTAAAACTATTAGCAGGATTGTTAATTAGCGCATTCATTTCAGACAACATATGAAGAATATTATCTGTACCTGACATGCTACTTGGTTCCTGTTTTCCTCCCGATTCTATTCTCTTATGGCTGCTTCTTGTATCGTCTTGCAATATATGCAATTTTCCCTCTTGAAAAGTCGAATTCAAAGAATCCATTGAAAGTTCGATGACAAATGATTGTGGATATGACAAAAACAACAAAAGATCCGTAGTAAATCTTAAAAAAATAAAAAATAATCCTCGATTGATAATGTAACTCTTTTCTCGGCTCAAAAAATTTTATTGGCTCAAATGTTGATAAAATAAAACGGATACTAATAGGTCCAATTACCTCGGCTCTGCAAAGTAACTAAACTCGACCTAAGTTGAAATAAACCTAGTCACTAATAATAACTTAATCAAAAATACTAATATAAATTACTGAAATTTAAACTCACAAAAAAAAAGATAAATAAAAAAAAAAAGTTGAAAAGAATCCCATTTGATCTAGTCAATAAAACCTGTATACCAGCCTAGTAAAAAAAATGAAAACACGCTTTTTTTTTTGTATTTAAACGCGGTGCTTTTTCACAGTCAATAGCCACAAACCAGAAAACTCTAATTGATAGGACACAACCTGTATGTCACCACCTCACCACACACGTGTAAGAAAGAAGAAAAAAAATAAAAGATAAAAGGAACGTGGCCTATGTCAAAATGGTTAACCAAAAAATAAAACCCCTCTATTCTTTCTTGTAAACTTCGCCCCTCTCTCTCATTTAATCTCTCTCTCTCACTTCACAAAACAGATAGTAATACACCTCCGTCTCTCTTATCTCTTCCCAAAACATAATCTCTATCTCTTCTGCTAACCAAACAAACACACAACCTTCATATCTTCAATAGATTCGGCTTATTGGATGTTATCAAATCCAACCCTATTTAAGTTTCTGTAAAATTATCAATCCACACGAGAATATTATATCAAGGATTCGGCTTCAAGATCCTAGCATGGGTCTCGGGTAGGTTAATTTTTACTGTGTTGTTTGTGTGTTGTTGAGTCGCTCTCTCTTCTGTAGTGTCGTTCTTGTGATGAGTCGAGTGCGAGTATGTGTGTGTGGTGTGAGTCGATTGAATGAGTCGAGAGTGAGGTAATGTGAGAGTCGAGAGGGTGTCGGTGAGAGAGTGAGGGTCAAGAGTGTTGTTGATGAGTCTGTGAGAATGTTCGAAGGTTGAAAGTTGCGAGTCGAGGGTGTTGCTTGGTTTGGTGTCTAAATCTTTTTGGTGTCAGTCGAGAGAGTCGAGTTTTGGGTGTTTGTTACGGGTGAGATATCTTAGATCGATGAAGGTTTTGTGGAAAAACTGAGATCGAGAGTAAAAGTCATGTGGGTTTTTAGTTTATGTGTGTACGAGAGTCGAGAGACGAGAGGGTTTTGCGAGGGTCAGAGATTTCGAGGGTTTGAGAGAGGGAGTCAAGTGATAGGTGTTGTCGAGGGTGGGTAGTTTGTGGGTTGAGTCTGTTTGTTGGGTGGGTTTGAGGGTGTGAGGGGTGTGTTTGTGACGAGTCTTTGTTGTTTTTGTTTCCCGTTATGCTTGAATCCCCTTACCGTCTATACGGAATAAGTCGAGTCTACACGGAATAAATTGTGTCTATGCGGAAAGTCTATGCGGAAAGAGGTCTATGCGGAAAAAATTTTCTATGCAGAAAAATTTTCTATGCGGAAAAAATTTACTATGCGGAAAAATTTGTCTATGCGGAAAACCTATTCGGAAAGATTTTCAAAATTCGTCCATACGGAATGTTTTACAATAGCTTGAATGAACAGATACGAGACTTGACAAAGATTGAATAAAACTGAGACGGATGTTGGACAGATTGATGGGATATGGACTGTTTGGACAGGTTAACAGATTGGACTGATATGAAAAAGCAAGAAGAAAAACTGATTAAAAAAATGATAAAAAAAAATGACTGAGTGATTAAAAAATTATTAAGTAGTGACTGATAAAAAAATGATTAAAAAACTTGATTATTTTAAAAAATTTGATAAAACTAGATGATTTAAAAAATTGATAAAACTGATAATAAAAAACTGATAATAAAAAACTGATTGTAAAAAACACACGAAAAAAATAAAACTGATAATAAAAAATAAAAATTGATAAAATTTATAAAAAATTGATAAAAAATTGATCGAATGATGAAAAGATGGATAAAAAAATTAGAAAAGAAAGGATTTTTACCACCAAATCAAAAGATAAAAAAATGCAAATCCTAAGATTCAACCATGGCTCTTGATACCAATTGAAGGTCTACTAATTCTAAGGATTTGGTAAATGATGGATTGGATCTATTGATTAATGGTGGAAATGGGGAAGGAGGAAGATGAAGTGTAGAGAGAGAAAGGAGAGGGAAGAAAAGTAGAGAGAGAAAGTGATTAGATTAAATGAAAGTTGTTAATGAATGAACCACCACCCCTCCTAACATGCTAGGAGGGGTATATATAGCCCACCCTACATGTGGGCTATATGGACTATATTTAGTACAAACTGGATCACGAGCCTAATACAATAATATATCGTTGGAGCGACCGATCCTTCATAAATACGTAAAAACGTATTTCCAACACGGATAACTATCACTTAAAGGGGTTACATTGTTGTACTCAGTGTCACGCGCGTAGTCGACGTGGATAATTTCAAGAGGTGTTGTGCTTATAGTCTTCTTCAGTGATGCATTGAGTACTTAGAGATTTCTCCACCGTTCTTCATTCAACAATAGTGCAAGCTTAAGTCACAAGATCAGAGGATTTTTATTCAGCTTCACGTTTGATGTATCTGGTTCATTCTTTCAGTGGCCACTTCAAATTGCTTTCACGTGGGATGGTAAAGGTGGCCATGGAGAGTTTATGAGAAGAGATTTTCGATCAACAGCTGATTCTCACAAAATATATAATTCAGCTTATTTATTATTCTCACGAGATTTCAGGTTCATGTGCGTACAATTTATTGATGGTTCCGAGTTTCGAAACCATCAAGGGGGAAGAAGAAGACACATTGAACGCACAACGAGTACACGTGATGAACTTCATACCTTCTTTTGATTTGAAGATATTCCGGGATGACATTTGTCATAGCCGCAGAGAAAATCAGTGTTTTAACTCGTGTCGTTATCAATCTCCAAACGGTACACTACTGATTCGAGGTTTAATTGTTTGATTGTTGCAATTAAACATCATCATTATCCTATATGCATTCCCGGGACTTAATTGACTCTAGTGTTACGATGTCAACTTCATGAATGGGATAAAGTGTCCACTTCAGTATTTGAGCCTCATAATTGGGATTGATTTACCTTCTTCAACTTTGTGGGGGGAGAAGTGTCTTGATTCTTTCTGGTATGCATAACTTGAACTCTCAGGGGGAAGAAAAATTCAGTAGAATTATTCAAGCGTGAGAAGAAAAGTTGTTGATCTACTTGGTGTGCCCCAAACTTTCAATCCCTCTTAGCAACATTATCATGTTATATGATGGGATTTGCTAGTTAGATTCCGCTGTGCGCTTAATCATTCTAAGCTTTATTGAAAGCTTTGAAGTTGCTTACGAGGATTGTTGGTTTAGGGGGAAGCTATTTAAAATGCTTCTACATCAAGTTTACGTGGCATGAATTAGGGGGAAGCTAATTCAGAAGCTTCTCCTTATCCAGAAATGTATGGGTTACTTAGCTCGTGCCGTTACAGTATTTCTACTACAAGTTAAAGATGAGTCGTTTTGAAGTCAAAGGTCTCAGAAGACATCATCAGCATTAGACGCTTCATGAAAGCTCTTGTTCTTAATTATTTTGTACTTGTTAGGAAGAATATTGTAAGGAATTCTACACGTCGTCCCATGGGGGAAGATTGTTGGAAACTCACTTTATGTGACGACATTTAAGAATTCCCGTTAGTTATCATAGTCACGCACATTTAGACTAGACTAGGCTCGTTGTAAAGTTTAGGTTGTGTGCGTGACTATATATACCCCTCCTTAGCTTCCAAGGAGGGGTGTTGATTGTCATTTGTTTATTTTCTAAATACATTTTCATTTCACTTTCAACCTCTCTTCTCTCTCTCTAAGCCATCAATGGCTTGCACCACCATCTACCACCACATTAGACCACCGGATCATATTTAGCATTTCTACATTTCCTTTTTTAGCTTGCGCCCATTCAGCCCGCCCATTTTGCCCGCCCGTTTCGCCCGTACCCGTTTAGCCCGCGCCCGTTTAGCCCGCTGCCCGTTTAGCCCGTTGCCCGTTTAGCCCGCCGCCCGTGCCCGCCCGCCCGCCCATTTTTCCACCTCTAATTTTAACCTAAGTATTTATTTATGTAATTTAGACTATAGTAATTAATTAATTATTAAAACATGACATATAATTAATTAATTTCCATGACTTAGGTTATATTAATATAAATATTAATAAAAGTTTAACCTAAGTATTATATACACTTTAATTTAATTAAATCATGATTACATTTAATTAAATCGTATAACATGTAGTTTATTTAATTAACATGTTATAATTAATAAACTATACCATTAATCATATGACTTAGTATATTTAAAGAGTAAAACTTAAGCTTATTGTATTAGCTTAATAATCCAGCTTATTTCTAATTATGGAAACTTTCTATTTCAGGAAACTTACTATTTTTAGGAACTTTCTGTTTTTAGAAACTAATCTATTTTAAGCAGTTAATCTATTTTTGGAAACTTTCTATTTTTGGAAACTTTCTATTTTAGGAAACCTGCTATTTTTAAAAAGTTACTTATTACTACACAACAAGTATAATAATACAAGAAATACAAGTAATACTTAATCAGAATATCAAGAATACATGATAAACACAGTAATACATTAAAATAAGTAAAACAAGACATGAACATATTAAACAAGCTAAGACACGATATAAAAACAGTTACGTACTCAGTAATCAGAATACTTATACGCGTATACTATTTATGTAGCATTAGTGAGATCGAAGTAGGACTCTCTTCCGTTCGTCTTCTTTGTTCACTGGACACAAGGTACGGATTCTCCGTCCTTTCAGTATGGACATTCTTTCCTTATTAGGATTCCCCGTATGCATCCAACTGTTTTCCCAGTATACTTTTATATGTTTTGAATTGCTTATGTTTAATTTAAATGCATGAGCCATATACATGCATGACCAGTTCACCTAGTTATGAAGGTACCATAACCATAACACTTGAGGCACCAGTGTTATGACTTCACCATGGCGGAGTGATTCGTGGCATCTCTTTCAGCTTTTGGCCATATTATTATGTTATCATGTGGGGCGTATGCGTTTCCTAGGTTACATGTTTTTAACAGATTATTCAGGTGAATGTGGTGTGTGCCTTGCATCCTTCACAAGAAGCTGATCCTTCCAGCCCAAACTTATTTAATTAGAGGTAACCCCTCTAATTACATGATGAGGTCACCCCTCTAAGTATTCATGCACGTTGATATTTCCTGACCTATATTGGCTTAATGGTTAACATGTTAAATAGTTTTTATAAAATAAACATAAGGCTTTTCAAACTATAAAACCAGTTTTACTAAGTAATACCAGGTTTTCCAGGACTTAATCAATTCCGCTGCTATATGTTGTATATGCTTATGTTATTCATTCTATGCTTGTATATACTTGCACTGAGCGTTATGCTCAGCCGTTTTCCTTTCATGTTCCCAAAACGGCAGGTACTCAGGGATGCTCGTAGACTCTAAGCGTATGTGCTTATGGATTGGAAGCTTTCTAGCCTTCATTACTTTATGCTTATCATCATACATTTTGCTACTTGTTTCTATGGACATTGTTTAGTCCTTTTCCTTTACAATACTTATGTTTGTGTGTGATGAGCTTATACTTTGGGGTACCGATGTTTGTTTCCGGTATTTCCTTTATGGTCATGTAATGTTTAAGACATTTATCCTTGTGTGCTTTGATGACACGCCATAATCACACGTGACATTCCATTTACCAAAATGGGGTGTTACAATTATGGTATCAGGGACAAGCCTTCGACCTGTAGGCTCTCAAAACACGACCTATGATTAGTGGGTAGTCACTATGGTCTTCCTAGAACGGACAGTCGGTTTTCATGCATTCATTGTTCTCATGCATTCATATATATGTCATTGTCGCAGGTTTATGACTAAGTAATGGTTGGTATAGGACTGGCCCTATTTAGTAGCATGTGCTTTTATCGAAACTTTTAACTTTGGGACCGACCCATTGGCATCCCCTTGCCATGTCTTTTGTTTTGAGTGAACTGACCATACGCGTTCACTCTCGCGCATATAAAAGTTTTCATAAAACTGCATCATGCATTCATGTACTAGTTTTCCTGCATAAAATTTTTCTCATGATTTATTGGTATAAATTTTTTTTCATGTATATATATTAGGTTTGATCAGTTAATCATGTATTTGGTTTTATACTGTCAGATGGTTCTCACACGCGAGCAAGAACAACTCAATGCAGCAGTCCAAGCTGCGATGCAAGCTTTGCTTCCTCACCTGAGGAACGAAATCAGTGCTGAGGTGCAAGCTGCCAACAATCAGCAACAACACCCAATACCTCCTCCTCCAGCAACATTGGTCACATGGCTGGAGAGATTCAACAAGCAACGTCCTCGATCCTTCGAGAGAACTGATAGCCCAGTGAAGCAGAAAGTTGGTTGGCTCATATTGAGAAGATATACGATGCAATGGGCTGTGACCCCGTATTCAATTCGAGGTTGTCCTGTTACAAGTTCGAAGGTGATGTGCTAGGATGGTGGAAGGCAGTCTGAGGGAGGTGACAATTAGGTGGCTGGTTTGACTTGGGCTCAGTTCAGGGAGTTAGTGATGAGACAGTTCTTCCCCAAGGCTGAGCAAGACAAGCTGAAGATGGAGTACCACGGAATCAGGCAGAGAGCTGGGGAGAACAGCAACGAGTTCATGCAGCGCTTTCTTCGTTTGGCTGGTTTTCTTGGCGCAACAGCAAGTACTGCCGAAGAGCAAGCATACCACTTCTGGTGGGCTCTTCGTACGTCGGTCACCAACAACTTCGAGTGTGCTACTTTCAACACGGTGGCACAAGTTGTCGATGCAGCACGTAAGCTGGAGATGCTGCAAGAAAGAGAAGAGTTTTGGGAAGCATTCCGAATTCAGTTGTGACCATTCCGAATTCTTTCAGTATTATCCAATATTTATATTTCTCTTAAAACTGCATCTTTCAGGCAGAAGACTGGGGACCGGTCTCAGCCGGCTACTCAACAACAGCCTACTCAGCCCAAGGGAAGCGGTCAGACTCAAGACCGTTCTGCTACAGATAGGCGTGACGGTAGTGATAATTACCGTAACAACGCTAGAAACTCCAACAACAGCAGGCCCTTACACTTACTCATTTCCTTATGTTACATGCGATATTTCAAAATTTTGACACATTAGCAATCTTCTACCAAGAATCATGGTAACGGGAGGGACCAGAACCAAAGATGTTCACAGCCTAACCGTCCAACTATCACTGGTTTTACATCTTACGATTTTTCCGCATTGTCCTGTTGTACCTATAACCATATCTCATGTATACTGTTCTTAACAGGCTCCCAGCCAACAAGAGCACCTGCTGGAGGGTATACTCACCCTCTTTGCACTACCAACAACCATAGGCACCCAGGGCCATGTCGTCGCGACAACGACGCATGCTACAAGTGTGGCCTTACTGGTCATCGCATGAAGGACTGACACAAGAGCGAGATGGAGGGCACATCTGGACATGCTGATTCCAAGCCGCCTCCTACTAGTGGACGCGTTTACACGAATTCTAGCGACCAGGCCAATAAGTCTACAGGTACCATCACTAGAATCTTGTATATGTATGGTCAAGCTGCATGTGTTATTTTTGACACGGGTGCTACTCATTCGGTCATTTCTACTGCTTATGCTAAGAATGTTAGGATATCCCCCATGCCATTAGTGAATGTACTAAACATTTCCACGCCTTTAAGAGACTCTGTACGCATAACCTATGTGTACAAGAGCCTTCCCCTAGAGTTTTACGACAATATTCGTCCTGTTGACGCACTTCCTCTGGACATGAGTGATTTTGACATGATATTGGGCGTGGACTGGCTATCCAAACATCATGCCACCATAGACTGTCATACATATCGGGTCATCTTCGGTGATGCAAATGCACCAGGGTACATTCACAATGGGTTCGTACCCGGGAGGTCTGTACAAATCATATCAACCTTGCAAGCACGTGCATTACTTTCACATGGTTGCGAGGGCTATCTAGCTACTATTCATGACATGGATGCTGAATCTCCATCAATTCAGAATCAGCCAATAGTGTAAGAATTTCCAGACGTATTTCCAGAAGAACATCCGGGCATACCACCTGCACGTGTAGTAGAGTTTAATATCGAGCTTATCCCATGAGTTGAGCCGATTTCCAAGGCTCCTTATCGCATGGCTCCCATAGAGTTGAAGGAGCTGAAGGACCAATTGCAAGAACTCATGGAACGAGGCTTCATTCGACCAAGCGCATCTCCATGGGGCGCACCGGTCTTAATCGTGAAGAAGAAGGACGACAGTATGCGTCTTTGCATAGATTATCACAAGCTCAATAAGATCACCATCAGAAATAGGCACCCGTTGCCACGCATTGACGACTTGTTTGACCAACTCCAAGGGGCCAAACATTTCTCCAAAATTAATCTAAGGTCGGGCTATCATCAGTTACGGGTTAAAGAGCAGGACATCGCCAAGACTGCTTTCCGTACACGTTATGGGCACTACGAATTCGTAGTCATGCCATTTGGCTTTACCAATGCTCCATCTGTTTTCATGGATTTGATGAACAGAATCTTCCATGAATTTCTGGACAAGTTCGTCATTGTCTTCATTGACGACATCCAGATATTCTCTAAGTCCAAGGAGGAACACGAAGACCATCTTTGTTCAGTATTATAGATTCTTCGTCAGAAGCAGCTGTATGCTAAATTCTCCAAGTGTGAGTTCTGGTTAGACAAAGTGGCGTTTTTAGGTCACATTGTATCAGCAGAAGGAATCACCATGGATCCAGCAAAGGTTGAAGCTATTACTAAGTGGCCAAGACCGACATCAGCGACTGAAGTTCGTAGTTTCCTAGGCTTAGCTGGTTACTACCTTAGGTTCGTAGAGAACTTTTCCCGTTTAGCACTTCCATTGACCAAACTGATGCGGAAAGGGGAGAAATTCGTCTAGACTAAAGAAAGAGATAAGAGCTTTGAAGACCTAAAGCAGAAGCTAGTATCTGCACCGATTCTTACTCTCCCATCTGGTACAAGTGGATTTCAAATCTACAATGATGCTTCAGGGAAGGGACTTGGATGTGTTCTCATGCAACATGGGAAAGTGATCGTGTACGCTTCACGACAGCTTAAGCCTTATGAGGAAAATTACCCTACGCATGACTTGGAACTTGCAGCAGTCGTGTTTGCATTGAATATATGGAGGCACTACTTGTATGGAGAATCATGTGAAATCTTCACAGAACACAAGAGCTTGAAGTACTTCTTCACTCAACGTGAACTGATCATGAGGCAGAGGAGATGGTTAGAGCTGTTGAAGGATTATGACATTAATCTACAGTATCATCCCGGCAAGGCGAATGTAGTGGCAGATGCACTTAGTAGAAAGTCTGGAATGATAAACGGCATTAAAATTGAGGAGGAAATTATAAGAGACTTAGAGCGACTAGACATCGAGATCATGGTACGTGGACAACACGGTTATTGGGCTAATCTTAGAGTGGAACCTGAGTTACTCTCTGGGATCAAGGAAGCTTAGAAGGATGATGGTGAAATCTGGGCGATAATTCAGAACTTAGAGAAGCCGACAGAACTTTGTGTAGACGAAGACGGTATCTTATGGCAAGGCAAGAGACTTTGTGTTCCTGATGATCAAGAACTCCGGGTCGCATTGTTAGCTAAGGCTCATAGCTTCCCATTCTCCATTCATCCTGGGTCGACCAAGATGTACCACGACATCAAGCAATACTTTTGGTGAGTGGTATGAAACAGGATGTTGCGACTTATGTCTCTAAATGTCTTACCTGCCAACAGGTTAAGATCGAGCATCAACGATCTAGCGGTCTTCTACAACCGTTAGATATTCTAAAGTGGAAGTGGGACAAGATCACCATGGATTTTGTTACCGGTCTTCCGCAGACAAAGAGGAGGCACGATGCGATTTGGGTTATCGTTGATCGACTTAATAAGTCAGCTCATTTCTTACCGATCCGCAAGGATGATCCGGTCAGTAAACTCGCTGACACTTACAAGAAAGAGATCATGAGACTTCATGGTGCTCCATCCAGCATCGTCTCGGACAAAGATCCTCGTTTAACTTCGTGATTTTGGAAGAGTCTGCATAAAGCTCGCGGTACAAAAGTTAAGCTTAGCACGACTTTTCATCCTCAAACATACGGGCAATCGGAGCGAACGATTCAGACATTAGAAGACATGTTGAGGTCATGTGTGTTGGAATGAACAGGAGATTGGGACAGTTACATCTGTTTGGTAGAGTTTGCATACAACAACAGTTGGCACGCTAGCATTAAGTGTGCTCCATTAAAGATGTTGTATGGCAGAAAGTGTCGCGCCCCAATTTGTTGGGATCAGGTTGGTGAGCGAACACTTGAAGGACCAGAAATGATAGAGTTGACGAACGAGAAGGTCGATGTAGCATAGTAGAAATTGCAAGAAGCACGATCACGTCAGAAGAGTTATGCCGACAAGCATCATAGGGACTTACATTTTAACGTAGGAGATCACGTGTTTCTTAAGGTATCGCCGACACGTGGCGTAAACCGTTTTAGAATGAAAGGGAAGCTCAGTCCTCGATTCATTGGACCATTTGATTTCATTGAGCGAGTCGGTGAAGTATCTTATCGTTTAGCGTTAACTCCGCAGCTTTCTGACGTTCACGATATTTTCCATGTGTCCTTACTCAGAGGGTACAAGTATCATCCCCTTCACATGGTCCAGTATCCACTGGAACAGATTCGTGAAGATCTTACCTTCATAGAGGAACCTGAACGAGTTCTTGACAAGCAAGAACGAGTCATGAGGAAGAAGACGATTCCATTTGTCAAAATCCTTTGGAGGGACCATACCGAGCGCGAAGCCACTTGGGAGACCGAGGAGTCTATCCGGACTTCTTACCCTCATTTCAAGTTTTGAATTCGGGTATGTTCCTCTTTTTCAGTTTACTTTATCTATAATTCGGGGACGAATTATTCTTTTTTGGGGGAAAGAGTTATAAAACCCGTATGCTTTTACCATGAATAGTACCCTTATAATCGTACGTACAAGATTAAAACTTTTTTTATGACATGAATACATTTCACGAATATAAATTACAAGAACTACGTACGTGTTATCACACGATAAGTATTAAGTATGTATAAATGCACGATAACTATTATCAATAATAATTAAATCACGAACACGAAATCATGAACGTAGAATCGCGAACGTATAATTATGTATTTACGTCATTATTATTACGACTACGTGCAAGTATTTATAATAACATGAATATTTAATAATAACATAACGTAAATACAAGCACACGAACACGTAAGTTATTAGAACAAGGAAAAACTACGGTTTTCCCTTGGTGGGCCCTACAAGCCGCGACAACAAGAGAAGGAGGGGCCCAACCCATGTATAATTTTACTAAATAAACAAATAATGAAAACATTATTCCTTCATAGAAGATTTTAGAAAAACAAAAACCCTAATCCTCCTCCTTGCTCCCTTAGGCCGGCGGATACATCATTAAACAAGGGTGATTGGTTGATTTTGATTTAGCAAATCACAAGAACGTGTTCGTGTATTCATCCTCTATTTATTCCACGTGTTTTGGTAATCCGAAAACCTTTCTTTTTAATTCTTTTTATGTTTATGAACATGTGATCATGGGGGTTTTAAAAAAAACAAGATTAAAACATGCTAATAATCATGGTGGGGAAAATTAATTCGAGTCATTTCGGGTTTGGTTGTTCGGCCGCCACACAAACCGAGAGCCACAAGGCTCTCGGCGCCGTTTGGTTCTCAACACCAACCAAGACCTAGGTCTTGGTGGTGTTTGGCTCGGTCAACATCAGGGACAAGACACCCCGACATGCGTCGGGGGTGTCTTGTGGTTTTGGGAAGTCACGGCAGCCACAGCCCCACCACTGGTTAAAGCCGGTGGCTATTTATGGTAAGCAGGGGGAACCACCGCAGCAAGCAGGGGGACCACCGACAACTTCCGATGGGAACTTTTGTGTGTCAGCGGCTGGCCGAGAGGACAAGACCACCGGCATCAGCCGGTGGCAGTTTTGCCGAGAGCAGGGGCAACCGGCTTAGGCCGGTTTGCCACTGTTTTCGGTGGGGTTTGGTTCGGCCGGTTCACGGGTTCACGGACCGGTTCACGACGTGTTTTAAAAAAAATAATACATGGGTTCGGTTTATTATTTTTACAAGTTTAATAGTTTAACACGTATATTTATTTTACAAGTTAATTAAATTAATTTAACATGGCATATAATTAATTTAATTAAAACACGGACTTAGGTTTATTATTATTATTTAATAATACATGATTTTAACCTAAGTATTTATTTATGTAATTTAGACTATAGTAATTAATTAATTATTAAAACATGACATATAATTAATTAATTTCCATCACTTAGGTTATATTAATATAAATATTAATATAAGTTTTAACCTAAGTATTATATACACTTTAATTTAATTAAATCATGATTATATTTAATTAAATCGTATAACATATAGTTTATTTAATTAACATGTTATAATTAATAAACTATACCATTAATCACATGAATTAGTATATTTAATCAGTAAAACTTAAGCTTATTGTGTTAGCTTAATAATCCAGCTTATTTCTAATTATGGAAACTTTCTATTTCAGGAAACTTACTATTTTTAGGAACTTTCTATTTTTAGAAACTAATCTATTTTAAGCAGTTAATCTATTTTTGGAAACTTTCTATTTTTTGGAAACTTCTATTTTAGGAAACCTGCTATTTTTAGAAAGTTACTTATTACTACACAACAAGTATAATAATACAAGAAATACAAGTAATACTTAATCAGAATATCCAGAATACATGATAAACACAGTATAACGTTAAAATCAGTAAAACAAGACATGAACATATAAAACAAGCTAAGACACGATATAAAACCAGTTACGTACTCAGTAATCAGAATACTTATACACGTATACTATTTATGTAACATTAGCGAGATCGAAGTAGGACTCTCTTTCGTTCGTCTTCTTCGTTCACTGGACACAAGGTACGGATTCTGCGTCCTTTCAGTATGGACATTCTTACCTTATTAGCATTCCCCGTATGCAGCCAACTGTTTTCCCAGTATATGTTTTATATGTGTTGAATTGCTTATGTTTAATTTAAATGCCTGATCCATATACATGCATGACCAGTTCACCTAGTTATGGAGGTACCATAACCATACCACTGGAGGCACGAGTGTTATGACTTCACCACGACAGAGTAATAGCTCGTGGCGTCCCTTTCAGCTTTTGGCCATATTATTATGTTATCATGTGGGTCGTATGGGTGCATCCTAGGTTACATGTTTTTAACAGATTATTTAGGTGAATGTGGTGTGTACCTTGCATCCTTCACAAGGAGCTGATCCCTCCAACCCAAACTTATATTAATTAGAGGCAACCCCTCTAATTGCATGATAAGGTCACCCCTCCAAGTATTCATGCACGTTGATATTTCAAGACCTATATTGGCTTAATGGTTAACATGTTAAACAATTTTTATAAAATAAACATAAGGCTTTTCAAACTATAAAAACAGTTTTACTAAGTTATACCAGGTTTTCCAGGACTTAATCAATTCCGCTACTATATGTGGTATATGCTTATGTTATTCATTCTATGCTTGTATATCCGTGCACTGAGCGTTATGCTCAGCCGTTTTCCTTTCATGTTCCCAAAACGACAGGTACTCAGGGACGCTCGTAGACTCGAAGCGTACATGCATATGGATTGGAAGCTTTCTAACCTTCATTACTTTATGCTTATCATCATACATTTTTCTACTTGTTCTATGGACATTGTTTTGTCCTTTTCCTTTACAGTACTTATGTTTGTGTGTGATGAGCTTATACTTTGGGGTACCGATATTTGTTTCTGGTATTTCCTTTATGGTCATGTAATGTTTAATACATTTATCCTTGTGTGCTTTGATGACACGCCATAATCACGCGTGACATTCCATTTACCAAAATGGGGTGTTACACTTGCAAAGTTGGGAAGTAATTTCACTCAAGTCATAAGTCCAAGAATTTGGTATCGACCTCTCGGTGCCTAGAGCTCCTACATATGGATCTCTTTGGACCTTCCACCATACGGAATTGTGGAGGTAACCTTTATACCCTAGTTATTGTTGATGACTATTCTAGATTCACTTGGACTAGATTTTTGGCTACTAAGAATGAAGCTTTCGATCATTTCAAAACCTTTAGTCGAAGGATCCAAAATCAACTAGGATGTTCAATTGTTTCTATTAGGACGGATCATGGTATAGAATTTGAATACAATTCGGTGCCTTTTGTCAAGCTCATGGTATTACCTATAACTTCTCGGCTCCTTGCACTCCACAATCAAATGGGGTAGTTGAACTGAAGAATAGGACTATCCAAGAGATGAGTAGGATCATGTTAAACGAGCAATCTTTGCCTCAAACATTTTGGTGCAATGTCGTGGACACATCGGCCTACATTCTCAACCGAATCCGTATTCGAATTTTCCTAGGAATGACCTCTTATAAGATTCATAAAGGTAAGAAACCCTCATTAGAATACATTAAGATGTTGGAAGCAAGTGCTTCATTCTCAACACCAAAGACTACCTTACTAAGTTCGACCCAAAGTCATACGAAGGTATCTTTTTAGGTTATTCTCAAACTAGTAAAGCCTACATAGTCCTCAATAGAACCTCAGGTGTAATCGAAGAATCACTCAATGTGACATTTGATGAAACCGCACCTTCATCTAAGACACCACCTTTGGTAGATGATTACTTGGATGAAATAGACATAGTTAAAGCCAAAAAGGTTAGAAAAAATGAGTTGAAGACCTTAATGTTGAAAAGGGAGTGAACATTAGGGAGTCTAAGGATCATGCTCTCGAAAACGTCATAGGCGACCTAAATTAAAGGACCCTTAGATCTCAAGTCCAAGATCAAAGTAACTTCTTTTGTTTTGTATCATTGATTGAACCAAAGAATGTTAAAGAAGCTTTCATGAAAGAGAGTTGGGTCATCGTCATGCAAGAATAATTGAATCAATTCATTGTTAATGATATTTGGGAACTTGTTCCTCCACCTAGAAGTACTACTATCATACTAACCAAGTGGGTATATAGGAATAAGTTAGATGAGAACGGTGTTGTGTCTCGTAACAAGGCAAGACTTGTAGCTCAAGGTTATAATCAACAAGAAGGGATTGATTATGATGAGACATATGCACCGGTAGAGAGGTTTGATTTCATTAGGATCCTTTTAGCTTATGCTTGTGCATTAGATTTAAAGCTTCAACAAATGGATGTAAAGTGTGTGTTTCTTAACGGTTTGATCAATGATGAGGTATATGTGGCTCAACCTCCCGGCTTCATTGATTTTGAGAAACCGGATCATGTTTACAAGCTTAAGAAATCTCTTTATGGTCTTAAACAAGCACCCAAAGCTTGGTATGATAGACTTAAAGCGTTTCTTATAAAACATGAGTATACCATAGGAATGGTAGATAATATTGTAACACCCCACTTTGATAAGTAGACCGTTACATGATAATCATGGTGTGTTATCAAAGGATACAAGGTAATATGTCCTAAAACATACATGACCAAAAGGGAAAACCGGAATCAAACATCGGTTCCCAATTATAAGCCCAAAACATACATAAAGTAAATGAAATAGGAAAGTAAAAAAGTGACCAAGCGAGCTTAAATATATGAAATGCAAAGGAGGAGAAGTCAAGGGCAGCTTCAATCCTAAGAACGTCCTCTCAATGCTCAAGTATGTCCTTGGGTACCTGCCGTTTTGAGACACGAAGGAAAATACGGCTGAGTAGTATGATCTATGAGCGGATATAATGACATGATATGACTAACTAAAACATAAGTAAAAGACATGAAATGCAGCGCAAAATGTGCAAGTCCTGGAAAACTTGGAACATGTTTTATAAACTGGTTTATAACTGAAAGGTCTTATATCTTATTCATGAAACATAATTTAAATGCCAAAGAGCTCATATAGGTCATGAAAGGTATCAACGTGCATGAATACATAGAGGGGTGACCTCGTCAAGCAATTAGAGGGGTTGCTTCTAATTATATAAGTCTGGGTGGAGGGATCAGCTCCAATGTGATGGAAGTAGAGCACACATCACAGTCACCGTGTAAATCTGCAAACATGTACTAGGATGCACCCATACGCCCCACATGATAATAATAATAATGCCCAAGTAACTGAAAGGGACGCCACGAGTAACTGAAATGGACACCGAGAGAGATCACTCAAGTGTTATGGTTATGGTACCTCCGTAACTAGGTGAACATGGCATGCGTGTATATAACTCAGGCAATTTAATATCATAGCATAGTAATTACTGAAAAGCTTTATAACATGTAACTACCGGGGAAAACAGATGGCAGCAAACGGGGAATCCTAATCATGCATAGAAAGAGGATGTCCTTACTGAAGGACGGAATATCCGTACCTTATGTCCAATAACGATGAAAGATGAAGGCGGAAAGTAACTACTCCGACTTCATGAGTGCTACATAATAAAGGACGTGAATGAGTTGTATGTTCATGTATAACTTGCTGATTATCAGTTTACTTTACTTGTTCTTGACTTGTTTTACTTGTTCTTGACTTGGTTTACGTGTTCTTTACTTGTTTTACTGTTTCATGTTCTATCATGTATTTCGTAGTGTTTCATGTGTTTTTGATTAACGTATTTCATGCTTCATGTGTTATTATACTTGATATTTTATAATGAGTAACTTTCTAAAAGTAGTATGTTTCTATATATAGTAACTTTCCAAAAATAGCAGGTTTCTATATATAGCAACTTTCCAAAAATAGTAAGTTTCCGTAAATAGTAAGTTTCCAAAAATAAAAAGTTTCCATAATTAGTAAGTTTCCAAAAATAGAAAGTTTACATAATTAGTAAGCTTCCAAAAATAGAAAGTTTCCATAAATAGCATGTTTCTATAAACAGTATGTTTCCATAAATAGCAATAAACTTGTTTAATAAGCATATGATATAAGCTAAAGCTTAATGAATATATTTTATAAGTCATGATTAATTAAATGTCATATAGTAAAGTTTACTAATAAATAAATACTTTAGTCTAACATAATAATTATTAATTAATAATATAATACATGATTTATACGTGATTATTAATTAATAATATAACATGGTTTTATATTAATAAAACTTTACCATAAATTGATACTTGTATAATTAAATTAAAGTAAGAAATAAATTTAATTAAACCATGGTTAACATATAATTAAATAATTATGATAAGTCCTTAATTAAATTAATTAAATGTGCCATGTTTTTATATCATGTATAATTATATAACATAATTATTAAAAGCCTAAGGTTAATCTAATTAAATGGACCATGTTAATTTCCATGAATAATTATACAACATACTTATAATAAGTCCATGATTAAATAAGTCGAATTAATAAGTCATAACATACGCCCGTGTTAAGAAGCAATTTAAGTCGTAAATAAGCCCGTGTTAAGAAGCTCATGAAAAATGATAAGCCTTAATTTAACAAGTTCGTGTTTAATTAATCCAATATATAATAATAACCCCGAACTATTAATTAAAACTGTTCACATAAAATAACAATCCCAAACACCCCCCTTTGGTTCAGCCAAATCTCTAAAACAAACACACTCCTTAAGGCCTCCTGCTGCCCAGCAGCTTTTGCCATCGTGTGACCAAAACAGCCGCCACAGTCCCCTGGCCTGCGGCTGTTTTGCTTTATGCTTCCCATCGACAGTAGTCGGGTTCCCACCGTTAAGCCAGAAACACCCCCGGCTCTACCCACTGTCTTGTGGGGTCTATGGCTGTTGGTGAATAAGCCCCACCGAGAGCTTCCCTTGGAGGGAATTCTCGGTTTACTTGTCCAAACCACAATCCAAACAACCTGATACATAATATTGTTTTAAATCATAATAGTATGTTTCTATTTCCATTGTTTAATTAAATTCATGTTTCACAAATGATAGTAAGGAAAAGGATTTGTGATTACCAAATATGTGAATGATCAAATACAAGTGAACACGAACACACCCTCATAAATAATCAAAGATCGAATTTTCTTTTCTCCTCCTTTTCTTGTTCTTAGGCCGGCGGCTACACCAAGGAGAACTAGGGTTTCCTTTGTATTTTGTAAAAATGGAAGAATGAAATCCCTGGGAGATATTTTGTTACAAGTTTTAATTGCTTAACGGGCCGGGCCATAGGCCCCTTTGTTCTTCTTAATAAACCGGCCAGACACCCCTTGTTATATAGTGTTTTTAGTTTTCGACTTTTATTGATTTTCATGCATTAATAATTGTGACGTGAGTTCGTGTTTTAAATATTTGTTAAGTCTTGTCGTGAAATATTATTATACGTAAACTTTTGTCAGTAAATAAATAAAAAGATATACGTAATTTGTATTTATTCATTTAATGTTCATGATACTTGTCGTGTTTTTAATTAATTATAAAGTTTTAATTAATCCGTATTTTCGTGTATCTAATACGTTCACGTATTTTATGCGGGTTTTACAAATACACTCTTTACAAAGAAGAAAGGTTCTTACCTCATAATCATACAAATATATGTTGATGACATTATATTTGGTTCAACTTGTCAAAGCTTGTGTGATGACTTTGCCAAAATCATACATGACGAGTTTGAAATGAGCATGATGGGAGAAATTCACTTCTTTTTAGGAATCCAAATTAGACAAATGAAAGATGGTATTTTCTTTAACCAATCTAAGTATGTTAAAGAAATGCTAAATAAATTTAGATTAGAGGACTCTAGACCAATGAAGACCCCTATGGCCTCGGATACTAAACTCACAGTAGATGATGATTGTGAGTCGGTAGACAACACCAAATATAGATGTATGATTGCTAGTTTGTTGTACCTTACGGAAAGTCGACCGAATATCATGTTTAGTGTTTGCCTTTGTGCTCGCTTCCAAGAGGCTCCCAAAACCTCTCACCTTGAAGCGGTTAAGCGTATCTTCCGATACATTAAAGGCACTATACATTTAGGATTATAGTATCCTAAAGGGACCGGCGTAGAAACCATAGTATACATGGACTCGGATCATGTGGGAGACTATGTGGACCTGAAAAGCACTAGTGGAGTTTGTACCTTCATGGGTTGTTGTTTAACTTCTTGGTTCTCCAAGAAACAAATCGCTCTTGCTATATCCACCACGGAAGCCGAGTATGTGAGTGCCAGTAAAGCTTGTCAACAAGCTCTATGGATGAAGCAAGCGCCTTGTTGATTACGGGATTTCACTCAAGGATGTTCCCATCATGTGTGACAATAAGGGTGCGATAGAACTTAGCACGAAACCCGTTCAACATTCGTGAACTAAACACATAGAGATTCGCCACCATTTCCTTAGGGATAATGTTCAAAAGGGGAACATTTCGATTGAGAAGGTGCCTCGGTAGAAAACTTAGCCGACATCTTCACTAAGCCACTTAAGACAAAACCTTTTAATTATTTGCGTCTAGGTCTAGGTTTAATGGAACATATACCTTAATTGTGCATTTTATTAATCGAGTCTTTTTCTCTTTTGAGTCTTTTTGTTCTTTCAGTCATTGAATCTCTTAAACTATTTTTTGTCAAATTCCTCTCCTATTTTTCAAAATTCTAAAGGTTCTTTCAAAAATGGTCGAGAAATGTTTTTGCATTGTTAATTCAATCTAAAAACGTTTTTCATGGCTTCTTGCTATTAATATCGAGCATACATAATTCATATGTATGAGTCTCTCAAATATAGCAAGAACAAAATTGAACTATGGAGGATCATTGTGTCATGACTATGTGTCTAGATTAACACACCTCCAACATCGATTTTATTTTAAATCCATGTATCTTGGTCAGAATCCTTTTTTATGAGTTGTGTGTTTCTTAGTCTTTTATTGCTTTTTAACATGTCTCTATGATGAGTTAGACTAGAAAATTAGGATTTGTTGAATTGGAAAATTCCCCTCATCCTCCAAACGACAACCTTTGGAGGCGGTTCTCTAAATAACGCACTGCTCCATATATATCTGAAACCGTAGGTTGAGATCAAGAACCGCGGGTAGAGACCTCGAAATTCGAGTTTTCTGAAACTCCAAATTTGCTCCAACACTTTTTGGAATCATTATTTCAAATCTTGACCACCCCAAAATTATCTCGTGCTTTCTCTATTTAACTCTAAGCATTTTGCATCCTTTCTCAAATCAGAATGTCTTATTCACCAAATGAAAGCCTTGATTCTCCTCCATTTTCCCCAATCTCTTTCAATCCAAATTCACCAAAGAACACTAAAAATCATATTTCTTCTTCTTCTAAGAATATTGATTGTGGGACTTCTTCTTTTCCAACACTACCCTTTTGTGTTCTTCATCCCTTACATGATAATGTCATGCATCATGGGACATATTGCTATTGTTGTCAATATCAATATCTTGCTATGGCTCATATCTATGAGGAGTTGAATTACATCAAGAGTCTCCTAGTCAAGCCTCTTCTTCACTATGCCTATGAGATTATTACCAAGCCACCACCACTTCCTTCTGCTACCATCTTGTCTTTTATTTAAGCATGTGGATTGCTTACTATCAAGACATCTAATTCACGCAAATCTTAGAGTTCTAGTTTAACTAGGATTAGATTTATGCTTTTCTTTTGGGTTGTGTTGTTTTTCATATATCTTTGTATGATTTATTTCCTTGTATCTTTTTTATGTTTTCTTTTAACATGACTTATTATGGATCTTAATTAACTTCTCTTTTCTTATCTTATTTATCTTATCTTGTGACCTTTGCTATATCAATGTTGGGTGTTTCTTCTCTTCTTCAAACCCTTCTATGTAGATTGTCACCATAACTCGATTCCTTGGTGCCCCAAGCAAGGGGGAGTAAGCACCACGGGGGAGCACTTGCAAAGTCCGATTCTTCTCTTCTACAAAGACTTTTACAACCTTTTTGCTTCGACAAAGGGGGAGAAATGAAATAAACTCGTCTCCGAAAATATTGTTTTTCATGTGATTGAGTTTATGTATGTTGTCCCATATTCTTAGATGATTAAACAAGAAAGAAAGGTAGATAAAAGATGAATTCTAGAGAGAGAAAGTAGTGAGAGAAAGTAGAGAGAAGTGTGTGAAACTTATGGAGGATTAGATTAAGAAAAATGAATCAACCAACACCCTTCCTAACATGCTAGGAAGGGTATTTATAGCCTTTGCCTACATGTGGCTTAATGGGCTATATTTTGATTGGGTCGGGCTTGAATAAATGCTTAGTACCTTGAAAGAGGCCTTTTAAGCTAGCCATCAAGCTCGTAATGTCACGACTATTTTAACTAACTATTACAACGTTCTACTAAATGTTACAATATATAAACCTATGACCTAACATTCTTGTTTGACTCAATATTTTGAGGCTAACAATCTCCCCCAATGTGAGGTCTTTCCTCTTTGATATTTGTAGATCTATGGAGGTTTACGAATTTCGTCATGAATGAGTCTTGAACGTGTAATAGTCGTCTTGTTCCTTCATGCTGTGATCTTTGAGCCTTTGTCATTGTCTTTCGACTTTGTCTTTACACTTGAGATCTTCAAATTATCCTTGACTTGTCTTTGCCATCATGCGATCTTGTGTCTTCATCCACATGCTCATACTTCGCAACATCTTGAAAGCTTGCTAACAATCTCCTTTGAAGAGAGGTCATTCCTCTACATTAATTGATAAGGAAGATTTTGATCATCAGAGTTGTGGAAGTCTTGAGCTTTCTTGATTGTTGGATGTCTTTAGGCATGAGTATGTGGTTTTGAATCTTTGACTTTGCTGAGTACACCGTAACGCCACCTTCTTTAGACAAAACATAGACACGGACTGAATGGCTTTGACATCCGTTCTAAATCGGCAGCGTTTTACCTCCGACGGTGAAGACTATTACACGATATGAAATATCGTACCTGTGATTAGGTAGATTCAATTAGGAATCTCCTTGACAGGGTTTCGCGGGTGTACTATCCGTTCTCTTTACTCGACCGTCTCAAAGCAAGACTGCGAACATAAAGAGTTGATCAATTGGATAAATATCCGCTTGATTAAAGTCGTCAATTCAAATTCCTGAAACAAGTTTGATTCATTAAGAATCATACCATTGTTGCTTTCTAGTTGACACAAGCTTGATTCATAAGAATCTCGCAAGTTACCTACCGTAGCGCTGTTTAATGTTGACGCTAGAAGGATTTCCATTTGTCACTGTGAATATTAATAAATATCACTCTGAATGTTCTGGCAAGACCATAAATATATTGCGTAGAAACCTAAAATGAGTTTGAATCAATTCAGAATCAAACCACTGTTGCTTTTCAGTTTACACATGTTCAATTCATAAAGAATCTTACACATGACCTACCGCAGTGCTGTTTGATGTTAACACTAGAAGGATTTCCACTCATAATTATAAATACTAAGTAGTATCACTCTGAGTGTTCTATCAATATCACAAGGATATATCGTAGGACTCTCTTGGTCGTCATCTGTGTGTCCTAACATAATTTGATTGATCTCTTGGCTCTAGACTCGATTTGTGCACTTTTAGTATTCGGAGGCTGGAGCAGATGCCACCTATTCAATATCAACTATCTCGGAGTGAGAAAATCAATAGAAGTCGTGTTGATCTCCGTGACAATAAAACAAACTTCTTTTGAGAGAAGCCTGAGTTAGCTGGGGAAGCGTTGTGCAATACATCACTGGGTCCATGATGTGTAGTCTTCTTGATGTGTTGACCCGGTTTTTGCCTAAGTTGTATGGAGGGCTTCATTCTTTAGACCATTTATCCTTACATTTCTTTTTCATTCTTCAACCCCTTCAATGCTTACCAAGACATCATTACTAGCACCTTGTTGTGATTGTTCCAATGCTAGCGTCAGTACTTAGTCGGCATTCATCTTCGTTCACATTCTACTCCATCTTTCCTAAGGACTTCTAATAATCTCTTGGATTGTCCCTGGGAAGATCCCTCCGGTTCTGGTTGGATCATAGGACTTAAACCTAACCACCCTTTCGACACCAATAACGTCGTGAATTAAAGATGTTGTGGGTTTTTGATTGTAACCATGAAACCACTTTAAATTCTAACAAAGTGTTTGAAAAAATATTTAACACCTTGCTAGTTTTGTCGTTTCAGAAATGCTCCTCCTCACATGTGCATTGAAATGCGAAATTATTTAAGTAGACATTTTGCACATGTGGGTAAGAGTTAAAGTGCTTGAGTCTTATATAAGATCAAATTTTAATCACATTTTCTCCCCCTATCTCTAATATATAAAATCTTTTGATATTAGAGATACCAAATTTGATTAAAATATATTTTAAAAAATAGTCTTGAAAATCTTCGGGAGAAAAATGTGTCAAACTTGACATGAATTTTGGAACGCTCCCCTCAAAAATTGATCCAATGGAATTGTCATTTCGAGGATATGATCAAATTAAACTTTTGAGGATATGAGTTGTTGAACACACAATTTTTGAAAGATTATGAATATCATTGAAAAGTTCTTGAAAAAATTGTGTTCAACACTTTTTGAAAAATCAGTTCTTTTTGGCGAAAAGGTTTTTCTGAAGCATTAACTTGAGTTCATAGAATTTTGAATGTGTTGACGAATCCACTCAAGTGTATGAAGATTTCTATTCTTTTGCTGAGGGTAAGGGCACTAAAGCGTACACTCTCCCATGAATATAACTCCGGGTTAATCTGAAAGTGATTACAAGCCATTGTGTTGAGCTCAAAACATTGAATGTTTTGTGACAAGCTCAACCCAAGATAGATTGCTCTACCCGTGTTGGAAATATTGCCCAAAAGAGAAAATTTCCGTTAGAAAAAATAGAAATGATATGTTTCGAAAAATGTTTACAACTTTCATTCGAGCTTTATGTACACACCCGTGTCGTTATTGAGCGACATTTGTGGGTACGTCCATATTATCGATACTGAAAGACATGTCGAGAAGAATCTTTTTGGTATTTTGAAAGATTTTTAATTTTGTATTTTTCTTTTTCATTAATATTTACAAGTAGATGTTTGATAGATGAATTATGCATGCTTCTTTGCCAGAATCTCCAGTTCTGCTGGAGTCAAACATGTCATACCAATTTGCCTAACTAGATACGCAAACCTCTCTTTCGAAAGAGCTTTTGTAAATAAGTCAGCTAATTGGTAATCAGTTCCAACAAAGTATAGTTCAACGATACCCCTTTCAACTTGTTCCTTAATGAAGTGAATCTGAAATCAATGTGCTTTGTGTGGGAATGCTGTACCGGATTGCAGGAGATGGCTATGGCGGAATTTGAGTCACAGTACATAGGTACTTTATCAAAGTGGAAGCCATAATCCGTTAGTTGTGTTCTCATCCAAAGAACTTGAGCACAACACGCAGATAGAGACACATACTCCGCTTTGGCGGATGACAGTGACGTGCAATCCTGCTTCTTGGAAGACCATCCCACAAGCTTATCTTGGCCTAGAAATTGTGCACCACCAGAAGTACTTTTTCGTGTATCAACACCCTGCATGATCAAAATCTGAATAGGCCGTTAGAAAGAAACTGGTTTCCCTCGGATACCAGAGTCCCATGTGAATGGTATTCTTAAGGTACCAAAAGATCCGTTTAACCTCCTTGAGGTGTTCTTCAGTGGGTCGTGCTTGATATCGTGCACAATAACATGTAGCATGTGATATATCTGGTCGGCTTGCTGTTAAGTACATGAGGGAGCCGATCATGGAATGATATCTCGTTTGAGCTATGGCATCTCCCTCCAAATCAACATCTAGGGATGTGGTAGATAATGGTGTCCCAACGGGGTCACATGATGTCATACCATGCTTTTTGATTATCTCTTGACAATACTTAGCTTGGTTGATAAAGATACCACTTGGGGATTGGTGAACTTGAATTCCTAGAAAGAATTTTAGTTCGCCCATCATAGATATTTCAAATTTGCTGTGCATTACTTTTTCAAACCATTTTGAAAGTTTTGGGTTTGTAGACCCGAAAATAATGTCATCAACATAAATATGCACAAGCAAAATGTCATCCCTATATTTATAAGTGAACAAAGTTAGATCAATGGATCCCTTTGAGAAACCTTTGGATACCAGAAATTTTGAGAGTTCGTTGTACCACGCCCTTGGAGCTTGCTTGAGTCCATAAAGTGCTTTGTGGAGACGATACACCTTGTCAGGATAATGAGGATTGACGAATCCTTCCGGCTGCGTGACATAGACTTCTTCCTTCAAAGGACCGTTAAGAAACGCCATCTTTACGTCCATTTGATAGACAATGAATCCCTTATGTGCAACATAAGCAAGGAAAATCCTGACCGCTTCCATTCGAGCTACTGGTGCAAATGATTCTTCAAAATCAATACCCTCTTTCTGACCATACCCTTTAGCCACTAGCCTATATTTATTCTTGATGATCGTGTTCTCTTCACCATCTTGTTTTTCCAGATCCATCAAAGATTTAATGGTATTACCATCGTATGGTCTGTCAACAAGTTCCCAGACTTTAAGTCTTTCAAATTGTTGAAGTTCATCCGTCATCGATTCAATCCAAGCATGATCAGCCAAGGCTTCTTTGATATTTGTTGGTTCAGCTAAACTCACGGCGAGTGCGAACATACAAACATCAACATCGGTTTCAAGTTGTCGTCTTGTACGAACGGGATGTGAAGGGTTTCCAATTACTTGAACCAAAGGATGATCTCGGGTCCAAGGATGTGTTGAAGGATGTCGTTGATAAAAAGTATGCATATTTGACGGATCAACATGGCGAGTAGCAGACTCTCCAGTTTCGTGTAACGGTGTACCGAATGGGTTGATAAATTCGTCTTCATCATTTAATGCATTGTCTGCTTGATTTGTGTTCTCTGGAGCAATGACAGTAGTTTTTGATGTTGTAGGAGCGGTTGTTGATGTGATATTCTGAGGAGGTAAATCTGCAGCAACCCGTGTTGAAGTAGATGAAGTTGTATCCTTTTGTTGACGATGATCGGTATCATCATTCTTATCATGAGTGACAGCGGAAGACTTTGATACAACATGTTTCTCCCCCATGTAATATTTATCATACATTGGTCCATATAACATTTCTAACTCTTCAATTGTCATGTTTACTGTCATATCTGCTCTTGGAACATTTCCTTGAACCAGCTTTGAACTTGACGGTTCATTGCTGTGGTCTTGAGTTACGAGTTTCGTGCGGTTGTGAACAGAAGTCGTTTGTCGTTGTGGATCGGGACTTAAACTGATTTGTTCAAGTGCCATTTCTTGTAATTCATCAAATCGGATGTGAATCGTCTCGACTATCAATTTTGTTCTCTTGTTGTAAACTCTATATCCCTTAGACTGAGTTGCATATCCCACAAGAATACATGCATCACCTTTCTCTTTCATCTTGTCCAGATTTTCACCATCGCGAATAATGTAACACGTACATCCAAAAACATGAAGGTATTTGGGTGAAGGTTTTCGATTATGAATTATGTGATATGGTGTCTTTTCGTGTATTGGGATAATTAAGGATCGGTTTTGTGTGTAGCATGCAGTTGACACGGCTTCGGCCCAAAAGTATAGTGGAAGTTTTGAAGCGGATAATAATGTTCGAGCAGCCTCAACTAAAGTACGGTTTCGTCTTTCAACAACGCCGTTTTGTTCGGGTGTTCGAGCAATAGATATTTCATGTTCAATTCCTTCAGCTTCAAAATAATTTCTCAGAGTTTAATTCAAAAATTATGTGCCTTTGTCAGTACGAACCACTTTTACTTGAGCTTGAAGACCATGTTGTATCAGTTTAAGGAAGCTGATGAGAACTTCGGGTGTTTCATCCTTGGACCTCAAGAAGTGAGTCCATGTGTACCTTGAGTAATCAGCGACAATTACCATAACATATTTCTTCCCATTGATACTATGAACACGCATGGGACCACACAAATCTATATGAAGAAGATCTAACCGTCCTTTAGAACTTGGTGTACTTTTTGTCTTGTAACTACTTCGTTTAGCTTTACAAAGCTCACAAGAAGAACAAAGATGATCTTTGATGAATTTCAAGCTTGGAAGGCCTCTCATAATATCTTTCTTGAAAAGCAAGTTGATGGTATCAAACTTAAGATGAGATAAACCTTGATGCCATAACCATGCCTGAGTCAATGAAGCTTTAGCCAGGAAGCAAATTAGAGTTGATGAAGTTGTGTCTTGAAGTGAAATAATGTAGAGATCAGTACCCCGTGTACCAGTAAGTAAGTCATTCCCATCATAATCACGAACAAAACATATCTTCTTTCTGAAAGCAACCTCCAAATCCGCATCATAGAATTGACCAACCGAGAAAAGATTGTGATTGAGCCCTTCGACGTAGTATACCCTTTTGATTGTGATATTTCCCTGAACCAAATCTCCATATCCTACGATCGGTGCAAATTGATCATTTCCGAATCGGACCGTACCCAGGAACTTCTCCACGAAGTTAATTAGAAGCTTGAGATTCCCCGTCATGTGCTCCGTGCATCCGGAGTCCAGTATGAAGAGAATTATTTGTATCACCTGCAGAAGAGTTAGAACACGATGGAGCATTTGCTAAATTAGATACCACAGTAGTTGTGATTGTAGAATCATTAGTGTCCTTAGCAACAATTAAAGGCATACTAACACTCTTTGTCACATTTTCTGTCCTAACTTTAGGCATCCATTTATATCCCAGAGGACATTGATTTGCAAACCACCATTTCCAAGACTTGCTAGCAGACTCATATAGTTCCCTAATTCTGCTTCTAGGGTTCTTAGTGGTGGAGTCTGATGCATTACTTTTCTTAGTGGGAGTTGCACCAGAATGGTTCACTTTGCATTTGGGTTTACTAGCACTAATAGGCATCGAAACTTGCTCCTTAGTTCTAGTATCTACGCCTTTGACATTATTCATAGCACACATAGAATGATTAGCATTAGCACATTTTCCACATTTGACACAAACAAATTTAACATTCAAAGCATTCAAATCATTCAAAGCATTCAAATCGTCATTACACGCGATTACAGACTTTTTATTCATAAAAACATTCAAATTCCTAGGGTGTTCTTCTACTTCCTTCATCTTCCCTTGACTCTTGTGTTTCCAGACCTTATCATTCACTTGAGTGCTCTTAAGCTGAGGCCGACTAACACTAGTAGTGGAGACTACTCCTGTAGTAGAAGACACACGAGTATTAGTGTTTCTAGAAGTCTGAGGCGATTGAATAACTTTGTTTGTGCGTTTAGTGGTCATTCTATACATCCCTGGTTAAATCACATTATTGTGCTTAACGTTTGGTGCTACAGTATTCCTTATGGGTTGAGTATGTGGTAACCTTTCCTTTCCATCCATCTTAAGGGCAAACACAGGTTTTACAAACAAAGAATTTGAGAAAGCAGATGGTTTTCCCAAGATGGAGGTTCTATTCACTTTAGAGGCATTGGGTTGTCTAACAACAGATTTCTTAACGCTAGGTTCCACAACTTTCCCACCCATCTTAGCAACGAGTTTCTTTAACTCTGCTATTGCTATGTCTTTTTCTTGTAACTGAGCTTTCAAATCTGATATATCAAGACTTTTTTCGTTTAGTAATCGACATGACTACGATAATTTTACTTCCAAAGGTGTATCATTTGAAAAGCTGCCAACTTTCTTTTGTAAAACAAGTTCAAGTGACGGACAATGTTTTTGAAGATAATCATATCTATGTTGAAGTAACGGAAACTCTTTTTTATAAATTTTATTCGAAAGCTCAGTTTCAAGACGTTCACACTCTTTAACTTGATCAAGATATTTACATGCAACATCAGAATATTCATCAATATCAGCACAAGATGTAACATAAACACACATAATATCTTTTAAGAGACATTCATGTAAGAGTAGATCATATGCTGTAGTAAACTCGTCTCTTTCAGGTTGATGGTCGTTCACTTCTTGTTCAACAGATTTCACATATTTCAAATCATCAAACATTTCTTGCTTAATTAGTGTTTCAAATTCCAAAATATGTTTTTACGTTCTTTCCGCAAGAGGAATCAAAATACTTTTCACAAGAACAGTTATATCGTGAGGAATTTCTTTGGCTCCTTTCGAAAGTTCACGTTTTTTCCAGTCATCATCAACAACCTTTTTGAAATTTTCAATGTTACACTTGAGAATACTAAGTGCTTGCTTACTCTTGCTTACATAATCTTTAAATGGCAAGTAGTCAATAAATTTTGAAACATTAGTTTTCTTAGTGGCAAAAGCTTGTCTCCATTTAATTCTTATTTGTTCACATTCGAAAAATATTTGCTCACGAGTTTTCTGTGTTTGAGGTTTGAAAAGACCATAAAGACTGTTTTCATAAGCATAATTATATGGTTTAACGAATTCTTTATTAACTTTTGGTCTACTCTCTTCTTCCACATCGTTTGTCTCTTCACTATCAGGCCTAACGACAAGGCAATCAAGATCGGTCCATTGGGACTCATCAAGATATAAGTGATGATTCGCAGATTGAGGTTGCTCAAGGTACTTAGGATTTGGAAAACTAGGTCTATCCTTGAAGAACGAACGAGGTGCCAACATTCTCATGGTTTGAATTGATTGATTAGTTTTGTAAACAATTTTCTTGTAAAAATCAATTTGAGTTTCAAGTTCCACCATTTTGTCGATGTCATTCGCTTGTTTAGTTTTGAAATCCTTTTCCATCTTTTCAATCACAACTTTCTTTTCATTAACAAGTTTAGTTTTATCCTCTTGAAGAAACCATTTACTTGAGTTAGCTCGTTGGCTTTAGTGGTAGCAAGATACGTTTTGTGACGTTCAGTACTCAAAGAGGTGTTATAATTACGTTTCTCTTGTTCTAGAAGCTTAAGAGTTTCGTTATATTTCTGTTGAAAATCGTCCTTTTTGACATTAATTAAACACCCTTTGTACCCCTCAATCTCATTGGTCTTTTGAAGAAGTTGAGCTCTATAGCTATCAATGGTCTCACTAGAATTAATTAGAGCAGCTTTGCATTCTTCAAAATTTTGAGTGAGCGTAGCGTTTGCCTTCTTTAATTGCTTTTGACTCTTTCTAGTTTCTTTGACATCTTTTTGTAAAGAAGCAATTAAGTTAGAAAGCACAATACGCTCCTCATCATCATCATACTCATTTGCATGTTGATCATCCTCATACTCATTATTGCACGTGTCTGATGAATCAGGTGTGGTATTGCTATCAACCGTTTCCATCGTACATGTGTCATTAATGGCTTTGGGTAGCTCACTATGCTCATGAATATTGCCAAACACATTATGTTCCTCTTTAGTGTGTACCTTATCGATTGGCTCAGTATCAAAGATAGGACCATTGTCATCTTCAGTGACGTTGAGAACTTCTTCAACCTTTGACATGTACGAGTAATGTGCTTCAAATTCTTGGTCGGAGGCTTCATCATCAGTGTCATCAAGCATTTCTCCTTCCTCAGCCGACAATTAAATCCCAACTTTCATCTTCTTGCATAGCAGCATCTTTTCCTTATGATAGCCAGAGTCCCTAACCCGTTTCGGCTTCCTACATTCCTTTTCCATATACCCATAGCATTGACAATTAAAGCACTGAATCCCGCTTTGTTGAATCACTTGAGTACCAACAGTTTCCTTATTCCCAACTATAGTAGCAATCCTCTGAGCATCATACTTAGCAGTTTGTCGATCATACCGTGCAGAACCCTCAACAAGTGTTGGATTACAGAAATCATATCGTGGAGGACTTTCACCAAGTTGACGTGTTTCATACCTTCGAGGAGTCTCAACATATTGATTCCTTGTATTTGATGATGTTCGAAGATTGTTGTTGGTGGGTTTGAAGATTTTCTTGTAGGTCTTCATAATGAAAGCAATTTGTTGCTTCATCTCCCTATCCTTCTGAGCTAGTTCTTCATCACCGTCCTCTTCAGATGATGGCTCAGGTGATGGTGATGGTGCTCTTGGTTCTTTGTCTCGTGATCTTGTGGGAGCTGAATACTTAGATGAAGTGGAGTATCTTGGTGAGGAGGATGTGGTGGAGTATCTTGGTGATGAGGAATGTAGTGGAGTATGACTTTGGAGCACGAGAGCGATGATCTTGGACGTGTTGAGTGGTAGACACCAAAGCAAGTGGATTAGCAGTCTTTGCTATCCTTTCTGCTCGAAGTTCATTCGCCTCATTCTGAAATTATTTCAAAATGTCAAAGAGCGTGTGATAGTTGACCTCGTCTAACTTACTCTGTTGTTTCACCAAAGTTACAAACCGTGTCCACTCTGGTTGAAGTTGCTATAGAAATTGCACATTGACTTGCATGGTGGAGACTTGCAAATTGTTTCTTTTCATGACATTCATCATCTTGTAGAACCTTGAGTAATATGAATCAGTTGATTCCCCATCCAATGAAGTAAACTTACCAAAGTTCCAGAACAAGTTAGTTTTGACATCTTGCTTGTTTAGTGATTATCATTGTTTCAAGCGTTCAATGGGAAACCACATTTCTTTTGCAGTAGAGCATGCATCAACCGTTGAGTAAATATCATCTCCAATTCCACTGAGAATCAAATAGATTGCTTCTTTCTCTGCATCAATCCAAGCACGTTTCTCTCTGGAAGTGTTCTCATATGTTTCCTCAATTGTTTGCTCATCGGAACCAGTTGTCGAGTCGGTTGCTGGAATTACAGGAATGGTTATTGTAGTGAGAGTATAGGGTCCTTCTTTGATGCAACGTCGAAGAACATCACCATTGGGTTTAGTGTCAAGATATCGAATGAATCGTGATTGCCGTTGTGCATATCGACCAGTCACAAGCATTGGTGGTCTCTCTTTGTTACCCGCCACCATGATGTTGTTGTTAGTCACACGATACTCTTGAGTAGAATACATCTCGATAATCTCTGAAGTGTAGAAGTGAATAGGATCTTTAAGTAGATGAGGTGTGATTGGTGTTGTCGATGAAAAATGTTGAAATCCCCTAAAATTGTCTTCTCAATAAACCAAAAAATTCTAAGGTGAAACATCACACGATTAAAAAATTTCAAAAACACAATTTCTCAAAAATTAGCAAAGATTTCGCAATGTGGTATTCAATTCCGCAATAGTGGTTGAAGGTGACACAATTCCGCAAACTTTTGAATTAATTCCGCAATACTTTTTCGAATCTAATTCCGCAATGTTTGAATTAATTCCGCAATGTTTGAATTAATTCCGTAATAATTGTCGAATTTAATTCCGCAAAGTTTGAACTAATTCCGCAATCACTAATATTCAAATCCGCAATGGCTTATAATTCCGCAATCACTAAGATTCAAATCCGCAATACTTATAATTCCGCAATCCCTAAGATGGTTTCAATTCCGCAATCACTTAACGAACACACAATTCCGCAATACCAAGGAGGATTCAATTCCGCAATTCCTTTTGTACACAAATCCGCAATATTTAAGGATTCAATTTCGCAATGTGAGTATAAATTGCGAAATTATTGGCAGACTTGCTAAAAAATAGGATCTTGGATGTATGTTTGATTATATGAGATTTCAAGGCAAAAACGAAGCCAAACACCACAAAATTTCTCATTTTTAACCAATCTAAGTAACCCAAATCACTACCACGCCTATGTAGTCAATTTGTCTACTCACTAACACCACGAAAACGCAAAAAATTTGGATGATTCGAGCTTAAAGATGAAGAAGAACTCACGAACACTATAAGAAAATAAAAACCAATCACGTATCTATCCCATGGCGATTGATACCAATTGTTGTCCCATATTCTTAGATGATTAAACAAGAAAGAAAGGTAGATAAAAGATGAATTCTAGAGAGAGAACTTAGTGAGAGAAAGTAGAGAGAAGTGTGTGAAACTTATGGAGGA